>JARJCQ010000003.1:0-2883213 GCA_029281465.1 Mycena epipterygia | reverse complement strand
TTGTTGTAGTACTCGTAAATAAATTTCATTGCAATTTTATTCAACAAATGCAAGGGAATGAAGGAAGCCACGACGACCTCCAGTACACTGCCCTGGTCACTTCGTTGGAGTGACCGAAACACTCCCATGGAGTACCTGAAGTCACTCCCATGGAGTGCCTCGAGCACGCCCGGGGAGGTAAGAAATGTCCGAAAAAACCTCCATAGGAGTGACCAGAGGCACTCCAAACGAGGTGTCGACCCCCTCAACTGGAGTGATTTTTGGGCACTCCTATGGAGGTCGTCTACTTCGCACGGTGCATCGTTGACACGATGCTGCAGTTCCTCAATGGTCAGGCCTTCTCCTGCATGAGCTTTTTTGGCCAGCGTTGTGGCTCCACAGCACTTGACATCCCGGTGATCTATTGGCGCAATAACCTCGGCGTCCAGCATTTTGTCAATCATGCCATTCAAGTAGATTTTCTGCGGCGTACTGAGCGGTCTTTGGCGTGGATTTGTTCGAAATTTGGCATTTTCACGATGTGGGATGTTGAGTCTGTGCTCGGCACCCGGAACAACTGTCACCTCGCTCATCGATAGAGCGAAGCAGTCGGCATGCGCTCGGAGAACTTCGATGACACGGTCGCGTTGGATTTCGGTGAGGTCCTCGCCAATTTTGATTTCTGCTAATATCGCGTCCACCCGTGCTGGGAGGAATGGGTCCGATTTTCGAGTCAGGATGCTCTTATCCACGATGGATGGCATCGGAGGCTGTTCGACACCAGGATGCTCGCCGCCAGGATCTGCAGCATCATCTAGAATCCAGATTTGCCGCCATCCCTCGTTGTCAGCCAAGTGTTCTGTGGGGACTGTTGCTCGAGTCCAGCTGCGTAAGCCATCAATATCGGGTAGCTTCGCATCCACAGGCATATGAGGTGGGACTTCCCTCGAGGGGAAATTTTCATTCCCCACTACGTCCACACGCTTGTTTCCAGGAAGATCCACCCCTTTCCGTGATATGCCCATCCGGGCCCGCCATGCTGCTCGCTCTTCTGCACTTCGTCTTTCTCTACCAAGGCTCGTCAACGGACATCGAATCTGTGGACACGGTGGATCGTCATTCTGCTCGTCACACAAGCTTCCAACCAGAAGTGAAACTCGCCTCGACGGGGGATTTTTATCCTTCCCCCGTGTGACATCGCTCGCGTCTAGTTTCTTAGGTTCTGCCTCGTTCACTTCCTCTATTCTTGCGATTCCCTCCTCTTGCACTGCCAGTGGCGCTGCCGCAAATTTTGTGTTTGTTTTCTTCCGTCGTTGTCTTCGGTTGCACCACCCTTCTGGCCTCACGCTCGGCTTCTGGATCTCCAACTGGTCAATCTGTTCCTCGGGAATAGATTCCAATGTGGAATGGACTTGCCTCGAGGGGGACGCACACTGACCCCCCCGAAATTTGGTGCGCATGTTCATGTCCGTGATCAGCCCACCACGTTCGCCATTCTTACACCAACCCAAAGGTGCTTTGCTGATTTCCTGGGGCTTATACTGGTCAACCCGTTCTTCTGGAACAATTTCCACCAGAGAATGGACTTGCCTCGAGGGGGACGCGCACCGACCCCCCCGAAATTTAGTGCGCTGTTTGATGTCTGTGGTAATCCCAACAAACTCGCCTGTGTCCACCGAGACCGTCAAAAACTGGTTTGGCAATGATTTCCAGGTTTCTTGAAGAGATCTCGGTGGAAACCACAGGACATCGGCTTTGTAATCGTGAACAGCTTCAAATGCCTCGAGCAAAGGTTTACCAAACAGAAGTGCCCAAGCACCCCCGCTGTCAAACACTTCAAACGTCCCCACCCGCGTCAAGCCATCCACATTTACATCGCCCGTCCACGTTCCAATTGACGGAAGAAGACGGCCATCAGCCATTCGGAGGATTCGCGATGAGGGACCGAGTGGTGACAACCGGTGACGAATCTGGTTATACACCCTTCGATCTATCGCGCTCACCATTGCGCCATCATCAAACACACTGCGCATCCGCACAACCTCTCCCCGTGGACCCATCAGACTGATGTTATGCACAAAAGGCACGGTCTTCGTCTCTCCCGAATCGCTCACGCCGTACAGGTCAAGAATATGAATTTCAAATTGGTGATTGTACATGCGCGTGTCTGGGATAACCTCGTCGCCTCTAGGTTGAGCTCCCTCCCCGCGACCCGGGGTACATGCGAATTCGGGCGCCATGTCATCCCCGAGCCGAGCCTCCACGAACTCGGGGACCGGTGAATCTTGGGCAGGAATCTGATCCCGGGCCGTCAAAGGAGCTGCGTGCTCTAATTCCACGGCCCTTGCCCATTTCCCTGGTCTTGCACGTTGTATTCGGGGCCATGATATGGAGGGGTGTATTGTGGGAACCACGGGTGGTATGGGTAGGTGGCGTTGGGATCGAAATTATATGGCGACGACACATACTGGACGGGGATCGGAGCGGAAGTGTTGCGGCGTGGGATACCGTTGGCACCATTTCGGATAGAAGCCGCAATCTGGCGCCATTTCTTCTCCAACGCGGGCATCGATGGATTAGGGCAGCTGCTCGTCATGTGTCCAAAGAGCGCACAATTATAGCATTCTCCGGTCGAATCGAGCGGTGCCGTTCCAGGAGTTAAAGGATATGGCTGCAGCTCGTTCAGTCCGCGGTTACCATTACGAGCATGCCAGTCGCTGACCTGCTGCGTGTACGCGGCGCGACCCGCTTCCGTAGCTGGGTGGTGAATAGGGAGGTTCTTGAGAAGATCAGCCAGACGCTCCGAATCGGGACGATAAGCACGCGGTGCAATTTGCGAGTGCGGTTGAGCAGGAACGAAAGAGGGCGGGGGCTGAGGAGGTCGCACAGGCGGGTATGCAGGGAATTGTTGCGGTGTGAAACGTTGCGGGTGGATTTGCTGAGGAAAGTGTGACGGCGGCGCAGCGTGACGCGGTGTGGACTTGACCGCTGCTGCTATCTCGACTAATCGCAACTCCTTCGCCTGCGCGTTCACGATCGCTGCACGCTTGATGTCCACGACTGCTGTCTCGAATGCCGCCCAACTCGCGAAGACTGTGCCCGGACCCAATAAATCCTGCATAATCGCTGGCATCTTCTCGCGCACGACGCCGATGAAAAGGCCATTCGGGTCTGGAATATCGTCCGCAATCCTGACCAACTTGCGGACCCAGATGACATGGCCAAACTCCTCCACTCCCCCGTGCGTCATCCGCTTGCCTATATCCTCCACCTTGAGCTTCTCTGCCAGCAAGTCTTCGATTGCGTCCTGGCCAACACGCCGCAATGCAGCGCGCTTCGGCCACTTGGCGTCAAACGCGGCGGACATACCGGCCCACGAAGCCTTGGCTGCTGCGTTCGCTGGGTCGTCAAACCACACGTCCGCGGGGCTCCCCGACGCCATCCCGAGGCCGAGAGCCTCTATCTTCTCCGCATCCGTCATCCCCTTGCCCATAAACTTCTGCATCACTTTCTTCTTGAAGTCGTGTGGGCTCTCTCCCGCCCTCCCATCGCCGTAAAACATCTTCTCTTCGGTCATGTCGTCGTCCTCGATGTAGGGAATGCGTGCGCGTGGAGGTGGAACCGAGGGTGCCACGGGTGTACCGGGTGTTGGGGCCACGAAGGCCTGAGGGCTGGGAGCTGGGGCGGTCGTTGTGGGTGCGGTAGCCGAGCTAGCCGCAATGAATCGTCCTCTCGAGTCGCGGAGGTTGTGTCGCGTTGTGTCGGGTGCAGCGAGCGACTGCAGGAATGCTTCAGATGAGTGGTCTTCGTCACTCGAGTCGGCCAGATCGATAACCGCCTCGTGTTTCAGCGTACAGCAAGTTTTCAGCAAAAGTCCGCAGATCAGCAACAGCAGTGGCGTCGTCGAATCGCACTCCAATCACCAGATGGAGGCGTACAATCTACCGGAAAGTCCAGTGAAATGCACGTCAAGGTGCGGTATAAGGTGCGATATTCTTGTCTTGCCTCGCGGCGGCGACTAACTAATCTAATCTAGTCTAGTGGTCCAGCCAAACAGAACCCTCATCACACCGACCCGAAGTCCCCACTACAGCAGGAGCTGGTCGCGTTTGCGGAGCGGCAGTAGCAGGAAAGTGTTTGTATTTCAAGAGAAATGGAGGTGGTACATGATGCGACCCGCCTCTTGATTACGCAAGCAAGCACCGCCACGCGTCCATTTTAGATTCCAGTTTCTCCGGAGTTCGCCCACCGTCCAACGTCCAACATACAAGAATCTTTGCGGTTTATCTGTTTTCTACAATGCTATTTTCCACTCAGTGCGTAGTCTTTCTCATGTCTGTTCGGTGTTGAACACAAAGGATGGGCTATTGGGGACAGGAGGGCAACCAGCGATGTGTGCGTGGTATTTCATCCACTAAAACTCATTAAACTGATCCCTCCAGTGGCATGTCTGTTACCCACAAGATGATATTCGAGGTAAACGCTGTTCGAGCAGCAGGCTGGCTACGCCGGGCCGCCTCAACTTTCTCCCCGGGTACTACTCTCTCGCAGCCGCTATCCAGGAAAAAACCACTCTCTGATCATTACCCCGGCATGTGTTCTGTAATCTATCGTTCACCGCTTCATATGGGATGGCTCTAATGCGGCTTTGGCTGCGCAGCAGACGCTCACCGCGTCTTCGGTTGTATTCTGCACCACGCCTGCCAATTAAACGTGCCGGCACCCCACGATAGACACGGCGTTGGAGAACCTTCTCGCGCTCAAATAGACAACATAACTCTCCCGACAATAATTTTTTTGTATACGTGAAATCCGTTCAGGGCTTTGTGACTTGGATTCAACCTGGTAGTAGTGTTGGTTGAGGAAAAAGAAACTGCGGGTCTGGGCTATTTGGGTGGAATTGACATTATTATTATTAGTTCCATATCTTTGACAGCCCGGAAGCGGATCGTTCGGGTTCACATGATCCAACATTTCTCCGCCTTTTAGCCCGTCTGGAAGCGCACTGGTAAGACTGTGCAAGCCGCGCTTCTAATAGTATGCCTCCACCACGACGTCCAAGCCCCCAGAGTATTCACAACTGGTGGTCAGACAGCAACCCAACGGGCGCCACAATCTCGCTCCACACACTCGCCAAACCGCTCTCCAAGTACCTCTATTACCAACAGGCCTTGGGGGTCATCGAAAGATCTCGTCCTTGGCCAGTGTCGACGGAAATCGTGGATGACCTGACGTGCTACCTGGAGTGAGCCGACCAATTTATGTTTGAGGTTCGTCCTCAGTGAGTCCAGGGCGAAGGAGATCGCATCCTCGACGAAGATTTTGATATTGCGGGTCTTGACCGTAGAGCCCAATGGGAAGCCCAAGCACAACCATGATCCAGGAGAATGTGCACCACATTCTCGTTCGTCTGCTGCACTCCCCAGAGAGCAGTATAATTGAATCAGCCTGTACAATTCTCGGAAACCTGGCGGTGTGGAGATCAGGGAATGCGGCCATTGTGGATTCGAATCCATGTGAACTCCTTGTGGCACTCTCCGAGTGAGTTGAATAACACTGGAATTGTAATTTTAACATTGACGTTCGGTGATGAGGCACAATGATCATACTGTGAAGGGACAGGCAATCCGACAGGAGGCCTCGTCCACTCTCGTGCCTATCAGTGCCGGGTCTGAAATTGGTGCCCATGCCGTTGCCAATGTGGGAGACCTTGGTTGGACAATTAGGCTGGCGCGTTCTCCAGTCGACAGCGTCAGGGGATCCGCCTTTCAAATACTTGGGAGCGTTGCTAGGCATAAATCCACGAAGGCAAGGCTAAACACGTTGAGTGGAGATCTTATTTCACTTGTGCGCATGAGGCATCCCAGTGGAGCAGTTTCAGCCGGAGCGATGTACATCCTCGGGTTCATCTGCCAGTCATTGGATGGAATACGCCGACGTCAATTGACTTCCTCAGAGGGACTTAAATCAACTTGCGAGCTCCTGAGGAGACTCCAGGAAAAGGAAATTCTTGGAGAGACTACCGGTTCTATCTGTTCGGAAGGACTTATATCACTCCTCGAGTTGTGCCACACTTTATGTCTCCTAATAGATAGTTGATGATGCATAGGTACCCTGAATTCCCGATCAGAAGAGCAGTGATCTATTCCTTGTTCAATATCCAATAGGTTCACGCTGGGGAAGCCTTGAACAAGGTGTTGGAAGAGGTCATCAAGCAGTTAGAATCACCAGACCACGACATACTGATTTATGCGTGTTCCACACTCGGCAACATTGTATCGTCGGTATCTGTCTGGAAAACTGCGACTCAGGTGGCTCAACCTAAACAACTTATCCAGCTCTTGAAATCCGTCTACTGTATCCATTTGGATCTTGTACATGAAGGATTAATGGGAACTCCACAGCCATGCAACTCATTACGTCAGGAATAGTGCTCTATACGCTGCGACTCAAATGGCTCGACATCCGGATCCATGCTCATTGAGTATAGATTACCAGAATTGGTCGAAATCACATCAGTTTTACAAACCTACATCTTACCAGAATCTACTGACCATGTGGTCTATGGATTTCAGTTACAGTAGAAAACCGGGCTCGAATCAGCAGTCTGATAACCGAGTTCGAATCGACGGCTTACACCGCAAACAGGGAATTTTACCAGAAGTTGGAGAGCAATACAAGATATATTTGATGGATATCATCCGGGCGTTCGGGCCCAGGCGGACCTACTAGCTAAAGCGGCGTAGAGGTCCAGGATCACTTCCTGGTTCTCTGACAATTGGAAATGATGCTGCAGAATATATTAACGAAACTAGCTTGTAATTGCATGGGCCGGAGCACACGGAATATTTTGAGACATTCGGGGTGATAGTCGCGTTGCGCGAAAAATGGCGTGCGCGCCTCGTTTTGCATCTGTGCTACCCAAGTGCTGCTTGCTTTTCTCGTCGTACGGTTCCGGAGAGACAGGCCTGGACGGGCCTGGACTCACATCGACATGATCGTGACGCAGTTTATCACGACACAGCGCATTTACGTTCATTTAAGGACCATTAGCGGAGATCAGCGGCGCGGCAGGCACAAGTACGGTCCAACTGATGAATACCGGTTAGGAATTAGCATATACACGTCCTACATCAAGCGCAGTCCCCCACCGCCCGCTCACCGCTTTCCCATGTCTACCACCTTGTCTCCGCCGTATTCCCCACCAATTGATGGTGTCCCAACGTACTCGGCAGCCCCAGGACCCGACGAACACACATTGGATCACGGCAGTACAAGCAGAGGGACCAGGGGCTCCCGAACCAGTGCGTTCGTCAAAATGAAGGCCAACATCGGTCTGGAGATACACAATCAACCACAGAGTATCCTTGATCCGATTGTCGACGGCGGGTCGCTCATCAGCGGCAATGTACTGTTGGAAGACACACAGTCTGTTGCGACCGTCGAGATACAGGTAGGGAAAATAATTAATCTGCCATAGTTGTATTGGGCTCATTATTCCCGAAGTTAGACGGTTGGATGGAATGCCGAACGATGGGGCTCGGGATTTCAACCACGAGGATTGTTCATGAGACACTGTCGATTTACTGCGGAACCCCTGGCACCACCTGTCCCACAAGTCTTCCTTTCTGCCACCTCTTCCCATCCACATTCATTCAAAACAATAAATCTTCTCCTCTACCACCCTCCTGCGATTTTGAAATAAAACAAGGGAACTTCCTCAAGTGCAAATGCAGCTACTCGCTCAGTGTCATAGTTACTTTTAGCATCAGCCGCCAGTCAGTGGCGACGCTCTTCCGGAAAGGAAAACGGTCAGCGTCTCAAATTAAATTTGCTTCTTCCGATCCATTATTCAACCTTTCTGGCAGGATGTCCGTTGTTCTGGACTTTCACCAACCTCTCCCATATATCCCTCCCATCGATAATATTTTCTTCATGAGAACCGTCAAGGACTGTCCAGAAGAATGGTTTCAGCTTCCTATTCCCATCCCTGCTAACGATAACTCCCAATTCGTTACAATTATCTGCGATGTGAGCTGCTGATTTGTACTGTTCCCACCATCTAACTAACAGTTTCTCTCTCAGTTATATCTTCCTCGGCGTAGTGTCTTCCGAATCACCGACACGATACCGTTCCACGTTCAAATGTCCGGATCCATGGATTCCTTACGCGAGGTTTTCATTCGCCGCGACGTCGACCAGCCCAAGTCTGGCAAGTCGTCCCCGGAAGCGCCAGTAATCCGTGTCTTTATACTGCGGCAAGTCACCGTGAATATTGGAACAATCGTCGAAAATAACAAGAGAATCATTCTGGACGAGGGCCTGTCGGCATCAGGCCCGCCTGCGATCCAAAACTGGGTGCAAGATTCGCCACATCAATCATCCAGCGAAACCCTGAACTGGTCGGGAGAACTCCGTTGTCAAGAAAGAAGGATGGTAGAAAGCTTTGAAACCGCGAATATCTCCATCTCTGTGCGATTGACTCTAAGTTTATTTATTTCGCATATCCATTCACTCACGCTTCCGTTCACAGGATTTCATTGCGATAGAGGTTGTTCCACGGAACTCAGAATCCTTTCGACAGGCTCTTTTTGAGCATCAAATTAAACTGACAACTTATACGGCCCTTTGACTTCGGTGGATCTCATTCGAATATCATAATATGCATGTAAAACTGTAGTACGTCAGTGTACATATGCCGACTCCGACGGAAGCCATTGCGCTAACGGAATCATAATCGTTTGACCGCAGCTTATTTGGAACTAGTACTGATCTAGAATTAGTAGTGAGAGCAATCACTTTAGACTTGCTTTAGACCCCGATTCAACTTAGAGGCGTGGCCGATAAGATAAGATCTAGATTATTGGACCATCAACTCCTTTAGGGAACACCCCTATCTCCCCGCACTCGCAGAAAGGCCCACGTGAAAGAAACTCTAGAGTCATAACCAGTAAATCACTCAAAGTCTCATGTAATAAGCCATCAGTTTTGCACCTCTCGGTTATTGAATAGGTCGAGAACTAGCGGTCGAGCTCAATAACATACGCCCCAATAAATAGTACATTTCGATTGAATTTGGATTGTGAGATCCCATAATCGCAGGATACATCCAGCTAATTATCCATTGAGTGAGGAGTGTATCCAGGTGCCGGCACGTCAGGAGGCTCCGCAGGGTGCGTTGGTAGTGTCTGATTCATCTCTCCTGTTCTCATCATCACCGTGTTCCTTTGCCTCGCACCCTCGCTTGGTAGGCTTCCACCGCTGGGGGGATCCTTCGTACGGAAAATGGTCGCAGAAACCCCGCGACTGAGCTCTATGTTTCCGCCGCAGCAGGAAGGGGCTGGCTCACCTCTTCAACCGTTTCTTCGACATCCAGCAGTTTCCCCGCCAGAATGTTTCGGCTTTTGTGTCTCCTGATCCACAGGAGGAGCACTGCAAGAAGCAGTACCGCCAGAAGAACAAGCAGTCCGACGAGGACGACGAGAACGACGAGAAGGGTGAATTCCGAGGATGGGTCAGTCCTTTTATAAATGTAGTTCGAGCGTCAATAATAATCATAGGAATTTCAACGGGTAATGACCTGGCGGAAGATATTCCGGCTGAAAGTGAGGGAGATTCTCCAGCTGCAGTGGCGGACCCAACGACATCGCTCCCTCCATTAACATTGTTGAAACCGATGGTATTGTTATCGTTGGTGTCATTGCTGTTGTCACCGTTGTCCGTGTTAACGGAAACGTTATTGTCGTTGGGGCCAAAGTCGAAGGATCCGGATCCTACAAGACTGAATCTGCGAGCCAAAATGTCCATCGTTCCTTCTATGGTGTGAGCAGTATTCTGTTCGGGGAAAGGAACAACGCACTACGACTTGAGGGTACCGTCCCAGTACGATTCAAACCTCTAGGAAAGGGCAGGGGTGGCGTAGGGGTTTGTTTTCCTTCCCCGAATTCTGAATATACATATATATACGGTGTTAGAGGATCAGATTGGGTATTTTCGGATGGCAGTTGGTTGCTAGTTCCTTGTCAAACCCTCGAACCGCCGCGATTCGATGCTGGGAACATTTCCGCATTGAAATTCGGGGGTCCAGCGTATTCACGGGAAGGGAGCTCCACAGAATAGGATCGATTTGGAGGAACCCCGCATCTCAGGAATGCTGAAAAATCGTACGATCTCCGAGGTGCTAGATATTCTCGAGATGTGTTGTCCCGAGATTCAATATTGTACTATGCTCTCTTGTCTTGGGCATCGAGCAAGATTGTGGGACGGAGTCCTGATGGAAAACAAAAATCTGCCTGAAACTGGATCTGGCAGTCTGGAGTTTTAGCAGTTGAAAGGCCGACCTAGTGGATTGGGGTATTTGCTAGCGGGGAGCTTCCGAGTCCCTACTTGGTCTTACACTGCCTGTTGATGGGCGTGAGTAAGCTCATTTCCCCAGAGTGATAAGTAGTTCTGTGTGGCGGAGAAATCCTTAAAATTAGCCTGCATCGAGAGCTGATTAGATCAGTCTGCTCGCCGCTTTTTGGTTCCCCCCCAGACAAAAAAAAACTCACCCCAGATCGGCAGAAGATCATGCATCAGGAAGATTTGTCGTGAGCGACTAAATGTCCTGAGGCCTGGTCGATCTTTCACGTCAGGCGACGGTGATCGGCAGAGGATCGTGCATCAGTCATCGTTTCATTCACTGCAACAGAAAAGGAAAGATTTAGACAGCACTTTCTTGAAGGCTATCTATCATCTACCAGCGCAGCACTATTGTACTTGTGGCTAAACTCGTGCATGATGTCCTTGAGGTTTTCTATTCCGTTCCAATCTACCGTCCAAGCACAAGAAATAATATTGTCGTGTGAAGAGGGATCATTGCGGTGATGTGGTGCTATTACTAATCGTTTGCATACATTGTCAGGGTTCTATAGTGGGGCATGGGTTATCAAGAGGCGGCTTGTAGTATCTCTCGGCTTGGATGGTGTATGAGAGCCCAGGGGCGAAGGTGCATATTTTAGTTTGCTTTGTACACTGGCAGAACTCCTGGAAACCGGCGTTCATGGTTCGGACCGTGCCGTGTAATGCTACCTACCTACCTACCTACATCAATATTCATCCCACAGGGGCTGCAGCGTGAGAGGTTGACCTTCTTCCTTCACACCAATAGTAAAAACCAACCTGCGCACATCCACCGAACATCCACCGAACACACCAAAGACAGCAAAACCGCCGCCCGCCCCCGACGTCGACACGATATTTTACCCGGATTACTTTACTACAACACAACAAAAAGAGCGTGGCTAGTGAGTGGGTACCAACAATAGTAACAGCAACAACAACAACAACAGCAATAAGTAGATGCATAAATAACGACGAAATGAACGCCCAACACCCCCACAATCTATTCCCTAAGTAGATGATGTCCACAACACGACGAAAAGAACGGACGGCCGGCACAGCGGTGGGAAGACGAAGACACGGGCGCAGCGCGGGGAGACGAGACGGATGCGACCAAAACCCGCGGGGAGGGGAAACGAACGCGCGGACACGAGCGGGGATAGGACAAGATGTACACGCGGACAACAGCCACAAAAGGTCCAAGACTCAAGAGCAATTGTCTTTGAGCTTGTTTTTGGGGAGGACCTGCTTGTAGTCGTCGACCCACGTCGTCAGCAGCGGGTTCGTGTACGCCTCGATGTACCTGCAGCCGTGTATCAGCAGCGGACAACGACACAGATGGAAAGCAGGGAGGACGCAACGCACGTGTCGATATACGCAGCGGTCGGCCGCTCAGCCGGGTCGCACCCGATGTTGATCTTGTCCGGATGCTGGTACACGCGGATCCAGTCGACGCGCATCGTCGACGGGAACACGATGTGCTCAAAGTCGACGAACCCGAACGCCTTGGAGATGCCCAGGTTCGCAAGGATGTACTGTCGTGCGCCAAAAAAAAAGCAACAAGTTAGCATCCATGCGTAAATTGGGAAGGGAGGGAGGGGAGGGAAAGCGCACCATGGGCTCCTCGGGAATAGGCCGCGCTGAGATGCCCGAGTCCTGGTCGGCGCCGACGCCCGCGGCGTTCAGCGTCCACGTCACCTTGTTGTCCGTGATCCATGTGATGTACTGCACGCGAAAAAAATAACAATAAAAAGGCGAAAGAACAAGAAGAACATATGAGCATCCACTAGAGGATATAGGGAAGGAAGTAAAGACGCACCGCGTTGTCGTACCCAGGCACGTACTCGAAGCCCTGCACGGCGAAGCAGCGGTCGATGAGCTGGTAGCATTGTTGGTCTGCGTGGCGGGAGTTCGTTAGCGCGCGCGCAACGTAAATAAAAAGGCGAGGGAGAGCACAGCACAGGAAAATGAACACAGAACAATAACGCAACGACGAACGAGGGGATACCAAAAATGAAATCAAAGAGGGAAGAAATTGAAATCCAAGAGGGAAGAAAACAACGCCCACTCACTCGTCGTCGACACAACACTCGTCGCCTGCTGATACACCGCGCCCGAGTACGAGTTCTGGTGCGACAGCGTCGGGTCCGCGATGAACAAATTGTCCGTCGAGTTGTCCCAGTCGTACGCCGCGTTGAACGGCGCCCACTGCGCCGACTGCGACACCTGCCCCACGTGTGCGCCGTCAGGGCCGCCGATCTGCGAAAGTAAAACCATCAGAACGGGAAAGACAAAGAGGGAAGAGAGACACGGAAAAACGCACCTGCGCCTCGAAAATATCGATCTCCGGCGCGCTCCGCCCGACGTACGTCCCGTCCTGGTGCACGGGGCCTGGGTGGCTCTCGCCCTTGCACGTGCAGCGGGAGAGGCGCTGTGTGAAAGGGGAACATATCAGCAAAGAAAAGTCTACAGAGGAAAAACGCGTACCTGCCCAGGTAAATACGACAGCTCATAGTCGTAGTCCTTCGAGCCCGAGGTGAGCGCGGCGGGCGGGCCGCCGTTGAGCGTTTGATTCGGCATGGTACCGACGTCGCACTCGTCGTAGACGTACGGCCACATGCCGTCGAGCGTGGCGCCGTACCCTGCGCGCCCGAGGTTGCCCCTGGCAAAAAAGGCACAACACGTTAGTCGTTTGTTGTTTCGTAAAGAAGAAGACGAGCGGAGCGAATGAAACGAATGAAGAGAGAAAACGCACATAGTCCACACAGCAGGCCACAGCCCAAACACATTGTTGATCCCCGGCAGCATCACGCTCGTCACGATCAGCCCGCCCGTGAAGCAGAACTTGTTCCACGAGGTCACCATGCCGCCCATGTACGACAGGTTGTGGTTCGTTGACGGGTCCGCTACCTACGGGCGTATATGTCAGTTTTGAGTATGTGGGTGGCTCATAGGGCTCAGCGCGTATATACGCTTCGAGCGTGGATATATGGATACGAATACGGGACACGGGAGAAGGGAGGGAGGGCGAACGCACCTGCGTGAGGTTGATCTGCAGTGCGCCCCCGGCGGTGGTAACCATCGACGGATCATACCACTCGAGATTGTTCGTCTGCCAATAGTGCAGGTCGACCGCCTCCCAGTACGGGTCGTCGCCCGGGTAGAAGCTGCGCCCCTCCGTCTCGAACTCGTCGCTGAAGACGAGCTGGAGGGTTTGGGAGGGGTCGTGGTACCCGCGGATGTTGTACATGTCCTAGGGAGGGAAGCGGATAAGTATAGAGGGAAAGGGGGAGGAGAGAGAATGAAGAACGCAGAGGTGCAGGGGGAGAAACAAATAAGGGAGGGAAAGGACGCAAACGCAAACGCACCTTGGGCGTATCGAGATCGATGAGGCCCCAGTTGCCGATGCTGGCGACCTGCCCCGACGCGTTGACGTGCAGGTTGCTCACGTGGACCGGGTTCGTGAAGTGCGAGGTGACGGGGTAGCCCAGGCTGCCTAGGGTCAGACAACAGGGATACAGCGAGGGAGGGAGCGACGCACAAGAGCGCTACGATGCACAGCGCAAGCAGCACGATGCAGCCAACGTTCTGCATCCCGCGGGACGTGAAGACGTTGTGCGTGTTGTGATCCCGGCGCGGGTCGTGCAGCGCGTCGTCCACCTCCGCGTGCGAGATGTCCGACCCCCAGGCCGCGGGGTCTGGTGCCAGGTGGAACTGCCGAGTAAAAAAAAAATTAACCACGACCTTCACGATGAATCAGCGATCCACTACGCACCTTCTCGGAGATGGACGGCTGGAGGGACGCGGGGCGGCTGACGCCGCGCACCGCGGGGAGCATGTATCGCGACTCCTCAGGCAGAGCGCCCGAGTCACTACCGCGCAGACTTGGCGCTTGCGGGGGCTTGCGCGTGAAGGACGGCTGGGGGCCGGAGGAGCTGCTGAAGGAGCTCTGCCGACTCGGGGATGCGGAGCCGGGGGGGCTCGGAGTGACAGGCGAGCGCGCGCCGGCGGCTAGGAGATTCGTGGAGGATGGGCTCTGCGGGGCGGGGAAGTACCGCGGCCGCTGGCCCTGTTGATTTGACATGGCGGAAAAGGGGTGCCCGACGTTGGGAGCGGGGGAATTAGACGGGGAGGTGAAGTGAAAGACAAGAGATGGGAAATGGCTTGGCGTTCAGAGCAGATCAGACAGCGATCAGTGAAACGGTCTGTTTTCTCCGTGTCTGTGGCTGCACCTGTCATCACAGACAGTCTTACCGTCTTCACAGGCACTTGATTGTATTATCGAGCACAGACTGTTGCACTGGCAGCCGGACAGCCTCCATGGATCGTCGCGTGCGATATCGCCTGGCGATGGTTGATCGACATCGACGGACGCCCCTGGGGTGCTCGGGTGTTTCACTTTGACCGCTGCTGAGTCAGCCCCGCCCTTGCGAAAAATCTGTCGAAAATGACAATGTCCTAGTGTCAGAGCTTCGGGTCCCAGAGCGACGTAGGGCAGCGGGGGGATACAGGGTTTCTGGCCATTCGTTCCAAGTCCGCGTACTTTTTTGGGCGGCGAGGAGTCTCCGTCGGTCAGGGGAGCCCGATCGACCAGCCCAGCCCATCATCGTTCCACGCGGAGCCGGCTTGAAGCGTGCCTGTAAATATCGAGGACGAGCTTGAAGTTGCTGGTGTCGCTTGTGTGAGTGGTGGGTGTGAGGAGGAGAAGGAGGCTGAGGATATTTGCGTAATTCGGCTGCTGCGGAGCAAGCTATTCTTGGCGAGGCGCTATATTTATTCTGCCGAGTCCAGAATTAGTTCGGGGTAGCTCGAGTCGTCGGAGGGAGATATATAGACGGGCTCGTATGGATTCGGATGTGGGTAGGGCTAATTTAATGCGAAAATTCTCCTTCGTACACTCAGTATCGGATATGCCTGGAGAAAGATTACAGCTGTTTGCATATATAATGACACTCATCAAAAAAAATTGAATAAGATCAAATTTGATGTCCCATCTTGCCGTCGACGCCCAGCACCCAATTCTCAACGGATTCCGTTGACCTTAGGTGCATTCGAGAGCTCTTAATGGGCGCTTTCTTGCCATACCCCACTCGACCTGTAATACTGAAAATTTGGTCTGCTCAAATTTGCACTCAATACTTTCAACCACATCTTGTTCAGCTTATTTCTCTGTGAGTTTGGCACTGATTTGAGTAGGTCGGAATTCGATAGAATCCTGGGACCATGGCAATCATCCCTGTTGTGAAGAATAATGACTCGGCCATCGGGTGCCCCTTCTGCAGGCCCTTGACCGATTTATTCAAACAATGGCTCATGGTGAACCCATTTAGAAAGGGAAGCATTCTTTGATGGCACATAACCCTGTGCCATGGAAAGGCCTTTCAGACGCCAACTATTTTCCCGAAATCGATGCAAAGTTGATAGAGAAAGAGGGAAACCAAGTCAGCATTTGGATCACTCGATGCAAAATTTAAGGATACCAAATTTGGATTATTACGGGCCGGGTAGGGTACGGCTAGAAAGGGATCATCAAGACCTCTCGAATGCACCCAGAATCAACGGAATCCGTTGAGAATTGGGTGCTGGGCGTCGACGGCAAGATGGGACATCAAATTTGATCTTATTCAATTTTTTTTGATGAGTGTCATTATATATGCAAACAGCTGTAATCACAGATGAGAAAGAATGAGAGAGGTCAGGCGATCGATAAACGCATCGCGCTAGAAGTGCTTGCATACATTTCACTTATATGTTCATAGCACTATGAAAGCCGGAACGGACCAAGACTCACCGTACAACAAATCCCACCTGCAATCGCTTATTCCGATATCTATGTCCGTACGAGGAATGGCATCATACATAACCCCTATGAAAGGAAAGACGGAGCGGAAAGGATCAGTTATCAAGTTTATACGCCTCGCGCTTGAAGCCATCGCATGATTATATACGGCATCATGGAGGACCGGAGTGCGGGATTATGGCGACAAGACGACTCACCGGTGACCGTGGGTCCGTGTCGTCTATGCGTCGGCGATTCCCAAGCGTATCGTCGCCGATATCATCGTCGGCCAGACTGGGATATTACTCTCGACTCGACACACGATGACATATGAGAAAGGAGGGCAAAGGTCGGTATACTTACTGGTATGGTGAGCGCCGAGTGTCTTGGTCGTAGAAGTCTCCGTTGTCCCCTGGACTGAGAGCGGAAGAACTTGCAGGCAGAAAAGGACGCGCCGGTAGGACGATGACGCACCCATGACCTTTACGCGACCTACACCGACGACGCGCGCAAACCAAGCGGAACACGGACAGTTACGCGCGCGGTGGTCCAGACATGAAGAGGGAGAAGGCGAGTGGGGCAAACATGTGAGAATGTCGATGAGCGAAAGAGGAAGACGCAAGAGCCGGCTTGCTTGTCCGCGCGGCTTTCTAGACACCATGACCAAATACAGTGCACTGCCGCTTCCTTCTTCCAAGTTCCGTGAGTGAGTGCATTTCTATGATCCCGTGGCCCTCGAAATTCATTTCTTGTTTGGGCATCAGCCGTACGAAAATAAAATAATTCTCGCTAATGGCCATTGGCTCGGGCCCGAGTCGAATGGGCGCCTCCTGCAACAATCAATTTCGGCATTATGGAGTGTAGGTGTGGACCCTCCACCGAGTCGTTTCGCAGTAGATTCACGCTGTTGCGCACCACATTTGCTCTTCAATCATGTGAGAGCGTGGTAAGCCCTTGATATACAGCCTGAAAGTATTCGAAAACCAGATCTTATCCATCCTATGAAATAAATGGGTATAAATTGCACAGTATATTACAAATGACTATCAATCATTTGAAGCATTGTCTGGCTCTCCATCCTTCAATTTTTCTAGAGCCTCAGATATTAATGTTAGCTGCTGGCTAACAATTTGAGTTTCCGGATGGTCTTTGCCCAAGACAGTCTTGCGCTTCTCAACCACGACAACTTGGAGTTTCCATGCCTCCTCCAACTTGCCTAGGGCACGGTAAGTGTTTGTCAGCCAGCTCATAGCAGAGAGTGTGTTGGGATGGTCCTCACCCAGGATAGTCCTGTGCTTCTCCAGCCCAATAGCATGAAGCTCTTCTGCCTCTGTCAACCTGCCCATATCAATGTATGTGCATGCCAGATTATGCATAGCAGTGAGGGTGTTTTGATGGTCCTCACCCATGACATTCCTTCGCTTCTCAAGCACAATGACTTGAAGCTGTTCTGCCTCCTCCAACTTGCCCAAGGAATGGCATGTGTTTGCCAGATTGTCCATAGCAGTCAGGGTGTCTGGATGCTCCTCTCCTAAGACATTCTTGGACTTCTCCAGCACCACAAGTCGGAGCTCTTCTGTTTCCTCCAACTTGCCCAAGGCACGGTATGTGTTTGCCAGATTATTCATAGCAGCTAGGGTGTCTGGATGGTCATTGCCTAGGATTTTCCTTCGCTTCTCAAGACCCACAACTTGGAGTTTCTCTGCCTCCTGCAACTTGTCCAAGGCATGATATGTGCAGGCCAGATTATGCATAGCACTCAGGGTTTCTGGATGGTCCTCACCGAGGATATTTCTTCGCTTCTCAAGGCCCACAATTTGAAGCTCTTCTGCTTCTGTCAACTTGCCCATCTCAGTGTATGTGAGTGCCAGATTACCCAAAACCATCAGGGTGTATGGATGGTCCCCACCCAGAATATTCCTTTGCCTCTTGAGCACTTCTACTTCAAGTCTTTCTGCCTGTCTGTACTTTTGGGCATGATAGTATATCAATGCGTATTCTGCCCCAAAGTCAAGGGTTATATGCATGTTTCCATTTGACAGGGCTTCAATATGGGGTAGCAATCTTAAACTGTCCACCTGCATATTTCTCCGCGGCATTTCTGCAATTGACATTCCCACAACAGCAACCATAAAACGATGATATGATTCTTCATCTTGGAGGGTGGTCCGGCTCCAGTTATGCACCAGTGGATGGATAGAAAATTGTTGCTTTGGTGTATCAAAGTTCATCAAGGAATAAGCTCTGATCTCATTCATGACATCCAAGAAGTGGAGAGAGTCCCAGACACCAGTGGGTCCTAGAAACTGTGAAAGAAATTCAAGTGGCTTCTGCAGCTCTTCCTCAGATGGGCCATCAACATAAAATGGATAACCAGATGCATAGGAAAATATTGCCTCAGAAATCCCTTCACAATGAAGAAAGGAACAAAGCTGCAACAGTGTTGCAGCTGGTTCACTGAGCTGGTCAAAGCTGATCTGCCATGTGGTATATACTGTCCATGCATAATCATCATGAGACTGAGCAGGCCTTTCACGTAGGAGTCACTCTTTGTTTGTGGTGTAGAGTGTCAAGTATGTATCAAATACCCCAGACTTGAGGATGAATGCTCCAGCCTGGATAATAGCAAGAGGCAGATACCACAGCACCTTGACAATGGTTAAAAACCATGTTGTGGAATTGAAGTACATACATGCTGACCTTCACAATCTCAGCAGCAGTCTTTCTACTCCTAGGTGTGGTCTCTTGAGCAGCACTTTTCAACAATAGCTCCACAGCATCGGTTTCTTCCATGTCAGAGACAAGAGAATGGGAGCCAGCATATCCACGAAGCTCAGGATTTCGAGATGTGATCAGAATGTTGCCATGAGTACACCGAGGGAGGAAATTGTTGAGATTGAGCTTGGGATCATCAGCATTGTCAAAGAACAACAGCCATTTGTCTGCTCTGTTCCTGAGCCATTGCAATGCATCCTGTGATGTGCTGCCAACATTCTTTGCTAGAGCTATATTCTTGAGACCTGTGTCAATTGTCTCCTTGGTACTGGTGTCAATGAAGAATATATTGCTGAAACTCCATAGCCAAAAAACAGGTCAACAACTTCCACTGATCCTGGAGGTGAACTCACTGTGAGGCTGACTCTTCTATGAATTTCAGAGCAATCTGTGTCTTTCCTGCACCACCTAACCCATATAGGAGATAAATATGTTGTTTTCCTGTTGTCTGCACGAAATATTGATGCATTCCATCCAAGATTGCTCTTCTACCCTCAAATATCCTGGATGGAGGAGGGCAGTCATTGGTAATTTGAGTGATCTGGGGCACAGAGAAATCTAGGGGGGGGGGGCAACTGAGTAACAATGTTTTTACTGAAATTAATTGGCCACCATACTGAATGCCATGGCTGCAATGCTTTCCTGAACCTTGTGTAGGCGTAAATTTGTATCACTTGTATTCATAAGCTGAGCAAATTATAAGCAACTGAGATATCTCAGAGTGAATGTAAAATACCATGAAATTTAAGCGTAGTTCTTGCATTCTGCTTCGGTATCCAGATATTATGTCTCTAGTGCTACCTAATTTCACCATCTCCTTTAGATGACCATGGAGGCCTTTTGGCTTGGTTCTCATTTCATTGACAGCAGTCACAATAACCTGCAAGGCACTACCAAAGAGTGACAAATGAGTTGTGAAATTACACCACAAGACACTTACCTATGGAATTCATCACATTTCTTCTTGAACTTCACAGCAGGGGTATACTTTTGAGTAGAAAGTTCTTGGACAATATCAATGATTTCCATGATATCTTCACACAATTCTTTCAGGTCATCCCGATTCTTCTTCAATTTCTATAAAAGCCATGTTAGATAGATCTTAGAGAAACAATTGACATACCTCAACTTGCTCCAATAGCCTCACAACTGTTTCAAAGACTCCTTTTACACAAGGGAAAGGGATCAATTCCGCTGCCACAGTAATTGTCTTTGCGGCCACGAGCGAGTTTGCTAGCCAGTCTGTCTTCGACTCCGAGGATGAATCTAGAGGCTGAGATGTCGTGCCCGTTGTCGTTGGAGGACCGACTACTGCCTCTAGATTCTGGGGAGGCTGGGATGACATGGAGGAAGGAGAGATGCGTGTCAAGAAGCCCTGGTGGTAACGTACTATCAAGAAGCTCCCACTGTCAAATACGCACCGGTAGCAATATCAGCTGATCAACACCACGTGAATGGCGCATCGCGTCCGACGCCGGCGGCGAAAGTGAATCAAGTAATCATGCGGTTCCTCAGAGTCCGAGGGAACATGCCCAGCATGAATCGAAGCGAACATGATGACAACTTCAATCTGTGTAGCAAATACACTGTCATAAAATCACAAGCCTAAAGCACGTGCCACCCCAGAGCCTGCATCATGGGTGTAAAGCTGTGGGTTGTGGGAGGACCGGAGTCTTCCCAATGGTAAGTGGTGATGGCCAAGTACTACAAGTGCTTCCCGGCATGTGATCAACGCGATTCCCTTCTGGTGGGGAAACAGCGCTTTGTAAAAAAAATAGATCTCCTCACCTATGGCCTCGGGCCCGAGTCGAACGGGCATCTCCTACTGCATTTTATTTAACATCGGATGTATAATTACAGAATGGAACGTAGGCGTGGACCATCAGGCCTCCACCACGCCGTTGCCCACTGGACTTTCTTTCTTGTCCTATCTCATGAGAGTGTTGCATCGTAAGGCCTTGCTTCACAAGACAACGTTCGTCCGCCGAATCGCATCCGCTGGGTTCAAAATTCATTTTTCACACAGGTATAGGTGTCCTCAAACTTTATTCGATCCCTGGACCACCGGTGCACTCAATAATAACACCGCGAATAGTGCACTCACTCGCACCCTGCAAGCAAAATTATGGTGGCCACAAAAAGAAACACGGCTATAAATTATTGGCCCAGCCTGAGTCGAACGGTCATTACGGAGTGCAGGTGTGGACCTTCCACCCAGCCGGTTCTCAGGAGATGCTTTCATTGATCTTGTGAAAGCGCGGTGTATGGTATGCCCTCTTGAAAGTTAAATTCGTCACACTTGAACCGAAAGAAAGGGAAAGAAAAAAAGTAAGGGGCCGAATATATCAACAACGGGCACGTCGGGTGACGGGTTCGCGATAAGCGCACACGACATCGCGCACGTACCTCTCCCAGATTGCGAGGTGGTGGTGCATAATCGCTGGTGGTAAACTGGGGAGGCGTGAGTTTGGGGATGGGATAATCTATTATCTTGGGAAGAGGGCGCCATTCAGCAGCTGGAACATGCCAGTCGTATATATTCCATCACTACTGTACAACAATTATGAGCCATCTTGGATTATCCTTCGCATCTAATTTCGGAATCCCTGAACTCCTGTTAATTACAGCCAGGTCCCCAGTACAACACATAGAAAGTTGACCCGACGTTGCTTGAGGCAGTTTTTCAGGACGTACCGCCTGCCAGGTCGCTATCCGACGGAGACGTGTATACTAGCCATCCATTCGGAAAGGTATTAGAACGCCGACTGATTGGATGTCGGTCCAGTCTCGCTGACGCTCTCGAGACAGTACTCTTCGTTCACTGTGGTAATGTTCACGGCAAACATCGACGTGCTGCTTGTCATTGGGGGGCCGGTGGCGTCCGCGCGCGAGCAGCCCAGCCCAACGCGGAGGTAGATGAGTAGATTCACGAGGCCGATTATCGACGGCGTGAGGTCCCTCACGAGAAACAGCAGCGTCGAGCCCGTCAGATAAGTAGCAGCAAAGAATATTGCCCAGGCGCTGGAATGCAGGTGAGCGAGCAAGCACGATCGCGGGCGTAGAGAACGTACGTCCATATAGCGGCGCTTTCTATCAGGATACCAAACACGGGCTACATGAGATCGTATGAGATGAGGCAAAGCGCAGCGCAGGGTGATGCGCGTACCCTGAGGAGGTCGCCCCCGACTTCTGCTGTCGCTCGACTGGTTTTCCAGATCCGGCACGCAATGAAGGCTGAGTTTGGGATTGAGTTGGTCGCCTATAGAGAAGACGATGAGTTACGCACTTGTACAAGATATATTAGGGCTACGTCAAAGGTAGTTCAGTTTGGACCATTGAATCAGTGAGGGACGCACATCGCAGTAAGGGCCCAGTAGGCCGTAACCCAAGCGCCGTCAGCAATAAAGAACTGTTCGTTGCTGGGAGTAGATTGTATAAACAAGCATACAACTCTGATGCCGCAAACTGTGAGCACAATCAGATAGCCGTTCCGCCGAGAGCAAGGGGAGACTTCACTGAGTCCTCCGAGCCACGAAATAAGAGGAACAAATATGACGCGTAAATCGCGATTCCATATGATCCATAGCCGGTGGATCTACATATTTGTGCGTCAAGACACTGGGGAGTATCACGGGACCAGCGCTCACGATAACTGCGTCCCCAACCAATACCGCCATTATTTCTAGGGTATTGTTCACGCCCGACGTCGGCTGCGAGTTATCCATGTAGAAGCGAAGGGGGTCTCGAGCAGATCCGAGAAAAGCGAGAAAGAAACGCTCGACCGTGATGATCCAATGCTATTTCAACGTGTCAGGCAAGTTCCTTCTGCCTTCCCTCGAGGCCGCGTTATACACGTACGGCAGTACAGATCGCGAAGATCGTTATGCTGGAGATGACGATGGCATTCCACCAAAGGCCCCCGAATTGTCGCGGTCTCGCAAAGCGTGTGATGCGCAGGTACAGGTTTGTCGAGAACAGAACCAAGAGCAAGCCATACAGCAGGCTCTCCAGCACCACCGTGACCACGCTCAAGGCTACGAGGGAGATGTCGCTCATGATGGTGGGGCAGAGCAGAGAGCGTCAAGTTGACGTTATTATATTTGCTCCCGACATATTTTTTGATCTCCGTTGAATGGGACGGCAATTGCCGAGGGCGATAAAGGGCTAACTCCAAACTGAGATTGTGACCGGAACGAAAACCTTGAAACCAATATGCACAGCGCCTTGTGGCCAACCCAAAAGAAGAGAAAATCCGTTGAAGCTTTTTAATTTGGGTTGCCGCACGGAAATGTATGAATCCGAGAGTTTGGTAAGAACAACAGCGCCACATCAACGCACTATTTTTTGCGGACTCCTTGAATGCGTCCAACCGACGCCAGTGACACGTAAACCAAGAAATATGTTCCGCGCTTTGTATGGGACCTCTGGCGGTGAGTTGATCCACAACTGGGCTCCTCCACGCTTATTGTTCCGATTTCAGTCACTGAGGCGCCCGTCAATTCCAGTCGCCCCCAATACACTGGGCGGCGCCGGAAACATCGCATGGCTGCCCATTGATTTTAGCAGCGGCAAAGGTTGAAATGTCGAAAAGTCAGGTACAGGCATGTCAAATGGGTTACAGTCTGAGTGTCATCTAATTTTGGGCAGCCCCTTGGAATTAGGACTTATAAGAGCGAGCTCACGCTTCCACTCTTCCCAATCAGATCTCATACCATAAGTTTTGACAATGCTCTTCCTTCCTCGTTCATCATCACTTCTATCCTCGCAAGCCTGAGTCGAACGGGGATCCTTCTGCTGCATTTTGATCAACAAGAGCCGCCAGATGGAGTGCAGGCGTGGACCGTGCACCACGGAGCTTTCAATCCTCTAATTCTTCCCTCCCCTTAAAAAGAGCGTGTTTAGAAGGAGCTCTATTTGTCCATAGGTAAGTTATTGTTTGAACCCAACAATTTCAGGCGGTTATTTATTTCGACGATACGCTCGCTCTTCAGTTGCCATAATCAGCGAATCCGGCTTAGTTTTGCGACGAAAGAAGTTGTCATGTATCGCCTTTGCTCATGGGAGAATGACGCTTGAAACTTGGATAATCGTACTGTGGGACAGAAGGACCCCAGATCACTTGCGCAGTGCCCTATATAAGCTTGCGAGTATTTTTGGCGATTAACAGAGCCGCATGCCGTGGGAACTCAACTGCTGACGCGATCCTCGCCCTTCGCGGCTGATTGTTTCCACGGAATAAATAAACCGAGGAGACATCGAACACCATGGTTAGCACCTGAACAGACGCCCATAGTCGTTGCATTCGATGTCGCACAGTGTACCTGGGGCTCGAGTCGAGCTGGTTGATTCGGTGTCATCCATCTAACCGAAATACTGTTCGACTCACTTACCTTCTCCCATAGTCCGGATCGCCCGACTTCTGGAAATCATGCAGGGTCGTTCCAGTGTGCCGTCGCTGTCGAATTACTGTATTTTTTCATTCAATTCGACAGGGGGGGGGGTGACGCGTGACAACCGGAACATATTCGACACTTCGACACGGCCCAGGTTGGACCGTGACACCCCCCCAAAATTTCGACAGCATGTCAAAATGATACAGGGCATCATACAGTCGACTGGGGCTTTTTTCCGGAAGCATTGAGAGCCAGGCAGATTCACGTTTAAATTAATTGCTTTGCACAGTGACTTTATTGAGTTTAGCCTGATATGCAGCTAGAAATTGAGACAGAACAATAAATGTGACCAGCATCAATGCAGAGATGTATGAGAGATTCAATGGAATTTTTGGCCCTCAAAACACACTTTCGACGATTTTCTGAACCATCCGACCAATTTGACAACACCCTGTGACGCGCGACAACGAACCAAAGTTCGTATTCGACAACCCCGCCTGTGACGCGTGACTGTCGAATTGAATGAAAAAATACAGTACGCCCGGAAATAGATGTCCGGGCGTTTAGACTTCATCACAAAATTCAGTGCCTTTCCTTCCATGAAGACCAAATGAAAAACACATTTTTCGGTGGAAATTATACTGCGCACCCAGAGCGAAGTGGGGAGTAAAGCAGACTCAACGTTATCTTCAGGCGTCCGAAGAGATTTGGGTTTGTGGCATACTCGAGGCTTGGAGTGATAGGGAGTGATATTAATCATGATCAGTGTACCTGACGCTCGTGGATTGTCGATGCGCAAAGACTGCGTCGCTGGACATCGGCTCATGTGCGAGGATATTCGTCCCTTTTACTGGCCATGCACGAGGAACTCCCACGCCACAAATATTCAATACACGGGCACGCGTAGTCTCGTGCGCAGCCTGTCATGACCCGTGGCATCAGCGAACTATAGAGAAGGAGAGGTTTCTCAGGCAACACCCTCAATTCTCGAGGAATCCTGTCGATCGCGATTTATTTGACTCTGGAACGCTTATCCAAATTGATTGTGCGCTTTGACAGAGTACAAGTATTTACATTGAACAAGGTGCATTGTTCAATGGTTTGCATTTGTAATATTCATTTCTGAGTATAATATTCATCTCAGTTTCTAATTTATAGCTCAGTCGGTGATCGAGCGGTGCAAGAACACGCACCGCATGCTGAAAGGCGACCCCGCGAAGGCAATGGAGGGAGTCGCGGACGTCGTGCGTGGCGAGGGCAAGGCGGCAGGTAAGCCGTGGCCGCTGTTTCTGATCTTGGGCGTGTCGGGTGTGACAGAGAAGTGCGACCAAACTCTGCATCTGCTGGAGGATTGGAAGGAGGTGTCGACAGGGCTCGATATAGATCCGGAGGATGAGTGATCGACCGCCTAGGTAAGATAATCAGTCCTCGTTGAACATGATTGCTCAACGCTCAACTTGAATCGTGCACGCTAGAAAGCAGATATTCTTCTTCTTACCTCTACTTGTAAACACGACCGTACAATGAAATTCGAGATCCTATTCCTCCTCCGAGGACGTCCTTTGCGCCTTTCCCTCGCTCGCCGCATGCGGCTCGCCGTGAGGGTTGTGCGACGTATGCGATATCGTTTAATACTGCAGTACAACTTGAGGTCCGGTACTCGGATGTAGCCACTTATGAGACGCAAGTTCCACACTTCCAGTTTATCCATGGCCAAAGTTTACCTCGCATTTGATGGCGGTGAATGATGATCGAGGGGGAAGAATTTGTCTCGTCCAGGATATGGGTAAGTATGCCAGAGTATCAAATGTAGTGTACCCAGATGAATAATTGAACCCCAAAAAACTGACGCAGTTCTAGTCTCCCGTAGTCAGACTCCATATTTATGATAGTCGATAAATATATTATAACGCAGTTCATAGATCCCTGGAAGGTGATAGTCAAGTACCAAGTCAGAGAGTACTCCATATGGAAGATTTATCGACTATCATAAATCCTCGTGGAGTCTGATTGAGGGAGCCTAAGAGAGTATGTACGCCAGTCTCGTTCAACATGTAGACTTTATTCGCGTATTTTGGGGAATTACGATTGTCTGTCGTCTCCTGCCTCCAGGCTGTGGATTGATTTTAAGTTCTAGGCTCACCGCAGAGCTTTGGATCGATTCAACTTTCGGTTGACTTCAGTAATTCCGATTCGCCGCCGATAGTCCGATATGCCGACTGCAACCAAATATGGATATCATGCAGATCCTCGTGACAAGGCATTCTTTCTCCGTACCACGACGAATCGGACGATGTCTTCTGAAACTGCCCATCCAGCTTCCAGCTCCCTGCTCGCACTTCCCACCGAGCTCCTTGTCGAAATCGTCTCCTACTACCGCGATCCGTTCACCTTCGTCTCCCCTCTGGTGCGTCAGGAGCATGGCGGACAGGAGCGAGAAGACCGAGTCCAGGTCCTTCGTTCTCTGTCGCAAAGCTGCTCGTCCCTTCGACCCATCTTTCTACCGATGTTGTGGGACCGATTGTACGCCTCGGCGCCTAGTTTCAAGGAAATATACACAGAAAGCGAGCTCAAAACGCTCATTTTTTCCGTACATAAAGTCAGTTTTCGTCTTTTCATTCCTGAAAAACACCGTTTCTGATCATCGAGTGTTGCATTCAGATCCGTGCACGTATCAATGCAAAACTGGGGACTCGAGCAAATGGAATCCGTCTTCCTCGTGCAACTCCTCAGCGCGCTGCCCAATCTCAGTGGCCTCCAGATCTACCGAGCTCCCTGGAGCATCGTGCCTATCCTCTCCTATGCTTTCAAATCCCCAGCATCACCGCGCTGTGCGTTCCGGATCACCTCGACCAGGTGTTCCCCTCGTTCCCCAACGTCACGACGCTCGCTTGCCCGTCGATATATGCAGGAGCCCGGGTACTCGCTCCCGCGAGGCAGCATTTTCCACGCCTTGAGGCACTCGGCGGACTCCGACTCTCCAAAGAGCTGATTGAAGGTGAGTCCAGACGCACTTCTCCCACGTCAAATTCTCACGGCAATGAAGAGGTGCACAAACTCTTCCCGACCCTGCGCTCCATCTCCGTGTCGAGCACCTTCCCCGCTGATTCTGAAGTACGCACCTGCCTCGCTCGAGTGCATTCAATCCGCGCTGACGACTCGGCTATTTTTCAGGAGCTGTTTCCTCTCTGGAAACGATTTAAGCGTCTAAGCAAGCTCTCCCTCGTACACGAGGATATCGCAGACCTATTGTCACTCGAGGCCCTTGTTACTGGGGGCACGGATATTCTTCTCGCGTCCGGGAGTCAGGAGAAGAAGGTGCTGAGGATGTGGAGTTATGATTTGATCAAGGGATTCAACGTCTATCCGCGTGTTGTTTGCGTGGCGTAACATTTTGGCTGGTAAATCTGCGAAATGTTGTTTACGACCGGGCACAGAGCTTTGATATTCTTGTGCGTAGAGCGGGGGAGTTTATTTAATACCTAGTTTCCTGACATCTCTCAGCGGTGGTTCGTGCGGTTTGCGACTTGAATGCGGATAGTAATTTAGTACTGGAATTACTGGAATTACCTGTAGTTTTTCGGTGCGAAGGTTCAGTTATGGAAAATTATTTTGAGAATTCGGAGTCCTGTCTTTCTGGGTCCATCCATGTACGATGTCTCCACGCCGGCGAAGTCATGATGTTGAAGCGCCCATAATCTGACATCCGTCTCCGGCCCGGGAGCCGATCTCTTCCTTTGCTTCCTCCACAATGTCTTCCTAATTTCTGCCAACTGTCCCATCTTCGAGGCGGACCTACTGCATCGTCAAGCCTCGCCTTTTCCGCTCATTAGCGTCTAGATTTTTCCCCGCAGTCCGCTGGGCAAAGGGCACAATGTTTCCTTGCATATTCGGCACGACCCATCTTTCAAGGCCCCATTTTTCTGTTCTAAATGAAATTCTCGGCTTCCATGGGCCCGGGAGGAACATCCGAGTCCACATCAGCTTTACCGCTGCAAGTTCCATCACAATCAATCCTGTCTCCAAGTTCACTGCCCGACTCTCAGTCTCACCATTCTCGTACTATATTCAGCTTCAAAACGAGATATAACAAAGTCCGTAAATGTATGTTTCATTTGTTTGACCTGTCCGAGATTTGAACACGACGCAAGTCTACAGATCTTTGCAGATCTAGCGATATGGAGATATGGCCTGAGCCGTGCTAATCGCCTCATTCCCATCCGGAGATGCCGCCCGCAGTGCGTCACCGCCGTTTGCATTGACGTTGGCACCGCCCTCGATGAGCAGTCTGACAATCGCCTCATTCCCGGCCTCGGATGCCGCTCGCAGTGCGATACTGCGCTTTGCATTGACGTCGGCGCCATGCTCGATGAGCAGTCTGACGATCGCTTGATGTCCACACCGGGATGCCGCTCGCAGTGCGTCACCGCCGTTTGCATTGACGTCGGCGCCATGCTCGATGAGCAATCTGACGATTGCTCGATGTCCACCCCAGACTGCCGCCCGCAGTGCGTCACCGCGGTTTGCATTGATGTTGGCACCGCGCTTGATGAGCAGTCTGACAATCACCTCGTTCCCAGCCTTGGATGCCATCCGCAGTGCGTCACCACGGTTTGCATTGATGTCGGCACCGCGCTCGATTAGCAGCCTGACAATCACTTCATTCCCAGCCTGGGATGCCGCCCGCAGTGCGTCACCACCGTTTGCATTGACGTCGGCACCGCGCTCGATTAGCAGCCTGACAATCACTTCATTCCCAGCCTGGGATGCCGCCCGCAGTGCGTCACCACCGTTTGCATTGACGTCGGCACCGCTCTCGATGAGCAGTCCGACAATCGCCTCATTCCCAGCCTCGGATGCCGTCCGCAGTGCGTCACCGTTGTTTGCATTGACGTCGGCACCGTGCTCGATGAGCAGTTTGAAGATCGCCTCATGTCCAGCGCTGAGTGCCGCCTTTAGTGCGCCGCCGCTGTTCGCGTGGATGTCGGCACCGTGGTTGATGAGTAGTCTGACGATCACTTGATGTCCATCCTGAGATGCCGTCCGCAGTGCGTCACCACCGTTTGCATTGACGTCGGCACCGCCCTCGATGAGCAGTTTGAAGATCACCTCATGTCCAGTGCTGAGTGCCGCCTTTAGTGCGCCGCCGCTGTTCGTGTGGATGTCAGCACCGTGGTTGATGAGCAGTCTGACCCGCGCTTCATCCCCAACTTTGGATGCCTTTTCCAGCTGGCTGGCTTGCCAGCTTGCATTTGCTTTGCCGATATCCGCACCATGCTCAATGAGCAGTTTGAAGATTGCCTCATTTCCAGCCCTCGATGCCGCCTCCAGCGCACCGCCGCTGTTTGAATTAATGTCGGCACCGTGTTTAATGAGCAGTCTGATCATTGCTTCATCCCCAACCGTGGATGCCTTTTCCAGCACCAGAGCCTGCCATCTGGCACTTGCACTGCCAACATGCGCACCCTGCTCAATGAGCAGTTTGAAGATCACCTCATGTCCAGCCCTCGATGCTGCCTCCAGCGCACCGCCGCTGTTTGAATTAATATCGGCACCGTGTTTAATGAGCAGTCGGATCATCGCTTCATTCCCAGCCCTTGATGCCTTCTCCAGCACCAGGGCCTGCCATCTAATGTTTGCATTGATGTCCGCACCGTGTTCAAGTAGGATTCCAATAATCCCAGTGCGGCCCCTCGCCCAAGCAATTTGCAGTAGGGTGCCATATCGACCCTGAACATTGACATCGGCACCGTGGTCCAAGAGAAGGCAGATGATATCTTCACGCCCATGCATGCAAGCGGCTTGTAATGCACGGTTATATTCTGTGTGATTCACAATATCGTCCCCATTCGCGACGAGAACTCGGACGATATCGGTGCGTCCTTTCGATGTGGCCTCCTCCAGTACCTCCCCAGCACCATCCTCCTGGATCAAATACCGAGAGATATAGTGCAAATGAAAGGCGGCAGCAATCCACAGTCGGGATGGCGATAGGGGTAGTGTTTTTCTCTGATTCCATAATTCCCGCCATGGGGAGCAGTTTCCCAGGAAAGACAGAATTGTGTCTCTGAGCTGTGACTCTGGTTCCCCCCGCACATGTATCAGACAATATTCCACGGCGTAATTCAAGAAGGGGTTTTCGTGAAGAAGCTTCTTCGGATCGTCGTTGTGTACATTCCGGATGAATACCTCGAAGGAAAGATATGTAATGCATATCATCGTGATATGTATTGACGCGCCAGAAAATTCACTGGATTGTATTCGTTCCAAGTAGTGTTGCATGGTGTAATGAATGAGGCGGATTGTATCGTCCTTCTCGTTGATTATGATCAAACCGGCGCAGCTAGATTGAATGGTCTTCATGTCCAGTAGATTCTCAGGGTCGAGATATGTAGCTCCTAGCTCAACAGCAAGAGCCTCCACCAGCTCAGCAGGCCGCAACAGCCGCTTTGCATGAGTAATCCAAGAGAGGGCTAGCCAAGCCAGGTTCCTGTGGTCGTCGCCCTGCCGGTTGATCCGATGTACGACTTCATCATATGTGTGTTCCAAGTCGTTAGGCATACTCCTTAGAGTTTCCCGGACTGCCTTTATGGTCAGTTTCGTTGTAAGGGAATCTATATGGAGTTTCGCGAGGAGAAACCTAGAGTAACCTTCATTAAGCTTTGAACTGTATCAGAAGGAAAATGCCTACATTCCGTCGCTGCGTTCCACGATTTGTTTCTCGATTGCGTCTTGTAAATCTGGGCATTTTCTGATGTGGGTCGAAAGATGAGAGCACTCGTGGATTTTCCCGGATAAATATTCACGGATGTCGTCCCCAGTGGCCCGAATTTCCAGGGTTGTAAATTGCGAAATGACATGGTCAATTTCGATGTGAGGTCGTGAAGTCAACATCAGATTGACACCTGGTCGAAGCGCGGAGAGGTAACGGAGTAAAACATGACGTTCCGTCTCCGGATATTCATCCAGAGCATCGACGAGGATGAAGACTTTAGAGTACTCCGCGATTATTGAACGGAGCACGGCATGGTCGTCATTTATGGATGGTCTCGTGCGTGGTTCGTAGTGTTCGTCGTATAATTCCTGCACAACCGAGGAGATGGGTTTGCGATGGACAAGTTGTCGCCAGAGACTCTGCAGGAGCTTTGAAGGGGAGTGTGCATCGCTCTCCTTATGGTTCAAGTAAATTGCAGCGACACCAATTTCCCGATCCCGATCTGATCGGAGATGATGAACGGCAATTGAACTGGACATACAGTCGCACTCGGTTAGTATGCGGGTTGAGATTTTATTCGGTGAATTACGCACAGAAGCACAGTCTTTCCGGCACCGGCTGTTCATGTTTTCATCAGCTAATCTGTGGAACGTGTTAAGGCCACTCACGCATCCCGCTACACCACAATATTCCTCCCGTCCCCGATTTCCATTCCTCGAATGAATGGTGTTCTAAGAACCATTTACCAGTCCCTGGTTGGTGAGTGCCAAATATGTCCGCTTGGCGCGGGAAGAAATTGAGTGGTGAATACCAGTCTATTATTTCCTCTCGCGTTACGGCTGTTGAGATATGAGTATATGAAATGTTATGTCGGTCAACCGCCTACCCTCTTGTTTTCGTGTGATACTTCTAACTGACTTCGAAAGATCTAACGAGGTGTTATTAGCCTGGTGGTTCTATATTGAGCCAATCTTACAGTTATGGTTTGTGCTTTGCTCTTCACTGGCGTCTTTGAGAGCCAATATCGTATCTATCGAAATTCAGCGAAGATTACATTAATTCAAATAGTAGGACTGACCTCGGTGGTATTCCTTTTGCTCGCGGCCAAGCTCCTTGATAGATGTGGTTACGACTATTTTCGCGATTAGCCTTGTTCTTGAATATTTTGCACTCGGTCGGCTCACCCCCATGGTTTATTTGCTGCTTCTTCGCGACGTCTCGATGGTATCCCTTTTGCTCGCGGCCAAGCTTCTGGATAGATGTGGTTACGACTGATTTCGCGATTAGCCTCGTTCGTGGATATTTTGCACTCGGTCGGCTCACCCCCATGGTTTATTTGTTGCTTCTCTGTGACGTCATTGAGAGTCGAGGCGATATCTAGCTCAAGACCGATTCAGTATACCATATCTCTTACTTCGTCCACGGGAACGTGCCTAGGGTGGAATTCCTGCTTCGAGTGAGCACAGGATTTGGCTGAAGATTGAAGTAACTGACCAGATATCCATGTCCAACCACACATTGAGTAAACTCTTGAACCGCTCCATGGTGTTCAATCCTTCCTGGACATCGTCCTTCCCCCACAGTGACCATGTCAATCGGCTCGAAACTTTCCGAATTCCGTCCAAGTCCAACTTCTTCACCAACTGCTCCATGGTTCCCTTCAACTGAATCAGAGGTTCCCTGAATTCCTCCAAACCGCTGGTCAGACCCGCAACGTGATTGTTCTTGATGCGCTTGTCGAGCTCACGGACGAGTGGTTCGACGTTTCGAATTTCCAAGAGGAGCCGCTTTTGATCTTTCGGAGCATTGCGGAAATCCTGGATGTAGTCGCGAGTTTTCACGACAGTGTCGACGAGCTGCAAGATGCTGGCGACCAAGCCGACAATATCAGCCATGAAGGAACAGGACAAGAAGCACACGTGTCAGTCAAATGCTGTGTGTGCTGTTTATGCTGTGTATATGCTGCGGTCTGCTGCGGCAGGAGCTAAGTTGGGCCGGCGTCAATTGAAGCTGTCGAGCTTGATTGCCGTCGCAAGCACGAGGACTTCGCGCCTTGCGGGGTACAAGGAATCGGTACGAGCAGGACAACAAGGACGATCGAGCCATCCACCAAGACGAGCCAATTCATCTGGTAAATCCAATTCGCCTATGACCGGTATTAGCGCCGGAACACAGATACTTCGATGAGATAAGACATGATGGTACGCGCCGCAAACCTCCTCCTTCTCCCGCGAGGATTACATCCAAATGGGTGTCTGCATGAACAGCAAAGCTATACCGCAATCACAGCAATGACTCTGCAATATGTTCAAAAATTCCCGGAAGAGAGAAATGAAGAAGGAAGCGCCCCAGAAAGGAAACGGGAACCCTGTCCGACGGGTCCGCACTGCCCGCCGGCAAGGTGCGCGCGCTAATGACGTGAAACCTCTGATCCGGACGAGTACATAGAACCCTTCACATCCTCAAGGACAGTGACACAATGGAAAGAATTCAACAATTTGGAAGGAAGGCTGCTGAAGATATTGAAAGGTGGAAATACACCAGATGTAAAGGAACCAATCCTCGACTCATTTTTACCGCTCTTTGCAGAACTTAGGGCGCGGGTGTTTTTTTTTTCTCCAGCTGTTTTGGGCAGAACAGCAGTTGCGGGCTCAATTCTTGTCCGTTTGCCTTGTGAGTATGCTCAATCGATCGCCATTATTTCAATACCGCCATTATTCCAGGGTAGGAGTCGTTGCACTTGATGTCGCACAGTGTACTTGGGATCCGAGTCGAGCTGGTTGATTCGTTGTCATCCAATCCAAATATTGTTCGACTCACTTATCTTCTCCCATAGTCCGGATATTCGTCGCCCGACTTCTAGAAACCAATCTCATAATCGTATAATCTGGGAGCGCGTATAAATAAACCCATCAGCACTCAGCGCTTCATGCAGGGTCGTTCCAATTGAGCCCGGAAATAGATCAGCGGGCGCTTGGACTTCATAACAAAATTCAGCGTCAAATGATAACACATTTGTTGGCTGGAATTCTACTGTGCACCCGGAACGATGTGCACAGCGAACTAGCTTTCAACTCAACGTTATCTTCAGGCGTCCGAAGAGATTTGGATTTGCATACTCGAGACTTGGAGTCATATCAATCATGATCGGTGTACTGGCGCTCGGAATTGGCATCGGGATCATATGCGCATATATTTTCTTGCCTACTGGTGGCCATGTACGAGGAACCTCCCACGCCACAAAGGCATACACGGGCACGCGTGGGGCTCCTTGAATATGCACCTGTTCTGGAGACTGAAGAACGGCGTGTCAGTATTCGAAGAGAACTGGAGGAGCAGGAGGATCAGGTATGGAGTGTGTACATACGCCTTGCGCTCGAAGGCGTTTGTATTTATGGATGATAATGACATCATGAAGGACGGGACTAGGTGGGGCTTTATACTGTATGCGCCGCCACGGCCCAGGATATCGTCGACGCTAAGTGGGAAGTGTTGGAGCACAGCCTTTTGGGCATGACTCGGGCAAGCCGCCAGAGTCAACCTGTGTACTGTAGAACAATATGGAACACTATAGTATATTGTAGAATAGTGGAGAATATTTATTGTGACTCAATATGACTCGCCAAGGCTGTTCGCCTCTACCTATTTAAACCGATGTATTTCGTACTATGTCAATAACTACTTTTATCTTGAACCACTACAACCCACTTGTGTGATTAGAGTCGTGCTCACCCCACGACTACCAACCCAACTTAAATAAACTGCGCCAAGAGGTTATGGGCCCCGCCCCAAACTTCTAATCACACAGTTTATTAGCGACACTCTTATTCATTATTTGAATCAGCACCGACAACCTACCAATCTACACATTTTCGACTTTGGACATGACAGAACATTCTTCTACTCGGATCGAACTCCTAAATGAGGAAAATTGGATGCCATGGAAGCGTCGCATATCGGCGATACTCCGAGACAACGAACTTGAGGGTTATGTTGATGGCACCGAGGCTTATCCGACGGTCGCTGACCCGACGAAGCCAACCGCGGACGAGAAGAAATTAATTGTAGCATGGAAAAAGGCAGATGGAAAGGCACGAAGCAAAATAGAACTTGCTTTGGGAAATTCCCAGATGGTACATATTGCGGGAGCGACTACTGCGGCCCAGATGTGGGAGCAACTTTGCACTGTCAAAGAATCCAGAGGTCAGCTAGGTATTATGTCGTATCGACGGAGACTATACCGGACGATTGCCGAAGAAGGCGCCGACATCCCAGCCCATATTACGGAGCTCCGCTCTATCCAAGAGCAACTGAACACCATGAGTAGCCTGGTATCGGACCAGGAGTTCCTCATTGCATTGATCACCTCTCTCCCAGAATCTTGGGACTCATTCACGAGCTCGTACTTAGCTGCAAACAACGGTAAGTTGACAACCGCAACACCCGTGCCAGCCAATATATCTTCATCCTCCACCGGGCCAGCGAGCCCCGTCACCGTCAATTCACACGAGTTGGTGGCCCTCATCCTTGAGGAGTATCGACGGCGGAAGGAGAAAGCCGGAGAATCTACAACGGGATCATCAGCACTGTTCGGTAAGAGTCAGAGAACTCACCAGCACAGCAAGTCCTCAAACAACATCAATGATGGATGTTTCAATTGCGGAGCCGCGGGCCATATGGCAAAGGATTGCTGGAGCAGGGGTGGCGGCAAAGAAGGCCAGCGCCCAACGAACTATAGTGGAAATGGTTTGAGAGGGAAATGGAAAGGTAAGAGAAAAGGAAATAATGCTAACCTAGGTACAAACCAGGCTTCCGACGACTCTACCCAAGCTGCATCATTCATGGCGATCCACCCCGAGAAACCCCACTTTGATTCGCGTCTATCGAGAGACGCGTGGCTAGCCGATTCCGGCTGTACGGTCCACATCGCCAATAACCGCAACATTTTTGCTGATTATACTCCGCTGGAGGGCGAGATTATCAATGGACTTGGCGACAATTGCGTGAGAGCTCACGGGCGTGGTACTGTTGTCCTAGAAAGCTATGTCAATGGCTGTAAGGAAACAGTCACGTTGAATAACACATTGTACGCACCTGCAGCCGCCAACAATCTGCTTTCGATTCCCCGCATAGATGATGCCGGAGGAGTGGCCACATTTCAGAATGGCACCGCGACAATTCGCACTAGGTCTGGGAGGCTCGTCCTAGAAGGTAAGAAAAAGTTCCGACTATACTGGCTTGATACGCAAGCAGTTGTTGTACGGAACCGAGCCAACATTGGTGATTCGGAGAGTATTGACCCCGACAGCTGGAAGTCGTGGCATCGCCGTTACGGGCACGTATCTAATTCAACCCTAGAGCTCCTCATCCAGAATCAGTCCGTAGAAGGACTCACCATCGATCCGACCAGTAAACCCGAAGACGAGGTATGCGAAGCCTGCATTCAGGCCAAGATGCATCGCAAGCCATTTCCGCATAAAGCCCTTCACCGATCGAAGAATCCGGGAGAAGGCATCCACAGTGACCTATGGGGTCCTGCACGTACACGGTCAACAGAAGGGAATTATTATTACATCTCTTTTACCGATGATGCTAGCCGCAGAATGACGGTCCTATTTTTGAAATCCAAGGACCAGGCTAAGACCAAAGTTATGGAGCATATCGGATGGCTTGAACGACAGTACGGTTTTAAACCGAAGTGGATTCGTGTCGATGAGGGAACCGAATATCTGAACGAGAAGCTCAAATCAGCACTCGCAGCCAAAGGTATAGAAATTCATCAGACGGCACCTTATTCCCAGTCCCAGAACGGTGTTTCTGAGAGACTGAATCGGACGCTACTCGAGCTAGCGAGAGCGATGATAGCGGCGAAGGATTTACCTAAGAGTTTATGGGAATTCGCCGTGATTCACGCCGCATATATCCGAAATCGATCACCGACCAAAGCGCTGCCCCACGGAATAACACCGCATGAGGCATTCACGAAGGAGAAACCAAATGTATCTCACTTCCAGGAGTTTGGAGCACCAGTTTGGATTTTTCGCGAGGACGTCAACAAATTATCAAAGCTTGACAACAAGGCAATCAAACATACATTTTGTGGCCATCTGGACGGCCCAGACGCAGTACGGTACTACGACACCAACACTCATCGCGTTAAAATCTCCCGCAATTTCCAGTTCACCGATCCCTCCATTGAATTCACTGAAATTCCAGCTAATGTCCCATCCGAGGGGGAGAACAACGGGAACGCGAATGGCACATCAGCGAAACCAGCAAATCAGCCAACAAGTCCGAAGACTGCGACGCAGAACGTACCAAATATATCATCCCCACCACCGTCCACATCACCACCGGCGACCCCGCTTAAGAGCGCGATTGCGCCAAAGCCCAAACCATCATCATCCGCGCCGCCGACGCCTCACCTCGCAACGGAACATACTCCTAAAGCTAATCAGCTTAATCCAATTCCACTCCGCAGATTAACGCGCACCGTCACAGATCAGAACTATCTCAAACTCGGAAATCCCGCTGCTCGCAGAGAGAAAGCACAACGTCCGAACCGAGGTTCAGAATTAGAACCCGATCCCGTCGCAGAAGACGAGGATAACCCAATCGCACATTTTGCGTACAAGGCAACACTCGGAGATCTTGACCCAGGTAAGCCTGACATTCCCAAGAGCATTCAAGAGGCAAAAGCATCGCCTGAATGGCCGCAGTGGGAAGAGGCAATTAATGCCGAGCTCAACAACCTGAGCATGATGGGCACATGGAATCTTGAAGATTGTCCAGCCGATAGGAAGCCAGTTGGATGTCGATGGGTATTTGACCTAAAGACAGATCAGCAAGGGAATATTGTCCGCTATAAGGCGAGACTTGTGGCGAAAGGCTACTCACAAGTTCCCGGCATCGATTATTTTGATACCTTCGCACCCGTTGTACGTCTTGAATCGCTCAGAGCACTCCTGGCAATCGCAGCTGTTAACGACCTCGAAATGAAGCAGTTAGATGTCAAGGGAGCTTACCTTAACGGAGACTTGCAAGAAGAAGTCTTCATGGACCAACCTCCAGGTTTCGACGATGGTTCAGGCCGCAAATGCCGTCTTAAGAAGACGCTGTACGGACTGAAACAGTCAGGTAGGGAATGGAACCGCAAACTGCACGGAATACTCACTAAGCACGGTTTCCAACGCGTCGAAGTTGACCACGGTGTCTATATACGCCGAATCAATGATCAGTTCGTTATCATCACGGTCTGGGTCGACGACTTACTGCTATTCAGCAACAATCCCACCATGTTATCAGCCACAGAAACCGCGTTGAAACAAGAAGTCGAAATCAATGACCTTGGAGAGCCGAAGAAACTGATTGGTATCGAGATATACCGCGACCGCGCAACGAGGACCATCCAGATATCCCAAGAGCATTATATTGAGGGGATCTTGAAACGTTTTGGATATGAGCAAATGTCCACAGTGAAGACCCCGATGGATCCCAACGTCGTCCTCGAGAAGAACCAGACTGAAGGTCAGACCAGTGACGAAAATGGTCGAAGTTTCGCAGAGCATATGGGCTCATTAATTTGGCCAGCCAGCATCAGTCGTCCAGATATAGCATATGCCGTCGCTAGAATCGGTTCCTACACCAGCAACCCGAACGCGACGCACTGGACAGCGATGAAGAGGATATTTCGCTACTTGAAAGGCACGCATCAGCACCGGATCACTTTCGGAGGACTAAATTTGGACACTGATCCGAACTCTATTTTCAACCACTATGGCGCGTACAGCGACGCCGACTTCGCATCGAACCCAGATGACAGCAGATCAGTCTCTGGATATGTTTACCTCCTTTCTGGTGGCCCAATTGCATGGCACTCGAAGAAACAACCAACAGTTGCACTCAGCACCGCCGAAGCGGAATATTCAGCTCTTGCAGCTGCAACTCGAGCCGCAATTTGGCTACGATATTTATTTGAAGCATTACCCTTCAACTTCCCAGCAGCCCCGACATTGATCTATTCAGACAATCAGTCCGCAATATCGATTGCACATGATCCACAACACCACGCGAGATCAAAACATTTTCGCATTGAAAATCACTTCATTCGGGAATGTATTGAGAATGGAATTATCAATGTTGAGTATTGTTCAACCAACGAAATGATTGCAGACATTTTGACGAAGTCCTTACCTCGTATGAAGAATGATCAGTTCACTTTGGACATGGGACTTCTGCCGGCTTGAGGGGGAGTGTTGGAGCACAGCCTTTTGGGCATGACTCGGGCAAGCCGCCAGAGTCAACCTGTGTACTGTAGAACAATATGGAACACTATAGTATATTGTAGAATAGTGGAGAATATTTATTGTGACTCAATATGACTCGCCAAGGCTGTTCGCCTCTACCTATTTAAACCGATGTATTTCGTACTATGTCAATAACTACTTTTATCTTGAACCACTACAACCCACTTGTGTGATTAGAGTCGTGCTCACCCCACGACTACCAACCCAACTTAAATAAACTGCGCCAAGAGGAAGAGATCATCATCAGCACCAATCGTCGACTGGACGCACAAAGAGGGCGAAGAAGGAGAGCTAGAAGGAGGGATCATTATAGCTAGGATTATTGGTGTACACGTTGCGCCCGTGGGTACTCATTACTAGTCTGACATGTTTTTGTGTCATCACGATGGGTGGGGAGGGGTTGTGGCGGAAAAGAGATGTGAACCTAAGTGGGGTGCTCGGGAGGGCCGCAAGAGCAGAGAGACATAGATGTTGCCTGAGAACAACATGCAGAGAAAAAAGACGACGGGTTCACAGGAACGTTCCAGATTTCCACAACAAGCTAGCGATGGAGGTCATCCCTGGGCGGCGTTCCGAAGAGGCTCGAGGACGTCAGATACATATCCTCGCAGGCTGTAAAGAAAGAAAGACGGCAGTGAGATAGCGCCAAAGGGACGAGCCAAGATGGGGGAAGTGGGAAACGCCTGTTCTGGGCAAGAGGCGAGGAAACCAATTCGAGGAAAACAAAGGAAGAGAAAAAGCGGTAACGTTTGCTCGTGCTTTTTCAAACGCTGCAGTCAAACAAGGGCACTGCCACTGGCCCTTCTCCGTTTTGCCGTCTCTTGCGGTTCTCCCTGGACCCTCGTTTTTCTAATCCATTTCCTTTCCTTGGGTTAAAAGTCTCTTATATCACTATTTCCTGGATCTGTTCCTTTCAGGCCACCCCTGGACTCTACGGCTATCGTCGCCATCTTAAGCTGCACCCCATTATTTTTCGCATACATTTCTATGGATACGCCCACTCGCCCTGCCCCAGACATCCAGGAATTATGGCTCCACATCATCGACTTCCTTGATGGCAGAACGACAGATCTCAGGTCCTGCGCCCTCGTCTCCCGCTCCCTACGTACAGCTGCCCAATCCGCCATCTTTCATGATATAGATCTCAACCCCACCAGATACATTGATTCGGCTTTCTCCTTCCCACTGGATGAGGATTTTGACGCCGTAGCATTTGCGGCGTGCCGCCGTTGGGGCGCTGTTCCAGCGCAGTCCGTTCGCCTAAGAAAGTACGTGCACCGGGTAAAGGTCCACGTCGTCTCGGATGCCGATGTTGTGGACCAATTGTGCACTATGGGTCTCTCATCTCCGAAGCGTGGCTGGGTGGACCCGACTGGTGGACGTCGAGCTCGCGTTTGGCTCCCGTGGCATCAGCGAAAATGCTTTATTGCTACTTGAATCCACGCGACGCACAATAAACATCTCACACTATCCGCCTGTGCGTTCTTTTTTCAAGTTTTTCGCCTTGATATTGAACCCCCTCATGTAGGCGATTTTACACCACACCCTTTTGATTTCTGGCAGTTCACTGCCTTGACGCACCTCCTTATCCGCGTCGAGGCCATGTCTCAGCTCTTCTTCCTCGTAAACTGCATCTCGAGCCTCGGAGCACACCAATCGCTCCAGTCCGTCACTCTCCGACTCGAAGGATTCGCCAGTCAAACTTTGGGCGACACCGGCATAGATGCAAATCTGCGTAATTTCGACAATGACCTGTCTGCGCTGTCCCTTCCCGCCCTAGACGAAGTGGTCCTGCTTCTGGTGTCCAGGCGTGAGTGCCGTCCGGTCAGCTCTATAGAGAAGGAGAGGCTTCTCAGGTAATCCTTACACACCCTCAATTCACAAGGAATCCTGTCGATCGCAATCGAGTCTTATTTGCTTGACTCTGGAACGCTTATCCAAATTGATTATGCGCTTTGACAGAGTACAGAACAAGGTGCATTGTGCATTGTTCAATGATTTGCATTTGTAATATTCATTTCTGTTTATAATATTCATCTCAGTTTCTGGTTTATAGCTCAGTCGACTGCAATGAACTTGCAGTTCAAAATATACAACGTTGCATTCAGCGGTACCTCCGTACGGCATGCCTTCATATATACGAGAAGAATAGCAGTCGCGACCATGGGACTCGACTAATCGGCGGTGGCCTTTCCGTTCGCACGGAGCCTTTTTAATCTTTACTCATGTTTTTTCGCTGCTAATCACCGGTTTCTGGGTTATATTTTCCGCCTTGGCCGCTGTGCGTGCGTGGCGCGGAGCTTAAAATTCTCTGATGCGAAAATCATTTTTGATAAGCGGGAGATTAGATCGTGGTGGGTCCATTCTCCTTTCGTCGCGAGTCCATGTACACCTGATGTGTTTCCTAAGGGGCGCCCACAAACCTCCCATACTTCCACCATGCACGCCCCAAACGTCTGGCTCATCACAGGTACCGCGCCCCCCGCACCTACATGCAATGCCTTGATATTCAACCCGCCCGCAGGCTCCTCCGGCGGCTTCGAGTCGTGTCTCGTCAAGTCCGTCCTGGCGAGGGGCGATCGGGTAATCGCGACGGTGAGATCCGTCGATAAGATGCAGGACCTGCCTAAGACGGAGGACGTTCGTCTCTTGCAGCTGGATATTACTGCTGGGGAACAGGCTATCAAGGGCATCATCGCCACGGCCGTCGCGTTCTGGGGGCGCATCGATGTGCTAGTCAACAACGCTGGCTACGGCGCGAAGGCGCTTGTCGAAGAGGGCGCGTAAGTACTTTGGCGCGCTGGACTGCTCCGCGCGTCCTACAAGGATGTTCAATCGCTCACTGGAATCGATAGGATTGCCGAAATGCGGCTGCAGTACGAGGTTATTTCTATTATATCCCTCGCTTGGTTAATTCATCTTCTGAACAGACAAATGTGTTTGGGACGCTGAATGTAACCACGGCGGTCCTTCCCTACATGCGAGCAGGGCGGTCGGGCACCGTCGTCATGATAGGCAGTCGGACCAGCTGGCGGCCAGAGCTTTCGGTAAGCTACCCGTCCCCAGCAGAATTTGAATAGAAATCAACCCATGGTGCAGTGTACGGGTATGAGCCGTCCTCTCCATGTTTAGCACAAAAAAACACACCGACTGAACGGCCGTCCCTCCAGGACTCTACGCGTCTTCCAAAGCCGCGGTCCGCGCCTTCAGTGAAACTCTCGCCACCGAACTCGCGCCCTTCTCAATCTGCATGCTCATCGTCGAGCCCGCCGCCTTCCGCACGAATGCACTGATCAGCAACTCTGTCTACACGGGAAACGCGATCCCGGACTACGACGCCATGCGCGATGCAGCGATCGCACGGTACAAGAAAACGCACCGCATACTGAAAGGCGACCCCGCGAAGACGCGATGGAGGCGGTCGCGGACGTCGTGCGTGGCGAGGCCAAGGCGGCAGGCAAGCCGTGGCCGCTGTTTTTGATCTTGGGCGACCTCGGGGTGTCGGGTGTGACGGAGAAGTGCGACCAAATTCTGCATCTGCTGGAGGATTTGGAAGGAGGTGTCGACAGGGCTCGATATAGATCCGGAGCATAAGCGATCGACCTTCTAGGTGAGATAATCAGTCCTCGTTGAACATGAGTACTCAATTTAAATCGTGCACGCTAGAAATCAGATTTTCTTCGTACCTCTACTTATAAACACGAACGCACAATGAAATTCGAGACCCTATTCCTCCTCCGAGGACGTCTTTTGCGTCTTACCCGAGATCGCCGCCAGGCCGTGTGACGTATGCGATATCGTTTGATATTGCAGTACAAGTTGAGGCCTAGCTTCAGGTCCGATACTCAGATGCAGCCGCCTATGAGACGCAAGTCCACCCTGCCATGCCCGTCAAAGTTTACCTCGCACGTGTATTTTGGGGAATTACCATTGTCTGTCGTGTCCTGCCTTCAGGCTGTGAATTGACTTTAAGTTCTAGGCTCACCGCAGAGCTTTGGATCGGTTCAACTTTTGACTTCAGTAATTCCGATTCGCCGCCGATAGTCCGATATGCGACTGCAACCAAATGTGGATATCATGCAGATCCTCGTGACAAAGGCAGATCGTAATGCGTGACAAGGCATTCTTTCTCCGTACCACGACGAATCGGACGATGTCTTCTGAAGCTGCCCATCCAGCTTCCAGCTCCCTGCTCGCGCTCCCCACCGAACTACTCGTCGAAATCGTCTCCTACTACCGCGATCCGTTCACCTTCGTCTCCCCTCTGGTGCGTCAGGAGCATGGCGGACAGGAGCGAGAAGACCGAGTCCAGGTCCTTCGTTCTCTGTCGCAAAGCTGCTCGTCCCTTCGACCCATCTTTCTCCCGATGTTGTGGGAGCGATTCTATGCCTCGGCGCCTAGTTTCAAGGAAATATACACGGAAAGCGAGCTCAAAGCGCTCATTTTTCCGTACATAAAGTCAGTTTTAGTCTTTTCATTCCTGCAAAACACCGTTTCTGATCATCGAGTGTTGCATTCAGATCCGTGCACGTATCGATGCAAAACTGGGGACTCAAGCAAATGGAATCCGTCTTCCTTCTCGTGCAACTCCTCAGCGCGCTGCCCAATCTCAGTGGCCTCCAGATCTACCGAGCTCCCTGGAGCATCGTACCTATCCTCTCCTATGCTTTCAAAGATGCCGTCTTCCCCAGCATCACCGCGCTGTGTGTTCCGGATCACCTCGACCAGGTGTTTCCCTCGTTTCCCAACGTCACGACGCTCGCCTGCCCGTCGATATATGCAAGAGCCCGGGTGCTCGCTCCCGCGAAGCAGCATTTTCCGCGCCTTGAGGCACTCGGCGGACTCCGACTCTGCAAGGAGCTGATTGAAGGTGATTCCAGACGCACTTCTCCCACGTCAAATTCTCACGGCAATGAAGAGGTGCACAAACTCTTCCCGACCCTACGCTCCATCTCCGTGTCGAGCACCTTTCCCACCGATTCTGAGGTACGCCCCTGCCTCGCTCGAGTGCATTCAATTCACACTGACGACTCGGCTATTTTTCAGGACCTGCTTCCTCTCTTGAAACGATTTAAGCGTCTAAGCAAACTCTCCCTCGTACACGAGGATATCGCAGACCTATTTTTGCTCGAGGCCCTCGTTACTGGGGGCACAGATGTTCTCCTCGCGTCCGGGAGTCAGGAGAAGGTGCTGAGGGTGTGGAGTTATGATTTGATCAAGGGATTCAACGTCTATCCGCGTGTTATTTACGTGGCGTAACCTGGGAGGCGGGGGACGAGAGGCGGCGAAGCGCAGGGGGAGATCGATGGTGAGTGCGGATCATCATAGTTTGAGTTGATGCTCATGTTCCAGGCAACGACGACATATTGGGTAGGCGATAATCCACTAATATAGCGTCTCTGTTACAGTAACTTCTGGCGCAGAGTGGCATTAATGGTTATACCCTCGAGCGCCCAGGTCATAAGTGTGAGGATCCCTCGCAGGAACTGATAAATGAAGATTTTCCAGGGGAACTAATAATATAAACCCCTTAAGCGCCTGTGTCAACCTCGTTGAGAGTTTAGTTACTCACACCTAAGATTACCAAATTTAGGCACAACCGATGTGCTACTCGAATTACTAAGTATCGAATTGCAAAAAAAACGGAGCGGAAATGCAATTTTATTCCAATAGTTTACGTGCAGCTGAAGTTGTAGCCTAAACTAATAGAATAGTATTACATTTCGGCCCAACTGAAACGCATTTGAAACGCTGAGAATAAAATTACGTAAAGGTGCAGCCGAAACTGATAACTGAAACTTAAAGTTTCAGTACGAGAAAAAGCGCGACCGATACGTAGCATATCGGTTGCGCCGAAAGCTGAACTGAAACCCCAAGTTTCGTTTCTCATTTCAGCTATGCCGAAATGGAGAATTTCGATTTGAATTTCAGCCCAAGCTGAAAGTTGTACCGAAACTATTACTTTAGGTTGCACTGAAATTTGGTCGGCGGATGATCCACCGCCCATCCGCCGCTCGTCTGCGACTCATCCGACGATCGTCCGCCACGCGTCCGCCGCTCGTCCACGGACGATCCCCAGTTCATGTGCAGAGTGTCCGTAGTCTGGTCATCTTGCAACCACGTTTGGTTAACTTGTGCAAGTCGTTTACGAGTAGTTGACAGATTTCATTGCAGTTTCTAGTTGTATATACAGTACCTACATATTGACGATGCATGCGTGTACACGACCGCGGGGCAGTTTCCCGTCTGGAAAAAAAGTCCCACGCAAGCTCAGGAGCCTGGCGCGATGGAAGTCGGTCTCGCATCGGGAGACCAAGGAGAGCCACGCGTGCAGGTCTGCGGGCGAATTTGCGGGTGGACGTGCGCGCGCGGTGTGGCGGCTGGCACCTGCAAAGAGGCAACGTGAAATAAACACCCCCTTTCGACCGTTTTGATTTCCCTTGTCGTTTTGTTTGTTGTCCACAGCCTCAAGTAAGAAGAAGTTAATGCGAAGTGAAAGATGAACTCACCTTCGACAAGTCCCATCACCAACTAGAATGACCTGGCGTACGAGGGCTTCAATGCCAGCGTGAAGGGCGCGTTTGATTCTGAGGGCGGCAAGGATAGGAGGCGCGAGAGGTGGTGGTGGTGGTGGTGGTCAGATGTAAAGAGAGCGTTGCGAAAAAGAAAGTAAGTTGCCAGCAGTACCGCCGGCGAGTTACAAAGTGGTGGTGGTGGTGGTAAGGAGGTTAAGAGAAAAGGGCGCCGGTGGCGGGCCAGCGGGCACTGCCGTGGTCTCAGCTGCATGGCCCGCCGCCGAAGCCGGTAGCGGGAGGGCGTGGGCATGGCGCGCCGACAACAACAGACGGCGGAGGGCAGATGGCGGGACAACGTGCACAAAGGGTCGGGGGTCAGGGTGGTGACGCGCAGAAACCAGCAACTTACCAGCGTATAAGTTGGAGAGCGGAGGGTGGGGAGCGGGAGTGGATGCTGCGGACGCCGTGGATGACGGCGATGTCACCGGTGGGCAGGGAGGGGAAAGGGGACCGAGGGGCGCACGAGGGAAGAGAGCGTGCAGGCAGGGAGGGAAAGGGGACTGAGGGGCGCACGAGGGAAGAGAGCGTGGTGGTTCGTGCGGAGAGCGCGCAGCGCAGGGAGGACCAGCTCATATACTCAGAATAATGCATTAAACCTGGGCAAAATACCGCAGGTGTAATGCATTATTCCTGGGCAATTGACCACACTGCCACATAAGGCACGTGTTATCATTTCGGCAGCCCAGGGCCTCTTCGGCATCACGGTAGATGCCGTCGGGACTTGAATTTCGCATGGAATAATGCGTTAAGGACATAAGGCACGTGAGGATATGGAAAAGAAGTGGCAAAAGAAAGGATTGAACCCAAGACATTCCGCATTCAAGATATTATCAAGGGATACATGTATACCATCTGTGCCATCTACAACTTTCATTTAGACGCCCTTGGCCCAAAATGGAAATAGGTCTTTGTAATTGTTCTTATAAGCTTATTATGTGCTTTGGAGTGTTCCTACCATAACCAACATCTGGCCTCTGAGTGGGGTCCCAGAAGGTGAGTTTAAGGCTTATTTTGTATGGGAGAACCCATACCATGGCCCTATACAAAACATAACTTTTATCAGCTGTTTAGTGTAGTTGGTTTAGGTGTGTCTACCCAAATATTGGGTACAACCAAAAGGTTCTGTGTTCGAACTTCACTAGTGGTATCCTTTGATTTGCCGACACAAAGTCCCATAGGTCACGTGAAATGATATTATATAATATATATAGTTGCCCAGGAATAATGCGATATGGATGCCGTGGGGACGGCATGTGGCAGGTTGGGTAAGCAACGGTCCGTATTGGCCCGGCAGTACCATATATAGGTTGCCCAGGAATAACGAGTTATGCCTGCGGTATTTTGCCCATGTATAATGCGTTATACCAGGCTTATAAGGTGGGAGGACAAGGACACGGGTGCGGACGCTGCGGACGCCGCGGATGTGGATGACAACGATATCGCTGGCGGGCAGGGAGGTGGGGGGGACACGGGGGACAAGAGCGAGGTGGTGGTTCGCACGGAGAGCGCGCCCTGCAAGGAGGACGAGGACATGGGCAGACGCTGCGGATGTGGATGACGACGATGTTGCTGGCGGGCAGGGAGGCGAGGGGGGACGAGGGGGACACGGGGACAAGAGCGAGGTGGTGGTTCGCGCGGAGAGCACGTCCTGCAAGGAGGTCGAGGACATGGGCGGACGCTGCGGATGTGGATGACGACAATGTTGCTGGCGGGCAGGGAGGCGAGGGGGGACGAGGGGGACACGGGGGACGAGAGCGATGTGGTGGTTCGCGTGGAGAGTGCGCCCTGCAAGGAGGACGAGGACATGCGCGGACGCTGCGGGCGCCGCAGATGTGGATGACGACGATGTCGTTGGCGGGCAGGGAGGCGAGGGGGGACGAGGGGGACACGGGGGACAAGAACGAGGTGGTGGTTCGCGTGGAGAGCGCACCCTGCAATGAGGACGAGGACATGCACAGACGCTGCGGACGTCGTGGATGTGGACGACGACGATGTCGCCAGCAGGTAGGAAGGGAAGGGGGACGAGAGGGACGAGGGGACACGGAGGACGAGGAGGACTAGGGGGACAACAGTGAGGTGGTGGTTCGCGTGGAGAGCGCGCCGTGCAAGGAGGACGAGGACATGGGCGGACGCTGTGGACGCCGCGGATGTGGATGACAACGATGTCACCGCCGGGCAGGGAGGGAGGACGAGGGGGACACGGAGGATGAGGGGGGAACAAGAGTGAGGTGGTGGTTCGCGCGGAGAGCGTGCAGACTGAGAGCGGAGTGTCCATCGGCCAAATCTTCTGGCGCGCAAAACGGACCGACTTCGTCTTAAAGGCGAAACGAAATCTTGTCAGGAGCACAAAAAGTGGTCCGACCCTGTTGTCCCGCCATTGGCAGATTCCATCCAGTAGCCGCACGAGGCAGATGAATGCGCTGGGGGCACGAGCGACGGAGCGGACTCTGCGGCCGCAGATGGCGAGCAAGTCACCAGCGAATATGCTGGTGAGTTGATAGCCTGGGTTGAGCTGCCAAAGAAGGAGGGAAAGAGAGTAAATTGCCAGCGGTAAACGCTGGCGAGTTGGACGGTGGTGGGGCGGGAGAGGGAGAAATAAACAAGTCAAAAGGTCAGCACCGCCACTGATGCTTCTCACTCTGCGCATGCACTGTCGACTGTCTACGGTCGAGATTGCCTTCTGGCTTCAATCTCTCGCCGCTACTGCTGGCCGTCTTACGGGAAGCACTAGCTCGCAAATCAAGCTGGAACTTATTCCCTCTCTTACTCTCAAGGTCAATACTCCAAATATGGCTTGGCGTGGAGCGATTTTTTTAAAAAAAATGCAAGCATAGAAAATTAGCTTATTATTTACAAGTAGTTAATGCCAAGATACATGCATTAATAGATGTGCGTAAAAAGTTTTTCCCGAGACTCAGCGAGCGGCATTGGACAGGGTGGCAGTCAAAAACTGGGCGGCGATCTTTTCATTCGCGATCCCGATTTCGCGACTTTTCTTGTAGAATTTCAGCATATACTTCCACTGAGTCTGCGTGTAGAGCTTCGCGCGGTCACTTCTGATCACGGCTAAACGCTGCTGGAACCACCGCTCACAATCTGGAGACCACCACCCCGTATTCAGCCCGGACAAGCTAAACGGATGAGGTTTAGGCCACCATGACATTTTCGATGTCTGTGGATCGTCATCTTTCCTGTTGATCCGCCCTAAATATCGTTAGAAACAATCGCATTAATATAGCTGTCGACACACCGGTTGCAATCTCGTACACGCCGCAGATAAGGTCGATGTCCTGATCTGTAAGTACGTCGTCCCAATATGCTTCCGAACTTTGGCCATCCCACAAACGAATGCCAGTCATGAAAACTTTGTGGCTTGGACCCAGACATGCAAGATCCTCATCAACGATCAGGCGCGCCAACCAGCCAACAATCCCACCGGTGAAAAGGGCAGCACGACCGCGAGTAGACCCCAGAAAACGCTCCCGCAGCACCTCGTAAACTCCGTGGTCGACGAGGGTAGGCTTGTATCCTGCGCGATGGTATCCGAGACCGGTGAACCTGTCTGGGAGCGGGGGCTCAGGCGCAATGCCGACATCGTCTCGGAAGCAAAGTCGAAACTCTACTCCGTGTTTCAACAGGTGAAAGAGTATTTCCCGAGGATTAAAACATCTCATGCGAAGGACCTGGATGGTGGTCACAGCACTTGACAATAAGATATACAGAGGAAATTCCACCGGCAGAGAGGTCTTGGACACAAGCACGTAATATATTTTGCCATCTAGGCTTTCCCGCCTGACCACGACAGTCCAATCACCTAATAATCCCAGATATCCCCTCTAATTAGAATGGCCAGAAGGGTGTGTGTGGCCATTCTAATTAGAGGTGAAACAGAGGGGCGCCATATGCTGCAGAATATGCTGCAGATATGCTGCAGATATGCTGCAAATATGCTGCAGATGTTCTGCAGCATATAGGTGAATGGACTTAGAGTATTTTCCCGCTCATGTCTTATCTAATCTCGCGTTCCCAAAAAGGAAATGACCAAGAAAAAATTCAATTATACGTGGGACGAGTAGTCCAAGTCTATATACCCAAAAAAACATGTATTCTACGTTCTACCGTCTCCCAGGCGGCCTCCCGCGCCTCCCCTTAAAGACGTTGGGACGCGACGCGGTCGATGAGGCAACTGAGGCCGAGGCGGCCTCTGCCTCAGCGGCATTCGGTACGGTGGTGTCGGTGACCGCTGGATCGGCCGTGCTTGCGGGCGGGACGGAGGTGTCGGTGGCCGGCGTGGCGACCACCTTGTGCGTGACAGGTCTTGGCTGGGGCCTGCGCGCCGGCGCACTCGCTGGCGCAGGCTTCGACGTGGACGCGGCCTTTGCAGGCGCTTTCGAGGACTTCCCCATCGAAGGCGCCTTCGACTTTGTGCGGGGAGCCTGCACACCGGCGTCGTCATTGGCCTTGCGCTTCTTCTTGGCGCGCGCATCGTTGTCCTCGTCGGCCTTGCGCTTCTTCTTGGCGCGTGCATCATCGTCCTCGTTGGCCTTGTGCTTCTTCTTGGTGCGCACGTCATCGCCGTCGTCGCCCTTACGCTTCTTCTTGGTGTGCGTGCCATCGGCGTTGTCGCCCTTGCGCTTCTTGTTGCGCGCGTCCTCGCCCGCGTCAGCCTGCCCACCCCTCGCGTGCTTCGTAGACTTATTCGCCGGAGCGCTCTTGGCCTTGGACCTCTGTACGCTCCTGGCCAGCTTGAGGAGCCTCTCGCGCCGCTCCTGCACTGTCATGTCGACTATGGCCTTGCGGGGGCGTGCGGCATCCTCCTCCGATTCCTCCCCCTCGTCGTCCTCCTCTTTGTCGTCGTCGGAGACCAATTGCAGCGGCGCTTTCTTCGCCCTCGTACGCGTCACACGCCCCCCCCCCCCTTCTCCTTCACTTTGTGCACCTTCTCCGTCACCTCGCCTTTCTTCACCATCTCCTTGAACTGGGCGAGGAGGCGCGACTTCTCGCCGGCGGTGAGGACCTTCCACTTGCAGGTCCCGCATTTGAGCGCGTCGCGGAGGATGTGGAGGGGGCCAATGGCGGACTGCTTGGACATCCACTTGAAGTCGACGTCTTCCGGCCATCCGACGAGCCCAACGTTCTTGCCTTCGACCAGGGACTTCACGTAGTTTTCGTAGTTCATTGCCACCTTCGTCTTCCCCAATACCGTCTCTGGAAACGACCCCAAAATTAGTCTTTACCAGTGACCCGCGAGTGAACGACTTACGAAGGCCAGCCTTGATCATGGCCGTGCAGTCTTGCTGCATGGCGCCCAACGTATCGCCCCCACTATCGCCTGGGCAGGACATCAATTAGCCTCGCAGTGGACTCCAAGCAAAGGAGTGTACATACCTCGCTCGCGGCTCATGGCCCACAGCTCAAATAGAGCGGCGACGTCGGTGGGATCTTTCTTCAAAACCTCACGGAAGAAGTCGAGGGCGCCCCACGACTGAATTGTCACGGGTACCGTTGTGTCGTGGACGTGGCCGCGGGTGAACATGGCAAAGCCAATCATACCCATGCGCTCTGCGAGCCCGGTAATCTGCGACTGCGGTGAGGACAAATCGATGACGCGAGCGTATAAGAACATACCTCCAGCATTAACCGCTCCACCGTGCGCTTCGCATCCACGCCTGCAGCCAGGTTGTTTGCACGCTTCCCGCTGTACTTGTGCTTGCGCTTCTCTATCATCTCCGCCACCATCTCCTCCTCCTCCTCTGGCGTGAAACCCTCGAGCATCGCCGGCTTCTCGGTGACCATGCGCTTGACCTCCGGCATCTTGTATCGTTCACCCAACTCACGGTCTTGACAATAAAATGAGAGTCAGCGACCTAAAACGGAAAAAAAAACGAGTAATGTACCTTCATTCAAGTCGCGCATCAGGCGCGAGATTTTGGCGTTGTACAGGCTCACAGTCCGCCGTGGCTTGAAGGAGGAGGTGGCCACCATGCGGCGGCGCACCTCCTTCACCTTCATGCCGTACTTCTCAGCCAAGGCCTGAGCACGCTCCTCGCGCTCAACCTCCAGGTCATCGAGCTCTGCAGCGAGGTTGGAGAGCTTTTCAGCCGCTTCTCCCCGCCGCTTTCGCGCTGTCGCACGAACGTTTGGCCCCGCGACGACGCGTCGGTGCTTCTGCTTGGCGATGACAGGTGCGCCGCGGTGGCGACTGCGGTGGGTTGTGGTCCCGAGGCCCTCGAGCTGTGCGTCCTCGTCTTCCCAGGTGGCGTCCCCATCGTCCAACTCGAAATCGACGACACGACGGGGTTTTTTCATGGCGGCAGCGCCCTCCAAGGCCTCCGAACCTGGCGAGGTATGAGGGTGCGTGGACTCGACAGCTGGTTGGGTGGTGCTTTGCTGAGTGGGATCTGGAGCTGGGTGGCCAGGTGATTCAGGTGCAGAGTCCATGGGAACGGCAGTCGAGGCCAGAACTTGCCTCTTCTTGTTTGCGGTCTGTTTGTTCCCCACAGCACGTGCCGATGTGTTGGTGAAACGATCCAAACAGGCATCCTTGAGGAAAACATGGAGCTGTGGTGAAGAAAAACCAGGGAGAGCGCCAGAGACGAGGAGGGAAGAGATACGTGTCAAGCGCCCACAACGGCAGCACCGTGGGCATTGTTACGGCAAGTTAAACATAGAAAGAACCTCCAAGAACGGCATGACAGCACGTGGCATTGTGGCTATACATACGTTATTGCTAAACATAGTAGCACCATCATACCCCAGATGGTGCAGGGGTTGTGGCTACTCCGGCGAGCATTTAAAATGCTCGCTAGTGTAATCACAACCCCGCACCATCGGGGTATTTTGTTCGAGTCCCGTCAGACCCTCTTTTTTGGACTCTTAGCTAATATATTTAATCAATACACCCAAAGTCCTCGCACGAAGCAAATCTCATCCTACTTCATTTTCGCACTCCAAGATAGTATATTGTAGTACAGCATACAAACGAAGAACAAGTACGCAAAGAACAGATACCCGGCTAGCAAGAAAAGGTATCCAATACAATCTTCAAAAAACAAATACAAAAAAAAAAATCGCGCGGCCGCTCTACTCGCCCGCCCATCTTGCCTGCCTTACCCATGCAGTACCCCACGACATCCTCACAATCCACAACCAGCACGCTTTCCTCCATCGCCATCTCCCGCACAGCTTTTTCTCTGAAAAAAAAAAGGAAAATCAAAATGGTGTCGATAAGGAATCAAAAGGAACGCACGCGTCTTTGTAGAGCGTGCGCGTGGAGCTATTGTACAGCAGCCGGGTGGAGGGCGAGCCACCCACGTCCCGAGTGAATGCTGCGTTCGCTCCACCCGCTTCCTTCTTGACGAAGCCCCGGCCCAAATGCTCATGCGACGGGCGGCATGAAGGGCGACGACCAGCGCTGGTGCTGGATGCAGATGCGGCACGAGGGGCGCTCGATGCAGATGGGGTGCGAGGGGCGCTCGAGGCAGAGCTGCGCAGGTCGCGCCACGGATGACTCGATTTCAGGGGTGATGCGCACATCGAGGACGCCGTCGAGATCGAAAAGACCGAAGTGACGCTGGCCAAAAGGGCTGAAGACGTGGGGGAGGGCCGAGGAGGGCACACCGGTGATGCTGGGGGCGAGGGGCGTCCCTTCGCTCGCTTGGACCGAGCCATTGGTGTGGGTGTCACGGTGCCTGACGGGGGCTTGCGCGGAGACGAAGATGAGGGCGGGGAGTCGTCCCTGAACAGCGGGAGCATTACCACCCTCTTCACCTCCTCCTTCACCTCCCGCTTCACCGAGGCGCTCTCTCGTTTGGTGGAGATGGGACGCATGAGCGTGGTTTTGGAGTTGATGGAGGGCTTCGCGGCTCGCGTTGTTGGCTTGACGGACACGGGGCGGGAGGGCGTCGGAGCTGCAGCCAGGACTGAGGCGGAATGAGCTGCAGCCGGGACAGAGGCGGGGTGTGGCGCAGAGTCGTCGTCGTCGGGGTACTGGGGGAGAAGTTTCTGGGCAGACACGATGTGGTCGTCGTCACTGCTGTCCGTGTCGTTGGGGTCCCCGTCGCCGCTGTCCGTGTCATCGTGAGTGTGCCGCTTCCGGCAGTGTGCGTCCCACTTGCGCCCAGCTCGCGTGCACGCGAAGAATATGAGGATGTCGTCGGCCTCCACACAGTGCCTGTCTGTGTCGGTTCTGGTGTGATCAGCATACGCGGGGAAAAAGGTACGTTTCACTGCGTACTTTTTCGTGAACAGGCCCACATCCAAGACTAAAAACCAGAATTTTTGCGTGTTATGGTCGTGCTCGCGATTGTCGACGTAGTTGGGGGGATTAGGAAAGAAAGGGATGTCGCACGGCATCCTGCTGTATCCAGAGGAAAGAAGGAGCTCCAAAGATGCAAGAGGTGGAACGAAGCCAAAGAGGTGGAACGAAGCAAAGAGGTTTGTTTACGGCACGTGTATTTATGGGATTGATCTCCCAGGTATCGCCACCCGCAACTCCGTCAAGGCAGCTCTGCGTCTCTCACATTCTGCCGTTAACTCGGGCGTCAATGCAATATATGTGTATTTTTAACGCAAGCATGCCAGCAATTAATCTTGGCCCGACTCTACTCCGATTGCTCCGTCTGACTCTCCTTCTCCTTGTTCTTCAATCCCTTTTTTCCCTCAACCTCCTCCCACCCGAAGCGCAGCCCGGGCAAATGTTTTTTGCCGTGTAAGTCGTACTGAGGCAGGTAGACCTCGAAAAACGCTTTGGGGCCGAATTCGGCCATGAATTTCCTGGACCCGCTAAGGTAATTTGCAAAAATCTCTTCACAGGACTCACCTTCGGCGGAGGCTGGGGTCAAAGTAAGTCCCAGTTGCGTCTGTCTTGGAAGATCTCTGCGTTACTCACAGTTCACGGTAGTCAGCGTCAGATTCACGTTGTTTGTCGGTGGCATCTTGTATTTCAGCCTGCGTCCGAGGCTTCGCGCGCAATCTGTGAATGCCGCACGTAGTAGAATGAATAGCTAGGCTGAAATGAACTCATTAAACTTACCTTGCCATGCGCTCTCGGGCTTTGGCCCGCGTCTCGTCAAGTTTCCTGCGTTGTGGTAAGTTCTCGAAGGTGTTCTTGACGAGTGAAGACCTTCGAGAAGGGTCGTGAATACCTCTTGCAGTACCGGCGTTGAGCTTCGGCGTGACGCCGTCGTTTATTGTCGTCGAGAGGAAGCGGCTGAGGGAGGGAATGTTGAGAGGTGTGCGGGGACATGATGGCACAGAGCAAGTATTGACAATCAATACTGCCAAATCCGTGCTCGATGTTGAAACTTTTATTCATTGTCCAGTGATCACAGAATTTCCCAATAAAAATTCATTTGAAGAGATATATACGCACCGATGCTCTGGAAGAATGAGGGGAGCAAGGAAGGGCATGGGTATATTTCTATTAAAAGGTTTTGGGTGGGGTCGGCGACGGGTTCGTGATATCGGACTCATCGGCCGATCACCCGAGGCGCCAGATTTTGCCTAAGTCCTCGCACACAGAAAATCAAGTAAATATAAATCAAATAGAATAAAATTGCGGGAGGCAGTGGAAGCTATAGATCATCTATTACGCTAAACATTCCCATTCCGCGCTCCCAGCGCCCTTGGCTTTCAGCGTTCCGCTCTGCCTTCTCCGCCGCCGACGCCGTATGCTCAAAAGCCTCGTCCATCTTGAAGCCGTTTTGCACCCATCGAAAGAGCCCGCCTGCAGTGTATTGTGTGAACGAGCACCGGTGCTCGTGAGCCCGGATTGGCACGTTGGAGTGGCGAATCAGGGCGGAGGGGAGGAGAATTGTTGAGCCAGGAGGGAATCGGATGACGAGTCGGAGGTCCCACAGGATGAGGTGACCTCCGACGTCGGGGTCAAAGTTCCCGAGGGCGGTGATGGAGCACCAGCCCCAGGCTAAGTTAGCGAAATCGAGGTGTGGTGCGGCGATTGCCCGCGGGCCAAAGTTGAAGGTACACGCGGCGAAAACGCTGCGCGGGAAGTTCCACCTGATGGATGGATTCCAGGTGGCGAGGAGCCCCAACTGCACCTGGTAGAATGCGAATAGCAGTGGCGCCCACATGGCAAAGAGTACTAGAAAATAAACAATGAATTTTTTGTCAGAGACGGATGAGACACGTACCGTTTGCGAATCCGGCGAGCCTGCGGAAGTACTGGTGGGCGAGGAGCTCGTCGGTGAGCTGGGTATTGGCGACATTGTTCTGCAACTCGCCGGGTTCCTTCGGGGAGGGTAAGTGGGGGCAGGGAAACTGGGCTGGGGCTGCCACGTACCGTCTGCCCGCCGCCGTGTGAAACGCCACGCGCAATGGCGGTGTACTCGTCTTGTGCATGTCGGTGGTGTAGGCGCTCGTCCGTGAGTCGTATGCGCGAGAGGCGGTCCTGCAGCAGCTGCGACGCACCGTCCGTCACGGTCTGCCACCCGACAGCGTCGCGAGGTGAGCCGCCGAGCAAGGCGATGATGCGTCGGTGCCGGTCGAGGATAGGAATAGTGAGCCTGTGTGTGTATGGGGTGAATGGGGGCGCGTCTGCGAGTCAGAGTCACATATCTGCCGAGCCAGCCTATGTACATGAAACCTTCAGTGCCACTGAGGGCGTCTACTTCGCCCTGTGTGTACGACAGCCCGCCGAGACCCGTCTCGAGATCGTGTGGCTCTTGGGGCGCGGTGAGCTCGAAGTCGAATTCCTCCTCGTCGACCGCACAGCTTCCCAGCCAGGCTGGCTTGGAATGACGGAATGCGCCGGCATCGACGTTGAGCTCAAGTGCCGATGTCTTGGCCTCGCGGACGCGTGTCTTGTTAATGCTCTTGAGCATGGGGGTGGTGGATGCAAGACGAGCTGCCGCCCGTTCCTTGTCTCGGCGAAGCCTTGACTTGGCTTTGCTGCGATCCTTGGACGAAAGTGCGGCGAGTGACGTGGCGGGCAGGGAGGGCGTGGCTGGGGCTGAGGTGGCAAGGGGGGTGGCCAGCGTGAGGATGGCGAATGGTCTGGTGGTCTCCTCCACCTCGTCCCGGAAGCCGGTGGCATTGAGCTCGTCCAGCCGCTCTTGGAGGCATTGGCCCACATCGAAATTGAAGGAGGGTGCGATTGCGCGGCCCACTGCGAGGTCGAACGCGGAGAACTCCTTGCCACAGCGAAGGGTTCGACGGCCTGCGTACGGAAGTCAGCTGAAGTTAAGAACAAAGAAAATGAAGAGAAAATGGAGGAAAATGACGCAGACACAGATTCTGGAGTTCCAAGGGCGGATCTCGGGTCTGGCGGTTTACAGCAGGGAGGGAATGGAAGGGGAGGGAAGAATATAAAAGTCGATTGGACTCACCAGCCATGAAGCAAGATTGGACGCGGGCAAGAGGGAAAGGCAAAGACGTTGTTGACGATCACGTGGGCGAAGCGGACGCGACTTGTCACTCAGTGACAGTGACATCCACTTTGTCTGTCTTCGATGCATCGGCGTCCCGGAGTAATACGCAAAAGTGGTGCAACCTCGAGCAGAATCCGCGTGCTCGGAACCGAATGCAAAGCAGCAAGTCGCCCTGGTCGTGCGCCGGTGACCCAAGTCACACTCAACAAACATGGAGTCGACGAGTATCGCCGCACGGCAGAGCAAAGTCTGCGTTCTCATATGCAAAACATGGACGACGGTGACCTCGAGGGGCTGGAACGGCTCCAGACGCTGGCCGAGGACGACGATTTCGACCCGGGCCATCTGCCAGATACCCCCAATATGGTGAACGTGGACGACATTCTCGATGGCTCAGCGCGCATTGAGATTAGTCACGCTGGGGGGGAATTCGGCTCGTTGGAGGAGGGGATCGAGGAGGACTGTGGGGATGAAACCGAGGAGGGAAAGATCAGGTGCGTGGACTTTCATTTCATTCGAGTTTCGCTGATATTCTTGCAGGAACGCCGAGGATTGGCGAACACGCCGCGATCGCACAGAGACACGCAACCGCGCATTCCTGAGCCAGATGCCCGACATGGTATCGGCGTACATGCAGTTCTGTGCGGAGGCTGAGATGCCTATGAGGCCCCAGAGCGCAGAGGGTGAGCGAGAGACAACGTTGGAGGAAATCTACGAAATTGAAGTCGTGGACATGTTCGGTTAGTTTTTAATTCTGACCTTTGTTCAGGCCACTGATCTCGTTGCAGATACAACCACCATTGAGGTCAAGCTGAATCCATGCGGGAAGGGAGTCGCACCGGCGCTCATTCTCGAAGGGCTCATGCCCTGCGCGCCCTGGAAGCCGACCGTGGCCATCAAGCTTCGTGTGCTGGAGGCCTACCGCGTCACTCACCTCCGCTGCCCCCAACTCGCCGTCCAATCGTTTGTCAAGGTGTTGTGTGACCTCCATGGCGTACGTGGTATCTCTCGTCTCACATTAAATGGCACTGATTCCTTCTTTTACATTCAGGCTGTGTATAGACCATACCTGTGCCAACAATTCTCAATCGCCTACGACCTCTACCTCGACATTCGTCAACGTGTTGACGACCGCATTATGAAAGCTCTCGGACGCGACTCCAGCTGGCGTTTGAAGCACGCATGCCCTGCGTGCATGTACAAACTCGAGGGCGAAGATAAATTGATATTCGATATGCTGACGACAATGGACGGCAATGATTCTTTGAAGCGAATCTTGCGACGCGAGAAGGGGACGATGGCGGAGGCCGAGGGAGGCGAGCCAACGCTGGCGAGGTCGAACGAGCGGGTGGATAACCGCGACGCGGGGGATGGTTACTATATCTCCTGCGCGAAGGTGGACAAATGGGCGAAGACGCGTCTGGGCGAGGTCCTGCCCATGCAGACTGGAACTGAGGTAAGTTCTTTTCCTGGCTCTACCTTTTGACGCGACGCAAATGCTGATGTGCACGCGTGCAGGGCGACGACAATCCTTGCGCCGACAGGTGGAAAAACATGATCAATGACATGACGTCGAAGATGTGGGGAATCTTCGATGAAACGGGGATCTTCCTGGCGCTCTGCCGCCATGGATTCGTGTTGGTCCTCGCCGACATGATAAAGAGTGGAGAATTGTGAGTCTTATTCTATTTATTTCGTTCTCGTTCAGGCACTAACTATTCTCAGGGCAAAGTACCCGCTTGCTGTGGTGAAGGAACTCCTCGACGTGTTCAGAATGGATCTGGGCGCCGGGTACGACGTCGGGTGCCATTTCCAGGCCACCGTCGCCAACAGCGACCTCGGGGACGCGGCGAGAGCGAAGAACCTCAAGTGTCTCGTGGGGTCTTTCCATGGACACGCTCATAATTGCCTGTGCCAGTTAGGGCTCCTTGCGACCTATGTGGAGGGCATGGGTCTCGAGGATTTGGAAGGGTGCGAGCGATATTTCTCGAGGTCAAACGCCCTCGCCAAGTCCTGCCACTACGCTAGCAGGTTCCACCGCCAGCAGGAGATCACCACGTACGTGAAGCACTTCGACAGCTTCGAAACGTACGCGAATCTCAGTTCGTGATCCTTCTCCAATGTTTCTCGCTCCTGCTCACCATGCTCAATAGGCAAATTCCTCTGCAATAACTATCGCCAAGCACTGGCAATTTTGAAGACAGAGCCGACGCTGGTGAATTGGATGCTACAAGAGGATATCCACAACTACGAGTAGTTTCACCAGTGGCTGGAGGAGGAGCGCGCGTATCTCCTCGGTCTCAAGGGCGCACCGAAAACAAATGTAGAGACACTGGAGATGGAATACGTGCAAAAGCTCGTCAATCTCAGCGCGAGCCAGTGAGTCTTTACCTCTGCTTACCATCCTTTATTCTGATTTATTTCCTAGGGCAAAGTACGCAGTTGTTGCCGCGGATGCGAGGCAGGTGAGGGCCGATGATGCGCCGTACGCACCGGGCGTGCCCAAGGCACAGTTGGCTAGACGCCACACAAAAGAGAAAGTGGAGAAGGACCTCGAGAGCGTCCTAGAGCTCGAGCGCCTCCTGGACATCGTCGAGCGCTGGACGACAATGTCTGCGAAATGGGTGGCAACAACAGTGGAGATTAAGAAGAGGAAGTACCAGCTTGCGCTCGACGCACTGGAGCTCCTCATTGTCGAACGCATCTTCGAGCTCATGAAGATGAATCAGTCGCAGACAGGTGCGTAGTGAAGGCAAATCTAATTTATTGGTACTAACGTTCTGCGAACAGGATACAAGATGCGGAAACACATCGCCAAGGCCCTGCAAGCATGATCCAAGGCGGTGAGGAACGCGATCGACCGTTACAACGCTGCTGGCAGCGTATTGGACCCTCCCATGGCGCCACTCACCTGGGACCAGGTTGTCGAGTACGCGTTCCTCGCGGACTTTGACATCCTGCGGGACATGCGTGCGGAAGTACAGGCCCGCCCATGGACTCGCCCGGCCTACCGACTGGCCATGGACAAGTACTTCAAGATCCTGCGTGCGAGGGAGGAGATCCAGCACCTGAATGTCGAAATTCTGCGGGTGGTTACTTGGATATACGACGAAGACCGCTTCCTGCATAAGATGGAGCGCAATTTGAGGGAGACCGAGGGAAAATCCGAGGAGGAGGTTGACGCGGACATCCAAATGGCGGTACAGGTGCGACTGTACCGCCAGCGACGCGGACGCTTTGACGACACCCATATGCGGAGGTTTTGGGCGTTGGCGAGGAAGCAGGGCGTGACCGCTTCTGTTGTCCCCGGTGTCTCGGTGGAGCGGCGCGCTGCACAAACCGCACTGAGGGAGGCGCTGCAAGCGGCTCGGGCTGAGGAGATGGATGTGGATGAGTCGGTGGTGGTGGACACGGCAATGAGCGGCTGGCGGGGAGCTGAGGATGACGACTGGGAGGATACCCACGACGAAGGTGAGGCGGAGCAGCGGAGAGTGCGGACGCGTTCGGCAGATGTCTCGGACGACTCGGACGACTCGGACGAGGGGGACGAGGCCAAAGAGCAGGCGGTGTCTGGAATGCTATACCGCATCTCAATGCTGGCGGTTGATGGGGAGGAACAGGGGAGCGGGGATGAGGCTTAGCCTAATAATCCCAGATATCCCCTCTAATTAGAATGGCCAGAAGGGTGTGTGTATTGTATACTACAATTTTTTGGGTCATTTCCTTTTTGGGAACGCGAGATTAGATAAGACATGAGCGGGAAAATACTCTAAGTCCATTCACCTATATGCTGCAGAACATCTGCAGCATATTTGCAGCATATCTGCAGCATATTCTGCAGCATATGGCGCCCCTCTGTTTCACCTCTAATTAGAATGGCCACACACACCCTTCTGGCCATTCTAATTAGAGGGGATATCTGGGATTATTAGGTGAGTCCAATTTGACATGAGCGAGATTTCTGCTCCTTGTTGTCGGAGATCGAGCAGCTCGCTCGGAATGTCGTGGATAGATTGTGCGCCCTCCAGATAAGCCAAGAGCGTCAGCAGGTGCCGGTATTCAGGTGTTTCGAGGCCCGGCCACTGATCATCTCCCAGTGATTTGAGGGATAAATCGATTTTGAGGGGATTCTTATAGGTTGTACAAGGAGGAGTGGGCTGTGTGAACCCGAAACGTGCATGTGGAATCTTGGTCATGTCCTCATATGGGTCGTACACTGGCTCACTATCGTTGAGAATTTCGCCAGCCTCCAGATCTTCACCAGCTTCCAGATCTTCATCAGCTTCCGGATCATCCTCCACGCCATATATGCACTTCAAATCTTCATTTGTGGCAGGGGTTCTGGCATTCTCTGCAGGTAAAAGAGCATCTGGGATGCCAGGGAACTCCAGGAACTCGGCGTCCGGGACGTACATCTCATCGTCCTCCTCATCGAAGCCCTGGGGCTCCTCATCCGGAGCGAGTGCGGTACACAGGTCCCACTCGTTGCGGAAACCATCATACAAGCGCTGATTGCGGGTAAATTCGTCCCACATGTCGCCCGCCTTGTCCCGGTTGATAGCTCTTCTGATGAAGCAACCGGTCTCCTCTTCGTCCCAGACAAAAACGCGTGCTCCTTTTCTCCCCGGTGGTGCTCCTCGGGTGGCGTTTGCCTCTCGTTGCAAGCATTCTTGCTGCATTTTAGGCGTCTCCCTCTTAGCCAGCTGTTCATTTTGCGCCTTGCGACGGGCAACAAAGGCATGAACGTCTTCGCTGTATTGTTGCCCGCTATCCTTTTCTGGCTGCAGATAACGGTGCATGACCACCTCCACGGCCAGTAAAGGGATGCCCGCAGTGGCCGATCGAGCGTTGACATCCGCAACCATGGGAGTTGGTACGTACGGACGGTTAACTCTGTCGGAAACCATTCTCACGCCCGCCTTGCGCCATGGACTGAAGGCAACATCGCCCGGAAGCCGGATTAGATAGGCCATTTCTGCAGCGTCGGGATAGAACCCTCGATCTTTTAAGATTGCAGGTACAGGGAGCTTTGAACAGATGAAATCTTCCCCCCAGTGAAAATAGAGTGGAATTGGGAGTTTTCCGACGATTGTGGGAATGATCCAGTCCAACTTGTGAAGTGGGGCGTCCAGCTGTGTCAAGTCAATAATGCCACCGACCCGTGGGGTTTTCATATTGCCAACAGCAGAGATCTGCAATCCCGCCCACCACTGCGGATGGACACCAGAGATTTCGATTACTTTGTCGCGCCACAAAGCAGGATACTCATGATCAAGCCATGCGAACATCAGGGAGATCTGGGCCATTAGAGGCAGGAAGGCGTTGCGGGCGTGCATTGCGACATTGTTCGCTGCATGACGGGTACAGCGAGGAACGTCATATCCATACTGTAAAGGCCATGGATAGGCCGCAGATCCAATGAATGCGGACCCCGCCTCCATGGCGCGGAGAACGCTTCTGAGCCCAGTTTCAAGCTCTTTCCAGGAGTTCGCGAGCTCGGGTTCCAAGATCCACCCTCCTCCTTCGGCAATTACAAGAGGGAGTCCAGTGTAAGGAAGACGGAGCCGATTGAAAAGAGGTGCATGGAACGGAGTGTCGCGCGGGACAAAGAGGAGATTGGGGGCATACAGAGAGATCCAAGATGTGTGATCGAAATGGCCATCCAATTCCGTCCAGGTAGGGCTTGGGGCGTCCTGGGGCGTAGGGACATTGAGCAAAAATTCGGCGTCGCCGCACAGGACGCCAAAGACAGTTTTGTCCTTGCGGATATGCCCGTTGAATGGATGCGAGGTCTAAAAGGATACGCTTCAGATATGAATAGGAACATCATACTAACGACTAACCGGAAAGGTGGGTACATTGTCGCGAGAGGGCATGGAAAGATCGGCGGCCAGAAGATCTACGGAAGGATGTTCATTGGTTGGATATGCGCCATGCGGTTTCGACTTACCAGACAGATTGGGATTGGCGGAGGTGCGGGGCGAGTGACGCTGCAGACGGACGAGATGGGAGCCGATGCTGTGGACGACGCTGTGGACGTGGAGGACGAACAAGTCACCAAACATATACGCTGATGAGTTTTGATGTGGTGTGTGAGTGAGAGTGAGTCAAATGACTGACGGTAGACGTCGGTCAGTTGCAGAGTTGGGCGTTCGGGATAGGAAGAGATGTCAAAAAGCGGATGCACAGCGGATCATGTGATGAGCACCGCCACTGATCCTCTCATTCCGCACTGTCGACTGTCTACGGTCGAGATTGCCTTTTGACTTCAATCTCTTGCTGCTACTGCTGGTCGTCTTACGGGCATGCACTAGAATCTTTTCCCAGCATCTGGTTCGGACTGGGTAATATTATATAACTTTCGCGTCGCATTGCAAAGGTAGTTTAATTTGATACAACTGAAGTCCTAGATACACACTAATAATGTTGCAGCGCATCCCGAATTGTGGTTCAGAGCTTAGCCAGAACTTAGCTCTGTGGGATATCAGCTGAATCATTATTTATGCGCGCGCATTTAATGTACCCTGGATAGGTTCAGAATCACAGCACGATTGTCGGAAAATTCAAACCGAGCGCAGTGAGAGATTACTGAGGATGGCTTGACCTTGTCGACGACATCTTCCATGAATGACAAGTAAGTCCTCGCTGGGAAGTGGGGATAAGGGAGAAATGGGTCGAATTTGCCTGGAGGGAGCGGCACTTGATGTCGAATATGGAATATAGTGTTGTCACCGGCCGTCTCAATACATTGGATGCTGCCCGCAATCAGGGACGATGCATTAGAAGAAGGGTAATAAAGAACAAGACTGTTGCCCAGGTGTGCAGAAGCGCACGAATAATTAACTCCTTGATGTGTATAATGGGCGCGATCCTTTCCATCTTCAGCAGGGACAGACTCTGTGCTCCTGTCATTGTGCGGAGAAAATGTAAGGTCGAACAAAACTTTGAACTGCTTGATAACTTCGGGACAATCCGCACGGTTCAGATATTGTCGGAGGTTGGCACCTCTCCAAAATGACTTGACAATTGTTGCTTTGAGCTCGCCTCCAATATGATTGTTCTTGTTAATCCTCTGGAGGGCACCAATGAGACGTTCAAATGGGAAGCACCACCAGGCCATTATTGGTCCGAAGAGCAGAATGAAATCGTAGATGTGAAATGCTGCATGAATATTTATCCTAGCATTGTGCTCCGACGAGTGGGGGTGGTTAGTAATTAAGCCATCCACCCATTCCTTGATGAACTGACAATACGCATCGGCGCGCAGCTGTGACGAACTGTATCGGCATACCAAGGTGACAGCTTGAAATAGAGCCATGCTATGATGCAACATCGCCAGCAGACGCTCTGCATCCTCTTCTGGCTGATCCCCCCATATTAAGACGAGCGCGATGGGGATATAGATTGTGGCCAGGGTGCACCACTCATCCGCCTTGATTGTGCCTGCACTGCTCTCTCCGTAATTTCGAGGCACGGAGTTGATCCACGAGGGGGTCGCAGTTTTCAATATAACACGCTGAATGTATTTGAGTTGGCTGAGATTGATAGCTTTCGGAGTGAAGTCCGGATCCGTTAATGGCATGGTGAGTCGCTGTTTTAGAAAAAAAAAATCAGAAAACGGTACATTGTAGTGAATGGATTTCAACACGCTTACCCAGGCAATGAGTGCATCAACATGATCAGCTTTTATTTGCCGTCCACCCACTGTCAAGCGGAGTGAGCTGGTTACGAATCGCAGGGGGCGCAAATTCTTGGATAGGAGTGATCTTTGCATGTTTTCCAAATCAGTGCCGGGCTCATCACTATCGAGTGGAACAACGGCCTCCTGGAGCTTCCTCTGGAGTTTCCGAACTTGTTCTTCGGATTCTTCCTTCTCACTTAAAAGATCATCCTCAGCGACCTTGGACGGATCATATGCCATCCAGTCGTATGAGAAAGCCGCCTGGGTCTCCTTCTCTTTGGCAATCGTTGCATCAAGACAAAGGATGTAGCGACAATGATACTTCACAATTCCCTCAAGAACGCAATGCATCCCGTCGATCACCAGCATGCGAGTAGGATTCCAGTAGGGTAAACACCATAGTTCTGACCAGCGCACTCCACTCGCTTCAATTTTTTTTTTTGCACTGAGCTAGCGTCTTGGCATCCGTCCAAGCAAAGGCATTTTGACATAAATGGTTCACATCCCTACATTTCCAGTTTTGAAAATCCGTGTTCCAGACATTTTTCAAATGATAACAATCACAGACCGTACAAAAGAAATGTGAGCTAGTACCTGCCGTACCGGAGATTTTCTAGTGGCAGGGAGATCGTTGACAGAGATTATAATGGCGAGATCCACATCCCGACCTGTCGATGACCGCCCCGTGGGAGAGAAGTGCAGGCCGCGCTCCCAGCCCACAGCAAAAACATCGATGAGAGGCCACACATAATGAGGGATTTCCTCCACGTCAGGCTCGTTCATGCCAGGGATGATGCTAACATACAGAGCGTCTGGCTTATATTGTATGTCGTCGTCGAGATTCATGAGGGCCGCTGAAAGTATCCCGATGGAGTCGTGATTCCCACGCTTTCGAGTGCCATTGGGATTGAAGAAGTCCAACTGCACCTCGAACGCCAATCGCATGCGGTCCCCTCTGTCAATGAAAAGTTTTCCCTTTTCGGGTCCTTCAAATGATCTCATGAAGCTCACGTGAAAAACATTGGTTACAGATTCAGGGGTCTTGGCCAAGGAAGCCATAGCAACATCGCATGTTCTGTCACACATCTCCTCGATTTTGGGGTCCGCAAGAAGTCTGGCGAGGTACTCTTCGAAGGACGCAAAGACATATGTCTTGAGAGGCCGCATCTTGCTGTGCTGAGCATCCAATAAATCTTCGTCACAATTCGACGGCCCATCCTTGCCAATGATGGTATTTTGACAAGTAGCGGGATATGTGAGGGCTCCCGTAGCCTTATCCTCCATTGGCGCGTGCGTGAAACTACATGATGGGCACACAGCGTAAACGGTGGTTTTGCTGTCGATTTTAAAGGCCTGGAGGGCCGCGTGGAGATTCGGTGGGAGCTGCTGGAGCACAAATAGTTGATTCGCGTCATTTTCAGCACCGGGGTTGACATTTAACGACATGACCAGTACAATTATCGCCCTCAGGGTTTCAAGAATGAAGTTGCATGGATTGCTCCCAATGCCGATGATCACATTACATATTACGACGAGCAGAAGCGTCATCTCAGCAATGAGATCGAGGTCTGCGATCGGATTCAGGAAGAGGTGAACTAGGATCTCGGTAAATATTAGGAAAACGGAAACAAATGATCCACGGCTCACCAGCGCTATATCGCATGGGTCCAGCATCTGGGGTCCCGGGGACACGGGGGAGTCGTGCTGACATGACATCGATGTGCTGATCCAACACTTGAACGTCCGCCACAACACTGCCTCTCAATTCCTTCAGGTGGTAGTTGCTTGCGAGGTTTTTCAGAGACTCCCCGGCAGCAGTCACCACATTAGCAGCAGCGTCCAAACAAATGCGCATGGCAGCAACTTCCTCCGGTTTCCCCTTGTCGAAGCTAACATCCAAACTTTGTAGAGAAGCTTGGACGTCCTCCTGTATTTTGAGAAGAATGGGCTTGCCCCTGATTTTTTTTACGGGGAACGGGCATCTGGTGAGCCAAGAGGGTCTGTATACTGCGACTTGCTTCGGAAAGCGGAATTGGATGGAACGCATCAGGGAGTTCGGGGGCACGCATCTCCTGAAACTCTTCCCGCGGGGTGAAAAGCTTGGAGGGTTGCTGGTAAGAATCTGGGCCAGCGTCTGTCATAACGAGCATGGTCATCCAATCTGCCAGGTCGGTCAAGCTGGTATCGTTTCCAGAGTGCTCAGAAGGCACCAGAGGAGTATCAACGCCTGAAGGAGCAACAGAGACATGGGGCGGCCGCTGCGCGATCGATAATGCAGACATTGAGCCTGCCAGGCCGGTATTGTTGCTCGATTGTGCCTCGCTGCTTTGCGCTAGTTCATGAGCAAGTCGGATTTCCAATGCATGCGCAATTTTCTGGACGGCCGGGACATGGTGAGTGACACCCGCGATCGGGCAGTTCTCACAGAGAGTGGTCTTTTTGGGCATGATGATAGCTCGTTATCGGCAAATCGCCGTTGAGGATCGGAGGAAGAGGAGTCGGAGATGATGGTAGCTCGTTATCGGTGAAAACACCGTTAAGGAGAGCGAGAGGAGTCAGAGATGGTGGTAACTCATTATCGGCGAAAACACCGTTAAGGAGAGGGAGAGGAGTCAGAGATGATGGTGGCTCGTCGTCGGAGTGAAATGAGAGAGCAAAGGCGAGTGGAAACAGACGACCCCCGAGTGGCCATATTTATATGCTTGCCGACGAGTTGTATTGTTCCATAAGCAGTATAAGGAATGTTTTTCGCCAATAGTCTCTTGTTCTTGAAGGAGGAACATTTTTCGCCAATAGTCTTGTTCTTGAAGGAGACATTTGGGCCAGCATCCGCTTTTTGGCTTTTGGGCGACGTGGAAGATGAGCAAGTCAGCAGCGTATACGCTGGTGAGCTGTTGGATGCATAAGGGAGTTAAATTACCAGCGGTAAACGCTGGCAAGTTAGACGTGGTGGGTGCGTGGTGGTTGTAGGATCGGATGCAGTAAAGCGGATGTAACGGATCATGAGCTGAGCACCACCACTGATTGATCTTCTTCCTCTCCCACCACATCCTCCCACCTCTGAACTTGGCAGCATTTACCGCTGGCGACTTCGTCCTTCAACCACGTCCTAACTTACCAGCGTCTACGCTGGTGACTTGCCTCACATTATTTCACACTTGTATTCTTCGAACGAAGGCGGACAGCCAATTCGACTGCGAGGATATTGTATTAATCATCATTATGCGTAATACGGTGCTGGGAAGCTCAGAAGTAGTAGGCTAACAGGCAAATTGAATAAGGTAAGATAAGGTGCATCCACCCGCCCTGCAAGTACGTCTCCAGCACAAAAAGTGTAAGGGGCAGAGCGATGGGAGCGACCGGAAGTATACGTTCTAGTGAGATCGTGAGTTCGGATAAGCTCGGATATATTTAAAAATGATGTAAGGCACCTCGGACTGCAGGAACCTGGACAGTATCATGGTGCGGAACGGGCATATGGTCGGGATCGGCCCCGCACGTTGGACAGCTGTCGCAGAGCGGGCAGAAGTACTTTAGACGGTTTTCTATGGGTAGATAAGTGGACATGTCCGGGGTGCAGAATAAGGAACGTGCCTGACGATACGGAAAGCGAGTGGTGGTTCATGCTTCAAGGGACTGGAGACTGGGAGAATCTTTAATTTCTAGCACTGTCTGGCCAAAACAGCCGCTTTTATAGGAAGTGGACGAACAAGAAATCCAAAGTGGGAAAGTGTATGTACCTTCCTTGCCTGTTTCGGAATAAAGTGGTATGTACTCATGAATGATAACCAAAGCGCGAACCATGGATTGCCAGGACAACCGATAGCCCACAGGTTCCGCAATTGGACGCGATTCAGCCGCGAACTCAATGAGGGACAAGGCCGTGTGGCGGGTGAGACGCGTGTCAGACCTAGGAGTCAGATAAGACAGCCATATCGCGCGTTTCACGTGCGGCAAGGCGCGACACAAGACAAGAGTGAACAAGGTTGTCGCGCGAGGGCGGGAGCTGTGCTGATCAGATCTGAACTTAGTGATTGGATCTTATCTTGTGAGTCTCGACTCGTTAGACTTGTTTGGCTGGATATTCCTCCCTGCACGGACTAGTATGTACTGGAAGCCGTGAGTGGACCGCTACCGCAGGCCTAGGGCTACTCAACAGGTGCCTACTCTGTCAATTATCGGCCGCCATCCTCGGCTCATGTCCTTGTTCCCGATGGGCATACGTGTGGACCCGCCTCTTCGCCACTCTTTGCATGCGCATCGTCGCATGAATGCTAAGCCAGGCCAAAACACATGTACAAGCCATCTCGCTTACCCTTGAAGCCAATGACGCTGAGCACCGGCCAAAGTACAACAGATCTCTCTGAGCAGAGAACAACGGAGTCACATCCTTAAAAGTTTAATGAACTGCAGGGCGTTCTCAAAAATGCGTTCCTCACACTCTGACACTACAGTGTGGGTGACTGCTCTCAGCGATAATACCAGACTCGCAAGTCCCTTCCAACTCGCATCTCGCCGTTTCGAGCCATATAAACGAGAATACGCGGCTAGGCGACCACGCGATCCCGACGGGACCCAGTATTCTTCACTTCAGAATATGAAAAAGGCGACAGAATTTTTACAGCGCCAGAATCATGGCAACTGCAAAGAAACTCCAGCCCAACGCGAACAGGTGGCTTCGCATTATTATTAGCTCCCGAGTGACATTCATTTATTTGTTTTAAGGGTTGCGCTGCTATCCCTGTCTCTGTGACGGACTTGACGTCCGCTCTTGATGGAATTTCCCTCGCTGCAGAAATGACAGCCGCTCTTGGTGGTATTCCTCTCGCGAGCTATTTGGTGCGTATCAGGTATTGTTTTGCTTAAAATGCTCACACGGCGGCTAGGACATGAGATATTCACCCCCTTCCCCCGTCCTCTCTGAACCTCATAGTTCCCCTGAGCATGTAAGTACCTCGGCGCTGCCCTCATGGGGTACCTCCTGAGACGAGGACACAGGCCAAATAGACTAAAATGTTCAGTTCAAATACAAGGCCCCCCCGGGCACCGCTCGTCCATCTTGAATGTTTCTTATTTTTAGCCTATATAACTCTGTTAGCAGTTAATATATTGAGTTAGACCCCGATAAGCTATGACGAACAGTCATCGAGCTTAGGAATAGAGGTCAACACATCGGCCAAGCCCTACACGCAGGCCATCAAGCCGAAAGCATGAAATAATGAGAGGCAAGTTACCAGCGTAGACGCTGGTAAGCTAGGACTTGGTTGACGGAAAAAGTCGCCAGCGGTAAACGCGTCGGGCTATCGAGCCGTAGACGCTGGTAAGTTTGGACGTGCTCGACAGACGAAGTCGCCAGTGGTAAACGCTGCCAAGTTCAGATGGTTAACGGAAAAAGTCGCCAGTGGTAAACGCGTCGGGCTATCGAGCCGAAAGTATAAAATAATGTGAGGCAAGTCACCAGCGTAGACGCTGGTAAGTTAGGACGTGGTTGACGGATGAAGTCGCCAGCAGTAAATGCTGCCAAGTTCAGAAGGTGGGAGATGTGGTGGTGGGAGAGAAGACGCCAAGGAGATCAATCAGTGGCGGTGCTCGGCTGATGATCCGCCACGTCCACTTTTGACTTGTTTATCTTCCTCCTACTTACCACTGTCTAACTCGCCAACGTTTACCATTGGTGATTTAATCTCTTTCTCCCTTCCTCTCCTCTTCGGGCTCAATCGAATCCCGGCAACTCATCAACGCATACGCTTTTGACTTCCACGTCTGTCTCGTCCGCGCAGCATCCGCTTCTGGCTGCCGCGTCCACTTTTGACTTGCTCATCTTCCTCCTACCATGTCCAACTCGCCAACGTTTAACGTTGGCAATTTACTCTCTTTCTCCCTCCCTCTTCGGCGGCTCAATCGAATCCCAGCAACTCACCAGCGTATATGCTTTTGACTTCCACATCTGTCTCGTCCGTGCAGCATCCACTTCTGGCTGGCTTAATTTGGTTTTTGGGCTGGTTTTCCCAGACTAACAAGATCTTTCTAGAGGTAGGCAAGAAAACAATTATCTATTAAATGAAATAATTTCTGATCACCGTCTCCAATGCTCCCCTGTTATGGTACGCAAACGCCAGGCATGCTAATAGCACCAGCGCCATAATCCTCTCCGACCAACTACGGGGCTCGCCTGCCCTCTTCCGCCATACAATTATGTCGTTCCGTCCCCAGTCCTCCCCGGATTTTGCGACGAAAATAGTGGGGGCGCCGTTGCAGTCTGCAGTCTGTGTTGGTAATGTAAGTGACACAGAACACACTCGAACCTCATTCCTTATGGCGATTGTCTGAACCCAGTCTTCCCCCTTCAATATTAGCTTATCCATCATTTCTCCGCTCTGGCGGTCGAAAATGTATACGATTCCGTGGTCGCTGCCGATTACGATAGCCTTGGAATCGTCAGCGAACCGCACCTGCCGTGACCGCTTCTGTTTAGTGACCGGGATGGAGAATGTCTTGACGTGCTGGTGATCATCGAGGCGGTAAAGAATAGCCCCGCACTCCGTGTCGTCGACGCAAACCGTCCCTCTGTGAGTGTGCACGGCCGCGTCTCCACTGGATTTGCAGTAAGTACGGGATAATTGCAGTCAAATGCAGCTGACTCACATACAAACACCAATTTCCCAGGGTTCCGAGCGATTGTCGATGTCCAGTGAACCAGTCAAAGTACGGCTGAATCGCATGGTCAGCCTGAACAGGTAAAACTGCAGAGACTCACATTTTGCCATCATGGAGCCCGAACACAAGAAGTTCTCTCTCGTTCCTGCGCATCGCACCGAAGTGGATTGCTTTGGGAATAAAGTTAGTGATGCTGACGGCGAAGATTTTGCGAGGCGTCGCCGCCGAGGCCAAGACAAAGACCTGAACCGCCGAGTTATAATTGCAGACTGCCAGACGATTCGACAGAGCATCAAACGCAAGAGCGGTGACTTTGGCCGGCTGAGCAAGCCGTCTACAGAAAAACTCGTGGAAGCCCTGATGTCCCTAGTACGTCGTGAGTACCTGTTCTCCAGGTGAATTCAGCTGGTCCTCACTGAAACCTGGCGCCACCCAATCAAATAACCATTAACGGTACCATAAAAGAGCATTTCGCCAGGCTCATCATCCAGGTTGGTCCATGCGATCGCTGTAGTCGCCCCTCGGAGGCCGGCGGCTGCAGGCCTCTTTGGAATGAGAGCCATAGATTGTAAATTCCATAATCTCGTGCCGTCGTTTCCTGAACCCAATGCGTAAGCACCTGAATATCTTTTACATGACGATGCTCACCGCCGCTTGCTAGATATTTCCCATCATCTGTCACAACAATAGAATAAACTGGACCCCGGTGCCCTTGCAATTTCCCTTGGCGGCGGTAGGTTGGCATGATGACGATAACAGGTAAGAGTTTGGGAAGGATATTTCTGGACGACGTAGCCGACGGACTTTCTTTTAACTGTAGGTCATATCGCAGTTGTTTCATTTCTTGTTTTCTACTGAGTCTTTGTTTCCCCTTAGCATCTTATCTCCTTATTCCTGTGATGGCGTACAACACCCGTCGCTCGCTATTTTGAGCCGTATACGTGCCTTGTACTTCAGTTGCCCTTGTTCTTCTTCGATACAAGAAACCGACCAAATTCACGTGCCATCAAGGGAGACCAATGGGGTTGGTGTTTACCCGACTCGCATGCACAATAAGTACCGTTAGCGATTCAGGTGTGTCGCAATCCTGCTTGCATTCGAGATGGTACCTGCTCATATTACAGCTATTCGGCCCTTCGCCAGTTCCTCCCCCCCTCCGCAACCCTTGGTCATTTCACTCTGGGCCACCGACATTCACAACCTTCAGGCCCCCATCCCCGCGGCGCATCGAGATGTCCCAAAGTTCATACGTGCAAACACACTGAAGGTCGACATCCCACCCGCGGGCGTGTCCGTTGCCACCACTGCATTGGAAACCCCTCGCGCACGTCTGTCTACGCCCGTCCGTGTTCCAACGAGCCCTGTTTCGCGGCCCGCAACTGTGGCGGATGACAGCCCTCCTACCAGCCCGCTCACAGACCTCGACAGCGAGTCCTCCGAGGCAGAATCAGAATCAGATTCAACGCCAAAGATTCCACGTCCGAAATCAGCATCGCGCATCCCTTACTCCGAGCTCTTCAAAGACTGGAGCTCCGGACTGTTAGACGACATCCAGGTACGTGTAGTCGCATTTCCTGTTACGTTATATTTAAAAGGACAGACGTACCTTAAGAAACTTGTGAAAAGTCACCTCACTCCTGCAGCGACTTTCAAAGCGCAAAAGCGGGAAAACTTGAAGGTCTTTTACGATCTGGTGAGTCGTCGTCTACCTCTGTGCTCGTGCATTGCGCTGACGACTTAATAGATGAGCGCCAAATTCCCAATTTTGAAGCACTATACGAACAATTGGGCCACCGTTCGTCTCCTCCAAGCGCATCTGAAGATCGGGCGCACTGCTCGAAAGAACACCAGGACTCGGGCTGCCATTGATGTCATCGGTGCGCTCGCATGCACTAACTCTCTTCGCAAACGTCCCTTGGTGCGGTTCCTTGTGCTCTTATTCGCAAGCTTCTCATTTTTTTTAGCATGGATGAACGATGGATTACATAGATGCATGTGTGCGCATGTGTGTACCGGTTGTTTCCCAATGGGACCGTGCCGGAAATATACCTACCTACCTATAGCGGCTAACTTGATGAAATAACTGATATAAAATTTATGCATGTCTTCTCCTATCCTTTGTGAGTTGCGAGGTGTTGATTGAGCCGCCGAGGAGGGAAGGAGAAAGAGAGTAAATCGTCAACGGTAAACGTTGGTGAGTTAGACAGTGGTAAGTAGAAGGAAGATAAACAAGTCAAAAGCGGACGCGGCGGATCATCAGCCGAGCACCGCCACTGATTGATCTTCTTGGCGTCTTCTCTCCCACCACCACACATCTCCCACCTTCTGAACTTGGCAGTGTTTACCGCTGGCGACTTCGTCCGTCGAACACGTCCTAACTTACCAGCGTCTATGCTGGTGACTTGTCTTTCAGTATTTCATACTTTCGGCTAGATGGCCCGACGCGTAGGGTATAGCCGACGTGTCACCTTCTATTCGCTTTCGGGGTTAGATACACGGTCACAAAAACACCGTTTACGAAACACAACGAAACGACGTACGGGGATAGTACCTTACGAGGATCTGCAGTGGCCCACACATATATCTCCCCCCGGAACAAGACCAACAAGGATTTCCTAATAAGGGCATGAATGTTGCGAGGGCTGTATCTGGATACTTCTTAATGGGGAGGGGGGCGCTTGTGTTACTTTACATCCTCTGCGCCGCCTCGTTAACTTCCTCATTCACTGCGCCGCCTCAAAGCCACTTCCGCCAAATATGACCAATAGCAGATTCATCCGTACACGTACTGGGAAGGTAAGGGTTCTCACCTATAATTCCTAATATGTGTTAATAAGAGCTTACAGACCAGCATATTTTTAAAGGCCCGCTTGTACCCGGCGCGCGGCCGACGCTCCTTTGTTGCGGTCCATGTTCTCTGCCCCAGGACCCAACCTCGCTATCCTTGCGTCGAAAGTGTCATGAATTTCGACTGCATCCAGGCCTTCGTTCACGACGTCTGGGTGCATGTCCTGCACCGACTACCCACTGGCCGTTTTGTGTTCTCGGTCTTTAGATGCTTCTATAAGTGTCATATGCGCCTCCCTCGCAATCATGATCTCGATGTGCAGGGTGATGTTGTAATCATGCATGTCGCGTCCAAGAACTTCCAGTCAGTTGTCAACATGCAGGGTTCTGATCGCCAAATCGCTGATTTTGTGGCCGAGGCGTAAGCTCTTTCTCTGCCATTTTTACCTCATATATTGACAGCTTCCAGTATGGCTCCCAAATTGCGCCAATTCCAAGGCCCCCAGCGAACCCCGCCCCGTGGCCTCGTTCTGCGGATGCGGAACGTATGAGATACTTACAGTACTTAATTTACCCGCGTTATAATATCAATTATTGTCACATTTCTTTGGACGGCATGGCACTGAGATCAATGCTAAAAATTCTCAGCTTCAATTACCTACGCAGAATACGAAAACGCTCAAAACAAAGGCCCAACGTGCTATGAATACCAACGAAATTCAGAACGCCCAAAGAGACAACGAGGTCCACACTGGGATAAATGACGACAACGCGGATCTGCGTACCAAGCGAAGACAAGGACAAAAGGACAACGAAATTCAGTAGGCGCAAAGAGACAACAGAGTCCAGAGTGGGAACAACGAGGCCCAGAGTAGGAAGAAGGAACGCACTGTATAAGAGGGGGCGGAGGGGGCGGGCAGCCATCTTACACTTGTCGTCCTTCTCCCTTTTAATCCATCCAATCACCTCACATCTTCAAAGCGTTTCACGCCTCAAACATGTCTGACAGCGAAATGCGCGAAGAATCCTCGGGCATGGTATGCGGCTTGCACGCAGATACGATGGAAGTTGACGTTCATTCAGGAGCCAACGATGCTCAAACGTGGAACCGGTGATACTATGGCCCCGAAACGTCAAGCAGTTGCTGGACCGGAGCGCGACGTACTCGATCAAGTGCGCGGAACCGGTGATACTCACATGGCCGCGAAACGTCAAGCGGTTGCTGGGCCTGAGCGCGACGTACTCGATCAGGTGAGTGAAATAATTGCCTTTGCAGTGTTCGCAGTAACAAATGTTACAAATAGCTGCACGACTACAACGCATATTACAAAGAAACCTTGGTTGATTTGAAGAGGAGGGAAAGAGTTAAGGATGCCAAGAATCAGAAGCTGCAAACACACCACGAGTCAATGCATAACCAGATGACGGAGATGGGCAAGCATTTCCAAGACAGTGTCGATCAGCACCACCATTTCAAGGAGACTCTCGTAAGAATGTTGACCTTCTCTGAGCGACTCTTACCTTCTTCAGGTGAGCCAAAACCAGGCACTCTTTGGGCAGCTTCAAGACCAAGCGAGACAATTTCAACAGTATGGGCAAGAAACGGTACGTTTCGTGTTGTAGCAACAACAAAATCACTTACATTTTTCCTCAGATGACCCAGCAGCAGCAGCTTTTTGCGGAACTTAAATTAGAACGGGAGAAGAAGGAAGCGCAAGAACAGAAGACTCGAGAATTTGAGCGCGCGGCGGTCGGTTTCGTTTCCTGCCAGCGTTTTTGTTTATTGAAAATATTTTACATCAGGTTCAGAAGTCCAATGAAGCGGCTGCATTGCGGGCGAAACTGACTAATCAAGCCTCGGGTCAGACTCCCCGCGCTCGGGGTCGAGGGAAGATCATGAGCCAGGTAGAACTGCGTAATATCAGCACGAGAGTTCCCATTATCCCATTTACTCCGATCCCTATTCCTGGCCCCGCCTCGGTGCCCGACGCGAACATGGAGAGTGGTACGCCATCAGTTGCTGGGAACATCAATATGGCCCAACTGGCTGCCGAAATTGCAAAGCACTTACCCGGCGCCATGATCGGCGTAAGCAGTCCCAGAAAGAGGTGTGCGAGTGCGAAACCGGTCATCAGCGAGGTCGTACCTCCTGACGTTGCATTAGAATGGAAGGCAAGGTGTTGAGGCACAATGTTATGATTCGCCAAACTGATTATCACCAGAGGATATTGAGGAAGACGAAGGAGGACAAATGCGGTGTCGGCAACGCCGAGGACTTCGTACTCAAGACGCCACCGTCGGAGAATGAAGTTCGCAGGTGCGAGGAGGGTCTTATCCGTCCGCATCGCGACGACTTTAGATTCGATTTCAACCTCGGGTATCGCCAGTCAAGATAGAATAATATTGTTCTTAACAAGCTCGTTGACGCTGCTACTGTTGAAGGGGAGCATCTAGTTCCCGTTTCACGAGAATGGATGCTTGGGAAGCTCCAAGGGCAACTGCACAGAGCTCAAGAGGCCTGGGTCAGACCCCAGGTACGTGCAAACAAGACGCCTGCCGAAGCGCAAGCCCGAGCCAATCAATACCGCGAGGACCGAGCAGCGAATACGCGCTTAAATTCAGCCAATTTACGGGTAAGTGAGCACATTTTCCTATTTGTCCGTTTTAACGCAAGACAAAGAAATTCGAGGAGCGTGAACGTATCATTGAATTTGTGATTAGGCTCAAAGCAGGGACGAGAGCTCCGGATCTCGAGGCGTGGAAAAGAATCCTGCAGATGCTGAAGTATCTCGGCAATGACGGGATGTCTTCTGAGGAAGAATTCGAGAAGGATGACCGCGGCACACGCTTGTATGTCTTCAAGGTCAAGGTCTACGTTTGGCGCGCGGTGGAGGTAGGTAAATACCTTCGGCTGATAGATACAATGGGGGATAAGCTTGTGGTGCGCAAGAAAGGACCCAGACCGGTCCCTCGAGAAAGAGACGGCACAAGAAGTGTTTCTGCGGCTCCTAAAGGACTACCCGAGTGTTTTTATGATGCTGGATGGATAAAGAGAGAATCAGAGGCAAGCCCGGTTTTTTATGAGGACCTTGAGGTGTCGGAGGAAGCATTCTATTTGCTGGCTGCATCCGCAGACATGGTGGAGTAGCTATAGTACCGACGCTCCGAGCACAATATAGATGTTTTGTATGCCGGCGCTGTAATCTGAATACTGTTTCCAGCTTGATTTGCGAGCTAGTGCTTCCCGTAAGACGGCCAGCAGTAGCGGCGAGAGATTGAAGCCAGAAGGCAATCTCAACCGTAGACAGTCGACAGTGCATGCGCAGAGTGAGAAGCATCAGTGGCAGTGCTGACCTTTTGACTTGTTTATTTCTCCCTCTCCCGCCCCACCACCGTCCAACTCGCCAGCGTTTACCGCTGGCAATTTACTCTCTTTCCCTCCTTCTTTGGCAGCTCAACCCAGGCTATCAACTCACCAGCGTATTCGCTGGTGACTTGCTCGCCATCTGCGGCCGCAGAGTCCGCTCCGTCGCTCGTGCCCCCAGCGCATTCATCTGCCTCGCGCGGCTACCGGATGGAATCTGCCAATGACGAGACAACAGGGTCGGACCACTTTTTGTGCTCCTGACAAGATTTCGTTTCGCCTTTAAGACGAAGTCGGTCCGTTTTGCGCGCCAGAAGATTTGGCCGATGGACACTCCGCTCTCAGTCTGCACGCTCTCCGCGCGAACCACCACCTCACTCTTGTTCCCCCCTCGTCCTCCGTGTCCCCCTCGTCCTCCCTCCCTGCCCGGCGGTGACATCGTCGTCATCCACATCCGTGGCGTCCACAGCGTCTGCCCATGTCCTTGTTCTCCTTGCAGGGTGCGCTCTCCACGCGAACCACCACCTCGTTCTCGTCCCCCGTGTCCCCCTCGTCCCCCCTCGCCTCTCTGCCCGCCAACGACATCGTCGTCATCCACATCTGCAGCGCCTGCAGCGTCCGCGCATGTCCTCGTCCTCCTTGCAGGGCACGCTCTCCACGCGAACCACCACCTCGCTCTCGTCCCCCGTGTCCCCCTCGTCCCCCCCCGCCTCCCTGCCTGCCAGCGACATCGTCGTTATCCACATCCGCGGCGTCCGCAGCGTCCGCGCCCGTGTCCTTGTCCTCCGTGCGCTGCGCGCTCTCTGCGCGAACCACCATGCTCTCTTCCCTCATGCGCCCCTCGGTCCCCTTTCCCTCCCTGCCTGCACGCTCTCCGCGCGAACCACCACGCTCTCTTCCCTCGTGCGCCCCTCGGTCCCCTTTCCCCTCCCTGCCCACCGGTGACATCGCCGTCATCCACGGCGTCCACAGCATCCGCTCCCGCTCCCCGCCCTCCGCTCTCCAACTTATACGCTGGTAAGTTGCTGGTTTCTGCGCGTCACCACCCTGACCCCCGACCCTTTGTGCACGTTGTCCCGCCATCCGCCCTCCGCCGTCTGTTGTTGTCGGCGCGCCATGCCCACGCCCTCCCGCTACCGGCTTCGGCGGCGGGCCATGCAGCTGAGACCACGGCAGTGCCCGCTGGCCCGCCGCCGGCGCCCTTTTCTCTTAACCTCCTTACCACCACCACCACCACTTTGTAACTCGCCGGCAGTACTGCTGGCAACTTACTTTGTTTTTCGCAACACTCTCTTTACATCTAACCACCACCACCACCACCACCTCTCGCGCCTCCTATCCTTGCCGCCCTCAGAATCAAACGCGCCCTTCACGCTGGCATTGAAGCCCTCGTACGCCAGGTCATTCTAGTTGGTGATGGGACTTGTCGAAGGTGAGTTCATCTTTCACTTCGCATTAACTTCTTCTTACTTGAGGCTGTGGACAACAAACAAAACGACAAGGGAAATCAAAACGGTCGAAAGGGGGCGTTTATTTCACATTGCCTCTTCGCAGGTGCCAGCCGCCACGCCGCGCGCGCACGTCCACCCGCAAATTCGCCCGCAGACCTGCACACGTGGCTCTCCTTGGTCTCCCGATGCGAGACCGACTTCCATCGCTCGCACCAGGCTCCTGAGCTTGCATGGGACTTTTTTTCCAGACAGGAAACTGCCCCGCGGCCGTGTACACGCGTGCATCGTCAATATGTAGGTACTGTATATACAACTAGAAACTGCAATGAAATCTGTCAACTACTCGTAAACGACTTGCACAAGTTAACCAAACGTGGTTGCAAGATGACCAGACTATGGACACTCTGCACATGAACTGGGGATCGTCCGTGGACGAGCGGCGGACGCGTGGCGGACGATCGTCGGATGAGTCGCAGACGAGCGGCGGATGGGCGGCGGATCATCCGCCGACCAAATTTCAGTGCAACCCAAAGTAATAGTTTCGGTACAACTTTCAGCTTGGGCTGAAATTCAAATCGAAATTCTCCATTTCGGCATAGCTGAAATGAGAAACGAAACTTGAAGTTTCAGTTCAGCTTTCGGCGCAACCGATATGCTACGTATCGGTCGCGCTTTTTCTCGTACTGAAACTTTAAGTTTCAGTTATCAGTTTCGGCTGCACCTTTACGTAATTTTATTCTCAGCGTTTCAAATGCGTTTCAGTTGGGCCGAAATGTAATACTATTCTATTAGTTTAGGCTACAACTTCAGCTGCACGTAAACTATTGGAATAAAATTGCATTTCCGCTCCGTTTTTTTGCAATTCAATACTTAGTAATTCGAGTAGCACATCGGTTGTGCCTAAATTTGGTAATCTTAGGTGTGACTGTTACTGTGTAGAGAACATGTTTGTTTAGCTTGAATACAGAGGGATGTTTTCGAGTGAAGTTAGTAGTCTGCCGCGCGAGCTTGTATATGGGTCGTGACCAGATTTTCCCGCGATGAAGTGGGTCATAAGATCACAGTACTCCAGGAACTGGGTCGAATTACTAGCGATAAGAACGGGTGCGGAGCGGTGGCCCGGGAGCTGTCAGACAAGAGAGAACAAGTAAACGTCCAACTGAATTGGAGATCCTGCTTTGTGGTCTATTACTGGCGATTGACGAGTTGCCAGATGCCGTTTCCCATCGAACAGGTGCTCTTTGTTCTTCCAAGCGGCATGCGATGCCGGAATAATTCACTGAACAACATTAGGTGATAAGGATCGAATGGCGTCCAAGTTTCCTTACTTCCGTAACAGCGTCAAGTCACTCATTTATAACCCGTGTTTCATCACGGGCAAGGAATTGAGTTGGAGCGCAAAACCATCCTGAAGAGTGTCATTGTCTTTGCGAATAATTTTTTCAGTGGTGCGGCAACAAAAGGATGTTCACTGATAACTGCACCCGCTCTCGGGGGTGCATTTAATTTACCCCAACGCAGACTATGTTTTCCTATGTCAGGTGTCTAAATTAAATGACGCCACCGCTCCGCTCTTCGCGGGCCCGAGAGATGACGTAAGAAGTGAGCTCAGGTGGCTAGTTAAAAGACTCAGCACATGGATGTGCGCCCTTGGTCATGGCTATCTTGCTGATTTCGATTCTAGCAGCTATCTGCGCTCTCGTGTGGCTTAGGCGAGTAGGTACACGCGAGGAGGGACTACCCCCTGGACCACCAACTCTACCCATCCTCGGGAATATGCACATATTTCCAACTGAATTCGCTCATTACAAGTGAGTATCTATCATTTCTTTCTCCTGAATTATTATGACCGAGGTGGTAATCAGATTCACGGAATGGGCACGGACATACGGCGGCATGTATTCGGTGAGTTTATCCCTCCATTTTGACATGTGGTGGGGGCATAACCGTCTTTGTTCGCCCAGCTCAAAGTAGGCCCCGGCACAGTGGTTGTCCTCACAGATGTGGCGGCAGTGAAAGAGCTGATGGATAAACGGAGCGCAAATACCGCGAACAGACCTCCATTCTATGTTGCCCACCTCGCAACCGGGGGATTCCATCTCGCGTTTGCACCTTACGGTTTGCTGTGTTTTTAATCAGGGGTAGTGGGCGACTGAATCATTCATCCTCAGGGGAAACTTGGAAGACCCTACGTAGAGCAGCACATGCTATTCTAATGCCTCAAGCGACGGCCCACCATCTACCCATTCAGAAGGCCGAGGCTAGGCAGCTACTTCACGATATTCTTCGCTCCCCCGACGTTTGTACTTCCTAATTTCCGTCCTGCAACTGCTCATCAAATTCGCAGTCCTTTTATACCCATATGCGACGCTATTCGAGTTCAGTCATTCTCTCAGTTCTGTTTGGTAAACGGGCACCACGATATGAAAGTCCGGAGACCACCGCGTACTTCGAGGTCGAACATAAGTGGATGCGTCTCCTCGGGGCCGGTTCAAGCCCCCCTGTCGACATGCTCCCGATTTTGAAGCTCGTCCCAGAGCGGTGGGCGAAATGGAAGCGAGATTGTAGAAATGTCAGAAACCTGCAGGGAGCCCTCTATTTCGGTCTTCTCGACGAAACGAAAGAAAGATTACGTACCGGCGAGGGAAATGGGAGCTACATGGAAGAACTATTGACGAGGCAGGAGGACTTTGAAATGGACGAGGAAATGATTGGGTAAGGCGTGCTTTTGGTTGCAATATACACCCTAACACCACCCTAGATATCTTGGCGGCGCCCTGATCGATGGCGGATCGGCAACAACATCGTCTTACCTGCAATCCCTCGTTTTGGCCCTGGTTGCTTATCCCGACGCACAAAAGAAAGCACACGATGAAATTGATCGTGTAGTTGGCGAGCATCGCATGCCGACGTTGGATGATCTCGAACATATGCCGTATATTCGTGCCATCATCATGGAGGTGGCTTAATCTCGTCGTCCAGACCATTATTTTATTTTCTTACCGGTCACATTTACTTCAGACACATCGATTCCGACCCATCACTCCTGTGATGACACCGCATGCAACACTGGCTCAGGAACAGGTGCGTGTAAAGTTTTCTCCAGCCCGCATTGCTGATTGTACCGCAAGTATGGAGGCTATATTATTCCGAAGGGCACAACTATTTTCGTCAACCTTTGTGAGTTCATTAAACGGTTTTAGTATTCTTGCGTCTTCATCTCGATTTCAGGGGGTATCTTCCATGACCCAGGCAAGTCTCCACTGGTACTCACGCTCCTGCTTCATCAATTACTAATCCCTTTAAGCGCTTTACGATGACCCTGAGAATTTCATACCCGACCGATATCTGTTGACAGAGTTTGGCACAAAGCCCGGTGTCCATGTCAGTGGCTTGAAGCCCAACTGGACATTTGGATTTGGCCGTGTAAGTGCTTTCGAGCATGTCTAAGTTCCAGTATGTGCTAACCGCGCCGACATAATGCCGCAGAGGATCTGCCCAGGTATCTATCTGGCTCAAGACACCATAGTACTATGTTCTTCATATTTATCGGTGCAGTATCTCACAACAATCGCGCAGAACATCAACGTCATGAACCTCCTGTGGGCATTCAACTTTAATCTCGCTCTCGATGGGGACGGAAATACTGTAAAGCCGGATACCTTCGCTTACGAACAGGTCCGCATCCTTAGCATGCTCTCAAATCTATTGACCTTGTGTAGGGACTTACGACGGCGCCACGTCCCTTCAAGTGCAGAATCACTGCTCGCACGACAGGCAAGGCCGACATCATCCAGCGCGAGTTCCTTGAAGCAGAGGATACATTTTCGAAGTTTGAGGTCGGGCTCAGCCCGGACGATAAGGAATTCGTGGCGAAGTCGCGGACCCATGCTCAATAGGCAGACGGGGGATGTGTCACATTGTGCGACCAAAGAGCGAGGCGAATTTATTTTATCGTAGCCACGTTCCCCACTGGCTTCGTCGCCAATAAAGGACGGTAACTATTTCTCCAGCAGCGTACTGGATGGCACCGCCACAGCTTAGACCCATGTTGCCGATATCACCGATTGATTCCACTTTCAACACCGCGTTTTCGAACAGTTTTCCAATACTTCGTTGAATTGAATGCGGATGTGCTTATTGGATCCCCATCGGCTGGATAAATGGGAGACCAGGAATATTATGCATGGGTTGTTCAGTCGTTCGTTAACACGGGCTTTTTGAAGTTTGACCAGCCTTTCTTTTCTCAACCTTCTTCTTTTCCTCTTTTCCGTATAAAGGCACTTAGTTCGCATATGTGGGCGCTGAATAATTCGAAGACTTGGTGCACTGCCGCTATGAAGACGGACGTCGTGTTCACTAAAAATAATTCGAAAAATACGTAATATTTCGCAACATTGAACACCAGACAGCGCCCGAACACAAAAGGTACTGAATTACAATGGAACCTCAAAACATCATCCAAGAGATTCCACCCATCCATTCATCAGACTCAGAGGGTGATGGGGATGCAGTTGATCGCGATGAGGCTCCCTATAGATCACAGAGTCAGAAGGCAATATTTGGGAACGAAGAACAATACGAACCCCACTCCTCCTCGGGGGCATCACAGTTGACAGTGATTCCTCCACTGCAAAAAAAGTGAGTTGAGTGAGCAGTTTAATAAATTTACGACGTGTTCGCGTACCAGTTGTTCCCGACGACGGTGATGTGCGAGCAGTCCAACCCGACGGGGATGTTGAGACCACTGAGGTCGAGACCGAGGAGCGCCGCGACGGCAGAGACGGAGCTGCTGCTGGACGACTGCACGCTGGAGCAGCACTGCGGGGAGGTGGGGGGCGTCACCGGGGGAGTGGTCCACGGGATGGCGGCAGCAAGGGTCTGAAATCAGTAATATTCAGCATGTGGAAGCACATCGATGCATAGGGGGCTCACAATGAGAGCCGAGGTGGCAACGATAGAGAGTTTAGAGAACATGTTTGTTTAGGCTGAATACAGAGAAATGTGTTCGAGTGAAGATTAGGAGTCTACCGGGCGAACTTTTATATGGGTCGTGTCCAGATTTTCTCGCGATTGAAGAGGGCCATAAGATCGCAGCACTTCAGGAACTAGGTCGATTAGCAGCAAGAACGAGTCCCGAGGTGTGGGGTAGTGGAGCTGTTAGACAAGAGAGAACAGGTAAACGTCGATCAACTGAATTGGAGGTTTTGCTGTGTGGTCTATTGATGGGCCTTGACGAGCTGCCAGATGCTGTTTCTCATCAAACCGGTGCCCTTTGTTCTTCCACGCGTCATACGATGCCGGAATATTTCACTGAGCAACGCTGCACTGATGGGTGGTAAGGGTCAAACGACGTCCAAGTTTTCCTTACTTCCACCGTAACAGCGCTTTGGCCACGCGGAACATTCAATCCGTCAAGTCACCCATTTTTAGCCCGTGCGTCATCAACGAGGAAGCGCCGCCTTACGTCGGCACAGACCTTGCTTGCTAATTCACAGATTACATTGAATGAAATCAAGATGTTGCGTCCTCGGCGAGTAGCCTACGATATACATAATTCTCCGATAGTCTCAACTAATCATCGGGTCTCTTTTCAAATATTGCAACTAATAGTCGTTGATCGACTTGGAAGACATTGAGCGGAATCTGGGGGTCTCAGCCTGTTCAACCTGTACATAGTTTCTCGGAGCTCCAACCGAGAAACCATATGTCTGCTTCGGGATTTCGACGATGAGTTGTTCATGAAAAGCCATGATTCAATGTTGTTGGCAGAGGATGATAGACTGGAAGCTTTGAATTGTTAAGATACGAGCATTATGCTACGCGTCCTCGCTACGCGTCCGGCACGTGTCCGTGCCCGGTCTTATTACCTGATCCCCATCTTTTATTTTTTCTCTCACTGGTTCTTATACCAAACTACGTGAGAGGTAAATTACTATTTACTACCTATCTATTACAGTCACTTACTTCTTTATCAGCTTTGTACTGACTGTCGTCGTACAGGTAAATAGAAATCTGACTGGTTCTTATACCGAACTACGTGAGAGCTTTGTACTGACTGTCGTCGTACAGATCTCCGTTGTTCACATGAATGAGTAGACTAAGAGATGGTGAAGAGATGCAGCTGTATGGGCAGAGCAGAGAGATGGTAGAGGAGCAGCTTCAGGCCGAAGAGTCGACCTCATAGATCAAGCATAGATAGCGATTTGATTTTCCTGGTACCGACCTAGGGACCAGGTCTCAAACCCGTAACCCTGATCGGCAAATTTTCCCGTCTCGATCATGACGGGTCATTGTTTAATTACCGGATCACGCGCTTCCTGCCTCCCTCAAAACCCTGTAACGCAGACGGCAAAAAATTGTGTCTCGATCATGACGGCATATTTAAGAACAGCGAACCCCTATTTCGCTTCAATCATTTGAAATTTCAGCAAACCTCATGGTACATTGAGTGCATTTAGGAGTTGGAAATACTAAGGTTTTTGGATGTCGGATCGTTGGTATACTGCATTTTTTCATTCAATTCGACAGGGGGTGTGACACGTGACATCCGGAACATATTCGACACGTCGACAGGGCCCAGGCTGGACCGTGACACGCCCAAAAAATTCAACACCATCCCAAATGGATGCAGGGACATCCTAAAATCATCTGAGACTTTCTGCGGAAGCACTGAGAGCTAGGCAGATTTTGGTTTGAAATACTTGCCTTGGAAATGATTTTCATGGTTTGTGTGGTGAGTTCGGGCCTAGTTTAGGGCAATACAAAGCTAAAAATTAATTGAAGGTTATGTAGAGGGCTCAGGAAGATCAGAAAACAATATCCGTAATTTTTGGAGGTCAAGAGCAGTGTTTTATTATTTTGTGAACCGTGGAACCTATTCGACAGCTACCCCTGTGACGCGTGACAAAGAACCAAAGCTCGTATTCGACAACCCCCCCTGTGATGCGTGACTGTCGAATTGAATAAAAAAAATACAGTAATCGGTGGTATGATCTTTGGATCTGTCATTATTTGATGTGGCGGATCGGGAGTGGAGTTTGGATTCAGCCTGCGAGCTAAGGCGCAAAGCCGGCTGACTAAGAGAGTGCGCGAAATGATGCTATTAATTCATTTTTCCTTCCACCACATTCTCATTTTTTGCAGGTGTGAACTTCATTGTCTTTATTTTGTCTGTGTTTTAGCTCTTCTGCCTCTGAATCCCTCCCCAAGCTTCTGGCAACTCCTGGGATCTGAGATCTGAGGATCCAGACTCGACGAATATGCCGAGTCCAGAATCTGCTAGATCCACTTTATGTACTGGTTAAACCAGCTATGCGAATCACCGAGGGTATCTAGTATGCTCTGAGAATCACCCCTGGGGGCCGACTGTGCTCCGGGGATAGCAGGGTAAAAGGCAAAGAGAAAAGTTTGAAATACAAGAGTGCGCCGCAGGCACTCCGCACCCCCGGCACTTTGCCTCGGAGGTTCTGTCGTGCTTCAACATGCGAGGTACGAGCTCATCTGTCGAAGTGTCTGTCTACGAGACACTACTGTTGTACCACGTCTCTCCACGTTCAACTGAGTGTCCATATATTGTATCGCCTCGGTGAATGAACAACAGTAGGGCTCTGTTTTTAATGAATGTTTATAAACAGGTGTTTATAAACACCAGTTTATAAAGTTCGGCTGAAAGTGCCTGTTTATAAACATTTGTAGTCACGAGACTTCTCGGCCCGAACAGTGCCGGATCAAAAAAATCCACCTCGCAGCCGTCAACATGGCAAATCCAGCCGAAGATGCTCCGACTGCATCCTCACTCACTGGGGTCACATTGTGATGGCGTTGATATCACCAATCCGTTTTTCCGCGATTTACTTGTGGATAGGCCCATCCCAGGTGCGAATGCCATTGGAAGCCTTGCTGATTGTCGGAGCGGGCCCTCGAGAGCACCAAAAACAAGAAAAAAGCGGCTGGTAACACTACGTGGGCAGGGGAGGTAGATAGACTTCAATTTTAGCCGGTTTGGCGCACGGTGTTTATAAACATGTTTATAAACAACCTGTTTATAAACGAATAATTAAAAACTGTTTATAATTGCCTCAAGAATTATAAACAGAGCCCTAAACAACAGGGAAAAGTTAGGGCTTTTTGCTCCTCATAACCTCAACTCGTTCCAAGACATCTCTCCTGGGGGCTATCACTGTTATACCTGATACCAATATTCCTAATTATCTTTGGATGGTTCGCTGGCTGCTTTCCATCTTACCCCTATCTGAACGCTTATCTATCCCTTCAAGTTTTGGGTCTGAATGCTCGTCATACTGTAGTTAGCCAACTTGTTTATTCTTCGAGGGGATTTAACAATTGCGAGGCCTTTCCAGAAGATCTTCCCAGAAGAGTCTCATGAAAATCTTTGGGATTTTCTTTGTTTTGGTGCACCTGCCGTCACAGTTGCTTTTTTTTTTTTGGACAGCCTGCCGCAAGATCGCATGACTAACTTCTTACCACAAGTTGCAGGTCACCTTTGCAGATTTTGAAGGCAACCAACGCTCTGCAAGCTGGCTCAAGTCATGATACCACCATAATGCTATGAAAAATTGCGTCCCTGAAGCACAAGTCACGACCTGAATTGAAAGTCCGCAATTACTTAATCATCGACAAAATGACTGTGGTAAAAAATGGATTTAAATGTTTCAACAAAGAATGGTTTATGTTTATGGGCATCATAGCTGGCCCCATTCTGGAGCAGGAGGGCCAGCAGGGTCACAAGAGGCAGCATATTGTCCCCAGTCGGTGTTGTGGGCATACCATCAAAATTCAGAATCCGACGTGATTGCCGGTCATGTCGTTGGTATTGATGGCGGTATTGATCTTGGTATGTTTATTGGGATTTCCAACTCCCAAATTTCTTGGGTACATTGCCCATGAGCACGTTAAAGTATGCAACCTCATGAGACTATTAGTATAAAGTCTCTTGCCTTTGCTGACACGCTACCACATGATGGAGTTCAACTGAGTGACACAAAATCCATAAGTCCAGTTTCAACACAATTCTGTTCAACTTATGCCTCAGGGATTTTCCCAAGTAGCACGTGGTCCAGAGTGCACTTACAAAGTCTCGATTGGAGTTCTGGGGTCCTGTGAGTGGGTCGACATATCTCCTGTGTCTTGGTTTCCTTCCACAACTTATCTCTTTTGGTAATGATTTAAGTCACTAAGTTACATGTACAGTGCCTTGATGTGCTCTGCTGGGGGCCATCAACATTTTGAGCAGTGGCGGCACATAGCGTCGCCCGTTTTTCTTGTTCAAAATCCAGCGGCATGCTCAGGAAATACACTGCATATGCTACCGCTTGCTCAGAAATCACATCTGTATGCATAAATGTATTAGCATTGAAGGAGGGATATAAGGTGTCAAATTAACCAAGGTAGGGGTAGCAGTCGGCTGTATCGGTACCAGGGGGTGCCCAGAGGGCCTTATGAATGATTACAAAGATACGGCAAAAAGCGGAATCAGTGATTCCGGAACAATGGGTAGGTCAAAAAGTGAGGCCATTATGAGTTTGGAGAGACCTTGACAAGCAAGGTAACCGGGCCTGCCAAGGAAATGAGTTGGAGCACAAAACCATCCTGAAGAGTTCATTGTCTTTGCGAATATGACTTTCAGTGGTGCGGCTGCAAAAGGATTCCTGCTGATAATTGCACCCGGCTCCGTGGGTGCATTTAATTTGACTCCAACGCAAACTATGTATTCCCGCCAAGCGTCTAAATTAAATGGCTCCACAGATCGCTTTCGGACCCACGTTTTGTCCGGGGACAATTGACGCCGCATATCAACTCTACTATAGCCACATTTTGTTACCTCTCCACAAGCTTGCGACGAAGCTCGACGGCTTCTTCGTCGGCGTGCGCAGCGTCCCCGTGGCGGTTAATGGCGCGGAGATCGATGCCTAGGCTGTCCAGTGATTAAGCAAGATCCTTGGTCAACTGCAAGTCTGCACCGCCCGTCCTACGAGGATGTTCAATCGCTCACTGGAATCGATAGGATCGCCGAAATGCGGCTGCAGTACGAGGTAATTTCCATTATATCCCTCGCTTGGTTAATTCATCTTCTGGACAGATAAATGTGTTTGGGACGCTGAAGGTAACCACGGCGGTCCTTCCCTACATGCGAGCAGAGCGGTCGGGCACCGTCGTCATGATAGGCAGTCGGACCAGCTGGCGGCCAGAGCTTTCGGTAAGCTACCCGTCCCCAGCAGAATTTGAATAGAAATCAATCCATGGTGTAGTGTGCGGGTATGAGCCTTCCTCTCCATTTTTAGCACAGAAAAACACACCGACTGAACGGCCGTCCCTCCAGGACTCTACGCGTCTTCCAAAACCGCGGTCCGCGCCTTCAGTGAAACTCTCGCCACCGAACTCGCGCCCTTCTCAATCCGCATGCTCATCGTCGAGCTCGCCGCATTCCGAACGAATGGACTGATCGGCAACTCTGTCTACACGGGAAACGCGATCCCGGACTACGACGCCATGCGCGATGCAGCGTTCGAACGGTACAAGAAAACGCATCGCATACTGAAAGGCGACCTCGCGAAGGCAATGGAGGCGGTCGCGGACGTCGTGCGTGGCGAGGGCAAGGCGGCAGGCAAGCCCTGGCCGCTGTTTCTGATCTTGGGCGACCTCGGGGTGTCGGGTGTGACGGAGAAGTGCGACCAAATTCTGCATCAGCTGGAGGATTGGGAGGAGGTATCGACAGGGCTCGATATAGATCCGGAGCAAGAGTGATCGAACACCTAGGTGAGATAATTAGTCCTCGTTGAACATGAGTGCTCAACTTAAATCGTGCACGCTAGATAGCAGACATTCTTTTTACCTCTACTTGTAAACACGAACGCACAATGAAATTCGAGATCCTATTCCTCCGAGGACATCCTTTGCGTCTTTCCCGAGATCGCCGCCAGGCCATGTGACGTATGCGATATCGTTTGATATTGCAGTACAAGCAAGGCCTAGCTCCAGGTCCGGTACTCAGGTCCACCCTGCCATGCCCGTCGAAGTTTACCCCGCACGTGTATTTTGGGGAATTACCATTGTCTGTCGTCTCCTGCCTTCAGGCTGTGAATTGACTTTAAGTTCTAAGCTCACCGCAGAGCTTTGGATCGGTTCAACTTTCGACTTCAGTAATTCCGATTCGCCGCCGATAGTCCGATATGCGGACTGCAACCAAATGTGGATATCATGCAGATCCTCGTGACAAAGGCAGATCGTAATGCATGACAAGGCATTCTTTCTCCGTACCACGACGAATCGGACGATGTCTTCTGAAGCTGCCCATCCAGCTTCCAGCTCCCTGCTCGCGCTCCCCACCGAACTACTCGTCGAAATCGTCTCCTACTACCGCGATCCGTTCACCTTCGTCTCCCCTCTGGTGCGTCAGGAGCATGGCGGACAGGAGCGAGAAGACCGAGTCCAGGTCCTTCGTTCTCTGTCGCAAAGCTGCTCGTCCCTTCGACCCATCTTTCTCCCGATGTTGTGGGAGCGATTCTACGCCTCGGCGCCTAGTTTGAAGGAAATATACACGGAAAGCGAGCTCAAAGCGCTCATTTTTCCGTACATAAAGTCAGTTTTCGTCTTTTCAGTCCTGCGAAACACCGTTTCTGATCATCGAGTGTTGCATTCAGATCCGTGCATGTATCGATACAAAACTGGGGGCTGGAGCACATGGAATCCGTCTTTCTTCTGGTGCAACTCCTCCGCGTGCTGCCCAATCTCAGTGGCCTCCAGATCTACCGAGCTCCCTGGAGCATCGTGCCTATCCTCTCCTATGCTTTCAAAGATGCCGTCTTCCCCAGTATTACCGCGCTGTGCGTTCCGGACCACCTCGACCAGGTGTTCCCCTCGTTCCCCAACGTCACGACGCTCGCCTGCCCGTCGATCTATGTAAGAGCCCGGGTGTTCGCTCCCGCGAAGCAGCATTTTCCGCGCCTTGAGGCACTCGGCGGACTCCGACTCTCCAAGGAGCTGATTGAAGGTGAGTCCAGACGCACTTCTCCCACGTCAAATTCTCACGGCAATGAAGAGGTGCACAAACTCTTCCCGACCCTGCGCTCCATCTCCGTGTCGAATACCTTCCCCGTTGATTCTGAGGTACGCACCTGCCTCGTTCGAGTGCATTCAATCCGCGCTGATGGCTCGACTTTTTTTCAGGACCTGCTTCCTCTCTTGAAACGATTTAAGCGTCTAAGCAAGCTCTCCCTCGTACACGAGGATATCGCAGACCTATTATCGCTCGAGGCCCTCGTTACTGGGGGCACTAATGTTCTCCTCTCATCCGGAAGTCAAGAGAGGAAGGTGCTGAGGGTGTGGAGTTATGATTTGATCAAGGGATTCAACGTCTATCCGCGTGCTGTTTGTGTGGCGTAACATGGGAGGCGGGGCGAGGCGCGGCGAAGATTTCAGGGCGGAGATCAATGGTAAGTACCGGTGAGTGCCCATCGTAGTTTTCGTCGATGCTCATTGTTCCGGGCAGCGACGATCCACTTATATAACGTCTCTGTTACAGTAACTTCAGATGCGGCGTGGCATTAATGGTTCTACCCTGGAGTACCCAGCTCATAAGTGTGACGATGGAACAGATAAACGAAGATTTTCCAGGGGAACTAATAATATACAACCCCTTAAGCGCCTTCATGATCACCGCTGTGTTTCGGATCCGAGGTGACTCCGTCTTTATATATATACTGCTAACAGTTCTCTTACTACATCCCATCTTTCCATCCACCATGCCCGTGACCTTCTCCGTCGCTAACCATCCCGCCAAGTCGATGCCATTCGCCAACGGGCGCGAAGGCTACACAGCACAACAAATCCTGCAGAATGCGTGCCATGCCCAGGCGAGGCACGTCGAAGAAATCCTGCAGTTCTCGTTATCTGAAAATGATGAGCAGGCGTACGTATCCAGATCATGTCCCCAGCACCAAGTATTTACTGACTCATATCAGCGGTCACAATCTCACAACCAAAATCCCCAACCTTATACCGGAGCGCAATGGATTCGTCCAGACGGTTATCACCGCCTACAACCAGCACTACGCCTTGGTGATCCGCCCGGACGACGTCTGGCTTGCCATCTTATCGCAATTCAATTTCTTCGTTAACGCGAATGCGGAGCTGCTCCGCGCGAATTTTGTCGCACACGAAGGCAAGAGAGCACTGGTGATATATGCGGAGGGCGATCGCTATACTGTGGACTTCGGTTCCATGTCGAGGCAGATGACCGAGCTCGTCGAGAAGAACGTCGTCGATCCTGCGCTGCGCGAATGGGTGACGCCCAACTTCACCACCACCACCGTGAACGACGTCACAGTGAGTGCCGTCCTCCTGATGGCCACTCTCAAGGAATATTTCTCGTATGGTATGTTCTGTAGCATGTGCGGAATTCCTCGGGTCACCCTTGAAGGAGAGAAGGCGGATTGGGTAAATATCCTCGGCCGCCTCGAAAAACTCAAAGAGTACGGTATCGAAACCATTGCATGGTATCATCTGCTGCGCCCGGCGATATCTCGATTCGTCGCCGCCTTCGATGCACCTGAAAGCCCGGAAAATGTCGATTTCTGGCAGAGGGTCGCCAGCTTGGAGAGCATGGGTAGTGGCTCGGACTACTACTCTGGGTGGATTAATGCATTCAACGCATTCAGCAACGAGGGTCGCTGGCTCGGAATGGACTTGAACAAGGTACGTTGTACCCATCGCCTTCAGGATGAAGCTGAATACATATGCAGACGGCTGTCTCGCCTGTCAGTCCCGAGGATCTGACCGCCGAGGAGTTTTGGGAGACATACAGCAACTCCTATCCTGGCCTTGTATTGGACGGGACACCCTATCATCGTGTTGATGCCGACGAGGTTCCACCGGGGTACGCCGAGGTGGATGTTTCCCTCCACGATAACGGCGAAAAGTTCGATTGCTTCATGGTAGCGGGGATGATCGGCATGCACGTATCCTCCAGCCAGGACCTGGCCCTCTCCCCCACGGGGCAAGACGATACGCTTCAACCTGCTGCAGGATGGTGGATATGCACGAAGAAAGAGAATGTGGTGTCTGAGTGGGAAGAGGAGGAAGCCCTCCTTCGTAAGGAATTTCCGGACCTTTTCCCTTCTTCGTGAACTCCAATTGTCTCGGATTTTGTAATGGATCTCAGTACTAGTGGCCCTTGTCCCAGTCCAATCAAATGTAACGCTTTATTCACTTCTGAAACAATCTCTTCGTCTGCCGGGAAACTATATATAGACCATGGTACATGATTTAGTACGTTCAGATGTAATTAAAGGGAAATAATGCGTGATGGAGGAGGAGGGCGGGAAAGCACAAAGCCGTTGGATATCTAACGCAAGAGACCAAGAAACAAAGGATTGGGCGCGCCAGTGGGTGATAATCGGGATCGAACGGTACTTCAACGGCACCCGGGGCATTTGTATATGGAATCCAAATTGTGCGCGCAGCACGGTGATGCGCATATCTCGAATGTCGGGCGGTATTTGAGCCCGCTGTGCGTGGCACTTGACTTTCTCACAGCAATGTTGTCCTTCTCCCGCAGATGTTTGATTTATTTATTTTTGATGGAAAGTCTTCATTGTGACTTGCCGCATCTGGTCCTAACGGTTTATATTTCTCCGATTGATATTTTTCTACTGTAACCCGGGTTCGGCGCTGGGTAACCATTGCATCTCATGATTGTTTTAGGATCTTTGGCCGTGTCCTTCTAGGTGCATCTCTTGCTCCGATTTTCTATTAATCATCAGAGCATCGTACAACGTAAATCACAATCATTTGGAGAAGCGAAATGTATTTAAACCACGAGGCAGTACAACGCCTGACGGTTCAGGGAAGTATATAACCGCAATTTTCTCTTCCCGCCACGATCCCACTTTGTTCCCGCGAACCAGGCTAGCTCAATTATTGACACATTTCATGCCGCCCGAATTCGCGCGGTGAAGGATCAGTAAACAGTCAAGGAATGTTTCTAATAGGAAGCGCATATCATAACGCCGCCCGGGTTTACTCGGAGGAATCTTGTCGTTTTAAATTGAATTTGCTGAGCAAGAGCAGTAATGGCGCATTACGAGCGGCCGGCCAGAGACGGAGATGGCTTAGATATTAACACGCTGTCTATTTGCAATTAAGATTCAACGATGCTGGATCCGCTGAATGAGGTTCGGGGTTCGAATTTTCAAAATCCATCTACAAAAATGAAAGTTGACTGAGGAAACTTGGAAAAAATACGGGAAATTACTGTGCACCATAGTCATTGTCGCTCTGTCTGTACGGTGTACCGACCTGACGTCGACCGAGGAAAAGTCCCGAAATGGACGTTCTTGGTAAGCAGCGTTCGGCTTCAGGGCCGCCCGGACTCCGATCAAGATCCCGCTTCTGACCCACTTCAAGCCTGAGACATCCACTTTACTCCGTAAACGGTTTGAATTGTGCCGTTGAACGCGTACGCCGTACTTCCACGGCCTGGCGCTCATATAAATGCCCCGCTTCACAGCTATCTAAACCAGTCTCAATCCCCCTCGACCTCTACAAAGTCCTCTGCAATGTCCACCAACAAAGTTATCCTTGTTACTGGTTCCAACACTGGAATCGGCTACGAGCTCGTCCATCTCCTTGCGGCGAAGGGCCACACGGTTTACCTAGCCTCTCGCAAAGAATCGGCGGGGATCGAGGCAGTGTGCGCTCGATGTCGGACTCTCTCTATCAGAGGCTAATTTCGTAGGTCTGCCGCGCAAGCTTTTATATGGGTCGTGTCCAGATTTTCCCGTGATGAAGAGGGTCATAAGATCACAGTACTCCAGGAACTGGGTCGAATTAGCAGTAAGAACGGGTGTGGAGCCCGGGAGCTGTTAGACAAGAGAGAACAAGTAAACGTCCAACTGAATTGGAGGTCCTGCTGTGTGGTCTATTACTGCCGATTGACCAGTTGCCAGATGCCGTTTCCCATCGAACAGGTGCTCTTTGTTTTTCTAAGCGTCATGCGATGCCGGAATAATTCACTGAACAACGTTAGGTGATAAGGATCGGATGGCGTCCAAGTTTCCTTACTTCCACCACCATAACAGCGCTTTGGCCGCGCGGGACGTCGAGTCACTCATTAAAGTCATTTATAACCCGTGTTTCATCACGGGCGCTGGTCTACCAAGGAATTGAGTTGGAACGCAAAACCATCCTGAAGAGTGTCATTGTCTTTGCGAATAATTTTTTCAGTGGTGCGGCCACAAAGGATGTTCACTAATAGCTGCACCCGGGGATAATTCTATTGAGAAGCCCCGGTTGCAGGCAGAAACCCCGTCCAAAAATATATTCTATCCAGGTTTCTGCGGCCGGAGGTCCGCCGTTGGCACCTGCCTAATTTGGAACAGACTAAATATTGGTGCGCCTCCAAGCTAACAAGACTTGATGTCTGGTTGAGTATAGGATGTTTTATGTAGGCTTAGAGAATACCTGTCCCCCTTACTCTTGTCTGAGGAGAATTTAAATGATAACAAGTACAGGTTAGAATATCTGCCTAGTGGGCCCTGGCGGATTTCCTTCGCAATCTGTAGATGCATCCATAGAAAGCAGAAGCGGCGGGTGGGGCGGAGGCTCGCCCGTCAATAGCACACAGCCTTGCCTGCATCTCCCACTCAGCCGGCGCGGAGAGCACTGGTGGAGGTTGGTGTTGGTGCTGCTCTCCGAGCTCGAATACCTCCCTGTACATATGCAACCCTCCTCTTCCCCCGCATATGCGCCCCCCATCATCGGTGCGGTAGGAGACACGGAAATGTGCGGCGGCTTGATGTCCCGTTACTGCACATCCATGGCAGTCTCATCGTCGGCATTGAACGCTGTGACGTGCACGACCTTGGCATCCAAGTGGTGCTCATCTCATATATTTACGCTGGGCCACTGCCGCTCAGGGCTGCTCTGTGTCTTTCTGGGTGCGGTCAAAGTCGCAATGTACCATGACTCCAGAGTCCAAGTCGGGTTGCCAATTCAGATCTGATTCACAACCATGCCTGGGGCTAAATGCGTAGGTTAGGGGATATGATTGGAAGCCTATGGGCTCAGAAAGACGGGGTAATGCCATTAATTGACGCGACTTCCACGCGACTTCGTGTTAAACCGTGTTGTTTGGTTTGGCTTTTGATGGCCGGAGTGCCGGATCACAGAAACCCACGAACTTCAATAATCGGAGGGCTTCCGGATAAGAGGGGGTTTCTGTCCGCAACCGGGGTTTCTCAATAGAATTATCTGGCTCTCGGGGGTGTTTAATTTACCCTAACGCAGACGTTCCCATGTCAGGTGTCTAAATTAAATGACGCCACCGCGCCGCTCTTCGCGGACCCGAAGAGATGGCGTACTAAGTGAGCTCAGGTGGCTAGTTAAAAGACTCAGCACATGGATGTACGCCCTTGATAATGGCTATCTTGCTGATTTCGATTCTAGCAGCTATCTGCGCTCTCGTGTGGCTTAGGCGAGTAGGTACACGCGAGGAGGGATTACCTCCTGGACCACCAACTCTACCCATCCTCGGAAATATGCACATATTTCCAACTGAATTCACTCATTATAAGTGAGTATCTATCATTTCTCTCTCCTGAATTATCATGACCGAGGTGGTAATCAGATTCACGGAATGGGCACGGACATACGGCGGCATGTATTCGGTGAGTTTATCCCTCCATTTTGACATGTGTTGGGGGCGTAACCATCTTTGTTCGCCCAGCTCAAAGTAGGCCCCGGCACAGTGGTTGTCCTCACAGATGTGGCGGCAGTGAAAGAGCTGATGGATAAACGGAGCGCAAATACTGCGGACAGACCTCCACACTATGTTGCCCACCTCGCAACCGGGGGATTTCATCTCGCGATTGCACGTTACGGTTTGCTGTGTTTTTAACCAGTGGTAGTGGGCGACTGAATCATTCATCCTCAGGGAAAACTTGGAAGACCCTACGTAGAGCAGCGCATGATATTCTAATGCCTCAAGCGACGGCCCGCCATCTACCCATTCAGAAGGCCGAGGCTAGGCAGCTGCTTTACGATATTCTTCGCTCCCCCGATGTTTGTACTTCCTAATTCCGTCCTGCAACTGCTCATCAGATTCGCAGTCCTTTTATACCCATATGCGACGCTATTCGAGTTCAGTCATTCTCTCAGTTCTGTTTGGTAAACGGGCACCACGATATGAAAGTCCGGAGACCACCGCGTACTTCGAGGTCGAACATGAGTGGGTGCGTCTCCTCGAGGCCGGTTCAACCCCCCCTGTCGACATGCTCCCGATTTTGAAGCTCGTCCCAGAGCGGTGGGCGAAATGGAAACGAGATTGTAGAAATGTCAGAAACCTGCAGGGAGCCCTCTATTTCGGTCTTCTCGACGAAACGAAAGAAAGATTGCGTACCGGCGAGGGAAATGGGAGCTACATAGAAGAGCTATTGACGAGGCAGGAGAACTTTGAAATGGACGAGGAAATGATTGGGTGAGGCGTGCTTTTGGTTGCAATATACACCCTAACACCACCCTAGATATCTTGGCGGCGCCCTGATCGATGGCGGATCGGCAACAACATCGTCTTACCTGCAATCCCTCGTTTTGGCCCTGGTTGCTTATCCCGACGCACAAAAGAAAGCACACGATGAAATTGATCGTGTAGTTGGCGAGCATCGCATGCCGACGTTGGATGATCTCGAACATATGCCGTATATTCGTGCCATCATCATGGAGGTGGCTTAATCTCGTCGTCCAGACCATTATTTTATTTTCTTACCGGTCACATTTACTTCAGACGCATCGATTCCGACCCATCACTCCTCTGATGCCACCGCATGCAACACTAGCTCAGGAACAGGTGCGTGTAAATTTTTCACCAGCCCGCATTGCTGATTGTACTGCAAGTATGGAGGCTATATTATTCCGAAGGGCACAACTATTTTCGTCAACTTTTGTGAGTTCATTAAACGGTTTTAGTATTTTTGCTTCTTCATCCGATTTCAGGGGGTATCTTCCATGACCCAGGCAAGTCCCCACTGGTACTCACGCTCCTGCTTCATCGATTACTAACCGCTTTAAGCGCTTTACGATGACCCTGAGGATTTCATCCCCGACCGATATCTATTGACAGAGTCTGGCACAAAGCCCGGTGTCCATGTCAATGACTTGAAGCCCAACTGGATATATGGAGTTGGCCGTGTAAGTGCTTTTGAGCATGTATAAGTTCCAGTGTGTGCTAACCGCGCCAACATAATGCTGCAGAGGATCTGCCCAGGTATCTATCTGGCTCAAGACACCATAGTACTTCCTTCATATTCATCGGTGCCGTATCTCACAACAATAGCGCAGAACATCAACGTCATGAACCTCCTGTGGGCATTCAACTTTAATCTCGCTCTCGATGAGAACGGAAAGACCGTCAAGCCGGATATCTTCGCTTACGAACAGGTCCGCATCCTTAGCATGCTCTCAGCTCTATTGACCTTGTGTAGGGAATTGCGACGGCACCACGTCCCTTCAAGTGCAGAATCACTGCTCGTACGACAGAGAAGGCCGACATCATCCAGCGCGAGTTCCTTGAAGCAGAGGATACATTTTCTAAGTTTGAGGTCGGGCTCAGCCCGGACGATAAGGAATTCGTGGCGAAGTCGCGGACCCATGCTCAATAGGCAGACGGGTGATGTGTCACATTGTGCGACCAAAGAGCGAGGCGAATTTATTTTATTGTAGCCATGTTCCCCACTGGTTTCGTCGCCAATAAAGGACGGTAACTATTTCTCCAGCAGCGTCCTGGATGGCGCCGCCACAGCCTAGACCCACGTTGCCGATATCGCCGATTGATCCCACTTTCAACACCGCGTTTTCGAACAGTTTTCCAATACTTCGTTGAATTGAATGTATTCAGAATATACTTATTGGCAAGGCTCGCACCTTTGCTGGATAAATAGGACACCAAGAATCTTATGCAAGGGTTGTTCAGTCGTTCGTAAACACCGGCTTTTTGAAGTTCGAACAGCCTTTCTTTTTCCGCCCCTCCTCTTTCCGCTTTCCCGTATAAGGGCACTGAGTTCGCGTAAGTATAAGGGCGCTGAAAAATTCGAAGACCTGGTGCATTGCCGCGATGGAGACGGACGTCGTGTTCATGACTCTGATCGCTCGAATCCGGGTGCGAAATAAAAACAATTCAAAAAGACGTAATATTTCGCGACTTTGACCGCGAGCCAGCGTCCTAACATCGAAAGTACAGAACTATAATGGAACCTCAAAACATCATCCTAGAGATTCCATCCATCCATTCATCAAACTCAGAGGGTGATGGGGATGCAGTTGATCGCGATGAGGCTCCCTATAGATCACAGAGTCAGAAGGCAAATATTTGGGAACGAAGAACAATACGAACCCCACTCCTGCTCGGGGGCATCACAGGTGACGCTAGTTCCTCCGCTACAGAAAAGAATTGAGTGGACAGTTTAACTAATTTACGACGTATTCGCGTACCAGTTGTTCCCGATGACGGTGATGGGCGAGCAGCCCAAGCCGACGGGGACGTTGAGGCCGCTGAGGTCGAGACCGAGGAGCGCCGCGACGGCAGATACGGCGCTGCTGCTGGACGATTGGACGCTGCTGCAGCACTGGTTGGAGCTGGGGGTGGTCACCGGGGGCGTGGTCCACGGGATGGCGGCAGCAAGGGTCTGAAATCAGTAATAGTTAACATGTGGAAGCACATCGATGCACGGGGGGCTCACAATGAGAGCCGAGGTGGCAACGATAGAGAGTTTAGAGAACATGTTTGTTTAGGCTGAATACAGAGAAATGTGTTCGAGTGAAGCTTAGGAGTCTAGCGGGCGAGTTTTTATATGGGTCGTGTCCAGATTTTCCCGCGATTGAAGAGGGCCATAAGATCGCAGCACTTCAGGAACTGGGTCGAATTAGCAGCAAGAACGAGTCCCGAGGTGTGGAGCGGTGGAGCTGTTAGACAAGAGAGAACAAGTCAACGTCGAGGAACTGAATTGGAGGTTTTGCTGTGTGTCTATTGATGGCCCTTGAAGAGCTGCCAGATGCTATTTCTCAAACCGGTGCTCTTTGTTCTTCCACGCGTCATACGATGCCGGAATAATTCACTGAACCACGTTGGGGTAAGGATCAAATGACGACGTCTAAGTTTTCCTTACTTCCACCGTAACAGCGCTTTGGCCACGCGGAACATTCAATCCGTCAAGTCACCCATTTCTAGCCCGTGTGTCATTAACCAGGCGCCGGCCTGCCAAGGAATTGAGTAGGAGCACAAAACCATCCTAAAGAGTGTCCTGGTCTTTGCGGATATGCCTTTCAGTGGTGCGACCACAAAATGATTCCTACTGATAACTGCACCCGGCTCCGTGGCATTTAATGACTCCAACGCAAACTATGTATTCCCATGCCAAGCGTCTAAATTAAAATGGCTCCACAGATCGCTTTCGGACCCGCGTTTTGTACGGGGACAATTGACGCCGCATATCAATTCTACTGCAACGACATAATACATTTTGTTACCATCCGTCCAACAGCTCCACCGCTCCACTCTTCGCGAACCCACCAGGCTACTACAATTCGCGCACGTCATTTTCTAGCTTCGCGGGAATATCTGCAGGCGAACATCTATAAAAGCTGCCCGCCGCTCACCTCAATCCTCACTCGAACACATCCCCCTGTAGTTCAAGCTCTCCCAACAAACAAATATGTTCTCCAAGCTCTCTGTCGTTGTCACTTCGGTGCTCATTGTACGTGCTCTCCTCTCTTTTGAGGTGTCCTTACTAATTGTACTATTACTGCAGACCCTTGCTGCCGCCATCCCGAACACCACACCCCCGGTGACCACCCCCACCTCCAACCAGTGCTGCAGCAGCGTCCAGTCGTCCAGCAGCAGCGCCGTCTCTGCCGTCGCCGCCCTTCTGGGCCTTGACCTCAGCGGTCTTGACGTCCCCATCGGGTTGGGCTGCTCTCCCATCACCGTCATCGGAAACAACTGGTAGGCCATTATTTTGCTGTCGCATTCGACAGGAAACTGACGCGAATCAATAGTGGTGGAACCACAGTCACCTGTGACGCACCTGAAAAGGAGTGGGGCACCCTCATCGCCATTAACTGCCTCCCGATTACCCTTTGAGTGGATGGGTACTTACTTTGGAGAGATGACCACGCACTGTATTTCTCTGAACCCGTAGTCTTGTAGCGTTGTTAATGTGATGTTGTCGTGTTCGATTTTGCATGCATTGTGCGGAACTGTGGCGCTTGTGGATATTGAGTGACTTGGAATAAGCAATGGTCCGCTGGAAAACTAAAAAGTTCGCCGCGCATCACAGGCGCACTCGAAGAGTGAACGTGCTTTAGATGACTCGATGAATGGGATTGGGACTGGTGGGAGGAATGGGATTGGGAAAGTTGGTGGTGGGACTGGGACTCGGTCCCGATTCCAATTCGCGTACCGATACAATACATATGCAGAGCTTGATCTGATGTGTAGAACTATAATAATAATAAGTCCATTTTGTGTCCGGAACGGACATGGAATGTATAAATTACAGTCTTCCAACCGGTGAGTAATTGAACGGTATCCACTTGAGAGATGGAACTCTGCTGGCTGGAGGCAGAAATATCAGTAGAAGGTCAGTCACGGAGGAGGTTGATTGAGTTATTCTCTGACGTTCGAGTATGTATTGTGCGGCCAAGAGTTGTGGAGACTGCCATCGCCTGGCAAGTATTTGTAACGAGTGGGTTTTATTTGATCCCTCATTCCCCGAATTACCTCTATTTCCATTCACTTTCCTTTGATCCTGACTCGACACGACTACCGTCGTCGCGATACCACACTCCTTGATTTGTCTCCCCCTTTATTTCACCTGTCCAACCCCTAATCCCTGTAGTATATAAGCCTGTGATGTACATAGTTAATCACTTGTATTACTATGCCACTCACCTCGTTGGACCGACCAACCAACCGCTTCGTGTGCCGGAACTAGCCACCAACTTGTTAGCCCGCTGCTCTCCGTCACATCTTTTTGAGTGTCGATAACCTGTCGCTGCTTTGCTGGTTTCCCCTCTGGCCAACCCCCGAGTCTACCACTTGGCTGTCGACAATCTCTAAACTGACTAACTATGGACAATATCTTGAACCGACACCATACCCGTGCCAGCACTCTTGCCGGCATTGACGGTGCCCCAGCGCTCCCCTATAGCCTTTCTCAAATGTCCTTTGGGTCATCGAGGCCGGCGCTGTACCCGATTCCCCCTCCGCCTTTAATAAGACGAGACCTTCCGTCGCTGCGTCGACGAGATCCATCAGTTCGGTGGTGAGACCGCGCAGTGCCTCTGGCACTGTGAATCCGTCGCAAGACGAGACCTTTCGCTGCTGCCGTGCCGCGCGAACCCGAAGGCTGGACAACGGTGATCCAGTCACCGCGAGCGTGGCAGGCAAACATACCCCTGATTTCGCCTCGGAGACGTCTGATTCCGAGTCGATGATTGCTCGCGCAATCGCTAGTTTGAGCGGTGATCAGCTCAGCATTCTTGCTCGTCGCCACGAAGTGCCTGCTGCCCAGCTTCAGGTAGCCTCAAATCACCAACGTGCACTTGAAGCGGCCCGAGAGGCCCATGACACTGACAGCTCTGACGTTGAGGAGCCTGTCAACACAGGGGGTACACAGTCTACCCCTCAGGAAGATTACAACTCCGAAAGGGAGTTTGTGAAGCCGACTGGTCGTGCGTCGTCATCGCACCGGACCACGGTTGAGAAAGTCGAAGACGAACAGTGTCGTGTCGTTCTTTACTCCTTCGGTCCCACGCGGTCCTCGTTCTTCTCGTATTGAGAGAAAGGGTACCGGCCCGGGTGACTAGGGAGACGTCAGCTTCCTCGAGAACTTTACGCCGAGTGATTTGAAAGCTCAGCGTAACGCGATTGAGAATTTTGCACAAATCAATCGTGTTAAGAACCGCGAGCGCGCGACGACGCCTCGTGAGGTGCTAATGGATGTTTCTCTGCCGCACCGACAGAAATCAGAAGCCAAGGAGGCGAAATCGCCACCCAAGGCTCTGATATCGGTCGGAAAGATACACAAGTCCGATAATGCTTCAGAGTTGAAGCTGGCAGCTCCGAAAACGGAACCGCCGCAGGTTCACGAAGTTGAACTTAAGTCGCGCTCAAAAGCCTCAGGTCGTGATTCAAAAACGGATTACGCAAACATGTCTGGCCAGATACACCTCACGAACGAGGAGAAGTTCGCTCTGCTGCTTCATAAGATCAGCGAGCTTGAGAGGCAGCGCGCCGAGATGAACTCACCCAAGGTGACAAAAGAAGTGCAGGACTCGAATTCCTCAATGACGCCCAAGTTAAGGGGCGTGACGCCCGGCAGATTGGCCGCGGATCGTTTCTTTGAGAAAGCTCCGCGTGGCACTTCAGCAGTCTTTGCTAAAGCCAAACCGCCGCCTTCCGACCCATCCGAGGAGTCGAGTTCAAGCTCGAGTTCAAGCTCCAGCTCCTCGAACGACGACGGGTCTGGATCATCGCGGCGCGGTGCGTCGAGCCGCTGTTTGTCGTCTAAACGCAAGCGGGGGCACGCGTGCAAGCAGAACATGTTGTTGAAGCCCATTCCGCCGTTCCGTTACAATGGAGATCCTAACGCAAATGCGATTCAACGCTTTGCTAGGGAATCGAAGACTTACGTGAAGATGGGCCGCGTTCCCGAAGGCCAAGAGGTCTACTTCATTTCCTATTACTTGGATGAGAAAGCACTCGATTTTTATAACCAGGTTGTTGTACCTGACGAAGAGAGCTGGGATCTTCAACAATTCTTCATTGAGTTGTTTGAATTTTGCTTCCCAGTTGATTTCCGTAATGAACAAAGGAAGCGCTTGAATCGGTGCTTCCAGAACACAAAGGAGATCACTGCTCACATTGCGGAATGATCTCAGATCTACAATACGATTGGATTAGAAGACAACCAAGAAAAGGTTGTTAAATTGTTCAACAGTTTTGCTTACTCCATTCAGACCGAGATCTATCGAAAAGGCTTTGATCCTGAGGTCGCTACTTGGGATGAGATCGTCAAGGCCGCTGGCGAGGCTCAAATCTTGGTGAAGATCATCGAGAAGAGCCGCCGCGAGATGTCTGAGACTAAGTATCAGTCGGAAGATGATGCAGACTATGAATTCGATGAAGAAGACGAAGAGGGCGCCGACGTACCGGCGGAGAACAATGATGACGAGGACGAGGGTGACGACTCCACTGCGCGAGAAAACGGAGGGCGTGTTGAGCCGTCACAGGCACGAGGTGGAACCATACGTGCAGCCGCTGTTGAAATCTACACTCGGGATGATCAGCCTAGGTCGCAGGGTCGACGTGAAGAGTGCATGCGCAAAGGGTTGTGCTTCGACTGCGGCGGATCGGCCATCGGGCTCGAGACTGCCCAACGCCGAGATCAGCACGATTTAACACTGAAGCAGAATTTGGAACACACGCGGTGCACATCTCGCATGGCTCAAACTCGCGCGACACGCTGTATGAGAGCACTGAGATGAGTACGCTGCACGTAGGAAGCATACGCCTTGATATCCCGCTCAAAGTCGAGGAGGGCGGGGTGGAGCCCATTGAATTTTTCGATGATTCTTGCTTGGAATTTGGCGCGAACGACTTAACTGTAAATATCGACTCTGAGATTACAGCTAATTGCGGAACATAGGGCGCGGCCCATTTTTTTTCCATTTTGAGCTGTTTTTGATTGTTTTCACCGTATCGCTCATTGCGGGCTCTTTTCTCAATGGATCACTTCGAAAAGTTTATGGGCGGAATCGTGCTGCAATTCTGGAGGGGCTGACATGCTCCGTTTATTTTTATTCGTCCTGTAGGAAATGAGGTACCAAATTTCCCTGTTTTCATCTGAATCTCCTCGTATAGGAGGAGATGTAAATATAATATTTTGAGTCGTCATTAGGGAGGTCCTAAGAACATTACGAAGGTCCTAACATCGCCATATTTTCTCTATGGGTCTCTTACAACATGAACCACGCCATTGAATCCGAGAAAGTGAGCTTTGAGCATCCATTGCTCAAGCACCGTGTTCTGGCTTGTTCTCTGGCTTGTTCAGCCAGATATTTTATCAGAGATCACCTTGGGGTCTTTGGAAGAGACCTCACAACTCAGATTCGGTTCAAATGTCCATGTCTCATTACACGACGCGCTCCAGTCTGCCATCAGTCACGGGCACGTGTGGTTAGGCGTAACCATTCTCGTGACTGATGGCAGATTGGAACGCGTCGCGTAGTGGGACATGGACGTTCGAACCGAATCTGAGTCGTGAGGTCTCTTCCAAAGACCCCAAGGTGATCTCTGATAAAATATCTGGCTGAACAAGCCAGAGAACAAGCCAGAACACGGTGCTTGAGCAATGGATGCTCAAAGCTCACTTTCTCGGATTCAATGGCGTGGTTCATGCTGTAAGAGACCCATAGAGAAAATATGGCGACGTTAGGACCTTCGTAATGCTCTTAGGACCTCCCTAATGACGACTCAAAATATTATATTTACATCTCCTCCTATATGAGGAGATTCAGATGAAAACAGGGAAATTTGGCACCTCATTTCCTACAGGCCGAATAAAAATAAACGGAGCATGTCAGCCCCTCCAGAATCGCAGCACGATTCCGCCCATAAACTTTTCGAAGCAATCCATTGAGAAAAGAGCCCGCAATGAGCGATACGGTGAAAACAATCAAAAACAGCTCAAAATGGGCCGCGCCCTATGTTCCGCAATTAGCTGTAAACTTGACTCTGACTTACCTCCACCTGGAGCGACTAGTGAATTTGAAATGGATTTAATGGACCGTAACCGCTCTGGGAGTGCGAATGACGAGGACTTGTGAATCGATTCTCGTGCCGGTGCGCGCTAGACTCGAAAGGTCGACCGTCCAGAATGGACGGTCCGAAACAGATGCCTTGATGATTGCACTTGACCCGACGCCAGCGTACAACGCCGACGTGGGAGCAAGAGCCGCCGCAGTGCAGGTGGTGAGAGGAGACAAGGGGATCACAGCCACACGTAAATCGTCATCGGCTGTCGCGCCGATCTCCGCGGGACCAAGTTTTGTGAATGCCGATTCCCTCAAAGACACGGAAGAAACATGAAAGGACTGATTCAGGACGCCGGGACTGGTCCACTCAGCTTCCAGGCAGTTTATTCAAGATGAACTCTGGCTCTCAGTATCTACCCGATTGCACGCGCGAGAAGCTCGCTGAAGACTCGAACAAACACGAGGTGGAGATCGCCTGCATCGGCGATCTGGAGGGCGGATGTAACGAGTGAGTTTTATTTGATCCCTCATTCCCCGAGTTACCTCTATTCCCATTCACTTTCCTTTGATCCTGACTCGACACGACTACCGTCGTCGTGATACCACACTCCTTATTTCACCTGTCAACCCCTAACCCTTGTAGAAGTAGTCTGCCTACGGCAACGTGCTCGCCACATTGTTGCCATACTGGTCACGAGTCTGATCCTCTGCCGATCACCGTCGCCTGGCATGAAAGATCTCCTGGCCCAGTAGTTGCTCGCGACAAATCTTCCTGATGCATCATCGATGATCCTCCGCCGATCATTGTCACCTAAGATCTCACCGACGCCCAAGACAAGACAGAGTACAATGTTGAGTCTTGGGACAAATCATCTAGAGAGCGCCTTGGAGATCGCACGGGAGCGTGGTCTCCTCCAAATCGGTCTTATTCTGTGAAGCTCCCTTCTCGTAAATACGCTGGACCCCCGAATTTAAATGTGAAGATGTTCCCAGCACCGGTTGGACGGGAACTAGCAACCAACTGCCATCCGAAAATACCCAATCTGATCTTCTAAAACCGTATAAGTATAAGTATGTATATTAAGGACTCGGGGAAGGAAAACCCCTACGCCACCCCTCCCCTTCTCTAAGAGTTTCGAAGACTCTGAATCGCACTGGTACGGTACCCTTGTCGTAGTGAGTTATTCCCGGAATTCCCCGAACAGAATACTCACACCATAAAAAGGAACGATGGACATTTCGGCTCGCAGACCGAGTGTTGTGGGATCTGGATCCTTCGACTTGGGCAATAACGACGACAATAACATCAATGGCGGTACCGTTATCCAGAACAGCGGCAACAACGGCAATAATAACAATGTCATCGGTTCCAACGATAATATTGGAGGGAACGACACCCTTGGATCCGGGACTGCAGGAGCATCGGCCTCGCTTTCAGCCGGAGTATCTGCCGCCAGGTCATTACCCCTTCAAATTCCAGGATTGTATATTGATGCTCGAACTATACAAAAGGACTGGCCCATCCTCAGAATTCACCCTTCTTGTCGTTCTCGTCGTTCTCGTCGGACTTTTAGTTCTTCTCGTCGCGCTGGTTCTTACTGTGCTCCTCCTTTGGACGAGGAGTTATCGAAGGCGAAACAGTTTCCCAAAGAAACTCCTGGATGTCGAAGAATCGGTTGAGGAGGTGAGCCAACCCTTGCCTGCTGCGGCGGAAACACAGAGCTCAGCCGCGGGGTTTCTGCGACCATTTTCCGTACGAAGGATCCCCGTAGCTGTGGAGGCGTATCAAGTGAGGGTGCGAGGCAAAGGAGCAGAGTGACGATGAGAACAGGAGAGATGGATCAGATGCAACCAACGTACCTTGCGGAGCCTCCGGACGTGCCGGCACCTGGATACACTCCTCATCCAATGGGTAATTAGCTGCATGCATAAATTTGAAGTCAATCGTAGTGGAATATTCATTGGGGAATGTTTTCTTGAGCTCGTGCGCTGCCTGGATTTCGCTCCTTCTAGTTTCTTGCCCTAACTCGGGAGGTGCAAAAATTGGGGGCGGTTTACAGGAGGCGATCTTTACGCAGTGTGATTGTATTCATTATGATTCACGAGAGTAGAGTTTTTTTCACTTGGGTCTTTCTGCGAGTATGGAGAGATAGGGGTTTTTGCTAAACGAGTTGATGGTCTGATGATCTTATCTCGATCTTATCTTATCGGCCCTGCCTGAACCGAACCAAGAAGTCGTGTCCTACCTTCCTGCCTTCCCTCCTCGCTTTTCATTTATCTCGTTCCCTCATGTTGGTTCGATTTCCTGTTTTTATTTTGGCCCCGGAACAACCTTGTATGACACGGCTCGATTTTGTAAATACAACCATGATCAACATGGCACAATTTATTCCGTCTCGCCAAATCGTCCGGACAATATCTATCTAGCACCTTGGAGACCAGCGACCGCAAGATGTCCACAGCATTCCTGGGAAGCGTGGTGCTCAGATCAGTACTCCAAGCCGGTCCTTTCTGTGAAGCTCTCTTCTCGCAAACGCTCGGGGCCCCCAAATTACATGGAGCCAGCGGGACTCTGGCTGTGAGCGGTATGAGCGAATTCGATGTGGAGATGTTCCCAGCATCGAATTTTAGTAGTGGCGGATGTACGAAAGTTCGTCAATAGGAAACTACCAATCAACTGACATCCTAAAAATACCAACTCTGATACTCTTACACAGTATATATACATATGTACATCCGGATTCGGGGTAAGCAGAAACTCCCCCCCTCCTCTACATGGAGCCTAGAGATTCCCAAGACTCTGGAACTCCCTTAAGTCGTACGCGCGCTGTTCCCAGAATTCTCTGAACAAAATACTCACTGCGTCATCGACAGGAACGATGGACATTTTGCCTCGCGGCTTGCAATCCTCTTCCTCCTCGGGCAATAACGGTGCCAATAGTGATACCATTATCACGGGCAACGTCTCAAACGCCACCGTCTCGGATAACAGTAATAGTAGGAACAATAACAACGAAGGAGGCAACATTATCGTTGGAAACCTGACTGCAGCTGAAGCATCCCCGTCGCTTTCAGCGGGAGTATCTGCCTCCAGGTCAATACCATGCCCCTTGGACTCCCTGGAATTTCATACTAACGCTTGAACCGAAAGGACTGAATTCACCGTTCTCGTGGCTCTCCTCGTCCTCGTGGGACTGCTTGTGCTTCTCGTCGCAGTGTTTCTTACAGTGCTCCTCCTGTGGATCAGGAGACATAGAAGCCGAAACAGTCTGGCGAGGAAACTGCTGGATGTCGAAGAAACGGTTGAAGAGGTGAGCCAGCCCCTGCCTGCTGCGGCGGAAACACAGAGCTCAGTCGCGGGGTTTCTGCGACCATTTTCCGTACGAAGGATCCCCCTAGCGGTGGAAGCCTACCAAGCGAGGGTGCGAGGCAAAGGAACACGGTGATGATGAGAACAGGAGAGATGAATCAGACACTACCAACGTACCCTACGGAGCCTCCGGACGTGCCGGCACCTGGATATACTGCTCATCCAATGGATAGCTAGGCGGATAAGTACATCTTGAGATTATTGCATATCACAATCCAAATTCAATCGAAATGTACTATTTATTGGGGCACTAGCAGTTACCCGTGCTTCGCCACGGAGTTAACAGCATTGAAATCTTCATTAATATTTGTCTGGATGACTCTGACCTTCATCCTGCTGAATCAATTTTATTTTTGGCGCCCATAATTCTGACTTTTGCATCCTGAACCTGCACGCCGAGTCGCCGACGGGTGGCAAGTTGACTTCATTGGCTTGGAAGTATTTCATAGGCTATGGTGCTTTCTATATCACCTCAGATTGATTTATAAAGGTAGAGTAAACTTCAATCTCCCGTACACTGTCAATTTATTATACTCTTATGCCTCCGAAGTTAAACTGTACGTCGGGCATCTCGGGCGAGTTGTAGTTCAAGCAGAAAGTCGTGCTCCTCAATTCTCTTCAAATTCGCCCTAGTTTGAACTTGGGAATATATGTTGGGTGAGCCAACTTGTGTCCTAAACCTAAAGCACGGTTCTATTCAATTTTTTTGGTGTGAATTTAAGCCTGGTTGAACAGTGAGTTCTATTGGAATTCGAAATCTTCGGATTCCAATGTTTGTATCTGACCATTAATTACCTCCAGACCCTTGTCCTTTGCATTTCTCCATGGATGTAAAGTAAATAACCTGTCCCACCCTCGAAAGCTAATTATTCCAATCTTTCACCCAGACCTCTGCAACAACTCTGCCTTCATGTAAAATCATAACCTGCCTTTATCTTTCTAGTCTTTGCAGCCGTACACTGCCACCTCCTGACCTCATGTGCAGCATCTTCAAAGCTGGCAGCTTTCATCCTGCTTCTGCACCCAACTCCCGCCTTCATGACACAAATTATTCCTTCGTTACTTGAAAATACCAGGCCTTCTTCGTGCCCATATTAAAACTAAGGATTGTCTTCACCACAAATTGGCCTTATGCTTCATTTGAGGGCTGTGCCACTCGTTAGACCTGCTTTCACCCTCAGTTCATACTTTCTAGGCAGGGGTCCTGGCCAAAGCATCCAATGGACATCTGGACATCGTGGTGGAGCCGGGGAACCATGGGATCCAATTATTATACTCCCGTGCCTGCTACACTCACTCTCTGGGGCAGAAAGCGAGACAATATCCCGACAGTTTAAAAATAGAAACTCACCAGTTCGATGGAGAATTGAACATCGCGGTGGAGCGGCGGATGCAAATGCAAAATGAACTCAATATCACAGCAACCTGTGGAGCGGATGACATCTGTTGCTCCACCTGGCTCCACTTTTGTCTCTACAAACCACGTCTTTTCTTATATAGATATGTTATGGAGCTCGAGCGCTAGTTCTCGACCTGTTCAATAACCGAGAGGTGCAAAAACTGATGGCTTGTTACATGAGGCTTTGGGTGATTTACTGGTTATGACTCTAGAGTTTCTTTCACTCGGGCCTTTCTGCGAGTCGGGGAGATAGGAGTGTTCCCTAAACGAGTTGATGGTCCAACAATCTCGGCCACGCCCTAAGTTGAAAAAGCAAGTCTAAAGCGACTGCTCTCGCTACTAATTCTAGATCAGTACTAGTTCCAAATAGTCTGCGGTCAAACGATTATGATTCCGTTAGCGCAATGGCCTCCGTCGGAGTCGGTATATGTACACTGACGTACTACAGTTTTACATGCATATTATGATATTCGAATGGAATCCACCGAAGTCAAAGGGCCGTATAAGTTGTCAGTTTAATTGGATGCTCAAAACGAGCCTGTCGAAAGGATTCCGAGTTCCGTGGAACAACCTTTATCGCAATGAAATCCTGTGAACGGAGGTGTGAATGAACGGAAATGTGAAATAAATAAACTTGGAGTCAATCGCACAGAGATCGAGATATTCGCAGTTTCGAAGCCTTCTACCACCCTTCCTTCTTGACAACGGAGTTCTCCCGACCAGTTCAGGGTTTCGCTGGATGATTGATGTGGCGATTGTTGCACCGAGTTTTGAATCGCAGACGGGACTGATGCCGACAGGCCTTCACCCAGAATAATTCGTTTATTGTTCTCGACGATTGTTCCAATATTCACGGTGACTTGCCGCAGTATAAATACATGGATTACTGGCGCTTCCGGGGACGACTTGCCGGATTTGGGCTGGTCGACGTCGCGGCCAATGAAAAGGTCGCGTAAGGAATCCATTGGCCCGGACATTTGAACGTGAAACGGTATCGTGTCGGTGGTTCGGAAGACACTACGCCGAGGAAGATATAACTGAGAGAGAAACTGTTAGCCAGATGGTGGGAACAGTACAGATCAGCTGACATCGCAGACAATTGAAACGAATTGGGAGCCGGCGTTAGCAGGGATGATGATAGGACGCTGAAACCATTCTTCTGGACAATCCTTGACGGTGCCCATGAAGAAAATATTGTCGATTGGAGGGACATATGGGAGAGGTTGACGAAAGTCCAGAACAACAGACATCCTGCCAGCAACGTTGAGTATTGATGGGAAGAAGCAAATGAGTTTTGAGACGCTGACCGTTTTCCCTTCCGGAAGAGCGTCGTCACTGACTGACGACGGCCGCTAAAAGTAACTATGACACTGAGCGAGTAGCTGCATTTGCACTTGAGGAAGTTTCCTTGTTTTATTTCAAAATCGCAAGAGGGCGGTAGCGGAGAAGATTTATTGTTTTGAATGAACGTGGATGGGAAGAGGTGGCAGAAAGGAAGACTTGTGGGACAAGTAGTGCCGGGGGTTTCGCCGTAAATTGACAGTGTCTCATGAACAATCCTCGTGGTTGAAATCCCGAGGCCCATCGTTCGGCACTCCATCCAACCGTCTAACTTCGGGAATAATGAGCCCAATACAATCATAGAAGATTAGGTATTTCCCCTACCTGTATCTCGACGGTCGAAACACACTGCGTGTCTTCCAACAGTACATTGCCGCTGATGAGCGATCCGCCGTCGACAATCGGATCAAGGATACTCTGTGGTTGATTGTGTATCTCCAAACCGATGTAGGCCTTCATTTGACGAACGCACTGGTTCGGGAGCCCCCGGTCCCTCCGCTTGTACTGCCGTGATCCAATGTGTGTTCATCGTGCCGTGGAGCTGCCGAGTACGCTGGTACACTACCAATTGGCGGGGAATACGGCGGAGACAAGATGGTAGACATGACCAAGCGGTGAGTGGGCAGTGGGGGACTCCGCTTGATGTAGGGTGTGTATATGCTAATTCCTAACCGGTGTTCATCAATTGGACCGTACCTGTACCTGCCGTTGATTTCCGCTGATGGTACTTAAATGAACCTAAATGCACTGTGTCGTAATAAATTGAGTCACGATTATTTCGGTATGGGTCCAGGCCCGTCCAGGCCTGTCTCTCCGGAACCGTACGACAAGTAGCAGTACTTACAAACATGTGAGGTACGAGTATCAAGTTTATAGTCTGTTTACCGTATATTTTCGTTCAATTCGGCAGGGGGTGTGACGCGTGACTCCTTGAACATATTCGACATTTCGACAGCCCGTAAATTTGGCGTGACAAAACCCCAAATTTCGGTGATTTCGCAAAAACAGCACTTCCAGCCTTGCGGGATATCACGCTGGACCAGGCCTCTGTGACCTGTGACGATAACCAAAATTCGGCTTCGACAGACTTGTTCAGTTTGTGGATTCGTTCGTCTCGCAGGTGTGGAAGTGGAAGTGGAATATGGGAGAAAGCCGCGTCGGCTTTCCGGCTCAATGTGAGGGTGGGTTCTGTGATGGATACCCCGAGCATTGGCCATGTAAATGATATGCAGAATATTATTATTAGAAGGTAACGCATGGTATCGCTCGGAGTACTTCGAGTGTAGGATAGAATAGAAAGGTGTTTAAAGATAGCTGAATAGAAAATTTTGACTATAATTGGATGATAAAATTAGAAGGTGAGGGCGGGAGGGCAAAAGAAAGTGTTCTGGCGGCGTGGTATACACGCTGTAGAGAGCGAGTCGCCGTCGTAGTGAAGGAAAGGAAGGTGATCGATCGACGGGCACTTAGCCACAAACGCTATTCTGCCGATCACTCATTCTTCGAGCACAGCAGAACGCAAATTTGTGGATTCGTTCGTCTCGCAGGTGTGGAAGTGGAAGTGGAATATGGGAGAAAGCCGCGTCGGCTTTCCGGCTCAATGTGAGGGTGGGTTCTGTGATGGATACCCGGTCAGCAGTAGTCGACGACGCGTCCATCACAGGATTCCCCGTGGGCTCGTAGGAGGAAGACTCACAACGTACAGGCGGCATCGAAATGCGGACAAACTCCGTGTGGAGTCGCGGCTTGTTTTGCATGTACGGCGCCATTATTTGGGCGTGCTTGCGGAGATAGAGTAGGAAAGCGTTGCTTGCCCATCTGCCGATTGTCTTCACGACATCAAATGGAGTTCCGCGCAAGAGATAGAATAGGGTTGCTCCGATCCGGATGCCGTGCCCCTGCAGCGGCTCGAGTTTTGCGACCTTGAAAGCTTTGTGAATTCGGGTGATGAAGGCAGATTTGGTGAGGGGACGGCGAGAGCCTTTGTGGAGGTAGGAGAAGAGGTGGGAGTTTGCCGGAGGGGCGTTGACACGAAGGTGATTAGCGAAGCTCCGGCGGGGGTCAGTTACGTTGTTCTGGGCCGCGTAGAAGATGTCTTCACCGCTCGGCTTGCTCTTGGTCCAGGGGAGCCCGAGGACGGTCATCTCAAGACCTTGCGGGTCAGTTTCGTCTCGGACATCGCTGAGCTTTACGTGGATCGCGGGATCAAAGCTGTCGAGCGTCTTGACGGTGAGTTCTCCTAGACGCGCAGCTGAGTAAAATCCCGTTGTTAGGCAAGACCCAACAGCCGCGTCGAGCGGAACGGCGGGGTCAAGGTGGGAGAGCAAAACGGTGATGATGTCAACGGTGTAAGGAAGGCGTTTCTTCTTGGTGGCAGATTTCGGCTGTAGGGCGACGGCGGCGCGGATGAGAGCGTCGCATTCAGCTTTGACTGGCGCCCAATGTACGCCATGGATTGTATGCCATGCGCGAACGCCGGACAGGTAGTTTTCGAGGGTTTTCCCCGCGTAATTACCCGCGGCTGCCGCAAGAAATGCAGCTAGGAGATCCGCAGACGCGGGAGCGCGGTGGACATCGGCTATGCTACGTGAATCACAGAAGCAGTGATAGACGAGCAGTCCCGAGCCATAAGTCTCCAGCGTTCCATCCGCCCAGCTGTAGGATAGAATATTGGTAACATTGATTAGATCGGCTTCAGGTACAGCGCCAGAGCTTTGGCGGTCTACTCTGGATGTTGTCGGCCGCCATTTGTACAGCCGCTCGCCGGCGAAGCACAACGGACGAAGGGGAGAGGGTTGGAGCGATAGATGAGATGGGTACGGTTTCGGACGCGACCAGCGGCTTCCGCGCGCTTTGAGCTTCGGCTCAGTCGTGGGCAACAAATTCAGCCAACCACGGGTCGTTGTTGGGTTGGTAAGGACGCTTGTTGGGGTTAGGAACCTTCGGAAGCGGTGGGATGATATGTCCGTGGTCAGAGACAGCGTCATAGTCGACGATGAAGGGGGCAAGCTCGGCAGGGATGGGCAAAGGAGGTAGGAGGTTTGACGTGGAACCGTATTTGCCGCGGGAAGGAAGGTCGGCGGGGTTATCTTTGGAACGGACGTAGCGGGAGTGAAAAGTAACGCCGGATTCGGCGGAGAGGGAATGGATGCGACGGAAAATAAAATTGATTTCTTGGTTTGGGCTCCGTCCATTCCACCAACCTTCCACGACGCCGGAGTTGTCGCCGAAGAGGTAGAGATGCGGCGGTTTGTTGCCTGGTGCAGAGATGAGGGTACGAGCAAGAAATTCGAAGCCAACGGCCTCGGCCCAGCCAATGTGCCTGAGCTTCGATTCCCACCCGTTGACAAGTCGCCAGGCTCGCCAGCGCGAGCCGATGACGATAGCAATGCCAACGCCGGAGCTGGCGTCCGAGTAAGCTGCGACGTCGATGACCTAAAATTTGGAACAATCAGTTTCGGTGCGGCGGTTATGGATTAATCGGATAGAAAAGGAATGACCTCGCAGGGACCCGGGATAGATCTGGAAAGATCAGGCCTGGATAGACATTTGAGCCACCAATCGAGGTCTGCAGCGATGGATCTTGGAGCTCTACGCGGCATGAAAGGATGGTTATGGAGGAGATGCAGAAAGAATTCCAATCCGGTGAGGTACGCTCGTCCTTCAATGGAAATAAGGCACGAATGGATGAGCTGCCCGTGGAGTTTTCGGACATCGGATAAGACATGAGCGCGGCGGGATTTCCACGCCGTGATGGTGTTCGAATATTTGGTCTTCTTCCCTTGTGTGAGCGAGATGCGGCGCGAATCAAGGTTCCAGATGATACCCGTGAAAGGAGCGGCACTTGAAAACTGAATATCTTTGGCTGTTTTCCACGGGATACCCAGCGGGTTGGAGACTCGATCAATGTCGTCGAAATTGTAGCAGTACTGCGAGTCGAGCTCGGAGCGCGGACTGGAAAGGGAGAGGTCTTGGACGGGGAAGGCGAAGTCCTCATCGTATTCTTCGGTTCGCCCGTCAGGTAATTCGGCCCCGCCCCACCACAGACGACCACCTGCTTGACGACGCCCACCGAGACGTCGGTGCAGTTCTGCTCGCTGCTGGTTGTGCTCGGCGAGGTGGACTCGGAGAATTCGGATGAATGCGGAATCATCGACCCATTTGGAAGTAGGGCCCACGCCACGGGCCCGCAAGATGTCCGCGAAGGCGTCACCCACAAGACCGTACGCACCCGCTCCAGATGACTCTCCAAAGCAGACGCTAGTGTCTGCCGCAAAAAGGTCGGAGTCAGGGTCAAGCTCGCGGCGAGCTGACAGGTCGAATAGGTTGGCCGGAAGACGGAGGACCGTTCCCGGCCATTGCGAGGAGTGAGTGGGTATATTGCGATATGCTTCGGATACATCCCGAACTGCGATTTGTGAGCCTGGGGGTAGCATCGAGACCTTGAGGCACATTGCGTTGAACGTGCCCCATGTGCAGGGAAAATCGTCGGAATTAATGTGGTAATTGATAGAGGTAAGGTTGTCGCGAGGCGTTTGAGGGAAGGAGTAGTTCTGAACGAGGCGCATTTTCTCGGCTTCATGGGGCTTCGGAACCATTGAAAGAGGCGATGACTGGAAGTACCCAATGAGTTCTTCGAGCTGCCCTGCGGAGAACGGACCGATGTAGCGGCCGGCGCTAAATTCAGAGTTGATAACTTGTTGGAAAGGTTTGAGATGCGACAGGAGGGTGGAACTATTGGGAGGAGTGGCAGTAAAATGGATGGAGGGGATGGATATATTAAAGCCGTGCTGCAGACCATTGGGTATAGATGGGTATCGCGAGGTGAGACCTGCGGATTGGAGAGCTCGTTCCCACTCATCTGCGACAAGGGGAGTAAGAGGCTTAGAGCTTCGCTCGATAAGAGCAGCCCGCAGCTCCATGATTGGGCGAGCCACAACCAGAGCACTCGTGGAGATGCTTGGGGCCCGGGCGGCCCCTGCAACCGCTGGCACGCTGGAAGTCGAGGCAGATATTGATGCCATCGGAGTTGACGAGTCTCCCGTTCGCGTCTCGAGAGCATCTGGCTGGCGAACCATTCCATAAGGTCTTTGACCTGCACTTCGAAACAAACTCGTGGATCCCGAGGCAGATGGCGCAGACCGTGGATCCCCCCGTCGCGCCGTTTTGAAAACCCCGGAAACCATCGGAATTCGGCTTGCGCACGTCGAAAGTAGGATACGGCTGGAAGCGCATAGATTCGGCTGGGGGAGCGGATGGGCCGGATGGAGGGCGCAGATTTATGGCTCGAGTACTGGAAGACGGCATGGATAACGGAAATAGATCATGGATGGATGGATGGATTTCGGCGGATGGATGGAATAACGGAATAACGGAGTTTCGGAAAGAGTTTCGGATGGAATGGTGATGATAAATTGTAGAGTGGGGCGGAAATATTCATTAGTGCGGATTATTTAAGCGAGGTAAATAAAAGGCTTACAACGCGATGGTCTTTGAGTGGAGCTTCATGAAGTACTCGTTGCTGATTTTAGTCAAGAGCCCTTCGTTGATGATTGCAAGGTTGAACGAGTTGGCAGTTCCAAGCGTATTGAACCACTCAAGGCGGTAGCGGTCGGCGTAGATTCGGATGATTTGACTTCCGTGCTCCTGCTCGTGAAGGGAATGGGTATCGAGGCCGTAGAAGAATTGGGTGAGAACATCGATGTGGAGTTTCGACCAGCCCGCTCAATCAATCTCTTTGATGTAGCGGTGCCAACCAAGCCCGAATTCGCGGTGGGTTAGGTTCTCGTCGCGTACCATGTTCTTGTGCGCGTTGGAGGATGGACCAGTCTGGAATGTTAGCTCGTTGTCGTCGGAGCGGCCTAGCCTAACGGAGGAACCATCATCGGCCGAGGACATGAGGGCAGCAGCGGCCTCGGTGAGACCTGCAGTGGTGAATGGGTATAGCGGACAGTACTCGCGCCTCTCGAGTTTCCTCTGTGCGAAGACAGAGATGCGAGCTTCAATGAAAGAGGTGGGCGCACTATTGACATCAAAATCGCCCAATTTGGGTTTCTTCTTCTCCGCTTCGAGCCTTTCAGCTTCGAGCACCTTGGCTGCGTCCGCAGCCTCCTTCTCTGCTTCCTGCCTGCGAAGTGCATCGTCGGCGTCCGCCTGAGCTCTATCGCCTTCCACCTGCAAGATCCACTGCGCCTTCTTCTTGTCGTTGCTTTTGGTCCAGGAAGCTGTGAGTTTGGCGATAGCGGCGTCATTGTCGCCATCAATTTTGGCTCGCACATCGTCGTAGTCCTCGGAGGCGAAGTCGGGGCAGGTGTCAGTATTGGGGTCGGATAGGAGTCGCGCGGGAACGCTCCCGGATGGAGTAGACGAGGGGTTGTTGGCCATGTTGGTAGTGTTGTGGGTAGAAATCAAAAGAAAGTGTTCTGGCGGCGTGGTATACACGCTGTAGAGAGCGAGTCGCCGTCGTAGTGAAGGAAAGGAAGGTGATCGATCGACGGGCACTTAGCCACAAACGCTATTCTGCCGATCACTCATTCTTCGAGCACAGCAGAACGCAAATTTCCGCCTCATTTGTAAGCCCCCGATTTGGTAATTTGATGGCGGCAGGAATTTCGGCAAATCTTTAGAAAATGTCGACAAGTCAAGTGCGGACGATTTTCAAGGACTGTGAGTTGACTCTGAGCGTCAAAGGAAAGGGAGACTTCAAAGACAAGAGATATTGACTATATGATTACATTGATAACCAACTTTCTTCGTGTGCGCGAAGGGGACCGACCATTCGAGGCCCCTCCCCTCCCTCGCTGCGCTCAGGGGATCCCCCGAACCGGGGCCTCTCAGGTCGGCACACTAAAGCCTCGTTCGCACTTTTTACTCTATCCTCTACCCTAACTCTAACCAGGCATGGCAGGACGACACGGCTGATACCCGGAGTTAGGGCGCGCTGCGCTTGCCCTAACTCCTCGGTAGCGGGGCGCAGGAGACGCCAACGACGGGCTTGATCCCATAATGACGATGGGCGGTGGGCTCATGGGCGACGGGCGTGTGGGCAGCAATGGTGGCGGGAGGAAGGGAGGGACAGAGTGGCTGACAGCGGCGCTGTCAGCTGTTGATTGTTTGGCGGCCGGAGCTTGAATGTGCCGTTCTTGCCGCCATCAAATTCCCAAATCGGGGGCTTACAAATGAGGCAGAAAGTAAGGAATGCTTCGACAGCCCCCTGTGACGTGACCACCGAATTGAACGAAAAATACATATAAGAGACTAGCTAGACTTCCTCTCGAGGATTAATGACATGTACCAAATAAAGATGGAAACTCACTTTTAGGCGGGCCCGCGCCGCCGGATCATCTATCTAGTGGCCTGCAATCTCCGGACAACTTCCCATGTCGCAAAATAAATAAATTGCACTCAACAGCTCTGAATATGTTCTGAGCCGTTACAAGGTCATTTGGTTGTGAGTGGCTTGCAGCACACATGTCAGGTTCTTGAGACCACTTCCAAGCCACACCGTGGCTCTCAAGGTTCCCCGTGCCAAATGGTCTTGCAGTCGGTCGCAAGGTGCAGAAAGCATGCTACCAGAAATAATAAAAGAATTACCGCTGCTACCACATTAGTATATCTACTATTCAAAGGTACCGATTCAATTGATACACAAGTAAGTAAGTAAGTACTGTAATACTATAATAAGTCTAAGAGACACTACTAAGAGTCGTTCGACAAAGTATTCAACCACGCATGTATGTGTAGGTACATGTTTTGAAGGACATGAACTGAGTTATGTACCTTGCTCGAGCCACCGGGTTGACGCTCCACCCAGCTCCACACCTCTCGGCACTCCGCAGATAACCCCGGTGAGCAAGAGACATGTATCCGACATGTATCTGTATATAAATAATATTGACTAAATGTCCCTGTGTCACTCCAGGTACTGGTTAATGGGAAGATAAAATTGTCTCCGAGTCATCTGAAGATTTGCCAAGTCCTGGGTGCCTTGCCATGGCTTGTGACTCCTTGCGAGTCACCCTAGCGTGCCCTGTCACGGCTTGGGACTCCTTGCGAGTCTTTACATACCTAGCAACGGCTTGTGAGAGACTCGAAGGCATAGCTGAGTGAATTGCAACCGCCCGCAATCCATCTCAAGGCCACAAGTTGATTCAAGCCCTTGCAAGTAATTTGACTTTTTTCCGACACAGGTGTAAGCCATCGATTCGAGCTCGGTAATTCAGACTGCCGATTCGAACCCAGTTATCTGCTACAACTGACATCCATAGACAACATCGTCAGTCAAGTCTGGGAATGTAGAGCGAAACTGACATGATTTCATCTGAGCTTTAAGGTAGTCTGTATTCAATGAGTATGGATGTTGAACCATCTGACTTGTCGCATATAGAGCACTATTCCGAACATAAAAGTCTTTATGACTGTGGAATTCTCATCAACCCTTTTCGAGATCTAAAATATTCGGGGACGGACCTCGAGAGTGTAATAAGTGACTTGGGTCGAGCCAGTTGAGCTGCAGTTTTCCAGAGAGATACCGACGATGCAATGTTGCCAAGGGTGTAGCATGCATAAATCAGGATGTCGTGGTCTGGTGATTCTAACAGCCTGATAACCTCTTCCAACACCTTGTTCAAGGCTTCCCCAGCGTGGACTTCTTGGATATTGAAGAAGGAGTAAACCAGTGCTCTTCTGATCGGGAATTGAGGGTACCTATGCATCGTTAAGTATCTACCAATATAAATAAACCATGGCACAAACTCGAGGAGTGATATGAGTCCTTCTGAACAGATATAACTGATAGTCTCTCCAAGGCTTTCATTTTCCTGGAGTCTCCACAGGAGCTTGCAAGCTGGTTCAAGTTTAAGCCCCTCCGGGGAAGCTAATTGACAGCGCAGGACGTTGGCGACTGCGGTTGATCCATCCGGTGACTGGCAGATGAGTCCTAGAATGTCCATTGCTCCGGCTGAAACTGGGGCACCTCACGCGCACAAGTGAAATGAGATCTTCACTCAACGTGTTTACCCTTGCCTTCGTGGACTCGTGCCTAGCAATGCTCCCGAGTATTTGAAGGGCGGATCCCCTGATGCTGTCCACTGGAGAATATGCCAGCCTAATTGTCCAACCAAGGTCTCTTGCACCAGCAATGGCCTGGGCACCAATTTCGGACCCGACACTGATGGAGACTAGAGTGGACAAAGCCTCCTGTTGAACAGATGCGTCTGAATGCCTTGGAAAATAGGTCAGTACAGTAGTTAAACATGAGCAACTGTGTTTCTTACTCGGCTAGTGATACAAGATGTATGCATGCGCCCAATCGACCAATGGGGATTTTCAAAGCCTCGGCGTGGTTAGATATTCTGCCCAACATGCGACTCGCATATTTTAAAATCCTTGTGTCAGTTGACTGAAGCATTATAATTGCGAGTTCCGTTCCCTTGGCCTCGATGAAAGTCTGGGTCCCGTGCGCAGACGATCCAATATGGCTCAGAGCATAGATTGTCTGTCTCTTTACAGTAGGATCTCCGTTTCTGATCACATAGCGTCAAGATTAAATTTCAAAGTGGCGGTAGACTCACTTGGAGAGTGTCACAAGGATTTCACATGGATTCGAATCCACAATCGCGGCATTCCCCGATCTCCACACCGCGAGGTTTCCGAGAATTGTACAGGCTGATTCAATTATACTGCTCTCTGGGGAGTGCAGCAGACGAATGATAATGTGATGCACATTCTCTTGCACTATGACTTGTGCCTGAGCTTCCCTTTGGGTTCTACGGTCAAGATCCTGCAATATGAGGTTTTTCGTTGAGGATGCGATCTCCTTCGCCCTGGATTCCCTGAGAACAAACCTCAAACATTAATGGGTCAGCTTACTCCAGGTAGCACGTCAAATCATCCAGGATTTCCTTCGACACTGGCCAAGGACGATATCTTTCGAGGACTCCCAAGGCCTGTCGGTGATAGAGGTACCTGGAAAGCGGTTTAGCGAGTGTGTGGAGCGAGATTGTGGCGCCCGTTGGGTTACTGTTCGACTACCAGCTGTGAATGCTCTGGGGGCTTGGAGGGCGTCGTGGTGGGGGCATACTAGTAGAAGAGCTGTGTACACAGCCATCCCAATGCCAGTTCTACAGCTTCCAGACACACTCCCACGATAGACACGGCGTTGGAGAACCTTCTTGCGCTAAAATAGACAACCAAACTCTCCCGACAGTTTTTTTTTTTTTGCATGTGTGAAATGTGTTCAGGGATTTGCCTGGATTCAACCTTGGTAGTGTTGGATGAGAAAAAGAAGCGGTGGGTACCTTTCCTCCAGGCTATTCGGGCCGTATATTGACAATTATTATTAATTCCATCGATATCTTCGACAGCTGTCCCAAAGAGGATCATGCGGGCCCGGGTTCACGTGATCCAACATCCCCCGTCGTGGTCTTGCTTCGTTATTCGACTAGTACAAGCATGTGCTTCGAACTTGACATTCTTCGGGTTTGAAATTTGAGCTGCGGGTTGGCTGCGGGCGTATTTTTAAATTCAGAAGACTGCCCCAGACGCATCACTACAGGGATTGGTTCACTGAGATGAGTAGAAAGTCGACGCCCACGCGAGTTGACGATCCTTCAGGGTGGACGCGCTGTAAATTTTGCCACGAATGACATTAATGTGCACATAAAGACGACACAGGAATGATGAGGTGGAGACAAAAAGACGACACTTGGATGTTCTATGCACTGTTTCGTATGTGGACAAAATGGAGCTGCCCCCGTGGCGGGGCTTGCTTGCGTAATCAGGACTTGCGCATCCTCCATTTTTTCTTGAAATACAAACGTGTTCCGACGTGCGACGAGAAGAATGGGACTCGGCTAATCTCTCGATTAGGATAGCGGCGCATCAGATGGTTTAAAACTCCGCTGCGCAGGTACCGCATACATAAGCACCACGCAGTGGGCCCCGCGGCGAGCGGTAGCATCGCGCAGCGGGCCCGGCGAGCGACAAGGGGGGTCCGCCCGTGTAAGATCTAACCAAAAAAAAAATCATAATTAACTGTTAAAACATGCAAGAAAAAATTGAAAAAGCCTCGCGCCAGCGAGAAAGGCCCCGTGCCAACGGAAAGGGCAGCCCCAGCGAAAGGGTGGGGGAGCCTTCCCCCAGCATGTCGACCAGTTGCCGATACTGATGATCAATTGATGGCAGAATCGGCACCCCGTCTCCCGTTCTTCTTGTATATACTCACGTGTTCCGGCTACTGCCGCTCCGCAAATGCAACTAGCTCCTCTGCGACCTCTTCCACCATGTCCCGCCGCACCAGCGCGTCATGCCACTCGCGCACCCGCGCCGACCACAACAGTCCTTCCCTTGCCCCGTCTTCGGAGTTCTTTCCTTGTCCCCCTTTCTCGCCGCCTTGCCTGCTCACACCCGCACCCGCACCCGCACCCGCACCCCGCACCCGCACCTGCACCCCCCTCCACAGACCATACCACGCCCCCGCAAGTCCGCCATACACCGCAGCCCACCGTGTCCGCGCCATCGCCCAGATTCGCCGCGAGCAGCGCGTCACCCTCAAACGTCCGCGCCGCCGCGAGGGTGTGCACGACGGGAGCGCCGAAGCCTGCGGGAGGAGCGCGAGCGTGCGCGCCTCGGCGGCGGCGTCGTCGTCTCCGTCTACCTCTCAGTCCTGCGCTGCATCGGCGCCCGCCTCCGCCGCCATCTGCAGCACCGGCCGGAATATAGGGTGGTGCACCTCCACCGCCTTCGCATCTCCCCGCACGTCCACTCCGGCGGGCTTCTGCCGTACCCGCCCCCACCGCATCCGCGCGCCAATACGCGAGCCCAACGGGGAGCACGCGCATGAGGGGCCCGTTTCCGCCGAACACCGCGCCGTTCAGGTCGCGCCCGATGCGCGCGAGCGCCTTTTCCCCTGCCTCCTTCCTCTCTGCCTCCTCCGCCTTGTCCTTCGCGCCCTTGGGTAGCAGCGCGCGCAGTTTGCTAGTGGTCGTGGTGGACATGGGATCAGACGCCTTGAGTGCGTCGCGGTAGATGCTCGCGGCGCGCTGGATGGTGTTGCCGATAGCGAAGCAGTGCCCGGTCGCGCTGAGCGTGCCGTCCTGCCACCAGCGGAAGTACGCGTCGAGCTGCGCGGCCTCGTCGAATCCGTCGTTGGCTGCGTCCCCATCCCGATCCGCAGCAGACGCATCATCCGCAACCTTGCCCCCACCGCACGCAATCACCCGCCCCAGCGCGAGCGCTATGGACGTGTCGTCCATTCACACGCCCTTCGGGAGCCGGAGGTTGTCGTTCGGCACCATGTGCGCGACGAACGTGAAGGAGAAACGCGCGTGGAACTCGGCGGGGCCGCCGAGCGCGGTCGCGAGGAGAGCGAGGCGGATCTTTGTAGAGGGTGCCGCGGGGACGACGAGCTGGCGGTGCAGCGGCAGGGGGATGGCGGGGGACATGGGAAGCGTGCCTTCCACTCGGGAGTGTAGTAGTTTGTGGGAAAGGGGTGTAGGAGATAGGAGGGTGAGTGATAGGCATCATCGATCGGGGAGGTCGAACTGGGCACCGGGTCAGAATCAGGATACATTGGGCAGCTATGGATGTACATACCGTAGTGTACAAAAGGATATTGCTGCGCGCTACGTGCTATGTACTAGCCTCCCGAAAAAGTGTACATGAGCTATGAAGAACTGCGAGTCGGTATAAAAAAGACAGTGAATGTACGTATCGTAAGTAGTTAGTGTACAAAAGGATATTACTGCGCGCTACGTGCTATGTACTGGCCTCCCGAAAAAGTGTACATGAGCTATGAAGAACGGCGAGTCAGTATAAAAAAGACAGAAGACACAGGAAGATGGGCCCATGGGAGAGGGGAGGGGAATCATGTGTCGACTGTGTACGCCTCGCACCCGAAGGCGCTTGTATTTTATGGATGGTAATAACATCATGAAGGACGAGCCTGGAGCAAGGCATCACCAAAAGCGTGTTATTGTCTGTTACGAATTCCACACAGGAATTATAGGCACAAAGTGCCGTCATTATTATTTTACATTTGCTCTTTTATGGTTTAATAGCGAGACCAGATAGTAGTATATATTCTGCACTCTCCAGTGACCTCCCCTCAAACTTCGTTCCACTTGTGTGCACCAAGTTATATTGTATCTTGCTCTCGCGTTCTTTATCAGTCTCAACTCAACACCAACCATGTTCGCTAAAACCCTCGGTCTGTTCATTGCCATGGCTGTTGTGGTCCACGGTATTTACCTTTCATCGCACATTGTTTGCTTCCTGACCATTTTCCTACCACCTGGACCCTAGCTGTTTCCATATCCTCCCGAGAGACTTGCAACAGACTTTACACAGTCAAACCGGGCGATGATTGCAATTCAATCGCCGTCGAGAACAATGTCTCTATGTTCGTCTCCCTCTACAGTTTTCGTTGCTTTTTTAATTTATTTCCTGAAGCGCTCAACTCCTCATCAACTTGGGTGGGTTTGCGTCCTCGTGCCCGGCGCCAGCATATGCCTCGGATACGCCGGCAGGGACTGCTCGACAACCCTCCTCGTGGGTCCCGAGGACAGCTGCGGGAGCATTGAGGACGAGAGGGGTATCGACGCCACCCTGCTCTATGCGCACAACCCCCAGATTGATGCTAATTGCGCCAACCTCTACATTGGCGAGGTGGGTCACCATATTGGCTTGTTTGCAAATTCACTTACCCCTGACGAAGGTTTTGTGCGTCGCATCCACCATCGATTTGTAATTAGTATGAAGATGGCAGCGATCTCCCTTCTGCGACGAGCTTTAGGCTCCGCGCCTCGATATGGCCTAATTACCACCCTCTCTCTCTCCAGCCTATTTCCAGTTCAAATATCCCATTTGATGAAATTGTATTATTTGGATTCAACGACGGATGCGCAAAACCAAGCGAAGTTGCACCTATATTTCTTCTCGTATCTCATTTCTTGTTCACACTTTCGCCGCTCCCTGTTTCCCAGAAGTCCATTTGTTCGGGACGAACACCACGATCCGTGTCTCTGCAAGAAACATATCAGGTGAAGCATCAGGATGGTATCTGCATTTCAAGCGACCGAGTCGGGAGCGTACCAGACTTACTAAAGCCGACGGGATCACGGGATCCCCTCCCACCTTTGAGAGTTCACCCTGGCTTGAGTACGTCTTCAAGGAAGCGAGTCTAGTTCTTTTCTGTCCATTACTTTGTAGCTGCTGGACTCAACACATCCTCGAATACTGTACTGCGCTGTATGGTAGCAACCGCCAAAGAGGCGTTACACTGAATAGCTTTCAAAAGTTGGCAACTGCCTTATTAGGCACCTAACCTTCCTAAAAAGGGAACATCCCGCCCCGCAGGGCTGCAAAATTGCCTAAAATAGCTCGAAAAGACGGTTTTGGGTTTCGGGTGTTATGCGCACCATTTAGGCAACAATTTGGAGCCCCGTTACGCGTTACAATGTGCAGTACAATATACGGACCTGGGACCCCGAAGTGCACAAAGCAGAATTCCGAAGAGACAGAATTGAGGGTATTGGAATATCGTTGTAGTTACCTTGCTTGACGAGGTCTCACTGTAACGGACTTATATTTCTTTCAACCCCCTATCCCATCTCGTCCGACTTTACTTATTAACTTGTTACCAGTTTCTTTCTTTACGCCGACGCGGCGCCACATTCGATCCTATACCCACCGTTCACTCTGTATCTTGCAGACGCCCACGCTCGTTGACTCCGTTTCATCTCTACATATCAACCATCTCTACAATCACTCAAATACGTACAAACCTTGATTCATTATAAAAGCCTGTAGCGTAGATCAGATTCCTCGGTTAATCTTACACTTACGCCAGTTACTCTCGGATTGACCACCTCAAAACCTTGTGTGCCGGACTAGCTTTCAGCTCTCCGTCACACTCACCACCCTCATAATTTTTGCACTTTCTCACAACCCATTGTTACAGAATCACTGATGTCGCAACTTTCCGTGATAATCAAAATCTCGAATGGATATCTATATCTTATCTCTTCAACAGTTATGGCTACGACGTGAAAAAAACCGAATTTTTTGTTCCATGGTCAATTTTTTTTTAGGTCTGTCACGCAAATTTTCGGCCGTGGCCGAATGGTTGAATTGGTAATTTGGGTCACACATCACACCCTAGGTTGATTTGATTGAAATGATACAGTATCCTAAGTGGAAATATCTTCCACTCTTCCCCATCAGACATTCTGTACGCAGGACACGAAGCCACTCTGCTCTGTGGCGGTGCCCACATTTATGCTCAAGTTGATTTCAACCATTGGTCTGGGATTTCTTGCCACATAAACATGTGCAATGTACCTTTTGAGTGAATTCATTGATCCTTCAGCTGGCTCGGGTTGAATTGATAAACCATTCCTGAGATATTCGCAGAAACCATTTGGCCGGCTTGTGTCACGTGCACAAGCCGTTCTGCTCAATGCCCCTGCCACCATGAATCGCCTTTACAGGCTCAAATATCATGGTCAATGGTTTGCAGTGGGTGGTCTAATACTTCTCATAGAATAAACTTCCACTATCAATGGTTACAAAATTTCAACTCACAGTATAAACCAAACAACCTGACTGCAGAGTTGTAGGTGTGTCATTCACGAGGCTCTTTCATCCTTGTTTGGGTGACTCTAGATTAACTGCTAGTTTTGCAGCCCAAAGCCCATGCCCAAGCCATTTTGTCTAAGACCAAGCCAAATCAAGCCTAGTGTATTATTGCACAGTTTTTTGTTAGAGTCCTCGGCACTACAGGACCTCGAGAGTGTGCCCTTGGGATGTTGTATAAACTGTTCTGCTTAATTCCCTGCTAAATCTCGAGCCTTAACGAGGAAATCAATTAAAACGGCTAACATGCAAAACAGCAACCAGTTTAAACTTCAGATCAGAAATTTAACATCCAACTCGCAATTGACCTATACAAAACAACAACATGACAAATACAAGCTACTGTATTCTCCTTGCGGAGATGCAACTGGCTATGTGCACTCCAATATCATTTAGGCCATTTAAAAGCTTATGATTGTGTTACCCTTGGATAGAGACCAATTTTCGGGCCAATTGAACTTGTTTTGTGTCAATAGTGAATGCGGGTGGAATTCAGTTAAAAATTGTGTTTATATACAAAATGAGAAACCAGTCCTCACTTTGACTGTGTCAAATGATGGGAGGGTGATGAGTGTGTGGATTGAAGCCAACAAGCCCTTAATTTGTAGACGGTTGCCCTCGCAACTGGTCGTTGTTGCAGCATTTGTGGTGTCTTCGTGCTTAGTAGAGCAAAACAGTGGAATTAAATCACATCAGCATCACTGGCAGTCTCAGGGATGTAGAGGAGTGGATAGAACAACATGTGTACGAACTAGGAGTACTGCAATGTGCCCAGCCTGAGAAATAATTTGGGCAGCAGCAGGACGACAAATGGGCTTGCCAAGCCGTTTGGCCAAGCCGAAAACGTTACTCTCCACTTTTCTGTCAACCTGCTGCCAACTTCCGCCAACCTAATGTATAAAGTAATGTTCAGATTACTACAGGGCGGGTTTTCCCTATTAAAATGGACAGTCTATGCTATGGTATGGACTATCCAACACAATTTTATCTATATAAGAATCGACCACCGTTGACTATGCTCAAACGTGATTGGCCAGTTGACTCGAGTCAACCGTTTTCGGTAGTGCGCCAGCGTTCAATGAGATCATCTGCTCCATAGTTCCACCCAATTGTTGAATTCTCCACCAAACTGTTGAGATTCCATTTATAAAATGTCGAGATGTTGAATCGGCGTGGAGTCCGCCGGCTGGACACAGCCTCCTTTGCTTCGCTTCTCCGCACTCCACAGGCTACAGCTCCACACTGCCGATGCAGCTCCGTCTCTGTATGTCGCTCCAATACATACATCTTTTAGCACTACTTTCACCAAACTGTAACCTGCTTACCTTTTGAACAATGTAAGTGTTGACATTGTACGGCCTTGACACGGCATAATTTTGAGTATGTCAGGGATTTGACACCACCAACTACACCTCAAAGACATCAGTGTCGTGGTCGTCAGATCCAACGCAACATTTGTGCAGCCGAAGATGCCGTGTCCTGCACAATACCGATGAAAATGTTCCCATCCCCACTGCTACGCGTGCTCCGGCGGGCCTGAGTGTGCAGTCACTTGGTCAACTGAGACGGCATCAGAAGGAGCAAGAGAATCAACCTTTTGAGCCAGCTAGACTCGAGACAAACAGAGCTGTCCAATATTTTCCCCACTTAAACACAATGTCCTCTGCCACTTTTACTGGTCTCGCCATCCTCGAGAACCCCCGCGTCATCCCGAAATCCAAAACAGTTGTCTTCGATCTCCAGGCCTCACTTCCATCCTCTGAGCCAGCGATCATCGGATCGATTCGCTATTTCAATGCCGATAACCTCGAGTTCCCAGAAGTTGGGTGCTACTCCGTATGGATTTCAGTGCATTGTGTTCATCCCATATTCTCAACGATCATAACTAATGCATGATCCGCATTCAAGTGGCTCGCACCTCACCCAATGTCGAGGTCTTTTCAAGTGCCTTGAAGCCCAACGACTACCATATCATCAGGAATGCTGTCTGGGTACGTCATAATCATCGCCTGCCCGAATATTGCTGATGATGTTCTGTTCAAGTTGATTCCTCTGGGCTCTCTCACCACACCTGCTTTTGTCCAGGTCTGTGGTGTAGCCATCAACGCAGACAAGCAGGATGCGACCTTCGACATTGTTGTGGAGCAGTACGTTACTGCGACCGGGCGTCGTGAGGCCTTCCCGGTCCGCTGCCTCATTCCGAACACGAAGCGCTTCGAAAAATACAAGCCAATCCCGGGCAACGGAAAATATGTTTCCGTGACCGGTTTCCTCGACAGTATCGAGCGCAATGAAGATGACGACGAAACAATCAAGTATTTCATTATCACCATCGACCAAGTTGTCTTCCTAGGCCAGTCAGCATCCACACCAAAAGCCGACCAGAGTCCAACTAAATTGGGCAAGTACTATTTTTTTTTGTTACAGTGTTTCTGAGTTAAGCTATCTTACTAGCGACTGGAACTCCCACGGGACTCAAGTTCACCGGATTCTTGGGAAGCCAGGATACAGATATGAAATCTGGGGAACCGAAGTTGAAGAAGCGTAAGACCGCAGACGATCACGCTGCAGAGGAGGCTGACGACAAAGGAGAGGGAACATCGGCCCAGAGTGCCCATAGCAGTAAAACACATTGCTCCAACTGAATGAAGTCAAACAATGTATTCAAGTATTATAAATCCTATACTGCCCTTTATAATCATAGCGCTAAGCTCAGTTGTTCAAGTCATTCAAAATCCCCGAGACATTGTCTGGATCTCATCCCCGTAGCGAAGCACGGGCTACTGCTAGTGGTTTACAAAACAGTAGGAGGGCTTACCATTGTCCAAGATATGAAAGTGCTGCCACCATTGCCACCAGACTGCTGCCAACTGTTGCCATGGTAGCAGTAGTGGCACTTTGGCGGCACTTTCACTTTGCTCATGGCAGAGTGCTGATGCACATGATGTGAATTGACTTGAGGGCAGCGGTGGCGACAATGAATGCAATTCTGGCAAGGCCAGGTTATTAATAAGCAAGATAACGAAGGAAATTTACTGTTTGGGCCCTGTCCAAATCCAACAAAAAATTCCCGAGCAGTGCCGTTTTGATGAACAATGTTCAAATTGATGGAGCAAGGTTGAACTCAATGCATGGCAGCAATGAACAGGATTGTGGCAGGGTGACATTAGTAAGAAGCAAGATACTGAATGAAACACCCTGGAAACACGTAGTCCTGCTCGTGGGGACTCCAACAATCCAACAAAAATTTGGGCGGCACCATTTTCACACTTTTGATGCAGCAGCGTTGCACTTGATGCGAACAGAGTGGAGGGCAGTGGTGGCAGAAATGAACACGATTTTGAAAAGGTTTTAGCAATGAGTAAGGTGAAGAAAATTTACCAAAGATGTGTAGCTCCACCTGCAGGGACTCCAAAAAACTAGCAAAGGTGTGTGGGTGGTGCACTGTTAATAGAGTTATGTAGAAATTGATGGCACAATGTTGAACTTGATGTGTGGCGGCAATGAACACAGGTAAAGTTAGTAAGAAGCAAGAGGAAGAACGAAATTTACCCAAGACCTCGCTCACCAGAAGTTCAACATACATTTGGGGTGCTGCCGTTTTAATCAGCAATGTTGAACTTGATGCATGTCAGTAATGGACAGATTTCTGGGAAGGTAAGGTTAGTAAGCAGCGAGAGGAACAAAATTTATGTACTCCCACTCCCAGGGACTCTAAAAATCCAACAAAAGTTTGTGCATTGTAGTGGTGTTATATCCGTGCATCCGACCTATTCCTCTGCAACTCAGGTCCTCTGGTAGCAGACTTGGTCAGAGGAACCTCGGTTCTCCAGGTTTTTACGCAATGAAGGTTTACTGAGCATTTCCCGTTTATCCGATATCCTTACTTCTTCGTTATTGTTTAACTTTGACTTCTTACCTTCTTATTTATATATCACGTTTATTGTCTTAACACTTCTTTACTTTATTTAGGATTACAATAACGTACTTTACTATAAAAGTTACGATACTTACATTCATGTACTTCAGTTTGATTATTGACATTACTTTGCATTCTGCTTTGCTCTGAGTCGTTCCGACCTCTGTTCAACTCCAGTCTTCTGAACTCCATCCCGCACTCCGTCTCGCCAGCCCAGGTAGTTTGCACACCCTTACCTTACTGTGATGACTGCACACTAACCTTGTCATACTCTGAACTCCGACTCCGGTATTCCTCCGAACTCTGACTCCGGTATTCCTCCGAACGCCAATACTCTCGTCCGTGAGTCTGGTTATAGTTTCCCCTTCGGCTCGGTATATAACAAGTGGTAGGATCAGGTCGGCTATGCATAGTCCCAATGTAGTAGCTTAGTCATCATTCCTTGTCCACATCCACCACGACCATTCCATTTGAGCGGCTACAGCGTTGATGGCAGGACATGTAAAGGTGGTGGCGACACATTGCAAGTCCATGTGGTGTGATGTGGACTGTGGTGCTGCAAAGTGAGTTATTTTTCACTTGCAAACAGCTTGATCATTCTCTGAGGGGCTTGTATTGTTGAATTCAAGCATGAGGTATAGGGGGAGAAAGATGTGTTTGTTGTGTAAAGATAGTGTGTTCAAATGCGAGGTTCGAGGTTAGCAAAAGAGGGGTTTAAAGAAAGTACTTGCACAAGCCTGCAATTCTATGGTTTCAGGAGCATGAAGATATCCTTTGACGTCGACTATATGCCGTGTTTGGCACGTAGCTCACGCTCGCTCATAACCAGGGGTCACTGTAGACATTTTGCTAATGCTTTATTGTCGTTCCCACTTCTACAGGGTTCTGGGACTTGTGAAGGAAGGTCTGCTGGTGATAAAGCCAGCGTGTATGTGTGTGCTGGCTTGGGGGAGACAATGGCGAGGGAGAGCAATGAAACATCTGAAGGACAAGTGTGTGTGTGTGTGGTCAATTAGATTGAGTGAGGATTTTACAAGAGTGTGTGTGAGGAACTGGGTGGGGTGTAAATCTACTATTGACTGACTACTGCCCAAAACTTTGTCTCCCTTTTATACCTTGAGAATGTCTGATACATTGCACCTCGTGCCCAGGGATCCTCACATTTCATCCCCTGTGGCTGCAACACGAGGCAGTGAACAGTATGTTTGCAGGTGTGAACAAGATATTCTGGTGAGTGAAGGTGGTCAGTCGTAGTGAAGGAGATATGCAACAGGTGCAGTGCTCATCTGTATGGACCGTGGACCAGGGTTGGACATGGCTGTGGAGCAACTTCACCGGAGCTCCCATAGTTTGCACTTTCTGGGGATGACTGGCCACGTGGTGTATGGAATGTGCAAGAGTGTGGTGAACGGAATGTGCGAGAGTGGGGAGTCATATAGAGCCTTGTTGGGTTGGTTGTGCTGATCACAGAAAAGGCTATAGATGAGGTGAACAGGATGTGTGAAGCGTGAGAATGCCAAATCCGGTAAGATGGTATCTGAATGTGGATGACACAGATATTGTTCAGCATGTAGATTCCATGTGCCTCTTGTAACATCCGCTAGGCCAGGTATAGGACATTCACAATGCCTACAGTGGCTTCTCTGAAAAAGCAATAGATGTGAATGGTATTGACATCTACCTGGGATGTTCAAGTTAGTAGTGATGAAGATGAAGATGGAAGGATAAACATACCATCAACATGATGAACACGTGCCCCCTCAGGACTCGGGGATTAATGCCATGATGTTGCAAGTCAAGTAGGTGGCGACAACAGTGCTGAGCACCCCTGTGTGCATTGAGTCTATCAAAGTAAAGTTTCAAGTTAGTATTCCTGGACATAGATCAGAGAAAAAATGAACCTACCCTGCTCGCAGGACTTCCAAAAATCCAACCAAAAAACAGGTGCACCGCCACTGCACAGAGTATTGATAGTACAGCATTGAAGATGTAGGAGTGGAGATGTACACGTACCTGGGGTATTTGAGTCAAGATTAGGACAGATGTAAAGTCTATTAAACGCAAGTGCTGCATGGCGGTACGGCCTGTGTCAGCCAGAATCAACAGATGGATAAAGGAGACAGCCCAGGTCTGCACCTACATCCCATGTACGCATGTCAGCTCGTTGAATAATGGGAGGAGAAGGATAGCCACCACATGTAATTACACACTTAGCAGCACTGTATTGGTGGGTTCTACTTGTAGCAATACGTCAATAATTAATCACAGTGGAGGAGGGTGAGGGGGGATTAATGGATGCCAGGGCATCTATACGAGAAAAAATTGGGCAGTGGGAAAGAGAGAAACGCTCTGGGAGAGACCTATTGTTGAAGGTTCATGAACTGATGATGTGCATGATCAAGATCATCCACCAGACCGGAGGGCCATTCAGGGCGAAAGGAGAGACAAGCATTGCGGCAAAGAGGACCTGTATTTATTGTAAATAATGATAAGCCTGCGCTCCGGGGGTACCATTCAGCTTCCTCCAATTTGTCTCGATGCATACGGACCAATGAGGCGCTGAGACACTACGCCGATGCTGGAGGAGGCCAGGATGTAATGAATGACAGAGGACACTGGAGGGTTATGGGGGCAGGCAGAAAGGGATGTGGAAGGAGCTACATCTCTTAAGTGGGGGTTGAACGGGTGATTGCTGCAGTTTTGTTGAACATGTGCACTGTTCTGCACGTAATAAGGCGTTGTCTGTGCAAAAATGAACATGAGAATCACTTTCCAAGATAGCGGAGGTTGCACGGAGAGCGAGGAATGTTGGTGTGAGAGAAAAATGGCAAATTAGGCTGAAGTCAAACATATGCAAGCGAGGCATCTGCCTACAGCAAGATACGAGAAAAATTACGGGAGACATTCGGTCAGTTCAACCCATCAATCATTCAATGATCGCCACCCATGTTCACCCAACATGAGGTGGAGAAGTAGACTACGGTGCGCATCTGACTATGTTGAATTTAATTTTAGTGTATAGCCTCGAGAAGCAGCGAATCTAAAGCGGAGAGAATCATATTCATGCTGTAAACGGGGGATTGTCGGAACAGGGAAAACATGTACAATCTGATTCGAGGGATCTCCTTAAGATACGAGAAATACGAGAAATACAGAGGATCTGTTCAAGAGTTAGTAGTCTGCCGCGCGAGCTTTTATATGGGTCGTGTCTAGATTTTCCTGCGATGAAGAGGGTCATAAGATCACAGTACTCCAGGAACTGGGTCGAATTAGCAAGCAAGAACGAGTCCAGAGGTGTGGAGCGGTGCAGTTGTTAGACGAGTGAACAAGTAAACGTCCAACTGAATTGGAGGTCCTGCTGTGTGGTCTATTACTGGCGATTGACGAGTTGCCAGATGCCGTTTCCCATCGAACAAGTGCTCTTTGTTCTTCCACGCGTCATACGATGCCGGAATGATTCACTGAGCAACGTTGGGTGATAAGGATCGAATGACGTTCAAGTTTTCCTTCCTTCCACCGTAACAACGCTTTGGTGCGGAACGTCAAGTTCCCCATTTTTAATCCGTGTTTTATCCCGGGCGCCAGCCTGCCAAGGAATTGAGCTGCAACGCAAAACCATCCTGAAGAGTGTCATTGTCTTTGCGAATAATTTTTTCAGTGGTGCGGCCACAAAAGGATGTTCACTGATAACTGCACCTGGCTCTGGGGGTGCATTTAATTTGACCCCCGACGCAGGCTATGTTTTCCCATGTCAAGCGTCTAAATTAAATGACTCCACCGCTCCGCTCTTCGCGGGCCCGAGGAGTTGGCGGAGAGAAGGAGGAGATGGCGTAAGAAGTTAGCTCAGGTGGCTAGTTAAAAGACTCAGCACATGGATGTACGCCCTTGATCATGGCTATCTTGCTGATTCCGATTCTAGCAGCTATCTGCGCTCTCGTGTGGCTTAGGCGAGTAGGTACACGCGAGGAGGGACTACCCCCTGGACCACCAACTCTACCCATCCTCGGAAATATGCACATATTTCCAACTGAATTCGCTCATTACAAGTGAGTATCTATCATTTCTCGCTCCTGAATTATTATGACCGAGGTGGTAATTAGATTCACGGAATGGGCACGGAAATACGGCGGCATGTATTCGGTGAGTTTATCCCTCCATTTTGACATGTGTTGGGGGCATAACCGTCTTTGTTCGCCCAGCTCAAAGTAGGCCCCGGCACAGTGGTTGTCCTCACAGATGTGGCGGCAGTGAGAGAGCTGATGGATAAACGGAGCGCAAATACTGCAGACAGACCTTCATTCTATGTTGCCGACCTCGTAACCGGGGGATTGCATCTCGCGTTGGCACGTTACGGTTTGCTGGGTTTTCTATCAGCGGTGGTGGGCGACTGAATCATTCATCCTCAGGCGAAACTTGGAAGACCCTACGTAGAGCAACGCATTCTGTTCTAATGCCTCAAGCGACGGCCCGCCATCTACCCATTCAGAAGGCCGAGGCTACGCAGCTACTTCACGATATTCTTCGCTCCCCCGACGTTTGTACTTCCTAATTCCGTCCTGCAACTGCTCATCAGATTTGCAGTCCTTTTATACCCATATGCGACGCTATTCGAGTTCAGTCATTCTCTCAGTTCTGTTTGGTAAACGGGCACCACGATATGAAAGTCCGGAGACCACCGCGTACTTCGAGGTCGAACATAAGTGGATACGTCTCCTCGACGCCGGTTCAACCCCCCCTGTCGACATGCTCCCGATTTTGAAGCTCGTCCCAGAGCGGTGGGCGAAATGGAAACGAGATTGTAGAAATGTCAGAAACCTGCAGCGGGCCCTCTTTTTCGGTCTTCTCGAGGAAACGAAAGAAAGATTGCGTACCGGCGAGGGAAATGGGAGCTACATGGAAGATCTATTGACGAGGCAGGAGAACTTTGAAATGGACGAGGAAATGATTGGGTGGGGCGTGATTTTGGTTGCAATATACACCCTAACACCACCCTAGATATCTTGGCGGCGCCCTGATCGATGGCGGATCGGCAACATCATCGTCTTACCTGCAATCACTCGTTTTGGCCCTGGTTGCTTATCCCGACGCACAAAAGAAAGCACACGATGAAATTGATCGTGTAGTTGGCGAGCATCGCATGCCGACGTTGGATGATCTGGAGCATATGCCTTATATTCGTGCCATCATCATGGAGGTGGCTTAATCTCGTCCAGACTATTATTTTATTTTCTTACCGGTCACATTTCAGACGCATCGATTCCGACCCATCACTCCTCTGCTGCCACCGCATGCAACACTGGCTCAGGAACAGGTGCGTGTAAAGTTTTCTCCAGCCCGCATTGCTGATTGTACCGCAAGTATGGAGGCTATATTATTCCGAAGGGCACAACTATTTTCGTCAACGTTTGTGAGTTCATTAAACGGTTTTAGTATTCTTGCGTCTTCATCTCGGTTTCAGGGGGCATCTTCCATGACCCAGGCAAGTCCCCACTGGTGTTCACGCTCCTGCTCCATCGATTACCAAACCCTTTAAGCGCTTTACGATGACCCAGAGGATTTCATCCCCGACCGATATCTGTTGACAGAGTCTGGCACAAAGCCCGGTGTCCATGTCAATGACTTGAAGCCCAACTGGATATTTGGAGTTGGCCGTGTAAGTGCTTTCGAGCATGTCTAAGTTCCAGTATGTGCTAACCGCGCCGACATAATGCCGCAGAGGATCTGCCCAGGTATCTATCTGGCTCAAGACACCATAGTACTATGTCCTTCATATTTATCGGTGCCATATCTCACAACAATCGCGCAGAACATCAACGTCATGAACCTCCTGTGGGCATTCAACTTTAATCTCGCTCTCGATGAGAACGGAAAGACCGTAAAGCCGGATATCTTCGCTTACGAACAGGTCCGCATCCTTGGCATGCTCTCAGATCTATTGACATTGTGTAGGGAATTGGGACAGCTCCACGTCCCTTCAAGTGCAGAATCACTGCTCGCACGACAGGCAAGGCCGACATCATCCAGCGCGAGTTCCTTGAAGCAGCGGATACATTTTCGAAGTTTGAGGTCGGGCTCAGTCCGGACGATAAGGAATTCGTGGCGAAGTCGCGGACCCATGCTCAATAGGCAGACGGGTGATGTGTCACATTGTGCGACCAAAGAGCGAGGCGAATTTATTTTATTGTAGCCATGTTCCCCACTGGTTTCGTCGCCAATAAAGGACGGTAACTATTTCTCCAGCAGCGTACTGGATGGCACCGCCACAGCCTAGACCCACATTGCCGATATCGCCGATTGATCCCACTTTCAACACCGCGTTTTCGAACAGTTTTCCAATACTTCGTTGAATTGAATGCGGATGTGCTTATTGGGTCCCCACCGGCTGGATAAATGGGACACCAGGAATATTATGCAAGGGTTGTTCAGTCGTTCGCAAGCACGGGCTTTTTGAAGTTTGAACAGCCTTTCTTTTCTCAACCTTCTTCTTTTCCTCTTTCCCGTATAAGGACACTTAGTTTTGCATATGTGGGCGCTGAATAATTCGGAGACCTGGTACACTGCCCTATGAAGACGGACGTCGTGTTCATGGCTCTGATCGCTCGAATTCTGGTGCGAGATAAAAGCAATTCAAAAAGACGTAATATTTCGAGACATTGACCACGAAACAGCGCCCGAACATAGAAGGTACAGAATTACAATGGAACCTCAAAACATCATCCCAGAGATTCCACCCACCCATCCATTCATCAGACTCAGAGGGTGATGGGGATGCAGTTGATCGCGATGAGGCTCCCTATAGATCACAGAGTCAGAAGGCAATATTTGGGAACGAAGAACAATACGAACCCCACTCCTGCTCGGGGGCATCACAGGTGACGCTAGTTCCTCCGCTGCAGAAACGAATTGAGTGAGCAGTTTAATTAATTTACGACGTATTCGCGTACCAGTTGTTCCCGACGACGGTGATGGGCGAGCAGCCCAAGCCGACGGGGACGTTGAGGCCGCTGAGGTCGAGACCGAGGAGCGCTGCGACGGCAGATACGGCGCTACTGCTGGACGACTGGACGCTGCTGCAGCACTGGTTGGAGCTGGGGGTGGTCACCGGGGGCGTGGTCCACGGGATGGCGGCAGCAAGGGTCTGAAATCAGTAATAGTCAGCATGTGGAAGCACATCGATGCACGGGGGGCTCACAATGAGAGCCGAGGTGGCAACGATAGAGAGTTTAGAAAACATGTTTGTTTAGGCTGAATACAGAGAAATGTGTTCGAGTGAAGATTAGGAGTCTACCGGGCAAGCTTTTATATGGGTCGTGTCCAGATTTTCCCGCGATTAAAGAAGGCCACAGGACTGCAGTACTCCAGGAACGGGGTCGAATTAGCGGAAAGAACGAGTCCCGAGGTGTGGAGTGGTGGAGCTGTTAGACAAGAGAGAACAAGTCAACGTCGAGCAACTGAATTGGAGGTTTTGCTGTGTGGTCTATTGATGGCCCTTGAAGAGCTGCCTGTTTCTCATCAAACCGGTGCTCTTTGTTCTTCCACGCGTCATACGATGCCGGAATAATTCACTGAACCACGTTGGGGTAAGGATCAAATGACGTCCAAGTTTTCCTTACTTCCACCGTAACAGCGCTTTGGCCACGCGGAACATTTAATCCGTCAAGTCACCCATTTTTAGCCCGTGTGTCATCAACCAGGCGCCGGCCTGCCAAGGAATTGAGTAGGAGCACAAAACCATCCTGAAGGGTGTCCTTGTCTTTGCGGATATGCCTTGCAGTGCTGCGACCACAAAAGGATTCCTACGGATAACTGCACCCGGCTCCGTGGGTGCATCTAATTTGACTCCAACGCAAACTATGTATTCCCGCCAAGCGTCTAAATTAAATGGCTCCATAGATCGCTTTCGGACCCGCGTTTTGTCCGGGGACAATTGACGCCGCATATCAATTCTACTACAGCCACATTTTGTTACCATCCGTCCAACGGCTCCACCGCTCCACTCTTCGCGAACCCACCAGTAAGCGTTCTTACTACAATTCACGCACGTCATTCTCTAGCCTCACGGGAATATCTGCAGGCGAACATCTATAAAAGCTGCCCGCCGCTCACCTCAATCCTCACTCGAACACATCCCCCTGTAGTTCAAGCTTTCTCAACAAACAAATATGTTCTCCAAACTCTCTGTCGTTGTCACTTCGGTGCTCATTGTATGCGCTCTCCTCTCTTTTGAGGTGTCGATACTAATTGTACTATTAATGCAGACCCTTGCTGCCGCCATCCCGAACACCACGCCCCCGGTGACCACCCCCAGCTCCAACCAGTGCTGCAGCAGCGTCCAGTCGTCCAGCAGCAGCGCAGTTTCTGCCGTCGCCGCCCTTCTGGGCCTTGACCTCAGCGGCCTCGACGTCCCCATCGGGTTGGGCTGCTCTCCTATCACCGTCATCGGAAACAACTGGTAGGCCATAATTTTGCTGTCGCGCTCGGCAGGAAACTGACGCGAATCAATAGTGGTGGAACCACAGTCACCTGTGACGCGCCTGAAAAGGAGTGGGGCACCCTCATCGCCATTAACTGCCTCCCGATTACTCTTTGAGTGGATGGGTACTTACTTTGGAGAGATGATCACGCACTGTATTTTTTCTGAACCCGTAGTCTTGTGGCGCTGTTAATGTGATGTTGTCGTGTTCGATTCTGGATGCATTGTGCGGACCTGCGGCACTTATGGATATTGAGTGATTGGAATAAGCAATGGTCCGCTGGAAAAAGTTCGCCGCACATCACGGGCGCACTTGGTTTACTATCAACCGCCGGGAACCTGGCCACCTTAGGAGTTTTCGACCATTACTAACCCCTTTGAGGTCTTTCGGAGGGTCCGAGGGCTTGAGATGGTAGGTGTTAATCCAGTGAACAAGTGAAGCCCATTTATGCCAATTTTGGTGATGTTTTGACTGTGTGGTGAATTTATTTCGGTCAAAACTCCCAGATAGGTAATTGACACGGTACCTGACCACCTGCCCAAATGCATTGTTGCCGGCTCAATCAATAACTTCAAAGTGTATAATAATGTTCAGGTGATGTAGATGATATAATGTAGCCCTTAAAATGTTACACTGGACCCATAAAAAGGGTAGCACTGGGTGCCTCTGATGAGAAGGATGAGCGGCGGGATCCATATTGCTAATCAAATGAGGGCCGCGCGGCAGTGAGAGGGCGCGCTTGGCCAAAATAAGCTGTAGGTGACTTTATCTACTTGTTATGAACGCACCTGGACCATCTGTTCCATATTTGAGTCGCACTTCTGAGAACCCGACATTTAAACTTTGTTACCACGGAAAACCGGGGTATTAGCGTATCGGACGAGATTGAGAGAGGTATTAAATAAATAGAATTAAGGCATACATGTACAAATGAAATCTTAATCATCATCATGGCCCATGTAAAGTGCTAGACACGTAGTGTGGAAGAGTCTTTTGCTATGTGGGTCGCCGTGTTGGGGTACTCGCAGTCGTATCGCAATCATATGTCCAAGTTTAATATAGAAATTGTGCAGCTCTGGAGGTCTTTTCATTCTCAAGAGAAAGCCTGAGATCAGCCGAGAAGAACGAGCCCCCGATGTCGTGGATTGACGAAGAATTGGTGGAGATATGAGCAGATATAAACGAGATGGCCACTCGGAGTTAAGGAAATGATTTTCTCACCCTTCGGCCCGCAATCAAACGCGCCACAATTTTCGATCAACTCATCATTTTGCGTCCAAATTTAGCATACATGGGCGTCAGAGGTCCTACTCCCTCCCCCGAGTCCGAGCCTTCAATATTCAGTAGCAGTCGTCCTTATATTTGGCAAGTGGCCAGCTTCCCCATGTGGCCAGCTTCCCAGCGCGTGATAGTAAGCGAAGAGTGAACGTGCTTTAGATCACTCGATGAATGGGATTGGGGCTGGTGGGAGGAATGGGATTGGCAAAGTTGGTGGTGGGACTGGGACTCGGCCCGATTCCAATTCGCGTACCGATACAATACATATGCAGAGTTTGATCTGATGTGTAGAACTATAATAGGAGAGATGAATCAGACACTACCAACGTACCCTGCGGAGCCTCCGGACGTGCCGGCACCTGGATATACTGCTCATCCAATGGATAGCTAGGTGGATAAGTACATCTTGAGATTATTGCATATCACAATCCAAATTCAATCGAAATGTACTATTTATTGGGGCATATGTTATGGAGCTCGAGCGCTAGTTCTCGACCTGTTCAATAACCGAGAGGTGCAAAAACTGATGGCATGTTGCATGAAGCTTTGAGTGATTTACTGGTTATGACTCTAGAGTTTTTTTCACTCGGGCCTTTCTGCGAGTGCGGGGAGACAGGAGTGTTCCCTAAACGAGTTGATGGTCGAATAATCTAGATCTTATCGGCCACGCCCCTAAGTTGAATCGGGGTCTAAAGCAAGTCTAAAGTGATTGCTCTCACTACTAATTCTAGATCAGTACTAGTTCCAAATAAGCTGCGGTCAAACGATTATGATTCCGTTAGCGCAATGGCTTCCGTCGGAGTCGGTATATGTACACTGACGTACTACAGTTTTACATGCATATTATGATATCCAATGGAATCCACCGAAGTCAAAGGGCCGTATAAGTTGTCAGTTTAATTGGATGCTCAAAACGAGCCTGTCGAAAGGATTCCGAGTTCCGTGGAACAACCTCTATCGCAATGAAATCCTGTGAACGGAGGCGTGAGTGAACGGAAATGTGAAATAAATAAACTCGGAGTCAATCGCACAGAGATCGAGATATTCGCAGTTTTGAAGCCTTCTACCACCCTTCCTTCTTGACAACGGAGTTCTCCCGACCAGTTCAGGATTTCGCTGGATGATTGATGTGGCGATTGTTGCACCGAGTTTTGAATCGCAGACGGGACTGATGCCGACAGGCCTTCACCCAGAATAATCCGTTTATTGTTCTCGACGATTGTTCCAATATCCACGGTGACTTGCCGCAGTATAAATACACGGATTACTGACGCTTCCGCTGGACCTGGACGCCGCTTTAGCTAGACTTTCTCTGGAGGATTGATGTCATGAACCAGATGAATGGAAACTCACTTTTAGGTGCGGCCGGCGGATCATTATAGTGCCCTCCATCATCTGGCATCCAGCGCCCTCCAACCTCCGGACAACTTCCCAGGTGTAAGCCGTCGACTCGAGCTCAGTTATCGGACTGCCGATTCGAACCCAGTTATCTGCTACAACTGCCATCCATAGACAAGATCGACAGTCAAGTCTGGGAATGTATAGCGAAACTCACAGGATTTCCTCCGAGCCTCGTAGTCTGTACTCAATGAATATGGATGTTGAACCATCTGAGTTGTCGCATATAGAGCACTATTCCGAACATAAGAGTCATTGTGGCTGTGGAATCCTCATCAACCCTTTCGAGATCTAAATACTAGGGGACAGACCTCCAGAGTGGAATAAGTGACTTGGGTCGACCCAGTTGAGTTGCAGTTTTCCAGAGAGATACCGACGATGCAATGTTGCCAAGGGTGTAACACGGATAATATAATATCTCGGCCTCTGGAGATTCTAGTAGCCTGAAAATCTCTGCTAACACTTTGTTCAAGGCTTTCCCAAGGTGGACTTCTTGGATATTGACGAAGGAATAAACCAGTGCTCTTCTGATCGGGAATTGAGGGTACCTATCCATCGTTAGCATCTACCAATAAAAATAAACCATGGCACAAACTCGAGGAGTGATATGAGTCCTTCTGAACAGATATAACTGATAGTCTCTCCAAGGCTTTCATTTTCCTGGAGTCTCCACAGGAGCTTGCAAGCTGGTTCAAGTTTAAGCCCCTCCGGGGAAGCTAATTGACAGCGCAGGACGTTGGCGACTGCGGTTGATCCATCCGGTGACTGGCAGATGAGTCCTAGAATGTCCATTGCTCTGGCTGAAACTGCTCCACTGGGGCACCTCACGCGCACAAGTGAAATGAGATCTTCACTCAACGTGTAGACCCTTGCCTTCGTGGACTCGTGCCTAGCAATGCTCCCGAGTATTTGAAGGGCGGATCCCCTGATGCTGTCAACTGGAGAATATGCCAGCCTAATTGTCCAACCAAGGTCTCTTGCACCAGCAATGGCCTGGGCACCAATTTCGGACCCGACACTGATGGAGGCTAGAGTGGACAAAGCCTCCTGTTGAACAGATGCGTCCGAATGCCTTGGAAAATAGGTCAGTACAGTAATTAAACATGAGCAACGGTATTTCTTACTCGGCTAGTGATACAAGATGTATGCATGCGTCCAAACGACCAATGGGGATTTTCAAAGCCTCGGCGTGGTTAGATATTCTGCCCAACATGCGAGTCGCATATTTTAAAATCCTTGTGTCAGTTGACTGAAGCATTATAATTGCGAGTTCCGTTCCCTTGGCCTCGATAAAAGTCTGGGTCCCTTGCGCAGACGATCCAATATGGCTCAGAGCGTAGATTGCCTGTCTCTTTACAGTAGGATCACCGTTTCTGATCACATAGCGTCAAGCTTAAATTTCAAAGTGGCGGTAGACTCACTTGGAGAGTGTCACAAGGAGTTCACAGTGATTCGAATCCACAATCGCGGCATTCCCCGATCTCCACACCGCGAGGTTTCCGAGAATTGTACAGGCTGATTCAAGTATACTGCTCTCTGGAGAGTGCAGCAGATGAATGAGAATGAGATGCACATTCTCTTGCACTACGACTTGTGCTTGAGCTTCCTTTTGGGCTCTACGGTCAAGATCCTGCAATATGAGGATTTTCGTCGAGGATGCGATCTCCTTCGCCCTGGATTCCCTCAGAACAAACTTCAAACATCAATGGGTCAGCTTACTCCAGGTAGCACGTCAAATCATCCAGGATTTCCTTCGACACTGGCCAAGGGCGAGTTCTTTCGATGACTCCCAAGGCCTGTCGGTGATAGAGGTACTTGGAAAGCGGTTTGGCGAGTGTGTGGAGCGAGATTGTGGCGCCCGTTGGGTTGCTGTCTGACCACCAGCTGTGAATACTCTGGGGGCTTGGAGGACGTCGTGGTGGAGGCATACTAGTAGAAGCGCGGCTTGCACAGCCATACCAGTGCGCTTCCAGACGGGCTAAAAGGCGGAGAAATGTTGGATCATGTGAACCCGCACGATCCGCTTCCGGGCTGTCAAAGATATGGAACTAATAATAATAATGTCAATTAGCTCCACCCGAATAGCCTAGAGGAAGCTTGTACCCGCAGTTTCTTTTTCCTCAACCATACTACCAGGTTGAATCCAAATCACAAAGCCCTGAACGGATTTCACGTATACAAAAAAATTATTGTCGGGAGAGTTAGGTTGTCTATTTGAGCGCGAGAAGGTTTTCCAACACCGTGTCTATCTATCATGAGGTGCCGGCACGTTTAATTGGCAGGCGTGGTGCAGAATACAACCGAAGACGCGGTGAGCGTCTGCTGCGCAGCCAAAGCCGCATTAGAGCCATCCCATGTGAGGCGGTGAACGGTAGATTACAGAACACATGCCTGATCAGAGAGTGGTTTTTTCCTGGATAGCGGCTGCGAGAGAGTAGTACCTGGGGAGAAAGTTGAGGCGGCCCGGCGTAGCCAGCCTGCTGCTCGAATAGCGTTTACCTCGAATATCATCTTGTGGGTAACAGACATGCCACTGGAGGGATTCGTTTACTGAGTTTTAGTAGATGAAATACCATGCACACATCGCTGGTTGCCCTCCTGTCCCCAATAGCCCACGCTTTGTGTTCAACACCGAACAGACATGAGAAAGACTACGCAATGGGTGGAAAATAGCGTTGTAGAAAACAGAGAAAACGCAAGACTCTTGCATATTGGATGTTGGACGGTGGGCGAACTCTGCAGGAAATGGAATTTAAAAATGGACGCGTGGCGGTGCTTGCTTGCATAATCAAGAGGCGCTGCACGTAAACCTCCATTTCTCTTGAAATACAAACGCGTTCCTGCTACTGCCGCTCCGCAAACGCGACAAGCTCCTCCGCGACCTCTTCCACCATATCCCGCCGCACCAACGCGTCACGCCACCCGCGCACCCGCGCCGACCAGAACAGCCCTTCCCCGTCCTCGTCCTTCCCTTGTCCCCCTTCCTCACCGCCTTGCCCACTCATAGCTGCACCTGCACCTGCACCCCCCTCCGCAGACGCATACCACACCCCCGCAAGCCCGCCATACACCGCAGCCACCGTGTCCGCGTCGTCGCCCATATTCGCCGCGAGCAGCGCGCCGCCCTCAAACGTCCGCGCCGCGAGCAGCGCGTAGAGCGCCGCCGCGAGTGTGTGCACGACGTACCCCGATGACGGGAGCGCCGCGGCCTGCGGGAGGAGCGCGAGCGTGCGTGCTTCGGCGGCGGCGTCGTCGTCTCCGTCCGCCTCTCGGTCCTGGGCTGCGCCGGTCCCCGCCTCCGCCGCCATTTGCACCACGAGCCGGAATATGGGGTGGTGCGCCGCATAGTGCGCCTCCGTTGCCTCTGGATCCGCCCGCACGTCCACCCTGGCGGGGAGAGGCACCTCCGCCGCGAGTGCAGTGCGCAGCGCGGGGGTGGTCCATGGGTAGGTGGCGAAGTGGTGCAGGAGGTCGAGCTTCGTTAGGCGCGTGGGCATGGGGGTATGCGGGGTATGTTGATGCTCGTGGGCCGCCGCCGCGCTGCGCACGACGCGGGCGATGCAGGCGGACCACGCGGCGCAGGCCTCGGCGCACACTGCGTTCGGGTGCGTCACCGCGCTGCTGCGGCGCGCGTACGCCTCGACCTTCTCCGTCCCATATTCGTATTGGTTTCCCTTTGTGTCCTTCCCCTTGCCTGTGCCCATGGCCGCCCCCACCGCATCGGCGCGCCAATACGCGAGCCCAACGGGGAGCACGCGCATGAGGGACCCGTTCCCGCCGAACACCGCACCCTTCAAGTCGCGGCCGATGCGCGTGAGCGCCTTTTCCCCCGCCTCCCGCCTCCGCTCCGCCTCCTCCGCCTTGTCCTTCGCGCCCTTGGGTAGCAGCGCGCGAAGCTTGCTGGTCGTAGTGGACGTGGGGTCAGACTTCTTGAGCGCGTCGCGGTAGATGCTGACGGCGCGCTGGATGGTGCTGCCGATGTCGAAGCAGTGCCCGGTCGCGCTGAGCGTGCCGTCGTGCCACCAGCGGAAGTATGCGTCGAGCTGCGCGGCCTCGTCGAATCCGTCGTTGGCTGCGTCCCCCTCCGCAGTGGACGTCGAATTGGTGTTGACCTCCCTGCCCCCATTGCGCGCAATCGCCCGCCCCAGCGCGAGCGCCATAGACGTGTCGTCCGTCCATACGCCCTTCGGGAGCCGGAAGTTGTCGTTCGGCGCCATGTGCGCGACGAACGCGAAGGAGAAGCGCGCGTTGAACTCGGCGGGGCCGCCGAGCGCGTCGCAGAGGGCGGTCGCGAGGAGGGCGAGGCGGATCTTTGTAGAGGGGGGCGCGGGGACGACGAGCTGGCGGTGCAGCGGCAGGGGGAGGGCGAGGGGCATGGGAGGGGTGGCTTCCATTTAGAGGGTCTCTTTATTGGAGGGGACAAGTAGTGTGTGGGGAGAAAGAGGCGTAGGAGACGTTAAAAGGGCGGCACCGATAGGAGGGTAAGTGATATGCATCGGCAGGCACAGCACCCGCGGCACTGCCCAAGAGGATAGACGAATGGACCTGGGCAGTGTCAGAATCAGGGTATACAGAATCAGGGTATATTGGGTGGCTATGGATGTACGTACCGTAGTGTACAAAAGGATATTACTGCGCGCTACATGCTATGTACTAGCCTCCCGCAAAAAAGTGTGCATGAGCTATGAAGAAGGGCGAGTCAGTATTTAAAAAAGATGGAGGAGATACAAGATGAGAGAGGGGAGGGAATCAGGTATCGATTGTGTACGCCTCGCGCCCGGAGGCGCTTGTATTTTATGGATGATAATAACATCATGAAGGACTGGAGCAAGGTAAGACGACTCACTCGTGGATCATTCCATGCAAAGCGCCCCCAGCTCCCGCCAAAGCATCCTTCATGAGGGCAAAGGTGTATCCTGGACTAAAGTATCGTTAGCATCAATGGTCGACTCGACATATGAAGAAGGAAAAAATGGAGGGATCAGTATAACTAGGATTATTGGTGTACACATTGCGCCCGTGGGCACTCATTACTAGTTTGACATATTTTTGTGTCATCACGATGGGTGGGGAGGGGTTGCGGAGGAAAAGAGATGCGAACCTAGGTAGGCAGAGACGGATTGGACGTAACCTGAAATGACGTGTCAATTTCGTGCAGAGTAAAAAGATGAGGGGCGTACAGCAACGTTCCGGAATTCTGTCCACGGTCTAGCGATGGCCGTTCACCGGGAGAGGAGCTCGTGGGGCCGCGTATGTAGGTAGAGAGGGACATGGACCTGAAAGGGACGTGTCAATTGCGGGCAGAGTGAAGAAAGAAGGCGGGCTCACGGTAACGTCCCTGGTTTCTGTCAATGACCTAGCGATGGAGACTAGCCATGGGAGTGGCTCCGATAGGGCTCGAGGCCGTCATTCTCAGCTAGAAATAAGAGAAGATGTGGTCAGATAACGACACACGCGCAAAAAGGCATCCGCGACGCGCGGGAGAGCCCAGCAGCAAGAAGAGGGTAAGGGAGGAAGGAGCCAACGTACGTTGTGGGGCAAAGAGGCGAGGAAGACAGTTCGACGACGAGCGAAGAGAACCAGGATGAAAAAAGTCGTATTTGATCGCGTTTTTGTACGCGCTGCAGCCAAACAAAGGCACTGCCACTGCACTGCTTCCAAACAACTTCCACTGCAAACCACGACTCTGGGTCTCATCGGGTCCACACTTGGTGCTTGCATTTCATCTCGAATCGACCAGGAAATAAAAGGTCAAATTTTCCGCGACAATGGTTAGGACCCGAATCGAACGGGCGTCCCCTGCAGCATTTTGTTCAACAAGAACCGCCAGACGAGGCGCAGGTGAGGACCCTCCACCGAGCCGTTGCCTAGCTCATTCGTTACACGATGTTAGAGTCTCTCCTGGTTCTGCCGCTGGGCGGGGCCTTAATTGAGATAAAAATCAAACATCAGCACCAGCGCCTTAATGGCTCGGGCCCGAGTCGAACGGGCGATTCCTGCTGGCACTATTTAATGACGCCTGCCCAGATCTTAAAGAGCGCAAGTGTGGACCCTCCACCGAGCCGTTATTCACCTTATTTCCATGAGAGTGTTGTCACCGAAATCACAGTAGGAGCCAAGTTTCGCACACAAGGTTCGAAATATAATGTTCAAGCGGGTGTCCTGAAAATTTGTTTGATGTGATACCTAATAGATCCTCGATCCCTCTCTGCCAGAGTTTGAAAGTGTAACGAAGAAAAAAAAGAACGCCGAGTTATGGCTCGGGCCCGAGTCGAACGGGCAACTCCTGCTGGCACTACATAGTGTTGCCGATTTAAGGAATTTGGCGGGCGCGCGAAGGTGCTTAAATCTACATTTGGGCGAAGTGTGTGATGTGGACAGCTCGGGCGGGTCAAACACGACCTGATCAAATCACGCAGTTGATAGAAGCATGTGGGATCAAGATCATCTGATGCGCCAACCGTGAAAAATCCACAGCGGCTGAAACTGTTAAAGGATCCCCCTTCTCCCATACAGTCCTTAACCGTGTAGCGAAACGCCACCAGGAAGCGAAACACCATGTCGTTCGACATCTTAGAGGCCAGCGCTGAACCCGAATTTCTGTGAGATCAATTTATTGGGTATAATGTCCTTGTGGGTAAGAGGAATAGTGAAAAGAGCTGCTGTAGCAGCAGCACGGTGCGACTTTGTTTCGGCTATTATTTGGCACATTTGCCTGAGCAGAGAAATAGCATGCCTTGATGTAGATATGAGCTTCCAGGTGCCACCAGAGTGCTTTCCAGGGTCTATGATGATGAATATGACAATTCCGAATCTTCAAATTCCATATACAATCCACATTCAATTATTCTGTAGTGTTTCGCTTCCACGTGATTTGGCCAAATTTGGCCTCCGAGAAAGATTGCCCTCGTTCTCCACGAGAACGTCACATATTCTCAAGGTATCTTGCGTTACAGAGTAGCTAGGAGGGCACTGAACCAGTCTACAACACGGGATGATGTCATTGGAGCTATATTGAGACCACAATCCGCCGTACCGCCTGAGCGTTTCGCTTCACCGTTAAAGACTGTACCGTCATCCCACAACTCTTCGCGGCTTCAATCCTACTTCTCTGACGATGAAAAGTCCTAAAATTACCCCCCTCAATGCAGCGGCTCAGCTGAAATCCCTGGAAGCTGCTCTGATGGTTTACAAAAAGAAAAATCGAGACCAGAAAGCCAAGCTGGATGGGAACACTCCTGGTGAGCTTTTAATGCGCTCCAGGCCTTGCGCCAATACAATACCAGGCACTCACCAGAGAGAAATGCAATAGGAAGCTACAAGAAGGCCACCGAGGAGCTCATTGAAAAATGCAAGGCCATGATTGCAGAATGTGAGTTGCTCATCTGATATGTGGGATGAAGTGTGTGCTGCACACAGTTGCGGGATGTTCACACTTGACAGTGTGAACCTACTGTTCATTTTGAACATTTCACGGCATGTGCATTTTGAACGGTTGGAGAAGTGTGAAAAAGGGACGCTATCAACTAGCTGTTCTTGGATAACAGTTGGGAGAATCGACCCGATTGTTGATTTGAACAGTTCATAGCTGTTCATAATGTGCACCACGGTCCCAACCGTCTATTTTGAACATCAGGGTGGTATCCCAATTGTTCACATTTCACATTTTGCTGTCTTCCAGATAATACCGTCTTTTCCTCATCATATTTTTATGGCGACCATGTATTCATCATTCTTTTAGCAGATACCATTGACCCAGCACTTCAAGCCCCCCCAGCCAAAAAGCCACGGCGAGAGGAGGAGCCTCGTCATCGCAAAATCAGTAAGTAATGTCAATCATTTATTTCTCCGAGTCCAATTTTCAACTCCTTGCAGTCGAGATCGAACCCATAGAAGCGGTTGCAGAGTCCATCAATAGCCGAGTGCTTACCCGCTTTTCGAATGGTTGGGTCACTCACGGGACCGCCGTTGAAGCTACTGGCCCTACCAGCACTGCAGACACATTTCCGAGCCTTTGTGATGCCGCTCAAGACATCATTGACCAAGTGGAGGATGTAGCTTCGAAGTCCAACTTCTCCCATTCACAGTTGAAATGGAAAGTGGACTGTAACGGAGGCCCCCTCAACGTTTCCCACCTCCTCGCACTTCGCGACTGGCTCGTCACCTGTGATTTAATGGTCGCAAATATTCAGAGAAAACCCACTCCTGTCGAGAAGAAAGGTGTCGTTCTCTTGCACTCTCCTCTCTGCTCAATACAATTCTAAAGTCTGGATTCAGTGCCGGCAAAGACAAAGGCGATAAAAATCCTCGTGGATGGCAAATTGGTCACCATGGATGCCACAATGTGCATTGATGCCAGGCGCGACGCTTCCATGTACCCTGGGTGCGTTGAAAATGGCATGGAACCTGTTAAAGAGGTCTTAACAAATCGGGTATGTTTTCCGTGTCTGTCTGATCATCGTAGTCCCATTATAACCGTTATCCAGAATGGTCGGGAGAAGTGCATTTCATGTGGGTCTGCTCCACGTGGCCAGGCAATGGCTGCTCGGCCCGATCCAGAGGAGCGTCCATTTTTGAAGGACTGCAAATGCCCTCTCAGTGGGGCAGCTCTTGAGCTTTGGATGCTCAAGATGACGGGTGATTCCGAGGATATTCCCCAGCGCGGTGATGATCAGCTCGCCAACCACCGATTATCACTCAACCCAGAAATCCTCAAGGTCATTGGCGGCGCAATCAAGGCCGCGTCGGGCCATGACATTGATACCCTGCTCACACCGGAGATTGATCGATTGCAGCATACAATTCATTGGGCATTGGGGCGCTTGTACTCAATGTCCTCCGAAGATGGTTCAAAGTACGCTGAATCCTTCCAATTGCTTTCCAAGAAGCTCAAGGAAACGATGGATGCTGTGTTGGACGAGTAGAATTACAAATAGTTTACAATTCTGGAATTTATGTCAAGGTTTCGTCTGTTTTTCTTTTCATGTCCGAGTCGAGTTAAGGGAGCTGGCAACGAACAGCAATATTAAGTTTTTCTGATGCTCTCAAGTGTGTAAAATGAGCATTCTTTAACTGCTTTAAATGGACAGTTCAGGTCGAAATGTATTCCAACAATACTTGGAAATCACACTCAACTGTTTCTCTTCAACAGTCCAGGTCAGAGTGTTTGCCAATGACGGCTGGGGTTGGGCTCAACTGTTCATCTTCAACAGTACAGAACAGAGTGCTTGCTAATCACACCTGGCCTTTTGCTCAACTGTTTATATGAAACAGTTGATGTCAGGTGCTCGGTAGTAACACCTTGGGATTGCACTCAACTGTGTATATTCAACAGTTATGTAGGCAGGATGTCTAATATTAACAGTTGTATTGCTCCTTAACTGTTCACAAATAACACTTCCCTCACAAAATCATGTAAGGTAAGATTTGAAGTCTACTATTCTGAATCGATGTTATGGTTTGGCTCGCAAACTTCTGGACTTAATTTAAACTCCATAATTCTCTAAATCACTGCCAGTTACAGTGTAAGATCCCAAAGGACTGACTCGGCTTTCCAGCCCTTTACACGAGTTCTCGACTGTTTGCATCGGAATTGATGGTTGAAATAAACAAAAGTAAACTTCCTTTCAACCCTGGAAAAACAGAACTGGGGACGTCTGGCTAACCAAAACCAAAAATCTAGGCACAAAACAAACCATATTAAGAGCCAGTATATAGAACATAAATCTACACTGGAGCAATATCCCTGGAAGAAACACACTTTTTCTTAAAAAGTTGCCTCATTCAACCAAGTGTGTTGATTAAAATATTATAGTAATGAATGGCACACATGCAATGCCCCCAGAACATCTCTCATTGACATTGGATTTTTCCATTCCCTCAGATCCCACTCATTCAACAGCCCAATTGACTTTGCAAGGTGAGGGGGTTAAAAGAAGTATTGAATATTGCAACCACAACATAAGTTTACTATTAGGATCTGATATCTATTGTCCACAGGATTTTAGGGTCCCTTGCACTGTCATTGATGAATATGACCAGGCGCTGATCACGGAATTAATCTAATCGCTGGACTGACCTGAACCAGTGGCAGTGCCTTCCCCCTCCAGCCTCGAGCACGGAATGATCCGAAGCGGCATTGGCCAGACATTCGCAAAAATAGCACAAACTCAATTCAACTTCTCCGTCCTTCCTCTGCAGTTCCCCGTCGACCCTGCACTCCAATTTACTCTGCTCGACTCAAACTCTCACCCCTGCCCCTCAATATTTCCATATTTTTCCATATTAATTCCATATTCTCGCAACCGTTCCTCACTTTGAACATTTTTGGTTGAATTAGCTTTCACCGGTCCCTGTTGAGCTGACACCTTGAATTATTTCACAATTGTTTGCTTAGTACATTATTTACAAAATCCTGTCCTCTCCATAGTATAAAATGTCTGTAGTTACACTTACAAGGAGCAGCATCATCATCAAGTCTCGTGCGTTTTCCGGAATAGCTGCTAAAACGGGAGGTTGCTGAAATTTTTATGAGAAGAGGTCACTGAGAATGAGATCACGATCACATGCTGCTGCCATTGGCAGATGTAGCAGAGGGGGTGACAGCAGGAGCGGGAGCAGTTTTCGGACCTGGGACAGAGGCGAGGAAGGTAACATTGTCTACCTCGACTATGAACCTTTGCTTGATGGCACCGTTGTCCGACAACTTCTCCGAAATCCCAGTGAGGAATCCTCCAATTAGTACAATCCTATTGATCCATGGAACCGGCTTCTTTGCACTTTTGTAGCATGGCGAGTCACCAAAGACGCCCAAAACTGGGAAGACCAACATGGGTGTACGGGCAACCACCGTAGTCTCAGCCTCCTTTGCTGCTTCCTCCGCAAGCCTCTTAGTATCAGAATAGGCGAGGGTATACTGCTCTAGGTCCATCTCGAAAGTTGCCACATCCTTGTCCGACGCGGTAACTAACCCAGTAAGGTGCATGTATCCACGCTGGTCAAGGCCACCAGCAACATCAACAGGGTAGAACTAACAGTAATTAAGCAAATATTCTGAATGACAGACCAAGTACACACCTGCTTGAGGTCTCCAATGAAAGCGTACTGGGGACTCTTTTCTTTCTCGAGGTGATAATCAAAGACCTCCTCTCTTTTGGCGATCTACCAAACGTCAATACATGCTAAAAACCTGTCAAGATTTGGGAAAAATAAAACCTGTTCTCAAATTTGACAGGTGCACCTTCATTATTGAAGTAGCGTACAGCGCCCATGAGGTGATCCTCGTTGGTTGGACCTATATGGATGAAGACATCCAAGAGGGTGACCTTCATCGAGATTTGGCGAGCATTCTCAAAGACCGCGAGGGCTGAAATATTTGTGTAGGGGCCTGTCTTATCAGACATGGTGGTGAGATGAAACAATTCAAAGGTGGCTGTGACTGCACAAAAGGGTTGCGGAACAATGCACAGAAGGGTTGCAGAACAACGCAAGCCCACTTGATACTTTTTGCCCCAAACAATTACCGAGCGCAAGCCATTCGGATTAAGTAAATCCCTGGAAATTCCAAGCTTCCCCAGGATTCCACACTCATAGTTCACACAGTAGTTTTTTTGAGCATTAAAATATTGGTCTAGCCTCTAGGTGTGTGCATGTGAAGCTGATTGACCTTGGGACTTGTTGATGGTCAAGGCAAATGCAAGCCGTACTGGGAATTGGCTCGAGGAAATTTGAATGCAAAGTTGGTAGAGTTGGTCGGAGTCAAAGAGATTCGAGGAATAAGGGCAGTCTCGCCGTCCCGGTCACCACCGACCAAACGAACCTCCAGAACCCTGTCGGACATTCGGAGCAGTACCATACATGTTCCATTGCAAAGTCCATGTGCCAGGGCCAAATTGCGGAGAAGGATGAGTGGGCAGCCGATTTTGAGAGTCAGCTCTCCAGGCGGTAGGCTGACAGCGTTGAGTGAACACAAGAAGTTCTGGATCATATTATGCTCCCTGATTTTTCCTAGAATTCCTGGACAGCCGGTAGGAGGGGACTTCATTATATATTTATCGAAAGTACCTGATGTCCAAACCTTACAGTCCACAAGTGTCAAAAATGAGCAGTTTGTGTGAGGATGTAGAAATACAGTTGACCACTGCTTTCAAGTGTTCAAATATAACATAAGATGTATGGTAAAGAAGATACAGTTGGTGCCAAAGGTGGGCTTACAACAGTGGCGTGATGTCAAGACCCAACACCTTGGCACCCACAGTACAACTGTCTGAATTGCACAGTCCGGTAATGTTTCAAACTGCAGGTTGGTCATCAACCGTAAATATTTAGCACTCTCAATTCAGCTGTCCTCCTCGAGGTACATTTCTCTGTACCATCTGCAGGGATTGCTAAAGGGATTGGATACGATGGCAGTTATTTCAAGACAGCTTTACCGAAATTTACCGAAATTCTGGTGGTCTTTGGACGCAAAAACGCCGAGAAATGAATATTTTACGAGGCTTAAATCTGTGCTAAATCTACCTTAAATTTCAGCATAGTCACTGCAGAGTCGCTACATAGTCGGGTCAGATTTAAGCACCCAAATGAGATGTATTCTTTGAACAGTCGGCCTGAACTGTAAATAAAATGCGGGACGGATATGTCCACTCTCAACAGTTAAATGCCAACTGCACATTTTATACAGCCTGGAACACTAGATTTTTCACATTCAAAGTATGAATTCAGGCAGTACTACTTGCTACTAGTACGGGACTTTGTGTCACCTCGGATTTTGCGTTCTGCCCGAACTGCCTTCATCAACATGGTGAATCTATTGCGCAGGCCTGGAAACTTCGCCTCGAATGCACCATGATCCCCACCACATCGAACTCTGAACTCCTCGCAAACAAAGCGAATGTTGCCAAACTTGACTGCCTCCGTTGCATACTCCGAGGATTTGAACCGCATCGTCCAATCCTTCAGAGGAACGATGAGACCTTTCTCAGGCGATCCATGTTCCCAATATAACAGCGCATCATCCAGGGATTTTGTTTCCGGAATGCGGGATGGCCTCAGCACCTGTGAAGGTGTTTCAGGAGTTGGTGGGCGGTCAAGGCCAACAGGAGTATTGCGAATTCCGGCGCTGTCGGCATCGTTATCCGTCCCATTTGATTGTGTCTGTGTCGGAGGTACAGATATGTTAACTGTATGAAATTTCAGCCAGTGTTGTGAACCAAGTAGAAGAAAAAAATACCACTGGTAGCTGCTGCCCCGGCAATTAGCCCTTGGATTTTCGCCAAGATTGTATCTTCAAATTTTTGAAGATCAGCCCTGGACACTGGGGCAGTTTCATCCTCCCCCATGAACGTTTCATGACGGTCAATGGCACGGTCATCCATCATTATATCGGAAAAACCTTCCTCGTATGCCATCAGTTCATCAAGCAGATAGCGCATGAGTGTCCCAACCTTTCCAGAAATTAGCCTTCGCAAGATAATAGTTTGTCCGGACTTGGACTCACATTCTCATTGGACGACCAACCACCCCACCACTTCACAGCCTTCAAACTCCATTTACGATCCGCCCATAAAAAGCGGTACTGTGCCCTGCCACGACGAAAGCAGTGTGTCGTGAACTTCCCATTGCGGCCTTGCATCACATTCGACTTGTCGACAACTTCATCCAGGAGGGTTTCGAATGCGGTACGACTTGTGCATTCCCCAAACTTGAGCTGACCGGTGGATGCGATAGCTGGGAAGACGAAATCGCTTCCTGCTAACGGCCGTCCTAATATCTTCTCCATGTGTGTTTTCCAGGTCCCGACATGGGTGTAACAGTCGATTTCAGGGTGCGCAGTATCAATTTGTACCATGTATTTTTGAACTTTGGAATTTTAGAGTAATATAATTGTTTTTAGAAATGGAAATCACCTTTGGTGGGGTCCTTATTCGTCTTGCGAAATATGAGTGCAAATTCGTGGTATGGTATCCCCGTCTTTGAGCGCATATGGAGTTTGACGTCCTTGAACTGCAGGTTGACAAGTTCATCGTTGCTGGCCGTTTAAATTGAGTCCAAACCAAAATTAGACATGCAAGAAGCTCACCGAGTCCAAAGCGTAAAGGCGGTCGTCACAAAGGCTTTGAAATAAAGACGTTGGGTGAGGGTGAAGTATTTAATTGCCTCGTCGCTGTCAAGATACTCCAAGATCATCTTGAGATCAGCAGGTAGCATGGGAAGAGCCTGAGTTGCAGTACCCGTCCGATTGTGACGGTTCTTGAGTGATTCGTAGTAGCTCTTGAAGCCAGTCTCAAAGACAGGATTGCCCTCCCACTCCTCTGTGTGGCAATTGTATTTCCAGAATTCTCCCTGGCACCCGCACACTCTGCGGAATATTTTGTCAATTTCCGGTCCGAATATAGTGTCGATCACTCACCGTTCAAAGTAATCTTTGAAAGCAGAACGAAGGCCCTCCGCAGACGCGAAACCCCGGCCCAAATGCTCGCATTTATATGCAGTGAGAGCCCTCAATGCCAGGGGCGTCTGATCCGTAATATTGTCGAAGGCATCCACTGCAATCTCGTCATCGAGGCGGCCCTCAGAAGTCCACTCCTCCAGCCATGTTTTACCGCCCTTCACATAATTTCCATAGCCCTTTTTCGTCCTCGGCGACTTGTACCATTCATCTGTTGTCTGCTGGCTGTTATTGAGCAAAGAAGATGCAGAGGGTAGGTCCGATATCGGCGCCGCCGCTGCTGTTTTGGCTTTAGCAATCTTTGTGCGAGTTCTACTGGTGCCAGAAGTTTTCTTCGCCACTCGTGGCTTCGCTGCAGGGCCGGAGGACGCTGGATTTGCAGAGGAAGCTGATTTGTTGCGAGGGCTGCGGCGAGGCGGCATTTTCGACCAAAGCCAGGTGTAGAGTTGGACGACGAAAGGTCGGAGAAGTGCTGGACCAATGAGAGCACAGACCACAGCTTTTATTTTAACGGTGACAGCAGGCACTTCAGGAATGCATGTATAGCACAGTTCACGCTCAACCGTGAGATTTAGACGGTTCATGAGCGCACCTTCCTCATTGGGAAATGCTTAAATCTAACATCTCGCTTGCTTAAATCTCCCTGGACTATGACCTACTTAATTCCACATGCCGACTGTATAGAGCGCAAGGGTGGAACCTCCACCGAGCCGCTATCCACCTAATTGTTTCCTCAATCTCATGAAAGTATCGTCACGGTCGATGTAAATCAAACGGCCCGGGACCCAAGGTTCGCAAAATGTTTAAAATGTACTGTGCGTCTCAAACGAGTCTCCTCAAATTTACTTGATGCGATTCCTGGTAGATATTCCTTTGGGGCACGCACGCTGTAAGGCAAAATCACCGAGACGAACAGAAAAAAAAGAACACCGGAAGACGAGTTATGGCTCGGGCCCGAGTTGAACGGACGCCTCCTGCAGAAGTTTATGCATTTCGCGAGGAACAACGGAGCGCAGCCATGAGCCCGCCACAGAGCCGTTATTAGTCTCATTGCAACATTCGTGTCTAGATATTGAACCCACGAGTTCTCGATAGGCTGTTCAAAATTGACTTGATGTGATTCTTAATAATTCCCTGAAACAAACCTCCACTAAACGGACATGACTCGAATCATATGGCTCGGATGCATAGAAGTCGCTGGGTAGAAAGTGCAGGTGCGGACCTGTTCGCCCCAAAGTTCGAAATCTCTGTTGTTCGGAAGGACGCAAGAAATATGGCCTAACCCCCGGTAAGGCATACATATTCTGGAATGAATTTGACCTGAAGTGGACATCCAGGTTCAGCTTGGAGAATTTCCATATTTCAAACTTCCCGGTGCAGAAACACCCTCGAAACAGTTCGGGCCACGTTCCGTGGCAGTCATCAACTCTGTGTGTACCAAACAGTTGAACAGACACCTTCAGAAAATTCGGAGGACGTTCCGGGGCACAGTCATCAACTCTGTGTGTACCGACCTTCGAAAGTGACATTCCTTGGGAAGGATGCCATTCCGGAGCCCGGCTTTGCGCCCCGGTGATCTTTATCCCATAGGACCGTCGTACTTCCTCGGCTTCTCTCGTCTCTCATATAAATACGATGCTCCACAGCTATGTCTAATTATAACTCATTCCCATTTTCTCCTTGACCTCTATGTCTACCAACAAAGTTATCCTTGTGAGTGGTTCCAACACCGGAATCGGCTACGATCTAGTCCACCTACTTGCGGCGAAGGGGAACACGGTGTATCTGGCCTCTCGCAATGAATCGGCAGGGATAGACGCAGTGTGCGTGCACTGCAGGTTGCTAGCTATCGCCGGCTGATTTCGTCTTGTTGCAGTGCCAAAATTAAGAAAGAAAAGAACCTTGATGTCAAGTTTGTTCAACTCGATGTTACGGACATCGCGTCAGTGCAAGCTGCCGCCGCAAAAATCGAGAAAGAGGAAGGCCGCCTGAATGTGCTTGTTAACAACGCAGGTGCGCACTTGCTCCCAGGCTTTCCCACAGAGTTCTGACCTCATCGCCTGGCGTCAGCTATCAGTGAAATGGACAAGCCCCAGAACCTCGCCGTCATCCGCTCCGCATTCGAGACCAACTTTTTCGGCTTGATCCAGACGACCACGACGCTCCTCCCCCTGCTGCGCAACGCGGCCTCGCCTGACACACCGTCCGTTATCCTCAACGTGACCACGGGCATGGCGTCGAATAGTCTTATGGCGGGCCCCAAAGGCCTCCTGCACCATTTTGTCGCGTACAACACGAGCAAGGCCGCGGTTAATTCGTACACCATTGCACTCGCGCACGAGCTCAAGGACGCGAACATCAAAGTCAACTGCGCGACTCCAGGTTTCACGACGACCAAGTTGAACGGGTTCGCGCCGGGCGGCGCGACGGCGGAGCAGAGCGCGTCGGTGCTCGTGGAGTGGTGCCTGATGGACAAAGACGGCAAGACGGGTAAGAACCGCATTCTTCGGTGTATCTGGGGCCTAATATTATTTTGGCTTCAGGGAGGTTTGGATTCGAGGGCGGGGAGTTCCCCTGGTGAATAAATATTTCTTTAGAGTACTGTATGTGTGACACGATTGTATGGCAAGCGTCCTTCGTATGTCCGAGTCTTCCGTTCAAACCAAGTATTACTCTCGGGTTTATTCGACTTTCATTCGTGTGACCGACCAGGCGCGCGCTAATCCGCTGCTACTGGGTCCTGGCCTTGATATATATGAGAACTTTGAACCGCTGGAGTAGTAAGTGATCAGAAAACCCTGGAGGGTCGTACCCGCCATGCGAAGCATTGACCCCACAAACCTAGTTGTTGCAATTGAACGTAGCAGCTCACTCTGCGTTTCGACAGAAATACCGGTAAAACGGCTTGGTCCCTACCACACTTCTACTCGAAGGGAGAGATGGCCCCCGTGGGTGGTTTTAGGGTCAGTTACTATGAGGATGGATCAGATAAGTTGAACCAAGATGGCTGATCTCGCCCATAGTTGGTGGTCGGATCGAATACACATTTAGCACATTGGTTAACCCATTATATTGCTCGCATTACAATGTGCTGCAATTCGTTGGTAGTCAAATTTAACAGTCATTGCTGGCAGATCTCAGTCTGTGCGCACGTTTGCAGGCTCGTGATGGTCGAGGACAGACTTGGTTTGAAGATCCAGGGCCTGAACGGAGCTAGCCAATGATACCGATGCAGATTCGGAGCTGCTCGGGGCTCCCAGCAAGCCGGGGGACGATGGGCGGTCCTCAAGCGCAGGAGCCATTCGTTCGGCATCATCGTCTTTCGGGAACTCCGGTATAGGGATGCCGTGAATCAGACTCAGTACGTTCATGCGATCTTGGTATGTGTTTGCCTAGAACAGACGTTAATGGGAGGGCTTCGGATCGCTTCAAGAGACGTACGATGGTTTGTAATCTGTTGGCTTCCTCCTTAGCGGAGGCGCGGCGCCGGGGAACGATTTCCGTTCGACTCTCTTCAGAATCCGAGCGCGAGATGACTTCCCTGAGAAGGGCAAGGGCGCGACCATAACTGGAGATTGCTGCTTTCGGGTCATTAGCGGAATCGAACTGCACCGCCTCCCGCGCAATTTCCAAGGAACGAGTGAGTTTCGAACGGCTGAATCGTTTGGAGGGTGCGGATGCGGCGGGGACTACTTCGGCGGGATCTTCCGCCGACTCCATGTCGATGCAGGCCGCATGGCCACCTAGAGTCCCTCTTCAGAATGTTGCAGTATTAAGCACCAAGCGAGGGACATACGGCACTTCATTCCGATGGAATACTTTTTGAGAACTCTGCCAAGTAACTCTTCGTCGTTTGGCATGTCTATTTCGTCCTGTACAAACGCCGTCAATATGGAGCCCGATGATCAAATTGGCCAACTACGCTGTTGATCACCGACATCCAGACATCATCGTGTGTCGCGACACTGTCGACACCGAGACCACTGGCGCCCTGGCATGAAGGGAGAAAAAAAAAATCAGATTAGACACGCTTCACGTCTGTTTTCCCGCTAAATTACCTTGATATCCAACAAATAAGAGTTAATGGCGGAGGAAGGATGGTATTGCTAATAAGACTTCAACATGTGCAACGGTTTTTGTATGGAATCGCCCACCTGAATAGTAAGGATAGGTTCGAGCTCTGGTTCGAGGTCTGCAGTGGCCTCTAGCTGCGCAAACATCCCAGAATCCTCTAGCTGCGCAAGCAGTTCAGAATCCCAGGGACTGCCAGTGGGCGTTGAGCCTTCTCTGGAAACTCGTGACTTCGAAGAGGATGATTGAGCGTGCGGCACAACCGTTGACCTTCGTAGAATGTCTGCCGGCTTAAGATTGTCAATGTTGGAAACTTTAATGGACCCCTTCAGCGCGGCAAGCAGGTAGGGTCGCACAGCGACCTTGTACCCGCGGAGAAATACCGTTTGGTGATCAAACCAATCTTCCTCCCCGGGCGCAGGATCTGGACCGGAACACAGCGATGCGGAATTGTCGCTCTGCCACTTCCATGCACAGGCAACGCCGCCTGAACCAACGAGACCCGCGGTTAACTTCATCGATACTTGATTATCCTCTGACCGACTTTCGAGCGACGCCACACTCCATGATGAGGTTTTATCCACTCCAGTGACGAGATAGCGCGATCCGTTCTCCACCTTTCGACCGAGCTTCCCGTTCACGAACGAGTACCAGTCGCACGCATGAGTGAGCGCGTAGTCTTCGAATTTTTGCAATGAACGCAAGTTAGATCTCGAGGCTCCCTGTGGAAGCAAAAGCATAGCAATCTCCTTTGAAGACGCTGTGATTTCGACTGTCGCGCCAGCCCCCATCGGCAGAAATCTGAAGAGTCAACGAGGCGATAGAAGCGTCGATCAACGTGCACTTACACATTATCTTCCACGGCCGCATTGAGATCCAGGCGGCGCTTCTTGATAGTCGTGTTGGAAATGTCGCACCCAGGACGATGATGATTCCGAGCATGGAATATCGCCCCGGTATCCAGCACCACTCTGTCAAATCGATCTGGCACACCGAGCCAGTTGATTGAGGAGTCGGCGGGCATGCAGATATTGAAGATGAAATCAAAGTAGCCGTCCACAGTGATGACACCCACGTCGCCGATAGAGGCGCCCGTGCGCCTGTATTCTATTGGAAGGTCATCTGAAGGCTGGGGCCGGAAGAGAGGATAACCGTGGCCTTTTGGGAGCAGGCGACGACTGTAGAGTTGACTGTCCGTCATTCAGATGGAAGGGGATGACGGAGAAAAGCACGCAAAGAATACACGTCGTTATCGCGTTAAGTACATGGATCTGGGGCAGTGAATAATGTCGGAAAAAGTTATTTTTAGCTGTAAGGCGCTGCATCGCCTTCTAAGGCTGCAAGAGGATCAGCTCTTATAATAGCTTTCATGAGGAAAGATCGCTTGCAAGATCAGGTGCTTTTGGACGAAATACGCCTCGGACAGCAAGCTGCGTTGCGTAGGAGCTATTCCCTGGTGCCCTGGAACACCCTGGATGCGACAGGCTAAGGGGCAGTTGTTTTAATGGTGCTTAAACTTCAAAACGATTTCGGGGCGCACGCGTTGTATACCCTTGTTTACCTCGGCTGTGGAAGGCCGTGCGAGCTTCTTATAACGTGACCCTCTTGTAAGGCTAAAGATAAATTTCCGACACAATGCCCGACTCCGTGAGATTCATTGAATTTCGTTCTAGGAGCTTGTAGCCAACTACAAGGAAATTCCCCATTGAATTTTCCCGTCAATAGGATTTGGGATTGGACTCAGGACCGAGGAATCACACCAGTGAAAAATGCGAGGATGAGCGATGAGGGAACGTGGCATGAGAAAGGCTGTGTTGAGGCTGTGCGCGGCCCGATCATCCGTTGCTCCTCCTCCGAGTCCAGTCACTCTCTGCCTCTATGTAAGCTTTCCCGTAACTTGTTGTCTCCCTGGATTACCCTGCGAAACCAGAATCCTGTTTCTTGGACAATATGCAGAAGCCAATCGATGCAAAAAATAGCCCGCCAATCGCCGTTTCCCGCACTGCCTTGGACTGTCATCTTGCTGGCAGATCCCGAACGCCGCAGGTTCTGCAATGTCCTTCACCATCAGCGGGATCCATCCTGTCAGCTTCCAAGGCGGGACGTTCAACAGCATTGCGGGAGACTTCAAAGTCTTCAGTACCGGGACATTGTGCCCTTCCGGACCGAATGGCTCGGACTGTGGATGTAACTCAAGTGAGTAGGACTCGAATTGGCGGGCCCCTGGATAACGAGTGGTCTTCAGGGAGGAGCGATGTATCCGGAGGGCCGAGAGATAGCAGACGCATGCGGAAGCATGCAAATTATCGTCAGCCACATTTCCAAGTCCAGCAGTAGTTTCTGATAAGATTGCCAGCGAACGATGGGGAGGCGGAACGTGCGGAGAACTATCACGTCCCCAGACCGTCTGGAGTGGGTCTGGGGCCATCCCCGCAGGATGCTTCGTCGACGACCCCCTCGCCTGGAGCTAATCTGTGCTCTACACGTCTCCTTGAGAGACCACCAGAGCTTCATTCAAACAGTACCTTCAATACCGTAGGCGGCAACATGACAAACCTAAGCTTCACATCCTACGGCGAGAATGGTGCGTCCCCTTGATTATTTCCCATCACACTTCTCCATGTCATTGTCGTCCAGGTCTTGACCTCTTGTATCGCTCTGTTGTGAAAGATGCTCTGCACAACTCCGCAGAGCGCCCTCCGGACCCGTCTTGTCATCCAGGAACACGCGATGCAGTGCTGGACAGACTGCGTGAATGGTCCCGGGATAATCGATCTGCGGGCACTCTTCTGTGGCTTCATGGCTCTGCGGGAGTCGGAAAATCTGCCATTGCGCAAAACTTTGCTGCGGACTGCCATGAGCGCGGCGAACTGGGCGCATCTTTCTTTTTTCACCGCGGACATCCGGGTCGTGGAACTTGGAAATATGTCTTTCCAACGCTGGCTTATCAACTGGCCGCCTCGTTTCCCGACACCCGGGGCAAGATCCAACAAGCGGTCGAAACTGACAGGCTTGTCGTTGGGCAGGCAATGCGGCTCCAATTTCAGAAGCTGATTGTGGAACCATTCGAGCAAGCGCCGTCGCTGACAGTCTGGCCGATTATTGTTATCGACGGGCTAGATGAATGCCAGAACCACGACGCGCAGATAATGCTCCTAAAACTCTTTCTGGAGGCGCTTCGTGGCAACCGCCTCCGTGCTCGTGTTGTCATATCCAGCCGCCCAGAAGCACACCTTCGCGAAGTGCTCGGGGCAGCAGACAATTGTGATGTCTGTATCCCCCTCGAACTGCTTCCGGATGTGTCCGCATACGCCGATATTCACCAATACTTCTGCGACGAATTCCTGCGGATCCGCGACGCTCATGCCTCCAGAGGAACGATCCTGGGCGACGATTGGCCGAGCGAAGATGTTATCGAGCACCTGGTTGAAAAGTCATCCGGGACTTTCATCTATGCATCGACCGTACTGCGTTATGTTGACGACGAATATTCGCATCCAGCGGAGCGCCTGGACGCCGTTCTCCGTCTCGATCCGCAAAGCACCGCTCCTCTCGACGATCTCTACACCCAAATCTTGTCCGCCTTCCCTAACCAACCGCTGCTCCGCCGCGTGCTGCATGCGATTATTCTGACGGACGGGGATTTATTGCCTGAAGAAATCGACTCAGTTTTGCAGGTGCGGGGAGGGACGTCGCGCTCAGCACTGCGGGGATTGCATTCTTTGCTTTTCGTCCCACCTGCTCGCACCATCGGATTTCGCTATTTGGTGGCCCTTCTGCATTCCTCTTTTTCCGACTTTCTGCTCGATCCGGCCCGTTCCTCAGTGTTCTGTGTGGCTATCCCCAGCCTTCACGCCGAGATTTTGCGCGGCATGATCAGTATCTTGACGACAGGGCCTGTGGAACCTCTGCTTTTCCGGTGCGTTGGGGACATCGTTTGCAAATGGGAAATTCATTGATGGCTTTGGAAGGTCGATTGCAACGGCCCTCCTACACTGCATAGTCCAAGTTCCTCCCACAGACGACCTGTTCCCCGTCCTTCAAAATGTGGATGTTCAGCAAGCCGGGTTTTTAAGCGCCACCTGTACCTGTCAAATCTCAGACTGGCTCAAGGTAATGACAGACAGTTAAAATTACGGGTCGTATAACCAGGTCGAACAGAGGTCTCCTGAACCCCCACTAGATCTTATTCAAATGTGGGAGGATCTCCACTTCATTTCCAGCTTCCAGGAACACATGCGACGCGACTTGCCTCTTGACGACTCCGATTACGCAAGTATTTTTGCGCGGATCTCATCGCACAGCCCTTATCTACTTACTGCCCTGCGTATCTTCATGGTCTGGCCACAAAAACCCACTTTCACCCCGGTTTTAGATCTCCTCGGATTGACGTGGGAGATCCTCCGGCCGCTTTGTGTGTTCCGCGCCTGCCTCGAAAGCGACTCGGCGTCCGGCGGCAATGCCTACGGTAACTCCCTCATCGACTATCTCTGCAATCCCCTCAGAGCCGGTGCGCTGTACGTATCTCGGCAAGATACACTGCGATGCACGGCCTTGCGGTGCATTGCGCACATCAAGGAGATCCTCGTAACGAATAGCTTTTTCGAATTTGACCCGTGCGTTGCATCCCTTCTGTTCGGCAGTAAGCTCATCCATTCCCCTTGACAGTACATGGTTTTTCATGATCGCGCAATGCGAGCCCTGTGATTCGGTGTTGTGTGCGCTGGAGGACCTCGACGTCGCGCAGTCATGTGGCCGCCTGGACCGAGACCCCGAATATCACGCTGCGTGTCACGAAGACTTTCTCCACCCAAGCTGCTTCGTTGAGATCCTGGATTGGCTTGGGGTACCTCGCAATTTCCAGATTATACTAGTGCTTATAATTTTTGCAGAGCTTTCCCTGTCCTCCGCTGGAGATAATTGAGTTTTGGGAACAGCAGAGAGATGCAGTGGAGAAATGCTGGGAATCACTTCTTAGCCACTCTTCAGGGCGTGGAAATTCGCCGGACGTTGAATAAATTTCTGGACTCGGTTGTATTATTCCGACGCGGTGGGACTCAAAGGTGGACCGAGGCTTCTGTATCTTTTGATCAAAATTTCAATGGTACGATGTTCCATCTATGGAGATAGAAATGTGGAGTTTGCAGGCATAATTACAGGATGCGAATCTAATGCAGCGATATTTGGATTACACATTCACCAGGGCAATTCTCCACCATCGAAGGCGAATCTCCCTGAAAGCAAACAATATTAGTCCCGCGAACTACGGCAAAAGAGGAATGATTCTGACCCGTCTTGCCGTCCTTGTCCATCAAGCACCACTCCACGAGCATCTCCGCGCCCTGCTCTGCGGTCTTGCCGCCGGGCGTGAACCCATTCAGCTGCGTGGACGTTTTTCCCGGCGTCGCGCAGTTGACTTTGATGTTCTCATCTTTGAGCTCGTGCGCGAGCGCGATGGTGTACGAGTTCGCCGCGGCCTTGCTCGTGTTATACGCGACGGCATGGTTCAAATGGTGCAATGAGCCCGCCATGAGGCTGTTGGACGCCATGTCAGTAGACAAGTTGAGGATCACGGACGGGGTGTCGGGTGAGACGGCGCTGCGCAGCAGGGGAAGCAGCGTGGTGGTGGTCTGAATCATCCCGAAGAAGTTCGGCTCAAATGCAGAACGTATAATTGTCAGATCAGCCTTGGACGCGCTTTGGGGCTTGTCCATCTCGCTGATGCCTGGCGATAGAATCAGAAATCTATCGGTATATATCAGAGAAACACACACCGGCGTTGTTAACCAGCACATTCAGTCGACCCTCCTCTTTTTCGATCTTCGCGGCAGCAGCTTGTACTGAAGCGATGTCTGTAACGTCGAGTTGAACGAACTTTACATTGAGGTTCTTCTCTTCCTTGATTTTAGCACTGGAACAGCACGAAATCAGCTTCGTTGGAGAGAAACCGCCATTGAGCGCACACTGCCATGATCCCCGCCGATTCCTTGCGAGAGGCGAGGTAAACAGTGTGGCCCTTCGCCGCAAGGAGGTGGACGAGTTCGTAGCCGATTCCGGTATTGGAACCAGTCACAAGGATAACTTTGTTGGTGGACATTACAGAGGAGTGGAGGTCGAGAGGGGTTTGAGAATGGTCTAGATAGCGGGGTATTTATACCAGCGAGAAGCCGCGGCAGGACAACTTACGCGTTCGATCGTTCCGGGTAAAGTGGATTGCCGATGTTGAAGGTGGGTCAAAATCAGATTGGGCATCATTATTGCCATTTTGGGTGTCTTCTTCGGAACTGAGTAGGAAGCTCATGTAATTTGATGCGCTCGGGACGCCGCCTCCCATGGATATCGGCCATGTCCACTTCCTGCAGGATGTTCGGAATGCAGGCTTCATGCGTCAGAAGTGTGCTATCGATGTCAGCTCCGTATCATGGGGCCAGTTTTCAATTCGCATTACCTGAGGGTATAATGAGACAACTACCTGCAAGAGGAAGTGGTTGTAGGCGGGAGTGAAGTATCCGAGGACCAAATCAATACATTTAAGCACCCCGATATCGTTCGGTATTTTGAATGGCGCATCTTGAGGCTCAGAGTCTTCAGATTCATAATGATAGTGGGAGCGGTAATGCATCGGAATCCGAGGGCCCTATACCGGATATCAGACCATTTAAAGACAAAAGAACAGATGGAGTGCGGGGATTGACAGCAAGCAGTAGCCGGATCAGTATTAGGACTATCGTCCAGGAGAGGATCTCCAGTACAAGGAGCTGGGTAGAGCGAAGGGGAAGATCCAGGAATTGGCGGAGGTTCGGTCGTGGTCATGATCAAGCAGACCTCAGAGGTTGGAGGTAATATTGGAGGTTGTGGTAGATGAACCACAGCTGTGATTTCCAACACAGAGAAAGGAACAGATGCGTACGAGGTACTCGAGCATGCCGGAAGGAGCTGAGAGAGATGAAGGGTTGATATAATGAGAAGGACGTACTTAAGCTGCGCGACAAAGGCGCTGTCTCTCCTGAGTTCTGTGGTATATCTTGTACCCAGCGAGGCAGCATATACATATTCGCAACTATGCTGAATGGAAAATCACTGGCAGGTGGTTAACACACAGCCATGCAACAAATTTACCATTGCCATCCGGAGGCAGTCTGCTAGACGACGCAGTGCAACACCGTCCCCAGATTGGTTAGCGCAGGTGCAGCCGCTACCAGGGTGGATAATAAGGTCTAAGGTCTTGAGGGTACACTTTTCAGCGGAATTCTGAATATCTGCGCTGACCAGAGTCGGAAGGTTCAAGGTCACCTATTCGGTTGTTCTGATTAATATTGTAGGTGAGGATGAAAGAGATAAAAAGGGTCGTGAGTGTAAATACGCGCCTCACGCGCCACATCCACGTGCTGGGAAATCGGAGTTAGAAATCGGAGTTTGATGAAAATTTTCTTTCGTCCTCCGCCATACTTTTGTCATACTTCCACGCGGCATACACCGGTGAAATGAACGCGATACCCGCTAAACTGCAATTCGAAAGACTCTCACTACTTCCAGGCATGTAGATGTAGAGGCTTCCACTTCCCACTTCCAGGCTGTCATTAATTTTATAGGCCCCTTCCTCGAACCTGAGAATCGGCAGCTCTTCGACACACTGTTGAAATGTGGTTTTGTAAGAGCTCTGGCGATCGTTACTCTTTTAACAGAGAACATCGAATACGACATCTCAGTCGCAGCCTCACTATCCTTTTATATATCCTTAATGCTCGAATGGGCGATCGGTGGATAGGCGATCGATGGATGGAGCCGGCCTTCTTCCCGCACTGGTTTCGATTGTCCAGCAGGAACGCACGCCTCGTTCCGTGACTCGGATACTGGAAATATTTCTCCCTTCATACATGGTTCACTACAGCGTCGTCGCGCAGGTCGAGCTCGCCATGCCCGACCTAATGCCTGCGATACAAATCCTCATGACCACACAGAAGTTTCCTGATTGTTTAAAATCTTTTCTGCAGGCAGCGCAGGACCGGATTACGATCAAAAGCAACTACGACTCAGGAAAATATGCGTCTACTCAGGCATGCGATAATATGAAGGTGTGTCCAAGCTTTGCTTGAAATTCGCATTGGCGTAGCTGAGACATCTACCCCCCAGTGTGGTTTGCTCTTACGTAAATCCCTATTCCGACGCTGTTCGCAGTGCGCGCGGCGGTACTACTGCTCCGAGAAATGCCAAACGGTCGACTGGCGCGAGGCCGGCCATCGCGCCGTCTGTGAATCCCTCCGTACATGTACGTTGCTACCTACTACATACCATCCCGTCTCACTCCCGCTGAATATTTGGACCCCAGCCAAATCAGACGCCGCCAGCACCCGCGACCGCGCCTTCATGCGCGCCGTCGTCCACCACGGCTACGAATCCGGCCGAGACCTGCTCTTCCAGCGCCAAATCCTTTTCATGCGCGAGAACCCCACCGCGGACTTCTACTGCCTGTACAACTTCAAGTGCTTCCCGCCGACGTTCAGCGTGTTTCCGCTGCGCGACCTCCCGCGCACGGACCCAGTGTGGGCGGATTGTATTGAGCGCACGCGCAGGAGCGGGGGGCGGATGGAGGTCCATCTGGTGCACGTACCCGACTGCACGCACGCAGACGTCTCGAAGGGCACGGATGGCAGCTCGCGGATCTTCCCCTTGCGCTTGACGCGGGCTGATATCCAGACCGGGCTGTGGGCGATCGCGAAGGCGCTTCTGGCTGGCGTGGATGAGAGCAGGCTTGAGAAGGAAATTGAAGAGCGGGTCACGGCGTTGTTGTGCAGGACGCGGGATGTGGTGCAGATCCACTGCGAGTGAATCTTCCCCAGGAGATGCGCCATGACTGGTGAAAATTTGGACAAACTATCTTGAACTAATTGACATTCCTAGCACTGGTCGAGGCGGTTGCGCGGACGCAGGATGTGGTGCAGATCCATTGCGAGTGATTATTCCCGAGCAGATGCGGGACAACTGCTGAAAATTTCGACACACTGTCTTGAATTTAAACTAATCGACATCGCTAGCCTAATTCTGTAAAATTAACAAGAAGCGTTTTTTTTTGGACCGCGAGGATGCATAAACTCTGCCAGTGGGACTGTTTGAAGATAAAATGGATCAGCAACGGAGGAAACCTAAAAAAGGTTTCCCGAACATTTTCAAATGGCTCGAGCCCGGTTCGAACGGGCGTCCTCCACGAAAATGTCTGGATCTTTGCTACTAATTCATGGATGCATAACCACTCTGCCATCAAGCCGTCCTTGATTGCTGTCAAATCTTATGAAGATATCGTCGAACTACGAACAGATGCCCGCCGCGTCGCCGGAGCCACCTCAACTATACTTTGAACTATCTGACCAACTGTTTCAACGACGGCGTACAGTAAGTATCCCAACAGACCACAAACGACGGGCAGACTTGCAAGTTATCAACGCCATCGAACCCACTAGGCATTGACGTTGATGACTCGACTCACTAAGTACTTCACACTCAAACCATAATCCGCTCCGCCATTCATTCATCACAAAACCGCCACCCACTCATTCCACCATCATATATTCAAACACAGGTAAAGAGGTAAGATGAGATACAAATACAGCATATACGTGAGATCGTGCATATCGTGCGCGGAAGTACGCATTGCGCGCGGTAGGTAGGTGCATCACTTCGATGTACGGGTCGTGGGGTGGGGTTTTCGGGTAGAGTCCAAGCGGGGGCATAACCAAGACGAGATCTCACTGTCAGGACCAGAAGCGAGCGCAATCCAGACGTGCAGCGAGAATCATGGCACTAGGACGCAGGTGGGGGCCGGAACCCGCCGTTAAAGTCGGCCGAGTTGTTCTACATTCATCGTAAACAAGAGGTCAGCGAGGAGAGGCGAGAGAGGGACGCACGGAGATGTGCGCGCGCGGTGGCGGGCCTGGGGGCTGCAAGGGGTTAGTTAGAAACATGGACATAGCCGAATGGATCCACGGATGGCAGACGTACCGGTGAATACGCGGCGTCAATCCCCGGAGGTGGACCCGGCGGCTGTGGACGTCAACGACAGTCAGCATGCATGGAAAAAAAGGAGGCGAAAGGCAGACGCACCGGAGCATACTGCGCTGCATCGGTGCCCAAACCCTCCTTGACGTACGGAGGCGGCGCAAAGTCCGCGGCGGCGGCGGGTGGGTACTCGCTTCCGGGAACATACGGGTACGGCGCAGCAGGAGGGGGCGCAAACGCAGTGCCACCGTATTGGATCCCATGCGGGAAGCCGCTGCTGTTGTGGTGCGCGAGTGGGAGCGGTGGCGGAACGTATGGCTTTGCGGCTGCACGCTGCACGCGGCGGCGCTGGACGCAGCAGCAGAAGAGGAATAAGATTACCCCAGCTAGAAAAGAAAAGGGAAACAAGAAAAATAGAAGAAAAAGAGAGAAACAGAGATCCGACAATCAGCTCCTGATTCACCGACGAAAATGGGGAAGGTGGCGCACCGACGACGAAGCCGACGGCGGCGGCGGAGGGTGTTGTGCGCCGGTTCTGGTCATTCTGCGCGGCCACCAGGCGGGCGGTGAGGAGCGCGAGGCTGAGGGCAAAGTATCGTGCGCGCATCGAGGCCGGAAGGAAGGAAGGAGTGCAGTCACGCCTGTCACAGATCCGAAACCGGTACTTATATCAAAACAATTGTGCTTATCTTATCGCTCGTGCTTGCTTCATAATGTTCCCGTGCCCACTCCACAGCTTACAGCTTCAGCGCGCCTCCCCTGGACATTCTGAGCTGTAAACCTTCAAACTGTTTGAAAACTGTATCGTCTGCGGTGCACTGCCTCGTGGGATCCACGCCTCGCGAAAGGCCGGAGGCCGGCTGCTTCACCTGGCATCCAGCTGGCACCTGTAGACCACGGTCGTCAACGTCGTTGCCTCTTCGCTCGGATCCTCTCCGCTTCTTTGACTAGTCGCTACGGGTGCACAAATGCAATTGGATCCTCCCTGCTTGCGTGATTTTCGCCGCTATTTTCGCCACCGGGTCTTTTACCTGCTGCTCCTCTATATCTGGCCTGTAGCCCACGCTCTCAACACGCCATCTTGAAGTGGACACTGATTCCCGCCTGATGTCGGACTTGGGACCGATATTGAATACTGCGCCGACTCACACCGCCTCCGAGCCGTCGAGTGCTGCGGATCGTTTGTCATGTCATTCATCTCACACAGGCGGCGCAGCTCGTGTTTGTAACTTTACCACCAGGGTCCCTCTTTGCACTGCCCGTTCTACGAATCTCAAGGAGGCATTGGAGCAAAAATGTACTCTCTCTGTATGACTCGGACCCGAGTCGAACGGGCGCCTCCTGCAATCGATATATACGAAAGCTACATGGAGCGTAGGAGTGGACCCTCCACCGAGCGGTTCTTCTCTTCATCTACTCCTTTATCTAACCTTCAACAAATCGCCGCGCACGGACTTGTATTTCCCACAAAAAGAACTTCTCAGAGCTGCGACATGGCCCGGGCCCGAGTCGAACGGGCAGTTTCTGCTGTATTTCTCCGCCGCGCTACCTACAGAGCGCAGGGTGGACCCTCCACCGAGCCGTTCTTCACCTCAATTGTTTCCCAATCTTATCTTCAAGCAAAGAAAGCAAAATCGCTGCATGGCGACTTGTCTCAGTCTCGAATGAGCAAAAAAAACATGTGTCCTTTCCGAACATGGCTCGGGCCCGCGTCAAACGGGCGCCTCCTGCTGACAAGAAACTCGCAAATAGAGCACAGGAGTGGACCCTCCACCGAGCTGTTCTTCAACTTGTTCCTCGATCTTATCTTCAAGAATAAAATCAGATCTTCGCACAGGCTCTTGTCTTGTCGAACAAAAGATTGATGCCGTTTCTGCATGGCTCGGGCCCGAATCGAACGGACACCTTCTGCTGTATACTCTAAGCGACCGGGGTCATAGATCGCAGATGTGAATCCTCCACCGAGCCGTTCTTCACCATACTTGCTTCTCGATCTCACCGTCAAAAATCAAGCGCAGCATAAGGACTTGTCTCTGGCAAAAAGATTTCCTACACCATATGGCTCGAACCCGAGTCGAACGGGCATCCCCTGCTCTATCAAGTTCGCTAATTTCTCATAATGCACAGGAGTGGACCAGAGTGGACCCTCCACCGAGCCGTTCTTCACCCTACTCGCTCCTCGATCTTGCATGCAACAATCCCGACACATAGACTTGTCTCTTTGACCAAAAAAGAATCACACTTATAACCGCACCATGGCTCGAGCCTGAGTCGAATGCAAACTGACATTTCTAACTGGGTACAAAGGTGTGGACCCTCCAGCGAGCCGTTCTTCACCTACTTGCTCCTCGATCTTGCATGCAACAAATCCCGACACATGGACTTGTCTTTTTGACCAAAAAAGAATCACACTTATAACCGCACCATGGCTCGGGCCCGAGTCGAACGGGCGTCTCCTGCTGGTAACAGTGCAAATGCCTTCAGAGCGCAGGGTGGACCCTCCACCGAGCCCTTCTTCACCTCAATTGCTCCTTCGTCTTACCGTGCAAGAATCAAGCGCAGCACAAGGACTTCTCTCTGGCAAAAAAGGTCTGCTCCACCACATGGCTCGAACCCGAGTCGAACGGGCATCCCCTCTATCAAGTTCGCAAGTTTCTCATAATGCGCAGGAGTGGACCCTCCACCGAGCCGTTCTTCACCTCAATTGCTCCTTCGTCTGTATTACCGTCAAGAATCAAGCGCAGCACAAGGACTGGCCTCTTGGACAAAAAGGATTTGGCTCAACTCATCGCGGAATGGCTCGGGCCCGAGTCGAACGGGCGGATTCTGCTGTATTTCTCCGCCGTGCTACCTACAGAGCGCAGGGTGGACCCTCCACCGAGCCGTTCTTCAGCTCACTTTTCGATCTAATCAAACCAAATCGCGGCTCGAGGTTTGGCCGCAAAAAATGTTTCGGTCTGCATGCGTATATAGCTCGAGCCCGAGCCGAACGGGCGTCTCCTGCTGACAAGAAACTCGCAAATAGAGCACAAGAGTGGACTCTCCACCGAGCCGTTCTTTAGCTTGTTCCTCGATCTTATCTTCAAGAATAAAATCAGATCTTCTCACAGGCTCTTGTCTTGTCGAACAAAAGATTGATGCCGTTTTCTCCGACATGGCTCGGGCCCGAGTCGAACGGACGCCTTCTGCTGTATACTCTAAGCGACCGGTCATAGATCGCAGATGTGGACCCTCCACCGAACCGTTCTTCAGCTCACTTCCTCCTCGATCTTACATGCACGACAAGAATCAAATCGCGACACGAGTACATGTCTCCTGGATAAAAAAAAAAGAGTCGCTCGAACCCAATATGGCTCGGGCCCGAGTTGAACGAGCGGTTTCTGCTGTATTTCTCCGCCGCGCTACCTACAGAGCGCAGGGTGGACCCTCCACCGAGCCGTTCTTCACCTCAGTTGTTTCCCAATCTTATCTCCAAGAACAAAATGAAAAATTGCTGCGTGACGACTTGTCTCAGGCTCGGATGAGCAAAAAGACATGTGTTCTTTCCGAACATGGCTCTTAAATAGAGAGCGCAGGAGCGGACCCGTTCCACATCGAATTCGCTGCGTTATCTGACAAGAAATTAAATGCGACACAGGCACCCATCTCTTGGACCAAAAAGGACGCTTCACCCACATGGCTCGGACCCGAGTCGAACGGGCGGTTTCTGCTGTATTTCTCCGCCGCGCTACCTTGGCGCTACCTATAGAGCGCAGGATGGACCCTCCACCGAGCCGTTCTTCACTTTACTTTTTCCTCGATCTTACACTCAAGAAATCAAGTCACGGCACAATCTAAAAGACAGACTCTGGCCTGCAGAGCGCAGGGACCAGGTATCAGAACAGCGCGGGAAGAGATCAAGATAAGCAAAGTTCCATCAGTGGCGGTGCCGGCTATGATGCTGCCTTTGTTCCGGTGCCATTCTTGCGCGTCTCACAAGCGTCTCATCTTTTATTTTTCGTACACTCCCACCGGGATTCCCAGCGCTGCTACAGTATAAGTACGCATTACTTGCATTGTTCGTCGAAACGGACCTCATACTGCACATAGGTCCATGATGGATCCAGCGTTGCTATCTATCCTGCGACACAACGGCGTTCCTACCGACGAGCAAACCTTCGAGCTCAGGCGCTGTCTGGATGCTGGCGAGGCCGAGGTTTCGCAACTCGGCCACACCATTGCAACGCTGACTTTGGTACTGTCGGAACTCCAGTCCCGATTATCGAGGCAGACTGCGTCTCTGCATTTGATGCGGGGCGCCATGTCTGCAATTCGCCACATTCCTGCCGAACTACTTGGCCACATCTTCCTTTTATACGCTGAGGACAGTCGGATGTCAATCACCAATATACGCAAACTGCTAGTCTTAGAGCATGTCTGCTCTCGGTGGCGTATGGTCTCGCAGGGCCTGCCGCGACTCTGGGACCGCGTGGTACTCGCCACGACATCTATTGCTGATGTCCGCACGGCCTCTATCATGCGACATCTACTGGCGAGATCTGGAAATCTTCCGCTGTCCCTGTCGATCAGAAACATGTCCTGGCCCTGGGTCATTCTGCGGGACGGGAGTACTCTGTTTTTCGACATTCTGTGGGAGTCGCACAGCAGACTCCAACATGTCACGCTGGAAATCCCCCACAAGAGCGCACGAGTGGCACCACGCAATAAACAATTTCCCCTGCTCGCTTTGCTGTCCCTCACTCTCCTCGGAGACACCGAGGAAGGGGACTCAGACGTCATTGCATTGTTAAATTCATTTCGCCACGCACCAGCTCTACGTTCCCTGGACCTGGTGTCCGAACAAAAAGTGGTAGCCTCGTTCGCCCAATCCCCATTTCCATGGTCACGGCTGCGGGATTTGCGCCTTCGGATGGCCATTACCCTCCTTGACGCACGAACCATCTTGGTGCAATGTCACCGACTGGAGCGTGCACGTATTTCTGTTGGTCGGCGACTCGAGGAGTTCAGTCCAGGAATCTCCACGCTCCCGAATCTACGCGAACTCTACTTTGCGATCCCGGACGACGGCCCGTCTGCGGCCTTCTTCGAAGCCTTCGCATTTCCAAATGTCGAACGGCTGGCCATAGATGTGGGCGAATTGTCGATAGAGGCATTCCAGGGCTTCTATACTCGCTCCAACTTCAGTTTGCAACATCTGCACCTCGAGCGTATCGACGACATGATGGTCGACGATCTCCTCGCATTCCTCCGGGTTATGCCCACTCTCCGCACACTCAGCGTTATAAATTGCGGATGCTGCATCGAGCCCGGCCTCTTCGAAATATTTACCCACCATCCCATCCCTTCCGAGCGCGCCATTGGCCTACCGAAGCTCACGAAGCTCCTCCTGGGCCTCGATTTTGATATGGATGGGACGTCCGTTGCCGATATGGCAGAATCTCTGTCCCAGCACAGGGGTCGGGATTCCGAGTTCCCCGATCTCGAGGTTGTTTATCTCATGACATATTCGCGCGACCCGTTTGCGCGATACGAGGAGGCAGTCGAGACACGCCTAGCGGCCGTCGCCGAGACCGACTTCCTCCAACGAGAGATCAGCCCTGCCCCAGCCAATATCACTGAATATACAGACGAAGATTGGGAGCTATGGATGTAGTTTGGTTGTACGGGGTACTCGCTGAATACGGCAATAAATCCAGGCTCACGGGTCCGGAATGTACGGCCATTCGACTGCCCTGGCATACTCGTTGCAGGCGCTGTGGTTTCTGCGTATATATGCTGCGAAGACCACCTTCCCCACCAATGTGGAATCCTACGAGGTGATCTGCGGGTCTTCGGGCTTGACCCCCAACCAACGATATGAAGATGTAAGATCCCAGATTTGTTTCCACAGATAACAAATCGCACTTCTCTAGACCGGCCGATATCTAGTTCCGCTGATGTGGCGGCTAGGCGTATATGTCAAAGTGTCTATATTTATTTGCCTAGACTCACCTGAGTCTAGTTGGCTAGCCACATGCACACTTGATGGCCGTTGGAGCACCTAGACTTAGCTGGCTAGTCGCCAATCTCGGCTCGGCACCGATTATCGGCTAGTCCCTAGCTAGCTAGACGACTCCGCACAGTGGCGTAAATCTAGCGACCTTTTGAACGCAGTGAGCGACGTAATTGGGAAAGTATTCGAGGCCGCCATCCATTTCTCGTAATTGGGTGCTAATGGATGGACTCTGAGTCTGGGTTGCGTTCCATGAGGATGAACGGCATCACATGTTCTCCTTTACTGTAAGTGGTTTCCCTGTCAAATACCGAGTTGGATGTGCCGACGGATTGGAACCGGGCGGAACAACTCAACCATAAGTTGAATGACCGGATCGATAATTATATGATCATCCGCTCTATTATTCAAGTCTGATCTCCTTGTAAATTTCATGGCATAAAAAATCGAGTGAAAGATATGGGCTAAGGACGTCGGTAACTCACAACGCTACGGGAATACCATCCAATCGCGGTTCTCGCTGCATGGACCACACGGCAGTGCGACCATCTGCGTAATGAGTTAGGCTGATTCAAAGCCGAATTCTCCGGATATCCGGGGGGAAGATCACTGACCATAACCAATGTGTTGAAATCTCGAGGATTCGAAGCCTCGATGTGCGATAATCCCTTATTTTCAGTTGGAACTTAGAACGCAAGATTTTGATAAACAGCGGCGATGCATACCGCGACAGAGCGGGAAACAATGATGGCGAGAAATGGAGAGAGCCACGGACCGGTATCCGAATTCATCTGATTGATCGACAATCAAGTGCCTGACACAACTCACTAGTCTAGAGTCGAGCTTTATCAGGCTTTATCCTGGCCTGGTTCATTACCGGATGAGGAATAAATTGGAGCAGCCAATCCACTTCTGTATCGCAACTCGTGTGCTATCTCCAGCCGGGCTGGATTCAGAATGGACCCTTCACCGAGCCGTTCTTCACCATACTTGCATGCCAGATCTTAGCGTCAAGCAACAGATCAAATATCGATAGAAAGATTGGGCCAGGTGACTGAACTTCTAGGCCATTTTCAGCTAAATCACTGCAGTGCTCGAAGAATACGGAATAGCTTACTTACACCCATATGTGATGACAGGCGCACCTAACCGCTACATGATCTGGGCCGAATGAACGAGCCTTGGAACGAGCGATGATGGTCTGCCGGAAAACGCCGAATGACGTGGGAAGTTTCAGCCAGCGGATCAAACACACCACCAATTGTCAAATTTAGGCACGCTGGAAGTACTATTCGACACGCAAAGTTTCGAATAGCACTTCCGGTACACTGAAATTTAAGTCTAAACCAATAGTTTAAGTTCATGTACAGTTTGAGCTGAAAAGAGTTGAATCATATTAAATTTCAGATTGCCTGAAATACATTTGAAACACTATGTGTTGGATTGCAAAACAGACGAGCCAAAACTAGTGCTGGAAGCTAAATATATTAGGACTGAAATAAGGGTAACTTATATTACCTGTATCAGCTTGAATGTCTGAGCAAGCTGAAATCTGAACCAAAAGTATTGCTTTCAGCCGAGCTGAAAACTGTTTGGTGGGGATTTCAGTGTGGCTGAAAGCAATACTTTTGGTTCAGATTCCAGCTTGCTCTGAAATTCAAGCTGATACAGGTAATATCAGTTAACCTTATTTCAGTGCTGATATATTTAGTTTCGAGCATCAGTTTCGGCTCGTCTGTCTTACAATCCGACATATAATGTTTCAAATGCATTCCAGGCAATCTGAAATTCAATCTGATTCAACTCTTTTCAGTTGGACCTACGTGTAGACCTAAATGATTGATGTCGACTTAGATTTCAGTGTGCCGGAAGTGCTATTCGAAACTTTGCATGTCGAATAGTACTTCCGGCGTGCCTAAATTTGGCAATTGGCGGTGTGAAATATTTCAAGCCCCGTCACCGGCCCGCTGCGCCGCCCTCCACCATGCCTTGACCGTGCCACCATGTGCCTTGAGCGATTTCACGAATGGGCTGCCAGCGCTTCGACTACTAGCGTTGGATCTCATATCCATCTCTGTTCTGGGCCAGGTGTCATCGGTCGAGGTCAGCTCAAACCACTCTTACCTTGCTCACACCGCATTCATCCATGGCCATGCGGCTCTACAACCCAGCCAAGAGCGTCCAAGTCGACAACGTTGCCAACTTATGACTCCACATATTAAATGAAGGATTTTACTTAACTGATCCCCAATGTAAATCGAAACCATCAGGCGGTGATGAAGGCTTTGAGACTCCTGAGTCCTAGGTGGTTATCTTCCTTTCACCGTGTCGGCCTCAGGCTCCCATTCCTCTCACTGCGTTACTACTCGCAGGTCTTCTGTCAATTTCTGGTGAGTGAATCGAGTACCATCATCATGGTCTTCTTGTGTGGCGACCAACTGATGATCACCTCGCAGATCTTTTGCTCACGAACGTTGAACAGCGTATGCTATGTGTGTATACCCAAATTGATACCCAAATATAACAGAATCAATCTACTTTCCGCAGACCGCACATTCTCTAGTCTAGTCCCTGATCATGAATTCTACGCCATTACTTAACCAGATTCATCTGCGGTGGTATGTCGCTGACCCCAAATCTCCCCCTGCCGTAGAATTTCACACCAAGATTATTCAACATCCCGTTCGATATCGTGGAGACCAGCAACATATAAGGATCTGCCAGCGCTCAAAATAGTTCCCTTATATCTTGATCCGGGTAATTAACCAACCTCGTCTGCGGTGGTATGTCGCTGACCGCAAATCTTTCCCTGCCGTAGAATTCCAGGTGGAGATTATCCAACATCCCGTTCGATATCGTGGAGACCAACAACGGGATATAGGGATTTGCCAACGCCCAAAATATACGTCTCTTATATCTGCATCCATGCTGGGCAGTGGCGCACTACCCTCCTCTCTTCGCGGTCGTCTGAGTACCTTCCGTCCACATATACTTGTCACTCCCTTCCCTTGGGTTTCCGGGCGTTCTCTCTGTAGGCGCTTGTATTATTCTTGAAGGCACAAACCCCACTGACATGTTCTTCAGGAATCGAAATATGCCTAGTCATAAGTGGGAGAGGAAAGCACATAGATCAGGCAACAGTGAAGCTACTGGCAGCCCGTCGCCGCCGCTGACCATTACTATAACTACGCACGTTGCCTCTCTTTTTTCCGCCGATGTGTTTGTTCTAATCCCCGTATAAAGCCTCGGCAGCGTTGAACCGACGTACGCTTCTCCATATTAATCGTCTATCTGAACTGATGTAAGTTACGGATCACAGACCATCCTCCCCATCCGCTTCAAGTTTGTAGTCCACAGCGGAGTGGCCATCAACGTACGCAATCTTTCATTGGGAGACTATGCGTTTATACCAACCAGCAGCATCACCGGGAGCCTCACGCAGCCTGGCAGCTCCAACGGAGCCTCCCAACCTCGTGCATCGACGAGTCTCAGGTCAGTATTATCGCATCTAACCGACCTTATATGTCGAGTTTTGTTTCCTTCCCAGGTCCCATGGCCACACGCGAACAGTTGTTGCAATCACCGTGTCGGTGAGCGTCTTGCTCTGAATCGTCGCCGTGTTGATCACGCTGTTCTGTTGGTTAAGACGACGTCAAAGACGCACCGGTGCAGCAGCGCTCACTATAAACCGCCAAGCGACCAATGTATCTCCGTTCACCCTCCTCAACTCGCAAATCGACGTTCCCAACAACTCAAGCAGCGCTGCCCCCGCCGACGCGGATGGGCGCAGAACTAGCGCGAGCACACTGCGGCGGCAGCACCTCGAGAATCAGTTACGCACCGCACGCGAGGAGATGGCTGATATAGCGAGCACTGACGCCGCAGTGCCACCGCCCTTAGGTCCGCGCCGGTTTCTTCGTCTCATGTCGACCCGAAGCACTTCGCAGAGGGAGAGCGGTGGGGGGCAAGATTTGACGTCGCAGCTGGAGGCTGCAAGGGCACGAATCCACGAGCTGGAGGCTCACATGAATTCCGAGTGGGCTTTGGGTCTTTCGGATGAGCCCCCGCCGGGGTATATGGCTTAACTCAGCAAGCCTGGCAATCACTCTTTCTTTGGGGCAGACATTTACTTTTTCACGACTCTGGTGTTGGCACGACTATCGAACAGATACAGGATCGGAAGCTCTCATTCGTTTCCATGGAGTTGTGAGCTTTGAACTTGGGGCTTGGATGCAGCATACGTAGCACGACAACAGGCTTGCGATTCGTCCCGCGTAATCCATCCTCAGGATTCGAGAGCGAATCAATTTTGTAACTCACAATTTCATGCAGAACCTTCCGCAGGAAGCTTCTCAGTTTCGGATCTGTGCTTCACGGTTCATATCAATTGTCCATTATGATGTTTTGAAGGTCGATGGTCAATATTCAACAAAGTTCCAAGTCGAATTGTGTCTGGCGGCGAACACAAGTGGTCAACACCGGAAACAAAAAGATCTGTTCTCAATCATGGCTTCGGCCCGAATCGAACGAGCAGTTCCTGCTGCATTAGTCAACATTCGCTCTGAAATACTCAACGCAGGCATAGGCTGTCCACCACCGAGCCGTTTCATACCTCGTTTTCCCTCAATCTCACCTCCAATAAATCAATCGGCTCGCACAGAAACTTATAGTTGAACAAGAAGGACAAGCGCAGAAGACCTATGGCTCGCGTCACCGAGACCGGCTTCCTCCAACGAGAGATCAGCCCTGCCCCAGCCAATATCACGGAATACACAGAGGAAGATTGGGAGCTATGGATGTAGTTTCGTTGTACAGACTGGGGGGGGGGTATTCGCTCTATGGCGGAATCTACAACCATTCGACTGCCCTGGCATACTCGTTGCCACTGTGATTTGCGTAATGTGTTATGAACATCACCTTCCGCCAATGGGGAATCTCTGCAGCGTCATCTTGGGGCCTAACCGATATGAGATTGTAAAATCCCAGATAGATGACAAATCGCAGCCACTGCTCTAGACCGGCCGACGTCTAGTTCCGCTGGTGTGGCGGCTAGACGCCTTGTATATGTCTAGGTGTCTATATTTATTTGCCTAAACCCACCTGAGTCTAGCTGGCTAGCCACATACACACTTGATGGCCGCTGAGGCACCTAGACTTAGCTGGCTAGTCGCCAATCTCGGCTCACCACCGATTATAGGCTAGTCCCTAGTTAGACGACCCCGCACAGTGGCGTAACTGAGCGACATAATTTGGAAAAGTATTCAAAGGCCGTTATCCACGCGTCTCGGAATTGGATGGACTCTGAGTCTGGGTTGTGTTCCATGAGGATGAATGTTTTCCTTCACTCTAAGTGGATTTCCTACCAAATACTGAGTTGAGCGCTGACGAATTGGAACCAGGCGGAACAACTCAACCACAAGTTGGATGACCGGATGGATAATTATATGACCATCCGCTCCACTATTCAAGTATAATTTCCTTATAAAATTTAATGTAATAATAAAACGGATACGCAGGAAAGATGTGGGCTAAGAACGTCGGTACCTCACAACGCTATGCGAACACCATCCAATCGCGGTTCTCGCTCCATGGATCACACGGCAGTGCGACCATCTGCGTAAATCCGTCGATATAAGGCTGCGCGCTCGACCTTGTAGGCGCACCCCAAGGACTCTGGTTATGCAGCTCGCAGAAATCTGAGCATACATGCAGCGGCACATCGTGCTCGAAATCCACTGCACGTCCGCCACTCTGCATGTACACTCCCAGCTCTCCGGGGCTACACACGTCACCGCATATGTCGGGCATCTGGAACAGCCCAGCGGGAAAGGAAAGCTGCGTCCCGCAGGTAACCGGAATAATGCGAGGACGTGGACAGCGGGTGTGGGGTTCGTAGAAGTGGAATGTGTTATGCTGTACATTTATGAGGTGCAGGTGGGTTATGTGGGCGGCGAGCGTGCGAAGGATGCTGCTGTCGATGGCGCGGTGGAATATAACGTCCTCGATGTGAAGTGAGCGCAAGTTCGGCAAGGGGCGTGGGGTCCACGGTTGAAGCGTATACCACCCGCACGGTCCATGGCTGTTCTTGAGCTTCAACTGCGCGAGATTCGGGAGCTCAGCGAACAACGCAAGGTTGACCAGCCCCTCCGCTATCGCGCCGTCGCGATATTCGAGCACGAGTGAGGTGAGGGACGGCAGGCGGGCGGGAGGCCCGTCTCCGAAGACCGAGGCAGAGTAATCGCGCAGGACGAGCGTCTCAAGGACGCGGGAGTGGCGACATATGTGACGCACAAATTCTCCATCCCATGTGCAGCGCACATTGAGTGTCGTGAGCCCCAGAGGATGCAGGTGTTCCTGCAGTCGCATGTTCGGCCCCGTCGAGAGCCGCAGTGACCGGAGTCCCGAACACATCGCAGTAAAGTGGAAGAGTGAGTCAGGGGGGCCCCACAGCTCGTCCGGTGCGTAGGAGTGGATTGTGAGGCTGAGGAGACGAAGCGCGTGTAAATTATCCAGCCCTCGGAGGGCAGTATTCCATGCAATGAGTTCGTCGTCGGCTAAACATAGCGCGAGAGCGGAGCAGCGTTCGATATTAGGCCGTAACAGCTCGAGGATGCAGGACGCATCCAGGCCGTGAATTCCCTGCTCTGTGTCGACGCTGAGTCGGAATGAAAGTGAGGTCGAGCGCTGCAGGAATAGTGCGGCGTGAGTGAGAGACCGGCGCCTGGACACTCGAATCGTTGTCCAAATCTCGGGACTGCAAAGCGCAACAGCTCTCCATCGTTTGCTGACTCCAGATATCGCGAGGGGTACGAGGCTTTCTCGACGCCCCAGAGGCAGATCCGCCGCCTCCTTAAAGACCAACGCTAAAATCTCGTCCGGCGGGCGTTCGATAGGAATGCGAACCTCGTCGAGTGTTTGCGACATTAAACGTGGTGGAGGTTTCCTGTGCTCGGTGAAAGGAGGGAAAGAGTAGAGGACAAGAAAATGTGTGCGAGGGCTTCGGTGTGGGTACCAAGATTGTGATTCAGGAGCAAGCGAGACACGCGGGCACACGTGCAAGGCGGTGCATTCCGGCTTATAAGCTGTGGAGGCGTTAAATTTTACGGAGATCCGACGTCTGCGGATGGAGACCTTTGGGGCGTGCAAAAGGCCGATTACCAGCCTAGCTCGAACCGGGAAGGCTGGCGGAATTGAGGTTGGCTCGGAGCGGAGAGTTTCAATTGTCCCATTTACTTCATGATTATGGGAAGCTCGAACCGGGAAGGCTGGCTGCATTGGGATTGGCTCGGGAGCGGAGAGTTTCAATTATCCCATTTACTTCATGACTATCCGAATTGGAGCCTGAGGCTGATTCAAAGCCGAATCCTCCGGATATCCATGGGGAAGATCACTCACCATAACCGACTTGCGTTGAAATTTCGATAATTCGAAGCCTCGATGCACGATAGATAATCCCGTATTTTCAGTTAGAACGCAAGATTTTGATGAACAGCGGCGATGCGTACCGCGACGGAGTGGGAAACACTGATGGCGATAAATGGAGAGTCACGGACCGGTATCCGAATCCATCTGATCGATCGACACTGAGTTGTGCCTGACACAACTCACTAGTCTATAGTCGAGCTTTATCCTGTTTTGGTTCATTACCGGATGAGTAATGAATTGGAGCAGCCAATCCACTTCCTCTTTCCGTATCGCAACTCGTGCCAATGATTGAGTCAACCAACGGAGGAACTTAGGCGGTACGGATTTATTGAGAAAGCGTTGTTTAGGAATCTAATATGCCAGATTACGAAGTCCCTGTAGTCTAAAGTCACTCGCAAAATCCAACCCGTTTCCATTCTGAAAAGCGGGTCCCGACAAGCGCGGATGTGGAACAGACGGAAGGTGGATCAAGTTCTTGCGTTTCACACGGCGCGCACCTTCCGCCACACTATTTTTTGATATTCCACAATGGAGCGTAGGCGTGGACTCCTCCACCTAGCCCTCGTGTAATTGATCCCCCCTCGATCTCATCTGATTCAAGAAAGGAAATCAAGCGGCCGATAGACCTGCTATCTCCGACCGGTCGGGATTCAGAATGGACTCTTCACAGAGATGTTCTTCATCATACTTGCTTCTAAGATCTTAGTGCCAAGCAATAGATCAAATATCGGCACAAAGATTGAACCAGTTGACTGAACGTCATAGTTCTAGGCCATTTTTCCTCAGGTAAATCACTGCAGTGCTCGAAGAATACGGAATAGTTTACTAGCACCATATGTGATGACAGGCGGACCTAACCGCTGCTGCATGATCTGGGCAGGACTGGCGGCCGTGGAGCGCGAGTGCAGAACGAACGAGCGATGGTTGCGATGGCCTGCCGGAAAACGCCGAATGACGTGGGAAGTTTCAGCCAGCAGATCAAATATTTCAAGTGCCGTCACCGGCCCGCTGCTCCAAGTTCTACTATGTCCCCGCCAGCCTGACTCGCCTTGTCCGGTTTCACGAATAGACTGCCAACGTTTCGAGTACCACTCGCACTGGATCTCATGTCCATCTCTGTTCTGTGGGCCACTTGTCATCGGCCGAGCTCAGCTCATACCGCATTGGCCACAGTGCGGCTCTGCAAGAGCATCCGAGCGGCAGAACGTTGCCAAATGATTCCACATATTGAATGAAGCATTTACTTAACTGATTACCAATGTTCGGCAGTGAATCGAAACCATCAAGCGGTGATGAAGTCTCTGAGACTCCTAGACTCCTAGGTTGTTATAAGTCTTCCTCTTCACCGTGTCGGCCTCCCCTCCCTCTAAGTTGCTACTCACTGGTCTTCTGTCAATTTCCGGTGAGTGAATCGTAAATCGAGGACCGCAATCATGATGTTCTTGTGTGGCGGCCGACTGATGACCATCCGACAGATCTTTTGCCCACGAACGCTGAACAGCATATGCTATGTGTGTGGAAATAGAACAGAAATTCAATCCACTTTCCGCAGATCGCAGATTCTCTCGTCCCCAATCGCGAATGCTACGTAATTAACCACCGTCGTCTGCGGTGGTATATCGCTGATCCCCCAAATCTTCGGGTGTCGTAGACTTCACACGAAAATGATTCAACATACCGTTGTGTATCGTGGAGACCAACAACGTGATATCCGAGCGGAATCTACCATGGCCCCAAAAATATACGCCCCTTATATCTACATCATTGAGCGGTGGATGATGTGCTGTCCTCGTCCCTTCGCGCTGGTCGTCCGAGTAGCTTCCACCTATTCTTTTCTTCCTTCCCCTGGTTTTGAGCTTTTCCCCTCTGTAAGTACATGCGTTATGCGCTGACGGTATAGGCAAGACTGACGCGTTCAGGAATCGCTATATGCCCAGTCATAAGTGGGAGAAGAGAGCACTAATCAACGACAGGGATGGTAGAAAGGGAAAAAATGGTGGTAATGGTGATAAAGATGGAGATGGACTGCTCACCATCGGTGACTCTGCGTACGTTGCCTCACTTTTCGCAACGAGGACGCAATTAACTCTGGTTTCCAGCGGAGCAACAAGCGTGGCTAAGCTGGCGTTCGCCTCTCCATGAAGCATCGGACTGAACTGATATTTATCCCGATTGCAGACCAGTCTCCCCATCCGCTTCGAGTTCGCCCTCCACAGCGCAACTGCTTTCCGCTTCACAAACGTACGCAATCTCCTTCTATAAGCACAGGCCGTATTCAAAAACCCAGACAAACGGTTACACCAACCAGCAGTGGCAGTGGAAGCCCTACACAGCCTAGTAGCATCAGAGACAGCTCCACCGGAGCCTCGCAACCTAACGTATCGACGGTTCTCCCAGTCAGGTCAGTAATCGAATATGCCAGGGCGTGCAAAACCCAGATAAGCACTTACACCGACCAGCAGTACCAGTGGAATCCCTGCACAATCTGCGGGTATCAGTGGAATTTCTACACAGGCTGCTAGCATCAGCAGCAGCTCCACCGCAACCTCGCAATCTCATGCATCGACGGCTCTCAGGTCCGCAATATTACATCAAATCAAGCTTATGTGACGAGTTTTGTTTCCTTCCCAGGTCCCTTCCGCACACGCGAGCAGTCATCGCAATATCCGTGTCGATGGGCGTGTTACTCATCATCGTGTTGATCACACTGGTCTTCTGGTTAAGATGCCGTCGAAGAAGTACCCGTGCAGCAGCACGCAGGATAAACGGACAAGCTAACACCGTTTCGCCGTTTACCATCCTCGACGCGGAAATCAATGTTCCCAAAAACTTAAACATGGCTGCCCCCGCCGATGTTGATAGGCGCTCCATCATCCCAAGCACACTGCGGCGGCAGCACCTCGAGAATCAGCTACCAGCCGCACGCGAGAAAATAGTTGATATAGCGGATCTGGAGAGGAGCATTGCCGCGGCAGAGGCGCCAACCTCCGGTCCGCCTCGCAAAGGGGAAATGATGGTTCGCAGGAGTTGGCGTCGCAGCTGGAGGCTGCAAGGGCGTGGATCCACGAGCTGGGTGCGCACGTGAATTCGGAGTGGGCGTTGGGTCTTTCGGACGAGCCTCCGCCGGGGTATAGAGCTTAACCCACCAAGGAATCGCTCTGCTGGGCAGATATTTATTTCACAACGCTCGGACGCTCACACTCAATTGACCGCTTCCCGGTGAAATCATTTGAACTTTGAGGTTCAACCAAGTTTTTTACATAGGGATTCAGAACCATGGTCCTAGTCTGGCGACGAACAAGCGAAAATCAGTTTATACAGGTATACCGCTCTGCACTAGAAATCGTAAACACAGGAAACAAAAGAGGTTTCGGTGGGTATTCCCCGTGGCTCAGCCCCCAATTGAAAGGGCGTTCGTTACCTGCTGCGAACATTCGTTCGTAGAATACGCAATGCAAGTGTGGATCGTCCACCACCGAGCCGTTCATGCCTGGTTTCCCCTTAATCTTGCCTCCCACGAAATTAATCGTCTCGCACAGAAATTCATAGTTACTTCAAGAAAAAGACCAAGCACAAAAGACCTATACTCAGGCCCGAGTCGAACGGGCGGTTCCTGCTGCATCAGTCAGCATTCGCTTTGAAATATAACGCAAGCGTGGACACTCCACCACCGAGCTGGTCCATAGCTCGTTTTCCTCTTCAGTGGGACCAGGACTTGGATTCTCAGACCAAGAACTCATCGCGGAATAGCTCAGGGGCGTCTCCTGCTTCATTTCACGAACTATCATATATAGATGTTATAATGCTATAGCTGCGAGCCCTCCGATAAACGATCTCAAAAGGTTCAGCTCTCCAGAATATCCTAAACTTCTACTAGTAGCTCGTCCTTGATCCGTTGTCATCCGGCGAATGTACAGCGACGTCAGGTCCCAACCAGTACTGTCCGATGCCTCTGCTATCTGGATCATAGACACCCAAAAGTGCTCGTCAAGAACGATTCTATCGCTTTTGCACAGTCTGTAGAAACTCCAGGGCACGCTCTATTGAAATGCACAAGTTCTGCTGCAGTTCTTGAGCTACGCAAATCATTCGTGGAGAAATTACTTCGTACTGCGCCAAATTTCCAACAGAAATTGGTAGATCATGATAATATTGCCTTCCTGAAAGCCATGATCTACCAACGGAGCACGATTGTCCTGGTTGAGAAATATAACTGTTTCTGTTAGATAGGATCTACAGCGAGGCATGAGAGGAGTTTCATGGTATTCGCGAGCTCGTTCTAGGTGATGCAGAGAGGCCCAGGAACGATGGTGTAATTTAGCTTGCTTTGTACACTGGGATAATTCCAGGAAATTGGTGTTCGTTATTCGGACCGTGCCCTGTAATGCTACCTACCTACCGACAACTTGTGGGACCTCCCAATCTAATTCGTACGTCGGCAAGAGAAACATTCCAGGACTGTCTGTCGAGCTGCCGGTATTGTTATCATATAGGCGAGATGTTAACCGCTTTTGCTAGGCCCAAAAAGATCTTTCCTCCAGCTGCCACATGTAGCGGGAGGGAAAAAACTACTTGCAAACTTCTGTACTCGGCGAGGGAGATGGAGCGGACTGAGGATCAGAAACACAAAACGGAATGTTAGGTTTCAAAAGCATTGGCCATGCACGGGATGGGAGTGAGTACCGTAATCAACGAACGAAGACTTCCTAGTTGACCTGAAATCTGGCCTATTCTCCCTATTCACCTCACGTCGAGCCAACAGATCTCTCATATCGCAGGCATACGCATGAATCCTCAATGAGTCGTATAAAACAGAGCCTACTTACCTCCTTGCGGCTCTCCGCTGTATGTGCAATTACGAGCCAAGTCTAGTCCGACCGCATACAATATACCAACAAACGCTGAATCTCCCCGCGTGCGGTTCAACCTAATACAATCTGTCAATCATGCGAGGCGCCAATATTGCCAGCTATCGAGATAAACTCGGGCTTTCGTTAAATGCTGATTGAGTTACTTATCCGCTGGAGCAATATAAACACCACGATCCTCCCTTAAAAAAACACGTGAAAAAAGGTACGTATATGTATGTATTCCTTTCAGACCATAACACTGCAAATTCAATCGAACACGACGTAGGAATTCCCCCGCAACGCGTCTAGTACCCTTGTACATTGCATGCTCTCACAATGAGAGGAAGCGCCGTCCCCTCCCCCTTGTGAGCCAACACCGTGGGCCGCTGAATCAATCCCGCGGCTTTAGACACAATACCACCCTCCGGCACCGCCGGCGCGAACTCGAACGCCCGGATCAGCGTGAAGAGCAAGACTTTCATCCTACCGCGATAAAATTAGAGTGATCTATCCAGAAATCTCTAGAGGGAGCGGACGTACTCGACGAGGGCGAACCGGAATCCGATGCAATTGGTCGGGCCAGCGAAGAACGTGAAGAGGTTGGCCCATACACTGGGAATGTCGCTGACGGCGTCCGGGAGGTGTTCCCAGCGCTCGGGACTGTGGAAGCATTGTTAATAAATAAATGTGAAAAGGAAAATGTGGAGAGGATGGGTATTTAATACGAACATGAACTTGTCTGCGTCGTCTCCCCATATTTCCTTGTCTGTATTGACACCCCAGATCGGGATGTGGATCATCTGACCTTTGGGTATCCTGGGAGACATCAATCAGATTCCACAGACCCAGCTATGTATATTTAACGCACGGGAGGCTATCGTGTGATTTACCCGCCTTGTCGATGTAGGGCTTAGCAAGCGGCAGCACATCGTCTTTCATAGCCATCCGCTGGGTGAACATGACGGGTGAATGAACGCGCATGGTTTCCCTGATCACCTGTAAGCCCGAGGACGTTAAGTGTTATGCTAAAAGAAGAGCAGAAGAGGGCCTACCATGTCGAGATAAGGCAGAGCGTTGAGCTCGTCCATGGTCGGATTCTCGGTCGAAATGGTGAGCAGCTCCTCTCGGAGCTTAGTCTGGGCGGCAATGTTCAGAGAAAGCGCATGCAGGGCCCACGAGGCTGATGAGCTTCCGCGAGTAAAATAAGTACCACGAGAGTACATAAAAATCGAGAAAAAACCTTGTCGTTTCCTAGCAAAAGCCAGTTAGAATGAGAATACAAGTTGGACCTTATACGATGCGCTTACGTGCCCAGCGAAAATGAACGTAGGAATCTCTTCGGTGGCTGTGAATCACAACGTCGGACAATGAGAATTAACCCTCACGTGCGATGACCTCAGCTTCGTTCAGCCGCTGGATTTCCGGGATGTTCGTAGCCAAGTTCGCTTTGAGGAGGACAGACAGCAAGTCACGTTTGCCGCTGAGGGTCTTGTCCCCTTCAGCAATCTTTATATCGGCCTTGCTCTTCGATACTAGCTGGGCCCCGATAGAGTACATTTTTTTGTGCGCGGTCGCCTCCACCCTCGAGCCTGGCAGCGGCTGTATGAATGACACTGATAAGACTCCCGTCGATGGTTCAAGACATGATAGATACATACGAATAGTTTGAGAATCGGCATGAGAGACCGCGCCGCCCTCAACAACGTATAGAGCTGTGCACGCGGAGAATGTAGCAGCTGGGTGAACACTTGATCCAGCTCGTTCGGCTTCCCCTTCCAGTCGAGCGCGTCGAACTGATAATTGAAGCCTTCCGTTTACATGAGAATTAATTGGGGTTTATCGAACAAACCAAACTGGATCGCACCCGCTTGTCCGATAACATCCAACGTCATGCGTCTGAGCCCGGAAAGAACCTCGATGGTAGCTGTTTCGTGTGTGATCTCCCGAGCCCAGATATCCCGGAGCTACAGTTACGCGTGGTGACATTGATGCTATGGTCGTGACGGTCAAAACTTTCTGCACACCTGGGCAGCTTTCTCCACAAAAACCTCCGTGACGAGTCGGATCTGTGCCACACCAAAAGCCGGGTTCTGAAGTGCCAGTTCAATGGTAAGCGGACACGAATTTCATGTAGATGACTTCCCAGTATTCGTCGCTAGATGTAGAGTTAGTTGAGCTCTCCTCGGGACAACAAGAGCGATCACTTACGTGTCGTTTATGTTCATCCCCGTCGGTTCCAAAGATACCTGAGGGATGGATGATCCCACTGACTACGCCGACCTCCGAGGAATTGCACATACCCTTGCCTACTAAGCTCCTCGCGAAAGCACGGGTGCTTGGCGCCCTTTGATACACGGAGTTATTCGTCACGATGTGGTTCAGGGCCTTGATGTCGGACGTGTGCAGCTGGCTGATCTGTCGGTGAATTAGATGGGATGGACTTGGGGACATGCAATGTAACGCACACTGAATAGCCCCTTGAACTCAAAGTTGCGACCAAACTCGTTTCGCCACTTTTGCGTCAAGTTGAGGTCCTCCTAGTAGGTATAAGTATGAGTACAAACAACAATCGCGCCAGGCAATGGAAGACTCACGGCCATCTCTTTGAAATTCCCAAGAATGAAGTTGGGATTCTTCGGGCCAACCATGTGGCGTAACGGCGAAGTCAAGTTGTGGTATATGGATTGCACGGCATGGAAGAGCACATAACAGAACAGCGTCGCAGCAATCGGGAGCAAAATTTGTGAAATCATGTCGGAAGATAGGTACTGTCAGATGCTCTCATGAGCTCCAGCTTTCTATATGTAAGAAGAGCCAACGAACTCTCACACACGCATGATTTGACTCCCATAGACACGTCAAGCTGCGTGTATCACGGACCTTCCGAACGAAGCGGTCGCGAAGTAGCAACTAATGACGTACCATCATCGAAGTCAGGTCAGGCGGGCCACTGCGGCTTGACTGCGGCCCACCGCAGGTTCCTGCTATGGAGATTGACGCTTCAAGCAGAGTTTAAGTAATCTGTGGGCGACAGCAGCGAGCACCCTAAGATGAACATTCGCGGTCCCGCAATTTCGTGTTTGCACAGTTTGTACTCGCATTTGCACTCGCTGCGAAACTGACAGTGAGGGGCTACGCAATTGATCTGAAGGATGCCGGCATGAGTGATAGCCCGGGCCGCTGTCCCCTCTTCCAACCGCCGTCGGTTAGTCAATTACGGAAGCCTCGCCTTCAATTTATTATTAGTTATTTATCAGCGTCGCACTGAATTTTACCCAGAAAACGGGGAGCTGCAAGGTCCTGCGGATGATTTTGGACGAGGTGCATTCGGTCAAGAGGGATAGGATGGAGGCTGTTGGAACGCAGTTGTCGTTCCGGCGTCACGGGTTGTGGAATACGAAAGGAGAATGCCCGCAAGTTTTCGATAGCGCACGAGTGGGGTTGTGTCATTGAAGGTTTATGACCTTGAAAGATGGGGTAGAACGGACTTTGAAGCAACAAGTAGGGGAATTGTGCCGCCAGAAGCTCGCGAGTCGCGACGTGAAATCACGAGAGTGAACTTGCAAGTAGCCCCAGTGGTGTGCTGCAAGGAGGAAAGACCGTGAAGAGTGCTAGTCTGTTGATATACTCCTTGTACTTAATTGGGAAAGGTGGACTCGGAGGCGGCTAGCCAACGACTAGCTGCCACTGCTTTGCTTGGCGGGTCGCGACCACCACCCGGCCCTCTCTCTGGAGGAATCCACATCGAGGCTAGTGCGTGGTGGATCCGTATGTTCGGCCTGGGCTGCGGTGGCAAGTTGGGTCCGTGTCGTACTGCAAAAATTCAACGCTTCCAAGTCTCTCATAACATCCGACGAATCTCGCGACTGCTCTGTCGACCTTTTCCCCGCTCGATTCAACGCACAGATCCCTGCTGACGTGATCAATCCAGTATTTGTATCCATCTTATGGGTCCCTTGAAGCCAGAAAATTTCGTGCAACTCGGCACCTCTTTCCTAGTTTCCAAGGAATACTATCAGTCCAGGTTATCAAAGCTTTCCAAACGATCCTCAAGTTGAATTCATACCTCATCTGACCACAAATTATCAGGTCGCGGTTGTTAAATAAGTCAGGTCGCTTGATGTTCTCCCCTGAATTAATTCCCTCAGGACGCTAGACTTTGTGCACATCATTCTGATCTGCTAATCCGTCCACTACTATCTCGTCACCAATTGGGGAAACCCCGCCGCACTCGCGGCAACCACCACAGAGCTCGACTGCACCTCGTCCTGCTGAGCGCAGCAACGATCATCTGCCAGGGATTTTTCCTCACGCGGTGTGTTTGTGTTTACTTCCGCTTTCACGTGGTTTGTCGCGTTGAGATTGACTTTCTGTTCAGCGTATAGAGGTTCAACAACGGAAAAAAAAGATAGTGATGGGCACGCTGTTCGCGGCCTGCCTACGCACGCTGATTCTCGACACCGTCATGTCTGCGCAGACGATCAGCAATAGGTGCATCGCGATTCGTGACAATCCTCAGCCACGCCTTCAGTGGGGAAGTCATCGGTGTCTTCACCGTTGCCGCCGCACGGCGTTCATAAGTTAGACCGGCCGTGTAATCCAACCTACCTATCTACCCGTCTCTCAGAGGGCCTCTTACCCACATTGCCCAACCATGACTCGCCAGGGACGAAACATTGTTGGTCGAGTGTTTTTCTTTTTGGGTTACCGCGCCGCCGCATAGCATAACATCAATTGAAGGCAGAAATAAATAGTAAACAGTAAACGGGAAGAAATTTGTCATTGGGAGGTAGTCGTAGGCCCGAGGACCGTCGGTAAAATCAAACGGAAAAGCGGCACGACATCTGTCACTGGGAGAGATAGTACACCACCGCTGATGTTTCTTCCCGCACACCTCGGGCAAAACTTCTCACAATCAAACAGGCGTTTGTCAGCGCTGATCCCGTCCCGGGCGCGACGTCGACTCCAAATAATGTTTCCGGCTACTTCGGCCGATCCGATAGTGGTGTGAAATATTTCAAGCAGGGATGTCCAAGTTAATGTGCGATGTGCCAGATGGTGTAGGAGTTCTGGCTGCTAGTACCTTTTTACTGAGGATATAAGTATGGATTGGACATCTTGTTTTTTTCTTCTTCAGACCCTGAGGGATTTGTGCCACAGAAGCGGTGCTTAATGACTCCTTTGGTCCGTTGCCTGCTCTCTCACTGGTTAAACTTTAATTTTGTCACACCACAAAACTCAACGATAAATCGCCGATGCAGGAAGTCCCATGCGCAGAAAAACAGTATACTCCGCTGATCGAAGGCGTAGCGGTGATGGCTCGGGCATCTCGGTGATGAATTGTGACGAAGGAAATTCCTGCGGTACGATCTGTCTCCGTTCTCATCATGAACCTTGACTATCAGCGTTCCTACGGTCGAAGGAAGATAGTGTCCTCCTCATACTAGGTGTTTGGCTTGGTAATAGAAATGGCGTTGGTTAGATATGAATTTAGAAGTACGATGTTCCTGTCGGCCACCGCCACGCCGCCCTAGTCTGTTGGATTTCGGTAAACCCCAAAGAGACGTCACGGGGCAGGGATCAGCAAGTTGCCACAGGGAGGGGGTCGGTTTGAAAAAATACGGCCTAATTGACGGCCCCCTTTTCCGACGGGATAGATGAAATTTCTTTCAGTCCTGAACTGAGTCACTGGTTCCGCTGTTGGAGTCAGGCCCGATGTACGTTTTCCAACAGTCGCACAATGAACCTCGGGCTCATCAGAATCGACCGCACGACATTCAAAATAGATCATGCATTCCTGAAAGAAAAAGTATGTTTTGTATGCCAGTGTCTAGCTACAGTGAGGGAGAGCTTGCGCAAATCTCAGTTTTCGATCATCATCCCTCATTATTCTACAGTACGAGGCTACTCATTCCGCCCATCTATTTTACAGGCATTGGGAGAAGACTGGGAGAAAGAACATCAGCGAACGTCAAAGATCGCTGATAAAACAGGACTCACAAGGGTTTTCGAAGACGCAAGCAGCTCCAGCGACGCAGGTCCCGGTTACGGTAAAGTTTACCCCGCTACACTGCGCGAATTGCGGGAGGGTACCGCTGGCGTGCTGCCAGTGCCACCAGCTACCCACCTTGGATCCTCTTTACCACGAATCTCCTTCTGCTCCCGTTGGATCCTCACCTGCCTACTTGCGTTGCGGTATTTTCTCGCCCGCGAGTCTTTTATGAGTCTCATCTATATATATATCTGACCGATCTATATCTGGCCGATAGTCTCACGCTCTCAAAATGCCAAGTAGACTCTGATTCCTGCTGCTGACATCAACGCCATAAGCATTGATTGCTGCACGGACACACCGCCTCCGAGCCATCGGGTTCTCATATCATTCATTTCCCGCAGCTTATATTTAGTTAGACTCGAAGGTTTCTCCTTGCTCTGCCTGTTCTTCCAAGAAACCATCGGAGCAAAAAAAAAAAAACTGCATGGAGTTGGTTCTCGTCTATGACTCGGGCCAGAGTCCAACGGGCGCCTTCTGCTTCTTGTTATCTGGATGTCAATGCGAGCGCAGGTGTGGACTCTCTACAGAGCCGATCTCTGAGTAAAGCTGTCTTTTATCTTAATAGCGTCAAGAAAGGAATTCAAATGAGGGCACAATGACTCGACGTCGTTCCATACCCAATTCACTCATGGACATGCTACTCGGATTTCTTTCGAAAAACGAAATGAAGGTTCTGTTGCAACTCGAACGCCTCATCATTGATGCATCATCACACAGGAGGCAAAAGCCAGGGCAGTTACATGACAACTGCCTCGGGGGCAGTTGACATGCAGTTACCCAGGCAGTTACAATCACAACAAACGTCAACTTTCTTTATGCTTTGTCATTATATTTTTAGTTTTAGTTTTGGTTGCGAAACCATTGGCTTCAAGCGATATCAGTGAGATCACAGAAAGCTCCTGGCCTTTTTTCCTTGTGTTGGTGTTGCATGAGAAAAGTATGAAGTACTTGATGCCCGAAAGCATTTTTTATTTTTGTTCCTTTGGGTGGTCTCGCAGGTACTAGTTGAGACATAGTTTGTACTTGCGCAAGCTCACGATCCTGGTTCCGTGATAGAAATCGGTGGGATCTGCCAAGAATCTATGAGATTCGAAAGCCTGGAAAAAAAAGCCTGGATATGTCAACAACTTCCACAAGCTGGTGAAAGAGTTGCAATATTGATTTATTGATGCAATGAGCTGACATTTCGTTGCATATTTCTTGCATGAGAGCAGCTATGATCAGTACTCAACATTTAATGTGGATTATTGTGCTACGAGCATGTTTCTGTAGATCTTGATCTTCATGCGAAAACTAAAAATGGAATAACAAAGAACAAAGATGTCATTGTAACTGCCGGGGCAACTGCCTGTCAACTGCCTCCGAGGCAGTTAACATGTAACTGCCTGGCTTTTGCCCCCTGTGTCAATGTTCGGTGTCACTCGAAACCATCAAGTGCTCTTTGCAAGTCTTTGACCATCTTACTTAGTTTGAGGTGGTTAGTTTCCTCTTCTCCGTGTCGACCTCCCTTTCCTCTCGCTGAGTTACTATTCGCCCGTCTTCTCTCAATTTCCGGTGAGTGAAGTCTGAATCGAGCACCACGGTCTTCTTGTATGGCGACCGCCCGCCGATTGATGATCATCTGACAGATCTTTAGCCCACAAACGCTCAACAGCATATGTATGTGTGTGTCCATCCAAATAGAACATAAATTCAATCCACTTTCCGCAGACCGCACATTCTATAGTCCCCAATGAATGCTATAATACGTAATTAACCAGCCTCATCTGCGGTGGTATATCGCTGACTTCCAAATCTTCCTCTGCCGTAGAATATGATTCGACATGCCGTTCTATATCGTGGAGACCAACAATGTGATATAGGGATCTGCCAACGCCTAAAATATAGGTCTCTTATATCTGCATCCACGCTGGGAGGTGGCGCACCCTCATTCCTTCGCGGTCGTCTGAGTACCTTCCACCTTCATATACTTATCACTCCCTTCCCTTGGGCTTTCGGGCGTTCTCTCTCTGTAGGCACTTGTGTTATACTTGAAGGTACAGACCCCATTGACGCGTTCTTCAGGAATCGACATATGCCCAGTCATAAGTGGGAGAAGAAAGCACCAAATGGCCACAAAGCAAGAGCGATAGACAATAGTGAAGCGAGCCCGTCGCCGCCGTTGGACCCGCTCAGCGTTATTGGATCCATGTACGTTACCTATCTTTTTCCTCCGATGTGTTCTAATCCCCGTATAAAGCCTCGGCGGTGCAACGACGTATGCTTCTACATATGAATCGTCTATCTGAACTGATATAAGTTACGGATCACAGAACATCCTCCCCGCTTTCCGCTCCAACGTAGGCAATCTTTCATTAGGAGAATATTCCATATTCACAAGGGCGTGCAAAATCCAGACACCCGCTTGAAAGCACGCTTACACCAACCGGTAGTATCAGTGAAAGCCTTACACAGGCTGCTAGCATCAGCAGCAGCAGTTTTATCGAAGCCTCGCAACCTAATGGATCGACGGCTCTCCGAGTCAGGTCAGTGATCAAATATGCCAGGGCGTGCAAACCCCAGACAAGCCCTTACACCAACCAGCAGTGTCAGTGGAAGCCCTACACAGTCTGGTGACATCAGAAGCAGCTCCACCGGAGCCTCGCAACCTACTAGTAACGGATCGACGGCTCTTCCAGTCAGGTCAGTAATCGAATATGCCAGGGCGTGCAAAATCCAGATAAGCACTTACACAGACCAGCAGTATCAGTGGAATCCCAACACAATCTGCGGGCATCGGCGGAATCCATACACAGTCTGCGGGCATCAGTGGAATCCCTACACAGGCTGCTAGCATCAGCAGCAGCTCCACCGCAACCTCGCAATCTCATGCATCGACGGCTCTCAGGTCCGCAATATTACATCGAATCAAGCTTATGTGACGAGTTTTGTTTCCTTCCCAGGTCCCTTTCGCACATGCGAACAGTCATCGCAATATCCGTGTCGATGGGCGTGTTGCTCATCATCGTGTTGATCACACTGGTCTTCTGGTTAAGACGCCGTCGAAGAAGTACCGGTGCAGCAGCACGCAGGAAAAACGGACAAGCTAACATTGTGTCGCCGTTCATCCTCGTCGACTCGCACATCGATGTTCCCCAAATCCCTAACATCGATGCCGCCGCCGAAGCGGATGGGCGCAGCATCAGCGCGAGCACGCGGCGGCAGCACCTCGAAAATCAGTTGCGCGCCGCACGCGAGAAGATGGCTGATATAGCGGATCTGGAGAGGAGCACTGCCGCCGCCGCAGTGCCACCGCCCTCAGCTCCGCGTCGGTTTTTGCGTCTCGTATCGACGCGAAGCACCTCGCAGAGGGAGAATGATGGGGGGCAAGATTTGGCGTCGGAGCTGGAGGCTGCAAGGGCGCGGATTCACGAGCTGGAGGCGCACATGAATTCCGAGTGGGCTCTGGGTCTTTCGGACGAGCCTCCGCCGGGGTATACGGCTTAACCTAGGAAGGACTCATTTGCTGGGCAGATACTTATTTCACAACGCTCGGAAGCTCACACTCAATTAATCGCTTCCCGGTGATATTATTTGAACGTTGAGGTTCAACCAAATTTTTTACATAGGGATTCAGAACCATGGTCCTAGTCTGGCGAGGAACAAGCGAAAATCAGCCTATACAGGTATACCGCGCTGCACTCAAGAAATCGTAAACACAGGAAACAAAAGACGTTTTGTTGGGTATTCCCCATGGCTCAAACCCGAATCGAACGGGCGTTCCCTGCTATAATCACTCGCAAAATAGGCAACGCAAGCGCATGAGCGTTCACCACCGAGCCGTTTCATACCTCGTTTTCCCTCGGTCTTACCCCAATTATGTTCCTGCATAGAAGCTCATAACTTGGGCCCCAAAAAAAACCGCAGAAGACTTATACTTATGGTTCAGGCCCGGTGCCTTTTGAAGTGACAGTCCCGGCGATCAGAATAGACTTGTGACATCGCCGCTTACAAAATCATATTTAAGGCGTCGTGAGGCAATTCTGCTGCTGCTTCCGCCCTACTACCTTCCCTAAGTTCCCCTGGCCCATCCTCTTCGTCTTGGGCAAGCCTGCCCTTCGCTACATCTAGTTCTGGCCTGGTGTACCTCTCCGCATTCATCAATTCCGAATCTTGGGGGGGGCAACCCCGCACCCATCGTTCTCTTTCTCCTACCTGCCTGCCTACCTACCTCTGCTATCAAACCGACCTTCGCTTCACCTGGCTCGTCTCCTGTTGCCTCGTCTCCTGTTGCTCACCCCGGATCCCTTATCGCCTCCATTGCGGCTCCCGGCGTGCCTCCATCTCCATGCGGTGAGTTCCCGAGTCAGAAAACTTCGTCACACCCGACCACTCGCATCACATCACCAGGCCCGGATATTCGTCTCCCTGCCACCCGATCACACGCACCTGATGCCCCGCTAGATAACTTGTCTCCACATGTTGAAAAATCTTGCAAAAATTTGTCCTTGGCGGTTCGATTATTTGTCACCACCATGATTGTGCGCGATCTTGGCCAAAATTCCACAGGTGAACTCATTTTTTTCATCCAAAATTCGTCGGGTTTGGGATTGGGCATTTGGCCTTATAAACCCGTGAACTCGACCCCCGATCTCTCACCTCGTGCGATCCTTTTCGCATCTTGGTCTTTGGATAGCAAGCCCTCGCCCTCGACAGACCGACCCCTCGCTCAGAAATGGACATGCAATGGCTGACGCAACCTGTCCTGTGGCACTCTAGCCGTGTGCGCACTGGGTATGACTTCACCCAGATGACCGAGGGCCAAAAAGACCTTATCGAGAGCAGATTCCACGACGTGAGTGGACTGTGGTTTTCGATGCTCTCCGTGCAGGTGCTGACGCGCGTCGAAATGCTGCTCAGTGGTACACGTCGGATTGGGACTATGGATTGACGACGGTGTACTTCTTCTGTGGGGCCATCGGTCTCACGGCGCTGTTGCGCTGGGGCTCCTGGGCGTGGCACCGTCGCTCCCCAGCGCGGGCCTCGCATCCCAGCGTGTTCGACAGATTTGTTGCGCTCGCGGGGTACACCACCAGCCGCGGCTGGCGCGTGAAAGCGCTAGACTACTATTCTCCTCCACTTGCAGCCATATTGGGCGTCGTCGCAATGTGCATCTGGGTCCTCAGTGAGTGCCATAGCGTTCTAGCCAACAGTACGCTGACGGTATCCCAGTCATGACGCTCGCGGTCAGACCTCTTTACTGGCCCAACTCAGCGATGGGCTATTCGCCGCCCATCGCCACCCGGACCGGTTGGATTAGTCTCGGGATTATGCCATTTATGATGTGAGCACTCAATCCGTACCATCTTCTGTCAAGTGCGACGCTTACGCGCACGACAGCGCGTTTGCGACCAAAAACAACTACGTGGCGCTTCTCACTCGCACGTCGCACGAGCGTCTGCAGGTATTCCATCGTTGGTCGGCGCTGTTCATGTGTGCGTACGGCTCCGCTCAACGATAATCACTCTAACTGAAGTGCTGCAGACATCACGTCGCTCGTGCACACCTTCCCGTTCATCGTGGAAGACGTCAGCATGGGGATGATGCAGTCGGAGTGGCGCACAGACCGTTACGTCTGGACCGGCGTCGCGGCGCTCGTACCGCAGGTGCGTTCCTGGCTACTTTTCAGCTGTCCGATAATTCAATCGCTGCGACGCAGACATGGCTCCTTGCGTTGAGCTGGGGTGTTATCCGCAATCGCTATTACGAGTTCTTCAAGAAGTAGGTCTTCGGTCTTTGTGTGTCCATCGCAAGCACTGACGACGAGTTTCTCCCAGACTACACTTCATGTTCGTGAACTCTTCTATTCTGCGTCGCTGAGCTGACATGTTGAACCTACAGCGCTGCGGGAATCTTCATGGCTGCACTCTTCATACATGTCGATTACCAGCTCTCGTCCTGGTACGTCGAGTCTCAGCTCGATCTCTGATCTGCTGAATCCGACCTCCCCGTGCAGGGACTATTTCTGGGCGTCGCTCGCACTCTACGGCACGGTTTGGGTATTCCGTGTCGCGCGCGCCACTATGACTCCCGGCACGGCAACCGTCACCGTCCTGCACGACCGCACCTTGCAGGTACGCATCATCGTGCCCAAGCGATTCCGCTGGTCCGCCGGACAGCACGTCTTTGTGCGCTTCCTCATCGGGCCACTGCATTGGGCCTCCTCGCACCCGTTCACGATCGTCAATCTGCCCACGGTGCACGACGGCGCAGACAAGCTTAACGGTGACAGCAAGAACCACATTAACCTCATCTTGCGCGCGCGCAAGGGGATCACGCAGGCGCTGGAGACGGCCGCGGCAGCGCGGACCAACGGCGAGATGTCTGTGCAGGTGTTTGTTGACGGGCCTTACGGGCACGCCGGGCTCGCCAGCGACCTCCGGCGCTTTGACCGTGTCTTGTTCCTTGCAGGCGGCAGCGGTCCGTTCCATCTCCTCTCCTGAACCCGCGGGTGCGCAGATACTGACCCGCTTTCAACCAGGGGCGACCTTTACGATCCCACTCATGATTGATATGGAGAAAAACAAGGCTGTGCGTCCGCCTGGCGGCAAGATCCAGTCCGTGGTCGCTGTCCGCGACGATGGTACGTGTCTTGTCCCGTCCTTCAGCGTCATGCTGTCTCACTGCACCCACGCAGGTGCATTCACCTGGCTTGAACGGGAACTGCGGCCCTTGTCGGCCTCGGGAGACAACGACGTAGCGCAACACACTCACGTCACCCGACAGCAAATCGAAGAACTCGATCCGGAGAAGGGCGACGCCGCGAGCGGCGGGGACCTAGGATCCCTGCACAACATACGCCCCAACGTCCTCGAGCTCGTCCACGCCATCTGCTCGGACCCCGGCAGAGTCGCCGTCGTCGGTGCGTCCATTCGCTTTGGTGCCGCATCCCTCGTATCTGACGCGTACTTCCTCGCTATGTCAGCATGTGGGCCGGACGAGTTTGCCCATGACGTGCGCCGCGCAGTCGCCGCTGAGCAGATGGCCGTTGCGCAGGGGCACAGCGCCGTCGCCGAGGTGTTCTTGCATGTGGAAAGCTACGGGTAAGTGTAAATCTCATCGGCGATCGCACGCTAATGTCCTCCAGTTGGTAAATGTCCCGTTGTGACGCGTTCTGGGATCGAAGAATCTGCCCAGATTGTGGGTAATTGGATATGCGTCGTAAACATTTTAGTTCTAGTATATCGTTTCTATGCAATATTATGTTTGGTGAAAAGAACTTGGGGTGTGGGGCCGTGGCGGTGCCCGGCAGGAACTTTGTACATACTCATGAAGAGATCCTTTAATTATTGAAGGTTTGTTGGATTTCTGTAACATGTGTCCGTACCAGTGATTGCGGTGACATACGGTTCCAGGGTGGTTCCGTTACTATACGACGAGTCATTATGGTCACTCCACCGAACCGTAGCATATTAGCTCCTCGATCTCAACTCACGCAAGTAAAACGTCCCGATCAATGATATGAATCCACAGTGATCCAAAAAGGCTTCAGGTCGTTCGAATGGCTCGACCCCGAGTCGAACGGGCGATCCCTTCTACATTTACTCATTAAACACCAACCTATGGAGCGAAAGGGCGGACACTCCACCGAGCCGTTCGATGGAGTGTTGGATTCTTGATCTTATGAGTACGAAATGTAGCTGACCGATCCTGTACTTAAACGCCTTGTCTAGTACGAATTTATGATAACGAGGCACTAATAGTCTTGATTCAGAAATGCGTATTGTTTCAGTGTCGAAGCCTCGAAGGCCACTGTCGAACTCTGAGTCCCTGAGATGATTCGATGAATCTCGCGGCCCTGAGAGATGCCGGTTGGATTTTTGGTTGTTGGTCCTTGGAGATGAAACTGGGGACCCTAACCGCTGAGAAAGACTGGCATTTTGAGCAATGAGCAGCATGGGTCAGTTCATCAAAGGAAATAGAAATACAGGCGTGCGCTACTAGAGAAGTGCTTTTTGATACAGCTCAGTGCAAAAATCACGACGTGCTTCCAGAACGCGTGTGGGCCGGCGGAGGTGGGCCGGGGGCTGCAATGCAACACCGCAGTTAGTCAGGTTGAGATCAGCAACGGTTTACAGCGTACGCACCGGAGAATACGCCGCATCAATCCCCAGCGGCGGGCCCAGCGGCTTTGCATGCAATAATTACTTTCTGAAAACAAAAATGGACATTAAACGTACAGGAGGATACTTCACGGCGTCGGCACCCTCCGGTTCCTTCACGTAGGGGGGCGGCGCAAAGTCCGCTGCGCTGGATAGCGGGTACTCGCTGTCCGGGGTGCATGGGTACGGCCCGTAAGGAGAGGGCGCGACTTGCGGGAAGTCGCTGCCCGTGAAGTGCGCAAGCGGGGGGGCGGGACGTACGGCTTTGCCGCCGCGTGCTGCACACGGTGGCGGAGGTTGTGACAGCAGCCGAAGAGGAAGAAGAGTACCGCAGCTATAAAATAAAATAAATTGAGAGAGACATAGATCCGACAGTTAGCTCCCAGCTGTCACGGTATTCCGGGGATCTCGGCGAGGCAAGAACAGAGGAAATAAGTTGAGGCCGAGCGGAGCGATAGCAAGCGACTGACGGGTGTTGATTCGACGAAGCGTACTACGATGAACCAAGATCTATATAGGCGAAGCAGTGCAGGAGGTAACTATCATAATGTCGTGAAGCATAGTAATACACATTTGCGTTGATCGGCCATACCCCTAGTCTCTCGTAGACAGACGCTTCAACAAATGAGCTCGTACCTCTACCATACCCCTGACATCGGCGAGAATGAGGAAGGTGGCCCACCGGCGACGAAGCCAGCAGTGTCAGGGAATAGGGTGCTGGTTGGAGTCGTCTGGGCTGCGAAGAGGCGCGCAGCAAGGAGCGCGAGGCTGGCTGGTGGACGGAAGGAGGGGAGTCACGCTTTGTCACACTTCCGTTATCTTATCGCTCGTGGCGGTGCTCGTTCCTTCTTCGAGCGCCCATGTGCCCTCCTACAGCTTACAGCTTCTGCGCGCCCCGCTGGATTTCTAAGCTCTACACCTTCAAGCTACTCGAAAACTGGGACCTCTGCGGTACTCCTTCGTAGGATTCACGCCTCGGGGAACTTGACGGCCGGAACCACCATCTCCACCTGGTTCGCAGGCTGTCGTCGACATCGTTGCGTTTTGACACCTACCCACCATATACCCATCCTTGGATTCTCTTCACCATGAATCCTCTTCTGCTCCTGTTAGGTCCTCGGCTGGTTACTTGCGCTGCGCTATTTTCGCCCGCCGGGTCTTTTATGGACATGATTGTCGTCTATGTCTGGCCGATATCCCCGCGCTCTCAAAATGCCCTCATCTTAAAGTGGACTCTAATTTCCGTCGCTGACATCGACGCTATAAGCATCGGTTACTGCGAGGACACACACACCGTCTCCGAGCTGTCGGATTACTCCGCGCAGTTTTATTTAGTTGGACTTGAAGGTTTCTCCTCGCACTGCCTGTTCTTCCAAGAAACCATCGGAACAAAAAAGAACTGCAAGGAGTTGATTCTGGTCTATGGCTCGGGCCTGCGTCGAACGGGCGCCTTCTGCTTCTTTTTATCTGAATGTCAACGCGAGCGCAGGTGTGGACCCTCTACAGAGCCGATCTCTGAGTAAATCGGTCGTTCTTAATATCGTCAAGAAAGGAATTCAAATCGCGGCACAATGTCATGGCCATGCTACTCGGATTCCCTTGCAACCCCAAGAGCGTCGGCAAAACATGCCCAAAGGACTCCAAAAATGAAATGAAGGTTCTATTGCAACTCGAACGGCTCATCATCAATGTTCGGCAGTGTCACTTGAAACCATCAAGCGCTATTTGCAAGTCTTTGACCCTCTTACTTCCCTTTCCTCTCGCTGAGTTACTATTCGCCAGTCTTCTCTCAATTTCCGGTGAGTGAACTCTGAATGGAGCACCACAATCCTGGTCTTCTTGTGTGGCGACTGCCAACTGATGATCATCTGACAGATCTTTCGCAAACGAACACGGAACAGTATATGCTATGTGCGTGTTTTTACCTAAATAGAACAGGAATTCAATCCAAGCTTCGCAGACTGCAGATTCTCTAGTTACCCAATGAATTCTACGTAGTTAACCAATCTATCTCGCTGAGCTATAATCCTCTCATGTCGTAGAATTTCACACGAAAATTACATTTTGATATCGTGGAGACCAACAACTTGCCAACGCCCAAAATATACGCCCCTTATATCTGGATCGTGAGCGGTGGGTGGCCTTCCACGCTCATCCATTCGCGCTGGTCGTCCGAATAGCTTCCGCCTGTTCTTACTTCTCCCTTTCCCTGGTCGAGCTTTCCCTCTCTGTAGGTACATGCATTATGCTATGAAGGTACAAACACCACTGACGCGTTCTTCAGGAATCGAAATATGCCCAGTCACAAGTGGGAAAAGACATTTAAAACCATCGATGGCGAGAATGGTGAAGAAATTGGGAATGGTTATAATGTTGGAGGTGGACTGTTGAACGCCGATGGCTTTGGGTACGTCATATCTCTTTTCCGCAACGAGAATGGATGTCACAGGCGTTTTGATGGTGGTATAGCCGAGAGACAAGTGTATACCCCCCCGGCACTCACGCCATGGTCTACCCCTATGTCCGGCATCTCCACAATCGCCAGGACACGGCGATCTCTGCCGAGTTCTCTGTCATTAACGCCCTACTTTCCGCAGAAGCTGCCGTATGTGAGTTCCTAATCTACAGAAGGCCTGACTGAATGTCGCAAAAAGTCCGAGAAAGCCGCCGCAACAGCGGCCGGAGTCAATACCACCAAGACCCACGCGAGCACCCCGACGTACGTTTCTCTCCATGAAGCATCGATAATGCCAGAGGTGTTCTAATTTCTGTATCCAGCGGAGCGAAAGCGTCCGACCCGACCACACAGGGGTACGCTTCTCTCCCTGAACCATCGATCTGACCGGATAAAATAAAATACGCATCACAGACCAACCTTTACATCCGCTTCAAGTCTGCCTTCCACAGCGCAAGGACTCTCTGATTCACAAACGTACGCAATACGACCTATGCAATAGATGAAAACCGAGACAAACGTTTACACCATCTAGCGGTATGAGTGGAAGCCCTACACACTCTAACACCATCAGTAGCAGCTCCAGAGGAGCTTCGCAACCTGATGCATCGACGGCTTCTAGGTTAGTAATATCACATCGAACCAACCTTATGTGACGGGTGTTGTTTCCCTCCCAGGTCCCTTAGGCACGCGCAAGTAGTTATCGCAATCGCCGTATCGATGGGGGTCTTGCTCATCATCGTGTTGATCACACTGGTCTTCTGGCTAAGATGCCGTCGAAGAAGTACCGGGGCAGGAGCACGCAGGACAAACGGCCAAGCTAACACTGTATCGCCGTTCACCCTCCTTGACTCGCAGACCGATGTTCCCCACAACCCAAACATCACTGGCCCTGAGTCTGATGGGCGCTCGATCAGCGCGAGCACACTGCGCCGACAACACCTCGAGAATCAGTTGCGCGCCGCACGCGAGAAGATGGTCAATATAGCGGATTTGGAGCGAAGCTCTGCATCTATCGCCGCAGCGCCACAACCCTCGGGCCCACATCGATTCTTCCGTCTCGTGTCGACGCGAGGCACCTCGCAGAGGGACAGCGATGGGTCGCGCGAGCTGACGTCACAGCTGGAGGCTGCAAGGGCGCGGATCCACGAGTTGGAGGCTCACATGAATTCCGACTGGGCTTTGGGTCTTTCGGACGAGCCTCCGCCGGGGTATACGGCTTAACCTAATCATCACTCTTTCTTTGAGGCAGATATTTACTTCACGAGTCTGGTGTTGACGACTATCGAACAGATACATATGTAACACGACAGCAGGCTTGCAATTCAATATTCAGCTGCCTGCTGTTTTTTGTCCCGCGTAATCCTCAGGTTGTCCTGAGAGTTCGAGGGCGTAAATTACAATTGCATTGATTCATGCAGAACCTTCGGCGGGAAGCGTCTCAGTTTCGGATCTGTTCTTCACGGTTTATATGAATCCGTTATGATGTTTTAAAGGTCGATGGTTAATGTTCAACGAAGTTCCAAGGCCAATTGGGTCTGGCGGCGAACACAAGTGGTCAACACCGGAAACAAAGATCTGTCCTCATGGCTCCGGCCCGAATCGAACGGGCGGTTCCAGCTGCATCAGTCAACATTCGCTTTGATATACTCAACGCAAGCGTGGGCCGTCCACCACCGAGCCATTCCATACCTCGTTGTCCCTGAATCTTACCTTCCAGTAAATTAATCGTCTCGCAGAGACATTCAGTGAATTGGACAAAAAGGCCAACCGCAGAAGACCTATCATGTCTCGGGCCCGAGTTGAACGGACGCCCCCTCCTGCATTTTTTTTGAGCGAAAGAGTGGACCCTCCACCGAGCCGTAGCATATTATATTAGCTCCTCGATCTCAACTTCCGCAAGTAAAGCGTCCCGATCAATGACATGAATCTACGGTGATCCAAAAAGGCTTCACGTCGTTCGAATGACTCGACCCCGAGCCGAACGGGCGATCCCTCCTGCATTTACTCATTAAACACCAACGTATGGATCTAAAGGGAGGACACTCCACTGAGCCGTTCGATGGAGTGTTGGTTTCTTGATCTTATGAGTACGAAATAAGTGTAGCTGACCGGTCCTGTAAACGCCTTTTCTAGTACGAATTTATGATAACGAGGCACTAGTCTTGATTCAGAAATGCGTATTGTTCCAGTGTCGAAACCTCGAAGGACACTGTCGAACTCTGAGTCCCTGAGATGATTCGATGAGTCTCGCGGCCCTGAGAGATGCCGGTTGGAATTTTGGTTGTTGGTCCTTGGAGATGAAACTGGGGACCCTAACCGCTGAGAAGGACTGGCATTTTGAGCAATGAGCAGTATGGGTCAGTTCATCAAAGGAAATAGAAATACAGGCGCGCGCTACTAGAGAAATGCTTTTTGATACACCGAAATTACGACATGCTTCCAGAACGCATGTGGGCCGGCGGAGGTGGGCCGGGGGGCTGCAATGCAACACCGCGGTCACTCAGGTTTAGCTCAGCTCAGAAAAAGTCAGTAGGGGAGCTCAAAATAGAACCTGCAGGACTGCTTTTTTTTTTTTTTTTTGCAGGCTGCTTTTCGGCTGCCTGCAAAAAAAGCGGAGTAAGCAGACCTACAGGTTCTACTTTGAGCTCCCCTAGTAGCAGACTCACTGGAGAATATGTCGCATCGATCCCCGGCGGCGGGCCCAGCGGCTTTGCGTACGAGTGAAAAATTATTCTCTGTCAAGTATCAAAATAAAGATAAAACGCACGGGAGGATACTTCACGCCGTCGGCACCTTCCGATTCCTTCACATACGGGGGCGGCGCAAAGTCCGCTGTGCCAGATAGCAGAGACTCGCTGTCGGGGGTGTACGGGTACGTCCCGGAAGGAGGTGGCGCGACTTGCGGGAAGTCGCTGCCCGTGTGGTGCGAGAGCGGGGGCGGGGGCGGGGGCGGGACGTACGACCTTGCGGCCGCGCGCTGCACACGGTGGCGGAAATGTAGACAGCAGCCGAAGAGGAAGAACAGTACCACAGCTAGAAAAGAAAAGAAACAGTTAGTAGTTCCAGGCGAGAATGAGGAAGGTGGCGCACCGGCGATGAAACCGGCAGTGTCGGGGGAGAGGGTGGTGTGGCGGGACTTGTTGGAGTCGGTCTGGGCGGCGACGAGGCGCACAGCAAGGAGCGCGAGGCTGGGGGTGGTGAAGGGAGGAGGGAAGTCACGCTTTGTCACACTTCCGTTATCTTATCGCTCGTGGCGGTGCCCACTTTTGCTTCGAGTGCCCATGTGTGCCGCCCGCCCCTACAGCTTACAGCTTCTGCGCGCCCCGCTGGATTATCTAAACCTTCAAGCTACTCGGAAACTGGAGCCTCTGCGGTGCACTCCGCTTCGTGGGATCCACGCCTCGGGGAACTTGAAGGTCGGAACCACCATGGCACATGCTCCACCTGTTTCGCAGGCTGCCGTCGACGTCGTTGCGTTTTGATACCTACCCACCAAATACCCATTCTTGGATTCTCTTCACCATGAATCCTCTTCTGCTCCCGTTAGGTCCTCGGCTGGTTACTTGCGCTGCGCTATTTTCGCCCACCGGATCTTTTATGGACATGATTCTCGTCTACGTCTGGCCGATATCCCCGCGCTCTCAAAATGCCCCCATCTTAAAGTGGATTCTGATTTCCGCCGCTGACATCAACGCTATAAGCATCGGTTACTGCGAGGACACTGTTAACATATGAGCATTCATCGTGCTATGCGTCGGCGCCTACTCCAGATTGTCTTACCGGAGTAAGCACTGGCTTATGTAACTCCCATCACTTTATTTTCCTCTCACTGGTTCTTACGACGAACTAAGTGAGAGGTATGTCTGATATATTTACTCGCTATTCATTCGATACTTGATATTCATAGCTCTGTACTTACAATCATTGTACAGGTAAATATATCTCACTGGTTCTTACGACGAACTAAGTGAGAGCTCTGTACTTACAATCATTGTACAGAGATTCCATGGTTCACAGACACACACACCGTCTCCGAGCTGTCGGGTTCTCATATTATTCTGCTCAGCTTATATTTAATTGAACTTGAAGGTTTCTCCTCGCACTGCCTGTTCTTCCAAGAAACCATCGGAGCAAAAAAAAACTGCAGGGAGTTGGTTCTCGTCTATGGCTCGTGCCAGAGTCGAACGGGCGCCTTCTACTTCTTTTTATCTGGATGTCAACGCGAGCGCAGGTTACGAATACTTATGTAAGTAAGTGATCGTCCATTTAACAAACTGATATGAGGATTTCGCGACCTCTCTCAATCCTTGTTCCATTTTCCATGCCTGGTAAATAGTGGCTGTGTTGAAGGCTTTTTAAAAACTTTCACTACAATTTTTGTGATATATTAGTGGCGGTACCCCTCATCGAAATCTGGAGGTTGCCTGTTCGACTCCCCACATTCGCATTTTTTTAAAATCCTTTATTTCTCCTTTCTCCTTATTACTCATATTCATTGTCTTCTTCGTATATCTTTTATTGTTATTTTATTTTTAGCCAAATCTATGACTCCTCGTATCGCGTGGTACGGCCGTTTGCTTAAATTTGTGAAAACACAAAAGTTTTGCGCGCTGTCACGTGCATTATGCCGAATGCTGCCGAGGTGTTTGGAGGTGTTCAAACTTCGTTTTGGGGGGCAGTCTTCATGTGTAGAATGTGAAATGCTCATTTAAAGTTTTTTCGAACACCCGGAATCCAATATGTGACCAGTATTCGACCCGATTCTATCCCGGCAGCTCCGGCATTGGTCGGCATCACAATCAAACTTGCACGTGACAGCGCGCAAAAACTTTCGCGTTTTCACGAATTTAAGCAAATGGCTGTAAGTCATGATTAAGAAAGCCTGGATGCCCACATTGTGGTTCAGTGTGTGATTATAATTTATTGGCCTGACTCCTGCTGACTCAGGGACTCAACACAGATTGCTATTTTTTTTATTCTTGTTCTCTTTACATATTCTGTAATGAATATCCCAGCTTCTCATGTCGTAGCCGAGCAGATAATGAGGGCATGAAACTATGTATGTCTAGTTCATGGCTTCATCTAGTTTGTCCACCTTGGTGTTCAACCTCAGACGGCGGAATTGCTCCTGTGCCCCTTTGAAATCCTCATCATCACTAACATCCTCCTTCACTCTGTACTGCATAGGTGTCACATTGTGCGCCGACACTTTATGTTTATTGATGTTTGATGTTGCCGCTGCACTTGTGGAACGTGCAATGTGAGCTTCCGCACATGGTAAGTATAAATAGCACCGCTTAATTCGCTCACTCACCTTCGTCAAACTTGGATGCAACAGCATTAACGTCCTGAGCACGAGCTTGCACATGTCCACATCTTTCCCGTGGTGCATCTTAAATGCAATGACTGCGAATCCCATTTCAACAATGTGGCGACCCATCCTAAACGCGGATGGATTCTTGCTAATGGGGCTGTCGGCGTACGGTCAGTTCTATGTATGGCTCTCCTCCCTGAGACAGCGTCTGTGTGTGGTGCTATGTGGATTATTGAAGCTTTATCTTCACATGCTGTACAATTAACTGCAAAGCACATCAGATGGTGACGGTGGGTATTCCGAAATATAATTTGCTCCTGAACATAACTATCGTCATCTCCCCTTGTTCATTCTTCCCACCCCTGTCATGGAGCAAATAATCTCGGATGAAAAGAGGGCCATTGGAATGGCAAGCCTCCTGGACTCTTACACCAAAAACAACAGGCCTTGTTGCTTGGGCATTCAAGAAGTGATTATTTAGAACAGCAAACATACTACATAAAAAACTCATAAGTATGAAGTTCCTGCCGGGCACCGCCACGGCCCCACACCCCAAGTTACGAGTACTTATGTAAGTAAGTGATCGTCCATTTAACAAACCGATATGAGGATTTCACGACCTCTCTCAATCCTTGTTCCATTTTTCGTGCCTGGTAAAATAGTGGCTGTGTTGAAGCCTTTTTAAAAACATTCACTACGATTTTTGTGATATATTAGTGGCTGTACCCCCCCAACGAAATCTGGAGGTCACCTGTTCGACCCCCAAAATCCGCATTTATTTTAAATACTCTGTTTTCCCTTTCTCCGCATCTCCCATATTCATTGTCTTCTTTGCCGTTTTTATTTTTAGCCAACTCTATGGCGATACGAGGAATCCTTGACTTCTATCTAATTTTGGTATGACATCGGATATATCCTTTCCCACGTCGTCGCTTGGGCCTAACGGCGGACCGAAGTGGAGGTGGATAAAGCAAAGACTAGCATGACGACGAAAAGAGTAATAGAAAGGCAATGGTGATTGAAGCTGAAGAGGACAGCACAGCAAGGCCCGCTTATCGTACTATTGATCCGATCGGACTTAATCGGCGGATGCTACATACAACATAAAAACTCATAAGTACGAAGTTCCTGCCGGGCACCGCCGCGGCCCCACACCCCAAGTAAGGAATTCAAATCGCGGCACAAAGACTTGACGTCGTTTCATACCCGATTCACTCATGGCGATGCTACTCGGATTCCCTTGTAACCCCAAGAGCGTCGGCCAAACATGGCCAAAGGACTCCAAACATGAAATGAAGGTTCTACTCGAACTCGAACAGCTCATCATCAATGTTCGGCAGTGTAACTCGAAACCATCAAGTGTTATTTGCAAGTCTTTGACCCTCTTACTTAGTTTGAGGTGGTTAGTTTCCTCTTCGCTGTGTCGACCTCCCTTTCCTCTCGCTGAGTTACTATTCACCGATCTTCTCTCAATTTCCGGTGAGGGAATTCTGAATCGAGCACCACGGTCTTCTTGTGTGGCGACCGCAGACCGATGATCATCTGACAGATCTTTAGCCCACGAACGCTCAACAGCATATGTATGTGTGTGTCCATCCAAATAGAACATAAATTCAATCCACCTTCCTCAGACCGCACATTATATAGTTCCCAATGCATGCTACGTAATTAACCAGCCTCATCCGTGGTGGTATATCGCTGACCTCCAAATCTTCCCCTGCCGTAGAGTTCCACAGGAATATGATTCGACATGCCGTCCTATATCGTGGAGACCAACAATGTGATATCGAGATCTGCCAACGCCCAAAATACTACCCTTATATCTGCATTGTTGTACGGTGGGTCGCGTGCTACCGTCATCCCTTCGCGCTGGTCGTCCAAGTAGCTTCCCGAATCCCGCTATCCTTGCTCTAATTTTTGGGCTTTTTTTCTTTGTGGATCTTTCAATTGTGTTCTGTGAGTTCAAGTCACTGAGGCTCTCTTCAGGAATCGACATATGCCCAGTCACAACTGGGAGAAGAAAACACTAGTCAATGACGGGAATGGCGGGAATGGCGGGAATGGTGGAAGTGGAGGGAATCCTATCAGTGGAGGTGCCCGCCCTACGTAGGTTGCCTCTCTTTCTGCGCCGATGATGTAGTCTCATTCCAGTATCCAGCGGAGACACAAGTGTGCTGAGCACACCGACGTGCGCTTCTATCATTAATCGTCGATGTGAACTAATATACGGATCATAGACCAACCTCCCCATCCGTTTCAAGTCTGCCTTCCACAGCGCAAGGACTTTCCGCTTCACAAACGTACGCAATCTCCTGCTACAAGAATATCTCGTATTCAATGGATGAAAACCCAGACAAACGTTTACACCAACCAGCAGTATCAGTGGAAGCCCTACACAGTCCAGCAGCATCAGCAGTAGCATCATCAGCGGCTCCAGCGGAGCCTCGCAACCTCATGCATCGTCGGCTCTCAGGTCAGTATGTAATATCACATCGAACCCGCCGTATGTGACGGGTGTTGTGTCGTTCCCAGGTCCCTTAGGCACACGCGAGCAGTTATCGCGATCTCTGTGTCGATGGGCGTCGTGCTCATCATCGTGTTGATCACACTGGTTTTCGGGTTAAGACACCGTCGAAGACGTACCCGTACAGCAGCACGCAGGACGAACCAACAAGCTAACACCGTTTCGCCTTTCACCCTCCTCGACTCGCAGATGGATGTTCCCAACAACTCAAACACCACTGCCCCTGGTCCCGACGAGTCTAATGGGCACAGCATCAGCGCGAGCACACTGCGGCGGCAGCACCTGAAGAATCAGTTGCGCGAGAAGATGGTTGATATAGCGGATCTGGAGAGGAGCACTGCGGTCGCAGTGCCACCGCCCTCAGCTCCGCGTCGGTTTCTGCGTCTCTTGTCAACGCGAAGCACCTCGCAGAGGGAGAGTGACGGGGGGCAAGATTTGGCGTCGGAGCTGGAGGCTGCAAGGGCGCGGATCCACGAGCTGGAGGCTCACATGAATTCCGAGTGGGCTTTGGGTTTTTCAGACGAACCTCCGCCGTGGTATACGGCTTAACCTAGCGAGCCTGGCAATCACTCTTTATTTGAGGCAGATATTTACTTCTTCACGAGTCTGGTGTTGGCGCGACTAGCGAACAGATACATATGTAACACGACAACAGGCTTGCGATGCAATGTTTTTTCCCCGCGTAATTCATCCTCAGGGTTCGAGAGCGAATCAATTTTGTAAATTACAATTGCATTGATTCATGTAGAGTTTCCTCGGGAAGCGTCTCAGTTTCGGATCTGTGCTTCACGGTTTATCTGAAGTATCCGTTATGATGTTTTGAAGGTCAATGGCTAATGTTCAACAAGTTCCAAGGGGAATTAAATCTGGCGGCGAACACAAGTACACCGGAAACAAAAATATCTGTCTTGAATCAGTCAACATTCGCTTTGAAATATTCAACGCAGGTGTGGGTCGTCCACCACCGAGCCGTTCCATAGCTCTTACCTCCCAAGAAATTAATCCTCTCGCACAGAAACTTTGAACCAAAAAGACAACCGCAGAAGAATTATGGCTCAGGCCCGAGTCGAACGAGTGCCCCTCCTGCGTTTACTGACAAAGTCTTAGATGCATGAAGTGAAAGGGCGGACCCTCCACCGAGCCGTAGCATCTCGTATTATATTAGTTCCTGAATCTCAACTAAGTACTAAAGCGCCCCCATAAATGTTGAATCCACAGTGAGTACGAAATAGTAAGTGTCTCAGTTGAAGCCGTTCCTGGTACGAGTTTACAATGATGAGGCACGGAGGTTAAACGTGTGAACGCCCTCTGACTCAGATTCCGAGGTTCGATGAATCTCGTGGCCTCCTGGAGATGGAACCGGAGACCAAAGTGCTTATTGAGGCTGAGCGATGCAGACCTTCGCGTCATGTGGGTACCTCCTCTCATTAATTGTCCGTCCAACGCTGACTGTGTTCTTCTTGTCTCCTGTATCTCTCCCTCCATTGTGGCTCTCTCCCTTGCCAACCACACATCCAAGGCTACCGACGCTGACCCTGCCGGCAGCCTCAACTCGTCCTCATCGGGGTCCTCGGGCAGCTCGTCCTCATCGGGTAGTTCCTCTGGTTCTTCTGGACCCGATGGCTCATCGAACCAGACGACGGGATCAAGTAAGAGCGGCACCAGCGCGGGCGCCGCCCTTCGGTTCTCGTGTGTGGGTGTGCGGGTACTGCTCCTCGCCGCTGCCCTCCTCTCTTTAGGTCTTGAATTTTTATCACTCTTTATTTGATTCAATTACTGGGATTTGACAACTACTGGGATGACTCCTTGGTACCGATCCCGATACCATTGCTCAGACCCCATACACAGTTGTGTGTCGGACCTGTACCCACACTCATTAAACTAATACACTGATATTTGTGTGATTTGGATTATTGATCTGCTTCCGCACGGCGCGACGAAAGCATTTTATCTACTGACACAGATTTTCGACCATAGGCTTACGAAGTTGCAGCAAAATTCCTGTTCTTGCATGTAAATAAATAAATATTTTCAATATTCAGTTGACTATTCCATACTACACAACAGCCAAGTGCTTACTTACTACCCCATAAATATTAGAAGAAGACCTAAACAATGGCCACACTGAACGGAGACAGAAACAAAACAAACTGTTACAGCTATCCAAATTTGATGGAGTGTATCACAACCAGGATTACTGTGCAACCATGCCAACCCCTGTTTTCTCCTGACTCTGGTAGACTGTGTCCTCTGCTGCAATATTAGATACAGATGTATCTTTTTCAATGGACAGCACTGTGGTGTCAGTGGTGGGTGCCTCAAGCTTGCTCAGATATGCAATTGTTTTCTGGTGTGCATCTGACATTTCTTGGTCAAGTGATTCAAGTCTGGCATTGACTTGAGCTATATCCTTTGCTTGTGATGATCGTTCGAAGAGTGGGAGAGCCTCTCTCCAAAATTCTGCTGCCTTTTCCAGATCCCCTCTGTGTTTTGCAATATCTCCAAGACGCAACATGCAACCGGCCCTGCTACAGTGGACATCCATATATGTGAATCCTTTCAATGCTACAATGAAAAGATTGTGTGCTGTGTGCTCATCTCCCTCAGAAAGAAACACATCCCCCATGAAGCGGAGGGCCTTGTAAAGTCCTAGTTTCTCTTGTGTTTTCTGTGTCTGAACCAAGTATATCACTGTCCATGTATATGGCCAGTTTACATTGGGAGAAATCCAGCGGCCAACATCAGCAAGTCTCTCTAGACAGTAGGATACAGCTGCAAGGTCTTTTCCCTGCGCTGCATTCAAACATTGCTGTAACAAGTCCTTTGCAGCCAGTGTATTGCCTTCTCTGAGATTAAGTTCTGCGGAAACAGTTTCACACCGATTTACCACCCTACTAAACCCCAAGGTGGTGAATGTTGCCTTTGCAATGTCCAGATTCTGGTTCACTTTGAGGACATCTGCACCGATTAGAGCATCAATCCCAGCAATATTAAGCAAGGCATGGGCATTAGAATATGGAGATTGCTGAGCAGAAGTCTTCTGGGCAACCTCACTGTAGATGCTACGGGCCTCCAGATATTCAGATTTGAGTGCATTAATTACTGCCAAGTTCCCCAAGACACGGCGATCCACATCACCTCCCTGCATGCCACAACACTCCAGAAGCTCTCTTGCTTTGTGACATGCAAAAACACTTTTTTTCAGATTACCCAGAGCTATGAGACATGTTGCCTCTGTCCTGAGTGCTATTGCCTGCTGATATAGACCGCCACACAATTGGGCAATTCGTTGTGATTCACGAGCCTGCATTCTAGCTACTGGATAATCACCAGTGCCATGCTTGAGTTCAGCAATGTGATGGACCGCGATAGAGTGCTGCATTGAGTCTCCACAAAGCTTTGCCAATGACAATGCCTTTTCAAAGTATTGTGCCGATGTAGAAACATCATTTTCATGAAAATGATAGTAATTCCCAATTGCATTATAGAATTTGGCTATGGTGTATGTCAGAAAACATTTCCCAATAATATTTGTAAACTTACCCTCTAGCCCTGGATCATGGAAGTGCTGAAAATGAGCCATGCCTTGCTGGACCAGGAGCTCTACATTGGCAATTGGATGGTTAAATAGTGTGTGAAGTACTTCAACAACATATATTGCTTCTACTTGGTGGTCACAGGGCTGAGGGAAAACAACCGGAATTTGATCCATTAACCTAGTACGACCATGACCGGTGACTCGACGGAAATTGTTCAGGACAAGTGTGCATTTTATAGCATCTGTGAGATGTGTGTCAGGTGAATGTAATTCCAGCTGCAATATTTGTTCCAAGTTCCCAAGATTCAAGGTTATCTGGTTGATATGTGTATTGTTCTGGTGAAAGGTGCGGTGTTTCCTGTGCAATTCCAAGAGTGAATGGAAGTACTGGAAAAGTGGATGAAAGAGTGCCAGTGATGGAGGATAGAAGTGGTGGATATGTTCTCTAATAGGCACCAGCGACTTCAGCCGCTTTTTGTTATCCCAATATGCCAAGGCAGCGGAGAGCAATATAGCTCTGCACTTCCAGAGATCTTGGATGGGGAGACCACATTGGACAAGCTCGGTGTCTGAAAGCCCATCTGGAAGGATTGAAAGAAGACTTAACAAATCCAAGGCACCAGGACAAGACACCATATGGGGACTTGAAAGTGACACAGTGATGGATGCATCCAAACTAGATCCTTTGTCATACCCAGTCGAAATTAGAGTTGTCTTTTCTGTCTCCCAGCGGGCCAAGACATTAGCACAACCCTCATAGTCAACCAGATGTGCAATAAGATCTACTGCAAGAGGCAGGTTATTGGCCAAGTAGAGCAGCTGGTCAATGTCTTTGCTATCATGGCAATCATCTGCAATTTCAATGAAGGTCTGTCGGGCTGCATCATATGACAAGGGCTTCAAGGGCTCCAAAAAAGGACGAGTCCAGCGGACTTTGGCAGGCCTCTCAGCACCTCTCATTGTGATCTATTGAAATATGAGCAAGTGTAGTTGTCCTGAGAGCTATAAACTTACTATCAATGCTATGTCTTGCACATCAGTGAGCAGGGACAGAAATTCTTCAACACCACTCCGAGATTCCACTGATTCCCATGGTGTTTCCAAATTATCCAAAATGAGGAGGCAAGGTGGGCTCCTGGAAAAATGCTGAACCACTGCTTTTGTAAGGTCCTTTCCTGCCTTCAGTCCCAGATGAGACCCAATCAGTGCTGCCAATTGAATGCTGGTTGTTGCAGAATCAGTAGCCACAAAGAACCTGTGCTCATATTTGGTAGCCACCTCAGGGTGGTGGAGAGCAGCTCTTGCAAGACTTGTTTTCCCCATTCCACCTGCACCTATAATTGCTATCCTGGCAGATTTAGATTCGTGTAGAAGATTTTGCACAATCTGCTTGAGTTCTGCTTCACGCCCATAGAATATCTTTGGCATTGCTGGCAACATAGAAAATGAATTTGAACTGTATGAACCAATCAGTATTACACCAGTGGTAAACATGTGAGTTGTAAACATGCCTGTTTGACTTGGTGTGCATTTGGTACACCTGATTACAAATTGTAAGGTTGAATTTACCACTGGCAAGAGATGCTCGTGCGTACAAAAGATGATGTGTCTGAAATTGAGCCATCCGAAAGATTGGAAATTAATTCCAGTAGTTCTTTGTGCATATTCTCAGTTCTCTCTTTCATGGAGCTGATGTCTGCGAATAAAGACAGACCCTGCTCAATCTGATTGATGTTCAAGTGGGAACTGCATCTTCTTGAAGAAACATTTACCTTGAACACTGCAAATGCCTGTTGTAATCCATCGTGGCAATCTTTAAGGAGGATGTTTGTCTCGCTCTGCTGGAAAAAGTGCTTGATCTTGTTTCCATCCTGTTGCACTTCAATAAAAGTGTGTATCTTGTGAAGTGTCCTGTGTGCCCAGATTTAGCACTTGCAAACAACTGATGAGAGATGAAAACCACTTTGTGAAATTTCCCATATGTTCCAACATTGCCGGCGGGAGGGTCCCTGCTAGCTCTGCTTTGATATGGAGACTGATAATGACATGGAGCACACGATAGATGTCTCCAATGAGTTGGATACATTCATCCTTGCTTCTTTTTATCTTCTGTAGACATATCAGATATTCTGCCTGTTTCAATTCAGAAAAGATGGATTATTGCCTGCACTCCCGTAATCAAAGATGCAACTGTGCTTGAAATGGCTAACATAAAAGGCGAGCCAAATGCATCATTGACTTCATTGAGCAAAGGGACAAGAGGAGTCAAACAACTTATGAGGTTGTTCAGTTGAATCTGAGTGACAGTAGGCTGGCGGGGCATTTTGGAAAGGGCGGACAACGGGCTGGGTGATATGAGCATTTATATCTTCCCACCTGTGGAAGCCAATCTTCATCTGATGTCAGAAGATCAACAGTGCCCGATGAACTGTCAGATCAAGGCCCAGGGCAGAATCAGCATGTAGAACCGCATACCTGGTTAGTTCCTGGGCCTTTTCTTAACCTGATCATGTGGGATCATATTCTCCGAGGATGTCCCCCGGGTAATCTGTATTCCTTCCTTCAGTTCTGTAAAGGCTCTACCACATTATGACATATAATTCGGCAACCTCTCGTTTGGCTCCAAATGGTAATATATCAATATCATTTAAATCATCAAGAAGTTGAGAAGACCGGGGTGGAAAGAAGGCAAGGGGAAAGACGTCGGAGTCAAGAAGTAACCGTCTAGCCTCAAGTTATTTTGAGAGTCTGGGCCTGTGTGGCGTATACCTGCGCATGATCCGTGGCACTGTGTTTCCCCTAGGCTCGAATCCAGCCTGTCTATGAAAGTAAACCTGTCGATAGACAGGCTGGTCGATAATTGCCGGGGTCTGAGTTTGAATTGCCGATATAAGCGGGTTCCCTAAAAAGGTTATTCCGGACCGAGTTTTCCGTGCGGGCGGCAATCAGATGCAAACAATGACAGAATATGTAAATATTAGCTAGAATATGTAAATATTAGCTAGCACACGCAGACCTTGGACGTTTTCTATCGGATAAAGTGGAATGTGTTCATAAATTAGTTCGAAACATTCCTCTCTCTTACATTTACAAATTTATTTGAAGACGGGCAAGTCCGTGAATAGCCTTATTTGGTAACCCGCTCGTATTGGAAATTTAAACTCAGATCGACCGGTCTGTCTATCGACAGGTTTACCTTCATAGACAGACGGTAACCGTTCTATGTTTCCCCAGCTTCACAATGGAACGGTACAGTAATTTTTGTTGGTAACGTCCTCGAAATTAACAGGCCGTGTATTGATCCTCCTCAAAAAAAAAAAGAAAGCAAGTGCACTCGACCAGCAAGAGGTCGACTTCGTGGATGAAACAAATCTACATTCGCTTCTCTAGGTTGACGCTTGGTATGGTTTGAGGTTATAATACCAAAGCACGGGCCTAAACTCACAGACAACTCGGTTTTCCTAGATCCTCCAAACGCCCGGCTTATAAGTAGATGAAACGGAGGCGTGCCATTAAGCGCCGCTCAAAATGTAGTTCTTCGGCAGCTGCTTCCTGGGATAGAACTGGGACCCAAACCGCTTTTCGAGGCTGAGAATGAGTGGCATTTTGGGTGTGTCGAAAACGCTTTCGTCAAACAAAAAATAGAAATACAGGTGTGCGCTACCAGGTACTTGGGTACTCTTTAATACAGTCCAATGCGATCAGGACAAGTGCCGTAAAATCACGACGTGCTGCCAGGACGTGTGTGGGCTGGCGGAGGCGGAGGTGGGCCGGGTGGCTAATGCATTGCAACGCAGTCAGGTTGGGCTCAGGAACAGTCTGCAGTGGACGCACCGGAGAATATGCCGCATCGATCCCTGGCGGCGGGCCCAACGGCTTTGCATACGAGCGAGCGTCAGAATAATTTTCTGAAAAGAAAATGAAGATAACACGCACGGGTGGATACTTCATGCCGTCGGCGCCCTCCTTCACGTACGGGGGCGGCGCAAAGTCCGCTGCACCGGCTGCTGGGTACTCGCTGCTGGGGGTGTATGGGTACTGACCCGGAGCGCGGGAGAAACGCGGTGGGGGCGAGCCGTATTGGATCCCGTGCGGGAAGCCGCTTCCCGCATGCGTCAGCGGGAGCGGGGGCGGCGCAATCCCAGCCGCACGCACACGCTGAATACGACGGCGCTGGATGCCGCAGCAGAGGAGAAAGAGGCAGACGGCCGCTGGGGACACATCCGTCAGCTCGATAGCTCGCATTTTTCACACGGGGAATAGGATGGCTCACCAGCGACAAAGGCGACAGCGGGGAACGATAGAATCACATGGTTTGAGTTGCCGTTGTTGTTGTTCTGCGCCCGGGCGAGACGGGCGGTGGTGAGGGCGAGGAGGGAGAGTCTGAGGGTTGCGTGTCGTTCGCGCATGGAGGGCGAAAGGAAGCTGTTGACTTCATTAATGTTATTGTTAAATATGGGGTCTCCGCACCGCACCAAGCCGATGGGAAGACATGCACATTTTGGGTAAGGCCGGTCTTCCGGAAGTTCCCAGGCAGGTTTCCGGGTTCTTCATTCAGGTCCAGGGCTTCTCGAAGACTGCGGCCGTCTTTGTATTCTACGCGAGCACGGCTACGGTGACCAGATGTCAGCCCTCCAGCCTGTCCACGGATATTATTCCGCTCACTCGGCTGTAAAAGTCTGACTTGGGCCTTGCTGTGTTATTTTTGCGAGTCCTATTTCTGTTATCGCCAGGTGGACTCACGCCTTCAAAAAACGGGGAAAGTACGGCGCTGACGCCCACATGACGTCGGTCTTGTGGTAATACTTGCGCACGTCCAACGCTCGTCGGTGTGTCGCTGGCGCAGAGCGGATCATGATGCGTAGAGAGTGAGCTGTGAAGAGCCTAGCGGAGTTCGGCAGTGGCGCACCCGGCTTCGGGAGCCGGTGATCGCCGGCAACACAGCTCCGACTTTATCCGCCCTCGTGTCATTTTTTTTGCCCACCTCCTTGGCTCGGTCTGAGGTAGGTAAGCAGGTAGCATTACACGGCACGGTCCAGAAATGCATCTGTCTAAGCATTTGGTCTCCGGATCAAGTTAAGTATATACCTCTCTGATTCGTGCATCGCCCATTCCACTGCAAGCTCTCTACTGTTTCTTTGCTGCACGAGTCTGGAGTGGCTTGACATCCACGGACATCGGGTAGGTGGTTTGGCGCCCTCTCTGAAGTCGAAAGTGGTCGAAGCTCCTGCCGAACATCCGATCAAACGGCAGCTAGCCTTACGGTAGCCTCGTGCCTTCGTAAGTCCACTTTCCTCCGACTCTCATGGCCGCGTATGTGGAAACCTCCTGGAAGCGCGCGGTCTGCGATGTAATCCTCTATCCTGCGGATGGCAGCGAGCCACACATCACTACCCGGACCCTCATTGAATGGCAGGCAATGCAGCATTTGAACGGCTTGGACCCGTACACGATCAATGTGGGAAATCCACCCGACAAGATGTTTGCGCGACATTCAAAGATCTGGGGTGTCGAAAGTCTCGACCGTGACGAACAGTATGTTCTTTATCATAACATCAGTCCCGAGCTCCCGGTGAACCTCGCCATGGCGCGTGTGGTCGGTGTTGATCCAATGAAACGCGGACGACGGCTTATGTGACGGGGTGACGTCTTCATTGTGAAGAGACGTGAATGGGCACCCCGTCTTGGGAGGTGGGGACACAGCGCTTGGCAAGACTCCAGCGATATGTACATGGAATACCTCGATATGCCACCCCATACATTTTGGATAAATGGCTGCACTTCCTACAAAATGCGGTGAACTGTGCATTCGCTTCGCCTTCCAAATTACTCTGCTCTCACAAATCTTTCTGTAGATGAATCCAGCTGGAAGGACTCGGCTGGAGGATTGTTTTGGTCATGTAGGAAAACTGACCGCCAAATCATATACGGTATACCGGAACATATTCCACTTTTGGTGCCGGCCCTGGTCCGACACGGGCGGCTAACAAACACCAAGTTCTGGCGGGTTCTTCTACTATTCTCGCTGATGAAGGCGTCGCGACTTTCTCGTTACATAGCGAGCAAAGCTGATCATTTAATAGTGTTGCACATCTGTAGACTAGAAGTGCACGTCTGGCTAAGTTATAGGCAAAACGAGGAGGCGTCGTACGTGGGAAGGAAGATTGCAACGTATACGAGCAAAAAGAGGTGTGGATATATGGATATGACAAGCATAATGGCAGAGTACGTCGTGGATAATGAATTCCTTACCGATCAGCGAAAACAACCATAGCGAAGGAAATAGCATCTGACCTTGTCCACTCATTTTGTATTCAACCACGATGTCTTTAAGCATTCAGGACCGTGGTCTTCGAGAGCCGGATGGAGTCGGCGGGTGCAGACTCCGACTCGGATTTGGACTTCGACGGTGAAATGGTAAAAGTAGTGCTGCTGAGCATCTGGTAAGCCGCATTATTTGCATTTATGATTGCTGATGTGCCAACCTTTGCGGCAAGTTGACTGGATGACTCGGAGCAGCAAAAGTGAGCGAGTCGAGACTGACGGCCTGTCGCTGGCGCACTGGCTGTTTCCACCCGACAAGCTTGCCGACGATACTAATACGCGACCGGTACGCGGAACGCGCACTTGACGTTATCCCGAAGAGAGCGAATATTGCGACGGCGAGCACGGCATATTGCCCATAATCGAAGTAAGTGGTGAATGTGTCCCATGCAGTATCCGTCAGATCAGCGTACGGAACTCCAAAAGGCGAGAAGTCCGCGTGATTGGCCTGCCATCCAATGTAGGCAGGGAGAGAGCTTGGGCCCGATAAGGTGACAAAGAAGGAGACCAAGTTGATGATTGATATCGGAAGAGTTATGACAATGTCGAGACATCCTAGTGCCAGGATCCTCAAGTAAGAAGTTCGCGACATTGAACCATCACTTTGCAGGAAGTCATTCGGGCTTTGGCTTTGGACATAGACTTTACGAATGATCAGAGCTGTACGGGTCAGTCGGGACTGCAATTCGCGAGTGCAATTCAAATACGTACGGCAGTAGAAGAAGATCGAAATAAGGGGAGGAATGACTGGAAGTATCGAGATAACCACGACACTGAACCAGGAATCGGAGGTACTGGATGCACAGCCAAAACCCTGGAGAACGATGAAACGAGCGTCCTGGCATAACGTATCTGCGCAGACGTTAATATTGGGTGAAGACAACAAAGTGAAACTTGAACCGTACAAACCACCACAGTCATAAAAAGAGGGTAACCAAGTCCCCAACCCCACTCAATCCCAAGATCGATCCGTCTCTGTGCACAGATGAGCTGTACACCAGACGACTACTGACGGATGGAAAATCGCACCGTTTTGCGACTGGGAGGTCCGACGTCACGCATGGTCGAAATAATGTACAACTTTCGCGTTATCAACAGCGAACTAATCGAAGGGAGGAAGTTCATGAGGAACTGAAGTCGAGAGACTGTAGACCATCAAGTGTATACTAAGCGAACAACGGAAGTAAGGACAAATACCTATGTCGCAGTAGACGGGCACTTTGATATCCGCGTTGTCTCGCCACACTACGGCGTTAATACCGTGAGTCAGATTGTCGAGGAACAGCCCGATGCAGAGGAAGGTAACGGCGAGATTCCAGGATTGACGAATGAAACTGTGAGAAAGGATGAGGAACATGAAGAAAGCAGAGATAATGCAGAGGATGGGGTAGAGCGGGTAAGTGGGATCGACAGCCATTGTGTGCACTTGAATCAAACACGCAATGGCCTACCGTTTATATAGGCTTGTCTTATCGGTGTATCGGGATCCCGTAATGTCCAATATTATTCGCGCAGTTGGTGAAAGATAGATGAAAAGATGGAAGGATGCCAGTGGGGTGAGATAGTAGAGTGGAATACTTCAGATGACTCTCGCGTCTTGAAAGAATTGATACGAGTGCTGCAGCAACACAAAAAAAGTAAACCGCGAAGGTGCCAAGGGCAGGGAGGCCGCAGAGCGTGTCGCTTTATATTAAAGCGTTCCCACGGGAAAGTCGCTCGGCGGAAGGACAGGCGGAAGAGAGGGGTAGATGCCATGGAAGCGACTCTGCATCTGCTCCACATCTCGACGATCAACGGTGTGTCTGGACAAGAATAGTGAACAGTTGCGCATACTTCCCACACCACGACTTCATAAGGACTCGGTGAGAGCACGACACAAAGTGGAAATTGAACGGCACGTTCCTTACATGCGTGGGACCAAGACCGTTGACCCTCTTTCTATGCTGCCATGTATCAAAGGGCTACCAAGGTAAGGGACTTCCTTATATATTAAGGTGTTGCGATCTTACCGCGTCTTCTCCCTCAATTTCGCACTGCTCCTTCCACATGATATACGTAATTGTCAGGGTCTCGATTTCTGTTTTTCGGCTGTGTCTGATAAACAGGAAGATCTTGGGAGCTGTAGTATTGTTCGACTGCGCAAAATATGACGATTGATTGTTAAGAAGATGACAATGAATTGTTCAGTTGAATATTCCTGGTACCGTCTGAGGCTCCAGGTCTACTTTCTGTAACTCGGCAATCAGTTGGTTCTCCCGATCATGGCATCACGTTGTCTGCTTCTTTTCGCACCCTTTCGGGATCTCCGAGGCCGTTCCCGCAACGTCGACGACGGGCAGCATGAGGCGCATTATTATCAAGTCCTTCGAGTGTTCCGTCCCGAATTGCGTTAAACAGAATAATAGCTAATAAGCTACAGGGCGAGCAGGAGTGCCTGGAGGGCCATTTGAAAGAAATTTGGTAGCGCTGTGTAAGTCAGGCTGTGTTAAATAACAGAAAGTTTCTCACGTGTTATTAACACATTATTAACAATTCTCACATCGGGGAGCCCGAGGTGGACGTAATTAATATGTGAGAAAGTCGGAAACCCGCTCAATCCACCCACCATCTTGGAAGATTAACTAACTTAAACACGAACAAGAATCGAGTGCTATGCCGTGCATCGTGCTATTGGGCCAAAGTCCGTAAACGGATATGTGCATTTGTTTATGTCAGACGGCCAGTTTTTGCCGCGCGCCCGACGCTCGCCCGCCCTGCAATTTTCATGGATTGTCCAGCAGGAAGCTCTGCTCAAGCTACGACAACAGTTTATCGATGTCGAGAACTTCGGGATAAATGACATACAGGACGGGATTGAGAAGATCCTTCCTGACCAAGAGTCCGCGTCTCGCAAGATCTGGATAGCACACGTCGGTGACCTCAATGTCGCATGGGAGAGGATTGTGAAAGGACAAGAGAGCATCCTATGGCCCGAGGTGTGTGAATTCTGCTCGAGTTGGCCCCCACGCATTGACATACATCGGCTTCTCTGTCAGCCACCTTTTTCCGCGGACACCGGCTGCTCCCGCCAACGCTTTTGATCAGCTCAAGGGAGCAGAGCAGTGTGCGGCTGTGCGGGCGCAGCGCAAACTAGAGACGTCCGGTTTTCTCCCGTCCGAGGGAAATGTGGAGCCAATCCACTCCGCAAAATCTATCTTTGCCGCGTGTATTGAGCAGAAGCAAAAGCAGAGCACAACTGGCCGTAAACGCGACTTCTTGGCAGATGAATGTGTCATCCAAGGCACCCAGAGTGTTACTCGTAAAAACGGGCCATAGAGCAGGATAAGTGTACTTGGTGCATAGCATGCGACAGGAAGGCAGCCGGTCATGATCCTACGCGCATCAAGAACCACGCTCATCAATGCCAGGTAAAGCCGAATTGCTTCCTCTGAATATGTATTTACTGGCGGACAGAAATTGCAGGCTGAATGGCACGATCTATGGGCCTTGGTCGATGCTGAAAGAGGTGGATCTTTGCTTTCTGAAGCATTGAACGCGGGGAATGTCGATGCTCTTCCTCGAGTCCGAAAGCCTATTGTTGATACTCAAAAACAAACCCCCTCAGAATCAGCCACTTCCACTCTCATTCAGGAAAAGACCAGTGGCAGTACAAAAATTGCGGAGTAGTTCACGCCCACCAAAATCTCACCCGAACGGCAGGCCCAGATTGATCTGTTGCTTTTCAAGCTCATCATCTGTTGCGCTATCCCCTTTTCACTCCTCGGCAACACATTCTTTGAAGCCGAGGTGGCGGCTGTCGAGAAACGGCTCAAGGATTTCCTGAGCACGAAGATTCATATGACTTTGTCTCTACATAGACGGCTGGAGTTCTCGCGCAAAAGACAAGATCTATATTTTTCATACTACCATTCCTAGTTGGCGGTCATTCTTTACGGACGGTCATGTTTTCAAAGGCATCTTGGTTACAGGTGAGAAACTTGCGGAGGTTATTACAGCTAATGACAGTACCGAAGGCGCGTGCAAAAATTTTCCTGTTTGGGACATTTCCAAATAATTCCCCGTAACTCCGTCAATTCTTAACAGATTTGGATGAAACCTAACTAGATTCACCAAGCTAATTCATGCGGAATTAGTGATAGAGACAAACCTGTAAAAGTACTTCATATCAGGTGATCTAGAATTTTGGTCTGTTTAGGGGTTGAATGTGGTCTAGCAAGCTCAGGACTTGTTCAAACAGCCTGATTTTGTGGGATGGAAGATTTACATGGATTTAAAAAGATGTCATAGAGCCAGAACTGCATAAGGTCCATGGGTGGATTCAATTCTCACAATATTTCCCAATCAACTTGTATTGCCCATTGTCTGAAGTGATCACAAGCACTACAGATTGAATGATATGCAGTTTCGACTCTATGACATCCTTAAGAATGTATACAAGTCCTCAATTGCAAAAAAGCAGGTTGGCTGCATAGGTTCTGACCATGCTAGAGTGGATTCATCCCTAAAACAGATCAAAATTCTAGATCATCCAATATGAAATATTTTACGAGTTTGTCTCTATCACTAATTCCGCATGAATTAGCCTGATGAATCTAGCTAGGTTTCATCCAAATCTGTTAAGAATTGACGGAGTTATGGGGAATTCTTTGGAAATGTCCTAAACAGGAAAAAAAAATTGTGCACGCCTTCGGTACTGTCATTAGCTGTAAAGGGGTATGAGAACATTTGATCCCGTTCGCTGAATATACTGACAGTTGGCACTAGATTTTGGCCACATTTGATCCGCGGAAATATAGTGCAATCGCCGGCGATGGAGGGCCAAATATGCGCACCGCAAAGCGTATTATTGTCAAAATGTTTCCGTGGATTCTAAATATCTACAATCCGTGCCATAACCTCAGTCTCATGATGAAGGACCTTGGTAAGCTCTTCAAGAAGGTACCAGCAATTTTATCACATCCTTTTCACATTCAGATTGCTCATTTACCTTTACAGCAATTGGCAGTACCGAAGGCGCGACCAAAAAATTTCCATTTTGAGCTGTTTTTGATCCCCACGAAAGAATTGCCCATATCTCTCTCAGTTTTCGATGGATTGGGCTGAAAACTAGATAGATCCACTGTACTAAGTCATACGGAATTAGTGATAGAGAGGAATAGATAAAAATACCTTTTCTTTGATGGCCTGGCCACCACGGCCCTCCCGCGCATGTATCCTGTTTGGCATGTCCAGATCATCTCCAATCGGGCTGGATTTTTGGGACAAAGTAATAGTAGGGTATACACTGGGTGTGATAGACTCAGAAATGTTGAATTATCTTTCCTGGCTGCTGGCTGCTTGTTTCGATACATCTCAAATAGGAAATAATGAATAGACTATATCTACCTGGGCTCTTGCCCAAAACAGTTGGTAAAATTACCCATGCCAACGTGGGTCATCACCCTACATTGTGATAGAGGCCCGCTACGTGAGAATGAGTGTCTAGAATACAAATCAGTGTATCACATCCAAACTCGACGCCATCAATACACTGATTTGTATTCCAGACACTCATTCTCACGTAGCGGGCCTCTATCACAATGTAGGGTGATGACCCACGTTGGCATGGGTAATTTTACCAACTGTTTTGGGCAAGAGCCCAGGTAGATATAGTCTATTCATTATTTCCTATTTGAGATGTATCGAAACAAGCAGCCAGCAGCCAGGAAAGATAATTCAACATTTCTGAGTCTATCACACCCAGTGTATACCCTACTATTACTTTGTCCCAAAAATCCAGCCCGATTGGAGATGATCTGGACATGCCAAACAGGATACATGCGCGGGAGGGCCGTGGTGGCCAGGCCATCAAAGAAAAGGTATTTTTATCTATTCCTCTCTATCACTAATTCCGTATGACTTAGTACAGTGGATCTATCTAGTTTTCAGCCCAATCCATCGAAAACTGAGAGAGATATGGGCAATTCTTTCGTGGGGATCAAAAACAGCTCAAAATGGAAATTTTTTGGCCGCGCCTTCGGTACTGCCAATTGCTGTAAGACCTCGGCTTCGTTGTCAAATTATTTTGGCAAGTCAAATATTGGCACCTATCACTTGACGCAAGAACGTGTGAAGATGAACATTGGTGAGGGTATGTAGTCGGCCTCAGACACCCGCCTTTCGACCGCGTATATACAAACACTTGCCGTTCAAACTTGAATGCCGGTGATTAATTCCTGCTATCGCGCCGGAAAGTTTCTCTTCGACACCAAGGCCGTAAGTTATTCATGCATGTTATTGTATTTATTCTGATGGATTTCCCGTAAACAGACTAAGCTGCTTCACGAGATCTTGGGCGAAACTCCAGCGCATTACTGTAGATGGTGGAGAGCGTGTTTTTTGAACCGTGCTAAGTAAAATTCTGGATCTTGCCTATTGTCTTCGCATTTCACCCAACTGGTGGGTTTTTTATTTGTGGCGCAGTGTATGTACCATATGAAAGCATAGAAGAGGAAATGTGACGGACAGAAGGATTTTTCGTGCAGTAAGTCAAATGGGTAGCAAAGAAATAATCCCGCAGTCGTCACCCGGGGAGCTAACAATGAAACATATATACGCCGGCGGTCGACCTCAATGAGCGACATACCACGCGAGTAGTGGGTCACATACAACACGACCACTGAAGCGATGACGACCGCATTACAAACCAGAAGCATTCTTTGCCTCCCACGCTCGCTCCTCTTCGCGGATTGCTACGACATCCGGAAGCAGCTTTTCAACCTGGTTCCAAAGAGTATGGAACCCGATCACTTGCCTCTCCATCTCGTTGAGATCTTCATCTTCATCCTCAACGATTCACGTCCGAATATCTTCCAGGTTGGGAAAGATTGCTGAGAGGAATCGTGCAACTCCGATGGCTGTGGATATGGCGGAATGGTTGACGTTCAAGCACCGTAATCGATCTTGCAAATATTTTATTAGCTCATCTTAAGTTCTAGGTGGTTCGACCGCTTTTCAGACTTAAGTTTTCCGACATCTTAAGTTCTTCTACTGTAGTCTACACTGCTGTATATATGGTCAAACCTGGATCTTAAGTTTACACCGTGCACTCAAGTTCGCGCATGACTTGAGTTCGACACTCAGTCAGGAAATCGAGATGAGTTCATATTAATATAGTATTTTTAATTAATGAAGTGCTTAAGTTTCAACCGAACTGAAGTTTGTCTCCAGTTCTACCCGTGAACTTGAGTTGAATCCCTTGAATGGTGAGCGAATATCAATATTGAGGGAAAACGAAGGACACAGAACAGAAATGCACCTCTGGTAAGGATAAACGATACTGTGGATCTATTGGATCGCATAGTTAGTTCTTGATACTGTTTTCCGAACACAAACTGGCAGGGTGGCATACCAGAATGTATTATGCCACCGAAAATGTGTATAACAGAGGTGGGTATAACTGAGCTTGAGCTAGCCCCAAGTGATCTGGACAAGTTCTGGGATGTGAGGGTGTGTAACGACCCAGCCACCTCACGGGCTACATTACCTTACTTTACCTACTTGATCCGTACATACCACTTACGTAATCATTTGTACCTGTTATATACTGACGGCGAAGCAGAGGGAGGGGATCAATCTAACGCCCACCCTCAGCTACGCTCGTCTAAGTCTCTCAATAGAACTTGGTCCAGTTTAGTTGGGTGAATCGTTAAGATATCAATTCACTATCTCTACACTTTTTTAAACTCCTGCTCCAACTCGGGAGCACCTCTATTAAAAGACGATCAAAACTTCTTTTACTAAAAAAAGACAACTCTGTTTCCCATGGCTGGTTCTCCCGCGGATCCGCTCCCAGGCAACTCAACTACCAACACTGGCGCGTTCCTCTCGGCCACCAGCAATCAGGGACCGCAGGGCGCAGACGGGAATAACCCGCCTGCGCCCGCGAACCACCCTCCTCAAAACCGGCACGTCAAAGTTCGCAGGGATGAATTCGGCGTTGACTACCTGATCGACCTGGACACAGGTGTTCGGTACGACGTCTCCGACGACGAAGACTTATCTCTGCACACACCGCCTTCTCAAGGATTGCTCTCCCTCGGGAGGACGGCGTCCCAAACAATCTCGGACGCGTCCGACATCTCGGGATCCCCCCAGGTACAGGGTGCCGGGTCCCCAGAGTTCAACTCAGAAACACTGCTGGAAGAGTTTACCCGCAACCTCAACCCTAGCAGACTTACCAACACACAATGGTCTCAGTTTAATACGCTGCGCGGAATGCTCACCATGGGTCGCCAGTCGCTATTATCCACCACGTCGCTAGTGGCCGGTCAGCGGGTGGCGCTACAGCAATCCGCGACCGCACTACACGAATTTCGCGACGATGTGGCGGCTTGATTTGAAGATATGAATCAATCTATCATCGACAATCAAGAACGGATCGACGAGACGTTAGACGACAACGTCCGCATACTTCGCGCATTTGGCTCCACCGACCAGCAATTATCAACACTAATTTCCGCTATTGCTGGGTTCAGTCATAGCCCCACAATATCATTGCCTACTCTCCCCGTGGTTGCGCCCGCGACCGAAGACGCGCTGGGCGCACTACAGCCCGAAGTTGAAAGATGCTATCACTGCGGGAGGAACGTGAGACCGATAATGAGTACCACCGCCGTGGCATAGCTACTGTGCGGCGAAGAGAGCGCTCCGCTTCCTCATTTGCCCCGGCTGGGTTTCACGACATGCCCCCGCATCTCGCTCCTGCCATTAAATCGGCTCGTTTCGCACCCATCATCACGGACAATAGCAGTATTTCCACCCCGGGACCCCACACGGTGGGCCACCAGTCCGTTCGTCCTCGCAACGCTCCCCTGCCCGTCGCCCCCATGGGTGTGAATCAGAGCGCCTCGGGGTTTATTACCTCCCACTACTCGTCCCCGGAGTCGGAGGATGTGTTCGAGGCATTTGCTGCTGAGAAATCCAGCAAGATACGCGGCATCGTTGGCCGCCACCTCGCGCACGCCCTCGAAGGGATCCCCAGCTATGTGCGGATCCCCAAACTCCACAACCCCCCGAAATATAAGGGTGAAAACGACGACGTATTATTAATGGCATGGATAGGCATAGGGATGGTCACGGGTAAACCCGCGGGTTGTATGTAATGACGACCTGGAGCTTGACTCTGCGAATTTTTTGAGCCCAAAAACATCCAGAACGGTCAAGAACTGACTGAGTTATGATTAAAACAAGTTTGATACCCCAAGGTCACATACATATGTGACAGGACCTTTGAACGTGGTTCGAAACCCGCGGGTTTCGGACCCGCGGGTTTAGGCGCTAAATTTGCTATTGGAGACAGCAGCATTGCCATTTCCAGCACTAAACTTGATAGAACCATAACTCAGTCAGTTCTTCACGGATTGTGCTGCTTCTGGGCTCGAAAAAATTGTACAGTCGAGCTCAACGTCGTGACTACATAAAATCGATGAAAAACCCGTGACCATCCCTAGATAGGCAAGGTGTGCGCTTGGATGCAAGCCAATTTACTGGGCGGCCCTAGTCCCACCCTGGTCCACCTAAGAGTCACTATCCTCAGGAGCCATCTTGATGGGTATGCACTCACCTGGTTTACCACTGAAGTGGAGGGCAAGGACAGCGAAATTGAATACACATTGGAAGATGTATTTTGCGCTATGCACCGCCGATTCATTACCACGGCTAGCGCTCATCAAGCCACCAAGGATTACGAGGCTGTCAGATACGACCCCATTGGTGGCATCGAAATGCTGGTCAGCGAGCTCATTCGCACCGCCACAGCCATGCGCGAACCCCCTTCGGACTTTTCCATCCGCCAGCGCTTCATGCGGCTCATTCCCGCCGAGATTCATAACAAGATGTCGGACCGGGGATTATTCACAGAGTATTCTACTCTGCCACAGTTGCAAAAGCATTCCCGTGCTATTGTCGAAGGGAGGAAGAGCCACCGCCCCGTTGGCAGTACTCCTTCCGTTCCACGAGTCGCCCCGACCGCGAGGGCGGCCCCTCGAACCTCCGCCCCCGCCAGAGCTACTCCTACGCACCAATTCATGGTGCCATCGGCCATTCGCCCGACTGCTTCCGTGTCTTCGGATCTTCGGCCCCGGCCCGTTCCAGCTGGACGTGGCAGCATGCCTGACCACTCTCACAAGAGCTGCTTTGGCTGCGGTGGTATGGGCCACATCGCGTCCAACCCATCTGCCCTCGATATAACGACTCCGCGTCATCGCGCCCCCGAGTGGGCGCTCAGCGCGTGCTCGAAAGCTACACCGAGGCAGGCGAAGAGGCCAAGGACATCGATAACCTCGACAATCTCCCACTGGAAGTGGGAGGAGATCTGGAAGGCCTATGGGGAGGCTCTCAGTATAACGCTGATGAACTCCTTGATGGCCAGTCCGGCCTTGGCCCCGATCCTAACGAAGCCCCCGACTTGGACCAACTAATTGAGGAATCTCAAGTCGAGGAACTGAGGGTTGGCGCTATGCGTCAATTCTTCTCCATCCGCGTCAACCTGGATACCCGCGACCTGGAGGCGTCTCAGGACTCGAGGTCGGTACTCGACCTCGACTCCCTCACACTCAATGGAGTATCCCCCGCTGCTCCGCTATGGTCCGCAGCCACTGAAAGGGCGCCTCCCCCACTGGATCCCCGCTCCCCTGAGGATGCGTCCCTCTTGTACGCCGGGCTACTAGTGGAGTTCGAGTCCGCTCATGGGCTGGGACCCTTCTCAGACGCCCAGCAACTCGAATTGTGGGCGATCAATGCCGTGGGGCTCGAGGAGCAGGCCCGTGCTACTTGGCGCGGGCTTATCCAGCTCCAGCCACTTGTAGTCCTCGGGTACTCCGAAGGAATGCTACGGACCACCGCCGTTAACGTGGAGCGTGAGTCTCATCGATTCGCACAACACTTGGAGGATATGTCTCAGGCCCAGCAAGACCTTATCGCCCTCCTGTCCAAACGTACCGTTGCTCGGGACGATCTCGACCGACTGAGCGAGCTTCCCCAAGTATTGTACTCGTCGGCCCCGGGTCTCCTCGCACACACCATGGAGCTCAATCGCCGACTTAGCCGGGAGATGGAGCGCAATGTCCTCCACCTGGATCACCGCACCGAACGACTCCGGGTGGCTAGCCGTGCCATCGAGGAAGAGCTCACTCGACGGATGCTGGAACGAGAGGCCTATGCACTATCCCGTGCTGACGGCCCCAGTTCGCAATTCCCCGTCCGGCAGGCACCCCCTGATGAAGCGCTGCCCATCATCGACATCTCCCAGGTCTCCACTCCCCCGTGCTCCCCACCTGTACATCCCTGGCAGCGTGTACAGCTCTCTCCCGAGTCCTCCCCGAGTCCCGCTTCTAGCCCCCCCAGCTACCCGGGCTCGCCTCATGACTCGGACAATTACTACTCACCCGACGAGTCGGTGAATCTGTCTCGGGTCCCCGGATTCGACCCTCCGGCGAACTCAGATCCCGGCACGCTCCCTACGGGACCTTCGCTCGCAGCTATCCGCGTAATAGGCCTCCCTTCTTGGTCGACAGGTACTTCCCGCTCAAGCACAGTGATAGACTACGATGCAGCTGGACTCCATGTCCTATCATCGTACCCATCGTTTGAGGCTCCGAGATACGATAGCGCTGAGGGTGACTTGTCACCCAATGATGAGCCTGTCTCACTCGTATCGGGACCACGCACATCTCGACCAGTGGACCACTTACTCTCCCAAAGAGTGGAGCACATATCGAACGTACGCCGTACTCAAGCCCATCCTTCCAATTCAAGCCCCGAAAGCGTTGGGCTCATGGACCAACCTATCCGCTCCAGCAAAACCATCGCATGCCTATCCGCTGTGGTAAAAATAGGCGCCTCTAGCGCTTACGTGCTATTCGACTCCGGGAGTAACACGGACTCGGTCACCCCCAAATATGCCAATGCGGTCGGAGGAGTACGAATCGCACTTACAGAACAAGTCACCCTCCAACTGGGCTGCGTGGGCAGCCGCTCCAAGATTAATTATGGGACCCGGTTGCCCGTGAACTTCGGAGGCGTCCGTGGTCACGTTTACTTCGACCAGGTTAACTTGGATCGATATGACGTGATTATTGGAACCCTGTTCATGAACCGCCATGGGGTGTCCCTCGACTTCGCCAAACGAGAAATTCGATTCCCCAGTGGACCCACCATTCCCGCTCTCTCGTACATTGATGAGGCGTCCCTTCTATCCACTCGTCATGCTACCCCCAAAGGAAAAGGGAAAGCCGTCGCCCGGACCGACTGACTCGAGCGTGATCACCTGGAGGTGACAGAGTATACCTCTTGTCCCCCGGCCACGCTCGAGGAAGTCGCTGATGAAGATGACACCGGCTGTCTTCCCGTACTACCCCGCGGATATCCGTTGGTACTACAGTGGGAGACTGAGTATATCGCCACCCTAGCCACCCACATTACGGCGCTGGCTAGGCAGCGAAGCCTCCCCCCACTAGAGGAGGTCGAAGACGAGGACGACAGGAATTGGCTCCCTGTACTACCTATCGATTACCCTCTTGTACTACAGCTGGAATCTGAATACACTGACGGGCTACACAGTCCGCTCTATTATAAAGATATATCTCTGAGTATTCCCGAAGACGATGACTGCGACTTTCGCCCATTCTTACACGGCCCCCAGTGGGAGGGCCCAGACGCGGGGAAGGAAGATCGATATAAAACTACAATCACATTCGGGCTATTTAAGCGCCTGCGCAATTGCTTCCTCGAAAATGATCGCCACCCAGCGGCGTCACAATTTCCTGGATTGTACGACACGGACCGAGTGACGGTGACTTCCGCACAGAGCTGCACCTCCTCTATGGGCAACAACGACCCGTTTCGACTCCACGAGGAGGCGCTTGAGGAAGCAATACGGGTATTGCACCTTCGCAGTGCCCGCGTGTTAGAAACAGCGGAGCAAGAGGATGACTCGCCAAAACGACTTCATAAACTGCGCGCCCACTGGTTCGACATCTGCGCCAACCTCATGGGTCCAATTCCTTTGGTACTCCCGCCGTTGCGGGAGATTAACCATGAGATTAACCTCATTGATGAGTCGGCCACCTACCGATTCCACCTCCCACGATGCCCGGAGGCACTCCGCCCGTTATTACGGGAGAAGATAAATTGGTACACGGAGGCCGGATGGTGGGAAATGACCCCGGTACCACAAGCGGCGCCACTTCTCTGTCTCCCTAAAAAGGACTCGAAGTTGCGGACCGTAGTGGATGCTCGTATACGCAACGAGAATACCATCAAAGACGTAACCCCCTTCCCCGATCAAGACTCTATTCATATGGACGTCGCTCGCGCCAAGCATCGCTCAAAGATTGACATGTCAGACGCGTACGAACAGATCCGAATCATTGACCGCGACGTGTGGAAAACCGCCTTTGCCACTCCATTTGGCACGGCACTATCCCGCGTAATGCAGCAGGGCGATTGCAATGTGCCCGCTACGTTCCAGCGGCTAATGACCTGGATATTCCGAGACGTAATCGGGGACTGGATACATGTGTACTTGGATGATATGTTCATATTTTCCGACACTGTAGCCGACCACGAACGTCATCTCAACCTCGTGTTTAATCGAATTCGCGAGCAAAAACTATATCTCAGCAAGAAAAAATGTGACCTTTACTCCAAGGACATGGATTGCCTTGGCCATCGTATTGACGACCGTGGACTCCACGCCGACGAAGACAAGATCAGTAAAGTCCTGGACTGGCGGGCACCTCGTTCTCATAACGAGGTGCTCCAGTTACTTGGACTTATCCAGTATCTGGCGCACTTTCTTCCTGAGGTAGCTCACTTCACGTCACCTCTCAAATTGATATGTAAAGGGGGACACAGATTCGCTTGGCGTCCTTTCCATCAGCACTGCCTGGACCGCATCAAAGCCATTGTCAAGGAAACACCCATTCTCCGCCCCATTGACATGAAGAACCCAGATCCTATTTGGATAATCTGTGACGCCTCTGTCGTGGGCGTTGGCGCAGTATACGGCCAAGGACCCGATTGGCGCACATGCCACCCCGCTGGATTTCTCTCCAAGAAATTCACGGCGGCCCAGCGATTGTATAAAACTTATGAACAAGAAGCACTGGCCATCATTGAATCTTTACTTAAATGGGAAGATAAATTGATTGGGCGGCGTATAATGATCGCATCCGACCACAAGGCACTGGAGGCGGTGAAGACCGCTGCCCGCATGACCAGCAATGGGCGGATGATCCGCTGGGATGGATACCTTTCCATGTTCGACTTTGAGGTTGTACACGTAGAGGGCGTGCAAAACAAGGTCGCGGACTGTCTATCCCGCTATTACGAGAATGAAACTCCCGACGACGAGTACGCCCCTTCGGACTATGTTAACGCGGACGCATGGCTTGACCCGGAATTGGACTATATGACTCGCCTCCAGTCCACCAAGATCCAACAGGACAAATTATCCCTGTTGGCTCGGCGGGCCTCTAATCCTGTCGAGGACCGTATCACCGAGGCGGCTGAGCTGGAGAAACACGCCGAAACGATGGAAGCCCACGGGTTTGACACCTCCGCAATATCACTAAAAGACGCATTGAAGGTTGACCCCCCGCTTCGCCCATGGGTCGAGGGCAACACATCCTTTATAAAAGCTGTACAGGACGGATACGCCAAGGATACTGTACTATCCAAGGTCATCGCGTCACCAGGGGCCTTCCCCCAGTTTTCGCTATCAGAGGGATTGCTATTCGCTCGCAATGTGGCGGGGCAGAAATGCCTTGCCATTCCCCGTGGTGTGAAACTCAAAGGACAACGCATGCTCACCGAAATAATTATGTCACAAGCTCATTCCACTCTGGGACACCTCGGCGAGCTGCGTACTTCGGAATACGTACGCCGCTGGTATTGGTGGCCCAAGATGGGACGAGATATTGACGACCTCTGTGGGAGCTGTGGGGCTTGTAAAATGTCCAAGCCCTCCAATCAGGCCCCCTCCGGCCTACTCCACCCGCTCCCCATCCCTCGCCACCCGTGGGACTCTATTGGAATGGACTTCGTTGGCCCGTTCCCGAGTTGCTTGGGATATAATTACCTTCTGGTGGTTATATGCCGGCTCACGAGTATGGTCAGCCTGACCCCGATGAAGGTAACCGACACGTCGTCGGATGTTGCCTGGCTATTCGTGAGGGACATCGTGCGGTTGCATGGAGTTCCTACCTCGATAATATCAGATAGGGACGCCAAGTTCACTGCTAAGTTCTGGCGCGAGCTCCACCGTTTGACTGGGACGAAGTTACTTATGTCTACTTCTTTCCATCCCCAAACGGACGGGGCCTCAGAACGAGCCATCAGAAACGTTACACAAATTCTCTGCTCTATTGTGGACCCCACTCAAAAGGACTGGGTATGGCTCCTTCCAATGGTGGAATTCACCATCAATTCCAGTATAAGCGCGTCGACCGGGTATGCCCCGTTTGAGCTCAACTATGGGTACGTCCCCCGTATGGGAGTCGTCGAGGATATCCCTACGGAAATGCCAGGCGTACGGGACTTTGTTAATAAAGCCCTCGCCAACATCGCGTTAGCCCATGATAATATCATTGAGGCTCGCGTCCACGCAACACACCAGGCTAACAAGGGATGAAGCGTTGAGATTCCCCATGACGAGGGAGCCTTGGTATATTTGTCTACCAAGAACCTCAACCTGCCCAAGGGGTGTGCTCGTAAGCTCGCCCCTAAATTCATAGGTCCTTATAAAACCACGAAGGCCCACCCGGCCACTTCCACTTACACCTTGGAGCTGTCCGCGGAACTGGCCGCTCGACACATACACCCTACGTTTCACGCATCACTACTACGCGCGCACGAGGCCAGCGACGACACTATATTCCCTAGTCGTGAAGCCCAGCGCTTCTATGACTTTGGGATGCCGGATGATCAGGAATGGTTCATAGAGGAGATCGAAAAACATGACTGGGTCTCTTCTAGATCCGTTAAGTTTTGGGTAAAATGGACCGCGGGCGACTATTCCTGGGAGACGCCCACGGCGCTTAACGATACTCAGGCGCTCGACGACTATTTTGAGGCTCAGGGCGTGACGCGTTGGCAGGATCTGTCCAAATAATGCCGCCATCACTTACACCCCCGAATTCAACACTCGTCAACATTACAATTTTCACTCTTCCCACCATGGCTGGCGGAAACGACCCCCCTCGATGGGTCAAATCCCCGCATCCCCCGACTGAATTCTACTTTCGACCGAACACGGGCAGCCGATGGAGAGGGCCCCGGGACAACCGTACCTGGGTGCCCGCCATGGATGCCCCATTCGACTTTCCTCCTCCTCCAGACGACTTCGCGGACTGTGACCCCGACGTTGCTATGCCCGCGGCTCCGCCGACGGGTGTATCACACTTCGGAGGAGTCGCATCACTGCCTCCAAGTACCACAGGCCCGATAGTGCCGATGCCCCCGCAACCCGGTCCCCCTCCGGTGCGTATGGAACCGCCGCGTCGCACGCCCGAACCCACAACCCCTGTGCAGCGTGCTGAACCCCCCTCCCGCTGGAATGGAGCTAATCCTTACTCCGGCAGCTCGGGGTACAGCGGGCCATTCGCACATACGATTGCGGTTAGAGACCGCGGGCGCTATATCAATCGTCCTGTGGAATACCCCCGCACTGAAGACTCAGCCAGTCGGCACCGTGACAATGATGGCCACTGTGTAGACGAGTGGCGCTCCGATTACGCGCGTCGCGGCCCTGACTACCCGCACCGTGAATATGACGACAGGAACCACGATGACCGCGATGATCGCGACTACCGCAGCTCAAGCACCAGGACCCTCTCTCCTCGTGCCCCGCGTACCGATGTACGAAGTGGGTACTCCAACCCGCTCGACTCGCAAACAAGGCGCGATAACCAGCGCGCAGCCACTCAGGCCATTTAAGATAAGGCGAGATCTGAGCAGGTTCTTCGCGAGCGCGCGCTCGGGTCCCGCCCAATCAGTACCACCGGCACAGGCCGCCCCCTCTGCGCCCCCGACTCCCTTTGTCGCTCTACCCGCCCCGGATGTACTAGCAGCCCCACGCGACTCCAACGGGCTCCCCATTTACCCTGAGGAGCCCGTACCGGATGACGTGAGCGAGTATGCTGGCTCAGACGAGGAATCGGACGAAGACACGCCCGAGTTCAACGCCAAGCTCCGCAAATGGCATAACCGCGAGCGCATCCGACAACAGGACGTGGCACGAGACGCCGCCAAAGGGACCAAGGCCCTGCCCAGCACTCCACCGGCGATGGACCCCGCCCGTACCGGGTACTGGGGTTCCCTTACTTATGCCACCATTGCGGAAGTGCGGTGCCTACTCCGCTGGATGCGTGGGCGTTGTCCCCTTGCACGCGCCATGTTCCTGCACCTGACTCGCTGGTATGGGCACCAGCCCCAGCTCCCGCGCCCCGACGGTATACAATACCTAATGAGGGCGCAGAACACCGCTGAATCCTCCTGGCTGGTGGCCACCACGGGCAACTCTACACCACTGTCGCGCCGACGCACTAATACGAATGTGCATCCCCGTCATTCACGCAACGAGCGGCGCAAATATGCTGCCAAGTTGCGTACTGCTGGGGCCAATGATCAAGATCCCGTTAGCAGGGGCGACCGTGACGAGCCGATGCCTATCGCACCGGCCCCTCGAGCGCACCGGCAATCGTACTTAGGATCTTCCCCCCTCCCTCCGAATTACATGCATCACACAGAGGGGCCTCCTGAACGCGGAGTACACATGGGCCCCGCCACGCATCTCGACGACGTTATGTCTGACCTCGCGAGTCGCTCCCCACTTATGTGGAGTGAGGTGATTCGTCGAGAAGACGGGACATGGCCTACGGATGACACACCCACGCGTCCGCTGGAAGATGACGTCCTTGCGGACCGCTTCACCCACTTCATCGGGCCCATCCGTGAACACGGCTCGATCCACCGCACGTGATTCCGGGAGCTCATGCTCACCGGCCTCTCCATTCCCAGGCTATTCGAGCAAATGCAAATGGCCCTGCGTGGACAATGGGAGCCCGCGTCAGAACCCCTGGAGCATTACACGTATGACGAGCTTAATATGACGCCCTCTATGGCGCTCTCGTACGTCCTGCAGCACGGCATACACATTGGGTCGGCCGAACTACGCGCGCTGCAAAGTTACGCGGCGTCGTGGTGGAATCGTCGCGAAGGGAGCACAGACCCGACCGCCCAGCTTTTCCGCGCCGAGCCACGCAGTGTCATGGACGTGCTCAGCATGCCAGACACGCATATCACTGAGTGGCGAGCCATCCAGCACGGCCCCTTGCGGGAGGGCCAATCTACCTCCTACTCTCGGCACCCCACTGGAAGAGGAATCTCAGCGTCGGCCCATGCCCCTGCACCCCCACCCGCTATAACTCCAATGGTGGACGAAGAAATGCCGGCGCAAGACAAGGAGCCCGGGGAATTGGAGGACCCTGAGGGCGTATTAGACGCCGCTCTCGAGGTCCCGCTCCCCGACTCCACGCTGCTGTCGCCAACGGACACATTGCACGCTGAAACGGTGCACTCGAGCGTGGCCTATGCTAGGACTGATATAGAGTGATGCAAAACACCAAACCAACCAACCAACACACACACAGCACACAGTGCGGACTTGAGTTCAGGTCTACGCCGCAGTATACGACTAAGATTGAATCAACACTTATTGATATTTGGACGAATCAAACTTCAGAGTCTGTCTAGGACTTGTGGGAGGCAACGATAGTTGATAAACAACTGAAATGAGCTACCAAGTTACCGAAGCAACGGGGTTTATATGGTTTTTATGTGTTCCTAGGAACGGGTTTTACTCCCTAGGACGCTACTGCGATCACTAGGAGTGGGTATAGGGGACTGCGACCACACCAATTCGTGGAGTTCCAACAGACGACCTGTGTGTACAAACGACAGGTACCTTTTAGACGGTATTGCGATGCTACCAATTCGTAGAATGCCAACAATAGACCTCGGCTCTCAGGCACTGAGGTACCTTTGTACTGCGATCGCACCAATTCGTACGATTCCAACAATAGACCTTGGTATACAAACCAAGGTACCTTTAGGGTACTGCGACCACACCAATTCGTGGAGTTCCAACAGCAGACCTCAGTATACAAACCGAGGTACCTTTGCACTAGCAGCTGCAGCTACAAGCGAGCTTGGTACTTAAAGCTTTCGAAGGTAGCCAACAATCAAAGGTCTTATATTGAACAGATACAGAAGAGATGAGATGTTTTATATCAACAAATCTCTGCGGTCAATCCAAGAGTCTACCAATGCCTTGACAAGCAATGCTGCGACCAAAGTCTAGGCAATACTGGGGGCGTGATATGCTCCTGAACCGCAGGATCTAGCTGGGGTTTTATACTACTTTGAGAATACATGACAGTGAGATATGAGTAAACAGAAATAATACGAAATGAGTAACTGAGTAGAGAGTATTGGAAATTCGGAGAGACGGCCGGTTATGCCGCCATGATTCGTAGCTGAAACTGCCGAAACAGTCATCGCAATGACTCCTAGGAGTCATATTGGGTATATTTGATTTATCCTAGGGACGGCCGCGCCGACGCGTATGCCGCCGTGAGGACGTTTTGGTGCGGCTTGGTTTATAACACCAAGCCTTGTGTCATCTCGTCGTTGCTCAGCCATGCCGTGGCGCCGAATAGCCACGCAGCATGCTCGGGTATATCTCTCTCGCAGCCAGCTCCCATATGTATTCTAAATATGGTGGCTTTGTCTTTGTTATTTGCCTTTGCAACGCGACGCGTGTGTCACGTGGGTTCTAGACCTATAGCCAGGTCCCGTGGGTTATGCCTGGTGGTTCGTACTTCGTTGGAAGTAACCCTAGGTAGGGTGCGCCACTCAGTCGTAATAGTAATTACTGCCCCTAGGACGGTTGACCATCCTAGACATGCAGCTATCCGTGTGTACGATGTCCCCTAGGGAGGATAAATATCCTATTTAGGGCCAACGCCGTGCCATAAACCTCAACCGTGCAGTCTCTTGGGTGTTTCCCGGATATAATCCTCGTTGTCTGCCTTGGGCTTTGGCATATCTCCTGGGTATGGTGTCTAACTTCGCCGCGCAATCCGCCCCTATATATAGGTTATGGACTGAATCAGACGGTGCTTCCTAGTATATGCCAGCGATCCCGACTCCCATTTGGGAAGAGCCAAGAATCCCACGTACATACACTATTCCAGACCTCTTGTATCATTAACACTCAGTCAGCAGCTCGGAGCTCACTCTGACTCTAATTGTATACCACCGAACAGGGTCCCTAGGGATGGTGACTGTTCCCTTATAGATGTTCCTAGGGAGGTAAGCCGTCCCTAGGAGCGACAAAATAGCTGGTTTACACGCCTAGGCGCAGACCCGCCGTCTCAGCGCATCCCCACCCGCGGACACCCAGAGACCGGGCGAGTAGGGCATCCACAATTGTCACAATTGATGTATGCCCAGCTCGCCCGCGATTTCGATAACTAGCACGCGCGGTCCACTAGCGTGACGCAGTGATGGACTCCGGCAGCAGCCAAGAAAAAGATTTTTTTGTTTTTTGTTGATATTTTCATAATGTCGGACTCGATCTCTCGTCCTGGGGGGAGGGGTGTAACGACCCAGCCACCTCACGGGCTACATTACCTTACTTTACCTACTTGATCCGTACATACCACTTACGTAATCATTTGTACCTGTTATATACTGACGGCGAAGCAGAGGGAGGGGATCAATCTAACGCCCACCCTCAGCTACGCTCGTCTGAGTCTCTCAATAGAACTTGGTCCAGTTTAGTTGGGTGAATCGTTAAGATATCAATTCACTATCTCTACAGGGTGCCTGGTGAGGTGTTGAAAGGAGCAGAGCAGAGCTCATTGAAGTCAGAGCGCGAAGTCCAAGTGATGTGTAGTGGCGTGTTTGGCGACCACGGCCACCCATTGTGATTCAGTAATGTCACGTGTTACAGATTCTGCTCTCTCTCTCCACCACCACCAAACTGCACCTGCCACCTACCAACCAACGATATGCGAAGGTGGGGCTCGAGATGGGGTGCCACTCCCAGCTTCCTGTAACATCTTTTTTGCTGTTCACTCGGATTACGAATCTAATATTGATACATCAGACTTTTGACATTTTTGTTGTCGCGTTGTACAACGCCAAAAAATGCCAAAAAACGCGTGAAAACAACGCAACACACAACACAACAATTTTTCTAAAATTCCCACAACACCGGAACAAGATCGGCTGATACCATCAGAAGGGCTGTTACCCACAACGGCTTTCAACCTCCCCAAGAACCTCCCATATCACCCGCGTCACTGTGATCACTTTCAGCAACCTCTATCGTCCACAACCCTCTGGCCAGCCTCGAAAATTTGAGAGGACAACGCGAAAACGCCAAAAAACACGTGCAACACCACAATCAAAATGTCAAAAGGCTGATGTAATGCCACCTGCCGACAAACGGGACGAGGGGAGGAAGAAAGAGAGGGTAAAAAAGATGGGACAGCAAGCAGGTGCGAGATAACATGTCTCTCCTGACTTTTTTCACCTGAGTTGCTCCTCAGCTCCCTCGTGCGGACGTCGTCAACGGCACACCCAGGTGTGTGTTTTCCGTGTCGCACATCATTCCCTGCACGACCCCTGCCTCCCTCTTTCCTTCCCTATCCCTTCCTCTACCCTTCCTCCTCCTCTGCTAACGCATAGACGGCGTGCAAGAGCACCGCGTCCTGCGAATTGGTGTCGCCTCTGCGGGCGACGTCATGCACGCACCTCGGCACACTGGAGGCAGACTTCAGTATGTGCCATATCCAGGACTCTCCCGCCAGCCACACCTCTGTGATGCTGCCATTCCTTCGTCCCACACATCGGCGCTGCACCCATGCGGCACTTACGTTGGCGCTACTTAAGTTTCAATAGGACATGAGCTTTGTCACTACTTCAGTTATGAATAGAACTTGAGTTTTAGATGAAACTTGAGTTTGGCTGAACTCAAGTTGCAGTACATATGTGGATATACGGTGAGGGATACATTCTCACACGGACGTTACCGGGAACTTAAGTTTGGGCGGAACTTAAGTCTGAAATGCGGTCGGACCGCCCAGAGCTTAAGATGAGCTTATCTTATTTCATGATCTTGACAGATACGATTCGTAGCACCAAGGTCCGAAGTGGGGATTGTGGTGCCGTCGAATGTCATCGACAGTATTGTGAGGTGCGGACAATATCTGGCGAAGGAATGAAGAGAGTCGTGGGTTACACGAGGTCGAGGGGAGGTGCAATAGTACGCCGACAGGTCGAGGATCTCGATCCGTGGCCATGCCCGTGCAAACTCTGATACAATGCTGTCGTCTAAGTCGATTCCAATGGGCGATAGGAGGGATATCGACATGAGGTTGCCGAAACCGAAGAGCATCCAGTGCATGGTGGTCATAGTTGTGGTCAAGGGTGAGGTTCGCAAGAGACGAGGGTGAAAAAGCCGCTGCGACCGCGGTATACTGTATCAATCTGTATGGAGGCAACGCAAAGTCGAGCGTTACGTTGGTTGCTAGCCTTTTATAGTAATTCAATTACTATAAAAGGCAAATTTGCAAGCAAAAATGGCCAGCGTTATGTGTTACGGTTGCCTCCATACAGATCTATACAGTAGCGATTGTGTATCTGGCCCGCCATTGAAAACTGAGGGAACAAGACCTTAAATGATATCAGCGGAATTTGACTGCACCCTCTCAGGAATCGAGCTGTGGGCTCGATCTCTGCACTGCCGAGGCCTAGCGTGCGAAGTGATATGAAAGATTGTTTGTCGTTATCAATGAAGATTGTCGATGGGTGGAAAGTGTGGACAAATCCAATGACGTGAGGTTTGGAAGTCGACAGATGTGCTCGAGAGCCTCTATGTCTAGAACATCCACGGATATGGACTCGACGCACTGTAAGCTGCGCACAAAGAGGGAGACAGCCTGCTGGACTTCTGTGGTTGCAGCCATCCTATGTCCCGAGTTAAACGATCTGAGTGAAACCATCTTCAATTTTGGAAAGCAGCGAGACAGCGGAGGTGGAAGAGGGATCGAAAGAGATCTTTGTGATGTGGGGACCGAGGAAGAGATGGATGAAATGGAAGTCGCCACGAGAGGGCCTCCAATAAAGACTCTGGAAATTGTGAAATAGATTGTCCGGTAGACAGACGCTAATTGCGGGAAAGACGTCTGAGAATTTGCAACCGTCGGAATAACAATAGAGGCTTTTAACGCGAGGGGCGTAAACACAGACTCTTTCCCAATCCGTTGCTCGAACGGGCTGTCGTAGGTTGCTTTGAGACACCGCATATAAACGCTGCTGGCCCTTATTACCATGCTGCATGTTACTAGCCCTCCTCCAGAAACATCGGCCATGATCCACAAATCGGAAGGCAGGCAGCGCAGGAGGTTGATTAGTGTCGAGGAACACCACAACACATCGAGAGCAGGACCGTGGAAAGTCGTGCATGTTCTTGCGACGACGGCGAGGTCATGCAGCCAACATGCAGCTCGAGCCGTTTCGATTTGTGTTCCCAAATGCTTGGCTCTTTAAGATGAGAGCAGACGAGCCCACAATTTCCTGGATCTTTAGGCAGTGATATATATAAAGATAAGAGCGGACCGTAAGATGTGGAGAACGTGGTAAGAAGAAACCCGGGTTCTTTCAGTGGCGGTGTATTCGGATCACGACTGTCGGACTATGGATCACGGCCGATTATCGCCGAAGTTCACGACTTCTGGGGAACACTTTTAAATAAACTCATACCGGAACTTCCTTGTGGCGCCTTATTGCCCAACGAGAAAGCGTCGTTTCCAGGGAATTATGTTGAAATGAGTCCATACTTGGATGATATGAACCCGATCAAGAAGCTGATTTCGGAGGAACTGTCAGAAGAAGCCACGCCATGGCCACTGACCGACAGGGTGTTGCCTGATCGGAAGATTCGTCGCACTTGTCGTGAAAGGAGATGGTTATGATGTTTCCAGGAGATTCAAATCTGCGCGATGAACATCATATACAATGTAGGATTGCCTTCAATGCGCACGGCTTTTGGCTGGTGAAACTTTGTTCAATACCAAGATGACTCGGAGTTTGTGATGAGTTTTATGAACTCGACATTCCAATTTACAGCCATTATCCGTTCTAATTGTGTGATAAGTATCTCCATCTAGGCTCGAACGTGTTCCACAGTACGTGGCGAGTATAGCTTTTAGTTAGCGAGATCATCGTCGTTGATACGCTCCCGCGGTATCACTGCCAGGTTGTCAGACTCACGACAGGTTCCCAGCCTGTCATGCCTAAAATATCGGATACTTATCGCCATTCCACGCGAGACAGTCGTCCCCTTCCTTTCCTTCACGCTGGGCGTTCTAGTCGCTGGCATACGACATTTTCACACTTCTGCGTCCTACGTTCTGGCTGGGCCTGCAAGTACGGCGCATATTGAAGTGAACCTCACTGATAGACCCGTAGAAACTTGAATATTTCTACCATGCACATCCGTGATGTCGTGCAGGTCCGGGATAGCGTGCCAGATTCAATTCCCTTCGCCACCCCAGTTGGGCTTTTTGTCACTTCCCAAACGACGTATGCAAACCCAGTTTATAACACTGGCTATTCGTTGACACTAACTTTCATTCAGAAGCCGGTCCGACCCCGGGATGACGTCTGCGCAAATAGCTGTCATTGTCCTTGGCGCACTCGCAATCGTTATTATCCCTGTAATTGCGATACTGGGGATGACAGACCGACGTCGACAAAATTTGCGAATCCGTGTGGAACAAATGAACTCGACTAAATTATACGAAGCTTCCACTGCATCGTCATTCGCCCTCATAGACCCTGAAATAGGTCTCCGCTCAGAACACTCCGTCCCCGCCACCCCCTTCGTAGGCAACAACAGTGGCAGCACATCTGAGATAGAGGTTGTCCCGCGCTCAGGAGGCACTGTCCCCGGCTTGGGGGATCGCAATGGGAACCCATTTCGAACCACTGCCCTCCCAAACTCGGAGGCCAATGTCTCCGATACTTCCGACTCAGTGCGTACCAGCAATGGGAATGCATCTCAGAGAGGCGGTATTGAAACCTCAGAACCCAATGCCTCTGGTGATTCTGGACTACGCAACAGCAATGGTACATTACGACAACAGTACCTCGAAAACGAGTTGCGAGCCGCGCATCAGAAGCTGGTGGACATAGAGGAGCTGGAGAGGAGTACTGTCGCTGCGGTCGCCGCGACACAAATCACAGGGCCGCGTCGAGTTCTGCGTCTTCTTTCGACGCGAAGCACTTCAACAGTGGGAAGTAATAGATCACAAGATCTTGTGTCGCAGCTGGAGGCCGCAAAGGAACGGAACGAGATGATGGCGGCGCGGATACAAGAGCTGGAGGCTCAGATGCATTCTGAGTGGGCATTAGGCCTCTCTGACGAGCCTCCACCAGGATATACAATATATTCTAATTGATATTCGTCTTCGACAAGTTAATATGATAGAGTTTATTTCAGTTGGCGGAACATGTGGTTGCCGAAAATTGAGCTTGACTTCGCAGTGGAGATTATTCAGGCCTCAAAATTTAAACGTTTGAGTTGAACAAATAATTTTATAAAGAGGTTAAGAAGTCATCAGCACACGATGATGATCTTTGCAGAGGAAACACAACTTAGATATTTCCCACCAGTCCTTCGGGTGAGATTGCAACCATGATTACATTCCGATCGCCGTCAGCAAGTCTGGAAACGAACATCCGGAAGCCAAAGATCTGTGCATATATAACGGTCACGGCCCTGAACGGAAACTCATGGACGGAGCGCGATACAAGCTTCAGGGGTCTGTCACTTCCCCACCGCATTCCAAATGAATCATAGAAACCGAACTCCTACTACTATCTGCTTCCGACTATGAAAAATACTCTAAAGAAAGGAATGCCTCGACTAATACATAATGGGCTCTGACCAACGTTGTATGGTATGCCCGCTCCAAAATTATTTTCTTAAATGCGGGGTGGGTGCTCGGGGATCACATTAAATCCCGTACCTTTGCAAGCGGGCGCATCAACGGCTATACATTTATATGGATCCACAATCACGACGTAGTAAGGGGACAAACCTCGTTATCTTGCGCATGCGGCCCGCGGTGTCGATGAGAACCACATCAAAGTCGTTGTCTTTGGCTGAAGTTCCAAGTCATTCAATGGGCGAACAGGCAAAGTTGCCAGCAACTATCATACCGAAAATATGTAGTCTATATAGTCCTCTTTCCCCGAAACGAGGTCCTTCCCAGGCTCTTCTTCCTTCCCTCCTTCCCTCACACTGTCAGTTTAGAGCGATCGTTAATCTGTTGGCTATTTCACCGACTCCCTTTTCAACCCTCTTGGAATTATTTCCCCCGGTGCGTTCCTTAGGTCCAGGCTGTTGAGCGCGTGCCAAGTTGTCAACTTCCAGATCCGGGCAACAGCCACGTTCTGTGCTGGGCACAAACCTTCGGAACATACAGTGCAACTATTTCGCAGTTTCCGGAATTGCGTGGACAGGATACCATTGAAAATGTTGGCTGGCGAAATCTGGAACCGCGGCGACATTATCACTAACAATGGCGGGGGGCCCGTGAATGCCGACCAAGGTTGCGGCGGTGACATTATAAATAATGTCGTCGGAAATAGGACGCACCTAGCTGGAGAATACCCGTTCATGTCATCCGGACGATTGGCGTCGAGGTCAATGATGTACCCTTTCATTTGCTAATTTATATTGACGCTCGGAAAAAAGTGGACTGTCTGCAGAATTCATCATTCTTGTGGTAATGGTCGTCCTCCTAGTGCTGCTGTTTCTATTGATTTTGCTCCTTGCGGTGGTGTTTCTGGTCTGGATCAGAAGGGACCGATCCAGGCACGCCGTGAAAATGTTGGATGTCGAGGAAGCGGGGGTGCAGGAACAGGCGACGCAGACTTTCCCCGCACAGGGGGGAACAATGGGGAGCTCAGGCGCGGGGCTTCTGCATCTATGGGCCAGGCGAAGGATACCGGCAGAGTTGCAAGGTCACCATACAGATCTGCTCCCAGAACTCGAAGCTGACAGGGAAAGAAACGCGACACTGATGACCAGAATCCGAGAACTGGAAATTCAGAGGCCTCCTTATCGTCCGAATTCTTCAGAAGTGCCGGAATATACCGCGTAGCCGATGAATTTGTACTAGGTGAATGTGATTGGGAAGTTGTAGTGCAACTTCGAGAGTTGACTGTCTCCGAGTCATGGGTCTTTGGCTTGAGACTTCATGTCCGCGTCCTGGAAAAGTTGCAAATCGAAAAAAATATTTCCACGTCATAGAAAATGCTGTCTTTCTATGGCAGGAAGCCAGGCAGATGTTGAAACTTGACTGATATCTCTCTTGCACGGTCACGTGTGAGTTCACCTCCACATCGGTCCGGCATGCCGGGTCTTCGGTACGGTGTAGTTCGGTTTTTATCTTGGGTTGAAGTTGTCTTGAAGCGCAAAGAGGGAATGAGACCGTATACCACGTCCATTATGAATTAACAGGAAAACCTAAATTATGTATTCGCCACAAACCCCGCACCTCCCGTTAGATCTTTTGTCTATCATTTTGTCGTCGAGAGAAGCACGTTCTGATCATCTTTTTTTGGAGAGATTTCAACCATGATTACATCCCGATCTCCGGAAGCAAGTCTGGCAACGAAGATTTAGAAAAATGTCATCAGACAGCGGTCAGTGGAGTGGGAGTCCACAACCGGTAAGCGCAGAGCGGGAAGGTATTTCAGAAACCCTGAGGATGAATTATGTGCGAGGTAATTAGGGGACAACTAAATTTATTATCCTAAGGTCCAGAACCCCGTTACAATAGGCATACCTCCAGTCCTGTATCGTCCTTGTATTCGCAGAACACAAGCCTCGCGAGGTAAATTTCTGCTCAGAATAGTAACTGCTAGGTCGTATACCCTGGCGGCGGTGGCTCGACCGAAAAACCCGAAGCCCCTTCGGAACTTATGTGTGCCTCCAGCTGGTGGATCCGCGTCCTTGCAGCCTCCAGCTGCGACGCCAAAGCTTGCCCTCCATCGCTCCCCCTGTGCGAGGTGCTTCGCGTCGACATGGGACGGTCCAGGAGAAGTCGACGCAGACCCGAGGGCTGTGGCGCTCCGGCGATAGATGCAGAGCTTCGCTCCAAATTCGCTATATTGGCCATCTTCTCGCGTGCGGTGCGGAACTGATTCCCGAGGTGTTGTCGGCGCGGTGTGCTCGCGCTGATCCAGCGCCAATCAGACTCGTTGGAACTGGGGGCAGCGGTGTTTGGGTTGTTGGAAACATCAGTCTGCGAATCGAGGAGGGTGAACGGCGAAACGGTGTTAGCTTGACCGTTTGTCCTGCGTGCTGCGGTACCGGTACTTCTTCGACGGTGTCTTAACCAAAAGGCCAGTGTGATCAACACGATGATGAGCAACACGCTCATCGACACGGAGATTGCGATAACTGCTCGTGTGTGGCTAAGGGACCTGGGAAGAAAACAACACTCGTCACATAAGGTTGGTTCGATGTGATATTACTGACCTGGGAGCCGTCGATGCATGAGGTTGCGAGGCTCCGCTGGCGCTGCTGCTGATGCTGCTGCTGATGCTGATACTAATGCTGACGCTGACGCTGCTGCTGACGGTGCTGACGGTGCTGCTGCTGCTGCTGCTGATGGTGTTGCTGATGCTGCTGCTCCTGGTGCTGATGCTGCTGGACTGTGTAGGGCTTCCACGGATAGGTGTAAACATTTGTCTGGTTTGTCTGGGTTTTACATCCATTGAATGGAACATGTTCTGGTAGCAGGAGATTGCGTACGTTTGTGAAGCGGAGAGTCCTTGCGCTGTAGAGGGTCGCCTTGAAGCGGATGGGGAGGTGGATCTGTAATCCGTAACTTGTATCGGTTCAGATAGACGATTCATATGCAGAGCGTACGTCGGTTCACTGTCACCGTCGCCGAGGCTTTATACGGGGATTAGAACACATCGACGGAAAAAGATAGGCAATGTACATATCTCCAATAAGGCTGAACGGGTTGAACGGCGGCGGGCTCGCTTCACTATTGTCTATCGTTTTTGCTTTATGGCCATTTGGTGCTTTCTTCTCCCGCTTAGAACTGGGCATATATCAATTCCTGAAGAAGGCGTCAGTGGGTCTGTATCTTCAAGGGTAATACAAGCGCCTACCAAGAGAGGAAGCCAGAAAACCCAAGGGAAGGGAGTGGCAACTATGTACTCAGACGCCTGCGAAGGGATGAGGGTGGTACGGTCATCGCCCAGCATGGATGCATATATAAGAGACGCATATTTTGGGCGTTGGCAGATCCGCGTTGTTAGCATAATAGCGTTCGTGGGCGAAAGATCTGCTAGGTGATCATTAGTCGGTTGCCACGCAAGAAGACATGGATTGTAGTGATTGGAGTGTCCCACACGCAATTCGCTCACCGGAAAAGGAAGGAAAGGCAACGATACAGTAAGAGGCTTAGGAGTCCGAGACGGTGAAGCAAAAGATACTGTAACGACCTGTGACCTCAAATTAGGCTCAAATTTTTGAAAAATAGCACTTGATGATTTCGAGTTACACTGCCGAACATTGATGACGAGCCGTTCGAGCTAGAATAAAACCTGCATTTCATTTTTTCTTGACGGTTTGAGAGAAAAGACCGATTTACTCGTAGATCGGTTCGGTAGGGTTCCAGACTCCACACCTGCGCTCTTTGGAATTACGTCGACATCCAGATGAAAATTAGTAGAAGGCGCCCGTTTGACTCTGGCCCGATTCATAGAGAACTAGCTCCTTGCAGTTTTTTTTGCTCCAATGGTTCCCTGATAGAACAGTGCGAGGAGAAATCTTCAAGTCCTACTAACACAGGGGACAAAGGGCAGGCCTCAAGGGTCGGCCAAGCACTTTGGCCGGGCATGTCAAATCAATTGATCTTTGTATCAATTTGACATGCCTGGGTAAGTGCCTGGCCGGCACTTGACGGATAATTCTAATCAGCAACCCCCGTACTTGGGGTTGCCGCTAATCAACAACCCCATGATCTTTTTCTATTCAGTAACCACCTCTCCGGGCCTCACACGGATCAGCTCTGCCGCTGATGCTGCTGTCGCCGTGGGCGGCACTAACCACTCGATGACGGAGGTGTATTCTGATTCCCGCCGCTCAAAATCTATCCGTGCCATTGTGCTGCTGCATTGCAGCCAGTGCCTGACCAATGCTTCAGCACAATTTTGAGAGGGCTCCACACTTTGTCAAGATTTCTAGCAAGCAGTCTACTGGGAGGACAATGTTTATACTTATGCATTGTCCAAGGTGGTTGGGGGAAACAAGGGAGATCGATCGTGACTTATATAGCAGTCCGCGAACACCTCAATATCATGCTCGCGCTGGAGTCTCAAAATTTTAAAAAATAATGTGCTATAGGCGGTATTCAAATAGAAAAGCTGTGAATATAGCAGTGCATCAACCTAGCTCAAGTAAAACATAGTGCAGGTTGAAATGCGAACTTCAATATGAAGGTGTTCTGAAGGCAGTCAAACTTAGATACAAAGATATGATTGCTACGACCGACTAGGAAATGGGCGAGTGGAACATGGCATTGCGCATGGCGGAGCACAAATTATCCTAGCCGAGTGTATCACGTGGGGATTGCTGATTAGAATATTCTATTTGCAACCCCCCGTACCCAAAGTAGGTGACTTCCCGTAAGGTAAATTTACTCTGGCGCGGTGCCAGTGATAGGATCAGTACAAAGATATTCAGGCGATTCAGGTTTCCCGTAACCACAGGATATTATTTATTCTGTTGACCTCACGTGTGCAATCTAAACCCCCTGAACAGTGAATCTGCCACAATCTCTGTAGGCTCAAATAACACTAAAGCTGTGAGCATGACTTTATCGAATGGACTTTGAAGGCGGGAACTCAAAACTGTTGAAAAGAAATCAATTTGATGCATCTCCACCCACAAAAAGTGACATCAATTGGACAGAAAAATAACACTAAAGCTGTGAGCATGACTTTATCGAATGGACTTTGAAGGCGGGAACTCAAAAGATATGACTGTTGGAAAGAAATCAATTTGATGCATCTCCACCCACAAAAAGCGACATCAATTGGACAGAAAACATCACTATGTAGTTGGGCGAGGTTCTTGTCTTGAAGGACGTGCGGTCGTTCCCAAGCTCCCATGCACAAATTGAAGGATGTGGAGAGTTGGTGATGGATGTGGCGATCAATCAATATTGTCCCAAAAGGTTTATTCAATTTACAGAATCCTGGAGGGGCAGTAGGCTCCTCCCCTCCAGGATTTAGGTCTATTCGAGTGATGCAGAATAAACTGTGTCTGTTTTAGATTGGCCGAACTGATGGGGTCCTGACAGGTGCCTCGGCATATTGCCGAAATACTCCCCCAGAATAAATTTACCTTACGGGAAGTCACCCAGTATGAGGATTGCTGATTAGAATTATCCGGTGTTATAAATATAAGCTGCGCGGAATAAATGATATGAGAACCCGGAGGCAGTGTGTTTCCGCTGAGCAATCAATGCTCATAGCGTTGATGTCTGTCGCGGGAATCAGAGTCTACTTTAAGATGGGGTATTTTGAGAGCGAGAGGCTATCAGCCAGACATAAATGCGACTCGGCGAGAATAATGGCCAAAAAACAACGTAACGCAAGTAAGCAGGCCAGAATCCAACGGGCGCAGAAGGGGATTCGTGGTGAAGAGAATCTCGGGATGTATACGGTGGATAGGTATCTTGAAAACGCAACGACGTCGACGGCAGCCTGTGAAACAGGCGGAGCATGGTGGAGCGACGGGGTTCCCGGCCTTCAAATCAGTAAAACTGTATATTTGTCTTTGGCGCCTTGCATCTTTGAGCCCATCTTACGTCTTTGATCCACGTCTTGATGTGTCTTTGTCTTAGGTAACTCCTCTTTGGTCTTCGAGAGACGTCCCAAGTCTTTGGTTAACATCTTGATATTTTCCCAACCTTTGTGAATCTATTCAATGAAGTATTGATTCAGGGTTGCAATCCCATTCACTGAATCACTGCATCACCAAATTAGCAAGTCCTTCTCCTACATCTTCTGTAAATTCTGTCTCAGATTGCAATACTTCGTGTCCAGTGGGCGTGAATTCGAGTTCATAAATGGTGTGCAAGTGTCATGTATATACTGGCCATTGGAGGGATCCTCCAGTGTCACCTGCACACCAGAATACGTGCTTTGAAGCTGAATCATAATATTTGACAAGGAAAAGCAACGGAAAATTTCAAAGTCTGTCGGCACACGTGGACAGATTGATGGTCACCAAGGTTGACCTCTTCTCCTCTTTGCGGCCCTCCCCACCCAATACTTGCTCCCCTGCTCCTGCACTTGCTGCGCCACTGAATCTTCTCTTGGAACTCAGCCTGCTTGGTTCTCCCATCTGTCCGCTGCTCTGCACATCTCGGTATTCTGGCTGTGTCGTCCTATGTGCCACCCTGCTCTCTGTGCTCTTCCTGGCTTAGTTCTGGCTCACTACTAGTGCCGACTCATCCCTTGCCGTCTATTCCCCCCGCTACGTGCTTTTGCTGCATGTGACTGTATTCTCGCTCTGCAGATCGAACGGCTAAGTGCATTAGGGGAGTAGTTGATTTGTTCTCACTCTTGCTATGACTAAGTATTCCTTCTCTCAGGTTATCTATGCAACACAAGCAGGAGTGGATCGTGGTGAAAGGCAACTACATCCTTGGTGCATGTTACAAGTACTTATGTAAGTAAGTGATTGTCCATTTAACAAACCGATATGAGGATTTCACGACCTCTCTCAATCCTTGTTCCATTTTTCGTGCCTGGTAAAATAGTAGCTGTGTTGAAGGCTTTTTATATTATATATTTAAAAACTTTCACTACAATTTTTGTGATATACTAGTGGCGGTACCCCCCCCCCCAACGAAATCTGGAGGTCGCCAGTTCGATTCCTCTCATCTGCATTTCTTTTTAACTCCTTTGTTTCCCCTTTTTCCTTATTACTCATATTCATTCTCTTCTTCATATATTTTAATATTATTTTTGTTTTAGCCAACTATATAACTGCACCCGATGCAAACTGACATTCAAAGATGTGCTCAGAGCGCCGGAGAGGGAGTTCGACGCGTAAAGTCACATGTGACATCACACGTCAAGACTCAAATCTTGCGCGTATTGCCCGATTTCGGGCTCTATTGTCTCAGAGCACGTAGATTTAAGTCTGGCAACCAGGTACATGTAGTTGGCTCCCGAATAGATGCCTCCTTGATCTTGTTTCATCCTGAAGTCGTGATCCGTTTCTAGCATTTTCACTGATTTCACCGTTTTGATCGAAAAATAATAGCCAGAGCAGTGTCCCGGACCCCGATAATTACAAGTTCAGAACACATTTATTTACAGATCTGTCGACTCAGAATGTGCATACATGTCTACGAAAGGGAGCTATTCTTTGATTGTTCCCGCGTGATCCGGTAGTGGGGATTAATCTATTTAACAACCACCTTGTTAAGAACAACCCGGGGTTGTTGGATCAATTTTCTATTTAATAAGCTTCGTCTATTTATAATTTGTCGCCGAAATAATGCCAGCAACAGGCCTAATGCCTATTCCGATGGGGAAGTTGGTCTGTAATCTGTAACTTGTATCGGTTCAGATAAACAATTCATATGCAGAAGCGTACGCCGGTTCACCGCCAACGCCGCCGAGGCTTTATACGGGGATTAGAACACATTGGCGGAAAAGACAGGCAACGTACATAGATCGAACAAGGCTGAACGGGTTGAGCGGCGGCGGGCTCGCTTCACTATTGTCTATCGTTTTTTGCTTTATGGCCATTTGGTGCTTTCTTCTCCCACTTATAACTAGGCATATGTCAATTCCTGAGGAAGGCGTCAGTGGGGTCTGTATCTTCAAGGATAATACAAGCGCCTACCAAGAGAGGAAGCCTGAAAACCCAAGGGAAGGGAGTGGCAAGTATAAGTACTCAGACGCCCGCGAAGGGATGAGGGTGGTATGGCCATCGCCCAGCGTGGATGCATATATAAGAGACGCATATTTTGGGCGTTGGCAGATCCTCGTTGTTAGCATAATAGCGTTCGTGGGCGAAAGATCTGCTAGGTGATCATTAGTCGGTTGCCACGCAAGAAGACAAGGATTGTATAGATTGGAGTGTCCAACTCGCAGTTCGCTCACCGGCAAAGGAAGGAAAGGCAACGAGTATGCAGTAAGAGGCGTAAGAGTCCGAGACGGTGAAGCAAAAAATACTGTAACGACCTGTGACCTCAAATTAGGCTCAAATACTTGCAAATAGCACTTGATGATTTCGAGTTACACTGCCGAACATTGATGACTCGTTCGAGCTAGAATAGAACCTTTATTTCATTTGTGGAGTACGTTTTGCCGACCCGCTTGGTTGGGTCGCAGGGAGTGAATCCGGTATGAAAATACGACTAGTCATGGTGCCGTGATTTGATATTTTTTTCTTAACGGTTTGAGATAAAAGACCGATTTACTCATAGATCGGTTCGGTAGAGGATCCAGACTGCACAACTGCGCTCTTTGGAATTGCGGTGACATCCAGATGAAAATTAGTAGAAGGCGCCCGTTTGACTCTGACCCGATCCATAGAAAATCAGCTCCTTGCAGTTTTTTGCTCCAGTGTTCACTGATAGAACAGGTAGTGCAAGGAGAAACCTTCAAGTCCAAATATAAGCTGCGCGGAATAAATGATATGAGAACCCGACAGCTCGGAGACGGTGTGTGTCCTCGCAGTAACCAATGCTAATAGCATTGATGTCAGGGATGGGAATCAGAGTCCACTTTAAGGTAGGGGCCTTTCGAGAGCGTGAGGATATCAGCCAGACATAGACGAGGATCATGTACATAAAAGACCCGACGGGCGAGGACCCAACGGGAGCAAAAAAGGATTCATGGTGAAGAGGATCTAAAGTGGGTAGGTATCTTGAAAACGCAACGACGTAGACAGCAAGCCTGTGAAACAGGCGGAGCGCGGTGGAGCGGGTGGAGCGAGGTTCCTGCCTTCCGCGAGGCGTGCACTTGCATCAGGAAGAAATGTAACCACGACATAGGACAATGTAGACCATGTAGTTGCTGTAGTCATATTGAAAGGTACCCCTTTATGTGGCATCTGTAGCCAACCGCGATTTTATGTATCGACCTGTAGCCAACCGTTGTGTGTATGTAGCCACCTGTAGCCGTCTGTAGTCAACCGTCCGGCGACCATAGTTTTTGTGTATTCTACAAGGAAAATTATCTGGTCGCTCAAAACTATTAGCTCACCCCCACTTTGGTACTGTGTTTCTAATGGTAGTAACCGACACTACTATTAACTATCTTATCCTGTCATGTTACATAGTAAGGAGGAATCGAAACCGTCTCAAATTCAATTTTAAACACCACTTAGCTGACTCGAACTCAGCACCTCGCGAGAACGAAGATAATTAGATAAAGGACAAAATACTACTGGACTACGCAGACGATGAGGATAATCAACTGGGAGACTATATATAGCAGCCTTTGTCCTTCCCGACCTATTTGCTTCTTTCACAATTGCTTTTGAAGTCCGTCCTCCACATTTAATATTTCCCCAATTCCTATTGAAGGCCAACCTTCAAATCGAATAATTTATGAGGGGAACCAATTCCACTAATTCCGGAGGTTTGCTGAAACCTAGGATTCTGACCTGATCTCTGACCTCCAACAATTTCCCCCTCTTATGTTTTTTGGTGCACCCGAGTGTACGGTCCATGTATCCGGCAGGCAGGTTATATCATGCTACGTTGACTCCATGGTGTACGGGTGCCATGTCCGATTAGTACTGGGCATGTGATACAACGTTGATCCGGTACTGGCTACAGTGACTACAGACGGCTACATCAGGCTACATAGACAATTGGGCGGCTACATGGACCACAGAAATATGTGCTTTGCCATGTAGGATTTATTTTTTCCTGATGTGGATTCCACGAAGGAGTGCAGCACAGATGTTCCGGTTTTCGAGTACTTTGAAGTGGTTTAGAGCCCGGCGTTCAGAGCTCAGCGGGGGCAGATGCTGTAAGTTGTAGGAGCGAGCGGCACATGAGCGCTCAACGACCGTGGCCGCCACAAGGCCGCCACGACCGATAATATGACGAAAGTGTGACAAAGCGTGACTCCCCCTCCTTACTTCCGCCCTCCATGCGCCGCGCACCACACTTTGCCCCCAGCCTCGCGCTCCTTGCTGTGCGCCTCGTTGCCGCTCAGACCGACTCCAACCAGTCCCGCAACACCACCCTCTCCCCCGACACTGTCGGCCTAATCGCCGGTGCGCCACCCCTTCTTCATTCTCGCCTGGAACTACTAACTATTTCTCTCGGTTTCTTTTCTTTTCTAGCTGCGGTACTCTTCTTCCTCTTCGGCTGCTGTCTCTACGTCCGCCACCGCGTGCAACACGCGGCCGCAAAGCCGTATGTTCCGCCCCCGCTCCCGCTCGCGCACCACACGGGCAGCGAGTTCCCGCAAGTCGCACCACCTCCCTCCGGGACATACCCGTACATCCCCGGCAGCGAGTACCCGCTATCCGGCGCAGCGGACTTTGCGCCGCCCCCGTACGTGAAGGAGGGAGCCGACGGCATGAATTATTCTCCTGTACGTTTCATGTCCATTTTCAATATTTTCAGAAAATCATTCTTGCTATCCCTCGTATGAAAAGCCGCCAGGGCCACCGCCGGGGATCGATGCGGCGTATTCTCCGGTGCGTACGCTGTAGACTGTTACCGAGCTCAACCCGACTGACCGCGGTGTTACATTGCAGCCCCTCGGCCCACCTCCGCCGGCCCACACGCGTTCTGGAAGCACGTCGTGATTTCGGTTGGCCTGAACTGTATCAAAAAACCCACTTCTCTAGTAGTGCAGGCCTGTATTTCTATTTTCTTTGATGAACTGACCTATGCTGCTCATTGCTCAAATGCCAGTCTTTATCAGCCTCGAAATGCAGTCAGGGTCCCAGTTTTATCTACAAGAACCAACCACCGAAAATCCAACCGGCATCCCTCGGGGCCGTGAGATTCATCAAAGCATCTCAGGGACTCAGAATTCGACAGCGTCCTTCGAGGTTTCGACATCAAAGCAATATGTTCATCCATCCATTCAAGATCCGCACCTCATCATTGGAAACTCGTGTACCACCAAAGGCGTTTACATCAGCGGTTAGCCACATGTTCAAAACCGATAGTCATGAGTCCATTTTTGCGCAGGATTGTTCAGGATTCGAGGATAAGGTGACTTAACACCGAAACTTTATCTCATGATAAAAATACGTTCGTGTCAGTTGGCTTGACACGGAAGTAGGTTAATCAAGATATCGATAATCCAAATCACACATATATCAGTGTATTAGTTTAATGTGCGGGTACAGGTCCGACACGCAACTCAGAATTGCGTGTAGGGTCTGAGTAATGGTATCCGTATCGGTACGAAGGAGTCATCCAAGTAGTCGTAAAGTCCCAGTAATTGAATCAAATAAAGAACGATAAAAATTAAAGACACAAAGAGAAGAGGGCAGCAGCGAAGAGCAGTACCCGCACGCCCACACGCGACCTCCGAAGGGCGACGCCCGCGCTGGTGCCGCTCTTGCCTGTTCCCGTCGTCTGGTTCGATGAGCTATCAGGTCCAGAAGAACCAAAGGAACTACCCGATGAGGACGAGGAACCAGAGGAGTTGCCCGAGGACCCCGATGAGGACGAGTTGAAACTGCTGTCACGGTCAGCGTCGGTAGCCTTGGATGTGTGGTTGGCAATATCTGGGAGGGAGACACGATGTAGCTCGAGGGAGAGATGCAGCAGGAGACAAGAAGAACACACAGTCAACGTTGGACGGACAATTAAGGAGAGGAGGTACCCACACGACGCGAAGGTCTGCATCGTAAAGCCGGACTCGACGTACGGCTGCGTCTTGCGCAACCGCGATGGGGACGATGTGCTGTGTGGCTCAGCATGCGTGTACTAATTTAAACAGAGAGTGGGGAAGACAGAAATTGGGATCGAGCAGAAGGGGAACGCAAACAAGAGAAAAGAACAAACAAGAGAAAAGAACACGCACATCGAACGCCGCTGCAAGCTTCGGGTAGTTGTCGATCGCCGTCTGCATCGTGTAGTTGTTCAGCTCATGCGTCAACATGATCGCGCCGACCTGGAACGAGTTAGCGCTCGTATGGGTGTCGATGGCGGCTGCATCCAAAATCCTAAAACCACTGACGGTGTCAAACGTCCCATTCTCCGTGCGCGCCGCGAGCGCGGCGTAGTTTGCCTGCACCTTTTCATGTAATCCCCTGCCCCGCCTCCCAGTCGAACGAGTCGTACTTCCAGAGAACCGTCTCGAGCACGAGCTGTGATGCGATGTAGCGGATGCGGTCGACGTCGCCGAAAGGGGGCTGTGGGTGGGTGGAGGGAGGAAGGAGGTAGGTTACTCGCACTGTAAAATCTCCAAGAAATGAAGCTCACCCGCTAACAGATCGGCATCACCCCGGTGGCGAGCTTAATCATCTGCATCGTGTACCACAGCTCGGCAAACGCGCCCTCGTTGGTAGTCGCGGTCATGTAGGGGTGAGACCAGGTGTCTGTTGGCGGCGTGTTAGTATCAATAGGAGGAAAAAACGAAGGATGGGAAACCATTACTCACGCACGCATATTTGGTGCCCGTCAGCAACTGCGCGTGCCGCCTCGAGCGGGTAGACCTGCACGTTCAAACGGATGAAGGACATCGCTAAAGGCTGTCGTTAGAAAATGGGAGCATACACAGAGAGATATGCACTTACTAGCCTTCTGCTCTTGGGCCAAGAGGTAGTTGTAGAACGCGTTGTGCGAGCAGTTTGGTCCGTCGTCAAAGCCGAAGCCGAGCGTGCGGGGCTGCGAATGGAAGGGAGGTGAGTTTGTAAATCGAAGAGAAAACAAGGAGGGAACGGTGGCAAATCTAAAGTTGGTTGGGCGAATTATTGAAACTCCGACCGGCTGAATCATGTCAATTCCATGATCCCATCACCCACCGGTCACCCACCTCCAGCGCGTTCCATTGTTCTTCGCTGCTGCCCTGCTCATCTCTGTACCTTCACCCAGGTCTATTAGGCTTTAACTATCCAGCTCCGAATCCGAGCTCCTTCAATCTCCGCGCCGTAAACCGGGTTACCGGCAATCCAATCATCCTCCGCGATAAGCTCATGCTTTGCGAGAGGTGTCTAACCGTCAATACAACCCTCGGGACGGCTCTTCTGACTCACTCATGGCCTCGTGGAGGCATTATACCGGCTCCGTCTTTGCTCCGTGCCTGCCGTCCACGGTTTGCGTCGGAGAAGATTTGCGTCGGAGAAGATCGATAGACGTCATCCATTTCCCCTCGCCGGCGTGCACTCTCTAGATTCCGTGTGTATCGGCATATACACCAACAGTATCCATCTTGACTTCCAAAAATTCTCCCGTGTTTCTATATGCTGACATGCTGATCAACGATCTGTTTTCTTACAATGTAGTTTTATGATGGTCGCTGATTGGCTCCGTGGTGCGCGGAATTCTAGGCGGATCTGCCTGTCTCCAGGCTTCCCGCCCGCAATCAATACATGGATACCCGCTCAACGAATCAAATGTAAAATCCGTGCCTTGCCACCTCCGTAGATATTCTCCTTCGTACTTCAAGATCCTGTTACCACCTTCTCGAGACCACAATATTGCCATTTCATTTTTGAGTCGGCTCTTACCATATTTCGTGGGTCTGCGCCCCTTCTTGTCCCCCAATAAGCTCACCTTCACAGCTTCAACTTCATACTTTGGATCACAAACCGTGGTCTGGTTTTACGTCGAGAGCAAAATCTTTCACCGGATGCGCGCTTTGCTACGGATGCCGTCACAACAGCTTTACATCCTTCCTTCTATGTGAGTTTGAGTTGATCTCACTTCTCCCTGTCCAGAGAATGAGGGTCAGCAGAACCTCCATGTTAGAAGGCAGAGGGCGGAGACCCCAAGTTAGTGTGTACAACTTTAACTGAATCTGAAATGATTAATTTCAACACTGTGAAAATCCCACCGGAACCCAATAGTTTCTCGGTCCCATCGATAAGGATCGGTGGTCTTTCAGCGGCTTTGAAACAAAATTCAGCGCTAGTTGCGGCGAATTCTAAAACCCGTGTGCGATGAAATGAAGCCGCTAAAAATAATGACGCTTCAACAGTGCAGTCCGTTCCGCGGAAGCTTCTACGCCTGGTTTAGATTGATAACTGCACTAGCGAGTATAATAAATCCCTCCTCCTCTCTCGCTTCTCTTGCTCATACCATACCCTCCTCCCCCTCCATCCCCACATCCTTGCTTCCACCCCGTTCATTTCCCTGCCGGTTGTCATGCCTTTCGGTCAATCCCTGAGCCTTCGGGTCATCATCCTCCTTGTCACGCTACTGAGTCTTGTCAATGCTCAAAAGTACACCCTTTGCCAAAACCTCTCTGGAGACAACTTGTACGTATTCCACGTTTTCCGCCGATGTGAGGGCAGGCAGTTAATTGGCGCTTGCGGCCTCAGCGCCTCCAGGTACAACGAAAGCGCTGCAGACATCAACTTTGGTACGAATCCCTTTTCATCCCAGGCAAACCCTCAGTTGATTGGACTAGGGAACGTGCACTATGTCTCCCAGTCAGACGCCGTCGCATCGAAGTTAACCTACGTCGACGCGGACGGGCGCGTCATTGTCAAGGTTGACAACACAACAAACGGCGCCGGCAACAGCATGTTCGAGCGAAACAGCGTCTACCTGGAAAGCAACCAGTTAATAGGGGAGCTCAGAGTAGAAATGCCGAAGCGCTGGTACGCCGGTGCGCTGGTCGTCAGGTGATTTTCGGCTGTTTCCCGTATCATATCACAGCTGCCCGAAACATTGGCGGGGCGTCACCGATCTTCCCGCCCTTCGTCGGGACAAATGTCGGGCAGCGTTCGGGGTGTTTCTTAGTGTTTCTGGATGTCTAAACCTTCCTACCGATACTTCCCAACAATGTTATATGGTTTCATATAGCACCCAAAGTTTCACAATCCATTGCTACAGATCTCACCTGGAACCGACCCAAATTTCACTCGTCGACGCCCGACGATGCACAACAGTGTTGAGGTATTTAGGTTTGATACCAAGTTGACTGATGTGACAGCTGAAAATCACCTAACAACCAGCGCACTCTATTTCGAAACTGGAATTACTTCGAGACGGAAATTTTAATACGATAGAGGAGTGAATTAGGAGCGTCCAGAGAGACTATTTTGGCATGTTATCTGTACCAGGCTTTTTGTGGACGGTCAAGGAAAGACGGTCACACACCTATTATCTCGGGAGGGAAAACAAGACGGGCAAATTGGAGTCCTATGTAGATGCCATTGGTTTTGATGAATTGTCAACCTTCCTAATGTACGTACTTTCTCTCTCTCGAAGATTGAGTCGCTACTTGAAAACATAGAAGAGAGGAGCACGACGGATCTTTTGATGAAGAAAGCGAAATGGGTCAAAAGTAAATAATCTCGCAGTCGTCCCCAAGGGTATTGCCACTGAAATATACATGCCGACGCTGTCGACAACAATAAGCAACATAATCCGCGAGCAGTGGACCACTTACAACACGACCACGTTACAAACCCGAGGCGTTGTTCGTCGCCCAGACCCGCCGTTCTTCGCGGATCGCTGAGACCTCCGGAAGTAGCTTTTGCACCTCATTCCAAAGAAGGTGCAACTCCATCGCCTGTCTCTCCACCTCATCGAGATCTTCTTCTTCATATTGAACTTCTCGCGTTAAAATATGTTTCAGGTTCGGAAAGATTGCTGAGAGGAATCGTGCAACTCCGACGGCCGTGGATATAGTGGAATGGTCCACGTTTAGGCTGCGCAATCGAACTTGGCAAACGCGGTTCGTGGCACCAAGGTCCGAAGTAGGGATGACGGTGCCGTCGAACGTCGTCGTGAGATCTCCGAGGTGCGGGCAATGTCTGGCGAACGAACGGAGACATTCGAGAGTTACACGAGGTCGTGCAGAGGCACAATGCCAGGCCGACAGGTCGAGCGTTTCGATCCGTGGCCATGCTCGTGCCAAATCTAATACAGTGCTATCATCCCAGTCGATTCCAATGGGCGACAGCATGTATAGCGAGGTGAGATTGACGAAACCGAAGAGCATCCGGATCGACCGACTCTGGATGACATGATCGATAGGTGGTGCATGGACGTTATAGCTGTTGTCTAGGGTGAGGCTCGTAAGAGATGAAGGGGAAAATACCGCTGCGATAGCGGTGTAGAATTTGTGCATCTGACCCGCCGTCGAAAAATGGGGGAACGAGACGTCGAATGATATCAGCGGAATTTGATTGCACCCCTCCAGAAATCGAGTTGTGGGCTCAATCTCTGAATTTCCGAGGTCTAGTGTGCGAAGGGATACAAAAGATTGCGTGTCAGCATTAATGAAGAATGTCGACGCGGTGGAAATTGTGTTTGAATACAACGACGTGAGGCTTGGAAGCCGACAGATATGCTCCAAAGCCTCCATGTCTAGAACATCCACGGAGACGGACTCGACACATTGTAAGCTGCGCACAAAGAGAGAGACAGCCCGCGATACTTCGGGGGTTACTTCATCCACTCTACGACCCAACGATCTAAGTGAAACCATCTTCAAATTTGGATATTTCGGGCCAAGAACCGAGAGGAGCGAAAGAGCGGAGGTGAAAGATGGATCGAAAGTGATATCTGTGATGCATGGACTGAGAAAGAGATATATGAAGTGGAAGTCGTCAGCGGAGGGCTGCCAATCAAGACTTTGGAGATTGTGGAATAGCTTTTCTGGCAGACCGACGCTAATGGACGGAAAGACATCTGACAATCTGCAATCATGGGAATGGCAAAAGAGGTGTCTAACGCGAGGCGCGTATACACAGACTCTTTCCCAATCCGTTGCTCGAACGGGCCGCCGTATTTGCTATGCTACTTTGAGCCATTCATGAACGACACCCAAACAGAAACCGCACTTACCATGCTGTGTATTGCAAGCCCTTCTCCAGTAACATCGGGCATGATCCATAGATCGGGAGGCATGCAGCGCAGGAGGTTAAGTAGCGTCGAAGAGCCCCACAGGAAATCGAGAGCAGGACCGTGGAAAGTCGTACATGTTCTTGCGACGACGGCGAGGTCCCGCAGCTCGGGCCGTTTCGACTGGTGTCCCCAATACGTTGGCTCCTTGACATGAGAGCAGACGAGTCCCACGATTTCCGAAATCTGTAGGCAGTGATGCATATAGAGATGGTAGGCTGTGGCCTGAAAAGAGGTGGACGTCAGCAGGCGGCCGATTTTCGGTGGCGGTGCTTTCGGATCGTGACTATGGATCACGGCCGATTATCGCCGGGTTTTCAACTTTAAATCGCAACTCATCAACAACTCCTGTCAAACGCAGAAGGCCAGGAATTTGGAGAATAAATATTACACCGTGTTCATAGGACTTTTCAACGCGCTCGCTGGCAGCCTGGAGCCAAAACAAAACGGTGAATTTTTCGCAGCATCGTAGTCGAAGTCGTTTTCATCTCTGCACTCATTTCGGTTGTGATATAGATGATAGCCAGGATAAAGAATATTTAGACAGGGAAGAAATATAGCTGGCCCCAGGATGAGGAGCAACGTGAGTGCATGATCCATAGACGTGTGATCTGGGAGGAAATCTGGAACAGATCAGACAAGCCTACCCCGGAAGAGCTGTGACGGTGGAAACTTTAGACTGGATGGAGCCCATTCGATCTCTGGCATGTGAAGACCGGTGCAAATAGTGTTTAAAACCCGTATGTCGCAACGCAGCAATTTTTAGTGAATATAATATTTTCCATCGCACCAGGTCTCGCATCTCTCCCACACTGGAGCTTCCAATCCTCGAATCCGGGCTCTAAACATGGTGCGCATCCAACCAGTGGTAGTCCAATTCACATCACCTCCCAGTCTTGGCTATATCCCTGCTTAGAACTTGCAGCTCCCGTTTGTTGGCGCAATGCAGGGTACAGGTCAGCTGCTCGAATCAGATAAGTCAATGCCACCTTGTATAGGTCTGGGAGAATTTTTTACGTCTTTGTGGACTCCATGCACCACGGTTGGGAACGGGAATTCCGCATGCGACGGTGACCAAAATGATAGCAGACATGACGGAAAATATACGCATGCTTGCACGGTGGGGGATGCGGGAAGGGCGGCCGAGGATAGATTAAGGTACTTTGGACGAGAAGACCAATGCGGGGTGGTAGGAGAAAGTCCTGCTGATTATAGTTGGAGTCGTATCACCTCTGCTTTTAAGTAAACGAACCGCACAGGGTTTGTTCCGCCGCTTTATTCGAAAACGTGGTTTCCAGGGGACTGTGAAGTTAAAATGGATTCATACTTGGATGATATGAAGCCGATGAAGAAGTTGGTTTTGCGGAACTGTCAGAAGAAGCTACACCAACTTGATCATGGCTGGGTGTTGCCTGATCGGGATCTATCAATATGCACAAAAATCGGCTTTTCTGTCTCACGACACGTACTTGTCGCCCCCTGGCATTTGTGAAAGGCAGAAAGATGATGATGTTGCCGTGCACGGAGAACGTCTGGCAGGAGATTCACAGCTTCCTTGTGACGAAGATTATGGCTATGATATATTACTTGATTCCCAGACGGGAAGCACCGCACGGCTGCAGTGCGTCTGATATCGGCTTGGCAAAACGACATGGGATAAAAAAGCGCTGTTGGAGCCCGCTGGGTGTGTGATGCTTTTTAGAGTAGAATCACCGTATTCAATTTGAAATTTGCAATTTGCACTTTGCACCCACACGGCCTCACATCAACTACCTGAACCCCGTTTAAGATTGAACATCCATAATACTTGGCAGGCATCACTGTCATGCTCCCGGGACTGTCATTGGCATGGTTACTTTGCGGTGAGAGCCAACATATTTATATGTGCACGCGCAAAAGTCTGTCGTACTTGGTGTTCCATTCTCCTGCCAATTAAACACGATTACGGCTGAGGTAAATCTACATCCCCGTAGGCGATAATTAAGCATAGGTGGCTCTCGTCGTTCGCAATACTCCCGCAGTACCGGTGCCAGTTTATCCAGCCTGTCATGCCGAGAATATATACGGATCGCCCTTCCACGAGACAATATCATCTCCTTCAAGTCCACGTTCGGTATCCTCATCACTGGTATACGGCGAGCACATTCCTGCGGCCCTACGTTGTCTGACTGGGCCTGCCAGCGCCGTTCATACTGAAATGAACTTCACTGTAGAAACTTGAATATTTCTGCCATGCGCGTCTGAGGTGTCGTGAAGGGGTAGTTCAACCAACAACGTATAGAGCCCAGTTTGTATGACAACAGGCATTATTATTGTTCCTAAATGAAATCCAGCTGTACAATCACACCCGGAATCTCCGGTTAGCACTACCATACTGAGTTAGTGGTTTGTTTTATTCATTGACAACTGAGTTCTCCGGGGATCGGCCGCCGATGAGTGGGTATCATTATCATTGGTGCAAGCATTTTTATTCATTCAATCGAACGGATCGACGTCGATAAATTTTAATTTGCGGAACCATGTGGACCAAATGGACTTGTCAAAAATTTTCAGCTTATATCGCCATCCGCCCTCATAAACCTTTTGGGGGATCATCCCCGAAAACCCCGACACTCCACTCAACTGCGGTTGCAGCACATGTCACTGTCTCCAACAACTGCGACTCGCGCAATAGCAATAGGAGTGCGTTTGAATTACGCGACAGCAGTGGTACATTACATTACGACAACAATACCTGGAAACGAATTGACGGTGGCCCAGAAGAGGCGGGTAGATATATAGGAGCGGGAGAGACGCACCATCGCTGCGCCGCAGCGACACAAATCTCCGGGCGGCGCCGAATTCTTGTCTATGGCGGTCCGGATGTACATTTATTCCGCCCCCCGAAAAGTCGACCTCCGCCCTATATATATGGGTGTTTTGATGATCTCCGCCCTATACATGCCACCCCCATGGGGAAGTTTATTCTGGGCGCGGATGCATCTCCGCCCTATATAAACTCCAGCCCCGCCCTATATAAAGTTGGGTCCCCGCCCATATGAAGTTGGGTCCCGCCCAAGATATATTGCTATTGATGCACTACACATACTTGTAATATAAACTCAATTCGACAGCCTCACAGTCAATTTTGAATGTTTGAACCGTAAGGAATCGGCCATCTCGGCAGCCGGAAATATGAAGCTGCTGAGTTTGCTTGAGTGAGCTCAACAGCCTGTCTGTACAGCTACATGCACTCGATGATGTATCTGAAGCGTGAGGCCGTTTAACTGTCCTAAAGGCGGCAACAAAAGCGTGATATGGAGCCTTACTTTTTGCTGTACCCGAGTTTTGAGTGGTTGAAATTGTGAAAGAATGTCATTGAGACTGGAAACCAGAGTGTGGAACCCGCTGGAAGCATTTCGTGAGATGGTTAGTTGAATGTAAAGCTCTTACATTTTGTATGGTGATTTTGAAGCCGGCCTGCCGAAGAAAGGAATGGCATCGGTGACATTGCCGTCCGATCCTCTCAGAACTAATGTGGTGGTGCGTAACAATGTCACCCTAGATGAACATCCTAAGTCTGAGACTAATAAAGTATCCTGAGAGTGTTGAGGGGAGAGGATCATCAGGGTGCTCATCTGAAGTGAATTTTATAGTCTTAATATCCTCAAGAGCATCCAAACCCGGGTCCTAGTAGGAGATTCTCCAGGCAGCTGAAATGCACAGGTTTGCTCAGAGGTTGTCTCGGACAAGTTCCAAAGCCTATCTGGCTGTACATCAACCCCAACTTGATGATGTAGTTGATGTTTTACCATCCAGGTTAATCAGGGTTAATCTAGCAATGACACGACACAGCCGGTTGAAACTGCAACACAGCATCGCTTATATCACCAAGATCTTTGAGCAAACCAAAGAAAGTTGCCCACGCATGAAGTTCTGTCTATTGATATATTGAGACAGACTGTTTTTGATATTGCTTAGTTTCCCTAGTCAAAAAACTGTCAACTAATAACAGTCAAATACAACCAATATTGTTAAAAAGAGACGCTGTGGACTTACTAAGTCAATTCTGTGCCTCATGAACCTAGGATTAAGCTTAGAATGGTCTAGGGCTCCTTCTGAGTGACACAGAACATTGGTCGAATTTTTAATGATATTTGATGTTTGAACTTTTTTTGGGGCGGGGAGTCAAGTTTATATAGGGCGGGGGTTAGTTTGTTTAGGGCGGGCACATGTTTATTTAGGGCGGGCTCGGCTTTGTTCGGGGCGGAGGTCGCGCCCAAAATAAAATGCCCCATGGGGGTCGTTGTTTATAGGGCGGAGACCATCAAAACACGCTTATATATAGGGCGGGGGTCGACTTTTCGGGGCGCGGATTAAATGTACATCCGGACCGCCATACTTGTCGACAAGCTCACAAGCGCAAAGTTCAAACAGGTCACCAGAAATATGTCAATCAACCGATCTGGTGTCTCCGCTGAAGACCGTAAGGGAACGGAATGAGATGCTGGCGGCGCGGATACAAGAGCTGGAGGCTCAAAAGTGGGCTTTAGTGTCCATACAGTCCATTCCCATTGATTATATCCGTCTTGCCTACAATATATACGTTAATACGAGCCTGCAGTCGGCGTCGGACTTAGATGAGGCTCCGCCCGGATACACACCCTAAATCTACAATTGCCACAGATGGAGGACGCTTGGATAGATAAATGCGTTGAGAAGGTGGATGTAAGTTGACCTTCATTTATCGGCCATTTTGATTGTTGCACACTAAGGCGACTCTGGGTAATCTTCGAATCCCCCATCGGGAAATTCCTTTGGGGCAGGCAGAGACCGCGTTTTTCCGTAGATCGTCGATCACACGTTGGCATCCCGCATAAAATGTTCGCAGTGTCCTCGAGTCCTTTCTGTGGAGCCCTTGATACTTAGGGTCCCAAATCAACGAGGCGGGGGGGAGGTGAATTGGCGAGCTGCGTGAACGAGATTGAATGTGGAAATGGTTCAATACCCATGAATTTTGTAAGAAACTTCTGTAAAAGGCTAAATAAAAAAGCGGCAACCGACTGCCATCCCGAAAATATCAACTCAGTTCGGCTTACATATATATGTGTGCTCAGAACTCGTTGGGAAGAAAACCCACACCACCCTCAGTATACTGGACATAGACGACCCGAAGCTAGTCCTCCCGCTGTATACCTGAACTCTACGTGCGTAGTCCCCGAAATTCCCTCCATTCGCAATGCTCACGCAATAAACAGAACGGACAGGATCAATGTTGGCTCGCAACCCGAACATTGACAATATCGTTACATAAACACCCCGAGCCATCCTCACCCAACCATGTTTAAACCCGTGTTCTACGTCTTCTGCTTTGCGGCCCTTGCCCAGTATGTTGCTGGTTCCCCGGTGCCGTCCCCCACTGGTGAACACGACCCGTCTAAGTTAGTCCCGATATTAATCCTGGTCAATTGCAGCCAACCTGGTCGCTTCCGACGCCATTCTGGTGCGGATCTGTGTTTTTTTCGGACCATGAACATACTGATTAAGTCTCTGCAGACCCGCACCCCCAATTTGAGTTCTACCCACCGCGCTGTATTGGTTGAATCCGCTGCCCCCGTATGTGATACAATGCACCACGTCGACATGTTTACTTAGATCCATGCAGACAGCGTCGTCCGACGCTGCGTGCCCTGGTGGCGCATGCGGCACCTTCGTATGTGATAAAATACGCCACGGCGATATGTTTACTTACATTCATGCAGACAGTGTCGTCAGACGCTGCGTGCCCCGGTGGTGCATGTGGTACCTTCGTATGTGATAAAATACACCGCGGCGACATGTTCACTTACATCCATGCAGAGAGCGCCGTCAGCCGCTGCGTGCCCCGGTGGTGCATGTGGTACCTTCGTATGTGATAAAATACACCGCGGCGGCATGTTCACTTACATCCATGCAGAGAGCGCCGTCAGCCGCTGCGTGCCCCGGTGGTGCATGTGGTACCTTCGTATGTGATAAAATACACCGCGGCGACATGTTCACTTATATCCATGCAGAGAGCGCCGTCAGCCGCTGCGTGCCCCGGTGGTGCATGCGGCACCTTCGTATGTGATAAGATACATCGCATCGACATGTTCACTTACATCCATGTAGACAGCCTCGTCAGACGCTGCGTGCCCCGGTGGTGTATGCGGCACCTTACGTCGTTGATCTTTGAATACGTATAGATCTAGATGCTCAGTTTACATACTTCTATTCTAATGCAAATTCACTGTAATGTTAATTCTCCGTCTTGTGAATTTAGAAAAGTTTGGGCCAGCTACCTTTTATGTCGTCCTCTACCTTTCTTGGGTACATGAGAAACGGCTAGGCAATGAGCGAAACAGAGCAAATTGGTCAAACTTGGTCAAATCTGACTTTCTCTCCGTTACACAGCCCCCGGTGTATTCATCAACTTGCCAACTTGCTGACCCTCTAAATTCTTTAACACTTGGATACTATACGAAAAATATCTGGCCACCCATGGTCTCCAATGTTCGAGGTCAAATAACTCATACACGCAAAATATGTTCAGGACTGCCATTAAACTGTAAAGGACTGCCGTTGGACTGTATTTGACGAGATTGTCTTCTGAATACTGCACCAGGTCAATAATGATGTAAGGAAGGAAGTTGTATTACTGCGGTGGTTCCAATAAGGAACAAGCAGATACTGCACATACGTACATCGTGTCCAAATGTACGCTACAGCCATCAACAGCCCAGTCACTGTGAAACCTATCTCCTGGAAGAAGACAGGCGTCTCACCAAGAGGCTTAGCAGACGGAGCGGGGGGGGGGGGGGTATATGTATATTATACTCGCGTGATCCGCAGCCCGAACTACGGGGTATCTGTATTTGTATAATCACGGAATCCTAAAAACTACAGGGAGATATCGGGGAGTTTCCTGAAACAGGCTTAAAACGAGATAGATGTATTTCGCGAAGACTTGTATCGCCTTCCTGGATGAGAAGAGTATGGAAAGCCGAAGTACCACGCTGTGAAACGAGTGATGGGATCAAATGCCGAGCGATGGGGTGCTAAAATACGGTATTCAAATTGGTACAGACATTGCAGGAGGGCACTTTTTCGAGGATAAAGAGGGAAAATATTAATTTTAAACACGATTGGCTCCTCAAATACTTCTTGCTGAACTGGAATTTCACTTTAAAACGTCCATGATATGTCCGGATGTCGGCTAGTGGATTCATCTTTGCATTTCACGTTGCCCGAGATGCCCGGGAACATCAGAATGAGGTTCGGGCGACAAAAACAATACGAAATTCTGGACTTTACTTTGCCGGAGGACACTTATGGTGTATTCTGGAGTGTGGGGGGATTGTATATTGTTTCCTTGATCGACTGACACATCGAGGTGCGGATGAGATCAACATATATATATATGTGGTTTAAAAGTGTCTTTCACCAGGATTTTAGTTGATATATGTGGGGGAGCTCGCGCGGGGGGAAGGGTTACAGATATCTATGTATAGGGGACAGATGCCACTTGAATTGAGAGCAAAACAATGTTTCCAAACTTGAACATTCACTACAGTTAGAAACAAGACGTCATAAGGGTTCCGGCTTCAAAATGGGAGTCAAGGAGCAGAATCTACAGCATAAATCAGCCTCAAAAATCTAGAAATAAATTTTATTGTTCGAATTCCTGGTCTCAGATCTCTAAAAGTGGCTGCAAACTCAGTGAAACAGTAGCAAAACTGCTGTTACCAGCCTTAAACTTTAAAATTTGTACGAGTAAGGTCATCCAGGTCTGGGTCAGTCCAAACTATTCACAGGTAGAGTTCATCAGCGTGAGAAGCCAAATAGATTGTCGCCTTCTCCTCAACCGTTCTTTCGGTCTTGGTGCAGTGCCCTGGCAGGCTTAGCTTGCCTTTTTTGGACATAACTTATGTCCCCGTTTGGACATAACTCTGCCTCCACCTCATCGTCCTCGATGTCGTCCGCCCTCCTTCTTTTTGCTTCCTGCATCTCTTGACATCGCAACATGACTTTAAGGCCTCATCGGCCTCCTCCGATGGCATCTTGAGACCATTTATCGCGGTAAGCAGCCTGGGCAACCTCGGTGCATTTCACACCGTCTTCTTCAGTTTTGGTGGCTCGAGGACTGCCTCGACTCTTCAAAACGTTCCGGAACACAAGAAATTATGAGCACTGGACAGCTATAATGGCTGGTGCAAGGACGACACACTTGCCAGGTGCGATAAACTCGTTGTTCCATTTTTCGACGATTTATGTCACTGACGTGTACACTATTCCGGCACCAGATATGGGCACGCCGCCCGTACCATCGCCATCCCTGCGCGTGACTGCGAGTACGCCACCGGTGTGCACTCTCTTGAGCGCCACACCAGAAGCGAGCGCGGGGCTGAATCGGCAAACGTTCCACAGCTGCGAATCCACGACCCGCGTGGCGTAGGCCGCTACATCCTACGCACCTATGTTTGGTTCATGGAGAATGAGAGATGAGGGATCAAACACAGGTGCGTGCCGCACTGATCCATTTGACTCCTTTTACTCAGCTTTTCCATTACTCTTTAACCGTGCCCTCTTCTTGGAAGGTGGTCATCAGTGTGCACAGGTCATCAGCTGCCGTTTTGGCCGATCTTGGCATCTGTTTTCAGATCCACCAGATAAGTCTGTATATCCACCAATGACCCCACTGGTCACCCTTTCCCTCCTTCTTCCTGATTCTCGTCTACAACCAACCACCCTCTTCCGAATTCGGTCGGCGCAGTCTAGGAAGCGGGCCGAACTCGACTGGTTACACCCCGGACAGACGAAGGATCCTCTCCTGCGGAATCGGTATCAGCGTAGTTTCGTATCATTTCCGAAACAAAATACCGTCGTTCTTGCCGAAGCAAAAAAAAAATACTCGGAGCGCGGCGGATATTTCCTTGTTCTCAGGCTCTTTTCGGGACGAACTCGAATTTGGATTTTGGGATTAGGATATCCAAATTACGGTATCAAGGAAATTCTGACAGAGACAACACGGAAACCCTGTACATATCTAATGTTCCACATGGGGGGTCGAACAAGCATTATATGATGGCCGACACCAAGCAAACTGAACGGAATAGAGCTCAAGTACATCGCTGATTATCTAGTGCATTTGTTTCGAGAATTTGCCCATATTTGGAACGTTGGTGATGTTTGTATGTCCCCTACCTTAGGAGTATGAGTCGTGCACACCCCATGATTCGCTCACCGAGATCCATTCGATCTCAAACTACAGCGCACACAAATGGACGCCGGCACGAAAAGACGCAAAAAAGATCAAATATAGCGAGCAGTTCGGTACTCAATTTCGTCTAACCTCGTCTGACGCTCAGCTTCCCGATTCGAATCACCAGCTGATCTCGTTTTTAAAGACAGCTTCCACACACAAATCCCGAGTTTATTCTTTATATTCTGCGACACATTACACGCTGCGGGATGCCCAAAACTGCTCCCCTTCGAACCTCGACTGGACGGAGTAGTAGTACCTCTTGCTATTCTGGAAATGCGCCCACACCTGTGCGTACCGCTCTGTGACGCGCTCTACAATCACTCGCTCGTCGGTGAAGCCGTCGAGCTGCTTCAGATTTGCCGCCAGCTCGGTGCCAAGGATGCAGCCCATCTCGAGCGCAGTCATCATCCCCTGCGACGACAGCGGATCGAACGACAGTGCAGCATCGCCGACCGGGATGAAGTATGGCTGTGTTTGCCAGCCCTCGAGTTGCGTCGAACATGCGGCGGTGGTTTGCGGACCCGCAGGCGCGCCGCAGTCGGCGGCGGACAAGTCGTATTCGTATTTCTGCACGATTCGCGGGAGGTGCTCCGTCTGATCGTGCAGGAGGTCAAGGAACCCAGTCCTTGTGCGGACCGCGCCTTTCGCGCTCGACGCGTCACAGTGAAATGCGACGAGCCGTTGCTTCGACGGCAGCAGCGCCGAGTACCACCAGCCCTGCGGACATGCCTCGATCAGCGTACGGGTGTCTCGGTCGTCCGTGGTGCCGGCGGTCGAGGAGAACAGCGCATAGACAGCGAGGAGGTCGTCCAGCTTGCGGGTCTTAAGCCCGAGCAGGCGCGCCGCTGATGCTCGCCGTCCAGACGCATCGACTAGCCAGCGGCCGGTAACAGCGGATCCGACGTCGGACTCGACGATCCACTGGTCATCCTCACGCCGTATCGCGTTCACTCGGGCGTCGGAGAACTTGGCACCAGCGCTGCGCGCCGCAGCTCGCAGTATTTCGTCGAACCGTGCGCGATCAAGGTGCCATCCGTGCCCAAAGGGGTTCATTATCGCCTCGTGCTCCTCCAGCGACGAGCTCGCCCACGCAGACGCGGTACCTGCGCTTGGCAGGTACGCCGACAGCGTGGTTGGCAGCGACGCGTCCATGTAACCCAGCAGACGCGCTGCCTCAGGCGGCAACGATTCGCCGATCTTGAAGCGCTCTGGGTCGGCGTCGGAGAAGACGATGATGGACGCGTTGGGGTGCGATTTCAGCAGCGAGAGCGCGACTGCACACCCTGCTGGCCCTCCACCGATGACAACGATGTCGTGAAGAGAGGTCATGGATGCGATGGGACCGGCCTAGACGCCTCCTTTTGGCTTCCAAGACGCCTGTCACTCGTGGCGCATACCCGGGCCCCATTAGTCACCCATTCTAATACAGAACATTCGTATTGTCATCTGCACTAGCACCGGAGCAAACAGTCTGCATTGACACCGATCTGCATACAGACTTTACGGAATGACTTGCGCCCCTTAGCGGAATTTGAATTTGGTGGGGTGGCGTGGCTTGTAATATGGCTTGTCCTCGGCTACATTACACATCCTCACTGTAGGTATTTCGTGCATTACTGACTATTGATGAGCTGACATCGTTTCTTTCTTTCCCTACTACAGTATGTTCGGGTCATTCTCACCATCCTCGCTGCCTCCGCTGTTGAACTCATAATCCAAGCATCGGATACCAGTTTTCCCAACATATATCCAGAATAATCCCCTCGCATACCTTGATAATTTCAAGACCCACGCTAGACCTAAGAAAATAAGGCACTTGACTCCCGCATCAGCGCACTATGCTCAAGCATCTTTATTCAATTGCATCTGCCCTTGCATCTGCCGTACAATACGCCCACACCCACGCCACGCCGACGCCCAAGGCACATCACCCAGTGTTAGTTGTGATTGGATGTTCCATTCCGGGATCACCGGCTCCAACGAAGTTCTTCTCTCTCCGTCGACGCCGGACCCCCAAAAAATGGTAGAATGTCACCGAGCTTCGAGCTTATTGCACATATTCATTTAGTGAGAGACCATACAAATGTATAGGGAACCATAAGTCACAAGTTTTTTGAACTCAAATGGTTGTGGCTGTGCCGGACAGTGTATATCCACAGTTATGGCGCAAAATTATATTGAATGGTGCTCAGCTCAAGGAATGCCTCAGGGAACCATACTGTGAGGCAGGAATAGGTTGGTTGGGGTTAAATGACGACGCAATATGGACAAGCACTTCTTTTATTTGGCTGGGAATCGGATCAAGTTGGCGGAATGGCTTGCAAGCCATCAAAGTGGCTTCGGCCGGATCCTACCCAAATCCACGCCCCCGCCCAAAACAAGCCATTCCGCGCAGGCGCAAGCCACTTTTGCAAGCTAAAAATTTTACTCTCAATCTGCATATACACCCCACCATTCTTGCTTCTGCTCAATTCTGCTGCTCTCTAGCACTGGTCCGTCCGCTATGTCAGTTATCTCAGCAGCGAGAGCGCGACTGCACACCCTGCTGGCCTCCACCGATGACATTGATGTCGTGAAGAGAGGTCATGGGGTCGATGCCACCTTCACTCGATGCGACCGATATAGTTACAACCCCAGAGTCTCCTTTTGGCTTCTAAGACGCCTGTCACTTGTCGACACCGACGGTCAAGAAGCGAAAACACGCGGTGGAGGTATATATGTCCACTCCGTGTGCATCTCCAGCGCCGACGCTGTTACCGCTGGTGTTACGGCGTAGTCCCCGGGGCACAAGGCCCCAATCGTTGCAAGACTAATTCACAGTGGGCCGTGAAAAATATTCCGGGCTAGCAATGCATTTTTCTATGGGACAGGGAGGAGGAGAGGCGCGTGTGAGAGTCTGTGATTTCTGACCTCGGACGGCATTAGCGGATCGTGGTGGAGTTTTTCATTTCGATACGACCCAATAGGATGGATATCCATCTGGACAAGTACGTAAATCATGAGAAGATTTTCGCGTGAACTTGGGGGGAGAACTAATATTAATGTGAATGCCAGGGGCGAGTGGGCTAATTAAAGTACTATTCCAACCGAATGTCCAGATGACGAGTGACAGAAGCGCGTCTGACAGAGGTCGCCGTAAGCGCGGCTGTCACAACATAAGGGAAGCTTAGCACCTCCAAAAAGCGGCCAAACCATTGTTTACACGTCTATATACTATACAAGATATTCGGAACGCAAACGGAATCAAAAGGTGGCCCAAACTCGAACTTACTTGCCTTTTCCAGCCAGAAGCGCGCGATCGGCGGAAGCACGCAGCCATCAAGGTTCGGGCCGGATCGCCCATTAGTCACCCATTCTGCTCCGTTACCGTACGACGTTACGACTGAGTCTTTCTCAGATGCCTCGCGGTGCATAGGCCTGGGGGCTATTACAGAATATCTGTATTGCCACCAGGTCATCCGCTCACCGGAGACAGAGTAGCGCCGGAGCAAACAGTGCCTGCATTGACACCGATCTGCATACATTCTGGATATATATATACCCCACCGTTCTTGCTTCCGCTGCTCTCCAGCACTGGTCCGTCCGCTATGTCAGCGATCCAGCCCACCGACATCTCCTATATAGACATCTTCCCGCCTATTGGCATCGCCCGCGTCGGCAACTCCAAAGAGTATTACATTGGGCCTGAGATCCCCGGCCGCAATGATACCCCGGATGCGGGCACTGCGAACGAGGGCTTCAAGGACAAGGACATGAAGGTAAAGCGGCAGGCAGCGCGGTTCCGCGTCTACGCGTTCGGTAAGAATCACGAGGTGCTTGGGGAGCTCAACAGCAGTAATGGCTTCGAGCTCGAGTGGACGGTCGAGGTTGCAAACAAGAAGCCGAGTTGGTATACCTTCATGGGTGCATCTCTCAGCTCGTTTCCTTTCGTCGACGGCATTACTGACGCTTGTCTCAGGCCGCACCCAACCTGGAGCGTTCCAGCCTGGCAACACAACTCTTCGAAACCCGACTGTGCAGCCGACGGTGCGTTGCCACTTCATTTATCTCGGTTCCTCAGAGCTAACATTCGATTAACCAGCTCCACCCGGACCAGCGCACAGACTGTATCATTGCTCCAGGTCCCAAGACGATTAAGACTGGCAGCAATGAGACTGTCGACATGATCGGTCAGTTCAAGGGCTCGACGCCTGCCTCGGTCGACGTCTACCTCGGCTCCATCAAGGTCGATGACAAGGGCCGTCTTCTCGTCCTGCCGGGAAACGGCCTCTCCCGTTGCATTGACAACCCGGAAGACCCCTACCCGCTCATTCTCACTGACTTCGACAACCCCAACTGGGTCGACGACACGTGCGATGGCACAGTCAAAGTTGACGTCGCGCAAGGCAAGTATGGGTGAGTAGAATCATTCTCATTACCTGTGTGGTTTCAACTTGCTGATCAGCTATCAGGTGGAGCATAGCGCACACGGCGCACGTTGTGTGCACGACTCCCAAGTTCGCGTCTGCCATCTACGCCCCAACTACGCTCTACGATGTCATGGAGAACGTCTACGCCAAGAAGAAAGGCAACAACAACGTGGACAAGGTCGTCGGCGAGGTTTGCTCTTTTCGCACTCTACGGACAGGACCGGCCGCTGACCGCTGTCGCGACGCAGGTCGAGTATTGGCGTGATATTTGGGAGCTCATACAGCGTCCGGTTCTGCTGTCTTGGGTCAACGGCCAAGCGAACGGCGGTCACGGTACGTACACTCACGCCGTTTGGTATGCTTCAAAACAAGTTGCTGACATTCATCCGTTATTTGTCTGGTATCCTAGGCCCGAGTCGCATGGGCAACTTCTTTGACCCAGCGTGGCAGGAGAAGCTGCAAAGCACGAGCCCCGAGCACGAGGCGACGCGCAAGATCATCCTCGGTCGCATGCGTCTTCCCGAAATCGATGACACCCAAGTCGCCCGCCGCGGGCAGGCGTTCAAGTACTTCATGCCTTGGCTCTCCGGCGACGGTGGCCGTTCCACCGAGGGCGACGAAACGACCTTCACCAGCGTCACCGAGCTCCAGTTTGCCCGCCTCAAGAAGTGGGCGGATGGCCATTTCGTCGTCAACCCCAACAACCGTCCCAACCCGCCGCCTCGCTTCGAGGACATCCCGCTGCCGGACCAGCCTGTCGCTCTGACGCGCGCAAGCCTGGAGTGGACCATTGGCGCGCCTCTGTATCCCGGCATCGAGCTCTCTTGGAACGCCGAGGAACCAGAGACGTACGACCTCGGCTCTGACGCGCTCGCGCTCGGCCCGCTCGGTTTCCGCATCAACGAGTCTGTTAAGCCCGGAGAACTGACGCGTTACCTCAGTCTCCCGTGGCAGTCTGACTTTTATATGTGCCGCAACTACTGTGCGTCGCACGACACTTGGTTCGTTCCGTCCTCATCACGGCTAACATTCTGTAGGGTGGCCGTCCGCTCGCCCAGACGCGATTCTCAGCCAGAAGGTGCTGAACGATGTCACGCAGAAGTACGGCTGGGAAAAGGTTATTGAGGCGGTCAACCTCAGTCAGAAGAAAGAACCTTCTGAGGCTGCCAATGCGCTGGCAAATCACGTCCCGTGGGAGCGCGGTATCCACCAAAACTATACGGGTGTGTTGCACGCTTCCGCTATCCTGATACCTTCACGCGTTGACTTCGCTCTCCGTTGCAGACGTTTACTCGGACCAGCCGCTGTTTGCCAACACCGACATGGCCCAGAACTGGCACAAGCTGGGCTTCATCGTGGGCGTCAACCCGCCGGTGAAAAACCTTCCGGTTCAAGGCCACCCGACACTGCCCATCTTCGTCGAGACCCAGCGCGAGCACCCTCACCCCGAGGAGAAGAAGCAGAGCAACCAACGTCCCGAGCTCCCTGCGTTCGCGCTTCATTCCCAGGCTCTCGCATCCTTCGACGCGCACACGAACTCACAGAAGATCGAGTTCCGTATGCCCCAGCCGGACAACCCCGCAACCACCCCCATTCCCTACGACGGCTCGAATAAAAAGATGCCCGGCAAGTGGGGCATGGAGTTCGAAAACCCGCCGATCACGACACTCGAGAGCCTTAAGCGGCACCTCCACTTCGCGATGGCCATCGAGCTCAGCACAATCCCGCTCTACCTCTACGCGATGTACAGCATCAAGCTGCCCGCCAACAAGGTCAAGGACCCGCGGTTCTGGGATCCCGTCACCGGCGCCATTCGCGGTACGTCGTGTCTCGTCCCGCTGTAGTAGAACAAGTTGCTCATACACCTCTACTGTTCTTGTGTAGGCATCGTCGCGGAGGAGATGCTGCACCTTAGTCTCGCGGGCAACGTCCTTAAGGCCATCGGCGGCGTGCCCAAGCTCTACTCGCAGAAGTACGACGACGTCAAGATCTTCCCCACTTACGGGATGGAGATGCCTGGTCGGGTGCCGAAGCTTGAGATGAACCTGCGCAAGGCAACGAAGGCGAACTTCGACACGTTCCTCGGGGTATGTCTTGACTGGCTCTGTTCTCACTTCTGCTGATGATTTTCCCAGATCGAGCTGCCGCAAGGGCGTAACGACCCTCCGGGCGGCGCAGACGAGTATCACACGCTCGGCCAGTTCTACGAGGCACTTAAAGATGGTGCGTTACGTGCTTTATACTTCTCTAGATCTCGACTCATCTTTGGCACCACAGGTCTGAAGTATCTCGGGGACCAGATGGGCGAGAAGCTCTTTCACCAGGACTCGCTCCCGTACCAATTTGCTCCCGGCACTGGCTACCAGCCACGCATCCAGAACGCGGGCGGTTCCATTGTCGTGAAGGACCTGAAAACCGCGCTGGATGCGTTGGACGTCATCGTTGAGCAGGGTGAAGGTCGCGACAATGAGGAATTCGTTGGCGACGAGCTCGCGCACTACTACATCTTCCAGGGCCTCAAGAATGGAACACAGGATTGGGAGGTGTACAACGTCCCCGAAAACCCGACGACGCAGACGTACGCTAAGCCTAGTCTCAAGCAGATCTATCAGGTGCGTAGGCACCCCGTATGCCGACTGTTTTGCGTGTGCTAAATCTGGCGTTCTTTGCAACTTTCAGGTCTCGCGCACGTTCGATGCAGCCTACTGCTACCTCCTGCTCTCAATCGAAAAGCTCTGGACGATCCGCGACGAGGATGAGCGGCGCAAGCTCGTGCTTGCCAACATGTACAGCCTCATGATTGGTGTGCTCGCACCGCTCGCCAAGCTCCTCGTTACGCAGCCACTCAACGACGGCACGGACCGCGTCGCCGCGCCGTGCTTCAGCTGGTACGACTTCAGCGCGGGCCAGGGCACGCCGTTCAAGCAGCTCCGCGCGGAGATGAAGACGACAATCCTGTCGTACGTGCAGGTCACAGTGGAGACGGACGACCAGGTCGTCGAGCACGACTTTGGTGGGCAGATTGAGACCCTCATCCCGATCCAGACGGCGCTGGACAACATGCTCGACATCGACACGTTCGAGCAGCCGACAGGCAAGGTCAGCAAGAAAGGCCTGAATGTTGTGCATACGCAAGGTTTCAAGGGCTTCGCTTGAAGCGCCGTGGTTGATATGCTCTTCTCAAATGTCTTTTCCTACCACGAACGTAACACTTTACCCGAAACCGGATGTCGCCCGCCTCCTTCTGTCATTAGCTTTGCTTTGCATTCCCATGTAGTATATTAGTCATCCATCCATCTCTGTCGGCATGCACCATGTCTGCTCCTTGAGGCTGCCAGCTCTGGCGTCTCCAACGCCAACTCAGCTCAGCACCATTTGAATTTTTTAACCCATTTCCCTCTCGCTGTATCACAGACTGGGTTGAATTTAATCTGTATTCTTGTGGATCTTGCATAGAATTTCATCAGGAACAGAAACCGCCAGACTTGTGCAATCCACTCAGTAAAAATTCAAGGCTGCTCAAACCTGGTAAGAAATCTCACAGTGAGTCCATCGTGATGACCTGTTTTTCTTTGCTTTTTGTTGTGTCCCTGGGGCTTTTCAACCAAGGGAACTCATTTACAGAGTTCTTGACTAGTCTCTTATAAACAGACACTATAACAGTTCTAACTCGTACCTCGTTTGTTATAGTTCTTGGCCTGCCCTGACATCACGCTCTATGAGCACGATGATTTTCTAGGGCAACTTCCTTTTTGGGCCACTAACGCTAGCGGCCCAAAAGGAAATTTTTAGCTGATGTCACCGGTGGAAGGTGATTTTTGTATGGGTAAGTCAAACACTGTGATTTTTTTTTGCTGTAATCCTACGCAGCAGCTATTTTCTGGTTGCTTTTGAAGGGCATGCACTACCGCGCATTTATTCGGCGACTTGATTTTGAGATGACATGTCTCGACTCTCGAGACCCATTTGATGGGCAGCATTGGCTTAGGTGATCCTTTCATCGCACCCACTTCTATTTCAACGGCATGATGAGCAGTGAGTAGCGTCTCAGCCCGGTCTGTGCATGGAATGCCATGACAGCCGGCACCGTGGTCTCTGGCTAATGCTGAGACTCGAGTAATGGAGCGGGTTATCTATTGATTGACTGTGAGAATATCAACAGCGGCGACGAGGAAGTAAGTATCTCCAGCCGTTTCAATCTACAATGCTCGACATTATTGGTTCCAACTGCAACTCTAGTCTGATAAACAGGTACGTACCTCGCAACTCCCGCAGACGGGCTCAGATTCAAGGGGGGTCGCTAGAGCCAAAGCTAGCGAATGAACACAAAGAGCGTCCTTCTGAATCGTGATCTCCATCTAAGACGGGCGATTCAATGAACCGACGCAGCCGAGTCCAATTGGGGCAAGTTGGCACTCCGTAACAACTCCGCCATGCCGCCGTGATCTCCGTCCGTTGATGGCCGCTTCTTCGCCGTTCTTTTGCTTGACGCTCTCGTCTCTTTGCTATGCTGCTCCGCTCCTCGGAGGCCACTCAGCGCTGGCAATCCACGCTGTCGTGGTCCAGCATCCATCGCAGGTCTCTCCTACATACAATCCTGTTGTGTCATGGCAGTCACGGCACGGTGACAACTCGCCGGTAGGGCTGCACACCACCCGTCTACGGGTAGTGGCCTTTAATCCCCGACGTTGGGGTGAGTACGGCCCGTTAAAAACGGCTGTCTGTTTCAAGCCTGGGACTATACTGTATTTTTTCATTCAATTCGACCGTCACGCGTCACGCACCCCTTGGTCGGTGTCGAATGTTGGTACCGGGTCACGCGTCACGCACCCGCTGGTCGAACCCAAAGTTTGTCACGCGGCCCCCAAATTTGCGCCCGCAGCGTGAAAAAGCCAAATTTTTCGTTCGCTGGTCGAATTTTTTCGCGTCTGTCACGCTAAATTTGGCGCTGGTCGAATGGTCGAATTGGTAATTTGGGTCACGCGTCACGCACTAGGTTGAATTGATTGAAATAATGCAGTAGACGGGTACAAGACGGCGAAATAACGCCCGTCAACCGTGAATTCACGGTGACGGCGCCAAGGTGCATAAATTGTGGCGGGAAGTAACATTAGACACTGTATCTCATGGTCTTAGAAAGATGAGAGCTCACCAGATATTCCACAGCATCCTACGGCCAATTCTGTCATCAATTTTCATCCGATCAACGAACTAGTCTACTCCATCACGTGCATCGTTGAACCAAAAAACAAATATGTATACCGCCTCAGTGGCCATTTTTGGTACGGACATCATTTAAACTGCGCCTTCAGCTCGCAAGAGTAGTTTTCTGACTCATTCACCCAGATTCTGAGAGTAAAGAGATGAAAACCCCAGCCAACCCGCCTACGGCCGTCAGCGGCCGCACTTTCACGGGACGGACGGCAAAATTGCCGTCCCGTATATTTACATTGCTAAGAGCTCGACGGGTAGCCGTATACGGCTACCCATTTATCCGTCAAGATGGCGACAGTGTGCAGCCCTACAACTCGGATGACTTCGCATGTATTTTCACTTCCAACTTCCGCTGCCACCAACCGGCTCTTGTTTCACCTCTCCTCTTCCCGTATAGCCTGCCTCAAGCCGCCCTTGATTGCGATCTCGTCGGGCATGATCATGATTCGTGAATCCGTACATGCATAATTGGGCGGCGGGATCATCCGCGTAGTTCAAGTTCGTTCGTGCTCGGGCTACACAGTCCGACGAACTCGGCCGATTGATTTTTCGCCTTGGAGCAATGCGCCTCTCGCGTAGGAGGACGCGGAGCGAGGATGAATCAAAGACAGGGCCCGCTGATATCCCCTTTTGGGGAGACAACGTAGGACCGCGCCGCCTTCTCCTCTGATTCGCCTGGCCATATCCAGCGAGTACTGTATTCAGTTGTGATACTCCTGACACCCAGAGAACAAAGAACACGCCGGTATGGATAACGCGGTCATACTGGGTTTCGATTGCCTTGATCATCTGCCGCGTTCGTTTTACTGTGTTGATGACTGCCATGTGCGTTTCCGCGTATATCCGTTGACGCTGCCTGATCCTGGCTGATACGGAAAGTAGCAGGAAAGGAAGCAACTACTAATAGTTACATTCCAAAGGTTCCTGCGATCATTGTCGGAGTACAACGCTATTCACTTGCGGGAGTCGCGCGGCCTGGGACTTCTCATACAAGTGTAGGAGGCGGGGAGCCAGGTAGGATCTTCGAACTAGGGATCACCTTTCGATCATTCCCGAGTTGCTGGATTGTCGAGGTATTGAAGAAATACCGTGCAGGTCAGCGCTTATCCTCCATTCCACCTCCCGTTCGTATTATGATTTACCAGTGGGATTATGACTAGACTGCGGTCAGACAGCTCCACCGCCGTCCTCGGAGGCCATGGCCGTGCTAGGCTCCACTACAGACGACTTTATAAGGACGCAATAGGAGCGAGAAAAGGCAACAACAATTTCTCTTTCCACTTTCCACATAAACACCCCGAGCCATCCTCACCCAACCATGTTTAAACCCGCGTTCTACGTGTTCTGCTTTGCGTCCCTTGCCCAGTATGTTTCTGGTTCCCCGGTGCCGTCCCCCACTGGTGAGCACGACCCGTCTAAGTTGGTCCCGATATTAATCCTGGTCAATTGCAGCCAACCTGGTCGCTTCCGACGCCATTCTGGTGCGGATCTGTGTTTTTTTTTCGGACCATGACCATACTGATTAAGTCTCTGCAGACCCGCACCCCCAATTTGAGTTCTACCCACCGCGCTGTATTGGTTGAATCCGCTGCCCCCGTATGTGATACAATACACCACGTCGACATGTTTACTTAGATCCATGCAGACAGCGTCGTCCGACGCTGCGTGCCCCGGTGGTGCATGCGGCACCTTCGTATGTGATAAAATACACCGCGTCGACATGTTCACTTACATCCATGTAGACAGCCTCGTCAGACGCTGCGTGCCCCGGTGGTGTATGCGGCACCTTCCGTCGTTGATCTTTGAATACGTATAGATCTAGATGCTCAGTTTACATACTTCTATTCTAATGCAAATTCACTGTAATGTTAATTCTCCGTCTTGTGTATTTAGAAACGTTTGGGCCAGCTACCTTTTATGTCGTCCTCTACCTTTCTTAGGTACATGAGAAACGGCTAGGCAATGAGCAAATTGGTCAAACTTGGTCAAATCTGACTTTCTCTCCGTTACACAGCCCACGGTGTACCCATCAACTTGCCAACTTGCTGACCCTCTAAATTCTTTAACACTTGGATATTATACGAAAAAAATCTGGCCACCCATGGTCTCCAATGTTCGAGGTCAAATAACTCATACACACAAAATATGTTCAGGACTGCCATTACATTGTAAAGGACTGCCGTTGGACTGTATTTGACGAGATTGTCTTCTGAATGCTGCACCAGGTCAATAATGATGTAAGGAAGGAAGTTGTATTACTGCGGTGGTTCCAATAAGGAACAAGCAGGTACTGCACATACGTACATCGTGTCCAAATGTACGCTACAGCCATCAACAGCCCAGTCACTGTGAAACCTATCTCCTGGAAGAAGACAGGCGTCTCACCAAGAGGCTTAGCAGACGGAGCGGGGGGGGGGGCGGTATATGTATATTATACTCGCGTGGTCCGCAGCCTGAACTACGGGGTATCTGTATTTGTATAATCACGGAATCCTAAAAACTACAGGGAGATATCGGGAAGTTTCATGAAACAGGCTTAAGACGAGATAGATGTATTTCGCGAAGACTCGTATCGCCTTCCTGGATGAGAAGAGTATGGAAAGCCGAAGTACCACGCTGTGAAACGAGTGATGGGATCAAATGCCGAGCGATGGCCGCCCAAAAACCCCAATCGGGCATAACATTAAAATGCATGCTGCATTGTTGGTGCTAAAGCACGGTATTCAAAATGGCACAGACATTGCAGGAGGGCACTTTCTTTCTTGATTTTCGCGAGGATAAAGAGGGAAAATATTATTGCAGTTTGCGTATGTATTGGCACAGCCCCGATCAGCAAATTTTGAGTACATTTGATGCACCAAAGCATTTGAATTATTTCTCGCTCAATACTGGACAGAATCCTTAGATATTGGATCCTAAATCCATGTTTTCTTCGGCCGCATTTTCCGGTACCTAAATTGTGCATAGACACCCAGATTTTAAAATGTATATTGGTACCATCATAAAATCGTGATCTGAATTTACACGCGAGTAATAAGCTCTCCAATACCGGCTGGTGAACTCAGAAATGGTCAGATGCTATCCTACAACCTCCCCTCCAATTTTGGAAGCGTTTGGCTGACTATTGAATTCGCTGCAGCCTCTTCGGCACTGATGCGTTGATCAGATCAGTGATGCCAACTGTGCCGGCTCGGTTCGTAGCCAATTCATACTCAATTCGCGGGAAATTTGGGGAACATGCGGCCTGAGGGTTTGCAGACATGTTCCACGCTTCAGATATGCGACTGGGCTCATTCTGATTGTGTGAAAAATCGCACGCCGATCGTACGATTTTCACGAGGTTCAAAATTGGATTTCTTTGTCGCATCGCAGTGGACGCGTTCCTAGCCTGATTCGTCTCAAACCTGAGCAGGGGCTAGCTGGACGGTATCCTCACACTTTTTTGTCTTTAGAATATTCCCAGCCCTTTTCTCCCCATCGCATAAATTTGCGCAACACCACCACAGCTACCGAAAAACTGAGTTCCCAAAAACTTCCTCTTGGGCTGTGAAATTGGTACCACAAGATGCGCTTCACTAAACGGTGAATTTTTGGATGTAGTCTCATTGAAATCTGCTCAGAAATGAGGGAGAGATAAATGTTTTACTAACGGTGTCCAACAATGGTGTTGATCGGGGCTGTGCCAAGTAATATGCAAACTGCAATAATTGTAAACACGATTGGCTCCTCAAATACTTCTTGCTGAACTGGAATTTCACTTTAAACCGTCCATGATATGTCCGGATGTCGGCTAGTGGATTCATCTTTGCATTTCACGTTGCCTGAGATGCCCAGGAACATCAGAATGAGGTTCGGGCGACAAAAACAATACGAAATCCTGGACTTTACTTTGCCGGAGGACACTTATGGTGTATTCTGGAGTGTGGGGGGATTGTATACTGTTTACTTGATCGACTGACACATCGAGTTGCGGATGAGATCAATATATGTATATGTGGTTGAAAAGTGTCTTTCACCAGGATTTTAGTTAATATATGTAAGGGAGCTCGCGGGGGGAAGAGGTACAGATATCTATGTATAGGGGACAGATGCCCACTTGAACTGAGAGCAAAACAATGTTTCCAAATTTGAACATTCACTACAGTTAGAAGCAAGACGTCATACAATTTGAAATGTGCTCGGGACGCCTGCGCGGCCAAATTCGCACGCTCCAGCAGTGGTCACCGCGGGGCACCTCTCGTCCGCTCTACCCAGACCCAGCCGCCGACCAAGGCAAACCACGCTGCGACAATATTGTGTGCCATGCACGCAATCGAAGACGCACACGAGTCCCTCACCGACCTCACCCCGCTGCCTCTTTCTGGCAACATTGTGCCACCCGACATGCGCCTGTGGACAATTTTTTTTCTGATTTGTACATTATTTCAGGGCTTGCATGTCGCTTGGACTGTCGATGGACCCATAACGCAAGCCCCATGATCAACATTGCACTCTACCAAGCACCTCAACGCCACGCCGGCACAGGGATTTCAGTCGCGAGGGGACCGATGTACCATGCTCTCGAGCTTTCAATTTATTCCTGTTTTGAGGCCGCCTTGTGGAATACTCCTCCTCTTCCACAAAAATGCATCCCTTTCACTGTGTCCCTACCCTTGCATTATCCAGCCTGCACGCCTATGAAAAACTCGACGACACAGCATTCAATTTCCAATGTGTATGTTTACAGGTCTTGGTTATCTCGACCTCACAATTAACATCACTCTCCGGTTTAGCATGCTCAACTTCTATCCACACATCAGCGGCGCATTGAACGCCGACCCTGTAGCACACTGGATCATGCTTAAGTATACCTGAGGCAACATGGATTTTCCCTGCTTATTTATTACTGTGCCCATCGTACCCATCTAGCCACTTCTAATTCTAGTTAAAACACACAGATTGAATTATTTATCGAAGCCAATGTGCGACGGGGAAGAACGAAACAAAAAAAATCAAGTATTGGAAGTGGAAAAAAGAAATAAGACAAGCGAGACTCGAACTTGTGGAACACACAAAAAAGGCAATGGTAAGAAAGACACAGAGCTAGCCACTACGCGATGGTAGCTTTGCCATGCGCTTTCAACCAAGGCTCCATTTTCAGCCCCTACCCGAATATTTGAATAGGTTTCTATTCAAATATTCGCCAGGACATAACACCAAAGCCGTTCCTTCAGCACAATTGCGGCCATCACACAGAAACTGATGGCATCACTTGTTTCAAAGCGCGGTGCTCCGGCTTTCCATACAGCCGTTTGCTTAAATTCGTGAAAACGCGAAGTTTTTCGCGCTGTCACGTGCAGTTTTGATTGTGATGCCAACCAATGCCGGAGCTGCCGGGTTAGAATTGGGTCGAATACTGGACGCATATTGGATTCCAGCTACTCAAAAGAGCTCTAAATGAGCATTTAACGTTCTAAACATGAAGGTTGCTCACAAAAACAAAGTTTTGACATGTCCGCCTCGGCAACAATCGGCATAATGCACGTGACAGCGCGCAGAACTTTCGCGTTTTTACGAATTTAAGCAAACGGCTGTAAAAGAGCTTCAACATGAAGTCGTAGTTCGAGGATCAAATTGAGCCAATTGTAGCATGAAGCGTGTATGCAGCTCTACCAACCGAGGTTCGGCATCGCAGCCAAACAGCGCGTGTACCCATCAGCAAACCCTGGGCCCGCTACATAGCCCTACGTAGTGTGCTGTAGTGCCTGTAGTGCCTGTAGCTGCTGTAGTGAAGGTATGGGTTTACGTAGTTCTTTGTAGTTGACTAGGGGCCCTACATAGTGCTCTGTAGTTGAATAGGGGTCCTCCGTAGTTCTCTGTAGTTCTCTGTAGTAAGGGTCCTGCCGAATTCAAATAAAAGGAAACTGTTACAATGTGCAATTGTAATGACTTCTGTGAATCGTAAGCTTGAATATGAAGTAGCTACAACAGTAAGATTGACAACTAATGAATTTTATTGCTTTCTACACATTTTAAATAATTGACTCTAGTGGGAATCGAACTCTCGACCTCGCGCGAACGAGGAAAATACATGAGTTGGCAAAACAACCACTACACTGTGGAGACCATATATACCAAGGAAACTAACAACATTTTATTGGGCCCTCGCCCCGCCCCTGCCATCCACACCCTACTACTACTACTCTATAACATCTCACCCTCGTTGTTGAAACGTAATTGAACTCAAGCAGGGGATGGACTCATCTTCCCCGAAAAAACAAAAAAATACAGGCCCAGCTCTTGTCAAGCGATGGGGGTCAGATGTCTAAAAATAGACCAAAAAACCAAAGTTGTAGAGCTCAAAAAGCTCTACAAGAGTCATCTAGGGTCAATTTTCATTTAAGGGCTTTGTTCTCTTGTAAAATGCAAAATACTTTCCCAGAGCCGGCAGTTTTGGAACCAATATCAGGTCATATGCAGTCCCTCAAGCTATGTTGCGACTAGCTAGCAATTATTCACATTCAACATATCAAAGCTCCTGGTAGGCCTAAGGTTATAAAAAGACCCCAATCCTACCATGTACTACATATCATGGCCTGCACACTACAGATGACTACACGAAACTGTGATACTACCAGGAACTACATAGATGTGTTGATAAACTACAGAGCACTACATAGATGTGTCGATAAACTACAGAGCACTACATAGTGTGGCCTACAACTACACACTACTACATAGTGCTATAGACACTACAGCAACTACATGGACAATTGGATTTGCTACAGCCAACTACAGCCAACTACAGCCAAAATCAGGGTTTGCTGATGCCTCGTCCTCCACTCTGGGCCCCCGACAAAGTCTGCACAAGCTGTGCTGTCGCGGAACCGCCTCCCTGTAACGAGTAGGGTACCGGAGGCGCTCGATGCTGAAGTTGTGATCCCAGAGTAACATATAGGTCAGGGCCTTGCGGTGTGGGGGCACGGCAACCATCACGAGATAATGACGTAGCCGTCGGGTGAGGAGGGATAAGAATCTCTCAAAACCCAGCTCCAGTCGGTTTCTCATCAGGTGAGTCTTGACGGGGCAGTGGATGCTGTACCGAAGGTTCGGTAACGGGTTACACCGGCATTTGTTTGATGGGTGCAGAAATCGCCTTAAATCGGAGCAAAGTTTATCGGTCTTCTCGGCTGAATTTTTTATAAGGGTGGTGGGCCTTTGGTCGGGGTGGTGCGGTATTGTGTTGCAGATCGGCATCGACGATGCTGATGATCCTCTTTGCGAGAGCTTCAATTGACTTTGCGCATAGAAATCCTCTGGCGCAACCTCAATGGCCGTCGGGAGCCGCCTGAGCATGATAATCAAATCAGAAGTCCAACCGGATATCCCTCCGCGTAATAAGGCCAAAGAATCGAGGAGCGCCGAGTGCATGACACTCCGGGGGTTGACTTCCACCATGTACTTTAATCGACCAAGGGCCAGCAGCCACTGCATTCAGCGGGTTGATAGCCGGAGGGGCGGCGATGAACGAGGTGTCTATCTATAGTTCAGCTGTTGGTTGTCTAACCAGGGTTGTATAGCATTGCGATTAGCGATTGTAACTTGTGAGGTCATGGTTGTTCAACCTTGTCTAGCCCCGGTTACCTGACGCTAGGCGATGGGCAGCCCTAACGGCACGTAGACCGGCTAGCAGCGGCTAGCCGGCATCTAGCCGGCACCTCCGGCTATCTCTGGATAGGTGGTACTGTGGCTATCCACTCCCTGAACGCAGTGAGCAGCAGTCACCGGATGCGCACGGGCATTTGACCCGTTTCCGTGAATAGTACATAGAGGATCGAAACCCAATAATCCTGCCGGTCAGCGCTCATCACGGACATTCGGTAAGTGGCTGTGTCCTCCGTCCCGATTTGAGGCGAGATGCAACAGTACTAGTTCCAACTCACTTCAAGTTATACACGCCCCGGTTAATTCGTGTGTCAGGATGGCCTGGATCGTCGTCCCTTCGATCCAAACAAGTTTTTTCGACGACTCTGAGAGCCACTTCCTCGTCAGGCAGCAGGCTATCCCTGGATATGGGTGTAGGGTCAGAGCCGGTACCGGCGGACATTTCGTGAGTTGAATGCCGCATGGTTCTGCTTAGAAGCACTGCATAATTAAATGCCGCGTAATGTCCAACGCCTCGCGCAATAAGAAGTTGATAGAGAGAAGAGATTAATTATGATCACATATTCGCCCGTGCTAGAGATCTATTTCTCGACTTCCTGGATTCACTGTTTAAATAATTTCCAAATCTCATTTCCCCTCTGCCCCTTCGGGAAAAACGAAGTCGCCTGTGACACACCCCACACATTCGGAACCATTTCTGGCAATGTGTTCCTGGTGAACGTTAGTCCTGGATTTACTACTGAACATGCTCAAAGTGCACGAACCACTAGAGTCCTCACTGCTGAACGTCCCTCGTGGATGTCACGCCCCTGGAGTGGAAAGAAGTTCAGTGACATTCTATAAGAGTGCGGTGGGCCCCACCTGAATCTGGGGTGGGACGAGTGCGTTCACGCAGACGAACAAGAACAGCGATGAGATGAAAAGGAAGGGCGAAGAAAGCATGATAGTGTGGTGGTTCTGGTGCGTTGAGATGAGAGAAATGGTCGACACCAGTTGGTTCGGCGGCTTTCTTATACAACTCCAGGCTTCGCGTTGATGTCGGGATTTGGAGTGGCCAACACCGTGGAAAATGGAGACAGGGAGATTGGAATGGACTCTCTATTAGTTTCATCGACGCGCACCTCAGGTAAGCTAGCCTGAGATCAAGGCAATCGCTACGATGCACCGTGAAACACAGCGGGCTCATTCAACCGAGCAGCCGCTTCATCGTAATCCAAGTGCGGGGAATCTCAATTAATGTTAGGGAGTGATTGTTGACAACGGGGACGGTGAACATCGCGGAAAATGGAGAGGATTGGAATGGACTCTGGCACCTTCTCCGAAATTTATCCCAGGTATGGCTGACCGCAATCAACGGCAATGACTGCAATGCACGGTGAAACATAGTGGGACCACTCGACTGTGGCATCTAATTGGGGGCAAAATAAGTTAATGCCGAGCGTGATGTTACGGGTATCAATCTAACGCGGAACGGTAATACACAATTATGTCGCTCACACACACAACAAAGTTGATGCATTATTGATGTGCGATGCGTTATTGATGTGCGCGCCCTCCGGCAAATCCAGGGCGATCAATTCCATGTAGGTCCTTAGTCCGACACATTGCCTAAGAAGGCCCTAGAATATAGGACACGATGACGGTGAGTTTCAACGCTGCGATAAGCTAGGATAAGCTAAAGGAATTCATAATCTGATTCCGACGGGAGAATGGACCGTGGGAGTATCTACGGAATTTACCGAAGTCAATGAGTTGTGACAGGAGTGACAAGTGGCAGAATTTACTCACAAAAATTCGGTGGGGCGGACACACACAGAGACCCGGGCCCGTCAAACTCTGAGTCCGATCCTGAAAAAACCCGGGCTTGAATCGGGCTTTGGCTTGAGCCCGAGCCCAGCATATTGTTACTTCTCAAACCCACGCGACTTCGCAAATGCCGCCTCGAAGAATGACTACCCATCCCATCACATCTCCATACATCAAATAATGTACCCGCTCGTTGGCATCTTTCTCGCTCACATTGGCGCTCCCTCGAGAATTTATTCACAGAAAATGATTTTAGGTTAGCCGACGGCGATGTCTCGTCTGGTGTATCTTACTGCCAGCAACAGATTATATTCTCTCTAAGTATTTTGCTCGCTATGGGATACCATGTCGATACCCAGTCCCCGAGTGATACAGTTATGTGGAACCCAGTTCGCATATCCTTGCCGCTTACCTCCATTTTGGTATAGCGCGTGGTATAAGCAGCGGGACGCCGAGGCGCCGGCAAGGACTTCCGATTGATTCTCCACAACCTGGGTAACGTAGGTACACGTACAAATGCCCCACTTGAAGCGCCGGCCTGACTGCGAGAAGCAGGAGACTTCGCGCATGTTAACGTTGATCACCTTCGCATTCGCAACTTGCGTGGCCAGGTTCTGGGTGGTGGGTGCTTCGAATTCACCCAGCGTCCAGCTCGGCCAGACAACTCTTGTTGGCCGCTATACCTGGGGCGCGCTATGCAGCAGGACTTGCTGGCCGATCCCCCGTTCTGCATGTAACCCACAGTGCCACCTGCATGGTTGACGCCGGCGACCAAGCCAGCCTTAGCCATAATGCATAATGTTCAATGTCATTTCAGCATGTTTCCGCGTTGTGTCAGTTCAACTTTTTCAGACGACAGATCATTTCAGCTTTTTCCGACAAAGGTGTCGTCCCAGCTTATTTTAGGTCCTGTTTATCGGACACTATATGGCCCATACAAGTTCTTCAGGCATATAGATCGAGTTCAGATTCAATGGGGGACGTATGTGCGGGACAAAACGGGACAGCCATAAATTGGCAAGCGACGGGGAAAGAACAAGAACCCGAAGTACCAAGACACGTCGCTCGGAGGTGTTGAAGTACGGGATGAATTGAAAAATGTCATAAAACAGGGTGCACTCAGCGACGGCAGGCACACAGTAGAGACAAGGCCTAGGGAGACAGGAACGCGCCGGTTAAAATCCAAGACATGCGTGAGGAGTGGGGATGGAAACAATTGCGAGAAGGCCATATTAATATTTGCACGCCGCGGGGTCGGAGGTAATTTACTGAGGGATCGCGTAATAGAGATTCAGCAGCGCGGGAAGAATGAGTAATGGAGAGCACCCGCCGGTGATTTTACCGTAAAGTTCGGAGGAGTCGCAAATAGGCCGAGCCCTATCTGAGATCCAACAGTGTCAATGGAGTGCACGCTGGAATGCTTTGGTAGATAGCGACCAAATAGCGCAGTGGAATGAAGAAGGTTCGCAATGAGGTTTACAATCGGAAGACCGGGCTAATGGGCAAAGAAGTCAAGGATGGCCCAAGTAATTCGCGGAAAGGGAACGAACCGCGGATGCGAAGGTCCGTTGAGCAGCAGGCTGAACATCTAAATCACCAAATACGCCGCGATCTCTGTGCATGGCATAAATGTCAAATGACATCTCCGCGCACATTCAAGGTGACGCCGGGCGAATTAAATCAGTGACGCACCTTTACGCACGCGCGCGCCGAGACAAGGTCGAGGCGCGATAATTTGCATGCAGTAAACGTTACTGCTGGTAGTAAATTGGACGCAGAGCGCGGCCATTACGAACTGTTCCGGCATTTGACAGAGAGATTGAACGCGCGCATACCAGATTTCCAGAGGTTCATGTAGTCGCTCATATTGTCGCAGATATCTCCCTTAGGGACGGTGAGCGCAGCTCGTTGGGGTGGGGGATGGATGGCGGGAGTAACCAAAGGAATTGTGGGATATGATAGAACTGCGATTGCTGTTCTGCGGTGAATCCATCGATTGTGACGGTGCGGTCGCGGGACTTGGATGGTGAACGGGACGACGGGTACCGAGGGACGGCCTGGAAATTGGTTATATAGTGGGCATGGGGCAGGAGGTGTGTGGTATTTGTGCGCATTGACATGGGGGAGTGGATTGGGAACGAAAGAGTGGAAAAGTAGCGCGCGGTAATGGTCAGGGCGGAGATCGGTGGATTTGGTGGAACGGGAGGGATGAAGAAGCGAAGCATCAGCTGAGACGGACGGCAGCAATAGAGCGGACGACAACGCACCAGAATCCGGGGTCCGCATTCTTCCAATGCATCGATGAGGATCCATTAGTGGGAGGCGAAGATCGCAGCGCACGTCGGCGCGTGCAGGAGTGATTCATGACTCTGAGTAAGACGCGTGAGGGATGCGAGAAGAGTGCGCGAGGCGTGGAGGACGGCGCTTGAATAGCAGTGTGAGGGCGATGGACGGAGAGCTGCGTCCCAGTTTGCCGTGGGCGACCAGTGGAGAGCGGATAAGTGAATCACCAAATCAGGACGATCAAAAGCCGACGCCTTCCGATGCAAACAAGACGATACGCGTTCTCGACACGCTCATTCCACGCGTCTTCTGCCCAGCTTCAACCTCGCTCACACGCTCGCATGCTTGCCTCAGTTCTCCGGCACTTCATGTGCCCGAGCCAACTGCCTGATCTTCCCAGTTCTTCAGAAGCCCCTATTGTCCCGGAGTATTAGTTAGTTTTCCGATGCCGCCGCTCCGCACATAGCTTCGAGGATGTTTCTCCTTTTATGTCTTACTTCCACTATATATAAAGTCCTGTATTCTCCTTTACCACATTTTTATCCTACCGCTTTCACCTCAGATTTCGTATGTTGCCGTCTTGAGCCTTTGTCGTCGCGTGGACTGGCATGTCGGCGGTCCATTGTGCACACGCGATATGATTTATAGCGGCGTGTCTTATACAGGTATAGAGGGTCTACGTGCTCAGACTGCTGGTCGTGCTCGAAATGCATTTCATTGAAGATAGAGAAGCGATCATAGGGAAAGCTGTTTGTATGTGATGCCTTAGTTGGACAGACTATTTTACAACCAGTCCATCGCTTGCGTGCCTGCATTATTTACAGTATATTCGGAAAACCCTAAACCCAACCCTATCATATGAGTGAATGGATACTTCCTCCATCGGTGAACACTTGCATGTCAACTTTCCGGGTGAATATAAATATTCGGTACAGCCGATATTTTTTGAAACGCTCATCCACACGGGGCGCTCTGTCTCTTTCTTTCAAGAAATATGTTAGGACACACATGCAGGTAGGTAGCGGCCGACGTCGTACTGTTGAGAAATACGAGGAATCAATTGGAAGAACTAATCCTATATACAAAAAGACGTGGAACACAGCCACCTAAAAAGTCACCTGAAAAGTCACCTGAAAAATCACCTGATATTGTCACGTGGGTTTTCACGTGAGGCTTGCACTGCCTTTCGGACATCGCGTCGCGTCGGCTAAGGCTCCTATCTGCAGCAAACACTACCTACACTGAGACTGCCTGCCCAATAAGGTATGAGGATTTGGTCTTTCCTTATTCTTTCCTTATAGACTGCCTCTCACTCCTCTTTAATAAGCAGAGATAATTGTCTTTTGCCCTGTATAATAATACACTACTTCTGCTATCTGCCTGTATCTCAATAAGATCTAGCAGTGTTTTCCCCTCAGATTTCAGCCCTTCTATTCCCCTCTTTTCTGTACTTGCCTAGCCTCTGTAAGCTTCATCTTTAGTGTGTTGCTCAAGTTCCTTTCTGATAATTTGCTATAGATAATCTCCTTTCTCCCATGTGAGCCCTATCAGCCACTTTTAAGGACTGATTTAATTTTTTTTATGGGTCTCAAGGTATGAAACTCCTCCTAATACTCCACAGAGGGCTGAGATTGCTTCTCAAAGACAGAAACATGAAAACTATACTCTTGAAAGCCCACACTTAATAGCAGAAATAATTGTCTTTCATCCTGTAGTATACTACTGCTGTGCTGTCCATATCTCAATAAGATCTAGCAGTGTTTTCCCCTCAGATCCTCTTGCCAAGTTGAAAGTTGGATGTCCAATCATGGTCCTCCAAAACTTGGACCCTACAAATGGTCTTTGCAATGAAGATCAGGCTCATTGGGGGGGAACACAATGGCACTACAGCATTTATCCCCTGCATCACAATTATTTCCTCTATAGAGCAGCTTTCCTTTGCTATGAAATGACATCAATTCCCTGTTTGTCTGGCATTTTCAATGACAATAAACAAGCCCCAGGGCCAGTCCGTGGACCATGTTGGCCTGGACCTGTGCACAGATGTGTTTGCTCATGAACAGCTTTACGTTGCATTCTCTAGGCACACATCCAAGTGCTGTTCAAGCAAGACCTCAATTCTACTGTCACAAAAAAATGTTGTATACCCAGAGGTACTGCTTTAATTTTTTTGTAAGTCTTCTTATGAAGCCTTATCAATGCTCAGTACAGTGTTCCCCTGTTCCTTGAGCCAACCCCAGTCCTTGAGCCACATTTTAAAAAATGGTTTTCTATCTCATTACTTTACTTTCTGGGCTCAAATAATGACTCAAAAAATCCTATTTGATGTATAGTAGCACTTCTGATAGTACATGAACACCTGGAACAAAGAAGAGAAACAAAAACAGGGCAAAAGAAATGTCTGTTTACAGGTGTTTTCGGATCCCGGTCCTTGAGCCACTGTATTATTTACTTTTTAGATTCAGTTCACGGCCGATTCCTTCAAAACCAGGATAAGATTGTAACCATTCGATAGCCAGAGACATTGCATCAAAAGTTTTCGCTGAAAGGTTGACTACATGAAGAGTTATTTGCGAATTACGTTCCGGTGGCTCAAGGAACGGGAGAACACTGTAGTTATCATTACTTTATTGTATCCTGTTGATAAAATTTTCATATTTGATTTACACTTTCCTATTGAGATGCAGAGCTCCCCCCGGGGTTTGGGGCGGAGCCCCAACAAGCTGTCGACCCGCCGAAGGGACGGACGCGAGCGCAGCGAGTCGGCCGTGCCGAAGGCACGGGTCGTAAAGCTTGTAACAAGGAACAAAAGATACATCCCCCTCACGTGCAGTCACCATGCGAATACATCCCGCTGGATCTCCAGGCACCCACACAAGTCCTTTGAACAGCGTTTCCCCAAGGAGGAAATCCACGCGCTTCACGCCCTGATTCCTCTCCACTTGCTTCAACCGCAGCGGGGTGCCTGCCGCCACCGCACAGCACCGGTGCATGAACGCTTTCCTCACCGCCTCCTGGTTGTTCCGGGTGAGCGTCGTGAAGTCCGAGGGCATGATAGGCTGGTGCATCGCCTGGTGCAGGGCGACAAGCACGTCCCCTACAGAAATCGGCCTCGGGTGCGCCAGACGCAGTTCTTTGGATGGTTCGACGTCGACGGGCCACAAGGGGATTCCCGGGTGAAAGATCCGCAAGGCAGTCAGTGGTGGATCGAATGCGGATTGGTAGAGTTCGGCGATGTTGACAGCGACGAATTTCATGATCTGTCGCGGGTTGCTGATAACGCGGAGCGGGGTGAATTGCCCGCGCGCTAGATCGAAGTGGAATGTGGGCGAGGGCACGTGGCCGTTGAGCCAGGGGTTGATTCCGATAGGAATGCCCTTGCTGTTAATGTAAGGGGCGTTCCACATCGGTGGCAGCGGCGCCTTGAAGGCGCCGTGCGAGGGGGACTTCTTTTGATACTCGGAGGTAAAGTCAGATTCGGTTTGCCCCCTATCGGATGGTTGGATGAGTAAAGAGGGCCAAGGCGTGGGCTTGGAGCGAGACTGGGACTCAATTGGAGAGGTGAGTTGAATCCCAGTCGCGGCGGCAGCTGCGATACATAGTAGAGAAAAAGAGCCAATGGTCTCCACCACATCAGATGGCGATGACGGGACGACTAGAGAGGGCCAAGCCTGGCCAAGCCGGGACGACGACTTTTCTACTTCATGTGGTGGGTTACGAGCCTCCAGTGTTCCTCGAATTCGGCGTCGTTCCAGCTGTTTTGGGATGCAATCTACAGAATCTAGCTTCCGTTGTCGAAGTTCTCCACCTTCAACAGGCGCTACATTGATGAAATTCAGGAGCTGCAGAACTGACACCTGCGACGTACCATCTCCAAAGATCCGACGCTCGATTTCGGTGATCGAGGGAAGCAAAGGCCAGTCTTGTACATGGCGACGGAATCTCGATGTGGATGTCTCATCCCAGTCTGTAGCGGATTCTGTTGGTTTAGCTCCGATGGGAGAATGAACAAGGCGATGTATGATTTGATGAACAGCGGGGCGTAGGTTGGGATCCTGGTGCCAACAATCTTGAAGGAGGATCCAAACGATAGGATTGCACACGGTTGTTGCTGGTCGGGAAGGTCGATGCCCTTCAATCACCTTTATACTAACCGCCATGTCATTGAAAAATTCGAAGAATGGGACCTTTCCCGTCAATATCTATGAGATGATTGATGAGCGTTAGTGCGGAAAACAAATGCACATGGCCGAGGGCAGACCTCGTAGCAAACGCAAGCAAATGCATAAACATCTGATCCATAGTGGTTTGATCTTTTGCCCGATAACACTTCTGGGGCCTGGTAGCGCGCAGTGCCTCCCTGCGGATTGGATGTCGAATGGGTAAATCCCATGGTCATGGTATCAGCGATGGTCGAAAGCCCGAAATCTGCGATACAGGCCCTGCCTGAGGGAGTAACTAGGATGTTCATCTGCGATGATAAATGATTGGAGTTTCGGTCCGAGAAAATAGGCCACATACTCCCTTCAAATCCCCATGAACTATCTGCTCCTTGTGCAAGTATTCGAGTCCCATCGCTACATCGACGATCTAGAACGCTGATGTCAAAACTGCCAGGTTATAAACATTACTTGATATGCGCTCACAAGAGGAAGACGATCAGTATTAGGTGGTGCATTTTTGAGGAATTCTCGAACGTCGCCATTCTCCATCCATGGTGACACAAGACAGAGTCTGTTGTCCAAGTAGTACAGACCAAAAAAGGGCAGCAAGTTCGGATGAGACAGCTGGCGCCAAATGAGAGCTTCGCGACCAAACGCCTGAAGATATGTGAGGACTAAGCTTAAACGAACAAGTTAACACACCTTTAGCGCATCCTGTATATCTTTGTCTCGGAATACTCGCATCATTTTGACCCCGACACTTTGACCGCGCACCCGACCTTTGTAAATGTCTCCGTATCCACCAGCTGCAACTTGATGCCCTTCTTTCTCCAAGCCGGACAGCACGAAGCATCTGGGATGCAGTCCAGAGGCACGAGAAAGTCTAATCAAGGCTTTGGAGAGCGACGGCCTAGCTGCGACGAAACAATCCAGGAGCTGAAGAGCCATAATTCAATCGCAACACTGAATAACTGAAGGCCACGTACGTCTTGAATAAGGTCCAAAATTTGTTGAGCAAGAGAGCCCCGACAAGCCAAAAAATGTTTGTAAGTCTTCGAGTCGCGTAGGATGAGGATCATTTGTGTCGAGATTGCAGAAACATCCCGCGACATTTTCTCAAATATCTCCGTCGCAATAGCGGGGCTTGCTCGATCCTGCGAACGTGATAAGCAGGCGACAACAGACGCATAGCGAATCATACCGCAGTTGAATCCTCTTTTAGAAATCCAAACAGTATCTCCACGACGGAACGGTAATTAGCAAGAGCGGTCAGAGTGTCCCACTTCTCCCATGATTGAACGAGGTCACGAAGTTCATTCAGGCGGCTGAGAAGCTCTTGGATCATGTGCATACTCAGAGAAGAGCAGATTTACCTGTCCGAGCGGCGGCCCAGGATTGAAATGGCATGCTTGATCAAATTCTGAGGCCATGTAAGTATGACTTTGGATAAGAGTGCCATAAACCCACGATCGGGATCCCCCAGTGCTGCAAATCCATTTCTTCGCCCAGACCTGCGACGATTGCCTGGGTAGCATCCGCTAGGGTGGTCGCACTGGATGATATTGGCACGTCCATGCGGCACTTGTCAAAGAATCCTCGGCGGATCGATTTGTCACTTGAAGTCGTTTGCGTTTCGAGTAGTTCGCGGGTGTAGGCTTCTAAGACGGTCAGTTAGGGCGTGGGGTGTCCAGGAGATCCTGCCGAGTGTCCAGCACTGGCACAGCCCCAAGGCTGTTACCACGTCACAATAGACTGTCAGTGTTATAAATCGGACGCTGCACGTTACCTGAGGGTCGTCACAAAAATCAGCGTCTGTAATTTCTAATTACTGGATTCAAGGACTCGCAAAAGCTGATGTGTTCGCCAGGTGTTCGGGAGGGAGGATGGAAGAAATTCTTGAGAAATTCCCACTAATTTTAGATAGTGAATGGATCCTGAAGCGCTCTAACTTCAGATAGTGGGTCCTGTATTGCATTAAAGTTGCAGAGCGTCCGCCAATTTTTACTACTGTATCATTTCGACCGGATGTTCAGTCACAGGTCACAGCCCATTTTTTTTTTGATGTGCAAAAATCGCCTTAACTCAAAAGAAAATTTATCGGGCATCCCGGACATCGAAAATTCCGAAATTGTTGAACATCCAGTCCAAATGGTAGGGGTCAGCGCGTCTTAATCCACTTTTCCGACGGGTGCATACCTCTTGAGGTCAGCAATGTCTGTTTGGCGCGTTAGGTTCCACCTGTTTCGAAAATTCTTTAAGGCGATTTCCGTCTTAAAGAAGGGAACCTAGGCCCAGGTTCCAGAAGCAGATAGATAGGGATTGGGATGGTAAGTGTTCATTATTTTATGTCCAATACTAATGCTGTACCAGATTAGATCGTTTGCACTACACTGGACTTGATCTTGACCTGATTGGACTTCAGCTAACGCAACATTAGTCTCTCGCAGACAGACGCTTTAACATTCAACGCTCGTACTTACCTCGCGTGTTAAAACGCAACATTGCTTCTCATGCATGCGCTTCACATCGTGTCATGTTTTGGCCGCCGCGGACTTGATTAGACTTGACTTACATTGGTCACGGCGTCAACTCCCGATGTGGTTTTTCTTGTCGTAATCTCGATCTTAGTCTTGGCGCCATTAGATCTTAAGTGACGCAACATCCTTCAAGTCATTCTCGAGTTCATTTCATGATCTCACGCGGCATAGATTCAAGTCTATCAACTTGATCTGTTCTCAAGTTCAAGTTAGTTCATCCGCTTCTGCATGTCCCAGGCTCTCACTCACCGCTCCAACGACGCCGCATCATTGGTCTTATCTCGGTAATTCTATTGCTGTACCCTCGATTCTCATCCCATTTAATTATCCATGCGCAGATACCTATGTATTATGTTATCTCATGTATATATTTGGTACGTTCTCTATCTTTCCTGAGTTTCATTTCACTGGCGTTGAATACATCCCAGATAGCTCAAAACAAAAGTTTCAACACGACACTCGCGCCGGCCGTGGCAAGTTTTTGTAGTGTACGGTCCCTATTACCCCGGTCTAGCTACCTTCATGCTTCATCATTTTGCCTTGTGTACGTTAAACATCCGTGATTCCGAGTCTGGTCCATTTTGTCTTCCACCATTTGGCTGATACACCAGATCCGGGCCTGAAAAACTTGACTCAACTCAACTATGTCCTTATTTAGATCCCACCTCTTCGCTCCCGGCTCACCTTCATCCCCATCAGATACCGACCAGACGTTCAACGCTTCTCACGAACCCACTTCCGAGCTCGCTTCGATGGCCCGGCGCAGTGCTCGGAACTTCAAGTTCTGCCGGACCGTAGATATGCACTTGGAAGATAAGATTACTTATATTCGACTCGAGCTCCATTTCAACTCACTAGGAGGGGAGGAACCATTTATTGCATGCACCGCCTAGAACGGGACCCCGTACACACTAGGCAAACTCAATTGCACGGAACTAACTCAGATGACGAGCCGCCGAAAGAGGGGTCCGTCGTTGGCAGATCAGCGGGAGGTGGGCCTCCGCAAGACCAGATTCCAAAGCTCGGACGGGGTGAACAAGGTGGCATTGCATAAGTACAGTGTTATATATTCTGAGGTCCATGATATTAAACGCTCGAACCGGTAACCATAGCGCAGTGTTGCAGACGGGCGACTGTTCTCTGAAATGCATGAGCCAAAATTTGTCTGAATATAAATGTTCAAAACTCACCAGCTACCAAAGCGGCTCGTTCCCATGGTCATCCTCGAACTTAATAGGGTAGGTTGGATAGCTTTTCCGCCGGAATGTGTTCCGGATGCGCTCGTCGGGCGTGTCTGGCACGGGCTCGGGTATTTGGTGGAGCGTGCGGCGCATGACGTTGCCGTACATGACCTGCCGCCTGCTGTGTTTAAACTCGGAGTCTGATGACGTCCGCTTCGAGCGCACGCCGGTCTCGGGGGCAAGACGGCGGTCATCGGCGTCGGCGGAGGATGTACGGGAGAGGATGCAAGATCGGAGAAGGGCGCACCCCTCGCTCACGGTGAAAGCTGTGCGTGTGGATGGAGTGGGGGAGGTCATTCTAGGCATCGGTAAGCTCGTGAAATGGAAGCGAAGGGATAAACTCGTACCTCGATGAGATGTGTTGGTTGGGATACGGTTGATGGGTGTTGAACGTTGTTCTGTGTTGTTCATGGAAAATGTCCGCCTTTTTATACAGTCAGGAGAGGGATGTCTCACCTCCTTCGGGCTATGCGCGCTTTTCATCCGCGCGGATGACGAAGGTCTCACTTTAAAAGGCGGTGCTTTTCGGGCTCTAGACCTTGGACTGTTTAGGGGTGTGAGATCTCCGCACGGAATAATCAATATTGCCGTAGCCATCCACCGCAAAGGCGGCGCAAAACTTACACTCACCAAGAACGAATGCCTTCGACTCCGGGTTGAGGATTGACGAAAGTGAGCTGAATGAGTCGGCAATACGAAAGGAGGCAGATGTATTACCTCCAGGCCGTACGGGCTCCGATACTCGATCAGCTGGCGTAGATGTGACACCTCCGCGGAGGATGATATCTTGTAGTTCAACCTTAGCTGAACTATGAACGACAGGCCGCCGAGTTATACATGAATCCTCAACACAGTCAATTTTAAACGAATATGGGAAAAATTTCATCTTCACCGTCTTGCTATAAAATGTCTTTCTGGTTTGTAAAGATTTCATCGTGGAATTCCGGCCGCGGGATGTTCCACGTTCACGCAGCGTAATTGATCTTGGCAAACGCGCTTCATGGCAGCGGGGAACTACATAGCTCAACATGGGAACTTTAAGAACGACTGTAGACGCAGCAGTGAATGAATAACTTCAATTGTCCGCATCCCATACATGATTCACCCAAAAGCGGAGAGCTGGACGGAAAACTCGGATTAAATAAATCTTGAAAGCGAACGAAAGGCAATACGCACGGTCCACAGTCCCCGCTCTGCGGCGCTCAATAAACTCCTCAGCAGTGCGCCAATAATCACGTCCGCCGCGGGCCCCACGCTGCCAATCCTCCCGAAACCACTGACTAGAAGTGCATAAGACCACCACGAGTCGCACGTCGGACGCGAGCGCGCTGAGCTCGGTTGCGCGCGTATCGCACAGGAGCGTGAGCACGCGCAGTGCTGCACAGTCTGCAAGAACCGTGCGCAAGACGTCGGTCGGGGCGTCGTCGTTGAATGCCAGGTGAGTGAGGGACGGTAGGAGGGCGAGTCCACCCCAGTCTCCCATGTCGGGGTCGAGGAGGTCCAGGTGCGTGATGTTCGCGAAGACCGGATGGGCGAAATCGATTGTGTCTGTGGCGAATAGAAAGTGAAGGTCTGCACAAAGGCGCTGAAGTGGCATAGTGGCGATTAGGGCAAGGGTGTTTGGAGGTGGGTCGTAGATGCTGATGAGAAGATCGTAGACACCGGAACAAGTGGACAATATGGCTTCTAGTGCTTTATGAGATACTACGTCCATATTTCCAACGCAAAGATGGTGAACATGTTGTTGGAAGAAGGCGGGCGATTTCGTTCGAGTCTCGGGGTCAAACACATTAGATGGGAAGCGTACGAGGGTTGATAACGGAGATCGGAAGACTACGATTCGGTATAGGAGGGGCTCTATCCTTTGTGGAAATGAGTTGGATCTCTGGTAGTGTGAAACACATACCAAATCCTGACCCGCCGCGAAACTAGCAGCAGACGGGGAATGCTTCTGGAATTGGATAAAGCAGCGATTTCAAAGATCTCGCGCTCTAATTCGGCGGGAAGAACTGGTTCTGGCATTCTTGTTGTGATAGAGCTGGGGTCCTGGGGTGTTCCTGCGATCGAAGCTCGCCCGAAGCCAAAGGAAAGGGTGAAGGGAAGAGATGGCACACGGCGGCCACGTGGCTGAATCGCTTAACAAGAAAAGAAAATAGCAGCCGAACCTCGTTCTCGCTCTCCACCAACATTCAAAACCCTACAGAGGTCCTCCGGCGGTCAGGTTCAAAATCCAAGGAGGTCCCAGAGATGTTATTGCCCATTACGAGCTTTTACGAGCGGGATTACAGATGCCGCGTCCCGGCCTGGGTCGGAGCTGGGTCGGAGTAAGAAATCCTTGATCACCGTCAGACGGGTCAAACACACGCTCTCCTCTGTCCTTCCACCTGGATCCTCGCGCCTGTGTAGCAACTACACAAGACTTGAAGCTTGAAGCTCAGCCGCTGTCGACGAGTAAACCCTTGTTCTCTGGCTTTAGGTCCCCTTTTGTTCTTGAGATTTCCTGCCACCGTCTTGCCACGTCACTTATCTGCGACTGAGGATGGAATACCCAAAGCTCCTCAACGTTGTGCACTGGAGAGTGCCCACGAGTCTTGTCTCTGGACACTATAAACGCAATTGTCTTCACGGAGGTAACCATCAATGACTCTTTTGTTAACTGTGACTCGGGATCAATACCTGCAATTGTCTTTGCAATGTTCGCCATAAGCAGACTTCCATTGTTTCCTCTCGTATAAAGGTGCTGGGTTATCCGCAGTCGACAAACAGACGATCTAAAACTCCCATATCATCATGAATCGCGCCCACCCCAGATCACCCAGTGTCCACCCCAGCACGCGCTCGCCGGTCGAGTACATCCCCAATTCGCCTCCCAAATTCAACTCGCCGCATGATTTTCCCATCATGGGCCCCACGCCCCCGTGGTTTAAACGGCGGCATAACCCACCCGCGAACGCATCGCCCTCCCCACAGGAGTTCTACATGCTCCCGCCACTCGAAATCATCTCCGTCCCCCGCCAAGCCAAGTACCTCACCGTCCAGCCACCGCCGGAGGACGCCGTCCTGCGCGACCACGTCCCGCGGCCCAAGGGCAGCCGGCCGAAGTCCAAGCCGCAGAATATCGTCGTGCCTGCGAGTCGCCCCATCGCGCTTGCGACCGCGCACACGCCACTCTCGGTGCCGCCATCGATCTCTGCGGTGTTTCAGGCTCCCTCCAGGTGTGGTGAAGGAGATCGCAGCGCGCCGGGGACACCGGGATCCCCTGAGCCGAGCCCGTATATTGACCCAGGGCTGGCGACGGGCCTGCCGCGGGCGCTGGGCCTCCGCGCGTTTCCCATCCGTGCGGAGAGGGGATGGCGCCACGGTGGATGAATGGACCTGTTCGACACATGGCTGGTGGAGAGATGGATTTCAAGGCACAGCAGAGTGTAACTCGTAATATGCATCAGATTTTGGGGTGGTACATCCTATATTATTCCTTAATGATTTATTCCTGCCACATCGGAAACAACAATATTTCAATCACGCATTTACAAGATTTTGTACTACGCGGTGTACCCCGGCAGCGGCTCGTCCGAAAGCGGCGAAACCCACGCAGACTGTACTTGCACTTGCCCCTCCAGCTCTGCGATCCGCGCGGTCAGCCTCTCGTTCCGTTTCTCCAATTCCGTTGAACTCGTGGATGGTTCAGCGTCCGTTACCCTGTTCGGGTTTTGCAGAGTGTCGGGAGCTTTGATATCCGAGAAGTTGCGCGGAGCGGACGGCGAGTGAATTCTCGGGGCCCGAATCTCGATGTACGGTTCCGCAATGGGGCGGCGACGCCGGCGTCTCATCCAGAGGAGGAGTACAGCGAGGAGCAGTACACCCAGAAGGACGAGCAGAAGGGTTAACACGACGATGCCCGTGGGGAGCGTTTTCCTATTCGACTTTCTGTCAATGCTGTGTTGTAGGTAGGAGGTAAATGGGTGGATTATGTACCTGCGGGAGGAGGCGCTTGCGCGGGTGGTGGTGGAAGTGGGAGCGATGCTGGGGATCACGATGAAGTGTATGGTGGACGAAGATGATTGCCTGGCGGGATTTATTATTAGTCCAACACGGTCGTTTGGATACGAAAGATACACATACGTTGAGAACACGGACAACGAGGCCGTGGGGGCATGTTGAGCAGCGGTTGAGGTTGTTTGTAGTTGCCTGGAGAAAGAGGAGAAATCAGGCCCGACTTCACTGCGGCAAATGTGCATACGTAGTAGGTAAAGGAATGAATGGGGCCGCCGAAGTCGGTTGTGCAGCGGCAGAGGATACTTGCCTGCCAGGTAATTAATTACAAAAACATTCGACTGGGGCGCGGGTTGCATCTACGTTGGGAGATTAACCGTGACTGGGTCGGATTTAACCGCAGTTGGGGCGAGTTCTATCACGATGGAACTGGTTGTCCTGAAGTATAGATGCATCTCAGGTGAGTTCAGGTCGCAAAAAATCAGTATACGCACGTTGGGGCAATGAAAAACGATGAAGTCGACGTTTCCGTGCTTGTAATCAAAGAAGTGGTCGAGGAAACGACGACAACGACGGCTTGCTTGTGCCCAGCTTTGTGCCCTTCTTTCTTCGTCTGCCGCAGGCCAAAGATGTGCATCGCTGGGTGAATGCAAGTTGATTAAAACCAGGTCCGCGCAAGGCAATGCATAGAATCAGGAGCCAAAGAGAATACGAGTCAAGAGCCAAAGAGAATGCGAGGAGGAAGATGCGTCACGGAGAGATGCCTGCAGTCCGTGGTAGCAAAGTCAAAGCCCAGAGGCACCACCTTCACTCGGTTCGCAGATATAAGGAAAGGCTAAGACCGACGGTATTTTTGGATGATCATGACAGGTCGCTGATGCTCGGTTCATCGTCAAGGGATACGAGGAAGGCTAAAGTGAATGGAGGATCGGGTTGAATTCGAAGACACCGGAGGATGATGCATAATGGATTTGACCTGTCTTGTCGAGTCCGTGTAATGGGTTAGATTTCCAGCGTATTTCAGTTCGATTTGAGGCTGTTGCGGACATGGCCGGAGTCATAGGGGAGAATACGCGCAGTCTCTGGCCTTGCTGATATTGGTTGCTAGGATTTACGTCCGGGGCGGGGTTAAACTGAGATGGCGCGGCGAGTCGAAGATGGGTGGCAGGTAAGTGGCAGATGAGTGGCGCCCCCATGGCATCGGCGTAACGATCGTCTGGAAACTGGCCGCTCACATTGAATACGGTTTCCAAAAGCTAGCTAGACTCTAAGTTCATTGGGTGAGACAATGACTCGGAGTAGGAAGAAAAGATGACGTGGCGGTACCCTGCGGACCGATGTGCCGCAGTCAGTGGCAGTGTCGTCTGTTTGAGCTGACGCCTTGCTCTCTTCTCAATCTCTTTTCCCACCCATCCAAGTCTGCTTGGACCTTTGCTGCTTCCGATGTAAACTTCCTCACAACTCTTTGGTCAGACTGGGATCTTGCTCAATGCTCGGATCCAGCGGCCTCACTCCGACTCGGAGTTATGTTTTGAGCGCCGGTCCTGCGTCGATTTCGAATCATTTGCAAAAATTACCATTGCGCTTCCGGGGCTCAAAGAAACTAATCATTGGCTTCGCGCTAACGCTCGAGGTCCGGAACATATTCTTATGCAAGTATATGATTCCACTTTGCAATATATAGTAAGTAATATTCGCAGGATCGCATCCACCTATTTGTTCACTGGATAAGGAGTGTATACGGGTGCCGGCACGCCTGACTCCGTAGGGAAAGTGGGTTGTATCTGAGTTTCCAGCCCTTCTGTTCTCATTATGACTCCTTTGGCTCCCCGCTTCGCTTGGTAGGCTATCACCGCTGCGGGGATCCTTCGTGTGGAAAATGGGCGTATAGCCCCAGGTGCTGAGCTCTGTGCCGCCGGAGCAGGCAACGTCTGGCTCACCTCTTCCGAGTCTTCGACATCCAGTGTTTTCCTTGGGAGACAGTTCCGCCTGCGATATCTCCTCCGAAGGAGCACCGCAAGGAATAGTGCAGCGAGAAGGACAAGCAGCCCCACAATCAGGGCCAGGACCACGATAAGAGTGAGTTCTGGAGATTGCCCGGTACTTGTAGTTCACGAGTCAATATCAAAATCCCAGGAAATTCAAGCGTGCAATTCACCTGGAGGGGGTTGTTGCGGACGGAGGTGAAGCGTATGCCACTGCTAGAGAAGACGCGGATACTTCGGCTGAGAACGATGTGGATGTTGCCGGTGGCGTCGAAGTCATGCTTGCGGCGACACTACTTGTCCCATTCCTCACTCCACCATCGTTGTTGATCTGATTGTGTTCGTGCAACCCCAACTTGTGGCGAAATTTGCCATGGACATTTTTTGGGTCCCCAGCCAACAAGTCCATGTCCGTCCTTTTTATTGAGTGAGTATGGGAATGAATTGAGCGAATTTCGGGACTACACACGTAGACTTGAAGTACACAGTGGGAGAACCAGCTCCGGGGCGGCTCTTCCCTGTATAATGAGGGTGAGGTAGGGTTTCTGCCCAGCGAATCCTGAGCACAGATATATATGTAAGCCGAATTGAGGTGATATTTCGGGATGGCAGTTGGTTGCCACTTTTTATGAAGCCTTTTCTCACAAACTTGATAGGTAGGTAGATAGTAGGCGACGATCAGAGCTGATCCTCGGGCACGTTTCAACATTAGCGCTCGTTCATGCGACTCGGCGATCTCGGTCTTCCCCCAGCTTGCTCATTTGGGACAAGTACCGAGGGCTCCGCAGCAAGGACTCGAGTGCAGTACATGCCAACTTGAATACCCCCAGAACGCTGATAGTCTTGTGGCCGACGATCTACTGGGGATCCCGGTCCAAACGGAGTTTCATGATGTGTCAATGAAAGATCTGTTGGAACACAGATGGTCGATGGGTGGAGTTGGGTGGAGTTCAACTTTCATCCGCCTTTTTAATGCATTGCTTTTCAAATTGCAGGACATCACCCGTCGCGGTTGCTGTTATGGGGTGTATGCTCATCCGAAACGGCGAATGCCGGCTCCTATTAATGTGTAGATTGTTGGCAAGACGAATATCAATCAGAATCGACTGTAGACGCTGGTGGAGGCTCGTCAGCCAGGAAACTCGGAATGCATCTGAGCCTCCGACTCATTCACCCGCCAGCATCTCATTCCGATGGCCTTCATGGCTTCCACACGGGATCTTGTCCCACTGTTGAAGTGCTCCGCGTCGAAAGAAGACGTAGGATTAGACGCCTCCTATAGAGTTGCGAGCGTAGCAATGGTGTTCTTCTCTGGCTCACCAGCTTCTTCTGGGCCGATTGCGCAATTCGTTTCTCGGTGTTGTTGTCGTAATATCCGACTGCTGTTGCGCAGTTCAGCATCACCTGATGCACTGGACTCTTGGGCGCCTCTCTGGAATGCATTCCCATTACTGGTACGCATTAGGTGAATGACGATGCAGTGAAGACTGTTGCCAAGTTCATTTATTCTGCACGGTTCCGCAAATCTGTCGTCGTCGGTCAGTTGAATTGACAATGGATGTGTAGCAAACAATCTAGGAAATCAGACTTAGGCGCGTGTATATATAAATAAATATGTTGGTTCTCGCCGCAACGTAACCATGTCAATTACAGTTCGGCGAACATAGCAGATATTGTAGAAACTAGACATGAGGTATCTAGGTAATGTATAAATAAATGAATCAACGGGGCAGAAAGACACTATACCAGAGTACGTAACAAAGACTGAGGTATAAGTGCCGAGCGCGGGCGCTAATATTACTCGCGACGCGATCAGGTGATCAGCGAACGGACTTACTGGTGGAACTCCAACAGCTATGCCTGCCAAGTATTATGGGATAGAAGGTGTTCGATCTTGAAAGGAGCTCCGTGTGAGACCGTGAAATTGAATACAGTGATTTACTGCACCCACTTTAAATTGCGAGCGTCCAAAAAAACATCACGCACCGAGAGGGTTCCAACAGTGCTTCTATACCCAACACGATTTCAACAAGTGAGCGAATATCAGACCCACTGAAGCCGTGCGGTGCTTCCCATCTGGCATCCAAACCATGATCTTTGCCACGGTGATTTGAGTTGGGGAATCACCTGACAGGCTGACGCTCTCCGCGCACGGTCGCCATATTTTCAACCCTTTCCCTACTGCAAGCGCGGCGGTAAATGCATGTCTGGAGAGAGAAAGGGCGGATTTTGTACAGGTTGATAGATAATCAAATTCAGCTGCCGATCGATCAGGCAACATTCTAACCACAGTTCATCTCGAATCACCTTCTTGATCGGGCTCAAATCATCCCTGGAAACCCTGGAAACTATGCTTTGGTATGGGCAATAACGCGGTTCATTCAAAAAGTACAGGTGCGACTCCAAGCATAATCAGCAGAACTCCTACCACGCAGTTGTTCTCGTCTATAGTACCCTCATCTATAGTCCACCGCCTTCGCGTACCACTCACCGTGCAAGCATGCCTATATTTTCTGTGATGTCTGCTATCATTTTGGCCACCGTTGCATGTGGAATTCCCGTTACCAACCGTGGTGCATGGAGCCCGCAAAGATATAACAAATCCCCCCAGACCTGTATGATATGGTATTGAACTAAGTTATGCGATTCGAGCAGCTGACCTGTACGTCGCATTCCGCCAACAAGCTGGAGCTGGAAGTTCTAGGCAGGGATATATATAGCCAAGACTGGGAGATGATAATTGAGCGACATGACGTGGTGCAAACATAGTATTTTTTAAAAAAGATTACTATGTAAAGTGTCCAATGTACATACTGGGGGTTTTACAGCAAAGATAACATTCACACTGGGACTCCACAAATCGAATCTGGTTCGTGTTTCCCAAGTGGCCACCGCCACAGCTCTTCCGGCGTAAGTCTGAGCCCTCAAAGACTCGGCTTTAGATTTCCTCCCAGACCACACGTATATGAGTGCTGCTGTACTCACGTCCTCATCCTCGCCGCAGATGAAATAACCTTCATCCCGGCTATCATCCCAACCAAAATGGGCGTAGTAAAACGCCTGTGACTATACAATGAGCGAAGATTTCGGAATGAACGATGCCCTTTTTCTGCCAGTGATGATTTTTCCGACACATTACCTTGCTTGTCAAGGTCTCTCCAAACTCATAATGGCCTCACTTTTTGACCTACCCATTGTTCCGGAGTCACTGATCTCGCTTTTTGCCGTATCTTTGTAATCAAATCAAATCGTTATCTACGCTTGATCTACGAGGCCGACTCTTCGGCCTGAAGCTGCTCCTCTACCATCTGCTCTCTGCTCTGCCCGCATGACTGCATCTCATCCCACCACCTCTCAGTCTGCTCATTCAGAGCCTTCAGTCCATCATCCTCTGCTAACAACATTGGATAATGGCTTTTCATGAATAATTCATCGTCGAAATCCCGAAGCAGATGTATGGTTTCTCGGTCGGAGCTCCGGGAAAGTGCAACAACATACAGGTTGAACAGGCTGAGGCCCCCGGTCGGCGAAGCTGCTATATCCACCAGTATGTATGGGATCGTTTGTCCCTGTGACCTGTATATTTGGTAAATCCATATGCTCCTTTCTTCGCAAATTGACGACGAACTTGTAATCAGTGAACGAATATGCCCCGGTCATCGCGAATTGACATTGTCTAATTGTTCGTTGAGTGAACTTTCTATCCGGCAATCTTGACACAGTAAGTCATTTGCGCTGGCTCTATTGGAATTATGTGCTTATCCAATCCTAATAGCTGAGTCGCCCGTGTACGATCCAGCTTCACGAGAATATATGCTGGCAACTTTTGCAAGTGCACGACGGAGGCTCGACTATTTCCCCCCACGCTCCATTTGTGATATCCAGATCTGCTTCAATATTGCTTGTTACCATCACCTTCATCCCAATGGCGATTTCAATCATGTTTGGCAAATCCTTCATGTTAGTCTGCTTCCGACCCTTCTTTTTTCGTGTGAGATGTGAGAATATTGTGTATCTTTCTCCCAGATTTAAAGCCTGTCCTTTGTAAGTGACATCCACCTGGGAGCGACGAACCCAAAGGACATGAAACCTATACAGCTGACATTGAAAATCTTTGTATTTTGGTCCCTGCCCCAAAATCCCTGACGCCGCGCAAACGCAAAATCCAAGAAACAGACCCGGATAGTCCTGCACAAAAGAGACTGTTTAAAGTATTTCGTCCCGCCAATACACAGTTCAATTAATCTGAGCCCACTCAGGATTCCGCAAGTCGATCAACAAGTATTAGTAGCAATGTTTGAAAAAGAGACCCGATGATTAGTTGAGACTGTGGGAGAACTATGTATATATCATAGGCTATTCGCCGAGGAAGCAACATCTTGATTTCGTTCAACGTAATCTGTGAACTAGCAAGCAAGGTCTGTGCCGACGTAAGGCGGCGCTTCCTCGTTCAGAAATATGAGCACTGGGTCTAAAATCTGTTCTCCAAATTCCTGGTACCGACTTAGGGACCAGGTCTACCCGGAGAAATTTCCAATGTCCAGTCGTGCGGAATGATCCGAATCCCTTTTACGGACGTCCGGTGATGTCGGGGACCTCCGGTCTAGACCTTTCCGCTTCTGGCCTCTCAGAAACAATAATTCTCAAAACCCGATCGTGCGGCTAGTTCCGAGACCCAAGGCCTAGACCTTTCCATTTCTGGCTCTTCAGAAACGACAATTCTCAAAACCTGATCGTGCGGCTAGCTCCGAGAGCGTGGGCCTAGACCTTTATATAACTGAAAATTGACAGCCTTACTTCGAGAGGTTTTGATTACGCGATGTTCGAGTGCTGTGGAACTTGGTAGCTTCCACGGCATTTATCTCTCCAGGACCAAGCCTCATTACTATATGCACAAATTACGGTCATGACGTACATGTGTATCTTATGTGAAAATTGTAACCATGACTTCCCCTCACTAATGATGTGAACACTTGCAAATTGTCAACTGGATATGAGCTGGAATTCTAGCCCATTACCTGATTCCAATATCCTACTGCGAGCGAGGGAGGCGAGTCGGCCGAGGCACGAGGCCGGGCGAGACTCATGAGCGAGCTGTCCAGTTGTCTGAGTAGTGTTAAATGTTGGGAAAGGAACAGACCATTGTACAAGGGAGGTGCCAGGGATGCCCGGAGGGCCTTATGAATTCATGACTTCTGCATTTTAAATTATACATGTGGCCTGCAAGCTCAATACCAGGGATAATCGGCCTTGATCCGAAGCACCGCCACCGGAAATCGCCTTTCTTCTTACAACGTCGACGTTCTCCTACGCATCTTACCGTCCGATCACATCTTTATATGCATCAATGCCCAAGGCTCCAGGAAATTGTGCGACTCGTCTGCTCTCATCTCAGGAACCCAGGCTCCTGGGAACTCGGCTCGAAACAGCCGGACCTCGCCGTCGTCGCAAGATCATGCACAACGTTCCACGGTCCTGCTCACGATGCCCTATGGAGTTCCTCAATCTTCTGCTCTGCTTGTCTTCCGATCTATGGGTCATGGCAGATACTGGAGAAGGGCTAGTAAAATACACCATGGTAAGTACCAGTAGGGTTTATGTGCGGTGTCGTCCATAAATGGCTCAAAGCAACCTAGAAACTACGGCAGGCCATTCGAGCAACAGAGTGGGAGAGAGTCTTTATGTACGCCTCTCGCGTTAAACACCTCTTTTGCCATCTCGCTCGTGATCGTTGCAGATTGTCAGACGTCTTGCCGGCAATTAGCGTCTGTCTGCCAGAAAACCTATTTCACAATCTCCAGAGTCTTTATTGGAGGCCATCTCATGGCGATTTCCATTTAATCCATATCTTCCTCGGTCCCCGCATCACAGACATCTCTTTCGATCCATCCTCCACCTCCGCTCTTTCGCTCCTTTCCGTTATTGGCCCGAAATATCCAAAATTGAAGACGGTTTCACTCAGATTGTCCATTTATATCTGCACACGCCCAAGTCTAATCTCCTAGGTTGTTTGCTGCACGTCCATTGTCAATTCAACTGACCGACGTCGACAAATTTGCGGAACCGTGCGGAATAAATGAACTTGGCAACATTATGTGAAGTCTTCACTGTATCGTCATTCACCCAATGCGTACCAGCAATGGGAATGCATTCCAGAGAGGCGCCCAAGAGTCCAGTGCATCAGGTGATGCTGAACTGTGCAACAAACAGCAGTCGAATATTACGACAACAATACCTGGAAACGAATTGCGGGAATCGGCCCAGAAGAATCTGGTGGATATAGAGGACTCGGAGCCAGAGAAGAACACCATTGCTACGGTCGCAACTCTATAGGAGGCGTCGAATCCTACGCCTTCTTTCGACGCGAAGCACTTCAACAGTGGGACAAGATCCCGTGTGGCAGCCACAAAGGCCGCAAGGAACCGGAACGAGATGCTGGCGGGTGGCTGAGCCGGAGGCTCAGGTGCATTCCGAGTTTCCTGGCTGACGAGCCTCCACCAGGGTATACAGTCGATTCTGATTGATATTCGTCTTGCCTACAATCCCCACGTTAATACGAGCCGGCATTCGCCGTTTCGGCTGCGCATACACCCCACATCAGCAACTGCGGATGATAGACGCTCCTGCAATTTGAAAATCAATGCATTAAAAAGTCAGATGAAAGTTGACCCATCGACCATCTCCGATCCAACAGATCTTCCATTAAAAACACATCATGAAACTTCGTTTGGATCGGGACCCCCAGTAGCTCGTCGGCCACAAGACTGTCACCATTCTGGGGGTGTTCAAGTTGGCATGTCTTGCACTCGAGTCCTTGCTGCGGAGCCCTCGGTACTTGGTGTCCCAAATGAGCAGGCTGGGGGAGGACCGGGATCGAGTCACATGAGCGAACGTTGATGTTGAAACGTGTCTAAAGATCAACTCTGATCATCTACTACCTGCCTACCTATCAAGTTTGTGAGAAACTTCTGTCAAAGGCTTAATAAAAAGTGGCAACCAACTGCCATCCCGAAATATCACCTCAATTCGGCCTAAATATATATCTGTGCGCAGGATTCGTTGGGCAGAAATCCTACTCACCCTCATTATACAGGGCAGAGCCGCCCCGGAACTGGTTCTCCCACTGTGTACTTCAAGTCTACGTGTGTAGTCCCGAAATTCGCTCAATTCATTCCCATACTTACTCAATAAAAAGGACGGACATGGACTTGTTGGCTGGGGACTCAAACAATGGCCATGGCAAATTTCGCCACAATGACAAGTTGGGGTGGCACAAACACAATCGGATCAACAGTAATGGTGGAGTGAGGAATGGGACAAGTAGTGTCGCCGCAAGCATGACTTCGACTTCGACGTCACCAGCTGCAACATCCACATCGTTTTCAGCCGGAGTATCCGCGTTTTCTCCAGCAGCGGCATCCGCTTTACCTCCGTCCGCAACAACCCCCTCCAGGTGAATTGCACGCTTGAATTTCCTGGGATTTTGATATTGACGCGTGAACTACAAGCACGGGGCAATCTCCAGAATCCACTCTTATCGTGGTCCTGGCCCTGATTGTGGGGCTGCTTATCCTTCTCGCTGCGCTATTCCTTGCGGTGCTCCTTCGGAGGAGATATCGCAGGCGGAACTGCCTCCCAAGGAAAACACTGGATGTCGAAGACTCGGAAGAGGTGAGCCAGACGTTGCCTGCTCCGGCGGCACAGAGCTCAGCACCTGGGGCTATACGCCCATTTTCCACACGAAGGATCCCCGCAGCGGTGGTAGCCTACCAAGCGAAGCGGGGAGCCAAAGGAACACGGCGGTGATAATGAGAACAGAAGAGTTGGAAACTCAGATACAACCCACTTTCCCTGCGGAGTCAGACGTGCCGGCACCCGTATACACTCCTTATCCAGTGAACAAATAGGTGGATGCGATCCTACGAATATTACTTACTATATTCAAAGTGTAATATACTGGCATAATAATATGTTCCGGAGCTCGAGCGTTAGCGCGAAGCCAATGATTAGTTTCTTCGAGCCCGGAAGCGCAATGGGAATTTTTGCAAATGATTCGAAATCGACGCAGGACCGCTCAAAACATAACTCGGTGAGGCCACTGGATGCGAGCATTGAGCAAGATCCCAGTCGGACCAAAGAGTTGTGAGGAAGTTTACATCGGAAGCAGCAAAGGTTCAAGCAGGCTTGGATGGGTGGGAGAAGAGATTGAGAAGAGAGCAAGGCAGCGGCTCCGAGCCCAAAACAGACGACACTGCCACTGACAGCGGCACATCGGTCCGCAGGGTACCGCCACGTCATCTTTTCTTACCCCGAGTCGATGTCTCACCCAATGAACTCAGAGTCTAGCTAGCTTCTGGAAACCGTATTAAATGGCCAGTTTCCGGACGATCGTTACGTCGATGCCATGGGGGCCACCCATCTGCCACTTACCTGCCTCCCATCTTCGACTCGCCGCGCCATCTCAGTTTAACCCTGCCCCGGACCTAAATCCCAGCAACTAACATCAGCAAGGCCAGAGACTGCGCGTCTTCTCCCTATGACTCCGGCCATGTCCGCAACAGCCTCAAATTGAATTGAAATGCGCTTGGAAATCTAACCCACTACACGGACTCGACAAGACAGGTCGAATCCATCATGCATCATCTTCCGGCGTCTTCGAATTCAACCCGATCCTCCATTCACTCTTTTGTCCGCGGCTTACAGTGTGTCGAGTCCGTATCCGTGGATGTTCTAGACACGGACGCTTTGGATCACATTCGTCTTCCAAGTCTCACATCGTTGGCTTTCACCGTACTTTCCACCTCATCGACATTCTTCACTAGTGGTGACAACCGATCGTTGATATCACTTCGTACGCTATGCCTCGGCAGTGCAGAGATCGAGCCCACGACTCGATTAATGGGAGGGTTCAGTCAAATTCCGCTGATATCATTCAACCCATTTTCCGACAACTGCTCAAACACACAATCTCTACAGCGCGGTTGCAGAGGCTTTTTCGCCCTCGTCTACGAGCCTCACCCTGTGTAACAGCTATGACTACGATGCACCGGCGCCAATTATGACATCCAGTGTCAGTCGATCCGAACACTCTCCGGTTTCATCAACCTCACATCGGCATCCCTCCTATCGCGCATTGGAGTCGACTTGGACAACAGCACTGTATCAGAGTTGGCACGAGCATGGCCACGCGTCGAAACCCTCGACCTCGTGTAACACTCGAATGTCTTCATTCCTTCGCCAAACATTGTCCGCACCTCGCAGATCTCACGACGACATTCGACGGCACCGTACTCCCCATTTCAGACATCGATTCCACGAACCGCGTTTGCCAAGATCGACTGCGCAGCCTAAACGCAGACCATTCCGCCATATTCACGGCCCGGAGTCGCACGATTCCTCTCAGCAATCTTTCCAAACCTGGAGAATATTTCGACGCGAGGAGTTCCAATGAACGCCCAGATCTCGACGAGGTGCGATCGACTTGCACATTCTTTGGAACCAGGTGGATGCGTTACTCGACGTTTTAGCGATCGGCGAAGAGGCGCAGCAGGAGTGGGGGAAGATGAACGCCTCGGGTTTGTAATTTAGTCTCCGTCTCTGCGGGGTCGTGTTGTATGTGGCCCACCGGTCGGGGAACGTGTCGCTCATTGAGGTTGACAGTACCGCCCATTTCAGTGCCAGCTCTCTGCGCGGCGACCAGCATTATTTCTTTACTACCACTTTGACCTTCTACACCAAGAACACTCCTGCTTTTCTTTGTTTGGACGTTGGACGCTGAGCCAGGTCTGGGTCGGGAGACAGTGCAGTCCCAAGTCGTGTGGGCGGCGACAGAGCTCCCTAGCGTGCAGCATATGATCGTAATTTCGATGCAGCACTTGGTACGAGATGGGCTGATGTGGGTGGTGTTTTAAATCGTACCTCAGCAATCATTAACGCCTTTCCCAGATATCCCATGGTCGATAACGCAAAATCAATTCCGACAGCATATCCGTGCGACTCACCACCTTGACAACAACCAGATTATCCACTTCGTCCGTATCATCATACCCAGCATCTGCCTCATTCGTTCGCTCCACGACCACTGCATCATCACCACTATCTTCGTCTTCTAATTTTAATTATCTTCATCGGGCCCGGGTCACTTCACCGCTGTTCCCATTAACGTCGGCCCCGCCTCCCAAACTTCTACTTCTGGCGCATCCACCACCGTGCGCGCGGTACCAAGCGAAAGTCTTGTCCGGGAGTAGCAGGCGATCAACTGCAACCGGGATCACCTATGCTGATCCTAGTGATCTTTGCGCTGCTTGCATGTATCCGCCGTCGATGGATCTAGCAGTCTTACACGCGGAGCCGCAAGTCCATATCCCACACATCTTGTCTCACTCAAAGCCGCCCCCACGGCCGGGCACACCTCGTCATTTGGGTACGCAAACCCCCCTCTACTCCCTTCTGCTCCGCCTGCTGCTCGCGCTCGCCGCGGCGCCGATTATTCCGCCCACGCCTCCCCTTGGGCGGAGGAATTCCCTCTCACGCCCATCCCTTGTCGGCGCACCAGCGACACCACCCACTCACCCCACTTCCGCCAGTGACGCTGTCGCCGTGCAAATCACACCGACTATCAAGCGCCTCATGATCAGCTTACTCCGACAGCGCGTCGTCGGTGGGATCAGGTGCGGGTTATGGCGGACGCGGCCGACGCTCCCCCGCCGGAATCCAGCGCGGGTGGGTCTACGACTGGACTGCACGACACGCTGCACCCAAGCTGCGCGCGGCACTTCCACCGTGCGGAAAATCGACGTGTCAGCGCCTGCGTCACGGTATCGCGAAAAAGACGCTACCCGCCCGCCTCTTTGCGGCAGGCGTGCTCAGAGGCGTCCCGTACCACCCCCCCAGTATATGGACCGTCAAATGCAAAACATTCTCATCTAGAAATGCGCCTTGCGCAACGGAGTCGCAAAATCCACTATTCGTATGTACGTCCATCCCGAATCGATATCCAGCGGAGGGGATCGCTGTCGGTCGCGGATTACGAAAGAGAGGTATCGCAGGGGCTGCATTCTTTTCGAGTACTGGTAAGGAGAGTCTATTCTGGGGGAATATTTCGGCGAGATGGCGAGGCACCCCCCCAAAGCGGCATTTTATCCTGCGTCGCTCGATAGACGAAATCTGGAGGGGGGGTAAGGATTTCATGAACCTTTTTGGACTGATTGGTTCATCATCACTTCTATCAAGGGATCGCACTCTTTGAATTCACACCCATCGGATCACGGGTGCCGCAGCCAAATGTTTCTCCAAGTTGAAGCGCTTTTGCGGATATACAGACCCGGATCAATGTTTCTCACCACTGAATTGCGCCCTTCAAAGTGGGCCGCACTTTTACTATGCAGTAGCACCGAATGTTCTCTGAAGCCACGGAATTGGCAATGGGGCAGATTCAGGAGGTGCATGAGCGGCCGCATAATACATTATATTATATTATATTCTGTGCTTGAGCAGCGCGAATATCCTTGCAGTGATCCATCCTATCACTGGCAGGCTCGGAAATCGCATCAGAAGAGATTTTCCTTACGGGGTAGCGCTTCGAATTATTCTGCTTTTGTTTAGAGTGATAATCCTTGTTGCTATAAGATACCCCACTGCTTATTGGGTCGGAATTCAACCACACACTGGTTTCGGCTTGAGCCCAGGATCTATTTTTAGTTGGCTGACCTCATCGTAAATATATTATACGCGTCCACGGGCGAAAATATAAATTATGAATCCTCCTACGTCTTGCGCTCCCCGTGCGAGCTAGTGGTCGATCTCGTGTCTTCTCCGTGTCTACCATCCTCGACGTGCTAAACTCATGCACAAATCGGGATTCACACGGAATCTGCCAAACGACCATTTTCACGACGTATCGCTACACGCTTTCAGCACCCTGCTATTCTTTGTTCGTCTTCCATTCTATCCACCGGCCACCTAATTAAAGAACCCGCACCCCAGGCATTTAGCCCTTCTTCATCGGAGATGTAGGCCACGTTATGGAATGCGGACCGCACGCCGAGGGGTTCCAAATAGACTTTTTGAACTTCCTTCGTTGGACCACGCCCCCTTCGAGGACTTCGATCAATTGATAGACAGATCAGATGACTGATTCGCGTCGACTATCACAACACGTGCAGCGCGTCGCGTCGACTATAAAAGCGATATGTTCGCTACTTGTCGCGCCTCATGCCCGTAACCTTCGCCCCGGCCACGGCCACCGCCGCACACGACACTCCCCCCGCCACATCCCGCGACGTCGCCCCCGTCACCGCCGCCCATCTCCTCTCCGCCGCCAATGTCGATCATGCCAAGGCGCGCATCGTGCGCTCCTCCATCGGCGGGCGGCCAGGCCCCGACAACACGCAGTTCAAAATCGCGCCTGCGCCCGGGAACGGCTTCGTCGACACCGTGCTGTGCGCGTACACGCACCGCCACGCGCTGGTCATCCGCCCCGACGACGTCTGGCTCGCGCTCGTCGCGCAGTTCAGCTTCTACGCCACCGCCGCGGGCCGCTTCCTCGACACCCCCTCTGCTGCGCTCGCCCTGGAGATCTCCGTCGACTCGGACGCAGCGCAGCCGGACGTGGCGCGGCTCTCCCGGCGCATCACGCGCCTGCTGCAAAAGACGGTCCCCGACGCCGACCTGCGCGACTGGCTCCTCCCCGAGTTCTCCACGACGACGCTCGTCGACACGACCGTCAGCTGTCTGCTCGTCCTCTCAGCCTCATCGTCGTCTTCGTCTGCGTCCCCGCCACCCACGCACTCTGACACCGACTCCGACGACACGTTCCCCGCATCGGCCGGCATCCCGCGCGTAACCCTCGAAGGCGAGCGCGCCGACTGGGACCTGCTCCTCGCGCGGCTCGACCGCCTCAAGACGCGCAGCAGCGACTTCGGCCTGCCCGCCCTCGCGTGGTCCCACCTCCTCCACCCCGTCCTCTCACACTTCGTCGCCGCGTTCGACGCCCCCGACGGCGCGGAGAACCGCGCGTTCTGGGGCGCGGTCGTCGTTGCGCAGGACGCGCCAAACGGGAGTAAGGATGAGGGCAAGCTGTCGGGCTGGCTCGCCGCGTTCTGCGCGTTCTCCGCGGAGGGCGCATGGCTGGGACCCGAACTCGTACTCGACGCGGTAGGTGCTCTGTCCTCCTCCCCGCCTCCTCTCAAACTCTTATCCCACTTATCCGTATCCTTATCAACCCCACAGACCCCCACCTCCGCCCCCGCCACGCTCACCGCCGCCCAATTCTGGGCGACCTACACCCTTTCCTCTTCCTCTACCTCTACCCCGGCCCCGGCCCCTGCTCCGGCGCCCCCCAAACCAAAGCCAAAATCCAAGGCGGCAAAGGCAAAGGCGAAGAAGAGCGTGCAGCTCGACCTCCTCGATGCCTCCCCCGTGGAGCCGCCGGCGCCGACTGTGGTTATCGCGCGCGCGGACGTCCCGCGGGCGTATGCGTCTGCTGGGCTGTGTCTCGCGCTCAAAGTCAAGAGCAAGAGCAAGGTGAACGGCGTGTCGTGCGGCGTGAACGGTGCGGGCGTGAACGGTACCGCGACGAAGGTGAACGGCGCTAACGGCACCACCGTGAACGGCACCGCGACGAAGGCGTGCGGCGTCAACGGCGTCAACGGCACCGCGCCGCCCACCACCCCGACGCCCACCCCGACTCCCACCACGCCACCCACCGTGAACGGCACCCCGCCGCCCACCCCGACGGCCGCGAAAGCACACACAGTCCTCGCGGGCCTCGTAGGAACAGGCTTCTCCTCGAGCCGCGACGCGGCGCTGAGCGCGACGGGGCGGAACGATACCGTGCGGCCTGTCGTTGCGTGGTGGATTTACGAGAAGGGCGCAGGCGCCAGTATTAACGGGAAAGCGGAGGGGCGGGAGGAGAAGGAGGGGGATAAAGAGAATAAAGCGGATAAAGCGGAGGACATCCCGATCGTACCCGCGCCCGCGCCCGCGCCGCGCGTGCAGTTCGACCTCGCGAAGATCACGGAGGAGGAGGAGGACATCCCGGCCGTCCCCGCCCCCGTCCCCGCGCCCTTGCCCTTGCCCGCGCCCGCGCCCGATGCTGCTAACGCGACTCCCGCCGGGGCTGCCAACGCGAACGCGAACGCGGGCGGGAAGAATAACGCCAAGGGTGGGAAGAAGGGCAAGAAGGGCAGGGACGCGGGGGGTGGAGGGGCGGCGGATAAAGCGGATAAAAAGGAGGGGGAGGAAGAGCGCATCCCCGCGCCGCGCGTGCAGTTCGACCTCGCGAGGATCACGGAGGATAAGGAGGGGGAGGAGGAGGGGGAGGAGCGCATCCCGGTGGTCCCCGTGCCCGGGCTGCGTGTGCAGTTTGACCTCGGGCCTGAGCTCGACGAGCTCGACCTCGGCTTTGCGGACACGGCTGGTGTTGGTTTAGATTTAGAGGATGGTGCCGCGGATACGCACGCGCCCGCGCCCGAGCCGGACCCGTGGAGCCTGATCCTCGACCTCGACGTGCCCGCGATCCCCGCGCCGCCCGCAGCATCCTCCGACGATCCGCCCGACGCCGGCGCCGGCGCCGACGGTGCTGGCTCGGGCGCGGGCGGGGGTGCGGGCGCAGGCGCAGACGCAGACGCAGCCGTAACCGCGGACGCAGAAGCGGGGGCAGACGCAGACCCGTGGAGCACGCCTGCGCCTGCGCCTGCGTCTGACTCTAAATTCGGGCTCGGGCTCGGGTTTGGATCTGGATCTGGATCTGGATTTGGGTCTGGCGGTGGGTTTGGGAGTGCGCCTGATCCCGATCCCACACCGGCGACGGAGCTGGAGGGTGGGCAGGATGCATCGGCGCCAGCGTCGGCGGAGGTGGAGGGAGCGGAGGCAGCGCCAGCACCGGCTGGATCCGAGTCGGTGGCTGATGGTGCGCCAGCCGGGACGGGCGGCGGGGGCGAGGCTGGAGAGGAGCAGGCGCAGACGCAGGAGCAGGAGACGGAGCCGCCTGCCCCTGCGCCCGAGGATCCCGCGCCTGCGCCTGACCCCGCGCCCGAGCCCGAGCCCGAGCCCGCGCCCGAGCCCGATGCTGCGACACCCGCGGACGGCGAGGACGGCGACGACGACGCGCCGGCGCCCGCTGGGGCTGCTAATGCGAAAGCGGGCGGGAAGAATAATGCGAAGGGGGGGAAGAAGAAGGGGAAGAAGGGCAAGAAGTAAGTGATAAATACGCGGCCGTTTTGGGCGCGCGGGAGTGTGTAGGGTATGTGTGTACAAAGTAGGTGGATTGTAGATTGTAGAGATGTAGATTGATAGGATAGAGCGTGGATTCGGCGGTGGATCAAAGACTTGGACGGAGATGCGCGCAGAGAACGGGGTGCAAATACTGCATCCTTCTCGAAAGCGAGTTGGATGATGCCTGAACTTAAAGGATTTATCGTTGAGTGTTCGAATTTTACAGGCAACTGCAAGAATTATATAGCACCTTCGTGCACAATGTATGCATAAATACGAGTATCATTTTCGGCTTGACGAAGATGCGCCGCAGAGAACGGGGTGCGAATAACTGCATCCTTCTCAGAAGCGAGTTGGATACCTGAAAGGATTTGTTGTTGAGTGTTCAGATTTTACAAGCAACCGCAGGAATTATATAGCACCTTCGTGCACAGTGTATGCATAAATACGAGAGTAACATTTTCGGCTTGGCCAAACGGTGTCCCTATGGCGGCATCCAGGCTCTTGAGGCCATGTTCGGGGCCATTCCCCTGCAGAGTTCGGACTCGGGGACCATCCATCCTCCAGCGGATACTGAAGTTCAACGGGGACCACACTATTTTCGATGCAGGACGTTTCGCCGCGACTTTCCCTCACAATTCGAGCCCAGTAAGGCAGTAAGGCGATCCCAATTACACTCAAGCGCAAGAGGATCGGGAAAACTGATGGCGAGTAACCAAATAAACGAGCCAAGCAGACTAGAAAGCAAGCGGTAGTGAGGAGAAAGAAGTCATCCTCCGCTGGGCGACGGAGTAAACCAGTTTAAACTGCAGAAATTGGTGGTAATTGTTGGGTACATAAGTCTTCTGATTACTGTTCATACCACGTACTTGGTTCCTGCAGTGCATATTACCATCCACAAAATCAATTCTTTACCGTGTCCAAGTTGCTTGGTTGAAGCGACGAAATGTGAAAAATGCGGGAGATATTCCAGAACACTGAGCAAGCTGAGGAAATATTGGGCGCAGACGCCGCTGAATTTTCTGGGGATAAAGCGTCTGAGTTCAAATGAGTTTGCTTCCTCCGTTGATCTGAAATCATCCGGCCCCGGAGCGTTAGCGACCCTTGATCCCACACTACCACTATCGATTTCCCAAGCGTATTGAGTCAATTGACTGGCTCACCGCACGTCACCATCCTCTACTGGTGCTCTAGAACTGCACTGGGTAGATTACGAAGCCACCCAGTGGCACCATCGGTGCCCGCCTGGCCCTCAACAACCGCGGGACTTGTACTGGACCGCACCATCTGGACATCACAAGTAGATACATCTTGTTCAAATCCTGCGCCGATTTCCTCGCATTATCTCGTGCCTCAATCTTTAGCAGTTCACCCTTATACCTCTCCTACTCTTGCGATGTCTTCCAGGCTTCTCACGTGGAGCGGGAGTTCCCTCTGGTATCTCGACATCCGCCGCACGTCTGGGTTACTTATACTCCAACGCTCTGCCAGTGCGATAAAGCATCGATGTGCAGCCTAGATAACCAGTGGATATCCCTGGCCGAGTACACCACTTTCAATCCACTCCCGACGTTGAATTCCTTATGTTGTACAATACACGAGTGCCTCGAAATACGGAGACGTCTGCCTGCCGGTGAGCTCTGTATTTATCATACTTGATATATATGTGAATGCTTCCCTGGGATAAGAATTACGCACGATGTACGCCTCACAAGTCCAACGGAGACAAGTTTATGATGCAAGTACGGTGGTTGACTCTGTTGACCTTGTCATCTGAGAAGGTAATTTGTCTCCCGCGTCTACTGCCGTATTCTCGAAATAAACAACACAATACGAACGAGTCTGGCTAAAAGAGTGCAAATGAGGAGGTAAACAAGCGAGGCAAATATGATTCACATCTGCTTCTTATACTAACGACAGTCCGGATTCTACATGCGGCTATGCTAACCCGCCCGAGCCCGCCCGAGTAGACAGCGGTGATCAGCGGAAGAGTCGCACTCTGCGTGCTCTTAAACCGCCTTGGGACAATGGTGCTCAATAACCCGGAAGCGACATGTCGCAATACGCCCACCTTTCCACGCCAGACCCCGAATTCAAGGAGCTGCCTTCAAACCGTCCAGCACCAGCACATGGCGGCGACATCGCGGCCCCGCGCGAGACGGTGCGCACTATAATGACACCGCTCATTATGGAGACCCATCGTCCCCGTCTTCCGGCGGGTGAGTTCGTGCTACTTTCCTTGAGGCTCATTGGTTGGTTTATATCCGCAGATTCGTCGTATCGGGTCGAAGACAGGAAGGTTACTGTTGACGGCGGTGAAATTGCTGTCCGGTGCATTCAACCTATCCCGAAAGCGGAGGAGACTGAAGGCTTTCCTGTCCTGGTTTATATCCACGGCGGAGGTCAGCAGGCGTACCTACACGTTGCTCGACCCTTCTCACAACTTTGTATCCAGCATTCGTCGCTGGGGATCTCAACATCGACGACTTCTTTCTCAGAATTATCAGTGTCGATTTCAGAATCTCCATAGTCAATGTGGATTACAGGTGAGAATACATGTTTTTGCCAATACAGGACCACCAATTGATTATCGCCAGACTCGCTCCAGAACACCCCTTCCCAACTGGGTTGAACGACTGCTATGCTGCACTGAAATGGGTTTGTGCGACACCATTACCCTCTTTATCACCACTAATATTGTTGCCATACGTAGACTGTCAATAACGCCTCAGAGATTTCGGGCGCCCTCACAAAAGGATTTCTGGTCGGCGGACTCTCCGCAGGTGGAAGCTATGCTGCAGCTGTAACTCACCGTGCTCGATATGATCCGTTCTTCCAAGACCGCAAAATCACCGGCCACATTCTCCAAGTACCCACCCTCTTGCATCCGGGGGCCGCGATCCCCGAGAAGTAAATAGGTCTCGCAGTTCTCCACAGCGTATATATTGCTGAATTTCTTCAGATTTAAAACGGATCTGTTGTCCATGGAGCAAAACAAAGACGCCCCCTTGTTATCCAAAACGAACCACGGATTCTTCTATGGTGCGTCTCCATCATATTCGAACCGAACAATTTCTCATGAAGCGTGAATAGATTGCCTTGGAGCAGACCCGTCCAACCTCGAAATTTCTCCGCTGCTGTTATCCCACGAAGATCTTCCTGCCGCGTACATTCAAGTCTCTGGCCTCGACCCCCTGCGCGACGAAGCCCTCCTCTATGACAGGCTTCTCCGTGAGGCCGGCATCCAGACTAAGCTCGATATGTGCGTCATAAGCGTTCTGTGTCGCGTGATTTGAGTTGATATCTTTCCTGCCTAGATATCCTGGTCTACCGCATGGGTTCCACGCGTTCCTCCCACAGCTGGCGGCAAGTCGGAAGTGGGACGTCGACTTCCGAGCGGGCCTTGATTGGCTGCTTGCGGACGCCAGATAGCCAGGGCAGGGCGGCAATTCAATAATAATCTAGTAATATAGGTTGAAGGGACCATGAATTCCTTTTTGTGCCTTGGCCTGCTTCTATTTTCGTGGAGGTCGGGGCCATTCCGTGAGCCGTCAGCTCGATGTTGGCTCGGGGTGTGGAATCTGGCAATTTTCCGCAACGATCAGTCAGCACGTTGTTATCGCTATTCCGAAGTTTCCATAAACCAGGCAGATGACCATTCTGTAAGCCCGTGCCGTCGTTCCGTGTCCCTACGACGGCATCCAGGCTCGTGAGGCCATGTGCGGGCCAATTCCCCTGCAGAGTTCGTCAGGGACCATCCTCCAGCAGATGCTGACGTTCAACGGGAACCACGCTATTTTCGATCTGGCAGGATTCCGTCCACCGACGTTTCGCCGCGACTTTCCGTCACAATCCGAGTCCAGTAACTTTAAGGCGATCCCAACTACACTCAAGCGCAAGAGAAACGAGAAAACTGATGGCGGGCAGCCAAATAGACGAGCCAACCAGACTAAAAGGAAGCGGTAGCGCGGAAAAGGACGTCATCCTCAGCCGGCGACCTCGTTAGAAGGATTAAACCAGTTTTAAAACTGCAGAAATTGGTGGTAGTTGTTGGGTACATAGTTGATTCGAACATCCCGTACTTCTCTAATTCATCATGTGCCTGGGCCCTGTATTGGATGGATGAAGTTCGCAACACGGCAGGATGATATGTGCATAGGTCACACATGACGCTTCAACAAGATGCTTGAGTTCCTCTTGCACTTTACAACCCCCATCCAACATGTTTCAATTGCTCGTGGGGAATATCGCATTGCATAGACACCTGCGGCATTTATCTGTTACCCATTCGACTTTCTTCACGAAGAATTCTCCTGTTCTTTGTTTCTCGATGCTGGTAATTCAGGTTGTCTCCAGAGTGGGTTTGAGAAACGCTGTATTTTTTAGCATTAGCAATTATCCAGTAGCGTGGCGGGGAAGATGACCCGAAGGCTCAAGGCTCTGGGATTGACCGAAATGCATGACAAGAAAACTAAGGCGGAGGAGGAGCGGGTATCAATAGTAGTATGGTATGAGGCAGAGAGGCGAAGGTGATTTATTATACTCGCCAGTGCAGTTAGTAATCTAAGCCGAGTATAGATCCTATGGAAGCAAACTCAGAGCTTCCGTGAAGCTCCGTTTCATCACACACGGGTTTTAGAACTAACGCTGATCTTGTTGTAGTCCAAGCGGCCGAAAGCCCATAAATCCTTGTCGATGGGAGTTGGTTGAGTTGTAGTGGGATTTTGACTGGGTTGAAACCCTGCAGCTAAAGTTGTATTAACTCACTTCTGGGTCTCCGACCTCCGCCTTCTAGCGAGAAGTTCTGCTGCCCGTCGTTTGCTGCCCGTCGTTCTTCAGACACGGACGAATCGAGATCAACTCAAACTCGCGTGGAAGGAAAGAAGCAAAGCTGTTGTGACAGTATCCACAGCTTCGCGTCAAAAATCTGGCCACGATGTAAAACCGGACCACGGTTTTTGTTGAGGGACGAGAATCGGTGCAAGGCACGAAATGTCAAAGCTGGCTCGAAGTACCAAGAATATCGACGGGGGTCCCCACACACAAATTTTACAGTCAGTTCGTTGAGCGAGCATCCGTGTATTGAGTAGCTTGACTACATTGCAAGAGAACAGATCGTTGATCAGCATACACATAAAACACACGGGAGAATTTGTGGAAGGAATTTGGGAATAAACCATGACCTGTTTGTTTTGACTCTAGACCACCAGGAACCTTCAGAAATGTGACCCTTGGTGTGATTGCCTCTCTAGACTAATGACCTTCTGATGTAAATTGAAAGGGCCTGAACTCGCCGATTTGATAGTTGAAAACCTTATACCGGGGATAATCGGCCGTGATACAAATAGTGATCCGAAAGCACCGCCACCGAAATCGGCTGGTTGCTGACGACATCTTTTGCCACAGCCCACAGCTACCATCTCTATATGCATCGCTGCCTAAAGATTCCGGAAATTGTGGGGCTCGTCTGCTCTCATCTGGAGGAATCATGGGTTGTGAGATCGAAATGTCACCTCGCCGTCCTCGCAAGAACATGTACGGCTTTCCACGGTCCTGCTCTCGATGTCCTGTGGAGTTCCTCGGCGCTGGTTGACCTCCTGCGCTGCCTGCCTTCCGATTTATGGGTCATGGAAAATACTAGAGACGCGCTAGTAAACTACAGCATGGTCAGTGCAAGCAGCGTTTATATTCGGTGTCGTCCATGAGTGGCTCAAAGCAACACAGAAACTACGGCGGGCCATTCGAGCAACAGATTGGGAGAGAGTCCGTGTATACGCCCCTCGCGTGAAGCACCTCTCTTGCAATCCCAATCGTGATCGTTGCAGATTGTCAGACGTCTTTCCGGCAATTAGCGTCTGTCTGCCGAAAAACCTATTTCACAACGTCCAGAGGCTTCATTGGAAACCCTCTGACAACGACTTCCACTTCATACATCTCTTCCTCAGTCCCCGTATTACAGGCATCTCTTTCGATCCATCCTCCACCTCCGCTCTTTCGCTCCTTTCCGTTCTTGTCTCGGAGTGTCCAAAATTGAAGTCGATTTCACTCAAATCGTTTGGCTATAGGATTCATGAAGCACCCCACCAACCCCCGAAAGTCCAGCAGGCTGTCTCTTCTTTTGTCCGCGGCTTACAGTGTGTCGAGTCCGTATCCGTAGATGCTCTCGACACGGACGCTTTGGATCATATTTGTCGACTTCCAAGCCTCACATCGTTGGCTTTCACCGCACTTTCCACCTCATCGACATTCTTCACTAGTGGTGACAAACGATCGTTGATATCACTTCACACGTTAGACCTCGGAGTCTCAGAGATCGAGCCCACAACTCGATTCCTGGGGGAGTTCAGTCAACTTCCGTTGATATCATTCAAAGTCTGGCTCGACCAGTTGTCGACAACTGCTCAGATGCACAATCTCTACACTGCTGTGGCCGCGGCCATTTCACCCAAATCTCTTACGAGTCTCATCCTGAACGACCGCTATGGCGACGATGCACTGGCTGCCGATCATGCCATCCAGAGTCAGTCGATCCGAGCGCTTTTTGGTTTCGTCAACCTCACATCGATATCCCTCGTGTCGCCAATTGGAATCGACTTGGACAACACCGCTGTATCAGAGTTGGCACGGGCATGGCCACGGGTCGAAACCCTAGACTTGTCGGCGCGTCATTGTGCCTCCCCGCGACCTCGTGTAACTCTCGAATGTCTTCATTCCTTCGCCAGACATTGTCCGAACCTCGCAGAACTCACCATGACGTTCGACGGCACTGAAGTCCCCACTTCAGACATTGGTTCCACGAACCGTGTTTTCCAAGATCGACTGCGCACCCTAAACGTAGACCATTCCGCCATATCCACGGCCATCGATGTCGCACGATTCCTCTCAGCAATCTTTCCGCGCCTGATGTATATCATGACGCGAGAAGTCCCCTGTGAACGTCCAGATCTCGACGAGGTGGACAGGCAGCGGATCGAGTTCCACAATCTTTGGAACCAGGTGGATGAGCTACTTCCGGACCTTGTAGCGATCCGCGAAGAGGAGCGGGAGTGGGCGACGATGAACGTCTCGGGTTTGTAATTGGTCTCCATCTCTGCGGGGGTCGTGTTGTAAGTGACCCACCGTTCGACGAATATGTTGCTCATTGAACTTGATAGTACCGGTCATTTCAGTGCCAGCTCCCTGCGCGACGACTGCGGCATTATTCTTTGGTACCCTTTGACTTTCTAGACCAATGACACTCCTGTTCTTGAGTTCCCTCTTGCACTTTCCAACCCCGTAATTTATCCATCCAACATGTTTCAATTGTAATATCGCATGGCATAGACACCTGCGGCATTTATTTGTTACCCATTCGACTTTCTTGAAGAATTCTCCTACCCTTTGTTTTTCGACGCTGGTAATTCAAGTTGTCTCCAGAGTGGTTTTGAGAAAGGCTGTACTTTTTAGCATCGACAATGATCCAGTAGCGTGGCGAGGTAGATGACCCGAAGGCTCAGGGCTCAGGGATTGACCGAAATGCATGACGAGAAAAACAAACTAACAAAATGCGCGTACCTTTTTAGAAAATTCCTCCGTGTCATCGCACACGAGTTTTATAATTCGCCCGAACTAACACTGATTTTGTGGCGGTCCAAGCGGCAGAAAGCCCAGAAATCCTTGTCGATGGGAGTTGGTTGAGTTGTAGTGGGATTCTGACTGTGTTGAAACCCTGCAGCTAAAGTTGTATTCACTCACTTTTGGGTCTCCGACCTCCGCTTCCTAGCGTGAAGTTCTGCTGCCCGTCGTTCTTCGGACACGGAAGAATCGAGATCAACTCAAACTCGCGTGGAAGGAAAAACGCAAAGCTGTTGCGACGGTATCCACAGCTTCGCATCAAAAAATCTGGCCACAATGTAAAACCGGATCACGGTTTCTGATTCAACTATGAAGGTGATCTTATTGAGGGACCAGAATATGGACAAGGCACGAAATGTCAAAGCTGACTCGAAGTACCAAGCATATCGACGGGGGTCCCCACACAGACTTTACAGTCAGTTCCTTGAGCGAGCATCCGTGTATTGAGTAGCTTGACTGCATTGCAAGAAAACAGATCGTTGATCGGCATACGTATAAAAAACACGAGAGAATTTGTGGAAGGAATTTGGGAATAAACCATGACCTGTTTGTTTTGGCTCTAGACCACCAGGAACCTTCAGAAATGTCATGACCCCTGGTATGATCTCCTCTCCAGACTTATTACCTTCTGATGTAAATTGAATTGGCCTGAACTCGCCGATTTAATAGTTGAAAACCTGATACCGGGGATAATCGGCCGTGATACAAATAGTGATCCGAAAGCACCGCCACCGAAATCGACGGCATCTTTTGCCACGGCCTTGCCAGAGCCACAGCTACCATCTCCGTCTATATGCATCACTGCCTACAGATCCCGGAAATTGTGGGACTCGTCTGCTCTCATCTCAGGGAGCCAGGATCCTGGGAAGCCGGCTCGAAACAACCCGAGCTGCGGGACCTCGCCGTCGTCGCAAGAACATGCACGACGTTCCACGGCCTGCTCTCGATGTCCTGTGGAGTTCCTCGACGCTACTTAACCTTCTGCGCTGCTTGCCTTCCGATCTATGGGGCCTGGCAGCTACTGGAGAAGAGATAGTAAAATACACTATGGTAAGTGCCAGCGGTGTTTATATGCGGTGTCGTCCATAAATGACTCAACGCAACGTAGAAACTGCGGCGGGGCATTCGAGAAACAGATTTGGAGAGAGTCCGCGTGTATGCCCCTCGCGTTAAACACCTCTTTTGCCATCTCGTTCGTGATCGTTGCAGATTGTCAGACGTCTTTCCGGCAATCAGCGTCTGTCTGCCACAAAACCTATTTCACAACATCCAAAGTCTTCTGTGGAGGCCCTCTGATAACGACTTCCACTTCATCCATCTCTTCCTCGGTCCCCGCATCACAGATATCACTTTCGATCGATCCACCACCTCCGCTGTTTCGCTGCTTTCCATTCTTGGCCCGAAATATCCAAAATTGAAGACGGTTTCACTCAGATCGTTCAGCCCTACGGTGGATGCAGCCTCAGAAGTCTCGCGGGCTGTCACACTCTTTTTGCGCAGGTTGCAGTGTGTCGAGTCCGTCTCCGTGGATGTTCTAGACACGGAGGCTTTGGAGCATATCTGTCCGCTTCCAAACCTCACGTCGTTGTATTCGAACACACTTTCCACCGCGTCGACATTTTTCACTAATGCTAACACACAATCGTTCAGATCCCTTCGTACGCTAGGCCTCGGCAATGCAGAGATCGAGCCCACGACTCGATTGCTGGGGGGATTCAGTCAAATTCCGTTGATATCATTCAACGTCTGGCTCGCGCAGTTTTCGACAACTGCTCAGACGCACAATCTCTACAATGCTGTAGCCGCGGCCATTTCACCCTCATCTCTTACGAGTCTCGCCCTGAACAACCACTATGACTACGATGCACTGGCTGCCAATCATGTCATCCAGAGTCAGTCGATCCGAGTGCTCTTTGGTTTCGTCAACCTCACATCGATATCCCTCATTTCGCCCATTGGAATCGACTTGGACAACACCACTGTATCGGAGTTGGCACGGGCATGGCCACGGGTCGAAACCCTCGACCTATCGGCGTGGTATTGTGCCTCCCCGCGACCTCGTGTAACTCTCGAATGTCTTCATTCCTTCGCCAGACATTGTCCGAACCTCACAGAACTCGCCATGACGTTCGACGGCACTGAAGTCCCCACTTCAGACATTGGTTCCACGAACCGTGTTTTCCAAGATCGACTGCACAGCCTAAACGTAGACCATTCCGCCATATCTATGGCGATCGATGTTGCACGATTCCTCTCAGCAATCTTTCCGCGCCTGATGGATATCATGACGCGAGAAGTTCCCAGTGAACGTCCAGATCTCGACGAGGTGGACAGGCAGGCGATCGAGTTCCACAATCTTTGGAACCAGGTGGAAGAGCTACTTCCGGACCTTGTAGCGATCCGCGAAGAGGAGCGGGAATGGGCGATGATGAACGCCTCGGGTTTGTAATTTGGTCTCCATCTCTGCGGGGGTCACGTTGTGAGTGGTCCACTGCTCGCGGATTGCTCATTGTGGTCGACAGTCAGTACCAGCTCCCTGGACCACGACTACGGGATTATCTAATGTTGACTCATTCGAATTTCCTTATGCTGGGAGCTCCAAAATGTGAGAATTGAGTCGTGACCTACAGACGTGGTAACAAATCGGAAACACAATCTTAGCCGTCCTACCACTCACTTGGCGCTGAAATGCAGGGGAGGCCACACATACTCATCCACATGGATGTACTCGTCCACCACGGGCGGCTCTTCCTCCTCCTCGTAGCCTAATTCCAAGAGCAAGAGGTCGTCGTCGTCGTCCTGGTGAAGCCTATCCTGCTCAGCCTTTATCTGCTTCCACGTCATACCCGCCTTGTCTTCTCGGATGTCGCCGCCCTCGAGGTAGGGCGAGTCCTTCCTCTCCGCGTAGTTCACATCGCGTCCGCGCTTGACCACGACGAGGACCTCCTTGTCGCGCTCGCCGGGCGCCATCAACGTGGAGTCTGCGACCTTACCGAAAGTGAGCAGATCGCCGCCGGCGGGCAGGGTCTGTGCGAACGCGACGCGCGTGGCGGGATGGAGGACGGCGCCCGGCTGACGCGGGACAGTGGCGCGGTAAATGGTGACCGAGGCGCCCGACGTGGGGCCATCGCGCGCATCGAGAACGCGCTGCCAGCTCACGGGCTGCGGCGCACGCAGATAGCGGTACTCGTCCGGCGCGCCGACTTCGAAAATCCAGTCGCGTTCGTATGCGAGGAAGGTGGAGTCGTGGGAGAGATAGTAGAGCTCGTTCCAGCCGGTGCCGTGGCGGACGAGCTTGTCGAGGGTATCATAGCGGACCTCGGGACCGCGCACACCGAGGACGGTGAGGCGTTCAAGGGCAAGCCCCGGGAGGAGCTTGAGCGCCTGGGAGGTTCGGTAGTACACACTATCGTCCTCCCAACTGAGCATCAAAGGAGTACCCGAGACGCGCGCATGCCGGATGAGCTTGAGTGTCGTGGTGGGAATGTTGGCCAGTTTGTCGAGCATGGCTTCTGGGCTCTCGAAACTGAAGAGGACTTGCTGTAGCCAGGTGGTCCTGACTTCGGCGCGCACTTGGCGGCAGGTGCGGAGGAGCGCGAGGGCATTGGGGGCGTGTGTGATGCGCTGGCGTTCGGTACGGCCGAGAGCTCGTTCACCCCAAGCCAGACGCGTCGAGAAGAAGAAGTGGGAGTATATCTCGAGTCGCAATTCGAGCGGGAGTTGCATAAACGGGCTTCCCACTCGCAGCTGCTTCTTCTTCGTCTTGTTTTCATTCTTCTTCTTTGCCATGTGCGAGTGCGTGATGTGAGGTGTGAAGTATATGTACGCCGCCGCGCGGCGCAAGGTAAAACCAGAGACCAAGGAGGCGCAGCTAGTGGCAGTGCCGGGACCAAGCTTCCCGTCCGGTTCCGACCGCACCCGGTACTGTCCCAAAAAATATTATATCCAACGATTTTACATGTACACCGCTCTTCAAATTCCAGAAATCGAATCTGCTTCATCCTGTCAAATCATAGTTCTTGCCGGGTAGGTGTACCCCTTATGGCAGCCTGCGGTGAACGACAGGCCAGAGAGAATTTTCATCTTCGCCATCGCCGTAAATAAAAGTATCTTCATCCCGGCCACCCTCTCTACTTCCAAAATGAGCCCAGAAATCCAGGGAAATCAATACGACTTTAACTACGAGAACAATTCGGATTGTTGGATCATTCTTCAATGGAACAACCCCATGATCGGTAGATGGCGGGGGTGGCGGAAAGCTTTCAAGTGTTCGTAGTGTTACTGAAAGTTGCGTGAAAAACAACCTGAGGTGACAGGTCATCTGGACGAGCTACCTGCTGTTTTTCTGCATGTTCTACGGGTCAAAATACAACAAGAGTTGCCTTCAATACTCCTTGAGCCAAAAAGTTGCCAGAAAACTGCCAGAATAAATCAGGGGAGATCCAGACGGCGCTTGAGTGCATTCGATACATATTCACCATTGCGCGCCAAGATTTAGATTATTTTTGACTTTAAAATCGGGGATACGTTCAGATTCCATCAGCGCTGCGGGAATGCCTTACCTAAATTTTATGACCTTCTGCATTTAAAATATGTAGTAATACCATCATGTAACATTTTGAACACCCTCCGCAACTAGCGCTGAATATTTGAAGCGGCCCTGAAAGTGATAAGAATCGTTGGGAGTTGATTCCGCGCTGTGCCCATTTTAACCGTATATATTGAAACAATTCCTTTCACACGTGGAAGGCAAGACGTAAAGCTGTTGCGACGATCAAATCAGACTTATCAGACTTACGACCTCAAGCGCCCACGTCGACGTGAATCCGGACCATTCGAAAACAAATCTTTGACGTTGCCTTTGGGTTGCATAATGTGGGCACATCATGATTCATTTGGTCATTCTTCCATGATCCCATCACCCACTCTCCTCCTCTTCCTCCCGCCATGTTCTTGCCATGCGGGTCCTGTTCTTCACTGTGCTCACTTGTCGTCGTGCTCAGTAAACCCCGCCCTGTTTCTCACTTCTATCCAGCCCCAGTTCCATCAATCTTCCCTGTGTAAATCCAGTCATTCCCCGCACCAGAGGCGTCTAATCGTCAATACAATTCTCTTCTGACCCAAATCAAACTACTCTACGGCAGTCTACGGCCTGGCGCGGGCATCACACTAACGCCGTGTCTGCTCTGTGCCTGACACGCCTGCTGTCCGCAATATATTGGAAGAAGACCCGATAGACGCTCTCATCTTCCCTCGTCGTCTTGTACTCTTCAGACTCCGTGGGCATCGGCATATACGCAGATGGTATCCATCTTTTTTGTTAAAAAATCTGCCGCGTTTCTTCTGGCGATAAGCGATCCCGTCGATGTCAAGTTGATGTACAGTCGGTTTTCTTACTGGAATCTGCTGTACAGATTTGCGACGGTATCTGTGCTTGGCAAACCCGCGATATTCTCCTCGCGTCAGTGCATCCTTCGAAATCCTACACCTTCTCGAGACCACAATATTATCTAGCTTCAATTTCGAGTGAGTCAACTTGGACCATCTTTCGTGCCTGCGCGCCCCTTCTCATCCCTCGATAAGATCAACTTCAAATCTCCGCTCCCAACGGCTTTAGATCGCCGTCAAACTGACGCTGGAGGCTTTTGTTGATACCCATGCCAAGGATATATAAATGGGCTCCCAAATTATCCTCTTATTTTTACCCCCATCAACCTCCTTCCGTCCATGGCGCCAGTTAGAGCGCAGCATCTGAAAGACAAGATAAGATGCGCGCATTCACCTCATTTGGTGCTGCTTTCATGGTGCTGCTTTTGGGCACCCCGAGTGCGCGCGCGGAGGACCGGACCACCGAGGCTGGAGAAGCTGCCATCGCCGGTCCGTGCCTCTCTTCACAGAATGTCTTTTGCCACTGACTCCTTCGCACACAGACCCGGTGGCGGAATGCGCCATTCGTCCCCCGTACCCACCCGTCGACTCCGTGTCCGCGTCCTTCCCAGCCAACTGGAAGAATGTCACGAGTATCCCTACCACTGACACCGCCGCCCGCACAAAGTTCCTCCAAATGAATTCGAGCATCCCGGACATTCCGATAAAGGTGTGTCCAGTCGTCTTCCCTTTCCGGTGGCTGATCACTGACTCATTACAGGGCACGCTGAAAGGCGATTTTTCCAATTTCACGCCGACCTACGACTCTTCGGACCCCGACTGCTGGTGGACGTACGACCAGTGCACTACACCGAAGCTCAGTGAACTGGCCTCAGACGTGGCCAACGTTCCTGAGGTTTGTTTCATTTCCCTTCCTTTTTTTATTTGCGGCGGGTGGATATTTGTGGAGAGCGAATTCTCGCTAGGCATGTACATTGCATGCTCCTTTGATCCTTCTTGCTTCTTTTTCCCCCTCTTTGCCCCGTCCGCCCTGTCGCTCACTTCCCCTGCACTCAGCCCCGCACACTCGGCTTCGGCTTTGACGACGGACCAAACTGCTCGCACAACGCGTTCTACGACTACCTCTCGGCCCAGGAGCAGAAGGCTAGTAAGCTCATATCTCTCTGCGTCCACTCCGCGATGGCGTCCTGCTTCCATTTGCTAACCATGCCCTTTAGCGATGTTCTTCATCGGCTCGAACGTGCAGAACTGGCCGCTCGAGGCGGCGCGCGCGGTTGCTGACGGGCACGAAATCTGCGTGCGTGAGTATTGGCTTCTCATCCTTCGTTTCTGCACTCGGTCCTAACGTGCCCACAGACATCTGGTCTCACCCGTACATGACCGCGACTACCAACGAGGCCGCGTTCGGCGAGCTGTGGTACACGATGCAGATCATCAGGCTCGCCACCGGGGTGACGCCGACCTGTTGGCGGGTGAACTTCATTTCTCGGAGATTTTAGAATGTGACTAACCGACCCCCTCCCTCCCTCCCTCCCTCCCACCATCTACAGCCCCCTTTCGGCGACGTCGACGACCGCATCCGCTACATCGCAACACAGCTTGGCCTCGAGACGATTCTGTGGGGGTACGACGCGTTCGACTGGGAGGTGGGGCAGAACGGGATCACGGATGCACAGGTGCAGGCGAACTATGCCGCGCTAGCGGCGCGTGCGGAGAATGGGACGTTTGATAGCGTGAGTTTGTTTTGGGTCATGGATGCAGCAGTACGAAGGCTAACTCGTTGCAGGTCGGCGCGATCATCCTGACGCATGAGCTGAACAACTACACGATGCAGACGGCTATCGACAATTACCCCAAACTTGCGGCGGCGTTTGATGTGCGTATTTTTCCTTCTCTTGCTTCCATTCCCCCGTCTGCTCGATCCTACTCTTCGTCTTCCACTCACTATTCGTACACTCAGCACATCGTCCCTATCGCGGTCGCATTGAACAAGACGCAACCGTACGTCGAGACCGGTTACACGATGCAGACCTTCGCCTCATGTGAGTACCTCCTCTCATTAATTATCCACTCAACGCTGACTGCGTGTTCTTTCCTCCCCTCCTAAATTTCTCCCCTTCCCCGTGTCCCCTCTCCCAGACATCGGTAACCACACCTCCAAGGCTACCGACGTTGGCCGTGTAGGCAGTCTCAACCCGGCATCATCGGGGTCCTCGGGCAACTCGTCTAATTCCTCGCCGGGTTCTAGCGACTCTTCGGGCGGTTCTTCTGGCCCATCCAGCTCCAGCGGTTCCTCTAGTTCGTCGGGCTCTGGTGCCTTATCGAGTCAGACGAATACCGGCGCGAACGGCAGCAGTGCGGGCTTCGCGCTTCGGGCGCCGCGCCTGGGCGTGAGGGCACTGCTCCTCGGCGCCCTCCTCTTTCTGTGTCTTTGATTTTTCGTCGCTCTTTAATTATTGGGACTTTATGGGTCGATTGGGTTAGTCCATTCGTGCGTGATACCCAAACCGCATGCCGCACCTTCATTACGACGCACTTAACAATCTTAACGGACTGTAGACTTAATCTACTAATAACATGCGTGCATTTGCATACGTATTTTTGGGGTACTTTGTGTCCGTACATGCCGATATCTAGTATAGCTTCCGCGAACGAACGTGAATGAATTCGGATAGGGTTTTGGAGTCGAGTCACTTCCTCCTGGATCATCTTGCGAAAAAGAATCAAAATTCTAGACCTCACTTGCACCTCAGATAATGAGATTTGAATGACATACATTATTTGCTGTGGATTGCTATCAGGTTTGAAGCGAGAATGATTAGAAAGGGAAATGATCCGAAATATTCCCATCATGATTCCCTTTCCTAAAACGGACATCGCTTGCTTCTCTCCTTACCTGCAAAAAAGTCTATCTGCGGTCTCAGGTCCTCTTACTTATTCCGGAAACTGAGTTTACAGCACATCACTTCCTCCGCTTTAAAATTCAATTTCAGACTTCATGCTTCTCAAAAAGGAATAACAACTTGAAATTCGGTAAAATGGCCTTGACACACTCCAAAGTCACGATCTACTACCCAAGAAAATGATGAAATTATTCGCGGGCTCTGGTCTTTGAGATTTGCCGAGTGCGTGGGGTTAATCGATTCCCCAGCAAATCTTCGAAAAAGCGAATGGGCCACTGCAGATCATTGGTGCCTCGTTGAGCGGCTACTTCGGTAGATGTATGAGGCCCGTCTTGGGGTTTTATTGTCTGATCAATGATTCCATGAATTCTTTGACCCTCACCGAGTCGCCCCCAAATTGACATACCTTGCGGATTTTTTCTGCTGCTTCTGTAAGTGCTTTGGCATCTGCAGTGCGCCCCTGTTGTTTACACGTTGAAGCCAAGTGGTTCATGGTGGCCAAAGTCTCCGGATGATGGTTTCCTAAGAACAACTTTCGCCGTACCATCACCGTCAAATGGAGCTCTTCTGCATCTTGGAGTTTCCCCAAGTGCTGGTACGTCTTGGCCAGGTTCGACATCGCTGTCAGAGTATCTGGATGGATACCACCTAAAATGCTCTTCAGCCCCTCGACCGCCAAGACCTGCACCTTCATTGCCTCCTCGAATCGTTCCAGAAGATGATACGTCACACCCAGATTGTGTATAGCGAGTAGGGTTGCTGGATCGTCCGCGCCCAGAATCCGTTTCCTTCGCTCCACAACAACTAGCTGGATCTCCTTTGCCTCCTCGAAACGACCAAGCTGTCGGTATACCCGACTCAAAGTGTTCATTGAGTTCAAGGTATTGAGATGGTCAGCTCCAAAGACACGCTTCATCTCCTGCGTGACGGCCACTCCGAGGTCGGCTGCGTCGTGGTATTGCCCAAGGGCACAATAGACCTTCACCACGTTTCCCATGGCGGTTAGAGTATCTGGATGGCTCTTCCCCAAAATCACTCTCCGTTTTTCCATCACCAGTACACTGGTATTCTTCGCTTCAATTGTTTGTCCCAGAGCATGGTATGTTTGGCCCAGATACGCCATTGTGGCAAGTGTGTCTGGATGATCCTCACCGAGGACCATCTTGCGCAATTCCAGTACGACCTGCGCAATCACCTGGGCCCTCTTTGGTCGGCAATGCCTGGCAAAATTATGCATCGCAGTCAGGGTGTCCGGATGATCATCGCCCAAGGTCTGGCGCTGCTTCTCGACTTCTGCGTGTAGCGCTGCGAGTTCTTCACCAGAAAGGTGCGGTACATGTTTTTGCTGTGGTTGAAAAATTTCAAATGATTCCACAGGATCTGCCTCGACCGAGGTGTGATTATCGGAATTTGTCGGGGTAGATATCTCTTCTGCATCCATGGATACGGCGGATATGTGATTGGTGATCGTGTCGTGAATATGGCGTGCTGTGGGCCGAGACTTGGCATCTTTAACCCAACACATTTCGGCCAAAGACCAGATGGAATCAGTGAGTTTTGGGAAATCATCCGGGTCTGGCCGCTCTGGCCTAACACCTAGTCGAAATACCACCTCCAGAAAATCCCAGTACGCAACCTGAGACATGGGATTTTCATCGGTGTAAAGCTGAATAATGAACTTGAGCAAAGTGTCAAACCCCCCCAAAAAGAGCTCGAGTACCTCGTATATCGTCATACCAAACGCATACACGTCGGATGCCGGTCTGACCGGCGATCCAGCAAGTAGTTCAGGCGCCATCCAGTTGCGGCTTCCCAGCACTTGACTATCTCCTTCCTGGTTTGAGCGACTGGTAACGTCGGCCTTGACGCGTGCAAGCCCAAAATCGCACAAAAGTGCCTTCTCCGACGCGTCCACCAGGACATTGAGCTGATAATAAGTTGGTGGACAGGGAGTAGAATTTAAATTGGTTTGCGCACCCCTTTTAGATCTCCGTGGCAAATCTTTCGCGAATGTAGGTATTCCAGGCCGCGAGAAACATCACAAAGCTAGCGCAATTAGCTTCGCCTCATTATCGAAATCAATCCGGACATACAATGTGGATAGGATCAACCGTGGGTCTCTGAGCCAAGAACTGTCGGGCATTGTGTGGAACGTATGGCATCACAATGAAAGGCTTGTCGTCGAGCGTATTTGCTCCTAGGAACTGAAGAATATTCGGGTGGCGGAGGCTTAGCCAGATCTACAGGAAATGCGTGAAAAATGATCAACATTAAAGTGCAACAAGATTCCGTACATTGATTTCTTTCCGTAATACCTGTATGCATACACCATGTTCAATGAATGAGACTGGATTCCAGGAGTCTGTTTAAAAATGCTGACCGCGACGTTTGGGGCAACTCCGCCCACACTCTGCAACATTTTGATAGCAACATCTGCTCGGTTCCATGTCCCTCGATAGACTTTGCCACTATAAAAACCTCAGAAACCGTAGTCTGGAGTCACATCACAGAAGCGCACAATCCTCCTGCACCGATTTCGGAGCCATAGTCCACTTCGAAGGACGGAATCATCCAGCTTTCTAGCTCCACCTTTTTCCCGCTGGCCGAACTCAGGTATTGGAGCGTGTGAGAATAGAATTGTCGCTCGGGGTCAGTCGACTGGGGCAAGTTATCTAGTCGCCGTTGAATGGAAACCATCATTGCAATCATATTGTTATGACTGATTTCTGTGCGACGAGGACAAATTGAGCATTGAAAATTATCATGCAGAAGGGAACTGACCTAGTGTCGCACGAAGATCGACTTGGTTTTTCTCCAGGGCGTGTAATTGAGCTTCCAACACATCCTTATCCTTTTTATATGCCGCTTTATTGCGCGCCAGCATCACTTGTACATTCACTAGAGCGGAAATCTATTTGAAGTCCTAAGTCAGCGGTAGACGCGCCTGAGATCAGAGGCAATGACCTGGAAACCATCCACGACGGTTTCTATCCGTCTATAAAAAGCCTCAATGCTGGCAATTCGTGTGTCTTTGGTTAACAGCGACTTGAAGAATCCAGCAGCTTGCTCTTTGTGAACGAATCTGTGGACATCTTCTAACAGTCTATGTCCGGTGTCAGCATGGCCTGATCTGCTGCACACAGAAGATTCTCACATATTCAAATCTCGGAGAGGCTTGGACGCATTGGTAGCGATGAGTCTCGAGTGCTTGAATTCGGCGTCTAGCGTTTCGAGAAGCTGGCCAATTGCTTCACCGAGGACCTCGAGCTGCTTCTTACTCGCTTGGACTTGCTGAATCTCCGATACAATGAAGCGTAAGACAGTGAATGCAGTCGAGATAGGAGAAGGGGAGATTCCAAGGATTGCATCCATGGCGAGGTGAGAGCGGTAGGTGGCAGGGATACCATCGCAACGCTATCATAGAAGATACAAAAATGGAATGGGCAACGATGGGCAGTTGTACGCCCCGTGATGTGATCTTGCACTGACAGGGAGGATGATTATGGATAATTGAAGTCTGATTACGAGGTCGCTTCGCAGATGCTTGATGTACTGAAGGGACAAGCGTCGGAATTACTACTCCGATGACATCCCGACGCGACGCGTGTGGTCGTCTTTGGTCGTCTTTCGGTCGCGTTTACCCATCACATGACACTCCACCATCTCAAAGCGACCGGGTCGCACACTTTCGCCTACTGCCAGTTGGCTCTCTCTTGGCTCCATATCCTATTTGCAATCCTCGCCATCCGTTACATGTTGCATCACAGATCTGCTTACATGGCTTTGCCTCCGATTTCGTTCTTCTTACTCGCTTGGACTTGCTGAATTTCCGATACAATGAAACGTAGGACAGTGAATGCAGTCGAGATACCAGGAGAGGAGAGTCCGAGAATTGCAGGCATGGCGAGGTCAGGGCGGCGGTAAGGGGGGAAGTACCATCCGAAACCCACCCGAATAGAAGACACAAAAACGGAACGGGCGGTTGATCAGACGTATCTACATTCCTCCCGTGATGTGATCTTGCACTGGCAGGGAGGATGATGATTGAAGCAAGTTACCGAGGGGACCAAACGAGACCGCAGGACAAGTCAAGGACAAATACTAGAAGACCTTCCTGGCAGGTAGACGGTGGATATTCATCAAATATTCATTCATTGGACTCTGAAAATACCGAGAGATGGGAGCATCGGGCTGTGTTATGACGCACCAGGATGCAGTTCATCGGTCCAATTGAACAGAACTTCAGAGGCACTGTCTGTTGGAATCAAGAGAGCAATCCAATATTAGCAGTGAACCCGTTGCAAACGCGCGGGGAATTCAAGAAGTAACTACGACTTAAATACAACAAGAGTAGTAGTTAATTAGTACAAATAAAGACGAATTAAAGGCACGATAGGTACAGCTATAGCAATAAAGGCAATTAATGAACGGCGGGGACCTGGTAACAAAGTGCGCCACACGGAAGCAATGCGCGCACATGCAACTCGTATTCCAACACTGTCGAGGCAAGGAGAAGAAGATTGGAAGAAGAGGCAAGCGGCGCTTTGATTTCGGTGATCCCCGATCATACATTTCTTACTCCGACTAAACTCCGACGGAAATAATGCTCCACGCCGGTTCAAACTTCGCTCTGCCCTTGCCCAGCCCTCGCCGGTCGACAGCGACATTCTAGCTGTAACACGGCGCACGTCGAGTAGACCTTTTCCCGGCAACCACGCACGACATGTGCACGCACACGGTGCACGTCCTGCGCGTCTTTGGGCCGATGACGGGTGCCCTTCGAGCGAACGCACATCCTGCCCGTCTTTAGCCGGCGGGGGCTGAGCATCGAGCTTTCTGGCAGGACCCAAGAGGGACATGCCTGGGCGTCGGCGCCGAGCTGCTGTCCTGGTTTGGCGGGCGCGGTAGAAGCTCGCTATCGTACCTTTCCCAGGCGCGACGCACATCCTATGTGCCTTTAGCCTGGGCGTCGACGCCGAGCTGTTGTCTCGAAGGCTTTATTTGGGCACGGTGGCAGCGCCAGGGCGGGTATCGTGCACTTAGGCTTCACAGCGGGGCTTGGAGCGATGTGCCAGGACAAGCGCGGTCGGTCTCGCTTTCCCACTTGGCTATGTTACCTCCTCTTCTGCTTCTTCTTTCGTCTCTTTCCTCCCTCCTCCCCCTCTTCTCCTCATACTAACTTTCCCTCTCCACAGGTCCCCCCGAGCGCACTCGACGCGCCCGGCATGCAGTACCGCATCCTGCGTACCGTGTGCCTCGCGTGCGCGGCGTACACGGCGTCCGTGCTCGACAATGCGTTCGCGCGGCTGGGGTATGAGGAGCGGGAGGCGGCGTTTGAGAGGTACGTTTTTGGTGTTTCTTTATGCCGGTTTTTGGGGGTGCTAGCGCGAGTCTGTGGGGGGTGGAGGGTGGAGGGTGGTCGCGGGTGAGCTCCTGGAATGGTGGGGCCATGTCTGTGAACGAGCGGAGGGACGGGCAGGGAAGGGCAGACTCGTGCGGGACGTCGGTGGTTTCTGCGAGATGGCGGTGTCCTTGCCCCTTCCCATCCTTCCTACTACACTGCTCCTACCATCCGCTCAGCCTGCCGCTCCACTGTTTCTCCACCCTTCTCCTCCTTTCGTGTACTTCGCTCTTCCCTTTGCCTTCGTCCACCTACTCTCACCACTCGTCTCCCCTCTCTCTCCCCCCTCATCCTCCGCCCCTCCTTTCGCTCTTTACCCTCCTTTCGTCTGCCTTCCCCTCCGCATTCGCCATCCGTCCGTTCTCATCTGTCGCCGCGCTTTCTTGTCCTTGGTTCCCCTTCGCGCACTTCTGCCTTCCCTCTTTCTCTCCTTCATCCGCCTCTTGTCTGTGTCCCACCCTCTCTTGCCGTGCCTCCCTTTGCTTCCTTCGTCCTGCCCACCTTTTCCTACACTTCGCCTGCGTCCACTCCCTCCCGCCTGTCGGTCCCTTTCTTGTCCTTGGCTCCCTTTCGGCGCCGCTTCTGCCTTCCTCCTTCCTTCAGCCTCTTATCCCGCTCTTCCCCTCCCCGGCCGTGCTCCCCCTCTCTCCTTCGTCCACCACCCGTCTCCGTCTCCGTCTCTTCCCCTACATCACGACACCACTTTTCAGCCCCAGACCCCAAGCGCAAGCCGCGCATCGCGACGGGCTCCCGGGTGTCGACCTCGGGCGAGAGCGCGCGGGGAGGCCATCGGCAGGGACGAGGACGCAGGTTTCGAGCTCGTCGCTGCCGCGCTCGAGGTGCTCAGCAAGATCGATTCGCTGCTCTAGGCGCGGGCGATGGGGTGGTAATGAGAAGGATGGGAGATGGATAAAGAAGGAAGAGAGGAGGAGCACAAAAGCACACACACCCAAAACCGACCGCCGTTTCGTCTCATGTACTCTAATACGCGTTCGGCGGCGTCTCTCCCCTACGTCCCTCTACTCTACGTGCCCGCCGTTCCGTCGATTCTACATGCTCTGCGCGTCGTCTCTACTTTGCGTGCCATCGTCTCTTATCTCTACTCTCTACTTTGCGCGCCGATACGCATACTTCCTCTTTCCGGTGTCGCTGTATTTCTTCTCTCGTTCGATATGATACGAATAGACAGTGCATTGGTATTAGGTACACGCAGAGGAAGTCTGAATGGATATGATGTAATTTATCGATTGAATCAGATCGGGCCTGACGCCGGTGGCGGTGCTCTCTTCTTTGCTCTTTTTCTCTTACTAATTGCGCGTCGTGCGGCTGCCTGGAATCAAAACTGCACTGTGCACTAGTATCAACGCATGAACCTACACTTCTCCGAACGAGTAATCAAGAGACGCTGCGCTATGTACTGTACTTCGCGAGAAAATGCGCGGCTGTGCCCTCTTCGAGAAGCAGGATTGAGCTATGTTTAGCATTACAGCCCTTACCACAGCTTGACCTCAGCCAGGCAGCGCCCTTTGCAATCGGCATGCCTGAAACCTTTCCCGCCACCCTCTTGCGCGACATGGACGGTCCAGGGATGCGCGAAACACGAAACTTTTGGCTCGGCCTCGACGAGGAAGGGCGCAGGCTCGACGAGGAAGGGCGCAGGCTCGACGAGGAAGGGCGCAGGCTCGACGAGGAAGGGCGCCAGCTCGAAGAGGAAAGGCGTTGGCTCTACGAGGAAGGGCGCTGGTTCGACGACACAGGGCGTTGGCTCGAGGAAAGGCGCCGACTCCAAGAGGAAAGGCGCCGACGCGAAGAGGAAGGGAGCCAGTTCGAGCGCTGGTTCAACGAGGAAGGGCGCTGGCTCGACCAGGAAGGGCGCCGGCTCGAAGAGGAAATGCGCCGACTCAGGCACCGGCTCGAAGAGGAAATACGCCGACTCAGGCGCTGGCTCGACGGGGAAGGGCTCAAAGAGGAAAGGCGCTGGCTCGAAGAGGCAAGGCTCGAAGAGGCAGGGCTCGAAGAGAAAGGGCGTCGCCTCCTCATCAAGGCCGAGATCGACCGCGTGATGGAAATCGTAACGGAGCAGCAGCTGAAGTCCAGTTGTCGGTGTGCGGATTGTGAGCATGAGCTCATGCACAAAAGGTGAGCCTTACCTTTCGTTGTTCTCATGTTTTCTGAAAACCGTCGTAGAACCGCCTTTGAAGACGAAGTCCAAATTCTCTTCAACGAGTACTATGATAACCTTGAGCAGTACACCCTCAACCAACAGTACCTTTCCTCCGATGGCACCCTACCCCTGCCCTCCGGACTCCGTGTTCCCGGCCTCTTCCCTGGTTCGATCGAGTATGATAACTTGGCCAACATCGTAAGCGTTGCTGGCTCCTCACGCCCCGACATTCTTTTCTGGCGCGCCCTACGCGACCTCGACTCCGAGGAAAAACGAGAGCACCCAGCCGGCGAGAAGTACGCCGACGGTGACATGCTGTCGATCGCGGCGACAGCACATGTGGGAGGTAGGTTTGCTGGCTTTCTTTTTGTGCCGAGGCCCGAGACTAATATCTTGAAAGGCTTAGGCGCCATCCTCACTGTCGCAGACGACCTGTTCAGGCACAACCGCGCGCAGCGTTATAACGATATACTCAAGGAGTTGCACTATAGAGTGGAGGAGAAGCTCGCGGAATTCCGCCTGAAGAAGGAGGGCATGCGTATATTCTTTATTGTTACTGCGCGTATGTTCAAACGGCAGGTCTTTCACCATCCCGAGCCTGTCACCAAAGAGCAGCTACCGCAGCTGCTCCGCGAACTCAAGGACGAACACAAGCCGGAGGAGGCCAAGAAGAAGAAGAGGCGGTGGGTCCCTTTTTTACTCCTTTCTCCAACTGTCGACCGAGCTTCACCAGTCACCGAAAGCAGGCCCAGCAGAAAAAGGTAGAGCAGCAGGTAGCGGTGCGGTGGGCAGTGAGGGCGGCGGCATCGTTGGTGAAGTGCCAACAGAAACGGCGCCTAAGGGAGGCACGGGATTTCCTTCTGACGCTTATGGAAAAGAGGAATGAAGACGCCACCGTTTTGCCCGAGAATCTTGTTTCACATTGGAGAAGAGCAACGTTGCTCCTGCTTCCGTCCTATTTTTCTACCCCCGACCTTGTCACAAGAACTCTACCATCACGTCTGCGGAGGAACATAGCCTGTTATACGGTCGCGAAGAGTCTAGAAGAGGCAACATCTGATCTTGATTATGAACGAGTTCAAAAACAAGTTCAAGAAGAGTGGCTCAAAGTCGGGGGGCTTGTGCGTGTCCTTTTTATCTAATGACTTTTCTATCTCATTCGACATGCATTTAGCTTGTGGGTCTCGCTGCGTAAGTCGTTCTGAATTCCATTTTTGCACTATGTCATAAACCCGTGTAGTCTTGAAACAGCGGCATTTGCATTAGCCCCAGGGTCCGTATTCTCAATCGACAAGGTTGCCCGAATCACTGTTTCTGGAAGCAGCATTTCCACTGGCGCTGGGCTGCTGTGCGATATCTATCTTCTCCTCAGATTTTCTTTGGCAAGTGTCCCCGTTTTCAAGGTGATTGACATCAGAGCATTTGTTGCAATCCCTCGTCGATCTGACTTCAATTTGCAGCACCGTGCTCAAGATAAATACGAGGTCCGTGAAAACGGCTCCGTCAGCCGGACGCAATCCTATCTCTTCTTCGCCCTCGCTGCTCGCCTCCCCCTGCTCCTCGCTGTGGTATCCATTTTTTTCATAGCGGTCCTCCTCGCAGACGTGGCCTACAGAATATCGCCCCTTGTAGTGCTGGCCATCCTTGGCCTGACCGGCATTATACTCTACTTGGAATATATCTGCTGGGTCCTGATCTGGATGGTATTCGGGCTGTCAAAGGTCCTGGGGTGGCTGGTCCTTGGACTATCAACGGCCGGGACATGGCCTATATCGGCATTCACGTATGTTATTGGGAGGACCCGAGGACTATGGCGGTAAAGGTACCCTTGTTCAAATTATTTACACAAACTATCAGAACTCAAAGTACCTCCCCGTGCGACCCGTCTCTGATTCTGCTCTTCCGGTGGCCGCAGAATTACGAAACCAAATCCAAATGTAATATTTGTAGACATTTTTAACGACTGCCTGGTGCAGAGAGTGCTGGAGAGTGTGCAACCATTGGAACGGCAGCGAATCCAAGGACCAAGGCTTGTTCGACCTGGAAATAACTTGAGACAATTGTCAAAACAAGAGGTAGCCGTGTAATGCGGGAGTCTGTGGATCATACGTGTGAATCTGAAGTGTGTAATAGGGAATTGAGCGATGAATAATGACTGTCGAGTCGAGAAATCGTGAAAGGAAGACGCATGTGAGTATTTATATCGGAGGCCATCGGGATTGATCGGACCGATTTGATTCGGCTCTTAACGGTCAACACTCATAACATCCGCCAGCGTCCCGAGCAAGCGACCAGCACGGAACCTTCCCAAAGCCGACCGGAGACAGGTTTTTTTCCGATCCTACTCACATCCCTTCATCTTGCCCCGTGGACCGATACGCCAGCCTTAGCTCTCTTCCTCCATCTCAGGCCAACTTGATCAGGAAAAACCCAAATTGCTATGAAGTGCTACATAGACATACATAGACAGATATAGACGATATAGACGATATAGCAACTGTCTAGATCGTCTATATGTGTCTATGTGTGTCTATATAACAACCGATAGAAGCCATAGCAATTTTCGTTTTTCCTGATGAACGAACTTGACTGAGTCTTTGAATCCACCCACATGCTCCCACAAGGAGCGCCATTTAACAGATTTCTTTTCGATTTCCTGACGAAACAATTGCTGGAAGAATTGAACGCTGCAGGCGATGTATGTCGTTTCATTTCGTCGTAATCCAGAGGTGGGACTTCACGGTCCGATATAGGATAAAACACGATGGGACGCCGCTCTTACTGGAATGGAAGCCTTGCGCATAGACATTCAATTCGCATGTCCGTGGCCGCCGTCGGTATATTTCCTCGTTTCCCGGCCGGATTTTTCCATTGAATATTTTGATACTGTAGCTTTCCCAGTTGGTGCGAACCGCTCACCGTGCAGTGTGGAGTCTGCCCTACCAACACAGAGATGGATCCAGAGCACGCTTGATATCCCTACCTTCAGATAGCGTCAATAGGAAATGCGTGGTCGAAGAGATTAAAACGGGGCAGGCCGGTTGAGGTCCCACTCCCTCTGGATATTGTGTCCGCAATTCTGTCGAGCATGTGCCCGACACGCACGAGGCGCCTACTAAGGTCGCGTGCGAACAAACTCATTTTCTGCGCAGCTGAGCACTGGTGGCGAAGGGATGGAACGTTTCGACCACTTCTGTCTACATACGCCTTTGCCTCCGATTTCGTTCTTCTTCCCTGTGCAACTCTCATCTGCGCTCCCCAACTTTCTTTCAGCAAATCGCAAAGTTTGACCTCGATTCCTCCGTCTATCTTTGGTCTATCTCCTGCATCTTCCTCAGCTTTCTTCCCACGTCTTTGAATGATATCATTCGATCGGCTGTGCATTCTTGAATGGCGTCCCTCAAGTCTCAAGTTATACAGTTTGATGGGTCCTTGAGACATGATGTCCCGAAATACCCCGCCTTGAAGATATTTCCTGGAGATCTACAGTGCAAGCGAATAACATTCCTCTGACGCCGCCGCCAAGCTGGTCTCGCACAAAAATACCCACTATTTGCCTCTGCTGATCCGCAACAATTCCAGGCAAGAGCGTATCACAGCACCAATGGAAGCCGTGATTCCGAAACTTGGACGTCAACGTTCTTTGCGAATGACTTGAGCACGATACAGGTTCTGACCTTTTTTCCAATGTCCATTCCTGGTGCTACAAAGGCCATCCATGGACGCTCCCCGAACTCACTCGAACCTCAAACACCTCATACGCTGGCATGGCTTACGCGATGTCAACCTACCTCCGGGACATTCAATCACGCAACAAAACTCGAAGATGTAGGCCCAGAAGCAGAAATTCATCTCAGAACTCTATTGCCAGGAGGTCTCATGAAACGGAGAAGCCGTCGACCCAAGGGCCATCATGACCTGAGCACGCCAACTCATGACGCATGCACAGGTTGCACCAGGTTTATAATGTGAAGTGTCGATTTAATTCTATAGAATTTCGCTTCTTACAGACTTCATTACCAGTGACTGCGGCTCCCATCTTCGAGGATGCGCTTGCTTTTTGTTATTGTCCTCTCGGGTTTTTGTGTTCACTCCACGCTGCTGAGACACCGACAGGGCAATCGGCCTCTCAACCAACATCCACGGTCAGTGATTCTCCTTTCAGCTATGCACCCGTACAGTTCGTTCATTATATTTCAGTATTCTTCGTTATCACCTGCGGATCGTTCCGCTAGAGTATGTTCCTTCCTCTCGCGAGGGTTTTTATTTTATCTTTCATCAATGCCTCTATAGAACTTCCTTGTTGCGCGTAGCGAACCTAATCAGTTCAGAAAATGTGCCACTGTAAGTTCAGCATATATGTATATCTAGCGCTGTCCACTGATTCTCTCCCTAAGACACAAAGAATCAGAAGGACGGGTGGCGATGGGTAATTATAATGCGGGCTGGCAGGACCATAGATTATTTAGTTGGATAACTCGAAAACTGCGGCCTGACCGCGAGGAATTACGAGTACTTATGTAATAAGTGATCGTCTATTTCGGAAACGTCATACCAAGTTTTTGGCGACCTCGATTTTTTATTAGCCCGCCAAAACTGTGATTACTCTAATAGTGGCTGTGTTGAAGCCTTTTTTCTTCATTTCAATACGATTTTTGTGGCAAAATAGTGGCTGTCCGGTTTTTATGTAATCCTACGGTCACCCGTTCGAATCCCCCATTCCGCAATCTTTTTTTTTCTGTACTTATTTCTGCTATAGCTGTTTTTATGCTGGCAAATATGACACTCAGTCATTTGGTCGACCTTATGCTGTCAAGTATGATCATATTCAGTCATTTATGTTCTTCCAGGAGCTCATCAACCATTGATGCCTCTGTTTGACACTCCAACACTGTAATTTATCCATAGCTATGAGAGCCACCTAGGTCAGATTCACCAATTTTTTCCCCCATGGTACATATTTCAGCAAATATAATCTGAACTGCAAGTTGGGTCCCGCATTAGCATCTTTAAGTCCATGTTCTAATTCTGATCCTGAGAAACTGGCTCATTTTGCAAAATATTTGATGCTTTTCTTCTGGTGCATGCATCACTTATGTTTACATAAAGACTGTCAAGCACTCACTTGCGTTGTTTAGGTCCCAATTCAGGTGTGTTTCAACTTTCGACATCGGCGCTGTGTGACAATATGTCACATTCCATCACGCAGAGTCGTTTGTCCCAACGGTGCTTTGATTTGATCAGAAAGATATTTTGTAACGGTGAAATCCACGTCATGTTCTGCACACCAGCCGATCTGAATATATATATTGGGGGGGGAAGGGCTCTCTGAGATGTCCGAAACTATTTTCCGCACGTTCAACCAAATCTGGAACTGCTCAAGTTCAATGTTCATGTTTTGGGTGAACCTAATGAGAGGTTCTGGTCCAGCATTCAGAGCGAAGGCCCTTGAGAACTGATCCTTACCACCACTTGGTCCTCTGTGTCAGAAGGGTTTGGTTCACAAACTGGAGGAACTTGCAATATTCCTGCTCTAACGCCCTCTCTGTACATCCCCAACCGTAGTGTTGAGGAACATGAAAAAAAAAGCAAAATAATGTCGTCCACGTCATACATCAAGTTATTTCATTGTCAAGTTGGTACTGGGTAAAAGGACATAAGTACGAAGTTCCTGCCGGGCAAAGCCACGGCCCCATACCCCAAGTAGGCTAGATGATGGATCTTGAAGAAGATGATTGAGGATGCCAAACGAGCACAGGACAGTACCGAAAAACCCTCGTACTAGGTGGAGGATTCATTGGATAAAACTTTAATACCGAAAGATAGGAGCATCGGTCAGGCTAGTCGCAGGCTGTGCATGAGGTGGTGAATCCGATGGCGCTGCGACGTGGTCGGACTCAGTTCATCAGCCCAAATGAACAGAACTTCGGAGGCACTGTCGAGGCAATGAGAGGAAGAGGGAACTTCGAAGTTGATTTCGGTGATCCCCGATCAGACATTTCAACCTGCTCCGACGCGAATCATGTTACTGATTCGTGTCTTCACCTCAAACACCGGTTCAAACTTCGCTTTGTCCTTGCCCTGCCCTCGCCGTTTGACTGCGAGAGAAAAGCAAAACGTCAGCAATTCACCAGTTCGGCGATTTTACCCGCACAAAGTCCGCCTCCTCAGTCCCTCAAGCCTTCTCCAGTTTGAAGATCTCCGAATCCATCCGGCTGCTTTCCGCCCGCCCGGGCATTAAATTGTGTGCACTCAATTTCGCGCGTTGACCCGAATGACCGATTTAGATTTCCTCAGTCATTAACTATGGTGCAAGGACGGACCTTGACCCAATGAAGTAACGCTCAACATGGAGTGAGAACCGGACGAATGCACGGATACTAGTACTGATGCCGGCCTCAGCGGAACTTTGTACCTGGTCTGTATAGGCTGATACTGTGTTATTTCAATCAAATCGACCTGGGGCGTGATGCATGACCCAAATTACCGATTCGACCACGGTCGAAATTTTGCGTGACAGGCCTAAAAAAAATCAACCAGAGCACGGAAAATTTGGATTTCTCACGTCGCGGGCGCAAATTTAGGCGTTTTGGACTGCGTGACGGATTTTAGGTTCGGCCAGCGGGGGCGTGACGCGTGACCTTTGATTGAAATTCCTGGTACCGACCTAGGGACCAGGTCTCAAACCTGTAACCCTGATCGGCAAATTTTCCCGTCTCGATCATGACGGGTCATTGTTTAATTACCGGATCACGCGCTTCCTACTGTATTTTTTCGTTCAATTCGACAGGGGGGGTGACGCGTGACACCCGGAACATATTCGACAGCGGCCAAAATTGGCGTGACAAAATCGCAAATTTCGACAATTTCGACGTGAAATTTCACAAAACCAGCACATCCAGGCGAACCTCGCGGCATGTCACGCTGGGGCAATTCAACAACTACCCCTGTGATGCGTGACACCACACCAAAATTCCTCGTCAACAACCCCCCCTGTGATGCGTGACCGTCGAATTGAATGTAAAAATACAGTACCTCCCTCAAAACCCTGTAACTCAGACGGCAGAAAATTGTGTCTCGATCATGACGGCATATTTAAGAACACCGGACCCCTATTTCGCTTCAATCATTTGAAATTTCAGCAAACCTCATGGTACATTGAGTGCATTTGGGAGTTCAGTAACCCTATTAGGTTTGTTTAAACAATGGACGTCTCAATGCCAATCACGGTTCAAATATTGTTTGGATTAAACACCCGTTGAACGGTTTGAACAGCTCGCGAAAAAGAAGGCTACTCCGAGGCTCGAACAGACGACCTCCGTGAAACGTTGATCTGTAAGAAGATATCGACATAACAAATGAGCCAAATAAGCATTTGCAGCAGGTGAAAACAACTTGCCCTGTATGTGACTGTCATCGAAGATGCATTTCCGATTTGGCCAAGTCCAACACATGTTGTGCAGCCAGTGTCTGAAGCCTTCTATCAACATTATCACCCATTCAGCTCAATGCAGAAATGGTTCAAACCTTATAAGATTGAACCAAGCACCAGAAATTGGTTCAGTTTCATTCAAATTTGGCTGACTTGATATTCATTAATCTGGCATGTCAGAATATTACCAGCTTTAGACGATGGTCTACTATTTCAATCTAATTTGGGTGAAGCTTATTATTTTTTTAAAAACCATGGGGACAACTCACAGGCACTGTCCTGCAATTTGAATGTAATCAATGCTCTTTTATACATCATTAGGGTTGTAACGGATGCCTGAAATTTTATCCACCTCACCTCTTGATGCCTCTCAGATAGGCATGGGCCCTTGTCATGGGAAGAAGAAGATCATGGGAAGAAGAAGAAAATAGACTTGAGAGAGCCAAAGAAAAAAGGATGGGATGAAGACTGCTATCAATGTATCTAGGTTACAGTGCCATGGAACCATGTCAGCTTTATGGTGTAGTGGTCAATATCGCTCCCCGTTCTTATCTCTTGCCATCACTGAGAACTGCCGGGTTCGAATCCCCCAAATGCCAGCGCTTTTTGGCAAACCGTTTGAACAGTGTTCATCGGTGTTCCATCCTTGTTTGTGATTTGTTTAAACATGTCACTTAAAACAGTGTTTCAAAATTGTTTATCCCTGCAACTGACTGGACCCTCCCATTCCTGAACAAAATTTGAACAATGATTGGCATTGGAACGTGAATTGATTAAGCAAACTTAATAGAGATTTATGGGAGTTGGAAATACTAAGGTTTTTGGATGTCGGATCGTTGGTATAATCGTTGGTATGATCTTTGGATCTGTCATTATTTGATGCGGCGGATCGGGAGTGGAGTTTGGATTCAGCCTGCGAGCTAAGGCGCAAAGCCGGCTGACTAAGAGAGTGCGCGAAATGATGCTATTAATTCATTCTTCCTTCCACCGCACTCTCATTTTTTGCAAGTGTGAACTTCATTGTCTTTATTTTGTCTGTGTTTTAGCTCTTCTGCCTCTGAATCTCTCCTCAAGCTTCTGGCAACTCCTGGGATCTGAGATCTGAGGATCCAGACTCGACGAATATGCCAGACTCGACGAATATGCCGAGCCCAGAATCCGCTGGATCCACTTTATGTACTGGTTAAACCGGCTACGCGAATCACCGAGGGTATCTAGTATGCTCTGAGACTCACCCCTGGGGGCCGACTGTACTCTGGGGATGGCAGGGTAAAAAGCAAAGAGAAAAGTTTGAAATACAAGAGTGCGCCGCGGGCACTCCGCACCCCCGGCACTTCGCCTCGGAGGATCTGTCGTGCTTCAACAAGCGAGGTACGAGCTCATCTGTTGAAGTGTCTGTCTACGAGACACTACTGTTGTACCACATCTCTCCACGTTCAACTGAGTGTCCATATATTGTATTGCCTCGGTGAATGAACAACAGGGAAAAGTTAGGGCTTTTGCTCCTCATAACCTCGACTCCTTCCAAGACATCTCTCCTGGGGGCTATCACTGTTATACCTGATACCAATATTCCTAATTATCTTTGGATGGTTCGCTGGCTGCTTTCCATCCTACCCCTATCTGAATGTTTATCTATCCCTTCAAGTTTTGGGTCTGAATGCTCGTCATACTGTAGTTAGCCAACTTGTTTATTCTTTGAGGGGATTTAACAATTGTGGGGCCTTTCCAGAAGAGTCTCATGAAAGCTTTGGGATTTTCTTTGTCTTGGTGCACCCGCCGTCACAGTTGCTTTTTTTTTGGACAGCCTGCCGCATGATCGCATGACTAACTTCTTACCACAAGTTGCAGGTCACCTTTGCAGATTTTGAAGGCAACCAACGCTCTGCAAGCTGGCTCAAGTCATGATACCACCATAATGCTATGAAAAATTGCGTCCCTGAAGCACAAGTCACGACCTGAATTGAAAGTCTGCAATTACTTAATCATCGACAAATGACTGTGGTAAAAAATGGATTTAGATGTTTCAACAAAGAATGATTTATGTTTATAGGTATCATAGCTGGCCCCATTCTGGAGCAGGAGGGACAGCAGGGTCACAAGAGGAAGCATATTGTCCCCAGTCGGTGTTGTGGGCATACCATCAAAATTCAGAGTCCGACGTGATTGCCAGTCATGTCGTTGGTATTGATGGCAGTATTGATCTTGGTATGTTTATTGGGATTTCCAACTCCCAAATTTCTTGGGTACATTGCCCATGAGCACGTTAAAGTATGCAACCTCATGAGACTATTAGTATAAAGTCTCTTGCCTTTGCTGATACGCTACCACATGATGGAGTTCAACTGAGCGGCACAAAATCTATAAGTCCAGTTTCAACACAATTCTGTTCAACTTATGCCTCAGGGATTTTCCCCAAGCAGCATGTGGTCCAGAGTGCTTACAAAATCTCGATTGGAGTTCTGGGGTCCTGTGAGTGGGTCAACATATCTCCTGTGTCTTGGTTTCCCTCCACAACTTATCTCTTTTGGTAATGATTTAAGTCACTAAGTTACATGTACAGTGCCTTGGTGTGCTCTGCTGGGGGGCATCAACATTTCGAGCAGTGGTGGCACATAGCGTCACCCGCGTTTTTCTTGTTCAAAATCCAGTGGCATGCTCAGGAAATACACTGCATATGCTACCGCTTGCTCAGAAATCACATCTGTATGCATAAATGTATTAGCATTGAAGGAGGGATATAAGGTGTCAAATTAACCAAGGTAGGGGTAGCAGTCGGCTGTATCGGTACCAGGGGGTGCCCGGAGGGCCTTATGAATAATACAGTAGGCGGTTAATTGCTAGTCTCTCCTAAACAGACACTTCAACTCAAAGCTCGTACCTCGCTTGTTGAAGTCTGTTGCTTACCGAGGAGGTCCGATCGTGATAGAATCTTATTATATAATCGTCGGAGCTTGAGATGCAAAAACGCTTGCCAACATTCTATATTAGTCTGAATCTGTTGGCATACCCCTTGCCGCGACTCATATTTCCGTGATCGCCGAGTGACCACACGTGATATTCCCACGGTCCCAGTTGGGATTTCGAGGCCGTTTGGGACCCTGGAGCTATGGTTTGCTCCTTTTCAGCCCAGAATCAATTTTAATAGTATATCGAAGGCGCATGGAACAAGAATTGGATTTTTCTGAGCTGTCTTTGTCCCTGAATTTCGGTTTCTCGTCAGAAAAGACTGTTATAGTTGTAATGCCGTGTAAAATAGTGTGAACTTCTGTCACACCTTCTAAATATTATTAATATTGAAATATATGTCTGAGTACGTTTGAGGTGATTTTTCTTCCGCTGGTCCAGGAAAATGGCGAAAATGGGTGGTTCGCCCCAATTGGTACCGTGGGAATATCACGTGTGGTCATTCTGCGATCACGGAAATCCGAGTTGCGGTAAGGGGTATGCCAATAAAATCAGACTCCATATAAAAGTTCATTGATATCAAAAAACTTGTGGAGTCTGACTACAGGAGACTAATTCTATATATTTTTCATTAAATAATCCTCCATCACGGATGCCGGGTACAGAAATAGCATCTCCAATTTTTTTTCGAGGCTCATGTTGAGATAACAAGCTAGACGCGTTTCTATATGGACTTATTTCTATTCGCAATTAACGGACAATTAATTACTTACCGTACCAATAGAAATTTTCCTAGCTTACATATACATCTCAGTTGGCTTGTTTATGCCCACTGAGATGTAAGTCCCCTCGTTATATTCCTAATTACTTTTTTTTTTTTTTCGTTCAATTCGACAGTCACACGTCACACCGGAATTTTTGACCCCGGCAATAATTTTTTCTCGATTTATGGGATTTTCTGGGGCAGGGCCGTGTCACGTGACTTGTCGAATTGAACGAAAAAAAAACAGTACATTATACTCATTGTACCTAGCTCTTCTTATTATTATTTCTAGATACTAATATATTTAGTTGACTTGTTTACGCCCACTGAGATTTCTTCTTATTATTTCTAGCTCCTCTGTCTTGTGCCTCCTAGAGCTCATTTGACACAGTTTTCAATATTTTGGTTGCATCGGCCAACGTGTCACATCAATGTCACACTACTCTGCTCGGTGTGTCGCGACTGCGATTCCCGTTCTTTTTTTCGATATTGTGAAGAGACAAACAGTCGATGCACACCCATTAGACCTCTCTTGAGTCTTAACTTTGTACGAAAGCACTTTTTCTGTAAATCAAGTTGCGAGATTCAAACTCCGATGAATAAGATTCTAACACGGACCGACCCCCACGGTAACAACCGGACTAGTTAATCGCCGCCATCGAGACCAGAAGTAGTCTTTGCGTCTTCATTCTTTTGACTTCTTTCAAGCTTGATGTCGCATTGTGCTATAATGAAGGTAGTCTGTCTCAACTGTCCCAAGCAGCATAGACAATTTTGACGTCGCATTGTGCTATAATGAAGGTAGTCTGTCTCAACTGTCCCAAGCAGTATATTTCAGGACAATTTTGACAGAGGAGTCGTAAATATCCGGGGGGAGATCAGAACTGTCGGGTTGCGCCGCATGAAGTCTGCTTCTCTGATTTCCGCATGCAGATCCCATACGCCGCCATTAGTAAATAGGCTATGGGTTCACTGGCGATGACTCCACAAACACCAGCGACCTCCTACCCACACAGGTCCAGAGCCCGACAAACCAAGGTATGAGCGGCTAAGAGTGCCGAATTCTGAAACTGTTACGAAGCCTCGCAATCATGGTTCAAATTCGTTGATTTATTTGGACTGGATCTGCTACGGTCCTACCATAAGCCCTCGAACAGTACCAGCGTGGGTCTCGAGCTTCGGGCGCCGCACCAGTGCGTGAGGGCACTGCTCCTCGGTGCCCTCCTCTTCTTGTGTCTTTGATTTTTTCGTCGCTCTTTAATTCTGGGGACACTGGATTAGTCCATTCGTGCGTGATACCCAAAGTGCATACCACACCTTCATTACGACGCACTTAAACAACTTGACGGACTGTAGACTTAATCTACTAATACCATGTGCATTTGCATATGTATTTTTGGGATACTTTATATTCGCACATACTTTGGACTTGAGTCACTTCCTTCACTTCCTTCTGGAATATCTTGCAAAAAAGAATACACTAAATGCATGAAACTCCCAGACCTCACTTTCACCTCACATACATTATTCGCTGTGGATTTCTATCAAGGTTTGAAGCGAGAATGATTAGAAAGGGTATTGATCCGAAATATTCCCATTATGATTCCGTTTCCTAAAGCGGACATCGCTTGCTTCTCTCCTTTCACTACCAGCTGTAAACACGTCGATCTGCGCTCTCAGGTCCTCCTATAATGTACTACATGTCTAATTTTCATATTCTATTCCGGAAGCTGCGTATTTACTGCTCCGCCTTGAAATTCGAGTTCGGACTCCGAGTCCAGGCTTCTCAGGAATAAGGACTCAAAATTCTGTAAAATGGCTTTTATAGTTACGATTACAGTCATGATCTGCTACGCAAGTAACCTAGGTCTCCTGCAGCATAAATTGAGCATCAGAAAATGATGTGATTATTCGCGGGGTTTGGTCTTTGAGGTCTGCCGAGTCCGTGGGGTTAATCGATTCCCCAGCAAATCTTCGAAAAAGCGAATTGGCCACATATCATTGGTGCCTCGTTGAGCGGGTATTTTGGTAGACGCATGAGGCCCTTCTTGTGCTTTTATCGTCTGATCAATGATTCCATGAATTATCTGGCCCTCTCCGAGTCGTTCCCAAATTGAAATACCTTGCGGATTTTTTCTGCTGCTTCTGTAAGTGCTTTAGCGTCTGCAGTGCGCCCCTGTTGTTTACACGTTGAAGCCAAGTCGCTCATGGTGGCCAGGGTCTCCGGATGATGGCTCCCTAGGAGCAACCTTCGTCGCACCATCACCGTCAAATGGAGCTCTTCTGCATCTTGGAGTTTCCCCAGGTGCTGATACGTGTTGGCGAGGTTCGACATCGCTGTCAGAGTGTCTGGATGAATACCACCTAAGGTGTTCTTCAGCCCCTCGACCACCAAGACCCCTGCCTTCATTGCCTCCTGGAACCGTTCCAGAAGATGATATGTCGCCCCCAGATTGTGCATCGCGAGCAAGGTGTCTGGATGTTCCGCTCCCAAAATCTGTTTCCTTCGCTCCGCGACAACTAGGTGGATCTCCTTTGCGTCCTCGAAACGACCGAACTGCTGGTATACCCGACCCAAATTGTTCATCGAGTTCAAGGTATTAGGATGGTCAGCTCCCAAGACACGTTTCATGTCCTGCGTGACGGTCGCTCCGAGTTCGGCTGCGTCGTGGTACTGCCCAAGGTCATAATAGATCTTCGCCACATTTCCCATGGTGGTTAGAGTATCTGGATGACTCTTCCCCAAAATCGTCCTCCGTTTCTCCATCACCAGTATGCTGGTATTTTTGGCCTCAGTTAACTGTCCCAAGGCATGAGATGTTTGGCCCAGATACGCCATTGTGGCAAGCGTATCTGGATCATCCTCGCCGAGGACCATCTTGCGCAATTCTAGTACGACCTGCGCAATCGCCTGGGCCCTCTTTGGTCGGCAATGTCTGGAAAAATTATCCATCGCGGTCAGGGTGTCCGGATGATCATCGCCCAAGGCCTGGCGCTGCTCCTCTACTTCTTCCTGCAGCGCTGCCAGTTCTTCACCGGAAAGGGGTGGTACATGTCTTCGCTGTGGCTGGGAATTTTCGAATGATTCAATAGGCTCTGCCTCGACCGAGATGTGATTGTCGGAAATTGTGGGGGTAGACATATCCTCTGCATCCATGGATATGGCGGATATGAGATTGGTGATTGTGTCATGAATATGGCGTACTGTGGGCCGGGACTTGGCATCTTTAACCCAACACATTTCGGCCAAAGACCAGACGGAATCAGTGAGTTTGGGGAACTCATCCGGGTCTGGCCGCTCTGGCCTGACATCTAGTCGAAATACCACCTCCAGAAAATCCCAGTATGCAACCTGAGACATGGGATTTTCATCGGTGTAAAGCTGAATAATGAACTTGAGTAAAGTGTCAAAGCCTACTCCAAAAAAAGAGAGTGAGTACCTCGTAAATCGTCATACCAAACGCATACACGTCGGATGCCGGTCTGACCGGCGATCCAGCAAGTAGTTCAGGTGCCATCCAGTTGCGGCTTCCCAGCACTTGACTATCTCCTTCCTGGTTTGAGCGACTAGTAACGTCGGCCTTGACGCGTGCAAGCCCAAAATCGCACAAAAGGGCCTTCTCCGACGCGTCCACCAGGACATTGAGCTGATAATACGTTGGTGGACAGGGAGTAGAGTTTAAATTGATTTGCGCACCCCTTTTAGATCTCCGTGACAAATCTTTCGCGAATGTAAGTATTCCAGGCCGCGAGAAACATCACAAAGCTAGCGAAATTAGCTTCACCTCATTATCGAAATCAATCCGGACATACAATGTGGATAGGATCAACCGTAGGTGTTTGAGCCAAGAACTGTCGGGCGTTGTGTGGAACGTATGGCATCACAATGAAAGGCTTGTCGTCGAGCGTATTTGCTCCTAGGAACTGAAGAATATTCGGGTGGCGGAGGCTTAGCCAGATCTACAGGAAATGCGTGAAAAATGATCAGCATTAAAGTGCAACAGGACTCCGTACATTGATTTCTTTCCGTAATACCTGTATGTATACATATGTTCAATGAATGAGACTGATTCCAGGAGTCTGGTTAAAAATGCTGACCGCGACGTTTGGGGCAACTCCGCCCACACTCTGCAACATTTTGATAGCAACATCTGCTCGGTTCCATGTCCCTCGATAGACTTTGCCACTATAAAAACCTCAGAAACCGTAGTCTGGAGTCACATAACAGAAGCGCACAATCCCCCTGCACCGATTTCGGAGCCATAGTCGACTTCGAAGGACGGAATCATCCAGCTTTCTAGCTCCACCTTTTTCCCGCTGGCCGAACTCAGGTATTGGAGCGTGTGAGAATAGAATTGTCGCTCGGGGTCGGTCGACTGGGGCAAGTTATCTAGTCGCCGTTGAATGGAAACCATCATTGCAATCATATTGTTATGACTGATTTCTATGGGACGAGGACGAATTGAGCATTGAAAATTATCGTGCAGAAGGGAACTGACCCAGCGTCGCACGAAGATCGACTTGGTTTTTCTCCAGGCTGTGTAGTTGAGCTTCCAACACATCCTTATCTTTTTTATGTGCCGCTTTATTGCGCGCCAGCATCACTTGTACATTCACTAGAGAGGAAATCTATTTGTTGAAGGCCTAAGTCAGCGGTAGGCGCGCCCGAAATCAGAGGCAATGACCTGGAAAGAATCCACGACGGTTTGTATCCTTTTATAAAATCCTTCAATCCCCGCAATGCGGGTGTCTTTGGTTAACAGTGACTTGAAGAATCCAGCAGCTTGCTCTTTGTGAACGAATCTGTGGACATCTTCTAACAGTCTATGTCCGGTGTCAGCATGGCCTGATCTGCTGCACACAGAAGATTCTCACATATTCAAATCTCGGAGAGGCTTGGACGCATTGGTAGCGATGAGTCTCGAGTGCTTGAATTCGGCGTCTAGCGTTTCGAGAAGCTGGCCAATCGCTTCACCGAGGACCTCGAGCTGTTTCTTACTCGCTTGGACTTGCTGAATCTCCGATACAATGAAGCGTAAGACAGTGAATGCAGTCAAGATAGGAGAAGGGGAGATTCCAAGGATTGCGTCCATGGCGAGGTGAGAGCGGTAGGTGGCAGATGTCGGAAAAATATTCTTAGCCTTATAAGCCGGCGTCATGATCATGTCATAATAAGGCGCTTCATCAGAGTTTTGACACGCTGCTTGTCAGCTTGAACAAGGCCAAACAAGGTCAAAAAAGGTCAAACAAACCCGCAAACTCGCAAGCTCACAAACCATGTCCGAAATTTCACAAGCTCACAATTTTTCCTATTTTTTTTTTTTCCTTTTTGAGGCTCGTCCCACACTTGATTTACGATTTCGTGGCATGTGTTTTCCCACTTTGTGAACTTTTTGACCTTGTGAGCTTGCTGACAAGCTCACAAGCCGCCCGAACAAGCTGCAAGCTGCCTGTCAATTTGCTGAAGTTAAGAGATTGCCGACAACATTATACGGCACTCATCTGACAGCCCGTGGGATTATTAAGTTACTATAGTGCAGACGCACCCTCTAGCCTGAGCCGCCATTCCTGCCTGCCTCTGTGGTGCTTCATCGCACCCTCTGTTACTAATGCACAATTTCTGGCCCAACTTTCGCTCGTACCGCACAAGCTTCGGACACTGAAGGTTCAAAGGACGGATGATCGGCCTATACACGTGGCGTGATTCTGTTGTCTGACGGTGGGAAATCAGGTCACGTCGCGACGCGACACGATGTGTCGTGTCGCTTCACTTCTTGACTTTTAGTTCAATTGAACTTTCTGGCAAGGGGAAAAATCATGGGCCAAAGATCTCATCGAAGCTGCGACGAGACTGCCATTCCACTGCCCTGTTTTGGTTCTGTCGCACTCTATTTCTGCGAGAATTACGCCAAACTTGTGCAGAGACCCATGTCGGAATGGTTACAAGGTGAAATTGACTCATCTGACAAGCTCTATTTGTTACACAGCCGTCGTGAACCCCAAAAAGGACAAGGCACCAACCCAAGTACTTCCTGTCTGCGGCACTACCTACACGGCTATCCCGGCCGTCATCGAAATTTGATAGGTTTCCTTTGGATCCCGAAGATCCGTATATTTAGCGGACTCCGACGAAAAACCGTTCGGAAAATCATGGTTCCCATCAATTCGCACGGAAAGCGATGGAAAACCCACATGAATTTGGGTGGAAATGATGCATCAGTTCGGGCAAATCAACTGATGGTGATCATTTCGATAGGAATCCAACGGATATACGGCCCGTTAAATGTCGATGACTGCCGGGATAGCCGTGTAACTTCGGTGAAGACTGCGAAGTACTGCGAGGCTATATCGTCCGTTCTGCTCTCTACTCACCTTTTAAGCCGTGGAAGTCTTGTGTTATGTCGACCATGCGGATCAACCTGTGCCCCAATCGGAGCGGTTGTGTAGGTTTTGTAGATCGAAGATTGAGATTCCTGAACACGCTTTGAGCTCATGCGAGTCTTCGACCGCATTGATTGATCTTTGAGCTGTGTCTCTCGGGATGCTCTGATCTGATCTGCAACTTACAACACCGAATGGTGGAACTCTCAAATACTGAATTCCTCAAAGCCATTATTTATCCAAGATCGACTATCGCACTCGTTACTAAGTATGCAATTGATGTCCTGGAGTCATTTTATGCCGTTGCCGTGTTTCGTCTAGATACTTGAGAGGCTAACCCATTGATGTGCTGACTTATTCTTTCGCTTTTTTATATTCATTTAGTTCTACCGCGGCGAGTCTGACTACGTCCATGAGCTCGGCTTGATGGATATAGGAGGGCCCAGGGACGAAGGTGTAAATAGTGTGTGTACACCGGGAAGATTCCTGGAACCGGCGTTCATGAGTTGGACCGGCCGTGTAATCCTACCTACCTACCTACCCTCTTCTTCCGTGTGGTACTGCGCATGAAACCCAGTCTGTCGAGCTGTCCCCGCCGTGGAAGGTAGTCTAGGGCCATACCCTAGCTCAAAGACTGGGTAAGTGTGAAGTACCACACAGAAGAAGAGGGTAGAAAGTCAATCCTTTCATGTTGCCTCTCGTCTCTCGTCCTTCTGCAATGGTGCATTTATGGCTCACTTGCTGCCGGTGTTGTAGATGTACTAATAAACCTGTTGTGTGATTATCATTGGCACAAAATGTACTCCCAATTTTCGCCGTGTATGCTAGTGGCTGTGTCTTTCTACCCCCTGGGGGGTGATGCGGTCACGTTACATGTCAGACGATGTGCTGTATTTTTATTTCTGGGAAATTTACACTTCTATAGGCGCACTACTAAATGTCCGCATTAAACTATGACTACAGGTCATACATTGACAAGCCAGAAAATTGAATCATTGATTTGTAACCCTGTAAGTACAACTTTATTCTATATTGCTACGTTTCCCGGTGCTACGTTTCCCGGTGCTGTGGGAATAGATTCTTGAGTTGAAGAACCATGTCACCGTCTAGTATGTCAAACACAATAAACTCGCCAGCCTTGTCAAAGTCTGGTACCAGGACCGCCCCACAGATGATTGAATGAACAGAAATGAATTCGGTTTGCTTCCTGGCCTGAACCTGATGAAACCGCAAGGCCTTGTCTATACGTTTCAAAGGACCAGTCAGAGCATCCAACGGTAGGATGAGCGCAAATGGATGCGACTTCTTCTCTACCATGCAGGAAAATAGGTAAAGCAATCGGGCAAAGAATGGTTTAGGTGCTGCTTCAACCAATACGCAGTCGTAACGTGGGTTGCCATTGAATTTTGGGTTGCATTGTAGATAGTCTGTCATGGAGGTCCAAGCACTGAGTGATTCATAATGAACTTTGAGGAATTGAAAGGGCACAATCTAGATATTGACCAAGCATCAGTCAATAATATTTTATGCAAGAATAAAAACTTACTGTCTCTGTGCTGTCAAACCTCAGACATTTTCCGCTGGGTAAGTTGTATCCAAAAGCTGGCAAAAATTCGGAGATGAAATCCCCAAAATCATTTGAAGGCAGGGTCTTCGGACATGGCTTGTTCTATTGTCCAGAACAAGAGCGGTTTGAGCTTCAACCCAATATCAATGTTTGATAATGCCAATGCTTCCAGATCCTTGGGACCCTCTGCCGCATCTAGGTCCTCATTGATTGCATCAATCTGGTCCTGAATGAACATAGCAACTGTGCGGCGGTAATCCTGTTTCACCAGCTGAATGTTTTTGTTCTGAGTCTCTTCGTCAAAAATGATCAAGTTTAACTTACCTGCGGAGTAACATCTTTGAAGTTGGTCATTTTGTGGTAGGTGTTTTGGACTGCACCATACATGGATTCACTTGTCTTCATTCCAAAATTCTGACTCGCGCCCTTTTTTTTGATATCATTGAATGCATGATGACAAGCATGGAATTTCAGAAAGTTCCAATTCTTATCTCCATGGTCCATTGAAACGGTGCACTCGACTGCCGCCTGTGCTAGAACTGAGCTAGAGTGATGCTAACACCAAACCAACCAACCAACCAACACACACACAACACAGTGTGGACTTGAGTTCAGGTCTATGTCGCAATATACGGCTAAGATTGAATCAACACTATTGATATTGGAATGAATCGAACTTCAGAGTCTGTTTAGGACTTGTGGGAGGCAATGATAGCTGATAAACAACTGAATTGGGCTACCAAGTCACCAAAGCAACAGGGTTTACACTAGGGGACAGTCAAATCAATAATTTTGATGAAGGTTATAGTAAGCCCCCAGAAATGATTGGGATGCAAAGTAGACCTAATGGAGGTCCTTCTGGATTTTTTTTCAGCCCGATCTCACAAGCCGTTCCTGAGATAAAGGGGTATTTATAGTGGTCAACCTCCAAAACAATGGCCGTACCCCAAAACCTATAGTAAAATCGCGAAAATATTCCTATAGACTCTTTTCAATGAGCTGAGTATGATGCTGCTTTTTCCAAAGAATTTCAACGAGTGGTTCCTTCAAAAATAGCCTGTGAATTCTGTATCACATGTGTCACTGTCACATTGTCACCTGGTTCAACTTCGAAGAAGCAACAGAATCCGGCCCACTCTTTTGTTCTGGGTCGCATATAGCTGCCTATTGATCAGGAGTGCATCCTGACTCCCCCCATCATGCCTCCCAGGAAGAAACAGACCTGTAACATCTCTGGCTTGAAAAACCAGGGTGCAACTCAATCTCCTGTTCCTGATATTCCATTGGATCCTACACCTTCTCCCTCCCCCCTAGTAAACCCCAAGCATAAAAATAAGGCTCATGCCGGGCCAAACACTGAGTTCCACCCTACCATATACTTTGACAGCTTACGAGTTGACTGGAGCCAGGAACATCAAGTGGTCGGATGCTTGTCCATCTGAGGTCATTCGCAAATTTATCAACTGTTCCTGGTGATTTATAAGTGCTTATCGGTTGGGATTGACTGGATGGGCTGCAGATTGGGCTGTAAAGAAGTATAGGGGACTCCACACCATTTCTGAGCAGGCATTGAGGGCTTTGGAGGCAACAGGAAGGCTAAAGGGGCCAAGGATAGGTACACACAATTTTTGTTCAAAGTCGCCAAAAATTTGGCCATACATAATTTCTCGTGGAAAATTTGCGAAAATATTGTTTTAGCCTTATTTTGAGGTGCTGAATCTGATTCTGAAGTCAGCTAAGCTCTCTATTAAGTATATAAATTACTGGGTGATTTGATGATTTTGACTGTCCCTGTAACGGCCTTTGTACTTACCGACAATGTTCAACCGGCGGTTGTACACATACCTATTTTCTGTAGTCTTACGATCTAATTTAGCGCGTGCGCTTATCTATACAAAAGCTTAGTCATGTCACATGTAGTATTAGTCCGGATCTACAATCCGAATATACTTCACTTCTACTACCATAATCGCTCGACGCTCTAAGCTCTGTACTGACTCTCTTAACAGTCATAGACCTGAGAGACTAGTGACCATTGGTGCGTATTAGCTCCTATCTAATACTAACCTACTCGTGCATTTAGGATAACCTATGCCCCAAGCAGATATTCTGTCAGGGTACAGAACCTTGCTGTGAACAGATATTCTGTCGATAGGCAAGGTTATGGCGTAGGGCAACACCATTCAGACGGCTCAGACCCACTTAGACTCCCCGATACTCGCCTGTCAGCTCCCTCAGCGATTCCTAACTCAACAAGTATTTGTAGAGCTTCAAGCAGCCCAGCATGTCCTACAAAGGTGGACACATTGGGAACACTGAAACCCTGGCCGGTATCAACTTGGATTCCTCAAGTTCATCCGTGGAAAATGTATCGTGGAGGAGAGATTCCCCCCCCCCCCCCCCCCCACTTCAGTATCTCATTCAATCTACCTACTACAGATGATCATACCTTGATCGTGCCTGAGGATAGGTACTTACCAAGCCCCACTTTATACACTGATAACTCAACTACTCAGCCAGGACCGATGGAGCAGACACCTTCGACGTTATGAACTTCAAGGACAGACTCCTCTGGGTTGGAGATACAGTGCCTGGCGAGATTGATGGCGGAGTACAAGAGAATGAACAGATTGATGGAAGATGCCAATGAGTCGACAGTGCAAGGGGCTTTGATGTTGTCGCTGAAGGCGACGTTGATGGAGGATGACTTGATGGAGTTGAAACCAAGAGCGGGAGGGTTACAAACACGCTGATTTGCATTGGAACAGAAACTGCTAGAGTGCACGGGTAGAATAATCAGCGAATTACAATATTTTTTGCAGAGATCAGCAGCGTTAGTGCCGGGACATACTTCAGAGTCAACCCAGAGGACGCCATTTTCCCCATCCTGGAGGGGACGGGAGATATGGCCCAATTGCTGATGGCTGGGGAGATTGTGAGGAGCAGAATTGTGCTGGCACAAGGCTTTATCAGGAAGTATGCCAAGGAGCTTCGTAATCCTGACCGGATAGAAGACTACTTGCCTGCCTTGACCGCCACTGCTTTAGGAGAGGATCTCAAGACTCCTGGGCACGGACTCTCTGTAAGGACTAGTTCTCACTCCTAAATACACGGACATTTTACGACTGATCCCTTCTCTTACTTGTACTAAATCCCTATCTACTAGCATAGTCCTGTAGATAGACGTCTGAATGTGGTAGTCAGTATTAGTCAGTGATTACCTAATCTATCTACACTTTACTCAAAACTCTCGCCTCGCGCTCTTTGCCTGACTCGTCGAGATCCTCCGAGCACAGGCATCGTGCACCAGGCGACCCCTAATTACTTCATTCTTTGGCCCTTTCAACTAGCTAATTTACTTCGTACAGATTGGTTCGTGCGAAAGGCCACGTATACAAGATTTACAGCCAGGCTTCATCGAATATTCGTGAAGCCGATAGAACAACGCTGTGGGGCAAGGATATCCTGCCCCTAGTTGATCTTTTTAGGCTGTAGACCGCGTTCACGGGGTCTTTACCACAATCATTCGCTCCACGCGCTCGCTGGGAAAATCCTCGTCTACGACTTCTATTTTGAGAGCTTCACCCAGAGCTCACAAAGTGGACTCACTGGGAAGTTGTAGGCAGCCTGGCTGGTGCACGAGATAACTACAGACTTAACCGATCCCGAGGACGAGGATCGATACCTTTTCTTAAGAATCAAATCCCTTTATCGCCCTATCTGGAGTCTGTTAGATCCCGCCTACAAGCCCCCACTCGGGCTTCCTTAGCTAAGGCTGTACACTCAACTGCAGAAGGGGATCCTGCCCCTCCGGCCAGCGCTGACACCGCCTTATCGTGGAGATCTCGTCAGCGGATCGCCTCAAGATCGGCTTCGAGATCCGCCTCTCCGTGCAAAGGATCCTCAGCCCAGCCTCTGAAGACCAAACCAAGAGGATCCCTTAAACCAGCGTCCAAACCTAAGAGCGGCACGGATAGGACCACCATCTTTAAGGGCTCCATCGCGTCCAAGTCAAGTGATCGCCCGCCAATCGGGACTTCAACTAGTTGAGCCCCTGCTCCTAGTCAATTCAGCCCCATTACTGTTACATTCGGTAACGCTATTAGTTCCCCGAGGAATTTGGAGCTACGTGGCAACGACGCTTTCGAGGTCAATCCTCCACTTAAGCCCGTAATGTCTACGACTGTAACCGTGGATGAGTCAACAATGCCTGGAGCGCCTGCAACTCTACCCTCGAGCAAGCCACAAGATCAGTCCCAGGATGTTCTGACGACATCCTTCCCGCCGAATCCCGGCATGGAGCGAGGTTATTCCCTTTCTAAGATGGCAGACTTGAGGATAGAGTATACCGAGGAAGCCGACGACGAGACATCTCTATTCTCAAGGATGACTTGGATCACCGGCAAAAAGAGTTTGGAACCACGAGACATACTGGATCGAGGCTTGAGCTCAGCTAGCCCTCGACCACGCTTCGCCCTCGAGCCTGCCCTCGCCCTCCGTCTGGAGAGGACTGTGTGGGAAATGCAATCATTACTCAAGAGAGCTTCGACTCTAGTCTCTGGGAGGACAACATGGTTTGTTATCGACCCTCACGATGCTCTCCTACCGATTCTCAAAGGAGCGAATGACCTGGATGAAGTTCACATCGCCTGGACGGCGCTGAATAAGCGAGCAAGTCTGGCGCAAGCCTCATTTGAGAAATATGATGGTGAATACAGGACTGCAGATCCTAAGCTAAGACCCACGTCTCCGGCGTCCACGAATCAGGAGATTTACGATGCCTTCCCTCACGCGAAGGGTACCATCAGCAAGCTAATGTATTTGTACGATCATGTTCCGCACCTTCAAACTCTCCTCCCAAGCGAATACGATCCAGACACAGGATACCTTCCTGACTACATGTCAGCTCCCGAACGACTCAAAAGCTCGTTCCCCGATCGAGCCCTGGAGGAGCGCCCCTCCACGGTATATCATTCAGCTGCAGGCGAGAGGATGGAATGCGAAATGCCGCCGAGATCGAGCTGGGGAGCCGGGATGGAATTCGAACTCCCTGAGGAGCAGAATACGGTCGCCCTCCGTCACGACAGGAGGGTGACCATACGCGAACCTGATCCCGGACCGAGCCGCAGACACCTGGATGACGAGGAAGACTACCAACCTCAGTCTGTTAGCTCGGCTCAACACTGGGGAATGGCGAATACCTACAGCGCTACCTTCGGAACGCAGACCCCCTTCAAATCGTCGGAAGAATTCTTTCTTCCTAAATTACCGGCGCAGGCTGCCAAAAGAACGAGGGTCCCAGGACCCGACCTTCCGGATCCTCTTCACGGCATGGCTTCTAGCCGACCATACGGATGGAGGAATGATTCCATCAGCCAAGGATTGCAGCAAGGGAGATCTCACCTACCGGATGATCGATATGCTCGATGGACAGGCAGCACGGTATCCGCGGCGGATGGTCGCCAGCGTTACGCGAGTGCGGAATCCCATAACAGAAGGGGGAGAGAGACCCCTCCTCATTTATCGTCGTCCAGAGTACTTGTAGCAACGCAGGCTTATGCAGGTACTCCGGGAGATTCCAGAGACCCTCCAGGCTCTGATGGACGCGAAACGGGAGGACTATTCCCCTATCATGGTGAATCACGCCCTCCTCAGTGCCCTAGCGAGCCCTCTCGAGGCGGTGCTCTCGTCGGAGGAGCTGGCGGAGGCGGTGGTGATGACGGAGACCATCCCGGTGGTAGCCCACCGCGAGGGCCTGGTGATCCAAGGCCTCCAAGACGCCGCGAATTCGCTAACCACGGGGGAAACGATCCGCTGCAGGACTTCCACGGCCAAGGCCCCCCTGCTCCTAATCCTCCTGGTCCAGGAGGTAATGGGGGTGGAGGTGGCGGTGGAGGCGGAGGCGGAGGGAACGGAGGAAACGGAGGGATGAATTATCCCTACGTAGCCCCAGGAGCTCCCTACGGGACGATCGTCCCTACCATCAAGCCAGAAGTTAAAGTCGAGCAGCTACCGGAATGGGATGGAACTGACGGAACTGCCATTGACTACTTTTGGGACGTGACCCAGCTTGCTTCCCTAGAAGGGTGGATGCCCGAAGCCCTGGGCTACTGGTTGCCTTCACGCTTGAAGAAGGGATCCACGGTACAGATCTGGTTCTCGACCCTATCTTCCGTACGTCAGCGAGAGATGAGATCCCACTTCTTAGAATACCTACGCATAATCAAGGAGCGTTTCCTCGGGAAACGTTGGCAGATTGAAATGAATTTGCAATTTGAGCAGCAAGCTTTCCGCCAGGATGGTCACGAAAGGGAATCCCCGCAGAAGTTTATAGGCAGGCGTATTCAGATGGTGCGCATACTCGCCAACTCGGATGATGGAGGACCCTTGGAAGTCTTCCTAGTGATGCACGTTGCCCCCATTTCCTGGAGCACCATCTTAGTCCTGGAAAACATTAATTCTACCGAGGAGCTGTATGATAAAGTAAACGATCACCATGCAGCCTTGGTGGAAGCTGTCCACAAGGATTCCGGAGATACTCTGACGGTCCACAATCTCGCATCGACGTTGAGGAAAATGGGTTTCAGCCAGACTAACGCGCGGGGGACCCGTCGCGCTAATCTGGTTGCAGCCGCTAACGACTTGACGGAAGGTCATCAGACGGACGACATCGATGGGGAGGTAGTCGAAGAAGCTCACCTCCACTCGGCGGAGGATGGCACAGAGACGCTGCATCAGGTCTACCAGACGATGAAGCGGCGCCAACGGCCTCCGCCGAAAGGCGGGTACCCCTTTCCCAAAAATGACCACGTTACCACAAAAATGGGTCAAGCGCCGCCGTCGCCTTGCAAGGTGTGCGGCAGCGCCAACCATTGGGATCGCGAGTGTCCGGACTGGAATGTGTATATCGAAAAGCAAAGGAGGGGCGTCCTCATTGTATCCTCCGATCCGTTATCCGAGGAGACGGGTATGCTTTATCACAGCGCCTATTGTGTCCTACTCGAGACACGCATCAATGAGTCGTCTTTATGAGAACGGCGGCCCTCAGCCTCACGATGGACGACGTCGATACGGGGTCGAGGAGACATAAGCCCGATGCGACTCGGCTAGAATCACCAGACTTAGAATCAGAATTTGAAAAGGCTTATAGGAATATCGTACCGGACACCCTCTCGGCAGATGAAGCTCCCTCTTCATCAATCCCCAAACCTCCTCGACGCAATGCTTATAAAGTGCAGATCGAGGAGATTGAGGATGAATACTGGGAAACCCAGGCGCGCATGCCAAAAGCGCGCTCGAAGATCCTCGAGTGTGACGATGAGGATGGAGAGGAAGATGGGGAAGGAAGCGTGGAAGTCTTTCCGCCAGAGGAAGAGAGCGAGGAGCCGAAGGAGCTGGAACCACCGCCGGAAGAGCTGACCCCGGTCTACTTGAAAGCGAAGAGGTCACCGAGACCTGGGGACTCCGCTATCGGGGTTTCGGTGTTAGCTGTCCGTGGATGGGTTAACAGCCTGCAGGACGCGCCAGTTGACCTGCGCCTCAATTCTTGCGCCGACATCACCCTAGTCTCGGAGGAGTTTCACGGCGCACTGAGGAACCCGCCTCCGATAAGGGAAGGCCATAAGATGAGCCTCGCCCAGCTAACGGATCAGGGAACGATCATCAAAGGCTACACGAAGCTCAAGATATTCATGCTCACCTTAGAAGGAGAAGTCGTCTGCGCCGAAGCTGAAGCTTATGTGGTCAAGGGAATGTCTGTCCCAATACTGCTAGGGGAGGACTTCCAGCTGAATTACGAGCTGGGGGTGAGCCGTAACGTGGAAACAGGCACGAAGGTGCTCTTCGGCAGTACACGTCACAAAGTGGAAGCGACGGGAATAGACGCTTTTGAAGGACGAGCGGAGGCGCACGCCATCACGAGCGGGCTAAACACTCATGCAGAACGTGTAGGTAGAGCCAAGGCTCACCGACGAGCAAAAGAGTTAAGGCGTCGCAGGACTCTGAGAAATGGACGTGAGATCAAGACTTTCAGAGCCGCCATGGATTACGTAGTGAAGGCTCACGAATGCAAGGTAGTCCGGGTGGACGGCGACTTCCGTGAAGACAGAGAATGGCTGGTAGAAAGGAAATTGCTAGCGAATGCTGATGATTCATTTTTCGCTGTCGGAAATACCCTGATATCTGCGCGTATGCCTGCGATCCCAGTGAGCAACCTCAGCGACCGACCTCGAATGATACGGAAGGGCGAAATCTTAGGAGAATTACGGGATCCTCAAGAATACTTTGACGCCCCGCGCTCCGAAGAGGGATTGGATGCACTACGGAGGAAGACTGCGTTGATAAGCACCATCATCAGCGCAAACCTGGAACGAACGAACGAACCGAGCAAATCTCCTTCAGACTCGAAGACAAGTCCAAGAAAAAGTGGCGAAGCTTCTCCTTTCACAGCAGCCTACAGAAAGTCGCGGGGGCGCGAAGCTGTGCCATGCACGGACTATGAAGAGTTGCCCAGAGTCCACGTGCGGATGAATGAAGGAACAGGAGTGCCACCCGCGAATGCCGGAGTGTACATTCGCACCGACGCGAAGTCAGGTGTACCGCCAGTGGAAGAAGGGATAGAAGAAGACGAAGATTACGGTCCAAAAACGGCTGCTATGCCGGATTCCACGATCTATCCATCAGAGAAGATGACGCAACTGCTGGATATAGGCAATCTCCCGGATCAACTCAAGGAGAAGGCCTGGTCGATGCTGAGACGCCGGATAGGGGGCTTCGGTTTCGACGGAAGACTGGGACACCACCAGACGAAAGCGCACGTAAGAGTGAAGGAAGGGCAGGAGCCCATCGCTGTCCCTATGTATACAAGCTCCCCGGAGAAACGGCGCGTGATTGACGCGCAGCTCGATACTTGGTTCCAACAAGGCGTCATTGAACCTTCAATAAGCCCTTGGAGTGCCCCTGTCGTGATCGCATATCGAAACGGGAAGCCGCGATTCTGCGTGGATTACCGTAAACTCAATGCCGTGACCATTGCAGATGAATTTCCGATACCACGGCAATCAGAAATTCTACAGGCGTTATCCGGCTCCCAAGTCTTGTCCTCATTAGACGCATTATCAGGTTTCACTCAAATGGAAATCGCGGAAGAAGATGTTGAAAAAACTGCCTTCAGAACTCATCGTGGGCTGGCTCAATTCCGCAGGATGCCGTTCGGGTTACGAAATGGCCCCTCAATTTTCCAAAGGGTAATGCAAGGAATCCTAGCTCCCTATCTCTGGCTTTTCTGTCTGGTCTACATTGACGATATCGTCGTGTATTCCAAGACTTATGAAGAACATATAGATCATCTGGATCTCGTCTTGGAGGCGATAGAGAAAGCCGGAATCACGCTTTCTCCCTCAAAGTGTCATTTATTCTATTCTTCGATACTCCTACTCGGACATAAAGTATCTCGTCTCGGACTCTCAACACATGCCGAGAAAGTCAAGGCCATCCTGGAATTAGAACGACCGCGGAAACTATCGCAACTACAGACATTTTTAGGGATGATCGTATATTTTTCTGGCTTCATACCATATTACGCTGACATCTGCATCCCTTTGTTCCGCCTACTCCGAAAGGGTGGACGATGGGAGTGGTGTGGAACAAGAACACGCATTCCGCGCTGCCAAAGAGGCGCTTCGGAGTTCACCCGTACTCGGACACGCCATGGAAGGTCGACCTTATCGCTTGTACTCAGACGCCTCGGATGACGCCGCCGGAGTCGCGCTGCAACAAATCCAGCCAATCAGAGTGGGAGACTTGAAAGGAACCCGAGTCTATGAGAAGTTGAAGAAGGCCTATGATGCTGGATCACTGCCACCGAAATTAACGGTCAATATTTCATCGAAGACGAATGACACGGATTATACCGATGAATGGGCGAAATCCCTTGACGATTCCACAGTTCACGTCGAACGCGTCATTGGCTACTGGTCAAGGTCGTTCAAAGGACCAGAAACTCGATATTCCACAACGGAGCGAGAAGCCCTCGCCGCGAAGGAGGGCCTGGTCAGGTTTCAACCCTTTGTTGAAGGGGAGCGCATCATATTAGTAACGGATCATTCTGCGCTCCAATGGGCAAGGACTTACGAAAACTCGAATCGTCGTCTTGCCGCATGGGGCGCTGTCTTCTCGGCTTATGCTCCCGGCCTAGAAATCGTCCACCGTGCAGGGCGAAAACATTCGAATGTCGACCCGCTTTCACGCCTACCAAGAGCACCACCAGAGCATCAATCACCGGTGGAAGTAGGGGATGAGCCGATCGCAATTGCGAACGACCTCCAAACGGTGCAGGAGGCCTGGACGAGTCGGCCTCCAGCAGAAAGAGCGGCCTTGACAGCGAAATCCCTAGCAGACTGCCTTGTGGGAGGGAGAAAGAGCTTCGCGATGACACAAAGCCAGAGCAAGACGTCCCCGACGGCCGAGGCTGGGGGGGGTATGGAACAGGAACTCGACGCTAACGTAACGCCACAGACAACGGGGACGACGCGTCCTGCAGTGGGAACACTGCATCCTGAAACCCCTCGGCTGCCGGAAACAGAGGGACCACTCCCAGAGGATGATTCTGATGAACTCGACGAGCTAGAAACTGCGGAGGAGTACTGGGGCGCAACTCACCTGCCACCTCCGAACCTTCATATTGGCATGGATCCTAAATATCTTGCACAATTCATCAAAGACTACCAGAGCGATAACAGTTTTAGCCGCATATGGAACGATGAAGATGTGTCGGAAGGGAATTGGTCTCCCGGCCAACATTTCTTCAAGACTAAGGAGGGCCTATTATTCTTCAGAGATGCCGACTACCAGCCTCGGCTTTGTGTACCTGAAGCTCGAAGAGGCGAACTCATACTCGAAGCTCACGAGTCCCCCTTGGAATCTGCGCACGTCAATCCAGAACGGCTATGGGCAAAACTTAGCTCGCGCTTCTATTGGAAACGGATGAAGAAAGACCTGGATATCTTCTGTGATAGCTGTGACATCTGTCAGAAAACTAAGAATCGCAACTTTACACGCTATGGTTACCTCATTCCCAATCCAATTCCCTCAAGGCCGTACAAATCCATTTCACTGGATCTGATAGTGAACTTGCCGTGGTCAGGCGAATACAACTCTATATTTGTCGTCGTCGATAGATTGTCAAAGCACGCATCTTTCATACCGACTACCTCTGGACTTACCGCGGAAGGTTTCACCGACTTATTCGTCCACCACATCGTGTCACGATTCGGGATCCCGGATAGCATCATTGCAGATCGGGACCCCCGCTGGACTTCAGACTTCTGGCGAGCGGTTGCGAAGGCCATCAAGACGAGGATGTCATTATCATCTTCACACCATCCTCAACACGACAGGCAGACCGAAAATGTCAACCGTCAACTGGAGACGATGTTGACAGCCTATGTTGCTAAGGATAGGTCTGACTGGGCTGATTGGCTGAAGATCCTGGAATTTTCCTACAATAGCAACGTACATGCTTCAACGGGAACGACACCCTTTTTCCTTCTGTACGGCTTCGAACCCAAAACCCCCTTGGATTTCTTGCTACCCACGAGTTTGAAGACGGGAACTTCCTATGGAATGAGTAATGACTCAAGTCAGTATCTCGAAAGGCTCCGCGTGCACAGAGAAAACGCACGGGTATTGATCGCCAGAGCCCAAGACGAACAGTCCAAGTATCACAACAAAGGAAGAAGAGACGCACCGGAATTCAAGGTCGGCTCACACGTCCTGGTCAATCCCCATTCCCTGGAATGGATAGAATCTAAGGGGGAGGGAGCTAAACTGGTGCAGAGGTGGATCGGCCCCTTCGAAGTTCTTCAAAAGCTGAACCCTCGGACGTACCGTCTTCGCCTGAACGATAAATACCCGGGCTTCCCAATCTTCAACCTTGACCATATAAAGCCGTATAAAGAGAGCCCCGAGGAATTAGGTCCTAGAATGTCGATGCCAGAGACGCGCGATCTTAAACCCGAATCAGAAGAGTACGAAGTGGAAAGGATAGTCGGCGACCGTTATGACAAGAGGTGAAAGACGAGGATGTGGCTCGTCAGATGGAGAAATTACGGCCCCCAGTTCGATACCTGGCAAACGCATAAAGATCTTCGCAACGCTCCCGAGATGCTGAGGGAGTACGCGAAGATGAAGGCAAAGCGGAGATAATCGGGCTCGCGGACCGATCCATTGTATTTGTATTGTTATTTTCTCATCGCTTCTTCTACTAATTTCTCAGGACTTCAACTCATGCTCTCTCTTCTCCCAGGCCAAGGGCTAGCCGGACGCAAATTCTCCCACCGCCAGCACATGAGGCGTGGCAGATGAGAAGCGGATAAAAAGCCCCCCTTCGGCCAACAATCTCTCTCTCTCTCTCTCTTCTCATCGTTCGCTCTTGTATATCCCAGAAACACTCGATCCTTTGGATTATCGATCAGTACTGTCCTCCCGAATATTCGTTGGACTAGCTGCTTCGATCGAGACCCTGTACTGCACGGATATCCGGTACTTACAGACTCTACAATATACCATCATGGAGCCTTTTCACATTGACGCACGCGGAAATGATATTATTCCTATCTGGTCCCTAAACCAGAACCTCTTTTGGTGCACCTTGAGTGGACACCCCAACGATATACCGACGAAGGCCGCCAGCTATATGAGCTCGATCCACCACCTTCTGAGCGAATCGACTCCAGCCGAAGTTAAGAACGACCTCGACTGGACGAGACGTGCCGTTTGGTATAATCCAGAGGAGCACTGGCTCGGATGGACTCCGAGGGAGTCCATCATGCCAGCATTCGACGACCCGATTGGATTCGTATTCGACTCCACGTTCATCAGCGTCATCGAAGAGGAAGCTGACGTCGGAACGAACAGCGAGGATGGAAGCCCTAGAATGGCGTTAGCAGGGTACCGACTCAACGACGAATGGACACATACCGCTGTCTCCACGGCTCAGCGACTTTATTCCATCTGCCGCGCGGCCGCCGCTGCTAGCGACTTCTACAACGAAGGACCCTGGACCGGTGTGACGGGTGATCTGCCGCACCCGCTCGACGAGTCCCATCTCACTAGACTCCACTGGAATATGGATGCGGCTCAGCAATCTGCCCTCGAAGCTAAGAAAACGATACTCAGCCTGTTAGGATTCCTCTCGTGGTTTCAGACCATCCAGCCTCTGTGGTCCTCCGCCGTTTCAGAGGAGGACCGGCTATACGCGCAGTCGCTACGTTTGAAGGACCGGCCTAAGACAGGAGTGCTGTACAACCTGGGAAGAGATTACCACGAGATGAACTTCAGGCACCTTCTTCAGCACGACGTTCCCATTCACTACCCATGGACGGACGTGGTCAAGGGGGAAGCTCGTTTTCTACGACTGAGTCCCGAATTCTGGAATGAATATTCAGTAGTGAAGGAAGCGAGCGGAGGCCGTGAGCCGGACCTATGCGACATGCCTAGCTATTCGATCTGGCAAGAGGATCTGGACCGCTACGACTGGCTATTCCAAGACCTTAAGTCAGGAAAACGCGGGGGGATCGTGTCGGGATTCAAACCGAATTGGGAGTATCGAATCGTAGACTTCCGTCTGTACGGCGCGCACACCGTCCTGCATTGGAATACCATCAGGGCGTACGCGGAACGATTTAAAGCAACGACGCATGTCGGCCGTACCGGGACCGTATGCATCTTCTTCAGGCAAAACCCTCTTCATCTGGACGAGCCGCCCTTTGTGCGCATCCAGCCTAGGGAGCACGAATATGAGCTAGCTGACTTCGCGGAAGAGGAGCGCGGGGAATACGTGCTGGAAGAAGACACATTCTTTGAAGCGACTAGTATCGTGCGGGAGCGTGTGAAGAATAAGTGGGCGCCTAGACCCGGCCGACTCTTCAGCTCCTTCACCGGATATCCAGACGGAGCAGTAGGCGCTATTAGCCACAAGAGACGCGGAGGACGACTGTCCTCCACGGGATCCTCGACTAGCCACGGAGAAGGATCTTCTCATTTTCACGTCCGTGTCGGCGAAGGGATGAGCATCCCACGTGTGGGACTCATGGAACGCCTAGGTGACTTCGTCCCAGGAGGATACGTTGCCTCGGAACCGTCCGCGAGCGCTCATGAAGAAGTCCGGGGAACTGATTTGCAGAGCCAGTGGGCACGCCATTTGGCTGCTGCTGGGAGCTCCCGCTGCAGATCATCGAGATCTCTAAGTCCCACGCGTCAGAACGAGGAGAGTCGGAGACGACGTTCTCACTCACTGAATTCCAACCGTACCCATGAAGCCTCCAAGGGCGTCGACAATTTCGATGAGGAGTACAGGGACGTCGCCTTGGAAGAGGATGATGATCAATTCGTAGACGCTTCGGATGTCACGCCCGAGCAAGGCGACATCCCTCCTGCGATTCGCGCGGACAACGGAGGTCCCATCGAAGGTGGCCCCTCATCCCTCGACGAGTACGACGCTCGCTTCCCTAGCCGCGAAGCGGCGGTGGACGCGATCGAGGATTGGGTGCCTTCAGTACTAGAATGGCACCCTGTGATGCCCGCATTGGATGGTTTGAGCTGGAACGCAGAGTGGCTAGAAAACGCGATCATCGTGTGCCACGATGAGCGCAACCTAGTCCGCTTGAAGGCCATCGCGGTGTGCTACGGCATGGGTAGGATTGAGGATGTCTTGACTCTCGCGCTTCAATTCGGAATGTCATTCTCGCTCTATGTCAAAATGGGCGAAGTTAGACGCTTTAGTGACCACCAAATCTCCGCTCTCAGAAGACGCACCCTAGCTTCTCTTTACACCCCGGGCTACGCCGACGTCCCCTTGACGTACGGCCTCGGCGGCGCTGCATTATTCGGGCAGTACGAAGGGCAACTCTTCCATCTCCTTGATAGGCCCCATGCCGTTGCCTTTATCGCTATGGGAGGAATTCTCCGCTACGTCGCATCCCTCTTTAATGAAGACTTGGTTCACCGCTTCATCCAAGGGCCTAGCATCCAGGTGTCCGAGCATATGAAAGGCGCGTCGTTCCTCTTGACAAAGCATGGGGAGGAAACCTTCTACACGACGGACCAAGTCAGTAACAGCGAGATCTCGCTGCTCCTTGGGCACCTACCGCATGGTCACCCGAACTCCGAGGCCACCCTTTGGCCGACGCCGGCGCTGCTGGAAAGCAAGTGCCCACACTTTCGTGGTTACATTTCGAAAGGGGCGTACGCGATCTTTGAAAACCTTCGAGTTGACATTATGGTGAATCACAAATATGTCTGGAGAACTCGGGTGATGTGGAAGGAGTACTTCAGAGTGGGAAGCTATGGGAAGTACGCACCGAAGGTCGTTCCAGCTACACAGGACTTTGAGGACGGCATGAAACTTTTCGCGCGCTCGTTCCCTATCGACTGGACAAATAAAGTAGTGGCCGATATTTTGATCCCCGAGGAATTTGATCCGCTCGCAGATAGGGATTAGGGGGGCTCTGTAAGGATTAGTTCTCACTCCTAAATACACGGACATTTTACGACTGATCCCTTCTCTTACTTGTACTAAATCCCTATCTACTAGCATAGTCCTGTAGATAGATGTCTGAATGTGGTAGTCAGTATTAGTCAGTGATTACCTAATCTATCTACACTTTAATCAAAACTCTCGCCTCGCACTCTTTGCCTGACTCGTCGAGATCCTCCGAGCACAGGCATCGTGCACCAGGCGACCCCTAATTACTTCATTCTTTGGCCCTTTCAACTAGCTAATTTACTTCGTACAGATTGGTTCGTGCGAAAGGCCACGTATACAAGATCTACAGCCAGGCTTCATCGAATATTCGTGAAGCCGATAGAACAACGCTGTGGGGCAAGGATATCCTGCCCCTAGTTGATCTTTTTAGGCTGTAGACCGTGTTCACGGGGTCTTTACCACAATCATTCGCTCCACGCGCTCGCTGGGAAAATCCTCGTCTACGACTTCTATTTTTAGAGCTTCACCCAGAGCTCACACTCTCAGCCGAGGCATATGCTGGCGTATTACCCTCATCACAATGCTGATCGCCATTCCCATGAAGATCGCCTTTACGTCCTTTCAGATGAATGGGAGGCGATCATAAAGAGAGGAGCGCAGGAGGAGAACTCGGTGGAAGAGGAGGAAGATATAATGAAAGAGTTGGAACCCAAATTAATTTCAGACGTGGAGGAGGAGAAATCGGTAGATCATTGTCGTGTAACCATTCAAGAAGGGAAACAGAGGCAACCTGAGTTGATGTTCGACACTGAAACGGTGCCTCTGACTATGCCTATGAAATATGACTTGCTCTGCTGATGCACAAAACAACCACACAACACACATACACGCTTAATGCACAACCAAGGCGAACTGAATTCAGGGTCTTGTCGTAGTATGTGACTAAGATTGAATTCTCTGATTTTGAGTTGGAAACTAGCACTCCAAAGTCTAATAGACTCAAAAGAGGGCCTTCAGCAGTGTAACTGACTGAGTTGACCACCTAAGTACCCAGGTAAATAGGGTATTTGGATAGTTTTAGGGTTCCACGGAGCTAATTATAGCCAGCGGAGGGTTCCGCAGGGGCAGTTGTATGTCCCTTTGGTGGGTATAGGGTGCTGAACTGAACTCCCTAACGAGATGTTCAAACAGTGGACTCTGGCTTCGTTACCAAAGTACCTTTGGGGCACTGTCACCACTACAACAAGCCTGACAGTGGACTTGGGCTTCATTACCTAAGTGCCTTTGGGGGCAAAGTCACAACCGCGACAGGCTTGACAATGGACTCTGGCTTCATTACCAAAGTGCCTTTGGGGCAAAGTTCCCACTCAAAGAGGTTGAACAATGGACTTGGGCTTCGCTACCCAAGTACCTTTAGGTTTTGTACATGGACACCTCTTACAGTGAACAATGCGAGCTTAGTTGCCTTAAAGCTAAATAAAGAGCCAACAACCAAATCTCTGTTAATGAGCAACTACAAATGGAAGATTGTATGATAAAAAATCTCTGTGATGCTGACCAGAGAACACCAACGCCGTATAAGCAAGCTTTAGACCATAGTCACAGCAATACTGGGGGCAAGGATGAACTGAGGCATTGCGGGTTCTGGCAGGCCTTTTATACTACTTCTGATAAATACATGATAAACTGATAATGAGTAGGGATATTTGATATGTGGCAGCCACGTAAATGGATGCCGAGTTGCTTGATGAGATTCTGAAGCCGAAAGAGTCATCTTGTTTGACTTATCAACCCATAAAGGGTATATTTGAATTGCCCCCAGAGCTGCTGACACAATTTGTGTATTGCCATCCTGACGTTTCCTGCTGGCCTGGTTGGTAAGTGTACCAAGCCCTGATAAGCAATAGCTGCTAAGCGGGTCCACAGAGCTGTCTGTCCACACATATGCTATGTCCCAATCTGATTTCCTGCACTAGATCCGAAATAGATCGATCGTGCTTGTCTTTGTTGTCTGATCTGAGTGTGTCTGTCTCGTCACCTGTGGTCTGGGCCCTGCTAGGTATTGACTGTGTTCGATCCCCGCAGTTCACAATCATTATGAATAAGAGAAATCAAGTTGGACATTGAACTATGGCCCTGCTGTGCTGCCTGAGCCTTCTGTGCGCTATTTATAGCCTTCGCGGCGCATGCGTTCCATGTATCTTGTCCTCCTAGCCTCAGTCTTTGCCTCAACTCTGTAGTTGGTAATAGATTTAATCCTCGTCTTCGGTCTGGGATTTGTGTTTATATCTCCTTGGTAGGTGTCTAGCCTTTGCAGCGCAATCCGCCCCTACATATAGATTGTGGACTGAGTCTGACGGTGCTTCCTAGTACATGACAGCGATCCTGACCCCCAATTGGTAAGGGCCAAGAATCCCACGAACATACACTGATTCACACCTCTCGCATGATTAACACTCAATCAGCAGCTCGGAGCTCACTCTGACTCTCTTATGTATCACTGAACAGGGCCTCAGTGTAGCGCCATCCAACAGTATGTGGACCCATTTCTGGACCCTTAGAAAGTCAAAAATGCGCAATTTCACGGCTGGACTAATCTGGGCCATATCAACACCGCCTCTGAATACGACTCCCCAGCTAAGAGGCAGGAAAAAGTTATCGAAATGACAAAGGATGGGAACAAAACTAGGACTCACCATACTCGGCCAGATGCTCCTGAAGTCCTTAGCAAACCTACTCCTAAAAACTGCCATCCTGAGTCCTGCCACCCCCTTCAAGTCGTCACATGCATTCTTTGCAGGTTTAATCGCGAAGAATGCAACCCCCCTGAGCAGCATCCCAGAAAGCAAGTATGAGCCCAATATCCTGCATCAGATAGTGAGCAGGCCAATGGGAGCTGTTGGAGAACACTACATGTCCTCCTTCAGTGGCAAACCACTACCTGGTCTGCAAGACCTCAAAGCCTGGGCCATTCCTCAATCTCGGCCCTCCAATCCTTTCGAGCAGCTACACCTCCAGCTGCGAGTTCCACTCCATCCACTCCTGTTTATGTTGCCCCTGGGGCGAGGCAGATGAAGACTGGCCTCCCCGTGACTTTGGTCAATCCCTCCTCTCTAGGAGCCTCTCCGCTGCCAGCACCTAATAAGGGAACGCCACTGGGGTTCCCTGGTTGGGGTGGTGGGGGAGGCTCTCCAGGTGGATCGGGACACAGCGGAGGAAGCGGTGCAGGTCCTAGTTGAGGAGGCAGGGTGAGACTCAGAGGAGGTGGTAGCGGGCCAGGGGGAGGTGGAGGCAGAGGCGGAGGAGGAGGTGCAGCTGATGGCAGAGCGATAGGTCCCAGACCAATTCAAGGACTGCTGGGACCTCCAGGACCACCAGGCCCCCCTGGACCACCCAGAGATCCTGGGCCACCAGGTCCCGGTGGCAATACAGTCCTAGGCCCCAACAGATTACCGATCCCCACCATAGATGCCAAGCTTAAAATGTCGGACTTAGCGTCCTGGGACAGTAAACATGAGACGGCCATAGACTTCTTCTGGGACATCTTGCAACATGCAGCACTGGGGGGCACCATCCTGCAGCTGCTAGGCTAATGGCTAAGTCTGCAATTAGTTAAAGGATTGGCCGTACAGGTCTGGTACTCGGGCTTACCAGGTACAGTCCAAGCAGAAATGAGATGTCACTACATCTTTTTCCTTCAGGCTATCAAGGAGCATTACTTGGGAAGTACGTGGCAGAGGAAGGTAAACAGGACGTACAAGATGCAGAGGTTTAGACAGAGGGGGCATGAGATGGAGACACCTCAGGAGTTCATAGGAAGAAGGATAATGTATACTCGCATGTTGGTGGTCACAGACGAAGGAGGCCTGGGTAAAGTGTACCACATTATGAGAAGGCCCCGGTGAAACGCTGACTATAATCTCGCAGGTGAAAGATATATCACAAATACTCAAAATGAGTATCAGAAATACACCAAATCAACACTACAACACCACTATCAAACGTGCGAGGTTTGGGGTTCCAGTCAAGTATTAGACTGTTGCAATTTGAGGTTTTACTATCTATGTAGCTTCTTTAGCTAATGACACAATTTGACAATCTAAGTCTGTCTTAGGCACTTTACACGATCTATCGACCTTAGGAAAGTGTCTTTATGCAATTTAATGGAATGTGATTCGATTGGGATGGTCAGAGGACCTTGGAGACCTGGTGGACTTGTATCTGCCTTGTTCAATGATTCTTTCTTCCAAGACGGCACACTGGTTCAGCGTGAGCGCGGCAGGAAAGGGGAGAATCCACTGGCCTCCTAATGAAATCCTACGGGTATTTATACTACGTAGGAACCCATATACGGAAATAATATTACAAACGAAATAAAACTCTATCTGGTATGGTTATGGGCTAGATATATTGCCCACGGCTAAATGGAACTGATTCTTGGTACATTCTGCGATAAATACGGAAGAGATTTAATAAATAGGTCCAAGAAATATAAGAATTGGTATATTTGGGACAGAAACCATGTGGTCTCGCCCTGGTTTATCAGCCTATTGTCGCCAAGACATGTGATCCTTATCACAACACCTTGTTTCCGCAGTCAAGGCCATGCAACAATCTATTATTAGCATGCCTATCCGACTTTATCCGAAACATCGGTCAAAGCGAGCCTTTGCCAGGCTTCGGCAAGGACCCAGACCTCTGGTCCATCATGTGCAGCCTCGAGATACTATTGATGCCAAGTGTAACACACATGGTTCGTTCTCAGATGCCTAATCAGGTTTCCTTCTAGAACCATCTAGTCGTAGGACTGCCCGTACTGATTCCTCTTGGTCCTTCGCGCCCTTGGACCCTCCCTGGTACTTGTTGTAGTTCATAGACAGATAATAAAAGACCATATCCTTGCAAATACTTTATTAGCTCATCTTAAGTTCTGGGTGGTTCCATCCTTTTTCAGACTCAAGTTTTACTAATCTTAAGTTTTCTACTGTACCCTACCAATGTTGTACATATCACCGGGCTGAAACCCGTGAACTCAAGTTCACGCATGACTTGAGTTCGACGCTCAGTCAGGATAGCGAGATGAGATATAAATATAATAACATCAATCAATGAAGTACTTAAGTTTCGGCCCCGTCTTCAGTTCTACTGTGAGCTTGAGTTCCGGAATGTGGCATGATTACCTGGAATAACAAGTAATATTAATATTGAGGGAAGACAAAGTACACAACACAGGAACTCACCTGTGGCAAGGATAACCAATACTGTGGAGATATTGGGTTGCATCGTTAGTTCCCTACAAACAGGGTGGCATACCAGAACTCTGAATGCCACCGGACGACAGAAAGTCAGAGGTCAGCCAAAGGTCAGGAGAAATGAGCTTGAGCTTGAGCTTGCAAAGTGATCTAAATGAGTTGGGGGATATGCGAGGGTGAAGTGTCGAGGAGAGCAGTGAAGAGCTCATTGAAGTTAGAGCCAAGCAAGAGCCAAGTCGAAGTGATGTGTCGTGGCGTGTTTGGCGATCTCAACCACAATTACCATTCAGTAACGTCACACGTTACTTAACTTCTCTTCTATCCACCACCCCCAGTCCCCACCCACAGAATGCGCCGACCACCAACCAACCAAGGCCCGGTGAGTTCTTGCTGAGTTGTCCCTAATTGATCAGGATTCATAGGACCTCAGTGCCAACCTTCAACGAGCTGGACAGTTAAGATTCGGATGTCATGCCACCCAGTACATGGTGAAATGGTTCATTTGGTGCGCACCTTGTACCATCCTGTTTAGTCAGTGTTCTCACTGCGACCTCTAAACCTGTCTCGCACACTGCGCTCAATGCGGAGCGTGCGCGCTCCACATCCTGCTACATCCAGTGTGTCCCATTCCGCATCTCTGCCACATCCTTCTCTTCCCTTCCTATCCCCACTGCCTGAACCCAAGTCGGATTTGGCGCCAAATTTCGTTGCATGCGCACAGGGGCATACAAGGATTTCTAGTGCGGCACTGCAACTCAAGATGTGCTGAGGGAGACTTCAGTTCGCGGACGGGACTTGGGTGGGGGACGACTTGAGTGGGGTGACTTAAGTTGTGGATTGACTTCAGTTTTAGCACAGGACTTAACACTGGTTGAGCATTTCAAAATTTTCAGTGGAAATATTGGTGAAAAACTTCTTTTATTTTTTACACTTTTCTCACTGAAAAAGTATGTGAGAAATTTAAATTATTTTCACTACTTTTTCAAGACCTTCAATTTTTTCACATACTTTTCAAAGAAGTAGTGGAAATAATTTGAAATTTTCACCTAGTTTTCAGTGAAAAAAAAGTAAAAAATAAAGGAAGTTTTTCACCAATATTTCCACTGAAAAATTTGAAATGCTCAACCAGTGTAAGTCCCGCGTTCGGGGAAGCCTGTGCTGACGTGCATGGCTGGGGTGGGCCTAGCATACATAGAACTTAAGATGTTGACAACTCAAGTTGGAAATAGGATGGAAGCGCCTGAATCTTAAGATCGGCTCATTCTATTTCACATCCTTGATAGGAACATGTGGAGAAACCCCAATTCGGTTATAGAATGGTTGGGAACTCTTTAGCTAAAGAACGGTATCTTCCATAAATTCTGACCAACTTGGCAGCCGTCCTCTATATGAAGCTCCAGACTTCGGCACACGTGTAATTCCTTAGCTACATGCTCAGATCTCGCACTAGCTCGCATTTGGTAATGATATGTATATTAGCAGTTTCTTTAGCTAATAGGTATACAGCACTTGTAAAATTGAAGAATTTCACGGCTGGCCATTTAGCCTGCTTATCACCAGTGTCATGGGGGCCCATCCTACTGCTCGAAACTGTCAGATCGATGATGACTCTATATTTGAGAGTGGTAGTTGGTTCAATGGCATTTATGCTGGGGGAAGGTTCCCCCAGACCCCTCCCTTCCGCTGGTGCTGCCTTTTCCACTGGCATGGGGCCCTTTTTACTGGCACGAGCCCTTCTCACTGGCACTGGCCCTTTCCGCTAGCGTGGGGCCTTTTTATTACGCCTTAATTCAATTTTAACACTTGATCCAACCTTTTTTGGTAGACATCTTACGTGGGGGAGACCCCCATGAACCCCCCTTGACACTCATCACTGGGCCTGCTGTGCAGAGCATTTACGCTCGCCGCTGGGCCTGCTGTGCGGAGCTTTATGCTCGTTGCAAGGCCCACTGCATGGTGCCAGCCAAGTGAGCGGGGTTTAATGATCCAATGATGGGCACCCGTGAGCGAGTCCCATTCTTGACGCTGAGTCCCACTAACGGTATATTAGCTGACATTAGCTGACATTAGCCGAGCCCTAGCTGAGTCCTACTAACACCGAGTCCCACTCTTCTTGTTGATACTCTTTCAAGGCATTGTGGAGCCTTCCTGGCCCAGAATGCATGGTCAAGGGTCTGGCAACTTGGGTTGAAAGTACTGAGATAACACCGATCAACCAATCCTTCAGGAAAAAACAATGCATTCGGTGATATCCTCGCTAGTCAGTGATTTTTTTGAAGAATTACATGGACTGGTATGTTGGCCTATTAATATGCCGAATGGTGTTGATGTTGCAAGTGTTCAGTCAGATATTACCACGAATCCCATGGTAGCCCAGAGGTTTGGGAGGTAATAAACCATCTGTGAACTGTGAAGGATTAAAATCCACCATCCCTCACTGGCCAGTTGTATTCTTATTAATCTGTATGGCCAATCATTCACTTACTCTGGTCACAGATTTTTCTTGCTGCTTTCAACAGTAATCTCAACTGGTGTTTGTTCCGCCTAGTGTTGCTGCCAGCTGAAGCTGATCAATTTCAGAAAATTGATATCTAGCTTGCAATAAAATCGTGATAATTCTAAGAATATTTGGGGAGATGCATCCCCCAAAAAGCTGTAGGTTTTACCTTTGGGTCCAAGAGATTGGTTGCAATCGGTGCCCTGATATTTGATTAGCTTCTAAACAGGACAAATTTTAGCTGTTTAGAAGCCGGTCAAATGTCTGTACAGTGACCCAGTAGATCGCTCGGTGACACTGGAAGACCCTGGGGCTTTTAGGACAATCTGGCTAAACAAATATTATCCCTATTTATTCGAAGTTATATCTCAATTTTTTGACATTCATCTTAGCCGGCAGCAACACTAGACTTCCACCCCATTCCCACTTATCTTCATTGATTTTTTTTTGCTCCAGTCAACACTCCTTCTGTGCCATTGTTTATCCATATAACACCTTGTTTTCTGTGTCTACTATGTTCGGCCTCTGATGATTCTCCAGAAGTTGACCTGTGTTCTCTCCAGAACTGAGTTTCATCTCGATCTCGATCCTAATAATTTGTCCTTCATTGATTGAACTTGTACATCTCAGTCTTTTGGACTCTTACTCATCGTACCTTGTTGGCCATCCCCCCGTTACTCTGCTCGGACTTGTGGCCGCGTATTTCCGATATATATACTCCATCTTCGTTATTCTGTCCTTGCTTTTGTATCGTGACGTACCCTTCAATATATCTTTGGGACTCGACATCTTGCATGACCTGAGCTTCTTACACAGGCATTAATTTCTTTTTTGTTGTTCACTGTTGCCCACCACATGCATTCAACCAATAAACTTGCCATCAGCTCACTGTTGTTTCTGGCCTGCTCCTGTAACCTCCCTGGGTCGTGAGCTCCTCTTGAATTTGTTGTCCAGCACTGCACCCGCATCCTTCACCACTGGCTCCAATCACCGGCCAGTTTGATATAGTTTTCAACTCATCCGACATTTACTTTCCAGATAACAACATACAACATTTCCAAGTCCATGCTGATCACAGTCTGCACTCAGGTGTCTATCACTCAAGTAGATGTGCTATCTTGAGTGTTAACATTCATCCCTCATTCAAAACCCTACCTAGGTGGACATGTAGAAGTTCAATTTCTTAGACTATGTCCATTCCTCATGCTCCCTCTGCCTCATATATGATTATGAGGGTGGATAAAGCCGCAAGCAGCAGGTTCCAAACCTTTAGTTGGCCATACCCAGAAGGCCTTAAAATACAGAGTACAAAATCAGAATACATTGGACAAGAAATATCTGCATCACACTGTCGCAAGGTCACAAATTTTGGTACATGTATATAATGAATTAAAAAGACACAGCCGGTTATTGTGACAAAGACAGACCACCACTTTTACCCACCCCGGACCCCCAAGCACCTGAACCGAGGCGGCATTCTTCTTGTTCAGGGGTGCCTCTTCGTCCAAGTCAAAGTTCAGTGGCTTGACTTTGCGCTTTACAATCATCTTGGAGGGGCTCACGAGGACATCATCTTCACGCTAAAAGATGAGTGAGAATAGAGCATGATGTACAGCACAAAGGAGTACCTTTCCGATGACAACAATGTTGACGAGGTGATATTCCCACGAAAAGTTGTTGTTTTTGCTGTATGAATATGCCTGTAAACATGTTGAGCAGAAGTTGAGGACAACGAGGAAGCACATCATACCAAAGTCAATGGATGCAGGTTCAACAGATGGGAAGACATTGGCTGCAGCAAAGAATGACTGAGAGGAAGAGACGAAGCCAGAGGTCAACCACAAATGACTGCAGCTGGCCCTGGTGCTATGTCCTGAGGTATTTTTGAATAGATTTCTATTCAAATATTCAATCGCGTGAGGAGAGTAGTATGAAGTGTAGCTCGCGGAGTGGTTATGCTCCGTTAGCTTTATGTTTTGCCTTTTGGTGTACTGATCATGTGTTCGAATTCGACCCTGGCGTGCTTTTTCAGCAATGGACAAGCTAATAGTAAGACTCTGCCTCTTCAAGTAGTTTGTCAGCGACGGCGCTTAGGTCAGCCTGATTGCGACCATCACAGCAAGCCCTCGCCCAGGTGTTGAGAGGAACTGCCACAGCGAGTGGCCAGTGGCTGAAGATCCATTCAGCGATAGTTGAACCAAGCACATGTAATGTGGTTCAACTAGTCCGGATAGGGGCATGGCAAATAACCGTGAGAGTTCCGAGTGGCCCAACAGGATTAACCCGGGTTTACCGAAGGGGCATAGCGAGTCAAATAGGAGCGGATTATTGCCAGGCGAGTGAATGATGGATCTCCGGATGTTCGACAGATGTTCCTTTGAACTCTACGCTCCATAGATCAAGAGACATAGGAGAGATGGGTGGTGAAGGGTGGTGGTTGTCTCGCAACAAGAACCCGAACCGTCCAGGACTAGCATGCATTAAGCCCACAGAGTCAGACCCAACAATGGTACTCTGCAGGGGTCTGCTAGAGGCCTGGGTGCAACCGGATAACCACCACCGAGGACGTCGTAGACTGAGCACATACTGAGACTGAAGACAGAAGTCGGAGTAGGAGTTCAGAATAGGGGTTGAGAATAGGAGACAAGGGTTATGATGAGCGGAGCGAGGGAGAACCTGAGTCAACAAGATAGCTGAAGTGAAGGAGCCTTCAAGCAAGTACATGTCCAGAGTAACAGGCCAAGGTAAGGCCGGAGAATAGACAAGGTAGAATATACTGTACAGGGAGATTCTACTCTACTTATATACTATTTGATAGTCAGGAGCGTATCTATGTGATAAATGCGACACTGAGGGGAAATTAAGGAACGCAGGGGCGTAGTGACATGCCAAGAACATAGAGGGGTAGTTGCGACGCGTAGGGGCGCGCCGGAACTTCCATGATCGCACATCTTGATCGGGTTTGCGATAGTTGATGGAGTGTCACGTGACCGGGTTCACCGCGGGTTAATCCGGGCAACTGAACCGAATCATGACATAGTTCAATTGTGGACGACACAATAATTTCAAGCACAGGATTTCTTTCTCAATTATGAAGAGAAAACTACCCCCAGCGAAGTTGATGCAAGCATACACAAGATGATGAAGCTGCTTCAATTTTTTTTTGGCAGGGTCTTGAGTCTTCGCTCCAGTTCAATTTTTCATGCAATCCGTTGGATATTTGGAAACTGAACAGGGTATATTTATCAAAACCTAAAAACACAACTGATTGGAAATGCAAAAGTCAAATCGCGGGGCATCTTGAAACTGACAACAAAAGAGGTATGCCTGAGCTGTGGTGGTACAACTTACTGCATGAAGAGCAGATCAACGCGTACTCACCTGGAAAAAGCCATAACCCGCAGGCCAAATGATTCCACAAGACTGCTTTATGAGGACCATAAATCCGCAGAGATTCGAAATGCACAAAAAGGTGAACTGACCATGCTTGCAGTTAGCTCAGGCAGACGAGTGGCGACCGGTATGACGAGTCGAAAGCATGCTGCTGTGACTTGTTACATCACGATCTCCAAGCAGAACGAGCGGACGTTTGTCAGGTGTGGAATATGACACACAATGTCCCGCCACTGTGGTAGCCAGCATCCGCCACTCTCCAGCCACAGTTGCCAATGGATGTGGACGTTGGTGGGTCGAATCGGCTGCAGAGAGGGCGAACTGGAAAGAAAGAGCCAAGTAATTACTCACCTCAGCTGTGACCGCATGTGTTTGTCCCATTCTCACATCCCCAACAAGGTCCCGCAGCCACATCCACTGTGTGCAACGCGAATTCGTGTTCACGATGTGTATGCAGCTACGTAGATAATGCACCAGTCGAAAAAAGAGTGGCTCAAGGCACTGACAAACAGAGTTCGCATATATGCAAGACCGGTACCACCCGAGACGTCAGAGGCCTGGTTTGAAGCATTTTATGTGGAGACTTGCTCGGTGGTATTTCAGGAAGATTGGCCAGAAGAATTGGACCGAAAATGGTGTTTTGCAGAATGAGGGTACCTGTGAGCTGGCCGACCCACATCGAGATTGAGACAGCAGAGAGTGGGTTTGAACGTTGGACAGCGGTAGTGAGAGAGATGAGCTGGCAGCGCTGTGGCTGTGAAACATAACCTATGTCACCTCAGGGCACCCGTACCCAGGAAGTTTGGGAGTTGGAAATGCCGGCAAACACACCGCCATCAATTCCGGCGGCGCCGCCGGCATTACCGTCGGAGTTTGAAACATCTTCTACCCATCCTTGGCTCGCTTGCTGGTCGCTTGCTCATGGCTCTTCATAAGTGCACAAAAAGATCGGCGGCCTCTACACCACATTTCCACTCATGGCTTTGGAAGGATTTTCTAGCCTGGCTACAGAGATCAATTTTATTAAATAATGGGCCGCATTTTATGTTCAGTTTGCAGATGTCTGTAAAGGGTGTTGGTCATCATGCAGAGATGACACCGAGGGTGTATGTGGCGAATGTTTTGGTTAACTGACTCCCTCGGGTCCTACAATGAAGCACGACACTTCTAAATATGTAGTTCTGCCGTCCACATATTGTTCTCCCTCTGCGTATGGATTAAAAATACTATTGGACATTGCAGATACATGTTATGTACTATATTTGATCATTTTTTGCACTTACAGCTGTTTGCATATCTAATGGCACTCATCAAATTTTTTTAAATAAGATCAATTTTGATGTCCCACCTTGCCATCAACGCCCAGCACTCGGTTCTCAGCGGATGGAGTTGATTTTGGGTGCGTTCGAGAGGTCTTAATGAGGGCTTGCTGGCCATACCCTATGGGGCGTGTAATACTCAAAATTCGGTGTGGACAAAATTTACATTGAGTAATACAAATGCCGACTTGATTTCCCTCTTACTCTTTCAGGTTTGCATCAATTTCAAGAAGCTCACTGGTGTCTGAAAGGCCATCCCATGGCACAGGGTTATATGTCATTAAAAAATGCTTCCCCCTCGAAACGGGTTCACCATGAACCATTCTTCGGATCAATCGGTCAAGGACCTGCAGGAGGGGTGCCAGATGGCCGAGGCATTATTATTCATTATAGGGATGATTGCCATGGTCCAACGATTCTAGCGCATCCTGACCTACCCAAATCGGTGCCAAACTCGTGGAGAAATGGGCTGAACAAGATGTGGTTGAAAACATTGAGTGCTAATTTTGAGTCCACAAAATTTTGATTATTACCAGCCAATTAGGGTACGACCAGAAGGCGTTCATTAATACCTCTCGAACGCACCCAAAATCAACTGTATCCGTTGAGAACTGAGTGCTGGGCGTCGACGGCAAGGTGGGACATCAAAATTGATCTTATTTTAAAAAATTTGTTGAGTGCCATTAGATGTGCAAACAGCTGTAAAGGGCAGAGAGGCCGAATAAACCCACTTGCGAACAGTATAGGAGGATATTGATCCTTGTATATATCAGTGGACTGTGGCCTGCCATTACACCGGCCGCTTACCAATCACACCGCCGGCCTCCCAAATCCCCGGTATTTCCAGGTTCCTACCCAGCCGCGGTTTTGAGGCTCACAATCTCTGTAGCGGTATTTTAATTGAATACAGAAAAATTGACTGACCGGGAATTTCGGACCGTGTTATGCGTGATGTTACCAGTGACCGAAAGCCGTGGAGAGGATAACCCAAACTTTCGGTCACTAGTAACACGTGTTTTCGGTCACACTACAAATAATCACATTTTCTCTGTATTTAATTTTAAGACCACTACAGAGATTGTTATCCTCGAAACCGCGGCTGGGGAGGAACCTGCGGTATTTCCAACTCCCAAACGCACTCCCTGCACCATAGCCCCGCAGCTTTCCATTTTGGAAAGGACAAAGTCGCACAAAATGACAGCACAGCCACTTTCCTTTCTGGGAAGGATAAAACGAACTTGTGCTCGCACAAAATGAGTTGCGTTCTTTCTGCCCTTGGATTCCCTTTTAAGGGAATCCCTCTTTGGGAACGGCAGCTGCGGCAGCTGTGTTTTTTAGACCCCGCCGCAGGGAAATTGTCACAGCGGGCGAAGCACATCACAAAAGCAAGGGAATTTTGGAGTGCCACTGCAGATGTGTTGGTGGCATGGAAGGCCAAGTGAAATGCATGTAATTTTCTAAAGTTCTACCGATTACAGACATCATATGGTACTTATGTATGTACAACGGTGAGTGGCACACGAAAAAAAAACCCCTTGCGAGGCATGAGCGCGTCCCGGATGAGTCGAAAACATGTCATGACGCGCAAGAAGAAGCCCTGGCCTGCCCAGCGACGTTAGGGACCCCGCGGCACACGAGAATCGTTCGGGCGCCGCTGGGCGGCATTCGGGTGGCACGCTGCAATGTAGAGCTGCAGCGGGGATTCGACCGTGATGGTCGAGGTCGTCTATGGTAGGGAACGGAAAGGAATGAGCGGGACGGGGGTGAGTAAAGGGGTCAGAGGCGGGGCAGGCGAGGTGACATGGTGGTAGGAGAGAAGAAGGACGAGTGTGTGACGCGTAACAGGGCGGAGAGCGAAAATATTTGACAGGCCGAGAAGCTGCCGAAGCTCACGTGGAAGTATCTTCTCAATAAGGAGATGCTTAGTCACGAACCCAAGGGCAGAAAGTCAAAGACTCACAAAATGGGTGCACAGCGACATTCCCAATTGGGATGGCTAAAAACAACATTTTTATTAGAGCCTAACCTAAAGGTTCGGCAATAATTATAAAGTGTTCCATTCAATTCAATTCGTCGTGGGCTCCTTTTTTTTCGCTTCCATTGTAGGTAGTTCCAATTTGATACTACTCAGTGCCAAAGCTGTCCAATGTGTATTTTTCTTATGAAAAGAGTCACATAGACTTGAATTGAGATGAATTTGGAGTCTAGGATGAGTTGTGATTCAAATCACCCTCTCGAGGCTTATATTGGATCAAGTGATTTTTGAGAACTCCAAGTCTGAGCATCCACGTTAATACTCACAGAGTCGTAGACGATTACGACTTACTACACTTCAGTTAATCAACCAACACAACTCCCTTTGGTGTGGAAGTGCGACCTGCCTCGCACGTCGCCTTCGATTCCCGAGCCAGTTCAAGCATCCAACCAAATATTCCGGCACATTGCATTCCATATTTCTTTCATTCTTCCAGCCAATCCTTCTTGCCCAATTTACCTTTACTCATATTCTTTCCATCATTTTCCTCTCAGATTCGCTTTCAAGTTACTTGATCAAGACTTTGCGCATTTTACCTGCGAACCAATTCATTCAACAGTTGAAGGACAAGGTTTCATTTACCATGGAATTATCTCGTTATTGTGTTTCCAGACTTTGCTTCACATTCATACACTCACTCTCCTCTCATGACAATTATTTATTTCACACTACATATCGCCAACGCGACAGGTTGAACCACTTCGGGCATCTCGGACTACGCCGGGGATTGACCTTGAGGTGGATTGGGCACCCATCCTCGACACTGTTGCGGGACAGCGAGTCTCCCTATCTCGTCTTTGCGTAGTTCCCGGACTGCTGGAGCTGGGTTGACTCTAGCTGCGGCTTTCCAACCACGGACTCTTATTTACATCATTTTGATATTTATTTGTTTGTAGACGACGGATCATTCCCTTTTGTCTTTGCACCACCACGTATACACCTCGTCTCTGACCATCCTTGCGCGAATCCACTCTCGTTGGAGGAAACTTGAGCTAAGCTTCTTATTCTATTCACTCTCTTTCTTGATCTACGCCTACTTTCGGTCTACCCCCAGACCACCCTTTTCTTCGACATCGGCTCAATGTGAGCTAGTGCAGGCGACAGAGCTGCCCAAAATTTTATTGTCCCCTCGACTGGGTCAAATCTGTCTCCTTTGCCACCCAAGTTTCTACCCCTCACTGGTTTCGAATCCCTTTCCTTTGCCCCAAATTTTTGGCCCCCCCGGCTCAATGTGAGCTGGTCGACGCGACAGCGGTGACCGAGCGAATATTGAGCCACCTCAAAATTTTATTGTCCCTTCAACTGCATCAAATCTGTTTCGTCACTGATCCATTTAAGAAAACTATTGTAGTATTGAATCCGATCAGAACAATGGTGGGAGAGGGGCTAGAGTTAGAAGATGACTCCCAGAAATAATAGGAATTAGAGACAATGTATACAGTAGAGTGCTTCTTCAGTACATAATCAATGGTGGAAGCATGTGTATAATTGGAGGGGAACAAAAAAAAGGACTCGTTTTGCCATGCGCCAGCAATGGCCCTCAAGCCCAAGTTCCTGACGTGTCTTCGCCTTAACGCCAATTCAAACTTCACTTTGCCCTTGCACAGCCCTCGCCGGTCGACAGCGAGATTCTAGCTGTAACACGGCGCACGTCAAGTAGATTTTTGTTTGGCAACTACGACATGTGCTGCGCGCACACGGTGCACATCCTGCGCGTCTTTGGGCCGGCGACGGGTGCCCTTCGAGCGAATGCACGTCCTGCCCGTCTTAAGCCGGTGGGGGCTGAGCGTCGAGCTTCCTGGCAGGAACATGCCTGGGCGTTGTCGTCGAGTTGCTGTGCTGGTTTGGGGGGCGCGGTAGAAGCTCGCTATCGTACCTTTCCCAGGCGCGATGCAGCACGTCCTGTGCGCCTTTAGCCTGGGCGTCGACGCCGAGCTGTTGTCTCGGAGGCTTATTTGGGCACGGTGGCAGCGCCAGGGCGGGTACACTGCCCATTGTCATCAATGTTTCTCAAATACCTGGTGTAAATATCATCCAAGTATGTAGAAAATATGTGAGAGAGGTCATTGAACACATTTGTGCAACATTTACCTCAAAAATGTTAGGAAAATATCCATCCAATGTCCACATCACATTTTGGCAACCTCAGGAGTACCTATAAAGCTGTGTTCTCAGAAAACTCTCAGGGGATAGGCGATGAAATGTTGTGCAACATCAAACATTCCATTAACATTTTTCACAAACGGCGGTGTATCATGCCCTCGGTCTTCACAGCGTCATCGGGCGGGCGAGCGCACAGCTTTGAGCGATATGCCTTCTAGCACCAGGACGAGCACGGACGGTCTCGCTTTCCCACTTGTCTATGTTACCCTCCTCTTCTGCTTCTTCCTTCGTCTCTTCCCTCCTCTTCCCTTTTTCCTACTCCTCCACTCTTCTCCTCATACTACATCGGGTTTTTGACAGTTTGCTTGTGAGTGTTTGTACGCGCTCGCACGTGCGCATACAAGCCATCAAAGACCGCGAGTTCGCGCGAATGCGAGCTATGTTCAATTACTCGCGAGATCGCCTAAAAAAATTGTGACATGGTTTATATGCATCCAGGCATCATTTCCGTGCTTTTATTTTTTTGGATGCGAGACCAACGCGAGCAAAAAGAGCCAAAGTTCACGAGTTTTCTATCATCTTGACATCTGGAAATCGAGTTCGGGGTGGTAGAAGGCAGCCAACAGGGTAGAAGCAGTGGGGCTGGGTAGATTCTGATAGAGCCCAGGCCTTCCCTGTAGAGCCCCGTAGAGCTTCGCAATCTATTGTAGAACCGACGCCCACTGTAGATCCCCATAACCTCCGTAGAGCCGGGTAGAACTTTCATATTCACGTGTAGGCTCGATTTAGCTTGATGGGTTGATGAAGCCGTCGCCCGCGCAACCGTTGATTATAAGGCGAAGAAAATTTCTAAGTCCTCTACTCTGCTTATTCCCCCCTTCTATCTTCTAGGCCCCGGGCCCAAATCTTGTCTCCCTCCCGCACCTCAAGACCTCAACTTCGTAGCAAATTAACTTGGCGGGCGGCTTTTCCTGGCATGCAATAACTTTCTCAAACAAGCACCCTCAAGCATATTTGTGCTCTGGTCCTGCAAGAGCGTCGCAAGCTCGCCCAATCCCCAAAAATGATCAGTGTCAAGATCAAGATCCTCGGCTAGACTCGGCTACTTTTCTTTGCTTTATCCCCTCGCGCACAGGTCAGTAATTTAGGCCTCTCTTACTTGAATTGCTTTGGATGTCGACTAGCAGTATAATAGCGTACTCACTGCAATATTATTATTTTCCCCCATACCTTTTTTGTGATAAGCGAGGTCGACAGCTACCTGATCTGGATCCATCAATGATATTGTCCACGCGGACGATGTCTCTACCAGGCTCTACCGTCCTACGGCTCTATCGACCTCTATCTAGAAGGGGGGAGTTGCTACCGCCCTACAGCTCTACTGGCCTCTACTCCACTCTACTGAGGGACTGGGCTTTTCCCAGATGTTGCTGATGTAACACTCCCTCTTGACTCCCTCTCCACAGGTCCCCCCAAGCGCACTCGATACGCAGTGCCGCGTGCTGCACGCCGTGTGTCTCGCGTGCGCGCCGTACACGTCCGTGCTCAACAATGCGTTCGCGCGGCTGGGGTAAGAGGAGCGGGAGGCGGCGTTTAGCCTTTAGGAGGTGCGTTTTTGGTGTTTCTTTGTGCCGGTTTTTGGGGGTGCTAGCGCGAATCTGTGGATGACGCGGGTCTGGGGGTGGAAGGTGGTCGTGGGCGAGCTCCTGGAATGGTGGGGCCATGTCTGTGAACGAGCGGAGGGACGGACGGGGAAGGGCAGACTCGTGCGGGACGTCGGTGGTTTCTGCGAGATGGCCGCCGGTGCTAGTGTCCTTACCCCTTCCCATCCTTCCTACTACACTGCTCCTACCATCCGCTCAGCCTGCCGCTCCACTGCTTCTCCACACTTCTCCTTCTTTCATGTACTTCACTCCTCCCCTTGCCTTCGTCCGCCTACTCTCACCACTCGTCTCCCCCCTCGTCCTCCGCCCCTCCTTTCGCTTTTTGCCCTCTCGCCCTCCTTTCGTCCGCCTTCCCCTCCGCATTCGCCGTCCGTCCGTTCCCACCTGTCGCCGCGCTTTCTTGTCCTTGGTTCCCCTTCGCACACTTCAAGTTCTGCCTTCCCCCCTCCCCCCCCCGGACCGTCTTCTCCTTCTCTCCTTCGTCCGCCTCTTGTTTCGCTGTCCTACCCTCTCTTGCCGTGTCTCCCTTTGCTTCCTTCGTCCTGTCCATCTTTTCCTACACTTCGACTGCGTCCACTCACTCCCGCCTGTCGGCCCCTTTCTTGTCCTTGGCTCCCTTTCGGCCGCTTCTGCCTTCCTCCTTCCTTCAGCCTCATATCCCGCTCTTCCCCTCCCCGGCTGTGCTCTCCCTCTCTCCTTCGTCCACCACCCGTCTCCGTCTCCGTCTCTTCCCCTACATCACGACACCACTTTTCAGCCCCAGACCCCAAGCGCAAGCCGCGCATCGCGACGGGCTCCGCGGGCGTCGGGCTCGTGAGCGCCGCGCGCGGGGAGGCCGTCGGCGGGGACGAGGACGCAGGCTTCGAACTCGTCGCTGCGGTGCTCGAAGTGCTCAGCAAGCTCGATTCGCTGCTCTAGGCGCAGGTGGTAATGAGAAGGAAATTGAGGAAGAAGGAGGAGAGAAAGAGCATAAAAGCACACACCTGCACCCAAAACCGACCGACCGCCGTTTCGTCTCTACGTACTCTAATCCGCGTCCGGCGGCGTCCCCCCCTACTCTACGCGCGCGCCGTTCCGTCGATTCCACATGCTCTGCACGTCGTCTTCTCTATCTCTATCTCTACTCTGTGCGCCGATATGCATATTTGGTGTCGCTGTATTCCTTCTCTCGCTCGATATGATACGAATAGATAGTGCATTGGTCTGAATGGATATGATGTAATTTATCGATTGAATCCGAATCGGGCCTGACGCCGGTGGCGGTGCTCTCTTCTTTGCTCTTCTCTTTCACTACTAATTGCGCGTCGTGCGGCTGCCTGGAATCAAAACTGCACTGTGCACTAGTATCAACGCATGAACCTACACTTCTCCGAACGAGTGATCAAGAGACGCTGCGCTATGTACTGTACTTCGCGAGAAAATCTGCGGCTGTGCCTTCTTCGAGAAGCAGGATTGAGCTATGTATAGTCTCACAGCCCTTACCACAGCTTGACCTCAGCCAGGCAGCGCCCTTTGAAATCGGCATGCCTGAAACCTTTCCCGCCACCCTCTTGCGCGACATGGACGGTCCAGGGATGCGCGAAACACGAAACTTTTGGCTCGGCCTCGACGAGGAAGGGCGCAGGCTCGACGAGGAAGGGCGCCGGCTCGAAGAGGAAAGGCGCTGGCTCTACGAGGAAGGGCGCTGGTTCGACGACACAGGGCGTTGGCTCGAGGAAAGGCGCCGACTCCAAGAGAAAAGGCGCCGACGCGAAGAGGAAGGGAGCCAGTTCGAGCGCTGGTTCAACGAGGAAGGGCGCTGGCTCGACAAGGAAGGGCGCCGGCTCGAAGAGGAAATGCGCCGACTCAGGCACCGGCTCGAAGAGGAAATACGCCGACTCAGGTGCTGGCTCGACAAGGAAGGGCTCAAAGAGGAAAGGCGCTGGCTCGAAGAGGCAAGGCTCGAAGAGGCAGGGCTCGAAGAGAAAGGGCGTCGCCTCCTCATCAAGGCCGAGATCGACCGCGTGATGGAAATCGTAACGGAGCAGCAACTGAAGTCCAGTTGTCGGTGTGCGGATTGTGAGCATGAGCTCATGCACAAAAGGTGAGCCATACCTTTCGTTGCTCTCATGTTTTCTGAAAACCGTCGTAGAACCGCCTTTGAAGACGAAGTCCAAATTCTCTTCAACGAGTACTATGATGACCTTGAGCAGTACACCCTCAACCAACAGTACCTCTCCTCCGATGGCACCCTGCCCCTGCCCTCCGGACTCCGTGTTCCCGGCCTCTTCCCTGGTTCGATCGAGTATGATAACTTGGCCAACATCGTAAGCGTTGCTGGCTCCTCACGCCCCGACATTCTTTTCTGGCGCGCCCTACGCGACCTCGACTCCGAGGAAAAACGAGAGCAGCCAGCCGGCGAGAAGTACGCCGACGGTGACATGCTGTCGATCGCGGCGACAGCACATGTGGGAGGTAGGTTTGCTGGCTTTCTTTTTGTGCCGAGGCCCGAGACTAATATCTTGAAAGGCTTAGGCGCCATCCTCACTGTCGCAGACGACCTGTTCAGGCACAACCGCGCGCAGCGTTATAACGATATACTCAAGGAGTTGCACTATAGAGTGGAGGAGAAGCTCGCGGAATTCCGCCTGAAGAAGGAGGGCATGCGTATATTCTTTATTGTTACTGCGCGTATGTTCAAACGGCAGGTCTTTCACCATCCCGAGCCTGTCACCAAAGAGCAGCTACCGCAGCTGCTCCGCGAACTCAAGGACGAACACAAGCCGGAGGAGGCCAAGAAGAAGAAGAGGCGGTGCGTCCCTTTTTTACTCCTTTCTCCAACTGTCGACCGAGCTTCACCAGTCACCGAAAGCAGGCTCAGCAGAAAAAGATAGAGCAGCAGGTGGCGGTGCGGTGGGCAGTGAGGGCGGCGGCATCGTTGGTGGAGTGCCAACAGAAACGGCGCCTAAGAGAGTCACGGGATTTCCTTCTGACGCTTATGGAGGAGGATGTCGTGACACGTTGAGGGAATGAGGATGCCACCGTTTTGCCCGAGAATCTTGTTTCACATTGGAGAAGAGCAACATTGCTCCTGCTTCCATCCTATTTTTCTACCCCCGACCTTGTCACAAGAACTCTACCATCACGTCTGCGGAGGAACATAGCCTGTTATACGGTCGCGAGGAGTCTAGAAGAGGCAACATCTGATCCTGATTATGAACGAGTTCAAAAACAAGTTCAAGAAGAGTGGCTCAAGGTCGGGGGGCTTGTAGGTGATCTTCTTATCCATGCCTTTTCTATCTCATTCGACATGTATTTAGCTTGTGGGTCTCGCTGCGTAAGTCGATCTGAATTCCATTTTTGCACTATGTCATAAACCCGTGTAGTCTTGAAACAGCGGCATTTGCATTAGCCCCAGGGTCCGTATTCTCAATCGACAAGGTTGCCCGAATCACTGTTTCTGGAAGCAGCATTTTCACTGGCGCTGGGCTGCTGTGCGATATCTATCTTCTCCTCAGATTTTCTTTGGCAAGTGTCCCCGTTTTCAAGGTGATTGACATCAGAGCATTTGTTGCAATCCCTCGTCGATCTGACTTCAATTTGCAGCACCGTGCTCAAGATAAATACGAGGTCCGTGAAAACGGCTCCGTCAGCCGGACGCAATCCTATCTCTTCTTCGCCCTCGCTGCTCGCCTCCCCCTGCTCCTCGCTGTGGTATCCATTTTTTTCATAGCGGTCCTCCTCGCAGACGTGGCCTACAGAATATCGCCCCTTGTAGTGCTGGCCATCCTTGGCCTGACCGGCATTATACTCTACTTGGAATATATCTGCTGGGTCCTGATCTGGATCGTATTCGGGTTGTCAAAGGTCCCAGGGTGGCTGGTCTTTGGACTATCAACGGCCGCGACATGGCCCATATCTGCATTCAAGTATGTTGTTGGGAAAACCCGAGAACTGTGGCGGTAAAGGTACTCTTGTTCAAATTATTTACAAAAACTATCAGAACTCAAAATACCTCCCAGTGCGACCCGTCTCTGATTCTGCTCTTCCGGTGGCCTCAAAATTATAGAGGAGGCTGCGGAGCCTGAGCGCCAACGAAACCAAATCCGAATTTATTATTTGTAGACTTTTTTGACGACTGCCTGGTGCGGAGAGTGCGCAACCATCGGAATGGCAGCGAATTCAAGGCTTGTTCAGTTTGTGGACCTGGAAATAGAAGACAATTGTAAAACAAGAGGTATCCGTGGAATGCGAGAGTCTGTGGATTATACGTGCGAATCTGAGGTGTGTAATAGGGGATTGAACGATGAATAATGACTGTTGAGAAATTGTGACAGGAAGACGTATTTATATCGAGGCCATCGCGATTGATCGGACCGATTTGGCTGATTCGGCGCTTGACGGTCAACTCGTAACATCCGTCACAAATCCGCCAGCGTCCCGAGAAAGAGGTCAGCTCGGAAACCTCCCGAAGCCGACCGGAGACAGGTTTTTCCGACCCTATTCGCATCCCTCTTATCCCGTGGACCGATACCGCAGCTTTAGCGCTCTTCCTCCATCTCAGCCAACGAACTTGACTGAGTCTTGAATCCTCCCACATGCTCCCACAAGCGATGTATGTCGTTTCATTTCGTCGTACTCCAGAGGTAGGACTTCACGGTCCGATATAGGGATAAAATACGATGGGACGCCGCTCTTACTGGAATGGAAGGCTTGCGCACAGACATCCAATTCGCATGTCCGTGTCCGCCGTCGGTATATTTCGTTTCCCGGCCGGATTTTTCCATTGAATATTTTGATACTGTAGCTTTCCCAGTTGGTGCGAACTGCTCACCGTGCAGTGTGGAGTCTGCCCTATCAACACAGAGACACTTCCAGAGCGCGCTTGATATCCCTAGAGAAAACTTGGATCGCCTTCAGATCGCCTCGGTAGGAAATGCGTGGTCGAAGAGATTAAAACGGGGCGGGCCGGTTGAGGTCCCACTCCCTCTGGATATTGTGCTCGACACGCACGAGGCGCCTCCTAAGATCGCGCGCGAACAAACCGATTTTCTGCGCAGCTCCGCACTGGTGGTGAAGGGATGGAACGTTTCGGCCACTTCTGTCTACATACGCCTTTGCCTCCGATTTCGTTCTTCTTCCCTGTGTGCAACTCTCATCTGCGCTTCCCAACTTTCTTTCAGCAAATCACAAAGCTTGATCTCGATTCCTCCGTCTATCTTTCGTCTATCTCCTGCACTTTTCTCAGCTTTCTTCCCACGTCTTTGAATGATATCATTCGATCGGCCGTGCATTCTTGAATGGCGTCCCTCAAGTCTCGGTATACGGTTTGATGGGTCCTTGAGACTTGATGTCCCGAAATACCCCGCCTTGAAGATATTTCCTGGAGATCTACAGTGCAAGTGAATAACATTACTCCGACGCCGCCGCCAAGTTGGTTTCGCACAAAAATGCCCACTATTTGCCTCTGCTGATCCGCAACAATTTCAGGGAAAAGCGCATCACAGCACCGATGGAAGTCGTGATTCCGAAATGTGGACGTCAACGTTCTTTGTGAATGCCTTGAGCACGATACAGGTTATAACCTTTTTTCCAATGTCTATTCCTGGTGTTACAAAGGCCATCCGTAGACGCTCCCCGAACTCTCACTCGAACCTCAAACACCTCATGTGCTGGCATGGCTTGCGCGATGTCAACCTACCTCCGGGACATTCGATCACGCAACGAAATTCGAAGATGTAGGCCCAGGAGCAGAAATTTCATCTCAGAACTCTTTTGCCAAGAGGTCTCATAAAATGGAGAAGCCGTCGATACAAGGGCCATCATGACCTGAGCACGCCGACTCATGACGCATGCACAGGTTGCACCAGGTTTATAATGTGAAGTGTCGATTTAGTTCTATAGAATTTCGCTTCTTACAGACCTCATTACCAGTGACTGCGGCTCCCTTGATCTTCGAGGATGCGCTTGCTTTTTGTTCTTGTCCTCTCTGGTTTTGTGCTCACCCCACGCTGCTGTAACACCGACAGACCAATCGGCCTCTCAATCAACATCCACGGTTAGTGATTCTGCTTTCAGCTATGCACCCGTACAGTTCGTTCATTATATTTCAGTATTCTTTGTTATCACCTTCGCCAGAGTATGTTCCTTCCTCTCGCGAGGGTTTTTATTTTATTTTCATCAATGCCCTCTATAGAACTTCCTTGTTGCGCGTAGCGAACCTAATCAGTTCAGAAAATGTGCCACTGTAAGTTCAGCATATATGTATATCTAGCGCTGTCCACTGATTCTCTCCCTAAGACACAAAGAATCAGAAGGACGGGTGGTCTTTCACTGGCAGGACCATAGATTATTTAGTTGGATAACTCAAAAACTGCGGCCTGACCGCGAGGAATAGGCTGGATGATGGATCTTGAAGAAGATGATTGAGGATGCCAAACGAGCACAGGACAGTACCGAAAAACCCTCGTACTAGGTGGAGGATAACTTTAATACCGAAAGATGGGAGCATCGGTCAGGCTAGTCGCAGGCTGTGCATGAGGTGGTGAATCCCATGGCTCTGCGACGTGATCGGACTCAGTTCATCAGCTCAAATGAACAGAACTTCGGAGGCACTGTTGAGGCAATGCAAAGGTAATGAGAGGAAGAGAGAACTTCGAAGTTGATTTCGGTGATCCCCGATCAGGCATTTCAACCTACTCCGGCCCGGGCGCGAATCATGTTACTGATTCGTGTCTTCACCTCAAACACCGGTTCAAACTTCGCTTTGCCCTTGCCCTGCCCTCGCCGTTTGACAGCGAGAGAAAAGCAAAACGTCAACAATTCACCAGTTCGGCGATTTTACGGTGATCCTGTAGAGGAGCCCGCGCAAAGTCCGCCTTCTCAGTCCCTCAAGCCTTCTCCGGTTTGAAGATCTCCGAATCCATCCGGCTGCTTTCCACCCGCCCGGGCATTAAATTGTGTGTACTCAATTTCGCGCGTTGACCTGAATGACCGATTTAGATTTCCTCAGTCATTACATAACTATGGTGCAAGTGCGCACACGACGGACCCTGACCCACCGAAGTAATGCTCAAACATGGAGCGAGAACCGGACGATGCATGGATACTAGTATTGATGCTGGGCTCAGCGGAACTTCGTAGCTGGCCTGTATAGGCTGATGTTGAAGTAGCTGTGATACAGCTGCGATCGGACCTTGTTGAGTCTGCATTGTTCTCCAATTTTATTCCTGTGCAACAGCCTCGTAGTTACTTCTCAGATTCTTATCTTTCATTGTTCGACTACTTAGGTATAGATAGTTATACATACATGAACAGCTATTGCCTCCATCTATTTCTGTCTCATAGTATATATGCGCGCTGGATTTTATACGCACCTCAGACGTTGACTTATCAACTCTGACACCGGAGGCAAAGGTTCACGCACCTTGCTTTCAGGTGCATGGAACGCATGTTGGGGCGCACCCCTCAATGTGTGTCGAGACAGTTGACAAAGGTGCTATGGCAGGACAAAGGGGGGCTTTGTCTGCCCCATGCCAAGGACAAAGCCCCCCTTTGTCCTGGAGTAAACACCGTTGTCAATGAGGTACTGGGAGCCGAATAACTACCAGAAAAGTGTGTTCCACACACCTGGCTTCCAGGTGCGTGGACCCTTGCCCCCGGTGTGAGGTGAGCCTTACTTTTACTCTTGTATTTATTTTGTACTCACGTACTCGTAGTCTGACTTGATTTAGGTATGAATATAGACATTGACTTATCAACTCTGAGTCTGACTTGATTTAGTTTCTATTTACAACAGCTGATACTGTATTATTTCAGTCAAATCGACCTGGGGCGTGACACGTGACACAAATTACCGATTCGACCATTCGACCACGGTCGAAATTTTGCGTGACAGACCTTAAAAAAAATCAACCACCGCACGAAAAATTTGGATTTTACGTCGCCGGTGCAAATTTAGGCGTTCTGGGGGGCTGCGTGACAGATTTTAGGTTCGACCAGCGGGGGCGTGACCCGTGACCCGGCGCCAATATTCGACACCGACCAGGGGTGCATGACGTGTGATGGTCGAATTGATTGAAATAATACAGTAGTCAATTAATCACTGCCATCAAGACCAGAAGTAGTCTTTGCATCTTCATTCCTTTCAAGCTTGATGTCACATTGTGCTATAATGAAGGTAGTTGAGCACATGACAACAACAATAACACCAGAGCTGCATTTCAGACAAGTTATAATGAAGAAGAATAACGAGGTGCAGCACCCATGACCTGACTTTAAATGCATACAATATCACTGAGAGGTCAATGTTCCTTTGTCAAGACACAAAAATTGCTTCACCGCACTGAGGGTACTGAGACCTGCAAAAAGGCCGAGCACAAGCATGACCAGAGGATCCAGGTTTGCCTGGAGGGTGTTTGTATTGATTCCTTGATTCACATTACTGCTGGAAGAGAATGCTGAGGATATGCACTCTTTTTTGCATGTTGGATGAACATTGAGGACCACACTGAGGTGAAGTGCCATGGTGCAAAGCATCCCAGTGCACTCATGTACTCCATTATAATTATGTTCTTTAGTTATGCACAGATTTTTGCTGGAAGAGAATGCTGAGGATCTGCACTCTTTTTTGCATGTCAGATGAACATTGAGGACCACACCGAGCTCATGTACTCCATTATAATTATGTTCTCTAGTTATGCACAGTGTAATTTTCTTCTCTAGGGCAATTACCAAGGAATAAGTAGTTCAGGACAATTTTGACGGAGGAGTCGTAAATATCCGGGGGAGATCAGAACTGTCGGGTTGCGCCGCATGAAGTCCGCTTCTCTGATTTCCGCATGCGGATCCCATACGCCGCCGTTAGTAAATAGGCTATGGGTTCACTGGCGATGGCCCCACCAACACCAGCGACCTCCCACACACACAGGTCCAGAGCCCGACAAACCAAGGTATGAGCGGCTAAGAGTGCCTAATTCTGAAACTGTTGCGAAGCCTCGCAATCATGGTTCAAATTCGTTGATTTCTTTGGACTGGATCTGCTACGGTCCTACCATAAGCCGTCGAACGGTACCAGCGCGGGTCTTGCGCTTCGGGCGCCGCACCAGGGCGTGAGGGCACTGCTCCTCGGTGCCCTCCTCTTCCTGTGTCTTTGATTTTTTCGTCGCTCTTTAATTCTGGGGACTTTATGGGTCGACTGGGTTAGTCCATTCGTGCGTGATACCCAAACTGCACACCACACCTTCATGACAACGCACTTAGACAACCTGACGGACTGTAGACTTAATCTATGAATACCATGTGCATTTGCATATGTATTTTTGGGGTACTTTGTATTCGCACATACTTTGGACTTGAGTCACTTCCTTCACTTCTTCCTGGAGCATCTTGCAAAGAAGAATACACTAAATGCATGAAACTTCTAGACCTCACTTTCACCTCACATACATTATTCGCTGTGGATTTTTATAAGGTTTGAAGCAAGAATGATTAGAAAGGGTATTGATCCGAAATATTCCCATTATGATTCCGTTTCTTAAAATGGACATCGCTTGCTTCTCTCCTTCCACTTGTCTCGGACCATCCTTTCACTACCACCTGCAAACACGTCGATCTGCGCTCTCAGGTCCTCCTATAATCTACTACATGTCTAATTTCCTTATTCTATTCCGGAAGCTGCGTATTTACTGCTCCGCCTTCAAATTCAAGTTCGGACTCCGAGTCCAGGCTTCTCAGGAGGGAATAACAACTCGAAATTCTGTAAAATGGCTTTCATAGTCACGATCTACTACCCAAGTAACCTAGGACTCCTGCAGCATAAGTTGAGCATCAGAAAGGGATGTTATTATTGGCGGGGTTTGGTCTTTGAGGTCTGCCGAGTCCGTGGAGTCAATCGATTCCCCAGCAAATCTTCTAAAAAGCGAATTGGCCACATATCATTGGTGCCTCGTTGAGCGGGTATTTTGGTAGACGCATGAGGCCCTTCTTGTGGTTTTATCGTCTGATCAATGATTCCATGAATTATTTGGCCCTCTCCGAGTCGTCCCCAAATTGACATACCTTGCGGATTTTTTCTGCTGCTTCTGTAAGTGCTTTAGCGTCTGCAGTGCGTCCCTGTTGTTTACACGTCGAAGCCAAGTCGCTCATGGTGGCCAGGGTCTCCGGATGATGGCTCCCTAGGAACAATCTTCGTCGCACCATCACCGTCAAATGGAGTTCTTCTGCATCTTGGAATTTTCCCAGGTGCTGGTACGTCTTGGCGAGGTTCGACATCGCTGTCAGAGTGTCTGGATGGATACCACCTAAGGTGTTCTTCAGCCCATCGACCACCAAGACCTGTACCTTCATTGCCTCCTGGAACCGTTTCAGAAGATGATATGTCCCCCCCAGATTGTGCATCGCGAGCAAGGTTTCTGGATCTTCCGCTCCCAAAATCCGTTTCCTTCGCTCCGCGACAACTAGGTGGATCTCCTTTGCGTCCTCGAAACGACCGAACTGCTGGTATACCCGACCCAAATTGTTCATCGAGTTCAAGGTAGTAGGATGGTCAGCTCCCAAGACACGTTTCATGTCCTGCGTGACGGTCGCTCCGAGTTCGGCTGCGTCGTGGTATTGCCCAAGGTCATAGTAGATCTTCGCCACATTTCCCATGGTGGTTAGAGTATCTGGATGACTCTTCCCCAAAATCGCCCTCCGTTTCTCCATCACCAGTATGCTGGTATTTTTGGCCTCAGTTAACTGTCCCAAGGCATGAGATGTTTGGCCCAGATACGCCATTGTGGAAAGCGTATCTGGGTCATCCTCGCCGAGGACCATCTTGCGCAATTCTAGTACGACCTGCGCAATCGCCTGGGCCCTCTTTGGTCGGCAATGCCTGGAAAAATTATCCATCGCGGTCAGGGTGTCCGGATGATCATCGCCCAAGGCCCGACGCTGCTTCTCTACTTCTTCCTGCAGCGCTGCCAGTTCTTCACCAGAAAGGGGTGGTACATGTCCTCGCTGTGGCTGGAAAATTTCGAATGATTCAATAGGCTCTGCCTCGACCGAGATGTGATTGTCGGAAATTGTGGGGGTAGACATATCCTCTGCATCCATGGATATGGCGGATATGAGATTGGTGATTGTGTCATGAATATGGCGTACTGTAGGCCGGGACTTGGCATCTTTAACCCAACACATTTCGGCCAAAGACCAGACGGAATCAGTGAGTTTGGGGAAATCATCCGAGTCTGGCCGCTCTGGCCTGGCATCTAGTCGAAATACCACCTCCAGAAAATCCCAGTATGCAACCTGAGACATGGGATTTTCATCGGTGTAAAGCTGAATAATGAACTTGAGCAAAGTGTCAAAGTCTACTCCAAAAAAAGAGAGCGAGTACTTCATAAATCGTCATACCAAACGCATACACGTCGGATGCCGGTCTGACCGGCGATCCAGTAAGTAGTTCAGGCGCCATCCAGTTACGGCTTCCCAGCACTTGACTATCTCCTTCCTGGTTTGAGCGACTAGTAACGTCGGCCTTGACGCGTGCAAGCCCAAAATCGCACAAAAGGGCCTTCTCCGACGCGTCCACCAGGACATTGAGCTGATAATACGTTGGTGGACAGGGAGTAGAGTTTAAATTGATTTGCGCACCCCTTTTAGATCTCCGTGACAAATCTTTCGCGAATGTAAGTGTTCCAGGCCGCGAGAAACATCACAAAGCTAGCGAAATTAGCTTCACCTCATTATCGAAATCAATCCGGACATACAATGTGGATAGGATCAACCGTAGGTGTTTGAGCCAAGAACTGTCGGGCGTTGTGTGGAACGTATGGCATCACAATGAAAGGCTTGTCGTCGAGCGTATTTGCTCCTAGGAACTGAAGAATATTCGGGTGGCGGAGGCTTAGCCAGATCTACAGGAAATGCGTGAAAAATGATCAGCATTAGAGTGCAACAGGACTCCGTACATTGATTTCTTTCCGTAATACCTGTATGTATACACATGTTCAATGAATGAGACTGGATTCCAGGAGTCTGTTTAAAAGTGCTGACCGCGACGTTTGGGGCAACTCCAACCACACTCTGCAACATTTTGATAGCAACATCTGCTCGGTTCCATGTCCCTCGATAGACTTTGCCACTATAAAAACCTCAGAAACCGTAGTCTGGAGTCACATAACAGAAGCGCACAATCCTCCTGCACCGATTTCGGAGCCATAGTCCACTTCGAAGGACGGAATCATCCAGCTTTCTAGCTCCACCTTTTTCCCGCTGGCCGAAGTCAGGTATTGGAGCGTGTGAGAATAGAATTGTCGCTCGGGGTCAGTCGACTGGGGCAAGTTATCTAGTCGCCGTTGAATGGAAACCATCATTGCAATCATATTGTTATGACTGATTTCTGTGGACGAGGACAAATTGAGCATTGAAAATTATCGTGCAGAAGGGAACTGACCCAGCGTCGCACGAAGATCGACTTGGTTTTTCTCCAGGCTGTGTAGTTGAGCTTCCAACACATCCTTATCTTGTTTATGTGCGGATTTATTGCGCGACAGCATCACTTGTACATTCACTAGAGAGGAAATCTATTTTTTGAAAGCCTGAGTCAGCGGTAGACGCGCCTGAGATCAGCGGCAATGACCTGGAAAGCATCCACGACGGTTTCTATCCGTCTATAAAACGCCTCAATGCCGGCAATCCGCGTGTCTTTGGTTAACAGCGACTTGAAGAATCCAGCGGCTTGCTCTTTGTGAACGAATCTGTGGACATCTTCCAACAATCTATGTCCAAGGTGTAAGCATGGCCTGATCTATAAACGCAAGATCCTCACATATTCAAATGTCGGAGAGGTTTGGACGCATTGGTAGCGATGAGTCTCGAGTGCTTGAATTCGACGTCTAGCGTTTCGAGAAGCTGGCCAATTGCTTCACCGAGGACCTCGAGCTGCTTCTTACTCGCTTGGACTTGCTGAATCTCCGATACAATGAAGCGTAAGACAGTGAATGCAGTCGAGATAGCAGAAGGGGAGATTCCAAGGATTGCATCCATGGCGAGGTGAGAGCGGTAGGTGGCAGAGATACCATCGGAACACGATCATAGAAGATACAAAAATGGAATGGGCAACGATGGGCAGTTGTACGCCCCGTGATGTGATCTTGCACTGACAGTGACAGGGAGGATGATTATGGATAATTGAAGTCTGATTACGAGGTCGCTTCGCAGATGCTTGATGTACTGAAGGGACAAGCGTCGGAATTACTACTCCGATGACATCCCGACGCGACGCGTGTGGTCGTCTTTGGTCGTCTTTCGGTCGCGTTTACCCATCACATGACACTCCACCATCTCAAAGCGACCGGGTCGCACACTTTCGCCTACTGCCAGTTGGCTCTCCCTTGGCTCCATATCCTATTTGCAATCTTCGCCATCCGCTACATTTAACATCGCCAATCCGACTAGATCTGCCTACATAGCTTTGCCTCCGATTTCGTTCTTCTTACTCGCTTGAACTTGCTGAATTTCCGATACAATGAAACGCAGGACAGTGAATGCAGTCGAGATACCAGGAGAGGAGAGTCCGAGAATTGCAGGCATGGTGAGGTCAGAGCGGCGGTAAGGGGGGAAGTACCATCCGAAACCCATCCGAATAGAAGACACAAAAATGGAACGGGGGGGAGGTTGATCAGACGCATCTACTTACATTCCTCCCGTGATGTGATCTTGCACTGGCCGGGAGGATGACGATTGAAGAAAATTACAGAGGGGACCAGACGAGACCGCGGGACAAGTACTAGAAGACCCTCCCAGGTAGTAGACGGTGGACATTCATTGGATGAAAATACCGAGAGATGGGAGCATCGGGCTGGTGTTAGGCTGTGCGCGAGCTGGTGAATCAGAGATGCTGTTACGACGCAGGATGCAGTTCATCAGTCCAATTGAACAGAACTTCACAGGCACTGCCGAAGCAAGGAGAGGAAGAGGGAAACTTGGAGGAAGCGGCTTCGAGTTGATCCCGGTGACTTATCCAGCGAGGCACGAGCTAGAATCGATAAAGCGTCTGTCAAGAGAGACTACCCGGTGACCCCCGATCAGACATTTCTTACTCCGACGGGAATCATGTTCCGGATTCGTGTTTTCACTTCAAACGTCGGTTCAAACTTCGCTTTGCCCTTTCCCTGCCTTCGCCGTTCGACAGCGAGATTCTAGACGTAATAGATCGAAACCAAAACATCAGCAATTCGCCAGTTCGGCGATTCTACGGCGATCCTGTGGAGGAGCCCGCGCAAAGTCCGCGTCCTCAAGCCTTCTCCGGTTTGAAGATCTCCGAATCCATTAAATTTTGTGCACTCAATTTCGCACGTTGACCCGAATGACTGATTTAGATTCCGTCAGTCATTAATTTTATGGTGTGCAAGTGCGCACCTGACCCACTAAAGTAACGCTCAAACATGGCGCAAGAACCGGACGAATGCACGGATACTGGTTCCGGGCTCAGCGGAACTTCGTACCTGGTCTGTCTAGGCTGATAGTCGGCTCATCGGCGCCAACGAGGCTAGAAGTGCTATTCGCGTCTCCATCCCTTTGACTTCTTTTGAGCTTGATGTCGTATTGTGCTATAATGAAGGTATCCTGTCTCAACTAACCCAGTCAGTATAGTTCAGGACAATTTTGACGCAGGAGTCGTAAATATCCGGGCGGAGATTAGGACTGTCGGTTGCGCCGCATCGAGCTTTGGATTGTCCACTCAAAGCTCGTCTCTGATTTCCGCATGCGGATCCCATACGCCGCCGTTAAATAGGCTATGGTTTCACTGGCGATGGCCCCACCGACACCAGCGATCTCCCACCCACATAGACATGGCTCGAATCTCCTGGTTAATTCTTTCCTCGTGGCTGGCATCTGCCTTCGCATCTCGCGTGTATGACATCCCCGCCGCCGTGAGCAATGGCAGCAGCACTGCCCAGTTCATATCCGCCGCAACAGGTCTCGACGCCCCCAAAATTCACCCAGTCAACTCCAGCGCCTTCGACTGGTGGTACTTTGACGTCGTGTCAACGGACCCGAGCTCGCTCGCCTCCGTTGTCGTGGTATTTTACACCACCACCGCGACGGCGTTCCCTTTTTTCGTGCCCTTGGATTCTGTCACCTGGGCGGAAATAGATGTGTCCTTCCCCAACGGCACGGTTTTCCGTGCTGCGGCCACTGCAGATGGCGCGACTGTCACGGTGGACGAGAATGTCTCGAGTGGGAATTGGAATGGCTCTGGCTTTAGCTGGACGCATACCGGGCTTTCGCAATATACTATTGTCGTTGATGTGCCAGATATGGGCATCAAGGGCACGATCAAGTTCCACTCGGTGCGTGTAGAGTAATGAAATTGAAGCATGAACTAATCCGGAGAGAATTTCAGGTCGCGCCAGCCCATTACCCCTGCGGACCCGTGGCGGCCGGGCAGAACATGGAAGTGGGTCCCGGAATCGGATGGGCGAATGCTATCCCGGACGCAGCGTCCACGGTTGAACTGACAGTGGGCGGCACCAAGCTCGCGTTCACAGGTATAGGGTATCACGACAAGGTGCGTTAGGACTCGCCCTTTGTCTAAATGCTAAATTCACGAAATATTAGAACTGGAGCAACCAAGTCTTCACCGCCAACGTCGCCTCATGGTACTGGGGCCACGGGCGGCTGGGCCCATACTCGATAGTGTGGTTCGACTTCCTCGCGCTTGACGGGACCGAATATGTCAGCGCCTATGCCGCGAAGTACGGTCATATCATCGCTGCCAGCTGCGCATCCAACAGCGTCCGCGTGCGCCCGACGGGCGAGAACGCCACCTACCCTCCGGTACTCAGCACAGGCACCCCGTCGGGATACCACATAACGCTTGAAGTCGCGCACGACGGGATTTTGGAGATGGACGTGAGTGTGACGGGGATCCTCGTGGACGACGTGCTGTCAGAGTACACGCGGTCAGTGGGTGATATTACGGGCTTTTTGGTGCCCCACGGTTCGGACAAGGTTGCAGTGGAAAAGGCGAACAATTTTCTGCATGGGAAGGCGTTGTTTGAACAGTTTAAGTTGACAAAGTAGGGTTGCGCTGAAGGAGACGTATATACCTAATCTCTACTCAAAAAAAAAATGAAACTCGTGTTTAGATGAGAATTTGGCCGAAAACAGGAGATGTGCACGTACCAGATGAACCCCGAATTAATCTTTGCAGGTAGGTTCTCCAGAACCCTACAAACCAAGCGGCTAAGAGTTCCGAATTCTGAAACTGTTGCGAAGCCTCGCAATCACGGTTCAAATTCGTTGTTTTCTTGGGATTGCCAGCGGGGCTTACCATAAGCCTTCACCAAAGCCTACCAGTGCAAATAATTTTGATGAGGACCAAAAGGCTTTCTGGTCGTATCCAGTCTGGCAGTCGCGGTTGAAGTATTCGCCTATCTGCGTCTCTCAATTGAAATGAGTCGCCTCGAGCATATGAGGAGTGTCTCGCTAGAAAGATCGCTTGTGGCCACAGAAGAAATACCACCCAGCCCGTGGTGCCACACTAGATTCAAGGAAGAATTGTGAATCTGAGTTAACCTGAAAGGCACCATCAAAGTCCTTACTCGAAGTTAAATGTGGAAACTGAAATTGTCGACGTCCACGTAAAGATCACTTTGTAACTTGGCAGCTTTGGACATGAGGCTTGCATGAGGCGATGTGAATCCGAGGCATCTCGGCCTATCGTTTCTGCATTTACACGATGCTCCTTATCGCACCGGTGTTGCGTGAGGAGGAACCGCGCACCTGTACGGGGAAATCCGGAACTCAGAGATAGGTGAGATTACATTTTCGGACGGCCGCCGCCCGCAGAAGAAACCGGTAGCCGGCACCGCCACTGATGTCGGAAACTCGGCGCGCTTACTTAGTTACCAAGCAGAGACCTCCACCTGCTTCTCCGCGCCCGCGCCCACTCTCGCTCACAACATAGCAGAAACGTCCGAAGCGCACATGTAATCATGGTATTGTGTGTTGCAACTCATTAAGGGTGATTACGGAGCGAGCATTGAAACAGAAACTGAAGACGCCTCGTTTAGACTTTTTCCTCGATCGACACATCCTTCTCCTCCTTGGCGACCTTGCCCTCCGCGCCGGCCCAGGTCTGGTGGGGAATCCATCCGGACGAGGTGCGGGGCGTGGTCTCCTGCAGCATCTGGTCGACCTGCTCGAGCGAGAGGCCCTTGGTCTCGGAGACGAAGAAGTACGCGAAGAGCACCGAGAGGCAGGCGGTGGAGCCCCAGATGAAGAAGACTTTGGGCCCAAGGTCAAGCTCGTCGGCGGACACGAAGTAGGGCGTGATGACGCCGATGATGCAGTTCCAGAACCTATATAGAAAACGGGTGAGTAGGAGTCAAATAAACAAGGAGGGGGAGACGCACCAGTTGGACGCGGTGGACATGCCGACGCCGCGGGAGCGGATGGGGAGCGGGAACATCTCGCCGACGACGACCCATGCGGCGGGGCCCCACGTCATTGCGAACGCGGCGATGTTGAGGCAGATGAACGCGATCTCGGCCTTGACCGCGGTGGGGTTACCTCCGGGGGTGGTGGCGCCCGGGGCGGCGGTGCCGATGATGGCGACGATGAACTGGCAGACGACCATGCAGGAGCCACCGACGAGCAGGATGCGGCGACGACCGAATCGCTCAATGATGTAGAACGAGATGGGCGTCGAGCAGACATTGACGAGGGTGGTGATGAGCGAGATCAGGAAGGGGTTCGAAATGGTGCCGAGCGTCTGGAAGAACGACGTGCCGAAGTAGAAGATGAAGTTGATACCGGTGAACTGCTGCGCGCACTGGAGACCTGGGAGGAGGAAATCAGGATCACGGCACAGAAAATAAATCAAGGTGCGTACCGGTGCCGACAATCGTACGGCGGACGTTGGAGGAGCCGTCGAAGAGCGAGCCCTTGAAGCAGGCGAGCCACCCGCCAACGTATCCGGTGGCGGGAACGTGGGCCTTCTCGTATTCGAGATTGGCAATGATCTCGGCAAGCTCGTCTTGGACGAAGTCGGACTCGCGGGGCTGGTCGCGGACCCTGGCGAGGGCAACCGTCGCCTTCTCGATTTCACCCTTGTTCACCCAGAAACGGGGAGACTCGGGAAGGAACAGGAGACCGCCACCTGCAAGATAAGGTCAGACACGTTCGCGAACTCGTTGCTTATCCGACGTACCAAGAATGAGCGCCCACAGGAACTGAACACCGATGGGGATGCGGTAGGAGCCGGTGTCGAGTCTGTCTTGGGTGGCGAAGACGACGCAATTGGCGAGCAGGATACCGATGGTGATGGCAAACTGGTAGCCGGAGACGAGCGCACCGCGGACCTTCTTCGGTGCGATTTCGGACATGTACAAGATGATGATGGCGGAGATGAAGCCGACACCAGCACCTGCGACGAGACGACCGACGACAAAGAGACCGAGGACGTCCTGGGGGGCGATCTCGAGGACGCAACCGATGGCGAAAACAACGCAGCCCATGATGATAGTGGGGCGACGGCCAACCATGTCAGCGACATCACCCTGAGGATAAAGGTCAGAAACGAGAAAAGTCGCAAGGTTGAACGAAACTCACAGCAACGAGGGCGCCAAAGAACGTACCCGCAGACAGGATGGAGGTCATGAGGGACTTCTCCCAGGCCGGGAGCGAGAAGTCGGCGGGGATGTGGGCGGCGTTGAAAGGCTCCGGAGGGTAAGGCTTGTGGGAGTACATCTGGATGAAGAACGGCATTCCAAGGACACCCCCCATCCAACCCGTATCGTATCCAAAGAAGATACCACCGAATGCCGCGAAGACGCACATGAGGTACGTCTTGAGCGTCACAGGGGCCTCAATCCGAGAGGTATCGGTCGTTCCGAACACAACAGCACCGGCGGGCATCGTGAGCGAGTGCGCGGGGGGAGGTGGGGAAAATGTGTCGGGATGGGCACACAAGAAAAAGATGCAACGCGGCCGCGACCTTTAATACCCCGGCCGCCATAGATTCAGGAAATCACGATCTGGGGTCGCGTAACACACATAATTGATGGAGGGCGCGCTCGAGCTGCAGGTGACCCAATCACACGCGATGCGACGCGGTGCGACGCGCGGTGATGCGTAGCGTGTGAGAGCGTCGGATCGCGTACACATTGCTGTTGCCAATAATGCATAGGAAATAATCTACGACATGTTTCCGCTGCCCCTAGAAAAACAGACTTTCAAGTGTTTTGCGGGGATTCTCCACACTGGGGAAGTCTTCATTTTGCCCCCTTGACCGGTTGTCGCGCAGCCGAGAATAGGTACTGCGTGATCAAGACCAATTGGGATTTGTTCCGGGTTTCAAATAGGTTTCAGGGGGAAATTGCCGGCGAGTAACTGGCCGTTGAGAATCACGGCGAAGAGGGAAGTGGAAGGTGGAGAACGAGCATGGGAAACGGGGACTCGACGCTCGAACTTTCTTCAAGTTCTCGCATCCAGCGGTTCAAGATATCTTTTTTGCACAGAGCGGAGCATGTGGGAGAGTTAGGCGGAGAAAAACCCAGAATCCGTGAAAATGGAGCCCAACATTAACGCCGGGAAAATATACGCCGAATGGATGTGTGGGAAAGAATTGGCCCAGTTAGGTTTTCTGCCTTCCAGATTCGAAGATAAGATAAGATTTCTGTCGACTAGATTAGATTTCCGTCCTTTTACGTGTAACTCACCGAGATGAAGGTCATAGGGCGGATATATGGCCAGCCATTCATGAAGACCACTCCAGAACGCGCAGTTTCGAGCTAAAAAAAGCTGTTTTCGACCTAAATCGGTGATGCGCCTCCCGCCGCCCGCCTCCCCGCCGTCGCGGCGGGAACGAACGTCTCACGCTTCTGATTGCTGTTGGAACCAGCGACCTGCAATCGGTAACGGCACTTGGCATCAACTGTTCGTTCCTTGATCCCTCAATCCTTGCCTCAATCTCACGTTCACCGTTTCATCAGGCTATTTCAAGATCCGCCACGCGATCGCTTCGAATTCGTTTTTCGATCCCGTTTGCTGAGGAGTCTTGTGGTCGCCAGGTCCGCTTGCTATTTGCTCAGCACTTAGCGATAGACATACATGCTTGCGGCGGCCGCGCAATTTCAATGAGCGATGAACGGCCCGATTTATCGTGGCAAGGAGAAAGTAGGACAAGTCACAAAGTACATGTAGATGGCAATGCGGGGACTCTGGGGATGGGGCAAAGATAGGGGTGTGGCTTGAAATGGAGCATATATGATATACCCTTTAGTTCGAGGCACTGCGATGGAGCGGAATAATGAACGGATTTGGTCGCCGTTGATTTGCGGGATCATGCGGGAACCCCATACCCCGGTTCGGAGCCTGGAGAAAACAGGCCGAGATCTCTACTGCACACCGCAAATAGATTTCTTGCGACTTGAATAACCAGGACCCACCGAAACGAGACAAATGGCAAAAACTGCCCACTGAATTCCGTACAGGGGTTTTGACGCGGTTGAAAGTCCATCGATAGGGATCGATGGCGTTTGATTGGCTCGTCGCAGAATTTCAGCTTTGAAACTCACCGCCGTTAAATGGTTCGTTAAACTGGAAAATTACAGCGTACCATTCTGGCATTATGAAAGCTTTCTATCCTCGGTGTACGTCGCAGAGCATTGTGGAAGGAAAATCGCACAATTGCCAATTGGCCCCATTCAACTTGACGTATCGACTAATTTCCAGTATTCATTCTCGTGTTTAACAACTCACCCAAGCGCTGTGATCTCGAGCTTTAACGTTCGGACTTTGTTTTTTTTGGGATTGCATCGAAGCTTCTCTGGCCGTCTGGTGCAAAAAAATGTTTTCTGACCGTCAATTTTCGGCTAGTTACATTATTGAGTAGGAGGGTCGTCCGGTCCTCTACCCCCAGGATTTCCTCTAGAGTCTAGACCTATGTCTGGCATCAGGAGCCCACGAGAACATCCCGCCATCAGCCTCCATCAAATTCTCTGACCAATCATGCAAGGGGTGGGGTTGTGGATTAGAATTATCCTTAACTGACGTATCGATTAATTTCTAATGAGTTTTCCAGTTTATCCACCAAAGCGCTATGAATCTCGAGTTTCGACACGGCTGAAATTTGCCTGGCGAGTTGAATCGTGTATATTTGCACAGCGCGACTTTTCGGACTTGGCTAGTCGTTGGGTACTTACTATACTAAGGATTCGGTCATTTTTCTAGGCTGGCGTTCCCGTTTGCAAGGGGTAAGTATGTAGCCGATACTTTCGGTGTCTACTTGGGATCAGATCAGAGTAAATCCAGGTATCATGATATGCTGCATTGATGAATTGTCACGGAGCAATTTGGCGCGGAGTGTGAAATCCGCCGGCTTCGCAGGCTGTCGCAGGTGGATCCGACGTCGGTCGGATCGAGCACATGCAGGCACATGGGTAACCGTTGGGTAACCGCAATACCATGTATGTATGAGACCTGGGCAGTGGGCGAGTTCAGCGGTGTGGTTGTCGGGTGGGTGTTCAATACATAGGATTTTTACCTACCTACCTACCAGGTCCGATGGCACAGGTGCCGCAGTCCGCGCGCGTTCTTATAAGTAGGTTCTTATCAAGATTCGAGGTGATTTGATGGGAAAACTAATTGGCACTGCCGCTGATGTCCCCTGGCCACGCGAGTGCGAGGTTTAGACTCTCCGCCTCCGATAATTTCTCGAAGAAACCGTGCTGCGTCAAGTACGCCATTTCTTTCGATAATTACTGAACACGGTGGTTCACCCAAGGTTCATCGCTACACCCGTCTTCTCTCATATTGCAACCGAACAATCAGACAAGGATCCAATAAGACCCTGTGTATTGGTTTTCTCCTTTTGTCACCGTTAAGCTTTCTCTATTTCTTTTCCCTCCTCTTTCTTTTTTTGTGGCATTCCTGAGTGGAGGTTTATGAGGCAGCAATCCTCTACCAGAGGAAAGTTGACCCGTTATCTGGATTTCATTTTCAAGTACGTTTCACTTTACCGCGGCCGGGCCCGGAGAAGTCGATACCATCAAATGATTTTCCCAAGTCTTGCCAGTATATACACTCACACAGTGGGGCCTTGCAAGATGTCCCATGGACGCCGCTGAGCTCGAGAGCGCCATCGCCGACCTGTACAATGTGGTCATCACCCGGTATGTGGGCGGTGAGCAACTTTTTCCTCCTTCCAAGTTCTCTTCCTCATTCTCTGAACAGCTGCTGGTTTTATGGTGAGCACTTGCCGATGAAGAAACACATCGTCGTTTCTGACTGACAGAACCTCTCAGATCCTCGTCTACGACCACCTCCTCACGCTGGACGACGAGGTGAAGTACATATGGAGCGCGCCGTCAACCCTCGCTAAATGGTTGTTCCTCATTCTACGGTGCGAGTTGCCTTGTTTTGCGCAGTGAGCTCGATTAGAACTGCTCTTCGCAGGTACATGGTCCCGATCTTCGTGTCCGCGCAGATGATTGGTGCGTCGCCACCCTCAGCCCACTTCGCATGCGCACTCTAACAATATACTAGCGGACAGCGGTGTCGCGCCCGTAACCATCTCTGATACTGTGCGTCGATGCTGTTCTTCCTTCCAGCGTGATAATTCTAAACTCATACAGGCGTATGCCCTTACTGCTCACGCGAGGGTGTAGCTAATTATCGCGGACTTCACAGGTGCAAAGGGTGGATTGTGTTCCAGGTACGTGCGCCGTTCCTATATTATCGCTCATTAACGCAGAATCACAGACATATGCCGGTGTCCTCTCCATCTCTATATCGAACTTCCTCGTGCTCATGCGTATCTGGACGACGCTCCCCCGCGGTCATCGCATCATCACATGGTCCCTCGTCCTGTTCTTCATTGTGCAGCTCGCGAACTTCATCGTCACAACCTGGCTTACCGTGTATAACATACGTGCGTGTGGCCCACCCCCCTCAACATTCGTGCTCATCAGCTGATATAATTCTGTAGCGCTGATCAACTTCCAGCCCATGGCAGGCCTCTGCGGATTCACGGCGAAACCCAATACGGTCGGGCTCTGGGTCCCCGGGGTGCGTCTTTCCACTCTACTTTACTTTATCTCCACCCAATCAATATTCAATTGTTCGCTCGCGTGTTGCCTCTATCTAGCTCGGGTTCGAGATCATCGTCTTCGTAACTGTGTGCTGGAACGCGCTCGAGCGGCCGCGCGCGCTCCAGAGTCCAGACGCCGATCCCGCCGTCTCGCGCCTCCTCTTCCGCGACGGCGTAGCGTACTTCATCGTGAGTCCCTCGCCCTATCGCATAGCAGTTCATAAACCCTACGCGAATGCGCAGATCCTCTTCGGTGCGCGCAGTTATTTGATACAACGTTGATACTTAGTAGCAGCTGACGATATGTGCGCACCCCCAGGCCTCCGGCTCACGAACGTCGTCTTCGCCATCGTCACGCCCACCTCCCTCGTCTTCGTCGCCATATAGTGCGTGCTCTACTTCTTCCTGCTCTGATCACCTTATATTCATTAAATCAATCCAACTCTACCCCGATTCAGTTTCACGTGGAGCTGCACAACGCTCACGACGAGCCGGCTGATCATCAACTCGCGGCGGGAGGCGAGCAAGGCGGCGGCGCTGTGCGAGCTGCAGAGATCGATGTCCCTGTTGGACGAGACGCAGAGCACGGATTGCACGAGGGCGTCCCAGAGCGCGTCGTCGGTGCGGCGGTTGCGGAGTGCAACCGCTACGCTGCACTCCGGGTAACGTTGTATAGGTAGGTACGCAGGATGTGTGCGTGTTCTTGTTAGGCTCGAGTAGTACATAATAAGCCTCTGTGTGAAAGCCAGCGAACGGCCAGCGTTTTAATTATACACGGAGCTGACGTCGTACACATATAAATATATAATAGCGAAAAGGTCGAACCGGTGAACTTCGCTTCGCAGGACGCGCACGATCGATTAGACGGAGGAGGCAGAGGAGGTGGGACACTGATAAACCGTCACAGTTGTGGTATACGTGGGCTGGGCGCTGCTCGCGGAGAGCGGTGCGCTGGCAGAGGCGGAGGCAGATTGAGATTGAGATGCAGAGGGCGGGGAGAACGAGGTCGAGGGCGGGGCAATCGAGCTTAGGGAAAACGACAGAGATGCGGAGCCGGAACTCTGCGAACCACTCGCAAATGCTGATGAAGCTGAAGGAGAGAACGACGTCGATGGTGGGGCGATCGAGCTTAGGGAGAACGAAAGAGATCCGGAACTGCTCTGCAAACCACTCGCGGACGCTGATGAAGCCGGTGGAGAGAGCGAGGTTGACGATGAGGCTATGGAGCTGAGGGAAGAAGGAGATGCAGATACGGAACTGAAGCTCTGCGAACTGCTCGTGGATGCTGCTGAAGCCGGTGGAGAGAACGACGCCGATGGCGGAGCGATCGAGCTTATGGAGAAAGACAGAGATGCGGAACCGGAATTCTGTGAACCACTCGCTGACGCTGATGAAGCCGGTGGAGAAAACGACGTCGATGGTTGGGCTATGGAGCTGAGGGAGAACGACACAGATGCGGAACTCTGCGAACCACTGGCGGACCCTGATGAAGCCGATGGAGAAAACGAGGTCGAGGGCGGAGTTATGGAGCTGAGGAAGAACGAAAGAGATCCGGAACTGCTCTGCGAACCACTCGCGGATGCTGATGAAGCCGATGGAGAGAACAAGGTCGATGGCGGGGCTATGGAACTGAGGGAGAACGAAGGAGATGCGGAGCTGGAACCCGAAGTGCTCTGTGAACTAGCGGATGCCGACAATGATGATTGAGAAAATGAGGAGGAACCAGTGGAGGAAGAGGACATAGAGGACGCAGAGGACGTCGACGATGTGGATGTGGTTGTGGTTGTCTCAGGATCGCACTCGTCCCGTCGGCCCAGACCGCCCTGTGGACATGTCGGCGGTGGGGGCGGCGTAGGTGGCGGACACGGCGCGGTGACCTTCCACTGCTCCAGCAGCTTCGTGTATTTAAATTCGGGGACCGTCCCGGGAAGCGATACACTAGGGTCGGCGGGTGGCCATTTGGGGTTGCTCGCCGGGTTGGAATTGAAGCATTTCGCGACAAGCCCGGCCTGGATGGTGACGTCCGCACAGAATTGATTATTCGTAAGACTTTTTGGATTCTGGTCCAGCAGCGCGAAACGGACAAAGTGCGCAGCAGAGACACCATTATTGAACGCGTAGTTGACCCGGTTCTGCTCGTAGATCGTACGGAGCTTCGGATCGGCGGAGTCCTTCACCAGCCATGGTTGAACTTTCGGATCCCTGAAAGAGGTTGCATCTTTGATGGGGAACCAAAACTGTTTGACGTTCAGCTAATGTATAATAGGATGTGGGAGAGGAAAAACCTTGGGGGTATTGATCCAGTCATCCGCGTCTTTAGCATAAATCTGGCAAATCATAGGGGTGACCTCGGTCGTGACGCCTTTTTGAATGTTTTTGTTGTTCACATTGTTCGTAGCAGTGAGCGAAAACGCCCCAGCACTGAATCAAGTCAAAATCAACGGACGGCTGAGGAGAGAGATGAACCCACATAGCCACGTCGTCCGTTACATACATACCCTGGCCTAATTCCCCATCTGCTCCGGAAGTCATCTCGGGTCGCACGAGCCCCACATTTTGATAAATATCAGCATTAATTGACTGCGTGCCCGTGTATCCGAGGAATAAACGGTTCGGGAAGTCATCAATCGAGAGACGTTTCCGGAGTTGTCTGTGCTGTTTTGGAGTCCATGAGGCCAGCCACGCCTTCAACCATCTCCTGAAGGCAGACGGCACCGTTCGTTTTCTTGTGCCAGTGTTCCCTGGTGCTTGACAGGCCTGGAGAGATTAACTTCAGAAACCACACATAATGACCCGTAGAGTCGTACCGGAGGCTCGCCGAGAGGAACAGTAGGCTCCGGGGTGGGTAGTGGAGAACTTGTTGGGCTAGAATCAGTGGTCGGAGTAGCACTGTCGGTAGGCGTTGACGTAGGATTATCGGTGGTCGTAGGCGTTGGGTCCTGGTTCGGAGGATCACCGCCGTCGGCCCCACCGCCACCTCCTGCCGGATCTCCACCGGGACCAGAAGACCCAGGAGGGCTACCGCCGCCGCTACCTCCCCCGCCGCCGCCGCCGCCGCCCCCTCCTCCGCCGCCGCCGCCTCCGCCACCACCTCCACTGCTCCCACCACCGCCGATAACGATTGTAGTGGAAGTGGTAGATGACGAGCCGGTACTGGTCGGATCTGTAGAGGACGCCGGGGCCGATGTCATGCTTGCCGGAGACGAGCTGCCACCGGCGCTCGTCGACGATATTCCTTGATCAGAGCTGGAGCCCTGGGCGGAAGACATGCTCGACGGCTGATACGGTATCAAAAAAAGTTCAAGAATGCGAAACTTAGGACGAACTATAACTGAGCTCGACGGACCCGAAGCGGAGCTCGGTCCAAAGGAAACAGTTGAGGACTTTTTTACAGTATCAGTGAAATTTTGTGGAACGGAAATCATAGAACACACTATACTCGAGCTCGAAGGCGACGCCAGAGAAGCGCTTGAAATAATCTGGATTGAATCAGAACAACGAAGAGGGGGCTTTTAGAGAGCTAACATACAACCACCGAGCTGGAAGACGCGCTGCTGGCTGCGGCAGACTTGGGGGGCCAGAAATTATTACGAATCAGGATGAGTGGTAGATGCAACGCACCGAGGGAAGGGAGGATGGCAATATGGACACAGAAGATGTGGGTGCCGATGAAGAAGATATAGCTGAGGCACTGGCGGAAAACAATCCTGACTGCGTGGGCACAGTAGATGACGCTGAGAGCACGCTCGATGCGCTGCTTAGCGGTGCCGACGAGGAAGGAGACGCGCTGCTGGCTGCGGCAGACTTATGGGCCAAACATTATTACGAATCAGGCTGAGCGGAAGATGCAACGCACCGAGGGAAGGGAGGATGGTAATATGGACACAGAAGACGTGGGTGCCAGTGAAGAGGATATAGCTGAGGCGCTGGCGGAAAACGATCCTGACTGCGTGGACACAGTTGATGACGCTGAGAGCACGCTCGATGCGCTGGTGAGCGGCGCAGACGAGGAAGGAAGAGGAGAGCTGGAAAATGAGAAAGGAGGTTGGACCGAGGAGAGAGAGAAAGACAGGCTCGCGCTCGTGGCTGAAGAGGAAGTAGCCGAAGAAACGAAAGAAGAGACAGGCACAGACGAAGTAGATGTCGGTGAAGAAGATGTAGCTGAGCCACCGGCAGAAAACGATCCTGACTGCGTGGAGACCGTAGATGACGTTGAGAATGCGCTCGATGCACTGGTGAGGGGTGAGGAAGGGAGAAGAGAACTGGAAAATGAGAAAGGAGGAGGTTGGACCGAGGAGAGAGAGAAAGACAGACTCGCACTCGTGGCTGAAGAGGAAGCAGACAGTGAAAGAGAAGGAGCAGACGTCGGCGGCGGCTGAATGGATGACAAGGACAGAGATCCTCCACTTTGTGTGATAGAGACATATACCACCGAGGATACCGCGGATCTGGAAAACGAGGTAGGCGGAGGCTGGATCGAGGTCAAGGACAGGGACCCCCCGCTTCGAGTTATAGAGATAGATGATACAGATGATGTAGCGGAGTCAGAGAACGACGTCGGCGGCGGCTGGATTGAGGATAAGGACAGGGAAGTCGCGCTTCCTGTGCCGGAGATCGGTAGCAGGGAAGATGAGGAGAAAGGTGGTGGCTGGATCGAGGAGAGAGATACAGAAATTGTGGTGCTCGTGGCGGAAGAGGCCGAAGAAGGAGCAGATGTTGGGGGCGGCTGAATCGAGGACACGGATAAAGATCCCCCCGTCCCGGTTGTCGAGATGGAGGCTGTGGAAAATGAAGCCGAGCTGGAGAAAGAGAAAGGCGGAAGCTGGATCGATGACAACGACGAAAAAGTTGCACTTCCTGTGATAGAGTTCGGAAATCCGGATGAAGTTGAGGTGGCAGAGCTCGAAAACGACGTCGAAGGTGGATGGGTGGAGGACAAGGGTAGTGAGGTGGGGTCGCCGGTTGAAAATGAAGGAGAGTTGGAGGAAAAGGGAGGAGGTTGGATCGAGGATGGAGGGGCGGATGTGCTGGTGCTCATCACCGACGAGGCCGACGAGGAAGGACGCGATGTCGGTGGCGATTCAATGGAGGAGGGAATGGTTCCAAAACTGTACATGGTTGACATAGAAAGACCGGATGAGGTGGCCGAGTTGGAGAACGAGGTCGGTGGGGGCTGTATCGAGGATAAGGACGGGGAAGTCACGCTTCCGGTACCGGAAAACACGGATGAGGAGGAGAAGGGTGAACGCTGGGTCGAGGATAGAGAGAAAGATTGACTAGCGGTCGTTACCGAGGAGAGGGAAGAGGGACCGGACGTCGGTGGCGAATGAATGGACGATAAAGATACGATTCCCGTGCTTCCAATGGTAGAAATGGAAATCACAGATGATGTAGTTGAGCTAGAAATCGAGGTAGGTGGGGGCTGTATCGAGGAGGTCGCGGTTCCTGTGCCAGAGAAAGACACTCGGGAAGTAGATGTCGAAAAAGGCGACGGCTGGGTAGAGGAGAGAGAAACAGAAACAGTGATGTTGGTCGCAGAGGCGGAGGGTGAGGAAGGAACAGAAGTCGTCGGTGGCTGGATCGAGGACAGCGGCAACGTGCCATTGGAAGCCGATGTAGAGGATGGGGATCCAGACGTGCCCGCCTTGACAGAGCTGGTACTGAACGAGGATGAAGCCTGCTAGGGCTAGGACGTCAGTTTCCGGTAATACTATCAATGATTATCGGCAAACATACCGTGGACGAATGCGAAGTCGGCGAGGTCGTTACCGTCGAGGATGTACGAGCCGTGGACTATCGTGTAATTTGAGCCATAGAATAAATGAAGGAAATAGAATCCCGACGCACGCATGTGGCACAAGTGATCTAGAAGAATTCGAGGGAGAGAATCAGTGGATAGCGCTAGATATGCATATACGCTGAACTTACAGTGGCACGCTTTCTGAATTGATTAGGCTCTCCGCGCGCAACAAGAAAGTCCTGTAAAGGCGTCGATGAAAACAAAATAAAAACCCTCGCGAGAGGAAGGAACATACTCTGGCGGAACGATCCGCAGGTGATAACGAGAAATGCTAAAATATAATGAACGAACTGTACGAGTGCAAAGCTGAAAGGATAATCACTGACGGTGGATGTTGATTGGGAGGCCGATTGGTCTGTCGGCGTCTCAGCAGCGTGGAGGGTCAACACAAAACCCGAGAGGACAAGAACAACAAGCAAGCGCATCCTCGAAGATGGGAGCCGCAGTAACTGGTAATGAAGTCTGTAAGAAGCGAAATTCTATAGAATTAAATCGACACTTCACATTATAAACCTAGTGCAACCTGTGCATGCGCCATCAGTCGGCATGCTCAGGTCATGATGGCCCTTATGTCGACGGCTTCTCCGTTTCATGAGACCTCCTGGCAATAGAGTTCTGAGATGACATTTCTGCTCCTGGGCCTACATCTTCGAGTTTTGTTGCGTGATTGAATGTCCCGGAGGTAGGTTGACATCGCGTAAGCCACGCAAACGTACGGGGTGTTTGAGGTTCGAGTGAGAGTTCGGGGAGCGTCCACGGATGGCCTTTGTAGCACCAGGAATGGTCATTGGAAAAAAGGTCAGAACCCGTATCGTGCTCAAGGCATTCACAAAAAGCGTTGACGTCCAGCTTTCAGAATCACGGCTTCCATCGGTGCTGTGATGCGCCCTTGCCTGGAATTGTTGCGGATCATCAAAGGCAAATAGTAGGCATTTTTGTGCGAGACCAACTTAGCGGCGGCGTCGGAGTAATGTTATTAATCTAGGCATCCGCTTGCACCGTAGATCTCCAGGAAATGTCTTCAAGGCGCGATATTTCGGGACATCATGTCTCAAGGACCTATCAACCTGTATACCTTGAGACTTGAGGGACGCCATTCAAGAATGCACAGCCGATCGAATGATATCATTCAAAGACGTGGGAAGAAAGCTGACTCGAGGAAGGTGCAGGAGATAGACCAAAAGATAGACGGAGGAATCGAGGTCAAACTTTGCGATTCGCTGAAAGAAAGTTGGGAAGCGCAGATGAGAGTTGCATCCAGGGAAGAAGAACGAAATCGGAGGCAAAGCGGTATGTAGACAGATCTAGTCAGATTTGCGATGCACCATGTAGCGGATGGCGAGGAGGATTGCAATGAACTTGACGGGGTATGGAGCTAAGAAAGGGCCAAATAGCTGTAGGCAAAAGTGTGCGACCCAGTTGAGGATGCCGAAGGGATTCCGATTTGGGATGACTCGGAGGATGCTGGCCAGTGCGAGAGCTTTGTCATGTGATGGTAAACGCGACCGAAACGCGACCAAGCACGACCACACGCGTCGCACAGAATGTATACTATATGCTATCGTTGAAGCTCCCTCGCATTGCCTCCGTTGTGTTCAACTTAAGATCGCGAACTGCATCCTGCGGTGTAGCATTCATTTCGGGCATACCACTCTCTTGCACAGCCAGATGGTTCAATTAAATATTTTCGGTATTTCATCATAAACTAAATACCAAACCCGTAATCGCCCATCCTTCCAATACTTGTCCCGCGGTCCGCTTCTCCCTTCAGTAGTTTGGTTTAGCATCCAGACTTCAATTATCCATAATTATCCTCCTTGTCTGGGCAAGATCACATCATGGGGCGTACAACTGCCCATCGCGGCCCGTTCCATTTTTGTGCGTTCTATGATGTTTTTCCGATGGTATCTCTGCTACCTACTGCCCACACCTCGCCATGGATGCAATCTCTGTGTCTTCTATTCGGATGAGTTTCGGATTCTGTCTCTTCCGCTCACCACCATGGCTGCAATCCTCACACTCTCCTCTCCTGGTCTCTCGACTGCATTCACTGTCCTACGTTTCATTGTATCAGAAATTCAGCAAGTCCAAGCGAGTAAGAAGCAACTCGAGGTCCTTGGTGAAGCGATTGGCCAGCTTCTTGAAACGTTGGACGACGAATTCAAGAAATCGAGGCTCATCGCTGAAAATGCCTCTAGACCTCTCCGAGATTTGAATATGTGAAGATCTTATGCTTATAGATCGGGCCATGCTTACACCTTGGACATAGACTGCTAGAAGATGTCCACAGATTCGTTCACAAAGAGCAAGCTACTGGATTCTTCAAGTCGCTGCTTGCCAAAGACACCCGCATTGCTGGCATCGAAGCATTCTATAGGAGGATCGAAATCATCATCAATGCTTTCCAGGTGACCATTTGTGATCTTACATACGCCTAAGGCTGATGCGGACTTTTCAAATAGATCACCTCTCTGGTGAATGTACAAATGATGCTGTCGCGCAACAAAGCGGCAAATGAGCAAGATAATGATGTCCTGGACGCTCATCTGAACGCCTTGGAAAAAAACCAGGTGGATCTTCGTGCGACACTGGGTTAGTTCCCTCCTGCACAATAATTCCAATCTCATTCGTCCTACAGAAATTAGTCATCACAATATGATTGCCATGATGGTTTCCCTTCAACGGCGACTCGATAGCTTGCCTTACTCGACTGACCCTGAGCGACAATTTTATTCTCACACGCTCCAATATCTGACTTCGGTCAGCGGAAAACAAGTGGAATTAGAAAGCTGGATGATTCCGTCCTTCGAGGTAGACTATGGTCCCGAAATCGGTGCAGGAGGATTGTGAGGTTCGATCAACTACTGTATTTTTTCGTTCAATTCGACAGGGGGGGTGACGCGTGACACCCGGAACATATTCGACAATTCGACAGCGGCCAAAATTGGCATGACAAAATCGCAAATTTCGACAATTTCAACGCGAAATTTCACAAAACCAGCACATCCAGGCGAACCTCGCTACATGTCACGCTGAGGCAATTCGACAACTACCCCTGTGACGCGTGACACCGCACCAAAATTCCTCGTCGACAACCCCCCCTGTGACGCGTGACCGTCGAATTGAATGTAAAAATACAGTACACGATTTCGGTCGCTGAAGCTTTTATAGTGGCAGAGTCTATCGAGGAACATGGAATCGAGTGGATGTTGCTGTCAAAATACTGCATAGTGTCGCCGGAGTTGTCCTAAATGTTGCGGTCAGCATTTTCAACACCCTCGTGAATTCATTCATGTATACTTACAGGTGCTGCGGAAAGAAATCGATGTATGAAATTCTATTGCACTTCAATGTTGATCATATCTTACGAATTTCAGATCTGGCTAAGCCTCCGCCACCCAAATATTCTTCAATTCTTAGGAGCCAATACACTGGATAACAAGCCTTTCATTGTGATGCCTCACATTCCACACAACGCCCGACAGTTCTTGGTTCAGCGACCAATGTTTGATCTTATTTATATCGTATGTCTCGAATTTTGTTTCGACCCTCCGCCTGAAGCGAATTTCGCTAGCTTCGCGATATCTCTCGCGGCCTCGAATACTTACATTCGAGGAAAATTTGCCACGGAGATCTCAAAGGGGTGCGCAAACCAATTTAAGTTCTACTCCCTGTCCACCAACTTATCATCAGCTCAATGTTCTGGTGGACAACTCTGAGAGGGCTGTTTTGTGCGATTTTGGTCTTTCACGCGTCAAGGCCGACATTACTAGTCATTCAAACCAGGAGGGAGAAAATTAGGTGCTGGGAAGCCGCAACTGGATGGCACCCGAGCTTCTCGTTGGATCGCCCGTCAGACCGGCATCCGACGTGTATGCGTTTGGTATGGTGATATACGAGGTACTCGATCTCTTTTTGGGTGGAGGTTTGACACTTTGCTCAAGTTCATTATTCAGTTTTACACCGATGAAAACCCCATGTCGCAGGTTGCATACTGGGATTTTCTGGAGGTAGTATTTCGACTAGGCGCTAGGCCAGAGCGACCAGACCCGGATGATTTCTCAAAACTCACTGATTCCGTCTGGTCTTTGGCCGAAATGTGTTGGGTTAAAGATGCCAAGTCCCGGCCCACAGCATGCCATATTCATGACACAATCACCAATCTCATATCCGCCATATCGACGGATGCAGAGGATATATCTACCCCAACAAATTCCGATAATCACACCTCGGTCGAGGCAGAGCCTATTGAATCAATTGAAATTTTCCAACCACAGCCAAGACATGTACCACCCCTTTCCAGTGAAGAACTGGCAGCGCTGCATGCAGAAGTAGAGGAGCAGCGCCAGACCTTGGGCGATGATCATCCAGACACCCTGACTGCGATGGATAATTTTTCCAGGCATTGCCGACCAAAGAGGGCCCAGGCGATTGCGCAGGTCGTACTGGAATTGCGCAAGACGGTCCTCGGTGAAGATCATCCAGATACGCTTGCCACAATCGCGTATCTGGGCCAAACATCTCACGCCTTGGGACAGTTGACCGAAGCGAAGAATACGAGCATACTGGTCATGGAGAAAAGGCATGCAATTTTGGGGAAGAGCCATCCAGATACTCTAACCACCATGGGAAACATGGTGAAGGTCTATTATGCACTTGGGCAATACCACGACGTAGCCGACCTCGGAGCGACTGTCACGCAGGAGATGAAACGTGTCTTGGGAGCTGACCATGCTAATACCTTGAAGTCGATGAACAATTTGGGTCGGGTATACCAGCAGCTCGGTCGTTTCGAGGACGCAAAGGAGATCCAGCTAGTTGTCGCGGAGCGAAGGAAACAGATTTTGGGAGCGGACAATCCAGGAACCTTGCTCGCGATGCACAATCTGGGGGTGACATATCATCTTCTGGAACAGTTCCAGGAGGCAATGAAGGTACAGGTGTTGGTGGTCGATGGGCTGAAGAACAGATTAGGTGGTATTCATCCAGACACTCTGGCAGCGATGTCGAACCTCGCCAAGACGTACCAGCGCCTGGGAAAACTCCAAGATGCAGAAGAGCTCCATTTGACGGTGATGGTGCGACGCAGGTCAGAGACCCTGGCCACCATGAGTGACCTGGCTTCAACGTGTAAGAAACAGGGGCACACTGCAGACGCTAAAGCCCTTACAGAAGCAGCAGAAAAAATCCACAAGGTATGTCAATTTGGGGGCGACTCGGAGAGGGCCAAATAATTCATGGAATCATTGATCAGACAATAAAACCACAAGACGGGCCTTATGCGTCTACCAAAATATGTTGGACGAAGCATTCGGACAGCGTTACTATCTCGTCACGGTCACTATACAACGTGACCGTGTTGTTCGGCTGCCCTCACTCGCGTACCACTACGTCGTGTGAGGGTAAGTTCTATCTACATTCACCTATCGACCATAGCTCACTCGTAGTATAGTCTACCTACTCACAGAGTGTCCAGGTGAATACACACTCGCGTACCACTACGTCGTGTGAGGTCTACCTACTCACAGAGTGTCCAGATTCAACAAAATACCCGCTCAACGAGGCACCAATGATATGTGGCCAATTCGCTTTTTCGAAGATTTGCTGGGGAATTGATTAACCCCACGGACTCGGCAGACCTCAAAGACCAAACCCCGCGAATAATCACATCATTTTCTGATGCTCAATTTATGCTGCAGAAGTCCTAGGTTACTTGGGTAGTAGATCGTGACTATGAAAGCCATTTTACCGAATTTCGAGTTGTTATTCCTTCCTGAGAAGCCTGAAGTCAGAACTTGAATTTGAAGGCGGAGCTGTAAATGAGCAGCTTTGGACAAAGAACATTAGCCGGTGAGAGGCCAGAGAGACATTTATTAGCTTATAAGAGGACTCGACTGGGTGGTGAAAGGAGTTGGAAAGGAGAGCAAAAGAAGCGAAGCAAGCCCAAGAGGCGAGCGATCGGTCTCGATCAGACACAGACCTCTTTGACAAGGTCCCCAAATCGAGACGTCTCGTGACTTCTCTGGACTTTCATCGAGCTCGATGCTGGACTTTTTATTTCGACCCAAAGCCGCCCCAAAATGTTTTTGAGATTTTGCCTACCCCCCCATTTCTATACCTCCTCCACCGTTGCAGATAGTTAAAATAATTTATTTCGCCCGGTGCGCAGTGCAACAGAGTTTACAAGACATTTCGGTGAACTTCGGCAAAGACTTTCGGCCGATGATGGTGATGTCATGGACCTAAGGTAATCTCGGTCGAGAACTCAAAGCGGCCATAAATGATCGGAATTGCCATATCGGCTGCTTACATACCCCCCCCCCCCCCCCCCCCTTGACAGCTGTCACCGACAAAGGGAGGTCTGTGTCGGCGACTTTAGGATCGCTCGCCTCTTGAGCAAGCCTCGATGTCCGTTTTAGGAAAGGGAATGATGGGAATATTTCGGATCAATTCCCTTGCTAATAATTCTGTCTTCAAACAAGATGTGCCTTCGCTCCGCTTCGGCAGAATCAGTCAGCACTTGTATTAGAAACTAATTAGCTGTGGCAGGCCAGAAGATTCGAAAATTTTAATATCAATATCTTTTCGGTATTGAACGTTATAACATAGATAAAATACAACCTTTATAGCATGTTACTTACGTGAAAATTTAGTCGGCGATACCTAGCGAGTGTATTCATGCGTACATAGCCAGGCCGCATGCAAGGCATGGTCGGGGGAAAAAAAACAACCCAAGGTGAAAACGAGGCGGTGGCACGGAAGGATGGGGCCGTTCAACGAAATTTGCGGACCAGCGACAACCCAGATATTGCCGAATCTTGGGACAGCGACAGAGCGATCTGCGGCTCATTGGTATTTTAAGGATCATGATTGCCTAGAGGATTGAGATAGTGCCGACAGAGGCCGGGAAAATACCACAGAAAAGGCATCGAAGGTTGCCGGAATACAAATAATGCAGCGATGGGATTCTGAGATGGAGCATGCTGGGACTAGCCTTTTATACTCTTAGCAGCACTACTCCATGCCGTCCGCGCAATTCTTCACTCACATGATAGCTTACAGGTAAACGATCGGACTTGTCGCGTACGAGATAATTCAAATCTTCGAGGCTACTCCTATGTATGTTCCCCCCCTTCCAGTGCACTGGTTGATGCTGCCGCGGCGTGACAATTAGTTTTAATTTACCACTTCTTATCCTGCTTTTGATAGACGTTCTGGTAGTGAATAGCTCGTCAAGTAGGAGGGTCGGGGTCCAAGGCGAAGACGCGAAAGGCTTGCGTGCATTGGGATAACCTTGGGAACATGGTGTTCAGAGACTGGACCATGCCGTGTATAATATTATCACTATCACTATCACGGCCGCAGCCGCCAGCCTGCGGCACAGTGGGGATTTCGGGGAAATTTCGGTAATTGCTGTTGAAATCTGCACTGCTCGCGGCAAGCTCTCAGTCGTTCCGCGGTTAGGAAGCAACGGAATTTGCGGGCATGGTGCGATTGAGGACCTGTATGAGGATTTATTCAGGCTGCGTGTTTGAATCATGATGATAGCGTGGGATATTTGACGTCGAAGAGGAGCAGAGAGTTACGCACATCGGCAATATTGACCCCAACACCTTTGTGGTCAATCGCGTCTCGTGTCTTTCGCTAATGGCGCTATGCGATTGAAAGGTCTACCATCCCCCAACGATCGCCCCTCCGCGGAGCGCTGCTTCCGCCCGACGATCATCTCTTTTGCTGCAACAGTCTGTACTTCCAATTCGGCATACAGATACTCGAAGCTGAGGACCTCTCTCCCGCGTGGCAAGCCGTCGGAAAACACATACACTTCACTAGTGAAATCCAGGAAATAGCCGCGAGCTACACCCGGCGGATACTCACCGTTGAGCCTCATGAACCAATCCCGCCCGTACGTTTTATGGTTCTATATGGTAGCGTTCGGTTGATGTTGGTTTTTGTGCAGTACATCGCTGTCCATGTTCGGCAGGGCGACTTTGGGATCTGGTGTAACATTGGCGGCGTTACCGTGGAGCAATGCTTCGCCCCGCTCGACGCCTTTGTACGCCGCGTCGAAGAGGTGCGCGAAGAAATCGCTAACCGCACTGGGATCACTAGCGACGAGGAAAGCAGTGTTTGGTGGAACTCCATGTATGAATTGGGATGGTTCAGTCCGGATCATTCCAATACCGTTGAACATCACGGTCCATGGTGTGCAACTTCTCTTGTCTCGATCTTTTCACTGACGAGAGCCCCCGCAGGTATCCTATCTTCCTCGATGCGGCCATCCAGGCGGGGGCTGCTGGATTTGTTGGGACCGACACATCTACCGTCTCGATTATTTCTCGCAGGCGTGTAGTCGCAAACGGCGGAGTAACAGCAATGGTGAAGTAGGGCAGACCCTTCGCCGATGACCATTGAAGCTTGGGATGTACAGACAGCAGCGGATAGTTCTTGGGAGAGAACAGTTGAATTTGGGTTGAATGTGAATTTCATAGAAGTATTCAAAGCAGGCAATTGAATAGACATGGCACCGAAAACGAAAACGAAAGCGAAGCTCTGCAACGACTATTCAAAGTAATCAATCCCTCCTGGGGGCTGGAGATTGAAAGCATTGTAATGATCATCAAACGTCTGTTTCGGAAACCAAGCCAGCAAGATTTTCCGTGTGTGACAAAGAGTCTTCAACTCCCACGTGGGATGGTCTTCGACAATCTCGAGATTGCTGGTAGCGGGATGGATGGGATGCTCAAAGAACACGGTAATTTCTCGCAGAGACAGCTGCCACTCATGTCCACAGAGTGCGTCGATGAGTATCGAGTGCAGCCTGCCATTCCTATTTTTTTCTGGCTCTAAAAAGGTGCTTTTAGCGTGGGGAAAACTCTTCAGGTTCGAATGCATTCAAACACTGAACTGAACTGAACCTGGTGTTCAGGTTCACGGTTCAGCGAATGCCTGAATCGCAGGCGGGGTTCAGGCTCGGCGTTTGGGGAAAAGTACGCCAAACCTGAACCGAACCGAACTTTCCCAACACTACAAAAGAAACACAAATAGTACTTCTGGTCTCGAGATAAGCCGACTATCAGCCTAGACAGGCGAGGTACTGTAGTGGGGTGAGCGGGTCCAAGGCACCGGGAGGGTGCAGGGAGCAGCGGCACGGGTGGTGCGTGGAGGTCGCGGTCAAGGATGCATGATCTACACTACGACACTGATGCCTAACACGACCACACAGGCCCTCGGCCCGATCCCCGTCTCTGAGGACCAGTCCCACTGGTCCATGCACCCCCCTCCCGTAAAGCGCGGTCCCCGCGCTTCGGCCTCCCTCTCTCTCCCCAAATCCTGTTAATCCCTCCATCTGCTTCCAGGCCCCGTCTTTTTCTCCGCGTGACGAAAAAATCCCGCTCGATGACCGCAACCGTCGATAGAAAGAATGTCGTGGAGGGAGTGATGAGTTTAAATGTTTTTCGGTCTGTGTTCGCGTTGTTCTTCCGCAGTGTTCTCGTTGTTCACGTTGTTCGTCCGTCTTTCAGTCTCGGGGGCTCCGCCAACTGGGAGCCATCAGTGTAAGGCATTCAATGACTGGAAGCGGACAGTATAAACGAGGTCGTGGGCCGTCTCGGGATCGGAATGTGCTGATCTGCTCGCCTAGAATCCCTCCGCCCGTCCGCTATCTCCCGCGCCCGACCAACCCGCCTCATTTGACAGGTTTGTCAAATCGGGTGCACACTCCTGGATCAACCGCCTCATTTGACGATTTGTCAAATCCAGGTGCCGCGCGTCGAATAGAAGTCGATGGGAGTAATATGAGGCAAGCATGTGAAGCAAAAATATCCGGGTGAAAACAGATGTCGTCGCAAAAGTGTCGTCGTCATCCGAGCCTCAGAATAACTGGTGGCCGGCCAGGGCAGCCGTGGTGGGGTCGAATCACGCTCCAATCACCATATGTAGTGGGGTGAGCGGGTCCAAGGCACCGGGAGGGTGCAGGGAGCAGCGGCACGGGTGGTGCGTGGAGGTTGCGGTCAAGGATGCATGATCTACACTACGACACTGATGCCTAACACGACCACACAGGCCCTCGGCCCGATCCCCGTCTCTGAGGACCAGTCCCACTGGTCCAGTACGAAGTTCCGCTGAGCCCGGCACTAGTATCCGCACATCTGTCCGGTTCTCGCTCTATGTTTGAGTGTTACTTTGGTGGGTCAGGGTCCGTCGTGGGCGCACTTGCACCATAGCTAATGACTGAGGAAATCTAAATCGGTCATTCGGGTCAACGCGCGAAATTGAGTGCACACAATTCAATGCCCGGGCGGATGGAAAGCAGCCGGATGGATTCGGAGATCTTCAGACCGGAGAAGGCTTGAGGGGACTGAGGAGGCGGACTTTGCGCGGCCTCCTCCACAGGATCGCCGTAAAATCGCCGAATTGGTGAATTGGTGACGTTTTGCTTTTCGATTTGTTACAACTAGAATCTCGGTGTCGAACGGTGAGGGCAAGGCAAGGGCAAAGCGAAGTTTGAACTGGTGTTTTGAGGTGAATCAGGGGGGGCGGGGGGTTTATTATACTCGCGTGGTCCAAATGTCTGAACAACGAGTCTACGGAAGACAAACAAGTAGCAATGTATGGGTGGTTATCCTTACATATAACTACAAGATGCCAACGGAGCACACACTATTCCAGGGGGTCAGGAACACGATTCGCGTCGGAATAGGAAATGTCTGATCGGGGATCACCGGAATCAACTTCGAAGTTCCCTCTTCTCATTGCCTTTGCATTGCCTCAACACTGCCTCCGAAGTTCTGTTCATTTGGGCTGATGAACTGAGTCCGACTACGTCGCAGCGCCATTGGATTCACCATCTCACGCACAGCCTGCGACTAGCCTGACCGATGCTCCCATCTTTCAGTATTGTTATCCAATGAATACTCCACCTAGTACGAGGGTTTTCCGGTACTGTCCTGTGCTCGTTTGGCCTCCTCAATCATCTTCTTCAAGATCCGTCATCCAGCCTATCCCTCGCGGTCAAGCCGCAGTTTCCGAATTGTCCAATGAATAATCTATGGTCCTGCCAAGTGCAAGATCACGAGCCCGCATTATAATTACCCATCGCCACCCGTCCCCGTCCGGCTGTGTCTTCTATTCGGATGAGTTTCGGATTCCATCTCTTCCGCTCACCACCATGGCTGCAATCCTCACACTCTCCTCTCCTGGTCTCTCGACTGCATTCGCTGTTCTACGTTTCATTGTATCGGAGATTCAGCAAGTCCAAGCGAGTAAGAAGCAACTCGAGGTCCTTGGTGAAGCGATTGGCCAGCTTCTTGAAACGTTGGATGACGAATTCAAGAAATCGAGGCTCATCGCTGAAAATGCCTCTAAACCTCTCCGAGATTTGAATATGTGAGGATCTTATGCTTATAGATCGGGCCATGCTTACACCTTGGACATAGACTGCTAGAAGATGTCCACAGATTCGTTCACAAAGAGCAAGCTACTGGATTCTTCAAGTCGCTGCTTGCCAAAGACACCCGCATTGCTGGCATCGAAGCATTCTATAGGAGGATCGAAATCATCATCAATGCTTTCCAGGTGACCATTTGTGATCTTACATACGCCTAAGGCTGATGCGGACTTTTCAAATAGATCACCTCTCTGGTGAATGTACAAATGATGCTGTCGCTCAACAAAGCGGCAAATGAGCAAGATAATGATGTCCTGGACGCTCATCTGAACGCCTTGGAAAAAAACCAGGTGGATCTTCGTGTGACACTGGGTTAGTTCCCTCCTGCACAATAATTCCAATCTCATTCGTCCTACAGAAATTAGTCATCACAATATGATTGCCATGATGGTTTCCCTTCAACGGCGACTCGATAGCTTACCCCACTCGAGTGACCCCGAGCGACAATTTTATTCTCACACGCTCCAATATCTGACTTCGGTCAGTGGAAAACGAGTGGAATTAGAAAGCTGGATGATTCCGTCCTTCGAGGTAGACTATGGTCCCGAAATCGGTGCAGGAGGATTGTGAGGTTCGATGAACTACACGATTTCGGTCGCTGAAGCTTTTATAGTGGCAGAGTCTATCGAGGGACATGGAACCGAGTGGATGTTGCTGTCAAAATACTGCATAGTGTCGCCGGAGTTGTCCCAAATGTTGCGGTTAGCATTTTCTAACACCCTCGTGAATTCATTCATTAAACAGGTTGTATGCTTACAGGTGTTGCGGAAAGAGATCGATGTATGAAATTCTATTGAACTTTAATGTTGATCATATTTTACGAATTTCAGATCTGGCTAAGCCTCCGCCACCCGAATATTCTTCAGTTCCTAGGAGCCAATACACTGGATGACAAGCCTTTCATTGTGATGCCTTACATTCCACACAACGCCCGACAATTCTTAGTTCAGCGACCACTGTTTGATCCTATTTACATCGTACGTCCCGAATTTTGTTTTGATAGTCCGCCTGAAGTAAATTCCGCTAGCTTCGCGATATCTCTCGTGGCCTTGAATACTTACATTCGAGGAAAATTTGCCACGGAGATCTAAAAGGGGTGCGCAAACCAATTTAAATTCTACTCCCTGTCCACTAATTTATCATCAGCTCAATGTCCTAGTGGACAACTCTGAGAGGGCTGTTTTGTGTGATTTTGGTCTTGCACGCGTCAAGGCCGACATTACTAGTCGTTCAAACCAGGAGGGAGAAAATCAGGTGCTGGGAAGCCGCAATTGGATGGCACCCGAGCTACTCGTTGGATCAGCCGTTAGACCAGCGTCCGACGTGTACGCGTTCGGTATGACGATATACGAGGTGCTCGATGTCTCCTTTTCGGGTTTACACGTTGCTCAACTTCATTCATCATTCAGCTTTACACCGATGAAAACCCCATGTCTCAGGTTGCGTACTGGGATTTTTTGGAGGTGGTGTTTCGACTTGGGGCTAGACCAGATCGGCCAGAACCTTTCAATTTCCCGAAGCTCACAGATTCCATCTGGTCTTTGGCCGAGACATGTTGGATTAATGACCCCAAGTCCCGGCCCACAGCACGCCACATTCATGACATGATCACCAACCTTATATCCATCATACCTACAGATGCAGAGGGTATATCCACCAAGATAAAGTCCGAGGATATTGAACCAGTTTTCCAACCACAGCGAATGAATGCACCGGCCCTTTCTGGTGAAGAATTGGTAGCGCTACACCTAGAAGTCGAAAAACAGCGCCAGGCCTTAGGCGATGATCATCCGGATACACTTAGTGCGATGGATAATTTTGCCAGGCATTGCGGACCAACGAGGGCACAGACAATCACGGAGGTGGTGTTGGAACTACGCAAGATGGTCCTCGGCGTGGATCATCCAGATACGCTTGCCACAATGGCGTATCTGGGCCAGACATACCATGCTCTGGGGAAATTAACAGAGGCAAACAATACCAGCATACTGGTGATGGAGAAACGGAAGGCGATCTTGGGGAAGGATCACCCAAATACTTTAACCACCATGGGGAACGTGGCAAAGATTCATTATGCCCTTGGTCAGTACCACGATGCGGAGACCCTCGGGCTAGTTGTGACGCGGAGCATGAAACGCGTTTTAGGAGATGACCATCCTAATACGTTGACCGCGATGAACAATTTGGGTCGGGTTTACCAGAAGCTTGGTCGATTCAAAGAGGCGCAGAAAATCCAGGCGGTTGTAGTGGAAGGCCGAAAACAGACCTTGGGGGCGGACGATTCAGAGACCCTGCTTGCGATGCACAATCTCGCTACGACATATAGTCTTCTGGGCAAATTCGAGCAGGCAATGAAGATGCAAGTCGCGGCGGTCGACGGGTTGAAGAACACGCTAGGCGGTATTCATCTGCAGACGCTCATGGCGATGTCCGCCCTTGCCCAGACCCACCTGCGACTTGGGAAACTTCAAGATGCAGAGGAACTCTATTCAGCGGTCCTGGTGCGGCGAAAACGGTTCTTAGGCAGCGACCATCCGGACACTCTGGCTACCATGGAGGACTTGGCGGTAACATACAAACAACAGGGGCGTATTGCAGACGTCAAGGCACTCACAGACACAGTAAAGGAAATCCGCAAGGTATGTCACAAAGCGTGGACGCACGATGGTTAATTGATTCATGAAATTATTAATTCAGACCATAAACCCTGCTGACGGGCTTCAAGCACCGCCCGAAATAGCCATTCAAACGGTTACGAATAAGATCTGGCCAATTCGGTTTTTCAAGGATTTACGATTGACATCACGGAGTCGTAGTATCTCAAAATAATCACCACCTCTATCCATTAAAGATTTTCGTTGCTTGATTGCCACTATGATTCCTAACATCTCATTTTTTTCATTATTTATTTTCTTGTCCTTGAGCTGCATTTTGCAACCGAACTTAGAATGTTGCCTCAGGAGCAGTGTATTATCCTCGTTACGGTCTGCCTTACTGCCTATTAAATGTAAATTACTTTTTCATGGACGGATCAGGATACTTTAATCTAGGTCGCTGAGCTAAAAATCCCACAGCTTCAAGCTTCAAGGTTGAACTTCGACTAAAGTTGAAGCTGAGAATGTGTCATGTGTGATTATAACCGTTGCCCATTAATATCCTCAACACAGCACAGTTGCACAAATGTTAGATCGATTCCGAGAGCGTGGGAACATCACGAAATATTCCGGTATATTCCCTCTCGTCGGTGGTTTGTGGAGCGACGTAGCGTTCAATACTATATCACGGAGCTTTTGGGGTCTTTTCAACTCAGTTTCATTATGTAACGTTTAGGAGCTGAAGGTGCGAGATCGATCGTATATTTCGAGTATTTCAAGCGCTGGCAAATGTATGAGCAGCTTGACCGCAGATTCCCCGAATGTGTCGAGAGCTTCACGCGTGACTATGAGATTGGTTCGCAAAGAAACGTGGCGTATACGCGGGGGACTCGTTTTATCGTCCGATAGAGTACGAACAAGGAGCTGGATAGAGGAAACGGTGGCTATACAGACACCAAATAGTCAGCTAATGTTGTGCAAGTCTGCGTGACCACTCACTAAGAAAGATGTGTCCGCGATATAGGAAAGTAGTGGCCGAAATGTTCCATCCCTTCGCCACCAGTGCGCAGTTGCGCAGAAAATCAGTTTGTTCGCGCACGATCTTGGGAGGCGCCTCGTGCGTGTCGGGCACATGGCTCGATAGAATTGCGGAAATAATATCCAGAGGGAGTGGGACCTCAACCGGCCTGCCCCGTTTTAACCTCTTCGACCACGCATTTCCTACCGAGGCGATCTGAAGGCGATCCCAATTTTTCTCTAGGGATATCAAGCGCGCTCTGGAAGCGTCTCTGTGTTGATAGGGCAGACTCCACGCACGGTGAGCAGTTCGCACCAACTGGGAAAGCTACAGTATCAAAATATTCAATGGAAAAATCCGGCCGGGAAACGAGAAAATATACCGACGGCGGCCACGGACATGCAAATTGAATGTCTATGCGCAAGGCTTCCATTCCAGTAAGAGCGGCGTCCCATCGTGTTTTATCCTATATCGGACCGTGAAGTCCCACCTCTGGAGTACGACGAAATGAAACGACATACATCGCCTACAGCGTTCAAGTCTTCCAGCAATTGTTTCGCCAGGAGATCGAAAAGAAATCTGTTAAATGACGCTCCTTGTGGGAGCATGTGGGTGGATTCAAAGACTCAGTCAAGTTCGTTGGCCTGAGATAGAGGAAGAGAGCTAAAGCTGGCGTATTGGTCCACAGGGTAAGATGAAGGGATGTGATCAGGGTCGGAAAAAACCTGTCTCCGGTTGGCTTTGGGAAGGTTCCGCACTGGTCAGCCGAATCAGTCAAATCGGTCCGATCAATCCCGATGGCCTCCGATATAAATACGACCACATGCTCACAATTTCTTGACTCAACAGTCATTATTCATCGTTCAATTCCTTATTACACATCTCAGATTCGCACGTACAGAGTCCCATATTCCACAGTTACATCTTGTTTTACAATTGTCTCCTATTTCCAGGTCCACAAACTGAGCAAGCCTTGAATTCGCTGCCATTCCGATGGTTGCCCACTCTCCAGCACTCCGCACCAGGCAGTCTTCAAAAAAGTCTACAAATAATACATTCGAATTTGGTTTCGTAATTCTGCGGCCACCGGAAGAGCAGGATCAGAGACGGCTCGCACTGGGAGGTATTTGAATTCTGATAGTTTCTGTAAATAATTTGAACAAGGGTACCTTCACCGCCATAGCCCTCGGGTCCTCCCAGTAACATACGTGAATGTCGATATAGGCCATGTCCCGGCCGTTGATAGTCCAAAGACCAGCCACCCCAGGACCTTTGACAGCCCGAATACCATCCAGATCAGGACCCAGCAAATATATTCCAAGTAGAGTATGATGCCGGTCAGACCAACGATGGCCAGCACCACGAGGGGCGATATTTTGTACGCCACGTCCGCGAGAAGGACCGCTATGAAGAAAATGGATACCATAGCGAGGAGTAGGGGGAGGCGAGCAGCGAGGGCGAAGAAGAGATAGGATTGGGTCCGGCTGACGGAGCCGTTTTCACGGACCTCGTATTTATCTTGGGCACGGTGCTGAGAATTGAAGTCAGATCGACGAGGATCAGGAGTGCAACACATGTCCGATGCCAATCACCTTGAAAACCGCGACGCTTGCCAAAGAAAATCTGAGGAGAAGATAGATATCGCACAGCAGCCCAGCACCAGTGGAAATGCTGCTTCCAGAAACGGCAATTCGGGCAACCTTGTCGATTGAGAATACCGACCCTGGGGCTAATGCAAACGCCGCTGTTTCGAGCCTATACACGTGTTTATGACATAGTGCAAAATGGAATTCAGAACGACTTACGCAGCGAGACCCACAAGCTAAATGCATGTCGAATGAGATAGAAAAATCATTAGATAAAAAGGTCACGCACAAGCCCCCCGACCTTGAGCCATTCTTCTTGAACTTGTTTTTGAACTCGTTCATAATCAGGATCAGATGTTGCTTCTTCTAGACTTCTCGCGACCGTATACCGGGCTATGTTCATCCGCAGATGTGATGGTAGAGTTCTTGTGACAAGGTCGGGCGTAGAAAAATAGGATGGAAGCAGGAGCAACGTTGCTCTTCTCCAACGTGAAACAAGATCCTCGGGCAAAACGGTGGTCGCCTGTGCGTTCTCCTTCTCCTTCGGCAAGCGCGTCACGAAACCCTGCTCCATGAGTGTCCGGAGGAAATCCCGCGCCTTCCTTAAGCGCCGATGCTGTTTATACTCGACCAACGCGACCGCCGCCTCCACCACCCGCTGCACCGCCTGCTGCTCTGCCTTTTTCGGACTGGGTAAAATGAATGAAGTTCAGCCGACAATTGGAGAAAGGAATAAAAAAGGGACGGACCGCTTCTCCCTATTCTTGGCCTCCTTCAGCTTGTGTTCGTCCTTGATTTCGCGGAGCAGCTGCAGCTGCCGTTCTTGGGTAACGTACTTGGGATGGTGAAACACCTGCTTCCCGAACATACGCGCAGCAACGATAATGAACATGCGCCTGCTCTCCTCCCTCAGGCGAAACTCCGCAAGCTCCTCCTTCACTCTATAGTGTTGCTCCTCGAGTATATCGCTAGAATGCTGCGCGTGGTTGTTCCTGAGCAGGTCGTCTGCGACAGTGAGGATGGCGCTCAAGCCTTTCAAGACATCAGTCTCGCGCCTCGGCACAAAAGAAAGCCAGCAAACCTACTTCTCACATGTGCTTCCACCCCGATCTGTACCATGTCACCGTCGGCGTCCTTCTCGCCGCGCGCCCCACGCGACCTCGACGAACGCTCTCGTTTTTCCTCGTCGTCGAGATCGCGCGGGGAAAAGTTGGCGGGGTGTGAGTAGCCAGCAATGCTTACGATGTTGCCCAAGTCATCATACTCGATCGAATCAGGGAAGAGGCCGGGGACACGGTCTCTGGAGGGCAGGAGGAGGGTTCCATCGGAGGAGAGGTACTGCTGGTTGAGCGTGTACTGTGCGAGCTCATAGTGCTCGTTGAAGAGGATTTGGACTTTGTCTTCAAAGGCGGTTCTACGACGGTTTTCAGAAAACATGAAATCAACGAAAGGCAAGGCTCGCCTCCTGTGCACGAACTTACTCTCACAATCCGCACACCGACAACTGGGGTTCAGTCGCCGGGCCTTTACGGTTTCCATCGCGCGGTCGATCGCGGCCTTGACGAGCAGGCGGCTCCCTTCCTCGTCGAGCCAATGCCTTTCCTCTTCGAGCTGGCGCCCTTCCTGGTCGAGCCAGCGTCCGAACCCGCGCCTTTCCTCTTCTAGCTGACACCTTTCCTCGTCGAGCCAACGCCCTTTCTCGCCAAGCCGGCGCCTTTCCTCTTCGAGCCGGTGCCCTTCCTCGTCGAGCTGGCGCCCTTCCTCGTCGAGCCGGCACCCTTCCTCGTCGAGCCGGTGCCTTTCCTCTTCGAGCCGGCGCCCTTTCTGGTCAAGCCAGTGCCCAAGCCAGCGGCTTTCCTCTTCAAGCCCGTGCCCTTTCTCGTCGAGCCGGCGCCTTTCCTCGTCGAGCCAGCACCCTTCCTCGTCGAGCCAGTACATAGCCTCTTCGAGCCCGTTCCCTTTCTCGTCGAGCCGGCACCCTTCCTCGTCGAGCCGATGCCTTTCCTCTTCGAGCCAGCGCCCTTCCTCGTCGAACCAGCGTCCTTCCTCGTCGAGCCGGCGCCTTTCCTCTTCGAGCTGGAGCCCTTCCTCGTCAAGCCAGCGCCTTTCCTCGTCGAACCAGCGCCCTTCCTCTTCGAGCCAACACCCTTCCTCGTCGAGCCAGCGCCTTTCCTCTTCGCGTCGGCACCTTTCCTCTTGGAGCCGGCGCCTTTCTTCGTCGAGCCAATGCCCTGTGTCGTCAAGCCAACGTCCTGTGTCGTTGAACCAGCGCCTTTCCTCGTTGAGCCGGCGCCTTTCCTCGTTGAGCTGGCGCCTTTCCTCGTTGAGCCGGCACCTTTCCTCTTCGAGCCGGCGCCCTTCCTCGTCGAGCTGGCGCCCTTCCTCGTTGAGCCAGGGCCAGTCTTCGTCGACCCAACGCTCTTCCTCATCGAACCGGTACCTTTCATCTTCAAGCCAACACCTTTCCTCGTCGAGCCGGCGCTCCTCTTCGTCGAGCCGGCGCCTGTTCTCTTCGAGCCGGCGCCCTTCCTCGTCGAGCCAGCGCCTTTCTTCGTCGAGGCCGAGCCAAAAGTTTCGTGTTTGGTGCATCCCCTGCATCTCGCGCAAGACGATGGCGGCAAGGACTTCGGGTATGACGGTGGGAAAGGGCCTTCCTCGCTGTACATGCGGCAAGTGCTGTGAGACTATACATAGTTCAATCCTGCTTCTCGAAGAGGGCACAGCCGCAGATTTACTCGCGAAGCGAGCTTTTAGATTCTAGTTTTATCATCGACAGGATGCCATAGGATTCCTGGAAAAGCGGACTCCGAGTCGTATTAGTGAAAGTTGAGTGAAAGACAAGCACAAGAAGAGAGCACCGCCACCGCCGTCAGGCCCGATTTGATTCAATCGATAAATAACGAATCCATTCAGACTTCCCTGCGTGTGCCTAATACCAATGCACCGTCTATTCTATCATATCGAGCGAGAGAAGAAATAAAGCGACAACGGAAAGAGGAAGTATGCGTATCGGCGCGCAGAGTAGAGATAGAGATAGAGACGACGACACGCAGAGCATGTGGGATCGACGGAACGGCGCGCGCGTAAAATAGAGGGACATAAGGTGGGGACGCCGCCAGACGCGGATTAGAGTATGTAGAGACGAAACGGCGGTCGGTTTTGGGTGTGGGTGAAATTTTTTATGCTCCTCCTTCCATCTTCCTCCATCTTCCATCCTTCTGATTACCCCATCGCCCGTGTCTAGAGAAACAAATCGAGCTTGCTGAGCACCGCGAGCATGGCGACGACGAGCTCGAAGCCTGCGTCCTCGTCCCGCCGACGGCCTCCCCGCGCACAGCGCTCGTCAACAAAATCTACAAATAATACATTAGGATTTGATTTCGTTGGCGATCAGGCTCCGCACCCACCTTAATTCTGCGGCCACTGGAAGAGCAGGATCAGAGACGGGTTGCACTGGGAGGTATTTGAGTTCTGATAGTTTGTGTAAATAATTTGAACAAGGATACCTATACCGCCATAGTGCTCGGGTCTTCCCAACAACATACTTGAATGCGGATATGGGCCATTTCCCGGCCGTTGATAGTCCAACAACCAGCCAGCCCAGGACCTTTGACAGCCCGAATACCATCCAGATCAGGACCCAGCAGATATATTCCAAGTAGAGTATTATGCCGGTCAGGCCAAGGATGGCCAGCATCACGAGGCGCGATATTCTGTACGCCGCGTATGCGAGGAGGACCGCTATGAAGACAATGGATACCACAGCGAGGAGCAGGGGGAGACGAGCGGCGACGGCGAAAAAGAGATAGGATTGGGTCCGGTTGATGGAGCCGTTTCCACGGACCTCGTATTTATCTTGAGTACGGTGCTGCGAATTGAAGTCAGATCGACGAGGATCGAGATTGCAGCGCATGTCCGATGCCAATCACCTTGAAAACGGTGACGCTTGCCAAAGAAAATCTGAGAATAAGATAGATATCGCATAGTAGCCCAGCGCCAGTGGAAATGCTGCTTCCAGAAACGGTGATTCGGGCAACCTTGTCGATTGAGAATGCGGACCCTGGGCTTAATGCAAACGCCGCTGTTTCGAGCCTATACACGTGTTTACGGCATAGTACAAAAATGTAATTCAGAACGACTTACGCAGCGAGGCCCACAAGCTATATATGTCGAATGAGATAGAAAAGCCATCAGATAAAGGTCACGCACAAGCCCCCCGACTTTGAGCCACTCTTCTCGAACTTGTTTTTGAACTCGTTCATAATCAAGATCAGATGTTGCGTATTCTAGACTCCTCACGACCGTAATACGGGCTATGTTCCTCCGCATACGTGATGGTAGAGTTCTTGTGACAAGGTCGGGCGTAGAAAAATAGGACGGAAGCAGGAGCAACGTTGCTTCTCTCCAACGTGGAATAAAATCCTCGGGCAAAGCGGTGGCCCCATCAGTCCCCTCTTTCAGCCAGCGCGTCACGGCAGCTTCCTCCATAAGCGGCGGGAGGAAATCCTGCGTCACGGTTTTGCTCTCCGCCTCCCTTAGACGCTGTTTCCGTTTCCACTCCACCAACGCGGCCGCTGCCGCCACCGCCCGCGGCACCGCCTGCCGCTCTGCCTTGTTCTGCACGGCCTGCTTTTGTCGACTGGGCAAAATGAATGAAGCTCGGCCGACAGTTGGAGAAAGAAATAAAAAAGGGACGCACCGCTTCTTCCTATTCCTGGCCTCCTTCAGCTTGTGCTCGTCCTCGATTTCGCGGAGCAGCTGCAGCTGCCGTTCTTGGGCGACGTGCTCGGGATGAAACACCTGTTGCCCAAACATACGCGCAGCAACCATAACGAACATGCGCCTGCCTTCCTCCTTCAGGCGGAACTCCGCGAGTTCCTCCTCCACTTCGTCGGCGTCCTTTTCGCCTCGCGCCCCACGCGACCTCGACGAGCGCTCTCGTTCTTCCTCGTCGTCGAGGTCGCGCGGGGAAAAGTTGACGGGGAGTGACTGGCCAGCAACACTTCCGATGTTGTCCCAGGCATCAAACTCGATGGAACCGGGGAAGAGGCCGGGGACACGATCTCCGGAGGGCAAGGGGAGGGTTCCGTCGGAGGAGAGGTCCGAGAGGTACTGCTGGTTGCGCGTGTACTGTTCGAGGTCATCATAGTACTCGTTGAAGAGGCTTTGGACTTCATCTTTAATGGCGGCTCTGCGACGGTTTTCAGAAAAAATACAACCAACGAAAGGCAAGGCTCGCCTCCTATCCGCGAACTCGTGCTCAAGCTTCATTTCCTCTTTTATGGCTTCCATCGCCCTGTCCAGCTCTGCGATGATGAGGAAGCGGCACTGGGCCTCGCTGAGGTCGGGCCAAAACTTTAGTGATTTGCGCATCCCGTGCATCTCGCGCAAGACGGTGGCGGCAAGGACAAAACGCTTTCCTAGCTGTGGTTAAGGCTGTAATACTATAAATAGTTTAGTTCTGGACAGGATACCGTGACATTTTCCCGCGAAGTCAATCTCACTCCCTCATTCATGCATGGACGTTCTTGGCTTGATACTAGCGCACAGCGCACTTTTGATTCCAGGCCGCACGACGCATAATTGGAGTAAAGGACAGGATAAAACACCGCCACCGCCGTCAAGCCCGATTCGGATTCAATCGATAAATAACGTATCCATTCAGACTTCCCTGCGTGTACCTAATACCAATGCACTGTCTATTCGTATCATATCGAGCGAGAGAAAAAATAAGGCGACACCGGAAAGAGGAAGTATGCGTATCGGCGCGCAGAGTAGAGAGTAGAGATAGAGACGACGATGCGCGGAATAGAGACGACGACGCGCAGAGCATGTAGGATCGACGGAACGGCGGGCGCGTAGAGTAGAGGGACGCCGCCGGACGCGGATTAGAGTACGTAGAGACGAAACGGCGGTCGGTTTTGGGTGGGTGTGTTCTTTTATGCTCCTCCTTCTTTCCTCCTTCCTCAATCTCCTTCTCATTACCACCCACGCCTAGAGCAGTGAATCGAGTTTGCTGAGCACCTCGAGCACCGCGGCGACGAGCTCGAAGCCTGCGTCCTCGTCCCCGCCGACGGCCTCCCCGCGCGCCGCGCTCACGAGCCCACGCACACTCTCGCGGCCGAGGTCGACGCCCGCGGAGCCCGTCGCGATACGCGGCTTGCGCTTGGGGTCTGGGGCTGGGTGGTATGTTAGTCGGTGTCGGGAAGGTGAGAAGGTGACGGAGAAGGGGCGACGAAGGAAAGAGGGTGAAGAGGGCCCGGGAGGGGAAGAGCATGGTGACAGCGAGGAGAGGTGGAAGGATGGGAAAAGGAACCAAGGACAACAAAGGGCGGCGACAGGCGGGAGCGGACGGAGGATCAGTGTAGGAAAAGATGGGCAGGACGAAGGAAGCAAAGGGAGACACGGTAGGGTGGGACGGCGGGGAAGGAGGCGGAAGAAGAGGGAAGCCGGGGTAAGAGGCCGAAGAAAGGAGGAAGTGAGAAGAAAAGGTCGGAGGGAGGAGAGATAGGCGAAAGGGAGCCAAAGACAAGAAAGGGCGGCGACAGGCGGGAGCGATCGGAGGGCGAAGTGCGGAAAAGACGAAAAGAGAATGAGGAGGGGAAGACAGACGAAGGAAGTAGGGGGGGAGCGGGGAAGGCGAAAAGAGAGGCGGAGGGCGAGGGGGAGGGTAGGGGAGACAAGCAGCAAGAGTAGGCGGACGAAGGTAAGGGGAGGAGTGAAGTACACGAAAAGAGGAGAAGGGTGGATGGTGGGAGGCCAGGAGGGGAAGGGAAGTACGGTGGACGAAAGAGAAGAAGATACCGGTCTCGGACGGAGCAGAGGAAGGGCGGCTGACGGACAAGAAAGTCTCGGGATGGAGCAGAGGGAGGGTGGCTGACGGGTGCACAAACGAGATAGATGGAGAGGAAGAGTGTCGGGATTGAGTAGATGAAGGGCAGAGAGGGAAGTGAAGGCGTGTAGCGTGAAGCGATGTCAAGAATGATACGGGCCGGAGGAGAGAAGCGGTGACCGCCAAAGCAAAAAAGGCGAAATTGACGACGAAAGCACTCACCCCCACCCACGCCGCCCCCAAACGGCCACACGCCAAACTCGCCTAGGATCTCGTCGCACCTGTCAACGCGTCAGCTCGTCATCTCTCTCGCTTATAATAGCAGGGCGCGTCTCTCCCGATTCGCGTTGTGCCCTTAGTAGGTCTCGCCGTCCGTCTCGGGGGTCGACTCTGCCCGCAACACGTAGGCTGCGCGTCTACGCCACTCGTCTCGTCCACCCGCTCGCCATGCGCCGGACGCGCCCTGTCCGTCCCGCTGGCTGCGACACAGGACCGACATCGTGCCTGACAGCTGCCACATAGGACACCGCCATCTTGCACACCAAAATCCTCTGCTCGTCCACAGACACGGCCCCACCGCCCCAGGAGCGCACCCGCGACGACCCCCCGCCTCCCAAAGACCCGCCGCACGCCTCAAAGACCCGCCACACGCCCGTAAAACCCGTCCCCCCAAAAGAAAGACATAACACAAACTCACCTGCCAAACGCCCCCTCCCGCTCCTCATACCCCAGCCGCGTGAACGCATTGTCGAGCACGGATGCGGTGTACGCCGCGCACGCGAGACACACAGCGCGCAGGACGCGGCACTGCGTGCCGGGCGCGTCGAGTGCGCTTGGGGGGACCTGTGGAGAGGGAGGGTTAGTATGAAGATAGGAGAAGAGGGGGGGAGAGACGAAGGAAGAAGCAGTAAAGGTGGGAAGGGGGAAGAAGAGGGTAACATAGACAAGTGGGAAAGCGAGACGCGCAAGGTCCGCGCTCGTCCTGGTACCAGAAGGCATATCGCTCAAAGCCGCGCGCTCGCCCGCCCGACGCTGTGAAGCCCGGGTACACGATACCCACTGGCGCTTCCACCGTGCCCAAATAAAGCCTCCGATATAACAGGTCGACGTCGACAGCCCCCCGCCAGCCCACCGCGCCCGCCAAACCAGGACAGTAGCTCGAAGTCGACGCCCAGCGCCCGCCGGCCCAAAGACGCGCAGCAGGTGCACTGTGCATGTGTTCCGCATGTCCCTCTTGGATCAGCCAGGAAGCTCGACGGGCAGGACGTGCGTCCGCTCGACGTGCACTCGCCACCGGCCCAAAGACGCGCAAAACGTGCACCGTGCACCGTAGCGCGCACATGTCGTGCGTGGTTGCCGGGCAAAGGTCTACTCGACGTGCGCCGCCCTCCCAGAGACGTACGGGGCATGCTCGGGGTCTCCTCGTGCTCGTCGCCTGCCCGACGTGACACCAGCAACAGCCGCGTCGGAGGTGCACCGTGCATGTCCGGACAAAAAGGTCCGCTAGCGGGACGAGTGCCACAAAACGCGCAAAAGCGCACAGGGACTCCTACACCGCAGCGTATGCACGCCCGGCCTCCACGCCCCAGACACCCCGACGCGCGCCCGAGGCACGATGTCCTTGCCGGGCATCAGCTCGACGTGCCTCCCAGGACGAGAAAGATGAGCACACGACACCCCGCTCGCCCAACGACGTCCAGCCGCCGGACTCGTTCACGCAGGTCGGCCAGAACGGCGCCCTCCTCCTGCTCATGAGCCTCCTTCGACGCGACAGCCGCTCCCAGATGCAGCCCACACCCCGCCGAACCCGAAGCACGCCCACTTCGCCCACAGCTCGACGTGCCTCGCCCAGAGACACCTGCTTCATCGTATCGCCCGCGTCCATCATCGTCAACGTCTGCACACGGGAACAACAAGAGCACCTCCTACTCCTGCTCGCGGACGTGCTCCGACGCCGCTCGGACTTGTGCTCGCGTCCGTTCACGTCCACGTCTGCGTTCCTTGACGCCCCACATAGCGCGCCTACTGTCCGCCTCGAAATGCACTTGTTCCTCTCTCCCTCCCTTGCCGGCCGCCCCCACCCCACCAAAAAAAAACAAAGAAAATACACGTACCGCACTCGTCCCGCTCGTAAGCAGCGCCACGACGCGCCCTACGACGCCCGCCTTGACGTGTGCGTCGGCCTACAGCAAAAAGGGGGGAATGTCAGCGTTTGTTTGCATGAACGAGTGGAAGGGGGAGAGGAGGGCAAGGAAGATGGGGGAATGGGGAATTGGCAGAGAGACGGCGCTGCACTGACACGCAAGGCCCATGCTCCAAGAAACCCCATACTTGCAGCGACGACGCGCGCGCCCCAGCAACGCCTGTCCACCAAGAAAACGACAATCCGCCACCCACTGGGATAAAATCCGCGTAACACGAGAAACAAGCCCCAATGCGCGACGTCAGCACCGCAGGCCAATCCGCGCGTGAAAAGATCACCTTGTGCGCTCCGCACACTGGAGGCAATATAATGACGACGACGCGTCCGGCGCGCAGCAAGACAAGATCGACGCAACGCGTCCCCACCGACACGAACGCCCCCAATCCGCGACACGGGCGGGCCCGGCAGAATCAGCGCGCGAAGAAGCACCCGCAGGCGGAGTAGCACATCCTCCCAGCAGCGCCCGTCCGGCCAGTGACGCTCGCGTTCGTAATGCTACCCGCGCTCCAGTAAGACCCGCACGTAACACGACACGCACCAATCCGCGGCACACGCGCTCCCCCAATCTGCGCAGCCCGCAACCCTCCGCACCATGCACGCTGGGGCAACACAATGATGCATGACGACACGTCCGGGGCGCAGTAACGCCCATCCTCTGCGACACCCGTCCTCCCAGCAACGCCCGTCCTCCAAGCAACGCCCGTCCAAGAAAAGCCCTCCCAGCAACGCCCGTGCTCGGAGCAACGTCTGAAGACCGCCGCGCCCGATCCACCGCGCATAACGCGACACGCGCCCCGCCCAGGAGGAAACGCGCGCGCTGCTCTGCGCTGGGCATGCTCGGAGCAATAACAGGACGACGACGCGCCACGCACGCGCCGCTCTCCCAAAGCGCCGTATCCCAAAAGTGTGCCCAAGAAAAAAGAAAGAAAGAAACGAGTAGAGAGGCACTCACGACCGGATGCGTCGCCATATCAAACAGCAAGAAATTGCGCTTCTCCGTGCGCAGGACGCCCTTGTCGACGAGGCCTTTTGCGAGGCGTTCGCGGACCTGGTGGCGAGCGTCAGCTTTGTTTAGGTGGGTTCAAGTGAAAGAGGCGAAAAAGAGGAATGCGAAAATGGGGTAGGGCAGAAAATAGAAACAGGAGACGGAGAAGGAGGGGGGCGGGGGGTAGAATGAAAAGGGGGAATGCGAAAATGGGGTGGAAGAGAGCCAGCGAGGAACGATGCAGAACGGGGAGCCGCGAAAATGAAAATGAAGCGAAATGGGGGCACGCAGATGAGAATGGGAACACGAGATGGAAGATGGCCATGGCAAGAGGGCAGCTGGACGCGGGACCAAAAGATGAATGGATGGGGAAGGAGAGGCGGGAAAGGCGGGGGTAGCACGGGGGTGAGCCGGGAAAAATAGATAAAGAGTGGAGCGAGTAGGAGCCGGAGGGGAAGAGGCGAGAGGGAAAAAGGACGGCAGATTGCGCGAGGGGACAGGACGGGCACAGGGACGGAGGTGCAGGGAGAAATGAGGGACATGAATAGATATCCCGTGGCGGAAGAAAGAATGGATGAGACGCGGGGCGAGGTAAAAAAAAATCGAGAATACGAGGTAGGAAGGTGGCTGGGTGCGAGGGAGGAAAGGAAGAGTGTCGATAGGGTAGGAGCCAGGGGAGGGAAAGAGCGAGTAAAGCGGGTGGGCGGAATGCTTTTAAAAATCAAGGAAGGAATAAACAAAATAAAATGAAGGACGCGATGGGACGGCGGCGGGGAATGCAAATGTGATCACATGGGGGACGACCCGGATATGCGGAACAACGGGTATCTGCGTACATGGAGACACGGAAGGTGCGCCCCAAACGCCGGGAAACGACACAAGGCCCGTCGCAAACGAAATGAAGCAAAATAAAATAAAATGCAAACGCAAACGCAAACGCACCTGCTTGAGCTGGAAGCCGATCTTGAGGACGTTCCATGTTTCGCCTGGGGTGAGGAGTTAGGGTTAGTGTGGGTCGGGTGCGAGTAGGGAGAGGTGATAAAGGAAAAGGACGGGTGAAATAAGAGGGCAGAGTAGAGGCGAGAGACAAAAATCGGGAGACAGAAGAAATAGGAGGGAATGGAGGGAGACTGCGGAATAGGCGCACAAGAGGCGCCCAGGAATCGATAGTGGGATGGGCAATGGAATGAGATACCAAGGATAGAAGGGAATTGAGGAAGACTGGCACTAACCACTCAACAAATCGACCCAAGTGCCGACGCCCATACGCTCGCCCGCGTCCTCGGTCTGCTTCATCATCCGCAGCGTCTCATCGAGCAGCGTCTCGCCCGTCTGTCTCGTCGACAGCACCGTGATCTCCCGCTCGGGTAGGGGAAGTCGTTTCTGTGCATCCATTTAATACACACATCCCTATTCGCTGCACACGATGCCACCGCACTCACGCGATTCGGGTCCCTCACGATCCCAATCCTCCGCCGCAGCGCAAGCTCCATGAGGATGCACCCGCGCAGCGCATACGAGATGTTGTCGTTCCAGAAGCTGAGGTACCCCTGCTTGTCCTTGATGCCGAGGAGCAGCACCTCCTCCATGAGCGTGAGGCGCGGGAGCTTGCCGCCTACGCGCGCATCCTCGCCGGCCTCGAGGAGGAGGTCGCGCGGGTCGTACGCGACGCGCGCGCCGCCTGCGAAGGCACTGCCGGCGTGCGCGGGGGCGTCGTCGCGGTCGTCGCGGAGGGTGGCGGAGGCAGAGCCGGAGGGGGAGCCGGAGGGGGAGGCGGGGGGACGGGGGTTGTCGTCGTCGTCGGGGGCAGGGGACGTGGCAGAAGCGGGGGCGCGGCGGCGGGACAGGCCTGCGGATGCCATCGAGGGGGACAGCAGGAGACTAGAAGGTGGCGGTGCCCGCAGCGTGATCGCGTGTGGCGGTGCAGCTGGCCGAATTGGGAACGGAGAACGAAGCCGTGAGGGAACAAAAATATTATCAGAGTCTTGAATTAATGGGAAGACTTCATATGATACGGGTGGGTAGGCTAAAAAATTAAAGAGGGAAGAAAGAAATAAAGAATACGCAACATCATCGAAGCGAATTGAACCACTCAGCTTGAAAAAAGAATTACAATCGTCAGCAAATCACACGAAAAAATGCAGACCATTCCATATATGCCTATGCACCAGCGGGAATTTGAACCCCTCCCCACCCAATATCCAATGTGAGAAAAGGCGTATGGGCTACCGATACTTATCGCCCTTACTGCGTCCCCGCTTTTCAACCGTTCGATGTCGCTTGAGGAACACACAAAATAAAATTCCATGCAGAAGCAAGCATCACAAAAAATTCGATATACTCAACTCATGCAACCGGCGGGATTCGAACCCTCTCCCTTCGAACATTGAAGCTGGCAGGGAGACAGCGCACCAAGCGCTACCGGTGCGTATTTCTCTGTCTGTGTCTCAATGTATATTCAACCATTCTTTAGATGCCAAACAAAATATGAAAACCATGACGCTTGCATGGTACCATAAATTTAAAAAGACCGACTAACTCCATGCACCAGCGGGATTCGAACCCCGTCCAATGTGCTCCATGTCCAAAGTTTTGAAGTGATTGGATGGCACGCCAAGCGCTACCGGTGCTTGTTTCTAAACCTGCGTCCCTGGATATCTTTATCCGTCTATCGTTATTCTTGAGGGGCAAGGGGAAAAAACGCGGGAAGGCGGTACAGTACAAAAACGTGTACGCCCCTAATATACCATGCACCGGCGGGATTCGAACCCCGTCCCACCCAATATTCAAAGGGAGGGACACAGCGCACCAAGCGCTACCGGTGCGTATTTTCTATGATTGTGTCCCAAGCTACGTGCAACGAGTCCTCACCCAATTCGCAACAGAGAGCCGCCAGCATGGGCGACAAAAGAGATATTGAAGAACTTTCATGCACCGGCGGGTGTCGAACCCCGTCCCTTGCGTCCCCGCACCAAATATTCAACGGTGAGAGGAAGACAGCGTAAAGGGCTACCGGTGCTTATTTCTCTTGATGTATCCCACTCCATATTCCACTCTCCATATAAAAGGGCAATGAACATTGAATACCCCACCCAGTAGACGCGACAAAAAAAGCTACCAGCGCAACGAGCGCCACCGGTGCGTATTTCTCTGCCTGTGTCCCAGACTAATTTCAACCACTCTTTGGATGCCAAAAAAAATGAACACCATGCCGCTCACACGATGCTATAAATTTTAAAAGATCTATTATCTCGCCCCATGCACCAGCGGGATTCGAACCCCATCCAGTTGGAAGGATTTGGAGACAGCAGAGAGTGCTACCGGTGCTTATTTCCCTTGCTGTGTACCTGGATATGCTCATCTGTCTATCCAATGTGGTTGAGGGGCAAGAGAAAAAATGAGAACGGCGGTGCGCCGCAAAAAGTTGGTGATGGTAGATGCATGCATCTGCGGGATTCGAACCAAGATTCAGCGTATAGAGCTACCGGTGCTTATTTCTTTGATTGTGTCCCTGCGAGTGTTCAACCACAGCGCTGCTCTTGAAACACTTTACAGTAATCGTGCTATCGAACATAAAATAAAATATGACAACGATCACTGCACCGGGGGATTCGAATGCCCCCAATATTCAACTGCTCCTCCAAGCAAAACAAACAAACAAACAAACAAAGAACACCCCACCCAGTACATGCAACAAAAAGAAGAAATCGCCAGTAAGATGTCACATGCACCGACGGGATTCGAACCCCCGGCTCCCCTCACCAAATATTCAATGGAGGGAGACAGCATACAGGGCTAACGGTGCTTATTTTCTTTGCCTGTTTTCGAGACTAAATTCAGCCACTCTTTGTGGATGCACAAGGCGAAATCACCCGGGACAAAAAAATCAAGATTGTTCATACGCATGCACAGGCGGGATTCGAACCCCGTTGAACCAACCCAAATTTAAAGCTTGAGTTTAATTGAAGCAGCGCTAACGGTGATTATTGTGAACAACGGAGATCTGTACGACGACAGTCAGTACACAGCTCTCACGTAGTTCGGTATAAGAACCAGTCAATTTCTATTTACCTGTACGACGACAGTCAGTACACAGCTGATAAAGAAGTAAGTGACTGTAATAGATAGGTAGTAAATAGCAATTTACCTCTCACGTAGTTCGGTATAAGAACCAGTGAGAGAAAAAAATAAAAGATGGGGATCAGCTAATAAGACCGGACACGGACACGTGCCGGACGCGTAGCATGATGCTCGCATCTTAACACTTATTTCCATGTCTACGTCCCAGATTATGGCGAACTGCTCGCCACTTCTCGGGGGAACAAGACCAATGAAACGTCAGGAGGTCGCGCAACACTTTGCCCTCTCGACAAGGAAGAAAAAAGGGGAACGATCGCACTATACACCGGTGGGATTCGAACCCTCTCTCCTCACCACAAATTAAGTGGGAGGAAGATAACACAAAGCGCTACCGGTGCTTGCTTTTCCTTGTTGCAGTCCTATGAATGCTCAACCACTCTCGTGACGAAAATCCAATGAACACAACACGGGCACACCATAAGAAACGACAAAAAGGACGTGCAATAGTTTTGCCCCATCATGCACCGGCGGGATATGAACCCTCCCCTTGAATATATAATAGGAGGTAGACAGCGCACCACGCGCTACCGGTGTCTGTCTTTCCATGGATGTTCAACCGCTGCGTGTGGAGGCAAAATAAATAAATACTCACACCGCAAGCGCGGCAAAAAGTTGTGAAGAGCTGGATGATGCACTGGCGGGATTCGAACCCCTAACCAATATTCAACACGAGTATAGAAAGGCAGCGCATCAAACGCTACCAGTGCTTGTAGTTCTATGGCTGCGTCCAGGCTATCTTCAACCACTCTTTGGATACCAAACAAAAAAAATGGACACCTACGGATGAAGGCGCAGCAAAAAGTTGTCAAAGGGATCTAGCGGGATTGGAACCGCGTCTAATTTGCTCCATGTTCAAAGTTTGGAGTGATTGGTACGATAGTAGTACCGCTGCGTGTTTTTTCTCTCTGTATCCCTGGATATATCCATCCTATCGTTGTTCTTGAAGGACAGGGAACACCCGGGAAGGCGGTGCAAAAAGCTGGAAAGGCTGTGCATGCATCCGTGGGATTCGAACCCCCTCCTTTAACCAGTGGGAGGGAGAAGCGCACCCAGCGCTACCGGTGCTTGTTTTCTCTTTATTCGTCCCGGCACATGTTTACCACTCTTTGCGAATGTCAAAAGCGAAACAAATCCGCGACAAAAAAATCCCAGAATTACCTCATGTACCGGCGGGATTTGAACCCATCCCTCATCATATTGACATAATGGGGAGAGCATACAGCACACAATTGTACAAAGCGCTACCGATGCGTACTTTATATGACTGCGTCCCAACACTTCAACCGCTGCGGGCGAAAGCTGTGCGGGCATCGATGAAGAACGGCTTGCCGCAACGAAAAACCCGGCAAGGCGGTACAAAAAAGGTGGACGGATACGCCATGCAAACGGCGGGATTCGAACCCCTCCCTAACCAACATTGGATCCGAATATAGGAAGATAGCGCACCAAACACTACCGATGCTTATTTCCTAAGGTTGTGTTCCAGCCTTTCTGGTTTAAGTTGAATTTGGCGTGCTGGTTCTAACTCTTCTCCTTCTTCAAGCATACATGAAGACTGCGAACCTTCGCCAACAGGAGACGCGAATACAAGCATCGACTCGCCACCCCAAAGAAAAAATCAGCGGATCTTTTAACAATATACGGTTAGTCGATTGAACGAGTACATGAAAAAACCTAAATTCTACTTGAGATTGAACCAGTGAAGAGCGACCTTTCGCAGCTCGCACACGTTCTTCAATCGCAGTGAAACTGGTTGAGCTTCCTGCTGCGCACGAGGTATCGCGATTTCAGGGTCCTCCAGGTCCCATGGCCATGGGATGGCATGCTGCGCCAATACCGTGATCGTATGAAGGCGTGGTTGCCAATAACTCTGCTCGAGGGCGATATAGAGCGCGGTTAAACCAGACACCAGGAAATTACGATTCCCTGGAGGGATTTGCAGTTGCCATCGAAGAGGACACCCCAGGGCCAGTCGCTGCCCATGATGCGCAAGCATGTTAGGGACTCGTACGCAGAGACTACACGCGCAAGGTGTTGGTTGTAGCTGTTCGACGTTTCCAGCTGGAGGAATTTTACAGATGACTGAATCACCGCTGGGAGTGCAGGAGAGTAGATTCCGGTCAAGGACACGCGCTCCAGTGCCCCCGAACTGGAGAAGAGCCATTTTGCTTGCTCTTCCGTAAGCATGACAAGGCCGTGCGGGGTTTTTTTATATAGATCCCTTGCTAACACTAACTACTAACCCTAACAACTAACACTAACCTCTAACCTCTAACCTCTAACCTCTAACCACTAACCCCTAACCAACCAACCCAAACCACTAACCACTAACCAGCTAACTCGAACCTAACCGGCCGTCTTTCAGGGATAGTTCCCGAAGATTGTACGCGGGGGCCGGGATATCCGACAGCGAGTCTCCAGGTGGAGGTCCACCAGTAAAGAATACTGGCGGACGGGCTAAATCGTTTTTGAAATTGTGGATACGCAGGATGGAGAGGTTCGGGCACTTGGCAATCAGCGGCGCGACGAGGCGCAAATTCGCGCAACTTAGCCGCAATTCGTGTAAATGCTTGAAATTGGTTGGGAATCCGCCGTCCGAATAATCCAACTCCGGGAAGGAGATCTCCAGCACCTTCAGCGAGGTGCAGCGTGCCAAGAGTCGGACTGGCCACGGAGAAGGAGATGGGAGATCCATGGGTCCCAGAATGAGGTCGCGGATGGGCCATGGGTTGGAGCAGTCGTGGTTCAAGGTGCGATGAAGATTCATGATGGACGAGGGACTATCTGTCGTTCTCTGAATAGAAGTTATCTCTTCAGGTTGAATGAACTTACAAAGCTGGATGCATCCGCGGTACAACATGTCCGTACCCACCTTGCTCCATGCCCTTGAAACAAGACATAAGCTGAGCAGAAAATCTGTCTGCTCCCGCCACATTTTTCGAAGAGCCGCGTACGTGTCCGCTACGTGGCTCGAGGCAATCTCCGCGAGCATTTCCGCTGGAAGCCGTAACATGACTCTCGGGCTGGAAGGGAACAATTTGGACCACGCGTTGCCTACAGCCTCTATCCCATTTTCTCATGAGGTCGAGTCGACGAGAAGCAAAGGAGAAAGTGTCCTGAAGCTTATGCGAGGCAATTTTGGCGTTGACGGTCTGCAGCAGCTCAGACAGCTAGAGAGAGTTCATACGAAATGAGGGGCGATTGGAAAAAAAGGAAGCTCACATAGGTGGGCCAAGGATGCGCAGCATCTAAATCGATATGAAGCCCCTCAATTTCGGCCAAAATCTCGTCGTATTCGACGTAGTTCTATTCTTGAAATGACGCTACACGATCGTAGACCTGGTAGGTCTATCCTATCCTATACATTAAAACACAATTAGCCGAGTCACATGAAAAGTCACATGAAAAATCACGGGACGCTGTCGAGATCTTGCTGCCGGCTGTCGAGATGTTGCCGCCGGGTCCCACGACTCGGAATTAGCCGTGTGCGGGCGAACCCCCCGACTCTGTATCCGCCGTGTGCTGGCGAGCTCTGTATCCACTGTGTGCGGGCGTCACCGTGGCGAAGGCACGGGTCCGAATAAACTGGTATATCCTATATACAAAAAGACGTGGAACACATCACCTGATAAATCACCTGATTTTGTCACGTTTTCTGCACGTGAGGTCTTCGGCCGAAGGCCTGCACTGCCTTTCGGACATGTGTTTGCCTCGCGTTGCGTCGGCTCCTATCTGGACTCTCTTCTCCACACCACCTACACTGAGACTGCCTGCCCAATATAAGGTATGAGGATTTGTTCTTTCCTTATAGACTGCCTCTCACTCTTCCTTAATAGCAGAGATAATTGTTTTTTGCCCTGTAATAACACACTACTGCTGTGCTGTCTGACTTATCTCAATAAGATCTAGCAGTGTTTTCCCCTCAGATTTCAGCCCTTTTATTCCCCTCTTTGCTTTACCTTGCCTGAAAGGCTCTGTAAGTTTTATCTTTAGTGTCTTGCTCAAGTTCCTCTCTGACAATTTGCCACAGCTAATCTCCTTTCTCCCATGTGAGCCCTATCAGCCACTTTTTAAGGACTGATTTTTTATTTTATTATGGGACTCAAGGTATGAAACTCCTCCTAATACTCCACAGAGGGCTCAGATTGCTTTTCAAAGACAGGAATGTGAAAACTATACTCTTGAAAGCCCACACTTAATAGCAGAAATAATTGTCTTTCACCCTGTAATACACCATATCTCAATAAGATCTAGCCATGTTTTCCCCTCAGATCCTCTTGCCAAGTTGACAGTTGGATGTCCAATCATGGTCCTCTGAAACTTGGACCCTGCAAATGTTTGCAATGGTTCTCAAGGGATTCTTACCAAAATGACACCTCATGTCTTGGATGAAACAACATTGGATTGGGTCATGGTCGCATTTTCAGTACTGTGTGAGGTATAAAATATGTAGAGAGGTGGGAAAAATAGTTACTCTGAGCCTGCAATGCTCCTGGGCGGGGAGGGCCTCAGCAGCCCAAACAGAAGCACTTGCGAGTGACCAGCCAACTCCCTGTTCATCTGGCATTTTCAATGACAATAAATAAAGCCCAGGGCCAGTCTGTGGACCATGTTGGCCTGGGCCTGCACACAGATGTGTTTACTCATGGACAGCTTTACATTAGAGTGTTTCATATATACTATTTTGGGCCCAACTTGGGACCCAACTTTGTGCCCAGCTTCGCGCGAAGTTGGAACATGAAATAGTTCGGAACTCAAAGTTGGATGTCAAATTGTGCTCCGGACCACGATTTGACATCCAACTTGGACCTCAACTTCGTGTTCCAACTTCACCCGTTCGATTTGGTCCACCCATTGCACTTTCCGGGGCCAAATTCCGATAAATGATGGCCCAAGTTGGAGCCAAGTTGGGGTCGAAATTGGGTCTCAAGTTGGGCGCGAAATAGTATGTATGAAACACCCTATTGCACTCTCTAGGTACACATCCAGTCAGTGGATCCAGGTGCTGTTCAAGCAAGACCTCAATTCTATTGTCAGCAAAAAAGATTGTATACACAGAGGTGCTGCTTTAATTTGTCTATGAGTCTGTCTTATGAAGCCTTATCAATTCTCTGACTGAATGATGCTCAGTAGTTATCATTATTTTATTGTATCCTGTTTATAGAGTTTTCATATTTGATTTGCACTTTCCTATCCTACTGAGATGCAGAGCCCCCCGGGGTTTGGGGCGGAGCCCCAACAAGCTGTCGACCCGCCGAAGGGACGGACGCGAGCGCAGCGAGTCGGCCGTGCCGAAGGCACGGGTCGTAAAGCTTGTTAGCTATTGGAACATGCAAAGTCACAAGACTTGCGATTGAGAATAAACAAAGGCAAACATGCCGTAGCAATCGTGCCACTGCCACCCGCGTCATGCAAAACGAAATGAAGAACCACGACAGTCTCGAGCGGACGAAAGCAGAATCCTCCACCCGTTCCATCACCCTTCCCTCACCAATAATACATCGACTCCCGTCCGAGCTCCTGGTCGAAATTTTCGCGTTATGCTGGAGCGCGTTTACTCCCCTCTTCGATGAATGTGAGGATGACTCGTCATCCTCGCTGGAAGTCGAGATGCCCCGTCTGGCGCATGAACCCCTCCTTGCCGTCTCCCAGGTTTGTTCACGGTGGCACGCCATCACTATGGGCACCCCCGCGTTGTGGACCTCGATCGAGCTCGATAGCGTGCTCTGGTCCACACCCAAAAGTACCGAAATGACGATGACACTGCTCCAGAGTGCCCTGGATCGCGGCCGGAATTCTCTGTTGAATTTGGCGGTGGTAATCGAGCAAAGCGCGGGTCAAGGGCCTGCACTCGAGCTCCTGGCAGCCCACTCGGAGCGCTGGAAAACGGCGACGATCATCTGCGAGCCCTCTGATCTGCAGCATTTGTCCGCAGTGAAGGGACGGCTGCCCTGCTTGGAGACCCTCGGGCTGTGGGGCCAATTGTCGCGCGTGGACATTTTTGCAGACGCGCCGCGCTTGAACAAATTGGAATTCGGCGGCACACCGGATATTGTGGCGGAGCTGGCGCTGCTGCCCTTGCGCCAATTGCACGAGTTCAGCTGCGAGGAGTCCTTGGGCCTCGCGGGACTGATGGGGGTACCGACGAGCGAATGTCCTTCACTTAACTTGATGCCCCTGATGTCTGATGCGGCCAAATTCATTCTCCAGTTGTCTCTCATGGAGGACTCCATGGCTTTTACCCAGGCCACGTCCCTCCCCCCTATCACGTCTCATCTCTCGGGTTTCTCCATCGACGTGCAAGAGGGGTTCGTGCCCGCTACTGTCGGACCGACGATTGCCAAAATCGTCGAGTGCCTAACCTTGCCTGCACTCCAGGAATTCGAGATTGAATCCGAGGAGTACCCACACTTTCCTCTGCCCTGGGCCCACGCCGAATTTCTCGGACTGTCCGCGCGCTCCGCATTCCACACCCATCTCCGCACCCTTCGACTATATCACTCCGTCATCAGCGAACCACAACTCCTCGAATGCCTATCCGAGCTTCCCGCCTTAGAGCAGCTGGCGATCTCAGACCACCAGCTCGTCCCGCCCTACGGTGGCGCCGCCGAGCATTTGATCACCGATACCCTCCTCACAGCGCTCGCGCAGACATCCCTCGTCCCCCGCCTGCGCTCCTTCGAGTGCCAATCCATGCTCCTATTTGACGACGCCGTGTATCTGGAGTTCCTGCTGTCGCGGGTGCAGGACGAGCAGCCATTCGACATCGAGATCTACTGGTTGCCCGGGCATCATCGCGATTTCGACGCGCGCGTCGTTGCGCGAATAGAGGAGCTGAACCTCGAAAATAAACTGGGCTTTTTGTTTACGGCGACGGCGGGGGCGTGAGGTGGGTCCGTCCTGACTCATATTAATCTAACTAAATATTCTTCGTCGCAGATGACGGTTGCAATATATTCCGATTATTTCCCGGTCACCCTAAATAAATCTACGAGGATCACTGGGCAGCTATTATACTCGTCACGGCATAAAAATTGACTCCGTCATCGCCCTCTGTCTGTGCTCTTCTTAATATAAACCTGCAAGTAAGTAGCCTCTCGTCTACAATTGATTAACATCAATACTTCCCGTGCTTACTTGATTCCGGTTGGATATCTTGTCCCTTCCCATAATACACACTTCTTTTGTCGTTGCCGATATTTCAATTTACGGATGAAGCCTGCGGCTTGCGGCTTGGCTTTTGGGCCTTCCTTTTGTTTTGAGCCGAGCGTCGTTGAGTGGTTCAACATAGACGGGGCACAGGCATGGACCCGTAGCGCTTTACGCTGCCTTCCTGCCGAATGTGGGTGACGGAGCGGGTTCGAATCCATGCACCTGACCTTTGTGGTTTTTTTCTTCTTGCTGTCCCATCCATTCCCACGTCGGTCACCCGCATCTTTCCTTGCCACTTCCCTCATTCTGCGTTGACGCGAGTCGACGGAATGAGAATGCTTCGCGAAAAGGCATGCGGAAAATCCATGAGTGCCCAATCAAGACGGAGAACCTGAAGTCGCCGCTGAAAGCCCAAGACGGGTCCCTCAGGATTTTGGCCTCAGGGAGTCGGACTCTGACGGCTTGGACCGGCAATACTTTCACAGAAACTCCATATTACCTGGATCGATTATACTTGAAGACTGTGTACTTCGTTGACGACGGAACGGTAAAATGGTTGTTCTCGTCCTCGAAGGAGTTAAACCACCCTTGCCTAAACGACGTCTACGTTCTTGCGCTTCCGCGAGTTGTGGGATCCTCTGTTACGTCTTTGCTACTTGACATTATCACGATGGACACTCCTACATACAGCGAAGACGTGGCGGCCGGGATATCCCAGCTCACATGCCTTACGCATCTGCGCATAATCGGTGCGACGTGGCCATGGGACACCCTCTTCCAAGGTCTTTGCTCCCGTCCAAGAAAGCCTGATCGCCTGTCCCCCGTCGGGGTTCGATAGACTCGTTCGCGCACTCAGGCTGCCTACATGGCAGTCCCGTCTGCGCGGAATTACCGCGTTCTTCCAATATCCCACCGATTTGATCTCCAGCGATCTTGGTATTATCGAAGCCCATCCAGCGTCGGGCGAGCTGCAGTTTCTGTGTCGTACTAGTCACCCCAAAGCAAACGCTGGGCGATTGTTGCAGTATTTTTAATCTCCTGGCCAATCTTGATTTCAATTATATCATTCCCTCAACAAATATGCCTGCGTTATCGGGATAAGCTCAACTCAATCCAAGTAGCTCCGATGGTGAGTCCTTGACTTGTCGATGGATTCGCCCAGCGGATTTGAACTTCGAAGAAGAAAGGTAAGTTCCGCGTAAGTATGTACCTATTTTTGAACTTGGAAGCTCGCCCGTTACGACATTCTTACATAATCGCGCGAAAAGGCACTCACGTCTCCCTTCTACTTAACTCCCATGAACGATCCTGGGGCCAAGTTGGCACCGTACCGTCTGCACCGTCATCCTCTATCCAGTGGACGGCGGTAACCCAACCCTCGCATGGTCTTTGGCGAGGAGAGCGCAAAGGCGCATCCCTACGCCTTTTTCACAATCCAGGTCGATCTGCGACGCCTGTACGGAGTGGAAAACATGTTCGCGACACGTCGAAGAGACTGGGACGCCGAATATCAACCTGATGAGAGCGAGGTGAACTACATCTTTTATCACAACATCAGCCCCCAGCTCCCAGTAAATGTGGCGATGGCTCGCTTGCTCGGTGTTCACACATACAAACCTGGCCGGCATTTTATATGGAGGGGAGACGTCATCGTGGTAAGGGAACGTAAATGGCCCGGAGTTTTAACCAGGGGGGATGTCCGGGAGCACTTGGGTTATATTGATATGCCGCCCCACGCCATGGACCTGTTAAACTCCCGCCTCATCCCCGAGTGGTACAGGGAGAAAACCTGGGAGGACTTCCTTCAATGGGAGGAACAAGGCAGTGTGTTTACTTCTTCTGCCCCCTCTGAATTCCTCTTAACTCAATACTTGTATAGACGTAATGATCCGCCCTGCTTGGAATCTGGGGGATTCATTATATGAGTGGGTCAGTGGGAAACCTGACTACTATTGGGACATGTATGGTATGTCCCAATTTCCTTCTAGTACGCGAGCTGTCGCCAGGTCTAAGTATTATGATCCCAGACAAGAACGCACGCCTGATCAAAGAACTCAAAGCTATCGGTGCGTCTCTTCAGTTCACTTCATTCACAGGCTCTCATAATATTTTATCATTCAGAATTGGACCACAGTGATGTCGATTAAAATAATGGATATTTATAGTTGCCGCGATGAGCTTGGCTTCCTTCTGATCTTACCCTTTGTACCACTAATAACGCAATTATTTCCTACACTTCGTGAGAAGCAATGTGTCTTCTATTATACATGTCGCTGGTAGTATTTACTTAGGTGAACTCGTCATCAACCCACCTGGTTGTTGAGCCCACGGAAGGGACCATTTACTGCTACTGCACCACACTGCCCGCTAATATCCATCCCGTCCATACGACCTCAATTGCGCCTGGATATATGCATGATGATGCTCGTATACATGGGTACACATTTTGACTTCACATCACTAGTCACACACGCACCGACGCGCTCCTCCAATCAGCAACGCGCTCCTCGACCGACCGCCGCGGGCCCTGCGACCTCATGTCGTCCTCGCACGTCAGAGACCGCATACCGCCTGAGCTCTCCGTCTGGTCTCTTTCGTACCCGGGGGACGCGGCCATCTGCAGCTCGCGCAGTGCCGCCGCCTGCCCCACCGCGCGCCGCGAGTTGATGATGAGCCGGCTCGTGGTGACGGTTGTTGCTGCCCAGATGAAGCTGAGGTGGGTAGGGTCGAAAGTTGAAGGAAGATTAATGAGTTGAAGTTTAATTTATTGTAGATTTCGCAAAGACGGGAGGAGGGACGCACAAGACGATTATGAAGATGGACGACACGGGCGCAACGATCGCAGTCATGTTTCAGTAGAGTTGATTTTGTAAATTATATGGGCGCACCGAATAGAATCTACGGCGTGGAAAGTATAGCGTGGTCGGCGAGAGTTGGAAGATGGAGCGAGGGCGGACTCACAACGAAGTATACTACGCCGTCGCGGAAGAGCATGCGCGTCACGGCAGCGTCTGGGTCGTCAGAGCCGAGCGCACGGGGACGGTCAAGCGTGTTCCAGCATACAGTTACGAAGACGACGACCTCGAACACGATCTGAGTCGGGGATCATGAGCGCTCCAATAATAATAGAAAAGGAGAGAAGTTAGGGGGTTGAAAATAGACGTACCCCGACGACCCAGAGCCAAACGACGTCGGGCTTGGAGGAGAACGTGCATATACCGACAAGGGGGCTGAAGACGAGGACCGCTTGATAATTCACGAACAGCTCTTGTAAGTGAGAGGTCGAGTTTGAGGAGGTGGGAACGCACGTATCATGTTGGTGACGACCCAGGTCGTGACAATAAGGCTTGTGAGCTGCACGACGATGAAGAATATGACAGACCACCGGATGAGGCGGTGGCCGCGCGGCAGCGTTGTCCAGATACGCAGGAGTACGAGGAAATTGGAGATTACGATTGAAAGCCAGCCGGCGTATGTCTGCGGCTTCAAGTCAATGACGGCGAGGGATGTAGGCGGCAAGTTATACCGTGAAGGACGTCCACGCTTTGCACCTGCGAAGTGTGCGATTATAACGAGAGCTTCCTGCAGTCAGAAACAAGGCTTACGCCTGCGCGTTCCCTGCGTCAGAATAAAAGGTTTGGAAAAACGTCATGGACGTACGAGGTCAGAGAACGGTATGACCGGAAGACCACTCCGTGCTGGTACACCCTTAGCAGAGGTGCATACGGAGAAATTTCAAATATAACGCACTGACGGTTTGGATGATCATGAAGACGGGGACCATGTACCTGAGAAGAAAAATATACCCAGTTTCGAGTGGGCGAAAAAGACAAGTCCGAACCGCAAAATTAGGAACAAAATTTTGGCGATGGTTGAGGGGGCGCTCCATACATACGCCACCTCATCGTCCAGTGTGAGAACGTGGTCGTACAGCAGGATCTGTGGTCCCTCAGAAATGGCTTCAGCATCTGGAAAAAGCCCTCACCACCAACCCAGCAGCTGGGTCCGTATCTCAGAAAAGAGCTTAAAAAGTGGCAAGGAAGCCACTCACCGCTCACATACTTGGTAGTGAGGATATTCTGCAACGCGACGATGGCCTCTTCGTGGGCAGCTGCGGGATCCAGGAAAGGCTGATCCATGGGGTCTCATCATTCGTGGACACAGAGCTACACGGTCGTTTTATATGCTTCTGAGTGCTTCTGCCACTTCTACGCGTTCCTCAAATGATATCGCTGTTTACCGGGGGGCCCGGGAGCGCTTTCAACTTGATGGATTAATTAAGCAATTGTATCGACACGAGGATAGAGGCTGATAGAGGAGCGACATCGACAGCATACGATCGTGACGTCATGGCGAAATCCCCGCGGACCAGCTCGAAGACAGACGATTGAAAGGCGCGAACTTTAACGCATCTTCGATTTGAGAAGGACACTCAACTAGGCTCAGGTACCCTGGTGGAAAAAAAGGAACGACGAACTTTGGGCGAAGTGTGCGGACAAATGGACATGTGGCGGTGTAACGATCCACACTCGCGAAGTCTTACCTTATATCAGGCTTTCTCCCTTTGTCCCTTTGTAGTCACCGTTTCACAATAAAAAAAGGAGCTAATACTCCGCTTGCACAGTGTTCACTGATCAGTGCAATGCTCTTCACGAGCAGTCTGCAAAAAGGGTTGCAATTTTCTGATTACTCAGTCTCCTTAGACTCCAAGTCACTCAAGTGGGCAATTTGAAAATTCGACATTCTGGAACAATTTCGGGAAATCGATTCGGGGAGATCTCCATGCTTCGGGCCGGTTGCTCACGTTTTTCACGCGTCGATGAGAGAAGTAAACATCTGAAGAGGCAGAGATACACACCTCCTACTTGGACCGAAGAAAGAGACAGGAAAAAACACCAAATTTGAGGGAAGAACAGCCAAGGGTAGATTTTGAATTTCGATGAGCTCCGGGAGCGCGGTTTATCATCTTCTATCCTGCGTATCAGAAACATGTTCGATGGGTGTCGCTGGTAGATCCGTGGGATTATACTCATAGGACAACCATAGTACCCGTCCGCGCAGACATGGTGGGTAGAATTAAATTCTAGCCAGGCCAGTCTTGTACAGCAAATGTCGCACAGGGTAAAAAACCACTGAATCTTTTTTTAAGAACGCAGTGATGTTTGTAAATTGTGGTTGGTTTTTGGTCTCGTGTACTCAGTACTGTATCCAAGTCACTGCCGCTCACACGGATGGAACTTCAACATCATTTTGATGGAGGAATAAACATATATTTTTCTTTGGGTTAGGCTCTAACTCAAGTACTTGGCTCTAATTTAAGTACTTGAACACTGGAACCAAAGAGATGGCGATGCCGCTTTGATGGAGTGACCGCGAGCGTGACAAGTCACGACTCACCAGAGCGACCAAAGAGCGACTCTGCATCCGCCTCCAGCGCTCATGACCCCCACTGCATCTGCGAATGCCTAGCTGCCCTTAGATATCGCCGGTGACCCCATTTCCAGGATCAATGCGCTACAACCTCGATGCCATCCTGATCTGGACTGATTCCACTCCAAGTCGCTCGGAGCCTGAAGGCCTTCTCAAGCTTTAAAGATTCAAGGCATTCACCCCCCGGACGAACAGTTCCTTCCAGTTGGATCCAGTTGATGAGCCCACCTCTCAGCAGAGCAACTGCACCACCCCCGTTCAGAGTTTCCGAAGACTGTAACATTATCGGCAATCTAGCTTTCCCTGACTTCGTTTGATCGCGGGCCCTCATACAGTAATCCCGGACATACTTGAGTTCTTCCCAGTCCAGATCCTCCCGCGATCCTTGTCATTAAGCGCGATGGGGCCTCGCTTTCGGCCGGTGGTAGGTGGCAGATAGCGTTCTTTTGAACAATTGGTTCATCCCGTCTTTCCACAAGCACAAGGACATAAAACTCGCGTCCTCCGCATTGAATGATCTGCATTTCGTAAGTCCGGTACTTATCCTCAATTCTCCATCCAGCTCTGCTATTCTGCTGTTTTTCAGATGATGTTATTGAACAAAATAACCTCGTTGTCACGGCGTCTGCGCCATCAGCGGGAATATGAGGTTCCGCTGACGGAGTCCGTCATTCAGCATGAAAATAACGTTGCAGATACCGTAACTCCTTTCTAGTAGTTGTTTAAACGCCGCCCTCTGCATTTTCCGCTTTCCACGCGGTCTAACCTTACGGGCTACTGATCCACCTCTATAAAGTCGCTCATGTTACCCCCCTGAGCAGTGCACCCCCTCCCTCCCATTGCTTATACTTTCTAACCGCACAATGTTGGTGCCTCATATTCTCCTCACAATGATGTTGGTTAGCGTCAATGCCGCTGTCGTGAATCTTCGCGGCGAGGTATGCTTCCGCTTTCATGTTGCCCCAGCACTCATCGACATAATTTATTAGAAGGAAACGTCCACCACCACGGGGGTTGACTTTGCGTTTGTTCCTCCTGTATGTTATCCTTTCATTCCGGCGAATCCGAGGCGCTTGTCGACGACATTCATTAGAGGGCCGCGGCGACCACCACTACCGGCGTTGACTTTGCGTTTGTTCCCTCTGTGCGCCCTCCTCAAATCCGCTGGATCTAATTTGCTCATCGACGACGTTGATTAGAGGGAAAGGGTGAAGAGATATGCCCCCCGTGCCACCACTAGCACGACAAGCATCGACTTTGCGTTCGCTCCCCCCGTATGTCTTCTTGAATTCAGGTGATTCCGACGCGCTCATTAAGGGGGAAATGTGAAGAAAAATGCCCCCCGTGCCACCACTACCACCACAGGTGTTGACTTTGCATTTGCTCCTGCGGTAGGTTCCCTCAGATTCGGGTGAATCCGACGCGCTCATCGACAATATTTATAGAGAGAAACAGGCAAGAGAAATGTTCCCCGTGCCACCACTACCACCACAGGTGTTGACTTTGCGTTTGCTTCTCCGGTAAGTTATCCCTGAATCCTGGTGAATCACGCGCTCATCTACATCATTTGTTAGAAGGAAACGGGGAAAAGAATGAGAGAGTAATGGGTTTTGTTGAAGAAATTCGATCATAAACGCTCTACATAGTTACGTGGTGTCAGATAAATCTTCATGGTGTTCAAAATTATTTTCAAGTACGCCCTGTTACCCATTATGCTACACGGGCGATAAGGGTACATTTAGAGGTTCTTTGAATGATCCCAGTATGTTGAGACCGCGGAGCCAAATCAAGGAATGGATCCTCGGTGATACCTGTTTCCGTGCATAGCCTGCGTTCTAAAATAACACACGAAGAAATGATTCATCCGTTGCGCTGAGGTGATCGTCGTGTGGTAGCTAACATGCATCCCATGAGCGTGGGTTAGCGGCTCAAGGGGAGACCTGCCCTGACGGGATACATGGTTCGAGTGACAAAAAGTTCCGCCAATCCATGTGTCAACAACGCAGCGAACAACTATAGTAAGCGCGCAAGCGCTGGTCGAGTCGGCGCTGATCGGGATGGGTGGATAGCTTCTGCATAGAAGACGGCGGCAATCTTCTGACAGGAACAGGTCTTGGACACTGGCCCAGTGTCTTGGTGATTCAGACAATACGGGCCGATCTATTTTCTTGTCCGATACTCGGAATTCACTCATCCATATCTATTCTGTGCTTCGAGTGAGGCAATTCAATCTATCACTTCTGCAGATCCATTTTCCGGGCTGCGATTTGTTCTACTGTCGAGGAAGATGCGTTGAAGAAGATACGTTGTGGTTCGTGGGCGGAAATGAAAGATAGAAAGAGCACATGCCGAAAGTGAGGGCACTCCATTCCTCCCGTCAACTGTAAACTGAGTTTGTGGCGTCGCATTTAATCACTGGAATGCGCACACGACGCAGTTATTATAGTCGTTCCACGCTCTGGGCATGCAGTTGAATGAATATCCCAAACGCGTTGAAATCACTGACTCTCTACCATGCTCAAGTGCATCCGGAAAGCGGATGTGGCTTTTGCGCTTAAAAAAAATAACTTAATGTCAAGGCTGAAAGATACAAAGAGCGCACCCATAGTTGGAACGCTTCCATTCCCTTCCATTCCTCACTTCAAATGGGAATTGTGGCGCAGCGTTTCGTCATTTCAATGGCCAGCACACAACATCGTGCCTCGTTCGTTCCAGTCTGCGCATGCAGTTGACTAAATATGCCACGGTAGACTTTGAGTGTGATATTGATTCCGTACCGAGGAATGAAAGGATCTCCGTCCTCCTCGGAAAATTCGGAGAAAATTTATGCCTTCTTCCTACAGTACTGCATATATAAAAAATTCGATATCGAGTCCCCTCCGATTTCACTAGGTGTTGGAAGTACGTTCCACACTTATTTTACCTTATCCTTGTATTTCTGTCTCACCTGATATACTACCCACGCAGACCCACGCCCTCTTCTTGCATCAACCCAACATCAACCCGCCCCGCACGGCATGTGCTATTATTGTAGAATGCCGTGCTGCTCCGGGAAGCTTACCTGGAATACACACACACACACCCGCCCGCCATAATCCCATTTGTCCAAATTGCGTGCCGTATGCCCTCTCTCGCACGCCGTCATGTCGGTGTGCTTATGCTAAATTATCATTCAAGGTTCCAATTCGCCTCGCATGGGAGTGGAATTCGAAGAGCATTGTTGAAAGGCAAGGCAACGGACGAAAAAAACAGACAAAGGCGTGGTGCCGAAGCGACGCCGACGTCAGATCGAGTGCCTCGCCCGAGCCTTGATTTGAAGCTACAGAATACAAGTAGTATGTACGGCAGCAGCACTGCCTACCTGGTACGCCAAGGGGACGCCAATGATGCTCAAACCCCAGACTACGACGTCTATACGCGTTATGATCAGGAACCTCCCAAACGAGCCCCACATTAGGAGGAGCGGAGCAAAAGTGAATTTTATTTATTTTTGGCACCTCCACTTCAAGATCTCGAGGCTCATCGCATCAGAAAATTTAGAAGAGAAGTAGAGGCTAGAGCCCAGTGTTTCCGGCTGGCTTCATCATCCCATTGACACGAACGTTGTATCAGGGACGAGGCGAGCCAGAACTTAGAAGGACAGTGTGTTTCCAGCCGGCGTAATTATCCCAGGAATTATTGTACCAGAACAGTGGATAAGATGGATCGTCGGACGGTCGGACGAATCAGCCCATATGGGACAGAAGTAGACTGTGACAGGGACAAATCAGGGCGAGGTACTGAATCGATGCCCGAGGTGAGGATGAGTGACATAAACAAGGCGCGGCCGCACAGTTCGGGTGTACGTGGACAGCGCAATGTCACGACTTGAATTGACTTGAGGCGAGGATCTCGGGCACCCGGCGGCGGAAGCAGCGCGCCCCGGGGCCAGATTCAGAAGCGAAGAGTGACAAGGATAGTTTTTTCTTGGTTCGTTCACCGAAAAATCGTAAGTCGAGTACTAAGGTCGAGACCAAGTCGAGGGAGGAGGTGGCGGCTGGCAGTGGAAGGAAACGGACCGGGCGGTCACGAGTCCGGGCGGCAATCCCCGTTGACCGGTAACTTTTAAACCCGGTAAAACCCATTTCATAAGTTGCAACCTGCGTGAACTTTCTTGGTTGTAATTATTATTCTCAGCTATCCCTGCTTTTTTCCCTCCCTCCTCTCAACCCCCACAACGACTTTTCATGACAGAAATTCATGCAACTGGCCGGTCAGTACTAGTGACGTTACAGTGACGTCGGGACGTGCTCACTGTTGGTTGATAGTGGCACTAGAGGCCCGCCCCAACCCCGCCCATTGAATGGCGAGCTCCATGATTTCACCGCATTCTGTCGAATACTGAGCTAGTGCCAAAGATCATCACGGATCCGACTCCACTGTATAATTGAAAACTCGAAGGACACTGCTGGCATCGAATACGCCTTCTCTCCTGAGTCTCCTCTCCGCAGACAATGCCATCCCTCAATTTCCTCTGGGGTCTGGCCATCCTATTCTGCGGTTCAGCGCGTGCGGCGTCCGCCGTGCAACCCGCAGTCGCAAATTATACCATCGACGACAGGTCCTCTGCTGTCAACTACACGCAGGGGTCCACGCAGCAGTGCCCCGCCGGCGGGTCGGCAAAGTGCCCCAGTACGCTCTTCGACGGCACGTCGACGGTCACTTCTGGCCCCATCCACGTCAACTTCAGCGGTGCGCTGCCAACGCCTTTCCTCTTTCTCACTTAAACCGATGTATCCCAAATTCGCCTGTGTCAGGTATTGCGGTGTACGTGTTCCTCGGGATCGCGGGCGCGGTCACGTTCGCGCTCGATGGGAATGTCACGGACGGGATGTACAACAATACGGACGATAGCATCCACCTGGCCTTCAGCAACCCCGCGCTGTTCTCTGGCCCGCACCTCCTGACGATATCCCCCGTGAACACGGGGACGATCCAGCTGGATTATATCGTGTACACGTGCGCACATTCTTCCTCTTCTAATAGGAAGTTAGCGGAGCGGAAATTGAAATTGTATATAGCGGCGCGACTGGGCGGAAAACCAGCAGAAACAAAAGCGCGATCATCGGTGGCGTGGTGGGCGGGGTTCTGGTGGTGGCGCTGATCCTGATTGCGCTATTCTTGTGCCGGCGCCAGAGGCGGAAAAGGCGCTTGCAGAATGCAGGTCCCGTGAGTGAGAAAGGAAAATCGGGGATTCCGCCGGGAACGATGTAATAGTATTTATGTTGCTCATGCGTGTCCGTCGTCGGGATCGCGAGTACTATGATTGGGACGAGGGCTACTGTACCTGTTATACACGGCATACCTACACTATGTACAATAATAATTCACGGGAAGGCTGTTGAACATGTTTTATTTGACTGTTCATTCCGACACAGAGGACAAAAATGACAGGGCGAAACACTAAATCTACTGATCGAACGAAGCGCTAGAACTGTCGATGCCAACCGTAATCGAAGATGGTTGTAGCCAGCACAGGAATATCAAAATAAATGGTGGGACTGGATGTATAGGATACGCTAGACAGCTACTTACTGTGGTTGAAGATGCGCCGCAAACCACCTACGCAAGACTCCGAGTCTTTAGACGCTAGTTCACCGCGAGTGAGCTGGGCTACTGGGAGTCCCAAACACTACCCCGATGCAGCGTCCAAAGAAATAAACGGATGTATCAAACTCCCAGATCTTGATATCCATGCCATCATTCAACAACTTGTTTAAAATTTAACCATCGTCCCAACTCAGGACTAAAAATGAAAATCTATGTGCAGTATAACAATCGAGCTACGAGCTCCATTCCTTCGACCTCTATTCAGTGCCCGAAATATAATAATATCTATACCTATCACCCCGTCGCCCCGTCCAAAAAAATGCCACAACCGGTCATCCAAGCCCCGCCGCCACCACCGCTGCTCCGACTTAACCCCCCAACCCCGAAAACGAAGACGGCCAAAAGACGGCGGCGCTGAGACTTTTTTTAACTTTACTTATCGACAACGGCGATGATGCGTCGGCAATGCGGCGCAATGTTAAGTTACGGCAATAGCTGCGACCGTAGACCGACTCGGAATTACTCGGAAATAGCGTAGCGCTGGCTGGCATGGTGACGAGCAGCGGCCGCGATGGGCAGGTAAAACAATTAGCAAGACACCTCTAATCAGGACCCGAACACTCCCGAACAACCGCCGCGAGGAAATTCCGCACGCACCCGCGGCCGAGGATCCACATCTGGAGCCGAATATATGCCGTCTATTATCGAGTGCCGAACCGTCTAATTTACCCTGCGTCCGCTGCGAATATGGGCGGTAGCGCCATCATTAGAACGGGGGAAGGCATCGCCGCCACTCCCGCCACCTGGGTATATGCGCATCCCGCCTCCACACCGCCATAGTCGCGGCTATCTCCGCCCGCTCTCTCTATAGCCTCCATCTATCGAAATAGCAGCTATCCCACTCCAGTAACGGCTATCTCCGCTGTCTATCGTCTTGACCGCGAGCTACTCCGCGAGTGGCTCATACTCCGACTGCGCCCATGCTTCCCGCCCTGCGAACCGAAGATGCGCTGCAGGAACCCGCCGCTCTGGTGCTGCTGCTCGTGCGAGTTGTATTGCGGCTCCTGGTACTATACGTACGAAATGAATAAATGAATCAATAAATAGATAGACAATATAGTAAATGGACGCACAACGATCTGGACCTTGCGGTCGCGCGGGATGACGACGTACGCCGCCGGCGGGGGTTGGGCCGCGTACTGCATTGGCTGGGCATACTGCACCGGCTGTGTGTACTGCACGGGCTGTGCGTACTGCACGCCCCCGGGGCTGACCACATACGTCCCCGAGCGGCGCGAGTGCCTGGACGAGTGGCGCGTCGGCGAGTGCGAGCGCGCGCGGTGAGAGTGCCGCTGGGGGGAGCGCGGGCCGGTGACCTGTGAGACGGAGTCGTTGGGCGTGACGAGCGAGATGGTCTGTGCGCGCAGGGGCGAGCGGACCTGCGGCTGCGTCGGCTGCGGGTAGCCGTGCGAATTGGAGCGCTGCGTGGGCGGGCGCTGCGAGTGCGAGTGCGAGTAGTTGTGTTGGGACGACTGCGAGTGGGGGGAGGAGTGGCGCGAGCGGGAGGACGACGCGGAGCGATTGCGATTGTTGTAGAAGTCGTTGTCGCGGACGTCGGAACGCGGGACAAAGGGGGACTTGAACTGCGGCGAGCATTGGTCGGTGTCGTCCACCCAGTTCGCAATTCGGTTCTGCGTGCGCTTGAACTGGTGGTATGCCTCGGGGGAGTAGTCGTATTCCGTCATAGTGGTGGGTGGAGATTTCGATTATCCTGGTTGTAGTGGGAAGAAGGGAAGCGAGTACAAGTTAGTTTATAAAAGAAGTCGTAAGATAGTCATCCACGCACGGGCTTATACGTAGCTCGCTGGGAGTACTCCGTTTTAGTGCGGGTGGGGCCGTGGGACGGTATATGGGTGTAATCCAACTCTAAGTCTAAGGTTGCAAGGTCCGGGCAGCACCAGTGCTGCCTGCGTTCCCAGGGACGGAGGCTAGGCGATTCGATGTCGGGGGCTAGAGAGACAGAGGCCAGCACTGCCGGCGCAGCGACAGATGGATTGGATCCCATCAGGGTGTCGCACAAACCGACTCGGCAATCGCCGTCAACATAAAAACGTGAGATGTCAGCTGACGTCAGCGTGACTTTACTGTGCGATCTGTCTGTCACCTGTCACGGTGACCTCTTTGTCTCTTACCACCTCGTTCCCATTTTTCTGCAACGATGCTGATGGTATAGCAGCCTCGTGCGCGCCTCGAGGTTCCCCTTTTCCTCTCGCCTTTGTCCATCCACGTCCATCTCAATTCGCGTGGTATGGATATAGATAGATTGAAAACCGACACGCGCGGACACGGACGCCGCACGTCGCACCCACAAAGGCTAATTATTATCTGTATAACATCTGGCGTCATCGTATCCCGTACTTTCCTGTCCTCGACAACGAGGATCCCACCCATCTATGACGACAGAAAACACGGAAACAATAAACGCACATGTTTCTTTCTCCTCCAAGGATCCCTAACGTAAATCTGGATTCCCTTTGGTCTGACCGTCCGATTATCACGTTCCTGGGCGGTCCTCGTTTACTCTGCGGTTTCATGTATTCTTTCGTCCCTCGCGTGTGAGCGCGCCCCGATTCAATTTATACCGCCACTCCGGATGCAATGCCTCCACAAGTCAAAGTCCAACTCGCAATGTAACTGTCTAATTAAACCTGAGTTGTCCTGCCGTAGCCGCTTGCGTCTAGGTTATCAATCGGCCATTGGCTTTCAAGGCTCCACTTTCTACGATTTTTGGGCCTTACCGTTGTTGCAGATTTATTCCCGCGTCCAATCAAACTCCTACTGGTGATTCTCGATTCACCAGCCGTTATTTTCAATCCCCCACTCAAGATCATCATCCCATCAGTCAAGTCCTCGCATTCCGTGTCCATCCGAGGTCATGCAGCTTTCCAGCTCCTCAGCTCAGGCAAAATAGAATCTCGGTTCCCGCTCGGTGTAACGTAACGAATATTACAACTCCATATATCAAGATCGAGGCCCTCCTCGCACACTTTACCTTCTCAATTTCGGTGGGGGTAGGCGCTGGACCGATGCGCACAGAGCCTGGGGTTCTGGCGCTACCAGGCGTAACATCCGGTTATCAGGCTTAACATCCGGTTATCAGGCGTAACATCTGTGGCTATTAGGCACGACTCCCAACGTCATTGTATCCCACCCCGCGTCTCTCCTTTCCTCGGTAACGGCCGTCCTACCTCATTATGACGACAAAAAACACGCCCGAAATATTCAACACGCTTTGATCTTTTTTTGGAAACGTAAGTAATACCGTTGCTTGGTTACTAAGTGTTTCCCGATCATCAGACTGGCCCTCTGATTATCCGTCTGGTGGTTTTTACTCTGCGGTCTTGTGTGTTCTTTTTCCCTTGCAGCGCGGAACGATTCTGGAGGTGACTGATATTACACCCCCACCGCTCCGGATGCAATGGCCCCACAGGATATGGCTATTTCATTAAACCTGAGCTGTCCTGCCGTCGCCGCTTGCGTCTAGGTTATCAATCGGCCGTTGGTTTTCAAGGCTCCACTTTTTACGATCTTTTGTGCCTTTCCGTTGTTGCAGATTTATTCCTGCGTCCAGTCCAACTCCTACCGGTGATTCTCGATTCACCAGCCGTTATTTTCAATCGCCCACTCATGATCATCATCTCATCAGTCAAGGTCATGCAGCTTTCCAGCTCCTCAGCTCAGGCACTCTCGGTTCCCGCTCCAGCGTATGATACCTATCGAATACAAGAGCGAGCCGACATCCAAGTTCATAGATCAACATTAAGCTCTTGGTTCCTTCCGCTAGTACTCCTTCTCAATTTGCGCGATACGGATATGTTGATTGAACCCACTCAGAGGCTGATTTTAATCGGGCGTAACATGTAACATCTGGCGTTATCAGGACTTATCAGGCGCAACATCTGGCGCTATCACTGTATCAAGCACAATCCTCAACGTCATCGTATCCCACCCCGCTTTGCCTTTCCTTTCCTCGGCGCCGGCAATGTATGACGACAAAAACACGCCCGAAATATTCAACACGCTTTGATCTTTTTTTGGTAGGTGGGTAGGATTACACGGCCGGTCCCGCTTAGGAACGCCGGGGCCCAGGAAATATCGAAAAACGTAACACCGCCGCTCAGTGTTTCTCGATCATCAGATTGGCCCACCGATTACCGCGTTGCCTCTGGTCCTCGTTTGCTCTGCGGTCCTCATTTTCTCGTATATTCGGTTACCTTGCAGTGCTATTTTTATCCATCTTCGCTGGGTGGGCGGGACGCTCCGTTTATGACGACGAAACAGTACGTGCTGCTCCCGCTTCACCTCGCTTATGACGGAAACAGTACACGCGCTTTGATTTTTTGCAACGTAATATACCTAACACTGGTGGTGCTGATTCAAGATCAATCCTTTGGTCTGGTCCTGCGGTTCTGCATCATCTATCTCGAAGGTCTACTCGGAATCCCGCCACCACTGTGGAAATAATCACATCACATGTAATGGCGCATCATCCGAATCAGCGTCCGCACTCACCCGTTTCGAGTTGACTCGTTCGTGCGTCTTGTATATTCTTAGCCAGTCCCGCGGTGTCCATGAACCCTATGCACCATATCATTTTTGGGCGCGCGCCGCCATTGTAGCTTCTGGTCTCCGAGGTCCAACTTTGGCCAGTATTTGATAGTTGGCTAATAATAACTCACCTGGGTTTCTGTCTTGATTCTGCCCCGCTGCTTGGTCGTTCGATTTCTCTTCCACTGGAACGCTCTACTGGATTCCTTGTCCACCCGCGACCTCCCACGTTGGTTCCGGCTCTCTAACATCCATCTCATATCTGAGATCGATCGCAAGTTGCGCCGAGGCACGAACGCTATGATAGATAATATGCGGCCCGCTGTCGCCAGCCGAGAAACTTACGTCGCTTACCGTGCGTTCCGCAGGTCCGAAGGGGTCTCGCTCACACTACCCTCATTCCATATGAATCTATCTCCAAACGAATTCTTACGCTCCTGCCGGATGAAAGTCGCGTGGACTCAGGCTGTTCTTTCTGTGTCCGGATATCTCAAAATGTAATTCTACTCCCCTTCTTTCCCTCGAGCCTCCACTCTTCGAGTCATGGCAGACTTCCTTTTCTCGCGGACTGTCCAGATCGATTCTTGTGCGGCATTCGCTCATTTCCATTCGCCGGACCTAATTAATATTCCGGGCTCGCCCAAGTACAACTCCTCGGCTCATACTGCATGACTCGGAGCTCTCAGCCGAATTCTGCGTCAAATATTACGTTCGTCGAACTCAACTTTGGCTGGCGGAGGATCATTCGATCCGCCCGGAAGATGCATGTCCTTGCATGAACCCCGTTTCGTATAAGATCTTGAGATGCATTTTCGCCTGAGAGTAATTCGAACACTGCGGTGCGCATTCAGTGACCATACTCGCAGCCCGGAATATCACTGGTGAAAGGATGCTATTGCCTCCGTAGGACCGCCATCATCTCACGGCATGCAGATAAGCGCCGTACGAGTCCAACTCCTCTGCCAGTTGCATTCATACTTATATCGAGGAATTGACGACAGCCTCCTGCATAAATGGATGGATGAATCGACGATTCCCTGCTCCATGCAAGATCTTGAGGCCTGCTTCCAGAATTATGTTGACCGTTGATGAATATCGCCTGGGAATAATTCGAGAACTGCTGCTCGGTACGGATTGACAATTTCCGTCCTGGCGGCCCGCAACATCACTACTGAAAGGATGGTATTGTCTCCGAGACATCATTTCACGGGGGCATGGTGAAGGTGACGCCTTGACGCCCAGGTAAAGACTGAGGTAAATGTCAAGCGACATTTGGAAGGTGTTATTTAAATGTAATTCCTCAGTTATTTTTGTGGGGGGCACAAAGGAAAGATCGACGCCGACTGGCGCGAATATGGTTCACAACTGACGCCAACCTGTCACACTGCTGCCATGTCACATTGAATTGACGCCAAAGATTGACGCCGTTGAAATTTGATTGACGCCAAGTGCCGCTGGATCGACGCCGGCAAACTGAAGTGACGCCGTACGATTGACGCCTTGCCGCTTGATTAACGCCAAGTGCCCCAGGCGTCCCACCAGAATTACCAACTTGGAGACCATTAAGTGGCTCAAAATATGCTGTTGAATTGACCCCGTGCGTTGTATAATATATATCTAGTGGCGAGAAGTGCTGGGAAGGCTCAACTACATGGGTGCTATGCTGCTGATCAACCGACTGACGCCAACTTGCCGCCGGATTGACGCCAACTGCCGCCCGGGCGTAAAGGCGCCACTTTCACTTTGCCCATCTCACGGCATGCAGGCAAGCGCTGTATGACTCGAACCCCACTTCCGGGTACATTTATACGTATATCGTGCCAGTCTGCATAATTGAATCTCTGATCCGTGGAAGATGTTGAGGCCCGCACTCGCATACTTAATTATACTGATATGCCTCGCCTGAGAATGATCCGAACTCTGCGGTACCAGCGAGTCTGGCGCGCACTGGCAGCTGACATCCTCATTCCACTCACCATTACGCTACTACGGCCCGTAATCTCACTCTATAGTCCCCCCAACCGCTTCATCTCACGGCATACAGGCAAGCGCTGTCTAACTAATTTTGGTAGGTGCAAGTACTGTGCATCAGCTGTCTTCCGTGTTGCGCATCAACGGTATTGAATTGTGCATCAGCTGTGTTGACTTGCGCATCAGCTGTTTTTAGTTAACTTGCGCATCAGCCGCACAGCCGGAAATAAATGGAAACAAAAATGAATATAATGAGAGGAGAGGGAGATCTGCACTACGATCGACAGGTCGGTGGATACTACTTGGCGTACATGTAAAATGCTGCCGGATTTATTCTAGTCTCCCCTGCTCGATTCGCAGTTGAAGACAGCATGCGATCTGATGAAGCGGGAGGAGATGAGATACCCCTTGAACTATGTATCAGCTGGATTTAGTTGCATCTACACCACCGGGTTTCAAGTTAGAACTGCACTCACATATTTCCCACCCGGTTGCAATTGGGCCGCCGTGTTTTAGAGGACGGCAGAGTGCTCCCAACACTCGCGAAATTGCTATTATCTCTACACCAACTAACTCGCCAACTAGTGGCTTAGTCCGTAGACTTCAACCGCAAGAAAACTTAAGTGAGATAAAAAACGAACAACGCTTTTTACTCGTATGTGAATTTCCGTTGGCAGCCGTGGATCTCGTCGGTTGTTTGGGTCGCCCTATCTATATGCGTGTTGACCGAGAATCGTTTCAACACCGCAATTAGGGCCCATCTCTGACAGTCAGTATGTTTCAACCATAGCGAGACGATGTTTGCGGCCCGCAACGTCACTCGTTCCGCGGAATAGATGAGGACCGTTGTCCTTGACTGCGCATCAGCGCTGCAAGTCCGCATCAACAGCGCAGAAGTAAATAAAAGCAAGAAGATCTACACCACGATCAGCGGTGGATACGTGTGTCAAGTCATGTAAGATATTTAAATTTTGCCACTTATTTAAATGCTGCCATATCCATTCTCGGTTGGATGGGTTAAGCTATAATCCCATTCCAAGCCACCAATTCTTACATAGTTATCTAACAACTTCGTTCTCTTTCAGTTCCACTTTAGACTCCGCTCAGACAAAGATCTCTACTTCACATGTGACAAGTCGTGTAAAATATTTAAATACCGCCATATCCACTCGGTTTAACTTGTAATCGCATCTCGAACATTGCTTTTTTCCAGGGCGGCAAATATGCCCACCCCTCGCTGAATTGGAATGGTGTCTATACTCTCCTATCCAACGACCTCGTTCAACATCAGCCTCTTTCACTTTTAACTTTAGACTCCGTTCAGATAAAGATCTCACGTAAATTCCTGTGCGGCGGCGGTAGATTTGCTCACGGCGTCGACGCGGGCACAGCGCCGTATAGTGTTAATTAGATGGATGTACGGAATGAACGTACGGCACGGCGGCCGAGGATGGCCGAGGATTATATTATATGTCTGACCCAATCCGAGCACCTCTATATTGGGGATCTACATGAATGGGGATGGGGAAGTTCGGAATTGACGCCCTCGGGATGACACTCATAGATGCCCGGGTTGATATCAGTGTTAGGTGTTAGACATGCTACGATGACGGAACGCGGGGAAGACGGGAGACGGCAGTGCACGTACCATTTAATTTTCCGAAGCCGCCTACTCTAGGCTTTGAATCAAGGTTGAAGGACGAGCAGCGTGGTCGACAATTCTGGCGCCGCGCAGTTGTACAAATCGCTGACAGGGATATGACGAGCTTGGTGTGAATTGGATTGTTTGATGATTCTACTAAACGAGATGGGGAATTAGAACGTCGAAGCATCTTGGAGAGAGTTTTTCCCGAGGAACCCGAAGTCATGGTTCCGCAGGCAACCTTCAACAGCGCGCGGATCGTGGGCAACGCCATGTCAAGTTCCAACGATTCCTACCAGTTGTATCAGAAGTCGAAGTCGACTTTATATCCGGAACGAAACCTGGAGTAACTTTGTAAGTGGGGGAAAAGGCAAACAATTCAAATAAAAACCCAACCAAGGCCTAGACCGGTCTCCGGACCCCTCGGCCGGTCGGACGGTTTCGGGCTCCGGTTCGGGCGGGTTTCGACGCTCGCGTATTTAGTCTCGGGCGCTTCTCTTCTTTCCTCTTTCGGTTTCCCCTTCGCGCGAGCTTATCTCGCCGCCAATCACACCGCGCGCCCGCACTAGTGGGACGCGTCACGCTTCCCACTAACTTCCCAAGGCTTTCAGCAAACTCTCCTCGTTATGCTACATAATATCTAGATGAGCGTGTCATGAGAGCCGCACGGTGAATCTTTTAGGACACTGTCATCCAGGTCCCAGGTTCCCGCGTCTGTTATCGAGCACGTTCACTGCAACGTTCCATACTCGTTCCGTACGCCCGGAGATTCTTTTCGTGCGGGCGTCGACATCCTACCAAATGACCTAAACAATCCCAGATCGTTCTAGTCTGCTCTTCTAGTGCTCTTCGCATCTTCCTGCTGTCCAGGAAACGTGTTCTGTTATGTGTGTGGGTCTCCTCCGTTCGCCGACCGAGTGTTCAAGTTTCCTATTTGGCGCATGATCAGGTTTCGCTTCTTGGGAAGTTCTTCCGTGAAGCTCGGGATCGAAAAATCTGGCTTCTTTCGTGGTCTCGTCGGATGAGCAACGCATGAGATCTAGAATGCTGCGAGTTTTGGTCCTCGCGTCTGTCAATACAACGACGACCTCCTCTGTCAGACCACTCTATCTCCTTACCCCAGCTTGCACCCACTTGCACTTGACTCATTTGCGCTTGCCTTGTACCCACCGCAGATTCCGGCCCGGCACTCGAAAAATCACACTCTTTCACTTTCTCTTTCCGTCTGCGCCAATCACTCGGGTCCAATTGTGGGACCAGATGGGACCAGTGACTGTAGAAGTATGATTTGCGTATGATTATGATTCCTTCCCCTACCCCTCGTGTGCGTCGCCTCCAAGACTCCAAGTTCCCCGCCTCGCATCACCTCAAGCCAACGATGTGCTACCGCGACAAGGGACCTCGTGGATCCGGAATCCTCTCAGCTGGCCATCGTCGCATCAATCGTACGTGGGTCCACCCCCAAGTAGTTTAGCGGGCCCCAAATAATCCTCACTCCGAGGATCACCGACCGCCGACTGGAGTAAAAAAATTGAGGAACGAACGCCGAATGGATTGACACTGACCAACGCCGTGCACAAAATACGACTTGGACTTGACTTGGACAGACTTGGACATCAGCGTCCCGTGGCCGAAACGGCATGTTCGACGCCTATTTGTCCTACCCGAGCGAAGAACGCCATCTTTAAGCGCGGAGGTCACGGAACAGCGTCAGCTGCGTCGCACGGTGAGCACGTCTGTCCCGAATGCCGTACGTTTCAATATAATAATTTTTTCTTCCATCTTGAATCAATTCAATTCTCCTTTCTACTTCCTTCCATCTTAATCAGTTAGCTTCCTTCTTCTTTCTATCCTTCTCCCATCTTTAATCAATTATTTATTCGCCGGCAGACTTCTCCCGCGGTTTTGCTGCCCCGAAACAAACAAGAAATAAATAAATTCGTCAATGATGTCTGAGGCCGATGGGATCGTGTCAACCTGGGCGCGAGACCAGTAGAGTGATCTCCGGCTCCGCTGATGCGCACTCCGCACTATGTTTGTGAGATCGGTCCCATGCAAGGCGGCGTACGGATTCGTGGACGACTACGCTGTTTCCGAAACAGGCGACTGCGGTTCGTTGCTGTGCAACATTCCTGTTGTCACCGCACTCGGAAACCGGCAGGGAATCAGGATGCAAGTCACTGCCAACGGCGCGCAGGAATTGGCTGCTAATTATCACACACCCGACTCCACAATCCGACAGATTGTTCCTCCTGTATCAGTGTCCCACCCACCTTCTGTCAGTCTCACTTCAATATTGTATTGCATCGCAATCAATGGCGAGTGCTGTGGAGTGCGATTAAGATCGAGTGCGTAAAGTCGTAGATCACAATCAAACAACAGCGAATTTTGATTAGCATGACGGGACCAAGCCCGGTATGGCTTAGCGTCGTCGGGAAGCGGGCGGGATGCTTTACGGTCGGGTTTCCGGGAACGATAACAATGAGCTATTCTGCTCCATATGTTTGCTCCGCGGCGGACAGAAATAATGTCGAATAGGCGGCGTGCGATATTGAATCCGAGGGCTTCTGAGCGCTTGCACGGCGGACGGTTCGTGTCAAGGCGGGATCTGCTCTATACTTGATGACGGAAATTAATATTACTTTTCGGGGGAAGATAGTATCTGTGCGGTGATCAAGCGCAAGACCAGTCCAGGTCTTGGACTTTGAAGTGATTTCCTTGAAGCTGAAAATTACAACCACCTACAGGATTTACTCCAATTATTTTTCTAGTTATGAGGAGGCGTCCATTGCAACGCTGTCGCCCCACATCCCAATCCAGTCCTACTCCATTCTAAATTGGTTCCTAGCAGTCACGTTCATCTTGGTAATGACTACTGATAGTTCACACCATTTCAATCCACCATCCGTGCCTGGCGCAAAGTTAAGGTTCAGCACTACACCCATCGTGGACAGTCGCGGACTCGTTCCTGGCGAAAATCCTCTTAGACTCCTGCTATCCCCTCACAGACTCGACGCACGGATCCTTGACGGATCCAGTGCCGGAGTTTAAAATGCCCCACAGGTCCAAGGAAGAAAACAACATAGAGTAGAGATACACCAGCCCGGAGACGACACTTCCTGTCTGCACTGCGGCACGCGAGCCTCGGCCTCACAAAGCCTCACACTCCAGTTCCGTGCAGGGACGAGGGCGGGGTAAAATGAATTCGCGTCTTGCCACGTGCAGCACGCGCCATCACAGCCCCACGTTTCTCGGCTATCAATTCCTGATATTGTTGATGGACTCCATTTCGGGACGAGGGCGCGCTCGCATGGATTCTTGTCGGCTGGCTCGAATGCGTTCTTGCATATCTCACTCCGCACGCAAAATATGCTTTCCCGTTCTCACGAATCTGATACTTCTTTCGTGTTCGCAATAAGGGCTCATTTTGATTGATTGCTTCTCCACCTCTGCGAGGCTTCCAAGTACTTCTTTACTTCTGCACTTCTCTACTTCCGCAAGATGTGATCACAATTTCCATCCGTGAATACGAGGATTCCCTCCATTTTCCGTGCTGTTTCAGTGTTTGTAGGGCTGCACGCAATCATACTTCCACTTGGCTTCCAATTCTATTACCTACCTACTAACCTCGCGACACAACTTCGAGAAACACGAGATTTTCGCGTTTAATTTCCCGTTTAATTTCCCCGTCGTTGCGTGCATGCTGTATTCTCGCCGACCGCACGCGCGCACACGCACGCACGCCGGGTGGGCCGACGGACGCCCTCAGAACGCGCTAATTCCGCAATGACAGACACGGACTCACTACCCCATATCTAATCGTAATTCTGACGAGGATGGCCGCCCGCACGCACGCCGACGGGTCCGACGACCGCCGATCCCAGATTCTGCCACACTGGATCCGCCGCCGCAAACACCGCACGGCACCTCCGCATCGGGAATCCCACTGGTCCCGGGCTCGGGGTCATCATGCCCCCGGTGCGTTGTATCGTACATATACATAGAGCTCTGAAGTCTACGATACCGGTAGTGACCGATTCAATCTTGGAATGATCCCGATTAATTAGTTACGTCCGAGCTCCTAGTGTTTCTTCTTGCAGATAGCACTTTGGTTTCTGCATGGTTAAGCTTTTTCCCAGCACGGCACAGGGGTTGAATCAAAACTAGATACCGTATCATACCGTGGCTGCTTTTGGTTGCATTAAAGTGAACCCGCGAGGAACGATCGAACGATCCGCTGGAGGGGGGTGGTGGGTATGGTTAGCTTTATTTCCAGCGGCCGTGTGTATTTTGAACCGGCATGAATATCTTCGGCCGAAGTTCCAACTAAATTTAGATTCCGAATTTAACAAATTGTGGGCACTCTTGGTACTGGCAGGTATTCTCGAATTTCATCTCGAGCACCACTTGGACACGAATAATATATGTACGTACGTACGCATGTACCTTCCCCAGACACTTGGGATATTCGGCTCGAGCTTGATGTCATTCGAACTGAGTTCCGAGTTCACGTTGAACTATACTTAAGTATCGAATTTCAACACCTCTGATCGTGATGGGAATTTATTTTAATCAATTAGCGTTCGCTTGGCTATGTACAGTAAATATCCGGTTATCCGTCCTCGCCTAGGCCCGTCCTGGCTCGTCCGGTAAGAAATCGCATCAGCGATTCACGGAAGCGTATGTCAGTCAAGCGTATGTACATAAATGATAAGCTGGGTTGAATTACAAATTATCTCCTGTATCCCGCCCATATCCCGTATCCCGTATCTGAGTCTCGCACCCCGCCCACCGCACCCCGTAAGAACGCGCATCGATTTCGTATTTCGTGCAATGCAAATATGCGAGTGTGCGAGTATGCGAGAAACACAGAGAAACACACTGTCTGTATGTCAGGAACACCGAGACACACTGTCTGTATGCCAGGAACACCGAGACACACTGCCCGTATGTCAGGAACACCGAAACTGTTCGTATGTCAGGAACGCTTTCGCCTGCAGCGCCTCGGCTGGGAGAGTGTTTACGGCTGGGAGAGTGTTTAGACGCGGAGCATGATGCGGACGGTCGCGGAGGGCCTGGGCGGGCCTATACAGATTGGTTGCGATGAAATTCGAATTCGAGACAATGCACGATCGGACTGGGCTGGGCTGGTCACGAAAGACCAAGTGGACAACTTGAGAATCGAGAATCGGTTGGAATGAAGGGAAGAGAATGGAAGCCGTGTCCGCACGAGTCGTTGGAACAATTGAGTTTACATTGCCGGAGGAAGAAATTCGAACCATTTGCTGAAAGATACAAGATACAAGAAAGAAGTAGGATTAATATTGTTTAGGTCAGAAGGACGACGACTTGAAGAAGAAGAAGAAGAAGAAAAGACACACGGTTCAAAGCAGCACGCGAGCGGCGGCGACATCTCCGAAAATCTCCGAACTTGAACAGAAGAACTCGCCCCACGGGCCACCGCGAGGAAACGCTTCTCGCCCACAAGCTATCCACCCGCCCCCTCCTTAAGTATCCACACCGTCCAGAAGTTAGAACCCTCCCTTTAAATTATTAGCGGGTTAAACTATCACCCCAGTCAGCAGAGGCGGAATCTCTGGAAAACGTGGCACCTGCACGTGGCTCCAATTCCGCACGTCGCGCTCGCTTCAAGCTTGCCGACGCGCTTCTCATGATTCCCTTTCCAGGCGAGATATTATTCCCCGACGGGCAGTATTCTCCCCCGTCGCTTCACAGTATTTAGCCCCGCCACGCCAGCCGAGTAAAGTATTTATCCCCGTCGCTTCTTTGCAACCTTTCTCCTTTCTCCTTTCTCCTTTCCCGGCATTTTTCTCCCTCTAGTTAATTTCTTTTTGCCGACGCTTACCCGGTTATTAACTTATTAACTTATGTCTCGGGGGTAGGGGCTTAGGGGCGTAGGGCGCGGTTGTATCGAAACCTTAAAATGGTTAGTGCGGTTGTACTTAAGATTAAGAAGGCGCAAGGCCGCTTGGTTGGTTCAAGTTCGCGTCAAAACTTAGTTATGGGTGGTTGTTCATTTGTTTCGGATACGCGACGCGCGGGTAGTCTCCCGTAGTCAGTCCATAAATCAATTTTTTTTTTTTTTTGTTTGAGGCGGATGGAAAAAAACTTGATTATGGTCTGATTTCAGTCGCGCATCTGAACCCGTCGGTCGAGGTTCGGCAACCGCCGAGCTGAATTAGGAAATTATGGCCTAATTGAGAAAGGTTCACACGCTTCTCAATCGGGCCTTTGCCATCACTCGCGACATCCAGCAACAGTCAGGTCTCTCCTGCGTCTTCTTCCATGGATCCGGACAGAAGAACACCCAATGGGTCCAGAAAACCGCCAAAAAATCCAGAGCGCGGTCATGCACGCGAGGATGTGATAGACAAGTCTGAGCGTATATGGTACTGTTTGCATGTCACGTGTTGATTTTAGCTCCGAAACGGTGCGAAACCCGACCGACGGTATCAACCTGTCAAGTAACTCTAGACTAACGCGCGGGTGCGTCTCATTGTCTCTAGATCTAGTTACTTCCGTCCATTCGCAGTTGCGCCCATTTCCAACTCGCGGCGCCGCCAACTCGCCAAACTCACATTGTGTATTACGTGTTGTTCATATGTAAGTGTAAATGGACCCCGTCAAGCCCGCGTTGCTGCGCGTCGTCGAGACTCTGGCTGACTTTAGATTCTAATTTGACTCGGAGACTCATAGATCGGGGATGAAGGTGTACATAAATGCCTGTAGTAGACCAGGATACTTCCCGAAACCGGGACCATACCGTTTAATTCTACCTACCTACCTGACTCTAAACGCCTTAGCGAGGGGTGGTCTCCAGAGGATCTGAAATTGCCATTGTCATTGCCATTAGCGAAGGTTCAGAAAGTGACCTGCTAGGCAGCTAGGACTGTGTACTGGTAGGTGTCAGAAACCGAAAGACGGAATATTGATCTAGTCCGTGCTGTCACGACCCGGTTAAGATGCTGACTCCCGTTAGTTGTGTCGAGCTTCAACTGGCTGTTAAATAATAAACTCAGTCGGAAGAACCTTGACGGACGAGAGTACTGAGACGACGTTGGAAACAGGTAAGGTACACGTGGTGTGTGCTACTGTGCATATCCCACTCGGTAAACTACCTCCATGGAGACGCGACGCGTCGACTCGCGCAAACACCGAAACTTGACAGTAGATAGTTAGGACTGTGTGCATCGCGATCTGGGTGCGCTGGGCGACGAGTGTGCAGGCCTACTAGGCGCTTCTCGACCTTGTTGGGGAGGCCGAGGTGCGTAACAGTCCTTGTTATGTTGTTGCCATTGGGACTGCCCGAGGTTCGTGAGAGTCCATTGTTCGCTGCCTCGTTTTTGGATTGTCTATAATAATATATATTATAGATCCTCCACATGGCCGGTCGCTCGGGGCCCGAAAATAGGAAGGCGAGTACTGTTTCACAAAGGAGATACTTAGGTGACTCCGGGGGGACATTCAGTTACTGTAAATCCAAACACGCGGGGCGGATAATCATATACGCGGAGGGATATGTAGTTGGAAATTTCAGTGGATCCGGAATTACACAAGGGGAGTCAATTTCAAATCTGGCCCGTATTTGTATTTGAATCTACCCCGCGTGGGGCTGCGGAGGTAGAGAAGGAGGTATACTAAACGAAATGAACCACGTAAGAGAGCGCGGCGTGGAAACGACTCGGAGGCAGGCTGGCAAGTCCGAGTCGGAGAACTTGAAGCAGGAATAATGAATTGAATGGACCGCGCGTTGAGTCCTGAGTCGCGACGGAGGAAGGAATTCCAACTGGCTTGGACGAAGGACTATATGTAAAATAATACGAATACATTATACCGCGACGATATATCCGGTATAAGTACCTGGAAAAATTTTGCGGATATTAATATATTAATACCTGTGAGTTTGGGAGTTTGAGCGCCATAGTAACCTTCAACTCGGTTCGGAATCGGAATCGCCCGTCTTACCTGCCATGCAACGATATGTCAGTTCTCGGAATCACGGAATTTTCCGCCTTACTTGCGCCGATGTTACCCTTCTCGGTTGGTTCTCGGAACCTCCCGCCGCGAGACATTAATGAGAGACAAGATGGTTACCCACCCTCTTTCTTTCAATTTTTACCTTTCGATAACTTTAAGTGCGAGCTCGAGGTCGTTAGGTTGCGAGCCCCGCCCCGGCTAACGTTCACGTTCTCGGTTCGGAATCTCGGAGTCGGAATCTCCCGCCCAGCCCCGATGTTACCCTTCTCGGTCTCGGTTCGGAATCTCGGCGTCGGAATCTCCCGCGCCGCCCCGATGTTACCCTTCTCGGTGCTCGGAACCTCCCGGCATGCGAGACAAGATGGCTACCCACCCTCATTCTCACCGTTGGAGTTTAAGTGCTCTTTCTTTCCGTTAGAGAAGTTTAAGTGCGAGGCAGATACAGCTAGGGGGGTTGCGAGCGAAGATGGCCTAGGCAAGTAGGAGGTAGGTAGGCAGGAAAAATGCGTGCCAAGGCATTCTCGAACCCGAATTTATGGGTGCGATAGACGGACATTCTCACTACTACTCTCGAAATGGGTGCAATAGACGGGCTCCGGTGTTCCCGGGAAAAAAAATCGGCGTGGTTACTCACACTGACACTGACACTAGTGCTCTTATTATTCTTTACCTTGAGGACTTTAAGTGCGGTAGCAGAAGTGCCAAGGCATTCTCTTCTCGAACTTATGGGTGCAATAGACGGGCTCCGGTGTCCCCGGAAAAAAAAAGGCGTGGTTACAAAAAAAAACGGATGGTTACTCACACTGACATTGACACTCTTCTCAAGCTTCTTAATTGCCCTAAGTGCGATTCGGAGTAGTCGGAGTCGGGCTTCGGAGTCGGAGCGCAAGCGATAGTCGGAGAACGTATAACGTGGGGACGTTCTCTAGTTCTATTATTAGAATACGGGGCGAGCATTCGACTCGAAAAACCGATGTGGTGACTCACTGACACTGACACTCTTCTTGATTCTTTTTGCCTCAAGTGTGACTAGTACTCGATTTTGCCTCAAGTCTTAAGTGCGATGCGATGCCGACTCGGAGCGGGGGGAAGACGGGGCGGCATGACTCGAATTTCGAATTTGAACCGCGTGGGTGCGCATTCCGTTCGCATTCCGGTCTATGTATGGAATGTGGTTCTCGAAAAGGGATGTATGTGCACGTCTCTATATGGGATGTGGTTCTTTATATGGAATATGGTTCTCAAAAAGGAATGTGTATTCTCGAAAAGGAATGTGAATGTGCACGACGCAAGGGACCTGCCATGACATATTCGCGGCTACATTCGGTGTTCGCGGGTACTCCCGCCTGCCTGCCACAATCATATTCGGGGGTGCGCCCTTCCTGCCTGCCATAACGCAGGATGTCCCACGCTTACTCTAACACCCCATGTGTCGCCCCTTTCTTTTAGCGTAGGAGTTTAAGTGCGATTCGGAGCGAAGAAATATGGTGAAACGTGGGGGGGCGTTATCTAAGGCGGCCACCTGCCAGGATGTACATGTTCGCGGGTATTTCCGCCTGCCAGAATATATGAACATATTCGCGGGTGCGTCCTCTTCGTGGTTTCTGACGCTTTGGGTTGGTGGTGGCTGACCCTCTTTACCGTTGAGGAGTTTAAGTGCGCACCGCGAGCGAAGGATGAAACGTGGGGGTGGGCATTATCTAAGGCGGCCACCTCCTGCCAGAATTATAATATGTTTCGCGGGTAGGCCGGCTGCCAGAATTATAGTATGTTTCGTGGGCACTTCCGCCTGCCAGGATGTGTTCGGCGGTGCTTGCTTGCTTGCTTCCTGCCAGCCAGGATATGTACGTTCGCGGGAGCGCTACTCCATGTGTTCATGGGTACTTCCGCCGATGTCTGCACGGCTACTTTAATGCTTGATGTGTGCGTCGGTACTGACATTTTTCGCCTTGTCTTGTCCTGTCGTGTCGTAGTTACATACTTCGAGCCATGGTTACAATTCGCATCAGCACTGGCATATTTATTGACACTTTTTGGCTTTAGTATAATTGCGCCCTTCAACCGACGCCTTCGCTCCACATATTGCATGATGTTTTTACAGATGCTGCCACGACGATTCTCCGAGTTGGCAGGTAAGATCGCGAGGAATGCCGTGAGGGGCGGGAACGCCGCACGATTCGGGGGCTGCGTTAGCGTATGTACGCCGCATGGTAGGCAGTCGGTCGCGACTAAACATTAAACCAGATTAAACCACGGCGCGCCCGCCGACAAACGCGGGTTGCGTCAGCTGACATTGATCGACGGTAGAAAGGAAGAGTCTTAGGAACGCGTGACGGCATGCAGTAACGGTAGCGCATTACATACGTCGAGGCCGGCGCTGGGAGCAATTGCTTCGCGCTGGGGGTAACGACGAGGATACTGAGGATGCCATAAGAATTAGAATATGTAAGAAGCAAAACATTAATATGATGTAAGAACCTTCAACCAGGTGGAGCGGTCTGAACACGCATTAATATTATCAAGATATGGGAATTATGGAACGGGATGATGGCAACTGGGCTTCGATTCGGTGGCGATGTTGAGGTTCCGTTGCCTTGCGCCACCGGGGTCTCTGATTCGGGGTACGAAGTGTGCAAAGTCGCAGTTCTGGCGCGAGGCGTACCATTTCTTCGGTGGCGCGGTGGCCGGTGACGGGCGGACCAAACGGTGCGAGGGGCAGGCATTCTTTATGCAACGCCTTTCGTGCGTGTGTTGCGCCAGCGCGGTGGGACAAAGGATTCCCTAAAAAAACGGACGTGGGAGAAGTTATGTTGGTAGCTTGTGGCCAATGGGGTAAAACAAAGCGAAACTCTAATCTCTCTCAGCCTCCCCGATTCGCATCGCAGATCTAGATCGATCGCCGTTTCAACACATGGCCTTTTTATTTCATAACCACGGCGTCTAACCACGACCTATAATCTCAGTTTCTGCCCAACAACAAAGGAATTGTATTCACAAACCCATAGCCATTCTGGAGACGCCAACCTCAATCCACTTGTCCCCAATGACGCTGCCCGCCGACCCGCCGTCCAACGCAAAGCGCAAGACGTCGCCGTCGGTGGCCCCCGACGTGTCCGCAGCCGCAGGGAAAAAGCACCACGTCTGCCCCGTCTGCGAGCGCGGCTTCAGCACAACAGGCCATCTCGCCCGCCATGCCCGCGTCCACACCGGGGAGCGCAACCACAAGTGCCCCTTCCCCGGCTGCGAGACAAAATGTTCGCGCCAGGATAACCTTCAGCAGCAGTAAGTCTTTTCTTTGTTTCCCCACCTTTCATTTCCCCTCGAATTAATTTTAATTTCCCAGCTACCGTATTCACCTCTCCCCCGGCTCGCGGCGTAAGTCGGGGCGCTCCGTTCTGCGCAGCAAGAGCACCCCCGCGCCCTGCCCCCGTGGCGCCTCTGCCTCGTCCTCTGTCTCGGCGTGCTCTCCCTCTGGGTCCGCCTACTCTGTCTCAGATACGCACAACAGTCCGCCCAGAGACCCGAGAGAGGACGAGCCCCCGCTCTCCCCCCCCCCGCTCGAGGACTCGCGGCTCTACTTTTTCGGCAAACACGGCATCGTGCACGACGTGCCATCGCCCAACACGCCCCCGCCGCTCGTCGAGGCACATGTCCCCCCGTATGCCCCGCGCAGCGACCCGTACGTCCCCTCGCAGGCGCAGAGCTACCAGACCCCGGACTCGCCGCCCGCCCTTGTCGACGCCCGCCCTTTGTACCCTCCCGTGCCCTCGCAGCCCCAGACGCAGGCGTACCAGCAGCCCCCCTCTGTCCGCGGCGTCCCGCTGCCCGCGATCGACACCGCCATGGGCGGGGCCTCGGCGCGGAGCTCGCCAGGTGGGGACGGGTACTGGCAGTACGCCGGCACCCAATCACATGCCCAGGCACAGCACTCGCCCGCCTCCTACTACCCCTCACCCTCTGCGCCCAATACGCAGGAGGCTCGGTAGCGACCTCCCCCGCGCACTCACCACTCGTCCCCTCTTCTTCCTCGTCCTACTCCTCCCTCGCCTCCTCTTCCTCCTACCCGCTTGCCTCTGCGTCTTCCTACGGGGGATACGTGGCCCCATATAACAATGGCACGAGCCACACCCTGCAACCCCCGCGCCCCGCCTCGCACTCGCCCTCGCCCGCCGCGCTCGCGCCCGTCCGCCTCGCGCGCACCCTCACCACCCGGCACTCGAGCGGGAGCATGCGCCTCGACTCCATCAACAGTATGCGCCATGGCGACTCCATTGCGAATATGCGTCCCGGCGAGGCGATTAGCAGCCTGACTATGCGCGACGGGAGCGTGGGCAGCATGGGGAGCATGCGCGTGCACGCCGACGGGAGCGTCGGGAGCATGAGCATGCGCCACGGGGACAGCAGTATGAGGGTCTCGCGGCACGCGCGGGACGTCCAGTACGCACAGAGGGACGCGCACCAAGCACAAGCACAGCGGGACGTGCAGCAAGCCCACCAAGCACAGCGGGAGCTGCGCGCGCTCGAGCGCGTCCGAGGACGCGACGAGGCGCACCTGCGCGGGGAGCGCGTGCCAGAGCGGCACTTCGACATCAACCGCGCGGACGCGCTGCGCGAGATGAGCCTCTCCCGGGGCCGCGAGCGCGCGCAGCGCGAGTACGCGCATAATAATGGTAAGCCTAAGCCCCTCATCGAGCTACTTGTACTGATTTTCTTTTGGCAGAGTACGATGAACAAGACGGAGAAGGAAGAGAGCACGACGACTCGCCGAGCCCGCCGTCCTCGGCGCACCACTCGCCGCAGACGCCCTACACGCAGGAGTATGAGCACAGCCACGCGTATGCCCGGCGCGAGTCCTACGACGCCCCGCAGGCGATGTACACCTCCCCGCTCGCTGCGCCGCCGACGTCGGCGCCGATGTACGGATCACAGGCGCAGGCCCAGGAGGGGTACTCGACGTACGACGCGCGCGGGGAGTACGCTGTCGTGGACAAGCACGCGCCATATGGGGTCGTCGATAAGCACCCACAAGCGCAATATGTAGGGGACATGGAGATGGAGATGGAGATGGACGTGCCCGCGATGCAGTATCACCCTGTGTCTGTGCAGCAGTATCCGGCTACGCACCAGCCCCATTCGCAGTCCCACCCAGCGCAACAGCAGCAACAGCAGCAGCAGCAGCAGCGGTACACCCCCCCGCCGATCCTGGCCGCCTCCCTGCGCCGCACTAGCTCGAGCTCGTACGCGGCACGGCGGGTGAGCTACCCGCAGTACGTGCATGGGGGGCAGCGGTACGAGGGGGAGTACCAAGACCAAGACCAGGAGCAGGAGCAGGAGCAGGAGCACACGCCGACGCAGGAGCTCGAGGGGGGGTACGCGCAGCAGCACGGGGAGTACGCCGCCGGGCACGGGGGCGAGTACGGGGAGGCGAGCTACCAGACGCCAGAGTACCAGACGTCGACGCCCGGCTCGTCGTACCCGCCCACGCCCGTCGACGCGCCGCACGACCCCGCGCACTTGATGCAGTATCACGAGAAGCTTCGCTCCCTTACCCCACCCTCATGCGCAGCCCCATTCGATTTCGATTCCGCACCCGCAGACGCAGACGCAGATGCAGGCCCAGCCGTACCTGCACCATCCGCAGCCGGCGCAGTACCTCCCCGTGGCTGAGTATGGGTCTGGGCACGGGCATGGGCAGGGGAGCGGAGGGGGTTGCTTGGCTGGAAGATGGAGGTGGAGGGGGGGCGGTAACGCCTTGTCGTCCTCCGACAAGAAGTAATGGGGACGACAAGGCGCTACCGCCCCACCGTCGCCGCCCTCGCCGCCCTCGCCAACGTTAACGACCCACCCACGATCTCCCTCTTCTCGTCTATCTTGCATCATCATCATAATCATCTAATCGTCGCTCTGCTGTATCCAATCCTAATCCTGTCCTGTCTGTCCACCGTCACCGTCACCGTCCGTCGCTTTCGTCGTATATACTAATAGTTCTCCCGTCTCCGTCCGCCGCGCATCCCCCTCCCTGCCCGCCTGCATGCCCGCTTGTATCTCCTCTCCTCTCACTCTCCTCCGCATATAGGTTTTCTTCGACGCATCGCATTTACTTTTATTCGCATGTCCATTTCATACATCCTTCGCATCCGCATGTCCATAGTTACTTATTCCTCTCGCATCTGCTTGCTTATTCCTGTGCATACTTAGAGCCCAGCATCCGACCACTACCGCTACTTCTCCCATCCTCTGTGCATACGTACTTGACCCCCCACTACCGCTACCGTATCCTATATCCTATCCTATATCGTGTATAATCCGCCTACATAGTATGTGTCTGTATCCGAAGCGAGGAGAGAATCCGCTGTACTTAGAAGAATATATGAACATACGAATATATTTTACAATTCATTTGGAGTTTGGGATTCTTTTGGAGAGAACAACTTAGAAGAGCGAAAGGGGACCTAGCTGAGCTACTAATTTATCCTGAGTCTTATCCTTGGGAGAAGAAGCGACTTGGATTCCGTGAGGAAGAGGATTTGGATTGGCTGAGCGAGATGAAATTTGTCTACACAATCGAGGTGAGACTTGCCAAACTTAAAATTCAGCAGACCGAGTCGGGTCATGTGTTTAGAATTCTAATACTGTAATGGAGATTCCACCGCCGGGGACCGCTTCCTCCGGGGTCAGCAGCTCTCTGCATATCCGGAGCATCTCGCCATTTGCATAAATCTAATAGCCAATACATTCGTGGCTTCTACGCAACCAGGAATTCGCGGCTTCTACTCAACAAAGAAAACAGTTAGACCGAGACAAGACCGAGACAAGATCGAAGACTTCGATTCGCGATCGCGCCTAACCTTGAAATTAAGCGTGGACCAATGGCTGGAGCGCGCTCCATTGGTGGGAAGCTGGTAAGCGCGGCCCATTGTCAAATGGGGGAGTCTCTCTAGAGCTCGTTCCTTAGGTAAGCGCGTTCAGATGGCTCGCAGGCGCGTCCAAATGGCGGCCCATTGTCAAATCTCGCAAGCGCGCTCAAATGACGCGTAAGTCCGTTCAAATGACGCGTAAAAAGCGCGCTCAAATGGCTTGAATGATCGTAAGCGCTGCGCATCCAAATTGGGAAGGCGCCGATTGCGGTTACTGGGCCGTGGCGTTCTACGGTAACTGTGGCGTTTATTTGGCTACGCCGACGAGGTACTAAGCGAGGGATTGGAGAGGATTGGAGGCGTTAAGTTATGACCAGTGCCTCAAAAGTGCGCGTAAGCGGGTGCAGATGACGCAGTGCGGAGTATTCGCCGGGCGCGGAGGATGGTCCGTGCAGAGAGGGAGTTCGATGTGGGGTTGGTGCGTGTGCGAAGCGTAGCGCGGGTACGGATAGAAATTTGGATTTGGGTGGGAATTTTGGACGGTGCAGAAGTCTGGAACTCGGTTTTGCAGAAAATCGACGGGATAAATTATGCAAGCTTCGTTGGAAGAAATTTGAGGTGAAGACGCGTGCAAAAATTTGGAATCTAGCTGATTCAAAGAACGCCCAAGAGATCTCGGTCCATTGGATGTAAGTAAATGTGGCGTTAATTTCAGACGCGAGTTCAAGGTACTTGCTTACGAGACGACGAGGCTGCGAGAGCACCGCCGGAGCGCCCATTGTCCTCCGTGCGGCTTCGGAAAAAAAAAACCTGAAACATGGAAGGCAAGGTAACGTTACAAGGACGTTGGGAAGACAGCGCGTCGTACGTTGGTAAGCCTCGCGTCGGAAAATCCGCCGGTATTGTCGGAGTATCTTCCGCCCTGCTCCGCTCCGTGGCGAAATGCCGACTTGGCTCTCGGCTGCTTTGTAGAGATGCGCGAATGATGGATCCGCTCCTGACGTCAAACGTCGCCATTGACGTTGCGCCACCGGATGCGCGGGAAGTGCGTTACACAGCGGAGACATTATAGGTGCCTGTGCGAGCGGTGAGATCGCCGCTGGTTTGGCGATAATATATATATATATATTTGCGCCTAATCCGGATCTCAAAATCGTCGCGCACTGCGCAGGAAAGAAATTGCCAAGCCGGAGAACCAACGGTTCGCAGAGGCGGCGATATTTTTTTCGTGAGACCGGTATTAAATTGAATTTATCCAATCCAGTGCAGAATATAACGATCCAGCGGCGGGTATACACGCACCTCACAGCTGTATACTTGGAGTAAAACGCGCTGATTCAAATCCGTGATCCTACCTTATGACAATTGTGCGCCAATTGTCATAAGCAAGTATATACTTACGGCCTCAAGCAAGTGGCGGGCTTACAAGCTCCGGTCAGCCTGATTTATTCGCATTGAGGGTGATTATTGATAATTCACGGCACGACACGGGGTTGGGCCCATAATTCCTTCCCGCGACGCACTGAGTCTCCGAATGCTGTACCGTCCAAAACCGTCGCCTTTTTTAGCGGGTGTACCGTCTCCAAGGGAGTAATTTATCCCGCCGGGGTTGAGAGGAACGTTGCCTGCAGATAAGATTCCCAACATTAACCGTCAGTATATCGTGTTTTACGAGATATTTTGGAGCATTCTGATATGGGACTCAGAGATCCTGTTTTTGGAGAACGACGATCAAACGCGACATGCGCGCACCAGGAATAAGCTCATTCGGATGCTATCGTCGGTCGGCCGTTGCTACTACGCCGATTCAGAATTATTATGTTCTCGGAAGGAACGTATAGAACATAGAATCCACTCACGAGAGGAAACACGACTGGAACATTCACCTCGTTGAGTTTCAACTTTCCCTTGGGTCGGTTTGGGGTACGCCGTGCATCGCGATGTCAGAAAAAAACGTTGCCCAACGGATGCTTCGCGTCTCGTCACGGTGGAGACAGTGTCCCAAGAGGCTAAATTGAATTCATTCAATCCAGCAAAATAACGATGGTCTGGCCCCACGTTACCTGCAAATACAATTGTAGACCGCCCGCCGAGAGTAGAACGCGTTGATTCGGATCAGTGATCCTGAGTCGTACGTCGACAATTGTGATAAGTACGCTTCCTGCAAAGTCGAGATCCGCTGATTTATTCGCATTGAATTGGAGGGCGGTCAGCAGTTTTACGGCACAGCACGGCAAGGGTCCCATGGTTGGTTGAAATCCTGCGCTGTGCCTCCGTCACAATCCAACTTTCCAACCCCGTCGGCCCATAAGTGAGCGGAATTTTCTTAGCGGGCCTGCGTGTACCGATCTGCGAGAAGCGTGTTAATTTACCCCGTCGGCGAGAATAACATCGCGGTTAAGCCAGGCTCTTTGCCTGGTGCCTTACGACATATTTTGGTCCGAGGCCGAGGTTGCAGGACAGGGATCCAGTTGGCGAGCAGATACTGCCAGAGCAAAATATCACATCTCGCGAAACATGTGCTGCTCGCGTCGCGTCAAGCAGTAGCCCGTCCGTCGGCTGCGCCGGAGAACGAATGAGCTGGACGACACACGCACCCCGACAACCCGCCCATTCAGACGATCGATCGTCATCTTTTGTCTGCCGCTAGTCCGATTCAGATATTCTGTTCTGAGAAGGATAGAGGCGATACACAGGAACGAGGAAATACGAGTGGCGGGAGCTGCCCGGGAAATTGGCGTCGTGAAGTCGCCGTTTAAATTTCAGTCTTCACGGCTCTCCGCATCCGCATCCGCATCCGCATTCATCGGATATCTATCACGTCTGTCAGGCCCGACTGAGTTTCGATTCCCATGGCTGGCCTCGCGATTTGGGTGTGTTGCGTACCATTATCTGGAGACCACACCCAATTTAGATTTTGCATGGCAGACTGATTGAGGGCTCCCATGCTTGGCCTTCGCGATTTGAGTCACGTTTCATGGCGATCGAGCTAGACACAATGAAGCTTTTGGCATGAGACTAGTGCGACGATGCCATATAGAAAACGTTCTGCAGAACACCAATTGATTATCATTCTCCGTAGTTTACTGGGTTGTCGCTGAAGACACGGAAGTACAGGGGTGCAATTGAGAAGTTCAGAAGTATTGATGCAGACTCTGTGTCAACGGGGGACCATCGGCGGCAGGTCAGGAACAGACGGGGAGAGTGACGTTACAGAGTCTGATTAGAAAATTTGTATGTTTAGAGCAGAAGCCAGCGGCGATAAACCGGTCGAGGATTTTTTTCTCGTAGAATTCGAAAAATCGCCGTATTTCGATCAATCTTCCGTATCGGTGCGAGCGCCACGGTCTCGTCATATTAACGGTGGATATTGGCACCTAGAGGTTCGTAGGGTACGTGCGGCGTCCGCGAGAAGTGACTTCTGAGTATTCCGTCCGAAGAGGCTCCCACACTAGTGCAAAACGGGAGCAGTTCGAACAGCCTCACCTGTATACATACGTAAAGGAGTGGAAAATCTGCCACCTCGCGAGCACGAACACGACCTGTCTAACCAGAGAAACCAGTGGGAATTGGGGTGACTTTTGTTAGGAGATGGGGAACAAAAGTCCCGGGGACCAAGGCAGACACAACGCCACCGTGTCGATTTTGTTCTGTCGCCAATACAGCGGTAATTACGGGGCACTTGAGAGGTGAGGACGTCTTCAGATGCGTCCGGTGCAACCTGAAGAGACGTTGCAGACAATTGCGCCGTGACTGATCATCAGGGTCAAGAAATCAAATTCCGCAGCCAATGGACTGGGGTTAGGGTTCCCTTCTTTTCACGCTACTGGAAAGCATTTTCCATTTTCTCTGTATGTTCGTTTTTCCTTCTTGATTTCTTCCAAAAAAAACTGACCTCCACGTTGATGGAACGTCCAGCACTACAGTGAACGTGATGCCGCCACTTCCGATGCCTCAGCACTTGATAGACAGCATCAAGGACCCCAAGTTCTGGAGCGACCTTGAGGCCTTGACGAAGATGGGAGACCAAGTGATGCCTCATGTCGCCAGCGCGTCACAGAAATCTGGCCAATCCGGGACTTTGGACGAACGGATCGAAGACCGATGTCAATTCGCGCGGATGGGCGTCAAGCTGGCTGAAATCACTGGGTCGCCGCTCATGGTCAAGGGCCTCGCACCCCGACAGAACCCACCCATTCCGAACGGCATGATGTACTGCATCAACCTCCTCGAAAAGATGGTTCGCCGAGATTACGGTCGCAGTCAAAAACCCGAGTTTTCTAAGGCAGGTACGTTTCCTCAGGCACAGAAGCAATCGTTTAATCGTCGTTTCCCAGCTTACATACCTTCTGAAGCGCATCCAACACCTTCTGCGCGTCTTTTACGATTTTGTTGTGGGGAACCGCCAGCATCCTGACATGATTTTCTGCGACTGGGACGCGATGTTTGATGTGGGGATCACGCTTCACGAAATCGGTCTGTGTCTGCAGCTGGATCTTCCACGCCTTCGCGCGGCAATGGCAGGGGGTGGGAAGGAGCTTGAAACATTCCTTTTGGATGACGAGCTCGACATTGGTGCATATCGCAAGGCCGCAGTGCTGATCGAACAGCAGGTAGCCGCAGATGTCGAGTCAGAGGATGCAGATCGTATGGCAGCGGGTGAAGTCGATGAGATGGCACAGAAAGACCTCGCAGCACACGTCATGTCGTGGTTTTATGGTGACATTTCGGTTGCTTTTATTCTGAACGAAACCTCTACCAGCGACGCGAACGAGAAGCGGTGGGCACGTAAGGCCATGGCGCGCCTTGTCCACTGGTCGACAAGTTCCACCTATCGTCAGACACTTGGTGATCCCCTCACCGATGCCATGAGACCGATATACTGGTCGATACCTATCCTCACCAAGTTCGGGCGGGCGGGAGGCTTGGGAGCGCTATTTGGGGATTGGGTTCGTCGTTTCAAATCTTCTGGATCGTTCTTTGATTCTGTCCTTAGGCCAATAGCTCATGCACTGCCTTATGTGAAGAAGCGTTGAACAAACTCCCTGACACCGCATGGGAAGACCAAACGCCCGCGTCCCTCCTCGCAATCACCCGTGAACTGCAATTCAAGCTCAACCAGGAATCGACTGACATCGCGGTCCGCCAATCATTCCTCTGGTCATAACATCCACTCATACATTATCAGAGTACCCCCATCTTTGTCAATGCGTGCTTTAACATGTACAAGAACTACGGTCTCGCGCCATTCCGGAAGGCCGCCAAGTGCGAAGGGTACAGCGATCCCGTCGTCTTCTACTATGTGGAGCACCGCATCAAGCGCGACGGCTTGCAGATGCACACGCCCGCGGATTGGCGGCGCCTCCTCAACGATTATGTCAAAATGCCGCGCAGCGTCGCACAGCGCTACCAGTGGTCAAACCTGACAATCTCGGGCAAGTGGGACTGTCTCGAATTGTATGGGTGCGATGGCGAAAACTGCCCAGAGCAAAAGGCATTGGAGGAATTGCGGGAGAAGCGCGTGCGTGGGGTGCGTGATCCAATCATCGAGGAGAGGCTGGACAAGTGGGGCGCGAAACCCAAGGCGTGTGGTGCCTGCGAGTATACTTCCTACTGCAGCTCTAGCTGTCAGCGGGCACACTGGCCTCAGCACAAACCGAAATGCTTGAAGGAACGGAAAACCCGTAGCCGATCTTGAATGTATTCGGGCTTGATAATATTTCCTCAGAACTCATTGATCGTATCGACGACTTGACATTACTGGCATATACGGATAATGCTCGAAGACATCGTCAAAGTCTTTGGACTTCCTATGTGTGCGAGACAAGACAATTTGACTCTGGTACATTTGTATCGGCTCCCGGAGCTCCGAACGACGTCATCTAATGTTGGTTTTTCCACCCAACTGTCATGTTTCTATTTATAAACTGCCAAGATCGCGTCACACAGCGCCGGTTCGTCAATTAAGTAGGCATTTTAATTCACACCGCTCCTCAAAGTATCATAAAACAAATGATGCGGCTCGAATCCCAATTCCTGGTACCAACTTAGGAACCAGGTCTGAAAACCATAATGTCGAAAATCCGATCATACCCCGATCGTGCCGGTAGAGCCCGGGCCGGTGAAAATAAATAAATAACTCGCAAATTAATGCGAATTTACATGGCAAAGCCTCCAATCCACCTTTCAGTGGTCAAAAATTCATTATTGTAAGTGGAAAAAATGTTAAAGCCCCCTGGTCCCAGTTCCCACCTTGTCCCTATCCCACGGTGTCAGCTTTGTGTGTATGAAGATTAAAATCTTCTAAAGAGTGAACTTTGAGCGTCTATCCAAGGAATAGCTTTGTTACCACCTTCAAAACTCAATATCTAAACCTGTCCCCAAATTCTCTCGGATAAATCCATCCAGAATATAGCATCAGGCCACGCGAGGGAGGCAAGTCGGCCGAGACTTGCGAGCAGGCCACTTCTGAATAGGACCAATGATTATTTCATGATAGGGTGGATCCCAATTTTGGCTGTTTTGTAAAATTTGTCCAAACCTTTGGCCGCCGGCAGGCCAAAAATTGTGTCCGAATTCTGGCCCTGACCTGCGTCCCTACCCAAATTTGTCCGAACTTTGGATGAGTCAAAATTGCTGAAAAAAGTCCCCCAAAATGCCATAAATTTAATCCTCTACACAGTCGTCCTCAGGCAGCTCTGAAATGTGGATATTTGCTTGCCTTTTTTGTCGTACCATATTCAGTCAAGCTGGCAACTGCTTTTGCCAAGACTTCTTGCTCCCTCATCAGCTCCTCGAAAATTCCCTAAGCTCAAACTCCAATTTCAATGTGATTGTGGAAGGATTTTACACTCTTGTCCTTGGGGAGAAGGAAAAGGAAGGAGTTTGCTGGCAAATGCGCAAAGTGCCTGGTCACAGTGATGGATGATCAAATTCGTGCTCATAGACTTTCGCCCTCTTGCACCAAATGAATGATAGAACACTGATGCTTTCACAAGTGGCCCATGAGTGGTTTTCCAGTTTACAAATTTGGCCATTGCATGAGAATTGTCTGAATGTTGAATCAGACCTTGACCCACATCACATTTCTGTCCAAACTGTGAATCAGACCATTGCTGCGCTCTGGGTCAATTTGTCTGAACTCTGGCAGTGACCTCCAAGACCCAAAGCTTGAATTTTGTCTGAATTCTGGATCAGACCTGTCATGAAATAATCATTGGTCCTTTCTGAATCCATTCATTAAGTTCAGTTGGATATGAAGCCAGGTCCAGAATGAAGTACCAGGGGGTGCCCAGAGGGCCTTTGTATTTAATATATCTGATTTAGGACTCTACTAAATCTAATATTATCTCTTTTAAGATACTTAGAAAAGTGTGGCTACCTAAACGACCCACTAAATCTGATGAGCAGCCAATAAGATGTTGATTAATGGATTAAGTGGGCCGTTTAGGTAGCCACACTTTTTTAAGTATCATAAAAGAGATAATATTGCATTTAGTTAAGTCCCAAATCATATTAAATTCAGTTTCGGGCCATATTATTTGTTTTACAATACTTAGAGAAGCGGGGTGAATTAAAATGCCTACTTAATTGACAAACTGGCACTGTGTCTAGCAACCTAAGCTTCCTAAATGGGTTCCAGGAATGAATATATCAACCAGATGAGGGGTACTTTTGCCAGGCTTTGAGTTCTGGCCAAGTTCTAACTTATCTGCTAGATGAAGGCTCAAAAACCTGTATGAGTAAATTCATAAGGCCCTCCGGGCGCCCCCTGGTACCGATACAGCTGACTGCTATCCCTACCTTGGTTAATTTGACACCTTATATCTCTCCTTCGATGCTAATACATTTATGCACACAGATCTGATTTCTGAGCAAGCGGTATCATATACAGTGATTTCCTGAGCATGCTGCTGGATTTTGAACAAGAAAAATGTGGGCAGCACTGATCAAGCACTGATTGCCATTAACTGATCTGTTGTTACCTTTGTCTGTATAGCTGTCTGTTTCCAGACTGGACTCGGGCAGACAGCACGCCTCGACCACATTAGGAATGCCAACATCCCCTCCTCCCTCAGCAAACAAAGCCGCCAAATTTTCGGGACTGAAGGAGATGTCGGCTCCGACGTAAAATGTGTTCTTACTCAACAAAAAATGTATCATGTGCTCCTCCGCTCTGGTCTTTGAAATGACGACGGGTGCCAGCTCACGTATATTTTCGCGTGTAGGGGCGACGGATGGGCCGATGAACAATGTGCACATGGTTTCGTGGATTTCCTCCTTCAGTGGTGGCAATATTGTACGCAGCGAAACAACATCCTGCGCAAATATGGCAACATTACCTTTAGAATATTTCTGTGAGACGCCTGTGAACTGATCCAGCTTCTCTTGTTCTTCTCGCTGATCAGGTGAATAATTCAAGTTGTTCACGCTCATGCCACCATCATAATGTCGTACATTGAAGCCTCTGCGAAAGCTGCCCGAATGTCAGGAGGTAGTTCATCTCGGGCATAGTACTAGAAGTTGGCAAGAGCATCTGAGGGCTGGAGACCCTGTTCCCATGGAGTCTTACAGAGGTCAAATACGCCTTTACGTTCTCTGTCTCGCAGCGCTAATGGACACAATATAGCTCGGTCATACACGTCAAAGTTATAAGTAGTCTGTAAGGTTTCAACCAGTAGACATGGGTTCTGCAACAGTTTGAAATTGAAGTAGAGTGGATTTGCCTCTGTCAGAAATTTATTGGCCATCTTCGTGCCACAGACGGCACACGGTCTAGGGATCCATTGAGATGGGTCCATCTGTGCTTGCCATTCATCTACAATTTGTCGGTGACTGCTCATGGGGCACATATATGGGAAATTGGTCCTTGCTTCCCGTTTGGTGTCCTGCACAATCTGTTTCTTATCAGATGGATTTACGCCGGACTGTTTTAGGCTGGTGTTACGAGTCTTTGTGACCATAAATTTTTGCTTCTAGGATGCCTCCGATGCTAGCATCATTGCTGGGGGGTTTTGGCTCGACCGCTCCTTCTCGAAAACATCGGGACCTTGTGAAGAGCAAGATGTCATTATACCCCAGAAATGAGGCACTACATTGATGGGAGAGTAAGCTTATGGTTTGCTCAGATTTGCATCTTGACAAAGGCACATGATGATGCTTTGCTATGTCAATGAGCTGACTCAAGGTGAAATGGTCATACATCGACACCAGACTGGCGATACAATGTGGTGCGATGGCGGTAAACTTCACACCAATGTCAGCATGATGGAGTGTCATTAAGGTGACAGGTGAAACCACCTCAACGAAATTGAAGGAGCTGTTCAGCAGGTATGTAGATGCCCATCGTCGACATCTACTTGAATCTTGTTGTTGAATATGACCGGGAGCACGTTAAGATCAATCATTTTGGCCAGAGTCAGAGCTTGTGTAGGCAGTGCAACAAGAGTAATGTTTTGCGGGACGAAAGGTGTGGCATGGGGATATTGTTGGTTGATGAACACCAGGTACGTGGGAGAACAGTGATTGGCACAGTCATGGCGACACAACTGTTGAATAAGGAACAGTTTGTTGGACTCTTCCCGGGCCTGTATCCTGCGATGACGTGCCAGAGTTAGAAGTTGGGCAGTGCTCAAGGAGAGGTAGTGGATGACAAACTGGGCTAGGAAGGGCAGTAACAAATGGTATGTCTGGCAGAGCGAGAATAAATGTCGTTTACGCTGTGCAGGTCGCCGCCATCAATAAGGTCGGAGATACAGTTGAGTTTGAAGGTCGTGAAAGACTGGTCATTAGAAGCTACAGATGCATTATTGAAAACAACAGTGATGGCTGGGTGTTGCGACGATTGAAATGGGGTGGACACAACGGCAACATAGCAGGGGTTAACTCACATATTTGTAAATCTCTGAAACGAGATAGGGGGCCGGCTTTCGGATTTTTTGAGTGTGTTTGGGAGTTGGAAATAACGGGAGTTTGGGAGGCCGGCGGTGTGATCGGCGGTGTGATTGGTAAGCGGCTGATGTAACGGCAGGCCATAGTCCACTGATATAAATATGTATTAATATCCCCTAAACTGTTCGGAAGTGGGTTTATTCCGCCTCTCTGCCCTTCAAGTGCACAAAGTGGTCAAATATAGTACATATAATGTGTCTTCTATGTCCAATAGTATTTTTAATCCATACGAAGAGGGAGAACAATATGTGGACAGCATAGTATTTCAAAGTGTCGTGCTTCGTCGTAGAACCCAAGGGATTCAGTTAGCCAGAAAATCTTCCAAATAAATCCTCGGTGTCATCTCTGCACGGTGACCAACAACCTTTACAGACATCTGCAAGCTTAAACATAAAATGCGGTCCATTATTTAATTAAATTGGTCTCTGTAGCTAGGTCAGAAAATCATTCTAAAGTGATGAGGTGCAAATGAGGTGTAGAGGTTGCCAATATTTTTGTGCACTAACAAAGAGCCATGAGCGAGCGATCAGCGAGCAAGTCAAGGATGGGTAGAAGGTGTTTCAAACTCCGATGGTAGTGCCGGCAGTGCCGCCAGAATTGATGGCGGTGTGTTTGCCGGCATTTCAAACTTCTTGGGATTTTTTGGACAAGTGTTTTGGAGTGTGTTTGGGAGTTGGAAATAACAGGAGTTTGGGAGGCCGGCGGTGTGATCGGCGGTGTGAATGGTAAGCGGCCGGTGTAACGGCAGGTTCTAGGCTGTTCTAGGTCGGTACCAGGAATAAGAAGCACGTGATCCGGTAACTAAACAATGCCCCGTCATGATCGAGACGAGGAAAATTGCCGATCAGGGTTACGGGTTTGAGACCTGGTCCCTAGGTCGGTACCAGGAATTAATAGAAATAGAATAAAAGACTGAGACAGTTGGCTACGAAACAAAAAACAAGTCATGAGCCAAAAAAGATAAGATGTGACCCAGACCTTCAAAAACAGGTTCTGGGGCATGAACACAGAGCTAAGAAAACAGGGCATGAATATCTTTTGGTTGAGCAAGATGAGTTCAAAAGTACATTTTTTCTTCTTATTTTCCATAATGATTTGAGATGGGATTTGAGCCAACTTGAGCTGGCTATAGTTGAAGTGGTACAGATAAGATGATAATAGCAGCAGGATAGCTACAGTAATGTTACCAAGGATACACAACATTGTATTATTGAACTGTTCAGCAAGATCAATGCAGAATTTTTCCATTATTGTATGATCTCACTAATTCTGAGTATCGGGGGAATGACATGGGATGAAGGCAGAGTGATATGGGCACTGTGATGAGCCAAACTGAGATGAAGAATGAACACAAAAATTGAAGGATCTTGTAAGCAAGGAAAGGTGAAGGCAGGGTTTACTGAATAGTGTCACGCAAAAGTTAGTTTCTCCACCCCACTGTTGGTTTGCTATTTCATTTTGCATTTAGGAGCAGCAATTGAGCAACTGGAAGAAGGTCAGGTGAAGGTAACTTTTGTCAAAACTGGAAGATAAAGGTGACAGAAGACAAAATTTGAAGGCAGCCACAAGACCCAAATATATAAGATGTATCAACTTTGAACATGGTTTCCTGTGCGATCATAAATATTTCATGCGGGCTAATTTCAGAAACTTTCCCTGTTAACAACCTCAGGACCAAGATGCTCCTGTAAATTTAACTGTCCATGAGGCTGCAAGGAGTCAACCAAAGGTTGACAATGAGCGGTGTCTTCAGGATCTAGATCTGGAAACCTAAATCTGGTTGTATACTGTATAGGTTAATCCTCCATCGTGTAGCATGGGTAGCTGCTAGCCTATATAATAAAAGGTGTGCCCAAGTCTATGCAAGACAAGACAACCTTTGACCTGGTACATTTGTATGGGCTTCCTGAACACCACATGAGGTCATCTGCTCCATAGTTCCACCCAGATGTAATGCTCCACAGATTCTCCGCCATTATGTTGGCTTTCTATATTTAACTGTTCTCAGCTCTCTGTTGTCTTCGTTGAACAAAATTTCCTTCGCCCCCATTATGAGTGCTGAACTTTGCAAATTACGACCTCTGCTTCCTAAATCACAATCCCTATTCAGACCAGAGCTGTTCTGTGTAAAGGTTGATGCACATGTGATTGAGGGACGAGAGCTGATCATTCATCCAATTTGAACCAGGCTTCTCGGTCGTCACTTCACAGTTTGAGCCATCTGACAAGTCAGTGTCTTCCAAAAAAACATTGAAATATGTATGCATCCCTTTGTTCATATCATACCGAGGGAATTGCAAAAATACCCCAGCATCCAGATGAATCCATCGGCCACTCAGTAGGCCAAAATAAATTTGAACCCAGGATTGTATATCAATGGAGACTCCAACATCTTCTGTTCAATGGGTGCGATGTCAGTGTGAACTCTCAATTATCATTGCTATGTTCCCCCAGCAATAAAAGTAGTCGGTCCCATGCAGAAATTTTTCTCTTGAGGAACCGGATGAACGGCATCTGAAGGCAGGCCCTGATTTTCTGTGCATGAATATAGTGTTTCCCCACAAGATTCATCTGGGCTGATATTTCTTTGGTGATGGAGGCTACCATGACCATGACCCACCTGGACATTGGCGACATGATGCAGCCTCTGTGACTGTGGCCATCACTTCCCTGCATGTCCATACAGTACAGCCACCAGGCAACAGGCAACAGGGGGATCAGGAGGGTGAGCAAGTCAGTGGGTGAGGATAGTACCAGAGACCCAGCAGTGTGTTCCAAAGAAGAATGTGCTGGAGGCAAGCATCTGTCTGATGGTGCTGGCATTGCTGAACATCAGTCTCACTGACAGCCTCTGACTACCCAGATCCTCATCGCGACAGAGGACCTGTACCACTTTCACTTCCATAGGGCTGTTCCCAGTGCTCTCCAAAGCTGTCCAGAATTTGTCCTGTTCAAACACCAGGGAGTCCACAAGAGGCTGCCTTGGAACTGTGCTTCTCTGTGGACAGCAGCAAGCTGAGATGCTGTGTAGAGGACACAGGTGTGAATTACCAGATTACCATTGCTGGTCCAATTCATGCCCTGGATGTGCAATGGAGAGTGGTGTTTGAAGTTCACTCATCCAGCATGGCTGTCAAGCAGTAACCAGGGTGTGATGGTCCAGGGTTGGGGGGGACTCAGTGACATGCCAACCGACCGTCTAAGCACAAGCTAACCCTAAATATGGGTGAGCGGCACAAGGAAGGAAGGAAGGAACAAGTTGTGAGGGTGTTCCAAAATAGATCTGATGCTGTGACTGACAACTGGTGGCTGAATAATACAACATGGGCTGGGGAACGGTGGTCGATTGAGACAGAGGTGAAGTGGAGGCAAAGTGAAGGCATAGACGAATAGGTGGCGAGCAACAGGTGAATGTGAGAAGGGTGTGTAATTTATAGTGTGACTACAGGGGAAATCCAAAGTGAGTTGTATTTGCAAAATACTATGGTATTTATACAATGTGAGTAAAAAGGGGTAGCAGATTATGGATAGATGAAAAGGAGAAGACAATAATCAAAAGATACATAAATTCAGGGATGCTGTCGAACTGAGCATCCCCTGAATTCATATCCTGGTTGGCGAATCCATTGCCCAATAATTGATGGTGCACTTTCCTTAGTCACCACTAAAACATGACTAGTCCCAAATCGGCCAAAGGCTGATTTTTTTTAAAATCTGTACCTCTTTGGCCCCTGTCTAGCGACATTTTGGTGCACTTGCCTCCTCATACATACTGATTCATATACCATACCCTCAGCCTCATCTAAGCACCAAACCGACATTACCTATCTACCAAATTTGGGCAAAATCTGGCTGGAATGGGAACTCAGGACACTCAATTACATGGCTGGAAATTCAGTTCCACAAAGTAAGAGCTGCACCATTGTGTTCAGAAGATGGTGGCAAGGGCCTTTCACCAGTAGATCACCTTTTTTGGCATGCAGTCCCAATTTCGCTGACCCCAAAATAATCACTCCCTTATTTTTGACCCTAATAAAAATCCCTCTTGACAAAAGTTTCCTATTGTTAAACTGAGTCTTTTTTACAAAAGGGATAAAAAACAGGATTTTTTTTGAGTGTGTAATATGCCTGGACACTTTAGTGTTCCAGGTTCTAGCATACATTGAAACCTGTCAGGTTTCCTTCCGGGGATAAGTTTTCAGCTAATAGGATGCATTGAATACATGTGACATGGGCCGGAAATTTTAAGCCAATAGGATTCCTTGAATGCATGTGACAAGCATCGAAAGAGCAGAGAGCAGCAGGTTGGCAGCAGGCATGCAAACACTTTAAATTTGTTTTTTTTGGGAAAAACTTTCCTAGAGTGGGAATCAGAGCTGACTCAGCATCGAGAGAGAGCTCGTTCTCGATGTTTAGTCAGACTCAAGCGATTGTACTCCCGAATTGGGGTGTTGAGCGTCAATTCCCAATTAGGACAGCTAAAGCCTCTGAAACTTCGAAGAGTTGGAGTTTCTGGATTAGGATAAGGATATATCCTCAATATCTGATGCTCATTACACATTATGGTTTGCCACTGCTCTGCTGGACATGGTGTTACTTATTCTCAAACTGTTCAGAACAGACTAAATCTCCCTGAAAGGATCACAGATTCGTGTAGGCTATATTAAGCATAGTATTATCATGTCTGTACATGAGAAGGGTGTCCAGGCTTTGCCCATAGGGCCATTACTGAGGAATCTAAAACATTGGTCAAAGCAAGCCTTTGCTGGGCTTTGGCAAGGGCTCTGTATTTGTGTGCGGAGTTTTGGAATGCTATCATTAAGAAGGAAGCACATGGTGTGGTTCCATATGCCCTAATTAGGGTTCCTTCTAGAACCATCTAACTGTAAGGCCCCCTATGCCAACTGGGAGTAGCCCTCTGTGACTTTGGACTCTCTCCAGTACTTGTTGTAGTTCATAGACAGATAATACAATGACATATCCTTGATAGGAACATGCAGAGAAACCCCAATTTTATTACAGAATGGTTGAGAGCTCTTTAGCTAAAGAATGGTATCTCCTATAGAATATGACCAACTTGGTGGCCATCATCTATATGAAGCTCCTGACTTCAGCACATGTTTGACTCCTTAGCTACATTAGTCTAGATTTCTTTGACAGCTTAATACCACAGGTCACGCTCTGGAGTCACGTGTGAAGCAAACACAACCACATCCAGAATGCTCTGTTAAAAATGGAACATGAATCTGTGAAAGACTCTAAAGGCTCTTCCAATATTCTCTTGAATGCTGGCCAATTTACTCAGCCTCACTGCTGGTGCAAGGGCCCAATTTTGCCCATCCATCCCCAATAGCTAATAATTTCCTAATCCAGCTCGGTGGTTGCCGAACCTTGACTGACAGGTTCAGACCATAATCAAGTGTTTTCCATCAGCCTCCAAAAAATAAATAAAAAGGCTATAGTAGACTATAGCTACATGCCCAGATCTCACACTAGCTCCCATTTGGTGACAATGTTTATAAGTATATCAGGTTTATTAGCTAAAGGCATACGGCACTTGTAAAATTGAAGAATTTCATGGCTGGCCATTTAGCCTATGTATCACACCGGGGGCAAAGGTCCATACACCTAAAGCCAGGTGCGTGGACAAAGCCCCCCTTTGTCTGCCATAAGTGTCATTGTCAACTGCACGTGCTGAGCACATGGCCTTACCACGTGCTAAGCACACTATGCACCTGACTTTCAGGTGCATGGACCTTTGCCCCTGATGTCATCTCCCCTTTTCATAAATCATCCACAGCCAATCTGTTCTCTATTTTGACTTTAAGCGCACGTCGTTAACACATGCTGACAACTTGTTCCCATTTGGAAGTAATCCGATCACTTTATACCATGGGGGTAATTTTGTGATTGACAGATTACGTCTTTCTGGTTCACGCCTACATTGCCATCTGATGGTGAGATCGGGCAGATGTCCCACCTGCCATTTGGGCTTTCGCATGTTAGACATTAAGCGACATCTTGTCTTCATGTCAAAAATAGCTGTCATCTTTCAATTTGAAAATCTCTTCTAAGAGCATAGATATCTTTAAACTTGTGGTAACCACCTGAGACATGTCCCTCCTGTGACTTATAGGGGCATTATCTGCTATCTCAGCAGGCACAATGTTCCTGGATTACACAATCAATATCATGGTGGTATTCACAAAAATCCAGTTTATTCAGGGCGACTATCTACATGTATACTACTTAGATTTATATACATGAAGAAGGTGTAATGTAATACTATGGATCATGGTTATTAAAAATAAATATGATGTGGGGGACAAGGGACAAGTTGGTGTACAAGTCTGTGGATCATACAGCCAACTTGTTGGCAGAATCATTGTTTGCAGTGGGGGCCTGGACCACAGCGGTATGGTGGTGTTGATGTCTGCATGACCATCACTGGCCTGATCTGCACTAAGCACCTTCACAATGGCTCTATTGAGGATGAGCAAAGCATGAATGAGGAATTCCGAACTGAAACATACTTTGAAATCTCCCCTCGGTTACCATTGGCCTTGGTCTTGATCCTCATGAGCCATTCATCTGAGTGCTTGAAAGAAGGGGACGCTGAAGGACCATGAGAAACAGGACAATAGAAACTGGATGCAACTCACCACAATCACAACACAAACCAACTGTGAGGGCATATACCACTTATATTCTCTTTTCTGAATACTCTACAACTAAGTCCTATTTACTTCTATTTTTCCTCTTTTGTCTCGACAAGTCACGCCTTGAGATCAATAGCATTACCTTCTTACCTTGACCATCCAACGACCTACCATCCATTGTCTTGCCCTCTTAATGGGAGCAGTGCACTAGGCCTGTAGGTGTTCTTTAAATGTATCGGTGCCCAGCTATCAGCTATTACTAGTTCCTTGCTGAAGCCGCTATTGATTCAAGTGTCGGTCAGTGGTAATTATCTTATCCACTGCCATCCACTTTACATCTGCATTTGATCTCTTCCAGAAAGCTTCAGAGCTTCTTCTGAGCCTCTGAGTCAGTCTGATCTCAAAGCATTGATACAATTTCTGTCCTCACTTGAGTGAGACCACATTGACACTCAGACAAAGATTCTCTTGTCTGAGGGGCTCATTCTTAATTGATATAGTCTGTCTTGGGGACTTGGAGGCTTATCCAAGTCCTGGAACACCATTATAACTCCTGAGTACTCGCCAGGGTCATACAACATGCATCCCACATAAATATTTGTAATTCGTGCTCGAAGGTCATTCATTATCTGTCATTATAAAGGTGGACACACTGGGAATTGACATTTTGTCCTGGCTGGTCACTCCCAATCTTCATTTGCCATGGCTGATTCATATTTGGATTCACTATGGACACTATACACCACTTCGCTCGATCCCAAATCGGGCATGTCTGCGCTGCGCGATATATGCATGGTGCTACTAAACACTACTAAACCATACCCTCTCCCCCTCTCAACTCCTCCCCGCTCTTGCTGGAGTCACCATTCATCCCGATCTGGCGGAATCAGTGCGCGAGGTCATTCCCATCCTCAAGTACTTCCTCTACGCTGCTGCAGAACATCACCAGATAGCACGACCTTTATTTGACCGCGATCACACCAACTTCCGCGTGGTCACTATCCTCGGGGTCCTGCGAGACGAGGCGGAAGGCGTATGGGCCGTCTAATGCACAAGGTGGCAGGAGCAATGATGTACATTGAGTATCTCTGTTCCAGCGCTCTTCTACATGCTCCGGTACCCTCTCCTGCCCCATCCATGGTAGCGACACCGTCGATGCCTGCGTCGCGGAGTACTACTGCTCTGATCACCCCGCCTCTGTCATCCCCATCAATTGTACCCGCAAAGGCGGAATCAGCGGCCTCGCGGCGCTCCGCGGCGTATCCGCTCCCTCCTCCGAAGACAAGCCGCGGCATCGATAAAGTCCTCGACAACGATGTGACATGTCGTGCCGCTCCCTCAGGCTGATTCAGCCACCTGTTAGCGCTCATCTCCCTTGCCCTCTCCCGCATCTACTTCTTCGTGGCGTTCGAGAGCTCGGATCACCGCGCAGACTGGGAAACCTGCACCTCGAAGGGATTTCCCTTCGAGGCAGACAGACTGCGCCGTCGAGGAATTCCTCGACAAGAATATCGACTGTTACGCGGAGCCGGCCAGCGGGCGTGTCAAGGTCTTGGTAGATACTGCACAAATGGGCAGAATTAGCGTCGCAGGTGCCGAGAGCAGGGAAAGACTTACCATTGACGTACGCACGAATACATGCGTAAACATTGCCAGCTTCGCGCACCGTACATTCTCGTCCGATACGCGGAGCGGAGACACGCAAGGGTACGGAGGCCGTCTGCTCACGTCTCCGAGAACGAAGTACTCTGCCAAGCAAGGAGCTTGCCACGCGGAGTGAGGTAACGGTCATGTACTCGCGGGTCGGAAGCCAACTTGGCGGAAGCCACATGCCTGAGCACGGCGTCGACAGGTACAACGGACACTGGGCACATGAGCAGCGGAGTCAGTAATCTGGAGGTAGATATAAGAAAAAAACTTACGGATGACGCACTTGCGGGTACACATGTGTTCGTTCACCGCGCGCTCTAGTCTGATACGGCTGCCGCGGGACATGCGAAAGGGCACGGAGGTCATTCCGCGACTCCGGCGTCTTCGAGACGGAGGTACGCTGTCGAGCGAGGAGCTTGCTTCGCGGAGTCCGGTAACGGGTATGCGCGTCCCGCGGTCATGGCGCGGTCATGACACATCGTGCAGCCGGCTCAGATAGCTGCGCGCCGCAAGGAGCTTGAGGTGGAGAAGAAGGAACTGGCGCTTGCAGTATCGTGCACTGAAGTCTGCATGGGCGTCAGCGAGCACTCTTAGCATCGCGGACATTACAGATGACGCACCTTCCGAGTCTGCGCTCTCGAATCCATGCTTTCACGACCATGGTCCCTTTCCAGCCGCACTAGTGTCCAAAGGGTCGCCCTTGGAACAGGAGGATATTGCGAGCTCGCCTGCGATCGTGTCTGAGATGCACGAAGAAAGGGCTCGAGCGTCGAGTCGGGAGGAGAGAGCTACGTGCGGACTCGGTTAACGAAGCGCAGATGGGAATTGCACATGTACACACACCTTATACCTTCCACGCAAGTCCGCCGACACTCCGCTCACCATCACCGAGCTCCAGAGTACGACGAGTTGCACGACCCATCATCTCGTACTTCAAACCGCCGCGCACGACTTTGAAGTCAGCACTTCTTCTCCTCTCGTCGCACTCCCCGTACCCCGTGTTTTCCAGCTCTCCACAGCCGAGTCGACGGACGACGAAAGTACTCGAGCTTCCGCAGGCGTGGAGGCTGGGGGCTGGAAAAACTGCGTCCTGGAGGCGCAGGTCCGCTCAGCACTAGCGAGGGGGTAAGGATACAAAACTACGCACCTTGCGTGACACCTATCGCATCCTGGAACAACGACGTCGGAGACCGCACCCGTTTACCGGTGCTCGAGCCTGGGGGCCTTGGATCGAAAACCAGGGTTGGGCGAGACTGAGAATGGGTACGTCAGCAAATGCTTTTACCGACGAAGTCGCATACGAGGCACTCACCGGTCGCAACGCGCAAGTCTGCACCCCGGTTCCAGCTCCCCCGGTAGACGAGCCCTCCGTGCAGCCGGCCACCCTCGCGAATGCACGAGCATTGAAGTCCCTGCGGTGCCAAAATTGAAGTGCTCGCGCAGATTCCGAAAGCCACGTATGCGGTCGACGCTGAAGCGCAGCAGCCGATCATCGACCTGGAAGGGCTGGAAGGAAAGATTTCCGCGGGCGAAGGCGAGCTTGCGGCGCGCGAGGAAAAGATGTGGGCGTCGCCTCAGATGGTCGCGAATCTAAACAAAGATCCGGTTAGCCATGTGCAGATCCGGGAGGTGCAAGTTCACGCACCCCCGGAGTCTGCGCTTCCGGACTTGTCCCTTCAGGAGAACGGTACCGTTTCCGCCGCGCCTGCGCCTGCGCGCTCGCCTGTTGTGCCCGGGACGCGCGTCGGCTCCCAGTCTCACGTGCGACGGCTCGAAAACCCGCGCAATGATCACGACATGCACGAGGGAGGATACGGAAGGTGGCACAGCTGGGCCTAGGGGGCAGAAAGATGTGCTTTTGGGATGTCAGTTACCGCATGGTCTGAGCACGAAACACACACCTTTCAAGCATCCCGCCTCCGACACTCAGCGCTACGTGCCAGCTATGCTAATGCGTATCCGATCCCGTGCATTCCTCAGGGGCGCGCGAAAAGTCGTCTTGCGCTACCTGTGGACAGTGTGGCGGATCAGCTGCCATTGGACAAGGAGATACACTGAACAACGCACCTTCCGAACCGCCGCCAATGCGCCCCGCTGGCGCTGCCATTCAAACTCCTCACCCAGAAGACGAGCGGCCCGCGGGGATGGAGGGATGCGTAGAGGGTGCGACTCGTTCCTCGGAGGAAGGGAAGATCGAGGACTAGCCACGTAGCAACCGGGATCGATATTCACCCAGCCGCAGAGGACTCGCGCGATAGGCCTGGGGAGCTGGAAGAAGGTCCCGCATCGGCGCAGGGACTGGCATGAGGTGAGGTCGCCGTCGCAGCGTCGAACGGCGACGCGAAAGCGCATATCCGTGGGGAGGCATCTAAGGCAGGCACGGCTTCGGTCGGTACCAGCGTAGATGCGGGACATTCAGCGTCCGAGCTGTGTGAACTGCAGGAGCACCTTCATATCGCCCGCAAGCACGGCCACACACGATGTCGTTGTCTCGGTGCGTCAGACCCCCTCGTGCGACTGCACAGTCGCTCCTCCTACGGTCTTCCTTGTCGTATTTCTTCTGCGCTCGTTAGCACGATCATACGGACAAGCTGGAATTCGTACCTCGGTTACTCCTTAGTCGGCGAGAGGACGCCGCACCGGGGATGGAAGCGGGAAGGAATCGGACCGCGGTGGTGAAGATTTTGAGCAGCAGGCACGGGCGCGCGAGACACGCATCTGAATTCCTGGAATTCAGCATCATATCATTTGTGAATATATAGGCTCACCTCAGATATTCACCCGGTCAAACACTACTCACGGCAACTCGACCTCGACGACGTCTCGACTCGGAACGTCGCGAGACACAACATGCCCGTCAATGAATCATTTTACACAATATTCTGCCGAATTTCTCAGATTTTACTTTTAATTCTTTGATTTTCATACTTCTCTGGATCAAGTAGTTGGCATGCGAATCGGATTCGTGTCAACGTCGCCTCGGAGGGGTCGGAATCCAGCACACGATTGGTACACGGAGACACGCGACACTGGCGGCTGGCCCGCTGTGAAAAATAGGCCAGCGATACGCGGTTATAGGGAGGAAGGGGAGAATCCGAGGCGACTATGCGCCTCGTATTCGATGCATGAGAAGTATACAGCGCCGTGTTGAACCATCGCGCACAACGACTTGACGGCGGAAAAGAAGGCCTTGTTTGGCACCGGAGTTGACAGCCTCGGAGCCAAACAACCGCTCTCGTCCACTTTTGGCCGCCTCTCATCGCCTCTCTCCTCTTCTCCAACTTCCCCTCTAGAATTATTTGCGTGGTTTCGTTTCATTTTACCCTTCTCATGTTCTCACTTCAACACGCCATCTTCCCTTGCCCTTCAAGAGTTCGGGCGATGTCAAGACTCAAGTTTGGTGGAAGGGACTAGTAGTGTTGAAAGAAGGACTTGCGGTATGGTGAGGTACTTCAGAGATTTTCGTACGTTCCGTTCCACGCTGTTTCATACCCATCTCGGGTTCTCCGGGAACATCCTCGCCGGACCTACATTTGTTGGACCAGCGTATTTTTAAATTTTGCACATCCATTCAAATCTTGTCTTGTCTGCGCCTTCCATTCCCCTGCGACCATGCCCTCGCCTTTCGACACGGATCCTTTCTTGCCCAAATCTTCACGGCGATTGGTCACGTCTGGGACTGTTGGGTCCGAAGGGGCGAAACCTGTACTTCGCTCTGTGCGCACTCGAGGGCTTCCTGGGATCTTCTAGCTCTTCGGGTAGATCCAAATTTATTCCATACCCTATCCCCAAAATATTCTTAGACCGAAGGATACCTCGGTTGACGTCCGCGTGTCGAAGGGCAGAAACTCCCGGCGCCTTGAGTGGAGCTCGAGCATTCGTGGGTAGCAAGGATGATTCAGAATCTCCGGAACAGATTGGATTCGCGAGCGGCAAGACGGCTCGGCATTATCCCGTTTATCCTTCGTGGGATGGATGACATATACTGTACAAGGCTGGCCTGGCTAGAATTCAATTCTACCCGCCATGTCTGCGCGGACGGGTACTATGGTTTCCTATGAGCATGATCCGACGGATCGACCAGCGACACCCATCGAACATGTTTCTGACACGCAGGATAAAAGACGATAAACTGCTAGTGGTGGCAAGGTTCGGTTCGGAAATCGGTCCGAACCTGAACCGAACCTGAACCGGACGCGCGTTCGGCGTTCAGGTTCAGCAAATGCTTGAACCTGAACCGAAGGTTCGGTTCAGCGTTCGGGGGAGAGCAGGCGCGTTCGAACGCCGAACCTGAGAATTGGTGAGGTGAGTAATTTATACACGAGTTTCTGCATTTTTCGCACTTGATTTACCTCAGATTGCATAGCCTGGACAATTAACCACTGCAGAACATACCTGATCCTTCCCTTTGAGGCAAATTCAAGGCAGTTTCGATGTTATGGGATGATGGCTTGTTGTCACGTAATCTTCTAGTAAACTTGCGCGAGGATATTTTATCATAAGCAGGCGTCTCGGCACTAGCTAAGGCATGTGAGATACATTTCCCAGCCACCAGAGCACTGCAAAATCTGGTGTATGATATTTTCAATGAGATTTCAGCCGCCCGAGATGGCCGAAGTGCCTCAGGTTCGAACGCGTTCGAACGCCGAACTGAACCTGAACGCGCGTTCAGGTTCAAGGTTCGGGAGTTGCCCGAACCGAACGCCGCGTTCAGGTTCGGCGTTCAGGGCGAAAGGTCCTGAACCTGAACCGAACCGAACCTTGCCAGCACTATAAACTGCGCTCCCGGAACTCATTGAAATTCTACCCTTCGTTGTTCTTCCCTTAAATTCGGTGTTTTTTCCTGTCTCTTTCTTCGGTTCAAGTCGAAGGTACGTACCGGTTGCGTACCGGTGTGCACCTCTGCTTCTTCGGATGTTTAATTCTCCCATCGACGCGTAACCGGCCCGAAGCATGGAGATCTCCCCCGAACGGTGAATTGCGTCTGATTCCCGAAATTGTTCCAGAATGTCAAAATTTCAAATCGCTCACTTGAGTCTGAGTAGTCAGAAAATTGCAGCCCTTTGTGCAGACTGCTCGTGAATAAAATTGCACTCAATGAACATCTGTGCGCTGAGTATTAGCTCTTTTCCCAACCTTTTTTTATTGTGAAACAGCAATGAGAAAGCCTGATAAGGTAAGACTCGCATAAGGATCGTCATGGCACTGTCGATCGTTACACCGCCACATATCCGTCTGTCCGCACACTTTGCCCAAAGAGTCCGTCATTCCTTTCCGCCAGGGTAGATGAGTGCCCTTTTTATCGCATATCATTAAAACCGAAGATGTGTTAGACAGTTCGCGCCTTTCAATTGTCTGTCTTCGAGCTGGCCAGCGAGGATTTGGTCATGACGTCGCGATCGTATGCTGTCGATGTCGCTCCTCTATCAGCTTCTATTCTCGTGTCGACACAATTGCTTAATCCATCAACTTGAAGCGCTCCCGGACCCCCCGGTAAACAGCAATATCATTTGAGGAACGCGTAGAAGCGGCAGAAGCGTGGAAAAGAACCCCATCAGAAATCGCGCCTGACTATATAGCATATCACTCTGTGCGCACGAAAGATGAGACCCCATGGATCAGCCTTTGGATCCCGCGGCTGCCCTCGAAAAGGCCATCATCGCGTTGCAGAATATCCTCACTACCAAGTATGTGAGCGGTGAGTGGCTTTCTTGCCACTTTTTAAAGCTCTTTTCTGACATAATACGGGCCCAGCTGCTGGGTTGGTGGTGAGGGCTTTTTCCAGATTCTGAAGCCATTTCTGAGGGACCACAGATCCTTCTGTACGACCATGTTCTCACGCTGGACGATGAGGTGGCGTACGTGTGGAGCGCCCCCTCGACCATCGCCAAAATCTTGTTCCTCATTTTGCGGTTCGGACTCGTCTTTTTCGCCCACTCGAAACTGGAGATAATCTGTCTTCTCAGGTATATGGTCCCCGTCTTCATTATCTCGCAAACCGTCAGTGCGTTATGTTTGAACTTGCTCCATATGCATCTCTGCTAACACTGTACCAGCCCGGAGCGGTCTTCCTGTCATACCGCTCTCTGACCTCGTACGTCCATGACGTTTTTCCAAACCTTTTATTCTGACGCAGGGGAACGCGCAGGCGTAAGCCCTGTTTCTGATTGCGGGAAGCTCTCGTTATAATCGCACACTTCTCGCAGGTGCAAAGCGTGGACGTCCTTCGCCGTATGACTTACCGCCCACATCCCTCGCGGTCATTGACTTGAAGCTGCAGACATACGCCGGCTGGCTTTCAATCGTAATCTCCAATTTCCTCGTACTCCTGCGGATCTGGACAACGCTGCCGCGCGGTCACCGCCTCATCCGGTGGTCTGTCATATTCTTCGTCGTCGTGCAGCTTACGAGCCTCATCGTCACGACCTGGGTCGTCACCAACATGATACGTGCGTCCCCACCTCCTCAGACTCAACCTCTCACTTACAAAAGCTGTTCGTGAATTATCAAGCGGTCCTCGTCTTCAACCCCCTCGTCGGCATATGCACGTTCTCCTCCAAACCCGACGTCGTTGGGCTCTGGGTCGTCGGGGTATGCCGATTTTCAACCCCCTAACTTCTCTCCTTTTCTATTATTATCGGAGCGCTCACGATCCCCGACTCAGATCGTGTTCGAAGTCATCGTCTTCGGAACGGTATGCTGGAACACGCTCGACCGTCCCCGCGCGATCGGCTCTGACGACCCAGACGCCGCCGTTACGCGCATGCTCTTCCGCGACGGCGTAGTGTACTTCGTCGTGAGTCCGCCCTCGCTCCATCTTTCAACCCTCGCTGACCACACTATACTTTCCCCTCCGTAGATTCTATTTGGTGCGCCTGCCCATATCATTTCAAAATTCAACTCTAAGGCTGAAACATGGCTGCAGGGCTCCGCATCGCCAACGCAGTGCTTGCGATCGTCGCGCCCGTGTCCTCCATCTTTATAATCGTCTTGTGCGTCCGTCCTCCCGTCTCTGCTAAATTGCACTTCAACTCATTAATATTCCTTCAACTTTCAACCCAACCCCACGCAGCTTCATCTGGGCAGCAACAACCGTCACCACAAGCCGGCTCATCATAAACTCGCGGCGCGCAGTCGGGAAAGCGGCGGCACTGCGCGAGCTGCAGATGGCCGCGTCCGCCGGGCATGAAAGGGACCAGACGGAGAGCTCGGGCGACATGCGGTCTCAGACGTGCGAGGACGACATGAGGTCGCAGGGTCCGCGGCGGTCGGTCGAGGAGCGCGTGGCTGATTGGAGGAACGCGTCGGTGCGTGTGTGACCGGTGATTTAGTACCCATGTATACGAGCATCATCATGTATGTATATACCTAGGCGCAGTTGAGAGTCGTATGGGAACGGGATAGATACCTGAGATCACGGCCTTCGTCCACCCACCCTCTCATACGAGTTGCCAAACACGCCAAAATATGGTGTAACGAGCGAGGAACGAGACTGCGCTGCGTCGACCAAAACACCCACGCACCCAAAAAGAGCATTTGAAGAATAGATACAAGGCGCCTCTCCTCGGCCCAATATTCAACACTGGGAGGGGAGCGCACCGGCCTCCCTCGCATCTATACGAAAACCAACCATCCCTCTTTTCTCACCACAAATTCAACACGAGGGAGACAGCACACTAAGTGCCACCAATATTCGTGTTCTCTTCCTATGAACCGCTCCGGCGTGTAAATGAAGACAAACCACTCACCCGGGCACACTGCAAGGCATGACAGAAATGCAGCCCTTGGCCCCTACCAAAACGAATTAAAACAAAAAACCAAGTCCATGGACCGGCGGGATTCGAACCCTCCTTTCCCCTACCCATATTCAATAGTGGGGGGGAGTAGGCGTAAAGCGCTACCGGTGCTTATTTCCCCATGTGTTGAACCACTCAACGATGCTCGGCATTCAAAACAACAGGAAGGCCCAAAAGCCAAGCCGCAAGCCGCAGGCTTCATCCGTAAATTGGGAGACCGGTAACGACAGAAAAACTGTGTATTATGAGAAAAAACATGATATCCAATCGGAATCAAGTAAGCACGGGAAGCACTGATCTTAATCGACTGTAGACGAGAGGCTACTTACTTGCAAGTTTATATTAAGAAGAGCACACAGGGAGAGAGGGCGATGACGGAGCCAATTTTTATGCCGTGGCAAGTATAATAGCCGCCCACTGATGCTCGCAGATTTATTCTGGGAGACCGGGAAATAATCGGAATATATTGCAGCCGTTATCTGCGACGAAGAATATTTAGTTAGATTAATACGAGTCAGGACGGACCCACCTCACGCCCCCGTCGTCGCCGTAAACAAAAAGCCCAGTTTATTTCGAGGTTCAGCTCTGTTCGCGCAACAACGCGCGCGTCGAAGTCGTGATGATGCCCGGGAAACTAGTAGATCTCGATCGGGAACGGCTGCTCGTCCTGCACCCGTGACAGCAGGAACTCCAGATATACGTCGTCGTCGAATAGGAGCATGGATTGGCAGCCGAAGGAGCGCAGGCGGGGGACGAGGGATGTCTGCGCGAGCGCTGCGAGGAGGGCATCGGTGATCAAATGCTCGGCGGCACCACCGTGGGGCGGGACGAGCTGGTGGTCTGAGATCGCCAGCTGCTCTAAGGCGGGAAGCTCGGATAGGCATTCGAGGAGTTGTGTTTTGCTGATGACGGAGTGATATAGTCGAAGGGTGTGGAGATGGGTGTGGAATGCGGAGCATGTGGACAGCCCGAGGAATTCGGTGTGGGCCCAGGGCAGAGGGAGGTGGGGATACTCCTCGGATTCCATCTCGAATTCCTGGAGTGCAGGCAAGGTTAGGCTCTCGACGATTTTGGCGATCGTTGGCCCGACGGTACCGGGCACGAACCCCTCCAGCACGTCAATAGAGACGAAACGTGATGGGGAGGAGGGACGTAGCATGGGTGAAAGCCATGGAGTCCTCCATGAGAGATAGCTGGAGCCTGAATTTGGCCGCATCCGACAACATTCATACTTCCCATGGTCAAACAACACTTCTGAGATCAATACCTCATTTTCCCTACCAAATAAACGCAGTGCTCCTTGCCAGAGGAATGTTTTGTCACCCCCGATTAGTACATAGTTGCGATCGGGCGCTTCAGAAAAATGTCCTATCAAAACAAATCAGAATTTGAGCCATGAAAAATACTGCAAGCGTATCGAGACTGCATTTCGGAGAAAAACGCGGCAAGGTTCAAGGTTGAAGTTTCGTAGCAGCGTGTTGAACACGTCGTAGGACAATCAGGAAATATAACCGGAACTTTGCGGTGACGTTGTACATGTTTGCAACTCATCGCTCCACGCGTTCTTATCACGTGCCTTTCCTCCTTTCTCCTGACGCCTTTGAAATTTGGGTCTTGAGTGAGTCCATTCTCTGCAGCACTCATCCTATGCATTCGTATATAGGTCAGAATGTCTTTCGCCACAACGCCGCCTCAAGCCGTAGCAGAACCTCACAATATTAATGCTGGCACCGATGCTTGACCGATGCCACTGCGCAACCGTCTTCCTCTCGACTGGCTCACCTGCTCGAAACAAACGATATGCCTATCGATTGGGAGATTCCGGTGATCTCACGAATCATCTCCGAAAACCAAACCCGCGTGGACGCGTTGAATGCTCAGATCGACATGCTACGGCCTACGATAGAAAAGCTCGTCGCGGAGCGTGGTCAGAGGCAGGAATGCGTTCGCAGACATGTTTCGGTCGTATCTGTCGTCCGCCGTGTGACACAAGAGCTTATTTGCGAGATATTGGCTTTGACACCATGCACCAGGCGAATCGGCAGTATTTCAATCAACTGTCCCCCATGGCGTCTCGGGCGTATTTGCAGGTCCTGGCACAACTGGGCCCTTGCGGATCCGTTCTTGTGGCGTTCCATTGAAATCATAAACTGCCTCTCTCTCAGTTGCGAGGACGCTTATCCATTACCCATGATCGAAACTCAGCTCCTCCGGTGCGCAAACGTGCCACTTTCAGTGACTTTCGACACTCGGGACTGCGAAAACGCCGTCGAACGTCCCCTGTGGGACCTGCTCATTCTTCACTGCCATCGCTGGGGTGCGCTCCGGTTGCATTGCAACACAAATCCTAGCCTCCCCACTCTCCTCACTTTGCTCGATGCCCTCAGCTCAAACAATTGGATGTGCTCCCTTGCCTTATGCCCGCTATGTCAATCAAAAAGCAAATTTCTTTTCCGCTGTACCGGACCTGCGCGAAATCCTCCTCACAGACCCCGAATACAAGTCGCGTTCGTTCTCCTTCGACATCCCATGGGGGTCAAATCACCCGCTATCGCGGACGATTTCCTGGGGTACGTCAGTTCGAGATTGTAAAGGCGGCGTCTAACCTCATTGAGTTTCGTCAACCGCTTCTCCTATCGGTTGACGACGCTCTCGTTGGAGAGCTGTCTTTCTACCAGCGCGCTCGTCTGCCTTCGGGACCTCCCATCGCTCGAATTCCTGCTGGTTGACGCATGGAAGTGGAATTTGGCGGCGATCAGCAGCTTCCTCAACACCATGACATTATCCAACACCCCTTCCGATCTCTGCCCCAGTCTCACTTCCTTCGCCTATGGCCACTTTCACGACCCCACTGCTTTTTCGGCGGACGTATGTCTCGCGCTGGTGGCCATGGCAGAGTCCCGTCTTCAGCCAAGGCCCCCTCGCCGCCTTTCGTCTTTGCGATTTTTTCACATTTTAGCGGCGACACCAGCGTCCAGAAGAGCCTCGCGGAGGGGACCCAGGTATTAGTACGTCAAGGACTCGATGTCGCCTTTTATGGCGATGAAACGAAAGCGTTCTTAGTCAAGCACCGTCCCTGATTCGGGCCGGCGAGTTGAATTTTACACGACGCAGTGTATGTTATTCTTGCGAACCCAATTATAAAAGCTGTCCTCCAGGTCCCTGGCAGACGGATTGAATTTTTAAGCCACGCCTCCATGTTGGGTGGAAGACGCCGATTCTTCAGTTTGATTCATCCTTCAACCCAATCTAACTACAAGCTTCCTGGATTGCTTCTGCCAGTGGATGTTGTTCATTTAGGTAACGTATTGAGAGTCACGTGCTGCTCCGGTTCAACCCGAACTTCAACGGAGCTCATGTTTTGCCAGGTAAATGTTCTAGGTCTCTTGTTTTTTAATAACCTCCTAGCTGATACGTTCGTCAATAGAACGTCCACACCAGACGTACAAATTTAAATTAGTCAAAGCCTCTAAGCGAGAACTCTTCCACCGCCACTCTGTGCGACGTTCGAGCAAATCCAATACAAACCAAGTGAATTTGGGCAAGGGCCTTCCCAGAAAACTTATTAATCCCACCCCAGCAGGTCTGACATGGCATGACACCGAGTACATCGTCTTCTTGTTGAAATAATCCCAGGTAGGATTCTGTTCGAGACCAGGAGAGTACGACCAAGGATATCGTGTTTGGCTGAGCTCTGCAAACACGTAAGGATACAAGCGGAGTTACGCTACTTATATATCCTCGATGATTAGCTAATGATTCCAGAACATTCGGCCAAGATTGAATATTCCTCACACTTCTGTCGTCGGTGCTTTGATCTCATTTCATCTACGTCACACCTAAAGTTCCTCAGAACGACCCCCATTGAGGCTAGCAACTTGTCGTCAATTACGCTGGCTTCCACCGCTTAGCTGCGAGCTTTCCCGTCATATCAAATTGACGGCGGCTTCACTCGCTTCCGTCTTACATGCGAGCGCGCCCAGCACCCCAGGCGCCACCGACATATCTCAGTCAAGACTACATATGGTGTGCCCTGATAGCTATCCACGTACAAGTAGTCATGCATTCATGCGCCACCCTCAAGTGTGTTCAATATATACGCTGGGAAGTCTCCATATATCTTTACTCGCATTAACAAGTGTAGCGCTCATCTCAATCTAAGTTAATAATTTTATTTAGGTTGAAAGCTACATCGCCTACGCCGCCGACGTGTAGGCGCTTCTCGCAATAGGCGCGTGTTTAATGCCGCCCGGTACCGCCCAGCGCCGGCACATAGCATACCAGTTTTTTTTTTCCAAGATCACGGATCACTGCTTGACACGCTCCCACGCCATCTCAGATACTCAGTTTGACTAGCCATTCTTCCAGACCTTCTATCCACAACTGGATCCACGAGCTGGACGTAACCGAAAATCTCAGTCACAGTACACACCAACTGACTCCTCATCGGATCGACCTTCCCACCTCGGTTCAAATTTACACAGCATGTGGTTGAAATCTCCAAGGAGGTGACCTCAGGCTGCAAGTCGACCGGGCGCTCAAAAGCTCAAATCTGACCCCGGACCACCTCGGCGCCTCGCCCGGCTACTCTCGTTGGTTACTGCTAACCACCCAAGTCGATCTGCTTCAACATAGAAACATGTGATCGGCGGACAGAACTTGTCATTCCTAGTCTTCCCCCCATTTGGGCCGGCAACAATTGCTGTTGGGCTCACGCACCCCACTCTTCGAAATGCACGGACCTGTGTCAAGACGAGTCAATCGCTGTTGTGCTCCGGGTTCTACGAGTTTCTGCCAGTATCCATTCTATACTGAAGCTGCGAGTTGTGCCGCGTCGGTCTATCGCCAAGGATTTGTGTTTCGCCTCAGGGATTTGCTGCGGCAGTGACAAGCCTTGTCGTCCGAGCCAAGACTGTGTCCTATTCATATTTGATCCCCGACTATGAGACAGTTAATTGTTGCAGATCGTGCTCTTCTACCCGTAGACCTTCAGTTTTGACCCGTCGGTACGGGCGACGCATCTGCATTTACGCCCAAATTTCACTCCCAGAACTTGCCGGATTCAAAGTCGATGGAGCGGAAAGTCTAGAACAGTATGTCTTTTCCTCCATTTGGCCATTCTCCTGGTATGGAAGCGTCTGCGGACAGTCCAACGTTTCAAACGCGATAGAGCATTTTTGAAAGAGCTGTTGGGGCAGTCGAACCATTATGAATCAGCGATTCAATGCCCTCAGTTCAGTTGCGGGTAACTATACTTGGCGGGACCGTGCCCTAACCGCGGCCTAGCCTTAAAATTAGGATGTGGCAGGTATATAAGGTGTGGGTGCAACGCGCGTCTTTTTCATTACTCTTTTACTTCCTCCACTTCTTCGACCATGTCGAGTCGACACAGTAGTTCTCGTTCCAGCTCGACGGCAATAATCACCCTCTACGACTCTCCTGGAACCCGCTCCCAAACTTGGGTTCCCAATATCTGGCGTATCAGGTGTGCGAGGCCCCATAATTCGTCCACAGATGCTTAATATCATCTCTACTGTAGGTTTATTCTTAACTACAAGCGTCTGCGCTATCGCACCGTATGGGTCGAATTCCCAGACGTCGAAAACACCTTGCGTTCCATCGGCGCCCCTCCCAGTTCTGTCCGCGCTGACGGCCGACCGGTTTACACCCTTCCCGTCATCATCGACCCCACACGTAATCCCCAAGCACCTCAAATTCTCTCCAACACAAATAACATCGCCGAGTACCTCGAGGCCTGCTACCCGGCGCGCCCCGTATTCCCAGAGGGGTCGCGCGCGCTCCAAACGCTCTTCGTGCACTATATACAGGAAGTCTTCGCGAAGCCGCTCCTCCCCATCATGGTCCCGATCACGCATGGCAGGTTGCCCGAGCGCACGCAATCGCATTTCCACGGCGCCTCGCGTGCAGGAACGCCCATGCCCTCGTCGTCCCATCCGCTTCCCCCCGGCCCCCAGCGCGAGCACGCGTGGCAGCTCGTGAAAGAGCAGTTCGACTTTCTGGCGCTCATCCTGGACAAGAATGTCGGCGATGGTGACGGCGTTGTCGCCCAAGGGCATCATGTATCGTACGCGGACTTTGCGCTCTGTTCAGTGCTACTGTGGATTGAGCAGATGGCGCCGCATGATGGGTGGTCTCGCGTAAGAGAATGGAATGGCGGGCGGTGGACAAGGCTGCGTCAAAAATGCCAGGATTACATGGACGCTGATTCGAATTACTGACATAGTCTCATATAAACGGACGCTAATAACATTTTTACTCGTATCTCGCCGCGTGTTGTACCATTTACTTAGTCGCAGAATTATTTGATTTCGTCTTCATATAATCTCTTTTTCTCACCTCCACTTTACCACCATGGCTCTATGCGCGTGCGATTTCGAACAGGACTCAAAGGGAGCCATACGTGTCACACTGCAGTCCACTCATTCAGACTCTTCAAGTTCAACTTTGAGTCATTTGGCATCATAGTCGGGACCTGCTGTTGATCCTCAGCCACACGACCCTCTTTGAGTATGCGTTAATTTCTCCCACTCGTCTATGTCAAGGGGAGCTTGCATGAATCTCAGTCGCAAGCAACATGGACCGGTAACTCGGCGGTGCACGGTGATGTCCGGGTAATGATTCCATCAAATTTGACTTTTCTCTCTCTTGGATCCCTCACACCAAACTTACACCTTTGATTCGTGAGCTTTCGGTACCAGTTTGAGAGCGGAAACATATCCGTTCAGCCGCGTCCAACTATTTTTTTTCGAGCGGTGTATTTCCTTTCAACTGCAGGATTCGGAAATTGCCGCGTTGGGTACGTATTCTAGAGCCACGGCAGTCTTGCATGGAAGTTATAGCACAATTCATGACGAATATTTACAAAACTAAATGTAAGGTTTAAACCATTAATGTTCCTCGCTATCGTAATCTATTATGCCCCTTGTCCCACTTGAATTTCCTGACTGGAACGTCGGTGGTATTGGAGTTCACAGATAAAGGTTTAAGTGGCCAGCTGGAAGCGAGCTCAATCGCTGTAATGATCTGCCCAAGTTTGCTGTATACCACACTCATAATGCATGCATCACTCGTCTGCCCAAAAATATTACTTCCTGCCCCTTTGCTAGATGTTTTCTACGGTAAGGTATACCCAGAAGATTCTATACAAGATTTACACTTTCGTCGTCAGGGATCTGGTATTGCAGGGCTGAAGGCCAAGTTCCGTGAGCTTGTGTATCCAATGTTAAACTGCCACACGTACCATCTATTTCTCCAGAGCGACGCTTCGCAATGAAACTTTCCGCGCGGCTCCAATAATCCTTCCCCGCATGCGCTCCCATTTGCCAATCTAGGAGGTAGTAAACGCAACGCATTTCGACGAGCCGGGGATCCTTAGAGAGCTCCGCTGCCTGGGAAGCGTTTATCCGTAGCCCGCGCTGTACCTGTGATCGGAGGAAGACAAGAACGGCCAAGGACCGGCTCGTCTCCAACAGCTCGCCACAAAGAGGACCGAAGTCGGCGTCATTGAATGCGAGATGGGTAAGCTGCGGAATAAGGGACAGCTCCGACCAACTCTCCCAGTCGTCCCGGATATCCATTAGCTCGAGATGTGTGATTTGAGAAAAACAAGCATGAAGGGGAGTAAGCGTGCAGAGAAGTGGTTTCACAAAGCCATAAAGATGCTTAAGTCGTAACTGGGCGATTAACGGTGTCACGGTGGAATATTCGTTTGTCCACAAATTTTCGAGACCTGTACAAAACGGCAATAGTTCTGTGTAGGTCCCTTTTTCAGGAGCCAGTAAATGCCGAACCGCATGCCGGAAGAGGGATGCTGGTTTGGATTCCAGGACGGACGACAGACATTCGCTGGTAAAGGCGGGAAGCATGGGAATCATGTGGGCGCCGTCAACGTCAACTGCGATTGTGCGATATAGGAGAGGTTCAACCCTGAAAATATGAACGTGAGTTTATTCATCGAATGAATTTGCTCTACACACCACTCCTTGACGCGCCATGCGACCAACACGAGCTTTGGGATTCCTACCGGTCGTAAGAGAGCGCAGACTTCGAAGATCTGTCTTTCCAGCTCGGGAGGAAGGGCTGGTACTGGAGATACTGGCTTCATAGTGCTCAAGTTGGAGGAGAGAGAAGGTTTAATGAGAGCACGATCTGGCCAGTTCGGAATCTCAGAATCGAAATCGTAGTTTGTGCAATGTGGCACACGTCACTGTGACCGTGCCGTCGGCAAAACCCTCCCACGATGTCAAAGGCCGAACCATGGGCTTGTTGAAACAGTTGAAAGCCTCTTCTCCTCCGGCCTCCTACGGAAATCTCACCTTTACGCACTCGGGCTACGAATTCCGTCCGCTCTGGTCCATTACGGAAATCTCGCCTGCTCAAGTCTCGAGAGTCGAGAGTTAGATTCACGATGATTTTCTACACCAGTTTGACGTCTTACGCAGTTGCGCTTGAGTTACCCTTTCTACCTCACTTCCTTGGGACCGCTCTTGGCACTAGCACTATTTCCTTGTCACTCCCGCAATAATTGAATCATGACGGACTTGTATTTCAAGTCACTGAAAGGCCGCGGGCGGGCGGTACAAGGGCGTAAAACTGACATGTACCAAGGTGTGGGTTTAAAGAAACCTGATACATTTCGGGTTTGAAGAAAACTTAGCGAGGTGAAATCAAATCAGTTTCAAACAGACCATTATCGTGGGCACAACCCGCATCTACATCAAAGATGAATCAAATCGGGATTTAAGACTGCCAACTATGTAGAGAGCTACTGGAGAGTATCAGCCTCGGGTTCCGATGGGAATGAGGGACTGCACTCCCTCGGGTGCTTTCTTAAAAGCTGATGTAATACTGAGAATCACCGGTACGGCGGTAAATAGATATATATAATATGGAATCGGACCGAGGTACAGTCTCCTCATATGTCAGAGAACCTGATGATCATGACACATCAGGACTTCAGAAGGTGTTGGGAAGGTATATATAAGATGGTTCACCATGAGTTCTTCCCTAGAAACTATTTTACGAGGACTTAAGTGGGACCTGGAAGCTCCGCCCCCTTGAACCTATCTTTTTTCCCGTAAGGGATGCTCTTTAGCAGTGTTTAGGAAGCAGTTTTTTGCCAACTGAGCTGTTGGCATGAGTCAAATTTTCGATAAAGCATTTTTTAGAGAAATAGACGAATATACTTACCAGCGGCGAGCAAGCATATGCAAAATCCAAGTCTGTGGCCAGGGTCTCCAGTCTCCTTAAAAAGATGTCACTACGCACTTGATCCTATGTAACAATGGCTGTAAAGCTCACGCCTCTTCGCGTAACGGGGTGGACTTACATTGCAACCTATGCTGGTCAAATCTTTGATTAGTTGTTCGACCTCAAGCGTTTGAGCATCCATGGAGAGGTAGTGAGTCAAAGAGTCCTTGTGGGTCCACTGCATCAGCGATTTGGCAGGCAGCTTGCAGCTTGTTCGGGATTGTGAGCTTGTAGCAAGCTCACAAGGTCAAAAAGTTCACAAAGTTGGAAAACACAGTAAATCAAGTGCAGGACGAGCCTCAAAAAAAAAAGAAAAAGGAAAAATTCTGAGCTTGTGAAATTTTGGTCATGGTTTGTGAGCTTGTGAGTTTGTGTGTTTGTTTGACCTTTTTTGACCTTGTTTGGCCTTGTTCAAGCTGACAAGCCGCATGTCAAAACTCTGATGTGCCATTGTGAAGCCACCACAGAGTCCACGGTTTCAACGGCGTATTCGAGTTCGCCGTTGGTCGCCGTCTCGTTTCCTGTGCCGGCGCCAGAGGGCATGTCAATCCTGCAATGCGTCGTGTTAACAATTCCGTTTTTGGTGAAGCACCGATGATTCCGCAGAGTGGAATGGTGTTGTACCGGGAGGCAAAAGGAAGGAGGTAAATGACGGACACGTGAACTGATCTCTCCGGCTCGCTCACCGCGACGCAGCATAGGAGACTTGGTTCAAATGGTTTAAGCTGAGTCAAAACCAAGTGGGCGGGCGCCGAGGACTCCTCAATTTTTTTCGAGGCTTCATTGGGGAGTCTAGGCTGTTTCCCCCCACCATGCATATGCTACCTTTTTCCGACTCACCGTATTTTTGCTCCGTCAGCCGCACATGCGAACATCGTTGTCAAAGCTGACTGCATCAGGATTCCCCAGAGAGAACTCAAGTTGTGTGAAGAGTGAAGAGTGATGTAGTATTTACGTCTGCCGTGCCGTCATTTGCTGACTTTCTTAAAATTTACAGGAGGTGTCCGGTCGGTTTCGCAGTCACTCAAAGGGTGGCGGTTCTCAAGATATACCTTTCTTTCAGTCGAACGAGGGTCTTTTTGCAGGATTAAAAGAACTCAGTCAAAAACGAATGATTATACCGGTCGAGTCGGAGTCGAGAACCAGCGAAGAGCGATATTTCGCACCTGGCAGACCTTCTTCAATTGCAGCGAAATTCGGTATGTCTCCTGCGCAGCGGGAGCAGCCTCGACTTCAGAGTTCTCCAGGTCCCAGGGAAGGGGGTATTGGATCAATAATGTGATCGTATGTAGATGTTCTTGCCAGGAATGCTGTCTGAGGGCGGCGTAGAGGGCGATTAAAGCAGGTACGGACCAGGAAATTATGATTTCCTGAAGGGAGCTGGACTGCCGTTGAAGATGGCCTCCCATGGCCAATCACTGCCCGTTATACGCAGGCATGATAAGAACGCGTATGCATGAAACACTAGAACAAGATGCTCGTTGTCGCCATTGTCAGAAACTTCCAATTGGAGGAACTTCACCGATGATTGAATCACCGCTGGAAGTGCCGGAGAGTAAGCACCGGCCAAAGCCACGCGTTCCAATGCGCTCGAGCTCGAAAAGAGCCACCGATTTCAGGTGCAGCTCCCGAAGACTGTACACGGGAGCGTCAATATCTAAAAGCGAGTCCACCGGCGGGGATCCACCACTGAGAAACGCTCGTCGGCGATCTGAATTGTTGCGGAAAGTGTCAATACGCTGGATGGACAGGTTCGGGCACTTGGCAATCAGCGGCGCCACGACGCGCAAAGTGGCGCGCTTAGCCGCAGTTCGTGTAAATGCTCGAACTCGGTTGTAAATCCATCTTCTGAGTAATCCAACTTGGGTGAGGAGATCTCCAGTACCTTTAGGGATATGCAAAGTGCTAAGAGTCGAACCGGCCACGGAGGAGATGGAAACAACAGGGGTCCCAAAATGAGGTTAAGGATGGGCCGTCGGCGGGAAACATGGACATTCAGAGTACGGTGAAGATTCACGACTGATAAATGGCCATCTATCGTTCGCGAATCAGAAGTGGTTTCGTCAGGTATGGATGGACTTACAAAGACGGACGGATCCATAGTACAACATGTCCGTTCCCACAACATTCCAAGCTTTTGAAACAAGACAGAAGGCGAGGAGAAAATCTGTGTGCTCCCGCCACATTTTTAGAGGCGCTGCCTGGATGTCCGCTACATGGTTCGACGCAATCGCAGCAATCATTTCCGCGGGAAGCCGTGTGCTAAGCCTTGGGGCCGAGTTGGAAGAGAAGCTTTTAGACCATGAGTTTCCTACAGCCCTGATCTGAAGTCTATCCCATTTCTCCATCAGGTAGAATCTACGAGAACCAAAGGCAAAGGCATTGTCGTTGCCGGCGAGCTGGGCGATTTTCGCGTTGGTTGCCTGTTGCAGCTCGGATAGCTGTAGAGAGTTGATGAGGAGGAAACGAAGGCTGATCCAAAGGGAGGTTTACATAGGCGGGCCAAGGATACGCAGCATCCAAATCGATATGCACGCCCTCAATTCGGTCAAAATTTCATCGTATTTGACAGAGTCCTATTAATTGACGTGAGACCTCGGAATCCAAACCAGAGGTACGCATACAGATGCAATTTCATGGATGATGTCGAGCAGCTGCCTTGCTTTCTGTTCCATGGAAAGAGAGATAAGAGGCATTGTGAAATTGTGGGTTCACGCGGCGTTTCTGCAATTCGATCCCCGGAAATCACGCAAGGTGTTGGGCAAATATCAATATGTTTCCGTTCAAGCTCTAAACCAGTTCATCAGGCTTCCTCCGGAAGTTCATACTCGCCTAAATCCCCAGATAGAGCCGTGATTTAGACCAGAATTAATGCCAGCTACGGTGGTCAGGCCTTCGCTGGTGCAAACCAGATGAGTGATTGAATGTCTAATAAGTTCGAGATTGTGTCTCAGAGTTGTCTCATCTGATTTTCAGGTCCGGTAGCAATACACGCAAATAAAGGAGACCCCTGATGGAAGGGAGCTAGCTATTCGTACTGCAGCCGGGATTCGAAAGACGGGTACTGAGGCCATGTGAAAATAAATTATTTCCGTGTCTGGTTGGAGAAAAAACACATATAACACGCAAGAATTCATATGGGGAATACGTAGGAGCGAATGGCCAATCAAGCTCAAGGAAACCCTCCACACAGGTCAACTGCCATAATCGTGAGTCAGATGTAGTTCGTTTCTAATGAGGTCGTTCAAACTCATCCGTCCGTCGAACAGGCCAGTGGGTACCGTCTCCATAATTCAATTCGACCGTCAACCCCTGTGCAATGAGTTCGTCGAATTTGGTTAGAACCAGGTCGTCTCGGATCCAACCGTCATCGTCCGAGGGGAGATGCAGTTGGAATAACGACAATTTGGTGGCGTTAGACCCAGCTGGGTTTCGCCGCACACGCAGAAGGTCGAGCAAGTGCATCGCATTGTAATCGGAATCGATGTCAGTCACGCGGAAGATAAGGGTGCAGAGACGAGGGAGCAGTGAAGGGTGCATGGTCAATTGTTTGACCAACTCGGTGCCGTCTTGGTTTACCTCGATATCCAAAGACGTAAGGGACGGAATAGCATGCAGACAGTCTATGAAGTCCCTTCCCACGTATCCATATTCAGTGGCGAGGTGTTCAAGTGTGCAGGATGAACGTGCAAGAAATGAGGTGAGGTTCAAAATATCCGGCATCGCCAATCTGCGCAAGCCAGGCAGTTTTAAAGACTCCAACGCGTACATAGCAGGTGCCGGGTAGCCGGTAAGAATGAGGGATTGGAGGCAAGGAGCCGTCGTCATCGGCGGGCTGGGGGAGAACGGGTCTTCTAGAAGGTCTAGATAAGTTGTGAAATGCAAAAGCTGGGGAAGCTGGGTTAATATATCGAACAGAGTCTGGACTGTAATGCGCTGGAGTTCAACACTTGTCAACAACGGGTAGCGCTCGGGATGCGCTACCCAACCTGATCCTACGAGCATGGCAAGGTCGCATAGGATAGGGGTGTCTTCAAAAGTAGAAATCAAAGATTCGGGGGCATCCGCGCCCGGGCTATCTAAAGCAAGGCGTCGAAGACGCGGAAGGTGGATATAATTTTGTTGAAGAAAGCGGAAATCTGCGCAAGAAAGCTCGAGCTCGAGGCGATCGAGTCGTGTAGAAATTGAGGGGATGAGTGAGAGTATCTGCAAGGGCAGTGCCTTGTGTGATGAACGGAGGGTTAAAGAAAGCGGACGTGCTTTCGCGCGTGAGAACCATGCCTCAAGCAACGGATGCGCTCCATCATTGGGAAGCTCTCGAAATAACACCAAATCATAGTCCCAGATGGAGGTAAAGGCAAGATCCACAGAACTCCAAAGCTCGGGTGTCGACAGGGCAATATCCCTCCATTGGCCACAGATCTGCGCTAGCGTGAGCGGGGGCATATGAACGGAAGGTCGGACACGTCCGTGGCTGGGGAGGCACTCGACAAAAATTCGGGCCATAATCTCCGTGGGAAGAGTGAGGACCGGGTATACGATGAGGAACAGTTTCATCTCCAGTTCGCGTTGTTGTGTCTCGAGCGCAGCGAGGGATGATTGTTGACGAAGAATGACCGATTTGATTTCATCCAAGTTTACTCGCAGCTGCGTAGATGAAGAATCATTGCTTCCCTCAGTCTCCATGGAGGCTCTGGTAAAAGTCTCATACCTCGCTCTTAGAAGGATCGTGACCCAGGAGAGCCATCGGAGAAGATCTGACGAGGGAGTCGGCACCGGCTTCTAAGGGGTAGGAACCAAGCTGCCCAACATTGGAATGGCCGCATTTCTCGCAGATGTGGGTCATGCTAGTGGGAGTCAGCAAGGAGCGCGACTGCGTGACATCGTCACCGTGACATCCCTTGATCCGCCTGCTCCGCTTTGGCTTCGAGCGCTTTCAGCTCCGACCACGCTCTCTATCTTGGTTCCTGCGTACTATCTTCGCTTAATCGCTCTGCATTTCTTCTCTAGTAACTATGCGGTCCTTCGAAGACCCCGCCGTCACAACGCTCAGGCAAGAGAGACAACGGCCAGCACAAGCCATGGAGTACTGGGCCTTGCATGCGTTCCCGTTTGGACGCGTTCCTGAGTAGATCTTGTGCGCTATCTGGTGTGTCTCGAGCACAGTTTCACGTACGAACCCTTCTAATGTGAATGTCGCGTCCCTTGAATATCTTTCTTCCTCCTTGAGATAAACGCCGTTGGGCGCTAAAGCTTCCTACATCCCCCATGTGCTTGGAACTTCTGGCTGGAGAACTACTCTATGTTCCCCGTCTCCCGTACCGCCGCCTGAACAGAATCCCTCCTCCCATTCTCTCCGGACGTGATACCATTTCTGTGGAGTCGCGCTGGGCCTCAAGGTCCCCGATATGCTGGATGTATGCGCTCTTATTTTCCACGATCGGTTTCCTGAGTCGTTTTTTACGTGTGAGGTTGCAAGATCACCAGCCTCGGATGCTCGGACGAATAACAGGCGCATAAATCCAGGATAAAAGCACATCGTTCTCAATCTGTGATATGCATTGCTGGATGTATGCGCGCCTTTCCTGGTCCTCCCTCGTGGGCGTTCGGTTTCCTGGCTCGAACCCGAGTTCTGGAGGTATGTGCTGTCACTTTTTATGCTCTTGTTCCCGTCTGACCCCGGCTTGTGATTCAGGCGCTCGTCGTCTCGAGTGTACTTTTATCGTGGATATATGCACCCTTCCTCATGAGAGGTTTTTCTACCAGCTATCCTGATGTGGGTTAATCTTCATGGGTGACATTCCCTGCGTTCGTATGCTGGATGTCTGCGTCCATTTTTCGTGCACGTTGGGCGTCAGTCGTCTCGAATCCTATCGGTGTTGCCTGTTACGTTCCTGGTGAGTATCTCCCTTCGAATTCGCGTAGCATCTAATCTTCTGTGGTTAATCCGCACGCGTGCTTTTAGTCCCAAAGCTCGGCGCGGATCCCCCTGTTCTGTGGTGGTAAGTAAACCTTCTCCGAGAAGCCCTCTGTTGATTCTCAGAGCATGATTTTTTGGCGTGTCGATTTCCCTGGCTAAGCTCGGTTACACATTCCTTCGCCTGTCCGTCATCATCACTCTTTTACAGCCAGCTCGCTCATCGACATGCCATCTACGGTTTTATACGCCCACTTCTCGTGCACGCTTGGCTTGTCGGTGAGTATTTCTCTCCGAGTTCGCCAGTAATCTATTGTTCTATGGTTCATCCGCATGCTTCTAGACCCGAACCCGACGCGGATCCCCGGCTCTCCACTGGATTTGTCAGAGAGAAGCCCTGGAACATAATTTCCTCGTGAGGGCTTCTCACTTGATGTCGGTGATACTTCAACTCATTCATTGACATGCCATTTGCAGGTTTATACGCCTACTTCTCCTGCAAGTCTGCTCTGCTCTTCTGTAAGCACTCCTCTTCTTCGAGTTCGCCTGGAATCTAATGTTCTGTACGCCATCCACATGGTTCCAGACCCAACTTCGACGCGGATCCTGTTCTGAATATATATGTAAGCGTCATCAGAGAACGATCTCTTTTTCTCGGCGATATTCACGTCGATTTCCCTGCTGACGTCGGTTGCACATTCCTTCGCGAGTCCCTTGTCATTGGCGGAGTCATTCATTGACTTTATACGCCCACTCTTGCGCGTCGCCCGTCGTCTGGACTCTGCTCCGCTTGTCTATGAGTATTCCTCTTCGCCCGGAATCTAATGTTCAGGGTTCTGTGGGTTATGAGCATACTTCTAGACTGTGACGCGCATTCCTGGTTCTATGCTGGATAAAGAAAGGTAAACCTGCTCAGAACAGCCCTCTTTGTACTCAGAGCATGGTTCCCTCGTTCCCGGCGACCATCGGTGAAGCCCCGAGTCTCCTGCGGTTACTCATTTTATCTGTGGTTTGATATGTTCCCTGCCCGACTCTGCTTGCTCGTCGGTGAGTTTTCGTCTTCGAATTTGCCTGCAATCTATCTAATGTTCTGTAGTTTATCCGCATGCTTCTACACCCCCAATTTCTTACTTCTTCAGCGAACTCTCCCTCTTCGGCGATGTTCGGTCTTGATTTATTCCGCTGACGTCGGTTCGCGTCCTCCTCAGTCATGCGCACACACTTTAAATGCCGGCTAAGGTATTCATTCCCGTGTCACTGCGGATGTTAACGGCGCCACTCTCAGACTCACACTCGTTCCGTGCCTCTCTCATAACAAGTCAAGCACTGAGGTTTCAAATCCCCGCTTCAATTCCGGAGTCGTACCCGACAAACAGACAGCGTTGTATGGTTCAAATGCGCGCCACAGGCATTTCTAACAGCCGGGACTTAGCCGAGTGTGAGTGGCGTCGGGGGCTGATCCCCGTCACTCTAGGAAGGAAGGCTGCCGTCCCCACCGCATTCGTCATGTGCTCTTTGTTGGCGTTAGTGCCAGAATAGGCAACCCGGCATCATGGCCGAGGTAACGAGTCGTAACGAGTCAGAGAACGAGTCAGTAGAACACAGGAGAATACAGGAGAATATTACAGAACATTCTAGTTACAATGGACAATTTAGTATATAAGTAGCTCAGATTCTATATATTGCTCAAGCGTTTGCAGAGCTCAGCCAAATGCTAATCTATTCTTGGATTCTACACCTAAACTCCGTCTGATTCCATAAGAAATTACAACACTCTTCCTCTGTACCGGCGTCCATTCCATCCGCCAGTCGCCCGCCTTCTCCGGGAGATTTTCAAGAACCCTTCCCTTGACTTTCGGAATCGAACTTAGTACGCGCTCTGATTGGGAATCGAAGTACTCGCCAACTCTGATTGATTCTGCTGCGCATACACACGTCTGTTTAGACGAACCGCGTCGGATCCTTAGACGAACAGCGTCGGATACTTCGGCGAACACCGAGCTTTTTTTTTTCTTTGTTGTCTCCGGTTGCAGCGCTTGACGTCGGTTCCCTTCCTCTCTGCTTCTTCGTGATCGTCCCTGCCTTCGTTTCTATAGATTTATTTATATACTGTAGGGAAGCCGACGTCCGCAGCCGTCCCAGCCGTAGTTTTTCTTAGCAGTATGTACCTGTACCCGCCACGTTACAGTACCTGTTAACTTCCCGCCAAGTTACAGATACTTCTCAGTTCTGCCCGCCCACGCTCGCGACTTCTCCGGGTGATTTTCAAGACCCCTAACTATTTCAGCGCAGGCTCTGATTGATTCTGCCGCGTCGTTTTCTAGACGAACGCGCATCACCGCATCGCGTCCTTGGAATCCGACGGGGCTAAGTAGTGCGATGTTCGCGTGTCGGTCTCAGCGCGCTGAATCTTTTGTTTTCCTTCGATCTCAATGATACTTACTGAGTCTTATCCTATCAGACTCATTAACTTTCTGAAGACCGCCTGCCATCATACACTGCTTTCCCTGCTTCTGCAAAAAGCCCCAAACAAATCCACGATGTCCCTGCATCATTGTGGGACGGTGTCGAATTTTTGGGGGTTGTCACGGTCCAATGTGGCCAGTGTCAGGACCCTGGATTATGCCTTTGTAAGTGGAATACTGAGTTCGGACAAGATTTTCAGAAAATTTCGGGCAAAAAAAAACGAAAAGTGACCGTATTTGCGAAATAAGCGTTTTGGCACCCTCAGAAACCGTGGGAACGAAAAAAAAAGTTCGGACATTTCTCAGAATTTTGCCCGTTTTCAGTATCCGACCTCCAATGAGGTAAACCAGGGTCCTCCCATGTCAAAGTGTCGAATATGTTCAACATGTCACGTGTCACCCCCCCTGTCGAATTGAATGTAATAGTACAGTACACAGGAAGCACGAGCGCAAGGTGGTTGTTTTAAGTGTCAGACACTTCCAACTGGAGGAATTTCACCGATGATTCAAAATCACTGTCGGGAGTGCCGGAGAGTAAACGCCGGCCAAAGCCACCCGCTCCAATGCCCTCGAGCTCGAGAGGAGCTATCGTGATTGCTCCTCCGTAAGCTTACCTTCCTTGAGGTTCAGTTCCCGAAGATTGTACAAGGGAGCATCAATATCTGAGAGCGGGTCCCCGGGCGGAGGTCCACTACTGCGGAACACCTGGAGGACCTGAATAGTTTTGGAAATTGTCGATATGCAGGATAGAAAGCTTCGGGCACTTGGAAAGCAGCGGCGCTACCATGCACAAATTCGCACAGCTCAACCGCACTTCCCGTAAATGTTCAAAATCCCTTGGAAATCTACCCTCGGAGTAATCCAAGTCCGGGGAGATGTCAAGCACCACTAGTGACGTGCATTGCATTAAGAGTCTGACCAACCACTGACGAGGTGAGAATTCCATGGGTCCCAGAATGAGGTCAAAGATCAGCCGTGGGCCGCAGACATCCTCATTGAGGGTGTGTCCAAGATTCATGACGGAATCTGTTACGTTCTCGGATCAGAAGTGGTTTCTTCAAATACAGTGAATGAACTTACGAAGACGGATGCATCCGCGATACAACATGTCCTTGCCTGCGCTGTTCCAAGCTTTTGAAACAAGGCAGAGGAAATCTGTCTGCTCCGCCAATTTTTTCGCGGATCAGTGTGGGCAGTGTCCGCTATGTGTTTCAGGCAATCACTATAATCAGTTCGGCAGGAAGCCTTATGCTATTCCCAGGGGCCGTCGAGGGGGGGGGGGGGGAGGGTCGCTTGGACCACGTGTTGCCTCCAGCCCTGATCTGAATCCTATCTCATTTCTCCATCAGATAGAGTCTACGAGAACCAAAGGCAAAGGTATTGTGAGCTGGGTGATTTTCATGTTGGGTGCCTGTTGCAGCTCGGATAGTTGTAGAGTAGAGTTGATGAGGAGGAAACGAAGGCTAATTCTGAGATAAGCACGACGCAAGGCACGAGCGGCTTGTGCGTATCAGAGGATAAGATAAAGAGAAGGCGAGAATGGGTAGTGGTACGCGACCGTGACATCGGTCACTTCTTATCGTGACCGCGTACCACCATACGCCGTTCACGCCTCTTTTTCTGTTGTATCCGTACCTCCCTATACATACTTGCACGACACCCCAGCATGACCAGCAGAGTCGCAGGACCGTCCAGTGGAACCCCAGCTCCGAATCAACCTCCGCCCAGAACGAAAAAGACTCACACGTCCTCAGGCGTCATCAAGGCGTTAAAAGCCCTCCCATCCGCCTTGAAACATACCAAAAACTCAGCCATCGAGGCCAGGAACGCTGAAAGGAACCTGAAACACGCTAAACACCTTGAACAACCCGCGAACTATTCCGACGCATCAGACGAGGAGTCCCTCATTACGGTGTCAGATGCCGAATCTTCCCCGACCTCCCGTCTATATAAGATCATCGAAGCCCTGTCCCCCAAGTCGGCCAAGAACGTTATACAAATATTTATGAGTACAGCAGGGAAGGAGAAACGCGCGAGAGAAGAAGACGTGGAGTCAGATGGCAGAAAGTCGGCCAAAAAGTTGCGCGAAGAAATTGCGCTCCAGCCGGGTATGAGCCTCCCCGTTTCTTTCCACCCACTCGTCTACGATCTACGAGCCCACAACATCTACTTGCCCCTTTCCCTATTCACCTCCCCGAGCTTGGAATTAATCACTTCCTCTTCCGCGACCCTCACCACAAGAAAACTAAACGCGTTGATCCTCGGGGGGAAGCAGCCTATCGTGCTCGACATAGAGGCCTTCGAGAGAAACCACCTCAGGGAGACCAATCTCGACCGCACGCAGTGGATAGAGGCCGTGAGAAACTACGTCTCATTCATCGAGGAGGCTACCGGCATAGACTCCCCAGAGAGTACGCGTTGGAACGCCCATTTCGGCCATTTCGAACACGTGGAAAAGGCCCAAGAGAACTTCCGCGCCATCCTCGCTACCGATGTGCATCTAAGACAAAAATACCTGTCCCTCCCTTTCCGCTTCGACCCCATCGTCTACGCCCACGAACTCGACCAAGCCGTGACGGAGATGCGCATGCAGCGGATGGAGGAGCGTCTGACGGGGTCATCCTCCTCCCATCACGCTGGAGGTCGCGGAGGCAACTCTAGCAGCGCTAGCGGCGGCGCACGTGGCGGACGCAGCGGAGGCGCTTGCAGAGGAGGCGGCGGCCGTGGGGGGGGCCAGCTCCCTTTCATAATGGCAACGGCGGCGACGCGCCGCCCGCCGTCTGCCTCCTCTGTGCCAGGCGCGGCCACTTCTGGAATCAGTGCACAGCAACCCATTTCGAGGATAACACCACCCCCGTCTTTGGCGTCAAACGCAACAACAACGTTTGTGCGATTCAATCCAGCCAGACATTATGCCGGGCTTGGAACGCAAAGGGCGCAGGAGCCGTCTGCACACACGACCCCGCCGCACGTGCCCACCGCTGCACCTTCTGCGGTGCCAACCACCACGCCTTCAGCTGGTCCTGCCGCCACAACCCACCCAATTGATCAGTCGTGCCCCGCTACCTCTTTCTTGAAATCATTGGACTTCCTTGCCCGCTCACCATTCCACGACGAAATACTCAATCGAATCACCACGCCATACAATGCCGACGTCTTGGATTCTTTCTTGAACAAACACAATCTCGCAGAGACCTACCCTTCCCTCGTCCATAACCTTCGGCACGGTTTCCCCATGGGCGACTTCCCGGAACTGCACAAGACAGTAATCTTCCAAAATCACCCTTCGGCGGCAGAACACCAGGACTTTATCGACGACTACCTCGCAGAAGAGGTCGACGCACGGAGGATGAGCGGCCCTTTCTCCCAAGCCAAGACAGAGACAATCCTCAAAGGACCTTTCCAATGCTCCCCTATCATCATCTCCGTGCAGCCACAGGGCCTCGACGAGCCAGACAAGCTCCGTCTCTGCCGACACTTGTCCAAAGGCAACAAACATTACCCTTCCACTAATTCTTACGTCGAGAAGGACAAATTCCCCACCAAATTCGGCATGGCATCTGAGGTCGCAGAGATTGTGAGTCGCCTTCTTACTTTATTCTTACCTTATTCTCTTCACGGGGCTTACCTTACTCTTCTCTTACCTTACCCACTTTCCCTTACCAACCCGTTCTTCATCCCCGAATGCGTGCCCTTACCCTTTCCCTTATCTTATCTTACCTTTTACACTTTCTTCCGCATCTCGCGCGTCCTTACATATTCTTCCCTTCCCTTCCACTTATCTTTTTTCCCCTTAACTTACCCTTCCTTCAATCCGGCGACTTACAAACTTATCTTATCCCAGATCTCCAATGCACCTCTGGGCGCCCAGGCGATGGTCCTCGACATCGCAAAATTTCACCGCACCTGTCCAATACGACCAGACGATAAACGGTGGTTCGTTCTACAAGGACCGAAAGGTTTCTACATCGAGCATAATTGCCCTTTCGGCTGCTCTTCTTCCAGCAGCAATGCAGGATCCATTGCCATCGCCATCGTAGACATTTGGAAACATGAAGGTGTTACGCCGGTAAACCGATACGAGGACGACTTTCTTCCTTTCCGTTACCCACTCACCTCCATCACCGATGCACCCCCTGGACCCGCTCGCTATTCCTACCCCTATGATCGGGAGCAGGCGTTGGAGCTGATCCACGACATTGGCACGCCGTGGCACCCCCTCGACAAGAAGGGGCAAGATTTTCATGACACGGCCCCATACATCGGCTTCATATTTGACATCGCAGGAAAGCGCGTATTCATAGCAGAGGAAAAGCGCGAGAAGTTTTTTGCAACGGGTACAGGACTTCGTCAAGAAATTTAGGTACTCCTCCTGCCAAATTCGAGACATTGACACAATCCACGGATCCCTCTGCCACATCACGTTCATTATTCCCCTCGGCCGTTCCCACCTCCCGGGCCTATCCAACTTCTCCGCCTCCTTCAAAGGCAACACTTTCTCAAGACGACACCCTCCGCACTCGCTCTGGTCAGACCTCAAGTGGTGGGAGGACACCCTTTCATGCACCAATATCTTGTGCCCCATTACCGCGCATGGTCCTCTCTGCAACCATCGCATCTATGTGGATGCTTCCACCGACTGGGGAATAGGTATACTTCTCGATGGATGCTGGGACGCGTGGTGCGGGATTGGCGACTGGAACTCGGGCACTCGTCACATCGGATGGCGCGAGACCATTGCCCTCGAGCTAGTGATCTATGCCATCGAGGAAGCGGACCTCCATGACGCTTACTTACTGGTCCACTTGGACAATCAAGGAGTCATAGGCGCCTTCGACAAAGGCCGCAGTCGAAACTTCGAGATGAATCTCTCGATTCAGCGTTCTCACTGCGTGCTTGCCGCGCGCAACGTTACCCTTAGCCTCTCTTACATACCTTCGGCTCAAAACCCCGCGGACCCTTTATCGTGCGGCGCATTAGGCGCCCAGGCATCACGTCTTCACTCCAGTTTCCATCTTCCCTTAGACTTTATCCCTTACTTTCGGCATGTATAAGTTCGTAGCAACTTATCTTACCCCTTTCTTGACCCCGAGTCCCTAAACTGACTGCGAGCAGATTCAAATATCCTGGCGCCCCGGCGACAGCATCATCATCACCACAAACGGCGCCTACGGCCACCCACGTGTCTCAAGCGACAACAAGACATCTTACGACAGAGCGAGATCGCGTGCCGCCCGCAGCAGCCACGGACGCGGGAAACACTCCCGCAGCGCCTCCGCTTCCCCGTCTTTCCAGGGGCTTCACCAGGTCAGCTGATCTGGGCCCCGCACCATGTAGACCAGCAGTTGCCGTCCCACTTCCCATTGCCACCGTCACAGCCTCTGCAGCCACGAAACCTAAGCCGAAGCCGCAAAAGCCTCGACCAGGACGCGAAATACAGAACAACCACTTGCGGCCACATGTGCTCGCCGAGGACCGTCTGCACGCCTGGAAGTCCCCGTTTGCACTGGAGCACGACACCACCTTCCAACGAGAATTACCTTCAGACGTAGTGGAGAAAACTTACGCCACCCTCTTCGCGTCCTTCGCGGGTCCCACACAATCCAATTACGGGGCAGGATTGCTACGCTTCCAGCAATTCTGCGACGCCCACAATATCTCAGAGCGTGCTCGGATGCCAGCCTCCCATTTCCTCCTTGCTGCCTTCATTGCCCAACACATCGGTACCGTTGGCGGAGGTACCGTGAAGTCCTGGATGTCCGGCATCAAGGCTTGGCACAACCTCAACGGAGCGCCCTGGGAAGGAGACGATAGATGGGTTGAACTTGCCAGACATACCGCCAACAAAGAGGGCACAGCCTTCAAATGAGCCCAACGGGGCCCGATTACAGTCGAACACATGCGCGCCCTCCGAGCCGCCCTCGATCTCTCCCGCCCTTTCGATGCCGCCATCTGGTCTGTCGCTACTGCGGCCTTCTGGGGCTGCCGCCGCTTAGGCGAGCTCACTATCCCTTCCGCCAAAAAATACGACCCCAAACTACACATCTCGCACGGCGCGCTCATCAAACGCATCCGCCCCGACTCCTCCACTCCCGCCACGGCTGTCCCGCTTCCATGGACCAAGTCTACGCGCGAACGCGGAGGAATGCTTACCCTCACCGATCGCGACGATGAACTCTGCCCTTCCAAAGCCCTCGCCAACCACTTGCGCATAAATGAACGAGTTCCCACCAATGCCCCCCTGTTTGCCTTTCAGAACAGCAATAACTGGTCCCCCATGATCAAAGACTGGTTCATGGACCGATGCAAGCCCATCTGGAAAAACACAAACCTCCTAGCGGTTTTCGGTCACAGTTTCCGCATCGGAGGATCGACCGAGCTCCTCCTCGCGGGCGTGCCATGCGACATCGTCGCGGCGCTTGGGGGCTGGACTTCGCTCACTTTCCTACTTTACTGGTGAAAAATCGAACACATAATCCCGATGAACATTGGAAAGGCTTACAATCAGCAGAAGCTGGCCGACGTCGCACAAGCTTTTGAGGCTTTCCGCGTAGCCAATGGAATAGCTATCCTCAGCGCAGATCACGAGTTCTAATCCCTTACCGCCGGGCTACTTTTCTTATCCTTTACAACTACTTGTCTTCCCTTACCACCAATAAAACTTCCCTTACCATGTCTTCCGATCCCGAGCTCCAGCTCCTGTGGGGTAAGCCGGCGGCGCGCCGCAGGCGCGTCACCAACTGTGGGTGAGCTTACGCTCTGGGTGGTAGAGTTGGTGACGCGCCTTCAGCGCGCTTTGCTGTCTCCCCTGACGCTCAGAGCCCGTACGGTCCGCTACTCACCGTTTCCCCTCGTGGCGGCGCGAAGGGCGACCCCTCATCGCCTCCACGCAGCCCGCCGCAGGCAGACGAGTCAGCGAGCCTACGGCTCTTCCCCCACACCATGAAACGGAGAATCCACCGTTTCGTGCCCTTCCTGTCACCCCACGATTAGTGGTAGCCGTTATCTTATCCAACGGGAGGTTTATAATTACATAAGCGGGCCAAGGATACGCAGCATCCAAATCGATATGCAGGCCCTCAATTTTGGTCAAGGTTTCATCGTATTTGACAGAGTCCTATTGATTAAAGTGAGACCTCTGAATCCAAACCAGAGGTGCACATACAGATGCAATTTTCTGCTGTAGAGCAGCTGCCTTGCTTTCTGTTCTATCGAGAGAGAAACAAGAGGCATTGTGGGTGGTCCACGCGGCGTTTCTGCAACTCGATTCCCAGCAATCACGGAAGGTGTTGGACAAATATTAACATTTGTCCGGTCAAGCTCTAAACCAGTTCATTCTTCCTCCGGAAGTTCATGCTAGCCTGATTCCCCAGATAGAGCTGTGATTTAGACCAGAACTAATGCCAGCTACGGTGATCAGGCTTTCGTCGGTACAAACCTGATGAATGATTGAAACGTCTAATACATTGAGGATTGCGTCTCAGAGTTGTCCCATCCAACCTTCAGATCCGTTAGCAACACACACACAAGAAGGGAGACCCCTGATGGAAGGGGCTACTTGTACTGCAGCCGGAATTCGAAAGACGGGTGCTGAGGGCTATGTGAAAACAAATTATTATTTCCGTGTCTGGTTGGGGGAAGAACATATATATCACGCAAGAAGTCGTGTGGGGCATGCGTAGGAATCAAGCTCAAGGAAACGTCCCACACAGGTCAACTGCCATAATCGTGAGTCAGATGTAGTTCGTTTCTAATGAGATCGTTCAAGCTCACCCGTCCGTCGAACAGGCCAGTGGGTACCGTCTCCATAATTCAATTCGACCGTCAACCCCTGTGCAATGAGTTCGTCGAATTTGGTTAGAACCAGGTCGTCTCGGATCCACGAGTCATCCTCCCGATCTTCCCAGGGCAGATACAGCTGGAATAACGACAATTTGGTGACGTTAGGGCCGGCTGGATTCCGCCGCGCACACAGAAGGTCGAGTAAGGGCATGGGATTGTAATCGAAATCGATGCCAGTCGCGCGGAGGGAAAGGGTGCAGAGACGAGGGAGAAGTGACGGGTGGATGGCTAATTCTTTGACGAAGTTGTCAATGTCTCTGTTTCCGTATAGCTCGATATCCAAGGTCGTGATGGACGGAATGGCCTCCAGACAGTCTATGACGTCGCTGTCCGTGTATGGTGCGTATTCAGTGGCAAGGTGTTCAAGTACGCAGGATGAACGTGCAAGGAATGAGGTGAGGTTGCGAATATCCGGTATTGCCAATCGGCGCAGGCGAGGCAGTTTCAAAGACTGCAACGCGGTTCTGGTAATAGTTGCCGGGAAGCCGGTAAGAATGAGGGATTGGAGGCAAGGAGCCGTCGTCACCGGTAGGCTGGGGGGCATCGTCGAATTTAGATGAGCTGTGAGACGCACGAGCTGGGGAAGCTGGTTTAATACATCGAACAAGGTTTCGACTGACATGTCCTGGAATTCAATGCTGGTCAACAACGGGTAACGCTTGAGACGCGGTACCCAAGCTGGTCCTACGACTCCGAGAATAGCAAGGTCACACAGGGTAGGGGCGTCTTCAAAAGGAGAGAACAAGGATTCGGCGGTATCCGCGTCCGAGCTATCCAAAGCGAGATGTCGAAGACGCGGAAGGGGGATGGGATTTTCTCGAAGATAGCGGAAATCTAAGGGAGAGAGTCGGAGCTCGAGGCGATCGATTTGTGAAGCAATCGAGGGGATGAGTGAGAGTATCTGCAGGGGGAGTTCCCTGTGCGATGAACGGACCGTCAAAGAAAGCGGACGTGTTTTCGCGCGGGACAATCACGTCTCAAGCAATGGAAGCGCTCCATCATTGGGAAGTTCTCGATATAATGCTGGATTACCCTCCCGAATTGAGGTAAAGTCAAGATCGATAGCGCTCCAAAGCTCGGGCGTCGAGAGGGCAATGTCCCTCCATTGGCTGCAGAGCTGCGCTAGAGTGAGCGGGGGAGTATGAGCAGAAGGCCGGACACGTCCGTGACTGGGGAGGGTCTCGACGAAAACGCGGGAAATGATTTCTGGGGGAAGTGTAAGAACTGGGTATACGACGAGGGACAGTTTCATCTCCAGCTCGCGTTGTTGTGTCTCGAGCACGGCGAGGGATGATTTTTGACGGAGGATGGCCAATTTGATTTCGTCCAAGTTTACTCGCAGCTGCGTAGGTGAAGAACCATCGCTTCCCTCAGTCTCGACGCCGGTCTGGTAACAAGTATCATACCTCACTCGTAGAAAGATCGCGACCCAGGAGAGTCATCGGGGAAGATCTGACGGGGGAGACACCTGTTTCTGAGGGGTAGGAACCAAGCTGCCCAACATTAGGATGGCCGCATTCCCCGCAGATGTGGGCAAGATGTGGGTCATGGTAGCAGCGCAATTGTGTGGCATCGTCACTGTGACATTCCTTGATCCGATCACTCCGGCTTCACGCACTATTTTTCTGTACTCTCTTTGTCCAATCGCTCTGCATTTCTTCACTAGTAACTATGCGGTCCTCTAAGAACTCCGCCATCACAAAGCTCAGGCAAGAGAGACAACGGCCAGCGCAAGCCATGGAGTAGTTGCTGGGCCTTTGCATGCGTTCCCGTTTGGACGCGTTCCTGAGTGGATCGGGTGCGTTATCTGGTGCGTCTCGAGCACAGTTCCGCACATGAACCCTTCTGATGTCGAATGTCGCGTCCCTTGAATATCTTTCTTCCCCCTTGAGATAAGCGCTATTGGGCCCCAACGCTCCCTGCATCCTCCATGTGCTTGGAACTTCTGGCTGGAGAACTACTCCATGTTCCACGTTTCCAGCACCAACGCCTGACCGGAATCCCTCTTCCCACTCTCTCCGGATGTGATACCATTTCTGTGGAGTCGCGCTGGGACCCAAGAGCCAGGTGCTCGATATATGCCGTCTTATGTTCCATGGTCATTTCCTGAGTCGTTATTCAGGTCCGGAGTTGCAGGATCACTGGTAGCAAATACTCGGACGAAGAAAACGTACATATAAGAGCGCAGCGTTCTCGATCTGTGACATGCCTTGCTGGGTGTATGCGCGTCTTTCCTAGTCCCTCCTCGTGGGCGTTCGGTTTCTTCTGTCGAACCCATGTCCTGGAGATATGTGTTGTTATTTTCGATCCTCTTGTTCCAGTCTGAACTAGCGTTGTGATTCAGGCGGTCGTCGTCTCGGGTGTACTTTATCCACAATTATCTTGAGGTGGGTTATTCTTCATCGGTGACGTTCCCGGCTTTCGTATGCTGGATGTATGCGCCCACTTCTCGTGTACGGTGGACGTCTCGAAGCCTATCGGTGTTGTCCATCACGTTCTTGGTCAGCATTTCTCTTCGAATTCGGGCGGGATCTAATACTCTGTGGTTCATCCGCATGCTTCTAGACCGCAATTCGACGTGGATTCTCCTGTCCTGCGGTGGATAATTAAAGCTTCTCAGAGAGGTCTCCTTTTGATTCTCAGAGCATGATTTCTTGGCGTGTCGATTTCCCTGGCTGAGCTCGGTTATACATTCCTTCGCCTGTCCTTCATCATCATTCTTTTACAGCTTGCTCGCTCATCAACATGCCATCTGCGGTTTTATACGCCCACTTCTCGTGCACGTCTGCTTCGCTTGGCTTGTCGGTGAGTATTCCTCTCCGAGTTCGCCAGTAATATAATGTTCTGTGGTTCATTCGCATACTTCTAGACCCGAACTTGGCGCGGATTCCCGGTTCTCTACTGGATATAAGCGAATCTTCTCAGATAGAAGCCATGTCTTGATTCTCAGAGCATTCTTTTCTCGTGAGGGTTTCTCGTTTGACGTCGGTGACACTCCTCATTACCTTTGCAGCGAATTTGACGGTTTTATACGCCCACTTCTCGTACACATTTGCGCCGTTTGCCCTTGAGTATTCATCTTCGAAATCGCCTAGAATCTGATCTTCTGTGGTTCAACCACAGGCTTCTGACCAGAACTTGGATGCGGATCCCTCGGTTCTGTTCTGGATATATACAAGCCCCGTTTTCCTTCTTCTCAGCGAATGATCTCCCTAGCTTTTTCGGCGATGTTCGGCCTCGATTTCCCCGGCTGACTTCGGTTCGCGTGGCCTTAATCATCTACGACTGACTCATAATTTAAATGCGGGCTAACGATTCATTCCTGTACATCCCATCTGTCACTGTGAGGAAAGCTGCCGTCCCCACCGCCTTCGACATGTGTTCTCTCTTCCGCGCGCCCATCCATTCCGTTCCGGCTTCCCCGGGGGATTTTCAAGAATCCTTCCCCTTCGGAATCATATGTACTTCCACTGATTGATTCTGCCGCGCGTAGACGGGCGGTGTGGGATCCTTCGGCGACCGCCGGGCATGTTTTTTTTTCTCGTCAATTTCTTCGGCTGCAGCACTTGACGTCGGTTCCCTTCGCCTCTCCTTCATGATCGTCCCTGCGACTAATTCCTTTATATAGATTTATATAACATCTGTGGGGAAGCTGCCGTCGGCACGCCGTGCCCGGCGTATTCGTTATGCCTCTGCTTAGGCGTCGAATTGCATTCCGAGCTCGTAATTAGTTGACCGACGAAAGTTAAAAATGTTGCCGTATGCAGACTGGTACTTCTTGCCGGCGCCTCAGGCGAATCCAAGTAATCATAACCAAGGTCAATATTAATGCAACACCTGGGAGGACAACAGCTGCAAACGTTCTAACGACTTGTACAGTGTGAGTGGTGTACCGGTAACATTGGGTCTTCCCAAGAAAGTTTCTCTTTGGCCTAGCACCGGGTTCGACTCCCGGCTCACGCATGTATGATAATGGCATTGCTTTATTTTGCAGCGGCTTTTAATTTTTATTCGCGCAGTCCGGATTATTATCCCAATGTTTGAGTTTCCAGCAATGGGGATTCATAGTCCAAATCGTAGTCATCATATAGATAGTTTATGAATTTCCAACGGCAGCTCAAAAAAGTCATAAACATCCACGAGGCCAAGGGACTCAGAATCGACAGGCGCTGCAGGCGGAAAAATCACCCGGCGCGAGTTCGCGTAAAACCGCGACAAAATCAAGCGTCTAATGGGGAGTGTTCCTGAATATCACCGGGAAAAGTGATCAAATTGGATGGCAGGCGGAATAGTCTAAGGAACTGTTGGCGGGTCCTCCAGGGATCGGTAGCCCCAAGTTGCTGCTCGCCCATCGTTATATAAATTGAATGCTTTCTCTCTCCACCAGCCGCCGAAACGCAAAATGGTACCACAGATTTGTGTATTTAACAGCGCAGCGCCCCCTCCCCGATTTAAATTTCCGAATTTCGTTCATAAATGCAGCCGACAGGTGGCTCAGAAGTAGAGCATCTGATTTTGCACAGCCACGATCGCTCGTCTTGTTGAAAATTCAAAATCTGGGCGATGGTGATTAATTTCACATCCCGATTTCCTTATCTTCCACCCAATCCTTCCTTCCTTCCCCAACTGCCAAAAATTAGTTGCAACTTCTGACGATCACATATTGAAACTCCAATCCCTGATAGGGGTCTAGTCTTCAAGTTTCCAATCCTCCCAATCTAACGATGATCTCAGTCCCCCTCGTGCCATTGCAAGATGACAGCATTCAAGAACGCCATCAAGGAAGAAGAACGTCAGATGCTCAGGAGACAGGGCGTATCCAACGCCAAGCACCCAACGACGCATGTTGATTTATTGGTTGTACCATGGAGGTTGTGGGCTGTTGTGGGGTTCGATATTCATCTGATGGTCGGCTGCTGACCCGAACGTCGAGAAGACATCGCTTCGCGAATCGTCGGAGGGGGAACCGCCGGAGGTAGTGTGCTGACCAGCCCTGACCAGTAGTGCTGCCAACTCGGCAGCCACTCATACCGAATATCGGCACGAGAAGACCGCATACGAACGTCGGCACCAGCAGACATCGCTTCGTCCTCATCGTCGGAAGCACGTCCTGGACCAACAATGGAAACATCCAATAGTCCCCCTCGATTCCCCAAATACGATTCAAATTTCTATACTACATGTGATATGTACATTGGCATTGGCGCGCCATCATGATGCGCAACAGCAGCAAGACCGACCTGCCTCCTTTCCTCCCCCCCCCTCCAACCGACCTTCCTCCCTCCTTCCAACCAGGCTAGGCTAGGCGTCTGCATCGGAACGAGTTCCAACCAGACGTGTGAATCGGAACTAGTAGTAGTCCCGACGCGATACAGATATCATACAGTACATCGAATAAATGAGCGATAGAAAGGGGTTGTGTGTTGCTTGATGATGTACATTCTAAATGAGGGTGGCCCTGGTCCTGGCTTCCTTCCAAGGGAGAAAAAGGGCGGGCGGGTTGATTTACCGCGGGTGTGTGGTTGGTTGATTTACCGCGCCAGGGAGCGCAGCGAGGGTCGAGGGTCGGACAGGGTCAGGGTCCCAGGGGTAGAGTCAGAGTCAGAATCAGACAAACTCGGCATGCTTGAGGTGCTCGCGGATGATGCCGTCGCGTACTAAAGTCGTAATAAATAAATTGAATAAGTCAGCTCGGAATGGCGGGGAAGAGGCGCACCGATGTTGAGGGTTGCCGCTGTGGCTTTTGTGTCCTGCAGAGGAACGAGAGTGAGTAAGCTTGGATTAAGGATAAAGATAGAGAGCGAGAGAGACGCACAGTGACCGACGTGGCGTAGAGATAAGTGGTGCGCGGCTCGGACGCGTCCGAGCGGATGATATCCTTGAACTTGTCCTTCAGGTCTATGTACCGAGGCGGTCAGTATGAGCCAACGACGCGTAGATTATAACGATGAAAACAACGAGAACAAGAAGCGTAATTCAATAACAAAGAAAGATTGAGCCGGAGAGACGGGACGCACATTTGACGACGACGCCGACCTCGTTCTGGCGGGTGCCGAAGCTGATCATGTGCTTGTTCACCATGATCCCGCTCTGCAGTTTCCTGTGTTCACATCAGTTGTTTATCCGGAGCAACGAAGCAAAGGACGGGAGAACGGGTGGAGCGTAAAGGAAGGAAGGAAGGAAGAAGGGAAACGCACCGTTTGAGCAAGTCGCATTTGTTGAGGAAGACGATGAGGGTGGTCTTGGTGAGGAGCTTGGACGAGACGATCGCTTTCCAGAGGAGGAGCGTGTCCTCCAGGCGATTCACGGACGGGTCCTCCGCGAGGCGCTCGTCGAAGCACGAGATGGCTGAAGGTTCACGCCGTAATATCATTAGTGGATCAATATGGGACGTCATTTAGACGACTCACGCGCAACTGCGGGGAAGGAAGGAAGCAAGGGTCAATGCCGTTAAGATGACTGGCAAAGGACTAAAACTCACGGAATATAATTGCGTTGACTGCGTCGAAGTATGGTAGCCACGCGTGGCGCTGCACAACGTCCGTTCATCAACATCGACTTCGTGGAAGAGGTACGGCGGACATACCATGGAGCGCGAGCCGCCCACGTCGTAGATCACCCATTCAGACCCGAAGGAGTCGCCTAGGAGAACAAACGTAAGCATCACGCGGGACATATGGAGTTTGGAAGAGGAAAGAAGACACAGGACATCATGGATATGTCTCGAGTGTCCAAGCGCAAACGACGCAGCGTGCGATGATCGTGGATCACCACTGGCAGCGCGTACTCACTATTTTCCAGCAAAATGCGCCATTCCTGGACGCCGAGCGTGCGGAGGCGTGCGCGCACTACGTCGTTGTCCGACGGGACGTAGGTCCGGGTGGTGATGCGCGCCGTGTCGGATAGGAAGCTGAACGGAACATGAGCACTGGGAACATAGAAAACGAAAACAGAAAAGACTAGACTCACAACCCAGGCCGGTCCTCGATACGGATGCCTTTGGCGCGCAACAGCTCACGGACTTGGTCGTCCTCCCACAAGGAGATAATGTCGTCTCGGACTGTCGCAAGTATCTCCGTCGGCTCGTCGACAGCCATCGGCTCGTCCGACTTCTTCGCGCCATTTGATGGGAAGCCCAGAGCGCCTATCCAGCCGCGGACACCGAACTCGCGCACGGCCTGGCGGTGCCCGTCGCCCATGACGCCGTTCATCGCACCGTCTTCCTCGTTGGCAAACGTGAATTCAGGGTCGACGGCGCCCAGGCGGCGGCGCAGGTCCTCCTCCACCTCGCGGAGCGGAGATAGGCGCAGATTGAGTATCCGGTGTTTCTGAGTCAGGATGATATGCATCGTGGAGCGCCCCGAGCTCGCGAGCGTAATGTCCGACATCGTCGAGTCGATCGAGGCGCGCCCGTATGCCTGGGGCAGGAACGCGGTGGGCCCAGAGTGCGGCGGGGCCTCGGGCATGGCGAGGCGGGCCTCCATAACATCGAGGATGGTGAGCACGTTTTGGATGAGGTTGAGCTGGATGACGGCGCGCCAGGAGCGCAGCTCGGCCTTCCACTGTGACGGTGCGTATTTCAGGCGGAAATCTGCATGGAGACCGTGAGCCGAAAAAGCGGAGGGGGCAGGTCGTGTGCGACAAGAGGAACACGGCGTACTTTTCAGGACAGTGCTCTTCCCGCTCTCGCTTTGCCCGAGCAGCAGCACCTTGACCTCGCGCTTCATCCTCTTCTTCCTCTCCGCGCGGTCTTTGCGTAGGTCATCGTCGATCTGATCGCTGACACGTTTCTGCTCCTGCTCTAAATCCACCCGTGCCTGACGCTCGGCAGGGGTCTCATCCGGCGGCGGCTGTAGCACAAGGGAGAAGGGATCGGAGAGCTGGGGCTTGTGCGTGCGCGTCCGGGAAACCATCGTGGCGGTGAGATGCGATGAAGCGAATAAAGTACTTATTCCGGCGCGAACAGTCAGATGCCCAACAACTCCTCGACGTCAGGCGAATAGGGGTCCGATATGCTGATGATAGGGCGCAGCAACGCAAAGGGAAAAAAAAGGCGGGAAAGGCGCGAGGGTGTGTGGAGGGCGTGCAGACGAAATGGAAGGCCAAGTTAATACCCGAAGAGATGAGAAGAAAAGACGTAAAATTCGGGACGGCTGTTTGTCGTTGTCCCATTGGGAAGTCGGCACCTGCCATGTGGGTGCCATCAATCAGGGTCGCTATGATCCATTCGATACCCTTTTTTTTCTGCTTCCGCCTGAGCAAATTCATCGTCTCCAGTCCTGACTGAGACTGAGACAGGGGAGTTGAAGGCTGCAAGCTTTGAATTACACGGATGGTAGGTAAGAGCTAACGCACCATCATAGAAGTTTGTTGGCCGATTTTAGGATTGACGTATTGCCACTGCATTGCCGCACCGAATCAATTAATTACCGGTCTGAATACGGGCCTTGACGGGCCTGAAAGTTAGTCGGCACTCGGCCGTTTGTCAGAAATGAAACCTAATGAAACGCGTACCAAGGTTAACCTAGCCGGGACCGCGAAATAGCTTCCGTGAAACGCGCCAGGTGGCCCAGGACGAAGATGCATGCGGAGGCAGGGATGTCGCCTTGGCACCAGGGCAATATTGAGCAGAATAAGACTCAGGATAAATTAAGCCCAGCGCGGTCCCATTTCGGAACATGCTTCGAACTGCAATTTACTTGATAGGGGTTGCATTTAAGTTGCGTCTTAGCTCGTCCCTGTCTCCACGTGTACCACAATTTGATGGTTGACTCGCCTCCAATACAAACGGCTGAATCTCTGTCAGACGAAAATAGGACTCGAACAGATGCCCACACACCGGCAACTTGCGGGAACGGATTTGGATTTGGAACTGTAACGGGAGAAGCAGAATAGAGTGAAGAATGGAAGCAGTGTGTGATAGCAGGCGGTCTTCGGAAAGTTAAATGAGTCTGATAGGATAAGACTCGGTAAGTATAATTGAGATCGAAGGAAAACAAAAGATTCAGCGCACTGAGACACGCGAGCATCGTACCATCCCCGTTGGATCCCAAGGATGCGATGTGGTAATGCGCGTTCGTCTAGATCTAGAAAACGGCGCAGCAGAATCAATCAGAGCCAGCGCTTCTGAATCGAAATAGTTAGGGGTCTTGAAACTCACCCGGAGAAATCGCGAGCGTGGGCGGGCAGAACTGAGAAGCATCTGTAACTTGGGGGGAAGTTAACAGGTACTGTAACTTAGCGGGAACAGGTACATACTGCTCAGAAGAAGAAAAACACACGACTGCGACGGCCTGCTTCCCTACAGGCTATAAATAAATCTTATAAACGAAGGAGTTAGCCGCAGGGACGATCACGAAGGAGAGAGGAAGGGAACCGATGTCAAGCGCTGCAGCCGGAGACAACAAAGGGAAAAAAATGCTCGGAAGTATCCGACGCTGTTCGTCTAAGGATCCGACGCGGTTCGTCTAAACAGACGTATGTACGCGCGGCAGAATCAATCAGAGTTGGCGAGCACTTCGATTCCCAATCAGAGCGCGTACTAGGTTCGATTCCGAAAGTCAAGGAAGGGTTCTTGAAAATCTCCGGAGAAGGCAGCGACTGACGGGGAGAATGGACACAGGTGGAAGAAAGGACACATGACGAACGCGGCGGGCACGGCAGCCTTCCTAGAGCGACGGGGATCAACCACCTGCGCCACACTCACGCTCGGCTAAGTCTCGGCCGTTAGAAACGTCTGTGGCGCGCATTTGAACCTGGATATCGCAACTCCGGAATTGGGGCGGGAATTTGAAACCTCAGTGTTATGAGAGAGGGGCACGGAAGGAAGGAGTGAGTCAATTGGGGAGACGCCAACCGACGTCAGCCGAAGAAATTAAGACCGAACATCGCCGATGAGGGAGAGTTCGCTGAGAAGGAAGAAAACGGGGGTGTAGAAGCATGTGGATAAACTACAGAACATTAGATAGAGTCCAGGCAAATTCGAAGACGAAAACTCACCGACAAGAGCAGAGTCGGGCAGAAACGTATCAAACCGCAAATAAAAATGAATAAGTTGAGTAACCGCAGGAGACTCAGGGTGTCACCGAAAGTAAGAAACCCTCACCGAGAACGAGGGAACCATGCTCTGAGTAACAAAGAGCGCTTCTCTGAGCAGGTTACCTTTCTTTATCCAGCACAGAACCAGGGAATGCGCGTCACAGTCTAGAAGCATGCGCATAACCCACAGAACAAGGGACATTGGATTCCAGGCGAGCTCGAACAGGAATGCTCACCGACAAGCGTGTAAACCCGCAAATGGCATGTCAACAAATGAGCCACGAAGAGGGACACGCGAAGGAATGTGCAACCGATGTCAGCCGGGGGAATCGACGTCCAATATCGCCGAGAAAGAGAGATCTCTCTGATGACGCTTACATATATATTCAGAACAGGATCCGCGTCGAAGTCTCGGTCTAGAAGCATGTGGATGGCGTACAGAACATTAGATTCCAGGCGAACTCGAAGAAGAGGAGTACTTACAGAAGAGCAGAGCAGACATAGACGAGGGGTGGGCGTATAAACCTGCAGCAGATCAATGAGTCGGCTGCAGGAGTGATAATGAAGGACAGGCGCAGGGATGTATGACCGACGTCAGCCGGGGAAATCGACATCGAACATCGCCGAGAAAGAGGAAATGATGCTCTGAGAACCAACAGAGGGCTCCTCGGAGAAGGTTCACTCATATCATTATCCACCACGAAACAGGGGGATCCGCGTCAAGCTTTGGGACTAGAAGCACGCGTGCGGATTAACCACAGAAGATTAGATGCCACGCGAAGTCGAAGGGAGATACTCACCAGGAACGTAACAGACGACACCGATGGGATTCGAGACGACGGACGCCCAACGTGCAGGAGAAGTGGACGAATACATCCAGTATAGGGACGCAGGGAATGTCCACCGATAGAGAATAACGAACCTCTGCGCGGACGAGGAAAGGCGCATATATCCACGATAGAATTACATCCAAGACGACGAGCGCTTGAATCACAAAGCCGGCGTCAGACTGGAACAAGAGCATCGAAAGTAACAGTACATACCTCCAGAACTCGGGTTCGACGGAGGAAACCGAACGCCACGAGGAAGGACCAGGAAAGGCACGCATACATCCAGCAATGCATGTCACAGATTGAGAACGTTGTGTTTTTATCTTGGATGTATGCTCCCTTTCTTCATCCGAGCATCTGCGGCCAGTGATCCTGCAACCCCGCACCTAAATAACCACTCAGGAAACCGATCGTGGAAAATAAGAGCGCATACATCCAGCATATGGTTTCGTCGGGGACCTTGGGGCCCAGCACGAGCTCCACAGAAATGGTATCCGAGAATTGGAAGGGGGATTCCGGTCAGGCGGTGGTACAGGAGATGGGGAACATGGAGTAGTTCTCCAGCCAGAAGTTCCAAGCACATGGGGAATGTAGGAAGCTTTAGCGCCCAACGGCGCTTATCTCAAGGAGGAAGAAGATATTCAAGGGACGCGGCATTCGACATCAGAAGGGCTCGTATGTGGAACTGTGCTCGAGACGCACTAGATAACACACCCGATCCACTCAGGAACGCGTCCAAACGGGAACGCATGCAAGGCCCAGCAACTACCCCATGGCTTGCGCTGGCCGTTGTCTCTCTTGCCTGAGCTTTGTGACGGCGGGGTTCCCGGAGGACCGCATAGTTACTAGTGAAGGAATGCAGAGCGATTGGACCAAGAGAGTACAGAAAAGTACATGGAAGTAAGACAGAGAGCTAAAGCCGGAACGATCGGATCAAGGGATATCAGTGGCGATGTCACACAATCGCCTTGCCGACTACCATGACCCACATCTGCGAGAAATGCGGCCATCCCAATGTTGGGCAGCTTGGTTCCTACCCCTCAGAAATAAGTGGCTCTCCCGTCAAATCTTCCCCGATAGCTCTCCTTGTTCGCGATCTTTCTACGAGTGAGGTATGAGACTTTTGTTACCAAAGCCTCCGTCGAGACTGAGGGAAGCCATGATTCTTCACCTGCGCAGCTGCGAGTAAACTTGGATGAAATTAAATCGGCCGTCCTTCGTCAACAATCATCCCTCGCCGTGCTCGAAACACAACAACGCGAGCTAGAGATGAAATTGACCCTTGTTGTATACCCGGTCCTCACACTTCCCGCGGAGATTATGGCCCGAATTTTCGTCGATTGCCTCCCCAGCCACGGACGTGTTCGACCTTCTGTTCATACACCCCCGCTCACGCTAGCGCAGATCTGTGGCCAATGGAGGGATATTGCCCTGTCGACACCCGAGCTTTGGAGCTCTGTGGATCTTGCCTTTACCTCAATCTGGGACGATGATTCAGCGTTATATCGAGATTTTCCCAATGATGGAGCGCTTCAATTTCTTGAGACATGGTTGTCCCGTGCGAGATCACGTCCGCTTTCTTTAACGCTGCGTTCATCGCACGACGCACTCCCCCTGCAGATACTCTCACTCATCCCCTCGGTTGCCACACGAATTGATCGCCTCGAGCTCAAGCTTTCTTCCGCAGATTTCCGCTATCTTCGAGAAAATCCCATCCCCCTTCCGCGTCTTCGACGCCTTGCTTTAGATAGCTCGGGCGCGGATGCCCCCGAATCTTTGATTTCTACTTTTGAAGACGTCCCTATCCTATCCGACCTTACCATGCTCGTAGGATCAGGTTGGGCACCGCATCCCGAGTGCTACCCGTTGTTGGCCAGCGTTGAACTCCAGAGCATTACAGTCCAGACCCTGTTCAATATGTTAAACCAGCTTCCCCAGCTCGTGCATCTCACAACGTCTCTAACTGACGAAATGCCTCCCACTCTGCCGGCGACGACGGCTCCTTGCCTCCAATCCCTCATCCTTACCGGCTACCCGGCAACTAATATCAGAACCGCGTTGCAGTCTTTGAAACTGCCTCGCCTACGCCGATTGGCAATATCGGATATTCGCAACCTCACCTCATTCCTTGCGAATTCATCCTGCGTACTTGAACACCTTGCCACTCAGTACGCATACGCGGGCAGCGACTTCATAGACTGTCTGGAGGCTATTCCATCACTCACGTCCTTGGATATCGAGCTGGACAACAACATTGACGACTTTTTCGAAGAATTAGCCACCCACCCGTCACTTCTCCCTCGTCTCCGCATTCTTACCTTGCGCGTGAGTTGGGTCGATTCCAATCACAATCCCATGCACTTGCTCGACCTTCTACGTGCACGGCGGAACCCAGCTGTCTCTAACGTCACCAAATTGTCGTTATTTCAGCTGCATCTTTCCTGGGACGATTATAAGGATGACGATTGGATCCGAGACGACCTGGTTTTAACCAAATTTGACGAGCTCATTGCACAGGGTTTGGCGGTCGAAATTGATTATGGAGACGGTACCCACTGGCCTGTTGGACAGACGGGTGAGCTTGAACGACATAATTGGAAAAGAACTACCTCTGACTCACCATTATGGCAGTTGACCTGTGTGGAAAGTTTCCTTGAGCTTGGTTGACCGTTCGCTATCCATACTCCGCATAAACTTCGTTCAATTGTTGCGTGTGATATATATATGTTTTTCCCCCAACAGCTGTGTATCTCAGACTCGGAAATAATTTATTTTCACATGGCCTCAGTACCCGTCTTTCGAATCCCGGCTGCAGGACGAATAGCTAGCTCCCTTCCATCAGGGGTCTCCTTTATTTGTGTGTATTGCTAACGGACCTGAAAATTAGATGGGACAACTGAGACGCAATCCTGAATTTATTAGACGTTTCAATCATTCATCCGGTTTGTACCGACGAAGGCCTGATCGTAACTGGCATTAGTGCTGATCTAAATCACGGCTCTATCTGGGAATTAGGCTATTATGAACTGCCGGAGGAAGCCTGATGAACTGGTTTAGAGCTTGAACGGACACATATTGATATTTTTCCAACACCTTCCGTGATTTCCGGGGATCGAGTTGCAGAAACGCCGCGTGGACCCACAATGCCTCTTGTTCCTCTCTCGATGGAACGGGAAAGCAAGGCAGCTGCTCGACATCATCCATGAAATTGCATCTGTATGTGCACCTCTGGTTTGGATTCAGAGGTCTCACTTCAATTGATAGGACTCCGTCAAATACGATGAAACCTTGACCGAAATTGAGGGCCTACATATAGATTTGGATGCTGCGTATCCTTGGCCCGCCTATGTAAACCTCCCTTTGGATTAGTCTTCGTTTCCTCCTCATCAACTCTCTACAGCTATCCGAGCTGCAACAGGCAACCAACGCGAAAATCGCCCAGCTCTCCGGGAAGGACAATGTCTTTGCCTTTGGTTCTCGTAGATTCTACCTGATGGTGGAATGGGATAGACTTCAGATCAGGGCTGTAGGCAACGCGTGGTCCAAGCGATGTCCTTCCGCCCCGGCCCCTTGAATGAGCCCACGGCTCCCACGGAAATGCTCACAGCGATTGCCTCGAACCACGTAGCGGACATGTTGTATCGCCGATGCATCCGTCTTTATAAGTCCATTCCCTGTACTCGAAGAAACCCTGCTGATGCGACAACGATGCTAACAGATACGCCCTTGGCTGTCATGAATCTTGGACGCACCCTCAATGAGGATGTCTGCGGCCCACAGCCAATCTTTGACCTCATTCTGGGACCGATGGATTTTCTCCCTCGCCGTGGCTGCTCAGATTCTTGGCGGCATGTACATCACTAGTGGTGCTTGAGATCTCCTCCCCGGAGTAGGATTACTCGGAGGATGGATTTCCGATCCATTTTGAACATTTACGCCAAGTGCGGTTGAGCTGTGCCAATCTGCACATGGTGGCGCCGCTGCTTTCCAAGTGCCCGAAGCTTTCTATCCTGCATACCAACAATTTCCAAAACAATTCAAGTCGTCCACGCGTGTTCTGCAGTGTTGGACCTCCGCCCGGGGACTCGCTCTCGCATATTTCCCCTCCCGTGTACAATCATCGGGAACTGCACCTGAAAGACGGCCTGCTTACGGAGGAGCAAGCTCGGTGGCTCTTTTTAAGCTCAGGCGCATTGGAGCGCGTGGCTTTGACCGGCGTTTACTCTCCGGCACTTCAGGCGGTGATTCAATCATCGGTGAAATTCCTCCAGTTGGAAGTGTCTGACGCTTACAAAAAAACACCTTGCGCTCGCGCTTCCTGCGTACACGTCCCTGATATGCCTGCGCATCATCGGTCATGATTGGCCATGGAAACTCTCTTCAATGGCAGTTGCAACTCCCTGCAAGAAATCATAATTTCCTGGTCTGCATCTGGTTTAACCGCCCTCTGTTTCGCCCTCGGACAGTGCTCCTGGCAAGCCAACCTACATACGATCACAGTGTTGGCGCAATACCCTGTCTGGTGGGACCTGGAAAACGAGGAAATCGAAGTAGCTTCGGTTGCGCAGCAAGCGCAACCAGTTTCCCTGCAACTGAAGAAGGCCTGTCATGTGCGAAAGATCGTTCTTCATTGGTTCTCAACCCCAGAATCATGTGCTTTTACTGTACCCCTTGAACCGTTTCGATTCGCGCGGTATAATTGATGACTGTTCATGAATAAGATTTTCAAGTCCTGACGATCTGTAGCTCCAGGAATCTCATAAAACACATGATATACGTGTTGATTTGTCGTCATTAACTTCTACTTTGTAGCTCGCCGACCGGAGCATTACAGGTTTGAGCATCCGGATTTCCCAACCGGAATATTAATACAAGGATGTCGAAGGGACGAGCGCGTAAGTAGTCGAACAAGGCGAGACCGCTTTGTATTCTAAGTCCATAAGTTCCCGTATATATTGACATCGCGTCGAGATCCATCACGTCCGTCGATTTCGTGTCTCTTCGGCCGGAGCGCTTCGCTTGTCAACCCGAAAATTGACATTATGGTCCCAGATCACACAGGCAGCGATAGAAGAATGAAGACTCCACCGCGGCTGGTAGTTTCAAAATAGAGAAGGTTCGCGGTCGGGAAATCGGCGTCAAAAGGTGCAATAGTTTGTGTGCCGAAGCGGAAACGTCGGAGTTGAGTCGGAGCTGAGTGACAGTCGGACCGGAGCGGACGGATCAAGTTGCTTATGTCACCATGACAGATCGCTGCCTTCAAGCCAGTGCCTTCATCCATCATGTCCCTACCGGACGAGCTCTTGTCCGACATTCTCGCTCCCGCCCTCAAAGTAGCAGATGAGATATTCTGTGATACATCTCATGCGTCTCCTTTCGGCAATTATTCCTCGTCCGCGTCGGCCTATCTCCTCGTCTGCAAGGACTGGTGTCGCGTCGGGACACCCTTACTGTACAACGTCGTGGTTCTCCGATCTAAATCCCAGGCAAATGCCCTGGAAGAGGTCCTTTCGAGGAAGAAAAAACATCCACCCTTCGGTGACTTTATCAAGAAGCTCAGACTCGAGGGAGGGTATGGGCCTGCGACGCACAAGATTCTGAAATCGGCGCGTAATCTCACGGATCTTTTCTTAACTCTGGGAATTTGGTCGTCCGATGATGTACAAGGTCTATGCAAGGGTCTGCCCCTGGTCAACCCCCGTCGTGTCATCCTATGTGATTCCTATACGGATCGACCTCTGAGAAACCAGCATCGCGGGGCAGCCAAGGAAGTTTTGCTATCCTGCATCCGCAATTGGGGGCAATTGGTAAGTATGAATATTATTCTTTTGAAATTGATTCATCTGAAGATGCTCAGACGACCTTCTCTTTCCCGTATTTGACATCGAGTTTCTAAGTCGAAAAAGGGTGGCCGGGAGAAGCCAGGGCGCTGACAAAAGCGCTATCGGAATCTTCAACTCTTCACACCCTCATTCTGCCGTCCATGACATGTCTCCCAGTTTACTTTCATTCCCTCCTTAAAAGCCGATCCTTGCGGAGCATAGAAATCCAAGAACCGCCGGGTGACGCGTTGGTGTCGCAAATCGCAGCGCACCCCCAATTGAAGCGACTCGTTAAATATGTCAAGTTACCGTGAGTTTTCAGTTCTGCCGTGTTCGTTTTGCCCAGTCTCAAAATTTAGTCCTCGCTTCAGGGAGACACCTGAATCCCGGGTTGATGAAGTTGGGTCAAAGATCGCCCCCCCCTCGAACCCTTCTTGGGTACCCATGAGTTCGGCGTCGGACGGCACTCAAGAAATCATTTGGAAACGTGTGGTATCCTTTGCGACGTACAATGAGGAGTTTGACCGATTTCCTTGTGCGCCGTGGAAATCGCCACAATCGTCGCGGCTTCCGATTCTGCTCGTGTCAAAAGCATTCAATGTACCATCTTCTTGTGATTCGGGATTGAGCTAATTGCATTTACCGCGAAAGAAAACGGCTCTCCCGTATTTTTACAGATATGCGGCGTTATCGCGCCCACAGGCGGAGTTGTTGACGCGGACACTTGGTGCACGCCCAGAACTTGGATCCTATATTCAATCCCTTTTCATCCACCCAGAGTCAAGAGCGCTAAGCGATGACGCTATGACATTCATTCTCGCACGGACGCCGAACCTTGAGACAATAACAGGCCTACACACGGGGGCCGAAATATCAAGGGGCACACTTCTGGCATTACCATCTTCTCTTCGTGAGGCACGCGTGGCTCTACGTTCAGAGGAGCGTCGCCGAATTGACATTCCCATATCGTCCTTTGCCGGTTTACCCGAGCTACATCTGCTGGAGTGGACGGATCAATGGAGCTCATCCCCAGTTGCAGTTGAGTGCTGTGCACCTGAACTCGATTCTTCAATAGCATCTGCCCTCGGGAATTTATACACGCTTCGGCTTGGGAAAGTATGTGATGCGTCCTTTTACGTTGCTCTGTCCCAAATGAGGTCCGTGCATGGTTTACTCTTCGTAGATTTGTGTTGATATCCCACAGGCTGCCTTCCCTTCGATATCTCACAGTGCAATGGGAAGACTACGCAGGCAAGACCGATGCTCTGGCGCAGTTTTTAAAATGTCATGGGAAAAAGCTTCTCGAATTAATTGTCCCGCCAGTCGAAGTACAGATTCCGAGGCAACCTACTGATAAATTCGACCGCTTCGAGATATTCAAGTGCTTGGACGTGTGCGAGAATCTGGAGACCGTCACTTTTGAATTAGTAACTTCACCAACTCCCACGTCGTCCGTCTCTTTATTCAATTTGACTGCCACAGGGATATACCTATAATGCACAATTCCTGTGCTGCGGCAGGCCTCAAGAAACCCTTCGTAAGATTGTGGTCCGCAGACTCGAGAGGACCGAGTAAGTTTTCAATGCTGTATCTCACCCTGTCTTGCTGCTCATTGTGCGCGCACAGGGCACTGGAATACATCGATTTCGACAAGTTTCCCGCGCTTCGAGAAATCCAGTTAGACTGGTTGTGTTGGCCTCATACGGAGTGCGTGATATCATCGCTTTCTATCAATTTCCCGGACTCACGCCAAGCCTGTCAGACGGGAGATATCTAAGAGCGAGTGGGTCAAGTGGGCGGAGGTGCTGCTCGATAAAAATATACGATTGACGGATCTTGATGGTAAGCACTGGATACCGCGGGTGAAGAGGAGACGGGGAAGATGAATAATCTGCCGAGGTCACAGTGCCCACTGTCGAAGTATTCTGGGATCTATTGGTGGCGAGGGTTATTATATACAGCAATGTATCGTGGGGCTACAGTAAAAATCTCGAAGTACGCGTCGCTGAGCGACACGCAGATGCATGTTTACACAAAGTCTATCAGTTGTCAGAACACGGACTGGGATCGGCACAAAGTCTCTTGCAATGCATTTCAGATCCATCATGTTCTTCTTCGGCGCTTCGCGGCTTGTCGGGCGGAAAATTATAATGGTCCCAGATCATACAGACAACGGCTGAAAGAATGACGACTTAACCTCAGCTGGGTACCTTCAGAACCGATTAGGTTCGCGGTCGGAAAATTGGCACCAAAAATTGCAATAGGTTTTGTGCCGAAGCGGAAACGTCGGAGTTAACTGAGTCGGAAGTTGAAGCCGGAGCGGACGGATCAAGGTATGTCACGGTGACGGCGTCACACAATCGCCCTCAAACTCCTTGCCAACTCCCACTGCGTACCATGACCCACATGTGCGAGAAATGCGGTCACCGCAATGTTCTACCACTCTTTCCCTCATCCCCAACATTCGGTTCCTCTTTCCATCCCAGATCTTCTCCGATAGGTCTCGGTCACGATCCTTCTGCGAGCCAGGTATGAGACTTTTGTTACCAGAGCATCTTTCAAGACTGAGGGAATCATGATGCTCCACCTGCCCAGCTGCGGTTAACCTTGGATGAAATCAAGTCAGCCATTCTACGTCGACAAACATCTCTCGCCGCGCTCGAGACACAGCAACGCGAGCTGGACATGAAACTGTCCCTTGTCGTATACCCAGTTCTTACACTTCCCCCAGAAATCATTTCCCGCATTTTTGTCGAGTCCCTCCCCAGTCACGGACGTGTCCGACCCTCTGCTTATATGCCCCCGCTCACTCTGGCGCAGATATGTGGCCAGTGGAGGGATATTGCCCTGTCGACGCCTGAGCTTTGGAGCTCTGTGGATCTTGCCTTTGCTTCCCGACGGACTCCGGAGGGCAGTTTAATTCTAAATCGAGAGGAACCCAATCCTGGAGCGCATCCGTTGCTTGAGACGTGGCTGTCACGCGCGAAAGGACGTCCACTTTCTTTAACGGTCCGTTCCTCGCATGAGGCAATCCCTCTTCAGATACTCTCGATCATCCTCTTCGTTTCGCAACAACTCGAACACCTGGAGCTCCAGCTTTCTTCCGCAGATTTCCGCCGACTTCAACAAAATCACATCCTCTTTCCCCGCCTTCGACGTCTCGCTTTATACATCCCAAACGTGGATGCTCCCGAATCCTTGTTTTCTCTTTTTGAAAACACCCCTACCTTATGCAACCTTGCCTTCCTCGGACGACCAGCTTGGGTACCGCGTCTCAAGCGCTATCCGTTGTTGACCAGCATTGAACTCCAGAACATTGCAGTCCAAACCCTTTTCGATATATTAAACCAGCTTCCCCAGCTTTTGCATTTCACAGCTTATCTAGACCTTCTAGACCCGATGTCCCCCAGCCTGCCGATGACGACGGCTCCTTACCTCCAATCCCTCATTCTCACTGGTGCCCCGAGACCTGCAACGTACGCGTTGGAGTCTTTAAAACTGCCTGGCTTGCGCCGATTGGAAATGCCACATATTTCGAAGCTCACGTCATTCCTTGCACGTTCATCCTGCGTACTTGAACACCTCACCACTCGATACGCAGCATATGAGGGCAGCGACTTCATAGACTGTCTGAAGGCCATTCCGTCCATCACGTCCTTGGATATCGAGCTGAACGAAGACATTGGCGACTTCGTCCAAAATTTAGCCATCCACTCGTGGCTTCTCCCTCATCTCTGTATTCTTACCTTGCGTGTGATTTACGTCGATTCAAATTACAGCCCCATGCACTTACTCGACCTGCTACATGTGCGGCGGAACCCACCCGGCTCTAACGCCACCAAATTGTCGTTATTTCAGCTGCATCTTCCCTGGGACGATTATAAGGATGACGATTGGATCCGAGACGACCTGGTTTTAACCAAATTTGACGAACTCATTGCACAGGGTTTGACGGTCGAATTGGATTATGGAGACGGTACCCACTGGCCTGTTCGACGGACGGGTGAGCTTGAACGACCTCATTAGAAACGAATTACCTCTGACTCACGATTATTGCAGTTGACCTGTGTGGAGCGTTTCCTTGAACTTGATTGGCCTTTCGCTCTTGTCATGACGCCCCATATAATCAACTTCGTTTGCGACGTGTGGTATTATTTTTCGCCAATAGTATGTATTTCGGATACGGAAGTAATTTGGCGAACTTAGACATCGCCTTCAGTACATGCCTTTCCAATCATGTCCCAAATATGAGCAACTCCCTTCCATCGCGGGTTCCCGTTTCCGTGTCGACGCGGTGCTAATCTTGAAGCCTAAAAATGTGCCGACGCCCGAATAAGCTGGGAGGTAGTGAGGTTGTACTCCATAATTAACATGGAGAATAAACTTAAACCGAGAAGTTCGGCACAAGAAACGCCGACCCAAAAAATGTCGAAAATGACCCCGGCCGACAAGTGCTCTGTTTGACTAGCAGGACCCTGTTCTCATTTGCTTCTTGAATGCTGGCACAGACGGTTATGGCGCGCGCGCCAAATATCCGGATATATCCGCCAACTGCACTTTCCAACCCTCCGTGAAACGGAACCTGGTAAAAATGAACGAGCCAATGGTGAAAAAAAGTTTTATGTACCGCCTTGAGCGGGATTGTTTGCAATGTCGCCAATGGTTGCTAGGTAAAGTCGGATGTTACCTCGGTCGGCGATACGCAGCAGCCAACATATATGTAGAGGGCGCAGCAGAAATAGGATGGCAAAGTGGAGAATCATAATTTTAGGATTCAGAGAGCCTATAGCGGAGGACAAAGAAAAGAACTGACGAAGAAACAATGTTGCTAGTATTCCACCAGAGTGTTGCCCGTTACCCCAACCCGCTGCTTTTTCCCAGATCCGAAAATAGCCGGTGACCATCAAGTCCGTAATTCGGTTTGGATCCGGTCTGACCCGAGCCACCTAATAGCCAGTGTCACCACCGTCTGGACCAGACCCGCCGAAATTTACCAGCTTCACCTGTAGGGCGCCCGGACGATGAATCTCTACCCATCTTAGCGGCATATCACCTAACTGCTCAGGCTCCCAGCGACTCTCGGGCGGGTCGGGCCTACTAGTAGTAGCCAAATTCTTGCCAAATGTGATCCACAGCATTATCTTGACCTTCATTCGGGCTCTTAGCAAATTCAGGCTGCCAATACGTCGCTTGGGGACCGTCAGCCTCATTTCCCAAGGTGATTTATAGAGGATCACCGACAGCACTAGTCGACAGTGGCTGCTCAATCGCCGCTCAATTGTTCAACGACGAATATCAGAAGATATTCTTTCCGTGACTATTAACATCCCTTGCGAGTTCCCCGAGTTATGGCAAGACCTTAGACTCAAGTGGCTACCGTGGCTTTCCGACACTGGCAAGCGCCCCGCCAATCAAACCCAGCGCGCCGATTAACCTCATATTCAATTCCTGATATATGCAATCATTCTCTTCCCACACCCACCTCCGCGAGCCTGAGCGCTGATCCACCCTCTTCCCCCCCCCCCCCCCCCCCCCCCCCCTTCATTGCGCCAGACAATGGAGCGCAGTAGCCCGGGTCTTCGGTCGTTGAGTCGTCGCGATCCCTTCAGTGAGTATGTTTTATTCCACCACCCTCTATCATCATCTTTCTCACTGTTTACGACGGTCACAGGCGACGCTGAGACGCAATGTGCTTCTTCCAGCAACACCAATGAGTCGTGCTATCCTGTGGCGCTAACGGCCTTCGTCCAGGGCCAAGACGCGTCATTCGTGTGTACGCTGTGTCTAGCAACACCCGTCCACCCCAACTGACGATGCTGTCCCAGGGAACCCGACTCTGGCTCAATTCCGAAAAACTAACCGTGTCAACATCACAATCTACGATGGTGCAGACGAATGGGACGGTTCGAGGTCCCCCGCAAATACCATCCTGCGATACACAAACATTGTGAACCCAGCCTCGGGCGCGGGCCTCCTCACAGTCAAGGTCAATGACAGCTGGTGGGGCGACAAGGGGGCGATTTGGGCCGGGAATATCAGCTACCAGTTTTTCTGGACAATCTGGGGTGCGGATGAGCAGGATACCGTCACCGCGGGCGGGCAGCCTTTTTTCGCGGCCATTCGTGAGTGATTTGGATTCCGACTGTTCTTAACAGTGTCAAGTGTTGTGGCGGGATGGCTGACCCCCAGAGACAGAGACTGCATTGCCGGATTCCATTCGCGCGACCATGCTCAGCACCCAGGCAGCACCAACTAGTTCAAGCGGGAGCGCGGAGCATTACAGGGAGTGTCATAGGGATTCCCACAGGTTCTACTAACAACACTTGTACGTCGTCGAACGGCTCGTCTTCCTCGCGCACGCCAATTATCGGCGGAGTTGTCGGCTCTCTGGCGGGTCTCACAATACTTTTGGCCCTTCTATTCCTCATCCGTCGTCGTCGGCTGGCACAACGGCGCATCAGCAACACGCATAGTAAGTCCCGTTTCAATCAAAAAATTCTGAACCACCCTCATGATTTATGATATAATTAGTCGACCCAATTCAGCCCACCCCGCACTATGAAAAACAACCACATCGGATGTCCCCGCCTTCAAAATCGGCGCTCGACTTCGAAATGCGGATGGCGCACGAGCGCCTCGAGGAGCTCCAGTACGAGCTGCATGGGAATCCCGAACGGGATAGTAGCCAGATAGGTACTCAGGTGTCAAGTGAGAACGTGGAGCTTCGGAGGAGAATTGCGCAGCTCACGGCGGAGGTTGGACGTCTCAGATCCATGGGAGCTGAGGCGCCGCCTGCCTATACGGTGCAAGAGTAACATTCATTTGATTATCGACGGGGTAGATAGCTTATAGTAATATTTACAGTACCTCGAGTAGCACTTTACCCACCGGAGGCAAAGGTACAATAATTCAAAGGCGGCCGAAGGTCATGGTGTTTCAATTGTGCGGTATATAGGTAACCATGCGGGAGGTCTGTATAAAACTCCGGATTCCGGAGGAGGAGAGAAGTGCCGTGGTCTCCTGGGTTTCTAATCTGCAACGACTCTAAATGGTATCATCCGCAGTTGAATTTTGAAGATTCGTGCCTACGCGCCGCCGCGATATCTGGGGAAATTAATGTTGAATTGACGGCCCGTTCGTTTCAGATTACGCCCAAAGAGAAGAACGGCGTGTAAGCGGGTGGGATTTCGTTTCTACCGCGATGCAGTAGCCGGGAATGTTCAGCGCAACAACCTTAGAAAAAAGCGTACTCCGGACAAGTACTCAGCTACGCGGCTATCCCGGCTTTCATCGGAATTTGATGGGGCGTATATCCGTTGGAATCCAACGGGCCAGAAATGGCTGATTTTGAGGTTCTGGTATCTCGAAGAATCGGGTTATTGACCGAGGGGCCGAGACACTATTCTAGCACTATTTTCATATTTTTTGAACGCAGGCAAAAAGGCTGGAAAGAATAAAAACTGCCATCAAAACCGTTGGATTCCAATGAATATCTTTCCAATCAAATTCTGATGACCGCCGGAATAGCCGTGGTATATAATCCACAAGGTTTCCAGCCGGTCTTCCCATGTTTGTAAGTATACGTATCCCGTTCCTCGAGATCAGGGATACGGGCAGTACATATCGAATAGAGATAGAAATTGCTAGGAGGTGCAGTGCCCCGAGGACGAATTGAACATCGTATTTCATGGATTTATCGCAGATAGACATCACTGTCCTCTGATCTCTTCATTAATTAGGCTGTGAGAAGCAACAATGACTGGGTCGTGTTAAACGCTTACCCGAATATACGACGGTTGCAAGAGTTAGAGATGGTTCACTGGCAGTGCAGCGTCGTCGGGTCGGGTGATATCCCTTGGGCATGCGCGGCGACTAGGGAAAATCCAAATTTTCATCGGACCCGTCCTTCCAAAATTCCTAGGACGATCGAGCTTGGAGAAAAAGGACCTTGACAGCGGAGGAGTTGATTATGATTCATGAAGCAGAACATATACACGTGACCGGAGACTAAAGCTTGCGATGGGCTCAACATGATTCAACTTGCGCGTTGGCTTGCCAGCTGTGGCGGGCCGCAACGGCATCACAAGGTTTCCATCTGTTTCCATCAGCGGATTTTAATATCATTGTAGCCTCGGTGAAAGAACCACGTTAAATTGCTTCCGTTCAATTGCTTCCGAGATTGCATCCGAACCAAGCCTGCTTGGGCTCACTCCGCTCACTACTAGGCCCGCATCCAACCCTGTTCTTAACCAGATACTTCACCAATTTCTCGTCTCCAGGCGCTAGTCATACACAGCCTTCGGGAACGGTGCCTTGAAACGATGAGAAAATCGTGAGAGAAGTCAAAATGTATGTTTTTTTAACCAAAAAATTGCAATCCGTGCATTCTCTGAATGCACGGATAATGCACGCGCTAAATTAAGAAAGCCCTAGACAGATGTGGACGACAGGAACCACCTGAGAGGCACAAACCAGTCCCCTGGCAATTTGAACATGAAGATGAGTGAAAGGGGAGCAGGCACATCTGTGGAAGCCGAGTAATTGCGTGAATCTCCAATGAATGCAGAAGTTGAATGGACCAGTAAGCCCTCGCAAGTAACCCAGCTCCGATGATAGTCATCCTGGCGTGACTCCGAGGCCTGTCCACGGCCGTCGCGTGCGCAGCTGTGGCAGGTCCTATGCCGCTCAACAGCTTTCGAGCTGCGGCCGAAATGCCCAGACGCAGGACACTTTCACGCCCCGACGAAATCTGAAATGAGCGTAGAAAGTACGCGTGGCTGCCGCTGATATGTGGCACAGCAATTACGTACACTTGTGGATCTCGCTCGCATTTTGTCAACGTTTTGTGTAGTCTCCGTTGCCGGACGGGCAGGAGCCGTGCAAGTTGAAGTGTCCCAAATATTATTGCCTTGCGTAGCTCTCGACACCCGCACCGGGATATAACGCTGTGCGGTTGACTCCGCAATTAAATTGGCCGAATCTAAATCGACGGCAAGTAGACGAGTAAGCGAGCCCGGCTGGACGGGCTCCATTTGGACTGAGAACTGTTTTATCAGTCAGAGTGTAGGGCCAGCTTGAATTGACGCGACGGAGAACCCCGGCCTTGTCTGTCACGTGATGGCGAGGTTCAAATTTAACTTCGAGTGTTGAACTACACTGAAGAATTTATCGTCAAGGCCAGGATCAGAGAGGCCCTGAAAATCATACCGTCAGCATTCTACCTCAATGTCTGGAATATCTTGGACGCCTCAAGACCACGCAATAACAGACTGGTCAGTGCGCCTCTAAATTTCATATCCACAATGGGAGCAGGTTATCTTCTCAAAGCTGCGGAATACATAGCAGCTTTGAGTTCCAATAGGTCTGCCGGAGTCATTGAAGTGAATGAAAATAATATAATTGAACTTGAAACTCATCCCTGAAGCATTTATAAACGCATTGCAGAATTCAAGGTCCGCCGAGAGACTGGGACCCAATCCCGGGTCGGAAAAAAACATGAACGCAAACCAGAGCTGTACTCAGAACTGAATTCGGGGCGGGCTCAGAAGCACTGGCATGGCTCGGGCTTGGGCTTGAAGCCCGACCCAGCACAGCACAGATGTATTGTTAAATGCTTCGGAGGTTAATTTTCAGCGAGATGCAGCTGCGCAAAAAGATACTCCTTGTTGAAATGCTATCATGGTCCAAGCCTGCTCCTGTCTAAGCAATTCATTGAAACTGTTTCGAATCCAGAGTTGAAAGTGTGTAGTCACTGCGGATTGGTCAGCAAGATCCGTTAGAAGTCGGACACGGACAGGTCGGACGATACGGAAACTTGAATGTCCGGTCGATACACTGGATTTTACGTTGAAAGTGCCACAAATCTATATGAGGATCCATGGCTCGCGTGGCCAACGGTTGACAAGCGAGATTTACATGCAGGATCAAACTGCGCTTCATAGCCAGAAACTCAATAGCGGGAACGTGGGTAGCCATTACCAGCCTGGTAATGCTAAAATTGATTCGAGACAACTTGAAAGGAGCTAAGTACAGACCGTCGGATCTGCAGAACGACAAAATGAACGGCCACCATGACCACGTTGCTGCCACGTGTTTCTACCATCAAGGCGATCATTTCCACTTTTGGAGATTGCAGTGCTGAACGGCCCGCCAATGTCGTCAGCCTCTTGCGCAGCCTCCCATTCCTAGTATCTGCGCGACGCGTGTTCAACATAATTGCGGCGTTCGTTGCATCAGCGCCGTGAAGGTATATAAGTACCTTGGTGCATACCGTCATGGTGTCAGTCAAGCCATGGCCGATTCTGCAGGTTTTCGCGAGTCGTTTTCGTCTTCCCCAGGTCCGTTCCAGAGAGGCCCGAGGGCGTGCACGAACTGCAGGTACTATCACATATCTCCTCCAGTTTCACCATCTCATTCCCCTGACAGACGACGGAAAATTGCGCGTTTACATTTGGTGTTTCTCAATTTGCATTGATCCTCGTTCTTTAGAAATGCAATGGTGCACGACCAGTGTGTGATCAATGCACATTACGACCCCCTAGATCTAGAGAACCATGTGTATATCCGCAACTGGACCTGCATACTCAGGAAAATCCGAACCAGATGCTTCAGACCATCCAGGCTCTGCAGGCTAGGGTAGCAGAACTGGAGTACCTCGCCCCTACGGACCCATCGGGGGTATATCTCGGCCAGCCATACGGCTCACGAGGTCCAGGTATGCATACATACGGCAGATTATTTACGTCCAATGTTCTTATGCTCTTCGTTCGCCAATGCAGGTGGATCGGCGACAAATATGCCGGTATGGGAGTTTCTCTCTCCTGAAAAAGACTGCTAAAATACGTTCAAGGAACCTCCCCCCAACCTTATTGCCAATCTGTAATTATTTTTCGCTATGACTCCGAGTCTGATGCTCATCACTTCCAAAGTATCGACACATTCCTGGATAGATTTGCGGGCAGCGGCTATTTTTTCATCGATCCACATCGGTTTCGCCAATCTGCACTCCTTCCCTTGCCGTTCGGCCACCGAGACCGACCCTCTCCTGCACTCCTAAGCGCCGTCTACCTTTGGGGCAGTGTCCTGTCCCACGTCACGCCCGACGCGCCATACACGCCCGAGGCCTTTCTCGTCTGTGTCTTGCAAAATATACCGCAAGATATCACCGGTTTTGGGGGGAATCCGAAACTGGTACTCCAAACCATTCAGGCTGAGGTTCTCGTGTCATTTTACTATCTGCACATGGCGTCCCCAGTTCACGGGCGCTACCACTCTGCAGTTGCTGCGTCCATAGCCCTGGGTGCCGAGCTTCATTTGATTCGGTCTCCGCAGCAGCCCCCGCAGTACCCGATATTTGCGCTCCGGACCCCTCTTCTTCCGCGCCCGGAGAGCTCCTCAGACGAGGCGACCCGAATCAATGCGTGGTGGGCAGTGGTAATTCTCAACAACTACTGGGTTGGTGCCGAGGGGTCTCCATCTGCCCTTCCCTACGGCATCCCCATCGACACTCCGTGGCCGTCAAGCTCACATGTAGCTGAGTTTATAGCATTCCAGAAGAAGGGATATCTAACAATGTTTAGGGCGGCGCGACAATCACAAAGTTCCTGAACGGCGACGATTCACACGGTTCCTCCTCTATAGCGCTCCTCGCCAAGGCATCCATCCTCCTCGAACGCATCGTCGCTTTTTCCACCCGCGCCGCTGGTACGTATTGACTTTGCCACCTGTTCAAAATTCTCATTTTCCGCAGGCCCACCCGACCCCACCGCCCTTGCGTCCCTGGACCGCAGACTACAAACCTTCCAAGCGGCGCTTCCCCCTCTTCCGGGCGCGCAGACGCTGGTCCTGACGCACGCGGTGGTTGACCTCGCTATCGTGCGCCTCCACGCGCCCTACACCCGCACCGCCGATCCCGCGCGCGCAAAGTGCCTCGGCGCCGCCGGCCGCGTCGTCTTCGGCGTCGGCACCGTGAACATTCTCGACGGTCCCCAGAAGACAGATCCCTTACTAGGCGTACGTCGTCCGCTCCGTCCTACAGATTGAATGCTGACTGGTATCGCTTACAGCCGGTGTACGCGACTGTGGCGTGCGTTTGCATGAATGAAATGACCGACCTGACACGCCGTGCGGGGCGGGGCAGTCCCGGGGCGCAGGCGCAGGCGCGTGATCTCGAAGCGCGACTGGGGAGCCTTATGAGCGCGATGGCGTCGCTGGCGGCGTACAGCCCTGTCATCGGTAAGTGCTTTCTAACTCCGTAGGTTGCATAAACTCACAATGTCGACCACAGAACGCTGCTTCGTGGATATGCGGGCAGCATACGCTGCGATGTCGGGATAACTTCGATAATGTGGATTGAATCGTTTTACTGGGTTTTCAACAAGCGTATACTACTATTCTTACTAATCGATGTAGTAATTCTTTAATTTCACTTCTAACTATTAATTAATTTTTCTTTATGCATTGATACGGGGAGTGCATTTGGTTCATTCGGCCAGTTTATGTTTTGCAACCATCCCCACTATTCCCTTTTTGGTGGGAATCGATCGCACTGTCGAGTCACTGTGGAGCTGAGGCCCCTGACTTTTCCTCTTCACCTCGCACCACCATGATCCTGGACCTCTGCGTGGAATTACTGCACGAGATTGGCTCTGAGGTGCGTGTAACATGTCCCACCACTTTGTTAGTTGCTTACGTGCCAGATTGCCACGCCCGACCAGAGGGCGCTGCGCGCAGTGTCTAGACAGCTCAGATCCGCCATCGAGCCTCTGTTCTTCGCATCTACCTCCCTCGTGTTGGATATCGATAAGCCTGTGGACGGAAGTACGTCGCAACTCGAAGTACTCGCCGCAGGGAAGACTGGATGGTCTGCCTGCCGAACGCTCATAATCCGGTGTCTCTCATATACAGGCGAACAACGGCTTGCTAAGATGCGAATGCTGAAGCTTCTGAAACCTGCGCTACAGTCGTTGACGCGTCTCCGGGCCGTGCAGTGAGTACTTGACCTCAAAATCCCTGGGCGAAGTGGAATTTCTGACTTCGCACAACTAGTTGGATTTTCAACGACAGCGACCCCCAATGGGCACAGGCCATCGTTGCCGACGTTTTGAATACCTGCGCCCATGTGGAGGAGCTGCGCGTTCTCACCAGGATATCCGAACCTGCGCATGATCACTTTGCATTCCTGGGACCAATTTCCAACCTTCGTATTCTCAGCGCCGAGACACAGAAGGGTAGTCGTGAAGGCGAGCTCCTGTTGTGGGTGGGCCAAGTGATATCCAAGAGCCCCCACCTCGAATCTCTGCGTCTATCGTCGACAACTCCCGAAATATCCGAGACGCTGCAGAAAAAACGCATACAGCTGAAGGATATCTCCGTTCCAACTGCCGACGACGCTTTGTTCGGATATCTCGCGTCCTATTCGGGACTCGAACGCTTAACCATCAGACGCATCTCCGATAATCGCCACGGAGGAATGTTATTTGAAAAGGTCATCCCCCGACACAAGGCGTCGCTCGTCGAGCTCAGCTGTCCTGGGTGCAGCGAAGGCGCGTGCAGTTTCCGAAGGATCAACGTGGCTCTCATCTCCGAATTGCGGAACCTCGAGACTCTCGAAATGACGGTCAATGTGACAGAAATGGCGCCCAACCCTGGAAATAAGCAGGACATCGTCGTAAGCACAATAGTTGACAATCCCACCATATTATGCGTCCGACTTATCCTTCGTGCAGGAATTGTTCCTCGAGATGGTGTCTGATATGCCCGCGTTGCGCAACATTGCCATTCTGGCGGCCGCACCATCGGGCTGGGCATGCGGAGCGGCGATGTCCCGGCAGAAACAAGCTTGGCAGGGACGCATCAGCAAGACCGTGGACAGCTTCGGACAGGCTCGAGGATCTCCAGCTCTCTCTCGCTTGATTAAAACCCACCATCGCCGTGTTGCGACAATCAGAGCAGGACGTATGTTCTGGTAGTCAAGTAGCCATTGATGAGAAGAGTATCATAAGGTATACGGCAATGTTGAAAAACCTACGTAACGTAGAATGAGGCAAGGAGATGGTAGAAATTCATTACCAGGGCAATTTCTCGCGTTTAACACAACGTTCAACATTCAATGACTTCAGTTAAACTTCTGCTCGGTTTAGGCAATTTTCGCGGACTTGAAGTGCTCGAGCCAGATATATACGCGGCCCTGTTTTGAGTTCTCCGTTTAATTCGTGATGGTCGGCGCCAAGTCCATGCTATTCAGCTGAAATGTGTACACAAATTTCCGGGTTCCATTCTCGTCTGCCGCCAAAATGGTAACCAGTCTGTAATGAGTTGAGTCTTGAAATTATTCTAACGAGGTAAGTGTATTTGACTCCTAGTTGAGCTAACGCCTGGCCCAACTTCACTCAGTTCCCCGCTGTCCCCGATTATATTTATTGGACTCGATTGTATTCGTCTGAAACCAGGGGAATATAAGAAACAGCTGAACAGAATGAGCGAGTCAGGCACGTATCCCATCCCCGAGTGCGGGCACCTGAACGAACAGCGCCGCATTTCCATACACATGTTTGATCGAGGCGTCGTTTCCGTACGCGATGTACTGCGACCCAACACGATTGAGCTCAGTGATTTTAGTGACCCAATGGACCGGCACCGCGGCGGCCTTGGGCGTCTCTGCCTCCGCCGCCTCTTTCGCCTCATAATATTCCAATCCACAGCGGGCATTCCACTCTTCCCTCTGCGTCTTGAGCTTTTCCCGCTGCACCCTCAACTCTTCCGCACGCTCTTCCCGCTGCTCGACAACCTCGCCCCTGCGCTCAATCTCGTCCTTCAGACTCATCGGATAGCTCTCGTTCACATCCTCCGTATTCAGGACGTCGTCCGCGAGCACGTCGTTGTCGTAGGAGTATTTCTCGCCGGTGTCATATAGAATCTTGACATGCGTCTCTAGACCTACGCGCTCCGACACCGTGCGGATGCGCGCGTCGCTGCCCTTGAGCAGGCGCAAGATGGGGCCCAGCCGGCTCGGCGGCTTCACGCGCTTCCCGTCAACCCACTCGCTCTTGGGTGGCGTCGGCATGGGATACTGATGCGCGAGCCCATACGCGAGGAAGCCGCCCGCAGGGAGGAACGCGGGTCTGCCAGGAGCGTGCGCAGGGTGTCCTCGAACGCGCGCTCGGGAGCAGGTACGATGCGGTTTGGACCCGGGACTGGTTGGCTGCGATCCAGGACGAAGAGATTGTACGTGATGGTGACGCGGTGGCCAGTAAGCACCGGTTCGACGGCGTGCGTGACGTCGCTGTAGAACGCGACGTATGCGAGGGCGGACGGGGGTGCGGGAACGGCTAATAACTGTGCGGCGGAGTCAAAAGTCCAAGTCGCACCATCGTGTTTGAGCAGGAGCGAGCCGCCCGTATGAACAGTGGGGAATACGACGACAAGAGACCCGATCATGGTGTTCCCGCGCGGGGTGTCCTTGTGTGCTTTGAAGAACGAGCCTGGCCCTAGATAAATGTTATTATCTCGCTTATTCATTAGGATATACAAAAGAATTGACCGTTTACGTTGAGCTTGTACATCTCGGCTCGCAACGCCTTTCTGCCATCGGCATCTTGACCTTGCAGGATGTCCGGAGTTATCGCGTCGACGAGCCCAGAAGCGACGACATCGAGCCGCGCAGCGAATTCGGTGAGATCTAACTTGCCAGCCTTACGATAGGATTCATCGAGGACGTCTGTCTGGTCAACGCCAAAGGTGGCTTGCTCGCAGGCGGAGGCGAGCTCTGCAAGATTTTCCTCTGTGGCGCGACCCAGATCGATACGGCTGGGTGATCTTGGTTTTCAGTCCTAGGAGAAGGGTGAATAATGGACGTACCTAGCAGATTTTTCACCTTCCACGCCGTAATAAACTACAAGGTCCTCTGGTTTAACAGGGTGCACGCCGCCGGTGTAGGGCACCGGGACTTGGGACGAATCGCGCAAGACCTGGAGGTGATCTTCGATTAGGCTGACTCCAGCGGGCGGATTGAGTTGGGACATGTTTTCTTGAAAGTGGGTGGCGGAAAGAAAGGAGAAGCTGATGTAATAAGCGTAGTTGCCTGTGATCGCGCTTTCGGCTGAACAATTTTCCTTTGTTCCTCCACTTGTCCTCCACGTCGATTCTTGGTAAGATTAGACGCCAGGATCTTTACTATACCAGGTTTTACTGGACAAATTATAAGGATCTCTCTAGCGGCGGCGACTTTCGTAAGATCCATGTAAATGTCAGTAGACTCATCGCGACACTTCTTCGTGCAGTTCTGACTGTCGCAACCACTCCATAGTCTCCATTTCGTCAATTTAAATATTTCCAGTTCAATGAAATTATAATGTGCTGGAAATTGAACGAAATCCAGGAGAGGAGATAGTAGAAATTCATTAGTAGAGCACTTTCTCATTCAATAATTTTCGGTTCAACTTCTGTTCGGCTTAGGCAATATCCGCGGACTTGGAGGTAGGTCGACGTGCGAAGATACGGTAGTACTCGTTCCAGCCATATAACCTAACCCTAGCCTTTCTATGGGCTGCGGATTGTTTCGAGCTTCCATTTAAGCCTCAATCGCGATGGTCTGTCATTCTTAGATCAAGGGAGGGAGGTAGATAGCTTTACACGCCAGGATCAGCTAATATAGCCCGCGCACCTTCGACAGTCTGGCAGGATGTCATCGAGTATCAAACTAGGACTTGAAGTCAAACCCAGTCTCGGCACGTCGAGCTAGCACTCGGGTCCATGCTCCTCGGTTGCAAGTGTATAAATTGCACGGTTCCACTCCCATCTGCCGCCTATGCTTCTTCTCCTCCAGATTACCCACATGTCGACCGCAAGACTTCCTCTTCAGCCAATTTCCGTCCTTTCTGCTTTGCTTGCCTATCTCGGAACAATATATGGGACCCAGATTGCAATGGCTTCGAGGCCGCCATTCCAACTGAAGCGCACAGTGCAGACATACAATCTTGGCGTTGGGGGTGCCAGTCTGGTCCTTCTGCTCCTAATATATGCTGCAAGAAATTGTGCCGTTGGTTTCCCGGGTGGGGATCGTGAATGCGATGTGTGACCACGACTCCTGGACGAAGGTATATTATTCAGGTCCTGGTGCATCCCGCGCTCACTGCATCTCAGACATTAGAGACTTATTATCTGTTCACTTACCTGACGAAATATGTGGAGTTGCTTGATACGGTATTTCTAGTCCTCAAGAAAAAGCCTCTGCGTAAGCATTATCCTCCCGTTCCTTCGGTCTTAACTCCTTGGATCGGGACACAGGATTTATTCATGTCTATCACCATGCGGCGACTATTTTCATGGCCTCTACATCGCTCGAAGGGAGAAATGTTTTTGTGAGTTCAATATTCGTGCATTTACTACTGACTGACTCTATTCTTCCAGTCATGGGTCGTCATCGCTGTAAATTTGTTCGTCCATGCGATAATGTGTGAGCACAGCTATTCCTAGTCAAATCCAACAGTGCCGAACCATTGGCGCTTCAAAGATTACTATTATTTTCAGACGGCTGGAGGGCATTTGGTCACGGTATTGTCGGCATCTTCGGCTGGGGCATTCCGCTGACTTTTCTTTGTTTAGTGGAAGCGATCAGTGACCTTCCTCCAAGTCGCTCAGTTTGTAGTCGTCAACTCAATAGGAGGTGTGCATACTTCTATTGACGGTGGCCCGGGAAGCGCTCATCGATTGGAAGTGTGGATGCTTTACTTATATCCGCTTTTTTCCGGACGCGGGTGTTCCGGTTCAAGTTCAGCGCAGTTCATTGGATTTGTCATAATGTTCAGCTATCTCTTCCTATTCCTCAATTTCTATCGCACTACATATAGGGTCCAGGATAGAGCACGAATGAGAGGTAGTTCGGATTAAATGGAATGGGTGGCTTTGTAGTAGATACCTGTCAACGTGCATGGGCGGATTTTTTGAATACAAGCATCGAATGAAAAAACAAAAGTAGAACCTCTGAAACTAGCTGATTCTTCGATGATTTTGCACGTTGAACAACGGAAAAGTTGACGGATCAGGTGGCTGTGTAAGGCATCAAGCCGCAACTTCGGCAATCTCCGTCCCGAGCTTTTCTCCTTCCGCCAGGCGCTACCTTTTCTCGACGCAATATTGTTCGCTTCGACCGACGACAATGAATCTCCCGGCAGATCACTCCATTGCGGATGGTTTTCTTAATCTCTCTAGCCTCGTTCAGTGCGCAGAGACCTTATCGACAGCACTGCGTACCAAGGTCGAAAAACTTGAAATCGAGCTCGCGACCGCGAAGAGTCGGACAGCAGCAATGAGGCATTATGTACAACTTCAGGAAACGAAGACCCACCAAGCTGAATCTGCCCTCGGGCACGAACAAACGATGCGTATTGCGGCCGAATGCCTTGCGCACGATGCAGGTGGATTTTGCGGCTCGGGAAGCGAAGATCCGGGCAGATGAGGAAGAGATACGGATTTACCGTGATGCGATGGAGAGAGATCTGAAGCGCAGTGTGCGTGCAATGCAGGATACGGCGGAACGACATGCGCAAAGGCACGGCGGTTGATGACCTCAGTGCGATATTGCGTTTTATTCTTGCTTTTCTTACTCAATATCCATTTAGAGCACCCCCTCCTCACATCGCCCACAGACGCACCCGCTTCCAAGCGTGCTAAAGTCGAAAATACGACACATACGTTGGACTGGCGCCTCGGATTCAGAGATCTTCTACGGACAGGCCTGGATTGACTGCAGCGGATCCAACAAGTCCCGACGCAACCAAGACTCCAGCGGTAGCAGCAGCCATTCCTTCCCTCACGTCTTCCATCTTGTCTGCGGCTCCTCATGGAGCCAAAACCACAGCACCAGGGCCAGTGGCACCCCTCGCTTCTTTTCCGTCTCTGACAATGCTCCCCGACAACCACCACCTTCGACGTGTAGGTGCCACGCATGTGTTCTCGTATAATTTCTCACCTTTCTCCAGGCTGATATCTTTGACAAATAAAGCTATTTCTTGAACCCAAAGTCAGAGCCCTACCTCTTCATTGTGTACTTGGCGCTGTTGGCCTCAAGCTGTTCCTTCCCCCCAAGTCCCAAATCCTGCTCTGCCATCACTCAATCTCGTCGCGATTGGAAAAAGACCACATACTCGGCGGCGAACTGTGCTCATATGTCCGTATCTCTTAGATCTTCTATTCCTCTAGGCTCTGCTCATCCATCCATGCAGATTTGGCTTCTAATATGAAATTACGTCGTTACCAACTTGGCAGACTATAGTTTAATTAACATGGAACTCGCTCAACACGATCTCCGAAACTCGATACAAACGGTTGTAACTTGAAAGACATATGCTTTCCATGAACTTGTTCTTCTTGTGATGATGGTTCGCTCACCGAATTTGTGGGGCTGGACGGGCTCACTCTGTACCGCCTCGACAGTAATATCGAAGGGTGACTTTGGCTCTGCTCCGGATGTCTAACTCCATGTCTTCTGGTTGTTCGCGCTGAAATTGCACGCGCACCCGGTCTGGCCCTTCTTGGAGAGTGCGGATGGTCCTTGAACGCAAGTAGGTAAAGTTCGAAGTGCCCTACTGCGTCCTCCTGCGATTTCGTACCTTACCGTTGTATCGGTTGTTTTTCTCAGCATCATTCGGTATCCATGATTAGACACGAAATGGACGCATTGCCTAGGCTAACTGAAGGGATGCGCCATACATATGGTCTACACCAAATGCCCCGGAATACACAGCTTGTCGGAGATTCAAGTGTCTCGGGCAACATACACCTCGAAAGTTCAAAACGAATTTATTGGTCCGGCACACGAACTCGCATTCCTACTGACTACGCCGTTTGCGGGGATCTACGCAAACCGCGGCACTACCTCCGTTTTTATGAACTCCTCCATCCTTCCGAACTTGACGCCGAGCGCGACCAACGCGGGGTTGGGCACGGGCGTATTTGTGTACATGCCGATCTTTGCTTGAAAGAGGAACTGGAATGGCGGTCAGGTTGGCGGCAAATGAGAGAATCAGGGGATACACATACCATCTCGTCGAACTCAAGAAGCCCGGCGGTCTCGAGCGGCGTGAACGTTACTTCCTTTCCGATGGCTGAAAGCCGCACCGTCAACTTTCCCTTGCAGTAAAACGAAAGGAAAGACACCCACCCTTCGCAATTGCCGCGGCTAGCTGCGGGTACGTGAAGTGCAAGCTGATGACAGGGTACGCGCTCCCCAGTACGCCCTTCGCGGGGTCGGTGTAGTTCTTGAGCAGCGCGAGCGCGGCGGCGCCGAAGTCGTGCCCGACCCACGTCGCGGACTGCTTATCGTCCGGTCCATATTTGGCGATGGGAATCGTGTACCCGGTGTCGGTCTTCTGGAGGGATCCGAAGCTGCCAAGCGCGTCAGAGGCTGATATGTCGGGAGAATGAATAAATGGAAGCGCACTTCCACAGGTTTTCGGCGAACCAGCCTGTGAGGAGCACGGCGTGCGGGACGCCCGAGGACTTAAGATACTCCTGGATGACGGCTTTGTCTGCAGAACGGATTCTGTGAGCAGTGCGTCGATGTGCGGGCCACGAGCAGACGTACTATCAACATGGTAGACATGCTTGTATAGTCCGTTTGATTCTTTCGTTGCGTTCGGGAGGGAGCTGAAGCGCGATGGGAGAATGAACTTATTTTTCGATCGCCATGGTGGCCGGCAAGATGACGCACCTATAGATGAAGAACTTGACTCCGACCTCCTTCGCCGCGTCGACGAGGTTCTTTCCTTGAGTAATCTCTCCCTTTCCCTGAGGATCGGCCGGGAACACTTCAGGGTCCCAGAAGTTCGTAGTCTGGTCGGCAGATTCAACTCTGTCAGCATTTTGGCAGCAATATCGGGACGCACCCCGAACACGGCCTCGCTCCCGCGAATGGCGTCTATGAGCGATTCCTTGTCCCAGAGGTTCCCTTTGACGACCTCTACTCCCTTGGCAATTAGTGCCTTGCTTCCTGCGGAGTCAACGCTCCGAGACACCGCACGGGGCGTGTATTTTCCGTCAGCGAGCACGGCGTTGAGAACAGCGCCGCCTAGAGGGAGATTGTCGTGAATGATGCATTCCGCAATAATAGGCACACGAACCTTGTGTTCCAGTTGCGCCGAAGATGGTGATGATAGGCATAACCATATATAGAGATAGGGTAATTTTTCTCCAACAGAACCGATTGAGTTTGTCGGCTTTACCAGCTTTACTTATAAATAAACAAACCCGCGGGACGCTTTGAACTTGAACTTGAACTTGAGTTCTATTTGTAGCTGTACCTGGCACCAAGGGCTACGCAGCCGTACCCTAGTCTAACTAGTATGGGGGTATTCGACAATAACTGTAAGTGGGTTGGCAAGGCTTTTTTGTGTGTACGTCAGAGAGAGAGGGAGAAGTAAAAGGAGAATACCCATGGGGAAACATGAGTCACATCGTAACGTAGCGGGGTTGGGTGAGAGGGCGAATGGGAGTGGTATGTAAGCTAAGAAGGGTGTGCGGTGATGGGTATTATGTGTAAGTAAGGTAGGGAGATAAGATGGAAAGTGAAAAAGAAAAGACATGACTCAGCAGAAACGGCGGGTCTTGGTTACGAAGGTGATGAGGGGTTTGAGCAGCTTTGGGTGATTCAACAAGTTGCGAACACTAACTGCGCCGAGTATACCCGCTCCATATGATGCTCGTTGTAGGGGTTGGCGCAAATGTTCCCATGCCGGGCAGTGTAGCAGGTAATGGGCACGAGTCTCCCTCGCAGCACCGCATGAGTCGCAGGTCGGGGAAGGGGCAAGGCGGCACCGGAATCGATGGGCGTTGAACGACGAAAAGTCCGTACGCAGCTGGGACAAGATGGAGATATCGGCGCGAGAAGCAGATGAGGTGTATGGAGACCGAAGGATGAGCGAGGGTGGGCTGTTGTCAACTTCACGGAGACCGCGGGGACGCGCCGGGCCGTGTCAAACAGTGACATCAATGGCGTGCCCCGCGTTACAGCGTGACATACGTGTTTTCTGGCTCCCACATGCCCAAACGCAAGGTTAACCGCGACAGCGACGCGTCTCCCTCCGAAGACTCTGCTTCTGTATCTGATGGCTCAGATTTCGAGGGCCGCCCTCGCAAGCAGATTGCGACCGGGAGAGGTGCCGGCAAAAAGGCTGCTGCAGTAAAAACCAAGGCCAGCGCTGGACCGCGCTTGAAAAAGTCGACCAAACCAGAATGGAACAGGGTGAGAACGTTCTTGATTCCCTTATGCCCTTTCTTAGAGGTATCTGCAGAACGGCTGGTCCCACGACAAGCTAGAAACTGAATTCGCGTCGAAATGCATCGAACGGTGGTGGTCAGTTCAGGTATACGAAAATCAACGCGTCTCTGACCCTTCCTCAGCCTACTTCCTCCTTACAACACACGTATCCCTGATACGCAATGGAAAGAATACTATCTGTATGCTGATCTCTTGACTCTGTGTCTCCATTACCGACGCTTGTATCATGTGCGTAGCGAACGCAAGGCTTTAGACGAAATCAACACCAAGCACTCGGACAAGTCCAAGAAAATTGTCTCAGAGGAACTTGGCCAGGACACTTTCTCTATCCTTCGTGCTGCTTCCTCGAGCATTGCCGCGACCATCTACGGTGCCTCCCAACTCGATGAGGCGGACAAGACGCGGATTGCGCGAACTTTGCGCGGATCCTTGTACTTTACCGAACTTTGGGGAAATGACGAGGAAGGGTTGGTTCCAGGCTTCTCCCTATGTCTTCGCGTAGCTCACTCCTCTTTTATAGCGGTGGCGATAATCCCCGCACTGTCAATTCCAAAACGCGCCTCTACTCCCCCTTCGGGCTCGGAACCTCTCTCGAACTGGTGTACAACTTCCACTGGCGCCAGTTCAGGGAGGGAGAGAGGTTTTCAGACTTTGGTGAGATCCTCTGTTCACATACTGTGTATGGACCCCCAGCGGTCCACTGACGCGGCAACCAAGTGGTCGGCCAGCGGGATATCGAAGAGTGCGACAGCAAAGATCCAAGGAAGTGTACGGCCGTTGTCAAGGATAGTCGGTCTCGTGAGAAACCTGGCGAGTTCAGTGTCAAAGTCTTCGACATGGTGCGCGTTCTTAGGGAAGATTCCTAGTGATTCTCATGAGCCCAATTCTTTTCCAGAACAACTCGAAGATCAAGGGAACCACCGCGCAGAAGATCGCCGATTTCGAGGAACAGTTCTTCGGGTCGTCTGATTGGCTGTACGTCTTAATTTTATTTCCTCCCCCGCTTTACGAGTGAGGCTCAGCGATCGCTCTCACAGCTCTCCGCTGAAATTGTTCAACTTCTTGTGCGCTGCTGGCACGGTTCTGCACTACAAGGAGGAGAACCGGTCCACTGTCACGCAGGCGGGGACCAAGTTCAAGTTCTTCCAAGGAGAGAGCGAAGGGCAGGAGCTGCGAAAGTCGGAGGCTGAACTCTTCTTACAGCTCGAGAAGGAGAAGTTTGGTGCGCTTGGGAAGGACGAAGAAGTGTGTATGCCTCAGAGGTTGCTGTTGCTCGCAAAGAAGGACTCGACTGACAAGTGAATTGTTGATGTGCGTAGTAGCGTTGATACAGTAATGGAATAAATACCTCTAAGTATAGTCTAACACCTAGGTGGCCGATTCTCAACCCCACATTGGGATAGTGGGTCTGGATGCTCCGTCGGTGTTCACTAGACGATCCCACGACGTCGCAATGCAAGGGATGAAGCAGCCCGATTAATTCCCCTAGTGTCTGCGGCCTCCGAAATTCGGAGCGCGTTGCAACAATTTTACCCCCTTAGAAGAGGGAACCCGGGCCCAAGTTCTCGGATTAGAAAGATAGGCCTGTTTTTTTGCCTCTAATAACCCACACCCTTTGCAAGAACAGTCGAACCCGAATCTTAATTTTTTGCCGACGTCGGAAAGGGGATCTGCGTCGCGGGCGGGAATGTTGATGTAAGAGACCTCGATTTCCTGCCCCTCGCAAATTTCCTTGAGTGCGCACAGTTCTGGGATATACATCGTCACCAAACGGCCCGATCACGAGTGGGGAAGTGCGCACCTTCTTCTTTCGTACCCACGTTCCAAAAGTAGGTGGCATTGGGGCTGCCTGCGGGGGAATGGCACGTGTGATTCACGTGGCAGATCGTTGGGCAGAGGCCAGCGGCATTGTCTCCAACGCAGGGTGTGAAGTGCTTCAGGCGCCCGATAATCGGATCTTCATCGGGTCCGCAGGGGAAAGACATGAAGAAGAGGAGATCAGCCGGGTGGGAGATGGCACCAGGCAAAACCTTGATTTTTTCCAAGTCGTTGGCGCCGTGCAGAGTAATACGTGGCTTTTCCGAGATGATCAAGGTACCTCGAGGGATGCTCTCCTTGGCAATCACACCTTTGCCTTTGCCCGGGATGTCGACGATCGCAATACGGGGGAACCCAATGGTATCGGCGGGCATCTCACTGCAGTGAGGGGAGAAAAGAAGGCCTTCGCAAGTTGCCGGAATTAACTGGGCCGCAGCCTAAGTATTTCTATTCTTACATAATACCGTGTGTGTGGGTCCAAAAACGTTTTACGTTTTCGGTCAGCATTCGGTGCGTACACGCTGGTCATTTGCTTGTAGATCTCTATTTACATACATAGTTCGATTCCAGTTGCTCCAATTATTTGTGCGCCAATATGCTGTGGGCTAACTTCAATGTAAACAAGAAATAGTCACGGGCAGCTCTCTTCTTGGGCCGTGGATTATCAATAAAAGAAGGAAAGGTCATAAATACCGAGTACGCACACTGGAGAGGTAAACTCGGATCCAGACTCTAGTGCAGTACTAGTTAGGGGATATTCAGCCGGTCGTAGCCATACATGCACGTATTGAACTCCCGCAATGCGCATCCGCTAATTGATGCTGACCGTGTTTGGCAGCCACACGTGACCGCGTGTGGAGTGGCAATGTGACGTTGGCATCATCCTCTGAAAAAAACAACGCGCCTTTGCCTTTCTCCACCATGGCCGAAAACCTCCCCGACGAAATTCTCTCCGAGATATTATCTCCAGGGCTCAAAGTTGCAGAGGAGAAGTTCTCAGATACCTCGACAAAGTCCCCCTTTGCTTCTTGTTCCAGCTCGTCGTCCGCTGTGCTCGTTGTCTGCAAGGCGTGGCTACGCGTCTCAACACCGTTGCTCTACAATGTAGTTGTGCTGCGCTCGAAGGCCCAGGCAGGCGCGCTTGCTGCTGCTCTGCAGCGCAACAACGAGTTGGGCCGGTTTATCAAGAAACTTCGTGTCGAGGGAGGATTCGGGAAACACATGGGGATCATCCTCCGCCACACGTCCAACATAACCGATATCTTCGTCTCCGGAATGCTTCACTCCCCCGATACGGCTTCTGACTTGGCTCTTGGGCTGCCACGCCTCAATCCCACGCGTCTTATCGTCTTCGAAGACCCGGAAAACCTGCTCAAGAACAAGTCGGTCGTGCATCTGTATGAGGGCCTTACGAAAGCGATTAATGGTTGGAAAACGCTGGTGCGCGATCGTCCTGCCTCGGCCCTCCGTTGGTCCTGACCTAGAAACTAGACTACACTCAGCTTGTGCCACGGTTCTCGCGGCGGTCCATTCAGAGACACATTCCTGGAGGCAGTATGCTCCTCTGAAACCCTCAAGATCGTTTCGGTCCCCCGCCACTACGACTTCCCGACTATGAAGAAATTTGCCGCGATTAAGTCCCTGAAAGCGATCGAGCTCAGAGCAACCGCTCGCGGTGTGGGATCGCACTATGTCGACCGGGTCAATGCTGAGACCGTACTGAAGCCGTTGATTAAGTTCGCCGAGGAACCACCGTTCGTTATACGGTTATTTATTGTGGATGTTGGCTCACTCTTTCAAAGGAAACAAATGAAACTAACCGCGGTGGCGGCCACTATATTGCCCCCAACCAATCCCACGTTCCGTCCGATGGCGTCTGAACCCCAAGAGATCGTGGACAGCGTGTGGAAGCGGATCTTAGCATTTGCCATGCTCGAGGCGGAGCCCGTAGGCCCCCGCGCACTCTGTTTGGACGACTGGGACGAATATTTTCGCCCAAACAAAATCAACGCCCATCGCTTGGCATTCGCGATGGTCTCCAAGACTTTTCACGTACGTCTCGGTTCGGATGCGACATCCTGGTTTCTCACTCGCATCTCCCAGCGATTGGCGATCCCGTATTTGTTCGCCTACCCCGAGTTTCGAAGCAACATCGCCGTAGAGAAATTCGCGGAGCGCCTAGTTGTAGAGCCATCACTCGGACTGCACGTCCGCGAACTTTCGCGGCACGGCGCCGCCGGTTTCTCGGCTGGAGAGGTCTCCCGGCGCAAGACGCCTAACTTCGTCCCGATCTTCTCTCGCACGCCAGGCCTAACGAAGCTCACCGGGCACGATACAGATGGCTTCTCTCTCGCTGACGGCTTCTCCATCAGGTTTGAGGCGTTCGAAGCGCTGGCGGAGACAGCCGGCGGGGCTCTCACCGAAGTTCGTGGACTGGAAATCGAAGGAGAAGAAGAAGGAGATCCATTTGACTGGAGGATGTTATTGCGGTCACCCTCACCAGTCCACCACCAGCAGCCTACCGTCTTCACCCTCTTCACGGCGCTCCGCGTGTTGAAATGGGATTCTTGCGTCGATTTTGTGTTACCGTCTGCATGCGGAATGGCGTGGCAATGTTGTTCCGAAGCGCTCCCCGCTCTGGAGGTGCTCGAGGTCGTTTCACCCGCCATACTCGCTGTGTTCGAGGAATTCGGGTTCGTTCCTTCCGAGGTTGAGTTCGTCTGCGTTGTTCTGATTTCGCTGTCTTCCTTTTTCTCGACAGGCTCAAAAGTCTGCGCTCTCTCACGTTCAAATTCTGGGCTAAACCAGACGACTGCGCTAGCGCCAGCTTTCTCCGGCGACATGGCCCCAAACTCACCTACTTGAAACTAACCAATGCAGCGCTCGATACACTGCCAATCTTCGCGCTCTGCCCCACCCTCGCTGAGCTCGAGCTCATCTTGATTGGTCGTCACCGTACCCGTACAATGCCAGGAGACGCGGAGTATTATCCGCCTACCCTCGCCTTTCCCCCGGGCCATCAGGCCCTCGTGAAAATTCTCGTTCGCAAACATGAGATGTACGCACTTCTCTTCGTCCATCCGAAATTTACATCTGTACTCCCGATTGACTCCGATTTGCACTGCAGGCACTCCAAAAAGGAGAACGAAGCTGAATGGAAGAGATTTCTCTCGGATTCGGACTGGACCAATTTTCCGGCGCTGCAGGAAATCAGGGCCTCTCCGCTCGAATGGCCGATGACTGAGTGCGTACTCGTCGTATTCTTCGAAGGTCTCGATTGATTTTGCGGATGATGCAGACACGCGATTTCCAAGAGCCCGTGGGTTAAGGCGGCTGAGATGCTGTCGAAGCAGCATAATATCAAGCTCACGAACCAGAAGGGTGTGCCGTGGCGGCCGCGTTTCAAGGGCTCGCGGCGCTGACGATCAATGGTTTACTTAGTCCCGATAGAGTACATTTTCCCTAGCATCCGATGCTCACTTTCAGTTCACATCATGCTAAATTTCACTGCCCAGCTGTGTCAGAAATCGAATGGCCCAATTATTAATGCATCTAACTTTAAGTTGCGCGCGTCCATATCGCCTAAATTGGCCATACCCTGTACTATGTAGCTTGAAGTCTGCATTTTGAGCCTTGGTATTTTTACCCGCCACTTGAAACGTTTGGTGACGATATTTCCTCATCGAACCAGATTTTTTTTTTCTCTGCGCGGATTTTGGAACGCGGCGCCTGTGTTTGGCCCTGTATCTCGATGGATTGGGAGCGTGGTTTCCTTCCCACCACCACCAAGTATTTCCTGACGAAACTCTGTTCTACGAATAGCTGGGAATCTCTTTTGATTTCGTTATCCAGTGCCCGGGAACTCTGGTCCGCACACTTCGAGTACTACTAGTCTAGTAGTCCGGGCTCCTATTTTTCGGCCGACTAAAAAATAGGCAATTCTCGTCATCATCTCCCGCTAGGGTTTTTCTACAAAATGCGCAACTATTCCGATCAGCATCTCGTCTTGTATCTCCATTAACTATGGATTCGGCCGATTGGTGTGCTGTACACAAAATCCCGTCATCATCTCACGTTTCAACTCAATCGCGACTTGGTTCACTGTCAATGTACCTGGATGTCTGGGACGTAATTACCTGCAGAGCTAGGTTGTGTCCCACATTGTTTGTATCACACCTCCGATTTTTCCTGAATCTCATCTCCCGCGTATCGTGACGAGTAAGTACCGACCATGTAGCCTTGAAGACGACAGATTTCTCACCGCATTAGCAAGTGCTCGGTCAATTTGGGTCTCGTTTGCGTTCGGATTGACTTATGCAAAACCATAGTCACTTATCGACTGCCGTTCATTTTCAACTTCTAGTTCCGATGGTTGGGGACGTAGTGGCACTGTTGATTGATTGATGGCTGTCGCTGTTTGGCGAGAGCCTCCTGATTGTCTCTTGCCACCATGTCCTTTCCTCACCATTCCGCTGTTCAGCCACTGTTTTCACTCGATCCTGCCATGGATCAGCAGGTTCTCGAGCTCTTGAGCTCCCATACTCATCCTCCCCCACACCTCGCGGCGACCATGTCCTCTGTCGCTGCAGGACTCGCACAGTACGACACCGAGCTCGCAAGGCTCCGAGCTCAGCTAAACAGTGTGGAGGCGCGCCGAGCAGCTCTCCAGGACCATTACGACAGATGTTCCAGCTTGAACGCCCCGATTCGGAGACTGCCATCCGAACTCCTTGTCAAAATCTTTAACCTATACAAACGTTTTGAAGACCACTCCCTCCCATTGTTCCGCCAGCAACAGACCACCCACTCCCTTGAGCAGCACCTCTCCTCCTTTTAGCTCAGGTGTGCAGTCTATGGCGCAGCGTCGCGCTCGATACGCATACTTTATGGGACGCCATTCACTTGACGCAATCGCGGGAACAGGGCGATAAGGTCATGAGGTTGCTCACGGTTGCTCTACGGCGCGGTGGCAACTCCACGATCAACGTCACCGTATCTCAACGTACGCCATCTCCCCAGGCACTCGAACTCCTTGCTCGGCATTCGGAGCGATGGTTCACGTTCAAGTTCTCCTGCGACAGTTCCAATCTGCAGTATCTGTCGGCTGCCAAGGGTCGCCTTCCGCTCCTGCGGGTCGTGGAGCTTGAGAGCCGCTACACCCGGCGAACATTCCAGACTCAGAATCTTTTCGAGGTCGCACCAAGACTACGACATTTGACTATTGATGGGGATTCCCTACCTACACTCGGCAAAATGCACGTGGAGCAACTCCATTCCCTCACAATCCACAGGCTACATTCAACTCATATTGTCCCGGCGACAACCCTCATATCGCGTTTGTCGCGTACCGCCAAATGTAATTTGAGATGCGTTCACAATGCCTGGGACGAGTCTGATTCAGAGCCCACTTCCTCCGACATCATCGCTCTTTCCCTGGAATTCGAATGCGGAATGTCCGCTGTCGGTGTTCGAACTCTCCGCGACATCTCTGCAATGCTCCTGGCATGTTTCATCTTCCCTGGTCTGCATGAATTGAGTGTCGGCACCGAGCGCTACTCCTGGAACCCGTTGCCGTGGCCCTCCGATCACTTCCTCGCTCTGTGCGAGCGTTCCTCCTTCGACACTCATCTCGCCTCTCTCCAATTGCATCGTGTTCTCATCACAGAAGAGGAACTCCTACAGTGTTTGGCCACTCTACCTTCCCTCGAGCGGCTTGCAATCTCAGATCACCAGCGTTATCGTGAAGAGGAGTATGTGATTCACGGGGAGTACTTGGATGATGATGATGATCGTCACTGCGGTTCCGACTGCCACCTGATCACAAACACCCTTCTCGCTAAACTCACGCGCGTGCCGGATCCGCCCTGCCTCGTCCCTCGACTTCGCGTCTTCAACATCCACTCTGTTCTGATATTTGACGATGACGGACGTTTACCTCGCATTCCTGCAGTCGCGGGTCGCAGGAGAGACTCGGTTTGAAAGCCATATCCGGTGGTTGTGCGACTACGGCCGTGCACTAGATTGGCAGGTCGTCCACGAAATAGACGAGCTGTGTCGCCGAAAGGAGCTTGTATTTTCGTTTGAGATGCTAAAAGGATAAGGTGCGTCGGCCAAATTTGCTTCGGCCTCCAGAAGTAACTCCCGTTTGCAGACTGTGGTTTCGGAAGTGCGCCTCAGATGGCGGTGAAGTTATCATTACTCAAATTTCGTTCTTACCGTGTTCAAAACCCAAATTCCCATCTTGTTCTTCGCCGACCGCGAGTCTCGCGTAAATTCTAGATCGGCAATATCAGTTTCTTCTTTCTGCGAATCTCATTGCCATGATGAATCTCTTCTTTATCCGTTTCGTATCCGTTTCGTCAGCGCCGCCATCCATATCTCCCGAGATGCAACAGTCTGTATACATCAACGGTAGATTCATCCACTCCATTCTAATCTTTTCATGTTTGCGTACCCCGCGAACATCTACGTATCAACACAAGATGGTATGTTGCGCCCACTGTAACTGGGTATCACCGTGAACTCAAACGCAGGCGAACCTGTCGATTTTTTCACTCGCACCGGAAGAAGAAACATATGTAACGGTTCGGTTTACGGACGTTCTGACGGCAGTTCGGATATTAGAAAGCCGTATAACGGTCCAGCGGTCCCTATGGGATGTTGTGAAAGCTACGCTACTGCGATCTAGCCTCCCCAATTGAGCACCGCGAAATATTGCAAGCCCAATTTTGCGCCTCAGGTCGGACTTAGTCGGAGCTATGGTGCGGGCTAGCTGCCGCTACCCGAGATTAGTGGAGAATATTTTTTTTTGGAAAAAAAGTACGTTCCACGAAGTGAGATCAAAGTAAAAAGCAGAGACCTCGGCCACTACCTTTGCTGCTGCATCAATTAATGACACAGTTGTATTGGAGATCGCCTGTAAGAATGGGGTGTCGAATGACCGTGAAAGAACATCCAGGGACACAATTGTATATTATCTTTGCTCGTAGCCGTCGGATGTCCGCTGCCGCATGCGCAGCGAAGGCAAAACTTCAACCAAGGAAAAGTGTATGCAATGATCTCGTCGCCATTTTGTGCAGCCCAAATCGAAAAAGAGCTGCAATAAAGTTCGACAGATCGTCAGCAAGATCTTAATCGCCTGTCAATGTGGTTGCCTCAGGCTGTTGGGACAGTTAATCCACCCTCTTGACCCTCCCCCCCTGATTTTTATCCGCCTCCTCCCCTGTATCTTCGACGAATTACTGGAAGATCGACAACTGGTTGAAATTTGAACAGGGGAAAATTTTGAAGCCAATGAATGGAGCGGAAACAATTAGACGTCTTCTAACGAGTGTGCTACGATAGTAAACGGCCAGGAAATGGGAAATGAGCTCTAGGCGATCAAGCGAGTCGGGATTTTGAGGAAGTTGGGAACCCGAAATGGAGGCAAATAAAGAGCGAAGTCTGCAAGTCTTTTGAAAACGCCGTTAGACGCACCCAGAACCACTGCCCGTTTGTGAAGAAGTGCTCTCGGAACTTGGAAGAGACACGTCGATCTGTCTGCCTTAGGCTGCTCGACCAATGCTCGACACGGAAATGGTGAAATATACTGGAACACAGTGCCGGCCTGCGTGCGGCCTGATACCGGTACAAGAAGCTCAGAATAAATTAATCTGTGCAGTTTCAACTTTCCGCCTTGATTGAAAGTTGATTGGAAGCACCCGATTTGGAAATCGTTGATGGCGGCCAAGTTCTATTTACCGGAAATCACCCAAACAGTCCCACACAGATCAGCTCCTGAGTCCGTCTCTTGAACCAGGACCACCATCTCTGCGCCACCTCCGCCGCATCCTCGCGTAACACAATCCTCCTCGCCACTCACCAAGACTTCCCGCCGTCCCTCCTCCCCCGCCCGCCACTCGCTCCGCCCACCTGCACCACCGACCTCTGACTGCCGACGGAGGTAATTCTTGTCTCCCCGAACAAGGCGAATGAGACGATAGTCGTTCCATCGCCTCCGCAGATGAACGACGTGCGCCTCGTCATGTTGGCACCTCCAAATCCCGACCACTCGTGGGATGTCGGCAAGTTAGAATGCACGAACGACGGCTACATTGCCACCCGCCCTGGACCCGAGGACCGACCAGAGGCTCGGAGGGCCATGTGTGTCTAATTTTCGTGTTTTCGTCCAATCCTTCACTGACCGTGTTGAGCCTCGGCGATTATTTGGACAATGCCGCTCAAGATCGTGATAGGCTTACCCGTATATTCAGAGAGGAGTTAAGGAAAACCGCGGACGATCTCCTTGAACACCGTCAGGATATAATGAGGCTCGAGCAGAATATCGCGCGCACGCAGAGGACTATCCTGTCCTTGCAGGATCATCTCATCCGGCAGACGCAATCTAGCGTGCTTTTCAACGGCGTAACCGAGTCGTACCAGGTGGTCACCCGTGCGCTCCGAGGCATGTTTTGAATCTCCAGTTCTTTCGTCATTAGACTGATTGAGATGCAGGCCTGAACGATATAATTTTTGATGTCGACCGTCAACCACGGTACCCTGGAGATGTCGTCATCACAGCTGTCGAAAAGGAAACTCTGAAGATTCATGGGCTTGGTTACCGTGCGCGATCTGTCTCCACTGTCTCCCTTCCGCGCTCAACATTTTCCAGTTTCTCAACTCCTCCATCCCCCGGAGACCTTGACGCAAGACATCGATGATCTCCGTCTCCGAGCACTTGATATCCTCAGCCCGCAGCAGCAGCATCTAGCTCGAGTTCTGCTGGAAGCGCAGGAGTCCGATGGCCAGCGAAATTTCCTTCATCTTCCTCGCCCAGACCGCAGCACCGCGATGGATCGGGTCCGAGATTTTCTCAACGAGGAAGAGCAACAAACCCTCGACGACTTCCTCCGAACCAAACCCAAACGGCTCCTCTCTCGCCGCGAACAAATCAACATCACGAATGTGGATCTGTATCTGTTTGAGGAGGATGGGAAATACTATAATGTTTCCGCGCAAAAACAAGATTTGGACAATCTCAGGGCAGAAAGAGCGGATACACAGGCATGCTTGGAGGCGCTGGAAGCGGAATAATGGACGGAGTCTCACTTATTCTATCATTTATTTACCTAAATAAATCGCCAGCCTGTAATTTCATGTATGCGACGGAAAGATCCGACATGAGCTTGCACCTTCGCTGGGTGGCGGCCCAAAAATCTGAGGATGCCGCATTTAATCGAGGGGCGTTGTCTCGAAGGCAAACACGGTGAAAATAGCACGGGCTCTGAGAGCCGCTCGAGCATAATGAGAACTTTACGGAGGTAATCACAACGTTAGATCCCGACACACTCAAGAAATTTGGTCTGCATTTTCAACCCAGTCCTAACATGCAAAACATGGATCGCTTTTATCCAAGCTATTCAGTCTCCCATGGCCTCATTTCTCCTGCAACGATTTTCAGAAAATCATAATCAACCACGCACAACTGAATACCGACCTCATAATCTACATCGCGGACCCCATTCACAATGCCATGCCTGCAAGGACGTCTTCAGCCCTCGGTGGCGGGTACACATGAAAAGAAGACCGTACAAGCCCTTGAGATGATCGCGGACAGAGCGCTCGCTCTTGAATTTCTTCGATTTACGGTTCGAGCCCATGCATCGGTTCGAGGCCATGCATCTGAGACAACGAAGGCCCGACGCGGTGCTCGACCCGGGCTGTACCGCGATGCTCGACCCGGGCTGTACAGCGATGCTCGACTGGGGCTGCACCGCGATGTCCGACTGGGGCTGCACCGCAATAGACCCTCCGCGTGCTACGGAATAGCAGCGTTTAGTGATGGACAAGACCCCCGGAGCGAGGAGGACATCCGATGCGTCGAGCTGCAATTTGCCATGTCTAATGCAAGGGCATCAGTTTGCGTCGACAAACGGCGGGAGAACGTACACCGTGTTGACATGCAGGGTAATGGCTCCGAAGGTTTCTGGCTGAAACACGTACTTCGTGCAGTGGCCACAGACCCAGGAGGTCGATTCGGCCTTGGGAAAGTCGTCCTGGATGAGGCCGTGGACTTGCATAGCTGGGCGTACAGTGAATTGTCTAACGAACTTCACTTTCCCGTCCTTGTGGTATGTAGTATTTGGCCGGATCCGGCCGTCTTTGTGGTATGTAAATTCACGAGGATATTTGAAATAAAAGCGTGTGCAATTCCAACCTTGCGTCGTTCTGAGAAACCTTGCTCGTTACAAGCCGGCGCGGCGGAACAACCTTGGGACGAGCAGAAGTTGAAGAAGTCAATGCTGAAATAATGGTCATATAACCGCTTTGAACGTGGAGCAAACCCAGTCTAGGCTACTAGCCCATCGCATTTGATTACACTTGTACCTGTGCCATAATTCTCTTCTTGCAACCCCACTTGCTGTTTGTTTTTTCAGGTTCGGTCCATGTATTAAAATAAAACACGTCCGAGCTTGTCCGAGCTTATCCCGGTGTTTTCCTTCCTCTTTTCATGGGTCGGCGCTCCTCGGAGAGTATCTTATGCACGAAGGTTTTAACATGCGCAATAACAGGATGATTGTCAGTTGCACACGATGTGTGTAGATGGAACAAAATCCAATGTTGCACAATTCAGAAGCTTGCAATGATCTGTCTAGGAGTTTCTCAGAGACTTTCGTCAAGACATGACTCCTCGCACGAAAAGCTAACCTGCTCGAAGTCCCAAAAACTCGCCATCTCGCCTCCTGTGTTCCACGCGCCTCCCCTGAATTTGACTCGAGCAAGCGACACCTTGACTAGACATGAAGTTGAACATTGAACCAAAATAACACCCAAATACTTTTTGTTGTATAGATTTATCTTGTTGTTGGAATTGTTTGCCTGAAATCGAAGGAGAGTACCCATAAATATTTTTTGCTGTATAGATTTATTTTGCTGTTAGATTTGTCTGGCTGAAGTCGAAGGGATCAGCACCTTTCACCCTCCACTGCACAGTCGCAATTTATTGCCTGGAGTCAAAGGAAATGAATAAGTATCTTCCTCTCATCACCAAGGTTCACGGAATATTTCCAGATCTGTAACGAACATCAGAGATGTATGCAGCCTTCATCGATTTCAAAGCCGCGACGCACCGAGACGTCGTACCTCTTGAAAACGCTCCGACCATTTCTCCGATTTATTCAACGGCTCCCGACAGATTGTTACTGTAGTTGCGATCCAAACGGAGAGACTGGATCGGCACACGGAGGTATTTGGACCTTGAAAACAAACACTGCACCTTGAAGACGGTCAGTCCTATACCATCCCGGGTCGAAAAAAAACGTACCTAAGCATCTCAAAAGGTCAGAATCAACATTTCAGTACAGAATCGCGAACCGATATATGTTTGGGTGTGGACGACAAATATGCATCGAGACACAGCTGATTTAGACCGCGGAAGACAGGAGGAGGAGGATTGCCTGCGCGGTCTCAAATTGAAACAGCAGGTATATCTGCAACTAAGGACGCAAGCAGACGGTACGGTACATATCTCGTCTCGAATGATTTGGCAACCGTCTGGGATTGACTGTCAGAGGACGAAATGAAGATCCATCACAGAAAGAGCAGATATCAATATCATATACAAAAAACACATAGCCGCATCCAACCCCACTCCCCAAAAAAAGCGAAAAAAAGACGTTAATTACAAAAGGCCAAAGCGAGATATACGAATGCTACACTACGTGATACTTATGCGACAGTAGATAAATACACTAATAGAGGACAGATATAGATACAATACGTGAGCATAGCATAGCTGTAGCAGGAAAGCAGTCGAGAGTGCAGAGTGCAGAGCAAGTACTTATAAAACAGCATCCCCGTCCATCCATCCGTCACACGAGGGACGGGAAACTTTCATCGATCAAACACAATCCGGCGCGCAGCCTCGGAGCCCTCGGCCGCAGCCCCAGCACCATCACGACGCGCAGCCTCAGCACCAGCACCAGCCGCGGGAGCTCTCGGGGGAAGTGGGAGCCACTCCCCGAGACGCACGTCGTCCGGAGCACCCGCGTCCCGCTCCCCGCGCTCGCGCGCCAGCGTCCGCCTCAAGCGCGCTACGATCTGCAGCGGAGTGTCCCCGGGCGATACAGGGCGCACCTCGTCCTCATCCTCGTCCTCCTCCTCCTCCTCTTCCGCAGCCTCCGCCTCCACGCGCGCGCCCGGCTCATCCGCACCCTCGACGCGCGGGCCCTCCCTCGTCCCACCACTACCCGCAGCCCGCCTTCCCTCCACCTCCACCTCCACCCCCACCCCACCCCCGCTACTGCCACTCTCACCCCCGCCCCCGCCCCCACCCAAGCGCCGCCTTAAAAACTGCCCCACCCCCGCATTCATATTCATGCTCATACCCACCTCCCCCGCCCCCGCGCGCCGCCGCAGATCCGGCACCGACGCGCGCCGCAGCCGCAGCCGCCCGCCCCCCTGACCCTGACCCTGGCCGCGGCGCTGCGCCTCCACGTCGGCCGCGAGCCACGCCTCCTGCTCGTGCACGCTCGGGAAGCGCGGGCGCGGGCGCGGGGGGGCGGGGGCGGTGGCGGGGGCGGGGGCGGGCGGGTGTGCGTTGGCGTCGCGCGTATGTGCATTGGCGTTGGCATCGCGCGTATGTACATTGGCGTTGGCATCACGCGTATGTACATTGGCGGGCGGGTGTGCATTGGCGGGCGGCGGCGGGGGCGTCCGCAAACTGAGACTGGGCGCGGCAGGGACGGGGGCGGGGGCAGGGGCGGGGGCGGGGACATGGGGCGACGGGGCAGGCGCAGCCGCGGGCGCGTGCAGGTCCGTGCGCGCGGACGTGCGGCGCAGGCGCTGGGGGGTCGGTAACGTTGCCGGTGTAGGTGTCGGTGGTGCATCGGACTCTAGGGGAGATGGTGTTTGGTCATGAGACTCGGCGTGAGGCTGAGGCTGAGACTCCGCAGGCGGCGCTCGAAGCGAATCGAATACCCTACTCATGACCACGAATCAGCAGCTGCACCAACTAGGTAGCGGACAAACGGAGGATAGACACGTACCCCGCCGCCTCCGCGCGCGCCTCTATCTGCGCCAGGTCCGCCTGGAGGCGCGCGATCGTGGCCATCGCCGCGCGGTCCGGGTCCGCCGCCCGCGGGGTCTGCGGGGGCGTCGTATTCGTCATCGTATTCGTCCTGCGCGCACGAATCAGCATTCCAAGTATGGAGCGGAATATGCATAGGAACAGGAACAGGACTAGAAAAAGGCACGCACCCCTCACCCCACCCCGCGCGCCCCACCCGTTCGTCCCACTCCCTTCTCAGCCGGTCGTACGCGTCGAACGCGCCCGCCCTTTGCACCCCCACCGGCTCCAGCGGCGGCGGCGACATCGGCATCGGCTCGGGTGTTGCTGGCTCCCACTGCGCCGGCGGGATCCACGACTGCGCAGGCGGCGTGCGGCTCTCCTCGCGACGCGCGGCCGTCCTCCTTGCGCCGTTACCGTCAGCTCGCCGCACACATACATGGATGGGTGGGCACTCACCCGGGCATACTCGCACTCGCACTCGCACTCGCACTCGCACTCCCACCCCCAGCGCCGGCGCCGGCTTCTTGCAGGACGTCCCGCCGCAGCGCGTCCAGCTGCTCGTCGAACCGCATCCGCAGCGCGCCCCACCGCTCCTCGAACGTCCCCCGCTCCGCCCGCTCCTCCCGCCGCCCGTCTTCGTCTTCGTCCGCCCGCTCTTCGCGCCCCGCGCCCTCCGCGCCCTCCACCCGCTCCCGCCTCTGCCGCTCGAGCGCACCCGCCGCGTCCCTAATCATCGCCACGCGCGCAGCCTCCCAGGTCTCCCGCATCGCGTCCGCGTCCATCGCCCTGCTTCCCCACCCCGCATCTGCATCCGCATATGCATCTGCATCTCCACTCCCCAGACGGCTCTCCGCCCCGTCCGCCGCCGGCGCCGGCGTCGGCGCAGAGAACACGAGCGGCGGCAGCTCCGCGTCCGGTCGTGCTTCGCTATCCGCCTCCCCCTCCCCGTTGCCGTCCCGCTCCCGCTCCCGCCTAAATACAAAATGAATGAATTCCACGCAAATCAAGCACATGAACGAAATCCGCGCACCTCCCCTCCTGTGCTTGGAGCGCCGCCAGCGCGCGGCGCCCCGCCCCGCGCGCGCGGAGGCGCTCGCGCAGCTGTAGTATATGCGCGGGCGGCGCGCGCTGGGCGGCGAAGTAGATGGCGTCGTCGGCGTCGTCTTCGTCTTCGGGTGCGTCTTCGGGTGAGGGTGAGGGTGAGGGTTCTTCGTGGATTGGGGCCGTGGCTGCGGCTGTGGCGGTCGTGCTGGTGCTGGTAGCGGTGGGGTCGATGGCGGTGCCAGACTCTATGGGGGCAGTGGTGCTGGTGACAGTGACGGTGGACGCTACGGGGGCGGGTCTGGGAGATGGGTATCAGCAAGGAAGGATACGGAGGTTGGGAGACGGACTGGGACGAGGGGCCTGCGACTGCGTGAGGGGCGGGGAGGGGTGGGGACACGGCGCCGGGGAGGAAGGTGTAGTGCTGGGGGTTGTTGAGAAGCGCCGGGCGCGTGTGCACGCGGCACGGCGTGTGGCGCGCGCCCAGTGCGTTTCCGCTACACAGAAAAAGCTGGTTAGCATACACGTTTCCCTCGTCCAGCGGTACAAAGGAGAATCATGAATGGTCGAAGAGGGATCGACAATTGACGTAAAATACACGCAATGTTCGAAAAAAACGCAAGGGCGAGGGAAAAAGAGGAGAAAAAACGCACCATACAGCACACCCAACGCCCTCGACCACGCACCCGCAGCCCTCATCGCGCCCGAGGCCCAGCGCCCCCGCGTCCGCGCGCGCGAAATAGCGCGCCTCCATCTCGACGACCGTGTCCCGCGCGCCGTCCGCGCCGCCGACCCAGCGCGTCCCCGCGCGCGCGGGGCGCGCACCCGCGTGCACGGGGGCGCCGCAGCCGGTCGAGCCCGCGCCGCGGGGGCGCGCGCGTGAGGGCGGGGGCTCGTTATCGAGCGGCTGCGGGAGGAAGGGGATCTGCGCGGGGCGCCGCGCGTCCCACCAGTCGTCGTCTGCTGGGTTCGCGGGTGCCTCGTCCTTGGGCGCGGCGCCGCAGATGAGGGCGGTGGGCGGCGCGGAGTCGTTTGCGTTTGTGGGGTATGGGCGGGCGTGGACGGCGACGGCGGGGCGGCGGCGGAGGCGGGAGTGCGTAGCGGCGGCGAGGAGGAGGGTTGGGTCTTCTGGTTCCGAGTCGGAGGAGAGGGGCGAGAGGAGCATTGTGCAAGTGGCAATCTGTGTCACTGTCAAAGAGTCGATGGTTGCACGTGACTCGAGAGGAGCGGCGTGTTATGTCAGCGGGTTGGGCGCTTGTTTTGGCGCGTGAAAGAAAATTGTAAAATACAAGGTCAAATTTGACTTTGAAACGAGTCTGGTAAGCCTGAATTGTTATCGATGTGTTTCCGTGGTTCAACCATTTTTTTCCTTTGGTGTTCAAACAAGTTCAAAGCGTAGTTCAACATGTTGCATTCTCTCCCAGACTCGGGGATGCGGGCAATCCGAAATGCGTAAACCTGGTACTGGATGTGATAATCTCTTGTTGAGAACCTCAAGGCGAGTGTTGTACCGCGTATCAAATCCTGCATCATGGGCGTAGGTGTGACGCCGTGGCGCACAAGTATAAAAGGCCTCGTTGCACCGCCTCATCTCCTCCAACTTCCCTTTCGCTCCTCACCATGAATATCGTAGACCTCACTCGCAGTCCAACGATCCCTCTGCTGTTACAGCCATGTCCTTCACCACCGAATACCGATCTGGATTCACACACACCTGTGCAATCGACCCAACGGGGCCTATCCAGAAATTCGGGGACACACAGATCAAGTACAAATTCTCCAGGGGGGCAGGTGGAGCGCCCCCATCCGCGGCGGCTGGTCCACCGCTCTTGTGACGGTTCCGACAGACATAAACTTGCACCCCATCATGCATATGCGAGTGGCGATACGGACGAACCTCCTATTCCGCTGACTATACGTCCCGCCCATAGAAAAATTTACAGTATGCCCGCAAACGGTCGAAGCTCACTGGGAAGGTGCGCAAGATGGGGAAGATGCAGAGCCAAAGCCATTCGCGCTAGCCAGATACGACAGTGGGAACATCGGGGTGCGCTGCACCCTTCAGAAACTGAACAGCACGGCTAAGATAATAGATTGGCATTCAGGTTGCTGTGCCCCGGCCGTGCTTGCACGGGCCTTTCGGTGCTGCCCCCACCTCTCGGCATCAGCTGGTCACTTCAAGCAGCGCGACGGTTCGCCCGCTATCAGGATCCTCTATATATATAGTATACTAATACAGCCTTCCACCCGAAAGAGATGCGCCCTTACGCCAGGCGGCTACTGTCGATGATCCCCGATGACGTTCAGGCTACCATCCCAGGCCGCGCGGCCGCGAGATGCTTGACACGACTCGGAGCATTCCGCCCTTGTCGGTTTTGGAGGGCATGAAATACCGTGTGAACCATCCGCCGGCGTCGTGAATGTATCGTAGCACCCGAGCGGAGATTTTTGAGAATCGGAATATATTGTGGTGATCCTTCGTCCCGTATTTGATATCAGAAACTGATACGTTGGAAACAGAAAAGCCCCCACCTTACCGCCATCGGTCGACAATTGAATGGCGTTTTAGAGATCAAGTTTTCCGGATGGACACACACCTTGCCAATTCAATAATTGTAGGACAACCTGCACCGAATTATCAGATTTGCGTTCCCAGTGGCAAATTCATTAATACTCCTCACCTTCGGGAGGAGCCATGCCGCCAAAAGGTGACGGGCCTCGGCGCATATTATTGGTTCATACGGGCGGACGCTGGGCGGGCGAGACGATCAAACTCGGCCAGACCAGATCCACATAACTTACAATTTCAAGGCGAGAAATGTGCTTCACCGTGTGGAACCACGACGAGTGCGCAATGATGTCGTGTACTGAACGGGGCGAGAAAGATCAAGAAAGCCATCCATTATGGACTGATCTGCGGGGGGATTCATTGCTATCGGTCAAGGCGACCAATATTGCGTCGAGAGCAGATAATGGTGGCTGGTGGAATTGTGGTGAAAGAGAAAAGGTGCCGAAGTAGTACACACAGCCAACATGATCCGTACACTTCAACAACCTTCATTCAGTCCGCAGAAACATCGACAATTAGGAAAAATTCATTGAGCCTGCGTTCCGATTCAACTCTAAGTACAAAGCCATAGAAAGTCACCCGCACATGTAACCAGAACCTCTCCGAAACTGTTTCAGTTGGACGGTTAGACCTTGCGCTCGAGTGCGCAGTTCCTTTCCCTTGATCCTTGCAGTTTAATAGTGTTGCTATTCATTGAATATAGGCCGTATCTTGGATTATTCACTTTGCCTTCAAGCGGGTAGGCGCATGCTAATAATAATAACGTCTAATATTCAATCCAAATCTCCTGCAGAATGTGTTCCCGTTGGGCATCACTTCAGCGCACTCTAAGTTCTGAGTCGGAGTCGCATATTCAAGTTGAATCACGCCAAAATCACGCCAGCCGGAACACCGCCGGCCGGCAAACTCCGTAGGTAGTTTCCGGTACCCGTGGCCAATAAGGAGACGCGGTCTTCCTTCTCGTAATGCGGTCCGCCGTTCTCTCACCAATACTCAAGTATCCTTCTTTTTGCTCACTAAGCCTCCCAGTCATCTGATCTCACTTCACCCTCATACGCAGCTATAAATGCCTCCTTCGCCGTCGTTCACAGACATCATCCTCAGCTTTCAAACCCCCACATAAATATACAATGCCTATCATCACCATCTTCGGCGCAACTGGAACACAAGGTTCGTGTGCCTATTATTGCGGAATGCAAGGTTCACGACAATCTCCCTCTAGGCGGCGCTGTTCTCAACGCCGTGCTCGCTGACGGAAAATACACGCCCCGTGCGGTGTCTCGGAACGTTGACTCCGCCGGAAGCAAGGCGCTGATTGCCAAGGGAGTCGAGGTTGTTAAAGGGAACCTCTGGGACAAGGAATCGCTCATAGACGCCATTCGCGGGAGCGAGGCCGTGTTCGGGGTGCGTCTCGATGTTGCTGCCAAAATGCTGACAGAGTTGAATTTGCCGACTAGACCACGAATTTCTGGGACCCTGAGGTGTTCCCAGCCGATCCTCAGGGAAAGGGAGAGATTACTCAAGGAAAGAACCTCGTCGACGCGGCGAAGGAGGTCGGAGTCAAGTTCTTCATCTATAGGTGCGTCATCTTGCCGGCCACCATTGCGACCGAAAAATAAGTTCATTCTCCCATCGCACTTCAGTTCCCTCCCGAACGCAACGAAAGAATCAAACGGACTATACAAGCATGTCTACCATGTTGATAGTACGTCTGCTCATGGCCCACACATCGACGCACTCCTCACAGACTCCGTTCTGCAGACAAAGCCGTCATCCAGGAGTACCTCAAGGCCTCGGGTGTCCCGTACGCCGTGCTCCTCACAGGCTGGTTCGCCGAAAACCTGTGGAAGTGCGCTTCCATTTATTCATTCTCCCGACGCATCAGCCTCTGACGCGCTTGGCAGCTTCGGATCCCTCCAGAAGACCGACACCGGGTACACGATTCCCATCGCCAAATACGGACCGGACGATAAGCAGTCCGCGACGTGGGTCGGGCACGACTTCGGCGCCGCCGCACTCGCGCTGCTCAAGAACTACACCGACCCCGCGAAGGGCGTGCTGAGTAGCGCGTACCCTGTCATCAGCCTGCACTTCACGTACCCGCAGCTCGCTGCGGCAATTGCGAAGGGTGGGTGTCTTTCCTTTCGTTTTACTGCACAGGGAAAGTTGACGGTGCGACTTGCAGCCATCGGCAAAGAAGTGACGTTCACCCCGCTCGAGACCGCCGGGCTTCTTGAGTTCGACGAGATGGTATGTGTATCCCCTGATTCTCTCATTTGTCGCCAACCGGATCGCCATTCCAGTTCCTCTATCAGGCAAAGATTGGCTTGTACACAGATACGCCCGTGCCCAACCCCGCGTTGGTCGCGCTCGGCGTCAAGTTCGGAACGATGGAAGAGTTCATAAAGACCGAGGTAGTGCCGCGGTTTGCGTAGATCCCCGCAAACGGCGTAGTCAGTAGGAATGCGAGTTCGTGTGCCGGACCAATGATTTGTTTTGAACTTTCGAGGTGTATGTTGCCCGAGACACTTGGATCTCCGACGAGCTGTGTATCCCGGGGCATTTGGTGCAGACCATATGTATGGCGCATCCCTTCATATGTATGGCGCATCCCTTCAGTTAGCCTAGGCAATGCGTCCATTTCGTGTCTAATCAAATCAGTCGTGGTTACCGAGCTTCCGGGATGATACTGAGAAAAACAACCGATACAACGGTAAGGTACGAAATCGCAGGAGGACGCAGTAAGACACTTCGAACTTTATCTACTTGCGTTCTGCGTTCAAGGACCATCCACACTCTCCATCTGGTCGAGCGTCAGCAGCGTCTCCAAGAAGGGCCAGACCGGGTGCGCGTGCAATTTCAGCGCGAACAACCAGAAGACATGGAGTTGGACATCCGGAGCCAAAGTCGCCCTTCGATATCACTGTCGAGGCGGTACAGAGTGAGCCCGTCCAGCCCCACAAATTCGGTGAGCGAACCATCATCATAAGAAGAACAAGTTCATGGAAAGCATATGTCTTTCAAGCTACCACCGTTTGGATCGAGTTTCGGAGATCGTGTTTAGCGAGGTCCATGTTAATTAAATTACAGTCTGCCAACTTGGTAACGATGTAATTTCATATTCGAAGTCAAATCTGCGTGGATGGATGAGTACAGCCTAGAGTAATAGAAGATCTAAGAGATACGGACATATGAGCACGGTTCGCCGCCGAGTATGTGGTCTTTTTCCAATCGCGACGAGATTGAGTGATGGCAGTCTTGAGCAGGATTTGGGACTTGGGGGGAGAAGGAACAGCTTGAGGCCAACAGCGCCAAGTACGCAATGAAGAGGCAGGGCTCTGACTTTGGGTTCAAGAAAAATAGCTTTATTTGTCAAAGATATCAGCCTGGAGAAAGGTGAGAAATTATACGAGAACACATGCGTGGCACCTACACGTCGAAGGTGGCGGTTGTCGGAGAGCATTGTCAGAGACGGAAAAGAAGCGAGGGGTGCCGCTGGCCATGGTGCTGCGGTTTTGGTTCCATGAGGAGCTGTAGACAAGGTGGAAGACGCGAGGGAAGAAATGGCTGCTGCTAAGGCTGGAGTCTTGGTTGCGTCGGGACTTGTTGGATCCGCTGCAGTCAATCCAGGCCTGTCCGTAGAAGATCTCTGAATCCGAGGCGCCAGTCCAATGTATGTGTCGTATTTTCGACTTTAGCACGCTTGGAGGCGGGTTCGTCTGTGGGCGAGGTGAGGTGGGGACGCTCTAAATGGATATTGAGTAAAAAAAGCAAGAAGAAAACGCAATATCGCACTGAGGTCATCAACCGCCGTGCTAACTTGCGCGCCTTGATCCTTCGAGGCGAGTCTCGCGCATGTCGCTCCGCCGTATCCTGCATTGCACGCACACTATGCTCCAGATCTCTCTCCATCGCATCACGGTAAGCCCGTATCTCCTCCTCATCTGCCCGGATCTTCGCTTCCCGAGCCGCAAAATCCGCCTGCATCGTGCGCAAAGGCATCCTCGGCCGCAATACGCATCGTTTGTTCGTGTTTGAGGGCAGATTCAGCCTGGTGGGCCTTCGTTTCCTGAAGTTATGCATAATGCCTCACTGCTGCTGTCCGACTCTTCGCGGTCGCGAGCTCAATTTCAAGTTTTTCGACCTTGGTGCGCAGTGATGTCGATAAGGTCTCTGCGCACTGAACGAGGCTAGAGAGATTAAGGAAATCATCCGCAATGGATTGATCTGTCGGGGGATTCATTGTCGTCGATCCAAGCGAACAATATTGCGTCGAGAAAAGGTAGCGCCTGGTGGAAAGAGAAAAGCTCGGGACGGAGATTGCCGAAGTTGCGGCTTGATGCATTACACAGCCACCTGATCCGTCAACTTTTTCGTTGTTCAACGTGCAAAATCATCGAAGAATCAGCTAGTTTCAGAGGTTCTACTTTTGTTTTTTCATTAGATGCTTGTGTTCAAAAAATCCGCCCATGCAACGTTGACAGGTATCTACTACAAAGCCACCCATTCCATTTAATCCGAACTACCTCTCATTCGTGCTCTATCATGGACCCTATATGTAGTGCGATAGAAATTGAGGAATAGAAAGAGATAGCTGAACATTATGACAAATCCAATGAACTGCGCTGAACTTGAACCGGAACACCCGCGTCCGGAAAAATGCGGATATAAATAAAGCATCCACACTTCCAATCGATCAGCGCTTCCCGGGCCACCGTCAATAGAAGTATGCACACCTCCTATTGAGTTGACGACTACAAACTGAGCGACTTGGAGGAAGGTCACTGATCGCTTCCACTACACAAAGAAAAGTCAGCGGAATGCCCCAGCCGAAGATGCCGACAATACTACCGTGACCAAATGTCCTCCAGCCGTCTGAAAATAATAGTAATCTTTGAAGCGCCAATGGTTCGGCACTGTTGGATTTCACTAGGAATAGCTGTTCTCACACATTATCACATGGACGAACAAATTTACAGCGATGACGACCCATGACTGGAAGAATAGAGTCAGTCAGTAGTAATTAAATGCACGAATATTGAACTCACAAAAACATTTCTCCCTTCGAGCGATGTAGAAGACATGAAAATAGTCGCCGCATGGTGATATACATGAATAAATCCTGTGTCCCAATCCAAGGAGTTAGGACCGAAGGCATTTTCTTGAGGACTAGAAATACCGTATCAAGCAATTCCACATATTTCGTCAGGTAAGTGAACAGATAATAAGTCTCTAATTTCTGAGATGCAGTGAGCGCGGGATGCACCAGGACCTGAATAATATACCTTCGTCCAGGAGTCGTGGTCACACATCGCATTCACGATCCCCACCCGGGAAACCGACGGCACAATTTCTTGCAGCATCAGGAGCAGAAGGACCAGACTGGCGCCCCCAACGCCAAGATTGTATGTCTGTACTGTGCGCTTCAGTTGGAATGGCGGCCTCGAAGCCATTGCAATCTGGGTCCCATATATTGTTCCGAGATAGGCAAGCAAAGCAGAAAGGACGGAAATTGGCTGAAGAGGAAGTCTTGCGGTCGACATGTGGGTAATCTGGAGGAGAAGAAGCATAGGCGGCAGATGGGAGTGGAACCGTGCACTTTCAACCGAGGAGCATGGACCCGAGTGCTAGCTCGACGTGCCGAGACTGGGTTTGACTTCAAGTCCTAGTTTGATACTCGATGACATCCTGCCAGACTGTCGAAGGTGCGCGGGCTATATTAGCTGATCCTGGCGTGTAAAGCTATCTACCTCCCTCCCTTGATCTAAGAATGACAGACCATCGCGATTGAGGCTTAAATGGGAAGCTCGAAACAGTCCGCAGCCCATAGAAAGGCTAGGATTAGGTTATATGGCTGGAACGAGTACTACCGTATCTTCGCACGTCGACCTACCTCCAAGGCCGTGGATATTGCCTAAGCCGAACAGAAGTTGAACCGAAAATTATTGAATGAGAAAGTGCTCTACTAATGAATTTCTACTATCTCCTCTCCTGGATTTCGTTCAATTTCCAGCACATTATAATTTCATTGAACTGGAAATATTTAAATTGACGAAATGGAGACTATGGAGTGGTTGCGACAGTCAGAACTGCACGAAGAAGTGTCGCGATGAGTCTACTGACATTTACATGGATCTTACGAAAGTCGCCGCCGCTAGAGAGATCCTTATAATTTGTCCAGTAAAACCTGGTATAGTAAAGATCCTGGCGTCTAATCTAACCAAGAATCGACGTGGAGGACAAGTGGAGGAACAAAGGAAAATTGTTCAGCCGAAAGCGCGATCACATGCAACTACGCTTATTACATCAGCTTCTCCTTTCTTTCCGCCACCCACTTTCAAGAAAACATGTCCCAACTCAATCCACCCGCTGGAGTCAGCCTAATCAAAGATCACCTCCAGGTCTTGCGCGATTCGTCCCAAGTCCCGGTGCCCTGCACCGGCGGCGTGTACCCTGTTAAACCAGAGGACCTTGTAGTTTATTACGGCGTGGAAGGTGAAAAATCTGCTAGGTACGTTCATTATTCACCCTTCTCCTACAACTGAAAACTAAGATCACCCAGCCGTATCGATCTGGGTCGCGCCACAGAGGAAAATCTTGCAGAGCTCGCCTCCGCCTGCGAGCAAGCCACCTTTGGCGTTGACCAGACAGACGTCCTCGATGAATCCTATCGTAAGGCTGGCAAGTTAGATCTCACCAAATTCGCTGCGCGGCTCGATGTCGTCGCTTCTGGGCTCGTCGACGCGATAACCCCGGACATCCTGCAAGGTCAAGAAGCCGATGGCAGAAAGGCGTTGCGAGCCGAGATGTACAAGCTCAACGTATACGGTCAGTTCTTTTGTATATCCTAATGAATAAGTGATATAATAACATTTATCTAGGGCCAGGCTCGTTCTTCAAAGCACACAAGGACACCCCGCGCGGGAACACCATGATCGGGTCTCTTGTCGTCGTCTTCCCCACTGCCCATACGGGCGGCTCGCTCCTGCTCGAACACGATGGTGCGACTTGGACTTTTGACTCCGCCGCACAGTTATTAGCCATTCCCGCACCCGCACCCGCCCTCGCATACGTCGCGTTCTACAGCGACGTCACGCACGCGGTCGAACTGGTGCTTACTGGCCACCCCGTCACCCTCACGTACAATCTCTTCGTCCTGGATCGCAGCCAACCCGCCCCGGGTCCAAACCGCATCGTACCTGCTCCCGAGCGCGCGTTCGAGGACACCCTGCGCACGCTCCTGGCAGACCCCGCGTTCCTCCCTGCGGGCGGCTTCCTCGCGTATCACTGCGTTCCCACCCCCCGTAGACCGACCTCTGTCTACGTAGTTCTACATGCGGCGACATGCGGCTATCTTCAGCTACGTCCGGCTACCTATGTGTACACCGGACCTGTGGCGAGCTTGATCTACGTCCGGCTACCGTCCGTCTACATGCCGTAGACACGGTCCGTCTACCCTTCGGCTACCCGTCGGCTACGTAAGTCTACCTGCGTCTACGCCAAGTCTACGCGGTAGACATATGTAGACCCACCTCGCTCAACTTCACGACATAGATTTACCCCCATCTTGCAATAAGTAAGTTCAAATGACTATTCTTTGGGCATCCCGCTGCTTCATAGGTGCATCGGTAAGCGCCAAACTCAAATTAATAGCTCCGCAATTTAAGCTTCCATCAGCCCATCACCGTCGTTCTTTGTGCGGAAACCGTGCTCATCAGCCCTGGACGTTGCGATGGTGCCGCGTCGCCATGGTACAATTTGTTTCGTCTCTTTCTTTCCTTCCCTTTCTTTCCCCTCCATTTTCTATGTCTTTGCTTTGAGCGATGCAGCATTTTTCACGAGGTCAGCGCTACGCGGACAGTCACGATGAAGATTTGTACTCATCATCGCAAGCGATGGACGATTTCGTCGGAGAAGGAGACTTCCGCGCCGACGATAGGTGGGTGCTCAGTCTACGAGCGGCTCGCTACCTAGATGCCGCAGCTTACAAAATCAGTTTGTATCGATCCAGGGATCCCTCCCTGCCTCCGACGCAGCATCAATACGGTTCTATTGGACGCGGGTATCCTCCGTGAGTGCTTGATTATTGCTCATCCATTTCGTGACCATTAAATTCTGCAGAGGACGTGGCCGGTCGATGTCGATCAATCCCACGACGTTGCCCAACACCATAGCTAACATCCAGTCTCGATCTCGGTCGACCCACCTGCCAAATATTCATGACGTTTCTGGTCCGGACGCGCCAATCCGGATGGGTGATCTTGAAAGTCTTCTTGAGCGGTTTTCGATGCAGCAAGAGGAGCGTCATCGCGAGCAAACCCGGGAGCTCAAGGAACAAACTGTCAGCCTTCAGGCACGTATAACCTCTCTCGAAAAATGCTCCCACCCCACGCTCTCTCATTCTCTCCGTGGTCCTGCGACTCGCGGAGGTGGAGTGCCGAACCGCCAGCGCGCACTCCGTGCTTCCAACCCCGTCATCCTTCCGGAGGTGGTAGAGGGGGGCGACTCGGTTGGTGCCGTGTTAGAGGGGGAGGACGCTGATGATGAAGAGGATGAAGGAGAGCCCTCGACGTTGAAGAAGAAGACGAAGCCTAAATACCATACCGCAATCCAGGTCCGTCAGCATTGATCATCATCCCGCAAACCTGTTGACGTTGCTACAGAGATACAGCACCCAAGCCTTCCGCGCCGTATGCGGCGTGAAAGGAAGGGATTGGCCTGATCCTGAAGTCATCCGAACCAATCCAACCACAGGCGTTAAGTATTTGACACTGCGGGCAAGGTACATTGGAACCACTGATTTGAATTGGAGTTTTTGATGGTTTTATATTTACAGCAATTGGCAGTACCGAAGGTGCGATCAAAAAATTTCCATTTTGAGCTGTTTTTGATCCCCGCGAAAGAATTGCCCATATCTCCCTCGGTTTTCGATGGATTGGGCTGAAAACTAGATAGATCTACTGTACTAAGTCATACGGAATTAGTGATAGAGAGGAATAGATAAAAATACCGGCAGCGGCTGGCCACACGGCTCTCACTCCGGTCGCACTGAAGGATAAGAATTTCATCGAAGTCCTCGAGTGTCCATGGCGGTCTGACGAGGTATTTCTTTCATGTCGTAACCGCGATCTTCGCCAATGATTGACGCTTACAGCTCTCTAATGTTTCTTCCTCGATGCAGGCTCTGTACACCGCGTCCTTGTGCACCAGCGGTGGCGGCCCCATCAAGTACACCTGCGTGCCAAGTCCTACACACCGCAAATCATCGCGTATCCCACGTATTTCGCTGTGGGACTTTGGGATCTCTTTGCAGTGGCTTGATGAGCAGTGCAGTCGCGGGCTTGCTAATGGATTGGGGTACTCACGGTAATCCGAAGGGATGGGTTGATCGCATTTCTCGATTTGTTCGGGAGCCGAAAGAGTTGTGGATCCGTGTTTTGACTTCGAAGGACTGGTTGAGGCGGCCTAGTAGTAAACCGCAAACATTGTATACCTATTCGTTCTTAAACTACTTCATACTAGCTATCGTACACTCATTCGTTCTTATACACCATACTAGCATTACATACTGAAATCACTACTCCACCTTGTTGCCAAACCCATAAGCAAGGAGAGAGGTCGGGAACTAGATAAATTGCAAATCAGCTTATCAGACAAAGACAAGTTTGTATGTACGTACGCGATCCATTGTCACAGTCATCCACAAAGGCGGCTCTGTATGTGAGATTGTGCCTCTTGAAATTTGACAATGAATCTGATCTGAGGCCATGACGGTTGGGGGGAAATCTTCGTCTTTCGGATCGGCATATGTGTTGTATTCCCAAGTCTCAACACCCAATTGCGGGCTACAAACAGGCTCGGTCAGTACCACATTGCAAGGGAATTGCTGGACGAACTAATTGTCCCAGGGAAACTTCCCATCGTCCAATGGGGTCAGATCTGAACGCTTCATCCACAAAATGTGAGCCAGTATGTTGTTGCTGACATCTGAAATCTCAGGCTGACGGTGCCGTATCAAATGTTGAACTTCCCCAGCATATGCTTCGTCGTTGTAGCGAGCTTGAACGAGGGATGAACCCGCCATATTGCGACGTGAACGAGTGGTTGGTGTGAGCCTCTTGCCATCCAGTAACGCGAATTCGTAAAAATCGACAAAGGGAGATAAAACGGTGGTTCCCGGAGTTGGAGCCCCGGCAAAATGAACTTTGGGCCCGCTGTCATTGTAGTATGTGAAGAGTCCAAGACGGAGGATGTCTTCTTCCCCAAGTAGCACGTTCGCTTTGGCGATGGTTCCAGCAACAACACGAGAGCCGTCGCGCGTGTCTGTGAAAAGAACAAAGTCAATGTTAACAATACTAATACACTATTGCACAATATCTCACCCGCACAAGCGGCATCCTGGACAGTACCGATGGCCTCTACATTATCCTCGGAGCCCAACAGGAGCTGAACAAGCTTATGCTCGGACTGTGATGATGAAGGTGTGTGGGTAGAGGTTTCAATCTGGCTCAGCTGGCGCATATGCGTTAGAATCAATACTCGCGGGATGAGAAGAGTCACATACCACTGAGGTTATTCGAGTCGACCGGTGGAATTCTCGCATCATCGAGACCTCGAGACGACCACTGGTCCAGTTATTGCTGTTAAGGTTCTTGAGAATTTTATTCAGCCGCTCAGTGAGGAAGGCCCAAAAGCCGTTCAATGGACCATATTGGACAACTTGGTCTGGGATATGGATGGCCCAATGATGATTAGGTTTCATGTTGTCTGCCCCGTACAACTATATATCATTGAAAACAGCGCAATGACCACGATTGGGCAGACATACCTCCGAAAACTTTAACAGGTAGTCCTGCAGCAGTTGCCTAACAGTGGGAAGTATATCAGTTCGAATAGAGTTTCCAACAACAATTTTCAGGAAAGCAGAGAATTGGAGAAAATTCTCGTCCTCTCCTTCCTGCATACGTGGACGTGGCCGTGTGGGTGCTTTGGGTTCAGCAACCTTCTTGCCGCCTCTCTCCCATGCTTTCTTCTTCTTCTCGTATTCTTTCAACAGTGCAGGATATCGTTGAGTGGCCAACTCGTGCTCTTTCTTGGCTTCGTTGAAGAACCACTCCCACACAACCGGTATCTCAAGCATAGAATAAGAAAAACTCGAGGTTGAATATTGAACACTATGAACATACAATTATGGCCCACGGACCTGTTACCGTGAATTTATATTCATCAGCAGTAAGTGACCTGCCAGCAGGCTCCCCCACTCGGAGAGGAAGCCGGCCAGCCCACAGCGGAGATTCAAACTGTTGATCCGTTAATAAAATACGTCCCAAGTGAAATTCACTTACACTCTCAAGGAACTCGTGTATTGTGTGGAGTTCGCGATGAAACCGAGCTGTATCGGCACGCAGAGCTCCAGTTTTAATCCATGTCGTATACCACTGTGTTTTCGCAAGACCTAGAGCAAGTTAGTTTGTAGACGGACTTAAATATTTTTAATACACTCACCGAGCAGAAGATTATGCATAGGGTCAATCACCGTGTACTTCACTATATCAAAATACTTCAGTCGGGCCAGTTCTGTCCATCTGACTCCATGCTCAGAAAAAAAAGCCTCTCGTTCTCCTTCCGTTTTCAAAGCCTTATATCTCTCGCTCAGTATTCTGTGCTGCTCGCCGTCTCTTGCAGGAAACTCTAAACAGAATGAAGTTCAGGATCTCATTTATTCAGGGGTTAACTTTATTTTATGAACTATTACCGTTTCGTAAAGACTTTTGGCTGAAAAGCTCGCTGTGGGATACAGTGCATTTGGGGCAAGGTGCAGCATCGTGGCCATGGTCAGCGAATCCACAGATCTTGCACATGGCAGGATGGCCGGCTATGATTGCGACTAGAGCAACTCAAACCCGGATTCCTGATACCAAATCAGGAATTATGAAAGTTGAACTTTAGAACAACTTGCCATTGGGGTGCTCTGGAGTCTTAACAACGATTCCATCTTCATACAATTTGAGAAGATCGTCAACAACAATCTTCAAATAGTTCTGCAATTGCTGGCCGGTGGGCTCTTGCGGCCCCGGCGGCATCTGGTTTAGGATTAGGTTGTCGGCGCGATACCTGAGGGAAGATCGGTTGTTTTCCGTTTGCGCAGTAGAAGACATACATTTGGGACATGTCAAGGTTTTGGATGCAGAATGACATCACGCCGGACGAATGAGATGGCCCATAGCTACTGGTTTTGCGTCCGAACCTGATGAGATGCATCAGACGCAAAAAAGAGATATAGTAGATGTAATCTTACCAGTCGAGGGAGAAACTCACCCCAAGACGCACCTCTTCTTTGGCACTAGGGCCAAAGAAAAACAATTCCTTGTCATGCCCACGCAACGTTTTCCAGACATCTGCATCCTGCATGGATCTGAGTTCTCCTTCCACCCTACCCGTGCGAGTTTTCCACGCATTAACCGCAGAAACCATTCCAGATCGAGCGAAAAACTCTTCAAGTGCAACAGACAACAACTGGATAGGAGCGACCAGATGCGGTTCCCGTTTAGCCCCGACAGGTTCCTCGTCGTCCGGAGGTCCACCATCCAGTGTGTCAAAGAGTCGCCGTGTCGCAGGTCAGAATAGCTCCAGCTCACAGGTTGGACAAACTGTATTAGAAGCCGTCCCAGGGTGGAAGACTTGATGACAATTATAGCAGACCGGGTGGATAGTGAATCGATTGTGGGACCCCAATCGTGCGAAGACGGTCTTCAATGTGAGGGGTATGCGAGAATTTCCCAGGAGATTGCCAGGTAAAGAGGTGAACAACAGATTCAGATATGAGAGAATGATAGCGCAAGCACGGAAAGTGACATGGTAATGGGTGTGCAAGAACGCAACAAGATATATGACCACGCGCACACACCAATTTGGGTGCAAAGCATCCTGGGTGTGCATCAATGGAGTGAGGGGCTCGTGGAGTGGAGTCGGCTCGGCTTCCACCGCAGTCATGGGAGCGAAGTCTGGGAGCGTAGCCTCGACGGCAGTGGGGAAGGGTTCGGCTCTGAAAATCCAAAGGAGATTCAGAGAGAATCCACACATATTTTGCCCTCCACTTACAGCATGATACCTTCAGTGCCCGGTCTATTCGATTCGGACACCACTACCGATTGGCGAGCCAAGCGGCCAATCCGTGTCGGCTTGAAGCCACGCGACGATAGTGAAGGAGTGGGTGCATTAATGGTGCTTGTTTCAGTTGTAGCAGGTCGGCGTCCATACAGTGAAGATGAAGTAAGGGCACTGGATGTATCAGTTGCGCCGGTATCGTCTGCAGGAGGTCGGCCGCTTCCGCGGCCGCGGGGGCCAAGGGTGGGGTGAGAGCGCAAAGCCATGCTGAAGTCTTGGTATCTTCAAGTGTTTTATACTAGGAAATTTGCCAGTGGATTCAGTGTATCTGAGCCAGCGAGGGAAACTCGGGAGAATGTTGCATTCAGACACAGTCCAGACGCTGACCTCCGCAATGCCGACATCATATATCACTTCTTCTTGCTGCTTTCAGAAAATTTATAGCCACAGAATCCTCCGTAGATTCAGCGCATGTGACAGATCGAAGCGAAGGAGAGAACTCTCAGTGTTACATCCATAGACAGGATAACCCCACGTCGCCGCGATTGATGCGTCCGACCCAATCCTGCATCAGTGGAGGGAGGGCCCGAGAATTTGCAGAGATTCCAGAGCTCGGAGCGAAGCCAGAAGGGACAAAGAAGCTAGCACTATGGGAGAGCCTTCCTCCGATTTGTCGTCGGATGGATGAGGAGGAATGATTCAGAGTCCGAGCCGACATCATTGATGCCAAGCACAACCATCAATGATGATCAACCGCCGGTCCGCTGCGAAATCTCGTGAAATCTTGGGAAATGCCACACTTCAACTTGATTCTCTTTGAATTTCCTCAGCCCATTCTGGATCCCCAAATTGACTCAGGTACATGTACATGTGTCTACATTCGCCTACATGCGGCTACGTGCGGCTACGTGCGGCTACGTCGGTCTACGTGTGTCTACGTTGGTGTAGGTGAGTGAATAAATGTAGAGCTATGTAGACCGATGTAGACTTACTGCGTCTACATGGTGTAGACACATGTAGACACAGGTTCCATCTACCATTTGTCTATGGGGGGTAGACGGACCCTCTGTCTACATGGGGTGGGAACGCAGTGATTCTCTCTGGAGAGCGCCGACCCATGGAAAGAGGAAGGAAAACACCGGGATAAGCTCGAACATGTCTTATTTTAATACATGGACCAAACCTGAAAAAACAAACAGTAAGTGGGGTTGCAAGAAGAGAATTATGGCACAGGTACAAGTGTAATCAAATGCGATGGGCTAGACTGGGTTTGCTCCACGTTCAAAGCGGTTATATAACCATTATTTCAACACTGACTTCCTCATCTTCTGCTCGTCCCAAGGTTGTCCCGCCACGTCAGCTTGTAACGAACGAGGTTTCTCTAGTCTGTAGTTAACCGTGTGGCACGTCATTGGTACCCCCACTTATTATGTAAAGTGCTGAGGTTGAATTTTGACCTGCGGCATTCTATGCTTAGCACAGGTTCTACTGGAAATCCTAGGAGGCCAGAAGTACTCTATACCGATTCTTGAGAGAACTGTCTGTTCGAATCTTGTCTCTGTGTCCAGCTTCTAAGTAGACGAGAATGCTGGATTGATCATCATTGATGCCATCAAACCTCGGCATCCTGGTTTTGGCATTGGGGCCGGAAATTTAGCAGGAGAAGGTGTTCATTCTAGTGGAATAAATGTTAATCTGACCCAAGAATGGGCAAAAAGGTGTTGTGAACACATGTACGAGGCTCGAGAAATTTAAGATTACATAATAACATCGGGGACCAATGACAGTGATCGAGTAATTGACAGACTACAACACGCGAGGTACGAGCGAGAATTGTTGAGGATATACGAAACACGGCGCACACACCTCATTGGGAGGGCGGCACTACAGATCAAAAGCGGCATTGATTGACATGTGCCGTGCTTGATCAGCCATCAATCTCGCCGTTTTGCAGATCTACACTATGGTGTTCAAAGTGCACTTTTAATATTCCGCTACATATTTCGCTATTTTTGTCATTTCCGCTACCTCTTTCATAAAATTCATGTTTTTCCGCTACTTATTGGACTTGAAAATGGATCAAAAGAGGGAGCGGAAAAACCTAGAATTTCCGCCGAAATCCCGCTACCTCTATTGGGGTAGTTTGTAATTCCGCTACTTTTACATAATTTTGTGATTCCGCTACTTTTGACAGTCGCGACCAAAATCCCGCTACTTTTCACTTTTCGGACTTATGAATTTTTTTTTGAAAGTAGCGGAATCACAAAATTATGTAAAAGTAGCGGAATTACAAACTACCTCAATAGAGGTAGCGGGATTTCGGCGGAAATTCTAGGTTTTTCCGCTCCCTCTTTTGGTCCATGTTCAAGTCCAACAAGTAGCGGACAAACATGAATTTTATGAAAGAGGTAGCGGAAATGACAAAAATAGCGAAATATGTAGCGGAATATTAAAAGTGCACTTTGAACGCCATACTATATGACGGTCAGATCGCACTTTTATTATTCCGGTATATATTTGTGCATTTCCGTAACATTTTGAACAAAAAAAAAACTTTTGAGCGCATCCTGCAAATACATGACTTCTGTATATATTCACTTCCCTTGAAAAAAACCTTTCATTGCTGCTCGCCCAACTTTTCTGTTGCCGGTCGGATCAGTATGTGGTCACGTGACCCATCGCGTTCCTTCCGATCACGAAACAATGACAAGCAAAGGTGTCTTTGCCTGTTATCCAGTGTTATACTAGCTCAAAGGATGGCTGAATACAATTCAGTCTACTTACAGCTCTTTGCAGAACTTAGGGCGCGACTCATTTTTTTTCCTTTTTAGGTACTTTTTTGATGGTTTAGACGAGGACAGTTGCCCTGGACTCAGTTTTCATTTGTTTCCTTTGTCCATAGGCTCAATCGATTGGCATTCTAAATACGCAGTTAACCCCCTCCTCAGAATTTTCATACCACCCTGAGGACTGCTTCCTGAGCACAGAAATGAATATTATCTGGACATTTTTTAGCATTCTTGAGCAGGACAGCTGCCCTGCCCTCAATTCTGAACCTTTTTCTTTGGGAATAGGCTCATTCTGTTCGCCTTGAGAACTCGCAGTTTACTGCTACCTCATAATCCTGACCTCGCCCTTACATCCTTTCCTGGAAATGCGATAGCGCAACATGTGATCGTTCATCGGTGGAACAGCTGTGGCGACCTCATCCCTTGGCCGTTTTCCCTGTGTATGTGCTCATACTCTTCGCGCTTCCACTGCGCAGTCGTCTGCCGACTCAGATTTTTCAACATCACCTTTATCACAATTTCTCATTTTTCACCTTCTCCAGCTGAAAACACACAGTGAATGTGCTATGGAGTGTATTATGCCTATCTAACTAAGCAGTTCGCTAGTCAATAGATCAAATTGCAACATTCCACAAAAACAATGACTTGTGGGAACCCCAAAAGAATGTCACAGCTGTCCTGCATGAAAATGTGCTCATAAATGAACTTCTGTACTAAGACTGCACAGTAGTCAACCAGTCGCAAATGTAAAGCCGTCATGCACTGCGCAGCCATTAGGCGAAGCCATTGAGCCTATAAAGACAACAATTGATAAGAATTTGAGGCTGCAGCAGCTGTTCTGCCGATCAATAATCAAAAGTGATGACCTACCGTGAATCTCTTCCATCAGGAAACCATATTAGGGGCCATGTCAAGATTCTGAGGTTGCGGTTAACTGCGAATTCTCAAGGCGAACAGAATGAGCCTATTCCCAAAGAAAAGGGTTCAGAATTGAGGGCAGGGCAGCTGTCCTGCTCAAAAATGCTCAAAAATGTCCAGATAATATTCATTTCTATGCTCAGGAAGCAGTCCTCAGGGTGGTATGAAAATTCTGAGGAGGGGGTTAACTGCGTATTTAGAATGCCAATCGATTGAGCCTATGGACAAGGGAAACAAATGAAAACTGAGTCCAGGGCAACTGTCCTCGTCTAAACCATCAAAAAAGTACCTAAAAAGGAAAAAAAAATGAGTCGCGCCCTAAGTTCTGCAAAGAGCTGTAATAGGACCCTTGATAATATTCCCACTTGCTTCCCTGGTGGACACTGTACAGAGAGCCCATAAAACTAAAATCAGGCCACCTACTACAGAAACCATCTGAGGGTGTGAAGGTTGTTCAGTATCCAGCCATGCTGTTGATTAGGCAAATGGTCTGTCATAGCAACTCAGAAAGCTTAATTCCTGCCCTGGGGTTGGAGAGAGGGCCATGAATCAACTTGTCTTCCCAATTGGGCCAAGAAACACGTGACTTTTTAGCAGCTTGGGCGGAAATAGATTTTGGGCGATGTATTTTTTGTCTCATTTTTTCATTAGACATATAAAATGAAAGGGGAACCTTCCTCGGTCTTTCTTATTTTCGAAAATGTTTTGGGGAAATGCAAATATTACCAGGAAAACAGTGTTTATTACCAGGGATAATAAAAGTGCGATCTGACCGTCATAATACTACACAGTCGGAGTATAGCTACCCATTGTATCCACCTACCTCAACAGCATTACAATATCCCTGAACCCTAACATTAACCAAGAACCCTAACCTCTAACCTCTAACCACTAACCTCTAACCCCCCTAACCTCTAACCTCCCAAACTTTCAACCCAAATCCCCAACCTCGCTCTGTGGAAGCTGGGCCAAATCAACCGCGGCACATGCGACTAAAACACGGCACATGTGCCGTGATGTGCCGCCTTTGATTCTTAGTGCCGCCCTTCCCAATCGGGTGTGTGCGCCGGGTTTCGTCGATCCCGAGAATTGTTGTAGCATCTCTTTGTAAGAGACTAAGGTTTCTCAGGACGCAAGTTTGGAATTGCACACGCTTTTATTTCAAATATCCTCGTGAATGCGGTGTTAAAACATGGACGCGGTACTTTCGACCCTGCCGGAGCCATACCCGGCCATGCTGTCCAGCTTTTATTTTGCCGATACACTCTGTGTGCCGCGGCATTAGCATAATTTTGTTGACACGGCGGGCATTGAACTACCTGCCCGCCTGACACGATGGAATAGCCGATACTGAACCAAACTGGCTACGAGTAGATGCATAACCACCTGGGGCCAGCGGCCATCTGTGCCTGGCGGCCACTAGAGACCGTTTCGGGGAGGGTTCTCAATAACACTTGCTATTAGGGAGGGGTTTCTCTGAGAAACCGGGTTTCTCAATCCGTCGTCTTCGGCATCTGTGGCCAATACCAAGACGCGATCCGCCTTTCGCTCACCAATTCTTGCTGATCCGCAAGTAACCCCTTTTCTTTTCTCACTAAGCCTGCTCTCAATTATCTAATCTTACCCCATACGTAGCGGTGCTTTCTATAAAATGTCTCCTTCGCCGTCGTTCACAGACATCGTCCTCACCTTTCAAACTCGTTCAACAACTCATACAATATACAATGCCTATCATCACCATTTTCGGTGCGACTGGAACACAGGGTTCGTCTATCTATCATTGCGGAATGAAATATTCACGACAATATTCCCTCTAGGCGGCGCTGTTCTTGACGCCGTGCTCGCTGATGGAAAATACACGCCCCGTGCGGTGTCTCGGAACGTCGATTCCGCAGGAAGCAAGGCGCTGATTGCCAAGGGAGTCGAGGTCGTCAAAGGGAACCTCTGGGACAAAGAGTCACTCAAAGGTGCCATTCGCGGGAGTGAAGCCGTCTTCGGGGTGCGTCCCGATGTTGCTGCCAAAATGCTGACAGGGTTGAATTTGCCGACCAGACTACGAACTTCTTCGACCCTGAGGTGTTCCCAGCCGATCCTCAGGGAAAGGGAGAGATTACTCAAGGAAAGAACCTCGTCGACGCGGCGAAGAAGGTCGGAGTCAAGTTCTTCATCTGGAGGTGCGCCAGCTCCCCTGACCAGCGCGGCAAAAATAATTTATTTTCCCCATCGCACTTCAGCTCTCTCCCGGACGCAACCAAAGAATCAAACGGACTATACAAGCATGGCTACCATCTTGATAGTACGTCTGTGCATGGCCCGCACATCGACGCACTCCTCACAGAATCCGCTCCGCAGACAAAGCCGTCATCCAGGAGTATCTTAAGTCCTCGGGCGTCCCGTACGCTGTGCTCCTCACAGGCTGGTTCCCCGAGAACCTGTGGAAGTGCGCTTCCACCTATTCATTCTCCCGACATACCAGACTTTGACGCGGTTGGCAGCTTCGGAATGCTCCAGAAAACCGACACCGGCTACACGATTCCGGTCGCCAAATATGGACCGGACGATATGCAGTCCGCGACGTGGGTCGGGCACGACCTCGGCGCCGCCGCACTCGCGCTGCTGAAGAACTACACCGACCCCGCCAAGGGCGTGTTGGGGAGTGCGTACCCTGTGATCAGCATGCGATTCACGTACTCGCAGTTCGCTGCGGCGATTGCAAAGGGTGGGTGTCTTTCCTTTTGTTTTACTGCACAGGAAAGTTGACGGTGTGATTTGCAGCCATTGGAAAGGAAGTGACGTTCACGTCGCCCGAGACCGCCGGGCTTCTGGAGTTCGACGAGATGGTACGTGTATCTGCGTATTTTCTGATCCGCAGTCACTGACCCTCTCCATTCCAGTACCTCTTTCAGGCGAAGATCGGCATGTACACAGATACACCTGTGCCCAACCCCGCGTTGGTCGCACTCGGCGTCAAGTTCGGAACGATGGAAGAGTTCATAAAGACGGAGGTAGTGCCGCGGTTTGCGTAGATCACAGGAAACGGCGTAGTCTGTAGGAATGCGAGTTTATGCCGGACCAATAATGTGTTTTGAACTTTCGATGTGTACTATGTTTCCCGAGACACTTGAATCTCTGATAAGCTGTTTATTCTGGGGTATTTGGTGCAGCCTATATGACATCTCTGCAGTTGGCGTGGGTAATGCGTCTATTGCGTGTATAATCGAAGCAGTAACGCATATAGAGCTTCCTGGATGATGCAATAAGTATGGCGATATAGACTTGGAGTCGGCGAGAACACAACTGATACGACGGTAACGCACATAATCGCAGGAGGACGCAGTAGGACAGTCTCTTTACCTGCTGCATAAGCTAGATGGAGAAAGAAGAACCAAGTAGTACACTGGAGACCGATACGGAATGAGGATCGTGGCGACAGCATTCGTAAAAGACGCCCGGAAGAATGTGGGGGATTTTGTACGCAGAGATGAGTACGAGGATGTTGAAATTGTCCACTCCCGAGTAGATGCTGGTGAATATGACGACCACCCGTTCGCGTAAATGCCTCACTTCGTACTTGGTCCGACACGTAGCAAGACGGAGAAAGTGTGGAAGTCGTAAGAAAGTCGCGTATGGGGACTTTCTCGCATATCTGCAGGTCGGGATCGCCAGAAGATCGCAAGCATAAGCAAAAGACGCACCCGGGGTCATGCGTCGCCACAAAGAAAACGGCTAAATAATCCAGGGAATTGTGCAGCTCCAGAACCGGGAACCCATCGTACATTTCTTTTGTCGCAGGTTGAGGAATAGTAAAGGTATCTCGAAAGCTGGATAATTACGCAGTCAGAATACCGCGATATGCGCGAACAAGGGTCCCCTTGGCCTTTAGCACTCATCACTGAACGCTCCAAATTAGCATGAGTTAGCTGTAATAAATCATCGTTCATTGCAATTGGGGCAAAGGCTGAGGCAAGGCGTGAGGGGAAAAACATCCATGACACTGCCACTGATAACCGAGGTCGCACAGCCACGACACGGTCCCTTCCCACCAATTTCCAACTAATTTCCTACCGCGAGTTTCTCGGCCTCTCGCGTGTATATGCGAAGATGATTTTGAGCGACGGCAAACGTCCTATATTCCCGTCAGTCATTTTCTCCATATTCAATTACATAAAATGGTCTACTTATTAGGGTTGTTCGTGACAGAGCAAGGCAGCTAGGCGGCACGATCCTCGAAGATACCGTTGCAGGCATTGCGATACCGGTGTGGGCAGACCAAGATCAAGATGCACAGGATACATGGGTTTACCCTCGGACGCCTATGCGAATGCGTCTCGCGGTAATGTCTATGTATTTAGGGGAGATGGTACGCCCTATTCATGTTTTTGATACCCTGGTGCTCCGAGGTCTGAATGACCTTGAATAGATTTGAATGACGATGGAAGGACCGAATATCTCTTCGTTCACAATGATGGCTCTGTCGATGCGTGGTTGAACTTGGGCGGACCTGACGATGGACCTGATGTATTCCCGTTCATTCATTTTGATCAAATCTCGTTTTGATATCTTTCAGGCCGCCAAAGTTTCATGGTTTCTTTCAGGATTAATTGCGACTGGGATAGACAGAGATGGAGCGGGTGCAGGAAGTCCCCATACGCCTTGACCAAATATTGACCTCCTCCATTTCTTCTTCAGGTGTGCAGTTCGCAGATCTGAACGGCGATGGCCAAACATAATACCTCTATCTTGACCAGGACGGAGCTTTACTGGTTTGCCTATTTTTAATTAAGGCTGATGTCATTTGTTGCAGCCAAGGACAGTACCGAAGGCGCGACCAAAAAATTTCCATTTTTGGTCATTTTTGATCCCCGCGAAAGAATTGTCTCTAGCTCTGTCAGTTTTGGGCGGATCGAGCTGAAAACTGGATAGAACTGATGTACTCGTTCATGTGCAATTATTGATAGAGTGAATTATGCGAAAATGTATTTCTTTGATGGCCTGGTAACTACAGCCCTCCTGCACATGAATGCTGTTTAGTGTGTGCAGGTCACCTCCAATCGGGCTGAATTTTTGGGAGGGGTGATTTATAGTGTATATCTCGGGCGTGATAGAGCCAGAAATGACGATTTATGTTTTTCTGGCTGCTGCTTGCTTGCTCGGATACATCTCAAATAGGAAATAATGAATTGACTGTATCTACTTGAGCCCTTGGTCAAAATAGTCGGAAAATTTACCCAAGCCATTATATCCGACCACCATATATAGCAAAAAGGACCCGCTGCCAAAAAACGCGTCTCTAGAACAAATATTAGCGTGTCCTGTCCAAAGCTCAACATCATCAAATACTTCTATCATATCACCGCCATATTACCGCGTGCGGCCACAACCCAGACACGCATCGCATCACTACTTCCCTCACATGGCACACTCCCAACCAAAGGAGTCTTTCAGCAGCTAGACAACACAAACAGGACCTAGTGAGTGCAGATACAACTCAGGCTGTCAGCCGGCTTCAAGCATCATCCCTCTGAATCTCCCTGAGCCCAGTTTTTGGTTCTGATCATGACACAAGATCTCTTGAGCAACCTGAATGAGAGCCTGCCATAGCCCATCTGACACGTTGAATGTACAATTCATTGTCAAAGACAAAGCCAAATATGTATGTTTTGTGCTCACTTGCATCACTTTATGATGTTTTAGACATGCTTTGTTTGGCGGCGGGTCCTTTTCGCTATATATGGTGGTCGAATATAATGGCTTGGGTAAATTTTCCGACTATTTTGACCAAGGGCTCAAGTAGATACAGTCAATTCATTATTTCCTATTTGAGATGTATCCGAGCAAGCAAGCAGCAGCCAGAAAAACATAAATCGTCATTTCTGGCTCTATCACGCCCGAGATATACACTATAAATCACCCCTCCCAAAAATTCAGCCCGATTGGAGGTGACCTGCACACACTAAACAGCATTCATGTGCAGGAGGGCTGTAGTTACCAGGCCATCAAAGAAATACATTTTCGCATAATTCACTCTATCAATAATTGCACATGAACGAGTACATCAGTTCTATCCAGTTTTCAGCTCGATCCGCCCAAAACTGACAGAGCTAGAGACAATTCTTTCGCGGGGATCAAAAATGACCAAAAATGGAAATTTTTTGGTCGCGCCTTCGGTACTGTCCTTGGCTGTAAGCAGATTGTCAGCCTATCTTAACCTTGGATCCTCGGCCGGTGGATTGGGCGTATTTATCTTCTCTCCACGCTGTTATTTGCTCGCTCAATTTTGTTACAGGCTGCCAATGTTGAGTGGCTGGCCCAAGGCGTAATTGCAATCAGACCGGCCGATGGAGCTACAAGAGATAATGTGATTCTTGCCGACGTTAATGGTGCACCGCTTCATCGACTTCCTCTCACGTACGCCTCACGGCTGATTAAATTTCGCATTAGGCGATGGGAGTTGATTACCTTAGTGCGTTGATCTCGTATTTCCCCCCGGCTCTGTACTTATGCTGCTCCTCAGCCATGACTCATACCGGCGGTGTTGTTGAACTCTGGCTCAACGGAGGCGGTCTCGACGACGGTCCAGATGTCCGCACTTTTCTGAATTGTGTGAACATTTCATCTTATTCTTTCACCTTAGGCTGCCAAGATTGTTTGGTATCCCCAAGGCGTCGTTGCAACTGGCGTCGTCACCTCAGGTGTGGGTATCCAGTTTGCAGACCTCAACGGGGACGGACGAGCAGACTATCTGGACGTCGACTACATGACGAGCGCTTTGACCGCCTGGCTCAATGGATGCAATAAATTATCTATACGCTCTCTATTTTTGCTCTTTAATGGTTAATTCTTGGTTCGATTTTTAACTGTGGCTTAGTCTGAATGCTCCACGTCAATATTCTGCGACGCAGCTCGAATAACGTGCTGCCCACGGCCCGACTGAGCATGAACTCAAGTTGAAGTGAACGTCGAACATCAACCATTGACCATTGAACGACCAATGGAATTTGAACGGTACGAATCAAGAATTTCCTATTGGAAGGTGTGCTTTGTATCAGTCAGCGATGTAGTCGCTGGAAAGCTGTGCGCGAAATTACTGATGGATTTTTGATGATGACTTTATGCTACACGGAAGAAACAGCTTGCGGGAGATTTAATCTTCTCGGGCACCGACTGGGTCAAAATAAATTCACACCGTTCCTCCGCCAGACTGATTATGAGCATTCCTGCGTATAATTAGGCAAACCGCGGTACGACTTCCGTCTTTATGAACTCTTCCATCGACCCGAACTTGACGCCGAGCGCGACCAATGCAGGGTTGGGAACGGGCGTATCTATGTACATGCCGAACTTCGCCTGAAAGAGGAACTGAAGGATGTCGCGTCAGGTTGAGAGAATAAAATGGGAAGGTGAGACGCATACCATCTCGTCGGCCTCCATAAGCCCAGACGTCTCGAGCGGCGTGAACGTCACTTCCTTTCCAATGGCTGCAAGTCGCATGGTCAACTTTCCCTGTGCAGTAAAACGAAAGGAAAGACACCCACCCTTCGCAATCGCCGCGGCGAACTGCGGGTAGGTGAAGCGCATGCTGATCACGGGGTACACGCTCCCCAGCACGCCCCTCGTGGGGTCGGTGTAGTTTTTAAGCAGCGCGACCGCGGCGGGGCCGAAGGCGTTCCCGATCCATGTCGAGGTGTGTATATCATTCGGCCCGTATCTGGGAATGGGGATCGTGTAGCCGGTGTCGGTTTTCTGGAGGGATCCGAACCTGCCAAGCGCGTCAGAGTATGACATACGGGGAGCATGACTGAATGGAAGCGTACTTCCACAGGTTTTCGGCAAACCAGGCTGTGCGCAGCACGGCGTAAGGGACGCCCGAGGCCTTCAGGTATTCTTCGATGGCGATTTTGTCTGTTGAACGGACGTAAGCCGTCTCAAGATCTCTGGGCCAGCGTAAAACGTACTATCACCATGGTATATAGTCCATTCGATTCTTTCCGTGCGTCCGGTACGGAGCTGAATGGAAGGGAAATTGTTTTTTTCGGCCGCGATGGTGGCCGCAACATGACGCATCTATAGATGAAGAACTTTACTCCGACCTCCTTGGCTGCGTCGACGAGGTTTTTTCCTTGGGTGATTTCGCCCTTTCCCTGGGGATCTGCTGGGAAGATCTCCGGGTCCCAGAAGTTCGTGTTCTGGTCGGGAAATTCAACACCATGGTCCGTTAAAATTGAACAACATCGCAATGCACCCCGAACACAGCCTCGCTGCCGCGAATTGCCTCTTTGAGTGACTCCTTGTCCCAGAGGTTCCCTTTGACCACCTCGACTCCCTTGGCAATCAGCGCCTTGCTTCCGGCGGAATCGACGCTCCGAGAAATGGCCCGTGGCGTGTATTTTCCGTCAGCGAGCACGGCGTCAAGAACAGCGCCGCCTAGATAGATTATTGCGGTGAATAATTGATTCTGCAATAATAGGTAGACGAACCTTGTGTTCCAGTCGCGCCGACGATGGTAATGATAGGCATTGGATATTTTCTCTGATTTTTTGAACGGGTTCGAAAGATGAGAAGAATGTTTTTAAACGACGTCGAAGCAGCCGTTATATAGTGAAGGCAGGAGCAGGATTACTGATCAAGTGTTGAAGTATGACACGGAACACCGCGTTTCGCTATTGGCCGCTGATGCGGTGACACAGAGTTTGCCGACGGCGGCGGTGTTCCGTCTCGCGGCGACGCACATTTATTCAGGTCTGGGGCGAAATAATGCGACAAAGCAACTCGAGCTGGGTTGGTGGAGAGGCGAGATTGAAGAAGCAAGGAGGAAAAGGGGATTCCATCTCAGTAGTAGCCCGTCATGGGTCTCTGATTCTCTATCGCATCTGGAAAGGTAAGAGGTGAGGAATCCTCGTCGGACTCGTCAGATTGATGCGACTCATCCATACTTAGGGTTGCGCAGACCTCGAGCTCTCGGCGAGAATTGCCTTCCCCAGCTCAGTGTGCTAGCGCTCGTCGCCACGCACACCTAGTTCCTCCATCATACTCAACACCCTGCCTGGCGAGTACGTCTCCGAGAAGTCGCCCCCGAGAAGCATGAAGCAAAGCGTGTAGCATAGGTGGTGTAGCGTAGGTGGAGGCGGAAGAATTCGGCGTCGGCGGGGAAGATGGGTGGGAAGCAGTGCCTGTTCCGCACCCAGGTCGCGGAAAACGACGATGCGATAGTTGTCGTCGGCGTCCATGGCGAAATTGTCGAAGCGCACCTTGAGGTCCTTGCGCAGCATACTGGCATTGGCCGCCACAATGAAGGCAGTCGGCTCGAAGAAATAGCGCCGAATGCCCCTACTGCCTGTTGGATGAATGAATCACCGGAAAATAGGGCAGAGACGTGCAAATATTTACCGCCAAGGCCCAAGGCGGTGGTCCGATCCACGTCGGCACAATGTCTTCCATAACTGTGCACCGCTGTGTGTCCCTGTTGATCAGAAATTCCTCCACGTCCGCGGGAAATTTATACTACCGTAGGAGATCAAGTATGAAGGCGGAGGCATGACTCGGCGACGTACCAATGTCATTAGGTTCTCGTAGTCCACCATGTTTGTAACATTGTACTCGAAACTCTTGTCCTTCATGCCCTCCGTGATTCCGCACAGTGGCACTATACCCGGAACGGTGAGGTTGCCTACGGAACGTCAGAACTATGGGGAGGGAGGGAGGGAAACGATGGACATACGATCCTGGTACCTCCCATAGTTTCCCGGAGGCAGCGGGTTGTCGGATGCGGGCTCAATGACGGGATCATTCGGCGACAAAGCATAGGACATGATACCGTAGGGCCTGACAGCCACTGGACAAAGAAAGAATTCCTGTGGCTGCCCACTCATTACGCTCACCCAGCGCTGAAACTTCGAGCTCGACACTGGCATCAGCTTTTGGTTTAAGCCTGAAGACCAATGAGTGAAGAGACTAGTGATTCCCATATTCCCGGGGCCGCTGACCAAAGAGAAGACTCATGGGGTTGTAGCCAGACGGCGAGAAGACGTAAGTTTTTGAGATTTCTCTGCGATTCTCAGGCTTAAAGTTCTTTTGCACTTCTCACCGTTGTACCTTGTTCATGTGAACAGGGTAAGGGAGGGATGGGAATGGGAAAGATGAGATTGTAGCTGGCTCGACCAGCCGTAGTTCCGAAACGAGAATATCTACATTCGAGGGGCCAAGAAGAGTGCGAAGAGGGGGCAGCAGAGATGCTGAGGCTGTTCGGGAGTCCAGTCCGATGGACTCACCTGCGTGGCCTTATTCCAAATCCTGGCCTGCAGCGGATGAGGGCCATTGCACATCGAGCTGATATTAGCTTGAGTTGGTTCAGGTTGCCAGTGGTTCTCGTATCTGCATGAATATTCGAGGACGATTTTTGGGCGAGGTGAGTTTACTGTCGACGGGAAAATGTGGGAGGACGTACATGTGATAGAGTGAAATAATAACAATGAAAAACGAAGGCGAACCCGATAATACGTTGAAAACAAGAATGGCCAAAAGAGGGGTTAGAAAGATGTATGGTTTAATCCCGAGTCGAACGGGAAACTCTGCATGCATTGCGGTCGGCGGACATCTGGAACTCAATGCAGGGGCGGTCCCACCGCCATTGAGCCGATATTCTATATTTCAGTCCTTTTTACTAATTGGAGGACCTACGTCGATATTCACCTACTTACATTGGATCCTGCAGTGATTTGATTTCAAAGAACGTTGTGAGCCTGTGCGGGGGGTAAAACGGGGGGGGCGTCCGTGTAATTAAAAGGTGAGCAAGGAAACATGACGACGCACCCGAGCCTGATTGATATAGTCGGATTGAAAAAAAAATGCGAAGTGCCAGTAAAAGACAGGGTCACACCTGAAGCATGACTCGATCCCGAGTCGAACGAGAGATCCTGCTGACAACTTCCCTGTTTCTAATTGAAGCAGGCGTGGTATCGAGCCAATATCTCTATGATCCGGTCCTTGAACTAATTGCAGACTTTGAAACCCCGACCGATGTTACCCTATTTTTGTTCTTATTTCTGGATGCATCGTGATTTGTCAGAACGCTGTGAGCCGGTAGATTTTGTGTAAAGGTGAATGAATTAACGTACGTGGAGTAGAGAACTCGAGAGCCTGGTATCTTGAGTCAAAAAACGCGAGCCGAGCAAGAATGGCTCGATCCCGAGTCGAACGGGTGACCTGCATTTAATCAAGCTCGTGAAGTACTAAATTGAAGCAGGCGCGGACCCACCGCCATCGAGCCGACAACAGCTTGTGTTGGATTCTATGTAAATGAATGAGCATCGCGGCCTGACATGAGCAGAAAATCCTCTACCAAGGAATAATTTTAGCGTGCGGTATACTTGACGGAAATACCAGCCTGGTCCTGGGAACCACCAGAAAAAAATAACCTAGTGGTATCGGACCCAGCGTGATTCATCAAGCCGTTGAATGCCGTACGAATGCCAGTGAATGAACGAGTGAAGAACGAATGAGTAAACGATGGATGCCGCTTGAAATAGGCAGAAAATTGCGAAGGTAGTAATACGGTGCAGCCGCATACTTCATGAAATAAGGAGCCGCTCCTAAAACCGTGAGGGTCAGAGCCAGTATTGAAAAAACGACATGGTGGTAGCAAGATGGCGAGTCACATGTGTGACTACGTGACTAACTTTTAAAAAAGAGTTCATTACACCGCCACTGATAGCCGAGACGCACAGCCATAGCAAGATTAACCGGCACCTCGGCCTGGATTCATTGGCAGAAGGATTAATATAATTAATAATCTCTCAGTTTACCTCGGGTGTTTCTGGCCTTTATTAAGTTTCGAGTCTTTGATGCGCAACTTTGGAAATCATCAAATCGCTATCTGTTGGCTTGCAAGCCGGGTCAAAAAATAAAATAAAATAAAACGAACGAGCGGTACGTACGCTTAAACGCTAAACCGTACCAGAATTCCAGAGCATTACTGTATTAGAAGCATCCGGCGGCCCGCCACAGCGCCATCAGCCGCCATCAGATGGGGCGGAAGTATGTTGCCAACACATTACTTACACGCTACGCATATGGCATCAACTGGAGTCCGAGGAACCAGGGTGAACCCCATTGCTTTTCTTGGGAATCATCGATCATCCTCCGCTTCACCAGGCCAGGCTTTCTTGTGTTTTTTTTTGTTGGCCGAAATCACCCCGAAATAGGCTAGCGAAATCTCCGGTGGCGACGTTCAAGGACAAGACGTTGTTGGTATGATACCCAATGCCGAATCACAATGAGGCATTAGGAGTTTGGGCGCAGACCTGTGCTGATAGTAAGGTCCGGGCCCGCAATCTAGGAGAGTATCTACAGGTTGCGCGCGCCTCCAACTGTATCAAGCATGGTACTCACCTTCTTCCTCGTGTGTACACGCGCAGAATTCTTGGCGCATTTTCCCGGCATCCTCTTCGCCGAGTACACCACTTATACCTCCTCTCCTTCTCCTTCTCCAACGACCTGCACCATGCTCATCTTAATTTTTTGTTTTCAAAACGTCATCTTGAACGATGGGTAAGTAGGTAGGTAGCATTGCAGTCATCCAGTTTCCATCTCCAACTTGAAGTGCCCTCCTCAGCCGGGAGCGTGGTCATTGCGCGGTCATGTGAAATACACATGCAAATGTTGTACTTGGCCCGACTTGGCAGCTCCTCCTCGTCATGATTTGATGAGAAGAAGACTTGGTGTTTGGTTTCAATACAACCGTATAGTTCTTGCACGTGGAGTCGTTATCGGTAGGGCTGGGCACTAAGATAGCTGCTAGTATAAAAGGTAGACAACTCGGATGGATTCCTTAGGTTCACTTATCACTCCCTCGTCAACGATGTTGTTCGCTGTACCCGTCATCCTCGCGCTTGTTTCTTCCGTGTTTGCCTTGCCCACTCTGAACACCACCATTGTTCCTCGGTGCGTCTATTGTGTACCCTCTTCAGATTTTCCCAACCTCTCCACAGAGCTTGCGGTACATACATCAGCGACGACGCCCTCATCGCTGCCGAGGCCCACTTTGCTGCCAACAAGGTCGTTTCATCCTCCCTCGTACCTTTGGCTGCGACCTTGAAGGTTATTATTCTTGTGAATCTTTCTACCAATCAATTTTTGACCCCCTATGACAGATCTACTTCCACGTCGTCAGCAAAGACTCCACCGTAGCCGGCGGAAATGTCCCGTACGCCGCTCGCTGCCTCTGTCTAAGACATATTTTGGCTCACAAAGCGTCCAACACAGCGACTCCCAGATCACTGCGCAAGTGAACGTCATGAACGCAGCGTACTCCGGCTCCGGGATCACCTGGGTTCTGGGTGGAACCACCCGCACCGTCAACGCTGCCTGGTTCAACGGCGCCGGACCCGACTCTTCCCTGCAGACGGCGATGAAGAGCGCGCTCCGCACAGGTGGTGTCGCCGACTTGAACGTCTACAGTATGTTCACCCCTCCCATAAATTTGAGAACTGGCGTTGATATCCTTGCAGCTGTCGGCTTCGTTTCCGGGAGCGGCGCAGGCTTGCTCGGATACTCGACTTTCCCTTCAAGCTACTCCGGCGCGCCCAAGGATGACGGTGTCGTCATGCTCTTCTCCTCTACGCCCGGGGGCTCAACGACCAACTACAACCTGTACGTGTCCTCCCACACCATATTTTGATTTCAACCATACTCACCTTATGTCCAGCGGCCAGACCCTCACTCACGAGGCCGGGTGCGTTTTCCCTCCGTCCTCTATTATTTTCGCCCCTGACGAACAGCGCGTATAGACACTGGGTCGGCCTGTACCACACCTTCCAGGGCGGCTGCAGCGGCTCGGGCGACTCCGTCTCCGACACGGCCCCTGAGGCCAGCCCCGCCTCGGGCTGCCCCACTTCGCGCGACACCTGCTCCGGCGGCGGCGTCGACCCCATCCACAACTTCATGGATTACTCGTACGATTCATGCATGACCGGGTTCACCGCGGGCCAATTCGTACGTCTTCCTCGTCCAATTTATTCTTCCACATCCCTGATCATGGCGATACTTTGCAGACCCGTGCCAAGTCGCAGATGGCTACCTATCGCGGTGTATCGCTCTAAATTAAATGTGCATTGTAGTGAACGAAATATAATTTACTGGACTGTTGAGGTGTTGGGTCCATTTCCGCGGTGTGAAATATTTGAGCTGACTTATCAGAGTTGTAAGGCAGCTCATGAATGAGCATAGCACTGCCGCCTACTGTTGCACAAACCGAGCCAGTTGAACTACATGCAGGCGGAACGGGCATACTATTTTTCACAGACCGAACGAGTTGAACGACGGGGAGATAGCAATTGAATGACAAGCCTGGATCCTTCTTCTTTGGCAGAGCAATGAGGTAGATACAATATTGATTATTCCGGGGCAGCTGCATTATTTCCTCCAGGGCCGTCTGAAGAATCTAAGAGGCTGTAGATGACATATGAGAAAGCAAGGGATAATATCGTCGAAACTATGAACCACGCCAGAAAACCAAGTGCTTCAGCAGTTGAACGAGTTTCATAATTGTAGAGCATCATCGCTGAGGAGCATGTTAGTCAATTTAAAAGTATGGGTGGATCACTGCAACCCGGACAACCCACCCGTTATAGCCATGTTGTAAGGAATGGCGACGAGAAGTAAGGCGCGGGACAATATGTGGCGGCGGAGATAACCACAAAAGCCTCGGAGAAACGGCCGGTTGTTCAGAAATTGCAGCAATTGCGCCACGCGCTCAGATGCCATTATCGTGGAGAACACCCAAAGGGGCGCAAGTGCGGAGACAAACAGCATGTAAATGCAGACGAAAGCCGGTCCTTGCTCTCGGCTTCGAAGTATTGCCACGATAACGATGGTCACTGAATGGCGAGACCCCTGTTAAAGCCGTGCTGGACATACTGAGCTAGCAAAGTCCTCACTGGTTATGGGCGTGCGCATAGCCCACAATTCAGCAAGCACAATCCACAGCATCCAGCCGATATCGTACGTGAAGAGCCAGGGAGCAATAGTAGGGATTTCCTGTTCGACGAGTCCAACCCAGTACGAGCTTTATTCAAACCATAAATTAGCTACAAATACAAGTCACACCTTGAATGTATATGCGCACGTTAGAGCCCAAACGATGCTCAGCGTCCAGTCCAGATTCGTGGGTGTTGTCGTCTCACCGCGGAGCGTCAACACCAATTTAGGAACACCAAGTTCCACAAGGACTGCAGTATTCAGGAATCGCCAGGGAGTGAGTTTCAAGTGTATCACCCGACCAACGCTGCGAATGATGGGGTCAGCGTTAGTTGAAAGAAGAGGAGAGAAGGATCATACAGCGGTCGCGGGCTTCTACTGGGCCCCAGATCCTCGCGACCTTGCTCCACGTCGTTCAGTGCCAACGTGCTGGTCGGACTCCTAGTCGATGATTGGCTGAGATTTACGATGACTCCAGTGGTCGACATGGCGCGATTCTGCCAGCAAGTGGAGCCTTTGTGGACTAAGGATGAAAGGTGGTGAGAAGTTACGGCTGTGACAGTGCGTCTCGTTCCGAATCAAACGCATCAAGATAAGTTCACGCGAAGAAGATGCTAAAAAAAAGCATTGTCCATTACTCACACCGATTAGGTTCATCATAGTCCTAGGGGTCGAAAAAAAACGCAGAAACCAGTCACCGCCCGAGAACCTCTATCCCACCCCACTCCAGAACTCTAAACAAAGAGTCGTCTTGCGCGCGCTCGATATCGACGCCCACAACCGCCGTCCAACGCTCTGGGTCCTCGATGCTCGTACTCTAACGTTTCGCATCGTCCACGGGCACCTTGAAAACCATGAACACGCGCGTGATGACGTCCGGCGCGGGGGTGATATCGAGGCGGGAAGCCACCTCGTATGCGGCCTGGGGCACGAACCGCAACGTGCGTGTGCTTGAGGAAGACAGGAAGCCAGTAGCTGTCGAAATATTGTATGCGTCAGGTGCGATAAAAAAAGGGAGGAACCAGAACGATAACTCGGATGAATTCCTTAGGTTCACTACTTATCACTCCCTCGTCAACGATATTCTTCGCTGTACCCGCCATCCTCGCCCTTATTTCTTCCGCGTTTGCCTTGCCCACTTTGAACACCACCATTGTTCCTCGGTGCGTCTATTGTGTACCCTCTTCAGATTTTCCCAACCTCTCCACAGGGCTTGCGGTACATACATCAGCGACGACGCCCTCATCGCTGCCGAGGCCCACTTTGCTGCCAACAAGGTCGTTTCATCCTCCCTCGTACCTTTGGTTGCGACCTTGACGGTTATTATTCTCGTGAATCTTTTCTATCAATCAGCTTTTGACCCCCTATGGCAGATCTACTTCCACGTCGTCAGCAAAGATTCCACTATGCACCCAGATAGGGTGGGAACCAGAATAGCAAAGGAAAGCCCACTACTGGACGATCCCAGTGAACGTCCGGAAGCGTAGTGAAAAGAAGAGACAAGATTCACCCAAGATTCACCGATTGGTCTGTCGAATCAGGTTTGGTACTATAATAGGTACTTCCGGCGCCAGCCAGATTGAGCCACGATGCCGTGCATAAGTTCAACTCGGACAGTTCCTGGTACCGACCTAGGGACCAGTTTGAGGGTCCTTATCGGACAAAACAGCTATTTCTGCTGGGAAATATCCCGGGTGTCCAAAATCTTGCAAGAAATTGAAAGAAATTGCGAGAAAACCGACAATTTGTCAAATCTTGAAAGATATTGCAAGATTTTTCAAGATCTTCCAAGATGATATGAAGTTTGAAGGTTGATCCCGGTATTCTTGTGCGAGATCTTGAAAGATGTCGGCAGAGATCTTGCGAGATCTCGATCAAATTTTGAACCCCCCAACTCATCTTTGCTTCGTCAGTTATCCTTGCATATTTCAAGATCTTTCAAGATTCCACGTTTGCTTTTTCTTCCTTTTCGCTTCGGCGAAGGCTCCAGCCGTATCATATGATTTCGGCACCGACATAGCCACTGATGCGCCATCAATCAGCTTGATTGATGACGCATCACATTTGTTGGACTCATTACTAAACCCAGATAGGTATTCGTGCTCTGCCGGACAACGGAGAAGAGGTAATCTGGCCTCCGGACACGTTCTGATTATATTGACTTTTCAGACACGGACAGGGCTGATGGGGATCGAATTCCGAACATTCCCGTGCGTCATGATCTCCAGACAGACAGATAGTCAGCCCAACTCCGTCCCGATCCAGACCCAGACTTTTCGTGTTCCCGCAGTGAATGAAGGCAAACAAAAGAAAATTCCAGTGTCGGACTGGTCTACTGTCCCCCCCCAAGAACTCGGACACCTGAAAAAGAATGATGAATAATGATTTTTTTCTGAGGCGGGCCGAGTGGCTAGATCGTCAGCACTCTGTCTTTTACCTTGTTTTCAATTTTTACTTCATGTGAAACGGCCAAATATTCGGCAAACGGTGCCGTTCTTTGTGTCGTGGTCTGTTGTCCGAGTTGTAGGTGATGCGCCGATTTGCCCTTGTTCGTATCCCTGTGGGCTCATTTCGAGCCACACTTGTCTAAAATCCTGTATATCATTTCCCCAGCATCCAATCAACACTTCTGTCGAAGAATAACCTACGAAATTCTGCTCTAAACCTGTATCATACCATTTTCGTTTGCGGGAGCGCTATTTGTAGTTGAAAAGCATGAGCATCTCTGTGTGGGTTCAGGAGCCAGGATAGAAGTGAGCCCAGGTGCTAGCTAATCTTCTCTATATTTTACTCGATGATTCTAACTGTCCTTGACCCTCGGTAAACCCATCTTTCAAGTCACACTGGCTCAACCCATTATTTGGATATCAACATGTTGCCACACCTTGAATCTTTGACTTCTGGTGGAACGAGAGGATCTATTACCACAGAAATGGGCAAGGATGCTCACTGGGACATTCTGAACTACTTTTCATACTGGACAACTCTGTTTCCAGGCACAGGTTTGACCCCGGTTGGCTGAAATATCCCATTCTTTTTATTATGACGCAACAAGGTCATCTCTGGTCACAGAATTTTTGAGGTGAGTAAACCTTGATATTTTACACTACCTTTGATACTTTTTTCGATGTTTCTGGCACTGGAGGATCTTTGGCAGAGGCAAAGATCCAAATATAGCCTACCTGACGAATTGTTTCGAATTAAGCACAGGTTTGGACCTGAGGTTGGGTGGCTGTCGACCTCTCAGTACGTAGCAGGGATCCTACCGATCATGGAGCACGAAATATCAAGGAAAACGGCCCAAAGAAATACCCATTTTTCCGAGTACTGGGTTTGTCCGAGATGCCGGGGGGAATAGTATCTAGGCCTCAGAGAATATAAATGTAGATATGTTCACTTGTGGGTCCGGAGGGATCCTAATGTCCACATGTGTCAAGTGTAAGAAGTGGTTGTTCAAAGTTTATTGATGCTCAATTCAAGCGGCACTATGACTGGCTGAAGTTGAATGGACATCTGGTCACAATGGTACATTATCCAGTGAACTTGAATTGCATGTTTGAGCGATAATGGCGGGGAACGCCGTGCTCACAGCTCTACGTTGACTTCGATCTGACTCGACTCGCCGCGCATTGGAGTATCTTAACGTCGTGCATCGGGTCAAATAAATTCCATTCGCCCTAAATGGACGGACTTCCAGCTTCATTGGTATTTGAGCTCTTCGGTTTCGTTCGTTTATTCACTGCATCTCCCAGTTTCGTTTCTCTTCCGAGTCCATGGCCCCAGTGCACAGCTTCTCCGCGTTCAATGTTCAACCCAATTCGGACCCCTCCTCGTCGTTGATTCAAACCAGACCAGCGACCAGGCCCTGTGTCCCCCACTCTCACCACAATCGCAATCTCAAATAAACCTCAAACGCCCTCAACCGCCCTCAACCGCGTTCAAGTCGTCGTGCGCATTCTTTCTCTGATGGCAATGCAGAACATATTTGGGTGTGTTCGCGTTCACACTCATCCTCCCCCCCCTCCCCCCATAATCATGTTACTCCCTGCTCTCAAGCACGCACGTCGGAATCCCATCAAGCCCATGCGTCGGAATCTATTCAAGCCGGTGTAATCGTATGCCGTCAAGTCCAGGCCACATCAGCATTCTATTCGGTGCTTTCATATAAAGCTGGACTTGCTGAGGAGCTAACTAGACAGCCCCTCCTCGACTTCATGCTTAAAAACGTCGGAGCCATTCTCCAACTTTCTTAAGTACATCCAGACACCTGCTGGGAATCGACATGGACCAGAGACGCTTGCTCTCCCAAGTCGAATCCAGATTTGACTTTGGTCCTGCCTCGACATGTCTCTTACCCGGTTGAGCAGGTTCATCTCACCGTTCGGCGCTGTGTGATCAATGCACTGACTGGCATGCACGCACAATGACCACCACCCAGTCGGCACCTGGTGGTTGCTACCCTTCTCCTATTCATTCAATTCTCCCTACGAATCCTCTGGCTCTATTTCATCGACCATGCGTCCCAGCTTATTATTGATCATGTGCGGCGTGTTCTACTTTCGCCATCGATCCAATTCGAGCGAATTCTTGTTGGCGACAGCTAGGCTGGAGTGGGGGTGTCATTCATTCAACTTCAATTCGCCCTGCGGGTTCGGGTTCTCCCATCTGCAGGTTGGATAGTTAAAAGACATGGGCGTGCATTGGGTTACCCCCGCTTGAAATGGTCCAGATTGGTTTTGCGTTTGAACGTCCTCGTTGAATTCAACTTGCGGATGAACCTCAACCGATGGCGAAAATTACTAAAACCAACCCCCAATTCTAACTGTCGACCTCCTTGAAACCCACATGTCCAAAATTCCTTAACCTTCAAAGGCTCATGTCGGATTGAAGTCTGTTCTCGAGCTGGTATTCTGATGCCCGAGATTGAGAGCATCAACCCACCTTGAATTCTACTGCTGTGCTCATCCATCTCAATGTCCATTCTTCAAGCATTTGCACTGTTACAATGGAAAAACCACTCCAATGTGTTCCTTCTGTGTCTCGAATGTATTTCCATCCCAATTATTGGAATCTCTTCTGTGACTTGCTGCCGAATCAGGCGTATCTGGAATGTCTGCTTGCAGAGAGGATATCGCGAATATACTGCTGTGAAGGCATGAAATAGGCATTGCAGAGGTGTCACTGTTAAACCCCGGATATGAAAAATTCCCATCTTCCGTGACTCTGGCGAAGAGTTCAATCTGACTTGTGTGTTGGATCTAGTCTGCTTGGTCACACCCTGTGAGCGGTCGACCCACTGTAATTCTACCTAAAGCAGGCGATTTTCCAACTTAGAGTAGTGCAATGTGAATGTCGGTTGAAATAATAGACATGCACTTGAACTCCTCCACAATTGTTTTGGGCTGAGCCGAGATGACCAGACTCCTCTGAAAACCCAGCGATGAATCCCGGCAGGTTCATCATTCAAGGGTGGCTTGAACCTCGCTCATCAGGGATGGCGGGTGCTGGCGGCTGGTACATGCTCTTGAAGCATATCATATATAAGCAGACCTGCCTAATTTCTCTGGTTCCAAAATATTCATATTGTGTCATTGAACAAATGCTTTCGGAGGGCTTGTACAGGGAGACTTCAGAGCGAACGTGCATATACTTATTGGGAGGAATGTATCCTCTTTTTCTTTGACGTCCGGCGCATGTGGAAGAACACTTCCAATGCACTTGAACACGGGTATGCCCAGTGGAATTGGTCCCAGATGTCACATCGAGTCTTGAACCACAGACGGTAACTGCTTGGTTGAACTCGATGTCATGGCACACTGGTTATTTTCAGTTTGATAAGTTGGGTTGCAGGCTCATAATTGAAATACAGGATCACATGGTGTAATATGTTTTGAATGCCGAGCTGAAACTGCACTCCGTTATCGGATAATCTAGCCCCAATACTGAACTGCACTGACCCAGCCAACAACTTTTTTAGCGTCTCATTCAGATGCGGGAAAGAAATGCCTTGAACGGCATTGCATGGTATTTTCGGAACACTGCAAATCGGAACACTGCAAACAGGTACAATGTGATATGACCCATCTGCTTAAAATACGAGTAATAATCCGACCATGTTAGATACGAACTGGAATTGCGTATGACTTCCTCATCAATATATCAGAACGGAAGTCAGTGGATTTGTCATGGGTCCGATGGTGTTCACTCAAGAATGACAAGTCAGCATCGAAGGGGAGTTTCAAATGCAGGCTGTAGGAAATGTTCCTCAGATCCGGCATTCACAGTGACATGGATAAGGCACACGAGGCAGGTTTGGTATTATCAGACATTAGGTGCACCCCGTTTAGGGCAGGGCAATTGGCGTACGATAGCGAATGCCCTAATCTGAGACACCAAACCTGATTTTGGCTGAATTGCACGTTCTTGACCTAAAAATTAAGAGCTACGTGTATGTCCGGGCACAGAAAGGAGAAGTAGAGCATCAACCATCCCCTGTTAGAGATCTAGGTTTCAGTAACATCGAATCGTTATGATGCTTTCAAGTTCAGGTTGAGATGCATCGCACCAGATCTTCCTCTGATTCGCCCCCTTCATCTCGGTCGTGATACCAGGACTTGTTTAACAGTAACGAAATGGTGTTCGGTTTCGCGTTGCTCAGCTGTGGTTGTTAAGCCCTAAATATTATTTGAACCCTGTGAACTCCACTGAACACTCTGATACATTTACTTTGAGGCCGGGTGTTAGGGCTACTCGAGACGGGTATGTAAAACAATATCTCGCCATGTGGACCTCAGAACGTTGTCCCGGACATGACTTACATCAATTGCCATCCCAGCAATGTGTCTAATCGGTGATGAGGACCGCACGAGCCGTGAATCACACAATTTGCAGCTGGAGACTCGTAGAGCATATGTCGGAGAAGCAGCGGTTCGCAGTTAAGTTGAGAGTTCATATGAATTGAACTTCGCAAGCCCGCGACAGGGGCCATTATTAGAAGCCTCAGGGACGGGGTTTAAATTTAGTTTGATAAGGTAAAGGGTATGGTATATAAGCTGATGGATAGTCAGGTCAATGAGGTCAGAGATGTGGGTGATAGAAATTTGGAATCAGTTGCCATTTGTTAGATCAAGCCAGTATAACGAAGGTGAAATACATACTGGAGGGTTGCACTGTGACAGACATTAACAGCGACCTGATGGGTCAGTAAATCATAGTAAACCATCAAAGACACCCAAATCGACTACGACATCTGGATGCAGGCTTGGAACGAACATTCATCGCTGTGGAGATTTGGGTCCGGGTGTTAAAAACACACACCATGAATCTGGTGGCGGTATTTATTTTGCTTGCATCAGGGGTGCCAAGTTATGCGAGTTCGTTAGTTTTATTGGCAACCCGTTGACGCAGTGGATTTACTATGTTCAACGACTCAGAAATAATGTACAGGACCGAAAGTCAACCTCACGTGGAAAGTCGCAGAGGTCCCGAATACAACGCGCTACAGCCGTGTCAATGCGCATCACTGCCGCATCAGTTTCACCAGATACTTTGTTACAGCCGTTTCATAAATAGTATACGGGTTTTGATCGAGTGGTGCTCGCTCGTTTTTGTTTACCTCTGAATGACGGTGAGTCTCTGTTGGCTCCACCTGGCTCCACCATACACTACGTGACGCATGGGACTTTACTCTACTACTGGCACTCATGGCTCGAGGCAATACGAAGAACATCTCCGATATGTTGAGTTCAAGGCAGAGAGTAAAGAATAGTGAAAACCATGTTGAATGGCGCACCTATATGTTGGGTACGTTGGAGTTGAAGTGGAGTCACAACACCGTGTGGTGGGGCTATGACATAGCCGAAGCGTCAATCAGAGGTAAACAAAAACGAGCGAGCACCACTCGATCAAAACCCGTATACTATTTATGAAACGGCTGTAATGCCCCAGATCAAGGACTTCATTTCAGGTCCCGGACTCCACTCTCCAATGTTTCCGCCGAGATATAAATTACATCGAGGCCTCTGAGACCATCCCAGGCCGGTACTCGATCTCTTCTTGCGCATTCCAGTCTAATCCAGTACTTTGGGTTCAAAAAGCACCTCTGGGCATGACTAATGTTATTCCAACGATTTGATGTGCATCAGTTGAGGGATCAAATTACATAATCCGGCGATGCGCCTGATGCGCCTGCTCTCCCGCGTCAAACAATTCAAAATTTTGATTGATTTCTTGCAATATCTGAGCAGAACATTGGTCTTGAAAGATCTTCAAAGAACACGCAACCTGCTGGCAGTACATTTGTGTTTGAGATTCCGAAAGAAATCAGAATATCTTGAGCGATAAACAAGCAGTAGAGCACATCAAAGGATATTGAGAGATCTTGAAAGATATTGGAAGAGGTAAGATATCTCAAGATCTTGAGCACACTGGCTGAAGAAAGTTATAAATCTTGAAAGATCTTGAAAGATCTTGGTCATCTTTGCAAATCTCGAGAGATCTTGAAAGATCTTGCAAGATCTCGCAAGATTTCACACAAATACAGATATCTAAATGCACCCAGAGGCTTTTGACCAGTAAGGCCCTTCATAGACCAGGTCTACTTTCCGTAAATAGGCTCCGATGAAACACGTCTCGATCATGACGGACATTATCTAGTTACCGAGGCACGTGTTCACCCCCCCCTCTCGCGAAAACCTTTAAAGTTTAAATCGTCGCCTCTGAAACCCGTCTCGATCATGGCGGACTTTATTAAGTTACCGGGACACGTGCTGTGTATGGCCCTCAGCTAAAACTTTTTAAAAACCTTTAAGTCGCGTCCTCAGAAACCCGCCTCGATCATGACGGTGATTATTTGGTAGCCGGCTAACATTTCCTCGCCTGCTCTTCTAACACCCTTGATTCTCGTCTCTGAAACACATTTATATCATGACGCTGTCCTTTCACTTACCGTCTCAATTTATCTCTCCGTGATAGACATTTTTTGTAACCCCGGGACATGGGCTTATTGTCGACAATAAAGGATGTATGAGACTAGTATATTCGTCCACAGTTCGACGTGACAAGATAATTCAACTGCGGGTCTTGTCTACAAATTTTAATGAGAGAATATAATAAGCATCACCGTAGAAATTCACCTAGCAAGCTCAAGCAATCTGCAATGTTACCGGAACTCTGTGGTCTAGGGTCTTTTCCCACCGTTTCATCTAATTTGACGACTGCACCCCCCTATCCAATTGAGAGTGATTAACCAACATGTGTCCTTGGAGACGCACTGAAATGGTAATTTGTCCGACATACTTCAGCCGCATCACACTCCGTTTTTTCCCCCTCCTCCGCAACTCCACGCACCACTACCAAACAGCTTACCCAAAAAGCTACGTATCCTCCTATATCTGACCATAGAGTCGCCATCGAGACTTTTGAGAAGGAACCCGACCTCCGTCTCACGCCCCCTCTTATTAATATGCTGTTGCTAGAGTCTCATAATCATCGGACGGGTACACCGGGGCCTATTTAATAAGAAACCCAACCGTGATTGAAGCCTTGAATTCACCTTGGATAAAACCACTTACGTTCGCCTTCTGCGCGCGCTCGAGTCAAATGCTAATAAATCAAAACTTCACCTTCGATTCCCACCCAAGTCCAGCCTCCAGTGCATTCAATATCCATTTGTATGTTGCATCTCATCTCATTCGTGCTCGAGGATTGCGAAGGGTGAGCCGATTCAGCATTCCCTCTGATGGAGGCCTCCCCTTCTGTGTTCCACCTCCAGCCCCGCGCTTCTGGTTCAACCCAACCACCTCCGCTCGTCGTGGTTTTTCAAAGTTTTTGGGCAGGGGATACATTGGTTGATTTGTTCTTTAGTTCACTGCTTTCAAGAAGCGGCAGCCGAGTGTAAGCGGACTCAAAGGGTACAAGGAGTTATCCTGACAGCACGGCATTATATTACATTGGCAACGGGGATGATCTTTGGCCCCGACACAACAGGAACAATATTAATTTGGGTACGTCGCTCCCCTCCAGCACCTACCCCTGAACTTGCTTTTTCAGGGTACTGAAGCGAAGGTAGGCTTGAGGGGTGAGTTTTTTGCTATTTTAAGGGTTAATTTCTATCAGCTGAACAGAGACTTTTAAATTGAACAAATAATACCTCACTCATTTTCTGACAGGAGTAATCTCTGGACTCTTCTAAGGGGAGTGCATATTTTGAGCTCATCTGGCACCGACAGATCCCTGTCCTGTCCTGGTTTAACTACAAAAGTGCTGCTGAGCTGTGCACGACAGTTTTCAAATAGAACTGGACATACATGTCACTCTCTGCTTGAGCCACCGTTATTCTATGTCTCTCTCAAAGGCCTCGGATAGTTTTCATCATTACAATACTTTTCCACTCACTCTAATCCATCGCCCGCCTCTTCCTTCTTCACCTCCCTGTGGGCCCTCCCACCCAGCGCATTCATCGACGTCGATTGGAGCGTCTATATCCCTCACGTAGACGTGGACTCTTCATCACTCTATTTGTTTCGAATACATATTTTGGACAATTCTGGTACTGGCATGGATGGTTTTGTAAATCTTGTACAGCACGTTTCTCTCATTCTTGCTTGGTTGAATTTCGTTTCGCTCAGGGCTGTGAGACAAGCAGAGAATTATCTGCAGTGAACTGGTTTGATTAAAGCAAAGGTAATGCTGGGTGACACTGCCTTCAGTCTTATTTGGGGTGTGCAGTAAAACTCCGAGAAATGCCTAATGTGCAGGTGAATTACCGAACTTAAGAACTCACTGGCAAGAGAATTATTGTGAGCTGGGTTATTACAAGGAAGGTAAGCCTGACTTCGGTTGAAATCGCGACATGCAGTAACACAGCGGTAAATAAATACAGGTGAACTCCAGAATTTTAATAGCCCTGTCCTACGAATTTTTCTAAGGTTGTCCAACAAAAAATGAAGGCAATTTCCCCACTTCACTGTTTTCAGCTCCAAAGCACAGAACACCATTTTAACCAGTCCACACGTGAGGAAAGCTAAGGATGATTGTGGAAGATGAGAGGACCCTGATTTTCTTGTTTCTTCACCTAGGGACCGAGACTCTCATGAACAGAAGATGAGTGCATCGGGACCTTTTCAAAGCACTCCATATGTGGAACATCCGTCGAAGCAGTTTTGAGGTACCAGGGGCGCCCGGAGGGCCATATGAATATTTCATTCTCTCATCATTGGCGTGCTCAAGTTCAACTCCGACGATGGGCAGTTTAAATTGATTCTCTCATTTAAGCGGTGATCACGGGACAAGAACCAAACACGAACAACGATCGTGCGTTGCACAGCCATCCGGATTTGGGCTTAGTCGGGAGAATTGGGGTCACAAGCAGTACTGTATTCGTTTAATTTCGTTAATCGCGCTGAATCATGCGTCGCGCCCGTCCTGCGCTCAACGGGACGGCATATGGGTGCTGCGCGCCGTGCTTGCGGTGGCCACCATCGCGGCTGAACGCCCCCACCCCGCTCCTCGTCCCCCGCCCACCCCGCCCACTCCCACTCCCCGGTGCCCGCGGCCCCGGAGATATACCCGGAGGCAGGAGCAGACAAGGGCAAGGGTAGGACGCCGTCGAAGCCAAAGCGCACGCGCGCGAAGGAGGGCGCGGAGGACGAGGTCGGGTGCCGGTGATCAGACGTCGATTGGCAGGACGACGTCGCGCGCTGAGGGGGAAATGGACATGGAGAGGTAGGAGAGACTGCGGACGTCGGGCGCTGCTGATAGGGCGATGGTGGGCGCTGGTGGTAATGGGCCACGCCCTCCTCATGCATATCCCCCTCCCGGGTGGGGTCCTGAGCCCCATCCGCCTGTCCATACATGCGCGCGCGCAACAGCGGCGACAGGTGCATGTTAACATTGAGGAGCAGGCGTGCGCTGCCCTGTCCACCTCCTTCGTCGCTTCCCTCTCCGTCCCCCCTCCCCGCCCGATCACCATCCCGGCGCGCTCGCTCGTCATTATATTCGTCGCCCCCCGCCCCACCAGCACGGGCATCAGAGCCGCCGGCGTGCAGCCCACGATCCCCACCCTGACCCCCGCCCAGGGCGCGTACCCGGCGCGCAGACGCTGGGGCGCCTGCGCGGGCCGATTTTGCGGTCCCGAGGCATCCACCGATGTATTGACACTAGCAGTAGCAGTAAAGACGAGCGGAAGGGGGGAGTCGTATAGCTCCTGTATGCGGCGCTTTGCCCGCATCTGCACGTCCGGGGTGAACGCAGACGCAGCGCGCGCGCTGGACATGAGCGGGACGGGCGTCACGGACGCGCCAGAGGACGAGAAAGAAGATGTGGATGCAGCCGAGCGCGACCCAGTCGAGGAGATCGAAGACCCGCCGGCGGAAAAGGACGCCAAGCTACTGGAGAAGAACGAGAAAGAGGAAGACCCGCCGGGGGACGCGAAAAATGAGGAAAAGGAGCCGGAGGACGCAGGAATATGCGATGCGCCGCCGGCACCTGAGCCTGACCCAGGCGGGGCGAAGAAAGAGACCGCGGACCCAGACCCCGACGCGCCAGGCGCAGCGGGGAACACGCCGAAGCCTCCACCCCCGCCCACGCCCCACGGCCGCGTGGACGTTGGTGTCGAGCCGTGGGGGGAGAACCTTGCGCGGCGCTGGGGCTGTTGATGTGTCGACGTTGACATCGATGTCGACTCCAACGCGAGTATCGGCGGGGGCGAGCGCCGTGTCTGGTGCGGGGAAATCGCGCGCGTCTGCAACTGCGAGGAACTGGCGCTCGAGCTCGTGCGCGGTCGGGCGTGCTGGTGCAGAGGCTGCGAGAAACTGGCACGGCGCTGCTGCTGGTCCCGATGCTGCGTCTGTGTCTCGTCCTTCGATGATGATGCGAGTAGCTCCGGGAGTGAGCGCCGCGTTTGGTGCGGGGAAATCGAGCGGGTCTGCAGCTGCGAGAGGCTCGCGCCCGAGTTCGTGCGTGGCCGGACGTGCTGGCTCGACGTCCGCTGGTCCTGCAGTTGTTGTTGCTGTGTCGAGGCCAGCGTTTGCGGGGGCGACATCCGCTGCGGCGAGAACGATATCAGCCCATGCATGGGCGGGAAGCTGGAGGGGTTGAAAGCGAAGGTGTTGTGATAGCCCAGATGCGAAGGGTTGTCGGTATTGGAGGGATTAATAAATCGCGGCGGACTAACATTTCCGTGAGCATTATTCGAGCTACTCGAGCTACCACTGGCATACACAGGATTGAGATGCGGTAACGTGCCCAGGGCAGGCGGCGGGATGCGCTGAAGGGAGGCCTCGAGGGCGGCAACGCGGGCGAGGAGCACGTCGTGTTCTGCGCGGAGGACGTACTTTTCGCTAAACGTTATTTAGTACTTGTATTAAACGAAAAAAGAAAATGCGGAAAGAGAGGTAGGAGGTAGAACAGGGCGTAAAAAGGACCGAAAAGGAGCAGATAAAGATAAAGCACAAGGGCAACACAAATACGGCCGGCCAAAAAAAACGGCAAAAGCGCGTTCATGCGCGTCTGAAGCAGACCGCCAAGAGATGCGGCACAAATCTGCTCAGACCGCCGCCGAAAATAAAATAGAAATGAAAGAGGGAGTGGAGGAGCGCGACACAGAGGAAGGGGCGGGGTCGTATTCAGAGAAAGGTGCAATACAACACGTAGTCAATGTCGGGAAAGAATTCAAACATGCGTGCATGCATCCGAAGGACATCTGCGAGAAATGCGATGCAAAGGCCCAGAAAGCCCCGAAAAGTTGCAAGAAGTAGGGAAAACCGGCGTGAAGGGATGGTGGGCGACTTGTAAAAAAATGATACAAGGCATGGAAGAAAGAAGTCTAGAGGCAATGGATGTATGACGGATTGCAGAGGAGGGGGGAGCGGAGGGCAGCGCGAATTGCAGGAAGGACACGGAAGAATGCGCGTCGAACCAAAATAGCATGCCAAAATAAAAATAAAAAACACGTCTTCGCAAACGAAGACGACGAGGTGGCAAGACAAGAAATGGGACTCACGCAGGCTCGGCAACATGCCACTGACAATTGTCTTTGTCTCCCCGCTTCGTGCACGGCGCGCACGGCTGTCTCCTGTTCCACTCGTCAGCACGACCTCACCGTCACGAAAAAGCAGTACCTATCGCACCGGATCTTGCGCCGCTTACATTCTGCTTAGCATGTCAGTCGGGAGTGCTTAAAGAGCACAGAGGATACAGACCGGCACAGCTGAGGGCCTGGCGACGACGTTTCTTGGGTGGCTCCTCGGGGTCTCCCTCGGGCTCAGCATCGCGTACCTCGGGGTCAAAACCAGCGTAGGACGATGCAGATGGCGCGTTCGATGACGCAACCGGGTTCGTGGATGGCGGAGGGTACTGTCCTGGGGCAAGGGGTGGCAGGAGGTATGGGTGCAGCGTGCGGATGCTCGGCAACTGCGGGCCGGTGCCGGGGCGATGCATTGCGGGTCTTCACACCTCATCCTCCATCCACTGCCTATATACAGTCCGCATCGAATACGGTATGCAAGTCAGGCCAAGATCGCAGCGTCTCTTTAATCGCAGACATCCGGTGATACCCAATATCTCCGCCTTTTTCTTCCATAATTAACTGGGCTTCACGCGAAATGGGGGTATGTGCTTCTCTTCCCATCAGTGAATAGCAGTGAGTAGCGTGGGCCGCATAAACCCCTCGCGGCGTCGCGCGTTCCAGGCATCATCGCTCATAATACATCATGTCTCACAACTATTTTATAGGCTGTCTTCTTTGTTACGTGCTTAGACGTGCCTCCGTCTGTCTCGCCTCGGTACGTTTTGTTTTCTCCGTATGTTTATCTTTGTTTTCTACTCACCTCCGTGGGCCTTACCGTGCCTCCCACGCCTGAATTAAGCTCAGAGTGCGTAGTCGATTGGGGACAAAACCGCTATGTCCGCCCGGCGATTTGCGCTGTCGGGCGTGGGTGTAATCAGCTTGGTTGAAATCTGGGGTGGAGACAGATCGGCAGGGCGATTGACGGAGAACTTCCATCAGAATCGAGCTGCTATACCCAGATATTTGCTTATTTGAACATATTTGTACTGTATGAATGCCAGACAGGACATCCCTCCCTGGATTTCGGCTCGCGACGGGCAACTTGCAATTTGTGTTGGGGAATTCCACTGCAGCCCTGATCTTCACCTGCGAATGCGGTGAACCCTAGTAGGGATGTCGGGATATTTGAATGTCCATGACGCAGTTGCACTCGGATCCCTCGCCAAAATGAGTCCGCCCTTCGGGATGTTCGAATATTAATCCCAGACACAAACTGTCAACCGAGACCTTCCGAGATGCTCGGAACGCGCTCGCTAAACGAACGCCCATATTTGCACGGGGCCCGGCGAGGGCATTAAGATCAAAATGGAAACCTTACATAAAAGCTTAAAAAACTTCAACCCGAACTGAGGGTACGGCCGGCGGCCGGCGAGGATTGCGCTGCACTGATTGGTTCAATTCAGGGTTGAACGGTCGCGTCCAGCTGGTTCACTCTCACGTCGTTCAGTTGGTTTGCCATCATCCTCACACTCACTCGATTCACACTCCGGTACTGTATATGTTGGTATATCTACGTTCGCTCGTTTTGTAAAATAGGCTTGGAACATGGCTGGAACCCGCATCGAACCGGTATGCCTCTGCTGTCACGCTCTTTCGACGCCACCGTATGCAGATACGGGACCAACCCGGCACCAAGCCTTGACTATGATCTTATTTTCGACGTTGATTATATGGATCCAGATTTCTTTTTGGTCTGCGGTGACAAAAGAAAAATATGGAAAAGTATTCGCCAATTTACATGTCCTGGCCCCGAAGAGTTGAACGGGTGACCTTCTGCTGTAACACACCACCCACTGTAACCTTCACAGATAGCAGACGGGGGACCATCCCGTTACCAACCCTTTCCTGTCTTATTTTAGATGTTGAGTTTAAAATTGTTTGGAATTCAGTATTTATCCGACTGCTGGAACTTGGAAGTCAATGAATTTGGCTGAGGAACTTCACTATGGAATCGTGAATACCACCGGAAATAAGGAATCTTAAATTTCCAAGGAGAGGTCCTCGCACATACATAAAATTAATGCGAGCGCGCGGGCGGACTTCGATTTCTGAGTTTGCACATCAATGGGATGTTTGGTTTGGCGGTTATTCCGGCGCAGACGAAGGGGCATGGTTGGATTTCGCCGACACGGCTGAGAAGCAGCGACGACTCCGATCATATAATGGAGACAACAGGGAGGCCGAGAGAAGCAGACCCGATGCGAGCGCGCGTATGCTAACTTTGAACTTCGTGCGTGGAATCAGGGATTGCGGCATGGCGGGCGCGGGCAATCCTCGCACCCTAACTGGCTAAAGCCAGCTAAAACCATAGATGCGCTCGGTAGGAAAATTATTAAGCACTCGCCATGGTGATATCGGGAATTCAATTTAAGAGGCTGGCTCACCGCTCCAACACCGCTCACAAGATCGTGGTAACGTAACTTGACGGACTTGGGGCCCGATTCTGCCGTTCTAGCTTCTCCAGGGTCGTATAATTGAGCTGCAAGGTACATTTTCATTGGGAGTTCTCTGTTAGTAACGCAAGTCAAATCCGTATAATTTCAATTTGCGGGCTAGGCTACTGGGACTTTGCAGATTTTCCCGAATGCCAGTGGACCCACATAAGGCGAGGGTCGCATAAATGGAAGAAACGGGTGTCGCAAAATGCAGCGCCGAGAGCCAATTTGGTACGGTTAATTCCGGCGCGGGGCACTAATTTGCACTAATACGCCACCCGACATCTCGCGGGCCGTGAACAATCGTGGTGCAACACGCCGACAATGAAAAAACACCGAGCTGGGATGAGGTGTCATCTGGTGTCATCATACCCATCCATCGGCGGAGATGGCGCCTGGAACAGCGGACCTTGCCTGGCGGTTGATTGAACCCTATCAGTGAATGTCGGAAAAACGTAAAATTTATGTCCTTGCAACAGCCTTGGCACGGCCTTGAAACTCCTTGAAAGGCTATTGTAAGGTGCTTTTGATCCGAGACTGGCCTTCTAAGGCTCTTGGAAGGCCTTTAAAAACGACTCTCGGATCAAAAGGCTATTGGAAGGGGTTGCAAGCCAATTAATATTTTTCCGACATTAACATCTACTGCATGCAGAGCTTATTTTACGCTGACGTGGTGCAGCGAAGCGCCGTTCTGAACATCGTCTGTTGGTATGATCGGGAAACAATGTGGCGCTATTCTTAATCCTTCTTATAATGGAGCCGATCATCGGGACTACTGCAGGTGTAATTAATAGGTCCTCCAATGAAACTCTACCTTCTGCGTCAGCCTGCGTCAGCCAGGCTCAAGTGATCAGCGGCGAAGAGCAGCGGTGAAACCTAGATTTAAATGGGGGTAGACTAGATATAGAAGCTGTGCTTCAGCCTTCTGCCCTGTAAACGGTCCGGTGAGTCAAGCTTACATAGAGCGTTCGTTCATGCAGTCTGGAGACCGACAAAACGGCGGCAGTATTTCCAGCGGAGATTTATTTTCATGCAACCGCTGTGTGATATAGCTAGCGGAGAGCAACACCCTCTGCAGTAAAATGAATGGGAATGGCTTAAAGGAGGGTTTAGGAAACAACATCGAGAAGATTTTCTCTCGGTAAAGGCTACGTGGTCTATCTGTAGTATTTTACTATATCGTCGCATTATTCCAGAGTCGCCTGCCAAGCGGAACTACGGGGATCTGGGAAGAGGCCCTGAGATCTATGTGGCTGGTTTAGACAGGTATCTCGACTATCGGTTGCCTCTTTGGATTGATTATCGATTGGGTCTCATCACATCGATGTTCCATGCAGTCGCACCATAGGATTTGTTGGCGCAGATATCCGATGTGTGCAGTACATCCCTCCCACGCAACATGTATGGGCATCGAGCAAATGGGTCAGGGCAAGTTTAAAGGAATGATCCGTGCCAATGGTCGTTATCTACCCTGATCAGAGGCCCCCTATGACGAATTCTAAGAGCCTCGCACCATATTAGACGCAGGAGGTAGACATGTATCCTATGTGTGACGAGGAGCGTTGCGAGAATGAAGTGAATTGATTAATATTAAAGCGGTAACTCGAAGCACGGCAGCGCCGGAATAACGGGGTCTACATGATAGACGCTCTGATAACGAATAGCTCGTCAAGTAGGGTAGTTGGGCTCCAAGGCGAAGGCGCGAGAAGCTTGTGCGCATTCTATCACTGACACATATGTATCTGACACGAGGAGTAGGGGCTCAATTTTCCGGCTGTGCATCAAGTTGGCATGTCACGAACCACGATGCCGATGTGATATACATACAGACATGAGCGACTACAGAATGAATTGAGTACTCGCTGCTTAATCCCGCGGTGGCATGCTCGAGCAACGAGGAATGGAAGCCCTGGCAAGGACTCTGGGGGATGTCAGATACGGCACGGGAAAAAATCAACGAAACCCACCAAAATTATGTGAAGTTCGGAAGGATCTTGCGACCCGTGGCCTAAATTCGGAACGTCGTACTGACAGAACGGGGCGCCCTATCGCACAGAGGCCACGAACATTTTGGGAAGGATATCCATCGCCAGCTGCGAGTCGAATGCGCTGGTGCCCGGTTTCCGTGGAGCGAATTTTACGTCAGGCGGGGAAGGGTTTGGTCGTTGGCATGGTGGGTGCTAAGAGGTCTTTTCAAGGACGATCGGTCGCTTGGCCTCGGCGAGAAATATATGGTTTCAGGGACGTGGTCGACCATTCTCCGCACCGCCGGTCCCATCGGTGCCGGGCACTCTTCAAAAAATAGGCGGGGGATGGCGTCGGGAAGAGGGACTGTAGATTATGTGAATAGGATGGTGTATATGAGAAGAAGGCGACTGCACACATCTAGAGGAGGGCGGAGACTTGAAGCACCGTATCGTGTCGGTGGGTGAGCGAAGGAGCATCGTAGGGAGTCATTGTCGGGCGGTGAGGGTGAGCCGCTGGTGGTCGATCTATCTGAGTGGTCGACCTAGCTGCGCGTCGCTGAGCAGATTGATGTTCCCAGATATGCTCTACATCGGGGCTGCCGCTGGCGAATACGTGCTGAACCGATGAGCGGGTGTTATATCCGATTTGAGTGGTGCCGAGGAGGGATCGCCGTTTACCATACTGGCCGAGTGTATGGAGCAGGCCGTCCAGAGGCCCATAGCAGTGAACTACCTGACAGGCGTTCGTCCACTAATCAAGCTGCCCCTATATCGCCAAGAATACATCGGTCGCGCGGCCTAGACACAGTTTCAAGGGCATCGCCGACGTGGTTACGTCGGCACCAGGCACTTGCTAAGCTAAAGGGTGCTGTCCGATAGGTGAAATGGCGCTCCAGGAAAAGAAGGGACTACGCACATTTGGGGTTGGGGTTGGGGGTCCGTCCCCGCCACATCGAATTGTGCGGAAGGCCCAAAGGAGTATTGGCGGGTCCCTGTGGCAGCGTAGCGTTGGGTGGTAAGTGTACGCGTTGGGTGGAGCATCTATGGGGTAACGACACGAAGCAACGGCGTCAGCCTGCGATATCTTCGGGGTGCTCTGGGTTCTGTTGAGGCGTCAATGGCTGGCGATGATTCAGGTGGGCGCATACCGGAAGATCTCGAACGAAGGATACCTCGCCATGTACAATCTTCTCTGGTGCAGAGAGCCGTCAAGGTGGACCTTTCGACCTGCATTTATGCCAGCTGTCCAATTTCGCGCACACAAATAGATCTTCCGAGGAGCAATCGGTCGTTGGACCTGGACGGGAGATGTAGTGCTAAGCATTCATGGTTGGGGTCGAGAAGCGGGTCATTATCAGAATTTGGTGTGCAGGGAGAGAAGCCGGCTACTTACATGTAGAAGATGGCGGAGAACGGGGCCAGTCGCCGCAAAATGTGTAAGCGGTCTACCTGGTGTTGGCGGGTGCTGGGGCAGTCGGATGCAGACGGGGTCCTAAGTTACGACGGACAATGCTCAGAGCCGCTCTTGGTTGATCGAAAGCCGCAACTGCGCGCTATGTTATGCCTGCAATTGCACACATATCGTTTGGGGTGGCGGGAGGCGGTCTGGAGTGCCATGGGAGTACCGGCATTCATGCCACCAGTCAAGCTGTCCGCGCATGCAGGGAGGTCCCCAAGGATACACCGGTCGCTCGGCCTGGACATGAACTGCACAATTTCAAGAACATCAACGGCGAGCGAGTCTATCCGATTTCGGTGACTCCGCCCATCCACGACACCTCCTGGCCGAGTGCATAGAGGCAGTCTGGAGTGCCATGGGAGTATCGGCGTTCATGCCACCCGTCAAGCCGCCCACGCATGCAGGGATGTCCCCAAGGACACACCGGTCGCTCGGCCTGGAAATAAAATACGCAGCTGCAAGAGCATCGACGGCTCGCGGTTACATCGGCACCGGGCAGTGGTTAATTTAGAGGGTACTGTACGATAGGTGAATCGCGGTACAGGGAAAGAAGGACTGCGTACATTCGCGGATAATCCAAGGTGGATCTTTCGCATCCCTTGCCCCATGGTAGCAGCGTAGGGGTAGGGCGGCAGCGTGTAAGCATTATCTGGTAGCGACGCAAGGCAACGGTGCACTGTTAGCGTGCGATGTCTTCGAGGACTCTGGATCTATTTAGGCGTCAGCGGCTGGCGACGATGCAGGTTGGCGCATACCGGTTTCACGGAGGGAAGCATATGCCGCCATGTAAAATCCGTGGTAGAATGCGCAAACAGAGCGCGACCGCACGGAACCGTCCGATCCACGTTTATGCCAGCTGTCCAGCTGCGCACACAAAGGGCTCATAAAGGGATGCGCCTGTGGGGAGATGTAGCGCCCGGTAGTCGCCACTGGGTCGAGAAGGAAAAGAGCTAATATGATGTTACTATGGCAGTCGGGTGTAGGGAGAAGCTGGCTACGCACATGTAGAAGATGGCGGAGAACGGCCAACCGTCGCAGTGTAGGTAATCAGTCTAGCTGACGCTGGCGGATGCTGGGACGGTCCGATGAAGGACCTGGTCCTATGACGGATAATATCACGGAAGAATCAGAACCATTCCTCCGTCAATCGAAAGTTATCCCTAGTCCTGGACCATGTCGGTGATTCCGATTCGACACACGTCGCTTGGGGCCGGCGGAGCTCTCCGGCCCGTCTAGGGAGCATCTTCGATTCGGTCGCCCTTCCCCTGTTACGTCGCTGTGAGACTGTAGCTTGCGTCAATTGTAATATTTGACATACCCTCGCCATAGATTTTGCGTCCGCGTAGAAGGGCCCAGGAACCGCTGCCAATGCGGAAGGGCGGCTAGGTCGGCTATCTTCTTTAGATTTCGATATAGGCTTCAACGGTGTAAATGTAGACGCAGGGGGATACATATGCAGCCGTTGGGGCTTCTCGGAGGTTTGCGCTTGTTCTAAGTAGTGTAGTCACAAATGAGTCAGCGACGACGGAGAGGCCGAAGATCAGAGTGATTTGCAAGGACATCGGCGGCATTTGCATACTGAGCAGTGATTCAGAGATGAGTTAAGCACTCCGGAGCAAACTGAAAACGATAACCGTCTGCTTGGTAAGAAGCAAGGAGTGGACACGTGCCAGCTCGACGCGTACACATGCGCACACAGCGCGTGGTATCTGATGATGATTTCCTGGTTTAAACTCAGTTTTGATGGATGGACGAGGTGAATGGGAATCGAGCAAAGTTAGTCACCTAGCTAATCGAATATTCCTCTGGCACTGCATCAAACATGGCTATCAAGAATGGATGGTAACAGATGGTAACGAACACCGGGGTGATTTTCCTGCGATAGAGAATCAAACAATGGCGCAGTACTTCTTTGTGTGGGCAGTAAATTGGTTCAAACTGGAAATATCAGTTACCTCGTGGTAGACTTTGCATAATAAGTAAAGCGACTTTGCTAGCCAGTCCTATTCTGATTGTTATCTACTGATACAAAGGAAAGTAGTCGTAAGCGGGCCGATGATCCAGTGTTGGTGGGTCGGCGACCCGAAGCGACCAGCCATTTTTGACAGTCGGCGACTACTAGTCGCCGACTGTCAAAACGACTGGTCATCAGGTCATGCGAGCGACGTGTGCACTGCCTTCGCGTCGTCTAGCCGAAGCTAACCGATGCTACCCGAGCAACCGCTCCCACGTCTGCGGCAACGTGTGTCAACGTCGCTGTTGTGCGTTGGGTCACCAGGTCACTGACCAGTCAGTGACCTGCAGGCTGCACAACACTGGGCCAATCAGGTTTGTAGAGTCAAATGTCAATCGGGTGGCTGTGACGTCCCCGTTCCGACTCAGATTGCCACAACGGCTCTTTTCTTCGTGTCCATGCCTGCTCTTCCTTCATGTCCAGACCTTTTCCAACAGCCCTTGACTTACTTCCACCTGACTATAAAGACGGAGACGACCCAGAAAAATCACGACGGCTCATGCCTCAGACAACCCAGCCCGAAAATTTCAAACATTGTATGTATCCTTCAGTCACCTGAAGTGAGTACTGTAAACACCGAGACGGTATACTAAATGCCGGACACACAGATTCAACTCAGGCTCTGGAACAAATCCTCGACCTCAATGTTGACAATTTATCCAGGCATTGCAGGAGAATTATCGGGATAGGATGATGTGTCTTTATGCTACCAATTTTCGTTATTGACTGGGTCACCCCTGGTACCTCTATACCTTGTCTATACCAGACCTGGACCTGTATCTGGTACTATCTGTGACTGCCTAGTGGGCCACTTCGTCCCTAAGTGTATGAACACATGTTTCTTGCCCAAGCTTGACAAAATGTGGAAAGAACTTTGGAAAAAGTGGGCTGAAGACCCGCATCTCCCTCACATTGCATTGGGAGACTGGAATTCTGTCGAGGATCCAATGGATAGAAATTACGGGGCAGCAGAAACGGTTCTAGATAGCTTCAAAAGACTTAAAGATTTATTACGCTTACAAGATGGTTAGCGCCTAACATTTCCAGATACTTGAGACTATACGTGTGTTCAACTGAGAAAGGACACACAGACAAACAAAATTCATGAATCCTACTCACGCCTTGACCGAATCAAGGTGGTTAATCATCAATTTAACAGGTACAGGGGATGGGACTTCAAACATTGTCCAGTTAGAAGTGATCATAGACTAGTTATAACCCAACTGACTTGCAGACATCACGAGCAACCAGGGAATGGACGGTGATCCATGCCAATATATTTATTGAAGACCCGAAAATTCATGCGACGAGTACAGGAGCTAGCCGCCCAGCTACTGAAAGATCTTGAAGATCTGCAAGGTTCAGATCGTGATTCAAAGAACAATATTCAAACTTTGTGGGCCAAGTTCAAGTTTGATGTAACGGCCTACGGGAAATACTGCTCACGATTCATCACAAATGAAACAACCCGTGAAATTCGGGCCTGGAAAGCGCAGTTGAAAATTGTTGTACATGACCGTAATATGACCCAGGAAGACAGGTCCATGGCAGCTTACTTGCTGGAGAAAAAAATTGCAGACCGACTGAGCGAAGAATCGGAGAAAAAGAAGGCATTATCAGAAGCACGATATGACGTTGAAGGTGAAACTTTGCGAACAACGTTGTGGACTCGGTCAGCCAAAGGGTATCATCCCAAAGAGTCAATCCTTGACTTGAGAGTCGAGAACGAGGCCAATTCGGCATTACCACTACGAGACTCGTCCAAAGAAGATGGCTCAGATGGCCAGAGACTACCACAACTCGATTCAAGAGAAGGATCGTCCAGACGAGTACGGAAGAATGATGGTAATTGCTATCACCCTCGAACAATGCAATGTTCATCTGTCAGAGAGCGAGTTCAATGAAATAGACAAGGAACTCACTAAAGACGATGTTGAAGATGCACTCAAGCTCTCAAACAATGGCACAGCACCGGGGTTAGATTGTCTCCCTTATGAATTTTACAAAATGCTAGACATCAAATTCCAACAAAGCAAAGGAACGGACCAGGGAATGTTTGATGTATTAAAGTTCCTTGCAAAGCTCTATGCAGACATTGAAAAATACGGCATTGTAGAAAGTTCTAAATTCAATGCAGGTTGGCTTTGTCCCATTTTCAAAAAGGGAGACAAGTCCATGATAAGCAACTACAGACCGGTGACACTTTTAAATTGTGACTATAAGTTAATGACAAAGTCCTACTCATTATGCTTAATGAATGTTGCCCCGTCTCTTGTGCATCCCAACCAAGCCGGATTTATGAAAGGAAGAAAAATTGAAGATCAAGTCAAACTTGCAAAATTCCTCCTGAACTATGCAGATGCGACAGAGGAGGATGGAGTAATAATAGCTCTTGATCAAGAGAAAGCCTATGACCGAATTAATCATACTTACCTGCTCAGTGTCCAATACATGGGTTTCCCACAGAAGTTCTGCAACACAATCAAAAGCCTGTATACCAACGCTGAGACTGTCGTGATGATCAACGGGGAGATAAGTGAACCCTTCATAGTCACTCGTGGCGTACGGCAGGGAGACCTGCTTATTATTCAACTTGGCTATTGAACCTCTAGCCTGTTTGGTACGAAATTCAGAACTCAAAGGAGTTAAAATTCCAGGAACAGGTAAAAACCTCGTTATATCACTTTTTGCGGATGATACATCAATTTACCTCTCATCTAAGGATGAATTGGATTCACTCTGGGAAATTTTACGACTATGGTGTGCAGCTTCGACTGCAAAATTCAACGAACACAAGACTGTTATACTACCATTTGGTCGAGCCTCTTATCGAGCCATGGTTCTGAAGGAGAGACAAATCAACAGTAATAGGCGAATGGGACCCATTGATGAGAGCATCCGGATAATACCTGATGGACAATCTTGCCGAATGTTAGGTGCATGGATCGGAAATAATGTTCCATATATTACACCTTGGCCCACAGTGCTTGAAAAAATCTCGAGAGATGGAAGGCATCCACACCAAGTCTCGAAGGAAAGCACCATATTATAAACATGGTTATTGGAGGCAGAACACAATATTTGACCAGAGTACAGGGCATGCCAAAGGATATAGAAAACACTCTGATAAAGGCAGAACATGTGTTCCTTTGGGATGGAGAAAAGGCCAGAGTTGCACATGAAACTATGATCTTAGATATTGCGAAAGGCGGTAAACAAATCTTGGATATCTCCGCCAAAAATGAAGCAATTGATCTGTGGAATCTACAGTCCTACCTAGTACAGGGTGACAAACGAGCATCCTGGTGCTATTTCGTTGATAAAATCTTGGAAAAATTCCTAGAAACAAGCTACCTCACACCAGGCCAAATATTGAACATCTTCTTGCAAGACATTGATCTTCCGATATCCCACAGAACACCTCTGCCAGAAGAAATCAAACGGATGATACTGGCTGCACGGAAGTACAACTTAAAATTCACAGGCTTATCAATTAGTCACAGTTTAAAATTGGAGATGCCCATTTGGAAACACCCGGCAGTGAATAGACAGCTTTATCAACATGCATGCCGTAGAGCAACAGCAAGATGTCTAAGGTTAAACCATCAAGTACGAACAATTCATGATGCACTCACCATTGCGGTGAGGAAGACAACGGTTGCCAGAAAACCTCATCATGTAAATCCCTCAGGAATAGGCCGTAAAAACTGTGGCTGTCCATTATGTGCTCGAGACCGAACACAACTTGGATATGAGCATCCAGGAGAATGTATTGAAACTGCGAAAATTCTGATCGACAGTATTCGGGCAAAATGGAATCCAACCGTTCCGAATATGGACTTGAACGAAGAACTAAATTTAACTGACGAAGAACTGGCATTGAATCAGCAGCCAGTAGAAATAGATCAAGTAATGGTTTTTGATCACAATTACACCTTGAATAAAATTGCAAGTGGTTTCCGCATCTTTGCCTCTGAAGAATCTCTCAAAGAAATTCCGGCAAGGAGGTATAAGGTTCATGGACAGGAACCTAGACTAATGACAGTCTTCTTACATGCACGTATACTACGTGCCGGCGAGTTCGAACCAAGTGTCGAGTTGATGATAAGGACTGAAACAAATGGTACTCAGGAAAATGAGACCCTGTCTTTGAATTTCGACAGACCAGAAATTCCTCTAACATTTTCATCAGCACTTTTGGGTGGTCTCCTGGTCTTACTCCAAAATACCCAGCGAAATGTGCCCCTCCTGATCTGCTCCTCATCAGACTTCTTGTCGCGAGCTCTGGTCAAAGAAAGACAAAATTTTGAGAATGACATTCTGGACTCGAATTTCCACCTTCTGAGAGCTGTGTTGGCGGCCTTGAATGAGAGAGTAGCTAGAATTCAATTCAAACAAGTCTCTATCAACCCTGCTAAACTATTAACCAATGAACACATCCGAGCAATCCAGGTCGACTCCGAAGTTGATCTAATGTTTGAGTGCCCTGGCGTACTTCTATCACGGGGCTCACAGAGATTTTTTACCAAAGTTATACGAATGCTAAAACCAAGACCTGTCCGAAAATCAACATTTATCAATTTAGATCGCATCCGATGCTCAGTGGAAGAGATTTCCAAGTATACACCAACCGACGAAATGATCTGGAGATCTATCCGGTCAGTGACACTGCAGCGCCTATCACGAGAATTTCTGTGGAAATGCATACACAACAGATTTAGAGTGGGAAAATTCTGGTCCCACATTGATACACAAGAGATCAAAGGGTATTGCCGTGGCTGCAATGTTCCTGAAACTCTCGAACACATTGCCTTAGAGTGTGATATGCACAGACAAAAGTTGATATGGAGTGCAACACAACAACTTTGGATGAAGAAATATATGTCTTGGCCAACATTAAACTGGGGCCTGATATTAGGATGCAATCTTATATGATTTAAATCAGGGAAAGGTGTCATTCAACCAGAGAAGGGGAGACTTTTTGCAATTTTAGTGAGTGTTGCATGGCATCTGATATGGAATCTCCGTGTTGGCCGAGTAATAAAAAGCCCCGACAGCATCATAACTGCGGCTGGAATTCATAACCATTGGTTGAAAAATATCAATGTGGCCTTAAGACGTGATCGCATTTTACAGCCAAGGACAGTACCGAAGGCGCGACCAAAAAATTTCCATTTTCGGTCATTTTTGATCCCCGCGAAAGAATTGTCCATAGCTCGCTCAGTTTTGGGTCAATCAAGCTGAAACCTAGATAGATCTACTGTACTAATTCATCCGCAATTAGTGATAGAGCCAAACACGCAAAAACATATTTTCTTTGATGGCCTGGCAACCACGGCCCTCCTGCACATGAATTTCGTTTAGCGTCCCCAGATCAGCTCCAATGATGCTGGATTTTTGGGAGGGGTGAATAATAGTGTATAGCTCGGGTGTGATAGAGTCAGAAATGTTGATGATACAATAGATTCATTGTGTCCTATTTGAGATGTATCTGAGTGGGCCACTAGAAGCCAGAAGAAAAAAAATCGACATTTCCGACTCTATCACACCCGAGCCATACACTATAATTCACCCTTCCAAAAAATCCAGCCTCATTGGAGCTGATCTGGGCACGCTAAACGAAATTCATGTGCGGGAGGGCCGTGGTTGCCAGGCCATCAAAGAAAATATGTTTTTTGCGTGTTTGGCTCTATCACTAATTGCGGATGAATTAGTACAGTATATCTATCTATATTTCAGCTTGATTGACCCAAAACTGAGTGAGCTATGGACAATTCTTTCGCGGGGATCAAAAATGACCGCAAATGGAAATTTTTTGGTCGCGCCTTCGGTACTGTCCTTGGCTGTAACGGACTAAATCAAATTTGGGTCACTCGCACTAAAAAAACAACTGGTATTAAACACATGGAGTGGCCTACTCATGGACGAAGACGCACTGCCGGACGATTGGACCTGCACAGAGGGTGTTTTAGTGGGTATGCGACCCATGAACGATAGACATGGGATAGGATAGAATTTTTTTTCGGGTCGGAGTCCCACACTGGTTTATTCAATGTGCGTAACGGCATTTCCTCCTGGACAAATTTCACCGGCAGCGACTGGCTAAAACCCAGCAACACAAGCAGATGAGCTTGGAATGCTTCTGCAGACTGAGTTTCATTATCCTAAACACTCCAAAAAAAAAAAAAAAAAAAAAAAACCAACTACGCTGATGGAGTTGACGTGATGCTGTGCCGGCTTTTCCGGGTGGGTTGCCGAACACGTGTTTTCTTATTTTTAGCATGGCATAACCGCCTTAGTTCTCCACGAACTTGTCGTCCTTTGACGACGTCCGGCGCTCGTTGTGCTCAGCGGATATCTGGCTACACCTCGATACCTCATCTAACCCACTTGACCCTCTATCCACGTGCTATTATGCTGAAGATTCGTGTAAGATGCCAAAATTCATCTCCAAGGCCATGCACTCGCCAGCGCTGTATCAGATTCCATAGTGGTACTATGATTGTGAAACTCGGTATGAGCAGTGAACATGGTTATTGAATCCCTTGGATGGTGTCAATCTGATTTTATCGATTTTATTCTGCCCTCATTGCACGATCGGCGTTTTTCGTAGTGCTGAGAAGACTATGGTAGTACGTGTCTGAGGGATTGTGGGCGCGATATGCGGTGATGTGACTGACATGGGCCGCGTCGATCTAATTGGTGTTCCACGACGTGTTTTTTCCTAATTCAAGTTGGCCTAGACGTGTAGGATACGACTGCATGGTCCTGTGTATTTTTTCGGAGTGATTTGGTTCAAAACCTAGGTAGATACATTGAACTCGTGATTTCCTATCTTAGAATCACTCCGAGGACGATAGCGGAGCCAATAAAATATATACGAGCATATGGCTCTATGAAAATCTATATACTGCCCATAGATACTCCCTCCCAAAAAAATCAGCCTGATAGAACAGACCCTGGGGACGCTGTACCAGCTTGACCCTCTGGGGGGCTGAAATGGCCAGGAGACTCAAAATAAATGATTTCTGCCGTTTCGACTCTATCACTAATTCCGTATGAATTAGGCCGATAGAACTAGCTAAGTCCCAAGTCATTCTGTGCAGAACTGAGCGCACTACGGACAACTCATTCGCGGGGATCAAAAAACACCCCAAATGGAAATTTTTCTGTTCGCGCCTTCGGTACTGACATTAGCTGTAATACATGGACTGAACCTGAAAAAACAAACAGCAAGTGGGGTTGCAAGAAGAGAATTATGGCACAGGTACAAGTGTAGTCAAATGCGATGGGCTAGACTGGGTTTGCTCCACGTTCAAAGCGGTTATATAACCATTATTTCAGCATTGACTTCTTCAACTTCTGCTCGTCCCAAGGTTGTTCCGCCGCGCCGGCTTGTAACGAGCGAGGCTTCTCAGAACGACGCAAGTTCGGAATTGTACGCGCTTTTATTTCAAATATCCTCGTGAATGCAGTGTTAAAACATGGACCCAGTGCTTTCGACCCTGCCGGAGCCACACCCGACCATGCTGTCCAGTTTTTATTTTGCCGATACGCTCCGTGTGCCACTGCATCAGCATAATTTTTGTTGACACGGCGGGCATTGAACTACCTGCCTGCCTGACACGATGGATTAGCCAATACGAAACCAACTGAACCAAACTGGCTACGAGTAGATGCGTAATCACCTGGGGCCACCGGCCATCTGTTCCCGGCGGCCACTAACGACCGTTTCGGGCAGGGTTTCTCACGAAACCCGGGTTCTCAATAACACTTCCTATTAGGGAGGGGTTTCTCTGAGAAACCGGGTTTCTCAATCCGTCGTCTTCGACATCTATGGCCAATACCAAGACGCGGTCTTCCATCTCACAACGCGGTCCGCCTTTCGCTCACCAATCCTTGCTGATCCGCAAGTAACCCCTTTTCTTTTCTCACTAAGCCCCTCTCAACCATCTAATCTTACCCCATATGCAGCGGTGCTTTCTATGAAATGTTTATTGTTGCGTCGTTAACAGACATCATCCTCAGTGGGATCGCCCGGCCGATCGGCTTGCAAGCCACTTTGATGGCTTGGCAAGCCATTCCGCCAACTTGATCCCAGCCAAATAAAAGAAGTGGCTTGTCCACATTACGTCGTTATTTCGCCCCAACTAACCTTTTCTTCCCTCAAGTAGGATTCCCTGAAGCATTCCTTGAGGTGAACACAATTAAAATCCATAATTTTGCGCTATAACCATGAATATACGCTGTACGGCACAACCATGACCAGGATAAAGGCCATTAGAATTAAAGAACTTGTGGCTTGTGCTGCAACACACATTGATATGGTCTATCACTGAATGAATATGCACAAAGACAATTGATAAACTCGAAGCTCGGTGGCATTCATTTGACTCGCTTGACTGTGAATTCAATTTCTTTTCATGGGGAGCCCTAAAAAATATGATGGTCAATATTTAGACCCACAAAAACGAGCATTAGAGAGTCTCGTGTGAGAACCAACACAGTATCTCTGGCATTCCTGCGAAACCTGTCAGTCGATCAGGTTACTTGGTTTTGACTGTGGAGTTGCCGGGGAGCTGAATTTTTTTAACCATTTATAGCGAAAGGTTATTTGACACCATGTGAGGCAGTATACACTGCATGATATTTGAGCTCTTAGATGTGATTCAAGGTCACTGAGCAGAATGGCTTGTGCACGTGACACAAGCCGGCCAAATGGCTTGCGTCAATATCTCAGGAATGATTTATGTATTCACTGTGATTCGACTACAAGATGGAGAAGTTAAGTCGGAGGTACATTTTCTATGTTTTTGTGTGACAGGAAACCCCCAGAACAATGGTTGAAATTAATTGCAGCGAAGGCGGAAGCACCGCCACCAAGCAGAATGGCTTGCGTCCGGCATGGGGCAAGATAGAGTAACGAATTCATCAAATGTACGGCCATTCATTTATATTTGTTGTAGTGATATAGATTAAGGACCAGTGGAAGCAGAAACTCAACTATTAGGCATACTAGTACATTCGATCAAAACCCAGTCTTGCTAAGGATGAGATTGTCCGATGAGGAAGAGAGTGGAAGAGATTATATTTTCGAAGAATATCGGTGGATATGATCAAATGGACTTCATGTTCCGTCCAAATACATGAGTGAGTACAAGGGTGGTCTGTCGATTGGTTTTGCGTGGGTGTGGATCACAGACTAATTTGGCATGGGAATTCACAGGGAATGGCTTGGGCGTGGCGTGGCGTGAGTAGATTAGACGTCATTGAGGAAGATTCAACAGCTCAAATGACTTGCAAATGTGTGATCGGATAATACCAAATGAGACGGGTGACAGCATGGATCATTCGTCCTTCCCAATTCAGGACCATTGGACGATTTGACTGCAGTAAGGGAATATATGACTTTGATTTGTGCCAGATGAGCAGAACCGAGTTCCCTGGTTCAAAAGTCACAGTCGCAATCAATCACGGTGGCGAGGTTGATCGGAATGTCCCGAAGGTAGTACGAGATAAAATAGACGATAGCGGCACAGTAGTGAATGTTAATAAACCAAATGCCCTTGGTGAAAATGTGTAGTGTAGCCGAGGACAAGACATCACAAGCCACGCCGTCCACGCCCGCCCCACCAAATTCAAACTCCGCTAAGGGGCGCAAGCCATTCGGCCAAGCCATTCCGGAAAGTCTGCGCGGTCCGCCTTTCTCTCGCGTGCACCAATTCTTGATCCGCAAGTTATCTTGGGACCTGCTCTCAGCTTTCTTATTAGGTAGGTAGGTAGGTAGGTAGCATTACACGGCACGGTCCGATTAATGAACGCCGGTTTCCGGGAATTATCCTAGTGTACAAAGCAAGCTAAATTACACCATTGTCTCTGGGCCTCTCTGCATCACCTAGAACGAGCTCGCGAGTACCATGAAACTCCTCCCATGCCTTGCTGTAGATCCTAGCTAATACAAAGAAGCAGTTAGTCATCGTATCGCCGGGATCAGAACCCCATCAGCCCGAAAAAAGCTATGGACGACACAAAGTTGCAGAATAAAAAATCTCGAGGATATCATGCATATATTTCGCAACCAGGACAATCGTGCTCCGCAGGTAGATCATGGCTTGCAGGAAGGCATGATCTCATTTCATTTCATTTCAAAATCAATTATACTGTACTATTTCGACCGTAGGTTCACACCATGTCACCCGTCACCTTACATGTTCACTGGGTTAGATGTTCATTCCTCGGCAATCACATCAAAATTGCCATAAATGGTAATCCGGCAAGTGCCGGAGGATAATTTTTTGCATTTTTATGCCTATCTGGGCCACAAAAGTTTGCTGTCACTGTCACTGGTAACAAATAGGTTCAGTTCACGACCCTCTGTCACCCGTCACCTGAACCTACGGTCGAAATAGTACAGTAGTGCGCGCGGGCCCCTTGGGGCCCATGTGGCACTTTCTACGTATTACATGGTGGGAACTAGCAGGCATGGAAGGGGTACGAGGAGGGAGGCGAGGGCTGGGGGACGAGTACAGTAGTGAGTATGCTATGAGAGTATTGATGAGTTAAGGTTCGTGGCGGGCGTATTGTATCAAGCTAAATGAGGAGGGTAAGGTAAGAGGAAAAAGAAAGATATTGAGCCCGTAGGCTAGAGAGAGTAGTGGGGGAGGCGGCCTGTGTCCCGAACGAAGTCAAGTACCGGCTTCGCGTCGGCCTTCGCTGCTAGTAGAAGGCGCAGCGAGAGCCGTGCGGTGCCGAGGCGCTGGACTAGGCGCAGACGGTGGCGGCGGTGGACGGGGCAAGTGAGGAGGAGATGGGGGACGGACTCTGGGACGCCGCAAAGGGGACAGCTGGGGGAGGGGGCGAGGTGGAAGCGTTAGAGGTAGGCATTCAGGCCGATATGCCCCGTGCGCAGCTGCGTGACGACGCTGCACTGCGGGCGCGTCAAGCCCGCATACAGTCGTTGGACCGCGTTGGACAGCTTGGCGTCATCGAACGTGGAGAGGCGCTGGAAGCGCGGCGACAGCGACCACTCGGAGAGCCAGCGCCGGCGGAACGCCTGCCCGCTGTCCGCGACGGCAGCCGCCTTGCTGATGGGGAGCGGCGCGTCCAGCGCTCGGACGCGGGACGACAGGGGGGTGGTGGCGCCCTGCGCAGCCTCCTTCGCGTGCGCATCGACGGCCTCGTTGCCTACGATGCCTACATGGGCGGGAACCCAGTGGATGCGCAATCGGAGGGAGGAGCGGGCGCGGTGTAGGCGGCGGAGGGTGGTGTGGAAGGCGGCGAGGAGGTACTGGCCAGGCTGGCCCTTGGGGGCAGAGATGGCGGCGATCGCGGGTTGACAGTCGATGAAGATGTCCGCGCTCGTCAAGCGCGGGGTCGCCTTGATGATGTCGAGTGCGAGGATGGCACCGGTGACCTCCGCTTCAAAGACGGTGTGTTCGCCACTCGCGCCAAGGTGGAGCGTCCTGTGCTGGCCCAGTACCCCTCCTTTCTCCGCCACTGCCGCCGCTCCGACTCCTCCCTCGAAGCCGGATCCGTCCGTGAAGACGCAGAATCCGCCTCTCGCTGTGATTGCCTCCATCTCCGCCCTCGCCTCGTCCTTCGTCGCAGCGATGCGAGTTGCGAGCAATCCCGGGGGCGGCAGCTCGATCGGGCGCAGCGGGTCGATGACTTCGAAGTCGCGACGGAGGATGGGAAAGGCGGCGAGGAGGTGGTGGATGGGCGAGCGGTGGAAGCGCGGGATGTTGCGGCATCGACGCACAATGCGGTGGATGGGGTTGGTGGCGGGGAGGGTGACGAGGTGGGCGGCTGCGTTGAAGGCGGAGCGGTTAAGGCGGATGTGTACAGGTAGAATATTAGCGTGGAAGTCCAGCGTGTCCGTCGCCGTGGTGCGGAGTGCGCCAGTGATAAGTTTGCAAGCCTGCCTTTGCACCTTTCCCAATGCTTTCGCCACCCATACCGAGCCCGTCCGCCGCGCATCCGTGTTCGCCGAGACAGGCCTGTACCTGATCTGCCATTTTCTGTTGCAAATTTAGTCTAGTACTTAGTAGTTCCTCCATCATGAATTGCGTAGTTCAAAAACTGTAGCAGAGAATGACGGTTTTAATCAATGTCATGCAGAAATATTTTTTGGTAGAAGACCCTGGCAAACCCGCAGGGGATTCATTCAAGACTACAACGTGCGTAACGGCATTTCCTTCTGGACATTTTCATCGACAACGACTGGCTCAAACCCAGCAAAACAAGCAGATGAGCTTGGAATGCTTCTGCAGACTGAGTTTCATTATCCCAAACTCTCCAAAAAAAAAAAAAGACTACAGTGTACTTATACATATACAGCCAGAGACGAACTAAATTCAATGGAGAATGATAAAGAATGATGAATAAGTACACACCTGTACACACTAAGTGGGCGGTGACAGTGAGCGCCGCTGTGGAAGGTCATAACAATTATAGTGCGCTTTGCGGCAGAGCCCACTAACAGACACTGTTCCACTTACTTGAAAATACACTGACGAACACACAACTCAAGCACACGACTAGTATGGATTCGGGGCTCATTCGGGACCCCATCGGCCAAAAGAAAGAAAGGCCGACGGAAGTTCCATAGCCAGCTGCAGCAGTAATGCCATCTCAGCAAGGTTTACTGCAGTTAATTGTCATATATGTTGGTTATATTGATCCGGGTAGGTATTTAGGTAGTATTACACGGCACAGTCCAATGTGATGAAAGGGAATAAATATATCGGATTTGATCTTAATAATATGGGGCACGATGTAGTTTGTCACGAGTATCTAATGAGAGTCAATAACATTGTAAGGTGACCAGTCTGAGAGGCCAGAGCCTGGATAAAAACAGAATGATCAGGAACGAAAGGAAAATACTGGTGGAGATACGCACACAAAAATATAAATAATAGCAGCCAGGCGCTAACTTCGAACCATGGGCAAAGAATGGATAAAACGGACACGATTGGAGCACGGTTCTCAGGGTAAACCCACGGAGGAACGAGGCAAGAAACCTGCTGAGCCTGAATGATCAGGAACCAAAATAAAATGGAGGTGTAGACACGTACAAAATAACAGTAGGTCAATAACACTGGCCTCGCAGCGGCCAAAGATGTTTTCTAAGGATGTGCGGAAGAGGGGATGAGAGTTGAGGGTTATTCCAGCCTCGATATGTCGCAAGAGGCTCTAAGTTGAAGAGACTGAACCAGGAGCTATGTAGTAATAAACTCGCCATATCGAGAGACACCAGGGAGAAGGTGAGCTGTTCAGAGTCCAGGTGCAAGCCATAATACCATGCCAATGTAGTCAAGTCCAGTATCCGAACAGGAGTCGAGTTAGAAATGTGTACTGGGAGCTCGGCTATAAGAGTCCAGTCGACTCGACTTGATGAGATTGATGAAAGCAAGCTATGCGCGTTTGGGATACCGGAGAGGGATCCAGAGAGACAAGGTTGAGGCAAGACAAATTACACTACCATCGGAGAAATGCGAAATTAGACAAAAATGGATGTCTATGTATGACGGCTTACAATCGGACAGCCGAGTGCATTTCGAAGGAGCATCTGGAGGTCCGGTAGGCTTCCACTTGATCCTAACAGGGGTTGTGGGCGGGGGGGAACCGGACGACGAGGAGCTCGAAGACGTTGAAGGTCCTAGAACACTGCTTGATGACGACAAGGGAGGGTTCAGTAAGGGTTAGGGCGAAGTCCAGAGAGCTGCGAGACAGAAGACGAGAGCGAACAAAAGCACTTGACAATAGAGTGACCGGCGAGGACTGGGAAATAGAGATTGCTAGTTTGAACACCGTCAATGAGGATAGACATTTGAGGGAGAGAACGACGCAGCAGCACGGGAGAGTGAAAATATGCGGTGAAAGCCCCAGTCAAGCAACCACAAAGTCAGGTCACACGTGCCATGTTACTTCCAGACCACTTTTGTCAAAGTACGTGTCCATGTCAAACGGAAGAAAGAAAGAAAAAAAAGACGACATCCGGGAATCGAAACTGAGACCCGAAATTCAAAATTTGGCGGGCACTGTACTATTAGGGCGCTACAGGACCCACTACCTAAAGTTAGTGGGAACTTGAAAAAATCGGGCAATGCGAGAGCGGACTCGGAATTTTGTATACCGGGATAATCCCTAGAAACCGGTGTTCGCTATTCGGACCGTGCCGGGTAATGCTACCTACCTGCCTGCCAACACTCCCGCGAGTGCGCCAGCGAGCACCCCCGCAATTTCTAATCTTACCTCATGTGCAGCGGTGCTTGCTATAAAATGTCTGCTGTGACGTCGTTCACAGACATCATCCTCACCTTTTAAACCCATTCAACTGACACAAATATACAATGCCTATCATCACCATCTTCGGTACAACTGGAACACAGGGTTTGTCTACCTATCATTACAGAATGAAATGTTCACGACAATCTCCCTCTGGGCGGCGATGTTCTCAACGCCGTGCTCGCTGACGGAAAATACACGCCCCGTGCGGTGTCTCGGAGCGTCGATTCCGCAGGAAGCAAGGCACTGATTGCCAAGGGAGTCGAGGTTGTTAAAGGGAACCTCTGGGACAAGGAGTCACTCAAAGACGCCATTCGCGGGAGCGAGGCTGTGTTCGGGGTGCGTCCCGATGTTGCTGCCAAACTGCTGACAGAGTTGAATTTGCTGACCAGACCACGAACTTCTGGGACCCTGAGGTGTTCCCAGCCGATCCTCAGGGAAAGGGAGAGATTACTCAAGGAAAGAACCTCGTCGACGTGGCGAAGGAGGTCGGAGCGAAGTTCTTCATCCATAGGTGCGCTAGCTCCCCTGACCAGTGCGGCAAAAATCATTTATTTTCCCCATCGCGCTTCAGCTCCCTCCCGGACGCAACCGGGGGATCAGGCGGGCTATACAAGCCTATCTACCATCTTGATAGTACGTATGCGCATGGCCCGCACATCGATGCACTGCTCACAGAATCCCTTCCACAGACAAACTTAAAGCCGTCATTCAGGAGTACCTCAAGGCCTCAGGTGTCCCGTACGCCGTGCTCCTCACAGGCTGGTTCGTCGAAAACCTGTGGAAGTGCGCTTCTATTCATTTTTTCTTCCCATATGTCAGACTCTGACGCGCTTGGCAGCTTCGGATCCCTCCAGAAGACCGACATCGGGTACACAATTCCCATCGCCAAATACGGGCCGGATGATACGCAGTCCGCGACGTGGGTCGGGTACGACTTCGGCGCCGCAGCGCTCGCGCTGCTGAAGAACTACACCGACCCCGCGAAGAACGTGTTGAGGAGTGCGTACCCTGTGACCAGCATGCACTTCACATACGCGCAGTTCGCTGCGGCGATTGCGAAGGGTGCGTCTCTTCCCTTTCGTTTACTACACAGGGCAAGTTGACGGTGTGGTTTGTAGCCATTGGAAAGGAAGTAACGTTCACGCCGCTCAAGACCACCGGGCTTCTTGAGTTCGACGAGATGGTATGCATCAGGAAAACACAAAGTTGCCGGATAGCCCCACATAGCGCCCCATAGAAGCCATAGTGGCCATAGCAGATGGGCTAACCCCATAGAAACGTGGGAGGGGGGGGGGGTCAAATCTATAGACCCACATAGACCCCCATAGTTCTCATGTTGTCTATCATAGTAGCCATAGTTGCCATAGCCATAGGGCTCATAGCACCCATAGTTGAGCCAAAAAGCAAAAGTTTTTTTTCTCCCTACTACCCGTTTGACATCTTGTTTATGATATGATACATGACTGGTATGAGCTTTTATTGAATGAGATCTGATTTAAACTGAAAAGGTAATGTAAATAAATGCTACTACTGGGAATTGAACTCTCGACCTCGCGGATACTGAGAAAATCTTAAAGAGACAAAAAGTAACCATATAAAGCCTTGGTGCTTTATGTGATACTACAGTTGTTTTGCCTCCCAGCATCATTTAGGTCCCCACTCATCTCAACTATTTAAATTCTTTTGGTATGTTATGTTTAAAGTAGTATTGATAGGCAACATAAATCATGGTTGTGGTTGATGTAGCCAACACCCATCCTTGTGGGTCACCAATCTAAAAATAGACCCAAAATGAAACTTATAGAGCCGAATGAGAGCTACAAGACTCGTTAAGATTATTTTTCAAGAACTGGCTTTGTTCCACTGTGAATTGCAGGATACTTTCCTGGAATCAGTAGCTTCTCAGGAACTGGATCCTCCTAATCAGGGCTGAATATGCAAGGTTGGCAAATTGTGTTCAACTCAGTTGAGTTATGTTGTCCCATAATTGATGATAAGATTAACTACATTAGAGACCACAGCTACTCATAGACCATGATAATAGACAATAAAATTCCTGGACTGCCCCATAGTTCACCATAGATTGACATAGCAACCTAAGACACTTTCCTAGACACTCATAGACTCTCATAGACCACCCCAATTTTCATAGCTCATTATAGCTCACCATAGCCCACTATAGTGCTCAGGTATTCTCATAGACACTCATAGCACCCCATAGGCCCCCATAGCTGCCCTTTTGTCTATGGGGCAACTTCGGATTTTCCTGATGTGTGTATCCCCTGATTTTCTCATTTGCCGCCAACCTGACCCTCCCCATTCCAGTTCCTTTTTCAGGCGAAGATCGGCATGTACACAGATACACCCGTGCCTAACCCCGCATTGGTCGCACTCGGCATAAAGTTCGGGACCATGGAAGAGTTCATAAAGACCGAGATAGTGCCGCGGTTTGCGTAGATCCCCTGGGCCGGAAACGGTATACTCACTAGGAATGTGAGTTTATGTACTAGACCAATAATTTGTTTTGAACGATTTATATTTTCCCCGAGACACTTGAATCTCCGACAAGCTGTTTATTCCGAGGCATCCGGCGCAGCTCATATGTATGTCGCATCCCTGCAGTTGACCTGGGCAATGCATCCATTTCTTGTATAATCAAACCAGTACTGTATTATTTCATTCAATTCGACCATCACGCGTCACGCACCCCGTCGAGTTTTGGTACACTGTCCAGCATCATGCACCCCTTGTTGAATTGCATGAAATAATGCAGTAGTGGAAACAGAGCTTCGCAGATAATGCAATAAATGTGGCGCGACGGAGTCGTTGAGGAAAACAGTTACAACCGATATAACGGCAACGCACACAATCGCAGGTGGACGCAGTAGGGCAGTTTCAACCCTTTTACCTACTGCGTAAGCACGTGCCTACCCACGTACCCGCAGGCAAACAGTGCTCGGATTTCAATGATAACAGTGCTGCTGTTCGCTTCGCCGGTGCGTTTTGCGTCGCTGAGATTTGATAAAGACGTCTTCTAACCTCCTGAAAACCTTCACCGTGATGGACGTGCCGAGTACCTTTGGCTTAAAACCGACGGAGCTATGACAGCCTTTTTAAATCTCGGGTCTGGATAAACAGGTCACGTCCCGTTGTTCTTCGTGACAACACAGCTCACATAAACATACAGGAACCAATGCCGGTCAGGTTCAATGGCTTCTCTCTGGGATCATTGCTACCGGAGTCGGGCAACTCGGCATCAGGTCCAATTTGCAGGTAAGGCTATCCTCTTCGTATATTTCCGAGGTCTGAATAACCTTGAATAGATTTGAATGACGATGGAAGGGCTGAATATCTCTTCGGTTCACGACGATGGATCTGTCGATGCGTGGTTGAATTTAGGTGGACCCGACGATGGATCTGGTGTATGCCTATTCATTCATTCTCTTCAGGCCAAAGTTTCATTCAGGATCAATCGCGACTGGAATAGGCAAAGATGGAGCGGGTAGAGGAAGTCCTAATACACCTTGACCAAATATTGACTTCCTCCCTTTCTTCTTCAGGTGTGCGGTTCGCAGATCTGAACGGCGATGGCCCAGCAGAATACTTCTATCTTGACTAGAACGGGGCTTTGACTGGTTTGCCAATTTTTTAATTAAGGTTGATGTCGTTTGTTAACTAGATTGTCAGCCTTGGATCGATTGGGCGTGTGTATCTTCTTTCCACGCTGCTATCTGCTCGCTCAAATTTGTTACAGGCTGCCAATGTTGAGTAGCTGGCCCAGGGCGTAATTGCAACCGGACCGGCCAATGGAGCCCCAAGAGATAATGTGATTCTTGCTGACGTTAATGGTGCACCGCTTCATCGCCTTCATCTCATGCCTCACGTCTAATTAAAGTTCACATTTAGGCGATGGGAGAACTGATTACCTTGGTGCATTGATCATATTTACCCCGCGCTCTGCGGTCCAGAGAAAATGACGCGGCAGGCGCGCATTGACGCGCACTGACGCGGCACTGACGCGGACCGGCGCGGCGTGACGCGGCAATATTTAAACTTGCTGCTGATGTTCTGGATGTGTAAATGATGCTCAGAATATGCCAAGATACCCTCTAGGGCACAGATTGAAGATGATTAGCTGTATAGTATAGATGTTTGAGGTCAGAATCTAAGTGAATCACAGGCGTTGATAAGTCCCTCGACCCTCATGGCCTGCAAAGCAATTTAAATAAATAAAACATATGTCTTAACACTGGTTAGCATGTTTAAACTCACCTTGACCTTGAGAGGTTGCCGCGCCAATGCCGCGTCACCCGCTGCGTCGATGCGCGCCGGTGCCGCGCCGGTGCCGCGTCAACACAGCCACCGCTGCGTCAATGCCGCGTTACCTAGGTATGCTCTACTGTGTTGTATAGTCTTATTACACCTTGATTGAACGGTATAAATCCATTGTTCCATCATATAATTGCTCACTTCAAGCCTATACCAATCTTTTCTCGAATTTATGGCCATCATCCTGCCTGTGAATAATACACATGGAAACGGCATGAAATCGCACTTCATGTTTTGTCAATTTCTGGAGTCTCATGTTTACCTCCTAAATCTTGGGTAGCTATGTTCCTATTCTCACTCGCGAAACTCCCCAGGTCACTCGGATGGGGATACAACACGCCGCCGCCCAAGCACTGCAGTACAGCACATATTTCACGGAGCTTGTTCAAGTTCCCACCGTTCACAACTTTTGGGTGTGTAATCCAACACAATATATCAACTTATAATTCAACATTCATGAGGTTCAAAATTTCGAAGCAGGGGTAGCGGAATCACTGTCCCAACCCTGTCTGTGCATCATCGTCACTGAAGACCATAAATTTTATAGAACTTGTTCACATGCTTTTAAAGCCGTTCACGGGTTCACAATCGGGCAAAATGCGACAACAGGTGGGAGTGTTACACTTGTAAAACATCTCTCTAAGGTTTCGGGTGTGTGGCCAGCCTTGTTGAGCGGGCACTCGGATACATTGCGTGAATTCCAACCATCCAGTGCTATGTTAAATTCCATATACCTCATGACGCCTCAGTTTCACATGCAAAAAAAATACACTTCGGGTCTGTGGATATTTATTTGTTCACATCCACGTTGAAGTCTGCATTGGGATCTCAATTCTAGGATCAGGAAATTCTCCCGACCGAACCTTATGCATTTTGGGGGCCAGGCTGATTGAGATTCATCAAATACTGATATTAGCCTCAGATGACGCATGAAATCTACGGCTTTCACTCAGTACAGGCCGTCAAGGAAGACAAATAAAGTAGGGGGATCATCCTAGTGGTATCTGAGGAACAAGATTGGCCAAACTTGGAGAAGGGTAGTGGCCATGATAACCAGATTGGGCAGAATGCAATTACAAAGTCATTATACGCTGCTGCCGGCTCGTTGTATCAACCTACAACACATTACGGGGAACTCTGTTGCGATAGGGACTGTGGTGCTGTTTGGCAGGGCCTTCGGCCCATTTGGGCCGCGATCCGGGCGTAGATACAACAATCCATCTTGTTCCGCGACGCCTCGTCGCGATTCTCTTTCGCATTGCGCGAGCCCATTCAGAGCCTAGCCCATCTGGTGATTAGGAGTGGCATTCGAACCAACACTACGACAAGACTTCCGAGTGAGAAAAGAGATCGAGCAACGTGAAAAAACTGGCACCGAGACTACGAGACAATCAAGGACGTTTTTCGAGCCGAGCAAACAGCAGCGACACGCTGAGCGAGAACATAGACTTCCGCACCCACAGGACCCCTACGCCGCTCACCCCGTCTACACCATCGTCGGAATCCGATCTCACGATCCCCAGCGACGACGAGCTACCCACCTTCGACGACTCGACGACCGTGCAAGCAACGCAGACGGCGCCCACCCCCACACAACCCACTCCGAGACCCCCTAGCCCCGACTACGACGCCATGCCAATGGACGCCTGGGACGGCGACACCGAGGTACTGTCCGCGCAAGACTTCCTGCGCGCGTTCCACCGTGACGTGAGGGCGACGACGCCGGGACCCGACAAAGCCAAGGCCTTCAAAAACTACCTCGTCGCGGGCAGCGAGGCCGACATCTGGTACAAGGCGCTGCCGCTAGCAACGCGCCAAGACATGGATCTGCTGGACGCCGCGGTGGAGGACAGGTATCCAGCGCAAGAGACCGTACAGCCGACGCCAGTGGAGTACGGGGTGATGCTGGTGAAGGAGAAGCTGAAGATGGAGGAGCTGGGGACGAAAATCAAGGTGGCGGATCGCGACGTATGGGCGCAGCACGCATGGGCCAGCAAGATGCTGCGCTTTGCGACGAACGCGAAGATAGAGAAGACCGACACGTACATCGAGCAGGTGCGGCTCGAGTTGCCCAAGCAAATCCGCACGAAGATGGGCCGCACGTTCACCAGCTGGCCGGATTTCATCAAAGCTGTGCGCGACGTCGATACGGTGGAATTGGAGGTGGAGATGAGAGAGTGGCGGGAGGAGGAGGAGAGGAAGAGGAGGCTCACCCAGATGGTGGAGAGACGCCCCGCGATGCCCGTATCACCGACAGCAGGCATCCGTGCCCAGCTCACCAACACGACGCTGGGCACTCCTGGGCAAGCAGCAGCGAGGGCGGCGGCGACTGGTGCCGCAGCCAACCCGTTCCGAGGCGCAGGCGGTGGGGGGCAGGGCAACCTGTTCGCTCCACCGCGCCAGGCGCAGTTCCAGCAGCGCGCGCCAGTGGAGCAGCAGCAGCCGCTGCAAGGGGCGGACCGCAGCACGCTGCTCAACGCGATTGCGCGCATCCCTCACCACCCGGACACCGACGCAGGCCGCAAAGCCCATGGCGACCAGCAACAGGCGTGGTACAAGGCCCACGGCACCAGCCCGGTGTCCGTGAACACCCCGTATCCGCTACGCCCCGGACGCGCGCCCGCAAATTCGGGGGAGTGTTTCCGATGCGGGTACGGTGGACACACCAACTTCCAGAGGGGCTGCACGACGCCGTACGAGCAGTGTATCAGCGTACGCGAGCAACATTGGCGGCGCATCGTCACACAGGCGCTACGGGAGCCGGCGGTGGCGGTGCGCGCAGTGGGATTCTCGCCGTGGGACTACGACGACTACGGGCGGTCGTTCGTGGGAGACGAGGATCGCTTCGAGGAGGTCGACAGCCAGGGAAATGCCTAGGGGCTGTCCAAAGAGGAGCTCGGACAGCCCCAGAAGAGCAAAGGAGTGCGGTAGTCCTCGAGCGCGATGAGCCATCGCTCGAGGACGTGCAAGTCGGCCCCCGAATCCGTAGCAATACGTTGACCCCCATGTACGCGACATCGAAATTTCATATTCTTGACATGTACGCCGTGGGAGTCAATGACGACGAGCTAAGGAAACCCAGCATGCCGTTCATGTGCTGGATTATACTCGAGGGGCCGAGGGGGGAGCTGGTACGGATCAGGGCGTTGGAGGACGATGGTGCAATGGTGAATGCGATGTGTACGGAGATGTATGAGGCAGTCAAGCACCGAATCGGGGGACTACAGCGCTCGGGCAGGACGCTACGCATGGCGAATAGCGCGCTGGTCCCGTCCCGGGGTTTCTGGGACGGATACATCGGGTTCGGCGGCGCGAGGGTCAGGACTACCTTCGAGATCTTCCCTAGTGGGGGATCATGGTCATTCCTATTCGGAAAACCGCTGCTGGAGCAGTTTGGGGCGTTGCACGACTACGCAACCGACATCATCCAGATACCGCAAGGCGACGGCACGATGAAGGGGGTGCCAAATGGGATAGCCCATTTGGAAGCTTGGGATGGAGCATGCGGGCGAGTTGCCGCCGTGTTCCTGGATCCCAAAACGCGCGAGACAATGACAGGAGGGAGTAGCGCACCTCCTGTTAGGCGAGTCTCTCTAACAGCTCCCTCGAGCACCGTGGAGCACGTTGACCAGCACGGCTTGCAGGACTTGATACAGGGCATGGGGCCACGGGTCGCGGGTCTAGACATCGTGCTAGACCAAGTCGGGGAGATGGCACGAGCAAACTCGATGGGGGAATTGCCAACCCCCGCGAGGGAAGTACCGAACGGGGACGAGATAGAGGATGACGACGATACTGATGAGATTTATTTTACAGCTCCAGAATGGCCCGAGGAAGAAGAGAAGGGGAAGGCGCACACGGAGGAGGAGGAACGCGATGACACGAGGGTGTATTTACCTGGGGATGGCTCGCGATCCCCATCGAGGGAAGTACACGACAGAATCGAAATGAAAACGTCAAAAATTGATACTGATCGCTTGACAGCGACAGTACAAAAGAAGAGCACAGCACGCGGGGTCCTACGGACGATAGGGCTGGCAGCGGTCTGGGGGTTATTCGCTATGGTGGCGCAGTACGGAGGCGTTCCACTGAGGGCGAATGAGCGGGGGACACCACACGGGGATCAACAATCCCCGTCGAGGGAAGTACCCAGCCCCAATTTGATGTTTGATACGGTCGCACCCGCTGACACCTCGAGAGTAGGGATCAGAACCGTACGGCGGAGATATACGAGGAAGGAGAACATCAAGTTCATGAAATGGAGACGTCAGGCGCTGCGAGCGAGCAGGGAGTTCGTGGTAGCAGAAGAACCAGCGGAAGAGGAAGTCGAGGTGGAAGACCCTCGATGGTGTTTCTCGATGCCGTGCACCTTGAAGATCGCGATGAGGGTGCACGGGCGAGTAGTGCATACAGGCCCAAGGGGATCGCGAGGGAACCTAAAGGGGGATTGTGATGAATCCCCCTCGAGGGAAGTACCCGCACATACCCCGCAGATACCGGAGGAGCATGCTAACGTCGCTGAGCCAGACACGCTAGATACCGCCGAGGACATCATTACGCACATCCGTGAGGCGTTAGACGATAACCGCGAGTGGGGCGAGCTGCAAAACACGTCACCGGCGGAGTTCGCAACTTACCTTGTGCAATTAGCGGCAGAAGCGAGGACGGGCGAGGCGGCGCAGCCAGTGCACGGGGTTCAAGACACCGAGGACGAAGGTGTTGAGCAGCCAATAGTCGGGCTGGGTGGCGATCCGTCGGTATTCACTCGGCGGACGGAACCGCATAGCGCAAGGCGTGTCGAGGCGATATTGGCCGCTGTCGCCATCGGACCGGACTTGTCGGAGGAGCAGCGCACGCGAGTGCGCGAGTTCATTGCAGAGTTCGCCGACTGCTATGCGCTGTCCATGAAGGAGGTGATGCCAATACCGGGTGCGGAGCATACAATGAATATCCCCGAAGGCCAAACATTTACCACCAAGCCGCATCAGCGCAGCACGACGCCGGCGCAGAAGGAATGGTACAATGGAGTTATCGATGAGATGCTGGACACGGGGATAATCGCGCCCATGGATCCTAAGGACGTCAAGTGCGTATCACCCACAACGCTCGCGCAAAAGGCTCACCAGAACGGAAAAACGCGGACAATATTGGAGCTACAACACCAGATCAACGATCAGTGTCTCGCAGCAGGACTTCCCGCGAGCTTTGACTTACCGCCGAGACCACCAGCTGCGGAGGAGCACGACGACCCCAAGAAACCATCGTGGAGAGTATGTCATGATTACAGAGAGCTCAACAACAAAACCAAGGTTGCGGCGATGCCACAGGGCGACATCCAGCGGAAGCAGGGCCTGCTCTCTGGGCACCGCTGGGTATCAGTCTTCGACTTTGCGAAGGGCTTCTATGCATGCGCCACGGCCGAAGAGATTCGGCCGTACCTGTGTTTCTATGTCGAAGGTAGAGGGTTCTTCACGTACTGCAAGATGCCGATGGGGTTAACGGGCGCCCCTTCAACGTTCAGCAAAACCACGGGCAGCGCGCTCGGGGACATGGTCGGCACAAAGATTCAGCTGTTCGTTGACGATGGTGGGATGGCCGGTGATGACTTCGACACGAAGATGGCCGACTTGCGGATGGTATTCTTACGCATCCGGGAGCACAAACTGTCACTCTCGGCCACGAAGATGCAGTTCTTCATGACCGAAGCGACCTTTGCGGGTAATCGAGTAGGGCCGGACGGGATCAAGCCAGATCTCACGAAATTAACGGCCATCGTCGATTGGCAGACGCCGCACGACCTGCTTAATCTGAAGTCGTTCCTAGGCCTATGCGGGCACTTCAGGGGTCTCATCAAAAACTACGCGCGCATTGCACAACCGCTCACGGACCTGGAGCGTTTGGCAAAAGTCGGCGGGTCAGGATCGAAAGGGGAATGGAGGAGGCGCATGCGTGCAGTCGACCTGGGGAAGAAATGGACGGATAAGCACCAGACCGCGTTCATTCAATTAAAGGCTGCGCTGACATCCGAACCTGTGTTAAAGGGACCCATATTCGATGGCCGTGCGTTCATAGTCACGACGGACGGTTCGAAGGAGGGCTTCGGCGGCATGCTATGCCAGCGGTTCGACACGACACTGCCGGATGGCAAGGTGGTCAGCCGGCTACACCCCATCGGGTTCGCGTCGAAGCGGACGTCTCTGGCTGAAGAACGATATAAACCGTACCTTCTCGAGTTCGCGGCGCTCAAGTATTCGCTCGACAAGTTTTGCGACACAACGTATGGCTTCCCAATCGAAATTGAGACCGATTGCCAGGCATTGCGGGACACCGTGATGAGCACGAGTTTGTCTACAACGCACGCAAGATGGCTGGAGGCGGTGATGGGCCACGACATCCGGGAGATTCGCCATCTGCCCGGCGCCGTCAATTTTGTTGGTGATGCGCTGAGCCGGAAGTACACCAACGTGGAGAGAACAGAACACGACGGGAGCGCATGGTCGGTGGAATGCGATTGGTTCGCGGAAAGCGGCCTCGTTTTTGACCTGTACACGGTCACGGCCGTCGACGACATCCCCGCATTGCGAAGTCGTTTTGCTAACGTACCTGTATTCTTGCAGGCCATCAACGCCCTCGAGGCCATCGCGAACGGCGTGGACCAGAAGGCAATTCGGCGGGCGAAGCATCGGGCGAGGGAGTACATGATAGAAGGAGGCCGACTTTGGCACGTGGGCAATGGGAAGTCCAGGCGCGCTCGGGCGCGCGTGGAATGCTTGACCCCAGACGAGATGTTGGTGAAGGCAGAGGAAGAGCACCGCACCGGAGGCCATCGCGGACGCGACTCGATGAAACTTGGACTCACCGACAGATTCAAAACGCCCGCAATCGATAGGATTATCATGACGGCGATACACAATTGCGGCGAGTGCTTGAACTTTGGATCTGCACACCTACATTCACTGCTCGAGCCCATCACGAGACGCCACCCCTTCGAGCTGCTCGTGGGCGACTATCTAGCGATGCCCAAGGGCAAAGGGGGATACAAAGAGATAGGTTTATATCTCGACACCGCATCCCAGCGGGTTTTCGGCTTCAAATATATCACCCACGGATCAGCAAAGACAACGGTGAAAGCGCTCACCTCGATGTTCCAGGGTTTCGCACCATGGGAGACATTCATGACGGACGGCGGCAGCCATTTCAACAACGCGGAGGTACGGAAGGTCTGCCGCGAGTTTGGCGTGAAACCGCACGTTGTGGCGAAATACTCCCCCTGGGTGAATGGGCTAGTGGAGGGGACGAACCGGATCCTCCTGGCCATATTGAAACGACTGTGTGCGCCGGACCTGGGGGAGGAGGGATGGAAGAAGATCGAAACTTGGGACGACTTACCCGCGAATTGGCCAGACCACTTTGATAACGCAATTTTCATACTGAATAATCGCATTCTTAGGGCGTTGGACCACACCCCGAATGAGTTATTCTTCGGGATGGTCATTAACACGACCGAAACGGGTGTTGAGGCGGCGTCAACCGGCATCTCGATGGAGGACATCGAAATTCAGCAGGCGTATGCGGCCCAGCAACGCTTCGACGGATACGCGCGCGCTGTGCACCATGGCGCGGCGAGGAAGGCGGCGTTTGACAACCGAGTCGGCAACTCCAAAGCTGGCGAGGTAGTGTTCGCGAAGGGCGATATCGTGCAGGTCCTCGACCCGAAATACAAGAAGACGTTCCTGAGCACGAAGAAAATTCTGCCGGAATGGTCGGGCGCACTTAGGGTCAAGGAACGTATACTCAACTCTTATATTATCGAGACTATCTATGGACAGGAGCTCGAGGGGAAGTATAGCGCACGACGCTTACGTCCAATGACACCGCCAAAAGGGTCGTCGTTGGAGGCCTACGAAGCGGCGTTGAAGGCTGGGACGGCTACCCAGGTGAATGCGGCGGAGTTGGTAACGCTAGGCGAACCGGAACCGAGCAGGGATGAGCAGAGCGTAGCGCGAGAGATGGCGGAGACGGACTTGACGATGAAAGCTAGGGCCGAAGAAGAGGAGAAGGATTGGGTTGATGAAGACGAAGAGGAGGCCGGGACTATTGGAATGAGGCTGAGGAAGAGGAAGGCGGGGACGCAGGCAACGAGGACGTTGCCTGGAGGAGGGGGGCAGATGCGATAGGGACTGTGGTGCTGTTTGGCAGGGCCTTCGGCCCATTTGGGCCGCGATCCGGGCGTAGATACAACAATCCATCTTGTTCCGCGACGCCTCGTCGCGATTCTCTTTCGCATTGCGCGAGCCCATTCAGAGCCTAGCCCACTGTCATTAACACGCACATTAAGATAGGTGAAATTCAATTCAATTTTCAGTCATTGGTTTGCCCCGAGCAACCGGTATGACGGTCAGATCGCACTTTTATTATCTCTGGTAATAAACACTGTTTTCCTCGTAATATTTGCATTTCCCCAAAATATTTTCGAAAATAAGAAAGACCGAGGAAGGTTCCCCTTTCATTTTATATGTCTAATGAAAAAACGAGACAAAAAATACATCGCCCAAAATCCATTTCCGCGTGCCAAAAAGTCACGTGTTTCTTGGCCCAATTGGGAAGACAAGTCGATTCATGGTCCTCTCTCCAACCCCTGGGCAGGGATTAAGCTTCATGAGCTGCTATGACAGACCATTTGCCTAATAAGCAGCATGGCTGGATACTGAACAACCTTCACACCCTCAGATGTTGGTTTTTGTAGTAGGTGGCCTGATTTCAGTTTTATGGGCTCTCTGTACAGTGTTCACTAGGGAAGCAAGTGAGAATATTATCAAGGGTCCTATTAAGTAGACTGAATTGTATTCAGCCATCATTTGAACTAGTATAACACTGGATAACAAGCAAAGACACCTTTGCTTGTCATTGTTTCGTGATCGGAAGGAACGCGATGGGTCACGTGACCACATACTGATCCGACCGGCAACAGAAAAGTTGGGCGAGCAGCAATGAAAGGTTTTTTTCAAGGGAAGTGAATATATACAAGTCATGTATTTGCAGGATGTGCTCAAAAGTTTTTTTTTTGTTCAAAATATTACGGAAATGCACAAATATATACTGGAATAATAAAAGTGCGATCTGACCGTCATCAACCGGAAACCAACATCGGGAACTATGTGGTAACCCCCCTCCTCTTATTCTCTGAAATGGCGATTATGGGCCATAATCGAGTTAAGAAACCCCAGAAGTGATGGGATATGTCAAGAATGAACAGCAATCGGCTGATGGAGGTTGTGGTTCGAAATTTGGGTGCGGATTTTATTTTACCCGTATGATGTCTTCAAGGTCATAAACGTACATAAGCCGTTCACCATTAAATTACTTGAAGTAGTATGAGGCCCACGCCGATTGCCATGTCAAGAGGCAAGGAATGAGTGTGATCAAAGGCTAGTCTAAGCACACATGTTTCAAATCAGAATTAGTTGAATTCAGGCCAAATGTTATGCAAAAAAAATTTGGGGCCAAACCCTCAATGTCTGACGAGCCTTAACACACGAGACAATGTTGATTCCCAGGAATAATTAGCACTGACTTAGTGGAGGGTTTGAGTTGAACTGACCAAAATTCGGGTGAGGGTTTTTTTGGCCTTAGATTTGGGTCATTTTTACTAGACCCGTATTCAGCTCAATCGTGCTGTTCTATGTGGCTTTTGAATCCACGCTTTTTTAATTCAACAACTTCTGTCAGTAAACTCATTCATGCATGTACAATTTTAATATCAAGACCAGGTAGTGCAATGGACTGCTGGAACTGGACGAATACCTTTTCATCAACGCTAGAATGTTTTCTTGGACCACCCCAAACACTATGCAACCGTCCATTATTATTCCATTCATCATTCTATGGGTGCAATTTGTTTTCAATTAAGCAGGAATGAGGCCCACCGGCACCGCGTGTTTGTGAGTGCTGATCCAGTTATATGTCTCTGGGAACTGAGATGAATTGCGAAATCGTCAAACACAAAGAACCAGTGCATGGGTTCGTTCTATTCCACATGGCATGCTGATTCTTGATGAGGGAATTATGAGATAGAGGAAGTAACTCAGCATGCAGTCCACGAGGTCAAAGGGCCTATTATGCTACCAGAGGGGAACAGAGGTACCAAGATTAATTGCATGGTAATTATCGGTACCTAGCAGCAGTTGTGCTGCCAGTGCACGTTATGGACCATCACTTTCTAGTTCAATGTCGGTTGGCTGTGTTGAGAATTAGTATCTTCAAGTTGACTATTAATTAGCGGCCCCACAAGCTTTGAGCATCCAATTTTTGGGGAAGGACTTTTTGCGTTCAAATGATGTGTTATACATGGAAAACATTGTGGGGTATGAAGTTGGGCCTCAAAATGTAGAATTCCAATAGCTACAGGTTGTGTGCCGATTGCCGCGTCAGTCGCGCGTCACGCCGCGTCACAGCGCGTCAGTGCCGCGCCAATGCGCGTCAATGCCGCGCCTGCCGCGGCATTTTTACCAGACCCCGCGCTCTGTACTTATGCTGCTCCTCAGCCGTAACTCACACCGGCGGTGTCGTTGAACTCTGGCTCAACGGAGGCGGTGCCGACGACGATCCAGATGTCCGCACTTTTCTGAATCATGTGGATATTTTATTTTATTCTTTCATGTTGGGCTGCCAAGATTGTTTGGTATCCCCAAGGCGTCATTAAAATTGGCGTCGGCACCTCAGGTGTGGGTGTCCAATTTGCGGACCTCAACGGGGACGGACGAGCAGACTATCTGGACGTCGACTACTTGACCAACGCTTTGACCGCCTGGTTCAATGAATGCGGAGCGAACTCTTAATAAATTATCTACACGCTCTCTATATTTAGTCATTAATGGTTAATTCTTGGTTCAATTTTTCAACTGTGGCTTAGTCAAAGTGCAATATTCTGCGACGCAGCCCAAATAATATACACCAATTTGATCACCTTGAGTTCAGGTTGAAATGAAGGTCGAGCGTCAGCGTTTCAACCATTGACCATTTCCGCGGAAAGATGTGCTTTATATCAGGCAGAGATGCAGTTGCTGGAGAGCCGTTGCCGTCCGCACTCCGATCTGGAATGCAAATTGCGCGAAATTACCGATGAATTTTTGATGATGACTTGATTCTGCATGAGAAACAGGACTGTTCAAACTAAATTTCCATTGTTCATTCGTCCGACTGATTATGTACATTCCCGAGTACAATTAGGCAAACCGCGGCACGACTTCCGTCTCGATGAACTCCTCCATCGACCCGAACTTGACGCCGAGCGCGACCAACGCGGGGTTGGGCACGGGTGTATCTGTGTACATGCCGAACTTCGCCTGAAAGAGGAACTGAAGGATATCGCGTCAGGTTGAGAGTATAAAATGGGAAGGGGAGACACGTACCATCTCGTCGGCCTCCATAAGCCCAGAGGTCTCAAGTGGCGTGAACGTCACTTCCTTTCCGATGGCTGCAAGTCGCATGGTCAACTTTTCCTGTGCAGTAAAACGAAAGGAAAGACACCCACCCTTCGCAATCGCCGCGGCGAACTGCGGGTAGGTGATGCGCATGCTGATCACGGGGTACGCGCTCCCCAGCACGCCCTTCGTGGGGTCGGGGTAGTTTTTAAGCAACGCGACCGCGGCGGGGCCGAAGGCGTTCCCGATCCATGTCGCAGTCTGTATATCATTCGGCCCGTATTTGGGAATGGGGATCGTGTAGCCGGTGTCGGTTTTCTGGAGGGATCCGAACCTGCCAAGCGCGTCAGAGTATGACATACGGGGAGCATGACTGAATGGAAGCGCACTTCCACAGGTTTTCGGCAAACCAGGCTGTGCACAGCACGGCGTAAGGGACGCCCGAGGCCTTCAGGTATTCTTCGATGGCGATTTTGTCTGTTGAACAGACGTAAGCCGTCTCAAGATCTCTGGGCCAGCGTAAAACGTACTATCACCATGGTATACGTGGGTATATAGTCCGTTCGATTCTTTCCGTGCGTCCGGTACGGAGCTGAATGGAAGGGAAATTGTTTTTTTTCGGCCGCGATGGTGGCCGGTAACATGACGCACCTATAGATGAAGAACTTTACTCCGACCTCCTTGGCTGCGTCGACGAGGTTTTTTCCTTGGATGATTTCGCCCTTTCCCTGGGGATCTGCTGGGAAGATCTCCGGGTCCCAGAAGTTCGTATTCTGGTCGGGAAATTCAACACCATGGTCCGTTAAAATTGAACAACATCGCAATGCACCCCGAACACAGCCTCGCTGCCGCGAATTGCCTCTTTGAGTGACTCCTTGTCCCAGAGGTTCCCTTTGACCACCTCGACTCCCTTGGCAATCAGCGCCTTGCTTCCGGCGGAATCGACGTTCCGAGAAATGGCACGGGGCGTGTATTTTCTATCAGCGAGCACGGCATCAAGAACAGCGCCGCCTAGATAGATTATTGCGGTGAATCATTGATTCTGCAATAATAGGTAGACGAACCTTGTGTTCCAGTCGCGCCGACGATGGTAATGATAGGCATTGGATATTTTCTCTGGTTTAACGGGTTCGAAAGATGAGGAGAATATTTTTAAACGACGTCGAAGCAGCCGTTATATAGTGAAGGCAGGAGCAGGATTACTGATCAAATGTTGAAGTATGACACGGAACACCGCGTTTCGCTATTGGCCGCTGATGCGGTGACACAGAATTTGCCGACGGCGGCGGTGTTCCGTCTCGCGGCGACGCACATTTATTCAGGTCTGGGGCGAAATAATGCGACAAAGCAACTCGAGCTGGGTTGGTGGAGAGGCGAGATTGAAGAAGCAAGGAGGAAAAGGGGATTCCATCTCAGTAGTAGCCCGTCATGGGTCTCTGATTCTCTACCGCATCTAGAAAGGGAAGAGGTGAGGAATCCTTGTCGGACTAGTCAGATTGGTCCGACTCATCCATACTTAGGGTTACGCGGACCTCGAGCTCCTCGGCGAGAATTGCCTTCCCCAGCTCAGTGTGCTAGCGCTCGTCGCCACGCACACCTAGTTCCTCCATCATACTCAACACCCTGCCCGGCGAGTACGTCTCCGAGACGTCACCCCCGAGAAGCATGAAGCAAAGCGTGTAGCGTAGGTGGTGTAGCGTAGGTGGAGGCGAAAGAATTCGGCGTCGGCGGCGTCGTGCTCGGGTCGGCGGGGAAGATGGGTGGGAAGCAGTGCCTGTTCCGCGCCCAGGTCGCGGAAAACGACGATGCGATAGTTATCGTCGGCGTCCATGGAGAAATTGTTGTTGTCGAAGCGCACCTTGAGGTCCTTGTGCAGCAGACTGGCATTGGCCGCCACAATGAAGGCAGTCGGCTCGAAGAAATAGCGCCGAATGCCCCTACTGCCTGTTGAATGAATGAATCACCGGAAAACAGGGCAGAGACGTGCAAATATTTACCGCCAAGGCCCAAGGCGGTGGTCCGATCCATGTCGGCACAATGTCTTCCATAACTGTGCACCGCTGTGTGTCCCTGTTGATCAGAAAATCCTCCACGTCCGCGGGAAATTTATACTACCGTAGGAGATCAAGTATGAAGGCGGAGGCATGACTCGGCGACGTACTAATGTCATTAGGTTCTCGTAGTCCACCATGTTTGTAACATTGTACTCGAAACTCTTGTCCCTCATGCCCTCCGTGATTCCGCACAGTGGCACCGGCAAATAAAGAATTCCTGTGGCTGCCCGCTCATTATGCTCACCCAGAGCTGAAGCTTCGAGCTCGACACTGGCGTCAGCTTTCGGTTTAAGCCTGAAGACCAATGAGTGAAGAGACTAGTGATTCCCATATTCCCGGGGCCGCTGACCAAAGAGAAGACTCATGGGGTTGTAGCCAGACGGCGAGAAGACATAAGTTTTTGAGATTTCTCTGCGATTCTCAGGCTTAAAGTTCTTTTGCACTTCTCACCGTTGTCCCTTGTTCATGTGAACAGGGTAAGGGAAGGATGGTAATGGGAAAGATGAGATTGTAGCTGGCTCGACCAGCCGTAGTTCCGAAACGAGAATATCTACATTCGAGGGGCCAAGAAGAGTGCGAAGAGGGGGCAGCAGAGATGCTGAGGCCGTTGGGGAGTCCAGTCCGATGGACTCACTCGCGTGGCCTTATTCCAAATCCTGGCCTGCAGCGGATGAGGGCTATTGCACATCGAGCTGATATTAGCTTGAGTTGGTTCAGGTTGCCAGTGGTTCTCGTCTCTGCATGAATATTCGAGGACGATTTTTGGGCGAGGTGAGTTTACTGTCGACGGGAAAATGCGGGAGGACGTACATGTGATAGAGTTCAATAATAACAATGAAAAATGAGGGCGAACCTGATATTGCGTTGAAAACAAGAATGGCGAAAAAAGAGGGGTTAGAAAGATGTATGGTTTAATCCCGAGTTGAACGGAAAACTCTGCATGCATTGTGGTCGGCGGACATCTGGAACTCAATGCAGGGGCGGTCCCACCGCCATTGAGCCGATATTCTATAGTTCAGTCCTTTTTACTAATTGGGAGACCCACGTCGATATTCACCTACTTACATTGGATCCTGCAGTGATTTGATTTTAAAGAACGTTGTGAGCCTGTGCAAGGGGTAAAGACGGGGGGGCGTCCGTGTAATTAAAAGGTGAGCAAGGAAACATGACGACGCACCCGAGCCTGATTGATATAGTCGGATTGAAATAAAAATGCGAAGTGCCAGTAAAAGACAGGGTCACACCTGAAGCATGACTCGATCCCGAGTCGAACGAGAGATCCGGCTGACAACAACTTCCCTGTTTCTAATTGAAGCAGGCGTGGTCACTGACATCGAGCCAATATCTCTATGATCCGGTCCTTGAACTAATTGCAGACTTTGAAACCCCGACCGATGTTACCCTGTTTTTGTTCCTATTTCTGGATGCATCGTGATTTGTCAGAACGCTGTGAGCCGGTAGATTTTGTGTAAAGGTGAATGAATTAACGTACGTGGAGTAGAGAACTCGAGAGCCTGGTATCTTGAGTCAAAGAACGCGAGCCGAGCAAGGATGGCTCGATCCCGAGTCGAACGGGTGACCTGCATTTAATCAAGCTCGTGAAGTACTAAATTGAAGCAGGCGCGGTCCCACCGCCATCGAGCCGACAGCAGCTTGCGGATTCTATGTAAATGAATGAGCAGCGCGCCCTGACATGAGCGGAAAATCCTCTACCAAGGAATAATTTTAGCGTGCGGTATACTTGACGGAAATACCAGCCTGGTCCTGGGTACCACCAGAAAAAAAGAACCTAGTGGTATCGGACATAGCACGATTCATCAAGCCGGGCCAGTGAATGCCATACGAATGCCAGTGAATGAACGAGTGAAGAATGAATGAGTAAACGATGAATGCCGCTTGAAATAGGCAGAAAATTGCCAAGGTAGTAATGCGGTGCAGCCACATACTTCATGAAGTAAGGAGCCACTCCTAAAACCACAGTGAGGTCAGAGCCAGTACAGAAAAAACGACATGGTGGTAGCAAAGATGGCGAGTCACATGTGTGACTACGTGACTAACTTTAAAAAGATTTCACTACACCGCCACTGATAGCCGAGACGCACAGCCACATCAAAATTAACCGGCACCTCGCGATCACAAGGAGGATAAAGATCCGAGCCAAAAATATGTAGAAAACATTTTCAATAACTTTTGGATTTCTGTGCATGGACATTGAAAAGATATTAAAAATATTTTCACAATAAGGAGGAAGATCCTAAAGCCATTCAAAGATTGTTTCAGAATATCTTCACCCAAACATTACAGATGTCTGGGCAAAGAACATGCAGAAGATGTTTAAAATGTTTTTTCAATGTATCTGCCTGGATAATCTGGAAGTTTTTTAAAATGTGTACCACCTATGTTTCAAGGTTGTTTCACCTAACACATTATGACGGTCAGATCGCACTTTTATTATTCCGGTAAGATAGGCGCAAGTCACTCTCTACGAGGCTCACGTGATCAAACCGTGACATTGACAAGGCTACAGCCCCAAAACATTGGGTCACAAAGTAGAACCGAGAAACAGTGTATTTGAGTCTTCTGAAGAGATCCCTGGTCTCGGAATTTAAAAATATCTATTATTGGTGAAGCAGTATAAGATTTTATTGACTCATTTTTTTTGAGTCTAGAAATGTTTTCACGTTTGGGCATGGTTTAAGTTTCAGACAACCAAAATTTGCCGCTTATGTAATGTTCTCACGGCCCATATATGGTAGCACCACCCAGGACAAACACTCTTACATATAACACATCTACCCATAATTCGGCCAGTGACTTCTCAAATACTCATTTCCTGATCACCGCGGTAGTTTCTACTGGTTTTGAAGCTTGCCCGGGAGCCTAAATATATTTCCCCCCATGACATAATAAACCCCCAAAAATTTTCGACCCCAGAAACATTAAAATTGAGTGAATTCCGGCATATTACCTTGAAGGATCGTGATTTTTGCCGCGTTACGCGTGACATGTGACGGTCACGTGATCCTCGTAGAGAGTGACTTGCGCCTATCTTATGGTGGTCGGCAACGCACCGCTAATTTCAAACTCCGACACAAGCACATTCGATGGTAGGCCGGTTTTCCTCCCTCTACGGGCACTTTGGCACAAACTTTTCGCAGAGTGAAACGATGGTATAGCATGACTAGTTAAAATGATTGTTGCAGATTTTCATTTCTGGTCTGGATATACCTGAACTACTCAACTCGGACCATAAATCCCCTCAACTCTCTGGCATCCGAGGAGATATAAAAAATCGGCAACAATCATTCTGTTATAAAATGTGTAGAGAGTATATCTTCTGCTAAATCCCATACCAGCACTCCCTGTAGAGGTAGGAAACTCTGGGAGGAGGGGTGCAGTGCAGTCACCGTAAGTCTTATATCCACCAACTTCAAGCCTCAAACTCAGCCCCATAAGAAACCTTATGATTGTATATAACATTTGAGGGCCGAAAATCAGCTCTCCGATTGTATAGAACGGTGTTCTGAGCAAAGAAAGGTGGAAATAGGGGGGAATTTCCAAATGCGGCAATACCAGTTTTCATATCACTGATTTCCGGCAGGGTTGCCGACCACCATATCTTATATATTTGTACATTTCCGTAACATTTTGAACAAAAAAAAAACTTTTGAGCACATCCTGCAAATACATGACTTGTGTATATATTCACATCCCTTGATTTCATTGCTGCTCACCCAACTTTTCTGTTGCCAATCGGATCAATATGTAGTCACGTGACACATCGCGTTCCCTCCGAAAGGTGTCTTTACCTGTTATCCTGTGTTCTACTAGCTCAAAGGATGGCTGAATACCATTAAGTCTAATTAATAGGGCACTTGATAATATTCCTACCTGCTTCCCTAGTGGACACTGTACAGAGTGCCCATAAAACTGAAATCAGGCCACCTACCTACAGACACCAACATCTGAGGGTGTGAAGATTGTTCAGTATCCAGCCATGCTGTTGATTAGGCAATGGTCTGGCATAGCAGCTTGACTTCCTGCCCAGGGGTTGGAGAGGACCATGAACTGACTTGTCTTCCCAATTGGGCCAAGAAACACGTGACCTTTAGCAGCTTGGGCGGAAATAGATTTTGAGCGATGTATTTTTTGTCTCATTTTTTCATTAGACATATAAAATGAAAGGGGAACCCTCCTCAGTCTTTCTTATTTTCGAAAATGTTTTGGGAAAATACAAATATTACCAGGAAAACAGTGTTTATTACCAGGGATAATAAAAGTGCGATCTGACCGTCATAACGCATGGGTGTTTTCAGAATATCTTTAGCTAGACATCAAAATGTCTGGGCGAAGAACACGATGAAGATATTTAAAATATTTCTTCAATGTACCTGCTCAGAAAAATTGGAAGATATTTAAAAATGAGTTTCAGCTGTGTTTCAAATATCTTTCAGGATGTGTTTCCCATGTCTTCAGACCTTATGGCAGCGGAAAACACAACACATATTTGGAAAGTTATTCTAAAGACTTCTAAAGTATCTTCTGTATGTTTGGTCTCAGAAAATGCAGAAGGCATTCAAAATGTGTGTCCAGCGTGTTTTGGATATTCTTTACAATGTAAGGTAGCCCCTGTCCATCCTCGACAAAAATCACGTGGTCCATTGTGACAACTTCCTATTTGAGACGATGCGACTCAATAATTCTGTAACTTAATTAGTAGCACTAATATGGCCAATTCCCTCAACCATTAGGTGGTTTTGGTGTCAATCTTGGTTCTGAGCGACAAAAATACGTACCAAAAGCTTTTGGTCGAAGAGTTAGCAAATCCAATCTCGAGACGGCCGGCATCAATTAAGAGCATATTTCATAGTAATTCTGTATCTCCTCACGCTAACAAGGTCTAATTACCCTAAGCTTTTGTCTATAACTACTTTGTACACAGATACATAATATGGTCGAACAGATTTAGCCTCCAGCTCCTCGTTGTTCCAATAATAATTGTTTTCTTCTTCGCCGCCCAAGAAGGAAATGTGACTGTCACAACACGTGATGTTTGTCGAGGATGGATGGGGGCTACCTTATCTCTGCTGTATTGAGGGTGTGAGGAGGGATGATATGCAAAGAACACAGTGAAGGGATTTTAAATGATTTCTGAATGGTTTCCACTGGTTGAACATTTCAAGTTTTGCACTGAAAATTTTGGTGAAAAATGTTTTGGATTTTACAGCAATTTTTCGCCACAAAAGTAGGTGAAAAACTTGAAACATTTTGGTTTGAACCTTGTGAAAATGTTCTGAAAAAGTGCTGAAAATGTTTTGAAGTTCAAAAAATTCATGAAGAAGTTTCAAGTTTTTCACCTGATTTTTCACTGAAAAATTGCTGTAAAATTCACATTTTTCACTAGTTTTTTCACTGAAAAACTTGAAATGTTCAACCAGTGTTCCCCCAGAACATTTGAAAACTCTGAAAATCTTTTTTTAAATGAGTTCTGTGTGGGTCTAGGATGTCTGTTGAGAATCTTTCAAGAATATATAGCATGTATGGAACACAGACATCAAAGAGATATTTAAAGTGTCTTGAGAATAAATAGACCCACAACAGTGTGACCATGTCACAGAATGTGTTTAGAGTGCCTTGAGCGAGACCTTGACATGGGTTCTTTGATTGTATGATAGAGGATCTGGAAATTTCATTTTAAATGTTCTGGGCAAAGAATATTGAGAATTTCCTAATCTTTGACATGCACAGATATGCTTTGAGAGCTGCTTCGGCCAATTCACAGAAATCACAACACTGAAGCATATTTCACCGCTGCAAAAGGAACATTCCAAGTCTGGGCAGCCACATTGCTGCTCAAGTGATCTTCAGCACCGGCCACAAATCTTTTGCATGCACGGATCTGCTTCGGGGACTGCTTCACCCAATTCACAGATATCACAACGCTGAAGCATGTTTCACGGAAGATTCCAAGTCTGGGCAGCCAGACTGCTGCTCAAGTGATCTTCAGCACTGGCCACAAATCTTTGGCATGCACGGACATGCTTTGGGGGCTGCTTCGGCCAATTCACAGAAATCACGATGCTGAAGCATCTTTCAGTGAAAGATTCCAAGTCTGGGCAGCCACATTGGTGCTCAAGTGATCTAACCTGCACAAAACGTCTATCAGCATGCCAGTATGCAGCACCAACAGCAACGCCGCCAGGCACATCTACTCCATATGCGACCATGACATGCGTAGACACCAATTGTGTTTGTCCCCAGCAGCAGTGTGGATGGCCGCAGGTCCAGCACAGTGCCCCCGCGGCCACCGAGTATGCTGCTGCAGCGAGTTTTGGGCTTGCAACACCATGCACCATTGCCAAGTGAATCTGGAGGAGTTGTTCACCAGTACGTGCCAGAATTCGCGTGTGTTATGTCCTGATGTCTTATTTTTTCCTTCTCATGGGCATATTCATCTCGCAGTTGCAGCACAATGAGCGCCACACCTCTGATCAGCTACAAGTTCACAGCTGCTTGTGTGTGTATGGCTTTCTCAGTGAGCACGGTGCCTTCGTGAGGGAAAATCGGCCAGGAAGATCATGTGATGCGGCTCGTATTTGGAGCTTCATGCAGCTGTTGCAGGAGAAGGCCTCCTTGGTGCAAGCCCTTTGAGGCACATGCGAGAAGGGAGGAAGGAGTGAGGACCACTGCTAAGGCTCTCGCGAATAAGCTGCATCCCGACTTCAAGGGATCCTGTGACCCGGGATTGGGGCACTGGTGTCTATGTAGCTTGGGGAGCAGTTGTATGCTTGCTCAGGCAACCAGGGGGACTGGAGGGAGGAGCCCTCGTATTTGCGCGTTGATAAGCAGGCTAAATGGCCAGCCGTGAAATTCTTCAATTTTACAAGTGCTGTCGCATGTCTTGGCGACGATAGGCTGATAAACCAGGGCGAGACCGCATGGTTTCTGTCCCAAATATACCAATTCTTATATTTCTTGGACCTATTTATTAAATCTCTTCCATATTTATCACAGAATGTACCAAGAATCAGTTCTGTTTAGCCGTGGGCAATATATCTAGCCCATAACCATACCAGATAGAGTATTATTTCGTTTGTAACATTATTTCCGTATATGGGTTCCTACGTAGTATAAATACCCGTAGGATTTCAGTAGGACGCCAGTGGATTCTCCCCTTTCCTGCCGCGCTCACGCTGAACCAGTGTGCCGTCTTGGAAGTGTTGCATCTATTCGGAATACTATGGGGAAGCCTATAAAGTTTCTTTTGTGTGTTATTGTTCAAATATACGTTTTGTTGGATATTATTGCGAGTGACGCGTGTTACTAGGGTCTATAAGGCCTGATTTATGTGTGGAACAAGTGAGAATAGAATATAAGGTGCATTAGTTCACTGCAACGACGTCCAGTCAGCATTAGCTAAAGAATCATTGAACAAGGCAGATACAAGTTCACCAGGTCTCCAAGGTCCTCTGACCGTCCCAATCGAATCACATTCCATTACATTGCATAAAGACACTTTCCTAAGGTCGATAGATTGTGTAAAGCGCCTAAGACGGACTTAGATTGTCAAATTGTGTCATTAGCTAAAGAAGTTACATAGATAGTAAAACCTCAAATTGCAACAGTCTAATACTTGGCTGGAACCCCGAACCTCGCACGTTTGATAGTGGTGTTGTAGTGTTGATTTGGTGTATTTCTGATACTCATTTTGAGTATTTGTGATATATCTTTCACCTGCGGGATTATAGTCAGCGTTTCAGCGTTCAGGGCATGGGAGCAAGACACAGGGGGCATGACCCGCCGCTTAAAATCCATAAGCCACAGACGCTTATGCACGGCAGGCGAGCAGCAGGTTGGTGGCAGGTGCCCTGCAGGTCATTCCCACTCTTCTTTTGATCCAATCAAGCTCTGGGCCATCAGACCTGGTCCTTCCCAGCATTGTTTTGACAAGGATCTTGATAAGCAACTGGCCCGAATCACATCTGTCCGAAGAAATGCTTGAATCAAGGGGAACTTTGATCCATTAGCTGTATTTGGCAGCTTAAAAGGTTGGGCCATCCTGGTCAATTGTCCGTTTCCCCACTCCATGCCGCCAAAGAAGGTTATCTGCACCTGTCGTAGCTGCAGTCAAGAAACAGTGCATAAAAATGGTCACAATTTTCGAGGCAAATGGGGGTTATTGGAGACATTGTGTGTAGGATTTGGGCCAGAGGAGGGCCCAGGAGTAGCATTATGCTGGGATGAGATAGACATGTAGAAATTCAAGGTGGAAGAGACAAAGAGAAATCAAAGCGCATCGCATCAAGCATGTGTTCTCATGTAAGCAAAATGTCGTGGCCACAGATAATTTTCCTGTACAAATTTGACTCTGTGGTTGGTGAGTAGCCCAGCACAACTAGCTAAAGTCTGTGGCTCATCCCATGAAATAATATCAGCACAATCTCCTCAATAAATTAACTGCACAAGGTTCTTCACAACATTTGACACTCAGATCAGGTGACCGTGAAGTGGCCTCGTGCTGCTGCCACACCTGCCAACGGCCTGCCGAACACCTGCCAACCACCTGCTGCTTACCTGCGCTCATAAGTGTCTGCGGCTTATGGATTCATAAGCGGCGGGTCATGCCCCCTGTGAGAGATAAGGATTAGATGATTATCTAATACGATCACATGATAGCTATGTAGTCAAAACGACGAAAGTACAGTAATTACAAGGTGCTAAATTGGGCACCTGTTGTGGAATAATAAAATGTAGGCATCACAGTGCCCCCCCATGACTTGTGTCCATTTAGCCCCCTGCGATGGGCGGGTCATCATTGTCATCCATTGACCACTTTTGCTCTGTAACTGCGAGCTCCTCCTCACATTCTTCCTGCGCCTCCACCTCTGTCATGGCAAAGTTCATATCATCATCCACATCCATCAGCGCCTCAGCCTGCACCTCCCGCGCTTTTCTTTGTGCCTTGGCGTCCTGTATTACCCTGCCTGCATGTCTTCTGCATCTCACCCTCTTCTTGACTGGTGAGTCTGTGGCCACCGGCTCTCTGAGTTCCAGCACTTCCTTGTCAAGCTGTGGCCGCTTTCAGGGTGAGTCCTCTGGCACCAGACACAAGGGTAAGAGAATCAGCCCTTGGGCTGGATGCAGAGGGAAACACTCTGCTAGCGGCAATGGAGACAGATAGTACCCCGACAGTGGTTGGTGACCCTGTGGTGGGAGCACGAAAGGGTCTGCATTGGACGGAGGAGGTGGTTGCGAATTCCAAGGAATTGTTGTGAATGTGTACCCATTCATGACCTCGGGTGGTGGGAGACGCGAGCTCAATGCCGCCTGAGGTGGTGGCATGGAGAACCGTCTCACAAGGGAGGGTGGCAAACGCCAGGAGAGCGGCGCCATCATGGGCATGTGGCGGGGCCAGGTTATACACCACCTTGACGATGACGCGGCCGGAGGACTTGTGAATCTCTTCTCGAGCGGCCGGCGTGTGATGTCGCGTGGATCCGAGAAATGCTTCTCCAGGGCTCTCTTGACTGGGCCTTGGATTCTTTCTCCTGGTGCATGGCGTGAGGTTTGCCAGGCGGCGGCACAGAGGTTCGTGCCAGCAAGCCTGGGATACGCAAGGACAGGCACACCAAGTGGCTCAGCTGTAGCTGCCTCATGGTGAAGACTGACGTGCCAATATCAATATTGCATGCGAGTGGCAGGGGCATCGGAGAAGGAAGGTGGCGAGCTGTCATTGGCGTTGTTGGCCCAACATTTGGCGTTACTGGGGGCATAGACGACACGTCCATTGCGCTCAGAGATGGTGCCTCTGGTGTTACCACAGCCAGCGCCAGGTGTGAGGGTGGCTGCACAGGGCAGTCTACTTCCATCATGTTAGAGGCTTCACTTGTTCCGGGTACAGTAGCTTCCTCTGCAGTTGTCTCCAGTGTCCAGAGATCATGGCTGTAATGCGCAGCTTCCTCAAAGTCATCAAGGGAAGCCCAGGAGGCCCTTACATCGTATCCTAGCGAATGCAGGGATCCGAACACTCGTAAGCCTCCTGTCGCATCTGCAAAGCGCACCCATATCTGGCCTTGACCATGGATGATGCTGATAGGCTCCGCATGTGCATTCCAAAATGTGTTGCATGTGAAGGCTCTAAACATGACCATGGTGATGCTATCGTCAAGTCCATCGAACATGATGACACAGGTCGTGATTTCCCCTTTTTCTGGTACGTCCACCACCCTGAGTTCTTCCTTGTCGTCGTCCTCTGTAGCCACCGCCTTTCCCTTCCTCTTGCTCCTCTCTCCCTCCACGTCACCTTCTATGAGGGGTAAGCTCACTGCTGAAGGAACCATGGCTTGCTCGCTAATTTCCCAGCACTTAGCCTCCCTATCTTTGTACATCCAGCGGGATGCACACTTGGGAATACCCTTATTGCCTGACTGTAAGAGGTCCTCTTGTCTCTATATACCTATACTCAATTTTCATGAATGATTTACTTACATTTATTCTCAAGTACAACAAATTTCCTATTTTGTAGTAGCTAAGTAGTCACATGAGACAATGACTAATCTATCTACACTATCTCAAAATTCGCTGTCCCTACCACCTGACTCGTCGAGATTCTCTGAGCACGAGCACTAGGGATCAGGTGACTCTATACTTATTCTTAGCCTCTCCTCCGTGCCTTCACTAGCCCCTATTTGATTAAGTCTGAATGCTAGCTCCGATGAACATCGACGAGCCAGAGACGAGCTCATCAAGCACAGGAATATCCTGTGCTTGAGCAAGTCTCGTAGCAATTAGACCGTATCTTAGGGTCTCCACCACATGCGTGCGCCCCGGATTTGCCATACTATAAATTGATAGCAAATTCCCATTTGCGAGACTCACCCAAGTCTTACAAAGTGGACTCACTGAGAAATTGCTATCACTCTGGCCGATCTGCGAGAGGAATTTTACCTACATAATCAAATACTATTCCGGGGAAGAGGTGTTGCTATAACTGGTTCGAGGAACCATGCCACGTCATCACCCTACTCAGATTCAGCCAAGACGTCGGGGTTATGCACTCCCAATAGAGCTTCAGCTGCGAAATCAGTGAATCTTACTGAAAATGTAGACGAATTTGTGCTATGCTCACCTGCGGACACTTCTTTGTCTTGGAGAGCTAAACATCTTTCTTTGAGATCAGCCTCAAGGTCTGCTTTGCCGCAGAAGCCTGCGAGTAAACCATCCCAAAATAGAGTCGCGGCTGCTCCTTCGAAGAAAACTAATCCACCAGCTTTCAATCAAACATCTTCACCTTTATTCAGAGGAGACCACGGTGGGAAGCCTAAGCTCATCAATGAGAGATCCACCGTGGATCGTACTCCTTCTACCGGACAAGCTAGCCCTGTCACGGTTAAGGCAGTGCTAAGAGCCTTCTATCTCATTCACCCACTTGTTGGCCCAATCCCGAGCCACTGGCGGCCATGGCATCGACGATGACGGAACCTCCCCCTCCATCCCTTCATCCAGGAATGGCTAGGGGATACGCCATGTCCGACATGGCGGAGCTACAACGCCAATTCCTCACAGATTCTGAAGATGAATCTTCGATGTTCCAATGCGTAAAGTTGCTTGTGAGCAAAAAAGAACTCGAGCCGAAGGAGGTGATTAATAGGGGATAGAGCCCCAACGATCTGACTCCTCGTTTCAGTTTAGATCTTGCCTTCGCTGCGAGGGTAGACTTAGTTGCTCGGGAAATGCAGGAGTTCCTTGCGCGTGCAGCTGCCCTCGTGCCAGGAAGGACCACTCACTTCCAGGTGGACCCCCATGGCACTCTCATGGACGTTCTCAAAGGTGCTGGGTCGGTCAATGAATTACATATTGCATGGCTAGGTCTCCCAGAGAAGTATGCGAAGGAGTACTGACTAGGCGAAGGGGAAGAGCGACCTACTTCTCCAGCCTCCACCGAATCGGGGCTTCACGAGAATTTTCCTGTGGATACAACGAATGTCAATAGGCTAATGTATCTGTTCGACAATTTCCCTCACCATCGATCTCAACTTCCAAGAGATTACGATTGCGACACGGGGTATTTGCCTCATCATTTACCTGCTCCTGCATGTCTAAAAGACGCGTTTCCGGATCGACCCGAGGAGGAAAGACCGTCCACCATCTACTACTCTGCCTCAGGAGAAAAGATGGCCCGCTTGGTTCCTACTCGATCCAGTTGGAGAGGTGAGGCTCGATCTGAAGAGATCATCGGTGCACCCGAGGACAAGGGAAAAAATAGAAGAGTCACCATTCAGGAACCCGTGCAGGAGGTGGATGAGTTATATTACCCCAACTATATTGAGCAAGAACGGATTGAGCCTGAGACTGAGTACGGACAAAAACGGTATTGGAACGCACCTCAGAACCCATACTCCGCGCTGAGTGCAAACCTGTCCTACAAGAAGTCGAATGAATTCTTCACGCCTCGTACACCTCCAAACTGGAATCTTATTCGGAAGCCCGGACCTGACCTTCCCAATCCCATATACGGCATGGTTTCTTCCGCTCCCTACTCATATGCCAACGACTCGGTGAGCCAAGCGCTCAACCGCAGAAGAGAGGAATTGAGGAACATTGATCTGCAATATAGTGATTGGACTGGTGCTTCGGCAGCGGGAGCGACTCCAGTAAGAAGAGACGGGAGTGCAGGAATGGGACGCCATGAAGACTCGTTCCACAGGGAACCCCCACCGCACATGGCGGTGAGCGCGTCGCGACCTCCACCGCCGAGAGACAAAGGCAGAGAGGAACGCCCTCAGCGAGACGGATATGGAGAAGTGGGGGGCGATGTGCAACAACAGTGTCAGCCACCGCACGGGGATGGGGCGAGAGGGCCTCTGCCCGTGTGGGCCCCTAGCGGCGGTGATCCGTCTGGAGATGGTGATGATGGAGATGAAAATGATCCCGGAAGATGTGGGGGCAGGAATCCTTGGGATCCGTCCCTTCTGCGACGTCGCGACAGAAGAGGTCAGGGAGGAAGACCTCCAGGACAAGCCCTGCTCCTCCAGACCCCCCAGGGGGGAATGGAGGCGGAGGCGGCGGCGGAGGTAACGGGGGCAACGGTTACCTGTACATCATGCCAGGAGCTCCTTATGGAAGTATCGTTCCTACGGTGAAACCGGAGCTCAAGATCGCTGAGCTTCCAGGATGGGATGGTGTTCATAAAACCGCAATCAACTATTTTTGGGATGTCCAACAGATTGCTTCGTTGGAGGATGAATGTCTGAGGCGCTGGGATATTGGTTACCCTCGCAGTTGGTGAAAGGATCCGCAGTGCAAGTGTGGCTTTCGACACTGTCTAGCATCCGTCAAAATGAAATGTGTTCTCATTATTTGGATTACCTTCGAGTCATCAAGGACCGATACTGTTTTTTTTCATTCAATTCGACAGGGGGGGTGACGCGTGACAACCGGAACATATTCAACAATTCGACACGGCCCAGATTAGACCGTGACACCCCCCAAAATTTCGACAGCATGTCAAAAGGATGCAGGGCATGATACAGTTGACTGGGGCTTTTTTCCGGAAGCAGTGAAAGTCAGGCAGATTCATGTTTAAATTAATTACCTTGCCCAGTGACTTTATTGAGTTTAGCCTGATATTTGCCTGATATGCAGCTAGAAATTGAGATAGAACACTAAATGTGGCTAGTATTGATGCACACAATGCATGAGAGATTCAATGGGGATTTCTGGCCCTCGAAACACACTTTCGACAATTTTCTGAACCATCTGACCAATTCGACAACCCCCCCTGTGACGCGTGACAACGAACCAAAATTCGTATTCGACAATCCCGCCTGTGACGCGTGACTGTCGAATTGAATGAAAAAATACAGTACGTCGGAAAGCGGTGCCAACTAAGCATGAACCTGGAGTTTGAGAACCAGTTGTTTAGACAAGAGGGGCACGAATGGGAATTGTCGCAGCAGTTTTTGGCGAGAAGAACCCGTTTTACCCGGATGCTCGCTAACTCGGACGATGGAGGCGCTCTGGAGGTATTCCTGGTCATGAGACATGCCCTGATAGTTTGGAGTACGATACTGGTCCTAGAAAACATCAGCTCATCAGAGGAGTTATATGAGAAAGTCAATGATCATGACGCAGCTCTCGTAGAAGTGGTGAGACGCCAATCAAGAGATTTGATGTCCATCCAGTCCATAGCGTCAAACTTGAAGCGGATGGGTTTCAGCCAGAACCCTCTGTCTCAGCGAAGAGCCAACTTGACGTCTGCTGAAGAGGAGATCACTGATACCAAAGTGCACGCCCCTGCGGGCCTCGTGGTGATAGAAGACGACTCCCCTTCAAATCTCGGGGATGGCACCGAAACGATTTGGCAGGTGTACCAAACTCTAAAGAAACGTCAGCGACCCCCACCGAAAGCAGGGTACCCGTTCCCCAAGAACGATCACGTTACTACCAAAATGGGCAAGGTGCCCTCATCTCCTTGCAAAATGTGCGGTAGCGCGAACCACTGGGATCGAGAGTGCCCTGATTGGAATGCTTACATTGAGAAGCAAAAAAGGGGTGTGCTACTCACGGAGTCGAGTCCAGAAATAGATGAAACGAATATGCTCTATCACAGCACTTACTGTATTCTTCTTGAGAATCACATCGACGAGCATTCTTTTTGAATGCGGCTGTTCTCAGCCTCGTCAGCGAGATCCTCGCTGATGACCCGCGGGAGTCTAAGCCCGACTCGGTTAATAACTTAAAGGCAAATGGAAACCTCGTACCGGACAAATTAACACCAGAAGTGGGTCGCCCCGTCCCTCACGATCCTTCTATCAACGCAGCGCCTAAAAAGCGATACGTATACGCAGCTATGATAGAAGAAGTAGAGGATGAGTACTGGGAGAACGAAGCCAGGATGCCGAAAGCCAAGAGGCATACCTTGGAAGCAGTGGGTGATCCTGAGGATGAGGATAGAGACAGGGAGGCTCTGGAGCCGAGCAACAAAGCAGAGAAGGCAGAGACAGAAGAGGAGAGTGAGCAAGGCAAGGAGGATGCAGCCCTGGACCCCCCTCCAGCGGAGCTGGAACCAGTGGTGCTGTGAGCGAAAAGGTCGCCTAAGCCAGGGGATTCAGCTATAGGGATTTCCATTTTAGCAGTGCGAGGTTGGGTCGAGAGCATGAATGACGCACCGGTCGATTTACGCTTAGATTCTTGCGCCAATATATCTCTTGTGTCTGAAGAATTCTACAACTCGTTGGCAAGGCCCCCGTCCTTTAGGGAAGGCCACCGAACGTCCTTGGCCCAGCTGACAGATTCCGGGACAGTGATCAGAGGTTACACCAAGTTGAGGATCTTCATGATGTTGACAGACGGCGAGCTGCTCCAGACAGAAGCCGAAGTGTATGTGGTCAAAGGGATGTCAGTGCCAATCCTCTTAGGCAAGGATTACCAGCTGAATTTCGAGATGGGAGTAAGTAGAACGTCAAGGAAGGTGCGAGGATCTTATTCCGGAACACACCTTACGAAGTCCAGGCCACGGGAGTTGAGCCTCCAAAAGATTTGGCTCAAGTACACACAATATCGACTGGGCTCACTATTCATGCGGACCGAGTGGTAAAAACCAAGGCTCATCGACGAGCTAAGGCTAGACATTGTCGACGTGTATTGAGGAATGGCAAGGAGGGCAAGATGATCCGGGCATCCGAGGACTACCTGATCAAAGCACACACGTGCAAGGTCGTTTGTGTCGATGGGGATTTCAAGGAAGACCGAGAATGGCTAGTGCAGATGAAGCTACTAGTGAATTTGGAGGGTTCCTTCTTTGGAGTACCAAACACGCTTATTTCAGCGAGACGACCTAGAATATCCGTGAGTAATATGAGTGACCGCCCACGGTACATCAGAAAGGGTGAAATACTCGGAGAACTCACTGATCCCGCGGACTACTTTGACAAGCCAGGCAGTGAGGAGGAGTTGTCGACCTTCAAAGCTAAAACAGCTATGTTCGGCGCAGTCCTAGGTGCTACGTTGGAGAAGGAGAAAGCGTCTGAAGAGGGTGCTTCCGAATCCGGCCTGAAGGCATCGGATCAAGATGTCTGAATTCGGACGAATTTCGGCTCTGGAGTGTCGCCGATGGAAGAAAACTTATTCAAAGGCGTACATATCCACGATCCCTTTGGATACGTTCCCCAAGAATTCACTGGCATAGACCGTAGAAACCCTTTGCAAGAGACTATTTCTGCGGCGGCTTCAGGAGGCAATAAGGAAAGAGACCAAGAGCACCGTGAGGCTGCTCCCTGTACAGACTACGAAAAAGAAACTCTCAATCCCGGAACTGACCTTGGTGTTCAAGAAAACGACGAATCAGAAGACTACAGTCCAAAGACAGCTGCCATGCCTGACACGACCATATATTCATCGGCAACAATGCGCGATTTTCTGGATATTGGATCCCTGCCAGAATGCCTGAAGGAGAGAGCATGGAACATGCTAGAAAGACGAGTTAAAGCCTTCGGATTTGATGGCAGGCTTGGTCACTTGGACGCTACAGCAAGAGTGCACATGAAAGAAGAGCAGGAACCTATAGCTGTCCCGATGTATTTGAGCTCGCCAGAGAAACACATGGATAAATGGTTCGAGCAGGGCGTTATTGAACCTTCGATTAGTCCTTGGAGTGCCCCGGTAGTGATAGCTTACCAAAAAGGAAAGCCTAGATTTGTGTCGACTACCAGAAGCTGAATGCCGTGACCATAGCGGATGAGTTCCCCATCCCCAGACAAGCGGAGACCTCCGACATGAGCGTGATGTCCGCACCGGAGTCCATCTGCCCTCGCACCTCCTCTTGATCCAGCGAACCCACTTTCACCTTGACATGGAGAGCTCGTGCACCGAGAGAGCCAAGCCTGTCTGGTAACTGGCGGCTTTTCCGTGCCTGTAAGACCTTTACGCCAGATTCGAGAGTGTAGGACGGCAAGTCTGCAAAGTGCACCGTACAGCGCTATGTGCCGAAGGATAGGAGGAGGAACGGATTCATGGACAGGGTCTCCTTCTTTTCCTTTCCCTTTCTCCGACTTCTCGTTCCCTTCCTTTGTGAACCGATCTCGACGGTGGCGGTTATGGTTCCATCCGTGGTCTACCAGGTGAGCAGTGTAAGCACCAGTGCGTCGCGCATCAACTAGGAAGATTTTCTTCTTCTCAGGTTCAAGACTCTTAGTGTCACTCAGGTAAACATCCACACCACCCTCGGCTCTGTATTCAGTGACCATAGCTAAGTCCTCCGTGTATTCCTTCATCTCATCTCCAATATCAAAGTCTACGTGGATAAGGTTGGCGCTGCGGAGAGCCTGCCAGCGGCTGCGGTGAGGGCAATCCAAGGCGACGTGTTTTGGGCTGGTGCATATGAAGCATGCACTGTTGGGAGGACGTACGCTCAAAATGGAATCGTTGAAGCTGAATTCGTATCTCTCCACTGTAGCTCCCTTAGGCCACGGAGGCTTAGGACCAGTCGGAATAGTGCGAGGGGGGTCGTTCCTCTTGTCCCCGCTTCCACCTCGACGGTTGTCGCTGCGGCGAGTGTCCGCTGCGTGCGTGTGCCCGTGGCATGAGCGCCCTTCGTCTTCCTCACTATTGGATTCACTCTCGCTGTAGTCTTCATCACGGCGAGAGTGATCCGCAGTGTTCGCGTGACATCGGTAATAGAAGTCAGAGGGCCTGCTGGAGGAGGAGGTGCCTGGTCTCGCAGTGGCTACGGAGTTAACCAAACGTGCGAATTCCCAGTCACCCATCAGAGTCTTGCGCTGGTGCTTGGCTTCCTGCAGGAGAATGGTGGTTTTTGTACAAGTGGATGGATTGATTTTGGAGTTCCACTCGGTTGGCTGAGTGTGTAGTATCCGCGAGACGGCTTTGGGCCCATCTAGAAAGTCCTCAAAGATGAAGCCGTGGTAATTTATACCGCGTTGGAAGAATTCCTTGGGCTTCTCTTTCTCGTGCCCGCGTTGGCGGAACTTCATCTCCTCAAATTCTTGAGTGCGATCTTTGAGCCATTCTGCAGTAAGGAAGTGCTGTCGGAGCCCGTCCAGGAAATGGGCGAAGTCACGAGTATAAAGAGCTCACTCTTCTGGAGGGACCACCAGGACATAGCTCTGCCCATAAATTTTCCACCCGAGGGAACATAGATAGGCAATGCGGACAACGTAAGGGATGATAGTTTCCCCTTCTCTGTCCAATTCAAGAATGAGAGACAAGCTCAGTTTCGGGTTCATCTGCCATAGATCCAGAGTGCCCTCAGGGTGTTCACCCGGTGCAGCTGCTGGACCAAAGCTGCGGCCGCTGCCTCCACTGCTGCCTCCACCGCTGCTGCCACCGCCACCTCCGCTATACCCGCCTCCGTTCCCGCTGCCTCCGTTTCCACCATTCCGTCCACTTCCGTTGCCCCACCCATTACTCCAATAACCGTCTCTGCCAGGCCCGCCACTTCCATTGTCATCTCCGTCGCAGCCTCCTCCGCCATCGCCCACGCCACCGCTTTGAAGCGGATTCCGGTTCGGAGTATTTGCGGTCCCAGCATCTGCGGGACACTGAGCTGGACGAGAGCCTGGCGGGCTCCGAGAGACCGGGATAATTCCAGGGGGGAGTGCAGTCCACATCACCGATGGCCCCCCAGCGACGGAAGTTCAAGACAACACGTTAATTGTATTTTTGATTAGCCCCGCTCCGGGGAGGGAGCTGACGACGGGACCACGTATAGGTCCTATGATGGAATGCGCGAAATGCACGCCTGGCAACGGACCCATGTATCCGCTAGGCCCACTCGGAGCGGCAATCGAAATTGCGCTCATGGGACCTTCCATTTCCCTAATGGTGGGGACTACCGTATGACAGCGGAACTTGTAAGGGCAGGGGTCAGGAGTTTCTACAGTGCTCAGGGAGTTGACCGCGGTTTGATGCGCGTACACATTAATGAGGGAGGCACGTAAGCCGTACTCCTTGCGGGCGAGCATGCAGTAGAGCTCCTGCATGGGGGGAACTCTGCCATATTGTTCGCGGACCTCGGAAATAGTGGAGTCCACTGAGCTGACGTCCTCTGAAGGCTCGTGGCTTGTAAGAGTTCAGCAAATTCCCCAAAGATATGACTGAATGTGTGTATCGGCGTGGGCTAAGCGAACTTGCAGCATGGTGAGGGCGAAACGCGTGTTGGATTCGCTGCAGCTCGTCTCCAACATATAGAGGAAGGCAAACCACGGGTCAAATACGAAGCTAGAGGAGGGCTTCTTTCCCAGGAAGTTGGTGAGGGCTTCTAGGATCTGTTGGACGGCGAAGACGGCATGTGTGACCGTAGTCAGAGCATGGAGGTTCAAGTTGTAGAAGAGGTCCTGGGAGACCGGGTCCTCGGTGATGGCGACTTCAATGGTGCCCGCATCCATCTCCACAATGCTCGTGATCGCCTCCGAGAGCCGAGTCCAGAGGAAGTTACAGAGGGGATGTTGGTAGTGGATGACGGCATCCCGCAAACTCATGGACGCTGCATCATCCTTTCCTGGCACTAGTCCGTCTACGGCTCCGTAGTAGAGTAGCGGATCGTTGTCCTCCTCCTCGGCATCAAAGGAGTGGAACCTGGACACAGATGCGTCCAAGGGCTCGTTATATAGGTCGATAGCTCGGCCCGCAAGGGTGAAGAATTTATCGAATAACTCTTCCTCGCCGTGGGCACGGCGGATCGCAACCGTCACGCTCTCGTTATCCAGGTGGGGAGGAGGGTCTCTCCCGCATTCCAGATTTTCATTCGCTACGGAGGATCTGTGATTGGAGAGTTCCGATTCCTCCGTTGGTGTCTTGGAGGAAGTGAGAGGAGTGCTCGCGAGGGGGCTGCCTCGCAATGCTCCTCCCGACCCAGAGTTCACAGCCTCGATAGGGGGGAAGCTGCGCTCTGCTGAGCGTAGGGAGGGTTCCCCTCATCCGGGATTTCCTCAATGTGGACTTGATTGCGGCCTCCTCCTACCGAGCGGGGCGGGGCCAGCGCTCGAGAAAAGGTAGGGAACGAGGAAGGGATTCGAGGGATGTGCGCTCCAAATGGAGCGAGAGGGGACAGGGGTGCATGAATGTTGTGATGCGAAGAAGAGGCCGTAGGCGTGGAGGCACTGGAGGAGGGGGTGCGCGTAGGGGACTTCGCGCTCGCCCCTCCTCTACTAGCCGTCCAAGGACCGGTTTTTCCTGACCAGAGACTGAAGCAGATCGGATCTGGATAATGCGAGGGGGCAGGGGTTGTGGAGGAATGGCTTTGCTCTTGCCATTGTCTGGTTTCCGGGGTTCCTCAGCACTCGCCATGGTAGTAGTGCCCGTAAAAAGACAGCGAGCCAGCGACGGCTAAGCACTTTTCTCTAGGAAGCGTTCAGCATCCCGGCATTGTGAAACGCGACCCCATAGAGTGAGTGCCCCTCCTGGAATTCAGGGTCAAGGCGGACCCTGGCAAAACCAGACACTCGCCGCTCCATGCGCTACCGCTTGAATGGCATGCTGCATGTTTAATGAGAAGCGAGACCCAGTTGCGTGCCAGGGCCCGAAGAAGCCGCCAGAGGTCCAGAAATCTGATGTTTAGCAGTGTAGGTAGAATAACAATAGAAGTTGAGAAGTAAAGAAATGGCCATGTGCTGTCCGCATCGGTGGTGACGACGGCCACCCTTGCCAGAAGGTAAACTAGGCCCTTTTTAAGTTTTACAGCTCTCCGAATTCATCCCATTGGGGTCGAGGACGGGGGGAGTCGCTGCACATGGACGAGGGTTTGTACGCAGCGGAATACCCGGCCTTCCCTGCTTCAGCCGCGGGGAAGCCCTCGCGGTGGGCTCCATTGTGATGCGGCTCGTATTTGGGGCTTCATGCAGCTGTTGCAGGAGAAGGCCTCCTCGGTGCAAGCCCTTTGAGGCGCACGCGAGAAGGGAGGAAGGAGCGAGGGCCACTGATAAGGCTCTCGCGAGTAAGCTGCATCCCAACTCCGAGGGATCCTGTGACCTGGGATCAGGGCTCTGGTGTCCCTGTAGCTTGGGGAGCAGCTGTATGCTTGCTCAGGCAACCAGGGGGACCGGAGGGAGGAGCCCTCGTATTTGCACGTTCAGGGCATGGGAGCAAGAGATAAGGATTAGGTGATTATCTAATACCATCACATGATAGCTATGTAGTTAAAACAAAAGTACAGTAATTACAAGGCGCTAAATTGGGCGCCTGTCGTGGAATAATAAAACGTAGGTGTCACAGATCATCACACATCCCAGCGCTCTCGGTGCGGACACTGGAAGCACAAGAGCAGTACAGACAATTTCACGAGTGAATTAAGATTAGTTGGAATATAGTCGACCTCGAGTAAAGATTTAATGAAATAACTGAAACCCGTTGCATCCTCTGGAACCAAGGTCTTCACATGCATCACCAATTCCAGAACCCAGAGTTCCTCCTCCCATGACATCCCCGCCATGAAGTTGAGTCCTCAGCCTTTCTTGACGGAGAACTTGAGCATTTGAAGAGCTTCCATCAATCCTGGCGCGATATTGCTGCGTCTGTCAGTCTCGGTTTCGGCGCTCAAGAAAAAGACGTGTTTACACGGAACGGCAGAACCCTGGATCAGAAGGATGTCGAGTGTGAATGCAAAGAGAGTAGGGTATCTGAGCTGGTTTTCCTGCAGTACAAAGTAATCTTTGTGAACAAACGACATGAAAAATTTAGAACATACTTCCCAGTACCGTACAGATCCCAAGTGGTAAGCACCCTCCATGAGGTATCCATCCACCTCCTGTTGCAAGCTCTGGCCGTGCCCCAGACGGTCTGGTGTACCTAACCCCAAGATAGAATCAGCCCAATCGTTGTTTTTTGAAGGTCGCGCAGGGTATTAGCGAGATTTGTACGGTAGTGACGAAGCTGAAACATCTCAGTTAATGAAGTGAAGTTATAACGGAAGAACAAACCTCGTACATGAGAAGGTCTTTAACCGCCTGGGGCGATGTTGTTCGAACCACTTTAATTTAGTTGCAGGGTTCAAAACTTGATATCCAATCAGCAGATGCGGGTGAAACAAAAGAAAAGACTTGAGCTCACTCATGGCAAACGAGTACGCAGGCACATTTTGGACCCGTTCTTGATAAGCCGCAAGTTTGTCAATTCCCTTTTGGATGATGTGTGCTGTCTCGGGGTGCTGGATCTGCTGCCGTTGCCAGATCTTGATCATGGCCTCGAAGGCGGGAAGTGCATCTCCGAGGGTCGGTGTCTTCTCAGCAGATAGTTTTTGTTGAAAGGCGTGAGGTAACTGTTACTGCCAGTTAATAGATGGTACGTACTACGAAGAGAAGGTTGCTTACATCCAGTATCCTCTTGAACACTGCCAGGGCCTCCCATTCCTTCTCTCCGAGCTTGTATTTGTGGAGATCTCAGAAGTCGGGGTCGGACAGAAATTTGTCGATTGCCTGCAGAAGTTTAGACTGAGCTCGGGAAATGAATGTGGCGCGACGAAACATACTGCACAAAGAAGAATTGCCCGGTCCATCATAAGAAGCGTAGACGACCACCGTGTACCAACAACGCGCAGAAGCTGAAGGTCTTTTGTTTCAGAGTATCGAGTATTTGAGTGAAATACTGTCGCTGTAAAGACAATGCGCGGATCTGACCCAATGCAAGTGATATCAGTGATAGGACAAGAGTCGTTGACGAATAAACATACCAGGTTGTGGATGCGAACAGCTTCGTAGCTGTGTGAGGGTCCACAGCATGTTGTTGTCTAACAACAATTAATCAAGTTACTGCGACGACAAGGATAAACTTACTGGCAAAATAGGCACTCCCTCTTGTCTGACCCAGCCTCCTTAGCCTTCTCGAAAAATGTCCAGACATCCTTGGCGGATCCGGATCGGCCACCAGCACCTGCTGGTTTATCGGCGGCAGCCCATGATGGAGGTGCATGGGGTCCAGCCCGAGGTGTTCCACGTTGCCATCGGTGCGATGGGGTTTGCAAGGGAGAGGAGGGACGTTGATTGGGCAAAGGAGTTGAGAAAACTGGTGAAGGGAAAAATTCGCCCTCGTTGTCGTCGTTGGCAGCGAAGCGTACATTCACACGAAGTTGGTTACCAGCTGGCGGACCATCGTCAAAAATATCATGCAGCCGCAGAACGGATGGTGGAGCTGGGATTCCGTGAGTGAGACATAAATCAAGTGATGCATGTGGTGCATCAGGATCTGCAGGAGGACTTTCATGTAGAGCAGCTGCAGGAGATGCTTGTCGGCGCCTCCTTCGTGGAACGCGAGGAGCAGGAGTGGCTGGAGGCGAGGGAGTCTTGTCGACGGGGGCAGGGGGTCTTCGGCTGCACTCACTGCGTGGTGTTTGTGGCAGAGCTATGATAGTCAAATTAGAACAACAAGTGTGTAAATCGTCGTGAAATACTTTGCTCTTTATTTTCTGCGGTGCAGCGTGGATGCATCAAAAGATGGAGAGGATCCGAGGACAAATGGGTTCCGGAGCGCAACAGTCATGTTATACCTGAAATGTCATTAGAAGCTCCAGGTCGCCTAACGACACATAAAGCCTAAAAAATGCTGAAAAGATGAGCCAACATTACATCAAAAAAGGACGACCCAGGAATAGCAAGCCCGATACTCATTGGGACCGGCACACATCCCGTCCTTGCGAGGTGATCCTCAAGGTGCGCCACAAGTCCGCATCGCTCACCAGAACGCCTCAAGATCATTTCCATTGTTGTAAAAAATAGTGAAGTGACGGTCATCATTGCCAAGGGTCAGATGTGAAATGTACAGGCCCTATCCGACGCCGTAGTTCATCCATGAGAGTGTCATTACTCAAGGTGTTGTCCATAGTAACTGTTTTTATCTGGGCATAGTGTCAGGCTCTGGAAATTATGAACAAAAATAATTGTGGATCAAAATCCAAATATTCTGAGGCTGCACACTGTTTGCAGTGTCGAAGACATTGTTGAGCAGAGCTATGTTGTACAATACAATCAACAGGATGAATACAATGAAATAAGTGAGACTACCTGCATCTTCTTCATCGACAGGGTGGGTGGGCGGAATGTTGGGTGCGTCGGTGTGCTCTGGCTCGAGAGCAGGAAGAGCCAGAACAGCATTTTCCTCTGCTAAAACTGGAGGTTTGGCCTGGGAAGATGCCGCTGTGGAAGGATGTGAGAACCGACACACCAAGACGGCAAGAACTACCTTCGGGTTACAGCTCGGAGGCATCAAAAGGTCGGGGAAATTGGACAAAGGACGACTCGCGACAGCATGATATATCCTGAAAATAGTATGGATAACAAAGTTTACCAGTGCCGCATATCCCGTAGAAACCGTGCAACTCTAAATGCTACGGAAAGGAGAAAATATTCCATCAATAAGTGTCTCTGTGATGGTAAATGCAGCACCTTTACGGGAATCTATTGACCCATCAGTTCATCAAACGATAGCAGGACATGAGAAAACACGTCCCCTTGGTCAAAGGATCGTTGAGGCACCAGGAGTCATTGAGACAAAGACCGCCAGCCCGGCACTGTTGACCTGCAATAATGGTGGCATTGTGGAGAAGGCTGGTATTCAGTTCATTGATGATGTGGAACGCATGTGCAACACCGAAGAGTGGAGGGAGCCTCCAGATAGCGCGCAGAACAGAGCATACAGGCAGCCTGTCAAATCCTGTCATGAGCCGATCTAAGCCACGGCTTAGCCGTCAAAAAGCCACAGCCGAGCCGCTGGAGCCGCCTATCGATCGGCTGACCGCGGTTGGCTTATTTTGGCTCGGCTCAAACGGCTAGCCGAGCTAAGCTGAGCTGTGGCAACACTAAGATTCAAACCCAAACATGTCCAAATTGCTCACTGCAGCTCAGTGTTAACTCACTTGACTTACTTGAATCTTGGGTGTGCATAAGTCCAACACCCTGCATCATGCCACTCTGCCCCCACTGAGTCTTATACACTCTGATCTCACCTGCTACTCTATCATACCCCGGCTGGTTGACTCGGAGTACGGTCCAGTGCATGTGAAAAACGGCAGCAGAGTTGCTGCAGGAACATGAGAAATCACAGTGGAATCAGATTTCGGCAGGATAAGGCCGGGATACACAGGAGGATGAATGAGAGGATAGCCCAGAAAAGGAACGAGGAAAACAGGATATGCTTCGGGGGAAGTTTCAGGAAATTCACGCTCAATGCAGAGATGATGCCACCAAAAGATGTTTACTTCATGCTGAAGGCAAATGTGATTTCCAAGGACCAGATCTTGTGTGTAGTGATCCTCAGCTCGAGCTGCGCAGCTCTGGCAGAGGTGGATACGCTTCGGGGGAAGCTTTGGGAAATCCCAATTGGTGATCTCCCAAACAAAGAGATGATGGCACCAAGAGATGTTTGCTTCATGTCGGGGACAAGTGTGATTTTCAGGCACCAGATGCTGTGTGTAGTGATCCTCAACTTGAGCCGTGCAGCTCAGGCAGCCACAGATACACTTTGGGAGAAGTTTTAGTAAATTCACACTCAATGCAGAGATGATGGCACCATGAGATGTTTACTTCATGTTGAAGGCAAATGTGATTTCTAAGGACCAGATGCTGTGTGTAGTGATCCTCAGCTCGAGCCGCGCAGCTCTGGCAGCCGTGGATACGCTTCGGGCAAAGTTTTGGGAAATCCCAATTGGTGATCTCACCTCGAACAAAGAGACAATGGCACCAAGAGATGTTTCCTTCATGCCACAGACAAATGTGATGTTCAAAGACCAGATCCTGTGTTCAATGATCTTCACCTTGAGCCACAGAGCTCTGGCAGCTGTGGATATCCCAGGAATGCTGTGCTGATGAGCATGCACAGATTGCTCTCCACTGATCATCTGCCAGCCATTTTGTTTCTGCAGATTGTGTTCCAAATGTTGTGAAAATGAATGCTGGTACCTACTCCCACAAATTGGGAACTGGTTGAAGAAAAATGGTGAAGCCAGAGGCACATACTGTCTCACAATTGAATTGATTTTAACTGAGACCCCCCTTATCTTTGTCTCCTTGTGAGGATTATGTCTCTGCAATTTGTCATACTCTGTGAAGACAACGGACTTCAGTTTACATGCCCTGGGTGCTCAAACGAACATTTGAGAAATGACATATCCAACAGGTGTGCATCTGAATGTGCCACCCCAATAAGCTTAGTCTACTGTCGAATGTGGTCCATGTTGGCTGGTGTGAATTGGCCGAAACGGCCCCAGAAGCATATCTGTGCATGTCAAAGATTCGTGGCTGGTGCTGAGGATCACTGGAGCGTGATTCTGGATAGTCAGACTTGGAATCTTCCTGCAGCATCAATAAAAGATGGTTCAGCGTTGTGATTTCTGCATCTGGTGTGAATTGGCCGAAACAGCCCATGAAGCATATCTGTGCATAGCGCTGTGCTAGGAATTAAATAGCACATGCTATGCTATGCTAGAAATACAGAACCCCAGAGGTCCATAGCTAGCATGTGTTAATAGCAGCTTTATAGCATCTCTGCTAGTAACAGCTATTTGAAGCTATAAATCAATAAATAGCATGCTACATATGCTATCCCTGCTAGAATATGCCCTAATATATGTTTTGGGTGAGCGAGGGAGGTGCGAAGCGCCGAGCGAGCCTATAGCAGTGAGTTGCCAGAGAGATTGAGAAGCGGGGCCACAATATGCCCTAATATATGTTTTGCACTCAGCATGGTGCCTGGGGTGTGTCGGCAGCCTCGTACGCACTTGGACGCAGGGCTCTGGCATATTTGAGACATGTTAAAGAAAGCTCGAAAATATTTGATTTCTGATAAAAAGACCACCGGTTAAGTGATCCCAGTGAAACGGTGTTTACTTCGACTTTGCAGGTCCCTTTAGTTTTTACGTTTAGCTCAGTCTCCGTGAAATAGGCCCTGGAGTAGGCTACTGCCTCTTGAATTTATAGCAATAAATAGCAGACCTTTTTGGAGGCTCCCAGCTAGAAATGTTATTAGCACGTTAATAGCATGCTATTTATTGCTATGTTATTAACATATCAATTCCTAGCACAGCACTATAGACTGTGCATGTAAAAGATTTGCGGCTGGTGGTGAAGATCACTGGAGCAGTAATCTGGCTGCTGAGACTTGGAATCATCCTCCAGCATCGGTGAAAGATGCTTCAGCATTGTGATTTCTGCATCAACTTGCCAAAACAGCCCCCGAAGCATATCTGTCCATGTCAAGGATTTGCGGCTGGTGCTGAAGATCACTGGAGCATGAATCTGGATACTCTGACTTGGAATCCTCCTCCAGCATCAGTGAAAGATGCTTCAGCATTGTGATTTCTGCATCTGGTGTGAATTGGCTGAAACGGCCCCAGAAGCATATCTGTGCATGTCAAAGATTCGCGGCTGGTGCTGAAGATCACTGCAACCTGAATCTGGATGGTCAGAGTTGGAATTGTCCTCTGGCATCAAAGAAATAAGGTTCAGCGTTGTGATCTCTGCATCTACTTGCCGAAACAGCCCCCAAAGCATGTCTGTGCATGTCAAAGATTTGCGGCTGGTGCTGAGGATCACTGGAGCATGAATCTGGATGCTCCGAATTGGGTGATTTCTGCATCTACATACCACTTCGGCCAATTCACAGAAATCATAACACTGAAGGATATTTCACTGCTGTGGGAGGAACATTCCAAGTCTGGGCTGCTCAAGTGATCTTCAGCACCGGCCACAAATCCTTGGCATGCACAGACATGCTTCGGGGGCTGCCAATTCACAGCAAATGCACAAATCACAGAATGATCTTATTCCGTTGTCCTCTGTGATCCAGTAATACACATCGGTTACCTGTTCCCATCGGAAATTTTGAATATTCCTTGCACAGAACATTTAAAATAAAATTTCCAAATCCTCTATCATGCAATCAAGAAACCCATGTCAAAGTCTCGCTGAAGGCACTCTAAACATACTCTGTGATATGGTCACACTATCCTGGGTCTATTTATTCTGAAGACACTTTAAATATCTCTTTGATGTCTGTGTTCCATACATGCTCCATATTCTTGAAAGATTCTCAACAGACATCCTAGACCCACACAGAACTCATTTAAAAAAAGATTTTCAGAGTTTTCAAATGTTCTGGGGGAAACCATTCAGAAATCATTTAAAATCCCTTCACTGTGTTCTTTGCATATCATCCCTCTTCACACCCACAATACAGCAGAGATACATTGTAAAGAATATCCAAAACACACTGGACACACATTTTGAATGCCTTCTGCATTTTCTGGGGCCAAACATACAGAAGATACTTTAAAAGTCTTTAGAATAACTTTCCAAATATGTGTTGTGTTTTCCGCTGCCATAAGGTCTGAAGACATGGGAAACACATCCTGAAAGATATTTGAAACACAGCTGAAATTCATTTTAAATATCTTCATCGTGTTCTTCGCCCAGACATTTTGATGTCTAGCTAAAGATATTCTGAAAACACCCATGCGTTAGGTGAAACAACCTTGAAACATAGGTGGTACACATTTTAAAAAACTTCCAGATTATCCAGGCAGATACATTGAAAAAACATTTTAAACATCTTTTGCATGTTCTTTGCCCAGATATCTGGGATTAATCTATTTAACAACCCCCGGGTTGTTGGTAGTCTTGTGTTTACCGCAGGGGTCCGATCGACTAGCTCCGTTATTACGCAATCTCGGAGTTTGAATTCAAGTCGCGTACACTTTTTCATACAGAACTGCCTGTTCCATGATATTTTGACATAAAATGGGTTGCCTGAGCTGTGCCTCAATTTCTGTCTCCTCAGAATTCAAAAATGTGGCTTATAATCCGTTGTGCAAAAAGCGCGACTCAGTCACGTGTTATTTCGACGTCCATTCCGAAAATACTCAAAAATTCCTCAAAATGGACGGTGAAAATTGGCAAATTTATATATGAGGTATCTAAGCGCAATTTATGAAGGTTTCAGGTCAAGGGAGGGATAGAAGGTCCCAAATACCAGCGTTCGAGCATTTACCCACTAATATTCAAACTCCGCGATTGTGTAATAACGCCACTAGTCGATCGGACCCCTGTGGTAAACAACAGACTTCAACAAGCGAGGCACGAGCTCATTTGTTGAAGCGTCTGTCCACGAGAGACTAGGTTGTTGGATCAATTTTCTATTTAACAACCCGGCTTGTTGGACCTTTCAGCTTACTTTCGGGTCAATTTGAGGTGAGCTGGCTTGTCCTCCACCGCTCCCGAGTCCCATGCTTTCTTTCGGCATACCGGTCGATCCAAATAAAGGTTGATTGGCTTACTAAGCGATTCGACGACTCGTTATCTCTTACGCATCACGATCCTCAACGACTTTGGCAAGGACCACACGACATCCTTCGATCCCACAGAGTGTTCGGATGGGTACACCGTCTGCGTGTTCGGAAGGGGCTTATTTTCATCGTCTTGCGAGATGGCACTCAGGGATATCTCCAGTCTCGCTCTTCTTATGCTACGTGGTGAAACCGCACCGAGCGTGCTCCGCATTCGGGCTGTGATCCTCAGTGCGTTCCGTCAAGCCTACGCTGTGAACAGCATCATGGAGGTTACTTCCCCATGTCTTGTGCAGGCCCAGGTTGAGAGCATAACGCTCTTCAAGCTGGACTATTATGGTCAACCCGTGCTCCTCACGCAAAGCTCGCAGCTATATCTAGAAACTTGTCTAACCAGTCTTGGCGACGTGTTCTGCGTCCAAGGGAGCTTCCAAGCCAAAAACAGGTCAGTGTTACGCTCAACTCAAATATAGCTATCAAACTTAATGTCTCCTAGCCACACCCGGCGTCATTTGAGCGAACACACACATCTGGAGGCAGAACTCGCGTTCACCGACTTCAACGATCTGATGCAGGCCCGGTCAGGCGAGGCCTTGAGCCTCTGCTTTGACGTTGATTTATTTCTGATCACCACATCTATTAGAATTTTTGTATCCTCATTATTATGGCTCCGGGTGTATCTATCTATTCAAGCTGATGTACCACGCTGGCGATGCAGCGCCAAGTATTTGGCGACCTGTTTTTTTCCTGCAACGTCCGAGACTGGATATCTTTCACAAGGACCCAGAGAAAATTGCCCGACCCGGCGCCGGGCGTTGTTTTGACGTTCCGTGTCGTTCAGCGGGACGTATGCTAATCCCATCCACAACATAAACTTTCACAGGAGATTCTCGGCGGGTGTAATAATGGGCAATGCACCAGACAGACAACAGCAGGGGTCGAATCAGGCAAAAATTCGCACAATTGAGTGCATTCGAGTCTAAGTACGATGTGCAATTTGTAAGTAAGGTATATGAAGCATTCAATCTTGCGACCACTTCGGACAGCTCGTTCTGTTGTGTCCCGGATGATGGCAAAGAGAGCAGTTGTTTTGCCGCTTTGCCGTCTCTTTTGCTGCCGTCGATATCGTTGAGGCTTGGTACTGCGGCCTTTGCTGGTTTCGTGCACCTCCACCTCGTGCCCTGCCTTCGGTACCACCCGTCAAGCGCTCCGTCCGAGGTCTACCTTTACCTAGCAGAATCCGCGGATCCTGGATTTCTTCTCGACGCGATTCATCCTCTTCATCCCGCCTGATCCGAGTCTAACATCAGTACATGGTTGCCACCGTCTCGTCAGGACACGTACTGGATCTGAGCAATAGCCTTCTGCAGCCGTTCCAGTTGCTCTTGTGTTTGGATTCCGTTCATCAACGGCCGGATTTCTGCTTGGATGCTGTGGTATACCTCGCATTGGGGGATGGTTTGTGTGGATCGAACTGTTTTAGCAGGTGCTGTTTGCGATGCATTGGACGCGGCTGAGAATGGATTGGAGATAGATGTGTTTGGAAGACTCTGGGCCAAGGGGCTTCGAAGATAAGAAATTTCTTTATATGGTAAGGGAGGGAGGGGTCCCCCTGGCCGCTGAAGAAAAAAAATCCATACCTGTTTTTGAAAAGTTCTTCTAGCAGGTTGAAATGCACAGAAAAACACTTAGAAAAAAAAAATAGAAATAATCAGCCACCAAACCTCATTAAAATTAGCCCAATAAGTCCCTCTAATTGAGCTCAGACCTTGTTCATCTGTATTCCTTGCGTATCTGAGCCCGTTTGCATGGTATTTGAAAGTGCGAGTTGAATGATGTCGCATCAGAATGATCACGTGGTCACGTCAGCCACCCTGTCGAGTTTGCACAAGATTTAGTCTAGAAATACCTGGAAGTACTTGGTATCTAGCTGGAATATGTATGGGCATAGTATCTGTAGCTCTATGTGATGTTGGACGAGTTGGGAGCGGTTTTTAAAATTTACCTTTCCCCAAAAGGGAATTTGATGGCACGTGCTTGATTACGTTAGGGAGGGAGGGGTCCCGCCGACCTCTGAAAAGAAAAATGGAAGGTATGCTGAGATTTTCTTATCTTCGAAGCCCCTTGGGCGGTGAATTTAATATTCCGGGACTGTTTTCCTTGGAATGTGACAGCTGGGATATCCTTCACGTTGGCGCCGGGGTCCTGGTACCATCTTGTTTGCAATGAATTTCAGAGATATTTTCCGAAGTATAAATTATAAATTACTGACCTTGCACGTATAAGGGAGACGTGGAATGGGAGGCCGTCCATTTTGGTCCAAGCTAGGAAGAAATGGGAGTAGACGATCCCCAGATTTTTTCCCACACAACAATCACAGATGTAGCGACCATCGGGGAATATGGCGATCACATGCACCATTCCAGAGGTTTTGTGGGTAACACGGACGAGATAGGTAGGAACCGAGCCTTGGTCCCGCATCTGACGAAGCAACCGTCGAGTGGACATGTAAGCTGCATCATTGTCGTGAGCGTTGAACATTCCCTAGGTGATACATGCATTTAATAACCGTAAAAGCTCAGAAATCAAGGCTTACATTTCCCTGTGCCACTGTATCACCAATATATCTTGAGCTCGAACGTCGTATTCAGACTGTAGAATTGAATTAGACTAGCCGTAGAAACCTAATAAGCGTTACACACCCAAGTTCCAGTGCCGTCCGGCAATTGCCAAAGGCCGATGTCGTAGAAGAGGCTTTTTGCCATCTGCTCATAGCATTTATTGAGTGCATAGGGACCTACTACGTCACGAAGAATTGCAAGAGGCGCATTGAATAAGGCTTCCAGCTGTGTATCGTGTTGACGACGCGATGACTGAAGACGAATGCTTTAGCACCATAAAACAAACTGAAGATATCAAAGAAACGTACATCTCGGACCCGGATTTGACTATGGGTTTCTTGGGTTTTCCTTCTCTCGTTGAGGGCGAGGAAAGCTTGATACAGCGAGACATTCGGACCACCCAGACTTTTATTAACAGAATTCTCGCTCTCAGCTCTCCCGCTTGTTCTGATTCCAGCCGTAAATGTATTCCCAACCCAGGCGTAGGCCCATCGGTCACGCTGTGAATGCAGCTCCTCGAGGTAGCGGCGAGCACTGACATATCGGGCAACCATGAGGCCCCAAAGCCGTTCGAAGTCCTCCGGCGACACTGCGTAATATGCTGCCCAGAAGTCCCGATTAAAGTTGACCCAGTCTTCGCCCATGGAAATGCGAAGCTTTTGGTCGATGTTCGTTGTGAGATGGCTGAGGCAATAGATGTGGGACGTGAAGGGTAGTGTTGTAGCAGCGCTGGATATCAGTGCGGGTGCACGATCGGAAGCCAGGACTTCCGGATGAATGTCATCCGTACCAGAAAGATGAGCTTGGAAGACCCAAGAGTGCGTCTCGGCATCTTCCTTTTGATGGAATGCATACCATATATTTCGCGACTTGCCATGATTGTCGACAGCGATGCCTACATTGAGCGGAAGTTGGTTACGGTTACGATTGTAAGTGTTGTCATTCACCAAGATATCCGCAAAGCGCCGCGCAACAAGAGCTTGACCTGGTGACTGCCACCAGATAGCCTTCAGCATCTGGGCGTCATCGAGGCGCACACGGTAGTTCCACCCGGGTTCCTCCTGATTCAATTTCTTCAAAGCTTGTAAAATTGCGGCAGCATCTCCACCGAGTGCCGTGACTTTGTCCCGAGCATCGCGGCGAGCATCATTGAGGATGTTGGAAACCTGTCGATCTTCGAGATCGCGCCCGTCTGGGAAGTGGGATTTCAAGATTTTGGCGATATGTCCTCGAGAGGACTGGTGGGCGAATTTTTCAACGACGTCCCGGTGAGCCTGGGTAGATGGGCGACTCGCCAACCCGCCTTCTGCAATCAAACGATCATGGTTGTGCTTCAAGTCGACAGTTGTGAGTCTCCACAGTCCCGGCTCGGCCGAGCGATTGATATTGATGTGGGCATAACACTCGGTCCGGACACTTTTTCCGTTCCGGTGATCAGAGGGGTCGAGATGGAGAAGGTGTTTAGAAGGTCCCGCAGCTCTGTAGTGATTGCATCGTACAGTCCTTTTCTTCAGGATACCGTTTTTGTCATTCACGAGCTGTGAAAGTGCCCACTTGTAGCCGCGTTGCTCCTGATGATAGAATATCGCATCTATAGTGGTGTCCACGGTCTCGTAGCATGCTCCTTCCACTATAGCTCCTGGAGCTGCCACGACCGATCGGCGAGAGCCCAGTGTTTCTTTTTTCGGCTCTGATTTCGCTTTGGATCGTGGCGGTGAGCACAGATCAATGACGGAGTTTTCGTGCTTTATTCTGGGGGAATTCGGAACATGCTTCCGTTTGACACTTGGCCGCAACGGGCTGAGGCTGAGGTCGATCAGCTCCGTCTTCAGCAACACTTTGCGTAGCGGTGTGCAAAGATTGATAACAGACTGTGCATGATTGGACGGGGTCTGAGGGCGGCTGGATGCGGAGAGTTGTATGGTGGGAACCAGTGGAGTGAATTGGACAACGGATCGACTGTCGAAGATCGCCGTTGCTGCCTGATGATCAACGTTGATTGTCCCATTGAGGCCCAGCTCTTGGAGTTCAGAAACGGGAAGCAGACGTCCTGGGCGGAGGTGAATAGGAGAGCCAAGTTGCCGAGGCGCTAAGATCGCAACCGCAACGAGATTGATTATGGGTTGCAGAATCATTTGCATATGCCAGGAATATATGGGATGGTCAAACTGCGCCATTGTCAGTCTATGAAAAGGACCAAATAGAAACACACATACAGTGGGCACTGTCATATTAAAGTCCGTGAAACCCTCTGCAACATTGAGGCTCCGACTGATCTCCGACCCAGCGCTCTTCATGATAGATTGACAAGGTAATAGCCATAAGTCTTCGGCCTGGGATAGATCAGTTAGTTGGGATATATAAAAGGGTGAAATTCACGTACTGTGCTTGCTTCCTGAGTCACGAGATGGTACAATACAATATCTCGCAGAGCCCTGTTCCGAAACTGGGTGGATCTCTCTGGAACCCATTGTGGGATATTGGGATCTGCGCGAGACTCCACGAAATTATGTGCAGCTATGAAACAACTGCCGCCACCCGCATCTGCCCTCTGTCTCGATATTTGACCTGGGATGATTTCTGAGGATGGAAAAGCAATGGTGGTCGATGGAATGCCCGAGAATACCCATTGTATGATGGGGAGAACATCAGAGGGTGGTGGAAGATGCATTGAATCGCCATGTTCAAGAGGAATTATAGACGAGTGGACGTATCCAGCGTAATTGCTGAACCTTTAGGTTTGGCTACCCTGGGGAACTTAGGTTTCGATCACGATCTATTTTCCTAACATGCACAAGTAAGGAATGCGTCATACAAATTTGGTCATCATGCTAAACAGTATTAGTTTTTGGTGTTGCGACGTGGAATTTCTGATGTGCAGTGCCATGCCGCCTTTTTCTTACCAAATGCCAGCATCGCAGTTCACATAAGTTACTACTGCTACCAAAACGCTACTGGCTTTTCGTTCTGATGTGTCATTTTCTTTTTGAGTTCGTCCGACCACATCGGACTCGGAATATTTTGTCTCCGAAATCAATCAGTTGACATGAAAAACCCAGTGGAGTCGAAGGGTCTAATTTTATTTTATTTTATTGGAGTGTTTGAGATAATACAACTCAGTCTGCAAAGCATTCCAAGCGTATCTGCTGGTAGAACTGATTTTTCAGTATAGCCAGGAAGTTGTCCAGGAGGAAATGCCGTTACACACAAAATGTTCGTGTGGGACTCTGACCATTCATTATCATCCTACTCCATTTTTTCGAGTGATGGGCCATATACCCACTAAAACCCCCCTTTGAGTTTATCCAGTCATCCGGCAGGGAATCCTCATTGAGCAGTGTACCGCTCCAGGTATTTAGTACGAGTTCTTTTTTAATGGCAAGAGTGCCAAATCGGCCTCTGTGTGTGATCAACTGATCTTGCCTCGAAGGGTCTAATTTTGACGTTGTGATGGCACCTCCAAGCAGGTACGAATTTATTAACATTGATTAAGTACAAAGCAATCTACTAATCTGCTGTTAGTTGACAATGCACCAGCGCCACCGATAGGCAAAGACTCATGTTTCCTTTTCTACTGCCCCGCGCAAAGATGACGCACCGAATCACCGAATTGTGGTTCGTGTTGAAGGTTCCCGGCTGTCCCTCGGTCTTCCAAGATGATGTTCCGTTCGTATCGTATGCGTGCATCGCATCCAAGTCGCGTCTACTTGTAACTTGATAGCACCGCCATGTCATGTGCACTGCCTGCACGAGCCGAAACCCTAACTCTTGTAGACTCTAGATCATGTAGTAGTGGACATAGACAATCTCTTGTTTTGAATTGAGTGTGCCGAGGAAGTTGGTAGAGGCGACTCAGGCGAGTACAAGGAAGATACATCGCGGCAGCAGAGTCGGAGGGAGAGTGCCGTCACGCACATGCATCACGGCAAGTCATCACGAGCTGTGTTGTCACCCGGTCTGGAATACCCGGAATACCTCCTGCCCGGTGAGGGTGGTCTGAATGAAGGTAACTGCACTTTTTTGCAGGAGAAGTTATTGAACGGTTGAAGCCGAACATTTGAAAAATCAGAAAATGTTACCCGACGCTCCATTTGCTCCGGCTCGATCTGACTATTTGGAATCGTAGAAAGTCCCTCTTCAACTTGAACCTAAAGGTTCAGCGCCCGCCTCGAAGAGGCCCAATCCTCAGTCATGGTCGTGTGTCCAAACGTTATACCCGACATGTTCAACATCGCCGGTGCGGAGGCGGTCCCGAATTTGAATCAGATTAAAACTGAACTCGTTCCCAGGATGAAGAACTCGGGCGTCATTGAAGAAGGACGTCGGAAGGAACAAAAAAGGAGGGTCGGAGTCGTTGGCTCTGAAGGAGGCGAGTCGGAGATATGTCAGCTTGCTCATTGAGTCGCCAATGTCGTCCTCGACCCAATTCTCCTCCAAGAGACATGACAGCTTGTACAACGGGTATTGTGCGACTTGGAAACCTCGGATATGCTCGTGGATACGAGTGGTACCGAAGGCTTCAATCCTGTCAGGTTGAAGAATGTTCGAGCTGCGCAGGTGGGCGATAAGAGCTGAAGCATGGTTGATATGCGGGACATTGTTGCAAATGTTGATGAAAAGTCGTAGCTGTAGAGAACCATGGTTAGCGATGTGCAATAAAAATAAAAAGGTGAATTCATAACTTAGAAAAATGGTATCGAACGGTACAAGTTGGCATATGGGGCCTGAAACGCAATGTCAGCCATACAGAGCGGGCATCTTGCTCATTGTAGGCCGACTCTATGATCTGGGTTATCTTCAATAGGTCGTTGAGATGCGGAATTTCCTCTCCGTCTGCGACCATGGTCTCGCCCTCGGATGTTGGTACTCCAGCATCGAAATGAAAGGAAACCAAATGGTCAATCGGAAGAATGCGGGGGACTCGTTGTTCTGATGTCGCAACGACCGTGTCCATGATGTCAGCACAGTCGTTGAAGGTAAGTGAGTCGAAATAATGGAGGGAAAACTTGGTTGAATAGCTTGGAGTCGAATAAAGGCCAAACGATACAGACATGGGGAGAGGCAAGGATACTCTCGCAGATATCAGGGTCGTATACAAAAAAAGATTTTACGTCTGGCATGGTACAGGCCTAAAACGGACTAGAACAAGGTTTGCGATCGGTACAGGATTGAGGAGCTGGCTCCAGAGTTCTGGTGCTGGATTGTCGCATCTAGCTAGCAGTATGGTTATAAAGACGCAGCTACCGTGCAAAAAACGCTTTGAGGACGTGTCGGAGGGAGAGGCCTTGGTCGGAGCCGAATACTACAGCGTTTGCAGAAAACCTTGGCTGCACCATTTCTCGTTTTTTTTTTGAGAAAATTATGTAAACACCACATGTTTGTTCTATATATACATCACACACCAAAGGTTTTCGTCTCCAACTCCAATCCAACTCATTCAAAAATGTTGAAGGAGACGCAGGCATCGGAGTAATCTGGTAGCCCGTAGGCAGGTCGTCAAAATTGTACTGAGGCAGGAAATAGTGCGACTACAACGAATGAGAACAAGGGAAAATTCGGTTAGCGCTGTCTAACGTGTGATATTTACATAATTTTTCTTGAAAAAAATGAAAAGTGGCGCAGCCAAGGTTTTCTGCAAACACTGTAAGAAAATGGCTTTATAATTCAGGTGTGCGCACAATTGTCTTCAAACAGGTCTGAGAGCTTCATAGAACGGCACAGTGAGACCTATGGTAAGACCCAGCGCATTGCACTCAGCCCTGGTGAAAAGAAGGAAGCGGCCAACCCGCATGTAGTCCACGTGATCTGAAGGTCTTCTGGTGGCTGTGTTAGGCGCGTAGCGGAGGAATGAACCGGTTCAGTTTTCCAGGCTTACGTACATGGGGTTGTTAGATAGAACACTTCTATTTAGCAACCCTCCAGCAACCCGGGTTGTTCTTAACAAGGGGGGTTGTCAAATAGATTAATCCCAGATATCTGTAATGCTTGGGCGAAGATATTCCAAAAGCCAGGCGAAACAACCCCCGAACGACCCCAGGATCTTCCTCCCACTGTTATTATGAAAATATTTTACAGGGTTTTGCATAAGTCCGTGAAACATGGATTTTTTTGTGCAGTGTCACGTGCACTATGCCGAGTGCTGCCGAGGCGTTCGGGTGTCTCAAACTTCATTTTTGTGTGCAATCTGCATGTTTACAATGTCAAATGCTAGTTTAGAGCTCCTTCAGGCATCCCAATCCAATGTGCGTCCAGTATTCGACCCAATTCCACTCCGGCTGCTCCGGCATTGGTCGGCATCACGATCAAAAGCTGCACGTGACAGCGCGCAAAAAATTCGTGTTTCACGGACTTATGCAAAAGGCTGTAAATATCTTTTCAATGTTCCATGCACAGAAATCCAAAAGTTATTGAAAATGTTTTCTACATATTTTCACAATGTTTTGGCTCGGATCTCACACCCAAGAAAGAAAAATCTCGACCTAGGTCAAAAGTTAAGCTGAATTTATAACAATCAGTACACAAACCATTTTTTTTTGAAAGCACAAAAATATGTTGTACCTAAATTGGAACGGAAAGAACTGCAATCAGCGGCTCTTTCAAAACTTGAAGCTTGAGTCATTGTCAGTAAGATATGAAAGCCTCACTGCAAGGAGTTCTTTCAGTTGTGCTTCCTAACCATACTGAAAGAAGAACTTTCAGTCTAACAATCCAAAATTTCCTTTGTTCTAACAAAGAGATTTTTTATTGTTACCCTGAAAGTCCTTTCAGGAATGCCTGAAAGCGCTGCTAAATGAACTTCTTTTGGTGTGGCTTTCATAACTCACTGACAATGAATAAATCTCTGCCTTTTGAAAGAGCTGCTGATTGCAGCTCTTTCCGTTTCAGTTTCCGCATCAAATGAAAGACCAAATTTCTACAAGTTCAGATTTGCTCGCTTATTGGCACACTTTCAGTTTACATCTTGACCTAGGTCGAGATATATCCTTATATGGTGTGTCTTTAGGTTATCCTCCTTGTGCGATCGAGTTTCTCAGCCTGGAGGAGGATTAATCTCTCAGTTTACTTATTAAGAAGTTTTCGAGTCTATGATGCGCAGCTTTGGAAATCATCAAATCGCTATCTGTTGGGGGCAACTTGCAAGCCGGGTCAAAAAATAAAATAAAATAAAAACAAACGAGCGGTATGTATGCTGTTAAACGCTAAACCGTACCAGAATTCCAGAGCATTACTGTATTTGAAGCATCCGGCGCAAGAGGTGAGCGATCATTCCGATCTTAACACAGACCTCTCTGACAACCCCCCCAAATCAGGAAGTCCGAGATCACCGACCGACTTTCCTCGGTCTTGATCCTGGACTTTTGATTTCGACTCAAAGACACCCTCAAATCCTCTTGAGATTTCTCCTACCCCCCATTTGTATACATTATCTACCCCTCTATGTACATGAAATAATTTATTTCGCTTTGTGTGCAGTGCAATAGAATTTACAACCCATTTCAGCAAAGTTCGGCAAGACTTTCGGCGGGTGATGGTGATGTCATGGAACTAACATAAGCTCGGTCGAAAACCCAAAGCAGACATGAATCAACTCCAGATGATCGAAATTGCCATATCGGCTGCTTACATACCCCCCCCCCCCCCTTGACAGGTGATGGCGACAAACCGAGGTCTATGTCAGCGACTTTACTATCGCTCACCTCTTGATCCAGCGGCCTGCCACAGCACCATCAGCCGCCATCAGATGGGGCGGAAGTATGTTGCCAACACATTACTTACACGCTACGCATATGGCATCAACTGGAGTCCGAGGCGAACCAGGGCGAACCCCATTGCTTTCCTTGGGAATCATCGATCATCTTCCGCTTCACCAGGCCAGGCTTTCTTGTGTTGTTTTGTGGGCCGAAATCACCCCGAAATAGGCTAGCGAAATCTCCGGTGGTGACGTTCAAGGACAAGATGTTGTTGGTATGATACCCGATGCCGAATCACAATGAGGCATTAGGAGTTTGGGCGCAGACCTGCGCTGATAGTAAGGTCCGGGCCCGCAATCTAGGAGAGTATCTACAGGTTACGCACGCCTCCAACTGTATCAAGCATGGTACTCACCTTCTTCCTCGTGTGTACACGCGCAGAATTCTTGGCGCATTTTACCCGGCATCCTCTTCGCCGAGTATACCACTTATACCTCCTCTCCTTCTCCTTCTCCAACGACCTGCACCATACTCATCTTAATTTTTATTTTCAAAACGTCATCTTGAACGATGGGTAAGTAGGTGCTACTGGTAGCATTGCAGTCATCCAGTTTCCATCTCCAACTTGAAGTCTCCTCCTCAACCGGGAGCGCGCGGTCATGTGAAATACACATGCAAATGTTGTACTTGGTTTGATGAGAAAAAGACTTGGTGTTTGGTTTCAATACAACCATATAGTTCTTGCACGTGGAGTCGCATCAGGAAAATCCAAAGTTGCCCCATAGCACCACATAGCGCACCAGAACCCTATATAGTGGCCATAGCTGATATAGCAAACTGACCAACCTCAGAGAAACGTGGGACCCTGGACTGAACTTCATAGCCCACCATAGCCCACCATAGCTCACCATAGTCACAGTGTTTTCTATGATAGTGGTCACGGTCAGAGCACAAAAAAAAATTGGAATGTTGCAATTGTAAGGTCATAATGTATTGTTCTCTTGTTGCATTACTAGGATAATGGGGTGCGAAGTCAAGGTTACAGAGAAGCTAATTAACATTAAGCAAGGGTAAGTATATTTAAATGCGACCACCTTGGGGAGTTGAACTCAGGACCTCGCGCGTACAACTAAAATTTGAGAAGCAACAAAATAACCACTAGACTAAGGAGACATTGAGATATGTAGAATCAAAGTCATATTAGTAGGGTCGGCACTGACCTACCACCTCCCTCTGTCTTTGCCTTCACTTTGTGGTAACTTACTACTTATAATTGAAGTGGTAGTGGCTAGGCCATAATTTTGTGAGTAGCTAAAAATAAACCCCAAACCAAAATTGTAGAGCTCGAAACGCTCAACAAAAGTTGTCAAGGGACAGATTTTGCCTAAGGGGTTTGTCCTGCTGCAAACCATAAAACGAATTCCCAGAAGGTTCCATCTGGTAGCAAGGAAGATCTGATCCAGATAACCATTCGTGACAGCCATAAGTTTACTTGCCATTGTGTTACCTAACTTTCCGCTATTTATACTAGTGAAATCTTATAGATGACCATAGCGCCATAGAGTCAATTTGTTCAGCTCTATAGACCATCATAGCTCACTATAGCATCATAGAGCCAATCAGGTCAGTTATATAGCTCACCATAGCTCACCATAGCGTCATATAGCCAATCAGGTCAGTTATATAGCTCACCATAGCTCGCCATAGCCCCAGATAGCCCATGATAGCCACCTATGTGTCTCTCAGAGCATTTCGGATTTTCCTGATGCGTTATCAATAGGGCTGGGTACTCAGGTAGCTGCTAGTATAAAAGGTAGACAACTCGGATGGATTCCCTAGGCTCACTACTTATCACTCCCTCGTCAACGATGTTGTTCGGTTGCAACCTTGAAGGTTATTATTCTCATAAATCCTTCTACCAATCTGTTTTTGACCCCTATGGCAGATCTACTTCCACGTCGTCAGCAAAGACTCCACCGTAGCCGGCGGCAATTTTCCGTGCGCACCGTGCTTCTGAAACAATATTCCTTCTCACAAGGTCGAATACAGTGACTCCCAGATCACTGCACAAGTGAACATCATGAACGCAGCGTATTCCGGCCCTGGGATCACTTGGGTTCTCGGTGGAACCACCCGCACCGTCAACGCTGCCTGGTTCAACGGCGCCGGACCTGACTCGTCCCTGCAGACGGCGATGAAGAGTGCGCTCCGCACGGGCGGTGTCGCCGACTTGAACGTCTACAGTATGCTCCCCTTCCATAAAAAAATGAGAACTGGCATTGAACAACATCGTTTCAGCTGTCGACTTCGTTTCCGGGAGCGGCGCAGGCTTGCTCGGATACTCGACCTTCCCTTCGAGCTACTCCGGCGCGCCCACGGATGACAGCGTCGTCATGCTCTTCTCTTCAACCCCCGGGGGCTCAACGACCAACTACAACCTGTACGTGTCCTCTCAAGTTGTATCTTAATTTCAACCATACTCACCTTGCCTCCAGCGGCCAGACACTCACTCACGAAGCCGGGTGAGTTTTCCCCTCGTCGTCTTTCCTTTCCCGCCCTGACGAACGGCGCGTAAATAGACACTGGATTGGCCTATACCACACCTTCCAGGGCGGCTGCAGCGGCTCGGGCGACTCCGTCTCCGACATGGCCCCTGAGGCCAGCCCCGCCTCGGGCTGCCCCACTTCGCGCGACACCTGCTCCGGCGGCGGCGTCGACCCCATCCACAACTTCATGGATTACTCATACGATTCATGCATGACCGGGTTCACCGCGGGCCAATTTTTATGTCTTCCTCGTCCAATTTATTCTTCCACATCCCTGATCATGGCAATACTTTGCAGACCCGTGCCAAGTCGCAGACGGCTACCTACCGTGGTGTATCGCTCTAAATTAAGTGTGCATCATAATGAACGAAATATAATTTACTGAACTGTTGAGGCGTTGGGTCCAATTTCGCGGTGTGAAATATTTGAGAAATATTTGAGCTGACTTGTCAGAGTTATAAGGCGGCTCATGAATGGGCATAGTACTGTTGCCTACTGTTGCACAAACCAAGCCAGTTGAACTATATGCAGGCGGAACGGGCATACTATTTTTCACAGACCGAACGAGTTAAACGACGGGGAGATAGCAATTGAATGACAAGCCTACTATCAACTCCCGGGAACCTGGCCACCTTAGCTATTTTCGGTCATTAGTAACTCTTCGAGGGTCTTTCAGAGTGCCCAAGGGCTTTAAATGGCAAGCGTATATCCAGTGAACAAGTGAAGCCCACTTACACCAATTTTAGTGATGTTTTGACTACGTAGCGAATTTATTTCGGTCAAAACTCCCAGATAGGCAATTGACACAGTACCTGGCCACCCACGGAAATCCATTGCTTCCAGCTCAATCAATAGCTTCGCCGTGCATAATATATTCAAGGGATGTAGATGATATATTCTAGGTTTTAAAATGTTACACTGGACCTATAAAAAGGGTAGCACTCGGTGCTTCTGATGAGAAGGAGCAGCGGCGGGATCCATATTGATAATCAAATGAGGACCGTGCGGCAGCAAGAGGGCGCGCTTGGCCAAAATAAGCTGCAGGTGGCTTCATCTACTTGTTATGAACGTATCTGGACCCTCTGCTCCATATCTGAGTGCACTGCCGAGAACCCGACATTTAAACTTTGTTACCACCGAAAATCGGGTGATTAGTGTATTGCACGACATTGAGAGAGGTATTCAATAAGTAGAATTAATACATACATTTAAAAATGATGTTTCCATTATCATCATGGCCCACGTAAAGTGCTAGATCCGTGGTGCGGAAGGATCCTTTGTTATGCGGGTCGCCATGTTGGGGTACCCAAGGTTGTATTGCAATTATATATCCGAGTTTATCATAGAAAGGGTGCAGTTCTGGAGGTCCTTTCATGCCCAGGAGAAAGCCTGAGACCAGGCAAGAAGAACGAGCCCCCGAAGTCGTGGATTGACGAAGAATTGGTGGAGAAATGAGCGAGATGGCCGCTCGGAGTTACGAAAATGATTTTCTCATCCTTCGGCCCGCAATCAAACGCGCCACAACTTTCGATCAACTCATCATTTTGCCTCCAAATTTGGCATACATGGGCGTCGGAGGTCCTACTCCCTCCCCCGAGTCCAAGCCCTCAACATTCAGTAGTATTCATGCTTATATTTAGCAAGTGGCCAGCTTCCCCGTGTGGCCAGCTTCCCAGCACGTGATAGTAAATCCTTCTTCTTTGGCGGAGCAATGAGGTAGATACAAGATTGATTATTCTGGGGCAACCGCATTATTTCCTCCAGGGCCGTCTGAGGAATCCAAGAGGCTGTAGATGACATATGAGAAAGCAAGGGATAATATCGTCGAAACTATGAACCACGCCAGAAAACCAAGTGCTTCAGCAGTTGAACGAGTTTCATAATTGTAGAGCATCATCGCTGAGGAGCGTGTTAGTCAATTTAAAAGTATGGGTGGATCACTGCAACCCGGACAACCCACCCGTTATAGCCATGTTGTAAGGAATGGCGACGAGAAGTAAGGCGCGGGACAATATGTGGCGGCGGAGATAACCACAAAAGCCTCGGAGAAACGGCCGATTTTTCAGAAATTGCAGCAATTGCGCCACCCGCTCAGATGCCATTATCGTGGAGAACACCCAAAGGGGCGCAAGTGCGGAGACAAACAGCATGTAAATGCAGACGAAAGCCGGTCCTTGCTCTCGGCTTCGAAGTATTGCCACGATAACGATGGTCACTGAATGGCGAGACCCCTGTTAAAGCCGTGCTGGACATACTGAGCTAGCAAAGTCCTCACTGGTTATGGCGTGCGCATAGCCCACAATTCAGCAAGCACAATCCACAGCATCCAGCCGAGATCGTACGTGAAGAGCCAGGGAGCAATAGTAGGGATTTCCTGTTCGACGAGTCCAACCCAGTACGAGCTTTATTCAAACCATAAATTAGCTACAAATACAAGTCACACCTTGAATGTATATGCGCACGTTAGAGCCCAAACGATGCTCAGCGTCCAGTCCAAATTCGTGGGTGTTGTCGTCTCACCACGGAGCGTCAACACCAATTTAGGAACACCAAGTCCCACAAGGACTGCAGTATTCAGGAATCGCCAGGGAGTGAGTTTCAAGTGTATTACCCGACCAACGCTGCGAATGATGGGGGTCAGGGTTAGTTGAAAGAAGAGAGAGAGAAGGGTCATGCAGTGGTCGCGGGCTACTACTGGACCCCAGATCCACGCGGCCTTGCTCCACGTCGTCCAGTGCCAACGTGCTGGTCCGACTCCTGGGAGATGATTGGCTGAGATTTAGGCTGACTCCAGTGGTCGACATGGCCGATTTGGATTCACGAACAAGTGGTTCCTTAGTGGACAAGGATGAGAGTGGGGAGAAGTTACGGCTGCGCGTGACGGTGCGTATGGTTCCGAATCAAACGCATCAAGATAAGTTCACGCGAAGAAGAGACTAAAAAAAGCATTATCCATTACTCACACCGATTAGGTTCATCATAGCCCTAGGAGTCGAAAAAAAAGCAGAAACCAAGAAATCACCGCCCGAGAACCTCCATCCCACCCCACTCCAGAACTCTAAACAAAGAGTCGTCTTGCGCGCGCTCGATATCGACGCCCACAACTGCCGTCCAACGCTCCGGGTCCTCGATGCTCGTACTCCAACGTTTCGCATCGTCCACGGGCACTCCCTTGAAAACCATGAACACGCGCGTCATGACGTCTGGCGCGGGGTGTTATCGAGGCGGGCAGCCACTTCGTAAGCGGCCTGCGGCACGAACCGCAACGCAACGTGCGTGTACTTGAGGAAGGCAGGAAGCCAGTAGCTGCCGAAATATTGTATGCGTCAGATGCGATAAAAAAAGGGAGGAACCAGAACGATAAATTAGGGCGACCGGGACGATAAGATGAGGAATTGGAACGCACGTTATAAACGACGTGCGTGCTTCCGTATGGAGGCCGAGTGCCCCCAGTGCGCTGTCGAGGTAGGGAGTGACGTCCCGCCATGCCTGGTTAACGTTAGGGTAGAGCATGGAGTAAAAGGCGTGAACAAGGCTTTAGTGTGCCAACCTGAGGCCCCAGCTCGAATGGTCGGTCCCTTCGTGCACACGAAGAAAATCAGTCGTGAATGTACTTATAATTATAACATAGTCAACGTAGTCAATTTCTCTTGCCATTACACTATTATTTTCCTTCGACCACAAGAGCCATTAAGACTTGTCTTGAATTGAACATGTCAAGTACTGTACTGTGCCTTTTGACAAATGAGGCGGAAACTGAAAAAGTCTCCACCAGGAAGTTGCCGCTGATGCCGCCATGATTCTGTCGCCTTCGGCTACTGCCGCTAGCTGCCGTGTCCACAAAAAGCCGGTGATCACTTCTCCTTCAAACAAGCTTTATCATGTGGTCCGCCTTCTGACCTCTCAAGCCGGCATCCCTGTATTCAGCAGCTGAGCTCAACGCAAACTCGCCTCGGACCTATATGGTCAGGTACCGTAATCAATAGAAATTCACCCCGTCAGTCAGCTTATTTGTTAGGCCAAGATCCACCTCAATTGAATTCATAAAATTGACTGAGCCATTCATGTACTGTTATTTCCCTTTTGCCAGTGTGGATATTTAACAGTTGAACCGGTATCGGTGTGACTCAGTGTCTGCTGTTTACATTGAAAACAATTTTGCGACAAAGTGCCATGAGAGCGTTGAAAGTTCAGGTAAGCTTCCTCCTATTAGATTTATTGGGCAGCTTCATGAGACTTCTGTCATTAGCTTCAGGCGAAGTGCTGGTGCATTTCACAGCGCGCTCTTGTATAAAAATAAAGTAAAAGCCGTTGTCTCATACTTGTGACGAATACCTCCACAGTTGAAACCGTTCAATTGATGCATTGCACAGGGACCGGAGCATGCAGCACTTCTAGGTTCATCCTCCGTTTGTGAGCCCGCCCGTCGAATGTGGTGAGAGGAATAATTGTAAGAACACGCCCATTCTTCCGAGTCGATCCCCCGAGAGGATAGCAGGTATGAGCAACCTAAGTGGTCGTCGGTATCGGTATGTACAAAATACAATATAGAATATGCACTGTAAGATGTACAGCAGGGCAGGATGCGTGTGAGGTAGTCAGATGCAGAATGCAAGGCAGAGTGGTATCGGCGTGAGTACGAGTACATGCAAGGAGTAGGGCAAGGGATTATATGCAAAGATGGAAATGTACGCGTGTGACATCTGGAACATATTCAACACTTCGACGGGGCCCAGGTTGGACCGTGAGAACCCCCAAAAAATTCAACACCATCCCAAAATGATGCAGGGACATCGCAGAGTCATTTGGGTTCTTCTGCGGAGGGAGGGAAAGCCAGGCAGATGCTGGTTTAAATTAATTACTCTGGAATAATTGTCCCAGCGATTTTGGGAAATTTTATTGTGTTTAGGCTGATATCAAGCTAAAAATTGTCAAAATACAGAAGATGTGGCCAATTTCGATGCAGGAGATGAAAAAGAGATTTATTTGTGCCTTCTCGCTGCTGAAAGACATTTTTCCAGGATTTTGTGATGTCAAACCTACTGTACAGACATATATGGGAGCAATGGTCACTGTCATGGAGGGGTCCATTGTGTTGCCCAAAACCTTCCATGTCCTATGTCCTGGTCACAGTAGGGCTGTTGCTTAAAAAAAAACCGTGACATTTCGAAAAATCAGGCGAAAAAATCGAGAAAAACCCCCCCAATAATTTATAGGTGCAGACACACTATATTTCAGTTCTCATAAGTATTCTATACCACCATTGTTCAGTACTTCCTCATACAATTTGAAGATTCTTTGGTGGCCGTTGCGCAATCTGGCAACAGTCGTGGTCACCAAGAGCCTGTTGCCTTGAACCACAAGGCAACAAAATGTCACGATCTCTGGGCCGTTACTCCCATACATGTCTGTACAGTTTCCAATGTCTAGAAGATGTACACCAGACAATATTCGAAAAAATCTGGATGAGGTTGTCGTAGGTACTGCACACAGGGTTATTTGGAGGAGGGTTTGGGGGTGGATCTGGCAGCACAGGACTTGAGGGACGTGGATCTGGGAGCAGTGGAAGTGGTGGAAGTTGTGGAAGTACAGGCTGATCTGGAGTGGGAGGGGGTGGATCCAGTAGCTGTGGATCTGGCAGGAACTGGCTGTAAACCAAAAACATCTGCATTGCAATGGACACCACTTGGGCCAACCTCGGCATTGGGAAAGAGTCTCCGTGGATGAAGTTGCAAATCACCAGAATATCCATTGTATTCTCAGGATGTGAGGGTGATGTTTGACCGTCATCGACATGTGTACGCTTCCCAGGCTGATCCCGAGAGCCATATAGATGGAATCGGTCTAAACCAAAAGACCATCAGACAGGAAAAAAGGGACTGTAAAATACATATATTAACCTTCTAAATATGGAGAATTTTGTTGTACATCATCCAACAAATTGTTGAATGGAAGTGTTTCAGGACGAGTAGCATGAACTGAAATACGACTGTGCCATCCCCCTGGGACTGTCTCCATAGTTGCGGAGGTCTTGTTCGAGCAGATGAGGGTGGGGTAAGCCGAGCTTATTTGAACGTCAACCAGATTAAACACTCGAAACGAGAGAAAACTTATGTCCTCCTCCCAGAGTCCGAAGGCCATTTCCCATTTTGAATCTCCTCGACAATAGGAAGATATATATGTGAGCTGCCTGGGCAGCATCAGTATGTCTCGACGGGCACAATACTGTACAATTTCATTCAATTTGACTGTCACACGTCACACTCAACCTTTTTTATTGCGGCAATCATTTTTTCTCGATTTATCTGAATTTTTTCTCCCCGAAAAGTCATGGTCGTGGTCGAATTAATCGAAATAGTACAGTAGGCCGCCTGGCCAAGTTTGGCTTTCCCACCATGACCTAAGCACAAATTAACAGGTATATCACAAGTGCTGAGAATGTATTTACCAGAGCAGTCACAGTTAGATATCAGGGCTCAGTACCTAAAAAGAAAACAAAAAAGCCAAGATTGGTGCCTCCAGATAGACCCAGATAGTTCCTAAAAGAAAAAAGACTGCTGCTACCAGATAGACCCAAGTAGCTGTTCATTCTTCTATGCACCCAGATAGGGTAGGAGCCAGAATAGCAAAGGAAAGCCCACTACTGGATGATGAACGTCCGGAAGCGTAGTGAAAAGAAGAAGACAAGATCTGCTGATTGGTCTGTTGGTACTATAATAAGTACTTCCGACGCCAGCCAGACTGAGACACGATGCCGTGCATAAGTTCAACTCGGACGGTATTTCATTCTCTCATCTTTGGCAATCTTCGGACTTCTCCGGACGATGCGTGCTCAAGTTCAACTCCGACGTTAAATTGCATTTAAGCGGTGATCACGGGACAAGACTTCGAACGGCAGTTCGGCACTCTGCAAGGAATTTGATTCTCCGCTGCCTCAGCGTATGAAACAGAAGTTCGGAGTGGCATCGAGGGCAAGGAATTATCAGAAAAGAGTGTTGAATGAATAAAATTGTTTGGGCAGAAACTACGAATAAATACAAGGGGAGTTAAATACTACATGGACTACATGGAAAATCTGAGCGCGAAGAGGAATTTGGCCGATCTAGACGCGTTTTGACGCGTCCGAGGGCAGAGGACCATGGGATATGGGGTTTAATCTCACTATGCATTTTTTTCAGGAATTGTAGTGCCCGCATAGCGCGAAGAGGCGGCGGATGCCACCGTCTGTGGCAAACAGACATTTGCTCGATCTCGGCCAGACCAAACGCGAGATTGGTTGGTGATGTCAGTTCGGGAGGGGAGTGGCAAGGGATACCAAGCTCACTGGGTACGAGGGTAAGACCCTTGTCACTTGAGAATCTTGGATGCGCCCAAATGCGCGTGAATATGTCGGGGGTAGTACGCTGTAATCCAGTGGGGGACATGCTAGAGCAGCGGGGGGAGGTTGGTATGTATCAGGTTCGGCGGATTTGAGAGCTGGGGGCTAACGGATGGGTGGCATGAGGCGTGGTGTTGGTAGAGAGGAAGAGGCCCATTACACCAGAACATCGGAGCTTCAAAATCCAACGACCCGGCCGAACTGCTGCTCACGTGCGTGCCAAAGTCGTAGGGCAGAAAGTCAAAGACTATTCTACTTTTGATAGACATTCTGATAACGAATAGCTCGTCAAGTAGGGTAGTTCGGTCCAAGGCGAAGGCGCGAGGAGCTTGTGCACGCTGGGATACTCTTGGGAACACGGCGTTCAGAGGCTGGACCATGTCGTGTATAATTCTATCACTATCACTATCGTGCATTGCACAGCCATCCGGATTTGGGGCTTAGTCGGGAGAATTGGGGTCCAATTGGGGTCACAAGCTCCCCAATGAATGTCGGGTAGTATTCGTTATTCGCGGCGGATCATGCGTCGCGCCCGTCCTGCGCTCAACGGGAACGGTGTTGTGCGCCGTACGTGCGGTGGCCACTATCGCGGCTGAACGGCCCTACCCCGCTCCTCGCCTCCGCCACCCCGCCCACTCCTACTCACCGGTGCCCGCGGCCCCGGTGATATACCCGGAGGCAGGAGCAGATAAGGCCAAGGGTAAGACGCCGTCGAAGCCAAAGCTCATGCGCGAAGGAGGGCGCGGAGAAAGAGGTCGGGCGCCGGTGATCAGACGACGTCTATTGGCGGGGCGACGTCGCGCGCTGAGGGGGAAATGGATATGGAGAGGTAGGAGAGACTGCGGACGTCGGGCGCTGCTGATAGGGCGATGGTGGGCGCTGGTGGTAATGGGTCACGCCCTCCTCATGCATCTCCCGCTCCCGGGCGGGGTCCTGAGCCCCGTCCGGCTGTCCAGACAAGCGCACGCGCAACGGCGTCGACGGGTGCATGTTAACATCGAGGAGCAGGCGTGCGCTGCTCTGTCCACCTCCTTCGTCGCTTCCCTCTCCGCCCGATCACCGCCCCGGCGCGCTCGCTCGTCGTTATATTCGTCGCCCCCCACCCCACCAGCACGGGCATCAGAGCCGCCGGGGCCCGGCGTGCAGCCCATGATCCCCACCCCGACCCCCGCCCAGGGTGCGTACCCGGCGCGCAGACGCTGGGGCGCCTGCGCGGGCCGATTTTTCGGTCCCGGGGCTTCCACCGATGTATTGACACTGGCAGTAGCAGTAGATACGAGCGGAAGGGGGGAGTCGTATATCTCCTGTATGCGAAGTTTTGCGCGCATCTGCACGCCCGGGGTGAGCGCAGACGCAGTGGGCGCGCTGGACACGAGCGGGATGGTCGTCGCGGACGCGCCGGAGGGCGAGAAAGAAGACACGGATGCAGCCGAGCGTGACCCAGTCGAGGAGATCGAAGACCCGCCGGCGTAAAAGGACGCCGAGCTACTGGAGAAGGACGAGAAAGAGGAAGACCCGCCGGGAGACGCGGAAAATGAGGAAAAGGAGCCGGAGGACGCAGGCGTATGCGATGCACCGCCGGCACCTGAGCCTGACCCAGGCGGGGCGAAGAAAGTGGCCGCGGACCCAGACCCCGACGCGCCAGGCGCAGCGGAGAACACGCCGAAGCCTCCACCCCCGCCCACGCCCCACGGCTGCGTGGACGTGGACGTTGGTGTCGAGCCGTGGGGGGAGAAGCTTGCGCGGCGCTGGGGCTGTTGATGTCTCGACGTCGACGTCGATGCCGCCTCCAACGCGAGTATCTGTGGGGGCGAGCGCCGTGTCTGGTGCGGGGAAATCGCGCGTGTCTGCAACTGCGAGGAACTGGCGCTTGAGCTCGTGCGCGGTCGGGCGTGCTGGTGCAGAGGCTGCGAGAAACTGGCACGGCGCTGCTGCTGGTCCCGATGCTGCGTCTATGTCTCGTCCGTCGATGGTAATGCGAGTAGCTCCGGGAGCGAGCGCCGCGTTTGGTGCGGAGAAATCGAGCAGGTCTGCAACTGCGAGAGGCTCGCGCTCGAGTTCGTGCGTGGCCGGACATGCTGGCTCGACGTTCGCTGGTCCTGCAGCTGTTGCTGTGTGGAGGCCAGCGTTTGTGAGGGCAACGTCCGCTGCGGCGAGAACGACATCAGCCCATGCATGGGCGGGGAGTTGGAGGGGTTGAGAGCGAAGGTATTGTGGTAGCCCAGATGCGAAGGATTGACGGTATTGGAGGGATTAATAAATCACGGCGGACTAACATTTCCGTGGGCATTATTGGAGCTACTCGAGCTACCACTGGCATGCACAGGATTGAGAGGCGGTAACGCGCCCAGCGCAGGCGACGGGATGCGCTGAAGGTAGGTCTCGAGGGCGGCAACGCGGGCGAGGAGCACGTCGTGTTCTGCGCGGGGGACGTATTTCTCGCTAAACATTAATTAGCACTTTTATCGAAAAAAGGAAACGCGGAAAGAGAGGTGGGAGGTAGAAAAGGGCGTAAAAAGAACAGAAAAGGAGCAGATAAAGATAAAGCGCAAGGGCAACACAAATACGGCAACAAATCGGGCAAAGAATAGCCGCAAATACCCCAAGAAATACGCAGCAAATAAGTCAAGAGGTTCGCCACGAAATATGGCACAGAGAGTGCCGCAAAATACGCCATGAGTATGGCAATAAAAACACCCCAAAAAAATCAGGGAACAGGTGGAAGAGACAGCAGGGAATCGAGGAATCAAGGAAGAAAGAGCGGAGGCGAGAAACATGCGGGGAGGGAAGAGTGGGAGGAAAAAAGGCACGCGCAGAAGCAGAAATGGCGCCCAGAAAGCCAAAAAAGGGGCAAAAGCGCGTCCATGCGCGTCTGAAGCAGACCGCCAAGAGATGCGGCGCAAATCTGCTCAGACCGCCGCCGAAAATAAAATAGAAATGAAAGAAGGGAGTGGAGGAGCGCGACACAGAGGAAGGGGCGGGTTCGTATTTAGAGAAAGGTGCAACACAACACGCCATCAATATCGGGAAAGAATTCAAAGATGCGTACATGCATCCGAAGGACACCTGCGAGAAATGCGGTGCAAAGGCCCAGAAGCCCCGAAAAATAGCAAAAAATAGGCGTGAAGGGATGGGTGGGCGACTTGTAAAAAAATGATACAAGGCATGGAAGAAGGAAGTCTAGAGGCAATGGATGTATGACGGATTGTAGAGGAAGGGGGAGCGGAGGGCGGCGCGAATTGCAGGAAGGACATGGAAGAATGCGCGTCGAACCAAAATAGCATGCCAAAATAAAAATAAAAAACACGTCTTCGCAAACGAAGACGACGAGGTGGCAAAACAAGAAATGGGACTCACGCAGGCTCGGCAACATGCCACTGACAATTGTCTTTGTCTCCCCGCTTCGTGCACGGCGCGCACGGCTGCCTCCTGTTCCACTCGTCAGCACGACCTCACCGTGACGAAAAAGCAGTACCTATCGCACCGGATCTTGCGCCGCTTACATTCTGCTTAGCATGTCAGTCGGGAGTGTTTAAAGAGCATAGAGGATACAGACCGGCACAGGTGAGGGCCTGGCGACGACGTTTCTTGGGTGGCTCCTCGGGGTCTCCCTCGGGCTCAGCATCGCGTACCTCGGGGTCAAAACCAGCGTAGGACGATGCAGATGGTGCGTTCGATGACGCAACCGGGTTCGTGGATGGCGGAAGGTACTGTCCTAGGGCAAGGGGTGGCGGGAGGTATGGGTACAGCGTGCGGATGCTCGGCAACTGCAGGCCGGTGCCGGGGCGATGCATCGCGGGTCTTCGCACCTCCTCCTCCATCCACTGCCTATATACAGTCCGCATCGAATACGGTATGTAAGTCAGGCCAAGATCGCAGCGTCTCTTGAATCGCGGATATCCGGTGATACCCAATATCCCCGCCTTCTCCTTCCACAATTAATTGGGCTTCACGCGAAATGGGGGTATGTGGAAGCTTCTCTTCCCATCGGTGAACAGCAGTGAATAACGCGGGCCTGGGGACCCGCATAAACCCCTCGTGGCGTCGCGCATTCCAGGCATCATATCGCCCATAATACATCATGTCCCACAACTATTTTATAGGCTGTCTTCTTTGTTACGTGCCTAGACGTGCCTCCATCTGTCTTGCCTTGGTACGTTTCTTGTTTTCTACGTCTGTTTATCCTGTTCTTTACTTACCTCCGTGGGTCTTACCGTCTTGCCTCCCACGCCTGAATTGAGCTCAGAGTGCGTAGTCGATTGGGAACAAAACCGCTATGTCCGCCCGGCGATTTGCGCTGTCGCGCGTGGGTGTAATCAGCTTTGTGGGGACAGATCGTCAGGGCGGTTGACGGAGAACTTCTTCCATCAGAATCGAGCTACTATTACCCGAACGGCGCCCAGATAATTGCTTATTCGAACATATTTGTATTGTATGGATGCCGGACAGGATATCCCTCCCTGGATTTCGGCTCGCGACGGACAATTTGCAATTTGTGTTGGGGAATTCAACTGCGGCCCTGACGAATGCGGTGAACCCTTGTTGGGATGTCGGGATGTTCGAATGTCCATGACGCAGTTGCACTCGAATCCCTCGCCAAAATGAGTCCGCCCGTCGAGATGTTCGAATCCCAGACACAAACTGTCAACCGAGACCTTCCTCGGAACGCGCTCGCTAAACGAACGTCCATATTTGCGCGGGGCCCGGCAGGGCCATTAAAAAATGTAAACCTTACATAAAAGCTTGAAAAACTTGAACCCGAACTGAGGGTACGGCCGGCGGCCGGCTACACTGAGTGGTTTAATTCAGGGCTGAACGGTCGCGTCCAGTGGGTTCACTCTCACGTCGTTCAGTTGGTTTGCCATCATCCTCACACTCACTCGATTCACACTCCGGTACTGTATATTTTGGTGTCTCTATGTTCGCTCGTTTTATAAAGTAGGCTTGGAACATGGGCCTGAGAAATTGCGACCAAAAAAGAGAAGACTGACTATACACGGCCCACGCCCCGAATCGAATGGACATCCTTCTACTGTAATATTCTCCTACTCGACGACACCGGGAGCACACGCGGGCCACCCTGCTACCAAGCCTTTCCTACCCCACCTCCGAAGTTGGTTATCCCCAGCGAATTATCCGGCCCTGAATAATGCAAGCCTCAATAAACCAAGAATAAACCCATGAAATTTAATATGGTGGTATCGGCTGGATCTGAGCATTGTATTATCACATCGTCTGTCAAATCCATAGTAATATTGAGTTTACATAATTCACACACGCAGGACACTACTCTAATCATCCCCATGTATGTATCGTAATTTGTGGGTAATTACACCATAAAGAGGGACGCTGGGGAAGGCAGGGATAGTGTTTTTCCGAGGCGTGCGTTTCATCGACTCGGTGAGAGATCCACGACACGGGATACACCTTCCGGGTCGTGCAGTAGGTGTTCTTCCTGGAACAAGGGTCGAAGGTCATGTTCGATATTAGTGCGCTATGCTTGGAGTGCGAAAGATTTGCAGGACGCCGGCGCAGTTGATTCATAAATGTTGATGTACGGCATTGTCGAAGACGTGAACAGAGAACGAGACGTGGAGATGAGCACATTTCTGAGCTTGAATGTCCGAGTCTGTGGCCCGCGACATTGCTCTTGAGTTCTGCATCGGATGGGCAAGGCTAACGAGTATGATCCGGCGGGGAGATGAGGTCACGACGTGGCCAACTACGGCAACGACGGGGATAAGAACGGGGATTCGGGGAAGCCAATAGCTTGACGGAACGTCAGGAGGCGCCGGGTCCTGTTTGGACCGAATAATTGCAGGCAGTCCTGCAGGCACGCGACAGTTATAAACAGACGCTACAAACTCGATGTTCGTACCTCGCATGTTTGTAATCTTGAATAGAGTCCTCAGATCTTCTCTTCTATGTCCTCGATGACCTTCCTGCTTTGCAATTGCTCATCGTCAAGTCTGACTTAACTGCTCACACGAACTTTGTCGCTGCCGGCAGCATAATTTGTCTTTAGGCTTCAGCTCCGATATCCTGGCAATAGACCTGATTAGTAGTTTTGCTCAAGGACTTTGCTCAGCATCTGATTGGTCGAAAATTGTGGAGCAGCCAATCAGAGGATTACAAGGTCTCTCGAGAAAGGTTGCTAATAAGCTCAAATATCCTTGTAATATTCTCTGTCTTTGTCTTTCTGTCTTCCAAGTTTCATCCGTGGTATTCCCGCTTTCCACTTTCTCAATGTCGGAGGGCAGCAGGCAGGCTCACCGCTCACACGATCGTGGACCGTGGTAACGTAACTTGACGGACTTGGGGCCCGATTCTGCCGTTCTTTTCTCCAGGGTTGTATAATTGAGCGGCAAGGCACATTTTCATTGGGAGTTCTCTATTAGTCAAATTCGTATAATTTCAATTTGAGGGCTAGGCTACCGAGACTTTGCAGATTTTCCCGAATGCCAGTGGACCCACAAGGCGAGGGCCGCATAAATTAAAATGGGGAATAAACGGGTATCACAAAATGCAGCGCCGAGAGCCAATGTGCTACGGTTAATTCGGCGCGTGTCACTAATTTGCACTAATACGCCGACATCTCGCGCGCGCCGTGAACAATCGTGGTGCGACACGCCGACAATGAAAAAGCGGATGAAGTGTCATCTGGTGTCGTCATACCCATCCATCGGCGGAGACGGCGCCTGAACAGCGGACCTTGCCTGGCGGTTGATTGAACCCTATCAGTGAACATCTACTGTATGCAGAGTTTATTTTTACGCTGACGCGGTGCAGCGGAGCGCCGTTCTGGACAGCGTCTGTTGGTATGATCCGGAAACAATGTGGCGCTATTCTTAGTCCTTCTTATAATGGAGCCGTATCATCGGGACTACTGCAGGTGTAATTAATAAGTCGTCAAATGAAACTCTACTTTTTGCGTCAGCCAGGTTCAAGTGAGCAGCGCCGAACGGCATCGGTGAAACCTGGATTTAAATGGGGGGTAGACCAGATATGGAAGCTGTGCTTCAGCCTTCTGCCCTGTAAACGGTCCGGGGAGTCAAACTTACATAGAGCGTTCGTTCCATGCAGTCCGACTGCTGGACCAAGGCGCTCGGTCTTCGTGGAGTCGAAGCTGAATTGGGAATTTATTGAAACACCTGTCGCTTCAACCTCAATGCCTCGCCTAAAAGTGTTTTGCCCGCAGGTGAAGGTCTGTGTTCTCGGCGGAGTCACAAGCTCCTCCGACGCCGTTGCAATATCCCCAAGAAATTGGGGAGTGGATCAATCATCTAATTACGGTCGCAAATTTCTTCCTGGATCAAAACGCGAGCGCCGGACCGGGCGTCTGTGTATTTCAGCAGGATCACGCGGCACAAGACCACTGTTTAATTAATATTGGAGAGACTGAGAGACCGACAAAACGGCGGCGGTATGTCCAGCGGAGATTTATTTTCATACAACCGCTGTGGGATATAGCTAGCGGAGAGCAACACTCTGCAGTAAAATGAATGGGAATGGCTTAAAGGAGGGTTTGGGAAACAACATCGAGAAGATTTTCTCTCGGTAAAGGCTACGTCGTCTATCTGTAGTATTTTACTATATCGTCGCATTATTCAAGTCGCCTGCCAAGCGGAACTACGGGGATCTGGGAAGAGGCCCTGAGATCTATGTGGCTGGTTTAGACAGGTATCTCGACTATCGGTTGCCTCTTTGGATTGATTGTCGATTGGCATCACATCGATGTTCCATGGCCACAAGTTCGCCGTGTCACCAGTCGCACCATAGGAGTTGTTGGCGCAGATAGCCGATGTGTACAGTACATCCCTCCCACGCAACATGTATGGGCATTGAGCAAATGGGTCAGGGCAACTTAAAGGAATGATCCGTGTCAATGGTCATTATCCACCCTGATCAGAGGCCCCCAATGACGAATTCGAAGATAGCCTCGCACCATATTAAACACGGGAGGTAGACATGTATCCTATGTGTGACGAGGAGCGTTGCGAGAATGAACTGAATTGATTAATATTAAAGCGGTAACTCGAAGCACGGCAGCGCCGGAATAACGGACCATTTAGAGGGCTACATATGTATCTGACACGAGGAGCAGGGGTCAACTTTCCGGCTGTGCATCAAGTTGGCATGTCAGTAACCACGATGCCGATGTGATATACATACAGACATGAGCGACTACAGAATGAATTGAGTACTCGCCGCTTAATCCCGGGGTGGCATGCTCGAGCAACGAGGAAAGGAAGCCCTGGCAAGGGCTCTGAGGGATGTCAGATACGGCACGGAAAAAATCAACGAAACCCACCAAAATTATGTGAAGTTCGGAGGGATCTTGCGACCCGTGGCCTAAATTCGGAACGATCGTGCTGGCAGAACGGGGCGCCCTATCGCACAGAGGCGACGAGCATTTTGGGAAGCATATCCATCGCCAGCTGCGAGTCGAATGCGCTGGTGCCCGGTTTCCGTGGAGCGAAATTTTACGCCAGGCGGGGAAGGGTTTGGTCGTTGGCATGGTGGGTGCTAAGAGGTCTTTTCAAGGACGAATCGGTCGCTCGGCCTCGACCAGAAATATATGGTTTATGGGACGTGGTCGACCATTCTCTGCACTGCCGGTCCCATCGGCGCCGGGCACTCTTCAAAGAATAGGCGGGGATGGCTTCGGGAAGAGGGACTGTAGATTATGTGAATAGGATGGTGTATATGAAAAGAAGGCGACTGCACACATCTAGAGGCGGGCGGAGACTTGGAGCACCGTATCGTGTCGGTGGGTGAGCGAAGGAGCATCGTAGGGAGTCATTGTCGGGTGGTGAGGGTGAGCCGCTGGTGGTCGATCTATCTGAGTGGTCTACTCAGCTGCGCGTCGCTGATGTTCCCAGATGCTCTGCATCGGGGCTGCCGCTGGCGAATACGTGCTGAACCGATGAGCGGGTGTTGTATCCGATTTGGGTGGTGCCGAGGACGGATCGCCATTTAAGATACTGGCTGAGTGTATGGAGCAGGCCATCCAGAGGCTCATAGCAGTGAACTACCTGACAGGCGTTCATCCACCAATCAAGCTGCCCCTATATCGCCAAGAATACATCGGTCGCGCGGCCTGGACACAGTTTCAAGGGCATCGCCGACGTGGTTACGTCGGCACCAGGCACTTGCTAAGCTAAAGGGTGCTGTCCGATAGGTGAAATGGCGCTCCAGGAAAAGAAGGGACTACGCACATTTGGGGTTGGGGTTGGGGGTCCGTCCCCGCCACATCGTATTGTGCGGAAGGCCCAAGGAGCATTTACGGGACCCTGTGGCAGCGTAGCGTTGGGTGACAGGTGTACGCGTTGGGTGGAGTATCTATGGGGTAACGATACGAAGCAACGGCGTCAGCCTGCGATATCTTCGGGGTGCTCTGGGTTCTGTTGAGGCGTCAACGGCTGGCGATGATTCAGGTGGGCGCATACCGGAGGATCTCGAACGAAGGATACCTCGCCATTTACAATCTTCCCTGGTGCAGAGAGCCGTCAAGGTGGACTTTTCGACCCGCATTTATGCCGGCTGTCCAGTTTCGCGCACATAAATAGATCTTCCAAGGAAGAAATCGGTCGTTGGACCTGGACGGGAGATGTAAGTGCTAAGCATTCATGATTGGGGTCAAGAAGCGGGTCATCATATGAATTTGGTGTGCAGGGAGAGAAACCGTCTACTCACATGTAGAAGATGGCGGAGAACGGGGTCAGTCGCCGCAATATGTGTAAGCGGTCTACCTGACGTTGGCGCGTACTGGGGCAGTCGGATGCAGACGGGGTCCTAAGTTACGACGGACAATGCTCAGAGCCGCTCTTGGTTGATCGAAAGCCGCAACTGCGCGCTATGTTATGCCTGCAATTGCACACATATCGTTTGGGGTGGCGGGAGGCGGTCTGGAGTGCCATGGGAGTACCGGCATTCATGCCACCAGTCAAGCTGTCCGCGCATGCAGGGATGTCCCCAAGGATACACCGGTCGCTCGACTTGGACATGAACTGCACAATTTCAAGAACATCGACGGCGAGCGGGTCTATCCGATTTCGGTGACTCCGCCCATCTGGGGTGGTGGGAGGCAGTCCGGAGTGCCATGGTAGTATCGGCGTTCATGCTACCAGTCAAGTTGCCCATGCATGCAGGGATGTCCCCAAGGACACACCGGTCGCTCGGCCTGGACATGAAATACACAGCTGCAAGAGCATCGACGGCTCGCGGTTACATCGGCACCGGGCAGTGGTTAATTTAGAGGGTACTGTACGATAGGTGAATCGCGGTACAGGGAAAGAAGGATTGCGTACATTCGCGGATAATCCAAGGTGCATCCCTTGCCCCGTGGTAGCAGCGTAAGGGTAGGGCGGCAGAGTGTAAGCATCATCTGGTAACGACACAAGGCAACGGTGCACTGTTAGTGTGCGATGTCTTCGAGGACTCTGGATCTGTTCAGGCGTCAGCGGCTGGCAACGATACAAGTTGGCGCATACCGGTTTCACGGAGGGAAGCATATGCCGCCATGTACAATCCGTGGCAGAATGCGCAAACAGAGCGCGACCGCACGGAACCGTCCGACCCACGTTTATGCCAGCTGTCCAGCTGCGCACACAAAGGGCTCATCAAGGGATGCGCCTGTGGGGAGATGTAGCGCCTGGTAGTCGCCACTGGGTCGAGAAGCAAAAAAGCTAATATGATGTCGCTATGGCAGTCGGGGTGTAGGGAGAAACTGGCTACGCACATGTAGAAGATGGCGGAGAACGGCCAACCGTCGCAGTGTAGGTAAGCACTCTAGCTGGCGCTGGCGGATGCTGGGACGGTCCGATGAAGGACCTGGTCCTATGACGGATAATATCACGCAAGAATCAGAGCCGCTCCTCCGTCAATCGAAAGTTATCCCTAGTCCTGGACCATGTCGACGATTCCGATTCGACACACGTCGTTTGGGGCCGGCGGAACTCTCCGGCCCGTCTAGGAAGCATCTTTCGACTTGTCGCCCTTCCCCTGTTACGTCGCTGTGAGACTGTAGCTTGCGTCAATTGTAATATTTGACATACCCTCGCCATAGATTCTGCGTCTGCGCCGAAGGGCCCAGGAATCGCTGCCAATGCGGAAGGGCGGCTAGGCCTGGCTAGGCTTCGGCTATCTTCTTTAGATTTCGATATAGGCTTCAACGGTGTAAATGTAGACGCAGGGGGATACATATGGGGCCGTTGAGGCTTCTCGGAGGTTTGCGCTTGTTCTAGTGTGGTCACAAATGAGTCAGCGACGATGGAGAGGCCGAAGATCAGAGTGATTTGCAAGGAGGGAGTCAGGAAGGAGGACATCGGCGGCATTTGCGTACTGAGCAGTGATTCAGAGATGAGTTAAACAATTGCAAGTTGCAGGAAAGGGAACTGAAAACGATAACCGTCCAATAACCGTCTGCTTGGTACTGGCTTGGTAAGAAGCAAGGAATGGACACGTGCCAGCTCGACGCGTACACATGCGCATACAGCGCGTGGTCTCTGATGATTTCCTGGTTTAAACTCAGTTTTGATGGCTGGACGAGGTGAATGGGAATTGAGCAAAGTTAGTCACCTAGCTAATCGAATATTCCTCTGGCACTGCATCAGACATGGCTATCAAGAATGGATGGTAACGAACACCGGTGGTGATTTTCCTGCGATAGAGAATCAAACAGTGGCGCAGTACTTCTTTGTGTGGGCAGTAAACTGGTTCAAACCGGAAATATTAGTTACCTCGTGGTAGGCCTTGCAAAATGAGTAAAGCGACTTTGCTAACTAGTCCTACTCTGATTGTTATCCACTTGTACAAAAGAAAGCAGTCGTAAGCGGGCCAATCAGGTTTATAGAGTCAAATGTCAATCGGGTGGCTGTGACGTCCCCGTTCTGACTCAGATTGCCACAACAGCTCTTTTCTTCGTGTCCATGCCTGCTTTTCCTGCATGTCCAGACCTTTTCCGACAGCTCTTGACTTCCGTTGACTTCCACCTGACTATAAAGACGGAGACGACCGAGACAAATCACGGTGGCTCAAGCCTCAGACAACCGTGCCAGTCCGAAAATTTCGAACATTGTATATATCCTTCAGTCTTCTGAAGTGAGTACTGTAAACATCGAGACGGCATACTGAATACCGGACACACAGATTCAACTCAGGCTCCGGACAAATCCTCGACCTCAATGTTGACTATTTTTCCAGGCATTGCAAGGAGAGTTATCGGGATAGGATGTCGTATCTTTATGCTACCAATTTTCGTTGTTGACTGGGTCATTTATAAGGCCCTCCGGGCACCCCTGGTACCTCTGTACCAGACCTGGACCTGTATCTGGTACGCCACATATCATACAACACTTTTTTTTTGGCACCAGTACTATCTTTGCCACCCTATAAGCACTTGTAATGTTTGCCTCATCCCTGGTTCATTCCTCCTGCGCGTTGTCTGATTATATAATCCTCCTCAGTTCCTCTCCTTTAGGTTCGGTCCAAGCCCCGTTCTAACGATGCCGCGCGATGCCGGAGCAAGACAAAGAAAGCCAAATACCGAACAAATAGACCAAACAGCGCCTTCGTTAGAAGGGGCTTGCTGCAGACTTCCGAATTCGTGGGGGTTGGAGATCACCCTCCAGCAACACAACGCGGGCTCGGAGGCCTGGGGTCAATTGGTGAACTTTTTAGTTCCTAAGGTTGGCTATAACTTTCATCAAACATCCGCAACGAATGGCCTTATATTCACTGAGCTAGACGGCACGCAAAAGTGGTGAAAACATGGTTTTTTTGAGGTGTTCCACAAATATTTATTTTTCATCGTAGAGGCGTGCCTTTTCATGGGAAGATACCTTTAGCATGTCGCTTCATGTTTCACCTTTCCCATAGGTAACCCGTGCTCTGAGGAAGAAGTTATTCACCTTTCATTCCGGAAAACAGCAAAATCACATACATGTCACACAGTTGTGACCAACACTTTGCCGTCACACATGTACGCGAAATATTCACTCTTGTTCAGATACACCATCTAAAAATCCTCATTGCATATAGGTTAACTCTTAGAGACTATTTATTCAATCTAGACACACAAAGCATGTTGAATGGTGTGAAAAGGCATGAAATAGGGTCAGTTCCGAGGTTTAGGTCAATAATATCAATGACTGCCTTAATCGGACCACGAGAAATCGCTCTAGGCATCCAGGGAACTCTTACAATGTAACTGAATGTTTTTTTCCGAGTCTCTACCTAGGAAAGCCATGTTTGCCATCCCAAAAGCCACATGACATATCTAGGTGGTTTAAAAAATCATGTCGTTTTCAAGCCTCAGAACTCAAAATTTAAGTATGTAGACACCTTAAATAGACTCAAAATCAAGTTCCGAATGTGCCAGATGCGTGTTGTCGATGAGTATGCGACGCGTCGATATCAGGTGGATGAGCGTGACAGGATGTGACAACACGGTTCCACGGTTTCGCAAGGCCCAGGGAGTCGCTATCCCTTCCCTTAAATTTCCCATAATATTCTGGGACATACGTAATAACCTTATAAACAGTTCAGTAAGCGGGATGCCGTCGATAGATATACTTTGTAGACCTGTAGCCAGTGGTTTCCAAAAATGGACGAAGACGCGATCAACACATGAATTAAAACAATACTCTTGCATCTATCACACATTTGGATTCACGTGCGCCTACCCAGAGATAGCACCTTTGACTTCCAGTTTACAACCAAGGATTTGTGTCCGAATTGAAGCCGCTAGAAAGTTTTTTGCAAGCCCTCTGTTTGTTGCAGTTTGAAGCAAGCCCCTTCAGCGAAGGGCCGGCTCGCCGGGCCGGAGCGGCGACAGGCTTGCTCCGAACCTACCTCTCCTTGCCTCCAGGGCTTGTTTGTTCACATTTGGGCCGTCTTCAATCATTCCCCTCATCCATTGCCTGTACACCCAAAAACCTCACCTCCAGATCTCCGTTTGGAATTCTGCTGTGTTCGATCTCAACGCTTTGTGTTCGCCTGTTCCACTTGTGTCCGATATCCCAGCTGCAAACCTCATGCCTCCTTCGCATTCTTCCATGATCCGTGCTTGCTAACCCTAACTCATCACTGTTGGTGAGCTGTTCACTTGCTTCTTGATCGGGCCTATCAAAGGCTTCGGTTTCATCTCTTGCATAAAATACCCTCTGGTCCCTCTCTAATTCTTCTCTATCCCTAGATCTTTGGGTAGCTGTTAGAACACCGGAGAATGACACCAAGAGGTCATGGGTTAGACCCTTCCACTTGGTGTGCCTTTGATTTTTCTGTTCTGTTGTTTTCTACTCCGTTGTTTTGGTCCCATAAGATAGCTTACTTACATCCTGGGGTGTCTGTAACAGTAAAAAGTGAAGAACTCTCAGGAGTTGTGTTTGAGCTTAATTTAAATACCTCCGATTCAGCATTGTAACTCTTTTTGACAAGAACAGGGTAAGAGGCCCGGTCGATGTGTGCAGTCAGACTATCTGGAGGTAAAAATATTTGCCATCAGGACTGGTACCCCATAGGAGATCATTCTTATTATTTCAGTTTGGAGTGCCTTTAGGCAGATGTTTCCGTACTCGCACTGAGTATATCCTGTTGTTGTTTTTCTTCTGAATTTTACAGTGTCTGCCCGTTTGATTCAACACCGATATCCTGCCTTCAGTGAATTTGAATAGGCATTTTTATCCACTTGGATGTCTCCTGTTTCAATGAGTAAAATGAATGGATTGGAATTACTAGCCATTGTTATTCACTATGCAAAGGAAGCTCTGATGTCATGTCATATATACAGTACCCTGGAGAAGTCTTGAATACATGATCTGAGTATTACATGAACACATAAGTACAAAGTTCCTGCCAGGCACCGCCGCGGCCCCACACCTCAAGTTTGTGCTGATTCCAGTGATTGACATAGCGAGATTTTGGATAGTGGAACCTTGCCAGGCAAGGATGAGATAGCTCGTGAGAAGTTACGGCTGCGCGTGGAGTTTCGTGTCGCTCCGAATCAACACATCAAGATGAGTTCTCCCGGCACGGCGAAGTCAATACCAAAAAAAGCATTACCCATTACTTACTTGACATCGATTGGATTCATGATAGTTCTAGGGGTCGAAAAAAACGCAGAAAACAAGAAATCAGCGCCCGAGAACCTCCATCCCACCCCACTCTAGAACTCTAAACAAAGAGTCGTCTTGCGCGCGCTCAATATCAACGCCCACAACCGCCATCCAACGCTCCGGGTCCTCGATGCTCGTACTCCAACGTTTCGCATCGTCCATGGGCACCCCCTTGAAAACCATGAACACGCGCGTAATGACGTCTGGCGCGGGGGTGATATCGAGGCGGGCGGCCTGCGGCACGAACCGCAACGCAACGTGCGTGTGCTTGAGGAAGGCAGGAAGCCAGTAGCTGCCGAAATATTGTATGCGTCAGGTGCGATAAAAAAAGGGAGGAACCAAAACGATAAAGTAGGGCGACTGGGACGATAAGATGAGGAATTGGAACGCACGTTATGAATGACGTGCGTGCTTCCGTATGGAGGCCGAGTGCCCCCAGTGCGCTGTCGAGGTAGGGAGTGATGATGTTGACGGGGAGAAGGACTGAGTCCGCAGGCGAGAGGTCGCAGGTGTTAGGCGAGAACGCATATGCGGGCGTTGGGTGGCCGAGCACGGGGGAGCTCGGAGGCGATGGGGGCACGCCAGGATTCGTGCTACGTAGACGAAGCGTTGTGAGTCCTGGCGGAATACATCATGAAAGATAGAAACGTACAGCGCCTCCCAGAAGAGATACGCGACATCGAGACCAGTAGTGTACTCGGTGAGACTACCGTCAGCGTGCGTGCGGACGTCCCATTGGATGGATTCGCCGCCAGCCGGAGTACGTTTCGCGGGGACGACGGGGTAGATCACGGAGAGATCCCAGTCGCGAGTCAGGGTAAGGCGCACGGAGACGTCGATGACGTGCGGCGAAAAGAGGTAAATGACAGGCTTCCCGCCCTTTAACACTGGAAGCAAGTCGATGTACAGCGCATCGCCGTCGTCGTAACCCAGTGCGGCAGCGGTGTGTTCTTCATAGGTGCGGACGCCGTCGCAATAGAAATTCCAGTCTTTGCAGGCATAACTCGAATAACACCCATCGTCTAGACCAAACGCACGCAAAACGAGAGGGAACAATCTGCTGAAGGGCGTCGTGGGCTTGATCCGATAGGTCTGGGTCTGATTTTTATAGTTCACTACTACAGAGGCATGACTGTCTCCTACAAAGCGGATCTTAACAGAGAAAGAGAGACTTTGCGTGATGACATACCGACTGTCTCTTTGATGGCGGTATCCGAGGTTAAGGACTGGTCGTGAGCTGAGGATGTAGAATTAGCTGTGTTTGGAGGAAGAGCGTAGATTAAAATGAGACATGCCAACTGGTTCAGTATTTGAAGTCTCCTGCTTAACATGCACTGGAGAGCAGTTGGTCGTACAAGCGAAAGACTAGATTTACACGATGGGACATACCGGGTGGAATTATTCTCGAGGGGTTCATAGGCACGGGCTCTGCTGGCTCTGGTTTGACAAGTACCGAGGAGAGCATTTCGATCGCCATTTCCCAGATATCGGGCGAGATGTCGGTCAGCTCGCCCCCACAAACGTCGAGCTCGTCCGTTTGCAAAGAGAAAGGAGCCTGTATTTGGGGGAAGTAACGGCGTGCAGCCGCTGTTACGGCCTAAATGCGGAAAGGAAGCGCAATCTTCAGTACGTCACGTCAAAAGTGCGCTTTGGCTTCTCGCACCTGGTAAGTTTTTGGCCGAGGGATCAAAACGCGTTTCTTTCCGTCGGTGAGGACAAAGAAGGAAGACTGAGTTGTTTTCGACGCGGTCGGTGTCTTCACTTTAGGCATCTTTTTTGAAGGAAGTGGGAGGAAGAAGCAAGAGCGCGTTGTGAGGGTTTGTTGTTTTCAAACAAATAGAACACGCATCATATCTCGTATCACACAAAACGACACCGCCACAACCTCGTTTGTTACTCGACTCGATATTCCCCAGTGCGAGTCTTATGACTTTGTACTGGCGGCGAATCGATCGGAGCACATAGGAGGGGAAATTTTTCCCAACTCCGTACTTGAGCATTTACCGTGTTCGAATTCCTGACATCAGCAAAAATGCGATAGCAATTCGAGGATCACATTCGGGGTAGTAATACATGTACACCATAAAAAAAAGAACTGCATATGTTTGCCGGCATTGCATGCCATTGTTCACTTGTCGATGATAGTTATGAACTCCGCCGGAAATACGTGAAAGTTCTCGGTGCCGGTGACTCCCTGGAGAATGCTTTCAAGGATCTTGGCATACGCTGGATCTTCTACGACCTAAGTCCGGCGGAAAAAAATAAGACTTCAAGGTCTCCATCCATCAAAACCTTTGCAATGAACCTCAATAATCTTCTCATGCGAATCCGCCTCCCACACGGACAATCCACAGAATTCTGTTTCGGGTAGACCAAGTGCGTTGGCTAATTTTGTATGTGCATCGTCCACTCTCAGAGACTAGTAGCAGAGTGAAGTGAGCGAGCAGCGGTAGAAAACAAACTGATCTGCTGACCACTTCAAATTTCAAGATGTTCTTCTGCACAAGCGGGAGTGCTTTGAGATCCTCGACCACCTGGAGCACCAGAGCTCTAACTTGATCTCCCGTGAGATCCTCACGCCCCTTGAAGGCGACGACGACGCAGACACGATCTGTACGGAAGGACATCGGCCCTTGAGAAGTTGCTATCGAAGGCGAAGATATATATGCCGTGGGGGCGTACGACATTTCGTTGTGCCATATGCATCCGGGAATATTACGGCTGTGGCGGCTCTATCACCGTTATAGTCTGTAGAGCCGAATTATCTGCTGTCCGTGTTGCACCTGAACACATTTTGCACCCAGGGATGCCATCGTTTCTTTGGCCGACGCCAAATGAGATATCTTCGGATCGAAGAAGGGAATCAGACGGCCATGGGGCATCTTGGTGGAGCTTGTGCGCACTTCTTATGGATACACAGGGGTAGATAAGGTTGCTGTGAGATTCCACCGTCAAATAACCCTCACATGGATTAGAGATGGTACATACTGGAGGTGACAGACTTTAGCAGCAACCAAGGTACTTCTAGGGCGTTGAGTATCATCACCGTCGAATGGTTAGCGTGCCGTGACAAGAGGTATGGAATATGATTCCCCCCGGCTTTAAGCCCACCTTGGCTTCCACAAGATCCATATCCGCATCCAAGAATGCCGAGTACTGTCATGTGAATTCGCGCCTCTTCAGCAAAGCACCGGCTAGCACCGGCCGGACCAACCCACCAGCACGTCATCCGTCCAACGGTTGACGCGCCCAATGCAAAGGTCTCGTGCTGGGCTTATCGCACCACCCAACGGCCGTCTATTAGTATCAAAGGATTCTGTCCACGAAGGGTATCCTAATATTTTCCCGGTCAGAAACTCCGATCCGGTACCAGTGTGTTGAACGCAACAACTTGGCGCCAATTTGACGGGCACCGGGCCGGAGCGCGTTATGTATTCGTGTTTGAACAGCTCGTGATCCCGGTCCTCATGTCGTCCAGGGCCGGGCAGGCCAACAGCTTTCATCCCAAACCACAGAACAGAAGATCCTGCTATCATCACAGCTTGGCACTGCTACTACTCCTTTACCGGGGATCTTGACGCCGCAGCAGAGCGGGCACGGCGTGGCCCTGCGGAGAGCGTCCTTCAGCTCGTCGTGCAGCCGCCGCGTGTCGTCGCGGCTCTTTTTCGTCGTCAACAGCTGCGCAATTTGGTTCCGGAACGCAGGCGCGAACTGTAAAACTGCTGTCGGGCTCACTGGAAAAATTCGACTATGACGCTGTATCGCAATCCGAAGACCCAACCCTGCACCGGGCAGAAGATGTTTGGTTTTCCGAATGCTACTCTGGTGCTACAGGCAGAGAATATACTCTTTCATGTCCCGGCACCTCTGCTGGCCGTGCACTCTTCTGTTCTAAGCAAAGATAAAATTAAAGCCAGTCCGAAGCCAGTCCACTTGTTCGTTTCCCGACTCGGCGTTGGACGCGGGGGCGTCCTTGGGTGCAATTTTGGACTCCAAGTATGTGGTCGTCTTATTCGATTACTGGCTCTTCCTTCACTGCAGTTATTTCATCCCGGAATCCGAGGACGTCCAGATTGATGTCCTTCTGGGCGTCCTTCGGCTCGCCCACAAATACGACGCTCAATAACTGTATCGGCGCGCCCTATAGCATCTCGCCTCCCGATATCCTTGTCGCCTGGACCAGTACTACGGGCATGGGACGGTCGTAGATGGGGATTCTCGTGAAACAGCAGCGTACTTGAAAGCCGTCAAGGCGGCGAGCCAAGCTGGCGCGCTATGGATCCTCCCCGCCGCCTACTACCGGCTGTGCAATGTAGGTGTCGAATCCATCGTCGAGGCCTCGATCAGCACGCATCATGTATCGCATCACACCACCACAATCCCGACAGCTAGAAATACAAACAGTGCAGCTTGGATACCACCCGAAATTCCATCAAATCTCTCAGGCGACTTTGATAGGATGTGACATTCTGGAAAAACACTTACTTGTCAAATCATGAAGCAGAATTAGTTTGTGGAAGAAGATTGTTGCACTTGAGGTCGAAGTTACTTACCGAAAGAGTGGTTGCTTGTTATTTGACGCGATATCACACAATGCGAGCTTATAACTTTGAATAAAGTCATGCGACCGTGAACTGGCAGTGGAGCGCAAAGATATTATGGAAGGGGCATTTCGCGTTCCTCATCAGCAAATATGCAATAGCAATTCGAGGACACAGTCGGGATAATAGTACACCATGATGAGAGAGAATAACCGCATATGTTTGTGCCATTCTTCACTTATCGATGACAGTTACGAACTCGGCAGGGAATGCGTGGAAGTTCTCGGCGCCGGTGATTTCCTGGAGGATGTTTTCCAGGAGCTTGCGGTACTCTGGATCTGCCACAACCTGCGCAGCAGAAAATCAGAGTTCAAGGTCGTGATGGGCTCATCAGAGACATTGCGACGGACCTCAAGAATCTTCTCGTGGGACTCCGCCTCAACGACAGACAGTGCGTGGAATTCTGTTTCGCGTAGACCAAGTGCGTTGGCTAATTTCGTATGTTCACCGTCCACTCTTAAAGACTAGTAGCAGAGTTAAGTGAGCGAGCAGTGGTATGAATAGACTGAGCTGCTGACTATTTCGAATTTCAAGATATTCTTCTGCACAATCGGGAGCGCTTTGAAATCCTCGACCACCTGGAGCACTAGAGCTCTAACTTGATCTGGCGCGAGATCTTCACGCCCCTTGAAGACGACGACGGTGCGGACACGATCTGTGCGGAAGGACATCGGACTTGAGAAGAGTTGCTCCCGAAGGCGAAGATATATATGCCGTGGGGGTCGTACGGCATTTCAGTGCGCAATATGCACCCGATGGGAATATTACAGCTGTAGCAGGTCTATTACCGTTTCTTATAGTCTATAGAGCCGAATTATCTGTTCCCCGCGTTGTACCTGAGGACATTAGATAAAGCAAATTGCTGAGATTCCACCGTCAACTCACCCTACCGGAGGTGACCGACTTTAGAAGCGATCAGGCACTTCTGGGGCGTTGAGTATCATCACCATCGAATGGTTAGCGCGCCGTGACAAGAGGTATGGAATGCGATTCCCCGCCGCTTTAAACCCACCTTATCTTCCACAAGATCCATATTCGCATCCAAGAATACCGAGTACTGTCATGTGCAGCTGCGCTATTCGCGCCTCTTCAGAAAAGCACCGTAATCGAACTCCCCTGCCTGCCATCCAACGGTAGGCACGCCAAATGGAAGGCTTCGTGCTGGGCTGAAAAGATTACATGTGTCCACGAATGGTATCCTAATATATTCTTCTGATCAGAAACTCCCATCCGGACCGGTAACAGTGTGTTGAACAACGCAAGAACTTGGCGCCAATTTGACGGGGACTGGGCCGGAGCGCGTTATGTATCCGTATTTGGACAGCTCGTGACCCCGGTCTGCTTCCCGCGTTCATGTCGTCCAGCAATGCGCTCGTCCAGGCCAACAGCTTTCATCCAAAACTCACAACACCAAAGCTCTTGGTATCATTGCAGCTTGCATTGCTACTGTGCCTTTACCGGGACCTTGACGCCGCAGAAGAGCGAGCAAGGCGTGCCACGGCCCACGGTAGGCTGCGGACGCCGGAGAGCGTCCTTCAGCTCGTCGTGCAGCCATCGCGTATCCTTCGGCCCGCATTCGAGTTATACAATTTGGTTCCGGATGAACGGAGGCGAAATATAAAACTGCTGTTGGGTCTCCGGCCGCTCTTACGGGCCACCACTGCTAGAAAAATTGCGACAATGTTTTGGCAGCAACGATTACCCGGATAACACCCGTAATCCGACAACACAAGGACCTAGCGGCAGCGTGCCGATTCCTAGTCTAGCCGTACCACCTCCTTGTGTGTGCGTCTTTGGCCCGTCCCCTAACTTCAAGACGACGACGCCATGTCGCAATCCGACGGCCCAAACCTGCGCCGGGCAGAAGATGTATAGTGCTACAGGCAAAGGGTACTGTATATTCTTTCGCGTCCCGGCATCTTGGCCGTGGTCTTCTGTTCTTAGGGATATGGTAGCCCTCCCTCAGCCGGAGAAATAGGGCAAGGATGAAATTCAAGGTAATCCACCTATTCGTCTTCCCGACTCGGCGTGGTCATTCTTCCGTGCAATTTTGGATTTCAAGTACAATTCTTCCTTCTGTATGTCTCACTTTGCTCGTTGCAGTTATTTCATGCCGGAACCCGGGAACGTCCAGATTGATGTCCTTCTGGGCGTCCTTCGGCTCGCCCACAAATATGACGTTCAATAACTGTATCGGCGCGCCCTGCAGCATCTCGCCTCCCGATATCCTTGTCACCTGGACGAGTCTGTTCACGCGCTCTTCCAAGCGAAGACTCCGGATGATTGCACAAGTCTAGAATGTCGATCTTACCAACAATCGGCGAACGACATTATGCTCGGGAGAATTGTGGATGAGATTTTTGGACCGACAATGGCTGGGAAGAAACGTTACAGAATCCCGCCCGGCGCTTTTGGGACGGATTGCCGGCCAAGTTCGGACTTCCTCCGTGGGAGGATCTCGAGGAGCTGCGCCTTGCCGCAATAACACAATAGGTTCGTATCGCTTTATAATTTATTTATTTATGCACGCATTCAGTTCATTTCGTCGACGTTCTTTCTTTTAAATTACCTGGCTACATCCCGATCCTTCCGCCGCAATCAACCTCAGTGACAGTACACTCTATTTAGATGCACCCGTTGATCCCGGCCTGCTTACGTTCGACGAAAGCTGTTGGCAGAAGATTCCAGAACCTTCTGATTTCTGCGGTATTTTGGTTTGAAAAGATGCTTTATGGATGGATGCCCAGTCCAGACAGAATACTTCGTCTGATTATTTTTGGCTCTCCACCCGATTTTCCCATGCGGTGTTGAATTCACCAAAACAGGTGCGCAGTAATGTTTTGTTCATCACTGTTAACAGCTGAACATCTGCAATAGGTCTCCCTTGCTACAGCACCGTGAGAATCCTAGTCGATCCCTCCATTATTAAATCCAGCTAGACACATGATAACCACGAGGCGCCAGATCGTCGCAAGCCGCTTTCCTTGAACAAAATGCTGTTGGAGGGACATCCCAGAACATTCTGATCTTCTACAGCTTGCATTCCCAGCACTCCCGTTTGAAAAGATATTGTACAGTGGGTTTCCCGTTCCAGATTACTTACTGATTTTCTCTGGCGGTCCTCCAAATTTTACCGTCCGGTGTTGATGTCACGAAAACAGGTGCTGTCAAATAGCGCCTCACTGCCCACAGCTGAACATCTGCAATGCTTCTCCCTTGTCACAGCATCCCGGGCCAACGGCCCATCGCCGACATTTACGGAGGGTGAGAGCTGATATATATTCCTGGCTTGATATAAGGAAGGCATCGCCCCCCTCATGGCGAACTTCAGCACCACCTCACTTCCATTCCCTCAACACCTGCCTGATATGTCCGCGAATTCCATACCAGACCCCTCTTGTATCCCGGGGGGTTCGTCCCCTCCCGGTGTTCGAGACTTCTCTGAGACGGCCCGGAGTACTAGTATTGGTTCCTGTACTGTAGAAATGGGTCCCCACCTACCACCTCTTAAATTGGTTCCCATTTCCCCCGAATGCTCTCAACGATACGATCGCCGTACAACCGTGTAAGTTTACACCATTGCTATAGCTCATTCGTTGATTTATATATCCAGTGAGAGGCGTCGCACTGAATATGCTGTCAATCCGCTTTCCAGATCATTCTTGCGGTTCGTGAGCCAGACTCGTCTACATGGATTCTTCTGAATACAGAATATAGTGAGCCACCTGTACACTGGAGTGCTCACAGACATCCAGAAGGTGGTCTGTATTTTGCCCATGACCAACAGGTGTGTGTGCGTATGGAGGCATTTTCCGAGTTTGATATGTGTGCCCTTCAAGGGGATATTTACGGATTCCGATCTGTATGACACTGCAATCTTGGCCCAAATCACCTCTGTCATGAACCAGCTTTCCGCCCGGCCGGAAGTACATCAACTGTTAAGTGACGAATCCAGCCACATTGATATTGTCCTCAATCTCATGCGAGAGACACCGGAAAACGATGAATGTGGTTATTATCTGGTGGATCATTCGGCACGCATTATTTTCTGGCTCGATGTTTTCAATATGAGCGCATTGACACTATGGAGGTCTGTTCCTGGTCCGCAGACCCCGTCGCACGTCAGTAAGTATGTTCTAATCTTGCGATAGCCCAGCTGACGCTTTTAGAATTGTGCTTAGAAATCCAATACTGGTTCGCACTGTCCAGAAAAGTAAATCATGCGCACTGAGACTCTTCAAAAAAGTTTAACCGAAAATCCAGGTATTTTCTGTGGAGTCAATAATATGTGCAGGCTGCACTGTGACTATTTCCCGGCCGCCACGGTGTCAATATCTGCCAGTAATCTGCAAGAGTTGCGTGGCGCAATAATGTTCAGCATAGCCGGTATGTTGAATTCCGTTTGCGAATGTCGCCCTGTCTCAGGTTGTGCAGATTCAATGACCTCCCCGACAACCAATTTTCCGTTTCCCATTGACCATATGTTCCATATGCTCGAATTGACGAAAGCAATGTCGAATGGACCGACTTCCCGGACTGGTGAATTGGACGGTGTCAAGATTGACGATGGATCGATGATCGTCCTCAGTGAGTGGCTAAATTACCTGGTGCATATTGTTGAACAGGGAATTCAGCTCGATTCATGAAACAATTTGGTATGACCCCTCTTAACCTTCTTTAAGCTCGCGACGTTCACGACTTTTGACCAGCAATTGAACGATTTACCCATTTTCACGGGGAAAGAATTGCTCGCCGGGACAAGAGCAGTTCTGCGCACGGAGAGACTCCACAACACACATATGTCATCATTGGGGTGTCGCTGGTACTATTCAACGCGCCGCTCGACTACCTGAGGACAATCGAAGCGATGTATATGGATGGGACGATCAACTATATGGCATGGTACAAGCTCATCACGAAGCTTCGTTCAGAATGGCACGAATTCATTCTTTACGTATGTTGGTCATACTTTCCAGATTCAACGCAACTTAATAAAACCAGGGAACCTTGCTTTTGAACATAAATGTAGGTTTCTTAGCGATACCGATGAGCGGAAGCTCCGGAGCCGCACAACTTGCCAGCTACGTATCCATCTGCTTCGGTCTCGGAACTATTATCCTGGGTACGACTGAATGGACTGCGTCTCCGATAAACGCGTTCTAATTACCCGCAGGTCTTATACTTCTGCGTTTTTATCCAAATGCGGACAATGCGGTACTTGCGTTCAATTTTCTGCGTGGGTTTCAAATTAGAGCGGTAATTTCAGGTTATGTTCTTCGGGCGCAACCGGGGGTCGGCCCACCGATTGGAAGCGTTGTCGATTGTGTATTCTTTGCCATATGGACTGACCATTTGGAGGTATGATTCATTATCCAATTTCTAAAATCGCGCTTATCCGCAAACAGCATGATAACTTTCATTCTCGGATTCCTCATTGCGGCATTCCAAAGAAGCAGCCCAGAAATGCGGGGTGTTATACTTCCCACCATTGCTACCGTGTGCTTGGCGATTCTTAGATCCATTTGGACGCAGAGCCGCCTTTAGCTAGTATAAGAAACTAGTGGAGCTGTGGGCGAACATAGCATTGGCTGTTTCGCGAAGGTGGAATGGACCTCACGCTGGGGCTGTTTGGCAGGACACGTCCGAGTCCGAGTGACAGGTGTTGCATAGATAACAAATCTAATGTGGCCCTTGTTTGTTCGCCAAATTGCGTATGTTGAATATGATTCTAGGATCTTTCTTTTCGAGTTTCAATGGACCTCTGTTCACATTTACATGAAGGTGCTGTGTGCCCAAATGTTCCTGTGTGGGTCTCAAAATCAGTTCAATCGGCATCCTCTTCAGACGTCGTCCAGTTGCCTTCCACTTTAAACGTGGTTGGAAACCCAATTGCTGAGCTCATTTCTCGGATCAGTGGCAGTGTCCAGCCGGGAGAAAGTATACGCGTACGTTAGGTCACGGTCACGTTTGCTATTGCCACCGTCACTAGAAGCCTCTTTCTCTCCTGGAAGCCCTGGAAGCTGTCCAGATCCACACCATGCATCGCAGCTTGCGGGTCCCCGAAGTGGTTGCTATGATATGCCGTGAGGTAGTGTCTACTGTTGAGCGCGACCTCAATTTCCACACGACGTCAACGTTGGCGACTCTGTCTGCCTTGGCGAGAACTTGCAAGGCTTTCAGTATCCCCGCGCTTGACCTCCTGTGAATGCACCAAGAGTCACTTGGGCCTCTCCTCAGTTGTATGCCCGAAGACGTTTGGGACGAGGAGGACGAAGAGGTAAGCGTGACAACCAATGCTCGGAGGCCGTTGATTGACTAACCTCTGACGATTTAGTGCCTCCACAGACCGGTGATCCCTGTCGACTGGAAACGCCCATTCATTTATTCCAGTCGCGTCAGATCCTTCAAATATGATGATAGTGTTAGCAGGAAGACCGTGACGCGCCGTCGGACATCACGCCGCTTCGGCTTACATCCTCGTTTCTCCGCCTCGGTTCTTATTCCGGTACTCCGCCGTATTTATATCTCACGTACGCGCCATCTTTTGTATCTTTTGCCCTTCCCCCGAATCTATCTCTGGGACTCGACGTCCAGCGTGACCTGAGTTTCTTACAGGTTATGGGCCTCCGCTCCTGCCCCGCTGCTCTCGCGATGATCTAGCTTCCCCTACCCCTTTATATGCCGAAAGTCCTCGCTTCGAGGCATCCGACTCGACCCGAGAATTGCCCGTATCCCCTACGCGCTGCCAGCCCTCGCTCTGAGGCGACCATCGAGCCACGAACCGAACCCGCGAATTTGCCTTGGTGCAGCTGAACGCACCCCGACGGAACGAGAACCCGCCGGCGATTTTGCCTTTGTGCAGCTGAACGCACTTCGAACGAACGAATGAACGAACCGAGAACTGGAACCCGACCGACCGAATTTTCCCTGGTGCAGCTGAACGCACCCCGACCGACCGACTTTGCTTTGGCGCAGCTGAACGTGCCCTGGAACCGAACCGAACGAACTTGCCCTGTCGCAGCTGAACGCGACCGATGTGCTACCAGTGTTGTAGCCGCCAATGTTGGATGGAATGAGACGAGGAGAAGAAGGGAAGTGTGGAGATTGGAAGGAAGTTGTTTGTTTTGCTGCCTCACTGGAGCCTTGGACGTGGATACCCCGAGCCTGGATTGTTCGTCGCGCCGCTGCCCTGATTTTCCCGCCATCACCGCCGCCGCTCACCGATTTGTGCTGTCGAGGATGTGATGATGAAGACTGGCTTATCTGTTGGACACCGGGAAATCCATGCCAGTGGGAGCTCTGTCGCATTGATTTCTTTTCAAACCGTTTTTGACTTTACTTAAATATCCTGATTTTTCTTGTAGACGGCGCGCGACGGTCAGTGGGAGTGTTAGCAGGAAGACCGTGACGCGCCGTCGGACATCACGCCGCTTCGGCTTACATCCTCGTTTCTCCGCCTCGGTTCTTATTCCGGTACTCCGCCGTATTTATATCTCACGTACGCGCCATCTTTTGTATCTTTTGCCCTTCCCCCGAATCTATCTCTGGGACTCGACGTCCAGCGTGACCTGAGTTTCTTACAGATAGGTATTATGCGGGGTGGTCGCCAAAGTTTTTCGAGACGTTACGGTTGTGCTTTCTTGGCGAACACCTGTTCCCGAAGATCGAGAATCTCGAATGGTTCTCGTCGGAAGCTGCAACATTTCCGCACGTCCGTCTTTTCCTTGGGCCCCGACTCAATACTTTGTTTCTCGGGCCCTTTGCATCGGCTGCCCACTTATCGTTCCTTCCAACTTTGGCGGCACAGTGTCCTTTGCTGACAGAAGTTAGCATCAAATTCTCTGACGAGATGGACAGGGAAGCCCAGTTACAGAGCCTATCGTTGTTCGTCCGGGGTTTGGACCATCTGGAGACGCTCACCGTCCCATTCCTCGACCTCGCGGCATTGGAGCACATTTCACGGCTGCCCAGTTTCACCTCCTTGACCCTGCACCATCAAATCCCTATCTCACCCGTCCCTGCGCATCCTAATCCATCCACCAGCCCACCTTTCGCCACACTGGGGTCTCTCAACATGACAGCGACCACCGTCGGCGCACTGAGCGAAATCATCAAGTTCTTGGCGCATGCACCCATCGACAACATCGATGTGTCCATCCCGAAATTGACCGCACCTCATGATCTCGCACAGCTCTACGCCACGCTCGCAAATAGCTCTTCGCGCGAGTCGCTGTCGTGGCTCCGCCTGGGCCGCCACGGGTATGCGGCCGCCGTCCCCAACGCGGCGCAGAGCGCGCTCTACGCGGTCCCCGGTCCGCAGCTGCGCCCACTCTTCGCCTTCACTAAGCTCACGTTCGTCTCGCTCTCCGCGCCGGTGAGCTTCGACCTCGACGACTTCACGCTCGCAGACCTGGCGCGCGCCTGGCCGCACATCACGACACTCGAACTCGACGCGAGCGACTTTGCCCACATCACGCCGCGCGTCACGCTCGGCGGCCTGCTGCCCCTTGCGCAGCACTGCCCCCAGCTGGTGCGCCTGCACATCGCTCTCAACGCGTCCGTGGTCTCGGATTGGGAGAGTCAGAAGGCGGACAAGAAGAAGAAGAAGCGAGTGCGGCAGAGGTGCCTCAGGGTGCTGCACGTGTCGCGCTCGTCTATCCTGGCGCCGCTTGCCGTGGCGGCGTTTCTCTCGAGCATCTTCCCGAATCTGCTGCGGGTGCGCACTGAGAAGGATTACCAGCAGAATCCGTCCCAAGACGCCATCGCGTTACACAAGGAGTGGAATGTGGTACAAGCCGCGCTGCCGATCCTCCGGACGGTGCGTGCGGAGGAGAAATATTGGACGTAGTGCGGAGCCAAATGAGGTGGTTATTTCCATTTTATTACGGGTTAATGGATTTATCTGGCGTGGAAATCAGGAATTTGATGGGCGCTGGGTTTGTTGCCTAACATTTTCTCGAAACTGTACCTTTACCCGTATTGACGTGGTTCTCACTAGAGAGCCGAATTACCTGCTCCCCATGCTGCGTCTGGGAATGTTCTGCGTGGTCATGACATGATGGCTCCAATCGTGTCATCGCTTTTGTCTTGTGGGGATGCAATCAATAACGTTCATGGTGGTTTGACAAGATGTGAAGATATTTCCTCAGAACCGGCGTTTCCAGCCCTCACCGTGCAATATCGCCGATGCGAGGCAATGTGGAGTTCACCGCTGGCTGTTCCGGGAAAATTCTTGCAGCACAAACTGCCGCTGCTGACAAGGGGGGAAAATATTCCATCGTGATCGAGCAACATTAATATTGACATGGGCGAGCGAACTCGGCAACCGTCGCTTAAGAAGCAATAGTATTTTGGCTATGCGTGTACTACGTCGTCAATCGTCTCGAAAACAGAATTCCCAGCTCTCGATTCGCTGCTCCGAAGCGTACTGTGTTAATTGCGTCTCTTACAACATTTCGAATCCATCAGAATCCGACCCCGACTCCGCATCCAATGTCTGCACCTCCTCAACGATGGCACCGTGCTCCAATAGAAGTTGCTTGATCTCTGAATAATTGTACCGAGATGCCATCTTTAAAGCGCTGCCATAACTTCCACCTGCTGCGTTGGCGTCGGCCCCTTTTTCGAGTAGGAGCCGGACAATTTCTACGTTGCCCCCAAACGCCGCGGCCTGCAACATACTTCCAAAATCTGCGTGCGTCGTGTTCGCGTCAGCCCCCCTCTGGAGCAGGAGGCGCACAGTTTCAGTTCCATTCGGGACGGAAAGCCTTAGGCGTGTGGTGTTCACGTCCGCGCCGTTGTCAAGCAGCATTTGGGCAATTTCTGTGTGGCCCCTTAAGCAGGCGGCGTCCAAAGCGCTTTGAGCTCCGCCCTCTTCATCCACGTTGGCGCCGTTTTTGAGCAGGATGCGCACAATGGCTGTGTGCCCTCCGAAGCATGCCGCGTGCAAGACGCTATACTTTTTGCCGGCTTCATTCACAACGGCGCCGTTCTCGAGGAGCATCCGCACAATGTCCGTATACCCCCTCGCGGACGCGACGTGCAAAGCACTCTGATTGTCAGCCGATCCGCTTATTTCTGTGTGCCCGCGTGGAGACGGGACGTGAGTGCCAACACCATGGGGTCCGCCCTTTGCATTCACGTCGGCACCGTTCTCGAGGAGGAGGCTCACAATTTCCGTGTGCCCTCCGGCGGCAGCGGTGTGGAAAACGCTGCCATGATTTCCGCCCGGTCCATTTATGTCAGCGCCGTTCTCGAGGAGGAGGCTCACAATTTCCGTGTGCCCTCCGGCGGCAGCGGTGTGGAAAACGCTGCCATGATTTCCGCCCGGTCCATTTATGTCAGCGCCGTTCTCGAGGAGGGTGCGCACAATGTCTATGTGGCCGCCTGCAGACGCGGCGTTCAAGGCACTGCCATGTTGTCCGTCCCTTCCGTTTACGTCGGCGCCATGCTCGAGAAGAATGTCTACGATTTGTTTGCGGCCCCCCCTGGACGCGGTTTGCAAGGCACAACCATATCGTCCGTTCGTTCCGTTGACATCCGCACCGCTCTCGAGAAGGATTTCCACGACCGCTTTGTGCCCCCCCGAGGTAGCAGCGTACAAAGGGCTGCCATATATCCCGGGGGGTGTATTTATGTCGGCGCCGTTCTCGAGAAGGATGGACACAATTTCTGGGTGGCCCCGTGTGGACGCGGCGTGCAAAGCGCAGCCATACTCTCCACCCCGGCTGTGCACATTGGCACCATTCTGGAGCAGCATAAGCACAATTTCCACGTGCCCCTTCTCGGACGCGTCCTGCAGAGCGCTGCCAGGTAGGGTGAAACCGTTGCCATGTTTTCTGCCCATTGCGTTTATTTCAGCGCCTTTCTCCAGCAGGAGGCGCACAATGTCTTTGTGCCCTCCTATGGACGCGGCTTGTAAAGCGCTGCCATATTTTCCACCTCCTCGCGCGTTCACGTCGGCCCCATTGTCGAGTAGCATCTCCACAATTGTTATGTGTCCTCCAGCACACGCGACAGACAAAGCACTGCCATATCGTGAGACCTCGACGTTGTCGAACCCCGGGATGCGGATAACGATTCTGGGCGCCTGCGTCGCAATATCGCCTGTTGCATCTACGTCGGCGCCATTCTCGAGAAGGATGTGCACAATTTCGATGTGCCCCCTCCCAGACGCAGCATGCAAGGCAGTGCCATAATCTCTGTGTGTGGCGGCTACGTTCGCACCATTTGCGAGCAGCATGTACACAATTTCTGTGTGTCCCCCCGCCGACGCATCGTGCAAAGCGGTTCCGTATTCGCCATGGTTGATGTTGGCCCCGCTCTCGAGAAGGATCGATACGATTTCTGTGCGTCCCTTTGCGGACGCGGCGCGCAGAGCGCTGCCGTACTCTCCGCCGGTGGCATTCACGTTGACACCGTTCCTGAGCAGCATCAACACAATTTCTGTATGCCCCTCTGCGCACGCGTCGATCAATGCACTGCGATCCGAGAAGTCTGTTGGGTCGATGTTGGCACCATTCTCGAGCAGCATCTGCACAATTTCGGTGTGACCCCCCCTGGACGCAGCATTCAGAGCGCTGCTATGGCCCCCACCGCCTCTCCCATTTACGTCGGCGCCGTGTTCCAGTAGCATGCGCACGATTTCTCTGTGGCCCATGCTGGATGCAACCCACAACGCGCTGCCAAATTTAAGCGCGTATATAGACGTCGTCCTGCGGCCGCGTTGCAATCCTGGACCACGCGCCGACCGCTCTCTGACCACGGCGTTCACATCGGCGCCGTTCTCGAGCAGGTTGCGCACGATGTCTCTGTGGCCCCTTGAGGACGCGATCTGCAACGAGCTGCCATACTCTCCAGCCAATGCATTCACATCGGCGCCGGCGTCCAGCAGGACACGTACAACCTCTGTCCAGCCCCCGCCGGATGCGGCCTGCAGAGCAGTGCCATTTTCTTGGTCTGCTGCGTTCATATCTGCGCTGGCGTCTAGCAGGAGGCGGACAATCTCTGTGTGCCCTCCCGCGGATGCTACCCGCAAGGCGCTTCCCGCCTCTGCATTCACATCCGCTCCTGTTGTAAGGAACCCACGTACTCCGTCGATATAACCCTCCCGGCAGCAAAAGTGGAGCGGTGATGATAGCACACCGATCCCTTCATACAGCTGAAGCAAAGCCATAGCGCCGGAAAATAAGGCGCTGTGATCATGCCCCTGCAACAGATGTTGGCACCAGTATTTCATCGCATACACGGCCAATGGAGAGGGATGTGTGTTGATGAGGGAGCGATCATTAGAAAGATAGCTGATGCATGTTTGTGCGATGAAAGTTTGCGAGAGACTTGCGCTGAGGTCGTAGCCAAAGGTCGTAGTGAAGTGCGGGGACAGGACGTAATCCTGCACAGATGAATGAGCCAGGACGACCTGGGAGCGACCGGATTCCGAATCATCATTGACGACAACCAGTCCTTCCAACCACTTGAGGATTACGCGACCACTGTCGGGACGCCAGTCTGGCGTATAAGTGAAGTGTGCGGGATCCGAAAAGTCGAATGAAACGGCGTCCGCGAGTTGGTCCAGAGTAGGTGGTTCACGGGAGAAAACCAGCCACCGGAGAACTCCTCCAACATAGATCAAATCCTCCTGCCGAATCGGCCGCAGGAGACGGTCATACATCCCAAAAAGATCGTTTGGGAAATTCTCGAGGAATTCGATCAATTCCGAGTCTCCCTGGTATTGATAGCGAGAAAGCTCAACGAGAAGACAGGCGGCCAAGCGGAACCTGGAAGTGATAGTAAATAATTTGAATGTTTTAAAATTGAACTGAACTGACGTTCCATTGCTCTTATTCACGATCCGTGCCGTGATGTGGTCCGCATGGGACGCCCAGATGTCAACGCTACCAAGTTCATTGTGCACAAAAAGTGTGAGGTCCTCCTGCATGACGTCTGGGTCAAGTTCGGTGCAAGGCATGTCCTGAAAATGTTCGGAGAAGATTCGGCGGGGTTGACTGGTGATCAGGAGATGCAGCGGGGTTGCGGTCCACCTGCGAAGCGTGGAAATGAAGTCCACAAGTCGTTGATACTCAGAGTCTTTGCACTCATCGAGCGCATCCAAAAAAATATAAGTGCGTCCGATTTCCAGTAAGAGTGCCTCGAGATTTTTTTGCAGGCGTTGATAAGTGGGCAGAGTATGTCCCATCGAAACCAGGTACTCTTCGCCGAGAAGTCTGTCCGAAGACTGAGCCGAAAGCTGGAGAATGATGCGCCGGAGTGCACTTTCCACGGTCTGGCCCCCCCTGTCCTTGATGTCGAAATAGAAAAATGCCACGGCAGGGGCCTTCTCCGGGTCGAAGAGTTCCTTGTCAGCAACGAGTTTATTGATTAGTGCCGAACTATTTCACTTCAATCAGAGGTCAAATGACGCCGATTCAAAGCCTCACCTGAGTACACTTTTCCCAGCACCCGCTATCATTTTTGAGGTTAGCATTGGGGAATGTACGACACGGGAGCGCTCACAGGGACCCAGAATCCACAGACAACCGGGATGATTTTGCCATTCAATGAATTGGGCACTGTTCAGGAACCATGACCCAGTGCCTTCTTTGCGAAGCTTCTGAATTTCGGATTGTTTGATTATCATGTCAGGGGGGTTCGACCATTCTTCCAGGTGTTTCCTAGGCCTGCTTTCGCATGAGCGGGCGTGTAGGTCGAACGAGAAGGAAACTGACAGCTGATGCACAAGATTCTTCGTCACAGCCATGTGCTCTCTCTCATTTAATGCAACGTCCACCAAACGGTTGTTCTGTAGAGTATAAGTGATCAACCACCGAAGAATGCACCCCAAACTCACCCTAAACCTGGCTTCGAATAACTTGAATTCTTGATCAAGGGCAACCAAATTGATTGCCAACCGGTCGTCGGCCGGTTGTTTGGCATACTCTTGTATGAGCACGGAACTCCTTTCAAGTAATCTGAACCAATCATTGAGATCCTCGACGAGGATCATGAGAGAAAGAAAATCGACCCAGCATATGTTTCCAGGTCTCGCTTGAGACATCCGATGAGCTCGACACGATTTTTTGCCTCCAATCGCAAAATAACAGCACACAGATCGCCGGTGAGATCTATGATATGCGCAAACAGCGAATTGTCTCCATTTGTATCCTTCACTTCCTGGACGGGGATTTTAGCCATAACAGCACACCAACTAGTTGAAATGCACTGCCACCTTGCATGCTACCAGAACGCCGGACATGAGCGCAGCAACGGGACCGATAAAGGGGACCGTTTGAGCGAGCTCTGCAATCTGTTCGACGAGCTCAAGCGCAAGGGGGAGAACGCGCCCTTCAGTTTCCGGCGCGATGGAAGCTGAGTGGACACGAGCTGTAACCGTCTGGTGGAGCTTTACACGAAACCACTCCTTGACGCATTTGGAGGGGCGGTCGGTCATGGTAGAGTAAAGGAGAAAGGCCGGATTCAGAAGAGTCATTCCCCCGGCCCCGATGGGCATCAGAGAAGACTTCTACCGGTTTTGTATTGAAAACCACGGACCAATCACGGACACTAGATCCGTATCCGCGGCGTAAGCAGTCCGTTGAGAGTTTGAACAATTTAGTAAACCGATCATACTCGAATCGAACCCACAGCACCAACAAATTCCCTCCCTCCCCGCTCCTCCATCTAATCCCCCCCCCTCAAATAAAACCCCCAATGGTTACATACAAACAACACCCAAATTAAAATACACCTATCCTATCGTACTTAGCGTTCGCGTTATGGATACAGATACATATGCCTATATGCTGTCCACCTGCCTCTCTTCCCTCGAGTCCCAACGCCCTCAACCCCCGCGCCGACACGTACTCCGGCTCGTACGACGACTCACCGCCCGCTCCAGCTCGTAGTATACAACAAGCCAAAGACTCACCGCCCCTTGAGGAACTTACACACCTCCCTCCCCACCTCCTCCGCATGCGTCCACGTCAGCGCGTGTCCCGCCCCAGGGACGAGAGAGACACTGACTGTCGGTCTGGGCTTGTGCTGTGTTGACTTCTAGCGGGCGCAGTAAGCATTAAGCAATAAGCAAACACAGGTTTTGAGGTGGGTAGAGGAAGGGAGGGAGGGAGGAACGAGGAGGAAGGAAGGAAGCGCGCTAAAACGATGGGAAAAAAGGCACGCAAGCGCTGAAATAAGCGCGCCTCGGAAGCAAGCAAGCGCTGAAATAAAGCTAAGAGCGCTGAAGCGCCTCAAAACCAAACAAGCGCTGAACGAAATGGTGAAAACACGGACGCGCGCCCAAAACGCCTACTCCAAACAAGCGCTCTCCCCAACGGAAAACAGCCGCCAAAAATACGCGCCGAAAACAAGCGCCCTCCCCCAACAAAAAACAAGCGCTCCCACAACAAAAAGCCCCGAAACCAAGCCACAAGAAGAAAAACCCCGCCGAATCGAGAGAACAACACGTACCGTCGGTGTCGAAGTCAAATTCGCATCGGAGGCCGCACATCCCTCGATGAGGGCCTTGATGCGGGGCGCGTGCGCGGGGGGGACGGTGTGGTCGGCGGTGCCCTGGAGAGGAACGGTGGTCAGCATAATGAAAGGGAGGGTGGTGGAGGACAGTAAAAGGAAAGGGGGAAATCGGAAGCACGTGAGGCAAACATGGGAGGGAGAAATAAGGGTCGGACGGGATACAAAAACGAGGCGAAGAAGAAAAATAGGGAGAGTTGGGGGATAAAAGGAGGGATAGCGGTGAATGCGAGATGCATGCATCCAAAAAATGAATCAGGACGGAGATTAGAGAGATCAACGGTCCGTCCGTCCCTCAAAGAAAAAATATGCATCGAAATCCGAAACACTCACATGAACGACCAAGACCCTTCGCCCCTCCCACGCGTTACTCTCAAACGCCCATCGCATGCCCGTGACGGGTCCCGCACGCAGCGACGCCGACACGGCGCGGTTGAAGCCGGGGAGGTATGCAGACTGGAGCCGTACGAGCTCGTGCATCAGGCCCGGGTCCTGCATCACGCTCGGGTCGGGCAGGGCCACCGCTGAACTGCGCTCTTCTGCGAGGCGGCGGAGGTATGCCTGGGGAGGTTGAATTAAGATACTGAGATGCAATGAGGTGTACGTACGTAAACGAGCGGGTTCGCAGTGAGCATCTGCACCATCGGCGAGGACATGACTTTCGATGTCCGCGAGAGGTCCGAGGACTAAGAAAATAAATGAGCAATCGCTGCATCCAAGTCGAGTGGCAATATACGCACCTCAACCAAGCCCGCACAAGCCACCAGCACGACGTCGTTCTCTACGAGATTGGGGAATGTCGCGACGAACGCAGCGGCGATCGCCCCGCCCATGCTCACGCCCACCAGGCGCGTGCGCGGCCAGCCAACGTGCTGTAGGAGGAGCGCGAGCTGCGTGACGTACAGCTGCGCATCGTACGCCGCGCCCGCAGGCGCGTCCGAGTACCCACGCCCGTACAGGTCGTACAGCAGCACGCGGTGCCCCGCTTTCACCAGCTGTGGGACCAGCGGCGCCCAGACGAGCGCGGGGATGGATAAGCCGTGGATAAGCACGATCTGGGCGTAGAGCGCATGAGCTATGAGAACGATAAGATTACAGGAACGCACCTTCTTGCCGGACTCAGGCCCAGCGAGCCAGTAGTACGTCTGTCGTGGAATGAGTGGCACCCTTTGCGGGTGTGCGATAAGGATGGGAGACGCACGCGGCCCATGGGGAAGTCGGCATAGTGTTCCTCGCCCGCCCAGTTATCGGGGTAGATTTCGCGGGCGCGGGAGTCGGGGGGTAGGGATCTGAGGCCGGGGAAGACGGGAAGGGGGAGGGGGCTCGGGGATGTGGGGAAGGAGGCGAGGAGGTAGAAGGAGATGACGAGCGGGGGGACGAGCAGCAGCAGGTACGTCAGGCAGCGGGATGCGCTGGGCGCCATCGTGGGCGTGGTCAACGCGTTTTTTTTGTCTCGTGAGACATGTTGCGGGTGCTGTGCTCGGCAAAACGGCAAGAGTCACGTGTGTTACGTTGAAAACCGCCCGCAATCCATCCCGGCAACTCAATCGGGAAAGTGTCTCATTTAGGTCGAAAATTCAAAAAAACGACCTACAGGCCCGCAGGTACCTCAATGGCAAAAAAATGTGCACTTGACTCCCTAAACGAATGATCCTGGAATAACGTGCGCACTTCTCCAATGAAAAATTTGGGGTTAGGCCCCCAAATTAGCCAGATTTCTCTGTGTACGTGGAGCACTGTGCTAAACCTAAAAAGTGACTGGGAAAGAAATATGTAGATCCCCAATGAGTGGTACATGGCCGGATGTTCTGCGTTCAGATACTCCGGCCCCGATAATCAAGTCTCACCGCGAAGGTAAGAATACATAGTTAAAACGTGATATGTGTGTTCAAACAGGGAGGTGTCGAATAAATGCTGAACAAATGCGTCAACTTCAAGGTTCTTCCTGGTTCTCTCCAGTAAAATCTTCGCTTTAGGCTCGTATTTATTGCAGAAACATCTATCGTACCTCGCAGGGAAATTCACCTGTAGCCTAAGCTCGATCTAAACAAAGTGATTTGCTTCCCCACAGCCTCAACCTTCTTTGTCGATTTCTCGCGTTAATTCAGCATCTAATACCCGGGTCCTACTGATTCATTATCACTGCGAAGATGACATAATACGCGAGTAACCGAAGCAAATAGTTTTATGTGCCCATTTGCTCACACGTTCCAGCATTCCAAACTCAACCATTGTCTAATAGCATCAATTTATTTGGGACGCAATTCATGAGACCTTGACCTTTTTATACATGTTTATTCGAATCAATCACCAGGAGTTCATTTCATTGCGAGTTCACTGTACCACAGAGTGAAAGTTGCGCCTAGTACATCTCACAGTGATGCTGCAATTCCATGACATAACTTGATTCGACGAAGCTGTGAGAGCCAGATCGTACAAATGTGGACGAGAAAGCGCGACCGGGAAGCAGAATACTGCCTTCAGAATATAATTGAACCAAAATCCAGCGATGCAATCGGGCAGAGGGCCGGAGGACAATGGAGCGGTACATTCATGGGATGTTTGGAAATGTTGATGAGCTAAGATTCGTGCAGAGATCCACCCTCCCAGTCAGTTCTACTAGAGTGGCAGGTCGGAAGCAAAATAACGGCGGATGGTGGATATTATTATGTTGATAGACTGTCATGAGCAGTGCGTGAGTGACACTGTAGCACTGAGACTCCGAGCCTTGAGGAAGAGGGACCAGACGTCGAATAGGCTGAGATACTGCGTGAGCTCCAGTCATTTTATAGGTAGTATGTATGTGGCTGCAGGTAACTTCAAACCCTGGTGTCATCTTGCGCGGGGAAAAAATTATGTCGCTGTATGGAATGATTAAGCTGCACACAAAAGCTCCTGGATTCAAGGGCAAGCCTACTGGTGTTGAAATTCACAGCCTTGCCTACTCCATTCAGGTTACGCATCCAGTCAGCAAGTTAAATAAACCTTCTTAAAACTACCCAGCACCTTGATTATCTTGAGGTAGCCGGCCGAGAGGTGCGCGGAGTAGTAGAGGATGATCGATCCATCGTCAATCTTGGCACCATCTGAGTCACCAGTCCGGCAACTCTGTCCATTCGACATTCATTTTGTCAATTTGAGCCATATGGAACATGTTCATGCTAATTCAGGAGATTGTCATTAATATCATACAGCGCGCTACTTAGAATCTAGACCAAATTCATGTACCCGTACATGCAGCAAGTTAAATATTTGTCCATGCCAGAAGTATACTCAAAAGCCCAATCAAAGCCCACGAAATCCATACGGAGGTGCTGTGTGAGTGTGCTTCCGGGCGAGTAATGTCTGTGCGAATGCGGGTGTTTTGCTGCTTGTTTTGCGAATCTCCCAGGGCATGATCGGGATTATTCTGAATTCCACCAGCAGCCGACTCAGGTTCTGCAGTGAGAGGACTATTGTCTTCGTGCTCGGCGGGGTTGGTTGGGGGCTCGCCCAATTCTGGCGGCAGTGCTGACTCCCTTGGAAGAAGCCTAGATGCCTCCTCTGCATGATCGGTATGTGCTGTGCCACCCTCGATTTCAGTCCCCTCGAGTGACTCCCGCATCTCGGCGGGTAAAAGTGAAAATTTCCTCTCCACCTCTACGGATTCAATAGCTGCAGCTGACGCAGCTTCGACATTCCCTGCCTCTCTAAGGTATTGTGCCAGTTGATCTAAGCTGTCACGCAAGGTGGGGAGGAAATATAACTCCTCGCTCGCGACGTGCCGCATAATGCTGACCGCCTCTTCGTAGGCCACGATGGATTCGACCTGGCGGTGGAGCTTCCGCAATATACGAGCGAGGTCCCAGAGGCTACTCGCGAGATCTGGGAGAAATCGCCTGGCGAGAGAGACCAACTCGCGGTATAGATTCGTGGCTGTCTCGGCACTTGATAAACCGTCGTCCAGCTGATCCAAAGTCGCCAGCTGGAGCGCCAGACAAGAGTATACACTGGCTCCCACCTCCTGTGGCCGTTCTGGTATAAACATAAGCGCGAAGGCGGAACGATGGGACAAGTACGATTTGTATGTGATTTCGGCTTCCTGGGCAGCAGCGAGAGCTTCACTATCTCTACCAACGGAAGCAAGACAGTTTGACAGGGTGGCGAGTGACAGTGTGAGGCTACACATTTGCGAAGGGATCATGTAGTCGTCCATGGATTTCTGCCGTAAGAGTCCGACCGCCAGTTCGGCGTCCTGCAGAGCTTCTTGCTTGTGTCCTAGTTGTCGAACGGTGGAGAGGCTGATAAGTAGACCACAATAAAACAAAAGGTCCAAGTCTTCTGTCTCGTCATCTGAAATGGCACGGTTGGACTGTTCTCTCCCAGCTAGCAAGAACTGGAGGGCTTCTTTGTGTCGTCCTGCTCGCCGGAGGATGCAAGAATGTATCGTATGGCAATACCATAGGAAGTTCTTATCATCAGTGTCAGTGTTCATTTCCGCTTTTTTCACCGCCTCGATTGCGGCTCCAATCTGACCCATGTCGTGAAGAGCAATTGCCTTCCAGGGAAGGCACAATGATGAATCATCGCCAGACTGGCTACCTTCCTGGCCCAATGCTACTGCGTCATCCAGCGCTCCAACCGACCAAAAACATCGTGAAGACATGGCGAGCGCCTGCGAGCGATCATCCTTCTCTGTTTCAAAGCGCAATGCAATGATTTCGTGCACTATTGACAATAATTCCCGTAGCTGGGAATGGGAAGTAAAACCAAGAACGGCCAGGATATGTCCTAAAATCGGGCCAGGTTCGCAGTGTGGGCGCTTCACTGTGTCTCGAAGGACAATTGTCGCTGCGTCCCAATCCGCGACAAAAATATCTCCGATGAAGCGACAGCCCTGTGGAGTGGGTTCCTGGAGAAGGAATCCGCGCAGTGCATCCTCCCGAACTCCTCCGTGCGAATCGAAGTCATTTAAATGTGTCATGATATCCGTGGAGGCAGGCAGGAGGGGAGGCTGTGAGTCTTCCACCAAGATACGGAGAGCTTTCATTGCAGCACCAATGCTCAAAGTGGCTGCCTGCTCTCCAATATACACATAGGCATAGAGCACACGGACAAATCGCCCCGAAAATTCCTCTGGATAGATACGAGCGAGATCACGAAATAAAATCACACAATCCGCAAGCATCTCCACAGAAAGATCTTCCGCCTCCGCCATGGTGCACAGATGGTCGAGAAAAGAGTCAAAATCTCTCTGGAATCGGGAGATGCGCTGGTTAGTTCCGGAGAACCTCAGCAAATTTTGGAGGCCCTGCTTTGAGGCCTGATATGCTTCGCGAGTCCGTCCTGCGGATGAAAACGCTGCAGCAAGGACGAATGAGGCTTTAGAGCCTGCCATGGCGATCCATAAATCTTTTGGACTCGGCCCTGATGCGAGACAAGACTCCATTATCCCGGCTGCCATTGGACAAGTGATTGCGACAGCGGCTTCGGCGGCGGAAATGGCGGCCGTCGGTTGACCTGCCTGACGGAGATTTCGGGAATGGGATATCAACGAGTTGACGAGAAGTGTTTGATTTTCAGGGTTCGGTCAACTCTCCCAGGAGAATTGGCTTAAATCGACAGCCTTCTGACTAGATTGTAGAGCTAGGTCGTGCCGCAGCTGATAATCATATTGATCGGAGACTTGTCGCAGAGAATGAGACAGACGCGGGAAAACTCCCGCACAACGGTCTCGGTTTGACTGACGGAGAATCTGAATTGTTAACAGTCCCCAAGCTAGAGCTTCTGAGTTCATGTTGAGAGATTCCAGAGTGGGCCCAACGTCATCCAGGATGGACATAATTGTCTCTGTATGGACTTCTGTAGGACTAGTCTTGAGTGCGAGCACCATTCCAAGAATTCGATGCAAAATATAGGCGGGGGAGGTCGATTCGAGTCGCAGCGTCAATGGAACAGTATCCCACGGAAGGTCGACGCTGTCCCTCAGAAGCCGTTCCTGCAGGGCATCAACGAGATGCAGGGTCTGTATGGACAGATATTGGAATTCGATTGTTCGATGTGTTGGGTCCTTCAACAAGGTGAGTTTCATGAATTTGTCACACAGATCGAAGTGCCTTACAGATGATATGATGTCAATCGTTTGGTTCATTATGTTCTGGCCGGATTGTGTCTCCAGTAGAACACGAGCCATCATCGTCTCCAAACGCTGCAGTCGCACATGGTTCTCTACGTGGTTGACAACTAATGCTTGTTCAACACGCAGCGACGTATTTTCGACCCGGCGAGATGTATGCTCAGTTCGAGCAGTAGAAAATGCCTGGTTCGAGTCAGATTAAATCTACCTTGTGAAAGGTCATATTACCGTAAATTGGAGGTAACAGTTATTGGCATGCTCTCTCAGACGTCGAATCTCTCCCTCGATGTCGTCGCGTTTCATCCACGCTTTGAATTGAGTCCTGAATCCCCGAAGGCCCCGGGTGCGGGCGGGAGGTAATGTCCGGCTGGCGACCGAATAAACATACAACATATCTCTGCGAAACGATATCTCATGAGAATATTCCAGAACCCATCTAGGGACACTCACGCCTTGAGATTCCCCAGAGCAGTGAGAAGCTCGGGTGCTTGGAAGGAGTTTTCATGACCTCGAGAAAGGTCTGCAATGTGGCCGAGCGTACGGAGGATGTCATCGGTCAGATCGCGGATGCGCCGTCGATTTTCGCCGACCTATCCTGCAATCAGCGTGCATCTGCCAAAAAGGATGCAAGACTGGCCTTTTCAATCGAGCTTTTGATACTCTGGCCAAGGTCGATGAGGTCCTTGATAAAGGTCGCAAGGGTGATGAGTGTCGTGGTGACCGCTATTGGGTCCGCCATCGTTGAGCGGAGAAGCAGATGGCAAGACGTCCACGATTTCTCTTATATCTGCCACAGGCCTCGGATCAGGATTCTTTCAGAGATGTTGAGCCGAAGGCAGTGCGCCACGACCCTGCACAGTAGCCGCGTGGATCGGGGCAGCGCAGAGAGGAGTCTTTGAACCATCCAATGGCGGTAAACGACAGCACTTCATGTTGAGGAAGGTTTAAACCGTCGATGTTGCACGGTGAGGGTTGGAGGTCTCCCTTTAGGAAGCCGGTTTCAGGAGGTATCTTCTCACCTTGTCAACATCGTGTCAAACCACCATGGACGCTCTTCATTGTATCACCCACAAGACGAAAGCGATGACAGCCGTCATGTCATGACAGGTCATGACTCATGACCACGCAGAATATTCCCAGACATAGCGTGGTGAGGACCAGGTGAGCAGGTAATTCGGCTCTCGAGTGAGAACTATGTGAATAAGGGTAAAGGAGGTACAGGTGAGAAGGTTTCGAGAGAAATGCTAGGTAACAAGCCAACGCCAATCGATATTCCTGATTTCCACGTCAGATAATTTCATTAACCCGGAATAAAGTGGAATAATCACCGCTGTGGAGAACCGAGTGTCCTTCAAGTCATTGACTGCCATTAATTGTTATCTCAGTCGCGATGTAGAGAAGAGAGAACTTAGCAAAATCAGAATGCTCTGGATCGACCAGCGCACAGCATCAGCGTCTGAGATCGCAGTGAGAAGATATCAGAATGTTCTGGAACGGCCAGCGTACAGCATTCGAAAGCGGCCGCGGCGATTTAGCGCTCATGGCGCCTAGATGAGTGCCGTGTCCACCGGCAAAACTGGAAACTGGTTCCCGCGGAAGGATCTGGCACTTCGGCATCCAATTCAACAACGAGATACTGACAAAAACGATGCCACGATGGGGGCCATCATACAGAATATCCCCGGGCAGCATAATGAGCAGGTAAGTCAGCCAGCTCTCGAATGAGAACTATATGAAGAAGGCAAAGGCACAGGTGAGAAGAAATGCTAGGTGACACCAGTGCCCATCGATATCCCTGGTTTCCACGTCAGATAAATACATTACCCCATAGTAGAGTGGAATAACTACGTTTGCGGAGAATCACTACCTTATGTAAATCCCTTCGCGCCGCGTCCAATATTGTTCCTCCGCACGCACCGTCCGGGAGACTGACAGCAGCCTGCACGAGGGGCAGCAGGCGGCCGAGCGTGATGCGCCGCGCGATGTGCGCAAAATCGCTCGCGTCGAGCTGGAGCGTCAAAGCCCACCGTCGCGAAAATCGATACGAGTCTGAGCTCGCTGAAGGCGAAGAGCGGACACAATCCGCGCTGGGGATGGTGGCCGCCCGAACCACAACAATATGGACCTCACCGCCCTTTGAGGAACTTACACACCTCCCTTCGCACCTCCTCCGCATGCGTCCACGTCAACGCGTGCCCCGCGCCGGGGACGAGCGAGACGTTAACTGTGGGTCTGGGTTTTGCTTGTGGTGTTTTCTGCGAGCCAGACGATAAGTTTTTTATATCAAAAGAACAAGTAGGGAGGAATATAAGGGGTGAGAGGCCGATGAAACAACCGCCCGCGATAAAGAAGCAAGCAAGTGCAAAACATGCGCCCCGCAAAAGGGAAACAAAAGGGAGAAAGAAACGCCGGGATAAGCGCACCACGAGCGCTATCAAAGCAGGCGCCCCGTAAAAGCGTGCGTTTCAAGGCATGACGCAAACAAGCGCCCCATAAAAACCGCCCCCAAAAACCGCGCGTGCTCCCCCAACAAAAATAAGCACCGAAAACAAGCCCTCCGAATACATGCGCGCCGTACGACAAAGCATGCAAGCGCGTACCCACAGACAATGCACTCAAACTCAAATATAGAATCGTCATGTACCGTCGAAGTTGAAGTCGAATTGATATCGGAGGCCGCAAAGCCTCGATGAGGGCCTTAATGCGGGGCGCGTGCGCAGAGGGGACGGTGTGGTCGGCGGTGCCCTGTAAGGGAGGGGTTGGTTAGTATATCGGAAGGGAGGGTGGTAAGGAGAAAAAGGGATACGGAGATGAATAGCGATAGAGCGGAGGGAGGAAAGGTTTGCTGAGCGACGGATGGGACGAGGAAATGAATCCAGGACGGGATGTGGAAAGAAACATCGAACGACGTGGATATGGATCGTGGAGCAAGGACATTCAATGGTACGTTGAAATGATGGATGACACGAAAAAAGACAAACCCAAAAACTCACATGAATGACCAACACCCTCCCCCCACTCGCTGCTCTCAAACGCCTACCGCATGCCCGTGACGGGCCCCGCGCGCAGCGACGATGATATGGCGCGGTTGAAGCCGGGGAGATACGCAGATTGGAGCCGCACGAGCTCGTGCATCACGCCCGGGTCCTCCGCGGCATTGCGCTCCTCCGCGAGGCGACGAAAGTATAGCTGTCGGATGTGGCGGGAGTTTCGACGGAAGGGAAGTATGAATTTTATGTACGTGAACGAGCGGATTCGCGGTAAGTGTCTGCACGATCGGCGAGGATATGACTTTTGACGTCCGCGAGAGGTCCGAGGACTAAAAAAATAAATCAACAATCGTTGCACTCAAGTCAAGTGACAATATACGCACCTCAACCAGCCCCGCACAAGCCACCAGCACGACATCGTTCTCCACGAGATTGGGCAACGTCGCGACGAACGCTGCGGCGATCGCCCCGCCCATGCTGACGCCCACCAGGCGCGCGCGCAGCCAGCTGACGTGCTGCAGGAGAAGGGCAAGCTGCGTGACGTACAGTTGTGCATCGTACGCCACGTCCGTACAGGTCGTACAGCAGCACGCGGTGTCCCGCTTTCACCAACTGCGGGACGAGCAGTGCCCAGACGAGCGCGGGGACTGATAGGCCGTCGATGAACACGATCTAGGCGTAGAGCGCATTGAGCATTGAGGTGATAATATTACGGGAGACGCAGCTTCTTGCCGGATTCGGGCCCGGCGAGCCAGTAGCGCGTCTGTCGGGGCGTGAGTGGCACCCCTTGCGGTGCGATAAGGATGGGGGACGCACGCGGCCCATGAGGAATTCGGCATAGTACCCTTCGCCTGCCCAGTGATCAGGGTAGATTTCGCGGGCGCGGGAGTCGGGGGGGGGGGGGGGGGGGGGGAGGGATCTGGGTCCGGGGAAGGGGAGGGGGCTCGGGGGTGTGGGGAAGGAGACGAGGAGGTAGAAGGAGATGACGAGCGGGGGGACGAGCAGCAACAGGTACGTCAAGCAGCGGGATGCGCTGGGCGCCATCGTGGGCGTGGTCTTGAACGCGTTTTTTTGTCATGTTGCCGATACTCGGCAAAACGCAGCAGTCACGTGTGTTACGTTGCGTAAACCATCGGCAACCTCAATCGGGAAGGTGTCGCAACAAAAAGCCAGAAATCGGCGCAGACATGACGTGCATCCAGCTAGCTCTTGTTGTAACGTAGAACAATTACCAATCCAAATCTTGACACTATAATTCACTACTACTTCCGGTGACTCAATCCTTCTTCCGTCAATTCGAGCATATGTTCAACGTGGAACTGGATCAGTTGTCTAGACAGTAAGTGAGTATGCGCAACCCAACCCTGAGCGATATCCGCAGGATGTAATTCAACGTACCTGCTATGCTCAACATTATTCTGCCGCACAACTCCTTTCAGGTCATACTGGTATTTATAGTGACCCAACGGTGGTTCTGAAATAGCAAAGAATTAGTCGCAGTATACCTGTACATATTCTGAATGAGTCTAAGTTATCTAAAACCTTGGGTGATACCTTTCATAATCAAGGAAATCTCTTTGCACAAAAATTACTTTTATCAGTGGATACTTATACGCACCGGGATTCAACTTTCAAGCACAATTCTGAGTCTTTCATAATTCAAAGTCTCCCAGAACTACGGATTATGAGGTGGATAGCTGATTGGGGCATGGCCTGCGAACCAGAATCTAGTCATGTTGTGTTCGATTTTCTTGAACAAAACCGCGAAGAGGAAATAATGGCCGTGAAAATTCTTGAAGGCTATAGCTTCACTGGCAGACGAGTTGGGTGTTGGGCGTTAACGGTAGAGGAGGGATCAATGGAAGAGAGGACGCCCGAGGTAGGCAGATATATGTATCTGTGAAGTAATTCTGAATTTCAGGAGATTGTCATTGATATCATACGTGAAACTATTTTTGCTAATAGTAGTACATCTTCTACTGTTCATAAAGCGTTAGCGAGTCAATCTCGACCAGCTTTTAGATACAACAAGTTAAACATTCGTCCATGCCAGAAGGATACTCAAAATTCCAATCAAAGCCCACAAAATCCATACGGAGGTGCTGTGTGAGTGTGCTTCTGGGCGAGCAATGTCTGTACGAGTGCGAGTGTTTTCCAGGAAATGATCGGGATTATTCTGGATCCCACCAGCAACCGACTCAGGCTCTGCAGTGGGTATATCGGTGGATTCTCGCACCAGCGACTCTGAATCCCGCAGAGGGAGTTCAGACGCCACTTCTGCATGATTGATATGCTTTGTGCCACCTTCGACGTTGCTGCCCTCGAGTGACTCCCGCATCTCAGCGGGTAAAAGCGCAAACTTCCGTTGGACCTCGGCGGATTCAGTAGCTGCAGCCGATGCAGCTTCAACATTTCCTGTCTCCCCAAGGTATTCTGCAACTTGATCCAAGCTGTCGCGGAAGGCGGGGAGGAAATATAATTCCTCGCTCGCGACTTGACGCATAATGTTGACGGCTTCTTCGCAGGCAACGATGAATTCGGCCTGGCGGTTGAGCTTCCATAATATACGAGCGAGGGTTTGGAGGCTGCTCGCGAGATCTGGGAGAAATCGCCTGGCGAGGGAAGCCAATTCGCGATATAGATTCGTGGCTGTCTCGGCACTTGATAAAGCGTCGTCCAGCTGATCCAAAGTCGCCAGCCGGAGCGCCAGACAAGAGTATACGCCGGCTCCTATCTCCTGTGGCCGTTCCGGTATAATCGTCAGCGTGTAGGCGGAACGATGGGACCGATACGATTTGTATATAATTTCGGCTTCCTGGGCAGCAGCGAGAGCTTCGCAATCTCTACCCATGGACACGAGGCAGTTTGAAAGGGTGGCGAGTGATCGGGTGAGGCTACACATTTGAAAGGGGATCATGTCGTCGTCCATGGGTTCCTGCCGTGAAATGCTGACCGCTAGTTCGGCGTCCTGCAGAGCTTCCTTTTTTTGTCCTAGGCCTTGTCGAACTGTGGAGAGGTTGAGAAGCAGACTACAATGCATCGTCATCTGAAATGGCACCCTCGGATCGTTGTCTCCCGGCTAGGTAGAGCTGTAAGACTTCCTTGTGTCGTCCTGTACGCTGGAGAATAGAAGAATTGATCGCGTAATAACATAGGGAAGTTTCATCATCGTTCATATCCTCCTTCAGAATTATTATTTCCGCTTCCTTCGCCGCCTCAATTGCGGCTCCAATGTGACCCATGTCGTGAAGAGCAATTGCCTTCCAGCCAAGGAACGTCGATCGTGATTCTGGACCAGCAGCAGACTGGTTACCTTCCTGGCACAGGGCTATTGCGTCGTCCAGCGCTCCAGCCAACCAAAAACATTGTGAAGAGATAGCGAGCGCCAACCGGCGATCATCCTCGGTTTTAAAGGGCAATGCAATGATTTCGTGCACTATCGGCAATAATTCCCGTAGTTGGGGATGGGAAGTATATCCAAGAACACCCAGGATATGCCATAAAATCTGTGAAAGATCGCGGTGTGGACCCTTTACTATGGCTCGAAGGACGGCTGTCGCTACGTCCCAGCCAGCGACAAAAAAATCTCCGATGACACGACAGGACTGGAAAGTCGGATTCTGGAGAAGGAATCCACGCAGTGCATCCTCCCGAACTCCTCCGTGCGAATCGAAGTCATTTAAATGCGCCATGATATCGGTGGAGGCAGGCAGGAGTGGGGGTTTTGAGTCTTCCACCAAGATACGGAGAGCTTTCATTGCAGCACCAATGCTCGAAGTGGCTGCCTGCTCTCCAATATACACATAGGCATAGAGCACACGGACAAATCGCCCCGAAAATTCCTGTGGATAGATACGAGCGAGATCGCGAAACAAAATCACACAATCCGCAAGCATCTCCAGAGAAAGATCTTCCGCCTCCGCCATTGTGCACAGATGGTCGAAAAATGAGTCGAAATCTCCTTCGAATGGGGAGATATGCTGAATGGTTCCTGAGAACCTCAGAAAATTTTGGAGACTCTGCATTGAGGCCTGATATGCTTCATGAGTCCGTCCTGCGGATGAAAACGCTGCAGCAAGGACGAATGAGGCTTTAGAGCCTGTCACGGCGATCCATAAATCTTTTCGACTCGGCCCTGATGCGAGACAAGACTCCAATATCCCCGTGGCCATTGGACAAATTATTGCGACAGCTGCTTCGGCCGCGGAAATGGCGTCCGTCAACTTGCCCACCTCGCGGAGATTTCGGGAGTGAGATATCAATGAAGCGACGAATAATGTTTGATTTCCAGGATGCGGCCAACTCTCAGAAGAGAATTGGCTCAAGTCAACAGCCTTCTGACTGGATTGTAAAGCCAGGTCGTGCCGCAGCTGATATGCATATAGATCGGAGAGTTGTCGCAGTGAGTAGGATAGACGCGGGAAAACCCCCGCACAGCGGTCTCGGTTTGAGTGGCGGAGAATTTGGATTTTTAACAGTGCCCAAGCTATTGCTTCTGAGGTCATTCTAAAACACTCTAGAATTACCTCAAGGTCATCCAGAATGGACATGATTGACTCTGACTGTACTTCAGTAGGACCGGTTCGGATTGCTAGCACCATTCCAAGAACTCGATGCAGAGTGTGGGCGGGAGAAGGAGTTTCTATGAACACCATCGTCCGTGGAGCAGTACTCCATGGAAGGTCGCCGCTTCTACCCAGAAGCAGTTCCTGAAGGCCATCTACGAGATGCAGGGTCTGTATGGACAGATATTGGAATTCGATTGTCTGATGTGTTGGGTCCTTCAACAAGGTAGGTTTCACGAGTTTCTCACACAGATTGATGTTACTCACAGATGATATGATTTCAATTGTCTGGTTCATTATGTTCTGGCCGAATTGTGTCTCCAGTAGAACACGAGCCATCATCGTCTCCAAACGCTGCAGTCGCACATGGTTCTCTACGTGGCTGACAACCAATGTCTGTTCAACACGCAGCGATGTATTTTCGATCCGGCCAGACGTATGCTCAGTTCGAGCGGCAGAGAATGTCTAGTTAGAGTCAGCTCAAATCTATCTATGTGAAAGGAGATATTCATTACCGTAAATTGAAGGTAACAAGTAGTGACGCGCTCTCTCAGACGTCGAATTTCCCCCTCGATGTCGTCGCGCTTTATCCAAGCTTTGAATTCAGACCCGAATCCCCGAAGACCACGGGTGCGCGCGGGAGATGATATCTTGCGGACGACCCCATAAACGTACATCATATCTCTGGGAAACAATTGGATGAGAATATTCCAGAATCCATCCTGGGACACTCACGCTTTGAGATTCCCCAGAGCAGTGAGAAGCTCCGGTGCCTGGAAGGAGTTTTCATGACCTCGAGAAAGGTCTGCGAGATGACCGAGGGTGCGGAGGATGTCATCGGTCAGATCGCGGATGCGCCGTCGATTCTCGCCGACCTATCCTACAATCAGCGTGCGTTTGCCAAAACGGATGCAAGACTAGCCTTCTCTATCGAGCTCTTGATACTCTGGCCAAGGTCGATGAGGTCCTTGATGAAGGTTGCAAGGGTGATGAGTGTCGTGGTGACGGTTATTGGGTCCGCCATCGTTGAGTACAGAGGCAGAGGCAGATGACAAGGGGTGCCGGAGGTCCACGGTGAGGTCTTATTTCATGGCAAGAAATCGGTATCAGAATTCTGGGAGAATCAGTGCAGATGTCAGCTGTCGGCAGTGCGCCACAGCACTGGACAATAATAGACTTATGGGCGCTGCGGCGTGGAGTCTAGAGAGGAGTCCGTGAACCGTCCAACGGCTATTAGAATGACGGCGCTTCATGCTTAGGTGGGCTCGTTGACGCGTTACCGAAGTCACAATTTAGAGGAGAGCGCTGCAGAATCGGTTCAGGCTATTTTGGAATGGTCAGCAATAGCGTCTTGTCAAACATAAGCGTCCGAGATCACATTAAGAAATGAGCTGTAGAAATCAGAATGTTCTGGAACGGCTAGCGTACAGCATTCGAAAGCGGCTCGAGGCGACTTTAGCGCCCATGGCGTCTAGATAGTCGTATTCACTTGGCAGGACTGAAGCTGGTTGCGCCGACAGGATGCAGCATCCGGCACATCGCCATGCAATTCAACGACGAATTATTGCGAGACGAAAACGATGACACGTTTGGCTCTCGAGTGAGAACTATGTGAAGAAGGATAAAGATACAGATGAGAAGGCTTCGAGAGAAACAGTGCTAGGTAACAAGCCAGCGCCCATCGCTGTCTCTGGTTTCCACGTCAGATAAATTCACGACCCCATAGTAGAGTGGAATAACCATCGTGGGCGGAGAACCACTGCCTTGAATGCCTCCGTCGCACTGAGTGAAATACTTCTCCTCCGCACATACCATCCTGAGGGACCGCGAGCGCGATGGCGTCCCGGGAATCCTTCCCAGTGCGCACCCGCAGCAGATTCCGGAAGACGCCCGAGAGGCAGCAGGCCCCCGAGCGTGATACGGTACGCGAGGTGGGCAAAGTCGCTCGCGTTGAGCTGGAGCGATGTGCGAACGTGGCATCGAAACCCGGAGAACGATATGAAAGTGAGGTCGCTGAGCGGGCACAACCCACGTGGGGCCGGCGCCCGCCCCAACGACAACCAAGACGTCACCGTCCCTTGAGGAACTTAGACACTTCCCTTCCCACCTCTTCCATGTGCGTCTACGTCAGCGCGTGTCCCGCGTCGGGGATGAGCGAGACGCTGACTGTGGGTCTGGACTTGCGCTGTGGTGTTTTGTGCGATGATTAATGATTAGTAGGGCAGTTGCGTATTTGAAGGGGTAGAGGAGGAAGGAAGGAAAGGGTTAAAGGGCGATGAAGCGATGAAGCAAGCGCTAAAATAAGCGCGCTGAGCGACGAAAGCGCGCCCTGGGGGGGGAACGTCTCGAGAAAAGGGCCCGCGGGCCGAAGGCACGCACGCCGAAAGCACGTCCTCCGAAAGAAACAAAAACCCCTCACCGATATGTAAGGGAAACACGAGGAGGAAAGAAACGCGCGTGCTGACACGAGAGAACAAAAGAGGCAGGCAAGCGCCGGAATAAGCACGCTAAGAGTGCTGAAAGCGCGCCTCGAAAGTAAGCAAGCCCTGCCCCAAGCAAGCGCTCTCCCAACTAAAAAAAAGCGTCGAAAATACGCACCGAAAACAAGCGCTCCCCCATGAGAAAACTCGCGGGGCCAAAAGAAGCACGTTCCTCGAACGATGAAACAAAGAGCAAACAACACGTACCGTCGAAGCTGAAGTCGCAGTCGAATTATCACCCGTGGCCGCACAGCCCTCGATGAGGGCCTTGATGCGGGGCGCGTGCGCGGGGGGGACTGCGTGGTCGGCGGTGCCCTGGAGGGTGGTTAGTGTGTGGGGGGAGAGGATAAAAAGGCATGGAATGTGGAAGAGGGGGAGTAGGACAAAGGATAGAGATAGATAGCAGTTAGAGATGACGTGGAGGAAGGAAATATCCGATGAGCGACGAGGAGATGACTCCAGGCCGGAGATTGGAAAGGAATATCGAACAACGCGGATATGGCAAGTGGGACAACGGGATCCATGACGGCTGCCACAGCGGCAATCGGAAAAGGGTTGACTCAAAAACTCACATGAACGACCAACACCCTCCGCCCCTCCCACGCGCTGCTCTCAAACGCCCACCGCATGTCCGTGATGGGCCCCGTGCGCAGCGACGACGACACGGCGCGGTTGAAGCCGGGGAGGTACCCAGACTGGAGCCGCACAAGCTCGTGCATCAGGCCCGGGTCCTGCATCACGCTAGGACATGGCTTTGGATGTCCGTGAGAGGTCCGAGGACTAAGAAAATATATCAACAAACAAGTCGAGTGGTAGGGGAGGAGTTCAACGCACCTCAACCAAGCCCGCACAAGCCACCAGCACGACGACGTTCTCTACGAGATTGGGGAACGTCGCGACGAACGCGGCGGCGATCGCCCCTCCCATGCTAACGCCTACGAGGCGTGCTCGCGGCCAGCCGACGTGCTGCAGGAGGAGCGCGAGCTGCGTGACGTACAGCTGCGCATCGTACGCCGCGCCCGCGGGCGCGTCCGAGTACCCAGGGCCCGTACAGGTCGTACAGCAGCACGCGGTGCCGCGCTTTCACCAGCTGCGGGACGAGCGGCGCCCAAACGAGCGCGGGAACGAATAGGCCGTGGATAAGCACGATCTGGGCGTAGAGCACATGAGCTATGAACGATAAGATTACAGGAACGCACCTTCTTGCCGGACTCAGGCCCGGCGAGCCAGTAGCGCGTCTGTGATGACATGAGTGGCACCCTTTGCGGGTATGCGATAAGGATGAGAGACACACGCGGCCCATGGGGAAGTCGGCATAGTGTTCCTCGCCCGCCCAGTTATCAGAGTAGATTTCGCGGGCGCGGGAGTCGGGGAGGAGGGATCTGAGTCCGAGGAAGACGGGGAGAGGGAGGGGGCTCGGGGGTGTGGGGAAGGAGACGAGGAGGTAGAAGGAGATGACGAGCGGTGGAACGAGCAGCAGCAGGTATGTCAGGCAGCGGGATGTGCTGGGCGTCATCGTGGGCGTGGTCTTGAACGCGTTTTTTTTTGCGGTACTCGGCAAACGGCAGCAGTCACGTGTGTTACGTTGCGTAAACCATCGGCAACCTCAATCGGGAAGGTGTCGCGACAAAAAGCCAGAAATCGGCGCAGACATGACGTGCATCCAACTAGCTCTTGTTGTAATGCAGAACAATTACCAATCCAAATCTTGACACTATAATTCACTACTACTTCCGGTGACTCGATCCAGTTAATTCTTCCGTCAATTCGAGCATATGGTCAACGTGGAATTGGATTAGTTGTCTAGGCAGTCAGTGAATATACGCAACCCAACCCTGAGAGATATCCGCAGGACGGAATTCAACGTACCCGCTATGCTCAACATTATTCTGCCGCACAATTCCTTCAGGTCATACTGGTATTTATAGTGACCCAACGGTGGTTCGGAATTAGCAAAGAATTAGTCGCAGTATACCTGTACTCCTGAATGAGTCTGTTATAAATACCTGAAACTTTCGGTTAAACCTTTCATGATCAAGGAGCACAAGAATTACTTTTATAGAGACTTGTACGCACCGGGCTTGAATTTAAAGCACAATTCTGACTCTCTCATAATTTAAAGTCTCCCAGAACAGTTGGGTGTTGGGCGTTGAGGATAAGGGAGGGTTAAATGGGAGAGAGGACACCCGGAGTAGGCGGATAATATATAGCCTATGTATCTGTGAAGTAATTGTAAATTTCAGGAGATTGTCATTGATATCATACGTGAAACTATTTTTGCTAGTAGTGGTATCTTCTGCTGTTCATAAAGTGCTAGCGAGTCGATCTAGACCGACATTATGTACTCATATATACAACAAGTTCAAACATTCGTCGATGCCAGAAGGATACTCAAAATTCCAATCAAAGCCCACAAAATCCATACGGAGGTGCTGTGTGAGTGTGCTTCCGGGCGAGAAATGTCTGTACGAATGCGAGTGTTTTCCAGGAAATGATCGTGATTAGTCTGGATTCCACTAGCAGCCGACTCAGGCTCTGCAGTGGGTATATCGGTGGATTCTCGCACCAACGACTCTGAATCCCGCAGAGGGAATCCAGACGCCACTTCTGCACGATTGATATGCTTTGTGCCACCTTCGACGTTGCTGCCCTCGAGTGACTCCCACATCTCAGCAGGTAAAAGTGTAAACTTCTGTTGGACCTCGGCGGATTCAGTAGCTGCAGCTGATGCAGCTTCAACATTCCCTGCCTCCCGAAGGTATTGTGCCAGCTGATCTAAGCTGTCGCACAGGGTGGGGAGGAAATATAACTCCTCGGTCGCGACTTGACGCATAATGTTGACGGCTTCTTCGCAGGCCACGATGGATTCGACCTGTCGGTGGAGCTTCCACAGTATACGACCGAGGTCCCGGAGGCTGCCCGCGAGATCTGGGAGAAATCGCCTGGCGAGAGAGACCAATTCGCGATATAGACTCGTGGCTGTCTCGGCACTTGACAGTGCTTCCTCTAGCTGGTTCGAAGCAGCCAACCGGAGTGCCAGACAAGAGTATACGCTGGCTCCCACCTCCTGTGGCCGTTCCGGTATAATCACAAACACCGCAGCCGAACGATGGGACAGGTACGAATTGTATGTGATTTCAGCTTCCTGGGCAGCAGCGAGAGCTTCGCAATCTCTACCGACGGAAGCAAGACAGTTTGACAGGGTGGCGAGTGACAGTGTGAGACTACACATTTGCATAGGGAGCATGTGGGCGTCCATGGAATTCTGCCGTGAGAGTCTGACCGCCAATTCAGCGTCCTGCAGAGCTTCCTGTCTCTGTCCTAGCTGCTGTCGAACGGTGGACAGGCTGATAAGTAGACCACAATAAAACACAAGGACAAAGTCTTCAGTATCGTCATCTGAAAGGACACAGTCGGATTGTTGTCTCCCAGGTAGCAAGAACTGTAGGACTTCTCTGTGTCGTCCTGTTCGCCGAAGGATGTAAGAATGTATCGTATGGCAATACCATAGGAAGCTCTTATCATCAATGTCATCGTCCATATTCCCCTCCCACATTGTTTCCACTTCTTTCATCGCCTCAATTGCAGCTCCAATCTGACCCATGTCATGAAGAGCAATTGCCTTCCAGACAAGACACCCGGATCGTGATCGTGGATCATCAGCACACTGACTAGCTTCCTGGGCCAGTGCTACTGCGTCGTCTAGCGCTCCAACCAACCAAAAACATCGTGAGGAGATGGCGAGCGCCCCCGAGCGATCATCCTCTGTTTCAAAGGGCAATGCCATGATTTCGTGCACTATTGGCAACGATTCCCGTAGTTGGGAATGGGAAGTAAAACCAAGTACACCCAGGATATGCCCTAAAATCTGCCGGCAGTGGAGAACTCTCACTGTGGCTCGAAGGACGAATGTCGCTACGTCCCAATTCGTGACAAAGATTTCTCCGATGAAACGACAGGCCTGGGGAGTGGGTTCTTGGCGAAGGAATCCGCGCAATGCATCCTCCTGGACTCCTCCGCGTGAGTGGAAGTCATTTAAATGCCAGATGACATCGGTAGAAGGAGGTAGCATGGGAAGGCGTGCGTCTGATTTAGGTTCCAACAAGAGACGCAGAGACTTCATTGTAGCACCAATGCTCGAAGTGGTTGCCTGATCTCCAATATACACATAAGCATAGAGCACACCGACGAATCGCGGCGAAAATTCCTCTGGATAGATACGAGCGAGATCGCGAAATAAAATCACACAATCCGCGAGCATCTCGACAGAAAGATCTTCCGTCTCCGCCATTGTGCACAGACGGTCGAAAAATGAGTCAAAATCTCTCTCGAATGGGGAGATATGCTGAATGGTTCCCGAGAACCTCAGCAAATTCTGGAGACCCTGCTTTGAAGCCTGATGTGCTTCGCGAGTCCGTCCTGCGGATGAAAACGCTGCAGCAAGGACGAATGAGGCTTTAGAATCCGCCACGGCGACCCATAAATCTTCTGGACTCGGCCCTGATGCGAGACAAGACTCCAATATCCCCACGGCCATTGGACAAGTTATTGCGACAGCGGCTTCGGCGGCGTAAATGGCGGACGTCGGATGGCCCGCCTTTCGAAGATTTCGGGAGTGGGATATCAATGAAAGGGCGAGAAATGTTTGATTTCCACGGTGCGGCCAACTCTCAGAAGAAAATTGGCTTAAATAAACAGCCTTCTGACTTGCTTGTAAAGCTAGGTCGTGTCGCAGTTGGTACGCATATTGATCGGAGACTTGTTGCAGTGATCGAGACAGACGCGGGAAAACTCCCGCAGAATGCGCTCGGTCTGACTGGCGGAGAATCTTGATTCTCAACAGTCCCCAAGCTATTGATTCAGAGGTCATTTTAAGACCTTGAAGATTGGACCCAAGGTTGTCCAGAATGGATACGATTGCTTCTGTCGGTACTTCGGTAGGACGGGTTCGGATTGCTAGCACCATTCCAAGAACTTCATGGAGAATGTGGGCAGGAGAAGGAGATTTCTCGAGCACCAACGTTCGTGGGGAAGCATCCCACGGAAGGTCGCCACTTCTGCCTAGAAGCAGTTCCTCAAGGGCATCGACGAGATGCAATGTCTGTATAGACAGATATTGGAATTCAATTGTTCGATGTGTTGGGTCCTTCAACAAGGTGAGTTTCATGAATTTGTCACACAGATCGAAGTGCCTTACAGATGATATTATTTCAATTGTCTGGTTCATTATGTTCTGGCCGAATTGCGTCTCTAGTAGAACGCGAGCCATCATCGTCTCCAACCGCTGTAGTTGTACGTGGTTCTGAACGTTATTGACAACCAATGCTTGTTCAACACGCAGCGAGGTATTTTCGACCCGGCGAGACGTATGCTCAGTTCGAGCAGTAGAGAATGCCTGGTTAGAGTCAGATTAAATATACCTTCTGAATGGACGCATTAATTACCGTAAATTGAAGGTAACAAGTATTGACATGCTCTCTGAGACGTCGAATCTCTCCTTCGATGTCGTCGCGCTTCATCCACGCTTTGAATTGAGTCCCGAATCCCCGAAGGCCCCGGGTGCGGGCGGGAGGTAATGTCCGGCTGGCGACCGAATAAACATATAACATATCTCTGCGAAACAATATCTCATGAGAATATTCCAGAACCCATCCAGGGACACTCACGCCTTGAGATTTCCCAGAGCAGTGAGAAGCTCCGGTGCCTGGAAGGAGTTTCCATGACCTCGCGAAAGGTCTGCGAGATGACCAAGGGTGCGGAGGATGTCATCGGTCAGATCGCGGATGCGCCGTCGATTTTCGCCGACCTATCCTATTACAATCAGCGTGTGTCTGCCAAAACAGATGCAAGACTGGCCTTTTCTATCGAGTTCTTGATACTCTGGCCAAGGTCGATGAGGTCCTTGATAAAGGTCGCAAGGGTGATGAGTGTCGTGGTAACCGTTATTGGGTCCGCCATAGTTGAACAAAGAAGCAGATGACAAGGTGCTGGAGGTCCACGGTGAGGTCTTATATCGTGCCAGGACACCGGTATCAGAATTCTGTGTAACAGGGAAGCATCATTGCAGATGTCAGTCACCTAAGCGAGCATCTACCTTATTACGTTTGAGCCTGTTAGGTAGTTTAACTGAGGCGTATTAACCCACCTAAGAGGCCCGCCTCCCGTCGTAGGCCGAGGCTTCTATTAGTCATAAGTCCACATATGGTTAAATCATTCTCACCCGCCGCATGTGAGGCAGCCAACGGTGCCCTCGGCATCCTCCGGCAGCCCCTATGTTCAATCGGCGGAGCCTTCATCGCGACCACCGCCTGCCTCCCTGGCTTCCCATTGCGAGATGGTGGTATATTCTTACTATATGTATTTGTGTTGTCACTGTACTAAATCAATGATGGGTGGCCTACATTTACAGTTGAAATTACTTACCTGTCGAAGCCTCCCTCGCGGTTTCCATGCGGCTCCCTTATTGCACTATTACTAGTTGGTGGTTGGTTTCATGTTCCTAGCATACTTTGGTTGTCCCTGCCTTGAATTACCGTCGGTTGGGTTGCATTTACTGTCGGAATTCCCCTCTGTCGGATGCCATCATTTTCAAAAGTGTTCACCATAGGACCGATTCCAGCATGTGCCGAGCGCACCCAGAGATTATGTTGGTCAGATGACACCACAAGTGGGTGAACATCACCTCGGGACTCATTTAGATTCTTGGTGGGATGGCCCGGGAGGCCTCCATTTCAACATTGAAACGGTGGGAATTTCTAGTAAATGAGCCTGACGGAGTAACTCGGATCGAAACTCTACTTATGCAAATGAATGATTGTTGAAGGGTTCATTCCGAGGGGTTTGATCAGTGGTTGGAGCCTACTGTTCAACCACATCACTTGCAGTTTGGATACAATATTTGTTATACTCTGGATACTAGTACTTCCGATATACCCGTGGAAACTCATGAACCGAACATAACATTCAAAAGTCATCCTTGAGAGCCATCTTCCTCCTGGTGGAAGGCCTGCATTTTTCCGACTGTTATCTATCTAAAATCTGCTTTCAGTTGGATTTATGTATGCTCCAGAACAGATGATTAGAATTATAACTACGAGGATCCCCAACAGTGAGAATTTCGACTTGAAAAGCAGTCAAAGAAGGCCTACTATGTATAATAAGATGTTGTAGGCCTCCTTTCACACTGTTTAAAGCCAAATGTTTACACCCTAGTTAAATCTTCATGAAGTTTCGTTGACTGTTGACTAGTCAGCAAGGTAGCTTTCAGCTATCGACTACGTTCCATTCCCAACGGAGCCTCCGGCATCATCTAGGTGGCCTCAAACACTTAGCTGAAAGTTCAAATGCAACTGGCAAGCTCAGAATATGATCTCCAACCCTCAAACGAGCTTCGGGCTATGACGTAGAGGTAGACAAAAGACGGGCGAAGGCTGAGCGAAGCGTCGGACAGAGACCGGGCCGGAGATTGATCGACCAATCACCATGCGAATAAACATGGTCCCACTGTAAAACATTTACTGTGAGCTCAATACTGCTCGGAAAAATGTGAGGCCGACCTCGAATGAAAGCTGTGAGCCGCCCAGATTGTAATTAGCAAACGGATCTGGACTACCTTTGATACTCATGAAAATCTTTTGACGGTGCACAAAAAAACAGCCAAAGTCAACTAAAGTTCATGGTTGAATCCAGGGTAGATTGCCAGAACACCAGTTTCAAGACCTTCCAAAAAATTTCAAGTGTGAAATATCTTCATTTAAGCTGTGGCAAGCTTATACTATGCATTAGAACACTGCCTGACATTTATCTAGAAAGGTATGGCACAAATTGAGGGGGGGAAACATCGAAATTTGACAGGTAGCTCTGGTATGTTGAAAATTCTTGGTTATGCCATCATTATGCAGTGTATATAATCTGGTATAGTCCTTCCAGACATAGGGAGGCAATATCCAAGACCCCCCTGGGTTTATAAACTTCAGAAACTTGTGAGACGGAGGCCTCCAATTCGCAAAACCAAGGCTTCTGTTTTACAAATCTGGCTGGATAATTTCCAGCCTATAATCCCAATCTGAGGGGGAATCCAATCCTCTTCTCAACCTAGAATAGAAACTTCATGAGAATTGGGTGTACATACTTGTCTTTAAACAACCTGAAAGGAGGCCTACACCATCTTGTTATACAGAGGTATTCTGTGGCTGCAGTCGAAATTCTCCCTGTTGGGGATCCTTCTAGTTGTATTTCCAATTACATGGTCTGGACAAATCTAACAGCAGAAGATTCTGGATAGAGGACAGTTGAAAAATGGAGGCCTCCACCACAAGGAAGACAGCTCATAAAGATGATTCTGGAAGTGATTATATTCGGTTCCACCAGCATTTGTATATTAAATGTGCCCTAACAGTGCAAGAAATATTTTCCAGCCAAGTACCACACATCCAAACTGCATCTGTCATATTTGAGAAGTAGGCTCCAACCACTGATCAAGCCCCTCGGAACAAACCACTATCATTCATTTTGCATAAGTAGCACACATAATTACTTTATGTATGGTATGTAGATTTATTTCGACCGGTTTGATGGTGAATTGGAGGCCTCCTGTCAGACCATTCCTGCATTGAATCGAACGAAATTCTAGGGGATGTTTACCCAGTCTGTAGTGTAATCATACCAACATAATTTCTGAACACTCGCGGCATGCTGGAATCGTCATATGGTAAACAATTTTGAAATTGATGGCATCCGACGGAGGGGAATTCCGGCTGTAAATACAGCCCAACCGACAGTAATGCGATGTCAGGACAACCAAAGTATGCTAGCAACATGAAATCAACCACCAACTAGCAATAGGGCAACAAGGGAGCTGGGTGGAAGCCATGGAGGAGGTTTCAACAGGTAAGGAATCTTGACTGTAAATATAGGCCACCCATCATTGATTTAGTACAGTGACAACACAAATACATATAGTAAGAATATACCACCATCTCGCAATGGGAAGCCAGGGAGGCAGGCGGTGGTCGCGATGAAGGCTCCGCTGGTTGAACATAGGGGCTGCCGGAGGATGCCGAGGGCACCGTTGGCTGCCTCACATGCGGCGGGTGAGAATGATTTAACCATATGTGGACTTATGACTAATAGAAGCCTCGGCCTACGACGGGAGGCGGGCCTCTTAGGCGGGTTAATACGCCTCAATTAAACTACCTAACAGACTCAAACGTAATAAGGTAGATGCTCGCTTAGGTGCAGTCGTGGGTGGTGCGCCAAACAGCACTGCACTGCACAATAATAGACATGTGGACGATGCAGCGTCCGTGAACGATCCAGAAGCTATTGGAATGACGGTGCTTCATGTTGAGAGTGTCTCGAGTTATTGGTTGCCATTACGTGTTACCCAAGGCGTAACGTAGGGAGGAGAGAGCTTGACAAAATCAGACCGGCGAGCGAACAGCATCTTGTCAAACAAGATCACAGTGATTAGAAATCAGAATGCTCTGGAACCGCCAGTACGGTGCGTGTGGTGATGGAATACACCCAATTGGGTATATCTCTTCCCAATGTGGTGTATCGATTCAAAAGGCCCTCCGGGCACCCCTGGCACCTCCACCTGTACCTGTACCTCGTACACTGAACCTGTACCCCGACCACTGTACTGTATCAGCAGCATCGCACTTACCTCGCACACATCTACGCAGTGCACAAATGCCATCGCAAAATCAAGCAACAATCACATCAAAAGTAACATATAAATAACCGAACCCATCCATAACCCCACGATACAGCGTTAAGCGTAGATAACCGCCCACACCTACCAGGACATGACACCGTCGTCCGTAATATCGCTACCGCATGCTCGTTCCTCCACCAGTCTCCATTCCACAGCCTTCCTCCACGGGCTCGTAGGCGTTGTAATGAGGCGACACGATGTATCCAATCTTCGCAACACCCGCCCTATTACCACATCATCGACACGGGGAGGCAAAGTGAACACCAGTCGCAACGCGCTAAGATGTGTGATGTCCATGGTAGCCAGAACGTCTACCAAGTCGGACAATACACGCGGTGCGAGGTGAATCGACAAATCCGTCGCATTCGACATCGTGCCAATTACGCGGTCCAGGAATTCCATATGTCTGTCCCCGATAACCAACGACACAAACTGGGGGCCCGAAAGAATGGCTGAGCCGCACCATGCCAGCTCCTGCAGCGTAGGCGTTCTCACTGTGATACGAGTGTCGGTAAGGACGGGTGCATTGAAGGCAGATGGAAGGATGAACGAAGAGGAGCTGCGGTAAGCGAAATCCAAACGCTGAAGCCTAGGCAGGGAGTACTGCCTCGTCAAAGGCTCCCATCCACAGTCCACATCAAGCAGCACGAGCGTATGCAGAACGCACGCCTCCTCGAGCATGGATGCGACGGTGGCCCACTTAACATTCATGCCCTGAGTAATGTGCTCCAGCGTCAAGTGTGTGAGGGAGGAGTACACCAACTCGTCGTTGGTCCACCGCGGCATCAGAAAGCGGAAGGTCATGCGCGAGGCGGTCGAGTTCAACGCGAGGATGCAGAAAGGCGTCTCCTCCGAGAAGTAAGGACGTTCGATGTCGGCCTGGAAACGCACGAGTGCGCTCCAGTCAAACTCTGTCAACTTGAACATTGCAAATCTGCGGCCGATCAGGGAAATAAATACCGACGCTACTAATCCACATACCTCCATGCCAAGTCGGAGCCACCGTCTACGCGAAGATTGCGCACACGCGGGGCAGCAAATTCCAGCGAGCCCAAGACCTCGAAAGACCATTCGTCCAGAGAGCGCAGCCGAGGGAGTGCTACGCGGTTAGGAAGGCGCATATGCTCCGCAGAATCGCAGTAAACCTCCAAGGGCATAGCGCGAGACCTGGCGACGCAAAAGGCGATGTAGGCGGGCCGAGTAAACCGATGCAATGACAGTGCAGTCCATAACTCTGCATCATGTTAGCGAAGTCACTGAGGAGCATCACAGCAGTACCTGGGGTAGTGTAGGCTATCTGCTTCCACCTCCAACAAACGCACACCACAGCTCGGCGGTAATATGGCAAAGTTATCCAGTGATACAGCGTGATGCGGAGGAATACGAGCGCGAATATCTTTGACAGCACCTCTGGTGGAAGACGAGCAGAGTAGTTGTCGTCCCGTTGTGCAACGCGCTTCGAGAAACGGATAGGCATGAAAGGTCAGGTTGACAACCACAACGTCCGCCCTCTCTATATCTCAATCAGGCGCTTCTATTTCGAACTAGGTATAATATCCAATCCAACGCACAGCGTGTCCACCGCGTGAGCACCACATGGACCCGAAAGAAGAAAAAAACACGAGCAGGTGCACGGTACCTGTATTTATTTTCGAAACTTCCAGTCTACCCTCTGTCTGCACAACTTCATACCCCCACGACATCGTATCAACACCGCGCGTTGTAAATTTGCTCCACCCGCGCATATGGAATCTATTTTAACCGTCCAGGAATACAATAGGCGGGAAAATGACTACATGCAACGATTTTTACTTGCACGCATCAAGACAGGGTTTTGCTCCACCCTATGGAATCTATTTTAACCGTCCAGGAATACAATAGGCGGGAAAATGACTACATGCAATGGCTCGTATGCAATGACCGTTAGATTGAGGTTTAACACGACTGTGTCACCCGCGAGCAGTGGCCGCGCGGAAGAATACGGCATCACAAGATCAAGGGTGGAGCCAATAAGTGGGTGTGACGAAGTGAAGGCTCGACCATCTGGCTAAATCTAAAGTAAGTTTACAGCCGCTCGCATTTTATTATGGTGACTCACCACATTCGCCGCGATGCTCGTATATAAGTCATGGACCCTGACGATCTGACGCAGGAATAGTGCCTTCAAGCGTCTTGTCTCCGTCGACGATTCCTCGAAAGTAGGAGAGTACAAGCCGACGGCGGCCTGGCCATCACTCAAATGCTGTGAACGCGTGTCAGACCGACAGGATGAAAGAGTTTGCCACTCACCAGAGAGTATATGCGGCCGAATACGGCGATTTGGCGCAAGGACCCCACTGCGTCGGTTGCGTCGGCTATATCTTGAGACGATCCCCAGAGCGTCGCACGCCCGCTCGATTTGAGTGACTCGATACCGTGCAAGACATTGAGCGCCTTTTCAGTGACCTGGAGGTAAAAAGACATGGTATGGTCGATGCAGACGCCAGTGTTATATCGTAGGGGCCGTCAGGGGGTGGCACTGTACGGTGATCGTTGCCCAACGGCGGAATAACAATAAATTCACGCGGTGAACATCGGCAATACCCTTCAACTGTTAAATGAAGCATGGAACGTGACCAACAGAAAAATAAAAATTTAATACACGCAGACTGTAAGATGCGAAGTCAAGTGTAAGTGCGAAGTTATGAAGGTGTCATATAGCTAGTGCAACGGGAATAATCATCGAGAGCGGACACGACAGACAACACACGATGATAAATAGAGGACATGGAAGCATTTTCGAGAGAAACTTATTTGAAGTTGTCCGAAACGAAGAACGGTAACGGGTAAGTACAACGGACAGCATAGCGACACAGGCGATGCACAGGTAGCGTAAGATCAAATCGCGAAGTCCGATACAACTGTAGCAGCTTGGACGGGGTGATCTGCGTAAGGATTAATAATCATTTATCGGTCTAGATTTAAGCACTCACCAGGGGCGCTCCGCAAGAGATAGACGGACTTCATGTCGTAGAAAGTCTGCCAGCGCGTCATGGCCTTCTTGCCCTTCCTATCTCCGGTCTCCGCTGTGTTCACCGCGTAGCGCGCGATACGCGCCTCGATCATCACAATGTCGTGCACTTTCAGCGACTCGATGCTGAGCTTCGACATTAGGGTCTTGTCTTGAAGACTCTCGCGTGCATCGTAGAAATCAGTAAACTCCTCAGTGGTCGAAGGTTGACCTTTGACACCTCGCCGCGTCATCCAGCACGTCGCGCGGATTTGATCAGGCCCGAGGCCCTCCGCGACGCTAGCTGCGAGTACATTCAGATGTGTTCGAAAATGTAATTTCGAAACTTACACGAATTTTTCGGCATGCAGAGGCTGTTCAGCTGATTCTTGCAGAACTCATGAGTAGTCTGACTCATCGCCTGAAGGCTCAGTCCAGCTCGCTTGGCAGGGAATCCCTCGTTATCGAAAAACCAAGGGACAGCAACCTCCCCCGTAAGCCACACCTGGTGTGGGACTCCGGTGTCCTTGTCGCATACGAAGTTGGACGGGTCGTCAAAAGTCTTGGGTTTGCCCCAGACCGATTCTATCGGTACTTTCTCTACGGCGTACACGGAACGCTGCGCATTCACGTAGGTACACACCATATACAATCGTCTGTTCATCATCGAGGTAAGATCACGAAAACAAAGCGAAAGGGAAGGGGACCATACTTCATGAATGTCACAGAACATCCCTCTAAACGCTCTCGCAACACGCCAACAGTCGCCAATAGCGCCTTTAGGTCGTCCTGACGATACAAATGAGATACAAAAACAGCCAGATGGTGTGCAACGCGTACTTCGCTGGTCATGTCCGCCAAGCGCTGGGGTATCACGCTTTTCGGTTGCACTCGTTCTGCAACTGCAGGCGGTAGGTAAGCATCTCAGGTTTGTTAACATCCGCGTACCAGGGGCAGATTCTTTCGCACTTGACTCGGCGGGTTCAAGGACCGCCGCTGTGGATGGGTCCTTGGGCATATGTCCTGCCTTGATTTTCTCGTCGACTTGCGCACGATAAATGGCACTGGAAACGGTGAGTATAGGACGTGGAAGGACACGGACATACTTTAACGACACTAGGTTGAGGTTAACAACCGCTCCTGGTTCGACGCCGACCGCGCTGAGCAATGCAATTGCCTTTGCCTGACCTGTTTAGTCGACAGGATAACTCGTGGATGAGGGCCTTACTTCGGTGGTCGCGGACGGGTAAGGCACGCTGCTGTCAAATGTATCTATACGGTATAAGCCAGAGCTGCAACGGGTGTAACGACTCTACCTTCGTCCACCGGTCGGGTAACGGCAAGCGGCGCGACCTCCACGGGTCGAACGATGGGAACAGGAACGACGGGAATAGGAACGGCTAGAACCGGAGCGGGCGAGGCGCCTTCTGCGTCCGAGTCACCGTCGTCGGATCCCTCTTCGAATAAGTCCCTGTAAGTGCAATCAGCTAGGGTATGGATGGAAGTACGGTTCGGTAAACGAACATTGACTCAGCCGTTGTATCTTCCTCCTCCATGTTTAGAAGAGCACTATCGCAAACGGTCAGCGAGCTAGGTGAGAACATGGAATTTCTTACGCTTGTTCTGCGACCTCCGTAGACCTAAGGTGGAATTGTGAGCGACATGCCGATGTCGACGAGTTGGTCCGCTCACCTGGGAAGTTCCACCTCGGCAGCGGGAATATCGACGTCCATTAAAATGGCGGTCTGTTCGTCGAGCGCATCCGTAACAGACCCAGCCTCTGCGCGAACGGATCTGTACACTGTCAATAATCGTTACAGGACCAAAATACATGCATATACTTGGCACGTTTACCGGCATCTGGCGCTGGTCGGGCACTGCGTTTGGATGTTCTAGTCGGGGCCATTGGAGTCGTAGAGGCTGCTTTGGTGGCTAGAGTAAATTCTTTAGGCTGCGCTGGAGTTGCAGTATAACAAGGACGCACGCGTTTTTAAACCAAACTTGATAACACGTGACGCTATCGCGCGCCTTGTTCGAAGACATGCACCCAATTAATGTTACCACATGGCCCGGTCGTCGTCCTTGATGATCTATAACCAATCAACCGTTCATGTGCCCCAAAAGAAAAGGTTTCGGCCAATCCGAGGATGGTCCCTGTTTGAAATATAGATGATGTGCGTTTATCAGCGAATGTCGGCGGCTTTTATGGCTGAATAGTTCCCGGCGCAGGGAGTTCACAGCCTGAAATTCAAATCTACACCGTCCAAGTCACAGGATAGCGGTCGCTAAAGAGTGTTGAAATTCGAGAGAGGCAATGCGGAGACCAAAGCGGAAACATACCGCACTTTACAGCGTGAAATTCAAATCTACTCCGCCCAAGTCACAGGATAACGGTTGCTAAAAAGTGTTGAAATTCGCGAGAGCCCATGTGGAGGCCAATGCGTTGAAACATACCGCACTTTATCCTGAGTCTTATCCTTCACGTGGGATCAAATCGGACCGTCATGCGCGGTCTCACGAACCATTTTCGGAAACAGATTTGAGCGAGAGAACAAGTCTGACGCACGCAGAACGTTTGCGACAACGTCTGCTAGGTAGCGCTAGAGACATTTCAGTGGGGGCCTTGAAAAAAATAAGATACACCGGCGTGGACCTGCAGGCGAGAAGCTAATACGCACAAACGCAGACGATCGAGGCGATCGGTCAGTCATATGCACCAGGAATTTCAGTGCAATTTCAATAGCTTCGAGATCTTGACTGCTCGTTTCAACTTTATCTTGCGCGCCGGATTATTTCAAAGACGATGACGCAGTTGGAGTGGTTCGCAATCCTTAAGGTTCCGAAATAGAAACGGGTACTCACCTTTCCACGACCACCCCACCGGTTCGACGACTGCGAAATTAATGGTCGGCTCCAATATCGAAAGTAAGACAGCGCCTACTATTGTGAATGTTGCCCTGATCTGTTGAAAAGCGAAAGATCATCTCTGGTTGGCAGACGGGTGGCCCCATGTCGCTGAGTTTCGCCAGGCCCTTGATCTCCCTGGAGAAGACGATCCATGCGAGGACTGGGAGATTGTCCCGCGAACTTACCAAGGCCTGCTGTCGTGGGCATACGTTGGTCGTCACCCCCGCCCCCAGTGATTCCACGCGCACGCTGCTGTTGCTATATAAGCAACCGCATGTGTACAAGAACGCACCGCAGGGACTGCTGTGTCCTGTCGGCGTCAGAGTCCAGGGATTCATAGACAAATGTAATCTCAAGCCACTGGGTAATTGGACGAAGTAATTCAGTATTGGCTGTTACACTCCTGGAATCTGACGCGTTTTCAGGGACTCCTTACCTCAGACAGCGCTCCAGAGCATCACTCTCAGCGGCGGCCTCGGCCATCAGCCTCTGTTCGATGACTACAAGGCAGCGGTGGACGAGGTGGTCGCGTTCATCTATAGAGCGCTTAACTCAGCGCCTGTGAATAATGGTAGACCCACCTCCGACTCCCTCTATGCCACTCGTCGTGTTTTCACCAAGGTAAGGCTAATTTTTAAACGGCGCCAATAATACTTATCGAGAGTCACAGATCACAGGGAGGAACCGAGACGCACCGAGTGTATTGAGTGCGGGGGATGATCCCATGCTCCTGTGTGACGCGATTCGCAACACCTGGCGAGTGACAGAGAAGGCCCGCGTCGGGATGTACGTGGAGAACGTCGGCGAAGTCGGTGGTGGTTCCAGAGTCCCGTGTGAGCCATTGTTGTTGGCGGAAGGCGACTTTGTGGACGTATGTGTTGGATTCGACATCGTTACGCGCTACAACAGGTCCGGTGCCCAACACCAAGTCCATCTCACTATAGAGCATGTATTGCTTCTGACGCCTGCCGCTGAAAATATTCCTGTGAGTCTACCGCCACTTATATCAGCTCTTACGCTCACTTCGCTCACAGATGGACGTTGAGCCGCAAAGCGTCCATATCCAGGGGCCGGGTCTGGACTTCTGAGTATATTGTAGACAGTCGGATAACAGTTCATGTGTTACCTATGACAATTCGCATGAGTTCTTCTCGCTCTTGTATTTTGCGCTGTCGTGGCAGGAAGGTCATCGGATCACCGGTTATCGGTTATCAAAGCCGGCTGATTCCCGAAGCCGTGACAAGCGGCGGTCCGCGCTGACTTTCAAACCTGGTAGTCATGTGCGGCCGGAAGTTGAATTGATATCAACATACGACCGCAATTTGAGGTGCGCGATCGCCTTTGCCTAGGCCCCAACTATGTTGGTAACCCTCTTTAGCCACCCCTGTTTCAGCGTTATTCAATACCGCGCTGACTTGCATATTATATAACCTCTCGACTCCTGCGACTCTGACAATTTCCTCGCAATGTCGACTCCGCCCTCCACAGTGCGAGCGGTCCAGCCGCCAGACAACTATATCTCGCGTATCCCGCAGGACGTCCTGTCCATCATCCTAGGCGATATTATTTCCCCCTATCTTCTATGGCACTGGCTTACGCTTCCCTCCATTCGATTCGACCTCTGCACCGTGTGTGTCCACTTTGAACCAGCCGTCGCCGGCAGAGTAGCAAACTGGACGACCATCTGTGTCCACCGATTCTCCCCCCCCACGTACATCACCCACTGCGTCACGCTGGCGCGCGGTGCGCCAGTTTACTTGTACTGCGACGCAGAAGTTCCCGATCAGTTGCCACACATTAAACGCCCGACTCCCCTCCCTTGCCGCACGTACTTGGACTGGGCCGCGGACGTTCTTCCCATTCTCAAGGACATCGCGCCCCAGGTCCACACCTTGCGAGTTATTTGCGAGGGGGACGTGTCATGGCCTCCTATTGCGTCCCAGTTATATACCTTCGCATGGGACGCCCTGCGTCATATGGCTGTCGCCAACCACAGACCCCTACCGGAGCCGCAATCACCCGCCGACACTCTCCCATTTACACCACTCGTCTCGACAATGTCCCTGTTCTGCATACTTCCACAGTTGAACGCCTCCGACGTCGCATACTCCAACGTGACGAACCTTTCCATCGGGCACATCAACGCGCGTATGAACGTGTCGTGGGGAACCTTAGCAGCCGTGCTACGTGCTGCGACCAACGTCGCGGTTCTGGTGCTGCACAGTGTAGATTGTGGGGAAAGGGCGTTCGAAGGTCCGATTACGATGAGTAACCTCGAACGTTTGGAGTTTGTTTACAGCAAAGGCTCATCGTGTGCCATCCTTTCCACGTTAGATGCACCCAAGTTAACTGCCGCTCGGATTAGCGTTCATGGACGCACTTTCGCGGGACTCGAACTCAGATGTCCATCGCTCCTTTCCCGTCTCAGCCACGTCGTCCTTCATATCGGTGACACGAGCCTCCAATCTCTACCCGATATTCTACGTTGCCTATCCTCGGCCCGCATACTCGCTCTCAATGTATCTTTCGAGCAATACGAGGAGCTCGTGGAGGCCCTGACGATGATCCCACTCGTCCGCCTCCAGCTTCTGTACCTCATGTCGTCGGGGTCGATACACCTGCGGACCACCGCCGTGGCCGAGTTATTGCGACAACTCGGGCCCGAGTGCCGCTTCCTGACCGCTCCTACCGAGCCTGGAGCCGAGGTGGTGCAGTGGAATTTGGTGGACAACGTAGTGCGCCAGTGCCAACTTCCCAGAGCGCAATTCAGCCCGAGTAGCCTATTATTAACTACATAATCCTGACGACAATTCCCATGACCGTTGACCTACCTACTTATCGCCACCGACTTAGTTATTTGATATATTCCTAGTCGGTCTAGTTTCTCTCCCTGGCTCACTATCGTTGTGATATAACAATCTTTCAAATGTGGAATGACGACAGGCAAATCAAGAACTGGCGGGGAAATCCGAGCCGTGCTGATGTCCGTGCGGAGTTCCAATTCTTGACATTTACGCCGTACTTTTACATAATACGAGGTTTCCGGCTGCTTCAAGACTACCATGTGCCTCAGTGGTGAACGGCAGATGTGCTCATTGGACAGCTATTAACATTCATCTGGTACGCAGTATGCTTGTATGTACTCGCCCACCGCATGATTTTGCAGTTGCGTGCGATGTCCGGCCATACCGCCAGAGGCGGTTAGTACAGGTCTTCAGCTGGGTCCACATCCATTTCGTCCAACGCAGGCTGATGGCTCTGTTCATAGCTCATCTTAGTTCTCGCATCCAGGATCTCCAAACGCGCAAACTCGTCACGAAAGTCTTGCCCCAGCCTGCCTTGCATCGTTGACGGGCGGAAATTACGCAGTACTGCCAATGACTTTAGAGACGTCGCCCTAGACACCATGACGTAGAAACTCTGCAGCGAGGCGGCTCCGTTAAGGTCAACATTCACTCTCTTTAAACTCTTTCCCTGAGCTTTGTAGTCTGTGTAGGCATATGCGGGGAGAAGTGGAAGCTGGTTGCGACCCACAGAAAATTTCGTCCCGTCCTCTGCGATGTAGGGAAAATACGACGTCCCGGGTACGATGGGAACTATGTCAACGCCGAGAGGATGCATGCCAAAATTAGAGCCTTTGATTTCCACATAGGCGCAGTCGGCATACCTCCTACCCTTCTCGTCTACTGAATATCTTATTTCGCGCAGTATGCCCTCTGCTCCGTTAACTACTGAGGCCTTCAACGCAACATTCTCCATGACCATCACCTTCATACCTATAGACAGGGGCAATTTTCCGAGCGCATCTTTCGTGTCGGTTGATCGCACAAGCCAGGTACGGCGCTGCAAGTTATCATCCAAGGGCAGAGCGTGGAACGTGTCGTGCGCGTGATAATCATGGACGGCTCTGCGGGTTTTGTTCGCGTGGTTTCGAGTCAACTCTCTGTTGATAAGGTCCCGCACTACTTTGGTCGCACAGATTATAGGTGCGTCCTCGAACAACTTTTGTTCAGCGACGGCAAGACCCTGAAGCTGTCGGGCGTGCAAGGTCTTGAAATCCGACTGCGTATAGTTGGCATTTTCCCCCTTCTGCGCTGAAGTCATGGGGGTCCGTCCATCCCACGCCATTCCTAGTCTGATGCGTGCTAACAAGTTTGTGTACTCAGGATCGTCCAGGGAGCGAAAGTTTTTCCTCAATATGACCACCTTCTGGACCTCTCTCCATATCCAAGCGCCGTAAAGCGAGTCGACGCCGGTGGGATTTTCCTTGACGCTTTCGGTCACCTTGCTTACCAGCTCATGGGTGAAAAGGGACTTCGCGTTTACAGGTCTCAGTTGGCCCATATCACCAAGCAAGATGACATTGATATTACCGAATATATTGTCAGTACCCATTGTCCTCATCGCCTTCGCTTCATTAAGCCGCGCGCAGATGTCGGCCAGCAACGATGCAGATACCATGGATATCTCGTCAATCACCAGGTACCTGATGTGTTTCCAAATGGCGGTCAACTCCGGTGTACGGGCTCCTGGTTTCTCATCCTTCTTCTTAGGCAGGAACGTCAGTGCATGGATAGTAAATCCATCAATCAGCACAGCTGCGCAGCCGGTGGGGGCACTCAGCATCATTTGTTGTGAAACTCCGCAACGCCGGAAAAACTCCACCACAGCTTTAATGACGAAACTCTTGCCTGCACCTCCGACACCAGCTATGTACAGCAATAGTTGCTCCTCCATCCCGAACATGAAATGCTCCGCAATAATCCGCAACGCGCGCAGCTGTTCCGGATTGTCCCCGATGCCCTGCTCGTCAATGATATCGAGCAAGTGTTGTTCCGGTGTGACCACATCCACGTCATTATCTCGCTGATAGATGTCTTCAGATATAAACTGTAGCTGATCTATAGAGGTCACTGGTTCTTTTTCGGGTGGCCGATTAAGCTTGCGCTTTTTGCTGGGAGGCGGACCTTGTGCTGGCTTGTTTGACGGACGCTTGTCTTTGGCCAGTTCCTTCATGTGTTCCACCTGTCGAGCGATCTCCGCCTTGTCGCTGTCGGTGGTTATGCGAGAACATTCTTCGCTGGGTACGCAATCTGCTGGCGCGTGCCGCCATTTCCATAGAGCGCTCCTGTCGAGGACTAATCTCACAGCCTTCTCTGTTGCACGATTCCGGGCTTCTTTTTTGCTCATTGATACTGGGTCAGCACGGTCTTCGCTGTCTTCGTCGTCGTCAGACTCACTGTTGCCGACACCGTCGTCTAGGGCTGTGTCTCCTTCAAGTGCTGCAGCGAAGGACTCCGCGTCAGCGCAAACTGGGCGACCGTCACGGCCAGGGAGCAACGGTCTGACCTTCCCTGCTTTCCTCAACACTTCGTGCGCATCGCGAGCGTCCTTACATTGATTCTCAACGTTCATATTTTCCATCAGTGCTAAAGCGTAATCGGTGAATTCATAAGATTCGAATGCCTGCGTCCAGGTCTGATCCGTGGACTTTAGGTCATTTATGCTCCTCCACGGCTTGAACAGAATCATCATCGCACGCGCCCACCTGTCTCGTTCGCCTGAGCTTCTGTCAGGTCTGGGTAACTTATCTCCCAACAATACGTTGACAAGCGGGACTCTGCGGAATCGTGTAATATGAGTGGAAGCCTGTGGGTGGCCGTTGAGTAGTTCGCCTCTGGCCTCCGCGGAACGACCTCCCCCCCTCTGTACGTCATCGAATTCAGCCAACGCGCGTCTCGCGACCTCTACCTCCGCTCGTTCGACGCGTTTAGACTCAGAGCTTTTGGACACCTTTGTTATCCATTCTTCGTGCTCCCACAGACAAAGACCGACGAACAGGGGGTCAGCGCTCCGGCAAGGGTAGTCGAATATATGGCTTGCAAACCCAACGTAGTCATCGTTCAGCACCAAAGTAACGTCTTGGTCAAGGTTAGAGTAAGCGGCTTCTTCCTCATCCTCATCATTTTCGAGCTCCTGCTGATCGTCTTCGAAGTTCGCTGGATCTGCGACAGCGAAGTCGGCACCCACACCATCTTGCATGACAGTATCGCCTCCATTCGCCGGGCTTTCGACTCCGTACTCAGCGTCAGACCCAGACTCGGGGGCAGGTGGAACATGTCCATATTTTTTAGCTTGCGCGGTAATATGGCGGTCAATGTCGCCCCACTTAACTATTTTGAAGGTGTGGCTGGTGTAGTAGTCGCCGCCTCCGACCAGATAACTCATTACTTGCTGGTGTGATGTCTCCTGTTTGGACATTAGGGCCATTACTGTTTTGGTGAACAAGCTCCTGTTGATGGAACTCAGGTCAGTAACCGCCATATTCGTCCCTTCGTATTTCTCATTGTTCCTTTTTATAGCATACTCGACCGCAGAGAGGCCTACGTGAGTCGATAGTTGGGACTTTGTTATATAATCTGTAACATAATATACCAGGGCTTTCGCAGCTTCACCCGATCTTATATATTTGATGTCCATATTACAGCGCATCAGAAACATAACCAACGCGTTGTAGTTGTTGATGCGAGGATGCAATCTTCGCAGAATGATAGATTCTGTCTCGGGATCCAACCTTGTAAGCGGATTTACCTCACCATTAATCCGCATCCGGCATGTCGTATCGTTGTGGATTTCTCCTGGCTTCAAGTACTTCCAGCAAGTGGGCTTGTGGACGTGCCAGTTACTTTTTTTAACGAGCTCTTCCACAGTTTCCCGACACGCTGATTCGAACTCTTCCTCCGTCATGCCGTCCACTCGTGGCAATTTGTTAAGCCTCGGATCGATCCAGTCATCCGGCAAAGGCGGAGGCTTGAGCGGTCCGTCAGTTTCCACTACAACCTCTATATCACTCGGCAGCTCACACTTGATGATAGACTCCAGCCATTTGAACATGTCCCCTTGAAAGGCTGGGTCACTCTTCATACGTTCACGCAAGCGTTCCGGGGTGGGATTGCCCTCGATCCATACCAGCATGTGGCAGTGCAACGTCCCTCTACCCTGTGCTTCGACCATTCCATAATAACCACAGCAGCGGCCGAATAAGCCGTTATCATCAGTGGACGTGGCGGAAGGATCGTACTTGAGTATGATGCGAATAAAGGCCTGAATGACTTCATCAAAGAACTGGGCCGCGGGAGCGGGGTTCTTCGCGACGAAAACTTTGCGCTCAAATCCTGTCATAGCCGCCCATTCCTCCGGGTCTATGCCTCCGATTGCACCAAGAAGAGGGTCTGCGATATCCGCAGGATTGAGAGTTAAGAACAAAGCTGGGGTCGCCATCTTCTTCATCAGAGCTCGAATCTCATTCCTCCGACATTGCTTGTATCCTGAACTACCCTTCAGATCCTTAGCCAACAACTTCAGGCGTCCCAACGTCCGGATAGCCTTCTTCTCTGCTTTATTGGATGGCTTCGCGTTGGGATTCAACTCCCACTTTTTCATCAGATCCGTCAGTAAAGGACCCATTTCTTGAATGTCGGAAACGATCGCTGATTGAGAATGTGCGTTAGTTCGAAACGTGACATGACGGTTGACCTCCGCTTTCTGCATTATATTCCAGCAGACATAGGCGAAGTTGGGATCTCTCTGAAATTCGCCGTCGGATTGCAGTAGCAGATTCTTAACCTGTTGCTCAAACGACACGCGTTGAGTATCACTACGGTTAGGTTCGTGGAATCCGCCTATGCCCCAAGGATCGAGGTTTGGAAACGCGAAGGTGAGGAGCCCAGTATCTCTGTCGGACACAAACTTTGACCCGGACTGCATTTTGACGAAGTTATTTTTATCGAGGCACCATGCTACGGCGGAGGCTTTCATGGACCGCAAGGCCTTGGGAGATTTTTCGCCCACAGTATATCCGACAGCCTCCATTATGATCTCGCCCTTGGCATTGCCAGTGTCGTGGGTGCCTCTGTCTCCCCTATCAGCGAAGCTGTCGACGTTTAGAGTCTCGTCTGGTAAGCAACAAAGTTCAACAGCGTTGGGTATACCGACGTCGCCCTCGGACTGGTCGAACAAGTCGGCGAGATTGGTGGGACTATACGTGATGCCAGCCCCCGTGTAGAAAGCGTTCTTTGTGAGTAAAAAATGAATCATCTGTTCGACCTGCGATTTTGACACCACGACAGGCGCCAATTGTTTGATATTTTCACGAGTGGGGACTGTGGAAGCTCCAACAAACAGAGTGCATAGCGCTTCGTGAATTTCTTCACGGGGGGGTGGCAGTATCGAACGCAGAGATGCTACATCCTGGGCAAAAATAGCGACGTTGCCTTTGGAATATTTCTGAGAAGTTGCCTGGTATTCATCGGGCGTTTCCTTCGTTGTCTTTTCGCTGAAAAGGTGCGTTATTCGAGTGGTCCTGGCGCGGGCGACCATCATAATATCATACATCGACGCCTCAGCGAATGCGGCCCTTGCCGGCTGTGGAAGTTCATCCCTGGCGTAATAGTGAAAGTTAGCAAGGGAGTCAGGGGGCTGAATTTTCTTCTCCAAGCAGGTGCGGCAAGAGGTGCAAAGATCAAACACGCCTTTGGCGTTACGGTCATGGAGTGCAGCTGGACATAGTATAGCGCGATCATAGGCTTCAAAATTGTATGTGCTGGGAAGCGTCTCTACAGGGAGACATGGGTTTTGCAGTAAAGTCAAATCATAATGCAACGGATTCGAAGGAGTCAACAACTTCCGGGGAGTTTTACGGCCGCATACCGCGCAGGGCTTTGGAGTCCACTCCGGCGGGTCCATTTCGGTTTGCCAAGTTTTAGCCATTGCCAGTTGGTTGGCTGTAGGGCAGAGGTAGGGGAAATTACTCCTCGCTTCCTGCTCGGCTTGGGAAATTGCGGTCTTTTTGTCATTACCAGTGGCAGAGGACTTCGTACGGCGAATCTTCTGGACTTCACACCGTAGCTTGCGCGTTTCCTCTGTGGCTGTGACAGACTCTACTGTCTTCGGTCTGACGACGCCATCTCGGAAACGCCGGGAACGAGAAAAGAGGAGGGCATCATTTCGACCCGGACAAGTGTCAGTGCATCGATGTTCCAATAAAGATATGGTCAACCCAGATTTAGTTTTTGACAGGTGAATGCGATGTCTATTGGAAAGATCAATCAAGTGTCTGTTACTCAGGTGGTCGTATAACGCAACAAATGCCGCGACGTTGGTAAGGTGCACCGCGATAAATTTAACTCCAATATCCGCATGGTAGAGGGTTGCGAGAGTGACAGGATTTACGACCTCCACAAAATCGTATGAGCTGTTGAGCAAGTATGTGCTAACATGGGCTATGCCGTCGTTCTCATCAACCTGAATCTGATTATCCAAGTACATAGGAAGTGCGTTCAGATCTTCCATGCTCGATAACGTGAGCGGCGATCCAGGATTCATGGTTCCGACCACAGAGTGGGGGATGAATGGTCCAGGTCTTGCCCACAGCTTGTTTATGAAGACGAGATACTTGGCAGTACAGTGCTCTGTACACCGGTGGCGCATAAGATGCTGGATGAGGTATGTCTTGCTCCCCGCTGGTGCCCCGCCATGATGTCGCCCTATTTGTATTAACTGATCATGGTTGAGGCTGAGGAACATGGAGACGAAAGAAGCTATAGAGGTGCATATACATATGGTATGTGCGGTAGAGCCACTGTACGCGGCAATTACACTTGCATTGTCACCAATGCTGGCAAAGTCGAACGAGCGATTCAAGCGAAATGTTGATATTTCTCCTGTCGCGTCGTGACGCGCAGTATTTTCAAACACAACCAACGGTATAGAAGGTGGATTAGCAGTTATCGGTGCACTGTTTGAGGTCCGTACACGTTGAATCTTCCTAAAACGAAGAACGAGACGATGCGCAGCACATGTAGGAGTGCAGGTATGTTGCTGCAACAGCATTAACAGCGATGCTCGGCGTTCGGACGAAGGAAGACGATGTGCCTTTGCGATGTCTTTCAGTATTTTGATCGTAAAATGCTTGTATGTCGATACAAACCCTGGCCAATTGTCGCACATACAAAGGATGAAACCAGGAACAGGATCATCCTGTGAACGTCCATGGCCGACGAGCTCGTACGACTTGTTTAGCAGATAACAGCTCAGGTACGTGGAACCGTCGCCTTCGGTAGATTGAGTGACAGGACTAACAATGGGTAGTTTGATATTCATTTCTGTGAACGATGGACTATTGAACATTGAACGTTGTACATCTACAAAGCCAGGAACGGGTGTCGGGCGAGTGGCCGGGACTTCTGACAAAGTTAGCAATGATGCGGAAGTGATAAACGAAGCGGGCGTACTAGGTTCCCTGAGTGAGTGGAAGAGATCTTCTGGTGTGAGGAGTGAATGCGCCACTGTAGTGGTGTCGACTGGGCGGCTGGAGCCGGCACCTAAGTCGCTGATCGCTGTACCGGAGTCAGTAATATAAAGACGGGCAGGAGTTGACGCACCGTGAGGTACGGGCCGTGTGTTGGGCAAATAAAGTTCAGGCGACTGGCTACGGCTGCCGGGTGGGCTCGGGCTGTGCTCGTCTGCGGGATTTGCCCGGCGTTTACCGAGGACTATGGTAGAGTCCGTATTGGGAACATAAATTCCGGGCGAAGATGTACGAGTAAGGGTCTCTAGCGACGGAGAACTTATGTGAAATAAAATAAGCGCAGAACTCGGGAATCCAAAAGGTGCTCACCGGGCGTTCATTGGCAGGAGCTCAAGGATATGCGGTGTGTTTGTGAGGGGAGCGTTAACTCGGGGAATGACTTCCTCCTCAACTTCCTCCATTGAGACCGAGCGGTGCCTAGCGGGAGTTGAGTACATTGGCAAGTGGTGTAGTCCTGCAGGGAGCGGTGAGGCCATGATGAGAAGGAGTAGGAAGGAAGGAACAATGAATTGTGATGACATTGCGATCGTTGGCAATGGGAATTTTAAATTCGAGACGCATGGACATGGATATCATATCAAACACACGTGGCGTTGCATGAATTTGACGGAACATCACTAGTCGCGTGGGTGGTGTGACTCCTAGGCAACCACTTGATTACACACCCAGAGGCAGCCCCCGTGTTTGCAAAAATCCAATACTCTGTTTGATTTTAATCAGAAGCTATTTTAAATTCGAGACGCATGGACGAGGATATCATATCAAACACATGTGGCGTTTCATGAATTTGACATGACATCCCTAGTCGCGGGGGTGGTGTGACTCCCAGGCAACCACTTGATTACACACCCAGAGGCAGCCCCTGTGTTTGCTAAAATCCAATACTCTGTTTGATTTTAATCAGATGCTTGAAGATCAAGTGCTCATGGCTCGGAACAATCTGCTGTTCGTTTTGTGAGAAAGTAGGCACTTACGCAGTACTCTGAAGGGAGTCAGTGTGAATATATCCGTATTTATTCATGGGACCCCCCATGTTTTAAAAATCATTCGAACGAATGGCTCTGATCTGAAGGAATGATGGAGTGTGACGCCATTATGATGGTTGGAAATGGAAATTTCAAATGTGAGATGCACGGAGATTAATTAGGCCTGTGGATATCTTATCAAAGACATGGCTATCATATCAAAGATATATGGCGTTTCTTGAAATTGAGGGACGAGCCAGCGCTACCCTGATAGTTATTGAGAGACGAAAATTGTCCGTAACGCTCGAGTTAGTGAGAAAAATATATACGGAAGAAGTTCAAGGTAGCTGTATTCCTGGTACATTACGTGTACAAAGGCGCTGGATCCCAGAGTGAAATGGGGAGTGGTGTCGGGATCTGCCGATAATCACATGATGTGATAATCTGAAGGGGAGCGAGGCAGGTTTGAGTTGAAGGTTTTGGGTGATTGGTGGCGGGATATGCCGAAAGAGCGTCACATGATGTGATAATCTGAAGGGCGGCGAGGCAGGTTTGAGTTAAGGGTATTTGGGTGATGCGTGTCGGGATATACCGACGGCGTGGGAAAAGTCACATGGTGTCATGATCTGAAGGGGACCGAGGCAGGTTTCAGTTACAGAAAGTAGACCTGGAACCTAAGACGGTACCAGGAATTTGATACATCATTCATCAAATTGGTATACCTAATTGGGTGTATCAGGCTGCGGCATGGAGTCGGCACCCGCCATTCATCAAACTGTGACACCGAATTGAGTGTATCCAGAGATGCAGCTATGGGATTATTTTTCGTCATTTATTCGTACTCTGTAGTTGGTAGTTTTTGACGAAGAGCGTAGTTGCAAGTTGGTAGTTTCGGTCACGAGTCAATCCCGGTCCGTGTCTCGCCGAGTTCCCAAATGGGAAATTTCGCCCCTATTCGAACTGTCGTGGCTACTAAGAGCCCAATGGAAGCTGAGAAATTCCCCAACCACAGATGAAGTGGTTTTGATCCTGGCCAGTCTTCTTTACAAAATCTGAGTCAAGTAATTTAAAAGTGGGGTCCAAAAAGCTAATATGCCTGTTTTCAACTGTCTTGCTTCCCAGAGGTTGCTTTTTGGAGTCATAATTCCAGTTTCATTGGAGAAAATGTGGACTGTGTTTGGTTTTTCAACCACCTTCAAGAAAATACATATTTTTACATCACAATAATCAAACCGAGATGGCTGACAGAGCATAAGATATTCAGTTTGGAACGGGACTCAGTCAGACCCACAACAGCCGATCTATTATAGAGGTCTTGTCCTCACTTTCAATTTCTGAAGGGAGGCCAGGTAGCTATGTTCGAAATAAAATAAATAAAGACAATGTATACTGGATACACTCTGCTCTCAGTCGGACGTGGTTGCAAAAATTTGAGGTGTCTGGAAGAACATCTGTTATGAATACAATATTACATTTATGGAGCTACCTCAGAGTTTTCGCGCAAGCCGGAGGTGCAAGACAACTTTAAGATAATATTACATTGTGTGGGAATGGTCCTGTCAGCGCACTGCCGATGATCTGAGATCAACTAAACTTTAGACTTCAGACTTGCAACTTTGCATTGCCGACTTGTGACTTGCTCAAAACCATGGGCTTTGCACTGAAATATACTGAAATATCATGAGACTATGAATAATTATCGAAAATTGATCTCATATGCAGCTGTGCTGATTAGATTACTCGATTGATTGAACACTCAACAAATTTGCGTTGTTCTCAGTCAATATGTGATGTTTCCACCTCAATCAAAGTTGTTTAACAAGATGCACTCGTACTCTAACTCATGCCTTACAAATACAGAAAATGTTTGATCCCCACCGAGGCCAAAAATTGCACTGAATGCATCGCGCACTGTTTTTATTCATTCTGAAGCCCCCAGGCTTTCTGAGGATTCAAATCCTGTCTGGAAAATCAATTCTGGATCACCCGAACGGTATTTGAAATTGACAGTCAGTTTTGGTCCCCATCATTATTGTGACTCTTCCACCAATTTGTTTTGCGCCACCAAAAAAAATGACTGCATGCACGAGACACAGACTGAGGGACATAAGACTTCATTGTTATATCTGTCTATCCATATGTAATCGCTTTCCATTTTTCGGCGGGATGGAGGTACTATCGTTGACAGCCGGCCCGGACAAACCTACTACTCGGACAAACAAGAATATCTCCACGAATATTTAACCGATTGTAGAGATCCTTAGCTTGATACATTCTTTAGGATGTGTTTCACGATGTTTGTGTTTTAAACCTGACAGTTATGTGCTCTGGGTACTTGTTTCAAAATTAAAAAATTGTGGACTTGGTGATTTTCCTCTGTTTTGCTGCACTCACAGCTGTCCTGTGGTCATGAAGGTGCCGGGATGTGTTCAGACTATGTCTCTACAATATAAATATGACCCTGCAAAATTTCAGGTGTGTAGGTTGACTACAGCTCTCGCTATAACTGAAAATGTCAGTTTTCCCTGCCACAATTGGAAATTTTCATGTGCTATCTACCTCTCGAAAAATAGCTGGAATAAGCATTTTTCCAGGAAAGTCCTGGACTAGTGGTGTATGTTGGGGGTGTGCAGGATTAATATGTAGCCGCCTATGAAATTCTGAGGTGCTCCGTTGAACCATGCCTCCGGCGCAGCACCGTATGGGGGTAATACTGTCTCATAATTATACCAGTTTTGAGCAAAAAAACACACCACTGCTCAGAAAAACACACAGGTACCCCCACCCCAAAAAACACACCACCTTCGTGGAAATCCAAATATACACAGGTCTACGTTTCTCACAAAAACACACACACCCCATGGCGCATATTTAAATACACCGGTGCACGTCACTCCTGTTTTTCAACACACCTTCTTTGGAGACTCAAATAATTCACCACCTTCCTGTCGAGACAAAAGAAATACTGCCTACCTTGCAGCCAAAAATGCATCACTGGCCATCTGTGTAGCAATTCAACATGCACCATCCTAGAGGATATACTGATGCTGCAGCCACCATCTTTCTTGGAACATGCGCTCCATGGAGCACTCACCAAGCTATTGACTAATATAGGCATGCATTGAGGTTCAATGAAGCTCCTATGGTGGTCTTAAAAGTATCTCATCGTGGATCCCTACCGGCTCTCTGCCTTTTCCATTACTACAGCATCAGCTATTTGAGATTCATATCCGGGACTGGACCCGATGTCTGCTGGTTAATCACAACTTGTTACATTCATTATCATGCTCAAGTCCGAACGAGATCCACCTATTTATTCTGATAATCCAGTTCAACTATTCTTTTGCATGTCTGAATGACTGATGTTGAATAATTTCAATTGTATCTTCACTTCAACTTGAAACTTCGATGGCAAAGTTTCAACACTATCAGTCTACTTAATATATATTTCAATATAACGGCGAATCTGACTGACTACATAGTTGAGCGCTACGCGCTCAATGTTCAAATTCATGGTGACATGAACTGGGTGCACTTCAATTTTTTTGGCTGTATTTCATTCATCTTTGTATTAGATCCTCTCAATTCAGAATATTTTGCATGCAACTTGAGTCTATTGCGTTCCTTCTCGGCCCTGAACTTGGGGACCTAGAGGTATCTCGTTAGGTAACTACACCGCTTAGTTCAACACTCCCTGATTTCTTCGTAGATCCCTCCACTACTCGAAGCCTGAAATTGAAAAATGTTGAGTTGTGTGTTTCAATCAGAAAACTCGCCAAGTACATCCAGTATTTTCGCCATAAATCCAACTTGAGTTCACGGGAATTTGTGTGAAGTGTCGTGCAATGGCCAGTATTCCCTTTCATTTGGAGTGCATTTGAGCAAGATTTATCCAAGTATCCAATTTCATCCTTCGCATGGTTGGAATTGTCTTAGTCCCCGCGTTTAGAGGTGAAATTGAAATCAGATTATACAGAACAATAGCTCGGGTGTTGAGGGACAGTTGGGAGTCTGGGAAGGCCAGTACACGGGACACAAGAGCAATCTCAAACAGTTGTGTGCTACATTGTGTCAATATACATACCGCCTCGAGTGAACTGTCCATCATGGTACCTTGCAAACTCCACTTGAGGGCCATTTAAGTGCTTCTTGTCTTCCTAGTGGCTGTCCTCCGGTCTAAGGACCAAATCCGCTAGGTGGGGTTTTTTTTTTGTGGTGGGTGCTTGGCACCTGGGAATTATTTTACAGCATATTAGCCGCGAAGAAAAAAGGATTTCGAGGGTGTGAGTTTAATTTTGTTCCTATTAGGATGGTGAAAGTTATGAATTTTGGACATGTGCACTTTTCTCAATCGTTACAGACTGTGCGTTTTTGATTTGGGAGGACCAGGGTATTTAAATGTTGCAACGGCGTGGCTGAGTACAAAAGCATGGACTTTGGCGGAGTGGTGCGAATTTTCGTCAACACATGGTAAGGTGGGTAAGAATAGGTGAAAATATGGTCAGCAGTGCACCAAGTAATTATGAGACACTATTACAGCCATAGCACCGGCAATCAACGTTTGATCTGTTACCTACTACTCGGACAACAAGACCCAACAAGGATTCTTTGTCGTTCAACGGGAGATGGTCCGTTAGACGTGAACCAAAGACGTGCACCGGGGTAAAGGCCGGATTGAAAACGATCTGTATATTCAGATTTCCAGGAAGTGCCTCGTGGAAAGAGATATTAACGATTTCTCGTTAACTGTCCGAGGTCCCAGTCGAGGATAGTAAGCTCAAATTATTGTTGGATTTTTGGGTTGCCCAGAAAAATGACTCGGTAGAAATACCGGCAGACGTCCTCAAGGTAAAGGATTTGCACAAAGTGGAAGCTATAATTATGCAATGAGCTTGACATTCAAAAAGATCCAGGGTGGGACAATGCTCCCTCCATTATTTCACTTTACACCAAATGATCGAGCTCTCGGAAAGAAAAATATACACTCGGCGGACCCAAAGGTTATGAGACGCATCCTCAAGTCATTATTCGTTCAGTGATTCGCTAGGTTGGCAAGCAAACCATTTTCTTATTTCATTGGTAAAGTTGATTCTCGGTGAAGCATGCTGCATCGGTGCCGCGCAGTGGCGATTTTTCCTAAAAGAGGATGCCAATGACGCCACGGATTATGTTCAATTCCGGCCAATTTTGCGTGGGGGGGGCCATGAAATCCTCCTTTCTCCCTCTTTTCTTTCCTTTTCTCTTTTAAATTCCTTTTTCGGCGTATTTTCCTAATTCTTTTCCGCCACCACAAACACCGTTACCGAGTCCAGTGTACAGCATCAAAAGCGGCGCAGGGCGATTTAGCGGCCATAGCGTCCAGATCTATAGAAGGATAGCAATCGGCACCCTAAATTCAACAACGAGTTACTGAGAAAAAACAATGACACGAGGGGGGCCATCGTGCAGAATATCCCCGGGCAGGTAGGCTCGCGAGTGAGAATTATGGGAATAAGGGAATAAAGGGAATAAAGGGAAAGAAAGGTACAGGTGAGAAGGTTTCGAGACAAACAAGCCCAGCGCCCATCGCTATCCCTGGTTTCCACATCAGATAAATACATCAACCCAGAATAAATAACCACCGCTTGCGTAGAATCACTACCGCAAATGCCTCTGCGCTGAGTCAAATACTTCGCCGCACGCGCCGTCCGGAGGACCGGAAGCGCGGCTTGCACCACGCTCCACTCTTTGTATGGCATCCTGGAACGGATTCTCCTGGGAATCCTTCCCAGTGCGGATTCCGGAAGACGCTCGAGATGCACCAGGCCCCCGAGCGTGATACGGTACGCGAGGTGGGCAAGTCGCTCGCGTTGAGCTGGAGTGATGTGCGGCCAGGCCCGCGCCAGGTCCGCGAACGTGGCGTCGTCAAGGTCGAAGCCCGGAGGGCAATACGAAAGTGAGGTCGCTGAAGGCGAAGAGCGGGCACAACCCGCGTGGGGGCCGGCGCCCGCCCGAACAACAATGACAAGCAGGAGCTCACCTCCCCTTGAAGAACTTACACACCTGCCTTCCGACCTCCTCCGCATGCGTCCACGTCAGCGCGTGTCCCGCCCCGAATATGAGGACATGCTGACTGTGGGTCTCGGTGTGTGCTGTGTTTTCTATCAGGCGTCGTAAATAAATGCATTTTTATCTTTTGAAGGGAGGAGGGAGGGTGGGAGGGGGAACGAAGCGCGCTCTGAAACGCGGGGGCAAGCGCCGGAATAAGCGCAGTGAGAGCGCTAAAAAAGCAGGCGCCCCGCAAAAGCGCGCGCTTCAAAGCATAACGCAAACAGGCGCCCCCAAGAGGGCGCCTCTAAAGCAAACAAGCGCCCGCAAAAAATACGCGCGGAGAACAAGCGCTCCCTCCAACATAAAACCCGCAAGCGCGCACGCGCATACACTCAAATATAGAATCGCCACGTACCGTCGAAGTCAAGTCAAATTCGCATCGGAGGCCGCACATCCCTCGATGAGGGCCTTGATGCGGGGCGCGTGCGTGGGGGGGACGGTGTGGTCGGCGGTATCCTGGAGGGGAAGGTGGTAGTTAGCGTACCAGAGAAATAACGGGGTGGGGATGGAAAGTGGAAGCACTCGAGGGGAACATTGGGGAGAATGTGGTAGGGGGCAAACATGGTGGGAAGAAATAGGAAGAGCGGGGGGTAGAACGGGATAGCGGTGGAGGAGAAGCGATGCATACGGGATCCGTCTGAGTCGAGGAAACGATTCAGGACGGAAATTAGAGAAACCAAGGGTGTCCATCATCTCAAAGAAAAAATATACATCGAAACCCGAAACACTCACATAAACGACCAAGACCCTCCTCCCCTCCCACGCGCTGCTCTCAAACGCCCACCGCATGCCCGTGACGGGACCCGCGCGCAGCGACGATGACACGGCGCGGTTGAAGCCGGGGAGGTACGCGGACTGGAGCCGCACGAGCTCGTGCATCAGGCCCGGGTCCTGCATCACGCTTGGGTCCGGCAGGGCCACCGCTGCACTGCGCTCTTCCGCGAGGCGGCGGAGGTATGCCTGGGGAGGTTGAATTAAGATACTGAGATGCAATGAGCTGTATGCACGTAAACGAGCGGGTTTGCCGTGAGCGTCTGTACGATCGGCGAGCATGACTTTCGATGTCTGCGAGAGGTCCGAGGACTAATAAAATATAAGTATTAACAAGTCATTCAAGGTCAAATGGCAATAGACGCACTTCAACCAGCCCCGCACATGCCACCAGCACGACTTCGTTCCCCACGAGATTGGGGAACGTCGCGACGAACGCGGCGGCGATCGCCCATGCTCACGCCCACCAGGCGGGCGCGCGGCCTGCCGACATGCTTCAGGAGGAGCGCGAGCTGCGTGACGTACAGCTGCGCATCGTATGCGGCGCCCGCAGGCGCGTCCGAGTACCCCCGCCCGTACAGGTCGTACAGCAGCACGCGGTGTCCCGCTTTCACCAGCTGCGGTACGAGCGGTGCGCAGACGAGCGCGGGGACGGATAGGCCGTGGATGAGCACAATCTAGGCGTAGAGCGCATTGGGCATTGAGGTGATAATATTACGGGAGACGCACCTTCTTGCCGGACTCGGGCCCAGCGAACCAGTAGTACGTCTGTCGTGGCATGAGTGGCACCCTTTGCGGGTGTGCGATAAGCATGGGAGACACACGCGGCCCATGGGGAAGTCGGCGTAGTGTTCCTCGGGCGCCATCGTGGGCGTGGTCTTGAACGCGTTTTTTTTGTCATGTTGCCGGTACTCGGCAAACGGCGGCAGTCACGTGTGTTACGTTGCGTAAACCATCGGCAACCTCAATCGGGAAGGTGTCGCGACAAAAAGCCAGAAATCGGTGCAGATGTGACGTGCATCCAACTAGCTCTTCTTGTAACGCAGAACAATTACCAATCCAAATCTTGACACTATAATTCACTACTACTTCCGGTGACTCGTTGGTGACTCGATCCAGTTAATTCTTCCGTCAATTCGAGCATATGGAACATATGGTCAACGTGGAACAGGATTAGCCGTCTAGACGGTCATTGAATATGTGCAACATTCTGATGGATATCCGCAGGACGGAATCCAACATACCCGCTATGCTCAACATTATTCTGCCGCACAACTTCTTCAGGTCATACTGGCATTCATAGTGACCCAACAGTGGTTCGAAATTAGCAAAGAATTAGTCTCAGTGCACCTATGCTCTTGAATGAGTCTGTTATAAATACCTGAAACCTACGGTTAAACCTTTCATGATCAACTCAAAGAGCACAAGAATTACTTTTATGGAGACTTGTGCGTACCGGGCTTGAATTTAAACTTTAAAGCACAATTCTGAGTCTCTCATAATTCAAAGTCTCCCAGAACTACGAACTATGAGGTGGCTACCTGATTTGGGGCATGGCCTGCGAACCAGAATCGAGTCATGTTATGTTCGAGTTTCTTGAACAAAACCGCGAGGAGGAAATAATGACCGTGAAAATTCTTGAAGGCTATAGCTTCACTGGCAGGCGAGCTGGGTGTTGGGCGTTGAGGGTAAAGGAGGGTTCAAGGGAAGAGTGGACACCCTATGCAGGCGGATAGTATATAGCCGTATGTATCTGTGAACTAATTCTGGATTTCAGAAGATTGTCATTGATATCAGACATGAAACCATTTTTGCTAGTGGTAGTACATCTTATACTGTTCATAAAGCGTTAGCGAATCAATCTAGACCAACTTCCTAGATACAACAAGTTTAAACATTCGTCCATGTCAGAAGGATACTCAAAATTCCAATCAAAGCCCACAAAATCCATACGGAGGTGCTGTGTGAGTGTGCTTCTGGGCGAGCAATCTCTGTACAAGTGCAAGTGTTTTCCAGGAAATGATCGTGATTATTCTGGATCCCACCAGCAGCCGACTCAGGCTCTGCAGTGGGGATGTCTGTGTATTTTCGCGCTAGCGACTCTGAATTCCGCAGAGGGAGTCCAGACGCCACTTCTGCATGATTATGATTTGTGTCACCTTCGAAGTTGCTCCCCTTGAATGACTCCTGCATCTCGGCTGGTAAAACTGAAATTTTCCTCTGCACCTGCGCGGATTCAGTAGTGGCAGCTGATGCAGCTTCAACATTTCCTGTCTCCCCAAAGTATTCTGCGACTTGATCCAAGCTGTCGCGCAAGGCGGGGAGGAAATATAACTCCTCGCTCGCGACTTGGCGCATAATGCTGACTGCCTCCTCGCAGGCCACGATGGATTCGACCTGTCGGTAGAGCTTCCACAGTATACGCGCGAGGTCCCGGAGGCTGCCCGCGAGATCTGGGAGAAATCGTATCGCGAGGGAAACCAATTCGCGATATAGACGCGTGGCTGTCTCGGCACTTGATAAAGCGTCGTCCAGCTGATCCAAAGTCGCCAGCCGGAGCGCCAGACAAGAGTATACTCCCGCTCCTAGCTCCTGTGGCCGTTCCCGTATCATCGTCAGTGTGTAGGCGGAACGATGGGACCGATACAATTTGTATGTGATTTCGGCTTCCTGAGCAGCAGCGAGAGCTTCGCTATCTCTACCAACAGAAGCAAGACAATTTGACAGGGTGGCGAGTGACAGTGTGAGGCTACACATTTGCGTAGGGATCATGTCGGTGTCCATGGATTTCCGCCGTACAAGTCTGATTGCCAGTTCGGCGTCCTGCAGAGCTTCCTGTGTTTGTCCTAGGTGCTGTCGACGATGGCCCGGGTGATAAGTAGACCACAACGAAGTACCTGGAGAAGGTCGGAGTCCGAGTCAGCAGCGTCATCGGAAATGGAGTCAGATTGTTGTCTCCCAGATAGCAATAACTGTAGGTCTTCTCTGTGTCGTCCTGTTTGCTGGAGGATGAAAGAATAGATCGTGCGATGCCATAGGAAAACTTCATCGGTGTCCATCTTCTCCTCCATAATCAGTGTTTCCGCCTCTTTCACCGCCTCAATTGCGGCTCCAATCTGACCCATGTCATGAAGAGCAATTGCCTTCCAGCCAAGGCATATGGATCGTAGTTCTGGCTCATTGGCACACTGACTAGCTTCCTGGCCCAGTGCTACTGCGTCGTCCAGCGCTCCAACCAACCAAAAACATCGTGAAGAGATGGCGAGCGCCGCAGAGCGATCATCCTCCCCTTCAAAGGGCAATGCAATGATTTCGTGCACTATTGGCAATAATTCCCGTAGTTGGGAATGAGAAGTAAAACCAAGAACGCCCAGGATATGCTCCAAAATATGCTCAGGTTCGCAGTGTGGGTACTTCACTGTGTCTCGAAGGACAACTGTCGCTGCGTCCCAATCCGCGACAAAAATATCTCCGATGATGCGACAGGACTGGGGAGTGGATTCTTGGAGAAGGAACCAACACAGTGCATCCTCCTGAAGTCCTCCGCGTGAATCGAAGTCGTTTAAATGCCAGATGACATCGGTAGAAGGAGACAGCATGGGAAGGCGTGTGTCTAATTTATGTTCCAACAAGAGACGCAGAGACTTCATTGCAGCACCAATGCTCGAAGTGGCTGCCTGCTCTCCAATATACACATAAGCATAGAGCGCACGGACAAATCGCGACGAAAATTCCTCTGGATAGATAAGAGCGAGATCGCGTAATAAAACCACGCAATCCGCAAGCATCTCAACAGAAAGATCTTCCGCCTCCGCCATGGTGCACAGATGGTTGAAAAAGGAGTCGAAATCTCTCCGGAATCGGGAGATGCGCTGAATGGTCAACCTCAGTAAATTTTGAAGACCCTGCTTTGAGGCCTGATATGCTTCGCGAGTCCGTCCTGCGGATGAAAACGCTGCAGCAAGGACGAATGAGGCTTTAGAGCCTGCCACGGCGATCCATAAATCTTGTGGACTCGGCCCTGATGCGAGACAAGACTCCATTATCCCGGCTGCCATTGGACAAGTGATTGCGACAGCGGCTTCGGCGGCGGAAATGGCGGCCGTCGGTTGACCCGCCTGACGGAGATTTCGGGAGTGGGATATCAATGAGCTGACGAGAAGTGTTTGATTTTCAGGGTTCGGCCAGCTCTCCCAGGAGAATTGGCTTAAATCGACAGCCTTCTGACTAGATTGTAGAGCTAGGTCGCGCCGCAGCTGATAATCATATTGATCGGAGACTTGTCGCAGTGAGTGAGACAGACGCGGGAAAACTCCCACACAACGGTCTCGGTTTGACTGACGGAGAATCTGAATTGTTAACAGTCCCCAAGCTAGGGCTTCTGAGTTCATGTTGAGAGATTCCAGAGTGGGCCCAACATCATCCAGGATGGACATAGTTGTCTCTGCATGGACTTCTGTAGGACTGGTCTTGAGTGCGAGCACCATTCCAAGAATTCGATGCAAAATATGGGCGGGGGAGGTCGATTCAAGTCCCAGCGTCAATGGAACAGTATCCCACGGAAGGTCGACGCTGCCCCTCAGAAGCCGTTCCCGCAGGGCATCCACGAGATGCAGGGTCTGTATGGAGAGATATTGGAATTCAATTGTTTTATGTGTGAAGTCCTTCAACGAGGTGAGTTTCATGAGTTTCCCACACAGATTGAAGTTACTCACAGATGATATGATTTCAATCGTCTGATTCATTATGTTCTGGCCGAATTGCGTCTCTAGTAGCACGCGAGCCATCATCGTCTCCAAACGCTGTAGTCGCACATGGTTCTCAACGTGGCTGACAACCAGTGCTTGTTCAACACGCAGCGGCGTATTTTCGACCCGGCGAGACGTATGCTCAGTTCGAGCAGTAGAGAATGCCTAATTCGAGTCAGATTAAATCTACCTTGTGAAAGGTCGCATTACCGTAAATTGGAGGTAACAATTATTGGAATGCTCTCTCAGACGTCGAATCTCTCCCTCGATGTCGTCCCGCTTCATCCACGCTTTGAATTGAGTCCCGAATCCCCGAAGGCCCCGGGTGCGGGCGGCAGGTAATGTCCGGCTCGCGACCGAATAGACATACAACATATCTCTGCGAAATGATATCCATGAGAATATTCCAGAACCCATCGAGGGACACTCACGCCTTGAGATTCCCCAGAGCAGTGAGAAGCTCCGGTGCCTGGAAGGAGTTTCCATGACCTCGCGAAAGATCTGCTATGTGGCCGAGGGTACGGAGAATGTCATCGGCCAGATCACGGATGCGCCGTCGATTTTCGCCGACCTATCCTCCAATCAGTGTGTGTCTGCCGAAATGGATGCAAGTCTGACCTTTTCTATCGAGCTCTTGATACTCTGGCCAAGGTCGATGAGGTCCTTGATAAAGGTCGCGAGGGTGATGAGTGTAGTAGTGACGGTTATCGGGTCCGCCATTGTTGAGCACAGAGGCAGATGGCAAGGTGTGCGGTCCAAGATGTCTTATATCAAGGCAGGAAACCGGTGTAACACGGAAGAATCATTGCAGATGTCAGTTGGCGGTGCGCCACAGCACTGCACAATAATAGACGTGTAGGCGCTGCAGCATAGAGTCCAGAGAGGAGTCCATGGACGCCACAACGGCTATTAGGATGACGGTGCTTCATGTTGAGGATGGGCTCGTTGACGGTTTACCGAAGTCACAATCTATAGTGGAGAGCGCTGCAGAATCGGGTCAGGCTATTTCGGAATGGTCAGCAACAGCATCTTATCAATCATAAGCCTCCGAGATCACATTGAGAAACGAGCTGTAGAATCAGATTGTTCTGGACGGCCAATCTACAGCATTCGAAAGCAATCCGAGGCGATGTAGCGCGTCTGTGCAAGGATGCAGCGTCCAGCACATCGCCATGCAATTCAACGACAAGTTATTGCAAGACAAAAACGATGACACATTTGGCTCTCGAGTGAGAACTATGTGAAGAAGGGTAAAGATATAGGTGAGAAGCCTTCGAGAGAAACAGTGCTAGTTAATAAGCCAGCGTCCATCGCTATTTCCGGTTTCCACGTCAGATAAATTCACGACCCCATAGTAGAGTGGAAATAATCACCGCTTGCGCAGAACCACGACCATAGATGCCTTCCCGTCGCGTCCAATATTTCTTATCCGCACGCACCTTCCGGAGGGCCGGCAGCAGCCAGCAAGCCGGCGAACTTGATACGCCGCGCGATGTGCGCAAAATGGCTGGCGTCGAGCTGTAGAGTCGTGATGTGGGGGACGCGCCAGGTCCGCGAGCGTGGCGTTGTCGAGGTCGAAGCACGGAGAACGATACAAAAGTGAGGTCGCTGAAGGCGAAGAGCGGGCACAACCCGCGCGGGGGCCGGTGCCTGCCCAAGGACAACGCCGAAGACTCACCGCCCCGGTCCTTTGAGGAACTTACACACCTCCCTTCCCACTTCTTCCGCATGCGTCCACGTCAGCGCGTGCCCTGCGCCGGGGATGAGCGAGACGCTGACTGTGGGTCTGGGTTTTGCTTGTGGTGTTTTCTGCGAGCCAGACAATAAGTTTTTTATATCAAAAAGAACAACTAGAGAGGAATATAAGGGGTGAAAGGGCGATGAAACAACCGCCCGCGATAAAGAAGCAAGCAAGCGCAAAACATGCGCCCCGCAAAAGGGAAACAAAAAGAAGAAGAAACGCGGAGGAAAGCGCCGGGATGCGCGCACCAAGAGCGCTAAAAAAAAGCAGGCGCCCGCAAAAGCGCGTGCTTCAAGGCATGACGCAAACAAGCGCCCCAAAAAAAGCGCCCCCAAAAAGCACGGCGCTCCCTCAACAAAAATAAACACTGAAAACAAGCCCTACGAATACATGCGCGCCGTACGACGAAGCATGCAAGCGCGTACCCACAGACAATGCACTCAAACTCAAATATAGAATCGCCACTTACCGTCGAAGCAGAAGTCGAAGTCGCATTATCACCCGAGGTCGCACAGCCCTCGATGAGGGCCTTGATGCGCGGGGCGTGCGCGGGGGGAACGGTGTGGTCGGCGGTGCCCTGGGCAGGAAGGGTTGGTTAGTATATCGGAAGGGAGGGTGGTAAGCAGAAAAAGGGATACTCAGATGAATAGCGATAGAGCGGAGGGAGGAAAGGTTTACTGAGCGACGGATGGGACGAGGAAATGAATCCAGGACGGGAATGTGGAAAGAAACATCGAACGACGTGGATATGGATCGTGGGGCAGGGACATTCAATAGTACCTTGAAATGATGGATGACACGAAAAAAGACAAACTCAAAAACTCACATGAACGACTAACACCTTCCTATCCTCCCACGCGTTGCTCTCAAACGCCCACCGCATGCCCGTGACGGGCCCCCGCGCGCAGCGATGACGACACGGCGCAGTTGAAGCCCGGGAGGTACGCAGACTGGAGTCGCACGAGCTCGTGCATCACGCCCGGGTCCTGCATTACGCTTGGGTTGGGCAGGGCCACCGCTGAATTGCGCTCTTCCGCGAGGCGGCGGAGGTATGCCTGGGGAGGTTGAATTAAGATACATGAGATGCAATGAGGTGTACGCACGTAAAAGAGCGGGTTCATCAGGGAAAACCTCCCCTGATATTTTACGATATTTTTGCATAAAGTTTTTTGTAGGGTTGAAAATTTCGGAATTTTTAGATATTTGATCAAACTTCAAGGAAAATGTCGCTAAAATGACAAAGTGATGCGCATTTTTTTCAATCCCTCAGATATTTATGTGAAACTTCGTACCATAATTTGGGATTTTTTTGGGGGGATCTTGGTGGTGTCTCAACTCATCAATGGATGAATGCTGGAAGTAATTACAGCAACATTCGGGAAGTAACCATACCATAAAGCACTTGGAAGACATATATGGGATTTCAATAGGGTAGAACAAATTGAGTGGAAGACTGTGGATCACAAGTGAATCAAGGCCAGTAATGACCGACCCTGATGTCGACTTGTTTCCATCCGAAAGGAACTGACAGATCGTGTGAAGTCCGAAGGGTCCGATAGATTGCCGCGCAGAAAAGATGGTTGCTTTTGATTTGTGTCACCACAACGCCACACTTTTTTCTTCCTTTCCCCCCATCTCCCGCAGCTCGTGCTATCCTTTCCTGCTCCCTCATCGCCCCGAATTGTTCGTCAACCACCAAGCTCACCACAGTATTGTTTGCAACTTCATACTGTGTGCATCCGCATCCCCGTGACATCTTCGAGACTACGGAGCGGGCGGTATGATTCTCTCTCTTTTCCTCATTGTCTTAGCAATTCTCTGCCCCACATCCGTCGTTGCAGCCCTCATGTATGTTGTTGTCTCCATGTTTGTATGCCTGACACCCATCCGTTTGTAGCCGACTCGGCGGCGGGGATTGATGCACACAGACTGGTGCGTCGTATCCACTCTTTCTTGATGCACCCACCTCTCACTGATATCATTCTGACCATCTCTCAATGTCGTGTATGGCCCTCAATGTCAGTCTCGATTCCCACCAGTTATTATTATACTAACATCCATTGCAGCTGTCACCTGGCTCGACGTCGGCTACACAGACCCGTGCCATGTTCTGTTCACCGTGGGTATGTCCCCAGCTCCTTTCGCGTGCCTAGATACTCACGCGCCTCTTCTAGCATGTACAACTACCCCGATCGACCCAATCGCGAAGCATTAGTAACTTCAATCTCCCTCTGCGGTGTCTTGTTTCGTGATCCGCCCTCGCCGACGCCTTTAAATAAGGTATGTTTGCCAATGTGCTACCGACCAGGCCAATCTGACATATGCATCACAGGGGTGGTACTCGTTTGCACCGTGGTGAATGCGTGTCGTTACTGTAGTACATTGATTGTATTGTATCTACCATACCTTATCTACCATGTACTAGTCTAGATTTGACCATAATAAATTATATTATTCTGATTCTATGTGCATCTGAGGGCGATATTCAAATAAATTGGCAAAATAGTTTGCTCAAAGCTACGGGCAATTGTGTACAACTTGTGTGTAAATCCAGGTATTTTCTGGGGGGATAAGATATTTTTAGCTATTTTCTCGCATTCAAGAAACTGAAGGTATTTTCCGATATTTTGTGTGAAAATACCATAAAATATCTGCAGGGGGTTTCCCTGATGTTTGCCGTGAGCGTCTGCACGATCGGCGAGGACGTGACTTTTGACGTCCGCGAGAGGTCCGAGGACTAAGAAAATAAATCAACAAATCATTCAAATCGAGTCGCCATATACACAACCAGCCCCGCACAAGCCACCAGCACGATGTTGTTCTCCACGAGATTGGGGAACGTCGCGACGAACGCGGCGGCAATCGCTCCGCCCATCCTCACGCCCACCAGGCGCGCGTGGCCAGCCGATGTGCTGAAGGAGGAGCGCGAGCTGCGTGACATACAGCTGCGCATCGCACGCCGCGCCCGTACAAGTCGTACAGCAGCACACGGTGCCCCGCTTTCACGAGCTGAGGGACGAGGGGCGCCCAGACGAGCGCGGAGGCGGATAGGCCATGGATGAGCACGATCTGCGGCACATTAGAGGCGAGATAAGATGGCGGGGCACAGCAGACGCACCTTCTTGCCGGACTCAGGCCCGGCGAGCCAGTAGCGGGTCTATCGGGGTATGAGCGGCACCTTTGCGGGGTGCGATAAGGAGGGGGGACGCACGCGACCCATGGGGAAGTCGGCATAGTGTCCCTTTCCTACCCAGTTATCGGTAGATTTCGCGGGCGCGGGAGTCGGGGGGTAGGGATCTGAGGCCGGGGAAGACGGGAAGGGGGAGGGGCTCGGGGGTGTGGGGAGGCGAGGAGGTAGGAGATGGCGAGCGGGGGACGAGCGGCAGCAGCAGGTACGGCAGGCAGCGGGATGCGCTGGGCGCCTGGTGTGGAACGCGTTTTTTGGTCTCGTGACGAGTTGTTGCGGTGCTGTGGTCTAGGATTGCGGAACAAACTCTGGAGGGTGCAACAAACTAGGTAATATACGGCTCAATTTTTTTCGGGGCTGCAACAAATGTAATTTACCTCGTAAGTTACCTTTTTTGAAGCTACGTGGTCCGATCACGGGTTATTTCGGCCAAAAATTTCCCTCGCGCCTCTACGCGTCTTGCCGTCTCAAGTATAAGCATTAAAGCTACAGCACCCAAGAGACCAGAAGAATGATTATATATTCAAAATTTGTACACTAGAGCCGACCCCCATGTATCACAAAATCTCGAGAATAAATCATTGTCCCGGCTCGTAAGTTTTATGCTCCCCACGATCCGAGCTCAAAGCCCATCTCGTCGTCTTCATCCTCCTCCTCGTCTGTTCCTATATCCATGCCCACATCGTGCGTGGCGGTCGTGCGTGTGGTACCCGGCATTTCAGCCAATACATCATCCAGCAATTCAGAACTCAAATCGACTTCACCGGATTCCAAATCCAGCTGGGCGCTTGAAGCGATGGATGTACGAGGCATATCTAGCCAATCAATTTGGGCTTCCCTACGCGGGCCTGGGCTTTCCGCGCCCATAACAGCCTCAAATTCGTCGTCAGAATCCATGGCATCCTGATCAGGTTCATCTTCGTCTTCATCATCGACGGTGTGAATTTCACGCTCGATATTGTAGAATTTGACCTCAGGGGCAGGTCGAGCTGCACTGCGAGTCTAGGATCGATTGAGTTAAGTTTCAATAACAGTGACATGACACATACCTTAGCAGTACCATCCAACAGAGCCTTTTGTTTCGCCTCGTCACGGTAATACCCTCGTATCTGAGCGAAGCTGAAGACAGTATTAACCTTCTCGAGGTTACGCAGAGCTGGGTTCAGCCAAGTGACAACGGAAACGGTGCGTTCATCCGCCATCGAGTGTGGCACGGCGGAATAAAGTTTCAAAGCCAGGCTCTGAAATGCGGTGTCAGTTGTGCCATTGGAGCGAGGGTTTTCAGAACTTGCCGCCATGATTCCTCCGTGCTCGGACCCCTCAAGCGCACTCCACCAGACCCGAGGGTGCTTTTTCCCAAGAGGTGTACCGAAGGGATAGGCACCTTGTGCGAAGGCGGTATATTGAGCCTTGAATTTTTCAGTGAAGGCTTTCTTCTTCCTCTTGAAAGATATGAGCATCGGGTCTACACCATGCTCGATCTCCACAGCAGCTTGATTAAAGAGATACTGGGCGACAGCAACAAATGTCTTCGCATTTCTGACACCGATCGGGACATCCGGTGTCGACTTTTGTGTCCCGGGGATGGTGATAGTGGGTGGAGCGACAGCGTTTGGTTGCTTAAAGATCGTCGAGTTTACATATTCTACGGCCCGTTATTAGCAGGAATCGGATGGTAGCAAAGGCAGACTCACTAGGATTCAAATAAAAGGCAGCAAGATATGCTTCGTGTCCGGGATTCGTAACGAAGAACTGGTGCCATCTATAGTTAATGATACCCCGAATTTCGTTGCAGACGGCCTCCGGGATCATGGAACCCGTTCGCGCAGCTCTGATATGAGCTGTCACAGCGAGCCAGAGGAGAAAGACGTCGGCAGGATTGCATGACGCTGCATCAAGGCACTGGATAGCTTTCGCAATTCCTTCGGTCACTGAGATGAGCTGATTCAGTTTCATCTGGAAGTCAAGGGTTTTCTCGGTGTCCTTAATGAAATAAGAGTTATATTTCTAAAAACAGGCCCAGGCCGTCAGAAGGCTTCGTGATATCACAGTCTGAGTATTACCTTAATTTCGACTTGTCCGTTCGTGACGAGGGTGCGGATAGGATTAAGATTGCGTCTCAAGGAGATAGCCGACCAAGCCACGCTCGCAAAGCGGGTCTTGCCAATGGTCTCGAGGCCACGACCTATATTCTCCTGTATCCGAAGTTGTTTGAGCATGCCCTTTGATTGCTTGGAATGGCTGAAGTGCTTGACAGCTCCGCGCAGAATCTTGATAGGCTGAATGCGATCGAGTCACTATTAATAGCTGTCCCCAGTCCGGTGAAGTGCGACTCGCACCTGTTTGAAGTAGGGAATCAGGATGATATGCTTGACCGTGTTGCTAAGATGATGGTTTGGGTCTGGCAGGTTCAGCATCGTAGGCGCCTTCTCGCAAATGATTCGACGGCAACCGCGGGTATTGCCCGTATCATCGGAGGACGCTGCGATGAAACGCTCTATCCCGATAGTTTTCATGACCTTGACCGCCCATTAGCTGCTGGTAGAACGCAAATGATATGGACTTACTCCAAGCACCATATTCGCCATCCATTCTGCAGTATTAATGTTGCCGATACTTCGAGGTTGAGTCAAACCGAGTCAAGTAGACAAAAGTCGCCACAAAGTCGACTTGAGTTGACTTTTTAACAGAAACTTCTGACCTGAAGTCGACTTAGGTAGACCTAAGTCATTGAAGTCGAATCATATCTTTTGAAAAATGAATAAGGCTGCAACAAGAATCGAGTTTCATGTCATTGGAGTTCATAAATATGTGTTCAATACTCAGAAATATCAAGTGTGACACAGGAATGGTACTCAAGCCCCACGATCCTCCGGCATTTCGAAGTACTGCCTGTCAAGCAGATCCCAATCATCCCAGATCTCCCTTCGCACATTCTTCTGCTGTTCTCCATCTGTTTCAGTCCCCAGTTTGCGCAACCAGTCCTCTTCAGCATCCGGAATAGGAGCACACTGCTACTCTGACATAAAGTTCAGTCGTGTCTTTTTAAAATTAAACTTCAACATCTGCAGGGTCTCCATTAGTAAAGGACTTGTTCGGTTGCGTCGTTTCGTATCAGTCTCAGCAGAGGAGGAAAAGACCTGCTCTGATGGGACCGACGTTGCTTGAATAGGTGCATAGTCAAGGAAACGCCGATATATGGTTTTCCATGTCTTGCTTCCGTGATTCTGTTGAATCAATGAGCGATAAATACAAGCGGAAGAGTAAGCCAAGATTTTGACTTACTGTCCAGTAGCCAATCATGTCGGTTGAGCTTCGGGGTGGAATAGAACTAGAAACATAATCATCCATTTCTTGCTCAACAGTCCACTGCCCACTAGATGCTCGACCAGCTGCTGCTGAAAATTCCAATGATGTAGAGGTAGTTCGATACCAATCCAGAGTTTGAACAATCATATTCACCGCAATGGGAGCTGGTGTGGCAGTGGAACTTGTACGAGATGGATGACGGGATGGCTGATGAGATGGCTGATGCGATCCAGATGAGTTGCGGGAACCAGAACGAGCTGGGCTATTTCCAGCAGAAGCGTCCTCCGCTTCTCGGTAGTCTTGAAGCTAATCCCACAGTTAGTACAGGTCCTGATAAAAGAACGAAAAACTGCCTTATTGAGAACCATCTGCTTGCAATTCGGTGTTCCAATTTTTCCGAATCCACTCAAACCGAACAGAGGCGTCAATAACTGAGAATTGAACAATGAATGGGTAACTCAAAGAGTAAGGAGATGACTTACACATTGAAATGACATATGTGTCTGTGTCTCCCATCTTGCTGTAGTATTTATTGGCAAGCTCGAGTCCAGGTTTGATGAATGCAACAATGTTTGCATTGGCTAAATCTGGATCATCCTGCATGGCGTTCCATGACGAGACAAAAAGTTCAAAAGCAGGGATAGTAGCCGCAAGCATCGGTGTGTTTTCAACTGCCATAGCAGTTTGAACGACATGTGGTTGCTAGTACTGAAAGTGAACTTGTGAATACACTGAGCAAGATGAGAGAAGTACCTGCAAAATCAACTCCAACAATGCCAACTGATCCCAATGCTGTGGTTGAAGTTGATGGCGGAAATTGTGTGCATCCCGATCCATGACCATGAATTGTGTCAATGGCTGAGTTGTAAGCATCAGTGTAGGTTATGTGTAGATGTTCCACATACCTCTTTCAAGTAGCGCAGCCTGCGGAGCATGTAAAATAGAGAATCCCACCGTGTCTTAATGTCGGGAAGAAGTATGACCGGCTTCAAAACAACGACCACCTTCTCGACCCTATCCCCAACAACTCTTAGCTCCATCCACAATTGCTTTACATTGCCATCTCCAATGATCTCCACCAGACGATCACGACGTAGACCTGGTTTCCGAATGAAACCAACGGTTTTCCTTGCTCGGTGAATAGGACCGGATTTCCGTGTAGTTCGGACAGGTCGAAGGAAGTTCAATTGATCATCGTCAGAATAATCGGTGGGTGTGGCAGGTTCGGTCTCTGTGTCTGAGTAATGCTCGGCTGTGTCGTCCTTCTCCATTTTCTTGATAACAGCTTGAGCACACAAATTGATTATGTGGGAAAGCACCGAATCAAGTTTTTCTTTGCATCAAAATCATCGACCCCAATTGCATGCAGTTCTGTGGCAAGGTGGACCATAAATGTGAGGTTTGAAGAAGCATTATCCATGGTAAAGTGCCCAATCTGGTAAGAAATATGCATTTGAGCCAAATAAATACTCAATGAATGATAAACAAGACCTTATGAAGAATCTCCACAGATTCCAAAATGTGGAAAACAATGCGAGCAATTCGTGCACCGCTATGACCCCCCTGAATGCGACGGAATGCAAGTAATGCTTGTCGGAGTGTCACTTGACCGGTCTCGGCATTGCGGCTGAGCCAGTGAGCCGTGAGCGCAAGATATGGATGCATTCCTTTGCTGCTCCATATATCAGCCGTGAAGCTAATTTTCCCAAGAGCACTCTATAATTTATTTAACACTGAAAAAAATAGAAAGAAAGTAAACTGGCGTACACTCAACTCCCGCTTGAGCGCATTGTAATATTCCCTCCACTGATCAATGATGAGTGATCGAAGCTTTGTATGGTGAGGGATGTCCCGCTCATGCAATGATTCACGTAGCAGCAGAAGCAGGTCACGAAAATCACGACTTTCAACAAGGTTGATTGACTATTGCTGTGGTCAGCCCAAAGTCAGTAATAAATCAAATGACACATCAGATCATTAGTCACAATAACCTTCACAAGCTGGTTCAAGAGTTCTTGCTCCGAAAATGGAACCCGCTTCCTTCCTTCCACTGAATCCTGACCAGATCCCTGCAGTGCATCCAATAAACTGGCTGGCAAATTTGTTTCCCAGCCTCGAGCCCTGATTTCTGCAAGGAATTCTGGAGCATGTTCGCATTTCAAATGACCCCGAAGAGTCGTCCCACTGTTACCACTCGCATATATCTCCCTACAGGTTGGTCAAGAACAATTTTAATAAGAAACACCAGTAACGCACCCGCACAGACGACATTTCCATGAACCGCTCTGAACATGTCGACCCCAAAAATATTTACCATCTGGGGCACGTTCACAAGAAATCACAGTATCATCTGCCCACGCAAACCCGGCATCATCCTCAGCATATCCAGCCTTCTTCCCCCCCTTTCGTGCTTGTGGAGCAGCTTGGGTAGGATCAGGAAGCCCAGTACTACCCTGACGCCCACCTCGACGACCACGAGGCTGTTTTCGTCCACTGTTGGAAGGCTTTTGGGACTCATCATCAGAGTCATCAGAATTTAGAACCACAACATTGGCCTAATAAAATATTTGTGACTTTAGGGCTCAATAACACTCGAAAAGGAACACTTATGCGGCAGCGTACTGCGGGAGGGCGAGAAGGCTCCTCGGGCTCTGAATCATTCCCTTCAACAGACTGTTCAGATCTGATATCATTCTCATCTTCGTCGGAAGTATTGTCATTCCAATCTCGACGTCGAGGACCAGGGCTGGCCATAGGACCATAACCAGTAATTTGGGACTCTAGACGGCGTGCAGCACGCTGCGCTGGTGTTTGTTGTGGGTGTGGCATGTGCTGACTTGGCAGTGGTCGGACTGGTGTTTGTGCAGGCCCCAAATTCGCTACGGGACGAGGAGGGGAAGTCTGTTGAGTAGCTCAGGGATGGTAAAATGCACGAACAGGAGAGCATACCATCCTTGCTATGGGTGCTCTGCCACCTGTATTCAAAGCACTAGAATCGAGGTGTTGGTCTTTTACTGTGCAGCGATCAGACAATTTCGGAGCTTGCAGAGATAACACACCGGAAGTTATAGATCGAAGTTGCGGGTTGAACACTGTGGTATCAATGACTCTGAGTCGCAATGGTTAAACAGAACTGAAGGCACTGACATCCAAGGGGTGCATATCCTTGTGCTTCATGAGAGCTCTGTGACGATTGAGAGGCTGGTGGTTGAGTTGTTGGAGCTGGAGGATCTGAAGAGGCGCCTTTCGAGGACCCTTGTCTGGCAGACCATCGTCTTGGGCCATCATCTTGTGTGGCAGGAAGATGATTTGTGTTGGCTGAGCTTTTTGACTTTGGGTCCACTTTTCTGGGGGGCATTTGAGAGGAGTCCTTGGTGTGGTCGAAACTCAGTTGCCTTCAAATACCCCAGGATGCTTTATTTTTGAGAACAATCGAGCCAAAAGGCAGGGTCTGCTGTTGCAACAAGTGACAAATTTCATAAAACTAAGATACCTGGCAGTTGGCATCTCATTCAAGGATCGAGAGCAGGGCCTGTCTTGATTTTGTGTTAAATTCTTACCCAGGTGACACTGGAATCACAAGCGGAAGCACAAGGGAGACAAAGAGATGTGAAAATAAGAAGAGTTCAGCACGTCCAAAGAGCATATACATAGAGCAAGAATGAGAAGCTGTTCAGGATGAAGCTATGGGCGAGAACAAGATAAGACTCATCTGACACTCAATTCCCCCATTAGATTGGCGGCTGTTCGGCTTGCCCATGGCCATCGTCGAGGCACAAAGATATAGGATGGATTATAGGCTCCCACTTGACAGGCTACATCAACAGTCAGCACAAATGAGATCTATCATTCAATATGAGAACAGTCAGCGCGAAATGAAATCCGTCAACAAATATGAGAACAATCACCTGAAATTAAATGCCAATCTGCCATGGTCTGAGATGTGAAGTCAACCTATCAAGAGTCTGTTGTCGCGTGCGCTAGTACGCTACTGAATCCCGAATTATGTCCATATAAACGCCCGCCGGATCAACAAACATGTCAAACGAATACCCTGTCAAACTCGGCAAACTCTGCTAATTATAACACAGAGTCTCGCTCACCCCTTCCCCTCGACTTGTGCTCTGTCAAAATGTTCTAGCAATTGAATACCCTTAAACCATCTATTCCCCCTCAATATATACTTCATTTTGCTGATTTACCGACCTCAACCACCCTGCAAATGTGATAGTGTGTTAAATCAATGTAATTGAAGACAATTCCTACTGATGCCAAGAGATGTGGGCATGGAAAGGAACAGCAGTGAAAATAGTATGCATGGAGCCTATGTATTATTCCCCAAGACCATGGGTTTTAAAGCAACTTGAACATACTCAAGTCGACCTAAGTCGACTTCGATCAACTTCCAAGTCACATCAAGTCACATTTGTGACTCGACTTGACTCGACTTAAAATCCGACTTACTTGTCGACTTCTGAGACTCAGGTCAAGTTTTGCGGCAACATTATGCAGTATGAGAAACGTTCGTGCATTCAAAACCTTCCAGTAAAAAGGATCGGCCCTCGGCCGTATTTGCATGAACGGTGTAAAAGTATTCTCCAGATATCAGATCCCCTCCATCAAACGAAACCGCGAGGCGTGTCTGCGTTTGGAGAAAAGCAATCTGGAGGCCCCGAACACGCTCCTGCTCGCTCATGATGTGATTGTCCATTAATATGGTACGGCCCGCTGGAACGTAATGCGGCCCTGCCAGGACAGCCAGACGAAGAACTTCTTTGTATTCGGGGTAATCTGCAAGTCGTGGAGGAAGGCCAGCGGCAGCAAATAACTTGACAATCGCTAAATCGAGCATTGCTGCCCAGTGCTCGCGCATTTGCTTTGCTCCCGCAGCACCGAAGAATGCGACAGTTTGGTCAGCAGGCTCCAGGTCTGCGGCGGGAAGACCCTTCGAAAGCATCTCTGCCCGAGCTCCCGGAGACGTGTCGGCGCTGGCTTTGGATGCAAATTGGCGTTGTTTCGATGTGAGTTTGATGCACCGTTTTGAGTGTGCTAAGACACGCGAATGCACCCGGGGCATGAAAGTTTTGACGCAGCCGGGGCCCGCACAGCGATACTTTCGTATGAGTGTCGGACTTGACCTCGATGGTCAATTGATCCATAATCAAGGATCGTGGTCTACCAGTCGCCGACTCCTGGCCTTCCTCATCATCAGAGACGTCGCTGGGCATTGCTGCTAGCGCCTTTTCTTCTTGCTACATCATAATGAGAAAGGTAGACTTCCGCCGGAATGAATACATACCTTTTTCCATTCCGCAGCCTTGAGTTCTTTTTTGACTTTCGCGGACGGCTGCTTTGCTGATTTTTTCGCCTTATCTGCGACCTTTGTAACAGTCTTCTTGGGTCTGACAGGTTTGGTGGGAACACGCTTAAAAATCGGCGCCAGAGGCGGTGTGCTCTCAGCGTCCGATTCCAGGGCGAGTTGCGCCGCTTGCGAGAGGGCTTTTTGGGTGAGACAGATAGACGGTCCATCGCGCGAGACAGGCCGTCGTGGGGAGGGGGTGTGATAGGTGGAGATGGACTTCGTGAATAGCGCTCGGATGGGGGAGTTTTAGAATATTCTGTCAAATTTTGGGTGAGGAATGACGGAAGAGCCTTGACCGATGGCAACTGAGAATGGAAATCAAATCAATTGAAGCACCTAAACATAGGTATAGCGAGACTTACAGAGGTCTCGTGGAACTTGAGGATTATGCGTTGTAGCATTTCCATTCTCCCGACATCTCCGAGCACAAAATCAGAACTGATCAAAGGATGCGCGTCGGGTAGGAATTTGTGAGCGAGGGCATTTGGGGCGTATAGGCCACAGTTCCAGGAATCTCGCTGTCTTGTGCATAGAAGAGTCTCGATCTTGCCGTCGAATAAAATGTGATGCCGCTGAGCAAACCATTGCAACGCCGCACAAACATCGGAAGCTTCAACACCTGCTCCCATGGGATCGCCATACCCAATCGACTGCTCTAGGACGTCGACTGTCGAAGCCACCCAATGATCCTCATGGACATGGAAAATCCCCAGAAGTTGTGTTCCATCCTCGATACTGCGGCCAAAGCATTGCAAGAATTTGTCGAGAGTAGGATCGTAGTCATTCGTATCCTCGGACTTCGACCGCCGGTACTGATTCACGATCTCGGCGGTAATTATCGTGTCCATCAAGCGTATGTCTTGGGATGGTGCTGCATCTCGGATGTCGCATAGAATGAGGTCCGTCATTTGGTCGATTTGGGTGCTCGACAACCAATCCCTCGACAGGAATTTTGCAAGTGAACTGATGTGATTGCCATTGCCTGGCATTGCATGGGTGAAATATTTGATGTGGCCCGTCCATGCCAAGCGGCTGAGAACGTGAAAAGTCTCCTTCACCTCCTTGGGATTATCGGCTGATGCCTTTTTAAGCCATTCAATCGCTTTGCCCCACCCTTCGACTTCTGGCTTCACCGACAACTGGAACTCGCTCCACAAGTCCACTGCCCAGAGCGGAAATAAATCTGTGCTCCCAGGTAAGCAGATAGATTCGGAGCCGTCCAACCATTGCTGTCGAATGGCTGAAGTTAATTGTCCAATCAGGCTCGGCGGGGGAACGATGACACTTCGGAGAAGATCAATGTCGGCATGATTCGCATCTCGACTAAAAAAGGAGTGGGTGGTAGGAACGTTATATTCCGCGATGCTGGAGGCCATTGGAGGGAGGGAAAATTTAACAAGGTTCGTGACGGAGAGCCGGGGATTTGGAAGGTACAGTGAGCGAAATAGAGGTGTCATTTTGACTTTTGCAGAGACATAACTTTTGACCGCGACCGGGACTTAGGAGAACTGATATCCGCTGTTGCGCCAGCTGGAATCCTCGAGATTTATGGGTGGCTGGCTCGGGGGTTCTGACATTTTGCTGGGATGTGGTGCTTTGGTGAATGAGTTTTGCTGAGCAATTTTGAGTCCCGATTGGGTGAATATGTACAGTTGCAGTATCACGAGCCCCAATCACGTTCAATGAAATATGTGTGCTTGAAACCGTGCGACGGCAAAGAGAGAAGCTGGCGAACCTGTTCTCTGGTTTTGTCTACCAAAAAAAAAAAAAAATTGCATACGTGTGCAGGTAAGTTACGAGGCCTTTTCGACCTACCTACAACAAATAGGTAACTTACATCGCACGTGACCGCGGTAAGTTACCGCGTAACTTACAACCGAGTTTGTTCCGCAACCCTACTGTGGTCCAAATTGAAATTCGATTATCGGCCGACTCGACACGTGATGCTTGGGATTATTTGGCGGCAAAACAACTTCTCCTCTCGCCTGTCGGCGAGAGAGTCCTGTTTCTCCATAACAATTGTAGCGCGCGTTGCGGCAGAGCCCACTAATTGCTTACCCAAAATATCACTATGTAACAAATAATGTGGTGCCTCATTTTCGGAGCTGCGTTCACTAATAGACTATGAACAGTGTTTTGCTAATCATTTTATCGGGGACAAGACATGCTGCAGCTTCGCTCCGACGTGAGGGCTGGCCCATCTATCCCGTCTTGAATTTGGAAAGAAAGCATGCCAAGAAAACAACAACTTCGCTTGCGCGGTACATACATTGCAGAGCTCTGGCAAGGAGCCCCAATTCCAGATGCCTCGAGAGCTTCTCATTGAGTGAAGATTTTCGCATCCTCAATTTTTGGTAGGTAGGTAGGTAAGTAGCATTACACAGCACGGTCCGAATCACAATGGAAATCAGCAATTTTGGTTGCGATCTATCAACGCTTCCATGAATCGGGATCGAATATTGACAAACAAGGTGAAGTTTGGGACGCTTTCATTCAATAAGGCGTTGGTACTGAATACGTGGAGTGGTTTGCTTTTAGATGAAGAATCACTCCCGGATGATTGGACTTACACAAAGGGGGTTTTAGTGGGTATACAGCCGTATACTGTGAGAAATGGCATTGGCTAATTTATTGAGGCTGGAGTCCCACACTCGGAACTACCGTGCGTAATGGCATTTCCTCCTGGACACCCTCCCCGGCAACATCTGGTCCAAAACCAGAAACACAAGCGGACGACTCGGAATGCTTCTGCTGCCTGAGTATCGTTAGGTTCAGACCCAATGCTCAAGAAAAAGAAAAAAAAAAAGGAAATCAGCAATTTGTCTATGTTTAGGTTAAGACCTTTGCTTCTGTCTCGCCCCGCTATGGTCTGAATAAGAATGGTTGATAGTAAATACTTGAGTGCCGCCATTGAAGTCCGATTTTCAACTGTGCTTCGCAGCCCTGCTCTGCTGATATTTCCTTGTTCTTTTCATTTAAGGCCACACAGTTTGTTTCCTGAAATACAATACTCTGAGTGGGCAGGTATATTTCGAGAAAATCTCGACGCCCATTGAAGAATGTGGTGTATTTTATATCTCGACACTCATGTTTCTTACTCACATGCTATTGAATTGGATGCCATCCAAGCCTCAAGGTGCCGGTGAACCTTCCTCTGCATATCATGAAGTGAGACTGAGTTGGTAAATAATACATAACTGACTTGTATTTTTTTCGAGATGTTCAGCTTGAGCCAAGGCCTAGGTTTGGCTCAACACTTTTGAACATTGATTTCTCATTAGACATCAAAGGTATTGCTGGGTGTGAGCTACAGTGTGGTGCCTGCCCGATAGGCTTGATGCCTCGCACTTCGGGAAGCACGGGCGACACCACAGGGATGCTTTCAGATCTGCAAGTTATTCCCGTGCCTTTGTCACGGAGGCTCGCAACAGACACGGTGGATTCCCAGCTTTCTTCGCAGACACGGCGGATTCCGAGTTCGGGGGTTCGCCCGCACACGGCTAATTCCGAGTCGTGGGACCCGGCGGCAACATCTCGACAGCCGGCAGCAACATCTCGACAACATCACGTGAATTTCCACATGACTTTCTGTCAAAGGCTGTGCTCATCGTGCTTTCATGTATAGGAATGTATAGGATATAGGATATAGGATAGGATATAGGATATAGGACATGTATAGGATTTGCATCTGAAAAAGACGAAAAAAGATCTAGCTTGGTGTTTTAGACTCAGATTTCGCGATTCAAGTTTCAGCCATACTTAGCTGAATGATCATCTCTCCATGCCAGTGACATTTCTCGCGGATCTCTATCTAGTTAAACTTGCAATCTCCGAGTATACACACTGATATATGCGAAAATGCGGACATAAGACTGTTTCGGAGATTTCCGGACGGGACGACTAAGAATAGAAGAACAGCGGCGGGATGCAAGTTCAATTGTGTTCCCGACACAATAAGGAAATTATGAACGGAGAATGACGTAGAAGAGGAACCTATCTGTCATACAGATGTGAAATTTGCAGGATCTCCTAAACGATGGGGCTTCATCTCAACGGTTCACATTGCAGAGCAAACAACATCACTTGAATTTATTCATTTCTGATTACTTTTTCTGCTAACGATCTCGATTCCTCCCTCCACGTAAACAGTGTGGGAAGATGCAACGAATCCTGCCTCCCCAAATCCTGGCCCCTCACCTCAAAGGCGCGTACAAATGCCATAATAATTGCTAACAGAGCGGGTGGACATAGTTCCCTCGAGTCTCATCGAAGACGGGTTGACAGGGTCCATGAGACGGAGCCGTTTCAACTCTAGTGAGTTCATCCATCCTCGCCAACTGTATTTTGTTCGCCACTCATTGGATTGGCCCTCGTACATCTTCTTGGAGAACCACACCGAGCCGACGGCGGTGATAGGGACGTCGGAAATTACGGTTGTGGTGCATGTGGTAACGTTGAACCGTGGAGTTGTGAAATACGGGCAAGCCACAGAAGAAAAAGAGCTGACCTGAAGCTGGCACTCGGAACCCTCCGGTGCATTGAGAGTGATGGAGTCGGAGGATTCAGAACTTTCCGTTGCTTCGAAGCTGAATATTAATACCCGGATTTCAGCTGAACCTCATGAAGAAACGAATTCGAGAATTGCTCTGTTCATTCGTGACCTCCGTTTTCATCTCGACGCTTATATTATTCGTCACGGGGCCGATCTCGAAGCCCACACTCGCGGTCAGACCGACTCCCAGAGTCGTACTCTCTGCATTGAATTTAAATCAGCTTGATCATTATTGTAGGTGCGGGTCCAAAGAGCGTACTGGTCGTGGTCATCGAAGTGGTCGTGCTGGTCCCTGACTTTGAAGGCAAGCGTCACCTGCGCAGCCGCACCGATGATCTTGCCCTTGGACAACTTTTCTGTCGTGTAACACTTGGGCGGCCCTGTATATGTCCCTCTCAACGAATGATATCCAAACGTCATAAATGGGACCTTGCGTACCGAGACTTTTGACGGGCACGGGCGTACTCCCTGTCCCAAAACACGCCGAAAGGGTGCTTTCGCCGGTCTTGCATCCATGATCCGCGTCAGCGTGGTTGCACAAAATAAACAGAAAGAATCAAGTAAAAGCTAAGCGTACATGCGGATCCGTCACCCCATCACCGACGAACCGCGCGCCCACGCTCGTGAAATAGTCCAGCAGCACCTTGTACCCCGCTTTCCCTACAGGCTCAACTATAAGTGCGAGTAGATCGGAAGTGAATTGATTGATACACAGGTGACGAATTGGGCGCTGGTGAGAGGGATGCACTGGCCCAGATGGGCCTTGATGGAGGGCGCGTCCTCTGCGGCGAGCGGGCTTCTGAGGTCGACATGGATCGGGACTGAGCTGGCTGCCGAGCTGACCGCGACTGCCTCCCCGGGAGGTGGGACAATGGGCGTGGCGAAGAGCGGCGCCGCGGTTAGGAGTAGGACTTGAAGAAGTTTGAACGTGAGATACATAGTCGGAGAACGTATCTGGGACGGCGTTTGTGGGTGTTGCGTTGAAAACGCCCGTAAACCCAATCGGGAAGGTGTCTCCTTGCGGTCGAAAGAAAGGTAGAAATCGGCGCAGACATGACGTGCATCCAGCTAACTCTTATTATAACGCAGGAAAATTACCAATCCAAATCTTGGCACTATAACTTCACCAGTACTTCAGGTGACTCGATCCAGTTATTTCTTCTGTCAATTCGAGTATATGGAACATATGGTCAACGTGAAACAGGATTAATCGTCTAGACGGTCATTGAATATGTACAATACTCTGATGGATATCCGCAGGACGGAATCCAACATACCTGCTATGCTCAACATTATTCTGCCGCACAACTCCTTCAGGTCATACTGGCATTCATAGTGAGCCAACGGTGGTTCGAAATTAGCAAAGAATTAGTCGCAGTGCACCTGTACTCTTGAATGAGTCTGTTATAAATACCTGACATGATCAACTCAAAGAGTATAAGAATTACTTTTATGGAGACTTGTGCGCACCGGGCTTGAATTTAAACTTTAAAGTATAATTCTGAGTCTCTCATAATTTAAAGTCTCCCCGAACTACGGATTATGAGGTGGCTAGCTGATTTGGGACATGGCCTGTGAACCAGAGTCGAGTCATGTTATATTCAATTTTCTTGAACAAAACCGTGAGGAGGAAATAGTGACCGTGAAAATTCTTGAAGGCTATAGCTTCACTGGCAGGCGAGTTGGGTGTTGGGCGTTGAGGATAAGGGAGGGTTCAAGGACACCCGAGGTAGGCGGATAGTATATAGCCTATGTATCTGTGAAGTAAATCTAAATTTCAGGAGATTGTCATTGATATCATACGTGAAACTATTTTTGCTAGTAGTAGTACATCTTCTACTGTTCATAAAGCGCTAGCGAGTCAATCTAAACCAACTTCATGTACTCCTAGATACAACAAGTTTAAACATTCGTCCATGCCAGAAGGATACTCAAAAGTCCGATCAAAGCCCACAAAATCCATACGGCTGTGTGAGTGTGCTTCTGGGCGAGCAATGTCTGTACGAGTGCGAGTGTTTTCCAGGAAATGATCGGGATTATTCTGGATCCCACCAGCAGCCGACTCAGGCTCTGCAGCGGGGCTCTCTGCGGATTCTCGTGCCAGCGACTCTGAATCCCGCAGAGGGCGTCCAGACGCCACTTCTGCATGATTGATATGCTTTGTGCCACCTTCGACGTTACTGCCCTCGAGTGACTCCCTCATCTCGGCAGGTAAAAGTGAAATTTTCCTCTGCACCTCCGCGGATTCATTGGTGGCAGCTGATGCAGCTTCAACATTCCCTGCCTCCCGAAGGTATTGTGCCAGCTGATCTAAGCTGTCGCGCAAGGTGGGGAGGAAATATAATTCCTCGCTCGCGACTTGACGCATAATGTTGACGGCTTCTTCGCAGGCCACGATGGATTTGGCTTGGCTATCGAGTCTCCACAGTATACGAGAGAGGGTCCCAAGGCTGCCCGCGAGATCCGGGAGAAATCGCCGCACGAAAGAGACCAATTCGCGATATAGAGCCGTAGCTTTCTCGGCACTTGATGGTGCTTCTTCCAGCTGGTTCGAAGTGGCCAATCGGAGCGCCAGCGCAGAGTGAACGGTGGCTTCTATCTCCTGTGGCCGTTCCGGTATACCTATAAGCGCGAAGACGGAACGATGGGACAGGTACGATTTGTATGTGATTTCGGCTTCCTGGGCAGCAGCGAGAGCTTCGCTATCTCTACCAATGGAAGCAAGACAATTCGACAGGGTGGCGAGTGACAGTGTGAGACTACACATTAGCCTAGGGATCATGTCGGCGTCCATGGAATTCTGCCGTGAGAGTCTGACCGCCAGTTCGGCATCCTGCAGAGCTTCCTGTCTCTGTCCCAGATGCTGTCGAATGGTGGACAGGCTGATAAGTAGACCACAATAAAACACAAGGACCAAGTCTTTGGTATCGTCATCTGAAAGGACACAGTCAGATTGTTGTCTCCCAGGTAGCAAGAGCTGTAGGGCTTCTCTGTGTCGTCCTGTTCGCCGAAGGATGCAAGAATGTATCGTATGGCAATACCATAGGAAGCTCTTATAATCAATGTAATCGTTCATATTCCCCTCCCACATTATTTCCGCTTCTTTCACCGCCTCAATTGCGGCTCCAATCTGACTCATGTCGTAAAGAGCAATTGCCTTCCAGAGAAGGCACACCACTCGTGTGTCCTGATCACCAGACAGAATAGCTTCCTGGCACAGTGCTACTGTGTCGTCCAGCGCTCCAACCAGCCAAAAACATCGTGAAGAGGCGGCGAGCGCCATAGAGCTATCATCCTTCGTTTCGAAGGGCAATGCAATGATTTCGTGCACTATCGGCAATAATTCTCGTAGTTGGGGATGGGAAGTAAATCCAAGAACACCCAGGATATGCCCTAAAATCGGTGGAAGATCGCGGTGTGGACCCTTCACTGTGGCTCGAAGGACGGCTGTCGCTACGTCCCAGTCAGCGACAAAAAAATCTCTGATGACACGACAGGACTGGAAAGTCGGTTCCTGGAGAAGGAATCCACGCAGTGCATCCTCCTGAACTCCTCCGTGGGAATCGAAGTCATTTAAATATGTCATGATATTGGTGGAGGCAGGCAGGAGTGGGGGTTGTGAGTCTTCCAGCAAGTTCCGGAGAACTTCCATTGTAGGACCAATGCCCGAGGTGGCTGCCTGCTCTCCAATATACACATAAGCATAGAGCACACAGACAAATCGCTTTGAAAATTCCTCTGGATAGATACGAGCAAGGTCGCGGATCAAAATCACACAATCCGCAAGCATCTCGACAGAAAAATCTTCCGCCTCCGCGATGGTGCACAGATGGTCGAAAAAAGAGTCAAAATCGCTCTGGAATCGGGAGATGCGCTGAATGGTCAACCTCAGCAAGTTTTGGAGACCCTGCTTTGAGGCCTGATACGCTTCGCGAGTCCGTCCTGCGGATGAAAACGCTGCAGCAAGGACGAATGAGGCTTTAGAGCCTGCCACGGCGATCCATAAATCTTTTGGACTCGGCCCTGATGCGAGACAAAACTCCATTATCCCAGCTGCCATTGGACAAGTGATTGAGACAGCAGCTTCGGCAGCGGAAATGGCGGCCGTCGGTTGACCCGCCTGACGGAGATTTCGGGAATGGGATATCAACGAGCTGATGAGAAGTGTTTGATTTTCAGGGTTCGGCCAACTCTCCCAGGAGAATTGGCTTAAATTGACAGCCTTCTGACTAGATTCTAGAGCTAGGTCGTGCCGCAGCTGATAATCATATTGATCGGAGACTTGTCGCAGAGAGTGAGACAGACGCGGGAAAACTCCCACACAACGGTCTCGGTTTGACTGACGGAGAATCTGAATTGTTAACAGTCCCCAAGCTAGGGCTTCTGAGTTCATGTGGAGAGATTCCAGAGTGGGCCCAACATCATCCAGGATGGACATAATTGTCTCTGCGTGGATTTCTGTAGGACTGGTCCTCAGTGCTAGCACTGTTCCAAGAATTCGATGTAAAATATGGGCGGGGGAGGGCAATTCGAGTCCCAGTGTCAATGGAACAGTATCCCACGGAAGGTCGATGCTGCCCCTCAGAAGCCGGTCCTGCAGGGCATCAACGAGATGCAGGGTCTGTATGGACAGATATTGGAATTCAATTGTTCGATGTGTTGCATCCTTCAAACAGGTAAGTTAACGAGTCTCTCACACAGATTGAAGTTACTCACAGATGATATGATCTCAATTTTCTGGTTCAATATGTTCTGGCCGAATTGCGTCTCTAGTAGTATGCGAGCCATCATCGTCTCCAAACGCTGTAGTCGTACATGGTTCTCAACATGGTTGACAACCAATGCTTGTTCAACACGCAGCGATGTATTTTCGACCCGGCGAGATGTATGCTCAGTTCGAGCAGTAGAGAATGCCTAATTTGAGTCAGATTAAATCTACCTTGTGAAAGGTCGCATTACCGTAAATTGGAGGTAACAGTTATTGGCATGCTCTCTGAGACGTTGAATCTCTCCTTCAATGTCGTCGCGCTTCATCCACGCTTTGAATTGAGTCCCAAATCCCCGAAGGCCACGGGTGCGGGCGGGAGGTAATGTCCGGCTGGCGACCGAATAAACATACAACATATCTCTGCGAAACGATATCATGAGAATATTCCAGAACCCATCGAGGGACACTCACGCCTTGAGATTCCCCAGAGCAGTGAGAAGCTCCGGTGCTTGGAAGGAGTTTTCATGACCTTGCGAAAGGTCTGCGATGTGACCGAGGGTACGGAGGATGTCATCGGCCAGATCGCGGATGCGCCGTCGATTTTCGCCGACCTATCCTATTACAATCAGCGTATGTCTGCCAAAACGGATTCAAGACTGGCCTTTTCTATCGAGCTCTTGATACTCTGGCCAAGGTCGATGAGGTCCTTGATAAAGGTCGCAAGGGTGATGAGTGTAGTGGTGACAGTTATTGGGTCCGCCATCGTCGAGTGCAGAGATGAAAAGGGGTGCTGGATGTCCACGGCGAGGTCTTATATCATGGTAAGAAATCGGTATCAGAATTCTGTGTAACACGGGAGAATCAGTGCAGATGTCAGTCGTCGGCAGTGCGCCACAGCACTGGACAATAATGGACTTATGGGCGTTGCGGCGTGTAGTCCAGAGAGGTATCCGTGAACCGTCCAGCAACTGACGGTGCTTCATGTTGAGGTGGGCTCGTTGACGCGTTACCGAAGTCACAATTTAGATGAGAGTGCTGCAGAATCGGGTCAGGCTATTTTGGAATGGTCAGCAGCAGCATCTTGTCAAACATAAGCGTCCGAAATCACATTAAGAAACGAGCTGTAGAAATTAGAATGTTCTCGAACGGCCAGCGTACAGCATTCGAAAGCGGCCCGAGATGACTTTAGCGCTCATGGCGTCTATGGTGCGCATCACTTGGCAGGAATGAAAACTGGTTGCGCCGAAAGGATGCAGCATCTGGCACGTCGTCGCCATGCAATTCAACGAAGAGTTATTGCAAGACAACAACGATGACACGTTTGATTCTCGAGTGAGAACTATGTGAAGAAGGGTAAAGATACAGGTGAGAAGGCTTCGAGAGAAACAGTGCTAGGTAATAAGCCAGCGCCCCTCGCTATCCCTGGTTTCCCCGTCAGGAACGAGCGAGACGCTGACTGCGGGTCTGGACTTGCGCTGTGGTGTTTTGTGCGATGATTAATGATTAGTAGGGCAGTTTCGTATTTGAAGGGGTAGAGGAGGAAGGAAGGAAGGGGTTAAAGGGCGATGAAGCGATGAAACAAGCGCTAAAATAAGCGCGCTGAGCGACGAAAGCGCGCCCTGGGGGGGAAACGTCTCGAGAAAAGGGCCCGTGGGCCGAAGGCACGCACGCCGAAAGCACGTCCTCCGAAAGAAACAAAAACCCCTCACCGATATGTAAGGAAAAACGAGGAGGAAAGAAACGCGCGTGCTGACACGAGAGAACAAAAGAGGCAAGCAAGCGCCGGAATAAGCGCGCTAAGAGTGCTGAAAGCGCGCCTCGAAAACAAGCAAGCCCTGACCCAAACAAGCGCTCCCCCCAATAAAAAACCCACAAGCGCGCACGCACGGAAACTCAAATATAGAGTTGAAGCTAAAGTCGAAGTCGAATTATCACCCAAGGCCGTACAGCCCTCGACGAGGGCCTTGATGCGGGGCGCATGCGCGGGGGGCACGGTGTGGTCGGCGGTGCCCTGGAGAGGAACGGTGGTCAGCATATTGAAAGGGAGGGTGGTAAGCAGAAAAAGGGATACGGAGATGGATAGCGATAGAGCGGAGGGAGGAAAGGTTTGCTGAGCGACGGATGGGACGAGGAAATGAATCCAGGACGGGAATGTGGAAAGAAACATCGAACGACTTGGATATGGATCGTGGGGCAAGGACATTCAATGGTACGTTGAAATGATGAATGATACGAAAAAAGACAAACTAAAAAACTCACATGAACGACCAACACCCTCCCCCCCACTCGCTGCTCTCAAACACCCACCGCATGCCCGTGACGGGCCCCGCGCGCAGCGACGACGACACGGCACGGTTGAAGCCAGGGAGGTACGCAGACTGGAGCCGCACGAGCTCGTGCATCAGGCCCGAGTCCTGCATCACGCTCGGGTCGGGCAGGGCCACCGCGATCTCTGGATCTTTGAATACTTCCCACGACCCCCCCCCCCTGGAAAAGGCAACTTCATCAGATGGCATCAACTCGTCAAACCTCACTTGAATGCTTGCTCTCTCTCCCAGCACAAAGATAATTCACAACCAATCATATAGCCGCTTCTACTCACCTCTGCCTGCACCTTTGCACTCTTTTGTATACTTCTACTCCCAACTTGCTCCCAGCTCAACACTCAGGATGAAGTGATGTGGCTGTGTGATGCCGACGATCCGACGTCCCATCAGTGATTCGCGTCGCCAGATCATATTCAAAGATCCAGAGATCGCTCACCTCTTGTTGTTAGATAATAGATTTGTTGCGGGGCTGTCCTCGGCAAAACGGCAGCAGTCATGGAAATGGTAGGCCGACAAGCGGCGGGCACAAACAGACACAGAAAAAAATGTAATGGAATTCTTGTTGTGGTTGTTTTTCATATTTGGAACAAGTTGTTGAAAGAGTTGAAAGTGTTATCAAGAGACAGCGACCCCCATCTCGCTCGGTCGACGCTGCGCGCCGACCAGCTCGCATGGGGTCGGGGTATATTTATAGGCTCGGTTAACGGTGGGCACCAACCACTCAGCTCGCATGGGGCTGCTGTACATTTATTTCTAGCCCATTTTGATACATTTGTTCGTATGTTTAGCTGAATGTATGTAAGTTTATTATTTTCTTGCTTGTCGGATCGGAGTTTATTAGGTTAATCGGATGGACCAACTCGCAGGAGGCGAGTGCATATTCATTATAGGCAATTTTATTCATTGGTATGTTTGCGCAAAGTTGAATTAAATGTAAGTTTTGTTGGTTGTCCTCGCTGAACGGTAGTTGCCGCGGTCATCAGGCCATAATCTCACCCGACTAAAGTATCACACGTGTGACACGCGAGGCAAACGCCGAGAGCACGTGAGTGTGTCACTAGGTCTATTTCAAAGTCCGACATAAGCGTTTGCGACATTTTCGGTCCTTTACTGGACGTCGACCGCTTAGTATGAGGCTGATTGATAGCGATACGATAGCGATGTGGACGAATGCGCCGACGGGGTTCGAGTGCGTTGGTTTTATTAGGTTTAAACTCAATAAACCCATGGTCGGCTCGGAGGAAGCTCGGAGGTCATGTGGGTAATTTTTCAAACTCCGACTAGTGACATAAGCCGTTTGGCGACATTACAAGCTCTCTAAGCACATGATTTGGAGTGGCCGCGAGCGGCAGGCACAAACAGGCGATTTGAACTTTTGGAAATAAAGCTGAGACAAAATTACTAGTTACATATTTGTGGCATGGTAGTAGTAACTCAAAGTTATTTGACGCTGTGAATCCTTGCAGATAAATCATTGAGAACTGGAATGTGTATTTTTGTTCATGTAATGAACCTTGAATTGAAAGACTGGAAACAAGAACCAAATGGGATTTCTCCTCTGTCATCGACATACATTTTACCTGATTTGGAGATGGTTGTTTGAATTTTTTTCGAGAGTGAGAACAAATATTAGCGATGAGGGAAGGTGTCGTAGAGGAGATTACGAACTTGGCCTGTTGATGAAGTTGTACTTGGCTTTATAGATCAATTTGTCGAATTTAATAGCAACCTGAATCACCAGGAGGCGACATGTTGGCGGCTTTCGACTCAGAAAGGATGCCAAATTGTGATGATAATTACGTCGGGACCTTTGGGTTGGGAGACTGAAGACAATTTCTCTCCCAGGGGGGCTGTTTTGAAGACAAAGGAAGAAGAGAAGTAGCTGCAAACAGTCAATTCATTTAAATATTGCAGAGAAGAGGATCCAGGGTCGGTGCAAATCATTGAGATAGCTGATAGCATTTGGCATGAGAAGAAATTGAGACAATGGACTGGGTCAGAAGAAGGAAAGCTTAGGAGGCCCGCATGTGTGCAGATAATTTTTGGGGTGTCTTTACAGAAGAAGCAGCATTTCGTGGAAGTACAGTGGAAGGTTGAAGGATATTGATGGAGTGACAGGGTGTCCCGGACACAGTATGTTGAAGGACCTTCAAGTTGGAGAGGTATTGTAGTATTTATCTGTTGGATCAATCAGTAGCCAGTTTATTTGGGTACTGTATTTTTTTCATTCAATTCGACCGTCACGCGTCATGCACCCCCTGGGCGGTGTCGAATTTTGGTGCGGGGTCACGCGTCACGCGGGGTCTGGTCGAATTTGTCCCATGGTTCTTCAAAGCGTTCCAAAGCCTTTTTTGACACCACATGATCGTGCCTTAGTCTCCCAGAACCTCCAGGAGCTCATCTGAGGCATTTCATGCCAAATTTTGAGACAATCTTCGTTTTCAAGTTGAAGTTTCAACCCTGTTTCCAAATTCTATTTGTGTGCTGCAGCGAAAAACAAACAGGAAGAAATTGTAGGCCTGAGCCCTTGGTGGAGTGTACACTTCAAAGCCTTTAAAAGTCCCAGTGTGTTTCCCAGCAAGATAGCCCAATTTTGGCTATGGTTGAATTTTCCGAGGGCTGTCACGCAAAATATAGGCGGTGGTCGAATGGTCGAATTGGTAAATTGGGTCACATGTCACGCACCAGGTCGATTTGAACGAAATAATGCAGTAGTGCTAATGTTACGATACCGTGCCATTTCCATTCTGCCATTTCATGGCTCAGATATGGGAGCGAACAAAGAAAAACAGTTGTCTAAGTTTCACAAAGTGACTTGGTAAACGGCGACTCATCACCACGTAGAGGACGGTCACGGCCGAGCGCGGGGCATTGCGAGGTCCCCGCAACCGCGCCGCGGTGCCCGGCGGAAGTCAAGGAAAGCAGGCTCGGTGTTCTCCGAAGCGGCGACTCAGTTAAAGACCACAGCCAGTCAGAGTGCAGATTATATAAGCCAAAAGCGGACATTCGCGATGGTCATTAGCACAAACAGTGCCTGTTTGTGAAAAAGAACTAACGTTCTGTTTGTGAACGTGAGCTACGTCCGTACCATCGGCAACCTCAATCGGGAAGGTGTCTCATTTAGGTCGAAAAAACGACCTACAGGCCCCAGAAATCCCCGGAGCTCCAGCGCCAACCATGCGCACTCACTCGGTCAAAGAATGATCCTTGAATAACGTGTGCACTTTCTCGAATGGTAAGTTCGGGTTAGGCCGCCAAATTACCCAGATTTTTCTGTGTACGTCGACCACTTCGGCTGTGCTGAACCTAAAAAAAGTAACTGGAAATAAATAGATCTCCGCAATGAGTGTTACATGCTCCGCCTTCAGATAACGCGTGGACCCCCGGTCCTGATATTTGCGTGTATCAATATTCAACAAGAATCCCACAATACAAGGTCTCCCAAGACTACGGTGGTACATACTGTGGGGTACTGAGTCCGTACCTAAGTTACAGTACTGAGGTCGGACGACCAGGCTGAGTCATGTGTGATGTGTTCGATTTCCCTGAGGAGGAACGAAAATTGGCAGAAAAATATAACACGATTCATAAAGAGCTACCGTTGTGCGACCTGTCATTTTCCAGCCGACGGAAATTCTAAAAAAGCATCCATGCCAGAGCTGCACTAAAAACTCCGATCAAACCCCACAGAATCCATAAGGACATGTGTAATTGTGATTCGAGGTGAGTAATGTCTGTCGGAGTACAGATGTTTTGGTGCTTGTGCATTTGGAAATCCTCCAGAGTATGGGCAATAGGAATCTTATCAGCAGCCGACTCGGCACTATTATCTTGGTGCTCTGGGGGGTTATCCGCTAGCTTGGCCGATTCTGGCTGCGACGCTGAATCCCGCAGAGGAAGTGCAGAGGTCACCTCTGCTTGATCGATAGGTTTGGTTCCACCTCCGAGGTTGCTCCACTCGAGTGACTCCCGCATCTCGGTAGGTAAAAGTGAAATGCTCCTCTGCACCTCGGCGGATTCAGTAGCTGCAGCCGATGCAGCTTCAACATTCCCTGTCTCCACAAGGTACTCTGCCACTTGATCCAAGCTGTCGCGTAAGGCGGGAAGGACATATAACTCCTCGCTCGCGACTTGACGCATGATGTTGACCGCCTCTTCGCAGGCCAGGATGGACTCGACTTGGTGATGGAGCATCCATAATATGCGAGCGAGGTTCTGGAGGCTGCCTGCGAGATCTAGGAGAAATCGCTTGGCGAGAGAGACCAATTCACGATATAGATTCGTGGCTATCTTGGCACTCGACAGCGCTTCCTCGAGCTGATTCAAAGTGGCCAGCCGGAGTGCCAGGCAAAAGTAGACGGTGGCTCCTATCTCCTGTGGCCGTTCCGGAAACAGCAGAAGGATCTCAGCCGAACGATGGGACAGGTACGATTTGTAAGTGATTTCGGCTTCCTGGGCAGCAGCGAGAGCATCGCTATCTCTACCAAGAGAAACAAGAGAATTTGAAAGGGTGGCGAGTGCCCGGGTGAGGCTAGTCATTCGCATGGGAATCGCGTCGTCGTCCACGGATTTCCGCTTTAAAATCCTGACTGCTAGTTCGGCGTCCTGGAGAGCTTCCTGTGTTTGTCCTAGGTGCTGTCGAACGGTGGACAGGCTGATGAGTAGACCACAATGAAGCACCTGAAGAATGTCGGAGTCTTCAGCAGCGTCATCGGAAATCGCACACTCAGATTTTTGTCTCCCAAGTAGCAAGAACTGTAGGGCCTCTTTGTGTCGTCCTGTTCGCCGGAGGATGCAACAATGTATCGCAAGGCAATACCATATGAAAGCTTGATCCCCAATTATTTCCACCTCTTTTGTCGCCTCAATTGCGGCTCCAATGTGACCCATGTCGTGAAGAGCGATTGCCTTCCAGACAAGACATGTGGATCGTGATCCTGGATGATCGGCACACTGACTAGCTTCCTGGCCCAGTGCTACTGCATCGTCCAGCGCTCCGACCAGCCAGAAACATCGTGAAGAGATGGCCAGCGCCGACGAGCGATCATCCTCCGTTTCAAAGGGCAATGCAATGATTTCCTTCACTATTGGCAACAATTCCCGTAGTTGGGAATGGGAAGTAAAACCAAGTACACCCAGGATATGCCCTAAAATCTGCCGGCAGTGGAGAACTCTCACTGTGGCTCGAAGGACGAATGTCGCTACGTCCCAATTCGTGACAAAGATTTCTCCGATGAAACGACAGGCCTGGGGAGTGGGTTCTTGGCGAAGGAATCCGCGCAATGCATCCTCCTGGACTCCTCCGCGTGAGTGGAAGTCATTTAAATGCCAGATGACATCGGTAGAAGGAGGTAGCATGGGAAGGCGTGCGTCTGATTTAGGTTCCAACAAGAGACGCAGAGACTTCATTGTAGCACCAATGCTCGAAGTGGTTGCCTGATCTCCAATATATATATAAGCATAGAGCACACCGACGAATCGCGGCGAAAATTCCTCTGGATAGATACGAGCGAGATCGCGAAATAAAATCACACAATCCACAAGCATCTCGACAGAAAGATCTTCCGTCTCCGCCATTGTGCACAGACGGTCGAAAAATGAGTCAAAATCTCTCTCGAATGGGGAGATATGCTGAATGGTTCCCGAGAACCTCAGCAAATTTTGGAGACCCTGCTTTGAAGCCTGATGTGCTTCGCGAGTCCGTCCTGCGGATGAAAACGCTGCAGCAAGGACGAATGAGGCTTTAGAATCTGCCACGGCGATCCATAAATCTTCTGGACTCGGCCCTGATGTGAGACAAGACTCCAATATCCCCACAGCCATTGGACAAGTTATTGCGACAGCGGCTTCGGCGGCGTAAATGGCGGACGTCGGATGGCCCGCCTTTCGAAGATTTCGGGAGTGGGATATTAATGAAAGGGCGAGAAATGTTTGATTTCCACGGTGCGGCCAACTCTCAGAAGAAAATTGGCTTAAATAAACAGCCTTCTGACTTGCTTGTAAAGCCAGGTCGTGTCGCAGTTGGTACGCATATTGATCGGAGACTTGTTGCAGTGATCGAGACAGACGCGGGAAAACTCCCGCAGAATGCGCTCGGTCTGACTGGCGGAGAATCTTGATTCTCAACAGTCCCCAAGCTATTGATTCAGAGGTCATTTTAAGACCTTGAAGATTGGACCCAAGGTTGTCCAGAATGGATACGATTGCTTCTGTCGGTACTTCGGTAGGACGGGTTCGGATTGCTAGCACCATTCCAAGAACTTCATGGAGAATGTGGGCAGGAGAAGGAGATTTCTCGAGCACCAATGTTCGTGGGGAAGCATCCCACGGAAGGTCGCCACTTCTGCCTAGAAGCAGTTCCTCAAGGGCATCGACGAGATGCAATGTCTGTATAGACAGATATTGGAATTCGATTGTTCGATGTGTTGGGTCCTTCAACAAGGTGAGTTTCATGAATTTGTCACACAGATCGAAGTGCCTTACAGATGATATTATTTCAATTGTCTGGTTCATTATGTTCTGGCCGAATTGCGTCTCTAGTAGAACGCGAGCCATCATCGTCTCCAACCGCTGTAGTTGTACGTGGTTCTGAACGTTATTGACAACCAATGCTTGTTCAACACGCAGCGATGTATTTTCGACCCGGCGAGACGTATGCTCAGTTCGAGCAGTAGAGAATGCCTGGTTAGAGTCAGATTAAATATACCTTCTGAATGGACGCATTAATTACCGTAAATTGAAGGTAACAAGTATTGACATGCTCTCTGAGACGTCGAATCTCTCCTTCGATGTCGTCGCGCTTCATCCACGCTTTGAATTGAGTCCCGAATCCCCGAAGGCCCCGGGTGTGGGCGGGAGGTAATGTCCGGCTGGCGACCGAATAAACATATAACATATCTCTGTGAAACGATATCTCATGAGAATATTCCAGAACCCATCGAGGGACACTCACGCCTTGAGATTTTCCAGAGCAGTGAGAAGCTCCGGTGCCTGGAAGGAGTTTCCATGACCTCGCGAAAGGTCTGCGAGATGACCAAGGGTGCGGAGGATGTCATCGGTCAGATCGCGGATGCGCCGTCGATTTTCGCCGACCTATCCTATTACGATCAGCGTGTGTCTGCCAAAACAGATGCAAGACTGGCCTTTTCTATCGAGTTCTTGATATTCTGGCCAAGGTCGATGAGGTCCTTGATAAAGGTCGCAAGGGTGATGAGTGTCGTGGTAACCGTTATTGGGTCCGCCATAGTTGAACAAAGAAGCAGATGACAAGGTGCTGGAGGTCCACGGTGAGGTCTTATATCGTGCCAGGACACCGGTATCAGAATTCTGTGTAACAGGGAAGCATCATTGCAGATGTCAGTCGTGGGTGGTGCGCCAAACAGCACTGCACTGCACAATAATAGACATGTGGACGATGCAGCGTCCGTGAACGATCCAGAAGCTATTGGAATGACAGTGCTTCATGTTGAGAGTGTCTCGAGTTATTGGTTGCCATTACGTGGTACCCACGGCGTAACGTAGGGAGGAGAGAGCTTGACAAAATCAGACCGGCGAGCGAACAGCATCTTGTCAAACAAGATTACAGTGATTAGAAATCAGAATGCTCTGGAACCGCCAGTACGGTGCGTGTGGTGATGGAATACACCCAATTGGGTATATCTCTTCCCAATGTGGTGTATCGATTTGATACATCATTCATCAAATTGGTATACCTAATTGGGTGTATCAGGCTGCGGCATGGAGTCGGCACCCGCCATTCATCAAACTGTGACACCGAATTGAGTGTATCCAGAGATGCAGCTATGGGATTATTTTTCGTCATTTATTCGTACTCTGTAGTTGGTAGTTTTTGACGAAGAACGTAGTCACACCGGAAAAAGCGAAAATTAAGTGTGCCTGCAAATGCACCTGAATCTGTCAGCATTATCGGCATGTTCGGCGCAACTGAAAATGAATCTGAAACCACGGGTTTCGGACACGCTGGCTATGCCGCTGAATTTCCTGGAATGAGTTGCAAAATCAGTGTAGTTTATATGTGTAGTTTAAGACATATTTACAGCGTGCTTGATTATGTACCTGAACGTCAAAACTTCAGCAGCGAGACCGGCGCGTCTGAAACCTCTAGTTTCAGACGTGCCGACACCGGCACCGAAAACAATAACATCGCCGGCGGTTTCGGCGCGTCTTAGAACATGAATTTTAGCTGCAGTTTCAGCACACGCCGAAATCGCAGTCGAAACCATGAGCTTCAGACATGCTGAAATTTGTCCCTGGCTGCCAGTGGGCCAGTTTCAGCGCATCTGGAACCGCTGGTTTCCACTGTGTTTTCGGTGTGCGCTGAAATTGCATCTGAAGCTGCTGATATGAGCCACGCCGAAAGCGTCACCGACTCTTTTGTTTTCAGTGCCGATTTCAGCATGCCTGAATTTTTTAGTTTCAGACGCACTGATCTCGCTGCTGAAGCTTTCACTTTAAGGTATATAATCGACCACACTGTAAATACATCTTAAATCATACATTTCAACTATGCTGATTTTGCACATTAATCTACCACAGTCAGCATCATTATCAGCCCGTCCAAAACCCGCAGTTTCAGATGTGTCTTCAGCTGCGCTGAACATGCCAATGAAAGGGAAAGATTAAGGCGTGTTTTCAGGCGCACTTAATTTTTGCTTTTTCCGGTGTGAGTTGCAAGTTGGTAGTTTCGGTCACGAGTCAATCCCGGTCCGTGTCTCGCCGAGTTCCCAAATGGGAAATTTCGCCCCTATTCGAACTGTCGTGGCTACTAAGAGCCCAATGGAAGCTAAGAAATTCCCCAACCACAGATGAAGTGGTTTTGATCCTGGCCAGTCTTCTTTACAAAATCTGAGTCAAGTAATTTAAAAGTGGGGTCCAAAAGGCTAATATGCCTGTTTTCAACTGTCTTGCTTCCCAGAGGTTGCTTTTTGGAGTCATAATTCCAGTTTCATTGGAGAAAATGTGGACTGTGTTTGGTTTTTCAACCACCTTCAAGAAAATACATATTTTTACATCACAATAATCAAACCGAGATGGCTGACAGAGCATAAGATATTCAGTTTGGAACGGGACTCAGTCAGACCCACAACAGCCGATCTATTATAGAGGTCTTGTCCTCACTTTCAATTTCTGAAGGGAGGCCAGGTAGCTGTGTTCGAAATAAAATAAATAAAGACAATGTATACTGGAATACACTCTGCTCTCAGTCGGACGTGGTTGCAAAAATTTGAGGTGTCTGGAAGAAGATCTGTTATGAATACAATATTACATTTATGGAGCTACCTCAGAGTTTTCGCGCAAGCCGGAGGTGCAAGACAATATTTAAGATAATATTACATTGTGTGGGAATGGTCCTGTCAGCACACTGCCGATGATCTGAGATCAACTAAACTTTAGACTTCAGACTTGCAACTTTGCATTGCCGACTTGTGACTTGCTCAAAACCATGGGCTTTGCACTGAAATATACTGAAATATCATGAGACTATGAATAATTATCGAAAATTGATCTCATATGCAGCTGTGCTGATTAGATTACTCGATTGATTGAACACTCAACAAATTTTGCGTTGTTCTCAGTCAATATGTGATGTTTCCACCTCAATCAAAGTTGTTTAATAAGATGCACTCGTACACTAACTCATGCCTTACAAATACAGAAAATGTTTGATCCCCACCGAGGCCAAAAATTGCACTGAATGCATCGCGCACTGTTTTTATTCATTCTGAAGCCCCCAGGCTTTCTGAGGATTCAAATCCTGTCTGGAAAATCAATTCTGGATCACCCGAATGGTATTTGAAATTGACAGTCAGTTTTGGTCCCCATCATTATTGTGACTCTTCCACCAATTTGTTTTGCACGAGACACAGACTGAGGGACATAAGACTTCATTGTTATATCTGTCTATCGGATTAATCTATTTAACAGCCCCCCTTGTTAAGAACAACCCCGGGTTGCTGGATCAATTTTCTATTTAACAACCCCATCATTTGTAAGATGCAATCTGATGGCGGCTGATGGCGGGGTGGCGGGGTGGGGCGGGATGCTTTTAATATGTTCCTAGTGTTACTAAAAGTCCCCGGAAAAATCACCTGAAGACAGGGGCTATCTGAACGAGCTACCTGGATTTTTTTCCCGTGTCCTACTGGTCAAAAGTCACCAACGCTTGCCTTCAACACTTTTTGTGCCAAGGATTTGCCGAAAAGTCTACCAAAATTGTCGGAATAAATCAGGGAAAAATTCAGAGGGCACTAGAGTGCGTTCGACACGCATTCACCATTGCGCACCCACCTTTAAACGATTTTTGACTTGGGAATCGGGCATTAGGCCTATTGCTGGCATTATTTCTGTAACAGAGTTATAAATAGCCGGGGGTTGTTAAATAGAAAATTGATCAAGCAACCCGGGTTGTTTTCAACAAGGGGGGTTGTTAAATAGATTAATCCCTGTCTATCCATATGTAATCGCTTTCCATTTTTCGGCGGGATGGAGGTACTATCGTTGACGGCCGGCCCGGACAAACCTACTACTCGGACAAACAAGAATATCTCCACCAATATTTAACCGATTGTAGAGATTCTTAGCTTGATACATTCTTTAGGATGTGTTTCACAATGTTTGTGTTTTAAACCTGACAGTTATGTGCTCTGGGTACTTGTTTCAAAATAAAAAAATTGTGGACTTGGTGATTTTCCTCTGTTTTGCTGCACTCACAGCTGTCCTGTGGTCATGAAGGTGCCGGGATGTGTCCAGACTATGTCTCTACAATATAAATATGACCCTGCAAAATTTCAGGTGTGTAGGTTGACTACAGCTCTCACTATAACTGAAAATGTCAGTTTTCCCTGCCATAATTGGAAATTTTCATGTGCTATCTACCTCTCGAAAAATAGCTGGAATAAGCATTTTTCCAGGAAAGTCCTGGACTAGTGGTGCATGTTGGGGGTGTGCAGGATCAATATGTAGCCGCCTATGAAATTCTGAGGTGCTCCGTTGAACCATGCCTCCGGCGCAGCACCGGCAATCAACGTTTGATCTGTTACCTACTACTCGGACAACAAGACCCAACAAGGATTCTTTGTCGTTCAACGGGAAATGGTCCGTTAGACGTGAACCAAAGACGTGCACCGGGGTAAAGGCCGGATTGAAAACGATCTGTATATTCAGATTTCCAGGAAGTGCCTCGTGGAAAGAGATATTAACGATTTCTCGTTAACTGTCCGAGGTCCCAGTCGAGGATAGTAAGCTCAAATTATTGTTGGATTTTTGGGTTGCCCAGAAAAATGACTCGGTAGAAATACCGGCAGACGTCCTCAAGGTAAAGGATTTGCACAAAGTGGAAGCTATAATTATGCAATGAGCTTGACATTCAAAAAGATCCAGGGTGGGACAATGCTCCCTCCATTATTTCACTTTACACCAAATGATCGAGCTCTCGGAAAGAAAAATATACACTCGGTGGACCCAAAGGTTATGAGACGCATCCTCAAGCCATTATTCGTTCAGTGATTCGCTAGGTTGGCAAGCAAACCATATTCTTATTTCATTGGTAGAGTTGATTCTCGGTGAAGCATGCTGCATCGGTGCCGCGCAGTGGCGATTTTTCCTAAAAGAGGATGCCAATGACGCCACGGATTATGTTCAATTCCGGCCAATTTTGCGTGGGGGAGGCCATGAAATCCTCCTTTCTCCCTCTTTTCTTTCCTTTTCTCTTTTAAATTCCTTTTTCGGCGTATTTTCCTAATTCTTTTCCGCCACCACAAACACCGTTACCGAGTCCAGTGTACAGCATCAAAAGCGGCGCAGGGCGATTTAGCGGCCATAGCGTCCAGATCTATAGAAGGATAGCAATCGGCACCCTAAATTCAATAACGAGTTACTGAGAAAAAACAATGACACGAGGGGGGCCATCGTGCAGAATATCCCCGGGCAGGTAGGCTCGCGAGTGAGAATTATGGGAATAAGGGAATAAAGGGAATAAAGGGAAAGAAAGGTTGTCGGAAAAACGGTGTTTGGGTTATAACGGCTTGAGCAGGCTCGCCGGCTTGTACTGGATTATGATGAGTTATGACCCCGTGGGGGCAAGGGTTGTAAGCCATCGCAAGCCGGCATATGGGGCGTAAGTTGGTTATGGTCTTATGAGGGATTTCGGGGGCTTATAACACCATTCAGGCTCGCCTTCATATGTTTGCTGGTCCTAAAAGCAGAAATCACACAAATCTGAATGGCAGGCAAGGAGACGAGCAGCCGCCGATTACGACTATTGATGCAGCAGATTTTGTCATGCTGAAGAAGATTTGCGAGAACCTCCTTGCCGCAGCGATGGCATTTTTTGCCTGGAAAATTCGGCGCCGGACGAGCCTTAGCAGCGATCTTATGTTGGCGATATCCACGTTTTGGAGGCATGGGTGTAGCAAAGTTTGAGTCCAAGTCAGAATCACGATGCCCGAATAGGGGTGGGTATATGACATCACAGGTGATGTCATGGTGGTGCTCGTGGCAACTTTGCACTGCTGAGAGCTCCACCATGGTCGCTCGTCTCTTCTCTTCACACCTCCAACTCCCACCAGCACTGGTGCTTCTCCCATGTCATCGTCACCTCCTTCGATGCCATCCCGTGCCACAGATGCACTGCTGGATCTTGTCCAGCAATTGACGCCGAGCAGGCCTCCCGACGCCTTGCGTCGTGTATGTGTTTAGTTGACTTGAGCGCAGGTGCGGTGTGTGGCCCTCATTCTCTCTTTGATTCTCTATCCTCACGATTCTTTCAGTTCACTGATGGCATGAGTGGCCAACGCTCCAGCACCAGCCACCGGTTGCGTAGTCAAAGCCTCGCCAAAATTGTCGATGATATCAAGCCTTCCGACACTTCATCCGGCCACTTCAACGCATTCACCAAGTTCATCGGCTATCAACCTGGTACCGACACGCGCGGGCCATACTACTCCAAGCTCGATGTTCCTGTTCTCTACGATGGGTGGGACGGCCAAAAAGATCTCAATACCCTCTTCCGAAACCCAATCCTCTTGAAGGTATGCCAACCTCGATCCTTATTCGTTGCTCAACTTCTGTCAAGATCTATGCTTCTACCATCCGCGGGCCCAATGGCGCTGACGGTCTCTTCAGCGGCAAGTTCAAAAGGCCGACGTCGAAGACAATTGAGCGTATGCATGCCATCCGGCACACGGTCCCGGGAGCGATCGCCAATTCCGCCGTTCTTGTGAGTTCTCTTTGTTGATTCACATCTCTTTTTCCAAGTTGTATCGTTGAGATTTGGTTTATGTAACGTCCATTGTTTGTAACGTATATACAACCAATTTTTTTAAAATATGCTACCGGTCGACCGAGTTGCAACGGTTCCAAAGGTATTATGAGCCTGTGTGGGAATTACGAGCTGATGGGGGCTTACAAGCCTCTCTGAGGATTACGATGGCATATATTAACTTTGCCTGAGTGTTATAAGCCGGGCAAAGTATTACCAGCTTACAACGAGTTGTGCGTGAATATAATCCGCTATGATTCGTCCCCCATTTTTCCGACAGTACAGGTGAGAAGGTTTCGAGACAAACAAGCCCAGCGCCCATCGCTATCCCTGGTTTCCACATCAGATAAATACATCAACCCAGAATAAATAACCACCGCTTGCGTAGAATCACTACCGCAAATGCCTCTGCGCTGAGTCAAATACTTCGCCGCACGCGCCGTCCGGAGGACCGGAAGCGCGGCTTGCACCACGCTCCACTCTTTGTATGGCATCCTGGAACGGATTCTCCTGGGAATCCTTCCCAGTGCGGATTCCGGAAGACGCTCGAGATGCACCAGGCCCCCGAGCGTGATACGGTACGCGAGGTGGGCAAGTCGCTCGCGTTGAGCTGGAGTGATGTGCGGCCAGGCCCGCGCCAGGTCCGCGAACGTGGCGTCGTCAAGGTCGAAGCCCGGAGGGCAATACGAAAGTGAGGTCGCTGAAGGCGAAGAGCGGGCACAACCCGCGTGGGGGCCGGCGCCCGCCCGAACAACAACGACAAGCAGGAGCTCACCTCCCCTTGAAGAACTTATACACCTCCCTTCCCACCTCTTCCGCATGCGTCCACGTCAGCGCGTGTCCCGCCCCGGAGATGAGGACATGCTGACTGTGGGTCTCGGTTTGTGCTGTGTTTTCTATCAGGCGTCGTAAATAAATGCATTTTTATCTTTTGAAGGGAGGAGGCAGGGTGGGAGGGGGAACGAAGCGCGCTCTGAAACGCGGGGGCAAGCGCCGGAATAAGCGCAGTGAGAGCGCTAAAAAAGCAGGCGCCCCGCAAAAGCGCGCGCTTCAAAGCATAACGCAAACAGGCGCCCCCAAAAGGGCGCCTCTAAAGCAAACAAGCGCCCGCAAAAAATACGCGCGGAGAACAAGCGCTCCCCCCAACATAAAACAAGCGCGCACGCGCATACACTCAAATATAGAATCGCCACGTACCGTCGAAGTCAAGTCAAATTCGCATCGGAGGCCGCACATCCCTCGATGAGGGCCTTGATGCGGGGCGCGTGCGCGGGGGGGACGGTGTGGTCGGCGGTATCCTGGAGGGGAAGGTGGTAGTTAGCGTACCAGAGAAATAACGGGGTGGGGATGGAAAGTGGGCACTCGAGGGGAACATTGGGGAGAATGTGGTAGGAGGCCCGGAAAAACACGGCGAAAAGAAATAGGAAGAGCGGGGGGTAGGAGGGATAGCGGTGGAGGAGAAGCGATACATACGGGATCCGTCTGATTCGAGGAAACGATTCAGGACGGAAATTAGAGAGACTAAGGCTGTCCATCCTCTCAAAGAAAAAATATGCATTGAAACCCGAAACACTCACATGAACGACCAAGACCCTCCTCCTCTCCCAGGCGCTACTCTCAAACGCCCACCGCATGCCCGTGACGGGCCCCGCGTGCAGCGACGCCGACACGGTGCGGTTGAAGCCGGGGAGGTACGCAGACTGGAGCCGCACGAGCTCGTGCATCAGGCCCGGGTCCTGCATCACGCTCGGGTCCGGCAGGCCACCACTGAACTGCGCTCTTCCGCGAGGCAGCGGAGGTATGTATGCCTGGGGAAGTTGAATTAAGATACGTGAGATGCAATGAGGTGTACGCACGTAAACGAGCGGGTTCGCGGTGAGCATCTGCACGATCGACGAGGACATGACTTTCAGAGGTCCGAGGACTAATAGAATATATTAACAAGTCATTCAAGGTCAAATGGCAATATACGCACCTCAGACAGCCCCGAACAAGCCACCAGCACGACGTCGTTCTCCACGAGATTGGGGAACGTCGCGACGAACGCGGCGGCGATCGCCCTGCCCATGCTAACGTCTACGAGGCGTGCTCGCGGCCAGCCGACGTGCTGCAGGAGGGGCGCGAGCTGCGTGACGTACAGCTGGGCATCGTACGCCGTGCCCGCAGGCGCGTCCGAGTACCCACGCCCGTACAGGTCGTACAGCAGCACGCAGTGCCCCGCTTTCACCAGCTGCGGGACGAGTGGCGCCCAGACGAGCACGGGGACGGAGAGGCTGTGGATGAGCACGATCTGGGCGTAGAGCGCATGAGCTATGAGAACAATAAGATTACAGGAACGCACCTTCTTGCCGGACTCGGGCCCGGCGAGCCAGTAGCGCGTCTGCGATGACATGAGTGGCACCCTTTGCGGGTGTGCGATAAGGATGGGGGACGCACGCGGCCCATGGGGAAGTCGGCATAGTGTTCCTCGGGCGCCATCGTGGGCGTGGTCTTGAACGCGTTTTTTTTGTCATATTGCCGGTACTCGGCAAGCGGCAGCAGTCACGTGTGTTACGTTGCGTAAACCATCGGCAACCTCAATCGGGAAGGTGTCGCGACAAAAAGCCAGAAATCGGCGCATACATGACATGCATCCAACGAGGAATGACCAAAGTAGTGGTAGTAGAAGTCACTTCCACTTCCACTACCGCATTCCAGTGGAAGTGGAAGTCACTTCCACTGGTGTCTCACTTCCATTTGAACACTTCCACTTCCACTGGGCCTTGTCACGCCGCCACTTCCACTCCGCCTTGACCCCGCCCTCGCGCCCCCGCCGTCCCCCGGGCCGACTCACCGCGGTCAGATGACTTGATGCGCTCTCGGTCAACTTGCGTCCCCCCATATAAATTTACTGCGGAAAGTTTGAAATAAACCAATAATATCATTGCATAGAACCTAGTACGGAAGGTAGTTTGAAATATCCCCAAATAATGGGAAGAACTCGGCCGAATTATCGACAAGTCGGGGTGGGAATAGAGGCTCGAGAGAAGGCTCAAGCTGCACCTCATGGCTCGACGAGGCGTCAGGGTGCTCTGTAAAGTACAGAGCTGGTCCATGATTATGGGAGAACTGAGAGAGGTCAGGGCCGCCCTCCGAGTCCGAGATCCCGGCAAATTCGTTGTCATCAGGAAGCTTATCCTTCTGCTTCTCGCCCATCCGCTTTGTCTTCTTCACACCGCTAGTGCTCTTAAGCAGCTTCTTCTTCTCGCGAAGCTCCCGAGTAAGCACTGTAGAGCTCTGAATTGCATCATCAAGACCTTCCAGCTCGTTCCGGGCGTCGCGGCGTTCAAGTGCTTGATTGAAATGGGATGTCCGACGTGAATCGTTTCTGCGGTCTCGGTGGGGCTTCGTATTGAGGTGGTTGACAAGTACACAGTTTTCCTCAATTGCACGAAGTCTGGCTTCGACCTCAAGGTCAAGCTTGTAGGCGCTATCAAACATGCGATAAGTCGGTATATTCTTAATGACGCCACCTCACTTACGCTTGAATTGCCTCAAGAATCGATAAATTTGTTCCAGTGTGTTGATTGGTGAATGGATGTGCGCTCTCGTTGAGATTTGTATCACCGGGTGTAAGATACCAGTCATCTTTCGGAATATCCGATAAGAACTCGTTAATCGAAGGAAAGAACCAGGGAATGGAATCCTTGTCCTTGATCCAGTCTGAAAGAGCGGCTGAGTTATAATAAAATTAAAAAATGGCATTGAAGATTACCTCTAACAACCTTGTACTCGCAGGTCTTGGCCCATTGGACAAAATCGTCGAGCTCTTCCTGTGTTTTGAGATATGGAGACCGTCTGATTCGACCCATCGGCTCGTCTGGAACAACCGTCGCCATTTCGGAAAATTTCCTGCGGGGAGGCATGAGGCATGAGTACCCACAACCCATGGTCAAATCGAGGGACAGACAGACCGATTAACATGGAAGATACATGTCCGAAGCACCTTGGGGAGGATAAGCTTGGGATTCCTCTCATGAACGCCACTGAGATGAGGTTTATTTCGGTTTACAAGCCAAGCACCGAGCGCATTTGCTTGAGGCTTATTCCCGTCGACAAGGATTGCTTTTAGACCCTCGCCGTCGATGAAGTTGATCTTCACCTCGGATTCTGTGATATGGGCAATGGTGTCGAAAAGTCCAGGCCACATCTTCATGAAGACAGCTAGCGTCTCGTGCTGGCTATATATTCGGCCAATTGAAACACCTGGAACGGGTTACGTGTCAGCTATCTGTAGATATAGAATCTGCACATGCCACTTACGATGATCGACTCGATGGTCCCAAATGACGACTTCCCACTCCTTCCATACTCCGTGTACACGTGCATAGGTATTGTCGTGAAGGGAAGCCTTTGCGAGGTGGATACGATTGGCGAGATACGGAAGCATGGTAATGATAATTTCCTCCCCAAATTCGGACGCGACTTTCCATATATATTGTTTGCCATGCGGCAGCGAACACATTTGTTTTTGATAATATAAAACACCTGCAACGCAAATGTAGTATTAGCATATGCTGAGATCCAACGAGCGAAGAATTACCCTCAATTCCGAGACCATGCGGATTATCAGCAGTCTTCATTTCTTGTATCAATTTGCGTTTAATTCGTGTATTCGAAAGAGCTGGGTCGTATGCTCCAGGTATTTTGCCACCAAAAACCTTGGATGTGGTTGGGGCTGGAGAAGTTTACAGAAAGGTCATATTCATCATAATTCTAATGCGGACGAACATAGCTACATACCCGAATCACATTTGAGAACCGTCAGGCCCATCACTCCGGCAGCTGCTATTGCGTCCCGATAGGCTTCTTTTCCCTTCCGCGACACTTTCCTTGACGGAAACTTCGGGTGATTATGTGCACCGCTCAAGTGGACAATCGCGCGACGGTCCAAACGGTCCAAAGGCGAGAATATCCGAATTATCGTGTTGCATTTGCGATGTATTATTGTCCCTTGAATAACTTGTTGTTTCGCGTCGATGTGAGTATATGCTATTCCTGACCATAATCAGTGATGGAAGAGAGACTTGGTATAAGAGACGCACGGCACAAGCGATCTCCCTTGCCACCGCTTCATGGAGGAAGAACACGAGCACAAACAGCGGTCTCCGAGTCTATATTCATATCGGACTGGAACACCCCGTTGTTGGCCAAAAGCTCGCGCAGAAGGTCTTCTTGGACATCCCGCTGGATCGTAATAAAGCGGTGCCCTCGCGGATCGCCGGCGCGATAATTTTGGCAGCCAATGAAGCCAAACTTGCCGTCGAAATTCATCTCGAAGACGAACAGATAGTAAGGGCCAGTGCTCGGATGCATCATAAAGAATAGTGACATACCTCCTTGAGTTTTCGATAAACAGGATCACCATTACATAGCACACCATTTGCGTCGCGAAAAGTGCATAGTCGGGTGTGTATCTCCTTGTAAAACCTGGAACGGCGTGGTGAGCATAGAATTGTGGGAAGAGAAAGCTGGCTCACGCTGCAGCCCGAATTGCTACCGACGATGTCTCGCGGACATTGACAACACGTTCGGCCTCAAAGAGTTCACGCATCTCTTCGTCGTCCGGCTCATACCGTTCGTGGTTCTCCAGGAGGGAGATATCGAGCTCGCTGCAGACGTAGACACCCTGACACTCATGTTTTGCCACCTGGCAAAGTACACCATCGAGCGCGGCAACCTTTGTCGCCTTCGCCTTATTAGTGGCGCCGGCGCTCCCCCCTCCCCAAGAATCTTGATCCTGGCATAGGTCATCAAGAATACGAACATAATGTTGGGAAAACAAGGTACGTACCTCGGATTTAATGATAGCTGCCATTGAAAGCGGCTCCTTCTTGTCATTGAGCCAGTCCTGTGAGCGATGCGTGATGTCGAGTCGGTAAACAAAATCTTCCCCATCGTCGGGCCGAGGTACAGTCCAGACAGAGGGAATTTCGTCGATGTCGCGAATTTCAGAGACGTGAAATTGTTTAGTAATTTCGTGCACTTTGGTGCCACCAGAGCCGCCGCGATTGGTGCGACGTTTGGCCTTCTTGGTAGGGACAATCACACCGTCCGAGTCAGACCCAGCTGGGTGAGACTTGGGCTCGGCCTGTGATCTTCTACGCTTGCGAGGCTGAACGAGCGGTGTAGGTGACATATCATCTTCGGAGTCCAAAATGGCGGTAGGCGGGGAGGTATGCGGCCGTGTGAATGATGGTGGCACTGGCGAGGATGTTGCAGGAATGGGAGAAGATGGAGGGAGGTGTCGCGAAGAAGAAAGGTGTGGATGCTGCATCTGAGAAGGAGGGACAGACGAAGAAGCAGGAGTAGACGGCGGAGTTACCGAGGTTTTCTGTGCATGCTGCCCCAGCCAGCGCATGAATTTATCGATATCTAACCAGTTCTCGGCATTTTCTGCGGTGTAGTATCCGATTGCCACCAACTCGGGCTCAAATATCTGATATGTCGGGTTATTCGTGCCATAATTGGACCGCATTAGTGCTTACCTGTTCTATGTAGGCCTGTAAACGTTGCGGACCAGCGGCTGCGACAATTTTGGACAGTAATATCGCGGGACGCGCCTGGGGCAGCGCCGTAGGATTCATTTGCAGTGAGAGAAATGCAGGGAGGGTGGTGGGGAGGAAAAGAGAGAGCAAAAATGGTGGGTGGCCGGGGACAATGCATTCTGCAGTAGCCTAAGCGAGAAGCGCGTCGAGGGCGCATCAGAGCGCATCAGTGGCCTCAAATGTCACAGGTGTCACATCATGCTCACAAGTGACGGGGCGCGTTGACTTCCACTGGCCAGACTTCCACTTCCACTGGTACGTACTTCCACTTCCACTAACTCACTTCCACTTCCATTTACCCACTTCTACTTCCACTACTTCTGTATATACTCGTTGTCTAGGCAGTCAGCGAATATGCGCAACCCAACCCTGAGCGATATCCGCAGGATGTAATTCAAATTTCAACGTACCTGCTATGCTCAACATTATTCTGCCGCACAACTCCTTCAGGTCATACTGGTATTTATAGTGACCCAACGGTGGTTCGGAATTAGCAAAGAATTAGTCGCAGTATAACTGTACTCCTGAATGAGTCTGTTATAAATACCTGAAACCTTCGGTTATACCTTTCATGATCAAGGAGCACAAGAATTACTTTTATAGAGACTTGTACGCACTGGGCTTGAATTTTAAAGCACAATTCTGAGTCTTTCATAATTCAAAGTATCCCAGAACTACGAACTATGAGGTGGCTAGCTGATTTGGGGCATGGCATGCGAACCAGAATCGAGTCATGTTATGTTCGATTTTCTTGAACAAAACCGCGAGGAGGAAATAATGACCGTGAAAATTCTTTAAGGCTATAGCTTCACTGGCAGGCGCGTTGGGTGTTGGGCGTTGAGGATGAGGGAGGGTTCAAGAGGAGAGAGGACACCCGAGGTAGGCGGATAATATATAGCCTATGTATCTGTGAAGTAATTCTGAATTTCAGGAGATCGTCATTGATATCATACGTGAAACTATTTTTTCTAGTAGTAGTACATCTTCTACTGTTCATAAAAAGCTAGCGAGTCAATCTAGACCAACTTCCTAGATACAACAAGTTTAAACATTCGTCCATGCCAGAAGGATACTCAAAATTCCAATCAAAGCCCACAAAATCCATACGGAGGTGCTGTGTGAGTGTGCTTCTGGGCGAGCAATGTCTGTACGAGTGCGAGTGTTTTCCAGGAAATGATCGGGATTATTCTGGATCCCACCAGCAGCCGACTCAGGCTCTGCAGCGGAGATCTTTGCGGATTCTCGCACCAGCCACTCTGAATCCCGCGGAGGAAGTCCAGACGCCACTTCTGCATGATTGATATGCTTTGTGCCACCTTCGACGTTACTTCCCTCGAGTGACTCCCTCATCTCGGCAGGTAAAACTGAAATTTTCCTCTGCACCTCCGTGGATTCATTGACTGCAGCTGATGAAGCTTCAACATTCCCTGCCTCCCGAAGGTATTGTCCCAGCTGATCTAAGCTGTCGCGCAAGGTGGGGAAGAAATATAACTCCTCGCTCGCAACGTGCCGCATAATGCTGACCGCCTCTTCGTAGGCCACGATGGATTCGACCTGGCGGTGGAGCTTCCACAGTATACGAGCGAGGGTTTGGAGGCTGCCCGCGAGATCTGGGAGAAATCGCCTGGCGAGAGAGACCAACACGCGGTATAGATTTGTGGCTGTCTCGGCACTTGATAAAGCGTCGTGTAGCTGATCCAAAGTCGCCAGCCGGAGCGCCAGACAAGAGTATACACTGGCTCCCACCTCCTGTGGCCGTTCTGGTATAAACATAAGCGCGAAGGCGGAACGATGGGACAAGTACGATTTGTATGCGATTTCGGCTTCCTGGGCAGCAGCGAGGGCTTCGCTATCTCTACCAACGGAAGCAAGACAGTTTGACAGGGTGGCGAGTGACAGTGTGAGGCTACAGATTTGCGAAGGGATCATGTAGTCGTCCATGGATTTCTGCCGTAAAAGTCTGATTGCCAGTTCGGCGTCCTGCAGAGCTTCCTGTCTCTGTCCCAGATGCTGTCGAATGGTGGACAGGCTGATAAGTAGACCTCAATAAAACACAAGGACAAAGTCTTCAGTATAGTCATCTGAAAGGACACAGTCGGATTGTTGTCTCCCAGGTAGCAAGAACTGTAGGGCTTCTCTGTGTCGTCCTGTTCGCCAAAGGATGCAAGAATGTATCGTATGGCAATACCATAGGAAGATCTTATCATCAATGTCATCGTTCATATTCCCCTCCCACATTGTTTCCGCTTCTTTCACCGCCTCAATTGCGGCTCCAATCTGACCCATGTCGTGAAGAGCAATTGCCTTCCAGGCAAGGCACATCAATTTTGATTCTCGATTATCACCAGACTGGCTACCTTCCTGGCCCAGTGCTATTGCGTCGTCCAGCGCTCCAACCAGCCAAAAACATCGTAAAGAGAAGGCCAGCGCCGCAGAGCGATCATCCTCCGTTTCAAAGGGCAATGCAATGATTTCGTGCACTATTGGCAATAATTCCTGTAGTTGGGAATGGGAAGTAAACCCAAGAACACCCAGGATATGCCATAAAATCTGGCCAGGTTCGCGGTGTGGGTGCTTCACTGTGTCTCGAAGGACGGCTGTCGCTACGTTCCAATCCGCGACAAAAATATCTCCGATGAAGCGACAGGACTGGGGAGTGGATTCTTGGAGAAGGAACCAACGCAGTGCATCCTCCTGAAGTCCTCCGCGTGAATCGAAGTCGTTTAAATGCCAGATGACATCGGTAGAAGGAGACAGCATGGGAAGGCGTGTGTCTAATTTATGTTCCAACAAGAGACGCAGAGACTTCATTGCAGCACCAATGCTCGAAGTGGCTGCCTGCTCTCCAATATACACATAAGCATAGAGCGCACGGACAAATCGCGACGAAAATTCCTCTGGATAGATAAGAGCGAGATCGCGTAATAAAACCATGCAATCCGCAAGCATCTCAACAGAAAGATCTTCCGCCTCCGCCATGGTGCACAGATGGTTGAAAAAGGAGTCGAAATCTCTCCGGAATCGGGAGATGCGCTGAATGGTCAACCTCAGTAAATTTTGAAGACCCTGCTTTGAGGCCTGATATGCTTCGCGAGTCCGTCCTGCGGATGAAAACGCTGCAGCAAGGACGAATGAGGCTTTAGAGCCTGCCACGGCGATCCATAAATCTTGTGGACTCGGCCCTGATGCGAGACAAGACTCCATTATCCCGGCTGCCATTGGACAAGTGATTGCGACAGCGGCTTCGGCGGCGGAAATGGCGGCCGTCGGTTGACCCGCCTGACGGAGATTTCGGGAGTGGGATATCAATGAGCTGACGAGAAGTGTTTGATTTTCAGGGTTCGGCCAGCTCTCCCAGGAGAATTGGCTTAAATCGACAGCCTTCTGACTAGATTGTAGAGCTAGGTCGCGCCGCAGCTGATAATCATATTGATCGGAGACTTGTCGCAGTGAGTGAGACAGACGCGGGAAAACTCCCACACAACGGTCTCGGTTTGACTGACGGAGAATCTGAATTGTTAACAGTCCCCAAGCTAGGGCTTCTGAGTTCATGTTGAGAGATTCCAGAGTGGGCCCAACATCATCCAGGATGGACATCGTTGTCTCTGCATGGACTTCTGTAGGACTGGTCTTGAGTGCGAGCACCATTCCAAGAATTCGATGCAAAATATGGGCGGGGGAGGTCGATTCAAGTCCCAGCGTCAATGGAACAGTATCCCACGGAAGGTCGACGCTGCCCCTCAGAAGCCGTTCCCGCAGGGCATCCACGAGATGCAGGGTCTGTATGGAGAGATATTGGAATTCAATTGTTTTATGTGTGAAGTCCTTCAACGAGGTGAGTTTCACGAGTTTCCCACACAGATTGAAATCCCTCACAGATGATATGATTTCAATCGTCTGGTTCATTATGTTCTGGCCGAATTGCGTCTCTAGTAGCACGCGAGCCATCATCGTCTCCAAACGCTGTAGTCGCACATGGTTCTCAACGTGGCTGACAACCAGTGCTTGTTCAACACGCAGCGACGTATTTTCGACCCGGCGAGACGTATGCTCAGTTCGAGCAGTAGAGAATGCCTAATTCGAGTCAGATTAAATCTACCTTGTGAAAGGTCGCATTACCGTAAATTGGAGGTAACAATTATTGGAATGCTCTCTCAGACGTCGAATCTCTCCCTCGATGTCGTCCCGCTTCATCCACGCTTTGAATTGAGTCCCGAATCCCCGAAGGCCCCGGGTGCGGGCGGCAGGTAATGTCCGGCTCGCGACCGAATAAACATACAACATATCTCTGCGAAATGATATCCATGAGAATATTCCAGAACCCATCCAGGGACACTCACGCCTTGAGATTCCCCAGAGCAGTGAGAAGCTCCGGTGCCTGGAAGGAGTTTCCATGACCTCGCGAAAGATCTGCGATGTGGCCGAGGGTACGGAGAATGTCATCGGCCAGATCACGGATGCGCCGTCGATTTTCGCCGACCTATCCTCCAATCAGTGTGTGTCTGCCGAAATGGATGCAAGTCTGACCTTTTCTATCGAGCTCTTGATACTCTGGCCAAGGTCGATGAGGTCCTTGATAAAGGTCGCGAGGGTGATGAGTGTAGTAGTGACGGTTATCGGGTCCGCCATTGTTGAGCACAGAGGCAGATGGCAAGGTGTGCGGTCCAAGATGTCTTATATCAAGGCAGGAAACCGGTGTAACACGGAAGAATCATTGCAGATGTCAGTTGGCGGTGCGCCACAGCACTGCACAATAATAGACGTGTAGGCGCTGCAGCATAGAGTCCAGAGAGGAGTCCATGGACGCCACAACGGCTATTAGGATGACGGTGCTTCATGTTGAGGATGGGCTCGTTGACGGTTTACCGAAGTCACAATCTATAGTGGAGAGCGCTGCAGAATCGGGTCAGGCTATTTCGGAATGGTCAGCAACAGCATCTTATCAATCATAAGCCTCCGAGATCACATTGAGAAACGAGCTGTAGAATCAGATTGTTCTGGACGGCCAATCTACAGCATTCGAAAGCAATCCGAGGCGATGTAGCGCGTCTGTGCAAGGATGCAGCGTCCAGCACATCGCCATGCAATTCAACGACAAGTTATTGCAAGACAAAAACGATGACACATTTGGCTCTCGAGTGAGAACTATGTGAAGAAGGGTAAAGATACAGATGAGAAGGCTTCGAGAGAAACAGTGCTAGGTAACAAGCCAGTACCTATCGCTATCCCTGGTTTCCGCGTCAGATAAATTTACGACCCCACAGTAGAGTGAAAATAATCGCCGCTTGCGCAGAACCACGACCGTAGATGCCTTCCCGTCGCGTCCAATATTTCTCATCCGCACGCACCTTCCGGAGGGCCGGCAGCAGCCTGCACGAGGGCAGCAAGCCGGCGAACTTGATACGCTGCGCGATGTGCGCAAAATCGCTGGCGTCGAGATGGAGCGTCGTGATGTGCGGCCAGGCGTGCGCCAGGTCCGCGAGCGTGGCGTCGTTGAGGTCGAAGCCTACCGGCGCGGAGAGCGATACAAATGTGAGGTCGGCGAAGGCGAAGACCGGGCACAACCCACGTAGCGTGCGCTCTGCACCGCGTCGGGGAGGATACTCGCCCCAACGACAACAAAGACAAGCTCACCGCCCCGGGTCCTTGAGGAACTTACACCTCCCTTCCCACCGCCTCCGCATGCGTCCACGTCAGCGCGTGTCCCGCCCCGGGGATGAGGGACACGCTGACTGCGGGTCTCGGTTTGTGCTGTGGTGTTTTCTATCAGGCGTCGTAAATAAACGCATTTTTTTTTCCTTTTGAAGGGAGGAGGGAGGGTGGGAGGGGGAACGAAGCGCGCGCTGAGACGCGGAGGAAAGCGCCGGGATAAGCGCACCAAGAACGCTAAAAAAAGCAGCCACCCCGTAAAAGTGCGCGCTTCAAGGCATGACGCAAACAAGCGTCCCCACAAACCGCGCGCGCTCCCCCAACAAAAATAAGCACCGAAAACAAGCCCTCCGAAAACATGTGTTCCCCCAACAAAAAAACAAGCGCGCTACACGTCGAAAGCACGCACACAGGGAAACTCAAAATATAGAATCGCCACTTACCGTCGAAGCTGAAGTCGAAGTCACATTATCACCCGAGGCCGCACAGCCCTCGATGAGGGCCTTACTGCGGGGTGCGTGCACGGGGTGGACGGTGTGGTCGGCGGTGCCCTGGGCAGGAAGGGTGGTTAGCGTGTGGGGGGAGAGGATAAAAAAGCATGGAATGTGGAAGAGGAGGAGGAGTAGGACAAAGGACAGAGATGGATAGCGGTAGAGATGACGTGAAGGAAGGAAATATCCGGTGAGCGACGAGGAGATGACTTCAGGCTGGAGATTGGAAAGGAATATCGAACAACGCGGATATGGCAAGTGGGACAACGGGATCCATTGTCGGTTATGACGGCTGCCACAGCGGCAATCGGAAAAGGGTTGACTCAAAAACTCACATGAACGACCAACACCCTCCGCCCCTCCCACGCGCTGCTCTCAAACGCCCACCGCATGTCCGTGATGGGCCCCGCGTGCAGCGACGACGACACGGCGCGGTTGAAGCCCGGGAGGTACGCAGACTGGAGTCGCACGAGCTCGTGCATCACGCCCGGGTCCTGCATTACGCTTGGGTTGGGCAGGGCCACCGCTGAACTGCGCTCTTCCGCGAGGCGGCGGAGGTATTCCTGGGGAGGTTGAATTAAGATACATGAGATGCAATGAGGTGTACGCACGTAAAAGAGCGGGTTTGCCGTGAGCGTCTGCACGATCGGCGAGGACATGACTTTTGACGTCCGCGAGAGGTCCGAGGACTAAGAAAATAAATCAACAAGTCATTCAAATCGAGTCGCCATATACACGACCAGCCCCGCACAAGCCACCAGCACGATGTTGTTCTCCACGAGATTGGGGAACGTCGCGACGAACGCGGGGGCAATCGCTCCGCCCATGCTCACGCCCACCAGGCGCGCGTGGCCAGCCGATGTGCTGAAGGAGGAGCGCGAGCTGCGTGACATACAGCTGCGCATCGCACGCCGCGCCCGTACAAGTCGTACAGCAGCACACGGTGCCTCGCTTTCACGAGCTGAGGGACGAGGGGCATCCAGACGAGCGCGGAGGCGGATAGGCCATGGATGAGCACGATCTGCGGCACATTAGAGGCGAGATAAGATGGCGGGGCGCAGCAGACGCACCTTCTTGCCGGACTCAGGCCCGGCGAGCCAGTAGCGGGTCTATCGGGGTATGAGCGGCACCTTTGCGGGGTGCGATAAGGAGGGGGGACGCACGCGACCCATGGGGAAGTCGGCATAGTGTCCCTTTCCTACCCAGTTATCGGTAGATTTCGCGGGCGCGGGAGTCGGGGGGTAGGGATCTGAGGCCGGGGAAGACGGGAAGGGGGAGGGGCTCGGGGGTGTGGGGAGGCGAGGAGGTAGGAGATGGCGAGCGGGGGACGAGCGGCAGCAGCAGGTACGTCAGGCAGCGGGATGCGCTGGGCGCCTGGTGTGGTCAACGCGTTTTTTGGTCTCGTGACGAGTTGTTGCGGGTGCTGTGCTCGGCAAACGGCAATGTCACGTTGAAAACGCCCGTAAACCCAATCGGGAAGGTGTCTCCTTACGGTCGAAAGAAAGCCAGAAATCGGCGCAGACATGACGTGCATCCAGCTAACTCCTATTATAACGCAGGAAAATTACCAATCCAAATCTTGGCACTATAACTTCACCAGTACTTCAGGTGACTCGATCCAGTTATTTCTTCTGTCAATTCGAGTATATGGAACATATGGTCAACGTGAAACAGGATTAATCGTCTAGACGGTCATTGAATATGTACAATACTCTGATGGATATCCGCAGGACGGAATCCAACATACCTGCTATGCTCAACATTATTCTGCCGCACAACTCCTTCAGGTCATACTGGCATTCATAGTGACCCAACGGTAGTTCGAAATTAGCAAAGAATTAGTCGCAGTGCACCTGTACTCTTGAATGAGTCTGTTATAAATACCTGACATGATCAACTCAAAGAGTATAAGAATTACTTTTATGGAGACTTGTGCGCACCGGGCTTGAATTTAAACTTTAAAGTATAATTCTGAGTCTCTCATAATTTAAAGTCTCCCCGAACTACGGATTATGAGGTGGCTAGCTGATTTGGGGCATGGCCTGTGAACCAGAGTCGAGTCATGTTATATTCAACTTTCTTGAACAAAACCGTGAGGAGGAAATAGTGACCGTGAAAATTCTTGAAGGCTATAGCTTCACTGGCAGGCGAGTTGGGTGTTGGACGTTGAGGATAAGGGAGGGTTCAAGGACACCCGAGGTAGGCGGATAGTATATAGCCTATGTATCTGTGAAGTAAATCTGAATTTCAGGAGATTGTCATTGATATCATACGTGAAACTATTTTAGCTAGTAGTAGTACATCTTCTACTGTTCATAAAGCGCTAGCGAGTCAATCTAAACCAACTTCATGTACTCCTAGATACAACAAGTTTAAACATTCGTCCATGCCAGAAGGATACTCAAAAGTCCGATCAAAGCCCACAAAATCCATACGGCTGTGTGAGTGTGCTTCTGGGCGAGCAATGTCTGTACGAGTGCGAGTGTTTTCCAGGAAATGATCGGGATTATTCTGGATCCCACCAGCAGCCGACTCAGGCTCTGCAGCGGGGCTCTCTGCGGATTCTCGTGCCAGCGACTCTGAATCCCGCAGAGGGCGTCCAGATGCCACTTCTGCATGATTGATATGCTTTGTGCCACCTTCGACGTTACTGCCCTCGAGTGACTCCCTCATCTCGGCAGGTAAAAGTGAAATTTTCCTCTGCACCTCCGCGGATTCATTGGTGACAGCTGATGCAGCTTCAACATTCCCTGCCTCCCGAAGGTATTGTGCCAGCTGATCTAAGCTGTCGCGCAAGGTGGGGAGGAAATATAATTCCGCGCTCGCGACTTGACGCATAATGTTGACGGCTTCTTCGCAGGTCACAATGGATTCGACCTGGCTATCGAGTCTCCACAATATACGAGAGAGGGTCCCAAGGCTGCCCGCGAGATCCGGGAGAAATTGCCTGGTGAGAGAGACCAACTCGCGGTATAGATTCATGGCTGTCTCGGCACTTGATAAAGCGTCGTTCAGCTGATCCAAAGTCGCCAGCCGGAGCGCCAGACAAGAGTATACGCCCGCTCCTAGCTCCTGTGGTCGTTCCGGTATATATATAAGCGTCGAGGCCGAACGCTGGGACAGGTGCAAATTGTATGTGATTTCAGCTTCCTGGGCAGCAGCGAGAGCATCACTATCTCTACCGACGGAAGCAAGACAGTTTGACAGGGTGGCGAGTGACAGTGTGAGCCTACACATTTGCGTAGGGATCATGTCGGCGTCCATGGAATTCTGCCGTGAGAGTCTGACCGCCAGTTTGGCGTCCTGCAGAGCTTCTTGTCTCTGTCCCAGATGCTGTCGAACGGTGGACAGGCTGATAAGTAGGCCACAATAAAGCAAAAGGTCCAAGTCTTCTGTATCGTCATCTGAAATGGCACAGTCGGACTGTTGTCTCCCAGCTAGCAAGAACTGGAGGGCTTCTTTGTGTCGTCCTGCTCGCCGGAGGATGCAAGAATGTATCGTATGGCAATACCATAGGAGGCTCTCAGTATCAGTGTTCATTTCCGCTTCTTTCACCGCCTCAATTGCGGCTCCAATCTGACCCATGTCGTGAAGAGCAATTGCCTTCCAGGCAAGGCACAACGATTGTGGTTCTGGATCATCACCAGACTGGCTACCTTCCTGGCCCAGTGCTTTTGCTTCGTCCAGCGCTCCAACCAGCCAAAAACATCGTGAAGAGAGGGCCAGCGCCGCAGAGCGATCATCCTCCGTTTCAAAGGGCAATGCAATGATTTCGTGCACTATTGGCAACAATTCCCGTAGTTGGGGATGGGAAGTAAACCTAAGAATGCCCAGGATATGCCCTAAAATCTGTGGAATATCGCGGTGTAGATCCTTCACTGTGGCTCGAAGGACGGCTGTCGCTACGTCCCAGTCAGCGACAAAAAAATCACCGATGACGCGACAGGACTGGGAAGTGGGTTCCTGGAGAAGGAATCCACGCAGTGCATCCTCCCGAACTCCTCCGTGCGAATCGAAGTCATTTAAATGCGTCATAATATCGGTGGAGGCAGGCAGGAGTGGGGGTTGTGAGTCTTCTAGCAAGAGACGGAGAGACTTCATTGCAGCACCAATGCTCGAAGTGGCAACCTGATCCCCAATATACACATAAGCATAGAGCACACGGACAAATCGCGGCGAAAATTCCTTTGGGTAAATGCGAGCGAGATCACGGAATAAAATGACGCAATTCGCAAGCATCTCGACAGAAAGATCTTCTGCCTCCGCCATGGTGCACAGATGGTCGAAAAAGGAGTCGAAATCTCCCCGGAATTGGGAGATACGCTGAATGGTGCTGGAGAACCTCAGCAAACTTTGGAGACCCTGCTTTGAGGCCTGATATGCTTCGCGAGTCCGTCCTGCGGATGAAAACGCTGCAGCAAGGACGAATGAGGCTTTAGAGCCTGCTACGGCAATCCATAAATCTTTTGGACTCGGCCCTGATGCGAGACAAGACTCCATTATCCCGGCTGCCATTCGACAAGTGATTGAGACAGCGGCTTCGGCGGCGGAAATGGCGGCCGTCGGTTGACCCGCCTGACGGAGATTTCGGGAATGGGATATCAATGAGCTGACGAGAAGTGTTTGATTTTCAGGGTTCGGCCAACTCTCCCAGGAGAATTGGCTTAAATCGACAGCCTTATGACTAGATTGTAGAGCCAGGTCGTGCCGCAGCTGATAATTATATTGATCGGAGACCTCTCGCAGTGAGTGAGACAGACGCGGGAAAACTCCCGCAGAACGGTCTAGGTTTGCCTGACGGAGAATCCGGATTGTTGACAGTCCCCAAGCTATCGCTTCTGAAGTCATGCGGAGAGATCCCAGAGTGGGTCCAAGGTCATCTAGAATGGAAATAAATGTCTCTGCCTGCACTTCTGTAGGACTGGTCCTGAGTGCTAGTACAATTCCAAGAATTCGATGTAGAATATGGGCGGGGGAAGGCGATTCGAGTCCCAGTGTCAATGGAACAGTATCCCACGGAAGGTCGACGCTGCCCCTCAGAAGCAGTTCCTGAACGGCATCGATGAGATGCAGTGTCTGTATGGACAAATACTGGAATTCGATCGTCCGATGTGTTGGGTCCTTCAACAAGGTAGGTTTCACAAGTTTCTCACACAGATTGAAGTTACTCACAGATGATATGATTTCAATTGTCTGGTTCATTATGTTCTGGCCGAATTGCGTCTCTAGTAGCATGCGAGCCATCATCGTCTCCAAACGCTGTAGTCGTACATGGTTCTCAACGTGGTTGACAACCAATGCTTGTTCAACACGCAGCGATGTATTTTCGACCCGGCGAGATGTATGCTCAGTTCGAGCAGTAGAGAATGCCTAATTCGAGTCAGATTAAATCTGCCTTGTGAAAGGTCGCATTACCGTAAATTGGAGGTAACAGGTATTGGCATGCTCTCTCAGACGTCGAATCTCTCCTTCGATGTCGTCGCGCTTCATCCACGCTTTGAATTGAGTCCCGAATCCCCGAAGGCCACGGGTGCGGGCGGGAGGTAATGTCCGGCTGGCGACCGAATAAACATACAACATATCTCTGCGAAACAATATCGCATAAGAATATTCCAGAACCCATCCAGGGACACTCACGCTTTGAGATTCCCCAGAGCAGTGAGAAGCTCCGGTGCCTGGAAGGAGTTCTCATGACCTCGTGAAAGGTCTGCGATGTGACCGAGGGTACGGAGGATGTCATCGGTTAGATCGCGGATGCGCCGTCGATTCTCGCCGACCTATGCTACAATCAGCGTGCGTCTGCCAAAAGGGATGCAAGACTAGCCTTCTCTATCGAGCTCTTGATACCCTGGCCAAGGTCGATGAGGTCCTTGATGAAGGTCGCGAGGGTGATGAGTGTAGTAGTGACGGTTATCGGGTCCGCCATTGTTGAGCACAGAGGCAGATGGCAAGGTGTGCGGTCCAAGATGTCTTATATCAAGGCAGGAAACCGGTGTAACACGGAAGAATCATTGCAGATGTCAGTTGGCGGTGCGCCACAGCACTGCACAATAATAGACGTGTAGGCGCTGCAGCATAGAGTCCAGAGAGGAGTCCATGGACGCCCCAACGGCTATTAGGATGACGGTGCTTCATGTGGAGGGTGGGCTCGTTGACGGTTTACCGAAGTCACAATTTAGAGGAGAGCGCTGCAGAATCGGGTCAGGCTATTTTGGAATGGTCAGCAACAGCATCTTGTCAAACATAAGCCTCCGAGATCACATTGAGAAACAAACTGTAGAATCAGAATGTTCTGGACGGCCAATCTACAGCATTTGAAAGCGGTCCGAGGCGATGTAGCGCGTCTATGGAAGGATGCAGTATCCGGCACATCACCATGCAATTCAACGACGAGTTATTGCAAGACAAAAACGATGACACATCTGGCTCTCGAGTGAGAACTATGTGAAGAAGGGTAAAGATACAGGTGAGAAGGCTTCGAGAGAAACAGTGCTAGATAACAAGCCAGCGCTCATTACTATTTCTAGTTTCCACGTCAGATAAATTCACGACCCCATAGACTGGAATAATCACCGCTTGCGCAGAACCACGACCGTAGATGCCTTCCCATCGCGTCCAATATTTCTTATCCGCACGCACCGTCCGGAGGGCCGGCAGCAGCCTGCACGAGGGCAGCAAGCCGGCGAGCTTGATACGCTGCGCGATGTGCGCAAAATCGCTCGCGTCGAGATGAAGCGTCGTGATGTGCGACCAGGCGTGCGCCAGGTCCGCGAGCGTAGCGTCGTTGAGGTCGAAGCCTACCGGCGCGGAGAGCGATACGAATATGAGGTCGGCGAAGGCGAAGACCGGGCACAATCCACGTAGCGCGCGCTCTGCACCGCGTCGGGGAAGATACTCGCCCCAACAACAACAAAGACAAGCTCACCGCCCCTTGAGGAACTGACACACCTCCCTTTCCACCTCCTCCGCATGCGTCCACGTCAGCACGTGCCCCGTCCCGGGGACGAGGGATACGCTGACTGCGGGTCTGGGTTTGCGCTGTGTTGACTTCTATCGGGCGTCGTAAGTAAATGCGTTTTTTTTCTTTTGAAGGGAGGAGGGAGGGTGGTAGGGGGAACGAAGCACGCACGGAGACGCGGAGGAAAGCGCCGGAATAAGCGCACCAAGAGCGCTAAAAAAAGCAGGCGCCCCGTAAAAGCGCGCATATCAAGGCATGACGCAAACAAGCGCCCCATAAAAAGCGCCCCCAAAAAGCACGGCGCTCTCTCAACAAAAATAAGCACTGAAAACAAGCCCACCGAAAACATGCGTTCCCACAACAAGCGCGCTGCACGTCGAAAGCATGCACACACGGAAACTCAAAATATGGAAGCGCCACTTACCGTCGAAGCCGAAGTCAAAGTCGCATTATCACCCGAGGTCGCACAGCCCTCGATGAGGGCCTTGATGCGGGGCACGTGCGCAGAGGGGACGGTGTGGTCGGCGGTGCCCTGGAGGGGAAGAGTTGCTTGGTATATTGGAAGGGAGGGTGGTAAGCAGACAAAGGGATACGGAGATGGATAGCGATAAAGCGGAGGGAGGAAAGGTTTTCTAAGCGATGGATGGACGAGGAAATGAATCCAGGACGGGAATGCGGAAAGGAACATCGAACGACGTGGATATGGATCGTGAGGCAGGGACATTCAATGGTACGTTGAAATGATGAATGATACGAAAAAAGACAAACTCAAAACCTCACATGAACGACCAACACCCTCCTCCCCTCCCATGCGCTGCTCTCAAATGCCTACCGCATACCCGTGACGGGCCTCGCGCGCAGCGAGGCCGACACGGCGCAGTTGAAGCCGGAGAGGTACCCAGACTAGAGCCGCACGAGCTTGTGCATCACGCCCGGGTCCTGTATCACGCTCGGGTCGGGCAGGGCCACCGCTGAACTACGCTCTTCCGCGAGGCGGCGGAGGTATGCCTGGGGAGGTTGAATTAAGATACGTGAGATGCAATGAGGTGTACGCACGTAAACGAGCGGGTTCGCCGTGAGCGTCTGCACGATCGGCGAGGAAGTCAAAAGTCATGTCCGCGAGAGGTCCGAGGACTAATAGAATATGTTAAGTCATTCAAGGTCGAATGGCAATATACGCACCTCAGACAGCCCCGAACAAGCCACCAGCACGACGTCGTTCTCCACGAGATTGGGGAACGTCGCGACGAACACGGCGGCGATCGCCCCGCCCATGCTAACGCCTACGAGGCGTGCTCGCGGCCAGCCAACGTGCTGCAGGAGGAGCGCGAGCTGCGTGACGTACAGCTGCGCATCGTACACCGCGCCCGCGGCGCGTCCGAGTACTCGCGGCCCGTACAGGTACGCGGTGCCCCGCTTTCACCAGCTGCGGACGAGTGGCGCCCAGACGAGCACGGGGACGGATAGGCCGTGGATAAGCACGATCTGGGCGTAGATCACATGAGCTATGAGAATGATAAGATTACAGGAACGCACCTTCTTGCCGGACTCGGGCCCGGCGAGCCAGTAGCGCGTCGGTGATGACATGAGTGGGACCCTTTACGGGTGTGCGATAAGGATGGGGGACGCACGCGGCCCATGGGGAAGTCAGCATAGTACCCTTCGCCTGCCCAGTTATCAGGGTAGATTTCGCGGGCGCGGAAGTCCAGGGGGAGGGATCTGAGGCCGGGGAAGATGGGGAGCGGGAGGGGGCTCGGGGGTGTGGGGAAGGAGGCGAGGAGGTAGAAGGAGATGACGAGCGGGGGGACGAGCAGCAGCAGATACGTCAGGCAGCGGGATGCGCTGGGCGCCATCGAGGGCGTGGTCAACGCGTTTCGTGAGACATATTGCGGGTGTTGTGCTTGGCAAAACGGCAACAGTCACGTGTGTTACGTTCTCAATCGGGAAGGTGTCTCATTTAGGTCGAAAAAAACGACCTATAGGACCTGGAGGTAGGCCAACGTCAAAAAATTTACACTTCACTCGGTAAATGAATGCTCCTGGAATAACGTGTGCACTTTCTCCCATGGAAAGTTTGGGGTTAGGCCGCGAAATTAGCTAGATTTTTCTGTGTACGTGGAGCACTGTGCTAAACCTAAAAAAGTGACTGGGAAAGAAATATGTAGATCCCCAATGAGTGGTACATGGCCGGATGTTCCGCGTTCAGATAACGCGTGGCCCTCCGGCCCCGATAATCAAGTATCACTGTGAAGGTAAGAATACATAGTTAAACCGCGGTATGTGTGTTCAAACAGGGAGGTGTCGAAAAAAAGCTGGACAAATGCATCAACTTCAAGGTTCTCCCTGGTTCTCTCCATTAAAATCTTCGGTTTAGGCTCGTATTTATTGCAGAAACATCTATCGTACCTCGCAGGAACATTCACCTATAGCCTAAGCTCGGACGACTTTGGCTGATCTAAACAAAGTGATTTGCTTCCCCACAGCCTCACTTCCTCGCCCGATGTCTCCCGTTAATTCAGGATCTAATACCCGGGTCTTAATGATTCATTACCACTGTGAAGATGAGATAACACGCGAGTTACCGCGAGTAACCGAAGCAAACAGTTTTATGCGCCCAATTGCTCACATGTCCCAGCATTCCAAACCCAACCATTGCCCGAAAGCATTGATTTACTTGGGACGCGACTCATGGGACCTTAATCTTTTTATACATGTTTATTCAAATCAATCACCAGGAGTTCATTTCGTTGCGAGTTCACCGTACCACAGAATGAAAGTTGCGCCAGTGTTGCTGAAGTTCTATGACCAACTCGACTCGACGGAGCTGTGAGAGCCAGGGCGTACATATTTTGACGTGAAGCGAGATCGGGAAGCAGAACACCGCGTTCAGAATAGATTGAACCAAAATCCAGTGATGAAATAGGCATGATGGAGCGTACATTCATGGGACGTTTGGAAATAAATTGTTGGTCAGCTTGTGCAGAGATCGAGCTCAGTTCCAAAGTATATCAATAAGGGGCAGATGTTAGATTCTTATGATGATGAAGTATATGAGTCGTGCGCGAAGGACACATCCAGAGTTCGAGCCAGATTAATGAAAACCGAGCAGACGTCGAGCCCGATTTTCTAAGAATGAAGCGTCGTCAATTCCGGGCATTCATTTGTACCTTAGTTCTTCAGGGGTAATCCGTGGCCGCCGGTAAACCTGGGTGTCATGGTGAGAAATCTATTTCCCAGTATGGAATGATTATGCTGCACACGAAAGCTGCTGAGTCCGGGGGCATACCTATTCGGATTGAAATTCACAGCACTGGCTCGTCCGTGGGTCGGACTCCAGCCTCGCCCTGGTGAGCTCTGGCGGGTATGCGAAAATCGTTACTCGACCAAGTTCAGTACAGCTACAAATCGCCTTGATTAGTTTCAGGCAGTCGAGGAACGCGTGAAATACAAAACACTCCCCGAAAATTGAGTGGATTCAGTCGAGACGACATCGAAGTTGTGGGAGGTCTGGAACTCCAAGAACAGGGAATCATACCGAATCGTTTCCTGACTGCCCGGTTCAAGCAATATGCACCAGTTAATTTATCCAATTACTGATTCTGAAAGTCCATGCCATGCAACTTCTGTAGTCTATTGACCTAGCGCTTGCTCGAAAGTTGTTATAGTCCACCAGCATATTCCGAATGAGTCCACCAGAAATACCTCACACCTTCGGTTAAAAAGGTCTCTGCCGTTGTGCACAAGATACTTGCGGACACCAATTTTATTTAAAGGAAAAGTAAAGGATCCCACAGTTCAAAGTTTCCCAGGACTACGGTGGTACATATTATGGAATACTGTAGCTACTGAGGTGGGACCTGGTGGAACGACCAAGCTGAGTCACGTGTGATGTGTTCGATTTCCTTGAGGAAGAATAATAAGCTAAGATTATGAGGCAACCAGTCGACGGAAAGCCTAAAAAACCATCCATGCTAGAGCTGCACTAAAAACTCCGATCAAACCCCACAGAATCCATAAGGACATGCGTAATTGTGATTCGAGGCGAGCAATGTCTGTCGAAGTATGGATGTTTTGATGCTTGTGCATTCGGAAATTCTCCAGATTATGGGCAATGGGAATCCTATCAGCGGCCGACTCGGCACTATTATCTTGGTGCTCTGGGGGGCTATCTGCGAGCTCGGCTGATTCTGGCTGCAGCGACGCTGAATCCCGCAGAGGAAGTGCAGAGCCCAACTCTGCTTGATCGATAGGTTTGGTTCCACTTTCGAGGTTTCTCCCCTCGAGTGACTCACGCTTCTCGGCAGGTAAAAGTGAAATTTTCCTCTGCACCTCGGCGGATTCAGTAGCGGCACGCGATGCAGCTTCGACATTCCCCGTCTTCCCAAGGTATTCTGCGAGCTGATCCAAGCTGTCGCGTAAATCGGGGAGGAAATAGAACTCCTCGTCCGCGACTTGACGCATGATCTTGACGCCCTCTTCGCAGGCCACGATTGATTCGACCTGGCGGCTGAGCTTCCACAGTATACGAGCGAGATCTCGAAGGCTGCTGGCGAGATCCGGCAGAAATCGCCTGGCGAGAGAGACCAATTCGCGATATAGAGTCGTGGCTGTCTCAGCACTTGATACTGCTTCCTCTAGCTGGTTCGAAGTGGCCAGTCGGAGCGCCAGAGCGGAGCAAACGCTAGCACCTAGCTCCTGTGGCCGTTCAGGTACAAACGCAAACATCAAGGCCGAACGATGGGACAGGTACGAGTTGTAAGCCATTTCGGCTTCCTGGGCAGCAGCGAGAGCTTCGCCCTCTCTCCCAAGAGAAACAAGAGAGTTTGAAAGGGTGGCAAGTGCCCGAGCGAGGCTAGCCAGTCGCATGGGGATCGCGTCGTCGTCCACGGATTTCTGCTTTAAAATCCTGATTGCTAATTCGGCGTCCTGCAAAGCTTCCTGTCTCTGTCCGAGGTGCTGTCGAACGGCTGACAGGCTGATAAGTAGACCACAATGAAACACCTGGAGAAAGCCGGAGTCTTCAGCAGTGTTATCAGGAATGGCACAGTCGGATTGTTGTCTCCCAGGTAGCAAGAACTGTAGGGCTTCTTTGTGTCCTGTTCGCCGAAGAATGCAAGAATGTATTGTATGGCAATACGCTCGGACACTCTTATCATCAGTGTCCGTGTCCCTATTCCCCTCCCACATTATTTCCGCTTCTTTCAACGCCTCAATTGCGGCTCCAGTGTGACCCATGTCGTGAAGAGCAATTGCCTTCCAGACAAGACATATGGATCGTGATTCTGGATCATCGGCACATTGACTAGCTTCCTGCCCCAATGCTACTGCGTCGTCCAGCGCTCCAACCAGCCAACAACATAGTGAAGAGATAGCCAGCACCGATGAGCGATCATCCTTCGTTTCAAAGGGTAATGCAATGATTTCGTGCACTATTGGCAACAATTCCCGTAGCTGGGAATGGGAAGTAAAACCAAGTACGCCTAGGATATGCATTGAAATCTGCAAAAGCCGGCAGTGGGGAGCTTTCACAGTAGCTCGAAGGGCAATTGTCGCTGCGTCCCAGTCGGCGATAAAAAATTCTTCGATGAAGCGACAGGCTTGCGGAGTAGGTTCATCACGAAGGAATCCTCGCAGGGCGTCTTCATGAATTCCTCCGTGCGAATCGAAGTCATTTAAATGCGCCATGATATCGGTAGAGGCAGGTAGGAGGGGAGGATGTGAATCTTCCAGCAAGAGACGGAGAGACTTCATTGCAACACCAATACTCGAAGTGGCAACCTGATCTCCAATATACACATAAGCATAGAGCACACGGACGAATCGCGGCGAAAACTCCTCCGGATAGATACGAGCGAGATCGCGGAACAAAATCACGCAATCTGCAAGCATCTCGACAGGAAGATCTTGTGCCTCCGCCATTGTGCACATATGATCGAAAAACGAGTCGAAATCTTTCTGGAATCGGGAGATATGCTGAAGGGTTCCGGAGAGTCTCAGCAAACTTTGGAGACTCTGCTTTGAGGCCTGATATGCTTCGCGAGTCTGTCCTGCGGATGAAAACGCTGCAGCAAGGACGAATGAGGCTCTAGAGTGTGCCACGGCGATCCATAAATCTGCGGGACTCAACCCTGACCCGATATAAGACTCCAATAACCCAGCCGCCATCGGACCAGTCAATGCTACGGCTGCATCCGCGGCGGAAATGGCGGCTGTCGGTTGGCCAGTCTGGCGGAGGTTTCGGGAGTGGGATATCAAGGAGTCGATGAGAAATGTTTGATTTCCGGGATGCGGCCAATTCTCAGAAGAGAATTGGCTTGAATCAACAGCCTTCTGACTTGCTTGTAAAGCTAGGTCGTGTCGCAGTTGGTGCGCATATTGATCGGAGACTTGTTTCAGTGAACGAGACAGACGCGGGAAAACTCCCGCAGAATGTGCTCGGTTTGACTGGCGGAGAATCTTGATTCTCAACAGTCCCCAAGCTATTGCTTCAGAGGTCATTTGAAGATATTCTAGAATTGCCCCGAGGCCATCCAGAATAGACATGATTGATTCTGCCGGCACTTTAGTAGGACCAGTTCGGATTGCTAACACCATTCCAAGAACTTGATGCAGAATGTGACGGGGAGATGGAGCTTCCTTGAACATCATCGTTGATGGAGCAGTATTCCATGGAAGGTCGCCACTTCTCCCTAACAGCAGTTCCTGAAAGGCGTCGACGAGATGCAGGCTCTGGATAGACAGATACTGGAATTCGATGGTTTGATGTGTCTGGTCCTTCAAAAAGGTAAGTTTCATGAATTTACCACACAGATCGAAATCCCCTCACAGATGATATGATTTCAATTGTCTGGTTCATGACATTCTGGCCGAATTGTGTCTCCAGTAGAACGCGAGCCATCATCGTCTCTAAACGCTGTAGTCGTACGTGGTTTTCAACGCGGTTGACAACTAATGCTTGTTCAACGCGCAGTGACGTATTTTCGACCCGGCGAGATGTATGTTCAGTTCGTGCAGTAGAGAATGCCTAGTTCGAGTCAGATTAAATCCACCTTGTGAAGGACACATTCATTACCGTAAATTGAAGGTAGCAGTTATTGACATGCTCTCTCAGACGTCGAATTTCCCCCTCGATGTCATCGCGCTTCATCCAAGCTTTGAATTGAAAACCGAATCCACGATGACGCCGGGTCCCGGCGGGAGGTGATATCCTGCCGGCGACCCCATAAACGTATAACATATCTCTAAGAAACGATATCGGATGAGAATATTCCAGAACCCTCCAGGGACTCACGCCTTGAGATTGCCTAGAGCAGTTAGAAGCTCGGGTATCTGGAAGGAATCTTCGTGACCTCGCGAAAGGTCTGCGATGTGACCGAGGGTGCGCAGGATGTCGTCGGTCAGATCGCGGATGCGCCGTCGATTTTCGCCGACCTATCCTATTACAATCAGCGTGTGTCTACCAAAACAGATGCAAGACTGGCCTTTTCTATCGAGCTCTTGATACTCTGGCCAAGGTCGATGAGGTCCTTGATAAAGGTCGCAAGGGTGATGAGTGTCGTGGTGACCGTTATTGGGTCCGCCATAGTTGAGCGGAGAAGCAGATGGCAAGGGGCACTGGAGGTCCACGGTGAAGTCTTATACCGTGCCAAGACACCGGTATCAGAATTCTGCGTAACAGGGAAGCATCATTGCAGATGTCAGTCGTGGGTGGTGCGCCACACAGCAGTGCACAATAATGATAGATGTGTGGGCGATGCAGCGTCCGTGAACGATCCCGAAGCTATTGGAATGACGGTGCTTCATGTTGAGAGTATCTCAAATTATTGGTTGCCATTACGTGATACCCCCAAGTCGTAACGTACTTAGGGAGGAGAGAGCTTGACAAAATCAGAATGTTCTGGACCGGCGAGCGAACAGCATCTTGTCAAACAAGATCACAGTGATTAGAAATCAAAATTCTCTTGGAACGGCCAGTGCTTGTGGTGATGGAATACCCCCAGTTGGGTGTATCTCTTCCTAATGTGGTGTATCGATTTGATACATGATTCATCAAATTGGTACACCTAATTCGCTCTAATTGGGTGTATGAGGCTGCGGCATGGGGTCGGCACCTGCCATTCATCAAACTGTGATACCGAATTAGGTGTATCCAGAGATGCAGCTGTGCCGATTAGATTACTCGATTGATTGAACACTCAAGAAATTTTGCGTTCTCAGTCAATATGTGATGTTTTCACCTCAATCAAAGTTGTGCAATAAGATGCACTCGCACTCTAACTCATGCCTTTGAAAGACAGAAAATTTTTGACCCCACCGGGGCCAAAAATTGCATTGAGTGCATCACGCACTGTGTTTATTCATTCTGAAGCCCCCAGGCTCTCCGAAGATTCAAATCCTGTCTGGAAAATGAATATCAGATCACCCGAACGGTATTTGAAATTGACAGTCAGTTTTGGTCCCCACCATTACTGTGTCTCTTCCACCGATTTGTTTTGCACCACCAAAAGAAAAAAAATGGCTGCATGCACGGAACACAGACTGAGGGCCACCAGAATTCATTGGTATATCTGTCTCTTCATATGTAATCGCTCCCCATTTTTACAGTGGGATGGAGGCAAGCTCAAATTATTGTTGGATTTTTGGGTTGCCCAGAAAAAAAAGACCTGGTAGACATACCGGTAGACGTCTTTACAGCCAAGGACAGTACTGAAGGCGTGGTCAGAAAATTTCTAGTTTGGGACATTTTCAAAGGATTACGCATAACTCGGTCAGTTCTTGATGGATTTGGAGGTGACCATGCTAGATAATTCGGGCTAATTCATACAGAATTAGTGATAGAACAGATCTTGTGAAAATATGTCATATTGGATGATGTAGGATTTTGAGACTTTTTGGCGATGAATGTGATCTGGCATGCCCAATGCATGTCCCGCTGGTCTGAATTTTAGCTAGGGAAGACTTTTTAACATTCTCAAACATGTGACAGAGTCAAAATTCCATAACATCTTGTGTTTGATTCAATCCACGTAATATTTCAGATCCAGCTGGGTTGCCTGTTATCCTGACCTGACTGCAAGCATCACAGACTGAATTATTCACAGTTCTGACTCTATCACATGTTTCTAAATCTATGCAGGCTGTCTGTTGCAAAACACCACATTGTTTGAACATGCCTGGACCTCGCTAGACTGCATTTATCTTGAAAGTGGCCCAAAATCCTACATCATCCAATATGAACTATTTTCGCAGGTTTCTCTCTATCATTAATTCCATATGAATTAGCCCGAATTATCTAGCATGGTCTCATCCAAATCCGTTAAGAACTGACCGAGCTATGGGTAATTCTTTGAAAATGTCCCAAAGTGGAAATTTTTCAACCGCGCCTTCGGTACTGTCCTTGGCTGTAAGGTAAAGGATTTGTACAAAATGAAAGCTATAATTAGAGTCCGCGCCATCTTTGTCACTTTGTTACTTCGCTTAGCATTGCGAAACTTCGTGAGTTTGATGGGAATTCGTGAAGTTCATTCCAAGCTTGTCAAGCGGCAACTCCTCGGCACATCACGGAGTGATCGGTATCAACAGCTTGCCGAGATCGCTGGTTAGGTTTGAGTTAGCTGGTTAGTGGTTAGAGGTTAGCAGTTAGGGTTAGTGGTTAGTGTTAGGGTGAGGGATCTATATATAAAAAACACGCCCCGGCTTGTGTGAAGGAACAATGATGGCCAATATTGCGGGTTCTTGAACGTGCAGAGTTAAACTCACAAACTTTCCTAGAAAGCTATCAAACTCACAAACTTTCATGAATTCCCATCAAAGTCACGAAATTTCGCAACAGTAAGCGAAGTAACTAAGTGACGAAGGTGGGTACTACTCCTATAATTATGCAATGAGCTTGACATTCAAAAAGATCCAGGGTGGGACAATCCTCCCTCCATTATTTCACTTTACACCAAATGATCAAGCTCTCGGAAAGAAAAATACAGAGTTGAAACCCGGATGCGAAAAAAAAATAAGTTCTTCCGCATTTCTCAATGGCAAGACAAAAAATTGTAATTCCAAATGGGGGGATGCAATACCATTACCTCGTAGTGTATGCTCAAATATTTTCAGATTTCTTCGGTGAGTAGTTGTGCTGCATGAACACATTGTTTTCGTGACTCATTTTGGTGGAGGACCCCGATCCGAAAAATCGGGTCACGTACACATGTCGATTGCACTCTCATGCCAATCTGTAGCTGTGAGGAGAGAGAGGGACTGCTGAAACCCCCCCATGCACAATGTCAGGTCTGGAAAATGTGGCAGACACTCACAATTACAATACTCTCCTCAAGACTTCTGGCACAGCCACAAATTTTCGTTTTTGGCACGTTTTCGATTTTTTGTGCTCGCCGACGTTTGACGTGGGGTTCATTGACTGTCTAAGATTGCTCACTATCTCTATAAGAGTATTTCCAACAAAATTAGGATCAACCACGTCAAAATTGAGCCTATAATTCAATATTTTTTTGCATCCGGGTTTCAACTCTGTATACACTTGGCGGGCCCAAAGGTTATGAGACGCATCCTCAAGTCATTATTTGTTCAGTGATTCACTAGGTTAGCAAGCAAATCATTTTCTTATTTCATTGGTAAAGTTGCTTCTCAGTGAAGCATGCTGTATCGGTACCGTGCAGTGGCGATTTTCCTAAAAGAGGATCCCAATGACGCCACGGATTATGTTGAATTTCGGGCAATTTTGCGTGGGGGAAGCCATGAAATCTTTCTTTCTCCCTCTTTTCTTTCCCTTTTTCTTTACTTTTTCGGCGTATTTTCCCTAATTCTTTTCGGCTACCACAAACACCGTTACCGAGTCCAGTGTACAGCATTCAAAAGCGACCCAGGGCGATTTAGCGGCCATAGTGTCCAGATCTATAGAAGGATAACAATCGGCTGCATCTACCATAAATTCAACAACGAGTTACTGACAAAAATGATGACACGCTGGGGCCATCATGCAGAATATCCCCGGGCAGGTAGGTTCGCGAGTGAGAATTATGGGAATAAGGGAATAAGGGGAAAGAAAGGTACAGGTGAGAAGGTTTCGAGAAAAACAAGCCCAGCGCCCATCGATATCCCTGATTTACACGTCAGATAAATACATCAACACAGAATAAAAGTGGAATAACCACGGAAGTTCGGGAACAGCTCCTCGAATTCCGTTGCATCATAACTCGTCGACATTAGTAGTGGCAATTTAGAAGCTGACTAGATTGCATGCTCATTCCGCTGCCGTCCGTGTTTATGAGAGCTTCGATTTAGGGGCCAGATGTGGGTCCTGGGAAAGTGGAGCTGGGGTGGCTCTCTGATATGAAACGTGCATGGTTGAAATCGGAACCTGGGGCGAGCAACTTGCGGAGACAGCGGAGCCTGCACAGTGCCGGATGTACTGTACCTACCCGATAATTCCTCCAGTGCTAGCAGAATCAGCGCGCACGCACAGGACCTAGTCTTGTGTTTACCGCGGGGGTCCGATCGACTAGCTCCGTTATTACGCAATCTCGGAGTTTGAATTCAAGTCGCGTACACTTTGTCATACAGAACTGCTTGTTCCATGATATTTCGACATAAAATGGGTTGCCTGAGCTGTGCCTCAATTTCTATCTCCTCATAATTTAAAAATGTGGCTTATAATCCGTTGTGTAAAAAGCGCGACTCAGTCACGTGTTATTTCAACGTCCATTCTGAAAATACTCAAAAATTCCTCAGAATGGACGGTGAAAATTGGCAAATTTATATATGAGGTATCTAAGCGCATTATATGAAGGTTTCAGGTCAAGGGAGGGATAGAAGGCCCCAAATACCAGCGTTCGAGCATTTACCCACTAATATTCAAACTCCGCGATTGCGTAATAACGCCACTAGTCGATCGGACACCCGTGGTAAACAACAGACTTCAACAATCGAGGCACGAGCTCATTTGTTGAAGCGTCTGTCCACGAGAGACTACACAGGACCTGCAGGTTGCGGGCCTCCGCAATGCGCAAAACACATGTTCGGCTGGTCTGTCCTAATGTAAGCTCAACTGTTCAAGAATGAATCTCATTTCGTTTGGCGTTCACCGGAATGAGTTGGATCAGCCTGTCCTGCAAATATTGAACGGAAAAGCTGAATCGCTCCGGCGATCAGCGAGATTACGCAAAGTGCTTAGCAAGCAAGTACAAACTCTCTTTTGCTCTTATCCACGATGAGCGGACCCCTCGACGCGTTCGCGGAGAGCTCGCGAAGAGTCCCCATCCGACCCCGGTCCGCCCTCCAGGCGACAAAGGGTCACTCAAGATGCCATAATCGAGGACCCAACAGTCGCCAGTATCGATCACCACGTATGCTTTCTGCAAGTCGAGAATCATCTCTTCCAGGTATCGTGATTCAGACAAGTCTTTTCTTGTATCGAGGCTCATAGTTGGAACTGGACAGGTTCACTTATTTCATCTCCTCCGAGACGAAACTTTTGCTTTCCACGACATGTTCAGCATGCCATCTGGAGACGCGGCTCCAGAGGGGTTCGACCGGGAAAATCCTGTGATTTTGACGGGTGATACGCTCACCGATATATGCTCTTTCCATACGCTAGCATATTCCAGGTGCATTGCAAAGGTTTTGTTCTTGCTTCGCCTTCTCACTAATATCCGGCAGTCCGCTCCAGTCGCAGCTCGGGGCATTCCGGCCAGAAAATCTACCCGGGCTAACTGCTGGCGGCCTCTTCGCGCATAAATATTCAATGAACACGTTCCTCCAGCTGGCTCTTTATGCCAGCCGAGCTATCGGCAACCGTTTCTCGTTCAATGCGACCGCTATCGCCGTCACCCTCCCCTTGTTGCGGCTTACCTGGCTATGTGGCTCTTCCCGTTATCGCCCAAAAGGCACCGTAGAACACGACATCCGCGTGTTAATCCAGAGATCTTGGATTTTACGTCTCCGCGAGGACCCATCGTTCGACAAAATGAAGGAGATGTTGGATCTCGCCGACACTTATGACTTTCGTCCGCTCCTCGGCGAGGTGTATCATATGTATCTCCTCAAGATCACTGTCGGGCCCCGGGAACCAATCTGCGATCCGAGCCCCACACCGTTCCCCGATCCCTCTCTCTCGGAGCTCCATCGGAGCTGGATCATGACAGGCCATTGGTCGCTCGACGACTGTTGGCAGCGCCTGGCCATGAACGCCCCCCCTGTGCCCGACTCCGGGTTGTGCGAACGGCAGGCCACCCACGCGACTGCGTGCACCGAGAAGTGGGCCAGGGGCTGGCGCGCTGCAATCGATGCATCGACGGTGCGCGCCATAAAATCAGTGGACATCTTCCGAAAGCTGTCCGCCGTGCACCAGTCCATCGAGCCGGTTTACGAGGATCGTCACAGCTGCTTCCAGCGCTCTTTCAGAGGTCTACACCCCGTCGCTGAGTACATCCGCAAATTGCACGAGTCCCTGGCCGATCATTTCATGGGTCCCCTTCCTGCTGTTTAGGTGGAAAAAATTACCTTTTTCCTTCTGGGCCTTGATCCTGACGTACTTCTCGACAGGCATTGCCTCGAGCATGATTTATACCATCGATTCTATTGCGGACACCCCGATCTTGACATATATAGTACTGGTTTTACCACGTCGTACTTGCAATCCCACGCGTTGAATGTCGTAGATACATGAACCGGACGCGCAATACAAGTGCATACCAGGCACAACGTTGATCGCACCCTGTCTATGATTCTTTCTCGCCCTTGCACTGCCTGCGCTTCCGTTGCATTAAAGATAAGTCGCGCACGAAGTCCTCGCTGTGCGGACGATCGTTTGGTTTTAACCTCCATCTTTAATTCCACAATACCAAATGCTCCGCTGGGATGGTCGCAATCCGTGCATGAATACAACAGATGAGAAGGGTCCAAGACTCCGGAGTCTCTATTTCGGCCCTGGTAGCCCATGGCCCAATCTGTTGAAACACGCCCTCGATTTCACTTTTTTTTTTGAAACGTCAACGGGTAAGCGAGCACTAGTTACGATGACCGGGAAAGGTGAGCAAGAAAATGCCGCTGATTTCGATGAATAAATGAATCATAGGCGATGCTGGAGGGAGCAGGTACAGGTCTCACTATATTGACGTTGATCTGTTACTTTATTTATGAACTGCAAATCAGATCATGAACTCACCGTTTCAACGGAAAAATCTATTTGGAAACCCCCCATGTTCGGCAACCCGGGGTTGCCGCTATATGGTAACCCCATGATTTGTAGGACCAGATCTGATGGTGGCTAATGGCGGGGGCGGCGGGATGGGCGCACTCTTCTCGGAACATTCCTGCTGGTCCAAAAGACCTCTTAGACTTACAGGAAAAGTACTTGAATAATAGACTGTCTAAACCAGTTGCCTGCCATTTTCTCCCTGATTTCAACGGTCCAAATCCGCTTACGATTGTGAGTTCAACACTTTTTGTACGAAAAATGGCCGAAAAGTGGACAGGACTTGCCGAAAAAAAATCAAGGAAACATCTGGAGACTGTTGGGACGTATTAAATACGCATTCTCCATGTTGTGCCCCCATAAAAAACCGGTTTCAGCTCAAAATTTGGGCGGGACATTGATTTGGATCTTATGTTATCAGTTCCTTGGGGTTACCAAATAGTGATCGGTTATTTGGTACTGGTCACGTGGGGGTTTCCAAATAGATTTATCCCGTTTCAACTCTTGCAGTTCGAGAGTTGAAGAAAGTTGTCAAAGGGATCTGGATCAAGAGGTGAGCGATTGTAAAGCTCACGACATAGACCTCGGTTTGTCGCCATCACCTGTCAAGGGGGGGTATGGAAGCAGCCGATATGGTAATTTCGATCATCTAGAGTTGATTCATCCCTGCTTTGGGTTCTCGACCGAGATTATGTTAGTATCATCGTCGGTGTACCTCAAAACGCATCAAGAGCCAGTAGCTCTGTTGGGTCTGAATGCATGAAACGGGCAAACTAGCGGTGTTTTCAACATATGGATGGTCGATTATTCAGAGGAACCTCCGGCTTTGGAAAAATCACATCCCTTCATTCAACATATTCTTCCAAGGGCTTAGAGAAAATAAGCATAGATAACATATATTACATATCCAATGACCATCAGAATCTTCAAAGCTTCAATTGAACCTACAAAGAGAATTGCACATAAGCCGCATTGACTTCAACCGAAGAGCTCATGTTACGTACCGCGTCTACTGCCTCCTTGATTTTCGATGTCAAGTGAATTGAAATGAACTGAGGAAATTGATTGAATATTTTGCCACGGCAAGTGGAGCATTTGGTTGCGTTTTGAAGTGCGTCGTAGATTGTTCTATGAAGACGGAGGTCCGCCCCCGGCGACTCCATGACGAGTTCACCTACAGCTTTGAGATAGTCGATGAACCAGGACCGAGCTGGGTAGGCGAGTCCATCTAGAAGATACCAGTTCAGGCTATGTCCAGCACAACTAGTGCAACTGAACCAGATAAAGTCGTTCGGAGCGGGGACCCATCGTAAGATCTCCGTGACCCCCTTGGCAACTCCACCACACAGATAATGGTAGTGAAGAAGATTGTGATATGCCGCAGCGGGGATATGATTCAACTCCTCGGAGGCTTCCTTGTCCGGGACTCTGAGGGGGAGTTTTAAGGATTCTTTGGCCGCTACGTCCTTCCACTCGTATGTTAGGGCGACAGCATACGAAGCGACAGGATGAGTGGAGATATATTTCTTGAAATGCTGTTTGGCGATCGGAACGATGGACTGCATGTCGTATTTCGAGATAAGGACCTCGATAACATCCCGTAGCTCCTCCAGCGTAGCCACGGTCGGCTGCGCACCGGGGTAAAAGAATCGGAGTGATCTGTCAAGGATGGTCGAGTTCTCCTGCAGTGTGATAACAGGTACGATCGGAGACGATTCGGATTGGGGGAGAGTAAACATGGTCTGGAAAACGGGTGATACGAGCGATAAAATCGCTTTGTAGACATGGAAGTCGGCGCCATCGGAAGATCGAAGGATGACATCGCCATTAACAATGTTGAAAGGGTATGCGGGGACGAGGATAGAGCTCTGGCTGTCGCTCTCTGGGGTGGGGCTCGACATGATGGCGGTAGATCGAGAACGTAAACGTGGGAAGGTGTATTTTTAGAGATGGCTTAAATAAGCTGCTCGTGGCGACTAATTCTCGTACATTCCGGTAATAGCCGACGGAAGTCGGGCCGCTTCACGTGGGAACAGTGCATCGCCTTTCATGCTTTTGTCGCTCACCCTCTTCAAGTTCTGTCCGAATACAATAAGCGGTACCTTGGGGACCTTGTGCGACCTCGCCTCATACGATCTGGTCTTATTCCAAGACGACCCTCCTCGTTTCGTTTCCCTCTCGATACTCTGGCTTTTTGTGTGGCGTCACCGCCTACAACTTCAAGCTACAAGTTGTTTGTGCGCCTTGTTCTGGAAGCCCCGCAGTTTTACTACATCGCTAGCCGAGCACGAATACCGTCGTTGTTTTTGGTAGCGATCTTGTACGGCCATGTTCGTTTCAAAACAAAAAGGTGGATGCAGGATAAGGAAGGTCACCTGGTACCATGGTGCGCCCGCAAACCACCTTTTTCGCAATTAACCATGACTTCCTCGCGAAATACCACCATTATCTTCCTGATAGCAGTCGTCTCCCTTGCCAGTGATCTCATAGCATCTGCCATTCTGGATACGCTCCGCAGCCTCGACATTTTGTCGGCGCTGTGGCCACTGTGTGGCTCGATGAACTCCTCCGCGTCCAGATGTTGCAGCTGTATGGCGGAACTTTGCCCAAACAAGCTCCGACTATTCCAACACACGCCACACGTCGTTATCGGAGCCCCTCAGCAATGCATTCTCTGCACTGTCGCGGAAATCCACCAGACCAAACCCAGTCAAATTGGCCGATTATGCCATCCAGGATCGTGCTCCATGGTGAGCTCTGCATGTCCTGCGCAATTTGACACTCACTCCGTGGTTTTCAGCGCTACTATAACGCCGTACAGGTATACACCCTCTTACAAAGATTGCGTGACGCTGGAAAACCAACGCGCACCTAAATGCCCGGCATCGCCAGTCATACTTATCTTGTGTGTGGGAATCTCCTCCACACGCCGTGCGCAACCGTCCACAGCGAAATCGCCCGTGGACACCGGTCGAGAGCATCTACTGGCGAAACCACCTCCTACGACCCATCTTCCGCTCGTTCGCAGCACTGCTTTTCCTGCACTGCCGCTGCCCACCGCCCATGGCCCTGCCAGACTTCCTGAATTCCGGCTCGCTCCTGCTTTCCCTCTATCTCTATCTCAGTCCCCGCTGCATCCGAAGCCCAACTCCCTCCCAGCCCCACTCAGCTTCGTATCCAGCATGCAACCCATGAAGTTCCCATCCCTCGACGTACCCTCATCGAGGAGCGAAACACCGCCCATGGAAGTCGACTGCACCGGCCCAATCTCACCCAATCTGCGATCTGCGGCCGGTCCCTCATTTGCCGCATCGTCATTCTCACCAACATACCAGCCCTCCCGCCAGACATACGCGATCCTCGGCAGCGTCCTCTCCCACCCGGAAAATCTACAGCAACACGCGGAGGAGTTCTACGCCGACCTCGCGGCGCTCGTTGCGACGCGTCCGGCTTTCACATCCGATTTGTGGGAGCCAATGCAAGCCGATTGACGCCTGCTGCCTCTTCCTCGTTCTTCACGTTTTGTTTCAACGGTACACATGTAATAATCTGATTTTTTTAGAATATGTCGTCACCGTTGAAATCGGTAATTGTTCTCATTGAGCCCAGACGTCAATTGGGTTCATTCCGCGAGCGGGACAACGGAGGTGAGGGGCAGCTCCCTCTAATGTGTTTCATCTGTCTCCTCGGGGATCGGGCGCCGAACTTGAGGGCGCTGGAATTCCTGGCGCACGTCAGGCTAACCGCATTGGCGTTCTTCTTTGTTGCTTTCTAACATGATGACGGCGGTGAGTTTCATCCCTTCAGGTCCCCGTACTGCTAGCTCTGATCTCTGGGTGCAAAGACAACAACGAACAGCTGATTGCACCGAATATTTGACGGAACCCGATCAAATTTTTTGCCCGGTGCTAACAAATGTTTATCACGGTTATTCAAACTTCATGCAATAGCTCTCTTACAACTCTCTCTTTGAATTTTCCCTCTGCTGTCACGCCGTCTTCATCGACGATAGTCGCCGAGTCGGTGACCAATCCCAATCTGATCCACTAGTGCCCCGGCGGTATCGACAACCACGTAAGTCAAGAATCCAACTTGAAGAGATTCAATCAGAGATCGTCTCCTCCAGGAGCCCTCCGGAACATTTCAAGTCGATTGAAAAGATTGCCCACGACAAACGACCCTCTTCCGGGATGTTTCCGGTCAGCTGTCAAAGGCAGATGTATTTTGGTGTATTTCCTTGATTTGGACAGATCATCGGTGTCTCTCCTTCATGAAAAGTTCGACCGGCGGATCTTTCATTTTCCCACATCTTTTTTGTCTTGATTCTTGAAATGATCCTTCTCCCGACCCTAATAATCTCCCCTGAGGTAAGTTTTTGACGGCCGGCTGGTGAAGATGGGTGGGAGGAAACCCCATTCTGATTCGAACAACGACAGGTGTGCACCGTGACAGTCTGTGCCGCCGTTTCTCCACAACTTCCCTGTCAACAGCAGTCGAACAACTCAAGGCTATCTCACGGGGCCATATAAGCCAGGCTCCATCGACAATTGACTCTCCCCATCAACTCCCCGCACCCTCATGTCCGCTACCGCCGTATTCTCGAATGAGTTTGTTACGGACCTAATCAGTGAGACTGTGACCGCCTGGTCTATCGCTGCGGTAGGACGCCCTGCCAATGCTGTCTTTCACACTAACAATGTTTTCAAAAAAGGCCGAAGTATTCTTCTATGGTAACTTCACCTCTCAGTACTATGCCCGGCTGAAATGCCACCTTTCCAGGGGCGTATCTCGTCATGTTCGGGTTTTATCTGCATGTCCTCCGCACACACGGGACGACACAGCATCGCTTCCTGACGCTTTCGACAATCTCACTCTTCGTTCTCGGCACTGCACATTTCGCGCTCGAGCTCGTAATCACTAGCTTTCATACCAGGCTCTTACTAGTAACCGAAGACTTCCCGGTCTCTACTGATCACGCTGATCATGCCAAAATATATGTCTCCCTAACTTATGCAACGACCACAGTTTATGTTGCAAGCAAGTGCGTGTCCGCGTTCAAGCGAGGCTGACCCGCGTTGACCGATGTTCACCCAAGCGTGATTGCAGATGGCATTTTCGTTCGTTTCTTGACGGCATCCAAATGAATTCGAGTCCCAATTGTTTTATAGATCTTTCGCTGCTACGCGATCTGGAATTTCCGGCGCACGATTATTATCTTGCCAACCATTCTGACATTGTGTGTCGCGGGTAAGTTTTTATTTTTGCTCGCTACGTTATTGTAATCTAACCGGCCAGGTTTCGGCTGTGCCAATCTTATTCTCGCTGTTCCCAACTCGCTGGAATTATCTATGTTATTTGTTACATCGGTTGCGATCTCCCTTTTCACGACTTTCGTGTTGATGGGGTTAACTAGTTTGCCCACGCTCTTCGCCGGTGCTTTCGTCCACACTTAACTCCTTGCTCAGTTGGTCGAATCTGGTGGTTAGCACGCGCAGCCCGGCATGCTATGGGACGAAAGGTAGCAGACAGGTACTACACTATATGTGCCATGATGTGCGTAGTCAACCTCGTACCTGTGCTCGCACTAACATTACCTAGTTTGGAGTCCGGAGCCCTGTATTTTATATCCGGGATCTGCTTCATTGTTGTGGGGTGTATTCACCCTTTATCCTCCAGTGCTGTGAGGGCATGAACCCGTCCTCGAACATGCATAGCACTAATCATTACTACGTAGATACTGTCGGGCCCTATTATCGGACAGGTCGTAGTGAGTGCCTCCACCACTTCTGTGTTAAGTTCTCCCTTATTATCCGGTCTAGGGGATCGCACCGACCATCATTGCGGTCCGAGTAGGACTCGGATGCAGCGTTGAGAATGTTGACAGTTTCATAGCGGCAGCACCGCGCGCTCGACGTCCGCCGCAGGTCGTTTACGCTACTTCCTCAATGGACGAGCAGATTTTACACATCTGGTCTGATAGCGTCAGTTCAGAGGCAGTGTGACAGTCTCAACATCCGTATTTCCACGGGAGGCCAGGCGCTGTGCCGTCCGATTACGCCCTTCAAGAATGCAATTACCGTACTGTCCTGTATATTTCTATAATCATGTCCCGCTTCTACGAGTTTGCAGTTTTATATATATATAAATCATGGAGTACGGCGCGCAACGAACTAAGTACGTACAGCACTGGAGTAATAAAATCCGCTAAGTCCCATCATCAGGGTGTTCAAGTAAATCACAGATGTGTGGAATATATATTTAATGGAGGTTATTTACAACCTGGCATCGCAGTGGAGGTGCCAATGTGGGGCACGACGATTGGTGAAATCTACCAGCCTATCGAACTGTATGAGTCCGGGCGTCAGAATTGTCTGGGAAAAGGATATTTGTTGATATATATATATATAACCCTGACCAGATTCAGTGCATCTCTTCCACAGTGGTATCCAAGAGCACTTGTATTCTCTGGTGGATATCGGGGAACAGCTCCTCGAGCTGAGTTCCATCCGTCTCCGGGATTTCGTGCGCAATGCGCTCAAGTTCGCCGCGGACATAGGAACTGCTCATCCGCATCGGGAGGTATATCATGCGGGGACGCCGCTTGGGGTGTGAAGGCCCATCAACTTCTGACTTGAACACGGCCCCGAAGTATGCGCCAGATGTGTCTATTTTGGACATCAGTGGAGTCCTCGGGATCAGGTACCGAGCAAATAGGGATTCAAGGAGGGCGGTGGGGGATCGGTGATCGAGAATCATAAGTCGGCCATGTTCGTAGGGAACGTCGGCCTGTAACCAGCCAGTTCCAGGTCCGTGACGGTCTGCTGGAATAGTATCTGTTTCCGCGCACGCAGATAGTCATCGTGTACAATGCACGAAATAATGATTTATCACGTTTGCTAAGGCGTTCGTCGTGAGCTAGGAGATATTTAGTCCTTCTGGGCAAAAAAATTCAAGAGGAGCCTTACCGAGAAGGAACGGATGTGTTATGCGGCAGGATTCAGGATGCCCACCCTCCCGCTAATCGGCGAATTGACAGTCTAGCGAACAATAATAGGCCGTTCGATATGAAGAGCAGCGTGACATCTGGGTTTTCTACTTTATCACGCCGCACTGATCATCGTTTAGGAGAGATAATATTTTCAAATAGTAAATGATGTACATCCAGATTATCGCCGATCCACAAAGCGACCGCTGAATCAAAAAAAAAGGTGCGGTTATCAGCACTCCCATCTTTGAGAGCTACATTGAGCCGACCATGAAATTACCAGTTCTTTCTATTACTTACTCTGGTGGGTGGTAGGAAATTAAATTCCGAGCTATTGCCGTGAACCGCGGTGGGCACCTCAGAAATAAAATCAAGCTGACTGTAAATGAAACCCCAGACCGCTGGATGGTTCGAAGCCGATGGGGAATGGGTTAAAGATGAGCTGCTGAAGCACTCCCTTGATATCTCATCTGGAGACTCTGATGCTGTAACATATTCAGACATCTTCGGAATTCCGAACGAGGACCTGCGTACTTGTGCAATGAATGCGTTCGGGGAGAAGGTATCCCTTCAATATGGTTCAGGCCCGAAATCATCGTCGGTCTTCTCAAGAAGGGCAAAGGTGGGGAAATTTCGAATAGTTATCAGGGAAACATGGTTTGGTTCTTCGCTGTGTACGCAACCGAGTATGGGAAGACGCTGCGTCTCGGCGTGCTATCAACGCGTTTCCGTCGACAGACCGTGCTACGCTGTCGCAAGGATGCGGAGAACGGGAGAACCGGTGTTGGCTCCAGGAATTACGTCAAGCACGGAGATGCTAGTTCCGAGGCGTTGCAATTGATCGGGGTATTAACTCGAGAGACCCGGTAACCCCGGCGCTCGGGGCCCCTGGTCACTGGTGGGTATAATCCAGACAATTGAGCCAAGATTAAGAATCTCACAATGTGACTTCGGCCACTCAGAGCAGGCACTCGCAACATAAAGAAGGGAAAATGTATCGGTTTTAGAATTCACTGTGTTTCAACCCCTCCTGAACTCAGCCTGAGTTGTGAGCCTTAAACACAGCTAAGCAGAGGGTTGTGGTTAGGGTGACTACACAGACCATGGTTACGTCTGTTTAGGTCTGGTTAAATGTGGTTAGCTCTGTGTAGGTCTGCAGAGGTATCCTTACCTCGGCATAGGTTGTATAACCAGAAATCAATACATGCCATAGCCACACCTACATTTACATCCTTCTGTTTCTAAATCATTTAAGATTATTTTTCAACTTGATCAATTCGTTAACAACTCGTTCCTCACTGACGCTTAGCGGCAGAAGGACGCGTATAATATTCCGAAAATAGCCTGCATTGCATCCCCATTGGATTAACATGCGCCGCGGAATGATTTCTGAGATCGGCAGCGCTTTGAAGGACCGGGCTGAGATATGTGTGGCTGGGGTTAGCTGAGGATAGGTGGCTTAAACTCACCGACCTTCAGCTAAGCAAAGCTGCGCTGACATCTGCACACACTGTTTAGGCGACCTAAGCTTACGCTAAGCAGATCGAAGCCAAGCTAACCAAAGCTGTGCTTAGTTCTGCTTAGTTGCCATCAACCAGGTTTGCTTGGCCGGCTAACCAGACCTAGCCATCGGCTAAGCAGAGCTAAGCCAAGCTGCACAAACTGAGGTTAGGACCAGTTGAAATGCAGTGGTTTGAACCATGGGGATCGGAGAGTCATCTTGGAAGGATTAGTATGGTCGGACTCGTTGGCAGGATCGGGATCGACGGAGTATAGCCGCAAGCTGATTCTTTGGGTGGACATCGATCCACATCTTTTCCACTTCGACAACCTCTATGACACGTGACCACCGAATTGAACGAGAGTTGTTCAACTCCACCAGGTTCGCCAGGCGTAGTGGGGCTCGAGAAATTTTGAGGAATCCAGGATATGCGTAGTTTTTCGAGAGCTGTGGCTAAGGATACAAAGAACAGTGAAGATTCTCCTTTTACTTTTTGCACTGTGTTGTGATGAAGCGTGCCGAGTTCCGCAGCTGGGACTCAGGTGAAAGGAAGGGGCCTCAACTAGTGACAATGCTGTCGCTTATTCACTGAATTTCAATGAAAAAAATCTGTCAAGGCAGGGGTCAGAATTTCCGAGGAAGAGGAAATTTCGCTGACCGGATTCAGTGCATCTCCTCCACGGGGGTGTCCAAGAACACCTATATTCTCTGGGAAATATCGGGGAAATTTTACATGAAGTGCAAAACGTGTGTCCATTTTCCCGGGCTGGTCGTTGAATAATGTCTAGGTATTGGGGCTATGGGACTTTTTTTTTTTACGCGAGACTTAGTCCAGTTAGGGCCAGTAAATCGAAATCTTGCACTTCACCATCCATTAGTAAATTGTGCGAGATTACCCTCCGAGTCTTCACCTTGATCCTTGTTGCACACAGAACTCTTCTACAACCCACTCCCCCCCCACCTAATCCACACACCCATACGGTACAAAATCCCATTAAATATGCACTTTTTCGACGCGGGTGGCCATAGTGTGGATGTACGTCTACAGTGTATAATATTGTTGTGCGTGCTATGCGTATAAGTTGCCAAAAATAAACAGCAGCGTAGGTATGTGTAGTATGTGACAAGGGAGTCCGAGGCATGCATGTAACGAGAATCGAGTCGAATCGAGAAAGAAGAAAGAAGAGTCACAGTCAAAGTAAAAGTCAAGGTCTGCAGAGTGTCGAAGAGTCGAAAAAGTAGGTGGTCAAAGAGCGCGGTGGAAGGCGAAGGCAAAGGGCGTGTATGTGTGTATTTATATGTGCACGGGCGCACAATCAGAAAGCGGAACCAGAAGACGAGACGAGAACAGAGGAAGGCAGGGCTCGCGGCGCGCCGGTACACACCCTCGTCGGCGCCGGTGAACTCACCGCGCTCCACGCATCCGGATACGTGCACCCCGTAACAGCCGTCATCGCCAACGCCGTACGTCGGCAGCAGCGTCACGGGCACGGCAGATCGTCACGGGCGGCCACGGGAACGGTGTGCTGTTCGACGCGGCGATCGTCCCCGCGCCTGCGCAACCTGTGGCAGAACTGAGGTTGAAAGTACTGGGATCTGACAACATCCGTAGTTTACAAATCGTGGTTTGATGCAAAGTGCGTGGTTCAAGACCGCGGTTCCAGACATTTTCATACTTTGTGCTCGCAAATTTTGGGGGGTTCACATTCACTTGGAATGGTCAAAATTGTTGGCATACATTGAATAATGGTTTGGCTGACCTCGGGACTGCAGAAATCTCCAGGTCGCTGATGAGTTGCCGAGCTGGGGATCACTTCGTGTTGATCCGGATATCGGGCCGGCCACCCTTTTCTGCATTAAGACGAGCCAAGTCCTTCTCAAATGGAATTCTGCTGCTCAAGACAGACTACAGGAATATAAATACCACTTCTTTGCCTCGCAATCAAAGTCTGACTCGTTACGTGGCATAATGCTGCGGTTTCCAATTGTAATTAAAGTCTCCTTCAGTATACAGTCAGAATGAAGTGATACTTCATTACTTGTTATCAAATTGAGTCTTTAATGTGTCACACACCAAAGCAGTGTTTTCAACTTGTGGATCGGCCGAGAACCGTGAGAAACCGGCTGATTTAGGCGACTCGGCTAACCTCGGCAAACCACGACCACGAACCGCGAAACGCAACCAAGTATGTATGTTGCAGATCCGCTGCGCTGCATTACACATTCGCCTCAGTCAGACCGCATAATATTCACTGAAAAAAGCATTTATAGGAATGAGATGAATAGTCTGATCCAAAAAGCCATGGCAGTTTCGTACTCGCGTGTGTCAACAGTACCTGCTGACAGGTATCGCAGAAAATTAAAGACGGCGATGAATTTGCGGACAAGAGTTGAATACCAATTTTTAGAGCCAGAACTACAGTACGCCAATTACGTGGTGGGGAAATCAACAGTCAGTGGACGTGTTAGGAGTTGCGAGAAGTTTTTCAAATAACACACTTCCGTATAAGCTGTAGACCGTCCGTGAATAAGCATCTGAATAGCCGCAATGAATTAGGTCACTCACACTGCGGAGAGCACCACCGCAAGCAGCAGAACCCCGTAAAAGGTGTAATTCTGACATGTTTACTGGAACCGTGATGGGCTGCCACGTGTCATCAGTGGCGGTGTAAGTCTTCTTCTCCTCGTCCAATCTTTTTTTACATGAATTCACCGAACCGGACGTTTGAAGAGAATCGTAAATGCCCGTGCTGCAATGGTCCAGCCACTCTTGGGATCTCCACCGGCCTTGCGCGAGCCAACCCAAATGCCACTGGACGTGCGCGCAAGTTCCTGCGGACTCCAATTTTTACTTTCCTCAGCCCGCCATAGAATTACCCGCCGAAGAAGGCGCCGCCAAACTCGCTGCCCATCTCGGCCTGACTTCCACCGGATTTGAACTCAACACGCGCGCGGATGCCACCGAGAAGGTGTGTCCACTGGCGTATGCGCCCAAAGAGAACTCATCCCGCCCGCCCAGTTGCGTGACCTATGGAACGAGGTGATGCCGAGCGAGTTCGAAGACCCCACCCATCCCATAGTCGTAATTATATGCTCTCGTTCGCTGCCCCATCCGACGGCCGTTAACTTGGTATTGCACCCAGTGCCTCTTCTGCGCCAAATACCTCCCATCTCTAGTATCCGCATACAAAGCCGTACCCAGCGCAGACGGCCCGTACCACGCCATGCTTGTCGGCGTAGCGCAGAGCCTCTACTTCGCCAAGTTCATGCGCAGCCCTGCCGGTGCGGATCTGTACCCGTTCTACGTCGAGCAGGTGCTGAAGCCGCGGTGCTGGGTGCGCCCCTTCCGCCTCGATTTAACACTACTTATAACAACAACATCATCCACCTGCAGGACTGCGCTGACCCCGCTGAAACGAGTGCGTACGTCGTGGGGCTTCTGATTCTCACTACCTGTGCGTCCTTTCGTCCGTCTGCCCGCTCGGGTCCCTTTATCTCGCCGCTGACCTTATCTTACACTGACCGACCCCTAGACGCCTACGAGTACAAATCCCACATGCACCCCCTCTCCGAAGCCGCCTCTGCGCAGCTGAAGGATTGGCTCCGCGCGACTGCGCTTCGCTCACTCGAGGTTATCCGGCCGCGAACGGGGGTCACGCCGGCGTCGGAGGCGGAGGAACAGGCCTATAAATATACTTATGCTATCAACGAGGTACGGTTGCTTCCGTTTGCGCTTGGTTCAGTGCATCAGTTTACATATTTCGCAGAGACTCGTCCACAACGCGTTCACGTATGTCGTGTCATTTCATCTCATCTCATGCCTTTGCCTTGGCCCGCGCGGGCGCCTGCGTCCCACGTAGGTGCTGCGTTCACGCGATTTCTGGCCTTAGAGCAGCCCATGTACAACTTGTGGCCTCACTGCAGTGACACTAACAACCCCCTTCCCAGCATTCTCAACATTCTTGCCGGCCGGCTCAAGTCCGAGGCGCTGCAGCTCTCGCTCACGCGCCGGGAGACGTTCGACCGGTACGCCTCACGCCACGAGAAGGATGCCTCCGCGGGGAATGAGGGGGATGTCAATGCAGGCGTGGGGGTGAGGAGGTTGGAGTGCGCAAGATGCCAGACGGTGGCGTATTGTTGTCGGGGTGCGTATCTTGTCCTTCCACTATTGGGCATACATGGATTGACACTGATGAACTTCACGCCTCTCCATCTATCCCTGACGAAATCCCCCTTCCCTCGTATGTAGCACACCAAAAAGAAGACTGGGGCAGTAAGTCTATTCCGTGTTCGCGTCGGATGGCGCTTTTTTGGGTATAGCTGACGATTTGAGTTTGCAGCGCACAAGAAGAGGTGTTTCGCAACGGGTTATTGAGGGCGGGCAAAGGGGGAAGAGGAAGGCAAAAGAAGAAATAGGCCACAGATGAGGAGGAGCAAAGGAGGTGTTGGACTTTCGCAGGGGAGCGAACAAACTCCCCACCGTTAGTGGCGAGAAGTCGCGTCCTCATCATCAATACTTCTTGTTTTCAATCTTCTGGTCTTCGCCCAGAAGATCTCTTCGTCTTGATTTGTCTGGTCAAGGTTTGAGGGAATGCAGAGATTATGAGACTTCACTCACCCCGACGCTGCATGTTTGTGACCGGAGACGCCAGCTCCGACGAGTTCAACGGGGTTAATAAATGGCCCGGCATCCCCGGTGCTCTGGAATTTATGCATTTGTCCATTGGCCGACCTCGGTCGTCAAAGTAGCTATCAGCCATGTTCGTGTTCAATGGGACAATGATATTCGTAGAGAAAGTCTTTCAGCCTATGGGCAGCAATACTCTACATATTTAATATCCAGAACTTATGTGCTAAATCGCTATTAAGAAGAAAAGCCCGGGTAACAGCTGTATCGCTCATCCTGAGAGCCCTGCCATCCAACTATAATGGTACATGAGAAATGCAATCAATAACAACGTCAGTGGAGCGTACCGCAGTGCCAGCAATCCAGCAGGCCATTAGGATCACTGGAGAGGAAAAGCCAATCAGTCCTGATTCTCGAACCAAACATTTGAAGCCCGCTCACTATTTATGCTTGAGAGCCAACAAGCGGGGGTAGTTATCACCCCAGAACGCGGTCTCGAAGTCTGGTTCGTAGATGAAGACCTCGTTCTACGGCTCAACATTAGCATTGTCCTGAGGCTGGGAGGAACATGAAAGGTGGTACCATGTAAGCCCCAGAGTCTGGCGCGACATCTCTCAGAGGCTGGGTGAGGCTATCCACCAAGCTGAAGACCTCCTGCTTCTCCGCTTCAGTGGCATTCCACGAGACCTCCGCCGCAAAGACAACCTATGCGGAAGCGATAAGTTTTCTTTCTCCTTGGGAAAAGAAAAGATCATGTACCTGCCACAAAGCCTCTCTCCAAGCCGGAAGTACGCTAGTAGCGCCTTCCGTATGATTGTATAGAAGGGGAGTGACGGCGTTGATTTGCGGATCTACAGTTGCAAAAGGGAGCATGGCGGCAAATGCATCGAGAAGCTGCGCCTTGGCGGTTTCGTTGGAGAAGATACTTGTGGGTATGAGTCGGGTCCCCAGAACAGGGTGTACTCCGACGACCTGGCAGGATATGAAGATCAGCAAACGCAGGACGCGTACATCACGGCTTGGAGACTGACCGCTTCAGCTGTAGGGACATATTTCTCGAAGAAGGCAAAGAACGACGGCAGTTCCTCGATCACGACGCTGCCATTGAGCGCGAGTGTATAATCAGACGCGTTCTTCATTGACTCCAGGGCTTCCTCGTGTGTGAGGAGCGGATTGACGCTGATGAAGCTGTTTCCGTAGATGTGTCCGCCCCAACCAGCCTCACTCCATTCTACGCCATTGTCAATAACTAGTTTGAGGAAGTTCCGTGCCGTTTCCTCGGTGCGATTGAACGATACCGAAGCCCTGGTGCATATGAGCATTGCATTGACTTGAGACTCTTGCTTGAATGAACTTACACCTGAAGCGTCAACTGTGGAGTGGCAAGTATCGTCGACTCGAGGACCACACCGAAGGTCCCACCTCCTCCACCTCGCAAGGCCCAGAAAAGGTCCGCATTCTGGTATTTATTGGCCGTTCTGTAGACGCCATCTGGGGTCACGATCTTGAATTGTAGCTGGTAGGAAACCGTTCGTAAGCAAAAGAGCCTTAAGAAACAAGTATATCTTACTACACGGTCAACACCGAGCCCAAGGGTAGGTGTCAGGACACTATATCCTGCGCCCTTAAAATGAGTCAGTGCCGATAGTGATGGAAAATAAGAGGAGGATAATACCATGAGCCAGCCGCCACTTGCACCAACCGTGGGATGGTACCCTCCCACAACGGTGCTGTTATGTTCATCGGCAAATTTGTACACGTCGTACCATTGAGCACCGGCCTTCAGAGATAGAAATCAGTCCAAGGATACGTTGAGAGATGGAAGAAACATACCCCGAGAGTAATTGCAGTATAATTGACATCAGCCTGCCCGCCTTCTGGAACGAACGTCGCATTATATGAGATCTATCGGAATGTTTAGTGCTCAGCTCGAAGATACCTAGACTAGAGTGCGTACGAACATTATTCAGATTATGTGTCTGAACAGATTCATAAGTCTCAGAACAAATTGGAAGAGAAGCAACCGTACCCAGAGGGCCAAAGAATTCTTCAAAACAGAGCGCCCGATGAAGTCATGACCAGTGTTCTTGATTGAAAGCAGAGTCCCAGTAGAATTGGCGAATGCGAACGCATACTGGACGTCTTCAGTACTTTCAACCGCGAGCTTACAGGACGAATGAGGAAAATGTTCGATAGTGAGCTGGAAGCCACTTACATATGCTGAAGAAAGGCTCCCTATCTCGCACTTTTGAGTTGTCCAAGGCGTGGGGTCTGTAGGATCCTTGTAGTTGAGAACGCAACCTTGGTCGGTAGCAAAACACGTTTCCCAGACAGGCTTAAGACACTAGTAAGCATAGCCAAACGACAAGGGAGAACGAACAGGCTACTCACATACATCGTCGCCCCGTAGACGTCCCCACGGAATGTCGAGTTGACATAGTTCTCCTGAACGTACTTGCACGCGTCCGAGGTGCTATCCTCATAGCATGGTTCTGAAATGGGATGTGTTTCGCAGAGACGACCACCCAAAGTCGCGTTTAGAGAAGCAAACTTGGAGGTGAGGGCTGCGTCCACATGCTTTAGGGGGATGAGCGTCAGAAGAAGGGCAGATATCATGGTTAGTTGGACTTTGGACAACTCGAGAGTGGTACACCATATAAGTACTAGTCCTGGTGCGGCTGGCACGGATTCACCTCGGTTGCAGAGAGGAGCCGAATAGAGCGGAATCGCATTGCCTTTGCTGTGCTTCAGTCAAAAGTAACAGAAGCTAAAAATAGCCTTGGGCCGTGAGCTTGCCGGCGGCCCAAGCTGCCCATCGGAACACCAAATAGCCCGACATGGACGAAATTGATCGCCTCCACTTGGGCCGACTCGGCAGATAGGGATTTACACGTTTTTATAAGTACGACGAGCCCCACATCTGTTCCACCCAACAACTCACCACCGTCTATCCCCTTCTCCGAGTCCGACCTCTTCATTCATGACTTCTATTGATTACGCCGCCGCGTTCGGAATCCACTCAGTCCCTGCAGCCGCGATATTTACAGCCATATATGTGCCACTGGGGTTGTGGTTTATCAGGCAGTCGATTAAAAACACGACATATGTCTACATTATTCTGACCCTGTTTTGCGCAAGTAAGTTCTCCCTTTTCTAACTCGTTTGGTTCCAAAGCTTATATTGCCTTTCCCAGTGCGCGTAACAGCATTCCTATTACGAGCCATTATGGCGCACTCCTCCGCCCAAGGGTCAAGTCTGGACCTGTTCATCGCCGATCAAGTTCTTTTTGGGGTTGGTTTCTTTGCGCTTTTGTACTCCGCGTACACTCTGGTTCTTGACCGGTGCGTCTGGCTTTTCCCCACTTTTATATCTTGCTAAATCTCGAATCAGAGATGTGCTGGCTGGAGGCGAGCGCGGGAGCCTTTTCTCGCCCAACCTTTTGCGCAATCCCCATGTGTTCCGATCGATCCTCACGGTCGGCGTCGCACTGGGAATTGTCGGCACCGTCGACAGCACAAGCTCTAACCCCAGCAATGTCTCCACCGGAAAGACCCTCCGCAAAGCCAGCACAATCCTCTTCCTCGTCCTTACCATCGTCCAAGTGCTGCAGACGGCCTGGTTCTTCCGAGCGAAAGGCTATTGTGCGTATTTCCGTTGTTCTGATTCAAGCACATCCTCACCTGTCCTCCGCAGCGAAGGGCAGTGTGCGCCCCTTCGGTGACCGCCACGGCCGATACCTCCTCTGAACCATCTCCCTCCTGATGCTCGTGCGCGAGGTGTTCCTAGCCGTAACGCTGAACGACGCGAGCAAGCAGAACAACGAGCACCTGTGGTACCCGCTCGTCGCGCTCCCCGAGTTCCTCGCCGTGCTCTGCTACAGCGTCTCCGGGCTTGTACCGACAAGGGCGGAGCTGAAAGCAGCAGACGGGGTGGAGATGAAGTCAATAACTAGTGTATGACATGGGCGAATCGCGATTAGAATGTATAAAATTAGCTATTAATCGTCTCTGCTGTACGAGTCGTACGACGGAGTAACTCTACATTATTTGTGGTACCATACTACAACGAGATCGGGTCTGCCCTCGAAATGGCATAGACTTACAAGTCCACAGAATCACTAATTCTCTCGCAGGTCCGAGAAGAGTGGTGAGAATAAACCACGTCAGTCTTAGCACCATTCAAAGCCTTTAGTTGAACATACGATGAGGTGATCCGGAGAGTTTCACGTTTAAATATTCGAGACCCAGTCTATGAGGGGGAAATATCAATTGCATACGTCGTCAAAATAGTGTAACGGTTACGCCTCCATTTTTTTGGATGCAGAGAAATACGACTGCGCTGAAACGGTTCGGGACCTGCATGCACAGAATTCGACTTTTTTTTGCACCTTTTTTTCTGTCGGTTCAGATGTTGGCAGGAATAATTTGCGTGCGTGAAGGGGTAGTAGCTCTTCCACCCACTTTCCCACAGTTGCTTGGCTTTCGTTGCTGAAAATGACGATCACGCGAGGACTGAACCTGAAGCGCTGAATTGAGACTGCCAAGCTTCAACGAAGTTGTAGGGCACGAGAAACAGGAGTTGAACGGAAAGAGAGTGATACCAGTAGTACACAATCGGGTAATACTGGCAGTGCAGTTTTGTAATAACCCTGCAGAATAAACTGAGCATATAGTGTAAGAAGGAGTCGCGTTGTTGATGGTTGTTGTGGCGCGAGATCTTCCGCGTTCGAGTCACGAGGGAACTGAGACACAGCTTTTCCTCGGAACCGTGACAGCCAGTAATGTTCTCCACGTTCAAGAGCTCTGTGCAGTGTGACCACATTGCGAGTTTCCTACATGAATCCCGCACGGACCTTAAGACCTGCGCTCTCATTTGCCCCACCTCGACCTCCTCTGCTCAACGCCATCTTTTCCACGATATCATGATTATCATCTCAATGATCAATCGCGACACCTCCACGTCGACGCCTTTTCGTTTCGCCCGCGTTTCAATGAGGGGGATGCATGCAGGCTATTCTGCTCCGTATTACAGGCAACTCCTCACCTCGTACCTTTTGTGCGTCGCCTCCGAGCAAGTCTGGAAGAAGACGTGATGGAACAGCTGCGCAAAGTCAAATTCCCGAACCTACAGGAGATCGTGTTCCACAGTAAAGGTGGTGGTCAGCCAACAGAAGCCGCTTTGCTGTGTGCGGCGGACATCATTGGCGTGCCGTCCATTGGTCGGCTCGGGCTGATCTTTCTGATCTTCCGCGACGTGGTGCACGATGTGCAACGTCTTTTCGAGCATTTTGCCCCTCGGATCCAGTCTTTATTCATCCATCAATGCGAGGAGGAGTTCTCCCCCGGGGAGCCAGCGCTCACCACACTCTCTGCACGTCCAAAAATAAAGCAACTGCGGCTTTCAGGAACCATGAGCCACGCATGGCTCGTGAATCATCCATGTCCCTTCGATTTTTCCGAGCTTTGCAACATCGACTGTTCCCACGCTTGGAAGATGGAAGCCATCGAGCTGCTCCTCGACCGTTCGCGCTTGACTATTAGTACGCTCAAACTCGATGTGCATAGGTAGATTTCTGCCCCGGGGTGTTAGCAATACTCATAGAAAACACTATCCAGGGCACACATCGCAAGAATCCGCTGGAGCCGGCCTTTCCGGTCTGAAAGGACTCGGGCGCTTCCCGACGCTGATGCACCTCACAGTCCTCAGCCTCAAACATGACCTCCATGACGTCGACATACTACTCGCGTCCCTCCCGCCGTTCAACCGCCTCGCGGTCCTCAGACTCGAGATGACTTTAATCCTGACGTATCATGTGAATCATGTAGCGCTATTGAGCCTGGGCTCCACTTTAGCAGGCATGTTCCTGCCCGCGCTTCGGCGCATCGAAGCTAGTGTTGGCAAAGTTCGGTTCGGTTCAGGTTCAGGGCACTTCTCCCCGAACGCCGAACCTGAACTGCACTTGCGGTTCATGAGTTTGCTGAACCGCGAACCTGAACGCCGGTTCAGGTTCAGTTCGGCGTTCGAACGCGTTCGAACGCGAATAAGTTTCCCAGGTCTAAAAGTACCTCTTTGGAGTCAGAAAAACTTGGGAATGGCAAGATGTATTCGTATCTCCATACCAGGACCAAGCATATAGTCTCTTGAAAGTCACAGGGCATTTCGTTGAGAAAATTTGTACTGAACATTGGTTAAATAGGTCACGTGAAGACGATCTCCTCGCATCGGACTAGTTGAAAAAAATTACGAAGCACCCTGAAATTACTTGAAAGAGATGTAATAACAGAAGGAAGGTATAAGAGATAATTACCCTCTCGAAACTGGGGAAAGAGTCCCTCCAATGGATCAAAACAGTGCCATGGCGGTTCGGGGTTCGAACGCGTTCAGGAAAATTGCCTCCAGCCCGAACGCCGAACCTGAATTTCGGTTCAGGTTCAGCAATTTGCTGAACCTTGAACCTGAACCTCGCGTTCAGTTCGGTTCGGTTCAGGTTCGAACCTATTTCCGAACCGAACTTTGCCAACACTAATCGAAGCACAGGTTCTTGTGCTTATTCCGGAGGAGGATCGCGCGGATATGGAGTCCCATGTGCGGACTGCGTTTGCGGCATTCAATAGCAGGTGTCAACTCGAGGTGGAGGTGCGTTAAGATGCCCCGGCACCTGTGCGAACTTACAGTAGCAGGGAAGTACTGATTCCCACTCAGATCGAACTTGAAGAACTTTGATGAAAGTAAACCACATCATTCGTTCAAAATCTCTGAACACATTGCAAACACGACACGAACTTGCAGGATTTTGCGAGAGACAATAGTGATAATGCAAATGAAGTATAATGATACAGTGCGCGAGATCTAGGTATGTTTATGCACAGGTTGGTGATCTTGAGGGGTGGCCAGTGGGTAGGACTCGCCGAAGTCACATCCTTCTAGACACGAGCAATGCAAAGTGGAGGGGCTGGAGGCAGACAGGGCAGCGCGATGAAGGGAGAGAGGGTGGGACAGCAGGAAGGACGAGAGTGGGGAACATGATGGTGTGAAAATTTTAGAGAAAAAAGATGGGATGATTTCTGTGTTGTATGCTGTTTCGAATCAGCAGAGTTTAAATGACTTGGATGTGTCCGCGGCTCCTCTCGCTGTCCAGCCGACATTGATCATCGTTCCCTCGTTCTCTGTCTCGAAGTATGCAAATTGTCCTCTTTAAGCAACCAGTAACACGGATGAATCGAGTAGACTCTTGCTACGTACACCTCTCGCTTAATTTCAAGTGCGGAAAATTCTCCTACTCCACCCCTTCGAGCCATCTGCTTGTAACAGCGTCGTGGTTAAAAAGTGCCTATTACCTCTGATTGGCAGGCCTCGGACGCGACTTGTGAAATCCGTAATCTTGGATCAATTGGTTAAATGACTTTGGATACTCGCTGCAGGAGCTACTCATCAATCACCTTGGCCGGCCGATCCACAAAGCGCCCGTTGAATCAAAAAAAAAGGTGCAGTTCTCAGGGCTGCCATCTCTGAGAACTACATTGAGACAACCATGAAATTACCAGTTGTTTCTATTACTTACTTTGGTAAGTGGTAGGAAATTTAATTCCGAGCTATTGTCTTTATACTAGATTACATCGCTCCTCTGCGCAACTAAATAAAAGTATGAGTTTCAAAGGCTTATTTAACATCCTGACGCTATAAAGCCGTCAAAAACCCAAACCGTGTGATTAAAAACAGTTGCGTACATCGAAATCATGCACTGTGTTGGTTTCGATGTGAACCGTGATGGTAGCGTCGCGGGACTGGTGCAGCTGGGGTGCTAGTATCTTTTGCGGGAGAGCAAATTTAATTGGAGAACGCAAGTCAATTGGAAAACTCACTCCGGGGTGGCCGGGTATTTCCAGTTCCAAAGAATATTGCTCCCCGGAAACACCATTGCCACCGCCGAGCTTGATATACTCCCGCGAGTTGAGCGTCACCAGCAGGGAGTTCGTATATAATCTCCCCACTTCATATAGAAGGAAAAGGAAGGAAGGAATAATGAAAGGTCATTCGGACGGCTGGCCCACAAGCACTTACGGAGGATGTAGAAGAATAAGCTGTGTTTAGGGGTCAAACTTCACTGTGTGGCAGACCGAGGGAGGGACGCACTAGAGAAGCGTGTTCGGGAACGCTGCCGTCTACCGAGAATCAGCTTCAAGGTTCGACACATGTCATAACTTGAGGTCTTACAAAAACAGCCGTGAGCAAGGCGAATACGGTAGTGGGCAGCCCTAGGGATAGCTATTTAATTCCATCCAGTTCAAGGTTAACGATGCATTGATTTACCGGTCGTAAATGCGAACACAATCTGGGCGACGACGACATCAGTATGCGGAAATATGCAAATTCATAGCACCTACCAATCTGTTGAGGATGTCTGTTGACTTGTGGAACCCGGTCTTCTCGGAGTACAACAGAGAGATCAGAATGACCGATATCATCACATCGACGGCTGCGGAAACGGTGTTCGTTACGATCACTAAAATCTGGAAAAGCATGTAGTGTCAGCGTGAGGAAAGTGCAATTAAAAATTGACTATATGTACTTCCACCATGTGATTGGTTGCCAGCAAAGAATCGCTAGAAAACCAATGAGTATTGGCTCCATACAGCTATTCCTCGCTTACAATTTGGTGACGGTGACTATGTTGATATTTGGCCATGGGTTGAGCGAAGATGGTAATACAGATGAATCTCACAGATTAACACCACTGCGAATGTCAGAGAACACAACACCCTCACATATGTGTAGAACGCACCAAATCCTACCCAGCTAATCAGAGACTGTTGTCGGAAGGTAAATCCAGGACACTTGATGCCAAAAACAATAAGCATACCACAACACCTGGTAATACCACCCTCTTTCCAATGGCTGGCCTGCTTGGATACGTGTTCCCGACAAACTTGTAGATTCGCCAACAAAAGAATCTGTCGATTGTGAGGCATGCACGTTTCGAAACACCACACGGTCATGCAACTGACTGTTGTACCAGGGTCCCGACGGCACCACCAAAATACAATTGAATCAGTGTAGTCCTGTTATGATTAGAATATATGAGACCATCTACTGTGTTAAATGAGCGCTTACTTGACGGTGGAAGCCAAGATCGATGGATTTGCGATGGAGGACACTGTTTGGTGTCATTGAACCAGGTTAGTGCTGTGAATGGCAGATACTGGCACACCTAAAGTTCTGTATACTATAAGGGGAATGAGCTTAGTCTGGTCCAAAAAATCATGATCACGGCAGTTTCGTACTCGCGTGTGTTAGCAGCACCTGCTGACAGGTGTCGCAGAGTAAGACAGCGATGACCTTGTGGGCATGAGTTGAACACAAATTCTCTGCAGGAGAGAAAAACATACGACAGATTTGACCAGGATTGGATCTGTCGAGTGGTATTTCCGGATGTAGAGCCAGAACTGCAGGACACCAACTACGTGGTGGGGAATCAGTGGACGTATTCGGAGCGGGTTGTTCAAATAACTCACTTCCGTATAAGCTACAGACCGTCACCGACAAGTAGACCGTGAATAAATAGCCGAATAGCCGCCATGAACCAGGTGACTCACACTGCGGAGAGCACCACTGCAAGCAGCAGAACCCCGTAAAAGTTGTCGTTTGTACTTGCCAGAGTCATGGTCACAAAAACTGGGAGGGGTCGATGACAACTTGCGAATTGCATTCTGGGGTGTATTTCTACTCCGCCTGTCAAGAGGGGGCTATTTCGATAACAAGGTGGTGCTAAGAATCTATTTGGAAAATTGTATTGTTGTGTCACGGTATTTCTCGTTCTCCGGTCAAGATTCGATGTCAAAGATGACAAGATTGCCGTGATCGGCGGTGGGCGCCTCAGAAATAAAATCAAGCTGACTGTAGATGAAACCCTCTAGCGATTGCTCCGCAGAATGGTTCGAAGCCGATGGGGAATGGGTTAAAGATCAGTTGCTGAAGCACTCCCTAGATATCTCACCTGGAGACTCTGCTGCTGCAACATATTCAGACATCTCCGGAATTCCGAACGAGGACCTGCGTACTTGTGCAATGAATGCGTTCGCCGAGGGAGTAACTCTTCAATATGGCTCAGGCCCGAAATTATCGTCGGTCTTCTCAAGAAAGGCAAACGTGGGGAAATTTCGAATAGTTATCAGGGAAAGATAGTTTAATTCTTCGTTGTGTACGCAACCGAGCACGGGAAGACGGTGCGTATCGTTCGCCATTGATGCTACGAACGTGTTTCCGTCGACAGACGCTACACTGTCGCGAGGATGGGGAGAATGGGGAACCGGTGTTGGCTGGCTCCAGGAATTACGTCAAGCACGGGACGCCAGTTCCGAGGCGTTGCAATTGATCGGGCTATTAATTTGAGAGACCCGGCATCCCCGGCGCTCGGGCTCCTGGCCGCTGGTGGGTACAATCCGGCAATTGAGTCTAGATGAGAAATTTTGCATGTGGTCAGAGCAGACACTGGCAACATAAAGTAGGGATCTGAGACTGGGTGAGATCAAACAAGGTGGATTCAGGCTGTTCTTACCTAGCTGTAGCTATCTTGACAGGTCCCAAACCTTAAATTCCATTTGGTCGTCCACCGCGCCAAGTTTAAAATAACCCATACCGTATAAACGTAACCGTATACGGTATTATACGGTTACGGTGGGGATCCCTAACATAAAGAAGACCCGGAAATGTATCCGTTTCTTGGAATTTGAACCACGGGGATCGGGGAGTCATTTTAGAAGGATCAGTATGGTCGGACTCATTGGCGAGATCGGTATCAAGGGAGTACAGCGCACACCGATTTCTTGGGTGGACATCAACCACAATTTTTTTTTCCACTTCAACAACCCCTGTGACACGTGACCGCCGAATTGAACGCGAGTTGTTCAGCTTCACAAGATTCGACAGGCTTAGTCGGGTTCGGGAAATTTTGAGGAACCCAGCATACACGTAGTTAGCCGGGAGTTGCGGCTAAAGAAGATCATCATTTTACTTTTGGCGCTGTGTTTCGATGAAGCGTGCCGAGTTCCGCAGCTGGGACTCAGGTGAAAGGAAGGGGCCTCAATTAGTGAGTAACAACGCTGTAGTTTATTCATCTGAATGTCAATGAAAAAACATGTGAATGCGGGCGTCAGAATTTCCGAGGAAGAGGAAATTTCGCTGACCGGACTCAGTGCCGGGGGTGTTCAGGCACCTGTATTATTCTCTGTTAGATATCGGGGAAATTTTGCATCAAGACGTGTGTCCATTTTCCCGGGTTGGTCGTTGAATAATGTCTCGGTATTGAGACTCTATGAGACCATTTTTTTTACGGGAGATTTAGACCAGTAAATCGAAATCTTGCACTTCACCATCCGTTAGTAAATTTTGCGAGACTATCCTGCAAGCCCTTACCTCCTTGCACACACAACTCGTGTTCTGCCACACCCAAGTCCCAGCCATCTCTCCCCCCACCCAGCCGTACAAAACCCCATTAAATATGCACTTTTCGACGCGGGTGTGTGGATGTACAGTGTACAGTGTTGTTGTGCGTGCGGTATGCGTATAAGTTACCAAAAATAAACAGCAGCGTAGGTATGTATAGTAATAGTATGTGACGAGGCAGTCCAAATTGGATCGAGGCAGCATGCAGAGTCGAAGCGAAAAAAAGAAAAAAAGAGTCACAGTCAAAGTCAAAGTCAAGGTATGCAGAGTGTCGAAGAGGCCAAAGTATGTAGTCCGGCAAGGAGCGTGGTGGAAGGCGAAGACGAAGGGCGTGTATGTATGTGCACGAGGCGCACAACCAGAACGAGAAGACGAGAGGAGACCGGAGGAAGGCAGGGCTCACGGCGCGCCGGTACACACCCCCGTCGGCACCGGCGAGCTCACCGCGCTCCACGCATCGGGATACGAGCACCCCGCAACAACCGTCATCGCCAACGCCGTATCCCCCGCATCGAACCACCCATTCCCCACGCTCACCGTCGGCGTCGGCCCCGCGCGCCCACTCCCACTCCCTGCCGTCGGCGTCGGCGTGATATACGTCAGCGTCGCGACGCTCCCCGTGGGCGTGTACGTCGGCAGCAGCGTCACGGGCGCGGCGACGTGCGAGATCGTCACGGGCGGCCACGGGAACTGCGTGCTGACCGACGGGTCGATCGTCCCTGCGCCCGCGCCGCCTGTCTGCCACGCGCTGAACGTCCCGTCAAAGTCGGGCCCGCTGACGCCCAGCGCGGCGCACTTGCCCACCGCCTGCCGCGGGTCGGAAGGTATCCACCCGCCCTCGAGCCCGAGCTGGTACGACCACAATGGCGAGCGCACCACGCCGTCGGTCGCGTTGCCGATCTGCGTCGTCGTGTCAGTATACGTGGATTCGATTGAAGGGGAGGCAGGGCGGAGGGGAACGCACCTTCCACGTCCAGAAGAACCAGTCCTGCGTCGCGTCCATGCTGGCGAGGGAAAACTCCAATAAGCCCGCCTTGACGCTGGCGTTCCACGTCGACGAGTCCTCCCAGATCGAGCAGTCCCCGCCGTACGACTGCGTCCCGTTCACACCCGTCAGGTACAGCCCGCAGTCATTATACCCATTGCTAAACTCGCCCGCCACCGTAACTCCAAACGCCGACCGACTGAAAAAAAAGCTGAGTCAGCATTATCGTCCCAAAAAGGAAGCCGCCTCTGGGCAAAGAGAACGCGTTAAAAGCAAGAGGCACGCACCTAGTATTAATCGACGGCCCCCACGCACTACACGCCTGCTTCGGCCATATGCCCCCCGCGCTCGCGGGGTCCTCGCTCGTCGCGATCGGCGCGTTGTTCGGCTGCCCGTCAAACGCAAAGTACGGGTGCGTGTCGAGGATGATGCGGTCCGACCCCGGGAGGAAGCCCGCCCACGTCGCGACGCCGTCGAACCCGTCGTGGATGCTGATGAACGGCCCGTTGCCTGCGCCGAGGCCTGTGATCCCGCGGATCATGTTGTGCGCCTCGAGGTAGCTGTGCGCGAGTTAGCGTTGTGGGTTTGGAGAGGAAGGGAGGGGACGCACAAGGAGGTGAGCTGGTCCTTGCCGATGGTGCTCATGAGCGCTGCGGGCGGCGTCAGTTTTCACGTATATGGGGCAGAATGGAGGCGGTGGAGGGTGCAGAAGGGCACGATGGAGCGCGGAAAGGAAAGACAGTAACGAAAGAACACGCACCCTCATTAACGATCCCAAACATGGGCACGACGTCGCGGTACTCGGGCTGGGTGATAAACTCGACGATGATGCGGATGTAGTCGAGCATGCGCTGCGCGTTCGCGACACCCATGACGCCGTTGAGGAAGTTGACCTGCCCGAGCTTGCCCGAGTGGTTGTAGCCTGTGGGGGGCGTCAGTGAGTGGAGGGAGGGAAGGACGAGAAGTAAGGGGGGGAAGGGGAGGGGTGAGGAGGGAAAAGGCGAATCCGACACACAGGTGCGCTAACGCGCCCAGTTCCGCGAAGGCAGCACGAACGAGCCTCTCGTTCCCTCTGCAGCGCGAACGTAAGTCTGCCTTTGCGTACTCTCCACGTCTGCGCTTGCGCCCACACATGCGCCTGAGCCTGGCCGCCGTCGGCGTCTCCGCCTGCATCCGCGCCTGCTTCTGCGACGAATGAGAGTGTGCATCTTCACATCCGCTGGGCCTAAGCCTGCCTCCACGCCTGCCGCTCCGTCAACGGCTCCATCTGCCTCGCTTCAAGCGCCTCTTGCGCACAGGGGAAGGTATGGCCTGTCCGCATGTGCGCTAATACACCAAGTTCCGCGGACGCAGCGCGAACGAGAGTCTACGCCTGCGTTTGTACCCGCCTGCCTCGCTTCAAGCGTCCGCGCTCCCGCCTTCTGTGCAAACGAGCCTCCGCCTCGCGAGCGCGCGTCCACGTCCACGTCCACGTCCACGTCCACGTCCACGTCCACGTCCACGTCCCCGTCTGCGCCTCCGTCTCCACGCTACCCGCGCCTCCGTCTGCGCCCCCTTCCATCTCTGCTCTGCGCCCATCTCCCCCCCTCTCTCTCAAAACCCATCTCTCAAAGAAGGAAAACGCACCATTCTGCGACCCCGGCGCGGTGTGCAGGTCCAAGTTCACCCGCAGGCCGTACTTGCGCGCCCAGCCCAGCAGGCGGACGATGTATCTGCGGGTTTGGGGTCAGCTATCGTTTCACGGTTTTCGAGAAAAAAAGGTGGTTTTTTGGAAGGAAGGGACGGGAGGAAGGAAACAAGAAAGACTCACTTCCAACAAACCCCCTCGAGGAACGGCTCGCCGACCTCGCCCGTGCCGTCCGTGCCCACGTCGGACCAGGTGCTGTGGAGGTGTCAGTATTGCTTTATTTGATTTTCATTGAAAAATAGAGGAGAGGAGAAGAAGGTAAAGGAAGGAAGTCGATGCATCGAGCCACAGATGCCCGAAGAACGTCGGCGAGCAGTCACGCAGAACGTCGCCCATACGGGCAGCAGCGCGAGCAGGAGTGTGTATTCATGCGCCCCGCGTCGCCCACCCACGAGCGCGTAGTCCCCCAAGCGGGGCCGCACCCAAGGTCACGACCCCAGTCCACACGGAGCGCGGATCTCCACGGCTCCCGTACGAAGCCCGCGCTATGACCACGGCCCCCGTACGGAACCCCAGGACAAAGCGCTTGCCCACGTCGCCGCCGTGCTCAACACCTCACAGGCGCTCCCACCCCAGCCTCCACCCCTCCATTCTCTCGCCGGTCCCCTTCCCCCTTCTCCCCTTCCCCTCACCAAAACACAGAACCCAAAACGGAGACAATGAAAACCCACCTCATCGCCCAAAACGGGATCGGCACGCGCACCCAGTTGAGCCCCGCGCCCGCGATCTGCGCGATGTCTTCTTCGGTCTGCCAACTCTCGTTAGTTAAAGGAAAATAAATGAGGGAGAAGATGAAGGAAGGAAACGAGAAACGACGCCACCGAAAGCACAACGACGCGGCTTCCCCACAAGACATACCCGCCCGCCCACCCACCGTCCGCGTCCAGGCCACCCGCCCTCCAGAGCAACGCGCCAAACGCGGTCGTCTTCCCCGCCGGAAACCGGACGACGCGCTCCACAGCAACGCGAAGCCTCCGAGTCCAAACCTCCCACTCCACGCGCGAGTCCAAAACTCAAACCTCCCACTCCACGCGCGAGTCTAAAACTCCCACTCCCACTCCCCAACACGCGGACGCATTCCCGCGGGCGCGCCCTACGCCGCGCGTTCCCGATGCCGGGCCCTCGCCGACCAGAAACGCGGGAGGCCTGGCGCGCAACCCGCGCCACGAATGACGAAGTAGCAGTGGGCGCCCCAGAAAGCCGATGCTCCGACTCTGCGCGCAATGACGCCCCAAACTCGACGCCCGCCCCGCGTCGACGCGCCAGAGCGCGTTCCCCGGACAACTCGCCCAAATACGCGTTTCTCCTCTGCTCTCCGCCCCCCCTCCCCTCCCCCCAAAAACTTCGAAAAAAAAACTCACAATAAACCCATCATAATGGCTCTCCATCGTCCCCTGCAGCGTCCCGTCGGCGGCCATGAGGGAGGCGAGGGTCCACTCGTCGGGCGCGGAGGGGTAGGCTTGGAAGAGGGCGGGGGTTATGACTGCGTGCGTGCGTTAGATTTGATATTCAATGTTATTGAATGTTTAAGAGAGAGTGGGGGATGGAGGGAGGAGGGAAGGAAGGGAGGTGGGGGAGGAAGCAAGAAGCAAGAAACGCGGAGGCCATGGAGGAATGCGGGAAGGACAAGCGGGGCGGGCAAGAGAAGGCGCAGCCTGACACACGACACCCGACACCCCCCACGTCGACGAGCCGCAAAACGCCAGCCCGAAACCGAGCAGGACGCAGAGCCGTGAACAGATAAAGATAAGATAACGCCATCCTTCCGTCATCCCCTTATCCCGTTATCCCGCTGTCGACGAGCCGAACAGGGACGAACGTGCCTGTCGCGTCGTGGCATGGTGGCGGACAGGTAGAAGGCAGGGAGGCAGGGAGGCAGGGAGGCAGGATGTGTCCTATCGCCGCGCCCTGGGCCTGGTGTGAGGGGGACGCGGATAGCGGGCGGAGCAGAGCGGACGGGGAGGAGAGGGAAGAGAGGGACGGAGGGTGGAACGCCAAACGCAAAAAAAAAACGGGTAGGAAAGACACTCACACGGCTCCAACACAAACCAGCCGCCGAGGTTGACGCCGTATATGCGGTCGGTGCCCCATGTCCAGCTCTCGTTGAGCGCGGGCGTCCACGAGTTGGGCTTCGCGCCTGTGAGGAAGGGGTTGGATGGGTCGGAGAGCCCTGCGCAAAAGTATTAGCGTTAGCATTTTAAAGGGAAATAGAGGAGAGAGAAACGCACAATAACCCCCAAACGCATTCTTATACACAAACGTCGCCCCGCTATCCGTCGTCACCGTGCTCCCGTCCGCGCCTGTCACCGCGCCCACCGTCCCTTTTCCCCCACTTCCGCCCGTCCCGCCGGTATTGGCGGCCCCCGAGGACGCAGCCGCGGCGTCGTGGTGCTTCTTGATCACGAGGAAGTACACCGGCAGCACCACCGCCGCCGCAATGATCACGATGCCCACCAGCACCCCCAGCCCGATCCACCCCTTCTTCTTCCCGCCGCCACTGCGGCTGGGCCCGACGCCCGGGTATCCGGGCCCGTACGCGCGGTCGGCGAGCATGGGCGCGTGCGCGCCCGACGTGGGGAGGAACACCGCGGAGTTGGTCGGCGAGGCGGGCGGGTACGGGTTCGGCTCGTCGCGGTACGAGTCCGTCTGCGAATCCGTGCCGCCGCCGTACAGCGGCTGCCCGCCCGCGAAGGGGCTGTCCGTGTACGTCGCGTGCGGGTACGCGGGCTGCGGCGTGAACTGCTGGCCGGGCGTGAATTGCTGGCCGGGCTGGAACTGGGGCGGGGGCGGGGGCTGGGGCTGGAAGGGGGATTGTTGGAACTGGGATTGCTGGAATTGGCCATGGGCCTGCGGCGGGGTGTACGCCGACAGGAACGGGTCTGTGTGCTCGCGCTCTTGCATCTTCGCCCAACCTGGATTCTGCGTTCGACGGAGGAAAGGTCGTACAAAGGTCGTGGAAAGAGGAAGGGAGGAAGAGAGAGAAGAAGAGAAACGCGGGGAGGCAAGCCCGCCTGTCAACTGGCGTGCCGCGACACCACGTGCCTCAATCAATCGAAGTGATCGAGGCGTTCTTTGATCCGCAGGCGATCGTGCCGTGTTGAGTTGCTTGGTCGTTGTCGTTCCCGTTGTTGCTCACTCGTCTCGTCCCCGTTCCTCGCTTAGGTTCAGCGCTGGCTGCACGCGTCTATCCGCGCGCCCGTCCGTCCTGCCCCCGCACCCACCCCTCGGCCGGCACACGGGTATATATATATATATATGTGTACATACAACCTATTTATACCTGCAGACACGCCAAATTACCCGCTGTATTCCCGCGTCGGCCCTCGAGCGCCTGTGGCTAAAAGTATATTGGTTCCGCAGCTGCGCAATATTAATGCGGCAACCCGAAATTGGAATTTGGATGCATATCGTGATTCTCAACCCGGGTGCGTACCCCGTTCCTCAACGCGGGGGAGGACCCTTGACCACCACGAATCCCTGTCCGAAGCCTTCGCCCGGGTGCTATCGACGCGGTTCTCAGCCCGCGAATCCCACACCCTGCACGATGCCGCCTACGCGACGCACGAGAAGCAATCGGATCTCTGCCGCCGCAGCCGCCTATTTTTATTTCTACGGTGCAATGGGAGCTATTTTTATCGTTGCGTGCGCATCCCGTGGAACTTGTTTCAGGCTGTTTCAGACTCATTGGATATTGGATACTGATTCCTTCAATCCATCCTCAGCTAACTTTGCGCCTCTAGCATGGAATGACCCTCGGCCCAGGTTCGCGCACGGTAAGTATTCCTCATCAACACCGCCGACTGTCAGGACATACGCGACCCAGCGCCCGCCGCCATCTGCCGCGGGATGCACACACAGGGTGCGCAATATTAATTCGCGCCAATCCCAGGACAGGGAGAATCGTAGGTGGGTAGCTGTAGGTGGGAGCTTCGGAATCGTGAAAAAAAGAACGGCGGAGACAATTCTGCTTCAAGTTCTCGAGCCGGAGTTTTTTTGCCGAACTTCTCGAGTCGGCCGAACAGCCTCGACCCGCCACAGTACATCCATCGTGCCTCATTCCTGCCTACCTGCTCCACACACGGTGACGGGCCTCGTCCACCGTCCACCGTCCACCGTCCGTGCTAGTACCTCAGACCCCGCCTTGCTTCAAATTTACTGAGACGCAGCGCAATTCGAGCAGCGAGCAGGGGTGGCCGGATTCGACAGGTCCGACGGCACGCACCGTGGAGCGGTTTAAAAATGGCCCATGGAATGGGTTATGTGAAAAACTCCAAACGAGACGGCACGGCCGTGTCCAAATATTAAACATTTCGATCCCTGTTTGTACTCGAGTGGATGTGGGGTTGTCGGGCTCGATGTTGATGTTGGAAGGTAGCGAACACGAATGTGAATGCGAGCCTACTAGGCCAAAACTGCGCATTCACATAGTTCCTGGGTATGGCTCTACCCGCTCCTAAGTGATGAAATCCTCAAATCAGTTGAATTGAAGCTGCACGAAAACCGCGAGCGAAGCACAAAAATCGAACTCGCGCCATCACTACCAATACCAACACAACCCGTCGATCTCAGCAAGCTAGGAGGCCGGAAATACATTGATGATACATACATACATATAGTGGGTACACCTAGACATATATATAGAATGCAGCCAGCGCAGAACTAACACCAGACCGTTCTGATTGCAGGGACAAATAGCTAGTCTCCTGTAGTCAGACTCCACAAGATTTATGATAGTCGATAAATCTATTATAACAAATAGCCGTATTTCAACGGGAGAGTATCGAGCCGTGCCGTCGAGGGCTGTAGAAATCCTGGACGGAACGGGCACGGGTGCCATCGAAATGGCGACGGGCGGCAGCCATAGAGCAAGTGGAGTGGAGGTACATACACACACACCTTTTCCAGTTCCGTACCTATAGACTATATGTATTATGGCGGGCAAGTTCTAACCCCCCCTCCCTAGTACAAAATACAAAATACAAAATAGGTGTCAAAAGCAGTGCGAACATGGTAAATCATCCTGATAATCCTGTCTCCGACCTAAATATATATTTGTATGTGCATCATCCATAGTTGAGAGGCCAACGTGGCGACTGGGCCGGCGTGTCCCGGATGACCGATCACCTGTCTGCGCATGTTCTACTTCGGACCGAACAGCATTGATATGCGGCTACCAGAAGACAGAGACGCGGATGCCATGGCAGTACCGACTGCATCAACAAGGCAGGTCCGGCGACTGCATAACCAAGTCAAACGGTGAGAGATCAATGCACCTGGTTCTGCTGGCGCGATTAGATATGATTAGGATCGCCTCTCAACAACTTACTTGTCTTCAAATCCGTTCACATTGCATAATCGGACTTGGGGTGCAACCGAAATTCGAACATGCTTGAACAGTTATTTCGGAGCACTGAATTTGAAAAATTCACATGTGGACAACACCATGGCCATACTGTACGCTCAAAATGCCCTTCGAATGTGATCTAATACGAAATCCGGATGAAATGCAGAAGGCACTGCGGAACCTCAAAAAAAAAGTTGCGACCCAGATCTAGACAGGTCTGAGCAGGTGGAGTCTGGCCAGAACCCCTGAATGTGTTTGGACTTTGACACTATGGCATATCTGTGGAGCACCACTTTGAAACCAGTGATGGGATCAGCTGCCGAGCGATGGCCGCCTAGCGACCCAAATCGGACAGGTCGTTGAAAATGCATTTATGTATTCTATTTATCGTTCCTCTCTCACCTCCGTTAAAATTAATCCAAACCAAACACACTACCTCCCGTTACGTCAGAAATCACATGAGCATTCCCTGGGGGCCCTTCTTCCAGATTTTCGGGAGGATAAAGAGCAGAAGCAGTGATTATAGACACAACTGGCCGCTTGAAGATTGCGTGGTTGATTTTAATTACACTTAAAATGACTCAGGAGGTTCCCAGGGTTCAGATAATCCGTCTATAATTGCATTTCACATTGTCCGAGATGCCCGGGAACATCAGAGCGACGCTTGGGTCGTAAAAAGGATTGGGAATGTTGTGCTGGCTGCCCTGAGGTCTTTAATTCATTGTATGCTGTATATTGTGTGATCATGGCCCATTTTATTGACCAATTGGCTCATCAGAGCCACATAGACTCAGGATGCTGTCAGGATATATATATATGGTTGAACCGTCTCTCTCAGAGGTAATGATTCGCTTCGCTGCAGTGTGTTGGTGGCTGGAATATGTGAGGAGACATACACACGTTCGAACTGATGAAAACCTTGTTTCCAAGCCTGAACATTCAACTTTATAATAGGAAAGTCAATACGGTTCTGGCTGAAAAATGGGAATCAGGGAGCCGGATTTATTGCAATTTTGGAGGAAATTAGGCTCCAAAATATATAAATCCTAGTTATTATTTCCAAGAGTGGTTGCAAACTCAAGGACGGCCAGTTAAACAGTGTGATCCAGCCTCGGGACACCTGACATTTGTTCAGGGGCCATTGAGGTCGTGGTTCCAATCCGAGATGTTTACAGGTAGTTTCAATAAGCTTAGAAGTCAAAGTTCCCTTAGAAAGTGTCGTCGCCTCAACCGTGTCCTCGGCACAATGACGGCCATCACATAGAAATTGATGATATCACTCATTTCAAAAGCGTGGTTCCATACAAAGGAAATTCTCAACTCAAAAAAGCTGTGCAACTTGAACGCCCCATCTTTTCTCCCTGCCAACGTTGCGCCGACCGGTGGAATTTGGTTGCCGCCATGTCCTGGATGACCAACAACCTGGTTGCGCATGCTCTACTGTGATGTGGAAACCTTTCTCTGTCCAGCTTCTGGTTTTATTCTAGTTGCACCCCTATTTTACCTTACATCACTTGTTTGTACTGTTAACATGGACCCACTTACCAATTGACATCTCCTTTGCACTATCGTACTCTGTTTTCACCCCAGTTTTGCAACCGACGCCTCGGCACCGATCCTCCACTTTTATATTCGCAAAACCAATCTAGCAGTACCAGATCACCGACCCTATTAACAAACCTAACGACCGGCTCCCTGCCTCTGCTACACCAAGAGAGTTCCTAGCTTTTCGCGTAGACCTCTCGCACCGAGCAAGATCAGAAGCACCTCGTCCGCTAGCGCCAGACATAATTGTTATTCGAACGCTGTACTTAATGGCTATTCGAACACCACATCATCCAAGCTGGCACTGCCATCATTGCTGTACGAGGTCGGCCATGGATAAATGCATAAATTTCAGAGCACCGGGGATGCCGGGTTTGCCGGCCAGTTAGTAGCCCGATCAACGCGTTGAACTCGGCGGAGCTGGTGTCCCCAGGTCCGTGCTTGCCGTCAGACACCGGATCTGACATCCCCATCCTCACGAGCTTCCGCCATGGTAGGCCACAGTGTGTTGAAGGAAACGTCGCGGCGGTGGTAGCATCAATAGTATTCGTCCGATATTTCTCTCGCAATCCGTTCTACCAGTCCGGGATCACGCAGCCGCCCATTGTGTAATGTGGTGATGGACCCACAAGATAAGGATTTCAGAAAGGAACTCTCCGGTGTAATGATCCGATAACTATTCGGAGTTTCCCCACGTTTGCCTTTCTTGAGAAGGCCAACAATGATTGCGGTCTTGAGCCATATTGAAGGGTTTCCCGGGCATTCATTGCACAAGTACGCAGGTCCTCGTTCCGAATTCCGGAGATGTCTGAATATGGTACAACATCAGAGTCTCCAGATGAGATATTAAGGGAGCGTCAGCATCTTTAACCCGTCCCCCATCGGCTTCGAACCATTCCGCGGAGAAATCGCTAGAGGGTTCATCTACAGTCAGCTTGATTTTATTTCTGAGGCACCCACCGCCGATCACGGCAATCTTGTCATCCTTGACACCAAATCTTGACCGGAGAACTAAAAATACCGTGACACAACAATACAAATTTCCAAGCGAGTAGATTAGCACCACTTTCTTCGACATAGCCCCCTCTTGACAGGAGGAGTAGAAGTACACGCCATCCGCAAGCCATCATCGGCGCCTCCCATTCATCAACCCCTCCCATTATTTATGACCATGACTTTGGAAGGCACAAACGACAACTTGTATGGGGTTGTGTTGGTTGCCGTGGTGCTCTCCGGAGTGTGAGTGCCCCGATCTATGGCGGCTATTCAGATATTTATTCACGGTTTACTTATCGGGTGACGGTCTACAGCTTATACGGCAGTGCGTTGTTTGAACAACTCGCTCCGAATACCTCCACTGACTATTGCTTTCCCACAACGCAGTTGGCGTCCTCCAGTTCTGGCTCTACATCCGCAAATACCACTCGACAGATCCAATCCTGGTCAAATCTGTGGTATTTTTTTCACTCCTGCGGAGAATTGGCGCTGATGTTCAACTTATGCCCGCAAGGTCATCGCTGTCTTACTCTGCGACACCTGTCAGCAGGTGCTGCTAACACACGCGAGTACGAAACTACCGTGGCTTTCTGGACCAGACCAATATCTCATTCCCTTGCAGTATACAGAACTTTAGGTATGTCTGCCATTCACAACACCAACCTAGTCGAATGACATCAAACAGTGTCCTCCATCGCAAATCCATCGATCCTTGCTTCCACCGTCAAGTAAGCGCTCACTTAACTCTAGATTGTCTCATATGTTCTAATCATAACAGGACTACACTGATTCAACTGTATTTTGGTGGTGCCGTCGGGACCCTGGTACAACAGTTAGTTACACGGCCCCCTTTGATGTTCGTAATATGCATGCCTCACAATCTACTTACAGATTCTTTTGCTGGCGAATCTACAAGTTTGTCGGCAATTTGTATACTAGTGGTCCAGCAGTTGGAAAGCGGGTGGTGTTACCAGGTGTTGTGGTACGCCTATTGTTTTTTGGCGTCAATTGTCCTGGATTTACCTTCCAACAACAGTCTCTGATTAGCTGGGTAGCATTTGGTATGTTCTACCCATATGTGATGGTGTTGTGTTCTCTGACATTCGCAGTGGTGTTAATCTGTAAGATTCATCTGTATTGCCGTCCTCGCTCAACCCATGGCAGTCAGCGTCACCAAATTGTAAGCAAGGAATAGCTAAGTATATAGTTTCAGTGCTCATTGGTTTTCAAGTGATTCGTTGCTGGCGACCGATCATATGTTGGAAGTGCGTACGGTCGATTTTGAATTGCACTCTCCTCGCTGAGACCAGTAATATTCCAGACTTTAGTGATCGTAACGAACACTCTTTCAGCAGCGGTCGACGTAATGATATCGGTCATTCTGATCTCTCTGTTGTACTCCGAGAAGACCGGATTCCACAAGTCAACAGACATCCTCAACAGATTAGTGGGTGTTACGAATTTGCGTATTTTCGCGAACTGATAACGTCGCCGCACCCTCCAGATCGTGTTCTCATTTACGACCGGTAAATCAATGCTTCGTTAAACTTGAATTGGATGGAATTAAATAGCTTTCCCTAGGTCTGCCCACTACTGTATTCGCCTTGCTCACGGCTGTTTGTGTGAGACTTATGGCATGGTATCAAACCTCGGAGCTGACCCCCAGTGGCAGACAGCTGCGTTCCAGAACACGCTTCTTTAGTGCGTCCCTCCCTCGGTCTGCCACACAATGATGCTCAACCCCTAAACACAGCTTATTCTTCTACATCCTCCGTAAGTCCTCGTGCATCTCGAGTGGACCAGCTCTCCTGACCTTTCATAATTCCTTCCTTTCACTTCGATTTGAAGTGGGGAGACTATACACGAACTCCCTGCTGGTGATGCTCAATTCGCGGGACTATATCAAGTTCGGCGGCAGCAACGGCGCTTCCGGAAAGCAATATTCTTTGGAATTGGAAATACCCGGTACCTCCGAAGTGAGTTTCCCAATGTACTTGCGTTCTTCATTTAAATTTACCTCCCGCAAAAGATACTAGTAGCCCAACCGCACCAGTCCCGCGACGCTATGACCACGGTTAACATCGAAACCAACACAGTGCATGATTGTAATGTACGCGACTTTTTGAAATCACACGAGTCGATCTTCTGACGTCTTCATAGCGTGAAGACGCGAAATAGGGTCAATGAGATTCCATATCATGTTTCGCTGTATAGATCAGCTATGTAGTATAAAATAACAACGAAAACTCGGAAACTGATTTCATCCCGCCCACCAACGCAAATAATAAAAGTAACGGGTGGCATCCGGAGATGACAGCGCTTCAAAATGTCCAAGAACCTTTTTTTGGATTTAGTGGCCGCTTTTGGAATCTGGATCGGCCCGCCGGAATATATTATGTTTTCGGTTGCGACAGCTGTTGTAGTGAGTATCCGAGTCATTCAGAAAATCGAGTCAAAATTACGGATCTCCCATATGGCGTTTGTGGTCCGTCGCTCAGAGTACCTGGGCTCGCAACAATAAAGAAAGAAGGGAAAATGTATCGGCTTGTTGGAATTTGAACCACGATGCTGTCACGAGCAGATGGCTCCAAGCGATGAAGTAGTAGCATTTTTCGCAGTTACAAATTGGGTGAGGGTGTTAGCAGCAAGGCGAGAGCGGGAGGAGCGCTGCGGCGACGCGATGTGGTCGCGAGACGGAAGTGTGAATACGGACATGTGATCGGACCGATTCCGGATGTAGCGGGACGGTCGGCGTTAAAGGGATTTCATACGTGCGACATTAATCGTGAAAACATAGCCGCAGTGATGTACACCGGCCGGGCAGACGATAGTCTGAATCTGTTGACACAGTCGTTGCCGTACTCCGAATTTCTGTGATCGCCGAATGACTACACGTGATATTCCTACGGTCCCAATTCGGATTTTGAGCTCGTACGAGCTACAGATCGACCAATTACCTCCATTTCAACAGCAAATTTATCTCGAAATGTATATAAAACATTCATGAAACAAATGAATTTATTTGAAGTACTTTTGACTTGACAGTGACCCTTCGAGGCTAAAGAACACTGTATCAGATACAATGAGGTCTAGAGCTGCTTGTATTTACTCCAAAGACTCTCATAATTATTGAGCTACATATTAGACATGCCTAGAGACAGTTTTATGGCTCTTATGCCGCGAAGATGAGCGGAGCGAGCGATTCGTCCTAGTTGGGAGCATGAGAATATCACATGTAGTCACGTTTCGATCACGAGAAATCGGAGTCCTCTAAGGGGTATACCAACGAAATCAGACTCCACATAATATATTTATCGACTATCATAAATATTGTGGAGTCTGACTACGGGAGACTACTGTGGGTACACCGTTGGCAGTAAGGTTCATGGAAAGAAGACCTCCGTAATACGAGCCAGTTCGGCCACATAAAACTTGACGTCGTCTGGTGCAAATCGATCACCGCAATCCCAGTGGCTGGAGGACATTGTGTGGAAAGGAATAGTAGCGCGCCTTGCGGCATAGACTTATAGTACATGTGTTTCGATACCGACGAGAAGCGCAAGAAATTTGTTGATGGCTAGGGTTGCGGAACAAACCCCCTTGTAAGTTACGCGGTAACTTACCGCGGTCACGTGCGGTGTAAATTACCTATTTGTTGTAGGTCGGTCAAAAATGCCTTGAAACTTACCTCTGTCGCGTCGAGCACGTGTTGGAGCCTCCAATCATCTTGTAGCATGTTTGAGCACAGTAAGATGGCCTATTACACGCCTAAATGTACTCTAGAATGCTTCAAATAATATTTGCGCTGTGATGGGGCCAAGATGAACTGGATTTGTGTCGTGACTCTGGGGACCCAATCCAGACAGATAATTTTGTAATTTCTCTTCATTTGTTGCACAAAGCTCTCTTCATCGCCAAACCTCAGCTGGGCATCATGATCTTGCTCAACACCTTAATAAGTGCTGTTCAAGGAGGCCGGGACGTACATATCTTATATTGGACTTGGGACACACGGACGTGTAAAATTTCAAGTAGAATAATGCTTAAATGATGATTTTAGCCTCTCTAATTCGGATAATTCTATTTGGCAGCCCCCCTGCCAGCGGTTTTGGGGCTGCCAAATAACATTGTTCTATTTAGCAGCCCCCACATGATATTATCTTTCGGACCGCTCAGTTCCGGCCTGATCTGATGAAGATCGGACGGATCCTATACTGCAGGGACCCACGTCCCTAGTCTCTCGTAGACAGACGCTTCAACAAATGAGCTCGTACCTCGCTTGTTGAAGTCTGTTGTTTACCGCGGGGGTCCGATCGTGTAGCCGCATTATTACGCAATCGCGGAGTTTGAATTTTAGTGGGTAAATGCCCGGGCGCTGGTATTTATGACTTTGTACCCTCTCCCTTGCCATTTAACCTTCGTACAACAAATGTATATACCTCCTAGATGAATTTAGGATTTTTCTCCCTCCATTTTGAGTCAGTTTTGATAATTTTCAGGCTGTACGTTGAAAGAACACGTGACGAGATCGCGCTCTTTGCACAACGGATTACAAGCCACCTTTCGGAATTCTGAGGAGGCAGAAATCAAGGCACAGCGCTGGCAATCCATGCTGTGTCCAAAGCCTATGAATTAAGTGGTGTTGTATGAAAAAGCGTACGCGACTCAAATTCAAACTCCGAGATTGCGTAATAACTGGGTTACGCGATCAGACCCCCGCGGTAAACACAAGACTACCGTGTCCCAGAGTTTTATCACCGGCGTCGAGCTCTGGCTGAGGTGACCACAAAGTTGAGGTCTCGGGGCAAAGAGAAGAAGGGCCTGAGTGTGAATGCACTTGTTGCAGTTGAAAAGAAGCTCAGCTGAACAAATGCTCATCGGACAAGGAGAATTGTGCTGGGACTGGGAAAAAGCGCCATTCTGCTATTGGAGATTTGATCTTATCTCCCAGGAAGAGGTGTAGGCTGTAACATAGTAATCTTGTATCTTGCGGGCTGGGTGTGAAGTGTAAATAACATCTTGTTAATTGTATTGGCCTAGTACTAGCTATCTTATCGGTTATCTTATCGAAGTTTGCTCACATGGGGGCTGCTAAATAAGTTATTTGGCAACCCTGCTCGAAAAGAGGGGGCTGCTAAAGAAGGGGGGCTGCCAAATAGAATTATCCCTCTAATTCTGGCGGTTAAATGTTTAGATTCGATCCTGTAAGATGCACAAAGGCGCGCTATAGGCGCCGCGGAGAATTTTGAGAAAATTTACCCGTGATGTGAGCACGTGATTTACCCAAAAGGTAAGTTCCAAGGTAAATTACATTTGTTGTAGCTTCGAAAAATTTTGGGTGGTATATTACCTACTTTGTTGCACCCCCTTGAATTAGTTCCGCAACCCTATTGATGGCAATTCTTGGCCTTCCTTGAACCTCCTGTAGTCTCTTCTAGACAGACGCTTTAACATTCGACGCTTGTACCTCGCGTGTTAAATTATTAATGGTGTGCCTGCGGCGGGTTGTACGCCGACAGGAACGGGTCTGTGTGCTCGCGCTCTTGCATCTTCACCCAACCTGTATTCCTGGATTCGTTATTCGACGGAGGAAGGGGCGTAAGTCGTAGAAAGAGGAAAACGAAAGGAAGAGAGGGAAGGAGGGAGAGAAACGCGGGGAGGCAAGCCCGCCTGTCAACTGGCGTGCCGCGACACCACGTGCCTCAATCAATCGAAGTGATCGAGGCCAAGAGGTGAGCGATCTCTGGATCTTTGAATATGATCTGGCGACGCGAATCACCGATGGTACGTCGGATCGTCGGCATCACACAGCCACATCACTTCGTCCTGAGCGTTGAGTTGGGAGCAATTTGGGAATAGAAGTATACAAAAGAGTGTAAAGGTGCAGGCAGAGGTAAATAGAAGTGGATATATGATCGGTTGCGAAATATCTTTGTGCTGGGCGAGAGAGCAAGCATTCAAGTGAGGTTTGACGAGTTGATGCCATCTGATGAAATTGCCTTTTCCAGGGGGGGGGGGTCGTGGGAAGTATTCAAGATCCAGAGATCGCTCACCTCTTGATCGAGGCGTTCTTTGATCCGCAGGCGATCGTGCCGTGTTGAGTTGAGTTGCTCGTGTCTCCCCGTTGTTCGCTCGGGTTCCGCGGTGATCTTCACACGTCTATCCGCACGCCCGTCCGTCCTGTACCCCGCGCACCACCCGGCACGCGGGTATATAAACGTATACATGCAACCTATTTATACCTAGCCCAAATTACCCGCTGTATTCCCGCGTCGGCCCTCGAGCGTCTGTGTGGCGGCCTATATTATCTTTTCTCTCTGCCAACGTTGCGCCGAGTGGACTTTGGTTGAGACTCCGCCGCCGTGTCCCGCATGAACAACCACCTGGTTGCGCATGCTCTACCTCGGACCGAACAGCATCGATATGCGGCTACCAGACGACAGAGGCGTGGATGCCATGGCAGTACCGACTGCATAAACAAACGCCTGCATAACAAAGTCAAACGGTGAGAGATCAACGCACCTGATTCTACTATCCCTGACCGCCGGGCCGGACAAACCTACAACTCGGACACTCGGCTTTTTCTCAATCATTTCGACACCGTTTTTCAAGATTTTTGTTTTATTAGACTCTCTAGGGCGTGGTCTGCCACCTAGGACAAAGAGATCCGGGGTTGTGTCCATCACTATGTCATTTGACACTAAAGAAATTGGGAGGTGGCGTGAAATTGGCAGTTTTCATATGTTTTAAGAGCTATCAGTACCAACCGGAAGCAATGCCCATGTGAGAGGACTTTAAAATGCCATTTCTATATGATATTGAGGCTCATACCAAATTCTGTGTAGGTAGGTGGCCTGTAACTCCCATAATATACCGAAAGTATACGCTTTTATTACCAAAAATGGGATGTTGGATGGCTCATGCACTCGAGGAACAAATCATATATCCTGAGAGCCTTTCATTTCTTCCCTCAACTTCTGGCGCATGTTGGCAGTACATAGGATGCATGCAAACTTCAATACCAAGTTTGGAGGTCATGCGATGTGCCGGTACTCTGTGGCGAGGCCGGCAATCAAAACTTTATGTATTACCTACAACTCGGACACTCGGCCCCGGGCAAAAAAACGATGCCATTCATCGACGAATGAACGGTTTCTCACAAACTAAAATGGTAAACCACACAAAAAGATGGTTCCGCATCAGATGGTGTATTCGGATCTTGATAAAAGTAAGTATATGAACAGTTATTCCATCTTCTTTCTTAAGTGTCCGGAATGACCGGAAGGGATAGTACTGGTGCGACTCGATATGATCGCCTCTCAACCAAAGTTCGAACAGTTATTTCGAAGCACTGAAAATTCACATGTGGAAGTAGTACGGGAAAACACCATGGCCACACTGTACGCTCAAAATGCCCTTCGAATGTGATCTAATAAGAAGTCCAGACGAAATGCAGAAAGCACTGCGGAACCTCAAAAAAAAGTGACGACCCAGATCTAGACACTGACAGGTGGAGTCTGGCCAGAACCTCTGACTATGTTTCGACTTTGACACTATGCCGGATCCGACGTCCCAATGTGGCAGGGCCGGATGGCCGTGATGTGGAAACCTTTCTACGTCCGGCTTCCGGTTCTATTCTATTTACCTTACATCATTTGTTTGTACCGTAAACACGGACCCACTTACCAATTTACATCTCCTTTGCACTCTCGTACTCTGTTTTCACCCCAGTTTTGCAAGCGACGCCTCGGCACCGATCCTCCGCTTTTATATTCGCAAAATCAATCTAGCAGTACAGGATCACCGACCCTACTTATTAACGAACCTAACGACAGGCTCCCTGCCTCCGCTACACCAAGAGAGTTCGTAGCTTTGCACACAGACAGAGCAAGATCAGAAATACCCCATGCGCCAGCACCATACATAATTGTTATTCGAATGCACTTGCTACAGCGCTTTCGAAAAACCTTGACATGCGCCGTGTTTTTTTTTTTTTTTTGTTTTTTCCGTAAAGGAAACATCATGTGTCGCTTCGGCAGACCGGGATGGGTCGGCACCGCTAGTTTGAAGGCGGGTATTGGACTCAACGGTGACCTTGAGGCATCCGAAATTATTTATAACCACTCAGGAGGAGGTTTACCAAGTTCCTGGGACCTGGCCAGGTTGCCGATGGCCAGAGGTAAATGTTGTTTTATTTTCAGAAAACGAAAATCGGCACATGTCAAGGTTCTTCGAAAGCGCTGTAATGGCTATTCGAACACCACATCGTCGAGGCTGGCACTGTTATCATTACTGTACGAGTTCGGCCATGGATAATGCATACATTTTAGAGCACCGGGGATGCCGGGTTTTCCGGCCAGTTAATAGCCCGATCAACGCGTTGAACTCGGCGGAGCTGGTGTCCCCAGGTCCGTGCTTGCCGTCAGACACCGGATCTGACATCCCCATCCTCACGAGCTTCCGCCACGGTAGGCCACTGTATTGAAGGAAACGTCGCGGCGGTGGTAGCATCAATATTGTTCGTCCGATATTTCTCTCGGGATCCGTTCGGCCAGTAGCCTCGCAGCCGCCCGTTGTGCCGGTGATGGACCCACAAGATCAGAATTTAGAAAGCAGCTTTCCTGTGCAATAATCTGATAACGATTTGGAATTTCCCTACGTTTCCCTTTCTTGAGAAGACCGACGATGAATGCGGGCCTGAGCTATATTGAAGGGTTATCCTCTCGGCGAACGCATTCATCGCGCAAGTACGCAGGTCCTCGTTCGGAATTCCAGAGATGTCTGAATATATTACAACAACCAATTCCCCGCCGGCTTCGAGCCATTCCGCGTAAAGCGATCGCCCGGGGGTTTCATCCACAGTGAGCTTGATTTTCTTCTGAGGCGGCCACCGCCGATCACGGCAATCTTGTCACCATTGACACCGAATTTTGACCGGAGAACTAAATATACCGTAACAGAACAATACAAATTTCCAAGCAAGTAGATTAGTACCACTTTCTTCGACATAGCCCCTCTTGACAAGAGGAGTAGAAGTACACGCCATCCGCAAGTCATCATCGACGCCTCCCATTCATCAACCCCTCCCATTATTTATGACCATGACTCTGGCAAGTACAAACGACAACTTTTACGGGGTTCTGCTGCTTGCAGTGGTGCTCTCCGCAGTGTGAGTCACCTGGTTCATGGCGGCTATTCAGCTATTTATTCACGGTTTACTTGTCGGTGGCGGTCTGCAGCTTATACGGAAGTGTGTTATTTGAACAACCCGCTTCGAATACGTCCACTGATTCCCCACCACGTAGTTGGCGTCCTGCAGTTCTGGCTCTACATCCGGAAATACCACTCGGCAGATCCAATTCTGGTCAAATCTATGGTTTGTTTTTCACTCCTGCGGAGAATTTGGCACTGATGTTCAACTTATGCCCGCAAGGTCATCGCTGTCTTACTCTGCGACACCTGTCAGCAGGTGCTGTTGACACACGCGAGTACGAGACTGCCGTGGCTTTTCGGACCAGACTAATATCTCATTCCTTTGTAGTATACAGAACTTTAGGTATGTCTGCCATTCACAGCACTAACCTGGTCGAATGACATCAAACAGTGTCCTCCATCGCAAATCCATTGATCCTGGCTTCCACCGTCAAGTAAGCGTTCATTTAACACAGGATTGTCTCATATGTTCTAATCATGACAGGACTACACTGATTCAACTGTATTTTGGTGGTGCCGTCGGGACCCTGGTACAACAGTCAGTTGCATGGCCGTGTGGTGTTCGAAACATGCATGCCTCATAATCGACAGATTCTTTTGTTGGCGAATCTACAAGTTTGTCGGCAATTTGTATACTAGTGGTCCAGCAGTTGGAAAGCGGGTGGTGTTACCAGGTGTTGTGGTACGCCTATTGTTTTTTGGCGTCAATTGTCCTGGATTTACCTTCCAACAACAGTCTCTGATTAGCTGGGTAGCATTTGGTATGTTCTACCCCTATGTGATGGTGTTGTGTTCTGACATTCACAGTGGTGTTAATCTGTAAGATTCATCTGTATTGCCGTCCTCGCTCAACCCATGGCAGTCGGCGTCACCAAATTGTAAGCGAGGAATAGCTACGTATATAGTGTCAGTGCTCATTGGTTTTCAAGTGCTTCGTTGCTGGCGACCGATCATATGTTGGAAGTGCGTACGGTCAATTTTGAATTGTACTCTCTTCGCTGAGACCCGTACTATTCCAGACTTTGGTGATCATAGCGAACACCCTTTCCGCAGCGGTCGACGTAATGATATCGGTCATTCTGATCTCTCTGTTATACTCCGAGAAGACCGGATTCCATAAGTCAACAGACATCCTCAACAGATTAGTGGGTGCTATGAATTTGTGTATTTTTGCGAACTGACGGCGTCGCCGCACCCTCCAGATCGTGTTCTCATTTACGACCGGTAAATCAATGCTTCGTTAAACTTGAATTGGATGGAATTAGATAGCTGTCCCTAGGTCTGCCCACTTCCGTATTCGCCTTGCTCACGGCTGTTTGTGTGAGACTTATGGCATGGTATCAAACCTCGGAGCTGACCCCCAGCGGCAGACAGCTGCGTTCCAGAACACGCTTCTTTAGTGCGTCCCTTCCTCGGTCTGCCACCCAATGATGCTCAACCCCTAAACACAGCTTATTCTTCTACATCCTCCGTAAGTACTCGTGCATCTCGGGTGGACCAGCTCTCCTGACCTGTCATAATTCCTTCCTTTCATTTCGATTTGGAGTGGGGAGATTATACACGAACTCCTTGCTGGTGACGCTCAATTCGCGGGACTATATCAAGTTCGGCGGCAGCAACGGCGTTTCCGGAAAGCAATATTCTTTGGAATTGGAAATACCCGGTACCTCCGAAGTGAGTTTCCCAATGTACTTGCGTTCTTCATTTAAATTTACCTTCCGCAAAAGATACTAGTAACCCAGCCGCACCAGTCCCGCGACGCTGTGATCACGGTTCACATCGAAACGAACACAGTGCATGATTTTGATGTACGCGACCTTTGAAATTACACGAGTCGATCTTCTGACGTCTTCATAGCGTGAGGACGCGAAATAGGGTCGATGAAATTTCATATCATGTTTCGCTGTGTAGATCAGCTATGTAGTATAAAAACAACAACGACAACTCGGAAACTGATTTCCTAGCGCCCACCAATGCAAATAATAAAGTAATGGGTGGCATCCGGAGATGACAGCGCTTCAAAATGTCCAAGAACCTTTTTTTGGATTTAGTGGCCGCTTTTGGAATCTGGATCGGCCCGCCGGAATATATTATGTTTTCGGTTGCGACAGCTGTTGCAGTGAGTATCCGAGTCATTCAGAAAATCGAGCCAAAGCTATGGTTCTTCCATATGGCGTCCGTGGCCCGTCGCTCAGAGTACTGTACCGATCTGTATGGAAGAGACCATGTCGGAGGCGTTACGAAAAAATTAGAGTACACTGTAGCTACCGACCCAGAGTTAGCTGTTACGTCGCCCAATTTAGGCAACTCTGAGTGGCTTTTTTTCCGCGATTTTTAGCATCGTTTTCACCCAGAAAAAATACAGTTTAAAAATATTGATTCCGTTGTAGCAACCGAGCCTGTGTTACACATTATATGGGAGAATTTAGGCAACATTTTTGGGGTCGTGTTTCTTCCATACAGATTGGTACAGTACCTAGACTCGCAACAATAAAGAAGGAAGGGAAAATGTATCGGTTTGTTGGAATTTGAACCACGATGCTGCCACGAGCAGATGGCTCCAAGCAATGGAGTAGTAGCATTTTTAGCAGTTACAAATTGGGTGAGGGCGTTGGCAGCAAGGCGAGAGCGGGAGGAGCGCGGCGACGACGCGACGTGGTCGCGGGACGGAAGCATGAATACGGTCATGTGGTCGGACCGATTCCGGATGTAGCGGGACGGTCGGCGTTAAAGGGATTTCATACGTGTGAGGAGTACTGTAGTCGTGACATTAATAGCGAAAACTTAGCCGCAGTGATGTACGCCGGCCGGGCTGACACAAGGCGCCCACTTCAATTGCGGCCGTGACGACGGAAAATGAGTGAACCAAGAGTGAACGAAGGATGTTGGGGGATAGATCGGTGAGAAGGTTGTCACCACAGATGGCTTCATAAGAAAGGCACACCACACCCCGGAATGAAGATGTTGTGTGAACGTCGTCGGCATAAATACTGCACGTAGTAGTCGAAGAATGCCGAGGACAACCTCAAGATCAACAGGCCTGAAATATTCTACATCGGTGCTCGAGTTGTGCAATCGGAAGGCTGGACTGCCCTCAACGAGTTCGTGTCCCGCAACCGTGTGCGATACTCCATATGGCAACGGCATTCCGACGGATTTCCTGGATGTCCCGTAAACTCATCCCCGGTGCCCCGCTGCTCAGTGTCGTACACTTTCTGATACTTTTTCAGGCCTATTACATAACTTATGTGTCTTGTCGGATGCACATGTGTTCACTGTGCTTTACATGCACAATGCGCATGACTTCTAGATTTTGGAATTACGAGATTCCACACTCCCATAACGCCGTGCAACCCAATAAGGCAACATTAATTATTTAACATGCGAGATACTGTAGATACTTGTACTGAGACAACCGCCACAGTCACGGTAGGGTCGGTAGTGTTGCCCAAATCTCCTTGGGTAGCGGTCATGATAGGGTCTGTTGCTTTGCTGGATACCGCTGAAGTTGTGGGCGGATCTGATACAAGACGAAAGTATCCAGAGACTCATAGCATCACGGGTTCCGGATTCACGGCCCAGAAGAAAGAGATTCTGGAGGAAACGGGTCTGAAATCGCCGGTGGTAAAGCCGCTTGCAATAACCGGGGCTCACGCCTTTTACGCCCGGGGACACTGGCATTCAGAAATTAAACATGCGAGCTGTCTGTAATACGATGTGGACTGGAACACCATCGGATCCAGGACTAATTTGAGGCTGGTGCGCGGCAATCGAAGACCGAGGTAAGGGCTCCCGGGCATGGAAGCAGAGGAGCTATTTATGAATAGCAGCCCAATAAGAACGGAGTGTCTATGGGCGTCTGTGGACGTTGCAGAAGCCCTCCACGCGCCTAGGACGGAAAAACCAGACATCCGGTGTGAAATTTTCACAAGCGGTGAGAATGGGTAAGGCTCAGGGATGACAAGGCAAATTCAGCTCTGAGAAGGGCGATATTCTGTGATGTGTACAGTATATGACGGGGAACATCATATTCAACAGCGATAATCATCGTCAGGAAGGTCGGGATACTAGCTAAGGTGCGGTCTACAGAGGACTCGGCCGCGAGAGGGTGCTCCGCAGTGGTCGAGATCGTCGTAGCACCCATGACGAGTCAAGCCGTGTCGCTGGATAGAAGTGCCTGCTGTTGCGCCCGTAGAAGCTGTAAGACATGCAGGGGTGCTGTGCCTAGACGGCGTTGCGCGGATTTGTATGCGAGCTCATTGTTCGTCGCCGGAAATGGGGATGAGCGGCGGGACGAGGCGTACGACGTCGGGGGCGGGGAGGACGCCTGAACGAAGCGTTCAGACTGCAATACGAGTGGCGTGCAGGGAAATCATTAGCTGGAGTCTAAATGGTGTTAGCTGCCGACATGAAGAATAAAAGAACTTTAACTGGAGAGCATATTCGCTGCATCGAGGTCTTCCGATGACCAGCCAGGAACTCGTCGATGGGCGCAATCGGCGCGTCCACATGCGTCTGCGCCCGCACCATGCCTGCCACCCATACACACGCCGATCTGACCTTACCGCCAGCGCTCGTACACCTCCTTACCACCGTTGTCCGCGGTATACACCAACGCATCCCGTAACGCCAGCTGGTGCTCCTGCGTCAGCGCAGCAAGCTTCCCGCGCGAGATCTTGGCATGCGCCGTATGCGCGCAGAAGACTTTCATGGTCGCGTCTTCGCGCACGAGGAGGGGACGATGATGCCCGCCGCGGCGGGCATGTGCTGGATTGTGAGTAAAGCTGATTGCAGCGATTGAAGCTACGCGAGGTCGGAGGAGGCGGCGGGTAGGCGGTTCGGATGAGCGCGATGGCCTGTGCGACGTCCACATCCCTGAGGGGCGGGTTGCCCGACGTCGGAGTCATTGAAAGGAAAATGCACTGCCACAAGGTGAGCGGCAAGCCGGGCCGGTCGAGTGAATGCCGTTAAAGTTAAGTTCGATAAATCCTTTGGTTGGCGAGGAGAAGAGAGTTACATAAGTAGCTCCATACTGAAGTGGTGCTCGGTATTTTATTTCCCCATTCCAGCCTTGTCCGACACCATCCGGTTGCCATCCGGGCAACCCAACTTCGAGCTCACGCGAATATCTCCGAAAACAGCGAGCGTCCCTCAGGCCTCAGACTCCCTCCTCTTCTTAAATTTGGTCTCCTTCCTGGTTCTTAAATTATCTGCTCGATTTTGTCTCTAGTTTGGAACTTTCCGTCCTTTTATGCTATTTGATGAGACCACGGACAGGAAGAGGCTCAGTCGAACACAATTCTATGGAGGCCCTACTGGTCAAAAGCCTCTGGGTGTATTTAAACATGTGTATTTGCGTGAAATCTTGCGAGATCTTGCAAGATCTTTCAAGATCTCTCGAGATTTTCAAAGATGACCGAGATCTTTGAAGATCTCTCGAGATTTATAACTTTATTTAGTCAGCGTGCTCAAGATCTTGAAAGATCTTCCCTCTTCGAATATCTTTCAAGATCTTTCAATATTCTCAGACGTGCTCCAATCCCCGTTTCTTGCTCAAGATATTCCCATTTCTCACAAACACACCGTCAGCATGCTGCATGTTCTTCGAACATCTTTCAAGACTAATTTTCTGACAGATATTGTAAGAAATCAATCAACCCGGGAGAAGAGGCGCATCGGCCGCGTCACCGGATCAATTTGATCGTTAAACTGACGTCGGCTATTATAACATTAAGAGTGGTGCAGTTGTTGGTGCTTTTTTAGCCCAGGGTATTGGATTGGGCTGGGACCCGCTTGAATGGGTATCACAATGACAAAGAGATCGAGTATCGTCCTGGGATCACCTCAGAGGCTTTTATGCAAATTCATATCCCGGCATTCTCGGCAGAGACAGTAAGGCACACTGATATCTCGATGGGTTCACGGGGCTTGAGATGAGATAAGCGGCGGGTCCGACGTGAGCGTTTGAGGGTTAAAGGGTTTTGGATGTACGGACTTGGAGGAAGTCGACCGTTAGCATTGGAGGTTTCAGGAATTTTTGTCTTGGGTTGAAGTTGATCACAAGTTGAAATCAACGAGGAGGTCTATGCAAAGTCGATCTGGACCGCTTCAAACGGGGGTAACTCGAGGCACACCCATATTTTTTACCCATCCAGCCGGCACACGGACGAACCCTCACCCTCACGGATTGAAGTTGAAGGAACGATACCCCACTCGGTTCTAGCTGTCGCTAATAGAATACTCACACCAAATTGAAACGACAGAAGAGAAGACTCAGGGATGGAAGAGAAGAGTAAGCCCAGCGTTTGGGTGGTTGAGATTCAAAGCGGATGATTCAACTCTGAACACGGAGGAGTGGGGTTGAATGTTGAATCGGAGTGGATCCAGGGACGTGGGAATGAGCCAACGAAACTGGGTGAAGGAGTGAATCAACGAAACCGAAAAGCTGGACGAATGGAATGATAATGTGTTACTGGAATGCGAATAAAGTTCAAGACGAATAAAGTTCAGGAGCAACGCCGGCAACGCGAACTGTGGAATCTTGAATCAAAGTTGAATTTGAACGTTGAACGCACTGGACATGGTCGGTATAAGTGGGGACGCATGGTCGATAACAGAATTCGTGGGGCCAACTGAACGAGCAGGGGAAGAGCAGTAACCGCCAATTTCTCCGCAACCTCCCACAGTTCAACAAGCGATTGAGGAACCCCCAAATGGCTGTGTTAGACAATAAATGCATCGACACTGAAGAAGTCACCATCAACGAGGTGTATTCAAGTGAGAAAGCACAATGCGGCTTGAGAGACGGCATGGTATTGCCGCATCAATCACAGATCATGATTTCGCTGGGAGCTGGTGACTGCAACTCAGGCGACTGCACATGCTGAAAAAGGGGCCCGGGGGACGGAAAGAGATAAATGTTTAGCAGGGAAGCGTGCATATAGTGGAGGATATGGGAAAATTGTTCATTACCCCGGCAAAGAGTTTGAAATAGACGCAACAGGAGCTTCCGGTCAACCAGCCGTATTTATCCAAGTCATTATATATAATTGAGACAGATGGATAGCTTGCAAACAAGTTATACACCAACCGATCAATATTCTCTCATGTTAAACGCAGAAAGATAGCTTGACATGGGAGACAAACAGTTAAGCTGAATTCAGTCCAAACGACTCGATGTATGCAGCTATTACCAAGGCTAGGATTCGAGTCGAGGAAAGATTTGTTGAGGAGTTTGATGGTGAGCCAAAATTATCCCCCATCCGGACCAGGATCCAGATCACGTCCTGCTCCATCCCCAGCTGCCGACAGTAAATTCCATTCTTCATCGAATAGGTTCACGACAAAATTTAGGGCCAAGAGCCAGTCGAGACGAAACAAAGAAGTCAGAAGGAGACGGAACTGCAAAAGATGTGGAGTTGATGATGGACCAAATTTTGGTTAAGATTATTTAGCCTCAATTGGTGCATTTACATCAGTGAATGTTGCGCGAATGGGTTCCGGGCAAAGGAAGATATGTCAGAATAAGAGGTGGAACGCCGGTTGCCGCGTGCGTCAATTGCGTGTCACCCTGCCCGCATCACTTTTACTAGACCCCTTCAGAATGGGGTATTAATTGCAGATGCTCTTTCAAAAACCAGAACGCGGGAAGAATTTTCAAATCTATACCGTTGTCTGTCTGTTTTGGAGCTGGGCTGAACATCCTCGACATGCCCGAATGAGAAGGAAAATCACCGAGAACAATAAACAGTGCGAAGATGTCTGTGGACAGGCTTATGTATGCTACTTGCTCACTTCTCGCAGTATATTCGGTCGGTGAGTTGCAGAACTGATTGCAAAATGTATTCCAGAAATTAGAATTGCCATTTAATGTTGGTGTTACATCCAGGTTAATATATAAACAGAGGGACAGGACTATGATACTCTGCAACCACGGAGATACAAAAGTTGAACGACATTTCTCATCGTGCACCCCAACCTCCAGCACCTCCCAACGTCGTCGCAGTGGCCTCAGGTGGATGCGATTCGTTGGTAAATCAGGGTTCGAACAACGAGTTATATACCCGCCGGTGGAAAGTCTGTTGGCGTGGTACCAAGTCCACAAAAAATCAACGAAGGCGGGCGGCATCTCTACCGATGGATGCGACTCAAGTCGAACGATACCCTAGGGTGGTGGATATTGCACAGGAAGTCAAGTTAGTCTATTGACGTGCCGCCACAGAGGTATCCATTTCACTGTCCACTGCTATCCGTGACCGTATACGCGTCCACGTTACAGTAAAGCAGTGCCAAGTACTATCGTTGACGGCCGGCCCGGACAAACCTACTACTCGGACAAACGAGCATATCTCTGCCAATATTGGACCAATTTCCGAGATTGTTGGTATTATACATTCCCTAAGATGTGTTCTACGATATGTATGCTGATAACATTACACTTAGGTACTCTGGCTAATTACTTCTTAATTAAGAAGTTGTGCACTTGGTGATTTCGCCCGTTTTCGCTCCAGTCATGGCCATCAGATGATCCTGCACATGCCGGGACATGTTCAGATTATGGATCCACCCTAATAATATTCTCATACAAGATTTCAGGGTTATATATTATGTCCAGCTCTCGCAATACCTGAAAATGTCAGTTTCCCCTGCTAAAATTGACTATTTTAGTAAGCTGTGCACACCCGAGAAAAATAGCTCTCATAGGTATCTTTCCAGGTACTTCCTGGATATCTGGTGCACGTAGACGTTAGATAGGATGCACTTAGGCCTACATATGAAATTTGGAGGGCCTGGCCTCAATTATGCCTCCGGTAATCAACATTTGATCCGTTACCTACTGCTCGGACAACAAGACTCAACAAAAGATTTGACGTCGTTCAACGGGAAATGGTCTGTTTGACATGAATCGAGTATGTGATCCGGGGTAAAAGATGAATTGCAATCGATCTGTCTACTTGGATTTCCACGAATCGGCCTGTAGAGGAAGATATTCAGCATTTCCCGTTAACTGTCCGAGGTCCCAGTCAAGGATAGTAGTACTAGAAGGAACGATAAAGTCTCAATAAATAGGAAAGCAAGCATGAATCGGCCGAGTGTTTTTCCGACGAGATAAACAATATACCGTCGGACTTGCATCAGTCGACTCCCAAAAACCTGACGGGTGTCGCCCGCGATACACGAGCCGTGATATGCGCGGGAAGGAACCACTTAAACAACAGAGAGAAGGTGGGAGTTAGCTCTGGATGTCTTAGAAGAAAATACAGGTTGCATTGCTGCAAGATGGAGAATATTTCATTCAAGATGTAGACTGAGATGGTAGAAAGACAAGCCAGACGAACCGCAAATACAAAAAGACAGAAGTTAGAACCTTCCCGAGTGCGGTCGTCATAAGTTGCGGGTGGTCGGCAGCGATGAGCCAGTCAAGTGGTTGGGCAGGCTCAGTGGATCCAATCCGCGCAATTACAACGTGCCAAGCAGTAATTTAAATTTGTCGAGTTCGCGACGTTCGGAACTGGAGAAAAGTAGAGCCACGGACTTGGAATATTTGCGTGCTATAGCGTAATGTCAATCGCTGGGTTCCGAGACGTCCCGGAGCAGTCCGCAACAGCCCACAAACAGGGACCGGAGAGATGAAAGTTGCCGTTTGGGCTCGGGAATGGACGGGGAGCCACATGTGCTCGCGTTTATCCATCTGGTGGTCAACACAACCCCAAAACCTGCCTGTGGTCGAGATTTTGCCGTGGAGTAGATGGTACCACTCGACAACGAATGTCGAGGCATTAAGCAGGATGTTGAGGTGAATATAAATGCTGTAGAGCAGCATTGTAAGCCCAACCACCCCCGGTATTCCACCAGCCCTGTAATCAGGGCATCGATAATTCGATGGTGGTGTAAGAGGTTAAGCACCGAGTAACCGACATTTTTTGTGGTGTAATCCTGCACTGGCCAACGGATCTCAACCCGATCTCATTGTGCCAAATAGCCACGACGCAGCCGCACACATATAGGTTCTTTCAAGCTCTTGTTTAAATCACAGTGGACACTACAAGAATGTACGGCGCACACGGCCCCGCTCCGACTCATTAAGGCCGGTTTCCACAAACGCTGATATGCCTACGGTGCGGGTGAGAGTGGAGGTGAATAAAAAACAAAGGGATGGGAAGCGTGGGGTTCGAACCGCTCTGAGAGCCGTAGAACGGGTGGTGTGTGCGAGGGTTTCCTGCGAAGGTTCAGCACTCCGAGTCGCCCGCGGGACGAGAACGGAGGTAAAGGAAATAAAACAACAGGGATGCGGGAAGCGGGTGCAGTAACGATGAAGGCTGCTCAGAGTCGATGTGAGGGATGATGGAGGACATGGAAAGCGAAGAGGGACACGAGGACGAGTATGAGAATGAGAGCGAGAGGAGGAGCGAATTTTTAAGTCAAAGCTGAAGAAGGGAAAGCTTCATTGTTATTCCAGGTTGAACTGTCACGCTTCATAGTAAATTGAGCACAGGTAGAGACAAATAAAATACTAAGCAAATAAAACTGAACATCGGGAAAATCCAAAGTTGCCCATAGCACCATATAGCCCATCATAGCCCGATATAGTGGACATAGATGATATAGCAAACTGACTAACCTCATAGTAACATGGGACCCTGGACTTGAACCTCATAGCCCACCCTAGCTCACCATAGTCAGGGTGTGTTCTATGATAGTGGTCGTGGTCAGAGCACCAAAAAAAATTGGGATGTTGCAATTGTAAGGTCATAATGTATTGCCCTTCTGTTGCATTACTAGGATGATGGATTGCGGAGTCAAGCTCACGGAGAAGCTAATTAACATGAACTTGAAGCTGCTGCAGGGGTAAGAATATTCACTTTGGGGAGTTGAACTTAGCACCTCGCGCTTACAACTAAAATTTGAGAACCAACAAAATAACCACTAGACAAAGGAGACATTGGGATGTAGAGAATCAAATTCATATTAGTAGGGTTGGCACTGACCTACCACCTCCCTCTGTCCTTGCCTTCACTTTGTGGTACTACATATATTAATGTGAGGTGATGGAGGCTCGCGAGGTCATGATTTTGGGAGTAGCTAAAAAAATAAACCCCAAACCAAAACTGTAGAGTTCGAAATGCTCAACAAAAGTCGTCTATGGACAGATTTTGTCTAAGGGCTCTGTTCCGCTGCAAACCATAAAATGAATTCCCAGACACAGTGCTTTGAACTCATGTGGGAGGTTCCATCTGGTAGCAAGGAAGATCTGGTCCACATAAACTGTTCATGACAGCTGTAAGTTTTACTTGCTATTGTGTTACCTAACTTTTCCCTCTTCTAGAGGACTGCGATTTATGGGTACTCATAGACATGATTTATACTAACGAAATCTTAATGACCATAGCTCCATATAGCCAATTGGTTCAGCTCTATAGACCATCATAGCTCACTATAGCTTCATATAGCCAATTGGGTCAGTTATATAGATCACCATAGCTCACCAAAGCCCCAGATAGCCCATGATAGCTACCTACATGTCTATCATAGCATTTCAGATTTTCCTGATGCCAAACAGGGTGAACGCCGCAAGGACCGGGGAAGGTGGCCTAGAGCATGTGGAACCCGAGTCAAGAAAGTCTAAATTAAATTGCCAGTGTTGTCCGGGTGTGTACTGGGACTGAAAAATCGAACTGAAAGGATAAATACAGAGGCGGGAACATGTACTGCGGTCAAGACGGCGTTGATTCGGTGGGTACGGCGGTGAGCGGGGGAAAAGAGCGGCACTTGTTTGTTTCCGAGGGTACAGCCAACTTCGGCGATCAGTTCGGGATGTTCAGCCTAAAATACTTTCCCCAACAGCGCTATTGTGCGAGAACAACGACTACACACACGGCAAATACCCAAATTTCCAGCCACCGGAAGTTAGCTCGAACCACCTAAGTATCAGATTAGATATCTGGTAGGCTGAAACCAGAATGGAAAGCCCACAAATCCCCTCTTCCGAGATTTTTCCCATTGGCTCGGCATTTTCCAGCCAATGGGAAAAATCTCGGAGGATCAGAGACGTGGGGTTTCCGGTCTGATTTCAGTCTGTAGGATATCTAATTGGATTCTTACCTGGTCCGAGCTAACTTATGGTGGCCGGAAATGTGGCTAATTGCCGTGTGACAAGAATGTACGGCTCACACAGCCCCGCTCCAACTCATCAAGGCCGGTTTCCATGAATAGCACAAAGAAGCTGCTGTCCATCTGCCGCGGACGTGGCTTTACAGCTTGACGCTCAACCTAAAATAATTTTCACAACAGCACCATTGTGCGAGAACAAAATCTCCCGAGTGCTTCGATAGAAATTTGATAAAAATGCCATCTGAATTTTTAGGGCCCGGGTCGCTACATCAGTGGTACAAGATCCAGCGAATGGGATAGTGATGGATTGGCACCGAGGTAGGCTGTTATCGGCACGATATTCAATTTCAGCACTTCAGCAGGAGTATATACTAGAAGGATGGGACTTAGGACTCGGCTAATCTAATTCCGCGTGCCGATTCTGCCATCAACTGATCATCAATCTCGGCAACTGGTCGGCATGCTGAGGACCCCGGAATGTACTGTCGAAGGCTAGGTTCCAAAACTCCTCAATCCATGGATTTTTTTCTGAACAGGTTTCGGCGGTAGCCAAGGGCTGATGGTATCACCCAAAAAGGGGAATTTGACCAAGAAAATGCCAATTTTTTCTTCTTGCCCTGTTTTTGACGTCATTTTCGTCAAAATGGTGCGATCAAGCAAACTTCCGCACCAAAGCAAGTCCAAGTAGGTGATTTTCGCCGACAAAGGTTTGACCAAACCTCGACCAGATGTCAAATTTTGTCTAGACAGGACCTAGCATTTTTGCCTTTGACCCCCAATTTTTGTCTGTCCTGGGCCTAGGTTTGGAGGCCAAATTGTCATATTTTTGTCCGACACCGGACCTGGCCTCAGGATGTATTCTGGGGTCCGAGGCTCCCCCAGGTCGCACCCTTTCACTGGCACGGTCCTTTCTGGTGGTATATGCTTGCTTCCATCCACATGTATGATTTATTGGGAGGAGGAGTGAGTGAGGGCAGCCTGGAGGGCCAAGTGAGGAACAATGATGAAGGGGTGTGTGTTAAGCTTCAGAGTGAGAGAAACAGGATCTGCTATGTTAAGGACCAATGTTTTGTCTTTGGTGAAGACTTGTCAGGTGGCTTTTCCCTTGTTAGTCACAGTGGTTGTTGGAAGGCTGCCGTATTGTGGAGGCAGTCAACACTAGAGGGGTCAGCCAGACAGAACTAGAAGGAACCAAGAATGACAGAACAATAGTGTGGTCATTCAAGAGTAGCCACTAGCGAAGGTACATGGTGGTCAAGACCAAGAAGAGAAGACTATCTAAATATAGTACAGATGTCACAATCAATGTGCAGAGAGATACGTAATGTAAGATAAGATATAAATCATAATGTAAGATAGGATAAGGAAAGACTCAACAACGGCAATAGAAAGTCAGGATGTCGAAGAGTGGTATAGGTGATCATTGAGGAGGAGGATATGGGCGAGTCAATGATAAGGAAAATCTGAAGGTCAAATGAGGATCAGTCAAGAGACGATAAGAATGAAGCCAATGATTATCAGTCAATGGTAGCGGCAAAGATACAATGCGGGACTGCAAGGAGCAATGAGGACTGAGGCACTAGTGTGCTAAACCAAGGCTGAAAGGGGGCAGTAGCAATACGATGAGGACGGCATGGACAGCAGTGGTGCAGTGCAAATAGCACAGAACAGTGGCAGTACAATACAGACAGCAAAGGCTGAACCAATCCTGGAAGGGAGAGGTTGGACAGTGCAGAGAATGTAGTAAGGCTGGAGCAGCAGCCTTACAGTTGTTTGGCAGTCCCTTGGGGCCAAATAAACATGCCAGAATGGAGTCGCCAAGACCTTTTGGGTCTTCTACGTGTTTCGCTCCTTTCTGCCTCTTCCCTCACTAACCCTCTATTTGGCAATGACTTTAACACATAATCAGCACTGTTTTTATCTGAGGTAATTATACCGTGTAGAATCCTCCAAACATTGTGTGCAAATTATTCTTCAAATATCCGAAAGTTTCAAGAGTTTCAACCCAAGAAAAAAATTGAGTAAATGTGTGTGACCAGATGGGCGGAAGAGCCGAAAGCAACTCAAGTTACTCAAGGACAAAAAGATCTGTGGAAAACCTTTAACAAAAGTTGGGGGAAAAGATGAAAGACGAAAAATGTGACCTGGACTCGCCGCGTGGCCGCCCATCAGCAGTACGGCGCCAGTTGCCGCACAGCCGCCGGGGCAACTATCGCGCAGCTGCCGGGTAACTGCCCCTGAGGCAGTTATCATCCACCTACCTCGGGTTTTGCCCACTGTGTGAGGCCGACGGGAAACACTGTTACTAACTGTGAACACGGAGGAATGATGGTAAATCACTATGTTATTTTGGAGCTTTCTCGACCGCCTAGATCCGGCATCTTAATTTTATAGCAAGAGCGCTTGGGTCAAGCTATAAGAGAAATGCCCACCATTCGTGTTTCTGCCACAGAGGAAACATGGCTGCTGCTATCCCCACAGAAAATCCCATCATCCTCGACATCACAACAAACTTTGGGGCTTCCCTAGTTGGTTCATGGTTGTCGTCGGCGATGTGGGGGATTTCGAGCCTCCAAGTGCAAGTCGCTTTGTGTCACAGTGTGCATGGCTGATCCGACTGATGCTTTCCCTCAGCTTCATCTACTTCATGCAGTCTGCACCTTTGCTCTTCGCCTCGGCTTCTTGTTGCTGATACGGAATTCTTGTTCCAGGTCCGGTGAAACCGACCCTACCCCACTCCGACTCATGGCATGTGTCGTCATTTGCTACTGATTGTGCTCCACTAACTACCTATCCCATTCTATAGATCAGCGCTCTTTGGTGAGCCATGCTGCGTCCGGTGCTTCTTTGACTCATCCAGCTATCAAGGCTTTTGGACACCACCAACGCGATTCTCGTCGTCAAGGGCAGTACGTCACTCCGCATTCCCCCGCACATCTCGTCGGGTTTGAAAATAATACGAAGATTGGCGCGTCTTGGCTCATCAATACGGTAGAATTGCTGGCTTGTCGGAGATTCAACCGTGAGTCAGGTTTCCTTAACATTTAATTCAGCTGACCTCTTCCGGCAGTGAGCTTTTAGTGCGTGATTCAAAGTTGCCAATCTTCCAGTCCAACAATTTTTTATCATAGTTCCACGCTTGCTTTGAGGTAAGGTCCCTGTTCATCAAGTCGCACACCAACTCATTGCCATCCCAAGGTTGTTATATTCGTGGTTCAGATTTACCTTATTCGCCGGATCTACCTTTGTAACTGCCTCACTGTATTTTGGATTTGGTCCTGATCAATGCTGATTTCCACTCAGTTGCAAAAAAAACAATTATCCGAACATCCATCGCCAAGCTTCTGGGATATGTCTTTCTTGTTGTGATGGTATTGTACCCATGCTAATACTGTTAGTGCGCTCGATTCTCATTTATTTTCTCCCCCTCTCTCTTATCAGGTTGTTCTCGCGGCATGGCAGTTCAGTATGTATTCCTAACGATGCTTTCAACGAGTCCTGACTCGTTTTAAGTTGGGCTTGTTGGTAAACTGTTGATTTCATCGATATTTCTCTCGCCATGATCACTCAAATGAGATCACAGTATACCAGATCTATGGGTGGGTTTATTAATTCTCTTGTGATGGGTATCCATTGTGTTAACTCCTGTAGCAGACATGGAACATCTCTTGCTACTCTCTCAACCCCTCGGCTCGTGGTACGTTCAAAACTCACCTGTGTTGCTCCCTTTCAGCTGATGTTTCAGGGATTGAATATTTCACTACGTGCTACGGCTGTTGCCGTTGACGGGACCATTGCCATTTGCATGGTTTACCTCCTCACTCGTGGAGGGGGCGGACATCTTAAACAGTGGGTTTTGTGAAATTTGTGATGAATTCGGAATACAAATCTGTTGGTGAATAGGACCAGGCGCATGATTCATCGATTACTTCTGGTCAGCGTGACTAGTGGTATAGTCACGGTCGTCGCCGTCTCCATTGTTCTCATGCTGGTTCAGTCACTCACTTTCTATCTGTATTCATTGTCTCATAATATTCCGCTCCGCAGCTGTCGGTGTACCCTGATACATTGTTCTACTGCATCATTGAGTACTCGTTGTGCTCACTTTACTTCAGTACTCTTTTGGCGAACCTGAACACCCGCAAGTACGTTCAAGGCAGAAAAAGCTGTATTATCACCAGCTTCAGCGCAGGCAGGGAACTCCCCGGATTGGGAGGAAATACTCATGTCCTGGCTGGTTCCCATGTACTCGGAGAATGGCACCAGTAGGATTCAAGTACGTCGGTTATTCTAAATCGGAGATAGCGAATCTAACAAGCATGTTCTAAGTTGATCAAGATGTCCACATCAAACTGGACAAACCAGATGCATACTCGGCTTTGAAGACCAACAAGCATGTAAGCTTTTTTTTCGGCACCCCAAATCCTCTTTATCTCACCTCATTTTCAAAACGATCGCCGAAATTAAGCTCAAGGCCTCATCAGTCCCTCTCTCCTCCAATCGTTCCTTGTTTTTTGTAATCTGACCTGTACTTACGGCTACTATCTGTGACTGCCAACCTGGCCGGACTAGGAATCTGGCCACTTGCTAATTATAAGACTAGTTACTTAGCCATATATCATTTTGGTGCTCGGCGGCTGGAATGCAACCCATACTGCCTGTCCTTGCCAATTTTCAGCCGAAAGTGATGAGTTGATGTTAAGCAGTGTCGCAAATGATGTCGGGCTGCAGGGTGGGAAAATTAATTTCTTATCCCCGAACTGCCACTTCACTCCTTTCTCCACCAATTCTTTATCAATTCACGACTTTGGGGGCTCGTTCCTCTTCCCTGACAGCAGGCTTCCATCTGAGTTTTCAATTGGCTCCATATCTTCCCTCCTTTGTCGGTGGACACGCGAAAAATAGTCCCATCCAAGTGTGAGGACTGTAACCGGACGAACTTCATATCAAATGAACGTTTGACCGTCCGAGTCCAGCTATTGTCCAGGGTTATCTTCATATGTAAGGCATCAGTTTTAAGCATATTCCACAATTTTATCGTTTTGATAGCTCCCTCAGTCTGTGTTGGACACCACATCCGCCTAATATTTGTGGTATCAAAGTCCAAACGTCGGGTTTTCAGGTGCATGACGGAGGAGTGGATTTTGATATCCAGGTATGTTCATTTACTTCTTATAAACATTCCCGCAACTTATTTCGACCAGTCACTCCCTCTGGCTCGTATGCAGGCCCCATTTCTTTGGCACGACTGATCCCGGCGCTTATACTTCGCATTAGAAACACTTTTCTCTGTCATCTTTATAAGTCCTTTGTACTGTTATAACATTCAAAAAGGACGACTTATGAACAATAAGCATGATAACACACTGCAAGACCACCGCTGCAGCCGTAAACGAAAGTTCGTACAAGTGGCCAGGTACCCCATCAATGGGAACTCCGGCAGAAATAAATTCACAGAGGTACGAAGAAGTACCCAAAATGGCCCCCATTAGGCTCAAACTGTTCGCAGGAAGCGCGCCTGTTCCCTAGGTCCCACAAGTCCTGGGTGAGGTGCTCAATACGGCTACCAACAGGCCAAAACCTCTAAGGTGGCCAGGTTCCCCCTCACAGATAGTATGTGTAAATATGTGAAGTTTTGTCTTATATACCGCTCACTGCGATGTGAGCGAATTATACTGGTGGTGTTGTTGGAAGCTCGCCGTGGGGCCAACGCTGCCGTATGACACATATACAATAAAACTGGAAGATCAACCAGCAGGCAGGTGACATGCTCCGAAGAAAAGTCACCTTGATATTCTCAATCAATGTGGGCCATAATTCACGCCTTACACCGCCAAAGTACCAACATGTTGACACTAAAAAAACAGCTATGATCTGAGCCTGGAGAAACTTATAATGACTCGTTCGTGAATGAAGGTTTAATGCACAACGACAAAGAGCGGCAAAGGCAGCAGAGTTTCAAATTTCTCTTTATTTCATACAAATATTGCGTGAACGACGCGACCAACGGAATAATTGAGCACCCCTATAGCTTGAACAATAATGATTGCGGGTCAATAATTGAATTGCGAGAAAATTCTTATGCCCCTTTGGTGGGCATCATCTGTGAGTTTTGCGACGTATCCCGAACTCAAATGTGATACTGGTGTGCCCATTTCTTTTCGTGACTTGGATGGTGTTGGACACGTCCCGCCAACGAAGTGGGCGGCATCTCTTTCCGCAAATTCCGTGGAGAATTATAGCGTAATCGAGACACGGCGTTTACCCGGTCTGCTTGACCTTATCTGGTGTTCGGCAGGCCCTCAAAGTAGGTCTCTTGCGTGTCATCATCTACCGGGGTCAGACGCTAGATATTCAATACTAGACGACGAGAACATGCAAGAACCAACTCTCGAGTGCAATGGTCAGTAGGAAATAAAATTGCGCACTTGGCACCGAACCACGCTTTCAGAAATTCAGGTACACCACGAAGAAATACCCCGAGAATCCATCGTGGTTCAGAATTATCATGAGTATTAAGAACAAAAGTTTAAACCTGGCTCCTCATAGCAATCCTAGAACCTGACGTACAAGACCTTCCACTTGTCAATGGAACCCTCGAACCTTGCAGTATTGGTGCTGGAGATTTCCCCGTCTCATGGAGCTTTCTCGTAGTTATGTTTGTGAAGTTCACGCTGATTATTTTCCTGCCCGCATCTTCTTTGCACGAATGCGTGTGTAATTGAACTGACAAGTTGACTTGTCTGTACGGCTGCGGCTGAACCTAAATTCGGTCTGAATATAGATGTCTCAGCATCATTAGATTACATTAACATGGTACGTTTGATGGCTTTGGAAAGTAAATTGTATAGCTGATTGTCAGCTGTGTTACCAGCTCGGCCGTGAATGAATTCCAGAGCACCGGGGATGCCGGGTTTCCTGGCCCAGGTAATAGCCCGATCAATGCGTTGAACTGGCGTCCCGTGTATCCATGGCAATCACTACATTTTGATGGCCCCTCGGCCAACTTGTGCGATGTCGGCTGAGGTTGGCCGAGGTTGGCCGAGGGGCCTCGACCGAGTTGGCCGATGTGATGTCGGATATCGGCCAACTCGGTCGAGGCCCCTCGGCCAACCTCGGCCAACCTCAGCCGACATCGCACAAGTTGGCCGAGGGGCCATCAAAATGTAGTGAATGTACTTCTTGTCAGATATCGATCCTGCCATCCCATCGTCGCGAACTTCAGCCACAGTGTAGAGTGGTCTGTCGACGTGAACGCGCGGCATTGGTAGCATCAATATTGTTCGCCCGATATTTCCCTCGGAATCCGTTCGGCCAGTCGGGATTAAGCCTCGCAGCCGCCCATTGTATCGGCGACGGATCAACAAGGTAAGCTTTTTATCAAGCGGTTCTCCAGTGCAATGATCCGACAACTATTTGGAATTTCACCAGGGCTGCCTTTTGAGAAAGGCGATGATTTCAATCCTGAGCTATATTCTAGGGTTACCCCCTCAGCGAACGCATTTATTACACAAGCACGTTGATCCTCATTGTGGTTAAATATGTCACAAACGCACAGCATCAGAGTCTCCAGATGAGATATCAAGGGAGTGCTTCAAACGCATACCCCATCGGCTTCGACCGTTCCGCAGAGCAGAATGCCTCGGGGGGTTTCATTTACAGTCAGTTTAATTTCTTTCTGAGGCGCCTGGCACTGGCACCGCCGATCACGGCAATCCTGTCATCTTTGACACCGGTTGACCGGAGAACTGTAAATACCGTGATACAACAATACAAATTTCCCAGCACGTAGATTTAGCACCACTTTCTTCGACATAGCCCCCTCTTGACAGGAGGAGTAGAAATACACCTCGGAATGCCATCCGCAAGTCGTAATCAACCCTCCCATTATTTTTGACCATGACTCTGGAAGTTACAAACGACAACTTTTACGGGGTTCTGCTGCTTGCAGTGGTGTTCTCTGCAGTGTGAGTCACCTGGTTCATGGCGGCTATTCAGATATTCATTCGCTGTTGATTGGGCGACGGTCTGCAGCTTATACGGAAGTGTGTTATTTCAACAACTCGCTCCGAACACGTCCACTGACTGTTGTCTCACTCTGTAGTTGGCGTCCTGCAGTTCTGGCTCTATATGTGCAAATACCACTCGACAGATCCAATCCTGGTCAAATCTGTGGTATGTGTCTCCTGCGAAGGATTTGTGCAAAAATAGGTGTTCAGCTCATGCCCGCAAGGTCACCGCTGTCATATTCTGCGACACCTGTCAGCAGGTTCTATTGACACACGCGAGTACGAACCTACAATGCCTTGTGAGACTGGACTATTTCTCATTCCCATTTTAGTATACAGAACTTTAGGTATGTCTGTTGATAACAGCACGAACCTGGTCCAATGACATCAAACAGTGTCCTCGATCTCAAATCCATCGATCCTTGCGCCGGCCGTCGAGTAAGCACTTAACACAGTCTAGATTGTATCAGATGTCTTAATCATATGATGTATAGAACCATACTGATTCAATTGTATTTTGGTGGTGCCGTCGGGACCCTAGTACAACAGTTAGTTGCACGGCCCCATTGGTGTTCGAAACATGCATGCCTTACAATCTATAGATTTTTTTGCTGGCGAATCTATAAATTCGTCGAGAATGCGTATTCTAGTGGTCCAGCAGTAGGAAAGAGAGTGGTATTACCAGGTGTTGTGGTATGGCTATTGTTTTCGGGGTCAATTGTCCTGTATTTACCTTCCAACAGTCGCTGATTAGTTGGGTATCATTTGGTATGTTCTAGGCATATCTAATGGTGTTTGTGTGTTCCGAACCCTGACATTCGCAGTGGTTTTAATCTGTAAGATTCATCTGCATTGTCTTCCTCGCTCAACCCAACCATCCACACAGTCACCGTCACCAAATTCAAATTGTAAGCACGGAATATATGACTATATAGTGCCAGGACTCACTGGTTTTCTAGCGATTCGCTGCTGCCCACCAATCACATGTTGGAAGTATATGCAATTAATTTTGTATTGCACTCTCATGCTGAGACTATATACTATTCCAGACTTTGGTGATCGTAACGAACACTCTCTCGGCAGCGGTCGATGTGATGATATCGGTCATTCTGATCTCTCTGTTGTACTCCGAGAAAACCGAGTTCCACACCTCAACAGACATCATCAAGAGATTAGTAGGTGCAACCAATTTGCGTATTTTCCCAAACTGACTTCGTCACACCCTCCAGATTGTGTTCGCATTTACGACCGGTAAACTATATAATGTATCGTTGAATCTGATGGAATTAATAGCTATCCCCAGGACTGCCCACTACAGTCTTTGCCTTGCTCACGGCTGTTTCGGTAAGGTTTGTCACACGTTATCGAACCTTAGCTCTGACTCCCGACAGACAGCTGCGTTCTCGAACACTCTTCTCTAGTGTGTACCTGACCCGTCAGCCACACAATGATGTTCAACCACTAACCGCAGCTTATTCTTCTACATCCTTTGTAAGTGCTACTCGTGTATCTCGAGTAGAGCAGCTCTCCTGACCTTTCATAATTCCTTCTTTCCCTTCGATTTGAAGTGGGGAAACTATATACGAACTCCCTGCTGGTGACGCTCAACTCGCGGGACTATATCAAGTTCGGCGGCAGCAACGGCGTTTCCGGGAAGCAATATTCTTTAGAATTGGAAATACCCAGTCACTCCAGAGTGAGTTTCCTAATGTACTTGCGTTCTCCAATTAAATGGACCTCCCGTAAAAGATACTAGCACCCCAGTCGCACCTGTCCCGCGACGCTATTATCACAGTGCGCATCGAAACCGACACAGTGCATGATTTTAATGTATGCGACCCTCTGAAAATTACACGAGTCGATCTTCTGACGTCTTCATAGCGAGAGGACCTGAAATAGGGACGAAGAGATTCCATATCATGTTTCGCTGTATAGATCAGCTATGTAGTATAAAAACAATAACGACAGCTCGGAAGCTGACTCCCTAGCGCCCACCAATGGAAGTAATAAAAGTAACGTGTGGTATCTGGAGATGGCAGCGCTTCAAAAGGCTTCAAAATGTCCAAGAACCTTTTTTTGGATTTAGTGGCCGCTTTTGGAATCTGGATCGGCCCGCCGGAATATATTATGTTTTCGGTTGCTACAGCTATTGCAGTGAGCATCCAAGTCATTCAGATAATCGAGCCAAAATTATGGATCTCCCCCGTCGCTCAGAGTACCTGAGCTCGCAAAAATAAAGAAGGAAGGCAAAATGTATCGGTTTGTTGGAATTTGAAACCACGATGCTGCCACGAGCAGATGACTCCAAACGATGGATTAGTATTATTTTTCAAAGTTAAAAATTGGGTGAGGGTGTTGGTAGCAAGGCCGGATGTAGCGGGACGGTCGACGTTAAAGAGATTTCATACGCGTGAGTGTGAGTGTGAGTAATCGTGACATTAATCATGAAAACATAGCCGCAGTGATGTACGCCGGCCAGGCTGACAAGGGGCCCACTTCGATTGCCGCCGAGATGACGGAAAACGAGTGGATGGGGGATGTTGGGGGGATGGATCAATGAGAAGGTTGTCGTCACAAATGGCTTCATAAGAAAGGCGCACCACACCCTGGCATGAAGATTGTATTGCGTCGTCGGTATAAATACTGCACGTAGTACGAAGAATGCCGAGGACGACCACAAAATCAGCAGGGCATGAAATATTGTACATCGGTGCCCGAGTCGTACAATCGGAAGGCTGGCCTCAGAGTTCCGTGTCCCGCAACCGTAAGCGATACTCCATATGGCAACGGCACTCTTGTCCTCTCTGTGGGGATGACTGTGGGGATGGCCTCCGAGAGGGCCACGGCAAGGGAGTTTTCTCCGTGCAGGTCTGCGAGTGGCCGGGTCAGCCATCAGCGGAGGCAATAGATATTTATGCAGTAGGTGGGAGTACAATTTAAGGTTGCCCTTCTAGTGGCGGGCGTCCACGACAGCCATTAGTGGACGCAATAGAAATTTATGTGCAAGCCCAGTTGGCACGAATACCATTTTATGTGTGCCCCTCTAGTGGCGGGCGTCCGGGACGGCCGTTAGTGAACGCAATAGAAATTTAGGTGCAAGCCCAGGTGGCACGAATACCATTCTATGGTTGGTTAGGTTGCCCTTCTGGTGTGGGGGGGGGGGATTTATTATACTCGCGTGGTCTACAACATGAACAACGAGTTTACCGAAGACAAACAGCAGGCGTCTGGGACAGCCATTAGTAGATGCGATAGAAATTTTATGTGCAAGCCCAGTTGGCATTTTATGTCTGCCCCTCAAGTGGTGGGAGTCCAGGACAGCCATTGGCGGACGCTACAGACATTTATGCAGTGGGCGGGAATACAATTTTATGGTTGCCCTTCGAGTGCCGGGCGTCCGTGACAGCTATCGGCAGAAGCCATGAAAATTTAGGGACATTGATGCAGTGGGCGGGAATACAATTTATGTGTGCCCTTCTAGTGGTGGGCGTCCGGGACAGTCATTAGTGGAGGCAATAGAAATTTCTGCAGGAAGTATATCAGGGCCGTGGGGGATGGATATCGGCGGCGCGGGATAGGCAGTGCTGGGAATCATCGGAAGATGGGTCGCAGGTGGTTTCGCCAGTAGATTTAGATGATTTTTATCAGTGGCCACGGGAGTATTGACTGTTAGACGCCGCACAGGGTGTGTGGACGAGATTCCCACATGCAAGACAATTATTACTGGCGTTGCCGTGTATTTAGGTGCGTATTGGTTGTCCAACACCATGCGATCTTTGGAGGAGGGTGTGTACTGGTATAGCATTATAGCAGTGCTGAAGATCATTGAGTAAGTGTCAAATTGTGCAGGACATGTGGCGCTCACCATGGAGCAAAATTCTGGATGGCATAATCGACCAACCTGACTAGCTTTGGTCTGGTGGGTTTCCGCGGCGGTGAAGAGAATGCATTGCTGAGGTGCTTCAATAATGACGTGTGGCATGTGTCGGAATTATTGGAGGCAGTTTGGGCGAAGTTGTGCCACACAGCTGCATGCGACATCTGCCGGAGGAGTTCATTGAGCCAGACAGTGGCCAAAATGCCGACATCCAGAATAGCAGATGCTATAGGGTCACTGGTGAGGGAGACTACTGCTACCAGGAAGATGAAGGTGGTATTTCGCGAGGAAGTCATGGTTAATTGCAAAAAGTGGTTTGTGGGCGCACCAGGTAACCTTCAAGTTCCTCATACTATATCCACCTTTTTGTTTTGAAACATGGGCATACAGAATCGCTATCGAAAAAACGACGGTATCCGTGCTCGGCTATTAATAGCATTGTTAGTAAAACTACGGGGCTTCAAGAACAAGGCGAACAAACGACTTGCAGATCCCCGTCACACAAAACAAGTCGCGACCTGAATTGAAAGTCCGCAATTACTTAATCATCGACAAACGACTATGGTAACAATGGACCTAGATATTTCCACAGAGAATGGTTTATGGGTGGCCCCATTCTGGAGCAGGAGGGACAGCAGGGTCACAAGAGGCAGCATATTGCCCCCAGCCGGTATTGTCGGCATACACTGTGTCGGGTTAATAGCCGGGGGGGCGGCTAATGCTATGGCTATCTATAGTTCAGCTGATGGCCGTCGCCTAACCAGGGTTGTATAGCCGCATTGTGATTAGCGGTTGTGAGACGACGGTTGTTTAAAATAGCCGTGCTGCGGGTAGCCCTTGGCTGGGCTCGACCGGTTGGCAGCGGCTAGCCGGCATCTAGCCGGCACCTCCGGCTATCTCTGGATAGGCGGTGCTGTGGCTATCCGCTGATGAACGCAGGGATAGACTTGTTCAGTTTCACAGAAAGACAAACCTCCTGCACCGCAAACACTAAGCTTACGGCACTATCTATTCATGGTGAACATCAGCAAACCCTGGGCCCGCTACATAGCCCTACGTAGTGTGCTGTAGTGCCTGTAGTGCCTGTAGTTGCTGTAGTGAAGGTATGGGTTTACGTAGTTCTCTGTAGTTGACTTAGGGCACTATGTAGTGCTCTGTAGTTGAATAGGGGCTCTACGTAGTTCTCTGTAGTAAGGTCCTGCCGCATTCAAATAAAAGGTAAGGTACCTGGATAGTAATCACTAACGAAGCTAATGATTGTTAGTTTTGAATACCAAGTGCCTACAACGGTAACATTTTCAACTAATGAACTAAACAACTGATTTTAAATAATGCGACTACGCGGAATTGAACTCACGACCTCGCGCGAACGAACAAAATACAATGTTTGACAAAATAACCTCTACACTATCAGTCCTTTGGTAGCTAAGAAACTAACAACACTTTATTGGGTCCTAGGCCTGCCTACCGCCACACCTACTCTGACATCTCTCCATTTGTGTTTGAAAATATAGAACTCAAGCAGGACAGACTCATCTTTGAAAAAAAATAACACCACATTCATGCAGCTCAGTTACCAAGTGATGTGGGGGGCCAGATGTCTAAAAATAGACCCAAAACCAAAGTTGTAGAGCTACAAAAGTCATCTAGGGTCATTTTTTGTCTAAGGGCTTCGTTCCCCTGAAAAATGCAAAATACTTTTTCAGAGCCGGCGGTTTTGGAACCAATATCAGGTCATATGCAGTCCCTCAAGCTATGTTGTGACTAGCAATTATTCACATTCAACATATCAAAGCTCCTGGTAGGCCTAAGGTTATAAAAAGACCCCAATCCTACCATGCACTACATATCATGGCCTGCACACTACAGATGACTACATGAAACTGTGATACTACCAGGAACTACATAGATGTGTTGATAAACTACAGAGCACTACATAGTATGGCCTACAACTACACACCACTACATAGTGCTATAGACACTACAGCAACTACATGGACAATTGGATTTGCTACAGCCAACTACAGCCAACTACAGCCAAAATCAGGGTTTGCTGATGAAGACTCAGAGGATAGAGAGGCTCTTACCTCTCTTCTGCTGTCGACTCATCTGCTGGCCGTTGAAGTAATGCGATAGGGGGAACATCTGCTACCACGAGTGGACGATCGATCTAGACGCGTCTGCCGGTTCTGCAAAACTGAGGTTGAAACACCCGAACATGCTCTGTTTGAATGCGACGCCTCTGCTGAGGTCGCGTCCCTGAGAGCGGGATTTCTGGTCCAATTTTTCACAACTGCACCGAGCCTGCGCCGTCGCATGGATGAAGAGGATTCAATTGAATTCTTTAAATCTGTGGTGCATGAAAGATCAACCATTGCCCTCGTGGCTAAATTTGCACATGAAGTTCTTCAGGTTTTCTATGCGATTCCCGTGTTTCGACTGCCGGCTGTCTAAGAGGTATACATGCTTATCTCGTTTTCTTTTCTTTTTTTTGCCTCTGTGTGTCGACGAGTTCTACAACGTGACGGGAAACTGGGTGCGTGAGCTCGGCTCGGAGATTCATAGAGGTCGGGAACGAAGGTGTAAATAAATGCCTGTAGTACACTGGGATACTTCCTGAAACCGGCGTTCCTAAGCGGGACCGTGCCGTGTAATTCTACCTACCTACCTACCTACCTACCGCCTCATTTGTAAGCCCAGAGTTGGGAATTTGATGGCGGCAGGAATTTCGGCAAATTGGTCGGCACAAGGCACAAAGTAACATGGACAAGCCAAGGGCAGACGATTGTCAATGACTCTTAGCATCGAAGGACAAGGATAGTGTAATAGAAAACTATTAACTATATAATTGCATTCATGACCGACTTTCTTCGCGTGCGTGAAGGGGACCGACCATTCGAAACCCTCGTTGAGCTCAGGGAGTCCCGCGAACTGGGGCCTCTCAGGTCGGCACACTAAAGCCTCGTTCGCGCTTTAATTGATCCTCACCCTAACTTAACCAGCCACGGCGGGACGACGTGGCCGGTACCCGGAACTAGGGCAAGCGCAGTGCGCCCTAACTCCTCGACAGCGGCATCAACGGCGTGCTTGATCCCAGTAGTGGTGATGAGCGGGCGGGTGACACAGATGTGTGGGGTTGACAGGGATGTGGCCAGCGATGGTGGAGGGAGGAAGAGAGTCGCTGACAGCATGGCGTGCGGAGCTTAAATGTGCCGTTCTTGCCGCCATCAAATCCCAAATCGGGGTCTTACAAATGAGGCGGAAAGTCAGGAGTGCACCATGTGGAAGGGGAGGATGGACCGCTCGTCGCCTTCTCCACATTTGCTATTCCCGTACGTACTTTACGGTACACCGGTCCTTGGACCGTTTATTTGTTTCGTACGTACATATTTATAAAGATAACCTTCTTACACTCGAACCACCACAATCGACGCGCCCAGTGAACTGAGTAGCCCACCGTGGCTACGGCGCCAGTGAACCCGATTCACCCGAGCCCCTCTTTCACTTCCACACCGAGCCCTTACGTCCCGCACCCGCACCCTACGCCTACACGGCACATTCATCAATCCATACTCTATTTTTTTCCTACAACTCGACGACTTTCCTGGGACCCCCCCATCGACTTTCTACTCCTCCCTTGGACCCCATATCCCGGCCGACCGACCCAACATTCTGTCTACCAGACCCGAACTCCGCTCTGCGACAACCATCGAAATTCAGAGTCCGACGCAATTGCCGGTCATGCCGTTGGTATTGATGGCGGTATTGATCTTGGTATGTTTATTGGGATTTCCAACTCCCAAATTTCCAGGGTACATTGCCCATAAGCACATATGCAACATCATGAGACTATTAATATAAAGTCTCTTGCCTTTGCTGACATGCTACCACATGCGACGGAGTTCAACTGAGCGGCGCAAAATCTGTAAGTCTAGTTTCAACACAATTCTGTTCGACTTATGCCTCAGGGATTTTCCCCAAGCAGCACGCAGCACAGAGTGCACTTTCCAAGTTTCGATTGGAGTTCTGGGGTCCCGTGAGTGGGCCGACATATCTCCTGTATCTTGGTTTCCTTCCACGATTTATCTCTTTTGGTAATGATATAAGTTGCTAAGTTACATGTACAGTGCCTTGAAGCAGCGTGCTCAGGAAATACACTGCATATGATACCGCTTGCTCAGAAATCACATCTGTATGCATAAATGTATTAGCATCGAAGGAGGGATATAAGGTGTCAAATTAACCAAGGTAGGGGTAGCGGCCTGCTTTATCGGTACCAGGGGGTGCCCGGAGGGCCCTATGAGTTCGGACAAGAAGGTGAGGAGACAAGCATTTGAATTTGAAAGGCGGTGCAATGTTTCCACGTGAACTTGCGGCCCGACTTCCGTCGAAAAAGTTCAAGGTTCTAGTTCGTGTTATGCAACCCGGATCCCTTCGGGGTTTCGTAGCTCTCGAAATGCAAGAATTGAAACAGAATTCATGGTTTGATTGTAGTTCATAAATACAGTAACAGATCAACGTTGGATCAACGCCAAAACACCTCAAGCCAGTCCCACTTGATTCTTCTGGAGGGAAATATGACTTCCCCCAGCGAGACTTATACTTCCTTCCGGAAACTCCGCGCTGTCAATGTCGCCCTGCGAATGGACATGCGTAACCTGCAGCTCTGTCCCCTTCTCGCGATTTTCCACGGCACGCTCGACGGGATCGACGCCAAAATCATCCACGGCGACGATACTTGAAAGCACCCCTGACCTGGAAGCCGCGCGGAACTCGGCCACGCTCACTTCGGTCGCGCCCCCCTTGTCGCCCACCTGCGCCGCATCCCATTCGCGGAGATAGAGGATGAATCGGGCAGTGAGGATGCAGGAAAGACTGGATCCAGATGTCAGCCATTACTGATAAAGAAGATACACGTTGGAACCGACGGTAGAGTGAATGCATTGGGCAGGCGTTGGAAGAATCCGGGCTGGAGAATCTCAAAGGTAAGAATGTTTTCCGATTGGGATAGCTCGAACTAACCGGAGCTCGCTACATGCCATGGATCAATTGTCTGCGCAGGCTATCTAATATGTTGACTCACATAATTTAAGATCGCTGCAGCCGTCGTGAAGATTGAAATCGTGCTATCGAAGATGGGTAAGCGTCAAGTAAATGCGATTATTTCAAGACGGCTGACCAGAAATACAGAATGCCTTCAAGGTTGCCAATAGGTTTTCAACACAGCACATAAAATGAATTGGAACCACTGACCTTGCTCGAATAATACAAACATGACCCCATTCCGCGTATTCTCCAATCCTCCCCCGGCTCGGAAAGCCATCACACATCTCACAGTCGTCAAGAAGGCCGATGAAGCCTCGAATATGACCATCAAGATGGACAGCATCTCCGGCGCTAGAAACGGTTCATATCTGGTAGGAATATCATAGATGTATATGCCCACCACTGTAACAAGGTGAGTGACAATTCGACCTTCGATACAGAGATTCTACGCACATGGGAAGACTAGACGATCCGACGCAACGCATCCCGGGAACGTGGGTCTGGGAAAATATAATTAGGCTCGGAATAAGTCGTGAGAGCGGACTCACGATGTCAAGAGCGACGCAGGCGAGGCCAACAACGCTCATGTATGCGAGTACCCATTTGTTCTTCCCGTAGACCGCGTAGGTCCGCATGCTGAAAACCGCTGCTCGAGTTCAGTGGAATTTCTGCGGCTTCCGGAGGCATAGTATGACGAACCAATCACAGCAGCACGGCCGAGGATACTCAACGCTCCGACGATCTTGTACCAGACGTCGCACCTGGGAAACAAAAAAAAGTGAGCCACGGCGTTGGCATTCTAATACGAGAAACGTGCTGCGAATATGAGAATCGTGTAAACCCGAGATATGCCAACATACCGTAGAGCCAAGCTTGTCCGCAATGGCGAGAAGGTACAGCACATTGGCTATCAGCGCATAGCGACAACATATGTAGAGCGCCGTCGACAGGCGAAATCGCTGCTTCCACATGTACTGCACCTCCTTCGGGAACGTCAAAGCGAAGTCATAGTATAGCAGGGCTGCCAAGGACACGTCCCGTTAACTGAGGTTGATGTGTATCTGAATTAATTGCGGCGCACCGAGACTCGAGTATTGGAGGCGAAATTGGAGGAAGCTTGAGCCAGCCCGCGAGTCAGCGGATGTCGCGCATGAGACGGGTGGACCTACTGAGTTGTCGCAGCAGTGATTGCTTTGGAAGGCATGGCGAGGAGGAGTGGAGAACGAGTATTCGATGGGATTGACGTATAAAAGGAACATCTTTATCTTTGCGTGCTATCTCTGGATATCAAGGAGCTGGAGCCCAGATTTACGAGTTATGAAATGGTAGGGGGAGATTGCATCGAAGATGCGTACCATTTTTACGCGCCGTGATGATGCCAGGATGCATGCATTGAATCCTGTGCATCCCAGGGAAGGTAAGGTCGAAGAGGCTGACATCCATGACCGTTTCTTTGGATATATCACGCCTACCTAAAGGATGAGTGGATCCAGATGACGGAGTACTGTATCGTTCTTACCGCAATAGAATACGCCGCAGCCTCTGTGCTCCTCCCGTCGATCAATTGGACACAGCCGTAGAATGGACACGGAGACCCTCAAATTATGCAGATCATGGGCGAGAAGTCCGAGGAAGGAGCTGTGAGGAGACGCCGTAAGATCGCAGCACTTTGCTATGCGAAATTTCACGACGCGGGTTCGTCATGCCACCTGTAGATCGGAGGCAAGTATAAATGTTCACCGTTGCCTCGTGGAAAGATAGCGTCATCCACGCACGCGCATCCCAGAGACCACCGACAATCGTCGAGAATAAGGGACGCGTAGGTCCCTGGGGGTTTTGTCCATTGAGACCGCTCAAGTGAACAACTTGACATCGTGGCATCGAATGGGGTTGACGTCGCCGCCCGCCCTGCGGAAACTGAAATCTGAAGTTAGTCCTTAACTCCACGATGATCTAGGATCGCGGTATATCAAACAGCCCGATGAAAATATTCACGGCCACTTGTTGTCCACCAGACACTGGTTGGCGCCGCAACGAAAGGAACTTTAAATCAACCTATCAGCGACGAAGGGCGTGGGTGCCTCGTACTCCTCGGAACTGAATAGCACTTGGCGCCATTAAATATAGTCATAGATTGGCGTCAGCAGACATGTACTGCGAACGTGCGTGAAGGAGCCGTGGGAAGGACCATTGTGATTGGTGGGGAGGTGCGACGGGGTTGGGACTGTTTTGAGAGCCGGCATGTTTAGCTATTATGGAGCTATATATAAGGTTCACAGCGTAGACACAGCGGACACCATTGACTGATCGTAATGAAGGTGACGGAGACGATATCCCGACGCTAGGTCAATTGAATCGAGAACCTGATGATAAATGGACCTCACGAGCAGATGAGAAAAAGAAATCACCACTACTCTAGAGAGGTCGCTTTTCAGGTTGGCAACTTCAACGCAAGAAGGAACTCACATTCGATCGGTTGGCATCGTACTCACTGCTCAAAGTCCGACGTGCATTGGAGCGAAAATTGAAGGCAGAACGATATTTATATCTATAAATGACGGATCAGGCGAAGAAAAAGATAAACAAGAGAAACACGCACCAAGTAGTCCGATTTTTTACATCAATCTGGAGAGAGAGGTGAGACTGGGTCACATGTGATCAGAGATTTGACGGTCCTGAAGATGTGGGAACTAGTCTTGGGCAAGCCCTACCTATCGTTCTTCTCGTTTATTTCAAACAAACCCGGTAAGGCGTCCCAGACTTGCAACCTCTCCCCTCGAAGTTGTTCCTCGGCGAAAGATCTGCATTGGCGACACAACGAAATAAATTGCCACTCAAACTTTTCCTCCAAAATGCGGAAAGGTATTCCCCCGAATTGGCGCAGCCAGCTCAGACGCTTGGAATTACAGAGATTTGGATTGATGCAATCCGCGGGTACACCGAACAAGAATCGTAGAGTTAAAGCGGGAATCATCAACGCCTCGAGACCTTCGAGGCATTTTTGTTTGTCTCCCAGAGGTATTTCCGCCGCCAGGATGGCATGAACTGTATTTCTCGAGCAGAGAAAAAACACTCCCGGGAGGATGTCCGGAACGTCGAGGGTCGAGGCAAGAACAAGTGCTTTGAATTCGTCTCCCTCCGCCCGGAGGTATCCGGGCGGGTCCACGCGGGATATCCACGCGTCGAGAGAGTTGGGATATATGGATTTCAGGATGGAAATCATGCGGGTGCGTATGTGGTCAATCTCGTACTTCGTGCTCAGTCTTAGCAGCGCGGACAACGTCTCCAAGCCATCGACAGGGGTATGTGTGGCATACCTAACGGTTACGGTCAGCATCGAAGAAGGTAAGCCAGCAAGCCAGCCACCACGTACGTCGGATCATGTGTAGCCATGAGTAGCATTCGCAGGTCTTTGGGAGAGTCTTGAATCTCTAAGACCGCGCATGCATCATACATTTCCTGCGTAGGTGGCTGAGGGATGGCGAACGTGTCCCGGAAAATAGGAGATTGTGCAGCGAGGATACCGCGAAACACGCGGAACAGCGTTCTGCCAGCTCGCAGGACAATAGTTCCGTCGTCAAACCATATGTCGGGCGAGCGTTCCAGGGTGGTTTCGGAGTTGTGAGCGGCGGAATCCGCGTCCATTTGGCCGTTGTACGTGGCAAGAGGAAAGAATCGGATCACGGAGTCCGGAACGCCACAATGATAGCCGTGTTACGTTTGTGAATCCACACTTGCGGGCCCAGAGTCTAGAGGATGTTACAGCTGCACATATTCCGATTGAATTATCCTACGAACACCATACTATGTCATTGAATCAACAGATCAAATCACAGTCTGACCTCGTGGCCGTGGTGCACCGCTGCCTCGTGGCCTCGTCTCTTCGCTCAGGCCGCCATCTGTGCCCATGTCAATCTTACAAGTTTCTGAGATCGCTTTGCCTCCTAGCAACACACCTTCACCGAGTGGTTATAATCGTGTCGACGAAGTGTGGTTCCAAGACGGCACTTTGATAATCGAAGCCGAGGGATCACTATTCCGCGTCTATGGCGGGTTGCTTGGAGCGGAATCACCGGTCTTCCATGATATGCTCGACTTCCCGCAGCCCGACGGTGCCGAGTCCATCGATGGCTGTCCCCTAGTCCACCTATCGGATAGTGCACCCGATGTGAATTGCTTTTTGAAGGCCCTTTTCGACTACAAGTGCGTACAGAATGTGCTAACAAACTATCAAATGACTGAAGCTAAGCTCAGATTCTTCCCTCCACTGCCAAACGCGACCAATTTTGACACCATCGTTGGCATTCTTCGGCTCAGCAAGAAATACCAAGTAGACCAGCTTCACAAACGCGCTTTGGCGCATTTATCATCCGGTTTCCCCATGAGCGCAGGCGATTATCCCGGCTCTGCATCGTGGATCCTCAGAAAAAGCGATAACACCCGCGTTATTTTGCTCGCCCGGGAGTTGTCGATCGACTGGGTCTTGCCCGTCGCCTTCTACGGTTTATGCACCGCCGCAATCGACCCGTTGCTCAATGGTGTATATATTGATGGGGTCCGGATGAAGCTTTCCCCGAAGGACAAGTTGATATGTCTGGAACAATATGTTCTGCTGAGGGGATCCGCGTCCTCAGATATCACGGACTTCCTTTGGCATCACCCAAAATTGGCGGATGCATGAACCAGAAACAATGCCCTGGAAACAGAATTGAATTGAGGCGAAACGTCGAAGCATGGCGGTCCGACAATATTCTACCCCTGGGCCTATGGGTCGAAGAAGATTGGAAACGTCTTACAGTTTGTACTGTCTGCATGTCTGCCATGAAGCTGGCCCATCAGAATGCATTGGAGCGGTTTTGGGACGGGTTGCCCCAGCGCTTTGGACTTCCCATGGCCGGAGTTGAAACAGATGAAGGAAAATGCATTTACGTAGTATTCATGTAATTACTCCTGTTCATTTTAATTATTTTAACGGATCCTTACAGGTATCTTCTGAGTTTTTGCGATTCTAGGCGTTAATTTAGTTGAACGGTGCTACTTTACGACTACTCTTGCAATACACGTGTCCAATCGCGAAGTCAGCGGAAGTGGTACAACATCTGACCATCAGATTCCAACCTCCCATGAGAACGCGGATGCCAAGACGGGCCCGGGGACTCGTCACACCGCCTCTGCCTTTACGTCATCAGCATGAATGTACAAAACCCGGTCATCTAGTGACTCCACTGAGGGAGTAGAAGGAATGACTTGTGGCGGAGGTCGAGTACGCGGCGCTGCCGCTATGAAACTGCCGACATTCTCAACACTGTATCCGAGTCCCACTCGGACCGTGATGATAGTTGGTGCAATCCCCTAGGCCGGGAATAATTCAGGGAGAAGAAACAGAAGAGGTTAATGGACTCACTACTAGCTGTCCCAGTACGGCGCCGGAGAGTATCTAGTGACAATGAGTATCCCGTTCGAGGACGGATTAATGTGCTCACACTATCGGGGAGAAGAATTTGAATGGCCAGGATAACGAAACAGATTGCGCCTATGCAATACAAGGCTCCGGACTCCAAACTAGGTAATGTTAGTGCGAGCACAGGTACGAGGTTACCCACGCACATCATGGCACAAACAGTGTAGTATTTGTTCACTACCTTTCGTCCCATCAGGTCCCGAGCTGACCGTGCTAGCCACCAGATTCGACCTACTGAGAGAGAATTCATCGTGCCACAAAAACAAGCAATCGAAATTGACAAACCAGTTAACCCCATCAAAACGAAAGTCGTGATAAGGGACGTCGAAACCGAAAAGACAAGAAACCATAAGCCACCACCAAGGTGGCCATTCCCGACATCCATGATAAAATTGGAATACCCGAGACCTGGGTGGATTGTAGGAATAAAAGTACGACTATAGGCAGAAACTCACCAGCGACACCCAAGGTCAGAATGGTCGGCAAGATTATAATATTACGCCGGAAACCCCAAATCGCGTAGCAGCGAAAGATCTATAGAACAGTTAGGAGCGCGAAAATATGTCGTCCCCAGACGAACGAAGATGCTATCTGCAATCACGCTTGCAATGCCTGGGTCAGCACGGGCTAGCCTCGCGCAAACTCGGACACGCACTTGCTTGTAACATAAATCGCGCTCGCTGCATGCGAGGCTTTGAATTCGGCATTACTCCCAAAGATGGGCCTGGGGTTGTCATCCATTTGGGCCCTGACATGGAGTATGGTGATCGCGAGCTCGAGCGCGCAATGCGCAGTGCCGAGGATGAAGAGTGAGATTGTCGAAACCGTCAAGAAGCGATGTTTTGTCATTCCGTGTGTGCGAAGGACATGCAAGTAAAACCCGAACATGACGAAATAGACCCCTATAAAGTTTGCATTTCAGTTGGAATAGTGAAGAGAAGTGAAGGTACCATAGAAGAATACTTCGGTCTTTTTTAAAAACGTCATCAGTGTGAAAGACTACATTGGCAGGGAGTCACCGTACCGCGGCAATAGACCAGGCGACGGCAGTCTCACTGATTAGGTCAGTCACAAACTCTTTAGAAAACAGGGCAGTAGCGGACATGAGGGGATGGGAGAATCAATTGCCGATGGAGGCTGACTTATATGGCTGAAGCATGCCTTGTGACACAGCCATGAACATTTGTTCTATTGCTGTTATGTAGAACCGGCAGCAGACACACGCCTGTTATAGCTCAAATCAGGTCGGGGAGCAGATACAGAGTGACTTTCGTCCCAATCACCACCCAAGGACCAGACTGTTCCCGGTGGATCTGGATCGGGAGAAGTCTCTAAGATCTTCGAATATTTAAAGAGCTGGAAGATGTGTTCATATGACTAAAAAGAGGGAGCAATCCGCGAGGCGCATCCAATAAGGTTAACAGAAACCCACCCACTGCGATAGCCACAGCACCGCCGGCCCAGAGATCGGAGATGCCGGCTAGATGCCGGCTAGATGTGTCCCACCGTCAAACATGAGTTTGCGTCCGCTGGCGGGGCCTGGCGAGATTAGGCAGGTGGGCTACCTAGGGCTAGCTGAAGTGCGGCTATGTAGGATCGCCATGACCTCTCAAGAGCCAACAGTTAACCGAGGTCTGGCTAGGCGGGCAGCCATCATCTAGCTATACATAGCCAGACATAGCCACGGCTATCAACCCACGCCACAGTTTCCGATTTTTCTGGGGAACCGGCAACACTACAGCTGCATTCCACACAGAAGCCCGTGTATTGCACGGTGTTTCAAATCTATCCTTATATATGCATTTTGCCCATATACGGCCGGCCTCCCATCATCCCTTGATCCGACCCCCTATATACCCTCCTCTGGTTGGTCGTCATCCTCCTACCCCAGCAGACGACTTTCTCGACCACCCGTTCCAAGCAACTCTCTGCTCCAGCCCACTCCAACACGTCTGTCTCTTTGATTAATCGGTCCTCGCCATCATCGATCATCTCTTGCCGATCATCCCTTGATCCGACCCCTATGTGCTCCTCGGCTCCACTTGAATTGGCTCTCCACAATCTCTCGTCCTCCTCACCTCCCACACCCCACGCCCCCAAACGACTTCAACTACCCATTCCAAGCAACTCTTTGCTCGACCTCCGACATGTGTCGTACCCCCGTCTTCCGCCTATTCCAACTTGGAGCGCTCGCCTATATCTGCTGCGTTCCCCTTCCCCTTGCCGCCAAACTCTGTGTATCTCATCACCGCCCACATTGGTACCTGACTCCATCACTCTGCGCTACGATATGACTAGACGCTCTTGTATATGACTAGACGCTCTTGTGCTCGGTTTGAACTGGTCGGCCTATCTACATGACAGTCTCATTGCGACACGCTTGCATCAGGAAAATCCAAAGTTGCTACATAGACCAATATAGACCAATATAGACGTCATAGTTGATATAGCAAATAGGCCAGATATATAGAGAGGGGGGACCTTTGTTCAAATTTTATAGACACTCATAGACCATCATAGTTGGTGTGTCATCTTTCATAGTTGCCATAGTCAGAGCACTCATAGCACTCATAGTCGCGAAAGTCATAGACCACCAAATGAAGAAGGAAAAAAGTGTTATCACAGCAGGCGCTATTACAGCTTCATAGACTGACTACGAAGGTTTCAGTTCAATAGCAGGTACATATACTTGAAAGGTAATATTTCAAACTAAAGAATTGAACGAGACGAATAACATTAAATATCGACGCTACGCGGAATTGAATTCACAACCTCGCGAGAACAGTAGAATATATTACAGCTCTTTGCAGAACTTAGGGCGCGGCTCGATTTTTTCCCTTTTTTGGCACTTTTTTGATGGTTTGGACCAGGACCGCTGCCCTGGCCTCAAATCTGGGCCGTTCGCCTCGGGAGTATGTTCAATCGATTCGTATCGCGAATACGCAGTTAACCGCCTCCTCAGAATTTTTATATGACACCGAGAACTGCTTTGTGAGCGGCGAAAGCAATTACTTTTGATCATTTTTGATCATTTTTCAGCAGGACAGCTGTTCTACCCTCATTTCTCGGTCTTTTTCTTTGGGAATAGGCTCAATCGATTCTTATTTCAAGTGCGCAGTTAACTGCGTCTTCAGATTTATGGCCCCACCTCCAATACAGCTTCCTGGTAGACAAAGTCCCCAGTAGGTCATCACTTTTGATCACCAGTCAGCAGAACAGCTACTGCGGCCTCAGTCCCTGCCCGTTTTCCATGTTCATAGGCTCAGAATTACAGATTTAATATAATTTCTAGTTTTTCACCTTCTCCCAGTGAAAACATACAGTGAACGTCCTATAGTGTGTATTATCCTAATACAACTGCATAGTAGGCTGGGTAATAGAGTAAAGTGCGACATTTCAACAAAATAATAGTTTGTAGGTGCCTCAAAAGCAGCTCACAGCTGTCCTACATGAAAACCTGCTTAAACGCAAACTCCTGTACCAGCAAAACGCCGTGGGAGCCAGTTGTGGAATATAAGGGTGGTGTGCCCTGCAGATTCAATAGGCGAAGAGATTGAGCCTATAGGCCAAACAAATGATTAAGATCTGGGGCCACGGCAGCTGTTCTGCTGACTGGTGATCAAAAGCAATGACCTACTGGGGATTTCGTCCACCAGAAAGCCGTACTGGAGGTTGAGCCGTAAATCTGAAGACGCAGTTAACTGCGCACTTGAAATAAGAATCGATTGAGCCTATTCCCAAAGAAAAAGACCGAGAAATGAGCTGTCCTGCTGAAAAATGATCAAAAATGATCAAAAGTAATTGCTTTCGCCGCTCACAAAGCAGTTCTCGGTGTCATATAAAAATTCTGAGGAGGCGGTTAACTGCGTATTCGCGATACGAATCGATTGAACATACTCCCGAGGCGAACGGCCCAGATTTGAGGCCAGGGCAGCGGTCCTGGTCCAAACCATCAAAAAAGTGTCAAAAAAGGGGAAAAAAATTGAGCCGCGCCCTAAGTTCTGCATAGAGCTGTAAGTGACAGAATAACCGCTATACTAAAGAGCTATTGGTAAAGGTAGCTGGAGGACGCAGAAGGATTTCCACGTCTTGGCCATCCGACCCTACCACAGTGCGGGGGATTTCGATGGCGACCCGACATCGGTTTAGAAAAGGAAGGAGGAGGATGGCAGAAAGCATGAACGGAGTAAGTAATGGAACCAAAAGTACTAGAAAGGTATAATGTAGATGAGCAATGCAGCACAAAATCAAGAGCAAGGTGGGAGAGCCATAATATGATCGCGAACCGGTTTCCAACGCTTCCACCAACTCAGTGGATCGGCACCTGTATCTGCACGGTCAATGATCTTGATGACCTCAAAGAGTTCGTGTCGAAAGGATGATGAGTCGAAGAGAAGGTCAAAGAGTTCAAGGAGGAAATTGTTATGGGAGTGCTGCGATGATGGATCCGGTTTCAATTTTGGAACGTGGTTGGATTCAGGAACAGGTGCGGTAGATGAAAATGGCAAAGGGAAATGATGGGGTATACTGCACGTCTCGGGCGGAGCAGCATGTGGGGGATTCGCAATGAACGTACGGTCGGGATTGGCAACATGATTCGGAGGAATAGAGGCTGTCGGCAGCATGTGCGGGGGATTTGATTCGAAGCTGCGACTCGACGGTGTGGGAACGAAACAATTGGGATGTGGCCAACTAGAGAGCAGATGGGCTGCGACTCCGCCAGGATGACGTGTCATGGGAAGAGGTGAACCGTCATATGAAATGAGGCGATCTTTGCTATTGAACTTTGCGAGGTGTTCCGATAGGAGCTGCCAAGTGCGTGGGCAATAACAAAAATTGAGTTGATGTCGGCCTGTTCCACCACAGACAAAGCAGCGGCACGAGCGTAGGGGCGACGACGAAGGCAGGTCAGGGGAAACAGGACGTGGAGTCATTGGTGAGGACGCCGCGGAGCGAACCGTGGATGTGCTACCCGACGATGATGTGCACGAGAACGACGAAACGTGCGAAGACGATGAGCTCGTGGATGAATTTGAATGCGTGGAAGATGGGGAAGAAGAGCCGGAATGAACTGTGGACACTGAGGAAGCGGAATGTGGAATGGATGATGAAGAGGACACCGATGCCGGGAGTACATCGAAGCATGATGCTACACCCTGTAATGAAGTGAAAGAAGGACAGGTATGCACGACGTTGGGTGGGGAGTAAGTGTAGGAAGCGATAGGGTGCGAGGGAGAAGCACTATTGACACGCGACGCAACAGCGGGCATCGATGCATGCGAGGGCAACGAAATGTGCAATGGGGACGAATATGCGGCGAAAGGTGAAGAGATACGCATGAAAGGGTCGAAAGGAGAGGAATGGTGGGTGTTCTCGAAGTGGGGCATGACATGGGCATGCATAACGCGCGCAGAAACAATGGGACGCGTACCAAACATCAGGAAAACCCTCTTTTCCGAATTTGTGCCAAATTGTACCGATTTGGTCAAGTGGTTGAAGCGAGGACAAGCGACACAAGCGATGTCAATTCTGCCCGATCATGCCTGGATTCTGCAGCATTTGAAAACGGGCTTTCGGATTTTGACAGATGTTGACTGTGTTTTTTGGATTGCCTAACACTATGGACATTCACTCTTTAGTACTGAACTCTACTGAACTGCCTTACTTTGGATCAGGAACTGCAGCAGGATACTGATTGCTAGAATTGTCACAACCTTCAACTTTGGTTCCAAGTAATCATCCTGATGGTAAATATATATACTACAAGCGGTTCCTGGGCCGCGAAGCGGCCCAGGATCCACTTCTGTTAGATGTCGAGTTTACAGGAAGGTTCGTTTTGAAATGTTCACTCAGCAGACTTGAGTTGAGTTCAGTTGAATTAACCGGCAAAGCTGTCACTATTCATATATTCAAGGGTAGGCGTAGCCATTTATTGGACAATCTGCGGAGATTTGCGAGTATATCTGAAGGAGAAGTGATGGAGGTGATTGTGCAGGAGCTGCGGCACACATCTCGAATCAGAATTGAAGCTGTCGGCGCTAGGAGCCAGCTCAGCAGATCGTGCTGGCATTGGGGCATCATTGAGCCGTCATCAAACGAAGTGTCAGGGTTTAAAGGCTTCAGACAGACAGAGTGCTCAATTTTATAAAGAGTGTGAATAGTACGGGTGTCTTGAAGGGACTGATTCACATCGACCTTTCTCTCAGCTCTGTCAATACATACCCAGGAGGTAACACACCCTAACACACCCTTGGCTAACCGACTTAGCGAGGATTTAGCGAGGGTTTTCAAGCGAGGGTTACACAGCTGTTATATACCGAGCCGAAAGGGGACTGTAGCCGAACCCTCGGATGAGAATAATGATCGCCGGAGTAAATACCGGAGCCGGAGTTCGGAGTTACGACAAGGTTAGAACGCAATCACCACAGTAAGGTAAGGGTGAGCGAACTACCTGAGCTGGCAAGACAAAGTGATGGACGGAGTTCGGAGGACCGGAGTTGAACGGAGGTCGGAACGACTCAGAGAAAAGCAGAGTGCAAAGCAACGTCAATAATCAAACTGAAGTACATGAACGTAAGTATCGTAACTTTTATAGTAAAGTCCGTTATTGTAATCCTAAATAAAGTAATGAAGCGTTAAGACAATAAACATGATATATAAATAGAAAGAAGATAAGAAGTCAAAGTTAAACAATAACGAAGAAGTGAGAATAACGGATAAACGGGAAACGCTCAGTAATCCTTCATTGCGTAGAAAACCCGATGTACCGAAGTTCCGCCGATCAAGTCCGATGTCCGGAGTCCGGAGTCCGGAGTTCGGAGTTCGGAGTTGCGGAGTAGCGGAGGAACGGAGGAACGGAGTTAGATGCACGGATATAACAACGGCAAGATGCGGCAAGTCACATGTTGGTAAACATGAAACAAGCCCAAACCCACTCTCTCTTTGTCTTTTACCACCACCATCCCCCCTCCCAGCCCTGTAGTCTCACCTCACTGCTGTATAAGCAAATCGGCCACCACTTGCCCACTAAGACCTGCACCAGGACCAGTCCAAGAGCAAGCCGGACGCCTTGCATAAAAATGGCGGCAGTGCACAACTCGGGCTCCCTCGGACATCGGACACAAGGTATGTTGTCTGCCTCCAACTACTCCTTCCTCCTCCCCCCACTACTCCCTCCTGCCCCTTGCTAATATTACGCCCTTATCCTATTCTGACCACTTCTTTGTATGCCTCAGTATTCATTGATCATTTCAGGGTCGTAGTACGTCGCACTTCAATAGCAGTTGGGTGATATACTCCGTCGTTCTGCTAGCAGGTGTTCTCCTCGTTGGAGCTTTTGGATGTACGTAAGTTTATCTTATATACTTCCCATCTGCACCGCCTTTGACATCCACACAGGGTCTGCCTCGCTTCCGTGCATGCTGTCTGTCCTGCTTCACTCCCGCCTTGAAGTCCCTGCCACTTTCTGTGGCCCAGCACGGTATACCACCTGTCCCTCTGTCCAGTCTGTTGTTGCTGACTACAGTTTGCAGAGCATGGCTGCCCTCAAACATCACAAACACTGCCACAGTGTATTCCAATCTTCCGTAAGTTATTTTTATCTCGGTAACCATTGCACACCTGTCTGGCCTGTCTTGCTGTATCATTTCAGTTACAGAGCCCAGAGGTTGATGGTAGATGACAGAGCCCAGAATGGTATGGTTTGCATTTCACTTGTAACCCAGTCTTGGTAGCACATGCATTGGGTCGGTGTCAAGGGCTGGCTGTGTGGTTGGTTTTATATAGTTTATGTTTTGTACCTTTCGTAGACATGAATATATATCTTTCTACTGTATTTGTCTTGAGTGAACGAAACAGTGGCTAAATGACTCCGAAATGCTGCAACAATCTTGCACAATCCACCCAAATTTTGCAAAATTTAGAAATGCATGATCGGGTTTGAACAATTGTCACAATTTAGCATTAGGCCAAATTTAAGCCAAATTTTGACCAAATCTGGCAAATCCAACTGGATTCTCACAGGTTCTCAAAAATTGTCACATATTTGGAAAAGAGGGTTTTCCTGATGAACGATGCAGAGACCGGCATGATGAAGAAATAAATGGGGAATGAAGTGTAGGACAGATGGACCACGCGGTATACCCAAGGAAATCCTGCTAAAAGACCTCCCCCCTGCGGTGGTCACCACTGAAGAAGGGTGGAAAGTCCGGCGCGTAGGTTCTTAAAATAGGTCGGCGGTCCGGTACGAATAGAGTGATTTTTCGAATATAGAAATGGCTGGACAGTCCCGAGGCGTAGTGTAAGAAAATTGGATGCGAGGAGGGTGTCGTTAGAGTGGCTTGGGAGCGTGAAATGAGCGCGAGGGAGAAACGAGATGAGACAAGGTTGTTGGTGGCTAGAAGCCCACTGACGGCATTCCCAAGGGAAAAGGGGCGAGGAGTGTCGATGCTACCTCTGGGCGCTTGCCCTGCACTGGCCGTTAAGATGGTGGTACGATGGTAAAATTGCACACTGACACTGGGTCCGTATTTACGAACAAACATATTGTGTAAGCGAAATTAGCTAAATTTAGAAAGTAAAGTTAGCTGGAGGACGCGGAAGGATTTCCACGTCCCGGCCATCCGACGCTACCACACCGTTCACAGTTTCCATGGCAAAAATGAGCACCGAATTCTAAAGAGTAATCGCCTCCGCCAGGAATCGCCCTGGCATGTACTGCTCTGAAAACCCGGTTTTTAGAGATGTTCGATGTTCAGACATCGCAGAGAACTGCAACACAAAAGGCAAAGTCACCCTCAAATTTGACCGACGTTGATTTGCTCTTTTCACTCAGGTCTGCGGTCGTTATTGCTGTCTCCACTCCCCAAAAGACCATCCTGGCTCCCAGAAATGCCTCTGATTTTCGATGTTCCCGAACGCCAGTGTTATTGCTGCTATGTTCGTCTCCTCGATGTCCCCATGGCTTGTAACTGAGACATTTCGGTTCCCCGCACCGCGAGGAGCGACCGAAGGTCGGCGACATTGACCGCTCTTTGATGGTACAGAACTCATTGTTGCCCCTATGCTGCGAGAGCAAATAAAAGTCGGCGACGAGCTGTGCCGCATTTGAACCTTATTGCTAGATACATTTTGATTTCTGTTACGTTTTTGAGACATCTCGGTTCCCCGCGCCGCAAGCAGCGACTGAAGGTCGGCGACTATGGCACGGCAGTTAAAGCTAGCACATCCACTACTGTTTGAGGCCACAGAAGTCATTAGGGTCGTTCACAGTTGCCATTTTTCCTACATTTTTCCGCCCTCTTTTATATTCCCATCATTTTTGACCGGGTTTTTTTTCCCCTTTTCAATTTAGACATGCAAAAAGGGTTGAAAAGGGGAAAAAACCGCGCTCCGAGTCCAAAACTTGGTCACAGGGGAGAGCAGCGAGTTCAAAAAGGGAGCAAAAAACGGCAACTGTGAAACCCCCCTCTCGGTGCTCCCTTTTTCTGCCCTTTTTCGCTCTTTTGATTCATTTTGTTCATTCCCTCTTCCAAACCCTCAGGTTTCTCAGGTTAACTGACATTGACGGCCACTGCTGCACGGCGCCAACGCTTTCAATGTCTGATGGTCGCATGATGCACGGCCTTGCCGCTTCTCACCTTCTCGCTTTCTCCAACTCACCCATACCGTATTATCGTAACCATAGCCCCGCATCCATAGCTACAAGCCGGAAACTATCATCGAAAAAATGGTGGAAAAATGGCCGGAAAAATGGCAACTGTGAATGTCTTTATTGTCGCCCTGTGCTGCGAGGAGCCAACAAAAGTTCACGACGAGCAGCACAGCATGTAAACTTTAACAGGCACTTTTGATCTTTTTTTTTGAGAGCTCCGAGGTGAATGATATTATTGCCCAGGATGAGACCCTAAGTTTGCGGCACTCAGTGCATCATGTAAACGTAAGACATCCCAATATGTTCTCTGAGATTGGGGGTTTAAATAGGATTCATTTATTTAGAGGAGCTGTAGACTACGAAGGCAAGAAGAAGACTGCATTTTTTCGGAGATGAAAAATTCTCCATACGGCCCTGTGTATCGTACGGAACAAACCGGGACGTCGGTAAGATGAGACTTGCCACATGATGCAGTGGCTGATACAATTCATGAACTACAAATGCAAGAAAATCTCGGAAAAGGTATCTGAGTCCACATTATATTTGGGTCTCACATGACACGCACGGATAGACTTACATGACGGGCCCTGCTGCTACACAGTTTATTGTTCAAATCAGAGACACTGCATTTCAACCGGCCCTAACCTGAGGCTGCGCAGCTGCACTTAGCTTTGCTTAGCCGATGGCTAGGTCGCTAAACAGACCATCAACAGCCGGCTAAGCAGACCTGGCCGTCGGCTAAGCAAGGCTAAGCGCAGCTGCGCAGCTCTGGTTAGGGCCGGTTGAAACGCAGTGAGACAACGGGGAGAGGATGATCATCGCCACGACACTGTCTGTTTATGCACATGTCAGAAAACCTTGCTGATCAAGGTGGTGACTGGCGAGAGGATCGTTGATCATAATTTCATTACAGAACCATCCACTAATTTTCTTTCCATGCGCCGGCGAATGCCGACTCGGCAATGGCCAAATGTCCACAAATTGACTGTATCACTCTCTCTTTTTTTTTTTTTTTTTGGAGCGTTTGGGATGAGTTTCAGTCTGCAGAAGCATTCCAAAAGTCATCCGCTGGGCCTACCAGAAAATTCCAGTTAATGCCGGGGAAGTTGTCCAGGGAGGAAATGCCATTACGCACAAGTACCATAGTGTGGGACTCCAGCCTTTATAAATTTATCCTATCCCAATTTTTGAATCATTCAATCTCAATGGCTGTATACCCATTAAAACCCCCACTGTATATGTCCAGTCATCCGGCAGTGAGTCTTCGTTCATTAGTAGACCACTCCATGTTCTTAAAACAAGATCCTTGTTCAACGCAAGATTACCTAATTTCAGCTTATTGGTAAGGATTCGATCTCGTCCCAGTGCAGAATTAACAGATTTCAGCCATCTATTGTGAATCTCAATGTCTGTAATATTATAGTATGGGTCTTTCAAAACCCTATCATTCTGAATGTTCCAGATTGTGTGCCAAGCTGTGGATACCAGAATGGCGAATAATCTTCCCATTGCAGGTACAATTTTTCCGTTTGGGTGCTTGCATTTAACGAGGTTACAGCCTAGGACAAGCCCCCAGCTGAGAGGAGGCCAGTTTTCTCTTTTGTTTCTTGCGATCATATCGAGTGGTACCCCAGCTTCAGTGGACTCATAGGGACCACTGCAGTAATACATCTTCCTTCCTTCCTTCCTATAGCTAGTTTTTGTTTGATGCTCAGGCTGGTGGTGATTTTAAACGATACAAGCGCTCGGGGGACCGCTCCGCGGTCCCCCTCCCCCTTTACTGATCATAGAAATTGAGAGGTGTACGAACCATGGATTCAAGTTCATGGGACCATATTGCCTACATACGTCCCTAATTTTCTCCCAAGAGCACATCCTTCAAAGCAAGGGAGAGAAATGCATCGAAGTATGGCATAAACAGCATTTAAATCTTAAAGACACATATGGAGGAAGACATTTTTTTCTTCTGTGTGAGCAGAAAAAAGACGCGACGCGACGCGACGGCCACGTGGCAGCTCGGACGCTATGTGTCGGGAGCTTTTTGATACATCAAAAGCGGAGCTTTACTTGGGCGCTAGGAGAATCCTCGGGAACCCATGACTTGAGTCTATTTGAAGGAGAAGTGATGGAAGGAGTTTGTGCGGGAGTGGCGAGTTCCGCCAAATGGGAGCCGACGTTGAGGTCCACTTAGCTGAAAGTTTGAAAGTCCACATTGTCCTATTTCCCGGACTTTTATGAAGAGGAAGAAAACCCTTAACAACGGTGATACCAATAAGCTGAACTTGAGGTGTTGCTGAGATTCAGTATCCGAATAAATAAGCTGACTTTAGGTACGTCTCGGCAAGTTGATCCGAGCCAAATCCGAGTGCGGAGTTGGCGGAGTTTAAAGGCTTCAGACGGACATGCTTAATTTTATAAAGAGGGTGACTCATCAAACTTGGGAACTATGTCCCGGAATTCCCTGCGCCGTTACGGAATGCGCGTCCTCCTCTCGTCGAGTGACCACCGTGATCATACACGCTCAGCAGCCTGAGACAAAGTAGTATGTAACCTTGATCCAATGAATGCTTAATTTAGTTGTCCGGCGCTACTTTATGGCTATTCTTGCTACACGTTTAGGAGACTGCGCCAATCGTCACAACACCTGACCCTCAGATTTCAGAATACGGATGCCGAGACGGGCCGGGGGAACCATCACACTGCCTCAGCCTTTACACACTCAGCCCGAATGTGCAGAACCTGATCGTCGAATGACTCCATTGAGGGAGTAGCGGGAATCCCTTGCGGCAAAGGTCGAGTACGCGGTGCTGCCGCTATGAAACTGCCGACATTTTCAACGCTGTATCCGAGTCCCACTCGGACCGTGATGATAGTCGGTGCAATCCCCTAAGCCGGGAACAATTCAGGGACAAGAAACAGAAGAGGTTAATGGACTCACTACTAGCTGTCCCAGTACGGCGCCGGAGAGTATCTAGCGACAATGAGTATCCCGTTCGAGGACGGATTAATCTGCTCACACTATCAGGGAGTAGAATGTGAATGGCCAGGATAATGAAACAGATCCCACCTATGCAATACAAGGCTCCGGACTCCAAACTAGGTAATGTTAGTGCGAGCACAGGTACGAGGTTAACTACGCACATCATGGCACATACAGTGTAGTATTTGTTCACTACCTTTCGTCCCATCATGTGCCGAGCTGACCGTGCTAACCACCAGATCCGACCTACTGGGAGAGAATTCACCGTGCCACGAAAACAAGTAATCGAAATTGACAAACCAGTTAACCCCATCAAAACGAAAGTCGTGATAAGGGACGTCGAAACCGAAAATATAAGAAACAATGAGTCACCATCAAGGTGACCATTCCCGACATCCATGATAAAATTGGAATACCCGAGACCTGGGTGGATTGTAGGAATAAAAGTACGACTATAGGCAGAAACTCACCAGCGACACCCAAGGTCAGAATGGTCGGCAAGATTATAATATTACGCCGGAAACCCCAAATCGCGTAGCAGCGAAAGATCTATAGAACAGTTAGAAACGCGAAAATATTTTGTCCCCAGACGAACGAAGATGCTATCTGCAATCACGCTTGCAATGCCTGGGTCAACACGGGCTAGCCTCGCGCAAACTCGGACACGCACTTGCTTGTAACATAAATCGCGCTCGCTGCCTGCGAAACTTTGACTTCGGCATTAATTACAAAGATGATACTGGGGTTGTCATCTGTTTGGGCCCTGACATGGAGTATGGTGATCGCGAGCTCGAGCGCGCAATGCGCAGTGCCAAGGATAAAGAGTGAGATTGTCGAAACCGTCAGGAAGCGATGCTTTGTCATCCCGTGTGTGCGGAGGACATGCAAGTAAAACCCGAACATGACGAGATAGACCCCTGTAAAGTTTACATTTCAGTAGTGAATAATGAAGAGGGGTGAAGGTACCATAGAAGAATACTTCGGTCTTTTTTAAAAACGTCATCAGTGTGAAAGTCTACATTGGCAGGGAGTCACCGTACCGCGGCGATAGACCAGGCGACGACAGTCTCACTGATTAGGTCAGCCACAAACTCCTTGGAAAACAGGGCGGTAGCGGACATGAGGGGATGGGAGAATCAATTGCCGATGGAAGCTGACTTATATAGCTGAAGCATGCCTTGTGACACAGCCATGAACATTTGTTCTATTGCTGTTATGTAGAACCGGTAGCAGACACACGCCTATTATAGCTCAAATCAGGTTGGGAGCAGATATAGAGTGATTTTCGTCCCCATCCCCACCCAAGGAACAGACTGTTCCCGGCGGATCTGGATCGGGAGAAGCATCGAAACTGGAAGGTGTGTTCATATAACTAAAAAGAGGGAGCGATCCGCGAGGCACATCCAATGAGGTTAACAGAAACCCACCCACAGAATAAAATTTTCTGGGGAACCGGCAACACCACAGAGCTGCATTCCAGCCCTCGTATTATTGTATATGCAGTTCAAATCAGAGACGTTGGGGAGAGGATGATCATCGCCATGACACCGCCTGTTTATGCCCACGTCGGAAAACCTTGCTGATCAAGGTGGCGACTGGCGGGAGGATCTTTGATTATAATCTCTCACTTGTCGAGTTTCCGCCTCAGATCATTCTTCCCGATATAGTACCCCTTTTCTGCACCTTCAGCAGGCCTAAGCTTCAGCGCACCGAGTGTCAAGGTCGAATTTTACAGTGAGGCATTCATCCTGGACCATAGATAATGATAAAAAGAGTGGATTATGCATGGCTAATTAAGAATATTGTACAATTCCTTGCTTCATGTGCGCGAAGGGGACCGACCATTCGAGGCCCCTCCCCTCCCTCGCTGCGCTCGAAGGGTCCCCCGAGCCGGGGCCTCTCAGGTCGGCACGCTAAAGCCTCATTCGCGCGTTTCTGCTGATCTTCACCCTAACGCTAACCGGTCGTGGCGGGACGGCATCGCTGATACCCGGAGTTAGGGCAAGCGCAGCGCGCCCTAACTCCTCGACAGCGGGCATCGGATTCTGCAACGGCAAGCGAAATCTCAGGAGCGGCGGGGTGGGTGGGACGGAGTGCATACGGGGCGTGGCTGACGTGGTGGGCAGCGAGGGTGGTGGGAGAGGAAGGGAGAAAGGAATTGCGGCTGACAACGCGTGGGTTGTTTGTCATGAGCGGAGCTTGAAAATGCGACCCCGTATGCCGCGCTGCCGAAAGTAGTTACTATATCGGATAGATTGATCTGAGGCGGAAACTCAAAAGTGTAATCTCTTCTCTTCTCTCTCTTTATAAAATTGTCCATGTCTGTCTGAAGCTTTTCTTTGGAGCTTTAGACCCACAACTTCGGTACATCAACTGCATGACGTCCAAAAAAACCTACGCCCGCTGAGAACAGAAATACATACGCTGCATTTGTTTAAATTGGCATAAATTGGCAGATGATCCGACATAGATGATCCGACAAGCTATTCTTACTACTTCTTTCCAGCAAGTTCATACCCCGGACTCTGCGTCAGTTATCGTCTTCGATGCATCAACTGCATGACGGCTAAAGAAACCGTCGCCTGTTAAAAATAAAAATACACTGTAGTTGTTTCAGTTGCTAAATGATCCGCCAAGCTATTCTCTTGCACCATCTCTCCGCCAAGCTCGTACCCCAGATTTTGGATCTGCTTCCTCATGCAGTGCATTGTTTTACTTTTATTTAATCGCCTCGCAATCACCTTTCTTGTCACAAGTCACTTTATTTTGCTTTGCAATTTGCTACAAGCTCGATATGAGTTTCATTGTCCACTCAATAAAAATGTTCTCAGTTTATCATTGACTGTCTGTCAGTCCACAGTTCACATTTATGTAAGTCAAGGTGACATGCCTCGGACGTCGTACCCGGCTCTGCACCAAACCCACTCCGACGTCGACACTACCTGCAATATCCCATGCTTCCGGGACTGCAAATTTTTAATGGAATCGGAAAGAGGACTCGGAAGAGGGACCGCGGAACGGTCCCTCAGCCACTTGTTTGAGAACCATCGCCGGCAGATGCCGACTCGGCAATGAAATCCTACAAGTTGATTGCATCATTTTCTCTCGCCATCACATATGTCGAGTACCCCAACTTCAGCGGGCAGTAGTTGGTGCCGATGCCATCCTTCAATCCTCCGATGGTGCCGACTTCCATGTTTGCAAAGCGATTTTATCGCTCGTATCGCCCGTTTTCCAGACCATGTTCACTCTCCCCCAACCTGAATCGCCTCCCATCGTACCTGTTATCCCACTTCAGGAGGACTCTACTATCCTTGACAGATCACTCCGATTCTTTTACCCCGGAGCGCAGCCGACCGTAGCTACGCTGCAGGAGTTACGACAGATCATCGAGGTCCTCATCTCGAAATATGACATGCAGTCCATCGTTCCGACCGCCAAACAGCATCTCGAGAGATACATTTCAACCCAGCCGGTCGCCTCGTATGCTGTCGCCATAACACACCAGTGGAAGGACCTGGCAATGTTGGCGGCCAAAGAATCCTTGAAGCTGCCCCTCAGAGTCCCGGACAAGGAGGCCTCCGAGGAGTTACATCATATCCCAGATGCGGCGTATCACAATCTTCTCCACTACCATTATCTATGCGGTATAGCTGCCAAGGGGGTCACAGAAAGCTTACGATGGGTCCCCGTTCCGAACGACTATATCTGGTTCAGTTGCACTAATTGCACTAGGCATAGCTTGAGCTGGTATCTTCTGGATGGCGTTGCCCATCTGGTTCGGTCCTGGCTTATAGAATATCTCAAAGCTGTAGGTGAACTCGTCATGGAGTCGCCAGGGACGGACATCCGTCCTCATAAAAATTGTCAATATACGAGGCACTCAAACAGGCAGCTCAATGCAGCCGCGACAAAGTATTCGATCAATTGAGCGACTTTGTTTCAACTGAATAATTGACCAGCCAGATTTTCACAGCACCGCTGGTTCATCCGTTTCATGCATTGAGACTCAACAGAGCTGCTGCCTCTTGATACGTTCTGAGATACAGCGACGAGAATAACGAACTCAGAATGTCGAACCAGTCCCTGCATCGAGTACAATGAAAAATGAGGACAACATAAATTATTTGAAGTGAATCGGAGCGAGGACAAAAAGTGGCTCAAATTTAATCCTAGCTCTTGTGTAGTTCCGACGACAAGTTTCTTTTTGAGAAAGAGAATGCGACAGTAGTGCGCTCGACGCGCAGTCAGGTGATGGGACAACATCTGACCCTCAGATTCCAACCTCCCATGAGAATACAGATGTAGATGTGGACACGAGAACTATCATACTACCTCTGCCTTGTCATCGTCAGCCCGAATGTGTAAAAACTGATCGTCCCGGGACTCCACTGAGGGACTAGCGGGAATGTTTTGCGGTGAAGGTCGAGTACGCGGTGCTGCCGCTATAAAACTATCGACGTTCTCAACACTGTACCCGAGTCCCACTCGGGCCGCGATGATGGTTGGGGCGATCCCCTAGGTCGGAAACAATTAAGGAAGAAGACAGAGAAACGGTGGATGGACTGACTACTAACTGTCCCAGAATGGCGCCGGAGGTTATGGCGGCCTGTTGATGAAATGATAAGTACTACCATGTTTGAGAACAGGGTTGACGGGCTCACAGCATCATCCGATTGAATATCCAAAGATAATACAGGGTTACCGAACCCCACGGCGAGGAAGGCGATCACGCCTATGCAATACAAGGCTCCAGATTCCAAACTGGGCCAGGGTGATGTTAGCGCGAGAATTGGGTACGAGATTGGCTACACACATGATGGCACAGACTGTGCGGTATCTGTCTGCTACCTTTCGTGCCATGTACTGCCGGGCTGCGCGTGCTAGCCACCAGATTCGACCAACTGAGGAAGTAGTTGAGATTGCACAAATACCGAACAAGACGACTTAATGGACGAACCAGTTAACCCCATCAAAACCACAGTCGTAAAAAGAGACGCGGCAACCGATACGATAAATAAGAATGATAATCCCAGCGCTTTGGGACCAGAGGGGTTGAATATATAGTGGGAGGAAATGCGGTCCACAATAAGATTGCAATAGCCGAGACCTGGGCGAGTGGATCGAAGGAGTAAACTTATGAGATTAAGTTATAGAAGCTCACCTGCCATTGCCATGGTCAGAATGGTAGGGAAGATGATGATCTTGCGCCGGGAACCCCAGATCGCATAGCAGCGGAAGATCTGTGTAACAATCAGCGACCCAAATTCATTAGGATCCAGTCCAAAGACGAACGAAAATACTATCTGCAATCACGCTTAGGTGAAATGGCAAGATCAACTAAAGTTTTGTCCAAAACCTTGGATACGCACTTGCTTGTGACATAAACTGCGCTCGTTGAGTACGCTAAGTAGCAATACACTTCGAGATTATCCGTGAGCGAGGAGCCTTTCTCGTCATTGATCACGTCGATCAGGATCCTGACATGGAAGACGGTGGTTGCGAGCTGGAGGGCGCAATGCGCAGTGCCGAGGACGAAGAGTGAGATCGTTGAAGCAGTCAGGAAGCGATGCTGCGCTATCCCGTGTGTGCGGAGGACATGTAGATAAAACCCGAATATGACTAGATACACCCCTGGAAATGTTGTTTCAGACTGGCATTATACTATGCGCGAGAGGGGACGCTACCATAGCGAAACACCTCCGCCTTTCACGTCGTAAGTGGGGAGACCAAATTAGCAGAGAACTATCTCACCGCGGCAACTGACCAGGCGATCTCAGTATCAGTAATAGGCGTACCAGTAGACCAGCCGACGGGAGTATAAGCGTAAGTGGACATGAGGAGGGTATGAAGGAAATTCAAACGGCCCACGGATCCTAGCTGATATAGTGGACCGTGAAACAACCATGAATAGTTGTCGGATTGCTGTCATATGGAGACGGCAACATCGGAGATACCTCGTATAGTTTAAATCGGGTGGAGCAGAATGACTGTCGTCCCCATGCCTACGACTTGGTACGTCTGCCAGATCTGTATTGTCGGAGTATTTACATAGTTAAAGAGGACATAACTAACAAGAGAGAGCGATCCGAGAGGCACATCCAGCGAGGTTGAGAGACAACCAACCACCCACAGATCTATGAACAGTTTCCGAATTTATTGTGGACTCGGACGAGCAACAGCACGGAACTGCATTCCAAATTAGCAACACCACCTACTTATGCCCAAGTCAGAAAATAGGGTGACGACAACGATCTTTTGCTTTCGTTACAGGACCATCCGGTTCCTCAAAATTGATGCTGTCCAGTCCACAAATTTTCTTGTATTTCCTTCACCGTCATAGTAACACCCCAGCAGTCAGGTTCACAGACAGACAGTGACCCACAGACTATGAATAATCTCGCAACATCACAATGGAATGGAAAGATTTCTGGCAGGTTGGATAGCATGATGAGACTTGAAGTTTCAGCACTTACCGAAACTGGCATTGAATGCAGTTTCAGCGTGGCTGACAGCCCATTGATAAGAATCGAAGCGCTTGAGGCGCTTGAACTCACATATAAAAAAATCCCCTTCAGGTGGCCGTGGACAAGTTTCATATACTGATTCAGCTCCCACTGTCAGAGATGGAAAAAAAAAGAGTAGTATGGAAATTGGCAAATTGGTGGGGAGGGCATGCAAGAATATCTCTGAGAGGAGGGAGAGCCCGAGATGATCGTGTCCCCGGATGATTGCATTCCACATCTGTCGTAGTTGTATTGTAGCGTAAATCAGAGGAAGATAATGATCAGCGCCATGCCATTTTTGTTGAGGCCCGGCGAGAGGGATCTTTGATTGGATTCATGAAGTATACTAATAAATCCCCCCCGGTGATTATTATCTCTTGTCTTGACGAAATGGACTTTGATCTCGTCCCCGTACGGCTTGTCGCCCCTTTTCAGCTCCGTGCTCAACGTCAAGCGATCGACAAATGATTGTATTCTCGTGCCCTGAATTCCCGATGCTTTGAACTGTACTAGCTAGATGAACCCGATAGTGCAACGGCAATTACGTAATGAATTTTCTGAAATGCCGGAAATTTCTCGCCGTGCCGAAGGGTGACAGATTGAGGCCACACAGTGCTTTTGGAGTATAAAAATACCGCCCCCACTCGTTGCTCTAGTTGCCCCCGAATTCGGGCTGTACTCCCCAATCATTCATTGCAAGTTGACTTTCAGTGCACTAATTCTGGATCAAAGAAACTCTTGGCCCTGCTCAATGCTCTAATATCTGCTACTCAAGATATTCATTGCGTGGCTCCATTATTTGGGCTAGTCGTGCAATCGATGCTACCGAGGCTCGTTTCCGCAAGAACATCGCTGTGGGCCTGTGGCCGCCGGCCCACGAATTTGGGCGACTAATGTCCGAAGTTCAACTCGATACACAGTCTGAACGGATACTTAAGTTTAGACCATACGTATATTCCGATACGAGGGAGGAAAGGGCTATTTTCAAGATGTGTTCTCGTGTTTGTTCCACTTCGACTTTGGATGTTTCGCAAATCCCCACGTGGCTTGAGCCGCTTGACTGCTTGACCAGAACCACTTGAGAACTACGCCACTTGCGTGCTCAAGACATCGGACGGTACCACTGTATGCTTTCAATTTTCTATTGCTTACCTACTAACCAATCTTTCCCATCCAGCACCACCTCCACCGCCCGCTGGAATAATTCCAGCCATGGACCGCCAGCCACCAACGCTTTCATCAGGGAAACCCCCGCCAGAAATTTTCTGATATTTTTGCGCAAAATGTCACAAAATTGCTTCAGTTCCTTGAATGACCGAAATTTATCAAGAATATCTTCTTGCCCAAAAAAATTGCAAACTTTGTTGGACTTTTATGCAAAACTTTGTCAAGGAATTGCTCAATTTTGTATGCATTATCTGGACACTTACTCTCAGTATCTCAATCACACAAGCATAGAGCACACCAGGGAGAGTTGTATTAAGAGTTGTATTAAGGACAAAAACATAGTGTATGGATATTAAGGTACTAAACGGAATTATAATTATAATTAGACGGAGGGCGCGCGTCGAGCAGGATTATCAATCACTGTCGATGTCCAGGCAAATCACATTGTTGGCCGAACCCGAGCGGCGGCAACAGCGACCCACAATTGGCTATGCATATGATCAGTTACGATATTCTTAAAGTAACACTGAAGCGGACGTACGAAACCTTCCGATAAAGCTGTGCATAATCCCATTGAAGGTCTTCGCAGATCTGTCGCTGACATGCCCTCCAGCTGGACCTGAATAAACTCGGGCAGGGACATCAAACACCCGGTAGAGTACGCGAGTAGTCAGTTACGATATTATCTCCATGCGTTCAACGCCTGTGTGTCATGATGAACAGCGCACCGGCGATCGTTATCGATGCGCATTCGCTATGATACAGAAGGAGCGGCGGACATGGCAACGGCATGATGTGCTATGCATACAAACGTTAACGAGTGGGCCCCGAGAATAAAGAATGAGACACACCTTGATTGTCGGCGTGGACTCCGTCAGCGACCACCAAGTCGACGATTCGGCATTGGCTATACTACCACGGCACACGGTCGGAGAGAGAACGGTTCTGAGTGGAGCAAGGAGTGCATGCGGTGTACCAAAGAGGTGTAATAAAGGAGGACGAGGCAGATATACCGAGCACACAAGTAGTCTCCGAGTATGCGTACCTGCGCAAGACACGAAAATGCGCAAGATGAGACGGTGTGACGATGGGGAGACAGTCCGACATACCATGAACAACTTTCCATAAGCTTAGGAAAGATGCCACAGCATCGGAATCGAGGCTAGCGAAGAGACAGACGAGAGCGACGACAGCGAGAGTGGGGGGAAAGGAAGAAAGATGTTTGAAATTGTTGTGGTGCCATCAAAACAAACCATCCTTTTGCGCCCATGTGCAGGTTTTGATCCCGGACGTCAGGGCGGATGGACTTAGAAACATTTCTGTCCATGTCGATCGTTGTCTCGTGTATCAGGTCATTGATCCCTGAGCTCAGGTGGTTGAGTATTTGCTGCTTCCACAGATGAGTCTCTTTTAGAATCACATTATTTTGAGCACATGATAAAATATCTCGCCGGGAATGCAGGAAATGTCAGTAATTGGGCCCAATTACCCTGAATTGGGGGAATTTTCTGGAGGGGTACCAAATTGGAGGGAAATTAGGAAAGGAGGTTTTCCTGATGTAATAGTGACAAATAGAAGAGACTTCAGGGAATTGAACTGACGCGAGGAAGGGCAAGCAACCACTGAGCCATACAGACGTTGGATTAAAGGATATATACGGCGCTGAGGTGACCGAGAGGTTGCCAAAAAAATTAACGAAATGAGCATAAAAGTATCTCAGGTTCCACCGAATGTGCAATTTCAGAGCAAAGATTGCACATTTTTAGATATATTTGTGCAAAGAGTGACCAAAATTGCGGAAAATTGTGAATTTTTACGAGGCACAAAAAAATTTATGGAAAAATTCCATAAAATTCCACGGGAGGTTTTCCCTGATGTTCTTGATCTCTCAGTGACCTAGACAGGAGTCCCTTTGAACCATTACAGCTGGAAACAGAGTATGTCTATTGCCCCACTTTCATGATACGTCTTTCACTTCTCCAGGTCACTCAGTTCCAGCTCCTTAAAGTTTTCCGAATACTTAATCCCTGAGGAAATTGACGCGGAAATCACGCGGCATTTGGCTCAAGTCCTCGGCCTCCGCCGCTGAAGAAACGAAATTGTTCCGCTCATTAGAGTCACTCCGGAGTCGCGATCAAAATACGAAATAGAAAATAGAAAATAGAAAACCGTGATGTTATGACCATGTGATGTGTGACTGTCCCGCTTCGCACACTGTTTCACAGCGCAAATCCTCTTGTCTGCCCATCCTCGACGCGTCTCTCGCATGCCACGCAACGCCAGCAACCCAAAGCAATGTAAATCCTGTCCGGATGTCCATGGAGCAGCTCGTTTAACCACTTCCGGCCAGAGAGTGCAGAAGTATGCAACTCCATCTTGGCATACTGCGGAGTGATATAGACAGCCACTCCCAGCACAATATATTGCACGAGAGCAGCACCACCCATCGCACTTTGTCCCGGGGGTCAAAATTGGGTACTGGCATCAAGGGACGGCGGAAAGATGAAGGGATTGATCGCCCGGTGGCACGGGCCGTCGTGGTTCACACACATCACATGGTCATAACATCACGGTTTTCTATTTTCTACAAGCTTTACGACCCGTGCCTTTGGCACGGCCGACTCGCTGCGCGCGCGTCCGTCCCTTCGGCGGGTCGACAGCTTGTTGGGGCTCTGTCCCAAACCCCGGGGGGATGGGCTCCACATTTCAGTATGAAAGTGTAAATCAAATATCAAAAATTCTATCAATGGGATACAATAAAGTGATAACTACTGAGCATTGATAAATATACTGTGCATCATTCAGCCAGAGAATTGATAAGGCTTCATAAGAAGACTTGAAAACAAATTAAAGCAGCACCTCAGGGTATACAATATTTTTTGTGATAGTAGAATTGAGGTCTTGCTTGAACAGCACTCGAATCCACTGACTGGATGTGTACCTAAAGAGTGCAACATAAAGCTGTCCATGAGTAAACACATCTGTGAACAGGTCCAGGCCAACATGGTCCATGGACGGGCCATGGGCTTTGTTTATTGTCATTGAAAATGCCAGACAAACAGGAAATTGTCATTGTTTCATAGCAAAGGAAAGCTGCTCTGCAGAGGGAATAATTATGATGCAGGGGATAAATGCTGTCATGCCATTGTGTTCCCCCCAATGAGCCTGATCTCCAAGACATGAGGGTAAGAATCCCTTGAGAACTATTAGGGTGTTTCAAATATCCCATTTCGAGCCCAACTTGGGACCTAACTTCATGCCCAACTTCCCGCAAAGTTGGAACATGAAATAGTTCGGAACTCGAAGTTGGATGTCAAATTGTGCTCTGGACCACGATTTGCCATCCAACTTGGACCCCAACTTCATGTTCCAACTTTGCCCGCTCAATTTGGCCTGCCCATTGCACTTCCCGGGATCAAACCCCGATAAATGATGGCCCAAGTTGGAGCCAAGTTGGGGTCGAAATAGGGTCTGAAGTTGGTTGTGAAATAGGATATATGAAACACCCTATTGTAAAGACCATTTGCAGCAAGTTCAAAGGATCATGATTGGACATCCAACTTTCAACCTGGTAAGACGATCTGAGGGGAAAACACTGCTAATGGACAGACAGCACAGCAGTAGTGTATTACAGGGTGAAAGACAATTATTTCTGCCATTAAGTGTGGGCTTTCAAGAGTACATTTTTTATGTTCCTGTCTTTGGGAAGCAATCCGAGCCCTCTGTGGAGTATTAGGAGGAGTTTTATCTGTTGAGTCCCATAAAGAAAATTAAATCAGTCCTTAAAAGTGGCTGATAGGGCTCACATGGGAGAAAGGAGATTAGCTGTGGCAAATTGTCAGAGAGGAAGTTGAGCAACACACTAAAGATAAAGCTTAGAGGCTTTGAGGCAAGGTACAGCAAAGAGGAGAATAGAAGGGCTAAAATCTCTGGGCAAAATACTTGGTGAGATATGGGCAGATGGCACAGCAATAGTGTATTTTATAGGGCAAAAGCCAATTTCTCTCTGCTACTGAGGAGGAATGATGCTCATCCTACTTTATTGTGCAGGCAGTCTTGCAGTGTAGGTGGGTGTGGAGAGGAAGAGATAGGAGAGTGTCCAAAAGGCAGTGCAGGCCTTTGGCCGAAAGCCCCACGTGATTAACCACGTGACATTTCATGTGATGTTCATGTGACTTTTTAAGTGGCTGTGTCCGTAGTGTTTTTATATATAGGACCAGTTTATTTGGACCCATGCCTTCGCCATGGAGACGCCCGCACACAGTGGATACAGAGCTCGCCCGCACACGGCAGATACAGAGTCGGGGGGTTCGCCCGCACACGGCTAATTCCGAGTCGTCACCTGACACTCACATGACTTTCACATGACTCTCGGCTAGTTGTGTTTTTTTATATATAGGATTTTCTATTTCGTATTTTGATCGCGACTCCGGAGTGACTCTTACCGATCTCCCAAATGAGCTTCTGTGTTGCATATTCTCTGTCTACGCCCAGGAAACGGACGGGAGTCCGCTGAAATGGACGAAGCTTCTGCAGGTGTGGAAGCGATGGCACGATCCCGTCCACTAACTGTGGAGCTTCATCTGACCATCGTTCCGCAGTAATTTCCGCCAGCCTGTCAAGCAAATACAGTATTCACGAGAAGCGCCGCTGACAATCTGAATTGTGCATTATGATACCGACATTTACTTCATCATCCTACTCGAATGCATGAGGACGCTCTTCAATCTGGATGTCGTAGGTCCTGCAGCTCTGGTGCTAGACCTCGTAGGACACCTCTCGTTGAGCTCTCTGGCTGTTCTCGAGCGGCTCCGACTGCACCCCAGTCGGAATCACGATGCGCTTCCGCATGGAGTCCGTCCAGAATTCCCCGGCGAAATCTTCAGACGCCCGTCCCATCTTAAATCACTCGGCCTCTCTGATATTTCCTTGCATTGGTCGATGCTGCAGAATTTGCAAGGATTGTCCCTCCTTTCCTGCCTAGAGACAGATACACTCCAGATTCCTTCTTTTGGTCGCCTATTGGCGACTTTGCAGTCTTCGCAGCAACAGCATGGTTTAAGTTTAAACCATGTCGTCTCCAACGATAATGTTTGGTTTAAACCAGGCCTTGGTACCCTATAGGCTGCCTATTATTCTGTAGTGGAATCAAGGTCAGTTCAAACCAAGGGTGGTTTGAACCGGTTTAAACCATTTTTTTGGGCTGTCTGTTGTTCTGTAGTGAAACCAAGGTCGGGTTGAACCATGTTGGTTTAAACCATTTTTTAGGTTGACAGTGGTTCTGTGGTGAAACTAAAGTAGGTTCAAACCATGTTGGTTTAAACCAGTTTAAACCAAGGGTGGTTTGAACCGGTTTAAACCGTTTTTGGGGCTGTCTGTTGTTCTGTAGTGAAACCAAGGTCGTTTTGAACCATGTTGGTTTGAACCTACTTTGGTTTCACCACAGAACCACTGTCAACCTAAAAAAACGGTTTGAACCAACATGGTTCAAACTGACCTTGATTTCACTACAGAACAACAGACAGCCTAAAAAATGGTTTAAGCTGGTTTAAACCGGTTTAAACCAACATGGTTCAAACCAACCTTGGTTTCACTACAGAACAACAGACAGCCCAAAAAAACGGTTTAAACTGGTTCAAACCACCCTTGGTTTGAACTGACCTTGGTTCCACTACAGAATAATAGGCAACCTATAGGGTACCAAGGCCTGGTTTAAACCAAATGTTATCGTTGGCGATGACATGGTTTAAACTCAAACCATCCCAGGGTACGTCTTCGCTGAGGCTGCGAACATTGGAACTTGGTAGTGTCATTGAATTGGTGCCAGGGGCAGCGGATGACATCTATCCTGTGGTTCATTTACCATTTTTGACGTTCCTCATCCTCCAAGAGGATGCACGTCCATGCAGCTCCTCAGACATCTCACGTTCCCAGCGACGGCCCGCCTCTCCATCTCCACGTTCGATGTCCACACTGGTTCTCTCCTTCCTCCACTCCTCATGCCCTTGTGCCGACACCTGCAGGACCCCAGAGCACCACTGTTGCGCCTTCTCCAGATGCACTGCCCGGGGATCCGCGCCACGATCCCCAGCGCTCAGCTCATGCTGACTGCATACAAGGACAGATCCCTGCTGAATCCTCGCAACCACAACGCCGACGCCGTATTTCATATACTCAGCGTCCCCACGCCAGATCATAACCAAAGTCTTACATGCGCTCCTGGCCGAGCGTATAACACCTCGACGTGCGCAATGCTGAGCATCTGACGCCAGCTTCGTGACACGTCGTGATGTCTCTCCTCCCCAGCCTCCAGACGGTGTATTTGAAGCTCGACGCTGGCACAACCAATCTCACAATGGCCTTGATGCACATGGTTGAGTCCCCGCGCCCCGCGGAGTGTCGCCCACCCATCCGCGCACTGCACCTCGACGCATTTGTTTCGTCTTATTATTCTACGATGGGTGATCGAGGGCTCCGACTCGTTGCACGCGATTCGCTGATTGATTATTTAATCTCCTGGGGACAGCGAGGGAGGACGCGGCTGGAACGTAACGTAAGAACAAGTGAAAACTCAGTCGGACACGCAGTGGTGGAAATGACTGAGATGAGCGGTGCGTAGCGCCGGTATATATATATAATGGTAGAGAAAAGATGGTACCGACAGAGGAAGCGGGGACGTCGGAGAGGTATCCGTCGGTCTCTTCGGTTGGTTATTTCGGAGAGTGATGGGTGCATGGAGATGCCAGAGGAGCAATGGAAGTCGCTGTCGGGACTCGTCGGGACCCGTACGCGCAATGATGTCTTGCATTAGGACGAGATACTCATCGTATATACTGTACTATTTCATTCAATTCAACAGGGGGGGTGACACATGACATCCAGAACCTATTTGACACTTCAACACAGCCCAGGTTGGACCGTGACAACCCCCAAAATTTGACACCGCCCCAAAACGATACAGGAATGTAATAGGGTCGTCAGGGACTCTTTGCGGAAGCAGGGAGAGCCGCAAAGATGCTGATTTAAATTAATTGCCTTCCGAATGGTTCTCCCAATTGATTTTGTGAAAATTTATTATGTTTAGGCTGATACAAAGCTGAAAATTGAGAAAAGACAATAGAGGTGGCTAGTTTCAATGCAGAAGATGCATGAGAGATTCACAGTGGTTTCCAGCCCTTGAAACACATGTTAAAGGATTTTGTGAACCGTGGAACCTATTCGACAACTACCCTGTGACATGTGACAAACAACGAAAGTTCGTATTCAACAACCCTCCCTGTGACACGTAACTGACGAATTGAATTTAATAATATAGTATACTGGAAAATTGGAAATTGACGTCACAAAGGAAACAACATAAGTAAAACGCGTGTCAGTGATATCCGTCTGCAGTACGGTTTATCGTCTCATTTTCGCCAACCCCTTCGAGACGCTGCCGAGCAGCGGTCTCCTGTCGTCCAGTGCGTACCGGAAGCGTCGAGTGAACGAGCCTCCAAGAGGGCGGGGACCAAACTCATGCGCATCCATATACTGCGCTTCGGCGCAAATGGTATAATTTCCGCTTTGTTTCCAGGCAGTATGGGTCATCCACACGAGGTGGATTTCGTGCAACCGGGGGTTGCGCGCGAGGAGAAGCAATGCGGCGTTGAGCATGGTCCCATCTGTAAGGCGGTAGGTCTTCAATAGGGTGAGCGTGCGTAGACGCGCAAGACGCTGCAGATGCAGAGAGATGACCTTCAGTTGTTTCTGGATATAATAGCAGTGAGTTTTTGGAGAGTGAGTAAGTAGGGACGCACCATGTTGCAAGTTGTCCAAAACGAGACGTTGAATGTTACCAGGCCGGGACATGCCGAGAGCACATCGCAGAACAGAGAAATGTCGCCGGCGTCCTCGAGACAGATCTCAAGGCTTGTGAGTGAGGTAAGACGCTGTAGCGCGCCAGTCACAAGGGATGACGGCAACGGCGTCTGGCGGAGCAGAGGGAGTGACTGCAGCCAATATACGTTCGGGAGATCCGAAACTTGTCCGCAAAGTCCGGTGAAGGTGGTAAGGTAAGGCATCGCGGTCGGTGCAAGGACGAGAGGGGGACTAGAGCCAGCATGCGGATAGATACCGAGGTCGATGATCCATGGGTGAGAGGAGAGGAATGCGCCAAGTTCGGCGGCGTGTGGATAATGAGAACTGGCATGCGACCACAGCTCAATGCGGAATACCGATAAATGCGGCCATCGGCCATGTGCTATCCAAGACAGTTGATGGAGGTTATTGCGTGAAGAAGACATTTTGAGAGTTAATTCTTGGAGAGCGGGGCATCTGTGCAGAAGCATATCGCAGAGTTGAGGAGGAAGATCAGTTGTGATGGTAGGCAGATCTAGCGGGATGTTGATTACTCGTACTTAGAGGATGGCCATCCGTATGTGCCTACCTACGCTCGAGTCTTTTATATACAACGAGAATCGGACGAGATTTGTGAATTTAAAGAGCTGCATGGCAGATCATGAAGAGGCGATGCATGCGAATTGTTGACATTACCTCGCTTTCAGGATTAAACTCTCTGATCTGAGCGATGCAGTGTATATTCCTGAGATGCGGGCATCTATTTAAAAAATCAGTTCAGCGTGTGGTGAAATAACAAACTATACAGACGAATTTCGCAACGCCGACCATAGGCGGTCCGGAGGGGGGATCAGGCCACACCATGTGAAGGTGCGAAGTTTCTTGAGCCCGGGCGATATCCTTTCTATCATCGAGGCGACCCAGAACTCGGTTGTTGCCTTAATTGGCCACGATACCCAATTCGGGCCAACTCCGAGGTTTCGTATGTAAACACACAACTGGGGTGAATTTGACAGTAGTTTGAGGACAGACGCACATGTACGGCGCCCACACTTTAATGATACTGTTTCGTAGATGTCCGGGAGTAGAAGATTGCGCAGCTCCGACGACTAGTGGATAGATTACGGATTAGATGCATCGTTGAATGTTGGCGAGGTATGTACTGCACTACTAAGGTTCAAAACATCTAGCTTCGGCAGATGGCTTGCGAGTTCGCGGAAGATGTCGACCGGGAGTGCCATGGGCGATACAGGAACTGACGGAGACTTCCTTGTTTTCACAAACAATAGCCTCGCTAGGGGGTCTTTTGTGGAGCGCGGCAGTGTCCTTGCAGATTCTTGGAACACCATGGTTCGGGAAGAGTGGGGAGAGAGCCTCCAGGACCAGGAGCTTCCGTCAGAGGCCCAGTAACCGATTCACAACCAAATTGGGGTGGGGTGTGGGACTTCAGTAATGCGGCTGGCTACAACCGAACATGCCTCGGGAAACGAAGATAACGGGATGCAAGTAGCAACTTGAGAGGCGCGGTGACTCGCACGAAGCGGCGACTCGGGAACCTTCACCGGCCCGGGGGCGTGATCGTGGGATGATCGCTGGAGGCGGCAACCTCCTGTCTTTAGGGTTTGCCTTGAAATTCTGCATCCCAACACTCATATGTATCGCTCAACGACGCTCAACGAAAATACTGTTCATTTACCGTACTATTACGTTCAATTTGACAGGGGGTGTGACGCGTGACTTCTGGAACATATTTGACACTTCGACACGGCTCAGGTTGGACCGTGACACCCCCAAAAAATTCGACATCATCTCAAAACAATACAGGGACATCGTAGGGTTGTTTGGGGGTTTCTTTGAAAGCAGGGCAAACCAGGCAGACATTAGGGTGTTTCAAATATCCTATTTCGAGCCCAACTTGGGACCCAACTTCGTGCCCAACTTCGCGCGAAGTTGGAACATGAAATAGTTCAGAACTTGTCAAATCGTGCTCCAGACCACGATTTTCCATCCAACTTAGACCCCAACTTCATGTTCCAACTTCGCCCACTCGATTTAGCCCGCCCATTGCGCTTCCCGGGATCAAATCCCGATAAATGATGGCCCAAGTTGGAGCCAGATTGGGGTCAAAATAGGGTCTGAAGTTGGGTGCGAAATAGGATATATGAAACACCCTATTGGTTTAAATTAATTGCCTCGAGAATGGTTCTCCCAGCAATTTTGTGAGTTTATTACGAGTACTTATGTAAGTAAGTGATTGTCCATTTAAACTGATATGAGGATTTCGCGACCTCTCTCAATCCTTGTTCCATTTTTCGTGCCTGGTAAAATAGTGGCTGTGTTGAAGGCTTTTTAACAACTTTCACTACAATTTTTTGTGATATATTAGTGGCGGTACCCCCCCAACGAAATCGCCTGTTCGACTCCCCACATCCGCATTTCTTTTAAATCCTTCATTTCCCCTTTCTCCTTATTACTCATTCTCTTCTTCGTATATCTGATATCATTTCTGTAATTTTACATATATTTATCATTTTGCTGCTGCCTGCGTTATCTGTCGACACCCGAAAGCAACATCTATCCAACTTTGTGATGACATTCAGCACGGCTTTTCATGGCACAGCCACTTAGTGTTGCCGCCGGCTAAGCCGATCAATTCAAAAAACTGCTCTGCAGCTCCAGGTAAAATAGCAAGAATTCTGAACATATTCAGGTGAATCAATCGTCCTGAAAGCCGAAGACTCTCTCGTTGGTGCTAAGCAAGGCACCTCATTCTCGTGAAGGTATTCGACCGGTTTCTAAACAGCTAAATTTTGAGCCGTTTAGAAGCCGGTCAGATATCTGGCGACCAACCACACTGAACACTTGGGAATCGCAGATGACCCCACGGCTTTTTATGTATTCTACATACCCAAATATTCTCAGAATTTTCCCGCTTTCATTCGCTGCTATATTTCAATGTTTTGAAATTGACCGGCTTAGCCGGCGGCAATACTACAGCCACTGTCCGGATATCTCCGTTCCCATGTCGGCGCTTGCGGCCCGAATAGCCGAGAGGCTTGAGCTTGTCCACACTGTCTCTTCATTTTGGATAGCACATGTCCTTTCTGCTATATAGCAGCAATCCAGGGAATCGCACGGGCAGCTACGCACCATGCTTCTCCGGATCTTTACCTTCACCTGTACGGTCCTTTTATGGTTTGGCTTCTGCCGGATGTGACTGTGACCATTACTGCTTTCTGCGGTACAGTGAAGCCAGATTAACCGTTCTTTACAGCTGTTTCCGAAAAGCTTGAGACAACACGTTTTTTTTGACTCACCCAGATTTTTGATGGAGTGCTAAGGATTACCGGATTTGGTGTTGCCAATCCAAGGCCGCCGGCTTGCCGCTGCCATCAGATTGTTATGCTATTCGAGCAAACACCAAAGGAGAGTTTGGACTCAGAACACCTATCAATATGAGTAATGATGTTTTCCGTACCCCTGCAGCACTCTATCCCACAAATAAAATAATATGGAGAGGAAGGCCTGGGTTGGGCCCATCCCAAAATGGAGCTGATCCGAGCCCAAACCGGCAATCCTTAGCACTCCATCAAAACTCAGCGTGTGCAAAAAAAAAGTTGTAGTCTCAAGGTTTTCGGAAACAGCTGTAACGAAATGGTTCTTGATTCTTTGTATCTGTATGTCCTTTTCTTCAATTATTCAAATCCTTTTGTCTTCCTCTGGATTTCATTCATAGATTCCTGGACTTTTGACACTGGCCAAATCACTCACATGTTGCCCCGGTTTTCTCCATCCGGTCAATTAACCATTCTTTAACCCCCCTCGATTCTTTGTATCTCTTTGGTTGCATCCCCATCTAGCATATCCCCTTGCCTCCCGCTCTCTCCTGGGCCTCATTCGTCAATGTCAAATGACCTTCCCCCAGTCTCAACCAGAACAGTCCACTTTGGCACAATTTGGAATACATCCTAAACCATATGGATATTTTCACAGAAGAACGCCATGCGGTGGAACAGCTGATCTACCTGCAGTTCATCGCAGTTGCTGCTGCCTACGGCACAGCTAATTCTATTTTTGTAAGGCCGGGGGAGCCACGCAATCCCTCCGAAGAGACTCCAGATATGAAAAAGCCGTATTTCATTTCGTTCGGAAGCATCTCTGTGCCCATTTCTCTTGTCCTCAGATTGCTATACCTGCAACATTCTTTCTCGGCCTCTCCCTCAACACTTCTTTTGTCCGCGGCTCGGGACCTTCGTCTACTTTGTGTCAAATCAACTCTATGCTCACCCATGTTCCTGGCTTACCCTCTGGCGCGCTTCGGACTCCGGGGAAATTCATGGAGTGTTTTCGCTGGCTAATTACTGTTGTCCTGGTGTCGCCCTCCAGATTCAAGGCCTTTGTGTTTTTTAGTTCAGCTTTTTGCCCCATGACGGTGATCTACTCGAAAAATTGATGGCCGCACTCGCTTCCTCTGCCCCTCGACCCAAAATTCTCCTGTATTTAATATGGTGCAAAATATTCTTGCAGCTTGGTTGTTCTATTATTGAACGGAAGACTATGTACGACCCTCCAGATGCAGCACTGTTTAATTATCCCGATTGGACTCCCAGGTTTATTGTTTGTGCTCAATATTTTATCCCTCTCTGCATCTGTTCTTATGCTGAATGAATGCATTTTTCTTTCTCAACTGTGAATGTTCGATCCACTGTATTGAACTATCCTGTCGTGCCCTCTGACATTGCACTCTCTTAAGTATGTTCAAGCCGTCCCTGGACTCTAGATACTGGAGCGGAGCAGAGGTCCATCTTGTGTGTCCTCTCCATTTCCATAGTTTAATGCGCCATTGACAAGGTATGTTGTATAAATATATATTGCCAAATAGGTTTATCCACATAAGGTTGGTGAGTCAAACACAGTCTGTTTCGCTGCATGGACTTATGTGCGTCAGGCATACCAAAGCAAGGTTATCTCATTCGCACACCGACACCATCACACGTTGTTGATTCCCGTACCTCACGACATAGAGTCTTCCGAGCGTGGTGCGTGATGACGGAAATGGTGTATTGTCAGTCTAAGTCCCTGGGTCGATGTATTCCAATTGATTTAGAATTTAACCATATATTCCACCAGGATATCTTCGATAGTTGTGTTGCGGGTGGGATCATACAAAAATAGACTGGCAGGTATGTAGGCCCTGGCTGGCACCTGACGAGACTGTTTGGCAAAAGCTTTCACTAAACCGCCAGTACTGGATGACATCATCTAGGATGGTAAACATACTAGATAAAAAAACTCATAAAAAACTCATAAGTATGAAGTTCCTGCCGGGCACCGCCACAGCCCCACACCCCAAGTTGATATGAAGGCAAAAATTGACAAAAGGTAACAGAAATAGCGTATTTCGATTCACGGGATGCGCAAGAGATTTTTTATGGCCTTCCCGCTGCTGGAAGACATTTTTTAGAATTTTTCGAATTGTCGAACCTGTTCGACAACACCCCCTGTGACGCGTGACTGTCAAATTGAATGTAATAGTACAGTAATAGCCTTGTTTTTACAATTTAGCTCCAGGATACAGCAAGTTCTCGGCAATTACTCTAACACGGGTGCGCATAAATCCAGCAGCATCGTGATCCTTCAGATCAATGCTCAGAGGCCCCCCGCAATCCTTGAGCGCCCCAGACTTCGCGTTTGAGAACCGCCGGTCCCTGGATAAAATTTTGAGAAATCGCGCATACTTTCCCTCCGCCACACTCCCGTCAGCAACGTACGTGAACACGGCCGTCGGCACCACTGCACAAATATCTGCTAATAGATGTGCAAGGCTACGGGGCACGTAGCTCTGCGCGCTGGCATGTACGACACCCGTGGTTCCACGCGCCGCATGAAGTAACACGAGGTTCGCGACGAGGTCCACGGGGATCTCGTCCGCAATGTTTGCACCTCCATAGGTGGTGTGTATGACGCCCGAGTCCGGCGCAATGATGAATTTCTCGATGTACGCCGAGAGGGGACACGCGGCCAGTGGTCCGTAGTAGGGGTATGGCTGGGCAATAGCGGGCCCAATAGTTGTTGGGCGGACGATGAGAAGGGGAAGGTGGGGGTTTCGAGATATGAGAAGACGCTCCGTAAGGTGCTTAACAAACGAGCATGGCCATAGGAAGTGGGGGATGGGGTCGGGGGAGATTTCTCCGGTCTCCAGGATTCCTGTTAGCTGTGCCTCCGCGTCGCCGACCTCGTAAATCCGTTCCTCCACGGGCCCGTCAGGCAGAAAACAGTTCACGTATGCCGTCGAAATGTAGACGAAACGCTCTAGGTGTTTGAACGACCCCGCAAGTCGGGCGAGCTCCAAGGAAGGGAGGCAGTTATGCTCGAGACTGTCTCGCAAGGACGCCGTTAAACTGATATTCGCTGCGCTGTGGATAACGAGGGTGACGGAAGCCCGGAGCTCCGCGAGGACGGAAGTGCTGATTCCAAAATTCGCTGTAGTGATATCCCCCGTCAACGAAGTGGACCTTATGTTTGGCGAGAATGTGCCGGATTTGCTTCGGCATGGTCTCGTTCCACCGCTGCTCTGCGCGAGCAGCAGATCCACGGACGAGAACATAAATCCTCTGCGTATCAACTGCCAGCGTCAGTTTGAACAGAAGGCACCCGCCGAGGTTTCCTGTGCCTCCAGTTAGGAAAACTGTTTGTCGTTGAAAGAACACCAAATCCGTTTGCATGTTGAACTGCTGAAGTCCCATGAGACCCGATGAAACAGCTTTGTACAATTAAATGCGACTCACATTGGAGGGTTGATGCTGCACAGAAGGTTGTTGGATGCTGCAGCGATTTTCGTGGGCCGCTTTGAAGTCGTCTGCCGGGCTTGTGAAAATCGCATCGCTATCCTACTTTAAAATGCCCCTTGTTCGGTTCGACAGTAGTGGCTGACGGGTAAATGGCGGATCTTCTTCACGATACGGGCTGCCGATCCAACTAAGAAATGCCTTTTCGCAACTTGCAAACACCTGTCGCTGACTTGGCACCTGTTCGCATTTCATTGCCGTTAGGCATCCACGAGCCTGTTAGAGAGTTGAAACAGCCGGAAGGCACACGGGAACAAGGAGAAAACGCTAAGCAAGTCTTGTTTGCTGAAGAATCCTAGAGCAAGTCAGATGGAGTATAGCATGTACTTCGGCATTCCTTCAAAGGTAACCCCCAGAACCCCGGAATCGCACGAAAGATCTGACGGCGATGATGAACTGACTCAGAAGTTGGCGGAGAGGTGCCAAGCTGTGGAGCAAGATCGGATGCAGACCATCCGAAAGGACACACTGAGGCCCCGTGACCACGAGATCTGAGTAGGGCAAGACAAGCAGAAATACTTGTGTACCAAGAAGTCAGAAAGCCAGACCTCGCAGAAACGTATCTCTCCGATGCTGTGACGTGGACTTGAACGAGGCAAGATATCGGGTCGGGTCTCAGGTCGGACCGAACCGGATGTTCCGGCATTTTCCGTCAATTCGCGATTTCAACATGTTCGCATCCGCATACAGCATTTACTATGCCATTTCTGATTCCCTATCTACTCATTATACGCATTCGTGTGTGCTTGAGCGGAAGCTCGGCTGCCGCGCTCAACACTAGCGAATGGCAGTCGGTGTCAAGTCGGTGTCAGAGAGATGACGGCTGGAATTCATATTGCCACCTTGTTCGTGTGGTTCCCGCGACTTCTAGTAGTTCATTAAGATTGTGCTACAGCTGACGAAGTTCTGGCCCACGATCAGATCCAAAGAGTAGGTGATTTCTTGATATAGACCAGCAGCAGTGAGATCTTCGCGTTTGACGAAAAAAGAGCGTAGCGACGAGAGAAAGAAAAAGAAGGGAGGAAAAAGGAGAGTATATGCTTCGTAATCCTCAAAAGAGCAAATGAGAAATATAGGTGGCACTAGCAGCGGAAGAGAAAACAGAGAGAGAGCAACGGTGAACTTCATATGATGAACACGTGCGGAGGAAATGGTGCTTTACCGATCTGCGGGTGATCTTGCGCGAGAGGGAGAATGCAGCACCACGGATCAGAAACTGAATGAGGACGAGTGATAATTCGTGAGAGAGACAGGCAAGGCACAAGTAGAGCAGGAAAAGCGAGAGGGGGTCGTCTTGAGGAGTGACACGGTCGCAGGCCACGGGCAAAGGTGAGGGAAAACTGCAGGAGTGCATGTATGTGATACTGAACTCGACCATAATTTAGCGGACACTCCAGGTCCCCTGTGATGTGTGCGCCGAGATTCCTACCGTCCGCGTGTCGGCAGCAACGGCGACAAACCGTGCGTGGTGAGGCAGAAGGAGCCGTGAAATTCGAGCAAGATCAACAGGACGAGCCAAGGACGAGCGAGGAAGGTGTGTTCAGTGAAGAGGGAATGCCGGTGGGTACAAGGCATCAGACAGAACACGCAGGGATGTCGAAGCAGTAGGAGTGTGATCGCACAGGGCCGAAGCGCAGTAGACGATGAGCGCCGCCAGAGAGTACCGCAGCGCCCGAGAAGTGCAGTTGCCCAAGACCGGAGGCGCACATGGGGCCGTCCCTGAGGACCGGGGAGAAGGAGAAACATTATCCACATGGACTGAAGGGATGAATACGCCACCCAAACAGGACTGAGAATCGAGAAAGGATGAGTGGATTCGATGTCAAAGGGAACAAAACGAGTTGAGTCATCAAGAATGAGCGCTGTGTGCGATGGGAGGTACGAGGAATAAAAAGGAGAATGCACGAGAAGGAGGTGAGGGCAAGAGAACGAGGAGGCCCTGACGGGGGATGAATGCCATCTGAGTGAGCATCGAGAGGAGGACGAGCAGATTCAAGGCCAAAGGAACAAGGGGAGTTGAGTCGTCAAATGAGCGCTGTGCGCGATGAGAGGTACAAGGGTAAATGAACGAGAAAGAGGTAAGGCGAGAGGCCGGATAAATGCCATCCAAGCAGGACCGATAGTCGAGAGGAGGATGAGCGGATTCAGTGTCCAAGGAACAAAGCAAGTTTAGTTGTCAAAATGAGCGCCAGGCGCGTTGAGAGGTACGAGGTACGAGTAATAAAGAAAATCAGAGGAATGAGAGAGAAGGAGGTGAGAGTGAGGGAGGGAAGAAGAGGCAATAAGCGCGCACGTGTGCAGTATGCGACGAGCAGCACCCGATTCGGCGGCGATTGCATGGGCCGCATCCAGGACAGAGACTCGAACTGCTGATAGCAAGATCGAGGCCGGAATCAGTGCAGCACCGGGCCGTCGCAGGATGCATGAGCGAGCATAGCCGTCCGGAAATTCCACCAGGCCCCGCGACTGTGAGCGCAATGCGGACGACGGTGCTGGGGAATAGAGCAACAAGCCCGCGCGGTGCGAGCTTCAAAAGAAGGGAAGAGAGAGGCTCGAGCCGTGGACTACGAGCTCGACATCGAAGCCGGAAGAAACACTGACCAGAGCGAAAGCCACCCGCGGAAGGGTGTCAGCGCCGTGCGTGGACAAGCATGTAACCGAGGACAATGGACGAAGAGGAAAACGCGGAAGGAGGCACAGGGAGAAATGGGAAAAGGAGCGTTATCAGAAAGGACAGAATCCACCAGTGAGCGGTCTTTCGTCCCAGAGTGAATGAAGTGCGAAACGGGCGGCGTAACACAAGTGAACAACCGCGGGCACGACGTTAGCCGAGTGAAGGATCACTGAACGTGGGTGAAGCCGGGAATGGGATGATGGTGGGGTGACATGGACAAAGGGAATGTAGGCAAATTTAAAAGAGTTCCTTGCGTATGCCTAGAAGGGCAGAGGCACGCCATTGCATAGAAGCTGTAGAAGCACTCCGTCGCACGGAGAAGCAGGAACGCCGTCGTGCTGGAGGAGGAGGGCGCTGTAGCGACAGTTACCGATGAAGAAGCATGGCGTCGCGCAGAGGAGGAACGTCGTCACTCTAGAGAAGGAGACGCTGTAGCGACGGCACAGAGGAAGAAGAGCACCGTCGCGCGTAGGAGAAGGAGCGCCGTCGCACATGAGCATGAGGAATGTGCCGCGCTTAGGAAGAGGGGCATGGTCACGTTGAGGATTGAGGAACGCCGTTGCGCGTGAGGAGAGGAGGAGGAACGCCGTCGCACGAGGTGAGGAGAGGAGCGCCGTCGCGCGGAGGAGGAGGAAGAGGGGCGCCGTCGCGCTAGAGGAGGGATCGTGCCGGCGCACTGAACACCTAGGAAGGCGCCGTCGCACAGAGGAGGAGGAGCGCCGTCGCGCGGAGATGAGACATCCACGAGGAAGGCCTTGAGGTCTTCGCATTCGCACCACCGAATAAAGAGGGTGCCGTCGAGCATGAGGAGATATGCCGCCGCCGCACTAGACTCCGAGAAGGGCGCCGTCGCGCGTGAGGTTGAGGAGCGCCACGTGCGAGAAGATGAGGACCGCGCCCGAAGCTTTGGCATAATAACGCGTGTGCGCGTGCCGCAAAAGAAAATGTGCAGGGGGGGAAAAGGGGGAGGAAACTCACCAACTTCGCCATTTCCGAATTCCCGATAGACTCCTTGGCGACTGGCAGTGGGGGAGCGCTGTCGCGCGCGCAACATCCACGAAAAGCACGGACAGAAAGGGCTAGAGGCCTCCACATTCGCGCCGAATGAAAAGGCGCCGTCGCGCGAGAGGCAACGTGCGACGTGGCGCATGGGGGAGGGGTGACCGCGGCTGAACCTTGGCATAACAGCGCGTGCGTACGCCAAAAGAGAAAGTGATGGGGAAAAAGCTATGCAAGACAAGAAGACGCACCACGATCCAACAACCCAGCGGCCTCGGTGCGATATCGAGCACCCGCAAGCGACTCGGGAGATCGAACTTAGATTGCTGGTGACTGGACCCCAGCCGCGAGAGGATGGCACGTCGCGCGCGGGTGACATGAAGGCCCATGTCTAAAGTGCGAGGAGAGGAGGCACAAGACATGAGTGAGATGAATCTTGGATGGTACGCAGGAAGACGCAGCCTTTTCGGCGAGGTTGTGCAGTGCCGAAGCGGCGGCTACGCGTCGCGGAGGTCGAGTGAAGAGGGAAAACAACAATGAGACGATCTTGCAGGATGGGCTTGAGGGGACGCCGTGGCGTGAAAAAGAGAGACACGCTGTCGCGCGAGGCGAGAAGGGCGCTGTCGCGCAAAAGAGAGAGTAGAAGAAAGTAAAAGAAACATGTGTGAGGACGAGAAAAAACTCTGGAGGGCTTTTTGAGGACTCGAGCATCGACGTGCAATGCAGAGTCTGTGACAGGCGGCAGTGTAGATTAGATCCATAATCTAATCTACCAAAACACGATCATCATTCGCTGCCCTGCCTTCCACTCAGCTCAGCTCGCAAGCTCGCAGGAAAGTAAAGCTCAGAAGCGAATTCTCTGATTGAAAAAGAATTCGCTGACGAAGTCTGTCAGCTGCTCATGTTCCAAAAATGCCGCCAAAACTGGCGTTCTGATAATAAATATGTACGAGCTCGATGTACTATTAAATGAATCAAGTACTGTAGTCTACTAACTCAAATGCGATGCTCTGTTACAGGTCAACTCTGCCGATGATGCTTCTCCCGCGGCCGAATCTTATCGTTCCTCAGCGCCGGCGGTCGCGCCTTCCCGTTCATCCTTTCGTAAACCCCGCATGCATTGCACACCTGCTCGCCCGCCTTATTTCGGCGCCAAGCAGACGTTTTATGCGTCCCGCAGTTGCTACACTTCGGTCCAGCATACTCCCCGTTGGAGTCGCCGCCTCCGGGATCCTCGTTGTCGACGTCGATGAGTGTCTGCGGCCGGAGCTGCTGCCGCTGATGGAGATATACCCCACACGCATTACACAGCGGCTTGTGCGTGCGCGGGTCGCGACGCCAGACAGGCGTCGAGGTCGTACGGCAGTGCGAGCATTCCTTGCCATCTGCATTACTGGTGATCGGCTCTCCGGCAGCCTCGGACAGTTGGATCTGGACCGGCGGCTGATTCAGCGGAGCGTTAATTGGGTGGAAACTGGAGCTCGTCTGCATGGAGTGTCTCGAGGGTGGTGTCATATTATCGTTCCGGAAGTATGAGGCCGGCATCGAATGTTGGCTTGGATTATATGGCCCAGGGGGCCACTGACTGGAGGGTTGTATGTCGCTATAGTTGTTGGAAGGATATGTCGTCCTTGACATCGTAGCGTGCTGACCGCCGGACATGCTAAACTGCGTGCCTTGGGTTTGGAACGATGTGGAGGGTGGATGTTGTATTGCCGTGCTTCTTGGATCAACATAGGACGGGTACTGCCCATAGGGCGTGGGAGCGGCATCTCGTTGCCCACTCATAGATTGAAATGGTGCCAAGGCCTGGTTGTAAGCGGTCGAGGGATAGCCAGTCTGTGGAGGCGCGGGGCCACTCGGATAATAAACGGCCGAGGTGGGGTTGGTAGGCCGAACCGTCATATCTGCGGCGTTTCTGTCAGTGTATGAGCGAGGACGAGGTAAGTTATTTCCATACCGGGGTTCCAGGGTGCTGTGGAAGCTGGAGGAACATTCCAATGACTCGTGGTATTCGAACCCGGATAGCCTCCTCGCTGGTTGTCTTCCTCTTCGACGTTCGGGTTGAAGAATGGATACTGGTAACTCATCGTGCAGGTTTGATGGTCTGCGCAACCCTCGGCCCCATTTTATTCAAAATTCGACGAGTCAGGATCGGCATTCCGATACACGCGCAGCCAATCCGTTTTGACACAGCATATCTCTCTGCTCATCCATATGAACGTATCCCACTGGAATAAGCCAAGTTTCACTTTGAAGGACTGCGACGAATGGGGTGCGTTATAACACAAGTGAACTACTGTATATCAACCATTAGATTGAGGAAAGATGGAGAGATGTGTCGAACTTCATCTCACTCGAGATTTCTCTCTGGCGTCTCTCATCACTCCGACCAGATATGACTCGCATCTGTATCCGCAACCCACAGAAGTCTTTTCGCGCAGATGAGAAATGATAATGTACAGCCGAGGAGATGACTCACCTCACAGGATGACTCCGTCTCGGGCAGGAGGTAGGCCGACCCGAGAAAATGAAGACTATTTATTTCGTTTGGATTTTAGGTAGCTCATATCAGTGTCAGATGTCAGATTTCCGACGGTCTCCGGGCAGTTCTCACCCTGTCTATTGGAATCAAATTCCCGAGGTGTTCCTTGTCTATACACTCTGAGAGTAAAATTAATCCAAGACCGCAAGCTTGCATTCTTGTCAGCGTATGATTGGTTCTTCACATCCCGACGACAGAGGGCTTTTAGAAATGGATTTTCAAGGACCGATGTCATAGTAAGCGATGCAACAGCACCGCCAATCTCATCCAGTCTCAATCAGGATGTACCCGCATCGGGACAAGATTCTTGCCACTACGCGTATTTATGCACCTTGTGGGCACCAGTGCCACATAGAGGCGGAGGTTAAAAAAACTTAGAGAGGTACTCGTATGGGAAATCAAATGATAAAAATCCGCAACACGCAGACGTTTACAGTTCCCGCGCACTCCTGCGCTCACTCTGGATCTGCCAGTGTGAGCGGTAAAAGTGCTATATTGACAATCATCTAAGATTAGCGACCTGTTTCCGTGTAATTAATGACACTCCTTGTTTGAAACTTCTGGTAATCGTGTCTGAGTTCCCCCCATTGGTTCTCGAACTATTCCTGGTTAAATCCCTGCAACTGCTGCCGGCCGGAGGCGCATCTTCTTGAAATTATCGCCCGTCAATAGACCCGAAACAAACGCGGCAAGTACTTCATCGACTGTCGCAGGCTGATTCGGTAGTTCATCTCTCAACTGGCTCGCAAGCCGCTCCAACACGTTCTCCTTCCAAGTTCTCAGCGCAACCTGAATACGTGGAGGAATTATTAGGGGGTATCAGATGAGTATCTTTTCGCACGAAAAATCCATACATTCAAAACAGTATCAATGTTCGTGTTTCCGTTCTTGCGCTCGGCGTTGACCCAGTGCCTATTGAGATACGTGCAAGCGCGGTCGACGTATACCACCCCACCGGAGAAGCCATCCCACTTTGCGTCGTAGTACTCGACCAAGCCACCCGCGGGGGCGTCCTATGGGTGGAAGATCAGTGATAACGCCCCATTTCAGATGGCGGGAATCTTCAAACACACCTCGCGGATCTTGTTAGTGAACTCCGCGAAGTAGTTCGCGATATGTTTGTATAGCTCTGGCGGGCTATCAGAATGACTGACGAAAAAGACATGGAGCGAAAACTTACCCTGGCACCCACCCGGTTGCGTAGCAAGATTGTACACCAGAGTAAACATATCCACATAGTGGCTGTATGACGGATTGCCGGTGCCAGTGGGCGTCAGCATCCGAGTCAAACCCGGCTCGAACTTTGTCTCCCAATCCAATTGCCACTGCGCCATTGGTTCAACTGCTGCCTGGGCCGTCAAGAATGAGTGGCTATGAATAGAATTCCAGTCACCTGCGGATTCCTGGTGGGCGATCAATGAATTCGATGCCTTTTATATATGCGGACCACGTGTACCAATCAAGCACTGGCAGTGGAAGGTAACTGTTACTAACACTGCCGCTGCCCGAGGTTATTTTTAGGAGGCATGGTTTGACGCAGACTCGGGTGTTGAGAACATGAAAACCATCCCTCGATTATTGTCCGTTCTCTGAACTCTCATTTGAATTTCTTCGAACCCACAACTTTCTCCCTTTTCAATCCTCTCCTCTCTTCGTGCTTCCTCGACATTGAATGGAATTTACTTCCAATACATATGCTCGAACCGATCCCCATACAGGCACCATGTCCGCAACTTTTGGGTGCTTCCCGACTGCGGAATGACTGCAAGCTGTGCCGACGGATCCAGTGCTTCAACAGCAATTGATAAGGTGTTGTTCATCTCCTAAAAATGTCCCCACATCCCATACTGCGCCGCATAATGACAGACCGTTAAATTGCGCAGACGCAGTATAATTAGTCAACTCCCAACGCGCGCAACACTGCGGATTATGACACTCTTGGTCGTTTCTACTGTCCAATTTGTGAGAGGTAAACATATTTATCTCCTAGATAATACAAAGCGATAGAACAATTTTGAGACTGGAGGCGGGACGATCAAAACTGCCAACTCGGAAAATGCCGTTCAAGTAGCACTGCGAGGCAGATTGGCGCCCAAGTGTACGAAACCCCAGTGTACCAACCTCCGCGTGTGGTAGACGTAAGTCCCGTTCCCACATGTTTTCCTGGTGGTAAATTGCGTGTTTAGGTTTGCTTGGCGACTCATATCTTGCTGTGCCTGTGGAGTGGGGTTGCTTCCCTTGGTTATGTGATTATCGCGTGGAAGTAGCAGGTTTGTTGTATTTCAATGCCATCCCTGGGTCCTTTTGACGAGACATACGATTTCTCCAGTCGCTGAATGGGTTGAGGATTCGTTGCGGCGTGATTCAATTTCAGCCGGCGTTACACCGACTTTCGAAACGGAAATATCGACAAAACTGCATGGATGCTTCCGAGGGCGCCACCAAGGCTTAATCGCAGATTCTCCTTCGTCCCAGGTCCATGATACACCAATAGCACATAGCATCCTTTGCTCTATCGCTCATAAATAGATGAATGCCGGCTTTTGCCATTACCTCCTCTTCCTGCCCCCGTTTCGTCGACCTCTACGTCCCCTTCACTAGCTTTTGCTGGTCAGATATAATTGAGAATATCACCATCATCGCCGGCTCCAAACCAGCCACTCTCGACCAAGTCAGTGACACCAACTTGTACGAGTCATTCGAACATCCTCCTGCGCAAACCATGACGGCATTTGACAAGGCACTCGCGGCCTGCGCTATAACACCTTGTATCCGCTGGCGGCTTGGTCTTAAATACGGGGCAGACGTGGGACATTTTGCTGAATTTGCCGCGTTCATTCGACTTGGGATGTCATTGGTGACGAGAAGGGGAAGAGCGGTACTTACTCACACAGAGATGTGTTACGTGATTGGCCTTTGGAGCAAAAAGTGAGCAACTCATCCCTTTGAATGCTGCGTCACTGATACATTTTGCGATCCAGTTACAATGTCGCAATCAAAACACGACGCGGTGTGGTATTCGGAAGATATATTATCCTAATGTAGCGAAATTATGGGGTGTGCAATTGGAATCCGGGGCGCGAGGGCGGAGACGAGATGTCTGAGGTTCGCTCGAATTATCTCAATGTCAACTAGCAGACTGAATCTGTTCAAGGCGCGGATATTCTTGGAATTGAATGAACGAAAGAATGGTCTGCGAAGTAAGTGGATTATGAATGGGTGCAGGATTGCACGCTAAAGGTCTTGTACTACTTTGATTATGTGCCGAACGTCTGTACGAATATTTGGAGGGAAGTACTGTAGCGTTACGAATAAATTCAATGCAGATGACGTCACAGAGTGGCGGGACTGGGATCCACCTCCACGACAGTCCCATCGTCCGCTATGACCTTGAAACGCACTACAATGTCTGTTAGTTAACGAAATCCTGAGAAGTGCAATACACACGAATCTCGTAGGGAATACCATGTGCCTTCCTGACGCTCGTGAAGTACAATGTACCCGCACCTGTTAAGGAGTGTTAACCGCGACAATCAGGGGAGACCAGGAAATCAAACCTCGCGAACCGTGGAGCCTCATGGAAAGGTCGATATTACCCTGCAACTGATTGAGCTGTAAAAGGGTAAGAATCTTCAACCCATCGCGTCTGTCTGCCTACCTCCCCACGGATCCGCGGTTTTCCATTCAACCACCACTCCGGCTGCGGAACGACGTTATCACCCAAGACCTGGCGAAGATCAATGTCCTTCGAGGTCGTCCGAAGGATTTGTTTGACGACAGAGCTCGTCGCCTTTGTCTCGTTCGTGACGTAGCCGAAAAACGCCGCCCAGCATCCGACGCCCAAAGCGGTGAGAGCAACAGCAACGGGCCACGTTCTCTTGAGACAGACGAGATGAACTGTGTGTAGAAATGAAAGGGAAAGGTAGATACCCTACGGAAAGGAAGCTGGCGAGGCGTGAAAACGGCTCTCGGTCGCGAGGGGGCTGAATATGTTTCTACGACCGGTTTTTTGGGTGGATGGAGGGGGCCTGGGAAGCGCAGTAGCGTAATTTCTTGAGGACTGACGAAGTTTAGAAATGATTCCCAGAAATTTGGAAGGAGTGCGGTTCTGAAAAATCCAAGTCGTCGTCATTGGAGAGAGGAGTGTGTGGCTGTGTTGAGTAACGGAGTCACATCGAAATGTCACGCGCCACGTGGACCCCGACCTTCTCTCTCCGCGCTCATCTCCTTCAGACCTTCATATTGCAAGGAATAGTGTGCCATTTTCCTTTTCCCTCCTCTCGGAACGACACGTCTATCTCATGAACATGGAAGGCGTTTCTCCAAAAAACCTCGCAAACCACCCGCCAATCCATCGGTTACCTCCCGAAATCTTGGGGTCAATCTTCTTGGACTGCGTACCCGATGTTCCCTTGCCTAGGACGCATCCCGCCCTGTTTCTCCTCTCGCGGATCTGTAGTACCTGGCGCTCCATCGCTATCCAAAGTCCCAGACTGTGGTCCTCGTTTGCATTTGGGATTCTGCGTATAAAACGCTATGGAGATACATGGGGGCCTCCTAATCCCCAATTGTTGCGTTGTTTTCTTGTGCGCTCTATGGCATGCGATTTGACGCTACACACCTCAATTGGCATGAAAGGCCAGAACGACCAGCCATCCCTCGATTTATTCCTCGCAGTTTCCGATCGCTGGCGCAATCTTCGTCTCATATTCTCTGGTGACGCTCTCGCTCAATTCGAAGATATTCAAAGCCTTCCTCGCTTGCAGATGCTGCATCTCAGGGAAGATCGTCCATTTGAGCTTGTTTTAACTCCCACGACTCGTACTTTTGCTCGCGCGCCCTTGCTCCGCCATGTCACTCTCGAGTCCATCCGTCACGCGGCTCACTATACATTCCCCGTGGAGCAGCTCGGCACTCTACTCTTCATCCATGTCGTCTCCTGGGACCAACTCCCGAATCTCCATCACGCGCACAAAATCGACTCCGCCGATTCCTACGTGGCGCCCTTCCCAAAGCCATGCATTCCCCTCTGCGAATCCCTCCACACCATGACACTTTCCGGCCCCACAACAATCGACCACCTCATCACGCCCGCCCTCTCCGTCTTCGATGCCAGCCGCGGCAGCGTCTCTCTGCCAGCCATATCCGCTCTCCTCCAGCGCTCGAATTGCGCACTGCACGCCCTAGTCCTCGACGCCGTTGCCTTCCGCGGCCCCGAGCTCATCAGACTATTTCCCCACATGCTATCCCTGCGCGCCCTCACGCTCTCCGAGCTCCTCCCGTACGCAATCACGGATGCGGTGCTCGACGCGCTCACCCTCCGCACTGAGAATGAGGATCCGCTCTCGATCCACGCCGACCGCCCGCCCGCGCTCCCCGCCCTCGAGCACCTCACCATCGTCGGTTCCTATATCTTCCGCGACCGCGCGCTTGTTACCATGCTCCGATCGCGCGCCAAGACGTCCGCCCTATCCACCGTCGACCTCACGCTCCGCAGCCGGCGCGTTGCACCTGCGGACGTCGCTCAGCTTCGCGGCTTTGCGGAACGCGGGGTCAAGCTGAAGTTGGCGTGTTTGGATACGGGGAAGGCCCTGGTCGCTGTGATCTAAACGCTCGTAGCTATGATCTAGACGCTGGTGGGTGTGGTTTAATTTCTAAAGCAGATACGAAGACAGAAGACAGACAACTGCAGAAAGACAGACGTGATTTGGACTCGCTATATCTCCGGTTCTTTTTATGTATTGTTTTGTCCCTCTCATATTCCTTTATTTACATATAACATACGTAGATCAGACCAGTTCTGTTTAATACGTATATCACTCAAGTAATGAATCCGTCGTCCCTTTCACTAGGATTTATTTGTCCAACACTCCTTCCTGCGGATTCAAGTCTCAGCCATCACACGCCCTCCACCTTTCTACCCTCAGCATGAATGTACAGAACCTGGTCGTCCAGTGACTCCACTGAGGGAGTACCGGGAATGACTTGCGGCGGAGGTCGAGTACGCGGTGCGGCCGCTGTAAAAGTGCCGACATTCTCAACACTGTACCCGAGTCCCACTCGGACCGCGATGATGGTTGGTGCGATCCCCTAGACCGGAAACAATTAAAGTGGAAGACAAAGAAGAGGTGAATGGACTGACCACTAACTGTGCCAGCACGGCACCGGAGAATATCTAGTGATGATGAGCACTCAGTCAGGTACCACGTTCGAGAACGGGTTAATGAACTCACAAAATCAGGAGGTACGGCGCGGGATGATATCTGGTAATGATGATCACTCGGGTATCACATCTGAGAACGGGTTGGTGAATCAGAACTCACAAAATTGGGAGATGCGGCACGGGATAATATCTGGTGATGATGAGCATTCACTCGGGTATCACACTCGAGAACGGGTTGGTGAACACACAATATCCGCAATTTTATTGGACCCCATGGCAAGGAAACCGATCCCGCCTATGCAATACAGGGCTCCGGACTCCAAACTGGATGATGTTAGCGCGAGAATCCGGACGAGATTAGCTACACACATCATAGCGCATACTGTGTAATATTTGTCTGCCGCCTTTCGTCCCATGACATGCCGGGCTGCGCGTGCTAGCTACCAGATTCGACCGACTGAGGAAGTTTTCGAGTTTGCACAAGATAGCAGTGTAATATGGACACACCAGTTAACCCCGTCAAAACGAGAGTCGTGAGAAGGGACGTCGCAATCGATGCGATAAACAAGAGTATGCCACCACCAGCAAAATTGGTCTCCAAATTGATTTTGATATTGGAATAACCGAGACCTGGATGGATTGGAGAATAAAGTTGTGAGTATAAAGTGCAGAAACTCACCCGCGACAGCCAGGGTCAGAATAATCGGGAAGATCACAATCTTGCGCCGGCAACCCCAGATTGCGTAACAGCGGAAAATCTATAGAACGAACCGTCAGGAACTCAAATTAATTGAGATACCGTCCGAAGACGAACGATAATACTATCTGCAATCACGCTTAGGGAACAATGCCTGGGTTAAACCGGGCTAGCCTGGCTCAAACTTTGGCACGCACGTGCTTCTAACATAAATCCCGCTCGCTGCCTCCGTGAGGGAGAGGTAGACTTCGAAATTAGTATTCGCTCCTGTGGTTTCCATCAGCAACCTAACATGGAATATGGTGGCTGCGAGCTGAAGTGCGCAATGTGCAGTGCCGAGGATGAAGAGTGAAATCGTCGAGGCAGCCAGGAAGCGATGCTGTGCTATCCCGTGTGTGCGGAGGACATGCAGATAAAACCCGAACATAACAAGATACGACCCTGGAAAGAGTCTTTCAGGCCTGAATCATACACAGAGAGGAGAGGTGACGCTACCGTAGAAGAATACCTCTGCCTTTTTCACATTGTCAGTATGAGCGGTCACATTGCCAGGGAGTAACCTTACCGCGGCGATAGACCAGGCGGCGGATGGGTCAAGACCACGAAAGAACACTTCAGCGGGCGGGGGCATGAGTGGATGGAAGAGTCAGTTGTTGATGGAGGCTGGTTTATATGACTGGAATATGCCTTGGGACACAGCCATGAGGGGATGGGAGAATTAATTACCGATGGAGGCTGGCTTACATGGCTGCCGTATGCCTTGGGATACAGCCGTGAACAGTTGTTCGGTTGTATTAGCACGGACGCTATGTCACGCCTGTTAAAGCTCAAATCATGTTGGAGAGCAGATACAGTTGATTGTCGTACCCATCCCTACCCAACGGGCTGTGCACGTCAAGATTCTTGCATCTAGATCGGGAGAAGTATCCAAGATTTCAATGATTCACACTATAAGGGAGACGTCGACTGAGCGCGTATACGGATGGGAGATAATGTATGTGTATATATATATATTTCAGCGAGCGGTCTTCGATCGCCTGAAATATGTGCTGGATGGGAAGGGGATGTTTGATGAATGTAGATAAGGGGTTTGTGGATGGGAGGGGGCCGCTCTGCGGTCCGATCCGCAAGACCGTCGACGCGCCGCGAAGGGGGCGGGGCTTCGAATCGGATGGGATAAGACGCGGAGGCCCTAATCCCAGTACGTAGTAGAAAGTTCGGTAGGTGTAGGCTCACCAAGTTGTCCTCGTATCCCCATTTCTGCTCTCATACAGCGCTCGAACTGCGCACTGTACAATATAATCCTCGACGCCATCGCCTTCCGCGGCCCCGAGCTCATCAGACTATTCCCCCACATGCTATCACTGCACGCCCTCACGCTCGCCGAGCTCCTCCCATACGCAATCGCCAACGCGGTGCTCGACGCGCTCACCCTCCGCACTGAGGATGAGAATGCGCTCTCAATCCACGCCGACCGCCCGCCCGCGCTCCCTGCCCTCGAGCACCTCACGATCGTGGCTCCTATATCTTCCGCGACCGTACGCTCGTTGCTATGCTCCGTTCGCGCGTCAAGACTGTTGGTGATTTAGCCGAAGCGGTTAAGCTTGACACTTGCGCTGTTAGGCGACTGGGTAAAAACTCGTAAGGAGCCTACAGCTAACTACTACAGTTTATAAACCTATTACTATTTTATCTAGAATATTCTACTTAATTCTGAGTCCTTCAACAGCTGAGCGAGCAACCTCGGGCTGACTGATGCCGGCCGATCGCACCACTAATTATAGATGCGCCATCAATCTCCAACAAAGACGTCCGCCCTATTCACTGTCGACCTCACGCTCCGCAGCCGGCGCGTTGCACCTGCGGACGTCGTCCAACTTCGCGGCTTTGCTGAACGCGGGGTCAAGCTGAAGTTGGCGTGTTTGGATCCGGAGAAGGTCCTGGTCGCTGTGATCTAGATGCTCGTGCTCGTGATCTTTGCAACGGGAGACTTGGGAATCCTAAGAGATGTTTATTTGAAGCGTAACGCAGGTTTTCGACAGATTTTGGAGACTCAGAGAGTGTTGGACATGACAGTAAGTATTATGTAGGGTGGGATGATCGACGATCAAAACTGGCAAACATATGCAAGCAGATGCAAGCCTCGGAGAATGCCGGTCAAAGCGAGAGGTTGGCATAGAGACCAGGTGCCCCGTAGATGATCGTGCTCTAAGCGGCCCTAAGCGGAACACCAGTATCTTAGTCTATGCCGCTCTATTGCGTTACCGGGGATCTATTTGCCTGTCGTGGTTCTATCCACCCAAAACGATTTTGCAGATGCACTACATCCCCTTTACTTTTGTCCTTTATATCCTCAAGGTCAGTATCTCTTATGTCCGATTTGTCCCAAACCATCATCTCCCGAATCCACAGACCTGTTCTCTAGGCTCAGGATGAATCCAGCCAAAATCCCAGAGCTCCTTCAAGAGATCGCTGCATGTGTGGAGGATCCTGCGCACCTGGCTCGGCTTGTGCTGGCGGACCGTTTTACCAACGCAATTGCATCGCCGTACCTCTTCCACAACATCTAGATCACCCTAGATTCCGTTGAGTCACTGGCCACGGCACTGAGCAGCGATCCGAAGCGCGCCGCCCTATTGCGATCTCTGTCGTTCTGCGAGCACGCATGTCGCACAGTACGCGGCGTAGGCGACTCGGAAGATCTGGCGCTCCATCAGCTGTACGACGATCTGATCACCATTTTCGACGCTATCTCTCAACAATCCCAACTCACGAGCCTGAAATGGCACGGGGACACTTGCCAGTATCGTGGGGAGTGGATGGAGTTCCCGGCCGAGGTGTGGACAGCGATCTCCGGCGCTTTGATTCAAGTGCAGGAGCTCGACATCTTTGTCGGCGAGGATGAAGAGCACATTTGGGTTAGTCTCGCACTCTGGCCCTTGCATGGCGATCACTGACCCTGTTCAGTGCTCGATCATACATACTCCTCTACCTGCACTACGAGTTTTCAAACTCTCATTATTATACGGACACGGGTGGGACTGCGCACATCTGCAAACCTTCCTTGATGCGCTGCCGGACATGGAAGACCTAACCCTGACATTGCCGGTGTGCTGTGGTCCCCGCGGTATAACCTTGATGTCAAATCATCCCCGCCTCAAGGCCTTTCCTTAACGAGCTCCTCTCTCACCGCCGAAATCCGACTTCCTTTTGCGCCATCCGAACATCGAACGTATTTACCTCGACACGAGACAACTATTCAGATGCGCATCCACATCCTCAAGCCGACTACACGCCCTGTCGATCGATCACTCTCGTCCTCCGCCGTCGTCGTGCATCACCCCATCACGCATCTGCGCCTCCGAGACATGCCCCATCTCTCGCAAGACATGGTACCCAACGCTATCCGCGCCTCCTCACGTACGCTGTGCTGCCTCGAGCTCGACCAACGGGACAAGTACTCGTTCCGCACGCTGGTTACGCACATCGCGTCCGTACTGACACACGCCCCGACCCTGCACGAACTCGGCATAATTAACTGTTCTTCCTACCCGCATTGGAACCCCGAGGATTTGGTATGTTAGGTTGACTCCGCATCATCGTCCTCTTATCTGACGATGCGTTTTTCTTTTTCGACCGAAGACCGCGGTGCTCAAGGCCCTGGAAACCTGCGGGCAGCTCGTAGCGCTCCGCTTCGGCGCACACTCGAAAACAGGCTCCCTCCTCCCGCAGGCGCTGCTCGACGATCTCGGGTCACTCCCCCCGCGGCTCCGCTACATGAGTGGGACGTTACCCCCGTGCGCACGGTGTATTTGATCGAGCAGAACGGCGGGAAGAGCGTCGGCAGACTCGGGGACCGGCGCGCGCTTGCCAGTGACTAGATTTCAGAGAGCATGCTAGACCATCTAGTAGAGTAGTTTTTTTTTGTGGGAGCTGCGAGCACCTGCGGATCGCCCTGTTGTTCTGAAGATCGACGTCCTTGTTATTATTGACCGAGTACACGGTCGTCTCAATCGACGCCAGGGATTCCTAAAGTCAATCAGCAGACGAAATTGTGCCAATTAAGTTCGTGCTTGAAGCTGGGTTACTGAAACTTGTCAATTACACTCCAAACCCGTGCTTCGAGAGCGGGATCGTTGGGATCAACAAGACATGTGATTCAGGCTGACCAAGAACAAGTTATATATCCAGTTTCCGCCTCAGATCAATATACCCGATATAGTAATTACCTTCGGCAGCGCGGCATACGGGTCGCATTTTCAAGCTCCGCTCGTGACAAACAACCCACGCGCTGTCAGCCGCAAATCCTTTCTCCCTTCTCCCGCCACCCTCGCTGCCCATCACATCGGCCACGCCCCGTATGCCCTCCATCCCACCCACCCCGCCGCTCCTGAGATTTCGCTTGCCGTTGCAGACACCGATGCCCGCTGTCGAGGAGTAGGGCAAGCGCAGCGCGCTCTAACTCCGGGTATCAGCAGTGCCGTCCCGCCACGACCGGTTAGCGTTAGGGTGAAGATCAGTAGAAACGCGCGAACGAGGCTTTAGCATGCCGACCTGAGAGGTCCCGGCTCGGGGGACCCCCCGAGCGCAGCGAGGGAGGGGAGGGGCCTCGAATGGTCGGTCCCCTTCGCGCACCCGAAGCAAGGGATTGTACAATATTCTTAGTTAGCCATAACTTTACATGCATAATCTACTCTTTATCATTTTCTATGGTCCAGCATGAATGCCTCACTGTAAAAGTCGACCTTGACACTCGGTGCGCTAAAGCTTAGGCCTGCCGAAGCTGCCGAAAAAGGTTACTATATCGGGAAGAATGATCTGAGGCGGAAACTCGACAAGTTATATCCACACTTAAGCTTTCCCGAAGTACCACAGGTCGGCAGTCGCATCTCTGGCCGGCTTGAGTTGGATCTGTGAACGTCCTGATGAGTGTTTGGAGGCTCGAAAATGGGACACGCCATACTTGGGTGAGGTCGCTATCACCGGAGAGATCCCAAGACAGATCTTTTGTGACCTTGATCCTGCGTTCAAAATTGAGTATTGTTACTGAAATCAGAATGGGATTTTCCAACCTGTATTCATTAGCCTTCTCTTCGGTGATTTCATAGTCTTTTTGACACAGCGAATGATGATCTTGGCACCCTATCCAAAGGCTCAGTTTTGCTGCAATGCATCCCATCGCCTCTGGACTCGTGCGGACTGAATAACGACTCGGCTTTTATCATATGAATTATCTGCGGGTGTTGGCAAGTGGCTGGTATGTAGCGCTTAGCTTTTATCGGTAGTCGATTGTGATTGGAGGAGCCAATTCAGACAAATATTTTTACCGTTAAAGGCGGGGTAGCGACGTTGGCTGGGCGTTGTTTGTGATCCTGGTTTGTAAATATCACGTTTGTTATAAATCGAGGTTTAAATGGATCGTGCCGGAGGGCTAGTTTCATAACTACAGGTACCATCTGGGAGGATATTTACCAAAAAACGATCCTGGTGGGAGACTGGAAACCAGCGCAACAAACATGGAAACAAGCTTAGGTCGACTTTCTTCTGGGATTGGAGAAGCGGGCCTGTTCGGCTACAGAAGCTGGCGAGCATCTGGTCGGGCTTTTGGGCTTGATCTTGAGATTATCAAGGATTTATCGGCTTACATGGTGCCCAGGTCGTGATATCAACCATTTGAGCGCCCAAAATACCCGAAAATGTGATTGTTTCGATGTTGAAGAGGTGTTGCGCGAAAGAGAATTTTCCTAAAAAGGAAATAAACTCTGCGAGCTTTTGTTGCCGAACAGGCCCAACTTTCGGCATTGGGAATTTCGTCAGCCGCGTTGGTGTGGTATAATTGTATAGCACAGGTTCCCCAAACACTGCGTCTCCACTTATTTTGGAAGTTTTACGTCAAGAATGAATGAAATTGGAGTGCGTACCAAAATACCACTGTCAGGACCAGATCGTCGACACGGGGAGCAAGCTTTACCCCTACTGTGTAAATACGCCGGAGTCTCAAAACATGATATGTTGCTACAATTGTTGAGAAGCCTCGGAGCATTGGTCGTGGCCGTGGCTTATTCAAGTTAGACGCGAAGAGCAAAGTTGAATAATTGCCGACGGAAGAATGAAGATGTTTAAATTTGTACAGTATCCTTTCATTGACCCCCGAGTACCTCTTGGATGAATCGTTTACTGGAATATGCGATCTCATTCGACCTCAGTTCGAGTCTGAATCAACTCCTACGCTGCAGTACAAACCATTCATGACCTCCAACACTGAGTCAGTCAGTACATGTATTAAACTCAACCCAACCCAACGCTAGTCCCTCGAAAACAACATCCCTCAAAACCCCCCAAAGAGCGCCCCAGCGCCACTCCCACTCCCAATATTGAACTTTTTTGACCGCGGCGGCAGTGGCTCCCCACTCACCTCGGCGTACTTCGTCGTTGTCGGCGTCATGGCCTCTGGCCGCACCGAGTCAATAATGTCACTAGCGGGGCCCACAGCCTCCCCAACATCGACATCCATATCGACGTCGATATCCTCCGCGTCGATGAGATGCTGCAGCGGGTGCGGGTGCGTCCTGCGCGCGCTCCCACTGCCAATTGCACTTGCACTTGCGTTTGCGCTTGTAGTTCCTCCGGCAATTGAAGTGCTGGCGGGGCTGTCTAACAAAGGTAAGACACGCCCCCTCACCTCCGAACGCAACTCGTCCACCTCCGCGCGGAGGGCACGCATCTCGTCTCCGAGCGTGCCGCACGACTGCAGGAAGCGTGCGATGAGGCGCGGGTCTGCGTCGTACCGTGTGAGTGCGGTATCCGCCGACGGTTCGGGGAAGCGCGGAATCGATGGGGCGCGGGGCACGAAGAGCGCGGTTTCCGTTGATACCTGGGGGAAGGGCGTGCTCGAGAGTGGGGGGACGGGCGTAGACGCAGACTGATCCGGAAAACGCGCACTCGAGAGGGGCGGAACGCGCGGGGAGGCCGAGCGTGACATCGATCCCGATGCTGAGGAATCGCTGTTGTGACCACTGTCTCCATCGCCATCGTGCGAATTCGAACGCCCCCTCCCATCTCCATTGTCATGCGAGTCAGCGATGGACGCTGACACCGGGGGCGGCGGCGGCGCGTCGGGGTATAGTAGCTGAAGGTCGTCGTCCATGTCGAGGTCCTCGTCGTCGAGATCCAAGACGATGATATTTTGATTTTGGTTTTGGTTTGCAGAGGGGATCACCGCGTCCATCATCTCCTTCTTGGCTTGCACGTCTTGCATCGGCGCATCGTCCTCTTCATTGTATTCTTGGTCCTCTTCCTTGCCTTGGTCTTCGTCTCCGCTTTGATTTTGATTTTGACCTTGACTAGCAGTCGCACCGCCGCCCTCCTCCTCGCCGCGGAAAACAGCACACCCCGGCGCTCGGCTCCCCATTTTCGTGCGCGCCACCTCCACCGCTATCTGGTCCGGCTGCGGTGCCTCTTGCGCATTTGATTTTGATTGTGAGGAAGCGTCCATAGAGTCTATTCGCATCTCTACAACCCGACCTCCACTGCGCTCATTCGTCTACGGATCCCAAAAGTCGTTTGCAACATCAAACCTCCAACGAAAAATAAAGAAACGCACCTTCGATTCTGACGTAGGAGGCGAACCCAAATCCTGCTCGGGAAGCCATGCGCTAAAACTCCCAAACCTAGGATCCCCATAAGGGAGCCGCCGTTCGTCGGGGAGGGTCATGCGCTGTGCAACAATCATAAGCAGACATATTATGCAAGCGTCTTTCCTGAGAAGTGCGTACCGGTGTTGCGGTTGTGCTATTTATCGCATTTCCATTCGGATTCGAATTCGACCTCGACCTCGAGGAGGATTCCTACGCCACCGAGTGCATCAGTGAATACTCGCGAACGAAGATCTTTAAAGTACACACATTGCCATTGTCATTCGAGGATCGCGATGCAGAGTTCGGGGTCGGGTCCGGGTTTGGGTCCGGTACCTGTTCAAATTGCCGTTAATCAACTGCCGCACAACATACTCTGCCGAAACAGAAACACAGAGGGGAGTGTAAACACTTACCGGAACATCGGACATCGGGACGTCACCTTCGGACGGGGCTTCCGGTGCTACTGTAGCTGGAGGCGTCAGGGGAAGGGGCGGGGCTGGGGAGGAGGATGCGGATGCAGAGGTCTGAAAATGAGGTGGGGGGTTGTGAGTGAAGCTGAATGGGGATGGCGGATGAATTACGGAGGGTGAATGTGAATAGAGGGGCGAGCAAGTGAACAAGAAGGATGCAGATGACCGATGGATGATTTAAACAGAGGGATATAAAGAAAGGGGAGGATAGGGTCGAACGAAGGGGAATTAAGAGGAAATAAGAGGCAGGCTGAGTGGAAACGGAAGAAGAAATCTAATCCAGGGAGATATCGAACAACAGACATCAATCGCACCTTATTCTTCTCAGAAATCACCACTGGTGATACCCCCTTCGTCTGAAATGCCACGAGGCGTGGGCGGACGAGGAAGGAGACGGCGCTTGATGGAGTTGGGTGCGCCACCGAAGTATAAATCATCGGCGTCGCAGCAGTAACACTCGAAGTAGCGGATTTCGTCCCGGGCTGAGAGTTCTGCGGTTCGAATCATCGTCCATCAGTCAATCAGTCGTTGTGGGGAATGGTGCATGGGAGGGGACGCACGGGTACAGCCGGAACGACGACTTTGACTTGTCTGTGTGATGGGGGCTTGCGTCCCTGGGAGATATTAGCCGTGATAGGATTACGGAGGCAAGGTTGTGCACTCACCGGTTTTTTCGCGGGTTTCGTCGGTGGCTGGGATGGCCCGGGCGCGGGTTCCGACGGAGAGGACTCGGAACCCACCCCACCCTCGATCCAATCGAACGTGCCCTTTGACTCGTCGATTACGAGCCCCCCCACGAATGTCTCGGCGCTGATGCCCTCCGTGATCTCCTTCTTCGTCAAAGTAAAGCCTTTGTGGCCTTTGAGGACCCATTTGCCCCAGCCTTTCCATTCAATCATCGTTAATAGTCGTGCACACAGCACACACCAAGTAATCGGAGAGGAACTCACCAAACTTAAGAACGTCCCCCACAAACTCCTCTTCTCCAAACTCCCTCCAAAAATCCCGCACAAACTCATCCCGCATAACAAACCAATCGTACCAATATCTTCTCAGCGCCCTATCGAACGCCGGCCAGCGCCATCCCTTCTCCATCACCCCTTCGTCCATCTGTGCCTTGGCGGCATCGAGCAGCCCCACACACAGCCTTGCGATGTGCAAGATCTCGAACTTGGCGCTGTCCCACTCGCGCTGCCGAATCGCCACATGCGCCGTAAGCACGAGCTTGACGCTCGTCCACTCGTAGTTCGCCACCCACATCAGCGGCAGTCGATACGCCCTCGGCAGCACTACCTCGCTTCCGTCCGAGGCACATCGGATGGACACCCATGGCTCGGCGGTGTTCGCGCTGCGCGGCGGGATGCTGAACGCGTGCGCGGCGAGGAAGCGCACGATCGCCAGGTCGTCCCACAGTTTTCCGGGACTGCGGATGTACGGGAGCTCGGCGGGGTGGCGCCAGTTATGCGGAGAGATGGGGGCCGCGGGGATGGGGGTGGGGTTGGCGTCGCGTTTCACGATGGGTGCGGAGATGGATGCGTTGGCTGCGGCTGCCATTGCGGCTGCGCGCATGGAGGCAGCGGTGCGTACGCCGCCCCCGTAGCTCAGGCGCTGCTGCGCATCCCGTTTCGTGCGCCCCACTGGGGTCGTATCGACTCGCGGCATGAAAAAGTGCTGCGCTGCGGTTTAACCGAGGAAAGACTTGTAGCTCTGGAGGTGGGCACCTGAGGCCAGTGATGACTTGTAATTGTATGTCGATGAAAAGAGGATGCAGGAAGGGTGGGGCGAGGGGGATGGTTGTGATACGAGCACGAGTCGGACGACAAATCACGACCAAACAAGTTTACACCTTGAGGAAAATCAAAGAAAATTCAGGAACATGTGGTGCGATTGATACCAAGGCGTGTAGTATACTCCAGAATCCGACTCAGCAGCACGGGACAGTGTTCAACCGTCTTTTTACGGCTTTTTCTCTCAGGGAGCAAAAAAGAGACGTGATGTGGTTGTCGATGGAATCTCCACTGTAACCTCGTTCATATGCATAATTCTCATCCTGCAACTGGGCGGATACTGAGGAGCAGCAAAATGGAGGACTCAATGGATTCCAGAGGCGGCCGCGCTTTCAAATCCACACGCGGTTACGGGGGTATCATCGCTGATCAACGTATTGTGCGGTGCGTCCCCCTACTGCACTACGGAGGACAAGGAATGGCTCTCACTTACCCTACTCGGTAGCCCAGTCTCCAAGTCAACTGTATACTACCCAAGTACCACCTCATTTACGATAGGACGCCTCGGATTCAAGGACAATCCGAGTCTGCCCAAAATCCAAACGAGTTTAGCTCCATGCGTCTGGCTTGTGTATCATTATTTCAGCTTCACATCGTCGGAGCGCGACTCGATGCGGAGAGGCAGGGGTGACTCGTCCGCCCTCGGAGATGGAGACCAAATGGAGACGAGCGTGCGCGCAACGCCGAGGCCGATTATCTCGGGCGGGGCACGTGTCCTCGGAGTCCGGACGAGTCGGTCCGAGTTGGAATCTCCGCTCGTGCAGCATTGATTCACTCGGGCCGAGTGAATCAATGCTGCCTTAACTTCCATACTCCTGCAAGGACCGGAGATGTAACATGAAATCCATGGAGTCATTATGCATGACCCATTGCTGGGCGCCGTATCAAGCCGCGGGTAGGCTCGGTTTGCACATAGCCACCCATGGTATAATAAGTGAGGCACAACAATCATGCATTAATCATGCCTTGCCAGTCTGTGCGATTGCGGTTGTGATTTGAGGATCGGAATTCGCCCGGAGGGCTAGTGTTAGATATTCGACAATAATCGCAATGAATAGATGTTTACGCGCTAGAAACTACTTATTTAAGGTCCAGAACTATCGGTATATGTAACCATCCAGGTTTGTGTGGTCCCCCGACGCTCGAAGCTCGCCAGCCATATATAACCGATTAATATATGACCTCTGGTATTTATTTCATAATTTTTTCAATGCGGGGGAAAGTAGTCACGCTCTTGACGCGCAGTCAGGGGGTGTGGAATATATATATGTCCAGGCGAGACGGGGAAGCCGTCACACTCCCTCGGACTTTCCGCCGTCAGCGTGAAGGTAAAGAACCCGGCCATCCAGTGACTCCACCGAGGGAGTCCCGAGGATGAATTGCGGCGGAGGTCGAGTACGCGGTGCAGCCGCTATGAAACTGCCGACATTCTCAACACTGTATCCGAGTCCCACTCGGACCGCGATAATGGTTGGTGCGATCCCCTATGCCGGGAAAAATTAATGGAGAAGACATAGAAGATATGAATGCACTGACTACCAACTGTGCCAGCACAGCACCGGATAGTATCTAGTGATGATGAGCACTCATTCGCATACCACGTTCGAGAACGGATTGGTGAACTCACAAGATCATCACCTTTATTGAGCCCCACGGCGAGGAATGCAATCCCGCCTATGCAATACAAGGCTCCGGACTCCAAACTGGGCCAGGGTGATGTTAGCGCGAGGATCCGGTACGATATTGGCTACACACATCATAGCACATACTGTGTAGTATCTGTTTGCTACCTTTCTTCCCATGATATGCCGGGCTGTGCGTGCTAGCCACCAGATTCGGCCGATTGAGGAAGGGGTTGAGTTCGCACAGACACTGAGCAATGCGAAATGGACAAACCAGTCAACCCCATCAAAATGCAAGTCGTGAGAAGGGATGTCACAACCGATGGGAATAATGCGAGTATCCTGAGATAACCGAAACCTGGATGGATTGGAAATCAAGTTGTGAGTATAACGTGTAGACACTCACCCGCGACAGCCAAGGTCAGAATAATCGGGAAGATCACAATCTTCCGGCGGCAACCCCAGATCGCGTAGCAGCGGAAAATCTATGGAACGAACAGTCAGGAACTCAAATTTATTGGGATACCATCCGTGGACGAACGAAAATACTATCTGCGATCACGCTTAGGGAAAACGCCTGGGTTAAAGCGGACTAGCCTGGCTCAAACTCTGACACGCACGTGCTTGTAACATAAACATAACTCGCTGCCTCCATTAGAGAGTTGGATACATCTGAGGGGGGGGATAGTTGCACCCAGGACGGAGGTGACCTCGACAGCATCTGTGGTGGTCTCGAATAACGCCATGAGGAGTTGGGCCTTGACGCCGAGTATGGTGGTTGCGAGCTGGAGTGCGCAATGCGCAGTGCCGAGGATGAAGAGTAAGATCGTCGAGGCAGTCAGGAAGTAATGCTGTGCTATCCCGTGTGTGCGGAGGACATGTAGATAAAACCCGAATATGACGAGATACGCCCCTGGAAAGGGCCTTTCAGGCCTGAATCACACACAGAGAGGAGAAGTGACGCTACCGTAGAGGAATGTCTCCGCCTTTTACATCGTCAGTATGAGAGGATACATTACCAGGGACTAACCTTACCGCGGCGATAGCCCAGGCGATGGAAGTCTCATCGATTGCATCAACATAAAACAAGGGAGCAGACATGAGTGGATGAGAGTCAGTTGCGAAGGGAGGCCGGCTTATACGACCGAATCATACCCTGTGGCCTGTTCGATGCAGTGCTGGTATGTAGAAACGGAGATATCAAATCACGTTGGGGAGTATATATAGAGCGATTGTCCATCCCTTCTCAACGGGCAGATACTCGCATCTAAATCATGAACCGGGGTTCGATGGCTGCCACTGATACCCATCTTCCAGTATTATATTTAAAGAGCCGGAAGATGTGTAGGGATAACTAGAAGTCCAGAAAGGTAAGAGAATATAAGGCGCTTCATAGGTATGCTAGTGAGGTGAAAAGACAAACAGCCACGGGTCCATGAACACGCATCAGCACCTTGAACACTGACAGAAATCAGAATAGGAAGAGAGTCATGATCGTCGCTGCCCCACTAGGTATAATAACTGATCTATCTTTATGCACCCCGGGAAGATCGTAGTGGGCCTTGCGCGACGGTCAGCACCGCTCATTCAGATACAGATCGGGTGAATCCCTGCGAGTCCCAAACACAGCGAACTGATTGCGCACCAGAAACTCAGACTTTGCGTGGGCAGAAAGCAACGCGTTCAACTTCACATTCACCGGTATGACTCGACGACTTTAGAGACGACCTGGGTTACGGACCGTACGGGTCGGTGTGATACTAAATGTCCGATTATTCCATACGCGGCGTGAGACAGATCATTCAACGCCGGGTATCCGCTGCCGCAGGTCAACAAAAGTACAGGTCTCGGGATAATCAGAAATTATACAAACGAACTTTCGCAATCGGGGTACCGAGGAAAACTTCATGTAGTTCTCGGGTAAGAGCTGGGATCCTCAATAATGAAATACTCTGTTAAGAGAGGCGATTATGAGAAAGCCGGTCAGAGGAACAAACGACTCACCTTTGGTCTCCCCTGAACGCCGTCTCCGAACAAGCTCGTCCACTCTGACCCAACTATCCTCGTCACCCTTCGCGCCCATCTCCCAATCCCGAGGGCGATTCATAACCACAAGCATCACAAGTCGGGGATCCGTCGCAAGAGCTGCGTAGCTGGCGACAAAGGCCTCCAGAATATTCGCATTCGAAAATATAACCGCCAGAGCTTCGAGCGATTTACAGTCCCGGAGAGTACCATAGTAGAGGTTACCCGCGAAAGCCCTATTCTGGACGGAGAGATGGGTTAGGCAAGGCATTTCCGCGAGCCTGGACCAAATTCCCCAACCACGACGATCGCCCGCGTCCACACCGGCCACACCGTAGAGGTCGAGATGTGTGATGGTCTTGAAGGCCGCGTGGGAAAGCAATTGCGGACAGTCGCTGCAACGGCAGTACTCCGACCCGGGGCAGGAGATCGGGGCATCTCTGGAAAAGCAGAAGATTGACCGTAGCATCACATAATGTGAAGAGTCGCAGGATGTCGTCCATCACATCTAAAAAGGCAATCTTCCCGGCTTGTTAAATGGTGAATATAAAGATGATCTTTCTGTCGCACTTTCAGATTTGTGGGAAGTTCCTCTTTCCGTTTTACAATTAGCATGGTAAAAAGTAGTAACTTAATCACAGATTTCCGATCCAGCGGAAACAAAGAAATTCCACTGAAAGAGAAAACACACCAAAAAGGCAAACATTCCGACTTGTTGAAAGGTGTGCGGAATGTTTGAGGGAATTTTGCCATTGGTACGGAAAATGCCGTACCAATGGCAAAATTCCCTCTAACATTCCTCGTTGCATTCATCTCAGTTAAATGTTTAACATTCCGCCAGCTTTTTCCTTTCAGCGGAATTTCTTTGTTTCCGCTTGATCGGGAATCTGTGATTAAATTACTACTTTTTACCATGCTAATTGTAAAACGGAAAGAGGAACTTCCCACAAATCTGAAAGTGCGACGGAAAGATCATCTTTATATTCACCATTTAACAAGCCGGGAAGATTGCCTTTTTAGGTGTGCATCTGATCAGGTGCTAGATCGACCGAGACATGACGAACATGGTCATGAAAGAACAATGGTGGCCTCGAGTCCATCAAGCGGCGGATTGTCTCCACAGGAATGTGGCCGGGTCTCGGACCAATACATAATACTCTGTACAACAGGGGTTCGACCCTGTGGGAAAGCTCAGCTCATCGGAATTGGCTCAAAGCCGCGGCGGGCACGAGGGAATGATTACCATATTTGAGCGCGTTGGGCGACTTGCGCGAGAGCCGACATAGACTTTGGATAAATGAGAGCTGCGGTCTCAAAAATATGGCGCTCCAGTTCAGGGGGAAGGGTCGGCGCTGGCTTCAAGGACTTGGAGGACATGCCCCAAAAACGGAAGACGTGGCGCAATGATAAGAATGCGTGTCACGCGTAATACGTTATCTGATCGGGCGCTTGTCACGGGCGCTTTTTTGGCGTTGGTTGGGATAGTGCAGAAAATGCGAAGTTCTAATCACCTTCCAAGTCTTGCCTTTCCTTGCAATCCGAGAGATAGAAAAATCCAGAACGCAGCGGGCCTTTTTATTAAATCCGTTGCGGAGCAAAAATACCAAAGTCTGAGGGCCATAGGCTAAACGCAGAGGCTAGTGGTATGCATATAATAGATTTAGTACAGCTCTATTCGCCATTCATTCCATCGCTCTCGGTGTTATTAGAGTCACAAGACGACCCAAAATACTTAAATAACTTTGGAGTCAATCAAACTCTCTTGGAATTCCTCTCTTGTTGCCTGAACTTGAAACTCCATTGTTGTGAGAGCTCCTCTCTGATCTGCGGTCCCGTCGCTGAAAGTGATGGTCTTATCTACGTCGTCGGTGCTCACTCCCAATCCGACGCGTACTATGATGAGCGTCGGTGCGATTCCCGGATCAGCATGGCATGGTATCCAATACGTACGACTATGTGATAGCATGCAGCAATGCATATTAAAACAGAAACTGTCGGTGCCGTCGATATGAAAACCCCGACGGAGATGGCCAGGGCGGCCGGATATACTAGCCCACTTTCGAGCCTGGAGGACGAAGTGAATCAATGAAGGTCAGTCCTTACAGAACACTCACAGAATAGCTGTCAAATCCATATATCTTTTTCGCGGATTCATTTTTCCCTGAAGCCGCGCAATTCGGCGAGAAATCCACCAAATTCGTCCCGCTGAATCCGTGTTAACCAGGGCATGTGGTTTATTGCAACATAATTTGCTCACCTGCTAATGAAGCAGCGAGTACATTCGTGCAGAATATCGTGGCCATGCACACTGCTGTGGCCACGCGTTCAGAAGTTCCGGAGAGTGGGATTATACCAAGTATTCCCCCGACTGACGTGGTCACAACTTAGCGGCGGCGACCAATGCCACTGGCGGACACTCACTGAGTGTGCAAGCATAGGCGAAAGCAGGTAAGGCCACTGGTCGCCAATTGCGACCCCATATCACGTAGCATCGATGAACCTGTTGAGATAACTCGTTAATCGCCGAAGTGAGGATATATACACGACTTACAAAGATGCCGTCTGCGATTGTACTTCGATGGTCAATGTCTCTGTCCGTGCAGAAATCTAGGTAGACTCACTTTGCAAGTGTGTATCTAATTTTAATGAGAATGCCGAGTCGACGAACGATGGCGGGATCGTCAGGGCCATACAGCACCGGCAGGGGGTTGTCTAAGGAGAACAATTCATATACCCCGGTCTGCGCGCGATCTGTGATGAATGCCCATGTGTAGGCAAGCGAGATGTGGATGGTCGAGAGGAGGAAGAGGAGGATCATGCAGCCCAGATGAAATTTGTAATTGGGTCTCCGACATGAGCATAGCACTTGAACAGACTGGAAAAAGAGGACGGAATAAATCTCTGCGGTAATTCAATAGCGTCGTTAAACCCATTGAGAATGAGGACTGACCGTATGTTAAAGAATCGATCTGCACATTCTCGTCAGGCAATCATTCAATTGAATGCTGAACTCATACCACCAACGGGAAATATGTGATGAAATCGCTAGGTGACTGGAATTTGTCTCAATGCATGGCAAGTGAGGATAGAAAAGGTCGGTTCATACCATGCTTGTGTGCGGTATGGAGGGAGGGCAGGTCGATTAAGCGATGTCTTATCCTTTTTAAGCGCTATTTCGAGTGACGAAGTTCGGCCCAGCCATCTGTCATATGTGGAAGCCACAATCAAACCCGATGATCAAGTATCCTGGCTAATAATAATAATACGGACTGGTTCTTCCGCGCTGGTCGCTGGGGTGGCGAGGCGCGGAAGTCTCCGCAAGACTCCGCAAGATATTTTCCCGGCAGCTCCACGTCTCCCGATGCCTCGGACGGAAAAGTGTTTGCAATGGCGGTCTGGTGAGGTAGAGTGAAATCTTGGAGGAATTCAGAACATTCAAGCACGATTCGAGCTGTTTCAAGTCGTCGGACTTAGGGTGTCGAGGAATGTTGTTTGTCGCACCGCCACCGGGGGTGACCGTGTGGCGTGTGTTTGTGAGGTATGCGTGCATGGTGTATGTGTCTGAACTTCGAGCTTGATACCACCAATTGGCAATGCTACAACGGTGTTTATCCTTATAGCTACGAGATGCTCCAGGGGGTCAATCAAACGAGCTCGCTGAGAAGTTCCTAGATTCCGATTGGTCCACAACTCCGGGTATGATTCCCCGGGACGTCACGAACAGCCTTCGCTGATCATTGCCCTGAACCGGAACCTTTCATAGTCTTCGATACAGACTGCGTGGGTGAGGTAGATATAACAACACACATATTTGTAGGGAAACATTAAGGCTCACGAATCAGAATCTGTGCTTCTATTGGCCGCCGAGCTGTTTCAAGTCGTCGGACTTAGGGTGTCGAGGAATGTTGTTTGTCGCACCGCCACTGGGGGTGACCGTGTGGCGTGTGTTTGTGAGGTATACGTGCATGGTGTATGTGTCTGAACTTCGAGCTTAATACCACCGTTTATCCTTACTTATAGCTACGAGATGCTCCAGGGGTCAATCAAACGAGCTCTGAGAAGTTCCTAGATTCCGAATGGTCCACAACTCCGGGTATGATTCCCCGGGACGCCACGAACAGCCTTCGCTGATCATTTCCCTGAACCGGAACCTTTCATAGCCTTCGATACAGACTGCGTGGGTTAGGCGGACATGACAACACACACATTTGTAGGAAAGCAGTAAGGCTCACGAATCTGAATCTGTGTTTCTGTTGGCCGCTGATGAGACCATGGATAGATACTGACTTGTTCGGTGGCCTGATCAGAGGCTGAGTCGTAGGTTCATAAATAGGAACAGCCTTCAAAAGACTGCCCTGGGTCCTGGATCATGACAGACCGCATGTGTGAGGTGGACCTATTTTATATTTATTTTTACGGAGTTCCTCTTCCTTTGATAACCATTGACAGTGACGGTTGACATACGGGGGCATCCTGTAGTACCATTTCTACCTTAGGTTCAGCGGGTGTCACCTGTGACCTCCAAGTATAATGGTCGGATGTTCAACTGAGACTGGGACCTGTATTTCGTGGTCAGTCTATTACATGCAAGTTCACACGCTCGAGAAGTCCTGACATCATGATCAGAGCCGATATTTTGACATCTGGAACTGTACCCGAGGTACGGCAGCAGCAATAATTCACGGCGAATCCTCCGGCATTGTCCGGTTCCGACAAGATTGCTTATTGATCCTCCCCTACAGACACCATCGTGACAGAGCGCATTGAGGATGAACTTGGTTCAAATTTGGACTGAAACATTTTGAAACGTGAGGATCCCAGGACCAACAATTTAATTTTGAAGGATTGGCAGAGGCAAACGGTCCATTGTTCAACGCCCTCGATGATCCGTGATATATATCGTTCAGTTCAGCGGTAGTGACAGAACCTACGGTCGAAATGGTACACTAATCCCTAGAAGTGAGTTGAACTAAAATATCTGGTGGTAGGTCGCATAGCATCAAAAGGTCCCATGACCTCATCGGAGATCTCAGACACTTCCCCGATACGATAAAAGTCCCGCTCGCGAGTGACAAGACACATGAATTCCCGAGCAAGTGTAGTGGGTAAAAAGAACGTCTCCGCTGTCTGATGGAATCTGCTAGTCAATAATTGAATAAGGCTCTCCGAGTCTCATCCTCCAAGAGACAATTTGTTCACGGCCAACATCCGTTAGAGACAGAATTCTATCACGCATGGACATGGAGCCGTAGTTGTCGCAGAACTTGAAATACTCGAAGATTGGCTAGATTTTCTGCACGAGATCATATAACTGAAACATGAAGATCTTTCAGTTTCAAGTGGCCGAAATCCTTGGGAATGGAGTTAGTTCAAGCAGAAGTAAGAGAGTTTGGGACCGCAAGGATCCTCAAATTACATAATGAATACCTCGAGGGTGGAGTTGGTTCAATGGGACTCCTCGCGTTTACATAAAGGAATTTCTGGCCACCTTCACTCACGCACTGTCCAGCGAATATTAGGTTTTCAGTCTCGGATTGAATAAACACTGTGTTGGCGTTAGTGCCAGAATAGGCAACCCGGCATCATGGCCGAGGTAACGAGTCGTACCGAGTCAGAGAACAATCAGTAAGAACAATCAGTAAGAGTCATGGAAGAACACTGGAGAACACTAGAGAATAGGACAGAACATTCTAGTTACGATGGACAATTTAGTATATAAGTAACTCAGATTTCTATGTAAAGCTCACACCGGAGGCAAAGAACGACGCACTCGGAATCCAAGTGCGTCCAACACAAGTGCTCCGCACTCATGCGTGACATTGACAATCAATCTAAAATAAACTTCTCCTTTTAGTAATTCTTTAGTTAACAAAGTGCAACTTCAACTTTACTGGGATATAACAAAGGTTTTATGTTGTTTTGAAACAAAGGAAACAAAGGAAACAAACAGGCACAATGCCAGCCTGACAAAGATATTTTGTGGATGTGGTGGGGGCCTGACAGAGGTGACTTGTGGGCTTGGTAGCATGCCAAAAAAGCTTCTGCCTATATACTGTGATAAACCTCCCTTTGTTTGACAAAGACAACATGTGTACATGACAACTCGCCGGTAACGGGATTGTACATAAGGTGCAACAAAGGTGCCATTGTCGTTTGTCATTTCCAGGGAAATTTCAGAGTTAACTTTGTTGACTAAAAGGAGAAATCTATGGCAGATTGATTGTCCCTGTCACGCATGAGTGCGGAGCACATGCATTGGATGCACTTGGATTCCAAGTGTGTCGTTCTTTGCCCCCGCTGTCAAGTGTTTGCAGAGCTCAGCCAACCGCTAATCTATTCTTGGATTCTACACCTAAACTCCGTCTGATTCCTTAAGAAATTACAACACACTGAAGATAGGACACACTCGAGGAGTCATTGCACCGTCACATCGTCGCATTTGCTATGTCCTCCGAGTCCTTGAAGCCAGCGTCGACTGGAGCGACATATATTTGAGATCACAGCTTTCATCCACCCAAAGTCTATACCGGCTCTCGTGCTACTGTACTATTTCGACCGTAGGTTCAGGTGATGGGTGACGGAGGGTGATGAACTGAACCTATTTGTTACCAGTGACAGTGACGGCGAACTTTTGTGGCCCAGATTAGCGTAAAAATCCAAAATTTCTCCTCCGGCACTTGCCGGATTACCATTTATGGCAATTTTGATATGATTTCCGAGGAATGAACATCTAACCCAGTGAACATGTAAGGTGACGGGTGACATGGTGTGAACCTACGGTCGAAATAGTACAGTAGTCGCCCAGCGCGCTCAAATATGATAATGATTCCCGGGTGCCCGCCGCCGGCCTTGAACCAATTCTGATGAGCTGAGCATTCCCACAGGATTGAACCTTTGCTGTATAGAGTATTATGCATCGGTCTTCTCCCCGGCCATATTCCTGTGGAGACAATCCGCCGCTTGATGGAGTCGAGGCCACCATCCTTCTTCCATGACCATGTTCGCCATGTATTCGTTAATTCAACACCAGATCATATGGACGACATCCTGCGACTCCTCACATTGTGTGATGCTACGGTCAATCTTATACTCTTCCGCGGATCCCCCAATCTTCTGCCTTGTGCCGGAGTACTGCCGTTGCAGCAACTGTCCATAACTTCCCCATATCTGTGTTCTAGTCCCGCTGGCCCCGATCTTTCCCACCCCGCCTTCACTAATATCACACATCTCGACCTCTACGGTGCTCCCAGCAGTGGTGCGGCCAGTGAAGTCTTTCGTAGCTGGGGAGCTTGGTCCAAGCTCGCGGAAATGCCTTGCCTGACCCATCTCTCCTCTATTACATGAAGTTTCTTTGGCTTGTCGCAATTGTGGAGGATCCTTGTATGTCGACCTTTGTGTAGATTTCTGATATCGAGACCCGTTGGGCTGCAGGAGCAGATATCCGGTTGTGAAGACTGTGTGTCACGTGTAGGACCCGGACCCTTCCTTAGTTTAATAATACAATCGGTCGGGACTTTTCAATTTTTGAGGCCTGACGACCGCAGTAATTCTCACTACACCACGAGAACCTCCGAAATCACCTTCTGAGAGTGGAGCGAGGGGGAAAACCGTCGAGAGAAAGGAATAATAACTTCCGAACCCATCACGCGACACTGGAGTAGAACTATGGACGGTTTCTTCCCTTTGAAAATCTCCGTAGTTACGGTTTTTACGGATAAAACGAGTTCGAAACAACGGAGAAAGAGAGAGAAACTCCGCACATGTATTCTGCAGTTGCCTGGCATATTCTGTGCCTACCGAGGTAACAAGCCAAGAGACACGAGCCCAAATATTGGTGGCGGTAGTGGGCAGGCCGGGCGGTAGCATACCAAATATAGTAGTGCCGTCTGAACATATTATCGCTCGAGTTCTGCCTCATTGCACTGCTTGAACATTTCGAGTTTTTCGGTGAAAAAATTAGTGAAAAATGTTTTGAGTTTTCAGTAGTTTTTTGAGCAAAGAATTAGGTGAAAAACTTGAAACCTTTTCCTGAATTTTTTGAATATTGTGAAAGTGTGGTGAAAAAAGTGCTGAAACAGTTTTGAAGTTCAAAAAATTCATGAAGAAGTTTCAAGTTTTTCACCAATGTTTTCATTGAAAAACTTGTGTAAAATGCAAAACATTTTTCACTGATTTTTTCACTGAAAAACTTGAAATGCTCAAGCAGTGTTGTGCCTCGAAAGTGCTAAATCATAATTTTTTATATTCTCTCGATATTACGGTAGGCGGGATGGTCGAGGTTGATTTTGACATTTTGATTTTGACATTTTTTGACATCTGACATTTTGACATTTCGGGGCCATGATTTCCGGAATGGCCCACTGCCCCCAAACCCACTGTGTCTGGTAGTTTCGTGGTGCAGTAGACCCTCCTAATGCACCAGAATAAACAGAATTGCCGTTCGCATCGTCCCACGTAAGCAGCACGTGCCATCAGATTGCCCTTTTGAGACGTAATGTTGTAAACCACTCCCTCTAGGCCGGGGGACTGCACACTAAGGTGAAAAAAAAACTCTGGAAGGATTGCTTAGATGCTTTTCGAGGTCCCCTAATTAATTGGGCTATACCGCGAGAGCGGAACCTGCACTATAAATTGTGCACATCTCGGAAAGCATGTAAACTCAGACACAATAACCTCATACAGACGGGGGGTCCCATGAATCACTCTCTTTATAAAATTACGTCTGTCTGTCCGTCGGAAGCCTTTTTAAACTTCACTGAATCTCCGCTGATGCCGTCTGCCACGGCAGTCCGCCGCCCTTGATCGTGCTCTCTCTTTCCCGCCGGCCACGGGCAATCATTCGGCATCTCGGCACTTGACGTCACCATTCCAACATACTTTGACAGACACTGCCCTGGCGCTAATATTGACAAATCTCTCCCACCGCACCGAAACAAAGGCGGCCGCGGCGAACAGGTCCCTTCTGATGCAGTGTAGTCAGTGTCATTTACGGCTGGAAAGATGATCCACTCCAGGAGCAATATTGATTGGAAAACTGTGCACAATCCGATGAGGTTGAGCTGACAATAAAAATTCCGGCAGGCGTAATTTTTTCAAATAGGGAGATATTTTTTTTGGTGTCCCAATGAAGGGGGATGGAGTGTTGTGCTTCTGTGTTATTTGTTATTAGCCAAGTTCAGATAATTTATTTTGCTCCTCAACTGTCAGCGCCGAATCTTCAATTGCTTCGTTCACCTATGGCTCTTTGCAGACTCGGCAGTGAATAATATCCAGCTCAACTCAGCTCAGTTCAACCAAGTGCAACTTGAATATGAATGGTGTGTTGCTCCCAATCACCCCCGATGACTTTGTTAAACACACAAAAGGGATGGGAGGCCGCAAAGCGGCTGACCAGTCCCTTGTATTCTTTTAAATATTCACAGGCCATCTTGAGTTAATCCCAATGAACCTGAACCCAAGAGATTGAAACGAACAACCAGGTAGGAATTTATACTATGATTTCAACATTGCGTGACTGTGCTGGAGTTGCCGCCGTTTGCAGAGTCAAACCGCAAAGTAAACCGAGAAACAAGGATTTATCAATATTTAATCTATAGCTAAAAGAGTGTGGCATAAATGTGACCATCCATCATCAGGTTAACAAAGAAATGTGGGATGTGCTCTAAGATGGCAAAAGGGACGTCCTCAAAACACAGTCAGGAATGCAACTTCATTGAGGATGTACCTATTGTCAATTGAAATGGGGAAGCATTTGACAGAATATGGTCCACCCCTCAGTCAACAGAAACTCTGGCCCCCCAATACACTCGTAAACCTCCCAAGCTTGAGCCTCAAATTCAGGTGAGTATCTCACATTTCAATCCGTGTTCAAAATACTAACCCGAATTGTATTGTGAATTTTGTAGATCAAATCGTGACAGCTGTGCTACCTCCTCGCAACCCCTTGGGCACACAAGATCAGAATCGCTTGGACACAGATCCTACAATGCAGACCCTCCAGGAGCTTCAGGCTGGGGCTCGTCGAAATGCAATGCAGGCCAGAACTCTTCAAAAGAGTGGATCCAAGACTCCTGCCACTGGTTCAGCATCTCTTCAGGTTGCCGTTGGCCCGTTGCGAAGGGGGCTCCTCGGCAGATCACTGTTTATCTTGCCCCCATGACTTCCAACGGTAGTCGCACTGAAGCCTCCAAGATCCTTGCCAATGCCACCCGCTCATTCCCTGAAGATATAGCCATGACAGGTAAGTCCAGACTCACTCACTGCTATTTTCGTCATGATAATTTGGTGTGTTTAAAGATGCAATGACCCATCTTCTTCGTCATTGGAACCTGGACTGGGAGAAGGAATGTTCTGAAAGTCTGGCACCGTAAGTCACCAATTGACTTTGTTGCTTATTTTCCTGACTCACCAAATGGAACACATCTCACTCCGTCTCTTCGGCAACATCGGAATTCAGCCACACAGCACCCTTGGATCACTGGGCCAATTTTTTGAAACTCATGACCGCGTTCACGGCAACCACCAAAAGAAGATCCTTCATGGCCCCACTACACTCAGACTTCCTTCTCCTGCCATTTATCTTGAAGGCTTAATTGCGGTCAAAGATGTAAGTTGTCTAATATGTCAACTGGTTCAACACTTACCTTGATAGTTTGAGGATGAAACTGGGACCCTGGCACCCTATTTTGTTCATACTGAAAAAGAGAGAACAGAAAGTGTGAGCTTGTCAGACGACTCAGGGACCTGAACTCAGCTCGTCCAAACGCACTCACAGTAAGTGACCATCTGGATGAAAATACCCTCTTCTCACCTTCCATCATTGAGGTCAACTTTTCATGCCGCTTCTCATGCGCTCTGAGTTCGCAGACCTGCCGGGGTACTCAAAGGTTCCTTTCATCTTTGCTTCTGTGTCAGTCGCCATAGACGGAGCTGTCACGATTGAATGGTCAAACCTGCGAGGTGATAAGATTGCCACCTCGATGTGTACCCTTCAAGAGACACCGTTCGAAGAAGGCAAGATGAAGCAGGTTTACAAGGTACACTGTTCCTTCAAGATTAGTTCCTTTCTCACTAATGCTTGCAGATAATCTATAATGGGTTCCCCTGGGTTGCGAAGCGATTTTTCGACGTTGGAGCCGGGGAAGGACAGGCTGATATCCAGGAAAACCATGACGAGGTTGTCAAGGAGGCGACTCGGTTGACCAGGACAAGTTATTTTCTCAAAAGATTTCTTGCAGAAGCAAAGAGGAAGGGTGTAGACATTGATCAAGGCAAGACCTTGCATTGATTCCCAAATAACAACTCATCTGACCATCCGGGCTCCCACAGGAATTCAGGTTACAGACTTCAAACTTGGAATTGAGGTAGTTGAGGATGACTCTGGACCTTCAAAGGCCTCAGGATTTTCCTTGGAGCAATATCAAGCTGCATGGGATCCAGGCATTATTGTCTGGCTATTTGAACCACGTCGTTCCAGCAAGGTCAAGCACTGGAGTGGAACAAATGAATACCCTGCTTGGCACCAGAGTAAACTCGGCAGCACATTGAGCACCTTTGCTCATTATGCATATCTATTCAGCCAGGAGTCAACCATCTTGGCTGATCTTCAAAGTGTGTTATATTTGTTTCCTTCAGGTTCTGGTCTAATGAATATTCCTTAGCATTGACGAAAATGGCGAGGGCATCCGTTTTGTTCAACGTCATGACCCACACACTTGATGGGTGTGTTATCTTCACTTTATTGGCTCAGACTTCATTTTGATTCTCGCAGCTCCAGCGGCGTCGGGGATCACGGTAAACCCGGCATCAAGACCTTCCTTGAGAAGCATGAATGCGTGAATCGTTGCAAATATCTCGGTCTTAGTCGTGATGGATTTCAGTCTGACTCTGAGCCTCCCGCTGAAGAGTCTGATGATGATTAATTCAATTAGATGCATGTAGTTCCTTATTAATCAATGGAACTCGCCACTGCTTGAAGTCCATTATTTTGTCTTAAGGATGGCCTGGAACAGGGTGTATCGCTCGCCCGTCTGCGAGTGATGGCAGTTTACGGTAAGAGGGCTCTAGCTACCGTGTTGAAAGTTATTTTTCCCTGCGTATCTGTTGTGCCGAGGCTAATAGTGATACATCAGGCGTAACCAGACACCACTTGCTGTCATGATGCGTCAACGACGCGTAACATCGCGTCGTTTGACGCGTCGCGCCGCGCATCTGTCAAATCGAAGCTGGGTGACAAGCAGCACCACACACCGGTCCGATCGACCGAACAGCTCCTGTGTTGACCGCGCAGACACATAATATTATCCTGTGTCTTAGGACCTTGGTTGCCCTTTGTAGACACCCACCAATAATTCTCTAATATGTCAAATGTACCTCCTGTAATTTTCCTAGATTTATGGTAAGTTTCCCCCGGAAGTCTCGAGCCTAACAGTAGACGAAGATTTTTGACCGTCACTTTCAAAGGTTCGCCGTTGGCACTCAAAAAATGACAGGAGACGACCAAGAACAGTAATATAGATGGCCCTACTCACTAACGAGCCTCTGACAGCATAGCGAGCCATTCCGGAAATCACGGCCCCGAAATGTCAAAATGTCAAAATCAAAATGAACCTCGACCATCCCGCCTACCGTATCGATGTACAACAATAAGCGAGGGAAAAAGAGTCTGATCGAGTGACTCTTTCTCTTTCTCCCTCGCTCCGGCTCGACGCTATTCTCACTGGGGTTTATGCTCTGTGCCTCATGCCTTCCTCTTTTTCAACATGCAGTCCCACAAACTCCACAGGTGGACATGGATTGATGAAGGTGCGACATAGTAACCCTAACCCTTCAATAAATTGTATTCCCTCTGCTGACAGCCGTCCCGGACGCCCACAGATAGCGGTGCCCGTATAAAATTCCAGTGCAGCCCACTGTGCAGCCATAATTGTACTGCCTGTGTTGACGTCAATTCCATTGCATCGAGGTGTGTGCAGAAATTTTGTTGGGGCCACATACTTGTATAGGTTCATGGCTAGATGAGCAGAGAAGGAAGAAGCCTATTTCGTCGGCGCACGCTCGTCCCAGACGGCCCCAGCTCCAGGGGCATGCATAAAATTCGATTCTGGCCAATTGGCATCCATCAAATGGATGGCATCTCCTCACGGCCGTCCGGGAGGGTAGTAGCCTTCTTCGTCACTTCGTTACTTCGCTTATTTTCACGAAACCTCGTCACTTTGATCGCATTTAGGGAAATTTCGTTACTTCCGATGATTTTCTGTGAAAGCTTGTGAGGTGAGTAAATTCTAATGAAAGTTCGTGAGCTCACAGTTCATCCGATGTTGAACATCATGTGGCACGTTTGACCTTTCCCTTCTACCACCACCACGACCATTGCACCTGAGCAAGGAATCCGCGCAGCAACACGCGTCGACATCCAAGCCAGAGCTTTCATCACCGTGGTGTGTGTATGACACTCCCTTCCATGCTGCATACACGACATGGACACAAAACTCGCACCGTGAAAAGATCAGCATCGACATCTCCTTCACTCGGAATCATGCAGGAATAGGGGGGGCGGTTTTTTATTCAGCATGGCGAGGCCACTTCTCCGGTAAGTGGTTGTTTTGGTATTCCATGGCTTGCGTGATGCACGGCCCTGGGCAAACGCGGCGCGAGGCGCAGAGGGCTGGAACTGGATGTGTGAACATCGCGGGCGCCGGTGTCGCGCTTGAATCAATAGCTTCTGTGCATCGCATCGCACCGCGTGGCAGCCGGAACCTCCGTCGCCCCGCAGCGACTTGGCAACGGCACGCGTCGGGGAGCCATCTTCTACCCGGGTAGGAGTGCTTGCTCCTCGGCATCATCACTAATTAACGGCCGCCGCAGCATCCGCACTAAGTAATCATAATCATGTACTCACCTACCTTACATATTTTCGCACCTACATGTATTTCAGCGCTGCAATTGCATATCCGTTAGGCCGTATGTAAACCGGAAATTTATCAGTGCCCCGTTGTATTCCCATTGAAAACATGAACTTTTATCTAACTCCCCCACTGGTAGTTTGCGGTACAGTGGTAGGAGAAGGTTCAATGTACATAAAGCGACGAAATTCCAATGGGCTAGCGAGAAGTGACAAGCTTTGGCTGAAATTTCGCTGAACTCACGAACATTCATTGAATACCATCAAACTGACGAACTTACACAAATTTAACCGAAGTAACGAAGTGACGAGTTTGGCGTGGACTCCGTCCCGGACGCCCGCCCCTGGAGCAACGTGTCTGCAATTCCATTGCTTCCAGGTGCAGGCATAAAATTCTCTTGCGGCCAGAGGTGCAGTGCATGCACAAAGTCTCTGGACACAGGATGTGGATGCGTAAAATTCCATTCCAGCCAATGGTGGGTGATAAATTATGTGCGCCGCTGGGCAGGGCCGTCCCTGACGCCCGTAGCTAGAGGTGAATCCATATCTGTATGCCCAAATTTATATCGGCTTAGCTCTCCTGCAGGTAGAATTGCAGGCATAAAATTCTATTCCGGCCACTTGTGCATCTGCAGAAATTTCTATTGCCTCCACTAATGGCTGTCCCGGACGCCCGCTGTGGTAGGGCGGGTTGGACTGCTCGTCGCTCTCCCTTCAATCTATATTTACGTGCTTACTTTACCGTACATCGGCCATCAGGCCGTATAGTTGTTTCGTCTGTAGATATTTATAGATAGAACCCTTTTACACTCGAACGACCATCTACGACGCGACCACTGACTTGAGCGCCCCACCGTGAGCACATCGCCAGTGAAAAATTTTCCATTTCACCCTTACACCCCATCCTCCGGACTTCCGACCCTACATATCTGTCTACCAGCAGAGAACTCGCCACTGTGACACCGCAGCTGGGGGTGCAAACTTCAAATTCCTTTGCGCCAATTGTGCACTGGCAGAAATTTCTATTGCCTCCACTAATGGCTGTCCTGGACGCCCACCACTAGAAGGGCACACATAAATTGTACTCCCGCCCACTGCATCAATGTCCCTAAATTTTCATGGCCTCTGCCGATAGCTGTCACGGACGCCCGGCAACCATAAAATTTTATTCCCGCCCACTGCATAAATGTCTGTAGCGTCCGCCAATGGCTGTCCTGGACTCCCACCACTTGAGGGGCAGACATAAAATGCCAACTGGGCTTGCACATAAAATTTCTATCGCATCTACTAATGGCTGTCCCAGACACCTGCTGTTTGTCTTCGGTAAACTCGTTGTTCATGTTGTGGACCACGCGAGTATAATAAATCCCCCCCCACCAGAAGGGCAACCTAACCAACCATAGAATGGTATTCGTGCCACCTGGGCTTGCACATAAGTTTCTATTGCGTTCACTAATGGCTGTCCCGGACGCCCGCCACTAGAGGGGCACACATAAAATGGTATTCGTGCCAACTGGGCTTGCACATAAATTTCTATTGCGTCCACTAATGGCTGTCGTGGACGCCCGCCACTAGAAGGGCAACCTTAAATTGTATTCCCACCTACTGCATAAATGTCTATTGCCTCCGCTGATGGCTGACCCGGCCACCTGCAGCAAGACCTGCACGGAGAAAAATCCCTTGCCGTGGCCCTCTCGGAGGCCATCCCCACAGTCATCCCCACAGGGAGGACAAGACTCCCACGCATGTCAGTAGGCTCTCTGCTGATGGGCGTTCCGGATGGCCATCACTGTAACATGCTTTTGTGCGCGGGCTGCACACTCTTGAGGCTGGCATCCAAACCCAAGAGGGTTCGCACCCCAGGTGCACAAAAGAAATTGATTGATGGGCTTCCGGTTCCGGTTCTTTTCTGATGACTGCGTATGTTCCATAAACAAGACAAGACATGCCTTCGCTTCGCTCCGGCATCTTGCATAGCAGAGCTCTTCTGATGCTTGGAGTGATGCTTTCTATCCAAACATTTAAATTCATAATTTGCAACGAAAATGCTGATTGAGAGCAAACTGACAGGCTAATACTATAGCTGATACATTGACGGTTTAACACTTGGTATCTATGTTAGAAAAGACGTGGTTGACTGGCTTAAGTGACCAATCAGCTTTCGAGTCCCCCTGTGACGTGAGGACGCCAAATAAGCGACGTCTCCGGCAACAGCCACAGCGCTTCTTTTCCCATCCACTCCACTGCTCCATTCCGTGCCCCGCACCGTAGGTAGCGCGATGAATATATTGTCTTTTTCGTGAATCGTCCCAGTCTCAGTAAGCTCAGAGTCAATCCTAAGCATTCTTGCACTTAGGTCCAGCTTTTGCGACCAGTACGACTCTACATATATTCGTACTGGCTGCTGGGGCTCCAGATGATGTCATTTGCTCTACGGTTCCACTCGAATCCGCTGAGATGTTGACTTTTCTACCGTCGCTCCACTCGACTGTTGAATTTCTATTTTTAACTGCTCAGATGTTCAGCATCTCCTTTTCTTCGACTACTGCTATGAGTACAGGCACACAGCTGTCACTGCTTCATCCCAGATCTGACCTGAACCATCTTCTACATTAGAAAAGCCAGGTTTGGTCGAGTGATAAAGATGATTAGGTGTTGAAGACTTCATGATATCATTTACCACCTGATAATACCACATTTCCCCTCTAACTAGAGGGTGTGAATGGGGGGTCAAACCGCTCTAACTAGAGGGCAAAACACCTGCCACCATACAGGCAAAATCAGCCTGCCACGGTAGCCACCGCCACCACTATTTTGAGCGAAAAATGGGATATTAGCACCTATTTTGAAGCCTTTTTAAGCGATTTGTAAGGAATCTTAAAAAGGTCAGTAATTTTGTGAATGAGTGCCACAGCTGCCACCACGCCGGTGGACCCAGATTTGGCAGGGCATATCCTGGCCACCCATGCCACCACTCCTGTGTACCCAGGTCGGCAAATTTGTTACCTGGGTACCCTCGCCATTGGTGCCACCACTCGAAACGAGGCAGGGTCAGTAATTTTGTGACCCGGGTAATTTGGCCACGCTTGCCACCAAACAAAACGAGGCAGATCAGTAATTTTGTGACCCGGTAATTTAGCCACCCTTGCCACCACAACAAAACGAGGCAGGTCAGTAATTTTGTGACCCAGTAATTTAGCCATCCTTGCCACCAAACAAAACAAGGCAGGTCAGTAATTTTGTGACCCGGGTAATTTAGCCATCCTTGCCACCAAACAAAACAAGGCAGGTCAGTAATTTTGTGACCCGGGTAATCTAGCCATCCTTGCCACCAAACAAAACGAGGCAGATAAGTAATCTGTGACCAGGGTAATCTCACCACCTGTGCCACCACCTAATTCAGACTTGTTCAGTAAATTTGTGGCTTGGGTAATGTCGCCACCCATGCCACTACTATTCTCAACAACTTGGTATTGTTGCCACCGGTGCCACTATCAACACCACCTAATAATCCCAAATTCCACCTCTATTAGAAGGGGTATATAGCCATATGTTCCCCTTCTGATTAGAAGGGATATAAGCAGTCCCGCCATGCTGCAGTATATGCTGCGCTTTCAGTCTCAAATATGCTGAAGACCTGCAGCATATGGACTTAGAGAGATATTCGCCTGACTTGCATTAGATAATCCTCGGGAGGCGGGTGGCGGGCAGCGGGCGGCACAGCAGGTCCGCCCATCCAAAAAAGGAAATTCACCAAAAAAAATTGTAAAAAATCAAAGAAATACAGAAAATAATAATAAAATTGTTGCCATCAGCATGCCTTGCGGCGGCATGCAAACCGTCCTTTAAAATAACAAGAAACTGTCACATTTCAATTAAAATGCCTAAATTGGTGAGCCTGGCCATTGCCGGTGAATTTGATGGCTGCCTGGCCATTGCCTTAAAATTGATGGCTGTCTGTATTGGGGTGCTATAGCTACCCTACGACTGGTGGCTGCCCATATTGGGTTGCAATTAATGCCTGGTTGCTTTAAATGCTGATTTTTGTCAAAAAGTGCCGGCTCTCCGAAAGTATTTTGCATTTTGTGGGCCAACAGGGCCACCAATTGCAAAATGCTATAGATGACTCTTGTAGCCCTTGATGAGCTCTACAATTTGGGTATAGGGATCAAAGGTTTGGCTGATGACTTTCCATTTTGGGACACTAACGCTTTCTTCCCCAAAGGGAAATTTTCGACATCAGCCCTTCCCTGGCTCATAGTTCAGTCGTTTTGGATGGTCTGACCTTATAGGCATGTTATTCTATGTTCTTTGAAGCCAACTGGGACACAGTAGAGCTTATTACAGTGCAATAATAGGGTGAAAATAGCGAAAATTAATGAATTGTGTCCTGGCCAGAGGATCATGGGAATATACCAATGGAAATAGGTCCTGGATGTATTAATTTGTTCTCTTAAGCTATGAAGACACCCTCCAGGTGATTTCTTATCTTCTTCTGATGAAAAACATCGCAATTTGGCCCTACAAGGAAATTGCACTCTGGCCCTATCATGGCCTCCTCCATGGTGTGAGATGTCCCAAAACACATCTTTTAGCATTGACTCATGTAGGTATAGTAGTAAAGTAGACAATGGACACCCAGGGCACCCTATACCTCATGATTTAAGGTGATCTTGTTTCATATTCTGATTCACCATATTCAGCCTGCCACAGAGTCATAGATGATGTTCTGAAGGGTCACTGATTTTCCCAATGTATATGAACAATTCTGAGCCAAAATGGAGGCCAGTACATGATGATAAAACTCAAAAGTGACAATGACACTTTGTGCTTATTTCATGAATAGGGCACCAAGGAGACCATTTAGTGCGAAATAAACAGTGGCAAAGGAAAGAGACAATGTAAATGACCTAGATTGAGCTTTTGTTCAGTGTTCAAACCCATATCCTCGGAAACAGAACTCAGCCAAAATTTCACCAAAACACTTGAACAAAAGCTCAATTTGAGTCATTTACATTGTCTCTTTCCTTTGCCACTGTTTATTTCGCACTAAATGGTCTCCTTGGTGCCCTATTCATGAAATAAGCACAAAGTGTCATTTGTCACTTTTGAGTTTGATCTGCCTCGTTTTGTTTGGTGGCAAGCGTGGCCAAATTACCCGGGTCACAAAATTACTGACCCTGCCTCGTTTCGAGTGGTGGCACCAATGGCGAGGGTACCCAGGTAACAAATTTGCCGACCTGGGTACACAGGAGTGGTGGCATGGGTGGCCAGGATATGCCCTGCCAAATCTGGGTCCACCGGCGTGGTGGCAGCTGTGGCACTCATTCACAAAATTACTGACCTTTTTAAGATTCCTTACAAATCGCTTAAAAAGGCTTCAAAATAGGTGCTAATATCCCATTTTTCGCTCAAAATAGTGGTGGCGGTGGCTACCGTGGCAGGCTGATTTTGCCTGTATGGTGGCAGGTGTTTTGCCCTCTAGTTAGAGCGGTTTGACCCCCCATTCACACCCTCTAGTTAGAGGGGAAATGTGGTATTATCAGGTGTCATTTACTCCACTGTTTGACAAGATTTTGAAATTTTCATAGATCCACTGTTGGTTCTCTAGCTTTTGATTTACCCTACAGTTTGACGAGATGTTGAATTTTCCACAGCCACTCCACTCAACTGTTGAGCTTCAATTTTTAACTGCTCATTTGCTTGGGCTCAAGTCCCTTTCTTCCATGCATGAACCATACTGAATTGCAAGCGCTACTTCTCAAGTTCCCGTGTCAGTCTAGACCCGAACCATTTTTAATCAAGGTCATTTACAGCATCGAACTCTGGTTCACGCGGATAAACAAGCTGGTACTTCTCACCGTCAATTGTGCCCCAAAAAATTGGCCATTAAAAATCCGGAAATGCTGACGCGGGTATGTGTCCCCTTGAACTGCATCAATTCTCACCTGTCGGTCTGCCTAAGGGCGAACTTCTGATCAGAGGCCTATGTAGTAGATTTTTTATTATTATATAAGACTTTGCAGTTCAGCGAAACTGTCCTGCCTGTTCAAATTGTAGAGCCAATAATGTTCACTGGTTCAGCAAAACCAGACCGAAAACAAAGAGAACAATGTGAGTCAACGAGCTAACACTTCTCACCGTCAATCGGACCCCAGGAAATTGGCCTTATAAAATTTGGAAATGCAGACGAGCGGCAGGATTAATTTAAATTACGAGGTTACATACCAGTAAGCAGAACTTTAAAACCAGAGGAATTCATTCAATTACCATAGCAAAGCATGGGAAACGGCTATGGTAGATCCTATGCAAGCTCTGGATCAAGCACTTGACCTTGAATTGACATGAATGAAGCCTGGCGTCGTTATATTAATAGGTATCAAGTGAGTGGAGAATCATTGCCGTACCGAACGAGGTATGAGTTTACTGCTACCGTTTTTGTATGAAATCCTTTGACTTGTCACGAGGCCGCGAGCCAACCAGAGGTTGGCGATGAGCGGGGTCTCTGAAAAAGGAAAACTGGAGGCTACATGCGATCATGTTCAGGAATTTCAACAGCCGTGGCGAAGCACGGGTAACTGCTAGTCTTGTATATGTAACGTAGGAACGAAAGTATGGGCCGAATAAGGTAATGAATGCAATTAATTGAAAAATTGATGGCAGGCATGTCAAGTCAAAGTTGAACAGAAGAGTGAACAGCATATAGTCAATCTGAACCATGGAAGGATTGGCTCTTACAAAGAATTGAACACCTTGATTGGGGCTATGATAAATTGACTCAGTGGTATACCCCTAGCTGGAAGTCGAGATATAGCTTCGCACCATATGGCCGAGATGCCCAAGTGCCGATATCGGGCGGGAAAGAATCTGGGACCACCAAATTGAGTTAGATGGACAGTGGGATATAAATAATGAAATGCATACCAACATCGCGGATGAGGAAAAAACCCGGCCCCGGTACGCCGGTACGTCACGTCGATATTTGTGGGGCGTCAATACATGACCATGCGCCTTGTGACAGAGTTAGCGCTGCAGAGCGGAAGAGAAAGAATGGACTACGAAGAACGTTAGTTATGTCAAAGGAAAGGCGGAGGTAAGTCACTACAAACCTTGAAGAGACAGGGCCGCGCAGCAGAAGAAAAATGCGGTGTAGGCAAGTAGTGCCGATCGCAGGATTTCGATAGATCGTGTCAAGGATCGCGGGCATGGGTATCGTGGCGTCATCTTGGGGTTTGCACGCGTCATATGTGTGGGTTGTATTTGAGAAAGTAAGCAGCAGTGGCAATAATGAAGGTGGTGAACATACCATCAGTAATATGGAATCGCAATGTCGGCCATAGAAGTAGGGGATGCCAAGGGCTGCGTCTAGCACATGAAATAGAGCCAATGTGTGAAGTCTGAGGGGGATGGTGTGAGATGTAAAAGTAAACATACCAAATATGAGTTCGGGGGTATTATTGACTCGTGATGGATAAGCCTGCGAAGTCATGAGCATCAAAGTATGTGAGCCTGAGTTTGTCCGTACACCTCGCTGACAACATCGTATCCTACCGCGCCAACTTGAAGCTGAAAGGTATGAGATGGGTAGCCCCTTGGCCTAAACATGAATCAAACTCCGACGGTCATGCACCTTGTCCAGAACAGTCCTGGCATCAGCACAAATTCTGGGTTAAGTTTGTAAAGGACTGACCGACAACACATGCGGCGAGTGAGAACATACAGTGGGTAGCCGCTTGAAGGGAATGCGAGAATCCGGTGTCCGTTTCCATGTGAATTCAACGTGGAGCGTTGAAGTCGAATACACGAACTATGAGTGGAGCCACTGGATGATGTGCAGAAAAACGAAATGGGTTACTTAAAATCCAATGAAAATCTCACCCTTTTACGTCTTCCGAGGGCTTCCAGCAATCATAGAAGGGGTATCAGTGATCTACGGCCGATACCTAATCACAAAACAGTGACGTTTGCGACCAGTATGAGAACTAAGAGCAGGCGTTACTCAACATATCGCGACACAATGCGTCCTATGTGCCGGACCTGATTGAACATATTCAAAGCTCGAGTTGACTGGCGTGGCGGGGAAGGACGTGGGAATTGACGTTGAAGTTGAATAGCAGAACAGATATCGAGTTTGAGGTCTTGAGCAAGCTGGTAATGGACTTCAAACAGTCTTGATTGGGGTTCAAAGGCAACGCCCAAGTTGTTGTGGGTTCGTCGAAGCCTACAGGACATGAACATTTCGGCAGATCGGATGTCTTTGACGGTAGAGGATTGAGTGGGGTTCAAGCGCGATGCTTTCAGGCATTGCAGAGTTTTGTGGCCCAGGACGTGAGCCCAGTGGCGCGTTTGAGGTCTTGCAAAATTTGGAGATTCAGGGTGTAGCTGCAGCGAAGCTTGGTGCATTGTTTGACCTTGAATATATATCGCATAGCGCACGAGAGAATCGAGGAGCAGACATCGGCGATGTGGAATTCAGAAGGCAGAGATGACGAGAGTGGAGCAGAAGAAGCGGGGCAACACATCGCTTGCCTTTTGAGCAGAGCTTGAGGGCTTGATTGGCGACCTCGAATTTAACCAAGCGCCTGGGCGCCTGAGCTAGTTACTGATAGAGAGGGTCAGCTGAGATAATGAATGGGGTAATTTCGGCGACACAAACAGGTACAATGCGCATCACCACATCTGCTTAAGATACGAGTAATGTCAAGTTGCTGAGAGTTCTAGAATATTGACCACTTGAATGCTATTAAGGCAACAACAAAGAATGCGTGATTTTTCAACACACACAGTGATATTTCTAGGATGATCTGAATTACCCAGATTGAAGTTAAGAGGTCCCATTCAGATCCCCAAGTTCAATCATGCAAAAATATACAGGGGATAGTTCAGCCCTGAGCCCCAGGCCACTTAGTGCCCCTTTGCCTAAAATTTTTTGAACTCCCCGAGTCCAATGGGAGATCAAAGACTACAGTTTGGCTGATTTAGACTTAACCTGAAAAATTGGGTGCACAAGTTGAAAAGACACACTTTCTGTGTTTGGACAGCCCATTGTTTTGCGAACGAATCTGCCACCAGTCACTAGATTCGCTGATGATGTGTCTACTCTGATGGCTGAGCCGCTTGGCGCTTCCGCCAATCACTGCGTTGAGACCCCCCGTAGACAGAGGGTCTGTCTACCTGGGTAGATACAGGGTAGACAGACCTGTCTGGCTACCTCAGTCTATGTTGAGTAGACATACCCAGTTCACCTCTGTCTACCGTGTGTCTACCCTATAAACGGGGTACACTGACCCGGGCCGAGGTAGACCGAAGTAGACATAGTCTGGCTGATGACCCAGGTTGAAGAGGAGTTTGCGGTGAACTGTAAACGAGGTTGTGAATTGGTTGCGAATGTTGAAGAAGGGAAATATCCAAGAAATATCGAGCAATGAGTAATTGTTTGATCCGATGGCTGACAGCTGACAATGTATGTGCACATATTTGGCGGCGATGCCGCGACTCTCTCCTGGCGCGTTCCTCCGAGTCGCCGGCTCGTTCTTCTTCGGACTTGTCTAGGGACTTTTGGAGCTGGAAAGGCCAAATTAGCCGGGTACGTTTGGACGGGGTCAGTCTACCTAGAGAGACCGAGGTAGACCGAGGTAGCCGAAGGCTGTCTACCTTAGGTAGACGGAGGTAGACAGGGGTAGACGGAGGTAGACTAACATGTGTCTACATGTCGTGGTAGACATATGTCTACCCGGGTAGATAGAGGGTAGACAGAGGTAGACAGAGGTAGACAGAGGTAGACCGAGGTCTGCCTACGGGGGGCCTCAACGCAGTGAATCTGCCTACGTCTTTGCCAAAGTCCTGTGTCTGCCAGCCTGCTTGGGAATGCCGGCTCCCAAGCACTATGTCATTGATGCGACCGTAGGTGAGAACTTCATTTCCATCAACATGCAGTCCACCGATAACGCTTTAAGGTTTTTGGTGAAAGGTCGACGTGACTGCGGCACCACCTCCAATTTTATCAACTCCGAGTACGTGATTTCGTGGCAGATCCCCGTCCGCAGCTCTCACAGCCTATTATATTTTCACAGCCGTTCTGACCCTCAAAACCGTGACTATAACACGAACACAATCACCGGTGGCTGAGCACGTGACACAGCCACGGTTGTGAGGGTCAGAACAGCCAGGCAAATGGGTACGACCCCGTCGAACAGTCTGGTAGGCGATTTCAAGAGCATCGAACTTGGCATCAAACACCGTTGATTCGACGGCCAGATCCGGCCAAAAGTTCCGGAGATGACTCACCGTCCATCGGACTCGGACTCTCGCGAACGAATCTTGACGGAAACCACGATGACACTCCCCTTCGCCCGCGCTACGTCTCTCGCCCCTCGCTTCACCATCTCTCGATGCACCCCCGCCGATGTCCCGCAACTAGTCGAATGCTACCTGGAAGCGTTCACCGAGACCGCATTCGCGTGGTTCTGGCCGCCGACACGCGAATCAATGCACGCGTGGACATTTGTCCGCTTTGTGCGTCGCTTTGAGGATCCCACAGACCAACAATTCAAGATTGTAGAGGAGACATCGTCAAAGGTAGTTGCGTTTGCGCAGTGGGGCATACCGTCGGGGATGAAGGGGCTCGCGGAAGGCTTTCGCACGTATGAGCTCGCCGAGAGTCTCACCTGCAGGGATGCACAGTCGCGCGGGAAGTAAGAGATACCGGAAGGAGCAAATGAGGAGGTGTTCCACGAGTTCTTTGCCGGGATTAAGCACATGCAGGCGAAATGGGCCGCGAAGTCGAAATTGGGTGAGTCACTCGGTATCACATTTTCGTCGTGCCGCCAGTCATAAACGCGCCGAACTTAGATCTTCGGCTGATTTGCACACACCCAAAGTACCAAGGTCAAGGGCTCGCCGCTGCGCTCATCAAGCCCGTCGTGGACATTGCAGCGCTCAAAACACACCACAGGTGCTTGGAAATCTCTCCAGGAATAAAGGGGAAGGTAAGTGAACCTATCAGTATGAATTGAGCAGGGATATTCCGCTTGAAACTTCGTAAATTCTGTCCTAACTCGGTCTTTGCGGTTTGGCGTTTGAACGCGTTCGGGAAATCACCTCCACCCTGAACGTCAAACCGGACTTTCGGTTCAGGTTCAGCAATATGCAGAACCTTGAACCTGAACCTCGCGTTCAGCTCGGTTCGGTTCAGGTTCGAACCGATATCTGAACCGAACTTTGCCAACACTAATAAAGAAATGTATGACCACTTTCACTCACGTACTGTCCAGTTAGGTTTTCACTCTCGGATTGAATAGAGTGGCCGCGCGGTGTGGTTAACAACGTGCTTTTGGCATCTTTGGACACTGAAGACAGGACACACTCGAAGAACGTTCAAAATTACAATAAGCGCTCGTGACAAGCGCCCGATCAAACGTGTTACGCGTGACACACGTCCTTGTCATTGCCCCACGTCTTCGCATTTGCTATGTCCTCCGAGTCCTTGAAGCCAGCATCGACCCTGCCCCCCGAACTGGAGCACCATATATTTAAGATCGCAGCTTTCATCCACCCAGAGTCTATGCCGGCTCTCATGCTAATCGCCCAGCGCACTCAAATATGGTAATGATTCCCGGGTGCCCGCCGTGGCCTTGAACCAATTCCGATGAGCTGAGAATTCCCACAGGATTAAACCTTTTCTGTATAGAGTACTATGCATCGGTCTTCTCCCCAGCCATATTCCTGTGGAGACAATCCGCCGCTTGATGGAGTCGAGGCCACCATCCTTCTTCCATGACCATGTTCGCCATGTATTCGTTAATTCAACACCAGATCACATGGACGACATCCTGCGACTCCTCACGTTATGTGATGCTACGGTCAATCTTCTACTCCTCCGCGGATCCCCCAATCTTCTACCCCGTGTCGGAGTACTGCCGTTGCAGCGACTGTTCATATTTCCCCCATATCTGTGTTCTAGCCCCGCTGGCCCCGATCTTTCCCACCCCGCCTTCACTAGTATCACACATCTCGACCTCTACGGTGCTCCCGGAAGTGGTGCGGCCAATGAAGTCTGGGAAGCTTGGTCCAAGCTCGCGGAAATGCCTTGCCTGACCCATCTCTCCTCTTACAACAACTCCTTCGACCTGAACTTCTGCCATGGTATTCTCCTGCACTGTAAATCACTCGAAGCTCTGGCGATTTTCTTTTCGAATGCGACTATTCTGAGGGCCTTTGCCCCCAGCTACGCAACTATTGCGACCGATCCTCGATTTGTGATGCTTGTGGTTATGAATCGCCTCCGGGATTGGGAGATGGGTGCGAAAGGCGACGAGGATCGTTGGGTCAGAGCGGACGAGCTTGTTCGGAGACGACGTTCAGGGGAGACCAAAGGTGAGTCATTTGTGTTCTTCAAAGCAACTCTCTCACAACCGCCCTCTGTTCACAGAATATTTCAATACTGAGGATCACAGCGTTTACCAGGATATTACATGAAGTTTCTCTGGCTTGTCGTGATTGTGGAGGTTCTTTGTATGTCGACCTTTGTGTAGATTTCTGATATCGAGACCCGTTGAACTGCAGGAGCAGATATCCGGTTGTGAAGACTGTGTGTCACACTGCGGCAAGTCGCACCTAGGATATACTCCTGCGTTAAAATCTTCAAAGTTGAACACGTTGCCTTCGGCCAACGCGAAATCTGGTAATTTGGTGCGCACTCAGTTCTGCTTGACAGCGATCTACATAATTGTTACCACGAGTGGTGAGCAGGGCTCCAGCATTATCTTCAGACTGCGTGCGTGAAGTTAGGTAACCATTCAACCTACAATCAGTTGCCAAACGTCCTCGTAGTAAACTCGCTGTTACAATTGTGGGACTGGGCGCCACATGGGGATAAGCAGGCGGTGGGGGTGGCGACGGTGTCTGACGTGCACCACCTGCCATACCCATATATAGTAACCAAGTAGATGCAGTGATGGGATCGTTACACTGCATGCGGTTGGTATGCAAATATGCCGTTCACCTTACCCCTCCCATAAACCTGCCAGGATTCCTCCCAAATGTCTTGGGCTCTCAGCGGTATTCCGGCAGGCGCTGCCGGATACCGTACTCTCAATCGGGACATGCTCCAGACCGCCGCTCGGGACATTCCCGTGCCGATCCGTGCCGATTCTCCTGCTGCCGCTACACCGCCGCCATCGTGATGGGGATCATCACTGTCAACATCGGTAATATCCCGCCATACCCGCGCCTCCCTCCTTCATTCAATGATGTCTGTCCGCCGCCGCTCCACCACCCCCATCGCTGTTCCCTGTCCATCAACATCGGTAATATCTCGCCACACCCCGCCTCTCTCCAAACATTCCTCTGCCGCACGCCATCGGCACTGCGTGATCCTGCCCGAAGTTGTCCCGCCTGCCGCCGTCGGCGTCGTTGGCGCAGAAAACACACTTCTATGTATAGTATAGCTTATATTAATGCATTATTACCACACCAAAGTCACCGAAAGAATGGCATTTAATCAATCATTTTGTGGGTACGTGATGTAACTACAGCGAGCGAGCAGGCGGCGGGCGGGACAGATATACGGGGCAGGGATGGGGTATCGGTGAGGTACGCGAGTATCCCACGTCGTGGATTTTATCTAAGTGCTGGCTGGCATGGGATCGTCGTCGGGCGCATCAACGTCGGGATCTGCATCCATCTCGTCCTCGCTATTCATGAAGACGGGAGCAGAGATGCCCATCCTGGTGACCGGCGCATCATCACCCCCTCCATCTTGCAGTAGCGCGCGCTTGATGCGTTTGAGAGGTGCAGGTCCGTCGGTGTCCTGCTCGTCGTCGGTGCTGATTACAGCCTTGCTGACAACGCGGCGGCTGCGTCTATTGGTGATGTCGCTGAGGGCCGGTGTACCATCGGTGGGGGCCCGCTTCTTCCGGGCCTTCTTGGGTTTGCCGGATGCGGAGGTTGCCGATGTAGCGAGGGCCGCAGGCTTTGCCTTGTGTGAACGCCGCTTTGCGAGCGGCGCACCAGTCGACACAGCTGCTATCGCCATCGCTGCGCTGGCGAGGGTGTTGTCTGGGACCACATCATCCGCCGCCCCTGGTATCTCGTCCGCTCCCAGAGGGTCCTCCTCCTCCTCCCTTCCCCTCTTGCGCGGTACACCGAGGTCAGACCGCTCGTTGCGGAACTTTGCAACGACCTTCCCTGCCGCCACATCAGTGTCCCACTGTGTCCGGCGCACCTTCGCCTCCTCTGGATTGAGGCTCTTGAAGGCACAGGCACCGTTTTTTAGCGCTTCGAGGAGGGTGCGAAGCGTCACCAGCGACGTGCTGAGCTCGCTGGGGTTAACAAAGCGTGATAGCGCTGTACAATATCCTCTTCAAACCACGTGTAGGACATCTTCGCGTTCTTGTCGTGGGAGGCAGCAACTACACATAATCAGCTCCTCATCAACACTCCAAGGTGTCGAGATACGCACTCAGCTTGGCCTTCATCTGGTCCCGTATCTCCCCCTTGATCCAATCCGCCTTCTGCCTGGATGTACGCAAGAGATCTACAAGCGTGTCAGCAGCGGAAATGAGATATGAAAAGAACACGTACTCGAGGCGTCGCATCCTGCAACTGCAAAAGCCTCCACTTTCATCCCGACCTCCCCTGTGTCCCAGGTCTTGCGGGTGGCCATAGGCATGTAATTTTCGAGCTCGCAACTAGTGAAGAACCACTCGGGCGCCATGTGGAACTCGGTGTTGTTGCGCACGAGGCAAGAAAAGCCCTCGATGCCGACGCGGGTCCCCAGGGACGTCAACTAAGGAGGGGACATTAATATGTAGGCGCGAACGAGGGAATGAGGTTTGCTTACCAGCATTTTCATATTTCGTACTACATTTGAAACATCCTGGATTTTTCCGTGCGGGGTATCACGGCGCAAATTGGTGTTGCGGTTCTGGAGGACGACATGGCGCTCGATCAAGGCCTCCTTTGCTTCATCGGTGAGCAGGTGATAATCGTCGATGATATTCTTGTGCAGCTCGGGGACTTTCTGGACAATACCCACTGCATTTTGATTAGCTACCGTCTCAGTTCTAGTGAAAAGACTCACATTCCCTGTTCTCCGCGGCTCTCTCAGCCTTGTACGCATTGTAGGGGTTGGGCTTTTGCTGGTGGTTGATCATGTGCGCCCCACCCTGGAAAAAAATGTCGAGAAAGTAGCGCGCTTTCATATCGAAGCGTGCCGCGAGTTCCTCGGCCTTCGCGAACGTAAAATCTTTCCATTCTCCCACAGCGTCGTCGATATCACCCTGCTTCTTCTCCCTGTCAACACGTTTCTGTTGTAAGTGGAGGGCCGGGACGGGGGCCTGTTTCGGGGGTGGTTCCTTTCCGAGCCGAATTCTTTTGCTGCTCGCAGCAGTGATAGTGGTGTAAATGGGAGGCATGAGCGAACGATGCAGGTGCGACGAGATGAACCCGAGGAGCAGGTGAACACGACGGACACGGCAATGTCAGGGTCAAAGAGAATGGGGAAGGAAGGTTCGCTTCGCTGCTTGGTGTAGACAGTATGCATGAGTGAGCGGTGCAAGTGAGATAGGGCCGAAGAGATTGAAATTCAAGTAACATGTCGCCGAGGCCAGGGTTGAAGGCGAAGAGATTGAAATTCAAGTAGGTCGCCAAGGTCAGGGTCGAAGAGAATGGGGGAGGAAGGTTCGCTTCGAGCTTGGTGTAGCAGGTGAGATAGGGACGAAGAGATTGACATTCTAAGTAAAAGTCTGAAATCGTAAGTAAAGTTGCTAGGAAAATCAGTTCGTCAATACATCTACGAGGCCAGATGCTACATCTCCCGGAATACCTAGGTTCAGCATCTCCTCATACCACTTCGCGGGGTTACATATACGTACTACCAGGTGCATGGAGGTAATGTGTTGTTCCATGCCGTAGGATGTCAGGTACGTGTCCATGTCAAGGGGCTGTCCATCATCTGTGTTCGTGGCAACCAGGGGAGCAAGTGTACGTGAAGTCGATGGATGGAAGGGCGACGGAGAGTAAGGTGGAGGGCCACGGGCTGCTCCATGAACGCGTCGCGGGCTACCAGCTGAGGGCGAGGAATGGACAGGAGTGGAGAACGGCTGAGCACGGACAGGACGGGCGGCTGTAGCTATACATTATATATTCAGGGAAAGAGCAATAGGCGTTAAAGGGAACTCACATCGTGGTGCGGTGACGTTGACGTGACCCCGAAGAATCGTGTTCGCCTCGATGGACCTAGTGAGCCGTAACTGGAGGTCATCGGTAATGTCCTCCAATGCCACCACCCGCCCAACAAGGATCACCTCCTGCGCTTCCAACTCGTCAATCCGACGGAGATATTCGCTTGCCTGTGCCTCTGCGTACTCAGCCCGATCGATCGCATCCAGCATGCCGGCTGTATCTTCTTCGAGCTCGTTGTCATCAGGGATAACGACGAGGGCGAGCGTCAGAGGAACTAGAGTGTCGATGGCGCCCACAGGGCGTCCATTGAATTTGTAGTGAGCTGAATCCGGAGCCGGCTGAGGAATGAGGATCGGGGAGTTGTTGTTGGCGCGTGGAGTGGGGCCATCCTGGGTCAGCGGCCATCCACGGCGATTGGCCTTGTGCCTCCAGGATTGGACAGTGGGAACACCGACCGCTTCGATGAACAGCTGTGCGATGCGTGCAATGGGGGCGTGGCTGGCGGGGTTCTCCGCAATGAACGAGGGCGGGAGATACGTAGACGAGCGGAGGTACTGGGGCAGGGGGGGTGTGTTTGGAACGGTGGTCCCTTCGATGTGCATAATCATTGTCGTGCCTCCGAAGACGCGATCCCAACACGTAGCCTGAAAGAAAACAAAGAGGTGTGAGAGAGGAACTAAATGTAAGGAATAGGAGCACACCAAGTCGAAGATAAGCTGCCGCATCTGCTCGTTGAGCTTTTTCCTGGCCACGCCACCTGTAGGACCAATGGGAACTGAGTCTCGAAGTGTATTGAACTCGGGGAAGAACTGGTCAGGGCGAGCTTGGATATGCTTGCCGTCGGTGCTTGCACCAGCTGCAAACCATGCAATGTTGGCGGCCAGAAAGCGAGAACGGTACTGCTGAAAGACCCCGGGTTCTGTTGGCATCGCACCTATACGACGTCGCAGGTCGTACAGTCCGATGGGACCGAATTTGAGACGGTCCCAGGCAATAGGTAGAAGGTTGGGTCCATAGCCATCCCGTGGAGCAGGAGGAGGGTAGTCGACCCCAGGAGTCTGCCAGTTATAGTTGAGCGACATGAGATGATGGTCAAGATGAAGGAAGTTGACGTGCACCGCCACTGATTCTCGCCGATCTTGTTGCTCAATTGGGTGATACGAGGTTGATCTGCACTTAAAATGTTCATTTCGTTGCAATTCCCAGTCACAATTGAACGTGAAGCTTGTGGTCCATTTGTATACAACTTGAAGCATTTGTTTGAAAAGGAACCAGAGCTACTGTGATTTTGTGCATCGAGATTGCACTCTAACAGTCGGCGGAACAAAAATAAAGCATTTTTTCACAGGATCTGGATAGTGCATCACGGTTATGAAATATACTATACATGTAAACTCGCCAGACCAGTAAAAAAATAAATCAGGTGTCTAGGCTGGCTGGAACTCACATGTTCTGGCAAGACAGGTAAAACTTGTCTGGGTTGTTTCGCTGCCAGAATCATCAATGAGCTCTTGTGGAGCGAGAAACAAAGGTTTTAAGGTACCATTCCCACCACAAGAGACTTTAGAGGCATTTTGAGGAGGTTGAAATTTCTGCAAAAAAAAACATGTTATTCGGTTATTTTGGGGACAAGGACGGGCTGAGAGCATCGTTAGAGTCCCTGAAAGGAAGAATAGGTATGTATGATACCCTATTCATTGAAAGAACTGGGGTCTTCATGAGCTTAAGTCAAGAGGTCGATGAAATGGCCGAAAGATGGCCTGGTCGTATTAGTTAAACCTCACTCAACATATCGCTGTACTGTAACCATTCCTTAGAATATTTGAACCACTTATCCTATGACCGCAAATCCCTATATACGGCAACTAGCCATCCTTTGGAGTAGTTCTAGCCTGTCTCTAATTTTTTTCTGCCCGTGAACCTAGTGCTATTACCTTGATTCAATTTCGGGCATGCATTTTGGCAGGCAGCGTAACTTAGATCCCTTCAACTTCATTCGGGCCTCGGTCGAAATTTTTGGTCTTTTTATGCGGGAATAGGAGAGCATAAATACAGAACATAGCGTGCTTCAATACTGGCTATTCTCTCCTACACCCTTTGAAAGTTTGATGTCACCTCAGATTCCAGATTCTCCGAGGACGGCCCGATTCTCCGAGCCAATCGGGTGCAGCCCCGAGCGCTGCCGACTCTCCCGCAGTTCAGCAGAAAGATCGTAAAAATGGAGTAAAATAAGACATCAAGTATCATAAAATGTACTGAGATGTTCCATGAGGTCCGCTATTCGATCCTCATCAACGTCCAGCTCCCGCATCACGATTTCTTCATCATCGTTGCCCTCAACATCACTGTTATTGCCCAAGTCAAACTCCTCGTACTCAACAACCATCTGTGTGATCCCAAGGACCTTTCCAAGCCACGGAGGAGGAGGTGTGCCATCATTAAGAAGGGGATCGCGCCCTTCGCGTTCACCGGGAAATAAGGTGCCAGAGAAACCGACGAGTTTGGCGGCTGTCGCTAGCCGTGCGCAGATGGATGTGCTGATTCGTGTTGCATGCCGCCAGCGGTTGGAGAGCAGTGAAGCGAGGGCAGGGTCACATATGATGGTGGAAGCGATGGCCCTGTAGTAATCAACATGTTCGTCCAACATAAAGGTTATTAGATGCCGGATTTCGACATTCAGACGTTGAATTTCTTCCTTTGATCGTTTAATGCCAAAATACAATACCATGGCCTCGCGGCGGGCTGGCTGTGTCCACGAATGAGTACGAATGTCCGCCCGGGTCTCACGTAAGAGGTCGAACTCTGCCAGGGAAACCATGTGTATGACTTGAGCAAATGACATGTGTTCCCGTGGTGGTGTGAGTGATGCGGCAGCTTCGTTGTAGGCACGTATAGCACGGCGAATGGCCTCTGATCGGGTCCGAAGCGCCTTTTCAATCTTGTCGCGAAGTTTGTAAGCTGTCAAAAATTAGACACTGCAGCTAAACGGAGCTAGATTACGCACCAAGGCCACTCATGCCCATCTTTGTCAGTTCAAACAGACGCTGTACAACTAGCCGCTCGAGTTCAGCCAGTGCAGCGCGGTACTTACGTTCCCGTGTCATTACTAAGGCGTCCTTGTACTCCTTGGAGTCCGATGTCCAGCGTTCAACAATTTCGTGGACTTCTTCAAAACGACAGACAGATTCTTCGACAGCGAGGTACCTGGTCCAGGTTGTTCGATATCGGGTACGTACATTGACAATTTGTGGCCGGGTGTAACCACCGTTTATGATGTGCTGGTCGAGTTGCATGAAGTCGGTCTTTGCCAGAGCTGCGTTCTGCCTGTCATGGAGATGAGTATCATTGATACGCGTAGATGATTCTCGTACTTGGCTACGTAAAGCTTTAATAGCAAGTCCATGTACTCGGCCGTGTGCTCATCCTCCACAGGGTTCGAGCGTAGGTCTTGAAAGTATTTGATCTCGGTGGTGTGGTCGCTTTCATAATCTGCCCCCGTGGTTCCCAACTCAGACTCCAGTACGGAGAGCTGCGCTCTGTTGATTGAAATCTTCTCGAGAGCTTGGCGGTAGTTCTGATAAATGAAATTTCCTGCGCAACTCGACATTCAGAAGTGTATGGAGAAGGACTGAGATAAATACCTGAGGATGCATGCTTGTCCAGGTCGTGAAAAGCGAAATGCTCGTCAATTTGTTGCTGCCGATGGAATGCCGTGGCGAGCCGAGTAGATGATGCTAAATGATTTGATTGCGCAAACGTACGCTCGCATTCTTCGAAATCTTCCAAGCCAACACCTTCCACGTATAATGGGTGCCAGCCAATCTGGCAGGTCCGATTGTGCGCATGTCCATGGAATGCCGGAACCACGCCCTGCATTCGCAGACCGACTACCCTGGCACCGAGGCTACTGCGTAGTAGAGTCTTGAAGAACGCACACATAATGTCATAACCCAGACCTATATCAGCGCCGTAGTGGTCAAGCAACCATTTGACAATCGCAAGTGGGTATTTCATTCTGATTAACGGAGGTAAGTAATAGTCTAGAGATAGAAAAGCAGGCGGGCTTACAATTCCCCACTTCTAATCATGTCGCACATCACTAAGACATGCCCATGCCGACATACCGAAATGAAAATGCCGGCAATCGCAAACAGCACGAACATCTTCTTGTGCGACTCGGGTCCGGCGGCCTTCCATCGCTCAACACATGCATTAACACACTTGGCGAGTTCTTCAGCTTCGTTCCCGCTGAGCTCGTTGATGTTGAGCCAGGCTATATCTCCGTCGTCGTCCTCGTTATGCACATGTCCATCATCGGCAGGTGTGGGTGGACTGTCAGACTCCCCAGCATCGGGTAATACGACATCGGGTAAATCAGTATCCGCAGTTGGAACAGAGGCAGCGAGAGATGGGGTTGGAGCTTGAGATGAGGAGGGGCCAGCGGATGAAGCTGCGGGCGAAGTGGGCATGGCCCCTGATGCAGCAGGAGCGGTCTTTTTCTTTTGTGCACGCGCTTTCTGTGATATTGGATTAAAGGACTTTCTAGTAAATTAATATGCGGTGACACACCTTTTGGGAATCCGCTACTTCGTTCTTGTAAAGGTCGACTTGCTCCGGTGTCAGCCACCTAAACGAGGTCGAAGCACGGTTGTCAGGACGGATGCTCCCTGGGCGGTACATGCTGTCGACGAGCCTCAGAGAGCTGTTGCCGTCCATGCATGCCAAGAAGGAATATTTAAGCGGCGGCTCGTTCACCGTTTTGTACAGGCAGGGTGCGCAAACATTTTTGCTGTACCACGTCGTGTCGCGTCCCAGTGCAAGGTGGACGCGGGCATCGACACGACGTATGATCTCGAGGTATGCGTCGTATCCAGTAGAGAGCTGTTCTGCTAAACCAGACTGCCGTGGACCCTACAAAATATTAAGTTGAGGTCTATGTGCGGGTGTGCGGGGTGTACTTACATTGTGAAGGTTGGTCAGAGTTCGGCTGAGTGTGTCGAAGGTGTAACGGGGACAGACACCATGAATCTGGCGGAAAATCTCGAAGAGACGAAGGGGGAACGCGCGCGCGACCTTTTCAGGACTGGAACCGATGTATCCATGGTGTATGAGGGTTTGGTTCGTCCGCTGGGTGTCGCCGGTGTGAATGAAACGTTGGAGACCTTTTTCTGATAATCTATCAGCGAATAGTGAAAAGATAAGTGTGTGAGACGCACCGTTGAGGCCAATGACCTCGATAGACCATGCTCCCAGAGCCTCGTCTGAATTGATGGGCCCATCTGTCTTCCATTTGAGGTATGCATCCACGAGCAACGGCATTTGCTCTTCCCACGAGTCTACCATGGCCTGGACACGAAGGGCGCGCCGGCGGGAGTCGCCACGCCTACGTCGGACATCAATGATTGTTATGTACTGAACGGAACATGAATGATCTTACCCTGGCTTGCATTTGTTGAAAATCTGGTCAAAGATGGCCTCTTTACCAGCATGACTGTGGTAGAGACCCTCCTCGCCTGCGGGAACCGTCTGGAACGCGTCTTCCTCATCACTATCGATATCTTGCCAGCCATCCGCAGCGAAATACTCCGGTGCGTCCGGCATATCAATGTCGTAGAGTCCATGTCCAAAGAGCTCCTCACGTTGCTCGTAACTGAGGGCTATGGATATGGAAAATTAAGGCTGTAAAATACACAGAGGACATGGCCTTACATGCTAACTGGCTCTTGAATTTTGCCTGCTTCTGCTGGATCTCTGCACCTGTTTTGTTGAGCGTTACATGTCTCGTCTTGCCGGCATGAAAGCCCGAGCCGTAAGAGACCTTGTGCGACCCAGAGAGGCCCCGGTTTTTCTTCTTGCTCATTGGTGACAGAGGGTGCTCAGGATGTCGGGGGCGATGACGTGACTCCTTCGGACGGATTGTCGCGAATCAACAGCGCGACGAGAAAACTCGCGTAGCATCGCTTAGCGTTGCGTGCGCACGTCAGTGTGATCTGTACATTCAGCAATGGGATAGCTCTAGGGACTTTACTACATGGCTTCTTACGGGGTGTAAGCTGCTATGCAATTAGATTGAGTAAGTGTGGTGTGATGTCCTTGGGAACAGTCAGTGGCGGGAGGCGGCAGAGTAATGGGACCAAGCGGATGACCGGTGACAGTCTGCATGCAGTACACGAACACCATCGGAGGAGGGAGGCGGGGTATGGCGGAATATCACCGATGCTGACAGACGGGGGCAATGCTCATCACAGCAACGGTGGCGGTGGAGTGGCGGATGGACACCATTGAACGGAGGAGGGAGGAGGGTATGGCGGGATATTACCGAGTTTGACAGTGGCGGTGGAGGGGCGGATGGACACCATTGAACGGAGGAGGGAGGCGGGATGGCGGGATATTACCGATGTTGACATTGGCGGTGGAGCGGTGGACAGACATAATTGAACGGAGGAGGGAGGCGATGGCGGAATATTACCGAGGTTGGCAGTGATGATCCCCATCACAGTGATGGCAGCGGTGGAGCGGCAGCGGGAGAGTGGGCAAGCATCGGCACGGGAATGGCGGGATATTCCCGACGTTGACAGATGGCGATGATCCCCATCACAGCGATGGCGGCAGCGGCAGCGGGAGAATCGGCCAGGATCGGCCCCGAAAAGTTCCGAGCAGCGGTCTGGAGCATGTCCCGATTGAGCATACGGTCCCCGGTAGCGCCTGCCGGAATATCGCTGAGAGCCCAAGACATTTGGGAGGAATCCTGGCAGGTTTATGGGAGGGGTAAGGTGCACGGCATATTTGCATACCAATCGCATGCAGTGTAACGATCCCATCACTGCATCTACTTGGCTACTATATATGGGTATGGCAGGTGCGTGCACAGTCCGTTGGGTGGGGATGACGACAACAATCACTCTATCTGCTCCCTGACCTGATTTGAGCTATCGCAGGCATGCATGTCCGTGCTAATGCAACCGTAATGCAACCGAACAACTGTTCACGGCTATATCCCAAGGCATACGGCAGCCATATAAGCCAGCCCCCATTGGCAATTTATTCTCCCCTCCCCTTATGTCCACTTTCGCCACTGCTCTTGAATTAATCAATGATGCTTCCGTCTCCTCGTATATCACCACGGTAAGGTTAGTCTCTGTTAATGTATTCTCTCATACTGACAATGTATAAAGGGAGAGGCATTACTCTACAGTAGTGTCATTCTCCTCTCTGTGCGTAATTCAGGCCTGAAAGAGCTTTCCAGGGGCTTATCTCGTCATTTTCGGGTTTTATCTGCATGTCCTCCGCACACACGGGATAGCACAGCATCGCTTCCTGGCTGCCTCGACGATCTTACTCTTCATTCTCGGCACTGCGCATTGCGCACTCCAGCTCGCAACCACCATACTCGGTGACAAGGCCCAGCTCCTCGAGGCGTTATTTGAGACCACCACGGATGTTGTCGAGGACGCCTCCCTCTGGGATGCAGCTGTCCCCCTCTTCGGTGTATCCAACTCTCTAACGGAGGCAGCGAGCGGGATTTATGTTACAAGCACGTGCGTTTCAGAGTCTGAACCAGGCTAGCCCGCTTTAACCCCCTAAGCGTGATCGCAGATAGCATTTTCGTTCGTCGAAGGATGGCATCCCAATGAATTTGAACTCCTTACTGTTCGTTCCATAGATTTTCCGCTGCTACGTGATCTGGGGTTACCGCCGCAAGATTGTAATCTTCCCGATGATTCTGACCTTGGCTGTCGCGGGTGAGTCTGCCCTTTATGCTCACAAAATTATTTTCCAATCCATCCAGGTCTCGGTTATTCCAATGTTCAAATCAATTTGGCGACGGATTTTGAGGGTGGTGGCAGAATCATATTATTCTCATCGGTTGCGACGTCCCTTTTCAACACTTTTATTTTGATGGGGTTGACTGGTTTGTCCATTTCGTGTTGTTTGGTGCTTGCGCCAACTCAAACCCTTCCTCAGTCGGTCGAATCTGGTGGCTAGCACGCGCAGCCCGGCATGTCATGGGGCGAAAGATAGCAAACAGATACTACACAGCATGTGCCATGATGTGTGTAGCCAATCGCGCATCGAATTCTCTCGCTAAAATCATTTTCAGTTTGGAGTCCGGAGCCCTGTATTGCATAGGCGGGATAGCCTTCCTCGTCGTGGGGTTTGTGACTCACGCTGATGTATCGTTTAATCTTGTGAGTTCACAACCCTTTTTTGAAGGTGATACCCGAGTGGTTGCTCACGATCACTAGATATACTCCGGCGCCGTGTTGGCACAGTTGGTCGTCAGTCCATTCACCTCTTCTGTGTATTCTATCTCAAGTGTTTCCGGTCTAGGGGTCGCACCGACAATCATCGCGGTCCGAGTGGGACTCGGATACAGTGTTGAAGATGTTGACAGTTTCATAGCGCCAGTACCGCGCACTCGACCTCTGCCGCGAGTCATCCCCGCTACTTCCTCAAGGGAATCACCGGACAACCACGTTCTGTATATTCATGCTGACGGCGTCAAGGTATAGTCGGGCTCGTCTATACATCTCTGGAATCTAATTGTATCCCTTGACTTCGCGTCGAGAGTGCGAGTATGTAATTCCCCGAGGAATAAATCCAGCACACGGGTAATTTTTTTTCGAGTCTCAACATCAGAGTATTGGTGGCACACCATCTTTGCTGGCGTGTGGAACATATATTTGGAAGGTTATATACTTATCAAAGACTTGTAGTTATGCCACCGTGTCTGGTGAGTATCGCATGATGGGCTGGTTGTTCAGCCCGGGCCCAATCTAGTCTCCCGTAGTCAGACTCCACAAGATTTATGACAGTCAATAAATTCATTATATGGAGATCGAGTATATCATCAGCGCCTTGAGCACATCGTTCGGCTGAGACTTAGAGGCATACGGCGTACGCGATAAAACAGAAATCGGAGGTAGATTTAGGACACTAATAGATGCATCCAAATGTATGCCAAGTTCTCGACATCTTCCGCTCCCTCTCCAAAAAAAGGGAATGCGGCATGACGCGCGGAGAGGGCTTGCCTCGGAACGATGGCCCGCGCTCGTGTCGTGCCCTACGAAGTGCCTCAGCCGACTTCCGCGAGTAAGAGAGCGAGACAAGTCGACTCGCCGCATCCCCGGAAGAACCCCACCCTACACCTCTCCAACCCGCTCACCGTCGACGGGACGGATCACGCCACGAAAGCACGCACGGCCGAACGATGCCTCCACGCGCACGACTGTCTGTGCGTTCTCCCTGCGCGTTCTCCATGCGTACAATACGGCGGATCGTGCGCTCTGCGCGTTGTGCGCCGCCGACGAGCCCACCCTCCCCTCCCACTGAATACATATACGTTTCACTGTCCACCCACGATGGCGACGCAGTCGCACTCCGACACCGGGAGGTCCTGCTTGTACCGCGCAAACGCGCCCACCCCGCTTCACACACGCGCAGGTACGACAGCGAGCCCACACTCCTGCAGCGCACCGGTGCTGCCCCGCATCACGCCTCCGTGCCGCGACGTGCGGGGAGCGCAGTCCCTCACGTACGCGGTCCCTCCGCCTATTCTCGCCCCGCAAACGCGTTCCTGCACACGCTCTGTAAACACGCTCCGTAGACACGCCGCGCTGCCGCCAGCCAGATGAGCGAGCACGCAGCCCGCTGCACACGCGGGTTGGGAAGCGGGACGACTCCCCGCGACAACTACTCGCCAAGACCGACGTGGACAAGGGTTCCCGTGCCGACTGGAACAGCGCGCCGCTCACATGCCTTCGGTCTGCAAGCACGACCCTCCGCACGCCCTGCAGTATCCTGGACATGGGCGTCGACACCTGTACAGTGACCCCGCATCTTCGCAGGTGGCGCCGTCCGCACGACTCGCGACACACGCGATGGCCCCCGCCGTGGACAGAGCGCACACCGCCGCTATCCTCTCCCCGCTGCAACTCCCACCCTCGGCGTACGACTCCTACACGCGTCGCGCGTACGAGTCCCGCATGACGTCCACCCGCGCATCCCCAACTCCGCGCGCACCCAGCCCACCCTCGTGTCGCGTAACATCCGCGCGCGCGCCACAAACTACGACTCCTGCGCATTGTATCCTCACGCCTTGGGACTCCCGCGCACGGCGGACGCACAATGGCTCCTCACGCAACGACGCACACGCACGGCGAGCGCGTCACCGTACGCCACAATCCCCGCGCTGCGCACGCTGCATCCACACGGACAGTGCATCTACGCACGTCCGAATCCGCGCACCGCCGCACCCAGGCCGCGACGAAATTAGAAAATGGGGCAGGTAGAGGGAGAAGATGGATGGGATTCGAGAAAAGGGAATGAAAACGAAATGAAACGAGGAAAAGAGCACAGGAAAAAAGTAGAGAGAATACGCACCACACTCGCTTCGAAGCTCTCACTCATGAGTCATCTTCGCCCTCGCCCTCCCCGTCCTGAGCCACGGGCGGCGTCAGATATGTGGTTTCTTGCGCAGGTCGACGCGGGTGGGATCCAGGCATCATTGTCAATCATGCGGCAGTGGTGGCCGCGCAGGAGGCGTTGAGAAGATGGTGAGCTCGGCGAGACTGGGAGAGTAGACCACGAGCAGAGGAACAAGGAGGAGGACAGCAGATACGATGGAATGGAAAAGCAGTGAGATTACGCATACGATATGGAACAGAAAGACGCACGATAAACCGGCGGTAGCGACATTGCTGAGGCGGTGCCATTAGGGTGTTTCATAATTAAAATATCGGGCCCAACTCGTGCCCCAACTTGGGCCTCAACTTTCATGAAGTTGAGGCCGGAGTTGAGGCACAAAATCGAAGTTGGATGTCAAGTCGTGCATAAGACCACGACTTGACATCCAACTTGTGCCCCAACTTGTGCCTCAACTCGATGCCCCAACTTCGGCTCTGGCGCAGCATTTGTTATGTAAGGTGCTACGCGAAACCTAATTCTGCCTCAACTTCGGAGTTGAGGCAGAAATATCTGTTTAGGTGTTTCACGAACAACACCTCAACTTGTGCCTCAACTTGGCACGAGTTGAGGCCAAGTTGGGGCATAAGTTGAGGCATAAGTTGGACCCAAATTTTTAATTATGAAACACCCTATTAGGGTGTTTCATAATTAAAATATCGGGCCCAACTCGTGCCCCAACTTTGGCCTCAACTTTCGTGAAGTTGAGGTTGGAGTTGAGGCACAAAATCAAAGTTGGATGTCAAGACTTGAAATCCAACTTGTGCCCCAACTTGTGCCTCAACTTGATGCCCCAACTTCGGCTCTGGCGCAGCATTTGTTATGTAAGGTGCTACGCGAAACCTAATTCTGCCTCAACTTCGGAGTTGAGGCAGAAATATCTGTTTAGGTGTTTCACGAACAACGCCTCAACTTGTGCCTCAACTTGGCTCGAGTTGAGGCCAAGTTGGGGCATAAGTTGAGGCATAAGTTGAACCCAAAATTTTAATTATGAAACACCCTATTGTTGTTGCTCGTCGCCAAAGTGGTGCTGTTGCTCCTCGCCGGACGGGGAAGAAGAATGGCCAGCAAAGCAAGCAGGTGAGTGGACGGTGATTCAAGCTCCGCCAGCAATCACCGACCGCCTGCTCTTAACCGGCATGGGCTTCCTTTCTGCAATTGTCTCTGCTGCGGGTCCATTTGCTTGCCGAATCCCACTCAACCTGGAACAGACTCCAATTCTGTGTCTTACTTTCAGATGAAGATCCTTCTATCGCCGGCGGGTCGTATCTTCTGGGCCTGGTGAACAATTGTTCTACATCTCCGACCGGCGCAGATCTACACGGCTCCTTCAGTGCTCTAGTTCCTAAATTCAAGGCCAGCATTCCCTCTCTCAGGCAACCGAATCCACATCTGGGCCGCACACGCGGCAGCCACGCCTCAACATCTTGAAGTTGAAACATCACTCCGCGATTGTGGATATACCCGTCTGGAATGACATATCATAGCCCGTCTCCTGCTGAAACGTGCGCTCAGACCTCTGAATGCAAGTCCTTTGCGCATGATGGTTTCGATCCGGGCCTGGAAAAAACCTACGCGTTGCGATGGAGTTGTATTTCTATGCTGTTGTTTATGTGCTTCTCTTGTACAACCCTGTCCGCGCTGGCCCCTCCGGCTCGCGCATGGACCATCCACATTCTCATGTATGTGTACGCCCTGCGCAATCACAATCGCTGCATTAAACCCTAAATCCAAACCCCCTTCACGTTTAGTCGAGTCGGGTGCAGGTCCAGCACGCACTATTCAGCCTCCTTACCTTGTCCTCGCGATACAGCCTCGATCTAAATATTTATTCCCCACGCACGCAAAGATAATGTGACACCTTTTCTTTCCAACACTGGACTTGAGTAAATTCCTCCAGCGCCATTAAAAAAAAATTCCAAAAAAGGGGGGGAAAAACCCCTACGTGCAGGGAAAGGCACTCGACGCGAAGCCAAAGGATATGAGTAGGTTACACAGAGTACAGATGTCCAGACAAGCTCGAAGAACCGTCACACTCCCTCGATCTTCACACCATCAGCATGAATGTACAAAACCCGGTCGTCCAGTGACTCCACCGAGGGAGTACCGGGAGTGACTTGCGGCGGAGGTTGAGTGCGCGGTACTGCGGCTATAAAACTGCCGACGTTCTCAACACTGTATCCAAGTCCCACCCGGACCGCGATGATGGTTGGTGCAATCCCCTAGACCGGAAACACTTAGGTAGAAGACATAGAAGATATGAATGGACTGACTACTAACTGTGCCAGAACGGCACCAGGGAATATCTACTGATGATGAGCACTCACTCGGGTAGAAAACGGTTGGTGAACTCACAAGACTGGAAGTTACAGTATTGGCACTCGTGAGCCCCACGACGAGGAAGACGATCCCGCCGAGGCAATATAGGGCTCCGGATTCCAAACTGGATGATGTTAGCGAAAGAATCCGGTACGAGATTGGCTACACACATCATGGCACATGCTGTGTAGTATCTATCTGCGACCTTTCGTCCCATGACATGCCGGGCTTCGCGCGCTAGCCACCAGATTCGACCAACTGAGGAAGTTTTCAACTGTATACAAGAACCAAGAAATGTGGACAAACCAGTTAACCCCATCAAAATGAAAGTTGTGAAAAGCGACGTCGCAACCGATGAGATGAAGAGCAAAAATCCAACTTCACCAAAATCCGTCGCCAAATTATTTTGAACATTGGAATAACCGAGACCTGGATGGATTAGAAAATAAAGTTGTGATATAAAGTGTAGCCACTCACCCGCGACAGCCAAGGTCAGAATAATCGGCAAAATGACGATGTTGCGGCGGCAACCCCAGATCGCGTAGCAACGGAAAATCTATGGAACGAACAGTCAGGAACTCAGATGTATTGGGCTGCCATTCCCCAGACGAACGAAAATGCTATCTGCAATAACGCTTAGGGAAAATGCCTGGGTTAAACAGAGCTAGCCTGTCCAAACTACGACACGCACTTGCTTGTAACATAAATCCCACTCGCTGTTTCCATGAGGGAGATATATACTTCCAAATCAAAATCAGTGTCCACCAGGAGCTTAACATATAAGATGGTGGTTGCGAGCTGGAGTGCGCAATGTACAGTGCCGAGAATGAAGAGTGAGATCGTCGAGGCAGTCAGGAACCGATTCTGTGCTATCCCGTTTGTGCGGAGGACATGCAGATAAAACCCGAACATGACGAGATACGCCCCTGGAAAGGGTCTTTCAGGCCTGAATTACAGAGAGGAGGTGACGCTACCATAGAGGAATGTCTCCGCCTTTTTACATCATCAGTATGAGAGGATACATTGCCAGGTAACCTTACCGCGGCGATGGACCAGGCGACGGAAACCTGGGTAACAGTAGACGGGTCAGCGGACATGAGTGGATGGGAATCAATTGCGGATGGAGGCTGGCTTATATCATTATGGCTGAAGCTGTGAGACAGCCATGAACAGTTTTTCGGCATTAGCACGGCTGAAGCATGTTTTGGGACACAGCCATGAATCCCTGTTCGATGGCTGCCACTGATACCCATCTTCCAGTATTTATATTTAAAGAGCTGGAAGATGTGTAGGGATAACTAGAAGTCCAGAAAGGTAAAGATCAGTGAATATAAGGCGCTTCATACGCATTCTAGTGAGCTGAAAAGACAACCAGCCACGGGTCCAAGAACACATGAAAATGTGTAGAAACGGCTTGAACACTTGACAGCTCAAATCAGAATGGGAAGAAAATCATGATCGTCGCTGCCCCACTAGGTATAATAACTGATCTATCTTTATGCACGCCGGGAAGATCGTAGTGGGCCCTGCGCGGCGGTCAGCACCGCTCATTCAGATACAGATCGCACGGGGGGCAAAACCCGCAGCAGGTGAGCTGAGACTGCCATTAGCCCGGTTGTGGAGCAGTATGAAGGCACGGCCAATGGCAGTACTAATTCAGTATCCTTGTACTATGGCGTCGTTATACAATGAGACCTTACGCAGCGAGAACGAGACGGAACTCCATCACTGCATTCAACAGCCCAGTAGCCACAGTGCGGCCTCGGCAGATATAGCCGTGGACATGCGGCTAACCGGCTTAATCACACCTCCATCAACCTCCACAGCCCTGGGAAGCCGTCAGAGTCTGGCGAGGTCTGGCGAGGAGTGCGGTGACAGTCTGCCGAGCTTTAAGCGCCCGGCTACCCACGCTATGGCTACGCGAGGTAGCCATCAGCAAGAGGTGAGCGAGATCTGGATCGGCGAATATGATTAAGTAAGCTGATGATCAACCGGTGATCGCCAGGATGTCTCAGCAGTCCTCTCAGTCGGTATTGAACACAGCAAAATATTATTATGTGGGTAGAGCAGTTAAGGAGGGTTAACTGAAAGATCTTTGCGAAGTATCCTTGCCTAAGCCGGGGAGAAAGCATTGAAGTGAGGTTCGATGAGTTGATGCCATCTGATGAAAGTTGCCTTTTCTGGGGGGTGGGTGGGTCGTGGGAATTATTGAGAGATCCAGAGATCACACGCCTCTTGGCCATCAGCTCGCATCAGCTAGACGGTTGCGTCTAGATGACCATGGCTACCATAAATAGCCAAACCTAAACTATAGATAGCCACAGCTCGCATCGGCTCGCATCAGCTACACAGGGCCTCGGCTATCAGCCGCCTGAATGCAGTGCATGCTCGGAATACAGAGTTGACACGAAAGAGGGCGGCATTGGACAAGAGGGTGTCGCGTATTCCTGATCGTATCGAGTCTGGTGTGGTCAAGCTCTCGTGCAAATCTATGAAGGACCATGGCATCATCTCTACCGATATTCGTGCCTATTGTCGCAATCGGTGCACCTTTGGAAGGGTCAGCAAAATCATCCACGCCGTCGCGAAGGGTCTGAATATCAAAATCAACGATACTATCAGCACTCGCAGCGCCGGCCGCATCGTTATCGAGGGGGGGGGGGGTGGCTGCACAGCTGCAAATCGTGAATGCGGTGAAGAATGTTGAACGTAAGTACCTGAAAGTTTTCTTTACTTAAATTCAACTCCTAAGATCATTGTAGATTTCACTGGCAGCGGCGATGGGACGTCACACAAACATATGAATTACGAGTCCCACTTTCTCGCCATCAACGAGAAGCTTCTCGCCCTCGGCCTCACACAAGCTCCTAACCATACCAGCGAGGAGCAAATGGCTGGCTGGCAGAGGTTGGTTGATGAAATGTATGAGACATACAATGCAAGTCCGCTCGGCCGCCTTTATCCTGAGGATCCACGGAGTTTTTTTCTGGAGATCATGGGAATGATGACCGACCATGCGAACGACCAGATGAAACTCAGGACGCTATTCAAGGTATTGAAGCAGCGGTACGACTGAGAGGTTCGGGGGGAGCGTGCATTTATTGCAGCTGACTGCTCCCAAACTCCTCGATGTAATCTATGCACTCACCGATGAAAAAATCGAAGATGCAGACGGCATGGAAGCGTGGGACGCACTTCCTGCCCTGGAACGTGTCCGTATCAACGGTACACTTCACGGAGAGCTTTGCAAGCGATATGGACAGCAGGAGTTCGACGAGCTGCCGGAAGAGGAGCAGAATGAGGCCGACTTTTTCCTCGGCGGTGGCTGTTTCATGCACAAAGACCTCAACGCGCACAGAGGTATGATTTCATACTGACCGGGGAAATCTACTCGACTAACTGTGAGCCCAAGTGGTGTCGAACGTATGATGGCTTCGTGGCTCAAGAATGGATTTCAGCAACCTGTGCTTCTGATGAACAAAGACAACGACGCCGCTGCGAGCTCCGGATCGGTGGCAGCTAAAGAACGTGCGAGAAAGTTTCTTCTCAGGGCGGTGTAAAGCTCTGTGAACTCATGGGCATGCTTCTTAACAACAAGGACGACAAAAAGGGGATGCAGGACGGTCATGGGGTTTATTTCGATGCCCACGAACACATCAGATTCGCCATTCGTTTCCCCGACACGAGCAATACCCTGTACCAATGTTTCTCTGAAGCCTCCGCAGAGATTATCACCAACCTCCCGGTCTATCGTCGGCAACTCATGGAGTTCATGCGTGATCGGAAAATGTCGCTTGCATTCAATCATCTCGAGTCAAACATCTGAAAGGCCATTAATTATCTGCGCACTATCATCGAGCTCGTTGTTCTCGTTTTGTACGGCCAGAATTTCAGTCATCCCATCATGCGAACTGTGCGGTCGAGTGTGGGTGGTCTACGGAACCTTTGGGACCAGGGTCCGGCCACCCGCAAAATCATGGAGCACTGCCGGCGTGTTATTGCGGATCCGGACATCATTTGTGGCGCCAACCTCTCCTACGAGACCGCGTCGATGGACGGGCAGCCTTGGGAACGTCCGGAGGCTATGTACGCCGCACACGCCCTGCTTCCGACCCTTCCCATGAATGAGGTACGAGCAGCACTCGTCGCATTCTTGGAGGGTGCTCTGGAAACATGGGAGAGGTTCGACTCTGATGTTTTGAGTGTGGACTTGACCGATGCGCAGAAGCAGAAGGCATGGATGCCCGCCACGAACGACGCAAACGAGGGTTGGCTAGGCACAAACTCACGCGTTGCAAAGCGCAGAGCTCCGAATGCGACCCTGGAATTTATCAATGCCAAGTCCCAGTACAAGCACAACGATACTGGTGATTTTATTGCAGAAAAACTCGATACACCAGAAGGGCAACAGTTCTTGCGGCGGACGGCTCAAGCGATTGGGTCGGAGGGACGCGAGAAGAAGAGGAAAATTGCGCAGTCAGACCACGACAAGAAAACAGTGACAGAACACCGGGACAAGAAACAAAAATCCGACTCGAAGAAATCGACAGAACTCAAGGCCATCAATGAGTGCACTCCCATTCTTGATATTTCGCAATTCCAAGATCCGTCGTCGCTCAAGGACATCCTCAAAACACAGATAATCCTCCAGTTGAAATGGCACCGACTCCAAGAGCTCGAGACCGACAAGAAAACAGAAGTGCCGCCGCTGTCCAAGCTGAATAAGCCACAGATGGTTGAGCTTGTAATAGCCACTCTGGAGCGTTGGTTGCCTCGGGTAGAAAGCGGCGAGGTTCTTAGACTCGGAAGGCAAGTTCCTGTGACATTCGACCCCGAGGAAGAAATTATAGAGCTCGAAGCGGAGGACGACGATGCGGGGTCTGGAGAACAAGACTAATATGCATTTTCAATGACTTTCGTGGCATAAATAAATTACCAACAATTTAGATACCTTACTATACATAATATCAAATGTTTGGGTGGTTCGGATTGTGTCGGAAGGGAATGTGGCGAGCGATACAGGTGCGACGACCAGATTTGCCATCGAAATCACACATTTGGCAGGCGAGACAAACATGTACAAACAGACATTTATACCGCAGGGTTGCCAGTCCCCAAGCGATGGCCAAAAAAGTTGACCTTGTTCTTTGTTCCAAACTTGGGGTGTGGGGCCGCGGCGGTGCCCAGCAGGAACTTCGTACTTAAGAGTTTTTTATGTAGTATGTTTGCTGTTCTAAATAATCACTTCTTGAGTGCCCCAGTAATAAGGCCTGTTGTTTTTGGTGTAGAGTCCAGCAGGCTTGCCATTCCAACGGCCCTCTCAGAAGCTGGGATATTTATTTACAGAATATGTAAAGAGAACAAGAACAAAAAAATAACAGTCCATGTTGAGTCAGCAGAAGTCAGGCCAATAAATTATAAGCTCACACTGGACCATAAAGTGAGCATCCCTTCTTAATCATCCACATCACCAAAAGATGGGATACTTGTTATGCCCTGTTACGGCTCGCCTTGCCCGATTGGGTTGGCAAGGCCTTATAAGGTGTACACCATGCTGGTTATGGCCTTGGAAGATTCTCACCAGTGTTGCACCAGTGTGCTATCACTCTGACAGTAAGTCTGGCAAGCTTGTGCAGCTTTCTATGGCAATGTAAAACCCGACATTACCCGGCACGGTAATTTAATATATTGACTCACAAAATTTACTGTGTACAGACAGTGTAGTAAGCACAGCAAGCACTCTCAGTGCCAGTGGACGTCGGGCGGCAAAGGATGGCCATGATCGTGATGCATCAGTTGATGTGGCCCATGCGCAGAGAAGGCACGATCAAAAGAACAAACAAACAAGTTGATGTTGATCACACCACTTCTTGTCGTCTTCCACCACCATTGCCTCCACTTTGCCCTCCACTGTGAGATCCTCAACGACGAACGAGGCTCAAGACAGGCCTCTCCACCGTAATCCACGCACAGCCCTGTATCAAAATGGACGACACCCTTCTTGGCCGCCGTCAATGCCGCAAGTCATCATTCTCAAGTCGCTCTGCCTCAAGCCGGAAGACACTCACCTCAAGCTGTTCTCCGCCGACCTCTATGAGTACCTCAAGCCCATGGGTTTCAAAAAAGTCAAGACGGGCGATGCCAGTGCTCATCGTCAAGCCCTTATCGGTGCTACCTCCCACAATGCCGCAAGTCTATGGATATCGATCAAGCCTATTTGCATCAAGCCTGCTTCCTCAACTTCAAAAGATTCAAGCTTATGTACCTCATTCCTGGTCCCCCCGTCCCGCTTTCTTATTGGTCTTTCATCGTACTCCGTTGGCTCTCTTCCTCTTGCAGTCATGGATTCCGCGAACACGCCGTAGCACTATTGATGTTTTCCGTACCAATTTTATTTTATTATGTTTTTCCCGCCTCATTTTGAGTGTTTTGAGCGAGCTGAATGGCCATACATAGACTATTACCTTCATACAGTTAAGACAGCCTTGCACGACCTCACCAGGCTGATAAGCCTTTTTATTACCGCTGGAGAGAAAATAGATCTTTGATAAGGGTAGTTGTGTTTTTCATCAGGCTGCCAAGCCCTGTATGCTTTTTAACCCTTATAACACCTTGTAATGCCTTGTCTGTTTCTCCATCTTTTGGTGATGCATGACCGTGCTGTCACGTGTAGTTTTTGATTGTGATGCCGACCAATGCCGGAACTGCCGGACTGGTCACATATTGGATTCCAGGTGTTCGAAAGAGCTTTAAATGGGCATTTCACATTCTCCACATGAAGGTTGCTCCCAAAAACAAAGTTTAAACACCTCCAAACACCTCGGCAGCATTCGGCATAATGCACGTGACAGCGCGCAAAACTTTCGCGTTTTCACAAATTTAAGCAAACGGCTGTACCACGTGATACGAGGAGTCATAGAGTTGGCTAAAAATAAAATAACAATAGCAGATATACGAAGAACACAATGAATATGAGTGATAAGGAGAAAGGAGAAATAAAAGATTTTAAAGAAATGCGGGTGTGGGAAGTTGAACAGGCAACCTCCAGATTTCGTTTGGGGGGTACCGCCACTAATATATCACAAAATTTGTAGTGAAAGCTTTTAAAAAGGCTTCAACACAGCCACTATTTTACCAGGCACGAAAAATGGAACAAGGATTGAGAGAGGTCGCGAAATCCTCATATCGGTTTGTTAAATGGACGATCACTTATTACATAAGTACTCGTAACACGATCACATGTCCGAATCCTATACATGAAAGCACGATGAGCACAGCCTTTGACAGAAAGTCATGTGGAAAGTCACCTGAAAATTCATGTGATGCTGTCGAGATGTTGCTGCCGGCTGTCGAGATGTTGGCCCGGGTCCCACGGCTCGGAATTCGCCGTGCGCGGGCCGATTTCTGATCAACCACCTGCGGCAACCTGCAGGATTGGATGAATGCTCCTTCACTCCTGCCCTCACTTCACCCCTACACTGTCCCAGGTAAATACACATCCCATGAAGCTTGCAGTCCTTCTTATATTAAATTTCCCTTCCCAATTACCTAGGTGTTTGTCTCAAGCTGCTTTTGCCCCTACCTGCCAAATCTAATCAAATCCCCAGATTTTGTGCGTACTTCTCTTGCTGTTCACCTCTGCTTTTCTGAGGTTTTTCTCCAGCCATTTCTCAATAAATATGCCAGCTTTATTTTGACTTTCTTTCAACTGATTACATATTAATTGTTTTCAGAGATCCAACTCCCCCAAACACTCCCCAACATGCTCGCAATGATTCTCGACAGCGTGAGCATGAGAATCATGTTTTGGATAGCCCTCAGCACCATCGGGTGCCTCATGAAATTAATCAAGCTCACACTCAAGCTGTAGGTGCTCCTTTTCAACAGGTTCCAGGAGATGTTTTTGGTCGTAGGCCAGTCCGGGAGCCTGTCCAACAGCAACTTTTGAGTCAAAATACTCGGACTCCATTACAGGAGTGTCTAACACATTTACAGGCTCCTCTTCAATGGAACCCTGTTCCATATGGACGAGGCCAGCAGGTCAATGCTGCAGCAGGGCCTTCAAATGCCCCTCCATGATCAACACTGTCTATTCAAGAATCTCCACTATACCTGTAGATCATAAGCAGGACAAATATTTCTTGGAGCGCACAATTCTCTCTGCACGGAATGATGATGTTGATGAATTGAATCAAATGTTGCTGGATAAATGTCAGGGTGAAGAGACCATTTTTCACAGTGCTGATTCTTTGATCATGGAGGAAGGAGTTGACAGTGGTTTTCAATATCCTATTGAGTATCTCACCTCTATCCACGCCTCCGGATTGCCTTTGGCCAAATTAGCATTGAAGGTTGGATGTCCAATCATGGTCTCTCAAAACCTAGATCAGTGCATGGTCTCTGCAATGGATCTTGAGGAATTCTCACCAGAATATCTCCCCACATCCTTGAGATTTACCTCATCAGTGGTGAACATACTGGCAAAAAAGCTTTTATCCCACGGATTTCAATCACCCTTTCAGCTGAACAACTTGCTTTTGAAATGAAGTGACACCAATATCCAGTTTGCCTTGCATTTTCAATGACAATCAACAAAGCCCAGGGCCAGTCTGTTGATAACATCGGTCTTGACCTCTGCACCAATGTCTTTGCTCATTCATGGTCAACTCCATGTGGCACTTTCTCGATGCACTTCAAGGCAAAGAATTAAAGTGCTTTTCAAGAATGATACCACGGTCACCAAAAATATTGTTTACCCAGAGGTGCTCCTTTGAGAACAGTACACATTTTCACAATGATTGAGATAAGGTAGCCCCCATCCATCCTCGACAAACATCACGTGTAGTGACGGTCACATTTCCTTCTTGGGCGGCGAAGAAGAAAGCAATTATTATTGGAACAACGAGGAGCTGGAGGCTAAATCTGTTCGACCATATTATGTATCTATGTACAAAGTAGTTATAGACAAAAGCTTAGGGTAATTAAACCTTGTTAGCGTGAGGAGATACAGAATTACTATGAAATATGCTCTTAATTGATGCCAGCCGCCTCGAGATCTTCCAAAATGGACGTCGGGTACGTCCTATGGCCAGGGAATCTTCTGGCAATCCATGCTGCCTGTGGTCCTGAAAGGTTGTGGGTGAAGTATGTGTCTGCAAACCTATGTGAACAATTGACAAATCTGCGGAGATTTGAGATATCATTGAAACCAAGTCAAACACGGCTTACCGTCGCATACATACAATAGGAACTGCATCCAAGCATTCCATTGTGTTCTTTTCAAGGACATCTTCTCGGGAAGACTCGGGCTTCAACCGATAAAGCCGCTTGGCATAGCCCCACACCATCTCGATGGGGTTGAGCTCACAGTGGAATTTCGGCAAAAATAAAACCTCGACGCCCTCGCGTTCGCAATCCTCTTCCAGAAGGGACTTCGTGGCCGCAAAGTCGGGAAGATTGAATACCACGCGACGGCAGCAACATTTTGATTCATCACCGGGATCCACGCACTTGAAACCGGGACATTCGGTTCGCAAATCAGCATATTGTGTCATCCCGCGTTCCTCCAAGATCTGTTTCATCCCTTTGAACTTGCCGGGATGACGGGAATGGTTATCGGGGAAATATAGGTCCTGTGGTGTGCCGTCGTCAAATTGTGCCCCAGTCATCTTGATCTTCTCCTTGACAAGATTACCCTTGGTATCATGAACAAACTTCCCCTCTGCGTCACGCTTATTAACCTCGACCATGAAATTTGCCGACTCACGTCCCCTTCGAGTCCCGGAAGGAGCTTTGGGCATGGCACGGGCGGAGAGGGAGCCCTCAGAACGTTTCTTGTGAGTGGTGGCGTTGTCGTAAGCGAAGACATGGTCAAAATTGGGATAAAGCTCCTTGACAAGAGCCCGGGCGGCGGCGGCCTGTTCTCGGACCTCAACGGAGGTGAAGTATCCGTCGCGACCTTTTCCTGGGCGCATTGACCGGCGGGCGTTTCGTTTGGGGTTATTCGGATCGCGTAGCCAGCCAAAATCCGAGCAAAAATAGTCTGCAACCATGAATGAATATCCTTCTCCCTTCTGGTATGGCTTTGCCGGCGAGTCCTTGGGATACCAAGTCTTGTGTCGCCGATCGTGTGCATAAAATATACTCTCATTGCGGTACCAAATGATCACACGCCACCCCGTCTCGCTAAAGGTGTTGTTGATGGGGTTACCGTCCTTGTCAAAGACGGCTACGCGTTCCTGGAGCTTGAAGTACCGAGGCAAATAAACATTGTCGCGATAGTAGACAACATCAGGGTGTTCATGCCCGTCCACATATTGGCCTTTCTTTGGACATTTGAATCTAAGATGAATTCAGTGTCGGGAGGCAAACAAGTGATGGCAATCACTAACCTATAACCAAGCTCATCGAGATACCGGCGCGCCGTAGTTAATGATACTGGCTTGTCAATGCTGTGTTCAGCGTGCACGACAGGATCATTCAAGTAATCGGCGAGCTTGTCAGCAGTAATTTCTTTTCCGAGGGATTGTAAGTGAAGCCGAATGTCGTTTGCGAGATCTTCATCAGCCAACATGCTGTCGTTCCAATCTCCATAAGGGTTTACATCCAGAACTTCGCGGGTGAGAATGAATTGCCGCGAGAGAGTAGCCAAGACACGCGCACAGTGTTTGCCGCGTCCAAGACTGTGAGCCGCCAAGCGTGCAGAGGCACCCCATTGACAGTAGGTCCCGCCCTCCAGCGGGGTCACATAGAAATTGAGCATTGCCCGGATGCCCATCAGGCGGTTCCGGGAGAAGGCGCTGACATCAGGGTCTTTATAGCCGACACCATCTAGCCCAAAGATGTCGGTACCCCACAATTCCCCACGCAAAAAGCGCTGGACACACTCTAGAGCTGCCTTTGCCTCGCCGAGATTGGGAGCCTGACGGCGTGTTCCCGGACGTGTAGCCTGTTCATTCATACGCTCGAGGAAGGGGCGCGGCGCAAGTGGTCTCGGGTAATCGTCATCGTGAGATGGTGATGCCGCCAAGAGTTCATCCTCGGCCTCCGGAATGTCAAATGTGTCCCGGGGATCATCGAAATCGGCCGCCGAGTGAGGTGATGAGCAAAAGGGTTGGGCGGGCTCTGGAGCAGGAAATGTATGGGTAGAAATGTCATCTTCATCCTCCACCTCCTCTACGGTGGTCTTTGGGAGTTTCGGGAGTTTCCAAGTAAAAGAACGGGCCGCAGGCGCGCCCGATGGGGACTCCGACATCACTCCTGGCATGGGAAATGATTGGATCGACGCGCCAAATGGATCTTCCACGGCAGACGCATCTGACGCGTCCGTGTGAATAAACGCGTCACACGCGTGAATAGACGCGTCCCTAATTGAACGCGTCTCCAAATCTACTATGATTTCGATCTGGAACACATTTCACTGTAAGTGCATACAAGTACAGTTTTTTTACCCACTGTGGAATTTTCCTTGTGCTTTTTTCGTGGAGAGAGCCATTTTGTGAGCTTTTTAGGGCTAAGCTCATCCCATACACGCTTCGTCTTAGTCCCGATATTACTCAAGTTCTTCAGTAAGTTGGCCGACTGTGTCCGCTTCCTCTTCGAGTCTTTTGGCATGGATTGCGGCAGGAAAATAGGCTAAAATTTGATGGATTTGCTAACTCTTCGACCAAATCAGCTTTCGGTACGTATTTTCGTGGCTCAGAACCAAGATTGACACCAAAACCACATAATGGTCGAGGGAATTGGCCGTATTAGTGCTGCTAATTAAGTTACAGAATTATTGAGTCGCATCGTCTCAAATAGGAAGTTGTCACAATGGACCACGTGATGTTTGTCGAGGATGGACGGGGGCTACCTTACTATTTTTACTGATGTGGTTTCACAGGTTCTATGTGTAGATGAGTTATTTTAATGTACAAAATGTTCACTTTAAATGGAATTTCATTACTACTGAGATTTAGCTGTGCTGTCGCTGTGCCGAAGGCACGGGTACTAAAGCTTGTTTTCCTAAAACGAAACCAAAACATTCATGTGATTTGCATGCGGCGAACACTCCGATTATGGAGTACTTGCTGTCCCACTACCTTGTATTAATACAAGACTTTCTTGATATGTCAAGCATATGCTGTTCTCTTCTTTGTGGACGGCGGTCAGCACCGCTCATTCAGATACAGCCCTCTCAAGCACAGCAAACTGATTGCGCATCAGAAACTCAGGTTCATAAACACGATCAGCCTTCGAAAGATTCCCCTGGGTCCTGGATCGTGACAGACCGCATTGTTGAAAGCTGTAAGACAGCAATCGGACCGTGTAACAGTCCGTGTTCTTCCCCCACGAATTTATTACTGTACAACAGCTTCTTCTGTGGACTTCTGATCATTATCTTTCATTGTTCGACCACTCTGGTATGCGTAGCTGTAAATACAAGACTACAGCCGTTATCTCCTTTAGTTTGTCTAGTAGTATATATAGGTAGTGGACTTTGTACGCACCTCAGACGTTGACTTATCAACTCTGAGTCTGACTTGATTTAGTTTCTATTTACAACACGCATGTGTGAGGTGGACCTATTTTAGTTCTATTTTACGGAGTTCCTCTTCCTTTGATAACCATTGACAGTGACGGTTAACATACGGGGGCATCCTGTACCATTTCTACCGTAGGTTCAGCGGGTGTTACCTGTGACCTCCAAGTATAACGGTCGGATGTTTAACTGGGACTGGGGCCTGTGATCGTTATTTTCGTGGTCAGTCTATTACATGCAAGTTCACCCTCGAGAAGTCCTGAAATCATGATCAGAGCCGATATTTTGACATCTGGAACTATAGCCGAGGTACGGAAGCAAGAATTCACGGCGAATCCTCCGGCATTGCACGGTTCCGACGAGATTGCTCATTGATCCGCCCTTACAGTTCTTGTCCGCCACCGTCCCCCCTCACATTCACCGTTTTCACTCAAACCATAGAAATCCGGGTCTTGGAAGCGAGCCGGAATAGCTCTCGTGAGCTGAAACGAGTGGGAACGGCGCATATATGCAGCCGAAACGGGCTCCTCGGGCGCTGAATCTGGGGTCAAAGGGCGGGAGAATAGATTGGTGTTCTCGAGAAGGTGGGACCGCAGTCCAGGTGGTCGGACTGGAGTGCTTGTGGAGAAATCGGTTTCAGGATTGAAAACAAAGTCAGGCTGTTTGAAAGTAGCCTTGCGCTCGTTGATGAGATCGGGAATAGAGCGCGAACTTGAAGCTGCGGCAGTCGGTCGCGACAAGCTTGGAAGATGTGATAGATGGGACCAAAAGTCATCATATTTGACAGGTATCATGGAACTGGGGCTGGGATCCAGTGGTGTAGCTTCTGGAGGTGGAGCGACAGGCTTTCGGTGCCGACGCAGCGGCTTCTGAGGTGCATCGGTGAAGGCGTACTTGGAGTTGGCCAAGATTTCAGTAGAGGACACATTCTCCGTGAACCTTCGTGGTGAAAAGGAAGGGAGGACGCGCGCGATGTGATTCAGAGTATCATAACTAGCAAGTATTACCGATCGAGTGTATCATCAGCGCCTTGAGCCCATCGTTCGGCTGAGTCTTAGAGGCATACGGCGTACGCGATAAAACAGAAATCGGAGATAGATTTTAGGACACTAATACATACATCCAAAGCGTATGCCAAGTCCTCGACATCTTCCGCTCGCTCTCCAAAAAAGGGGAATGCGGGACGACGCGCGGAGAGGGCTTGCCTCGGAACGATGGCCCGTGCTCATGCCGCGCCCTACAAAGTGCCTCGTCCGACTTCGGCGAGTAAGAGAGCGAGCCAAGCCGACTCGCCGCATCCCCGATGCGTACTGCGGCCTTGGAAGACTCCCACCCTACACCTCTCCAACCCGGTCACCGTTGATGGGGCGGATCACGCCACGAAGGCACGCACGGCCGAGCAATGCCTCCACGCGCACGACTGTCTGCGCGTTCTCCCTGCGGCGTACAGGTCCCTGCGCGTTATCCATGCGTACAATACGGCAGATCGTGCGCTCTGCGCGTTGTACGCCGCCGGCGAACCCCACCCTCCCCTCCCGCTGAATACATACACGTTTCGACTGTCCGCCCATGATGGGGACGCAGTCGCACTCCGACATCGGGAGGTCCTGCTTGTACCGCGCAAACGCACCCACCCCGCTTTACACACGCGCAAGTACGACAGCGAGCCCACACTTCTGCAGCGCACCGGTGCTGCCCCGCATCACGCCTCCGGACCGCGACGTGCGGGGTGCGCAGTCCCTCACGCCCTCCGCCCATCCTCGCCCCGTAAACGCGTTCCTGCACATGCTCTGTAAACGCGTTCCGCAGACACGCCGCGCTGCCGCCAGCCAGATGAGCGAGCACACAGCCCGCGGCATGCGCGGGTTGGGAAGCGGGACGACTCCCCGCGACAACTACCCGCCAAGAACGACGTGGACAAGGGTTCCCGTGCCGACTGGAACAGCGCGCCGCTCGCATGCCTTCGGTCTGCACGCACGACCCTCCGCACGCCCTGCAGTATCCTGGACATGGGCGTCGGCACCTGTACAGTGACCCCGCATCTTCGCAGGTGGCGCCGTCCGCACGACTCGCGACGCACGCGATGGCTCCTCGCCGTGGACAGAGCACACACTGCAACTATCCTCTCGCGCAGGCGAGATTCCTCTCCCCGCTGCGACTCCCACCCTCGGCGTACGACTCACACGCGCCGCGTGTACGAGTCTCCGCATGACTTCCACCCGCGCATCTCTCAGGCACTCCCGTGTCGCGTAACATCCGCGCGCACGCCACGCACTAACGCTTTGGGACTCCCGCGAGACGCGCAATAGCTCCCCACGCAACGACGCACACGCACGGCGACCGCGGCACCGTAAGCCACAATCCCCGCACGCATCCCACGTCCCCGCGCTGCGCACGACGGCCCCCCGTGCGAGGGCTTACGCGCTGCATCCACACGGACAGTGCATCTACGCACGTCCGGATCCGCGCACCACGGCACCCAGGCCACGACGAAATCAGATATATGGGGTGGCAGAGGGATGGATGGGATCCGAGGAAAGGGAATGAAAACGAAATGACATGAGGAAAAGAACACAGGAAAAAAGTAGAGAGAGCATACGCACCATACTCGCTTCGAGGCTCCCACCCATGAGTCATCCTCGCCCTCGCCCTAGATACGTGGTTTCTTGCCCAGGCCGACGCGGGTAGAATCCAGGCGTCATTGGTAACCATGCGGCAGCGGTGGCCGCGCAGGAGGCATTGTGAGGATGGTGAGCTCGGCGAGGTATATTGGAAGAGTAGACCACGAGCAGAGGAACAAGGAGGAGGACAGCAGATACAATGGAATGGAAAAGCAGTGAGAATATGCATATGATATGGAACAGAGAGACGCACGATAAACCGGCGGTGGCGACATTGCTGAGGCGGTGCCATTGTTGCTGCTCGCCGGACGGGAAAGAAGAATGGCCAGCAAAGCAATACACGGTGGTTCAAGCTCCGCCGGCAATCACCGACCGCCTGCCCTTAACCGCCATGTGGCTTCCTTCCTGCAATCGTCTCTGCTGCGGATCCTTTCCTGCATATTTGCTTGCCGAATCCCACTCAACCGGTAACAGACTCCAATTCGGTGTCCTACTTCCAGAGGAAATTTTTTCTATCGCCGGCGGGTCGTATCTTTCCGGTCAGGCTGGGCCTAGTGAACAATCGTTCTACATCTCCGACCGGCTCAGATCTACACGATACCCTCCGGCTCCTTCGGTTCTCTGGCTCCTAAATTCAAAGCCAGCATTCCCTCTCTCAGGCAAATCTTGGCCGCGCATGCGGTGGCCACGCCTCAACATCTTGAAATTGAAACGTTACTCCGCCAACACTCCGCGATTGTGGATATACCCGCCTGGAATGACATACCATAGCCCGTCTCCTGCCGAGCCGCGCGCTCAGACCTCCGAATGCAAGTCCTCTGCGCATGGTATTTTCGATCCGGGCCTGGAAAAACCTAGACTCGCCGCGCGTTACGATGGAGTTGTGTTTCTGCGCTGTTGTTATGTGCTTCTCTTGTACATCCCCGTCCGCGCTGGCCCCTCCAGCTCGCGCGCGGACCATCCACATTCTCATGTATGTGTACTCCCTGCGCAATCGCAGTCGCGGTATTCAACCCTAAATCCAAACCTACTTCGCGTTTAGTCGAGTCGGGTGCAGGTCCAGTGCGCGCTATTCAGCCTCGTTACCTTGTCCTCGCGATACAGCCTCGATCTGAATATTTATTCCCCACGCATGCAAAGATGATGTGACACCTTTTCTTTCCAACACTAGGCTTTGAGTAAATTCCTCCACCGCCATTACAAATTTTGTTTCCAAAAAAAGGGAAAAAACCCTGCGTGCAGGGAAAGGCACTCGACGCGAAGCCAAAGGGTACGAGCAGGTTACACAGAATACAGATGTCCAGACAAGCTCGAAGAACCGTCACACTCCCTCGATCTTCACACCATCAGCATGAATGTACAAAACCCGGTCATCCAGTGACTCCGCCGAGGGAGTACCGGGAGCGACTTGCGGCGGAGGTCGAGTGCGCGGTACTGCCGCTATAAAACTGCCGACGTTCTCAACGCTGTATCCAAGTCCCACCCGGACCGCGATGATGGTTGGTGCAATCCCCTAGACCAGAAACACTTAAGGTAGAAGACATAGAAGATGTGAATGGACTGACTACTAACTGTGCCAGAACGGCACCGGGGAATAACTACTGATGATGAGCACTCACTCGGGTAGAAAACGGTTGGTGAACTCACAAGACTGGTAGCTACAGCCCTGGTACTCGTGAGCCCCACGACGAGGAAGGCGTTCCCGCCTAGGCAATATAGGGCTCCGGATTCCAAACTGGATGATGTTAGCGAAAGAATCCGGTACGAGATTGGCTACACACATCATGGCACATACTGTGTAGTATCTATCTGCTACCTTTCGTCCCATGACATGCCGGGCTTCGCGCGCTAGCCACCAGATTCGACCAACTGAGGAAGTTTTCAACTGTATACAAGAACCAAGAAATGTGGACAAACCAGTTAACCCCATCAAAATGAAAGTTGTGAAAAGCGACGTCGCAACCGATGAGATGAAGAGCAAAAATCCAACTTCACCAAAATCCGTCGCCAAATTATTTTGAACATTGGAATAACCGAGACCTGGATGGATTAGAAAATAAAGTTGTGATATAAAGTGTAGCCACTCACCCGCGACAGCCAAGGTCAGAATAATCGGCAAAATGACGATGTTGCGGCGGCAACCCCAGATCGCGTAGCAACGGAATATCTACAGAACGAACAGTCAGGAACTCAAATGTATTGAGATGCCATCCCTCAGACAAACGAAAATGCTATCTGCAATAATGCTTAGGGGAAATGCCTGGGTTAAATAGGGCTAGCCTGTCCAAACTCTGACACGCACTTGCTTGTAACATAAATCCCACTCGCTGCCTCCATGAGAGAGTCGGATACACCCACGAGGGAGACAACTGCATCCCGGAGAGAGGTGTCCTCGACAACATCCGTGGTGGTTTCAAATAACGCCAAGAGGAACTGGGCCTTGGCATCGAATATGGTAGTTGCGAGTTGGAGTGCGCAATGCGCAGTGCCGAGGATGAAGAGTAAGATGGTCGACGCGGCCAGGAAGCGATGCTGTGCTATCCCGTGTGTGCGGAGAACATTGCAAATAAAACCCGAACATGACGAGATACGCCCCTGGAAAAGGTCTTTTAGGCCTGAATCACATACAGAGAGGAGAGGTGACGCTACCATAGAGGAATACCTCTGCCTTTTTCATATCGTCAGTATGAGGGGATACATTGCCAAGTAACCTTACCGCGGCGATATACCAGGGGGCGAAAATATCATTGATTATTTCAAGAGCAATGGCGAAAGTGGACATGAGTGGATGGGATCAATTGCGGATGGAGGCTGGCTTATATCATTATGGCTGAAGCTGTGGCACAGCCATCAACAGTGTTCGGTGGCATTGGCAAAGACACTATGCACGCCTCTTATGGCTCAAATGAAATTGGGGAGCATATATAGAGTATTATCGTGCCCATCCCTATCCAAGAGGCTATGCACGTCAAGATACTCGCATCTAGATGGGAAGAAGCATCCAAGATCTTCGAGTATTTAAAGAGCTGGAAGATGTGTCCAGATAACTTGAAGTCTAGATACAAAACTATCCGCGAGTCCAAGGCGAGGTATGCCGGCGAGTAGAAAGAACAACAGCCACGGATAGATGAATATAGTTCCATATGTAGAAAGGGCATCAGCACTTTGAACACCTTTAAGTATAGCTCAAATCAGAATCAGAACGGGAAGAGAATCATGATCGTCGTCACCCAGCCCGCAGAGGAGTAGGTAGTGGTTACCTATCTTTACGCACGCCGTCAGATGATATTTCTGGAGCCCTGCGTGGCGGTCAGTTGCTCAGCGCCACGCATTCAGATAACGACTTGTAATATGTACATCACTGCGTGCGTAGCAGAAACCAACAGCAGATTTCGGTGATGGAGGCGAATAAGTTTAACATCGTATCGCACTTAAAGTACCGAAATGATCGAACATCTTGGGGATATTTCATAAAAAAGTGCGGAATTCGCGGAAACGAGCAACACATCGACAGATGATCGGATGACGCTAATGCGGAAAGTAAGAGAAGCCGGGATTTGGCGATGGTTCGATCTGAGACAACACATACGAAAGAACTCACCGAGTGTCACTCCCCACCGCCCGGTGAAGACATCTTGAGCAACCAAAAGCTTCGCATCCGGCGTGCTGTGCACATTGACTAGACACGTCCCAAGATCTGGATCAATGATGTCCCCAAGCTGAAAAATAGCAATATCAGGTACGCCCGCACGCTTCACTGTGATCGATTTTCTGTGGAAGCATACGTGGATGGCCTGAACTTGAAATCCTGGGGCATCGTGTCTGAGGGACAATCCATTGGCAAAACAACCAGCTCCCTGATAATATACGAATAAGTAACATGGAGAATATCCATTTGAAGCGCAGCTTGCCCCAGATGATTGGGCATATCGTTGTGGAAGTGCTGTTCACCCTGCTCACCGCCTTCGGCATTCGGACCGGATACGCATGGAACCCAAATTGGGTAACACCGGTTCAGCAAATTTTGTTTTTCTCCTTCTCAATATATTTTACTCATCTCCAGGCCATCACCTTGGTCCGCAGCTGCGTGGTCAAAACTACCTGTTGTGCACTGCCAAGTCATTTCTCTCGGATTGCTCGATTCCACTGTATTCCTGCGGGTAGGCAGTTACCTCCTTGGTTATTTTGGTCTGGACCGCTCTCCATTCTCCACCTCATGTTTCATATGTCGCCGATCAGGCTAAGCATGGACACCTACATACATAATTGTTTCATGTATACATTTCAGCTATCGATCACGGGCTCTGGTGTCGCAAGAGTATGCGAGCAGCCATCCCAATCATGTATAAATACCACTCAGCCTATTACTGAGAAGGACACCTTTTTTCCCCCACTCTCTCTCGAGCCTGAGCCTAACTTGAGTCCGAGCTAAACGAGTATGCACGCGCTCATACTAAGCTGAGTGTTCGACCTCAATCTATTTATAAACTGATCTACGCTAGAACCAGTATCTCATCCAACAAAGGGGATTTACCTGTACACTGCTTGGCTACCATTTCATGCACGACCTTGGCACAACTCTGTCCACCTCAGGACTAACCCTTTCTTCTACATCATCCATGTTGAAAGTGAGTTCAAACTTGGATCCAGGGCCGCGGAGCCTATAGCAAGAAATCAGGGCAGATACAGTAGGTCTGGATTTTGAGGTACTCCAGGTATATAATCCGCTCGCCATGGAATGGGTAGCTGCTTGTTGACACATCCAGCCCTGCAAGGACTGAGAATAATAGACCATTCATCCAATCGATACCGGACGCCCCATACAGAATAGCTGCGACACGTTATTCTTTGAGAATAGCACCACATTCTGGGCTCACCAAAAGGCAGTATTCCGTGCATCCACCGTTTCTCTGCGGTAATGAACTCGGCGATAGGAGTATTGAACGGGATCTGGCTCGGCCGTTCAGGGGCATCAGAGGTAGTAATTTGCACTGCGAGCTCCTCTACGAATGTCTGATACTGGACTGAGACGAAATGGCGCGTAACACCTTGGTACGGCGGTCGACGGGACATGCCGATGCCTGACTTCTATCGGTTTTTTTCGTATGGGAAGCTGCTCCATATACTATGATGCACGATGGAAAGATCGAACCACTTGGTTTGCCCGAACATCTCCGCAGCAGCCAAAGACGTCTGATGGAGATGACGCGATGTCCAGCTTCAACGTAGAGTTCTACCATTAGAACTTCAGGCAGATCTTTGGGCCAGATGACTAGACATAAATTGAAGGGAATATGTCGCCAAAGAGGGAGGTCGCAAGCTCCTTCGCTGGCCTGGATTCTGAAACGATAGAAAAAAATGTTGCGGGCCGTTTCATGGCTTTCGGAGAGGACATGTGTGTTCCAGACCAGGGGATCCATGGCGAGGTGCAGAGGAATGGGCATGCGTCTGCCACGCGGTCGCGTTGCATCCCTGTCACATGAAAGCGGAAGGTGAATGAGAGAGAAACAAGCAATGCCGTCGTTTCCGCTCCAGAGTGGGGACTGGAAATGAACATGTTAGTTGATTCCAATAATGTGAATTCATGAGCGTGTATCAGTATCGACTCTCAAAATCGAAGTGGACCTCCGCTACCTCCGGAGAAGCGCTGGCTTTGTCTGTCTGCTATATTAGGGTGATGTGAAGGTATCGGAGGGCAATATTCTGATGAGGCAAATACAGCCATGAAATTTGGCGCAAAATAAATAAATAAATAAATAAATAAATAAACAAATAAATAAATAAGGACAAGGTGTGTTATTCTGGAAGAACGTCAATGAGATTCGACTTATCACGGTTAAATATCTGCGACTAGAGCCTGCCGGAGGCGCATATTCTTGAAATCATCGGGCGTAGACTTGCCATCAAACGTGGCAAGTACTTCATCAACTCTCACAGCCTGATCCTGGAGGTCATCTCTCAACCGGCTGGCAAGCGGCTCCAACACGTTATCCTTCCAGCTTTTCAGTGAAACCTGAATAGGTGTAACGCATAATCAGTGCGGTATCTTCTAGTGCGATGAGTGCGTACGTTCAAAACAGTGTCAATGTTCGTGTTTCCGTTGGTTTGCTCGGCCCTGACGTAGTGCCTATTGATATATGTGAATGCGCGGTCGATGTAGACCACCCCGGCCGAGAACACATCCCACTTTGCGTCGTAGTACTCGACCAAGTCGGCCCCGGGCGCGTCCTATGCAATCTAAATATCGACATCGAGCGGGAATCATCCAAAACCCACGTCGCGGATCTTGGTAGTGAACCCTTCGAAATAGCGCACGACATGCTCGTACAAATCTGGGCTGCTATCAAAAGGACTGCCGGAGATGAAAATTCAAAACTGTACCCTGGCTTCCGCCCGGCTGAGCACCCACATTGTACACCTGGGTGTAGATAACTATATACTCGCTGTATGAATGGCTGGTGAGCGTCAACATCCGAGTCAAACCCGGCTCGAACTGCGTCTCCCAATTCAATTTCTGGTGCGCCATTTATTCAATGAGTTAATCGCTCCCTGGACCGTTAAGATTCTGGTGAGTGAGTAGAGGCGGCTATGAATAGAATTCGAATCACCTGCAGATTCGGGATGGGCGATCAACGAATTTGATGCTTGAAGCCGCCTTTTATATGCTGGCTACGTGCGCCAATCAACATCAAGTGGGCGTGTGGGGCATGCTTCTACACCCATATTTAGAGCCCATATTTAGGACTCTAAATATCATGAAGGATGCTGCGACACCTCGGGATCACTTCTAACAAGCATTTTGGCAACATTGACGGATTCGAGTTGGAAAAAAAAAAGTGCAGATTAGACCAAGGATTTAACGCGCGATTATCTCCTGGAAAGGTATGGATTACTTGCCGCGGTATCCGTGAAAAGCAGTTATGCCCTGCCGCAACTTGATAAAAGTGCACAGCGGATACGACCAGACTACAGAGAATACAAATGTCCAGACAAGGCCAGAGAACCGTCACACTCCCTCGATCTTCAACGCACCATCAGCATGAATGTGCAGAATGTGGTCGTCCAGTGAATCCACCGAGGGAGTACCGGAGATGACGTGCGGCGAAGGTCGAGTACGCGGTGCTGCCACTATAAAACTGCCGACATTCTCAACACTATATCCGAGTCCTACTCGGACCGCGATGATGGTTGGTGCGATTCCCTGGACCGTAAACAATCAATATAGAAGAAACAAAGAGGTTAACGGACTCGCCACTAACTGTCCCAGCACGGCGCCGGAGGTTATGGCGGCCTATTGATGAGGTGAGTACCACCACCTTCGAGAACAGGCTGATGAGCTCACGGTACCACTCGATTGGATATATACGGACATTCCAGGGTTACCCCACGCCACGACGAGGTAGGCGATCCCGCCTATACAATACAGGGCTCCGGACTCCAAACTGGATGATATTAGCGCGAGAATCCGGACGAGATTAGCTACACACATCATGGCACATACTGTGTAGTAGCTATCTGCTACCTTTCGTCCCATGGTATGCCGTGCTGCGCGTGCTAGCCACCAGATTCGACCGACTGAAGGAGGGGTTGAGTTGGTACCAGCACCGAGTAATGCGAAATGGACAAACCAGTTAACCCCATCAAAACGACAGTCGTGAAAACGGACGTGGCAACTGATTCGATGAATAAAAGTGATACTTTCTGGGCGGGAGGACCAAATGGACTAAATGTGATGGGGGAGAAGAGGTCTAGGATAAGATTGCAATAGCCGAGAACTAAGCGAGTGGATCAAATAAATGAATCTGCGACTCAAACAATATTAGCAAAGGAGCTCACCTGCGACTGCCAAGGTCAGAAATATCGGGATGATGACGATTTTGCGCCGGGAACCCCAGATTGCATAGCAGCGGAAGATCTGGTAGAAATCAGGGACTCGGATTCATTAGGATGCCGTGCGAATACGAACGAAAATACTATCTGCAATTACGCTTGAGTGAAATAACTGGGTCAGCCCGCACTTTAGTGGAGAACTCGGACACGCACTTGCTTGTAACATAAACTGCGCTCGTTGCATATGTTAGGGAGGAGTATACTTCGAGATTATTTGTGCTATTCACAAGGGGCTTGAACGCTTCCCCGTCTTCTATCAGGATCCTAACATGGAATGTGGTGGTTGCGAGCTGGAGTGCGCAATGTGCAGTACCGAGGATAAAGAGTGAGATCGTCGAAGCAGCCAAAAAGTGATGCTGTGCTATCCCGTGTGTGCGCAGGATATGTAGGTAAAACCCGAACATGACGAGATACGCCCCTAAGAAAGTTGCATTTCAGAGTCGGTTCCCATTATAGCGAGGAGAGGTAACGCTACCGTAGAGGAATGTCTCTGCCTTTCTACATCGTCAGTATGAGAGCCACATTGCTAGAGACTAACCTTACTGCGGCGACAGACCAGGCCACGGAAGTCTCGGTGATTAGTTCATGAGGAAGCACGGCGGACATGAGGGGATGGGAGAGATTGCCGATGGAGGCTAGGTTGGGAGACTCAATTGCCGATGGCGGCTAGCTTATATGGCTGAAGCATGCCTTGGGACACAGCCATGAACCGCTGTTCGATGGCTGCCACTGATACCCATCTTCCAGTATTTATATTTAAAGAGCCGGAAGATATGTAGGGATAACTAGAAGTCTAGAAAGGTAAAGATCAGAGAATATAAGGCGCTTCATAGGTATGCTAGTGAGGTGAAAAGACAAACAGCCACGGGTCCATGAACACATTTTCATGTGTAGAAACGGTATCAGCACCTTGAGAACCTGACAGAAATCAGAATGGGAAGAGAATCATGATCGTCGCTGCCCCACTAGGTATAATAACTGATCTATCTTTATGCACCCCGGGAAGATCGTAGTGGGCCTTGCGCAGCGGTCAGCACGCTCATTCAGATACAGATTGGGTGAATCCCTCTCAAGCACAGCGAACTGATTGCGCACCAGAAAAACAGACTTTGCGTGGGCAGAAAGCAACGCGTTCAACTTCACATTCACCGGTATGACTCGACGACTTTAGAGACGACCTGGGTTACGGACCGCACGGGTCGGTGTGACACTAAATGTCCGATTATTCCATACGCGGCGTGAGACAGATCATTCAACGCCGGGTATCCGCTGCCGCAGGTCAAGAAAAGTGCAGGTCTCGGGATAATCAGAAATTATACAAACGAACTTTCACAATCGGGGTACTGAGGAAAACTTCATGTAGTTCTCGGGTAAGGGCTGGGATCCTCAATAATGAAATACTCTGTTAAGAGAGGCGATTATGAGAAAGTCGATCAGAGGAATAAACGACTCACCTTTGGTCTCCCCTGAACGCCGTCTCCGAACAAGCTCGTCCACTCTGACCCAGCTATCCTCGTCACCCTTCGCACCCATCTCCCAATCCCGAGGGCGATTCATAACCACAAGCATCACAAGTCGGGGATCCGTCGCAAGAGCTGCGTAGCTGGCGACAAAGGCCTCCAGAATATTCGCATTGGAAAATATAACCGCCAGAGCTTCGAGCGATTTACAGTCCCGGAGAGCACCATAGTAGAGGTTACCCGCGAAAGCCCTATTCTGGACGGAGAGATGGGTTAGGCAAGGCATTTCCGCGAGCCTGGACCAAATTTCCCAACCACGACGGTCGCCCGCGTCCACACCGGCCACACCGTAGAGGTCGAGATGTGTGATGGTCTTGAAGGCCGGGTGGGAAAGATCGGGACCGGTGTGACCAGCACATAGATATAGTGCAAATGCGGACAGTCGCTGCAACGGCAGTACTCCGACCCGGGGCAGGAGATCGGGGCATCTCTGGAAAAGCAGAACATTGACCGTAGCATCACATAATGTGAAGAGGCGCAGGATGTCGTCCATCTGATCTGGTGCTAGATCGACCGAGACATGACGAACATGGTCATGAAAGAACGATGGTGGCCTCGAGTCCATCAAGCGGCGGATTGTCTCCACAGGAATGTGGCCGGGTCTCGAACCAATACATAGTACTCTGTACAACAGGGGTTCGACCCTGTGGGAAAGCTCAGCTCATCGGAATTGGCTCAAAGCCGCGGCGGGCACGAGGGAATGATTACCATATTTGAGCGCGCTGGGCGACTTGCACTAGAGCCGACATAGACTTTGGGTGAATGAAGGCTGCGATCTCAAAAATGTGGCGCTCCAGTTCAGGGGGAAGGGTCGGCGCTGGCTTCAAGGATTCGGAGGACATGGCCCAAAAACGGAAGACGTGGCGCAATGATAAGGACGTGTCACCCGTAAACGTTATCTGATCGGGCGCTTGTCACGGGTGCTCTTTTTGGCGTTGGTTGTGATAGTGCAGAAAATGCGAAATTCTAATCACCTCCCAGGCTTTCCCTTTCCATGCAATCCGAGAGATAACTTACTCGCGATCGTAATACAAACTCTTAATCAGAGTCCGACGCCAATATATAGTTCTCGTGTAAGTTGCAAAAGACTCGACTGCAGCAGCAGCAAAAACAAGATCAGTACGTGGTTTTGTTCTAGTCCATCTTATTGCACGATCTTCCCCAAGTTCTTGTTCGTACTCTAGTTGTTGATTCTCTGTTTAATTCGCCGTTCACTGCCAAACCATCTGAACCGCAGGTCTATTAGAACCTCCTGAAATTCAAGGTGCGCGCAGTTTCTCTCCTTTTCTTCTTGTTCTGCGCTCATCTAAGATCGTCTTGAATTGATCTTCTAAGCAAATGAGGAAGGAAAGCCGTACAGTACGGTGAATCGTGCACGCAGCGAAGGCCCTTTTTTACGAACCTAAACGTACTCCTTCACGCTTGAATGGAATATGGCCTCGGCTTGAGGCGATTGTGAGAATCGAGCGCGTCGATTGGCAGTGTTCACAATCTGCACCACCGCCAGATGAACGCCGTGAGCACGCTGTAGACAGATTTGAAGGAATTAGTGCTGGACGCAGGACCGACCCCGAACACAGGACCGCGTTGAGTTGCAGACACACTGGAACCGGAGTCGAACTCGGACGGACGTGGACTCGGAATCTCGGACAGAAGAAGGGAGAGGACTGCGGATCAGAGGAATATCGAACCACGACCGAGAAAAACGGGATTGACGAGATCCGATCCCCCCACACATTAGAAGCCCAGCACATTCAGTGAATTGCACGGCACATTCCCTCAACACCCGGCACATTCAGCGAAACCTCCTATGAATGTGCCGTGGTTTAGCTGAAGTGCGGCACATCTGATTGCCTTCAGTTCGTCATAAGTAATACAACCAAATAAAGGTTTCGTGCTTTAAGTTTGCGTGCAAGTCGATTGCTGTCAAGTTCAAATTGAGTTCAGAGGGAAAGGATAACCATCCAAACTGATGTAAGGTAAATTGTGAACATGAAAACTATTTCCCACAAGTTACTGTGATTTGAGGTTCGCGAGCCAATATCAACATTAACCCTGGGCGACTCAAGTCAAATTGAATACAACATACCGAACATGCCCTAGCCCTCTTTTTGGGACGCTCCGAATCATTCTCTTAGATCAGAAAGGTATTAAATGAATGGTGGAAGCACTGACATCGCGGCATGCTGTTCGGGTGTAATGCCCTCATTTCGCCGCATGTTTGCCTGCGCAGGTAAGACCGCGTTGCGGGAAGATGGATCGAGCTCATAGCGAACCACGTTTATAAGCGGGGGATCGACCTGCGAGTAGGCGTGCGCTCCCTTGCATGTCGAACGAGCACATCGGCACTCGACGGGAAGCTCGCCGGGTGCAAACCTAACTTTGGCGGTGCTGCTGCCGTTACCGCTACTGGACTCCCATGAATCATTGCCCTAAAATAGAAAAGCGTCAGGAAATCATTGCGGAGGAATAATGAGACAAACCACATTCCGAATAAGCATGTCGAGGGCATAGATCTTGAGTTTCGGGTCCGTGATATCCAACTTTGGGTCGTCGAAGTGGACAACATAGACAATGGGAATATGAGGACGAGGCATAGGCCAAACAGAAGGAGGATCGTGGACCTCTTCGATTCGCTCGGCCTTCACCTTCTTCGTCAGCTGGAAATTGCTGACACGCACAAACGAGGTAAGGTTGTCTGCCCAGATTGTGTCGGATTCAACGAGCCGTGCAACTCATCGTCTGAAAGCCTCATGAAGATCATTGTAAATATCTATGAATGACATACCAGTCGCCCCTCCGGATCCGCCAGCCTTGGAGTCGTAACATTCATCAGAATCAGAATCATCCGCATCTGCAAAAAAAAAAAGCGTCAGACCCGATGCAGGAAAAAAATCACACCGTGTATGTCCGTGGGTAGCACGCTGGACGAGCGAGGAGCGGTTCGGGTCAGTTCCTCCAAGACCTCGATATCAGAATTATCAGTCGGGTCAACGTCGGAACCCGAAAGAAGCTCGAGGATTTCTCGGTTCCCCTTGTCCAATATTCGTGTTTTAATAGCGGGAAGAGTATGGGGGAGTTCCGGGAGTTGCGAATCCTCTTCCGGCAACAGAGCCGAACCCGCGAGATGGGGGAGCTCTGGGGCTTCGATCTTTACCGGGACCAGATCAGATGGGTCAGATGGACGCGTCTTCAACGCGTTAGACGCGTCCAGGCCGGCATCAGTCACATTCCGGCCGAGAAAGTTGAAACTCCTTGAGAATGGTAATGTCGATCCATTCGTGGTCAAGGAGCTGGCCCGCATTGGACGCGATGTAGACAGGAGAGTACATCTAGCATGGATACGTTAGCAAATTTAACGCGCTGCACGAGGCTACAAAACAACGCGACACACGTAGTCCCGAAACTCATCAGCTGCCGAGCAGACAGGCTATCAAGGAAGTCTCGCTCGGCCGGTGTGTGCTTTGATGGTTTGGGGCCATCAACAGACATTTTGACGCCCTTTTTTTTTGATGCGTCGCTGGAGCGCTTGAGCAGGATGGGGGGGCGGGGTGGTGGCGTTCAGAGGAAAGGCGGGATACAGAGAGAAAAAAAGGGACACTGCGTGTCCACTTACGTCGGAATAGGTCCGCTGGGATGGACAGCACATTCTCAAAATGGTAAGTATCGGGCTCTGGACGAAGGGCGGCACATCACATTAATGTGCCGCCTCTGTTCTGAATGTGCCGCCCTCTTCAATGTGTGGGGGGTTCGGATCTCGTACATCCTCCGAGAAAAATTGGGTGGTGGTTGATTTTTACGGAGCAGATATATGTGTCCTGTACATTTATCGGTCAGGCGTGGGACGACGCGTCTAATACTGCGCGCTAAAAGAACTAGGATATTACCGCTGCTAGGAAAACAAGCCCCCAGAGGAATATCCTGATGAGAACAAGCTCGGAAGGATACGGGCGAAAGAAAAACGTTGCCAGGAGAAAAACGTCGAAGTGAGGCTGCGCTGCTCCATGGAAGCTGAAGCACAGACAAGCGCATGTCGAACCGGATGCATAGGTAGTACGCCAACGTGAGATGGTGGATTCAGTCCCTGACAAAAACGAATGCAAGGCCGAGGACACGAGAGTCAGTAATTCGGCCTTGTAGAGCACGAGAATTCGAAGGTCGGCGTGCTGGCTCTTCCCCGCCGCCGGACTTGCGTTCGGACTTCTTCTTGCTGTCAGAATTCCGGTAAATCTTCTTCGGTGCGGCGGACTTGGCGCGTCGAGTTTGGTGTAAACTTTAGGAAGGGAGAGAATAGAGGACGGAGCACGGGCGTCGGCGTGGGCGAGACGGGATTGAGAATTGAGAAGAGGATGTTCGCGCCCATCGTGCATCATAGGCTACACCGCTGGGCCGGCAGCTAGTGTATGTAGGTCCTGCTCATCATAGACATGGGTACGCGCGGCAGCCTACGACGACTCCACGCAGCGTCTCCTGCCCCACATTCCGGTTCCGCGCCGTGCAGTTCCGCATTTGACATCTACGACGAGCGCGCGCGCGCAGTACGACACGAATCGGCGATTCCCGCCCGTCTTCGACACACACAGCAGGCCCCCGCACCGACGCATGTACGCGTATGTGCCACACGTATGTGCTACGGCGCCTCCAGCCTGCGCCCGCGCCGCATCCCAGTGAGAGGGCAATGAATTGCGACACCGCGGGCGGAAACGATGACGTTGGTGGATAAGAAGACGAGAAGAAATAAGAGAGGATAAGGGAACATTAGACACACCATAATTCCTTAGGCCCCCCACCCTTCTAAGTTCTCCCTCTCCGTCACTACGGTGGCCCGCCGCACATTCCCAGATCCGCGGTGTCCTACGTTGACGCGAGACGGGCCGTCCAGCATGCGGCGGCGAAGATGGCGCTGGCGCAACGGAAGCGGACGCAAGAGCGTGAAGGAAAGGAGCGTCTGCGAGATGATGCTGAATCAGATGGGAGGAGATACGCAGGAGGGTGAAATGGGACGCACCGTACCACTTCAGGGCGCGTGTCCAGCGGATGGGTCGCAACTTGCGGGGACGAGTGCGCGCGGACGGTGCGCGACGCACGGGCGTGCGTCGGGGCTGGGGACGGGTGCGGGCGGAGGGTGCGCGACTCACGGGCGTGCGCCGGGCAGGGTACGTGCGAAGAATCGAAGCGCAGTGTTTTGGACATGGGGACCGTTTTGGACATGGGGACCGCGCACCGGGACTCGTGTGGCGTGCGTGGGTGCGCTGTCGTATGCACCACTCACGGCGAGGAGCCACCGCCCGCAATGCGCGCGGAGAGACGGCGTTGAATACGGAGATGCGAGCCTCGAGGTGCACCCGCGGAGGGATAGCGGTGTGGATATGTGGCGATGCCAGGTAGGGAACCGCGTTGCGTGCGGGGATTGCTAGATGGGCGGCTGGCGGGGCAAGAAAGGCCCGGCGCTGTCCGCATCGAGGATGGGCCGCGGACGGTGGAAGGACTGGCAAGGGCCTCTCAACGTCAGAGTGTGACTGCGCCGCCATTTTATATACGGTAAAGGAGCGGGCGGGGTCCGACGTCGGTACGACGCGCCATGTCGGAAGTACGACGCGTGGAGAACGCGCAGGGAGTTGTACGCCGTGGGCAGTACACGCGCGATCCATCTTGATGCGAGCGCGTCGCCGGTCAGATTCATCGATGAAGTACATAGAGGGAAAGTACAGAAAGTTTGCAGCGTGGCAGTTCGGACGCGACGTCCGATGGTCGGCGTGTTGATCCGATTGTTCAATATCGCACTCAATATTGGCTGGGCCGAAATTCCGGCAATCCCGGTGTGCTTCCGGCCCTTGGAATGTCCGATTTTCGCCTCGCGTGTGCCTTGCTTCTTTTCCCACCGCCCACGTCACCTTCCCACCAACGCCCACGACGTCCCTCCCTCGCCGACGCTGCCCCTCTACTACAGCTTGCCTGCAGCCTCGAGGATGACTGAACAAAGATAGTGGTTAGATCGAGAGAAGGAACAAGACAGGTCTACGCTTCGCTTCGGCACTGCAACAGAATCTAGGACAACACTACGTTGATGAATGAACTGTTGAGGATTTCCTTGCACCAAGTAGACGACTTAGACAGCAGAAGAAATCATGCAGCTGAGAATCATCGCTGGCGATCAAGGGACGGCCGAGGTGTGGTTGAAATTGACGCCTTATGGACAGTAGCACAATGAACAGCAGTCCAGAGGTCGGCCCAGATAATCAAACCACAAAAGGTGAACCAAATCTTGCAGGGTTGAACGTGTTGCCCAGCATCTATTTTGAGGAGCCAATAGCAAGCAAGTCCAACGCTAAAATATAATGTACAGGCAAGGCCACAGGACGAAAGAAAAGAAAAAAGCAGGGGGATTTTGGATGAAAGGCTGTTTGAGATTACCTTCTTATATACTCGCAGAGGTACTTGGCCGCAGCTTCAAAGCCTGTTGTACTGCGGCACAGTGGAATTTCTGGACGGTTTGGGAAACTTTCAATGCCTTCATGATGTGTTATCAGTTGGTGTCGAACCTCGGATCTGGTCTGCACTTGCTCGCAGTCGTTCCGCAGCTCAGAAGCAACGGTAGTAATTGCGGGCGCGGTGCGAGAAGTATACCTGGTTGGGGATCCATTCAAGGCCTCGGCTTCCGAGGCTGTGTGTGGGAATGGGTCATTTGACGTCGAGGCTGTGCCGCGGGGAACAAGCGGGGAATTCACGGGCATTTCAGGACATCATGTATCAAGGGCTGTTCCACCACGGGACTGATATGTGCTCCTCGCAGTGTTCAACAGCAACAAAAATTGCGGGCACGGTGCGAATGACCTCTATGGGGCTATTTCAAGCACTGAAAAAGCTGTGTGTCAGCGATTTGACGCGAGGAGATGAGCGAAGAGAGAGGAGATGAGAAGGGGAGCAAAGAAACCCCACCGAAAGTAGTCCATCGCGTTAAGAGAAGGGATAATTGTGCGCGGTTTGTTTGTTTCCATCGGCTTTGTTGTGCCGAAGTTGTGCCGAGCACAGCTTTATTCCATCCCCAAACCGCCACCACCTTCCCGGAAGAAACAACACGGTGTTGCCGACTGGTCGAGGGCGAATTCACGGAAAGTTCTGCTGTATATGGATCTCGTTGCTGACAACCGATATTTAAGAAATACCGGTTAATACTGCCGTGGTCCAGCGATTGGATGCAAATCATTAACCTAAAGCTCGTGACGAGGCTTGTCTGCAAGCAATCTGGTCTCATGTTCTGGTGACTTTTCGGCTTCAACGTTTCTGGATTAGGCAATAGTTCTCACGTCCCGTATGTCCTCTTCCTTTCCCTGCCTTCGAGCTTCTTTCGTACGTAAACTCATCTCCAGCATCCCACACTTTGATCTTCAAAAATCCCAGCACTTGCCTTTTCGGTCAAAAAAGATAAACGAAATGCTGGATTTCAGACATTTAAGACTTTGACTTCCGCTAGTGATCTATTGAGTCCCTTTAAAGATGCCGAGTCCCGCGACATGCCACATGCGCTCAAGTCAGGAGGACGAGAGCGACGAGGAGGAGACTATTCGCCACGAAAGGCGCCGGGGTTTCTCCTTAACGATCCTAGCTCCCATGCAATTTCAGCGGGAGCTATAACGCGAACACCTATAAGGCCTGGACTCGTTCACTCTAGTTCCTAACGATCGGTTACTATGGGCTTCTCAACCACTCTGCTTTCCGTTGTCGCAGTCGCAGTCGCAGGAACTTCCGCCCTGTTCCTGCCACCCGGCAGCAACTTCACTTTCCCGACTGAATCCGGTGGCTTATCCACTCGCGGGGTGCAAGCACCCGGCCAAGGCACCTTCGACGGCTTTTTCTGGTCAAGCTTCGTCACTAGCGGTTTCACCATGACTTTTACCAACATCGCCGGAGGGCAGTACGAGGCTCAGTGGATTGGATCCGGCGATTTCGTCGTTGGGCAGGGGTTCAACCCTGGAAGCAAATCCAAGTGAGATATATATCCCGCTGTATGTGTACGATTTGCACTCAACAAAATCCTCCAGGGTGATAAATTTCAGCGCTTCCTGGGGGCCCAACCCCGCTTCCGCCGCTATACTCTCCGTCTATGGTTCGTCCTGGTCACTACCATCTGCACCGTGACCGCCGCCGCTCAATAAACCGCATACAGGCTGGTCGACCAACCCCCTCGTCGAATACTACATCAACGAAGACGCAAACGATTTCAACCTCGGTACGATCAACTCCGGTACCACGCACAAGGGGACCGTCGTCTCCGATGGCTCCACCTACGACATCTACGAACACACCCAAGTGAACCAGCCCTCCATTCAAGGCACCGCCACCTTCCAGCAGTACCTCTCCGTCCGCCAAAGCAAGCGCACCAGTGGGACAGTCACTGTTCAGAACCATGTCAATGCGTGGGCTGCGCTTGGCATGCCTTTGGGTACTATGAATTACCAAATTATGGCGGTAAGTTCGAACTTTTGTCATTTGTTTGAACTTTGGTGGAACTTCAGATCGCTAATGCTGGTGCGTAGGTGGAAGGGCTGTCCAGCTCCGGCCAGGCAACTGTTACCATTCATTGAGACGGCATTAAACGTAGTGATGTACTCAAATCGTCCGAGTGGTATGAATGTATATGTGCGGAGTGAAGTATTCATTGTTTGAGTTCTTTTTAGGGGCCCTTGTGGGTCTCTCGGATGCTCGTTTCCCCGTCAGACTAACAAAGCTAATGCCGTTGAAGTCCGCTGAGGCTTTCCCGCCGGTCGTCAGTCACCGTACCACTTTGCGCCCCAAATCCTAATGTTGCCGAGAGACCCAGCCCGGTGTTCTGTCTCCTTCTCGATGGACGATTCGAGTCTACCTACTCGTATTTGGCGACCCAAAATGAACACGACTCCCGCCAAAACACTGGACAGATCTTGACCTCTGAAAATCGGCTGGCTCACAGATTCTATATCGGACATTGGCTCTCTTTCTCTCGCACCCTTCTCAGTGCCACCGAGTATATATATAATAGGCAAACCCATCGGTTTTCTCTCGTGGGTCTCTTTGAACGAATCAGACCGGCGTCCTCGAAGATCTCGCAATTTGAGCCTTCAATTCGGCGCGGAATCCAACAAGGGGCTTTTTTCTTTTTTGCACTGACATGCTACTTTCAGACAAGGAAATGCGAGTTCGTTGCGATCGAAAACAAAAAATCACTCGTCGTGAAGTGTCATGTTTGTCTCCGTGAGTTGCTGAAACAAATCTTGGCTCACCTTCGACTCCTCAGTCAGACATGGAATATCTTCTAATCATTATATCCTGGAATGCGTATCCATTATAACTGGGTGATGGTGGCCGCGCGATGCGAACCATTGGCTCCCTCGTCACTCCAGACATATGTCCGGTTAAGAGGAGTCGTTTTATCACAACGCATAGCGTTAGAATTCTGGGAAAGATCTACAATAAAGGGGAGTACAAAGGACACGAGCAACACGCGGCTTGAACTTGATCATCGCTGAAATCTTGAGGTGCTCTCTTGAGCCTGACGCCATCCAGGGTAAAAGGCTGCCAGAACGAATCCTGCAGTGGGCGGCCAAGATCAAACGATGTAAACCCATCTTCCTCGTAGCTCAGGGAGCCACATGGATATATATCAGGTTCGGTAACCCGACCGTCCATGGTAATATCTGCAATGTAAATCGCTCGAAGCTCTGGCGATTTCCTTTTCGAATGCGGATGTTCTGAAGGTATTTGTACCCAGCTACGCAACTGTTGCGACCGATCCCTGATTTGTGATGCTTGTCGTTATGTATGAATCGCATCCGGGATTGGGAGATGGGTGCGAAAGGTGACGAGGATCGTTGGGTGCGGACGAGCTTGTTCAGAGACGGTATTCAGGGGAGACCAAAGGTGAGTCATTTGTGTTCTTCTAATACAACTCCCTCACAACCGTATGGGGGTAATACTGTAACATTATTATTCCCAAAATCACAGATTTTGCACAGGTTGTTTCAAAATTCACACAGGTGTTGTCTACCAAAGATCACACACCCCTATGCAGACTTTAGCTGTCCTGATATATTCACAGGTTGTCTTGTTGGGTAAAATTACACCATTCCTGAGAAACTCACTACCAGAGACAATGCCTTGATTTCTCACACCCTCTGTTTCAAAAAAAAATCGCACCTGGTTCAAAGATGAGAAAGAACACAGGTGACTGAACTTAGCATTATAGTCCTAGGTTGCGGATCAAATCACACTGCCATGAGCAGCGAGGTGTGATTCAAACTCTGACCCTCTCAGTCTCGATGCTCTCATCTGCGCCTCAAGCATTCATAACTCCTGTCTCAGCTAGACTCTGCTAACCGCCCACATTGAATATTTAGTTACTGGATAGCCCGGTGAGTCAGGCCATATGTGTCACTCTGAAGCGCAGTATTTCCTCTGCCTTCTGGCTTCTATTGGATATTCTGCTCGCTCTTGTTCAACCTTCTCTGTATGTATTCCCAACATTAATTGACATCATGTGTGATAGACAATGCAACCACCTCAACTGATTGACCCTGAAGCTGGTGAATTCCAGAGGTCACCTCAGGCCTGTGGATTTTTTTTGTGGTGAATAAAAAAAACTGGTGTCTGAGATAGATCAGTAGCAGTGATTATTTTTTTCCCAATCTGGAGCCTGTGAATATTGTTACTTTGAACCCGTGCATTGTTTTCACTTCAAATCCAGGTGGTGCATTTTTTAATCCCGTATAACAACCCGTGTTTTAATTTAGAACTTGGGGTGCAAGTTATTCTGTGTTGTGACTGGTGAGCTGTGAATATAAACTGAAATGTCCTCAGAGCGGTGTGAATTTCAATGAAAACACACCGGTGGTGGAGAAAATAATAATGTTACACTATTACAGCCATACAACCGCCCTCCGTTCACAGAATTTTTCTATACGGAGGATCGCAGCGTTTACCGGGATATTGCATGAAGTTCTCTTGAGTTTCTCGCGATTGTTCCTTGTGTGTCGATCTTTGTGTAAATTTCTGATATCGAGACCCGCACTTTTCTGAAGTTGCAGGAGCAGATATCCAGTTGTGAAGACTGTGTATGTTAAGTCGCACCCTGGAAACAATCCCGCGTTAAAATATTCGAAGATGAACGCGTTCCCGGCCAACGCGAAATCTGGTGGTCTGGTGCGCACACAGTTTGCTCTGCTCGAGAGTGATCCACCTATTGACAAGTTGTTATCCGAAAGCATTGTTACCATTCAGCCTACAGTCAGCTATCAAATATCTTCGTAGGATATGGTTCAGGATAATATTATATATTCGCTCAGCACGGTTCCATTTCGGAATATGCCAAGTTGTAGCCTGCAGTATTTTACCGCTATAATAGAAACTGTACTCACCCACCCTCGACGAGTTGACCTCTTTCGAGACTGTAGATCTCGGGCGCATGAGCAACAGCAGACTATTGGGTATCTACACTATCGTTTTAAGTCGACCAAACTTGTGGGTGCAGTGCGGGGGTGGCACTGTAACGGGTCAATACCCCTGCGTGTCCGGCGTCGCGGCGGCTTTTTGTCCCTCCCACCGTCCCTTTTCACTTATAGTATTTACTTTATTACTTACTTACTCTCTACGTGGTTGTCGGCTTGAATCCTGTCTCCATCGCGACATGGACCCGAGACCAACTGAGACCAACATTTTGTTGCCCCAATCCCTCTCGCATTCGAGAAATTGACATCGGCACCCCATCGAAGATCGCGAAAACTTTGAAGACATGTTTCGCAACCTGACAGACTGTGTCCCTCCGGAATATCAAGTCTTTTAGGGCGCTCGTTGCGTTCCAAGGGGGAAATCGCTCGGGTTCTGGGTTCTCTCGCTTGCATTTGCCATAGCGAAAATTTCTCGCTGCTTATCCAATGCAACCGTTCCCTGGCAGAAGAATAGTGCGTGCTCGACCGTTTCCACGCTGTTGCACCCAAAGCAGCATACACGCCGATCCCTCGGCACATTTCGCGGTGATACCGTTGCTTGTCATGCGTTCGACCGCCAGCGCTCAGCGGGTGTCGTAGTAAACTGGCTGTTTCAATTGTGGGATAGTGTCATGATATATCCTCTGCCGATTACTGCACAGGGGCATAAGCAACCGTTGGAGTGGCGACGATCATGATTCTCTTACCATGCCGATTTGAGCTATAAAGGTGTTCAAGGTGCTGATGCCGTTTCTATATATGAAAATGTGTGCGTGGATCCGCGACTGTTTGTCTCTCCACCTCACTGGCATACCTAGGGTGCACCTTGGAGTCGCGGATATTTCTTCAACAAGGGAGGTAAAAGCTCATCTGTTGAAGCGTCTGTCTACGAGAGACTAGAGTATTTCCGTATCTGGGCTTGGACACATCTTCCAGCTCTTTAAATACTTGAAGATCTTAGATGCTTCTCCTGATCTAGATGCGGGCGTGTTGACGGGCACAGTCCGTTGAGTGGGGATGGGCACGATAATCACTATATATCTGCTCCCCAACCAGATTTGAGCTATAACAAGCGTGTATTATATCTGCTATTGCAGAACCGCATGCAAACTGTTCATGGCTGTGCCAGAGGGAATTCTTGGGCCATATAAGCCAGCCTCCATCCGCAATTGACTGCCATCCACTCATGTCTGCTCAACCATTCTTTGATCTTGACTCCATGACTGAGACTTCCTTCGCCTGGTCTATCGCCGCGGTAAGGTTAGTCCCTGGCGATGCATCCTCTCGTACTGATGATGTAAGAAGGCGGAATTATTCCTCTATGGTAGCGTCACCTCTCCTGTCTGTGATTCAGGCCTGAAAGACCTTTTCCAGGGGCTTATCTCCTTATGTTCGGGTTTTATCTACATGTCCTCCGCATACACGGGATAGTACAGCATCGCTTCCTGGCTGCCTCGACGATCTCACTCTTCGTCCTCGGCACTGCGCATTGCGCCCTGCAGCTCGCAACAACCATATTCGAGATCAGGCGCATGGTCCCCGTGTTCCTTGGGCAGGAAGACTCCTCGTTCGACCCCTCGCCGTCCTTTGAGGAAATCAACCATAATGAAAACGTCTACAACTCCCTCACGGAGGCAGCAAGCGGAATTTATGTGACAAGCAAGTGCGTGTCAGAGTTTGGGCCAGGCTAGCCAGCTTTAACCCAGGCATTTCTCTTAAGCGTAATTGCAGATAGCATTTTCGTTCGTCCGGTGATGTCATCCCAATGAATTGGAGTTCTTAACTGTTCCGTAGATTTTCCGCTGCTACGGCATATGGGGTTGCCGCCGCAAGATTGTCATCTTGCCGATTATTCTGACCTTGGCTGTCGCTGGTAAGCGTCAACAGTTTATTATACTCATACCTTCTTTATTCCTCTAATGCACCCAGGTCTCGGTTATTCCAATATTCAAATTAATTTCGAGACGAAATTTTCTGGTGGTGGCATAAATTTATTTATTTCATCGGTTGCGACGTCCATTTTCACGACTTTCGTTTTGATGGGGTTAACTGGTTTGTCCATTTCGAATTGCTCAGTGCGTGTGCAAACTGAATTCCTTCCTCAGTCGGTCGAATCTGGTGGCTAGCACGCGCAGCCCGGCATGTCATGGGAAAAAAGGGAGCAAACAAATACTACACAGTATATGCCATGATGTGTGTAGTCAATATCGCACCGGGTTCTCATACTAACACCACCCTGGCCCAGTTTGGAATCCGGAGCCTTGTATTGCATAGGCGGGATCGCCTTCCTTGCCGTAGGGCTCACTAAAGGTGGTGATCTTGTGAGTTCACCAACCTGTTCTCGAACGTGGTACCCGACTGAGTGCTCATCATCACTAGTTATACTCCGGCGGCGTGCTGGCGCAGTTGGTAGTCAGTCCATTCACCCCTTGTGTTTCTTCTACTTTAATTGTTCCCGGCCTAGGGGATTGCACCAACCATCATCGCGGTCCGAGTGGGACTCGGTTACAGTGTTGAAAATCTTGACAGTTTCATAGCGCCAGTACCGCGCACTCGACCTCTGCCGCGAGTCATCCCAGCTACTTCCTCAATGGAGGACCAGGTTCTATACATTCATGCTTATGGCGTAAAAGGCGAGGGAGTGTGACAGTTCTCGTCTGGACATCTGGAATCTGGTCATATCCGCTGATCGCACGGAGAGCGCGCTTACTCCGCAGAGGAATAAATGCAGCACACAGTAATATTTTTCCCAAGTCTCAATACGTATTTTATTGTACATTCCCAGTCCTGATAAGGATATCTAGGATAACAACAGCAAAAGTTGGAGAACGACAGAGCCTACGGCGCTACTCCTCCGCGCCGCCGAGGGCAGCAGCTTTGTTGATGAAGTATGTTTCTGAGTCTAGATGGCGGGAATAGTGTAAAACACGCATCGGCAGCTACAAATATTTTGCCTCTGACGGTTGGGGGCGATTCTGACGCGAAGCTAAGTGTGTAGGAGTCGATTAGGGGGCCCATTAAGCACGACCACAGCAGCCTGCACGGACGCGGCAGCGATGAAGACTAAGAAGACAGAACAACATTGTAGGATTTGAGGTAAAGGTTGTTGGGTGGAAGATTTTAGAGGATTTGGTTTTTCACATCCTCGTTGTAGCATATATATACCGCTCCTCATGCAGAGATGACACTCGTTATCATCACCAACGGTTATGTCTTCAACGACTAATACTCGTCCCTGAACCTTGATTAATACCCTTGATCAATTATTCTGTCAGATGTACCCGGATGCTGACAGGGTATGGTTGGAATTCGGGAGGAATTTTTCCTGCCGCATTCATATAATTGGAGTTACCGCGATTGCGGCTTCTGGCACGAACATCTGTGGATGTGAAATTGGTTCTTGCTGAGCTGCTCGTATTGGCTACCTCGAGATGGGTCTTCAAGCTACAGGAGTCCGAAGCCTTTAACACGAAAACATCTAACCTCTCTCCATTACCGTCCGTGGTAGTCTAGCTCAAATGCAAGCGAAACGAATGGAGCCGGGGATTCAACTCGGACCGACTCGTCCGACGACACGTGTCCAGTCCGGGATTATCGGCTGCGCCAAGGGCCACGTCAGGGTCCCACACTCGGCCCTTTGCCCTTTCTTTGCGCTATGGCCGCGTTCGCCCTCGCGCTCGAGTGATCCTGGCTCTGAATGAATCGCACATGCCGGAATCATGAACTCACCGAGCAACATCTTGGGAAGATCGTCCTGGATCGTCGTATCTTGGTCGTATCCAAGTACTAGTCTACTGGCCAGCAGCTGCACCCGGGCACTGTAGAGAAGTAGGTAAATGCAAGCCTTATCCTCCGAGGCTCGTAGGATCTGGGTTTTTCCTATAGCTACCTACCTGGTGAGCCGTTCTCCGTTTGCGGCCGTTGTTAGGACGGCACATTGCAATTGCGTGAATCAGCAACGAAGCGCGGAAAATGCATGTAGTCTCCTAATTTGCAACACGAGGACGGTGAAGGCGACGGCGTTGAGGCCAGAAATCAGGCTCGCTTCCACGCATCGAGTGTCAGGATGAGCGCGATGCGAATGGGAGATTCCATCGATCCATCTTTGCTCTGGCAGGAAAAAAAGAGATTAATCTGGGTGAACTCTAACTGCTGAATACGCTAAGTACGCTGAGATATGCCAACCCTCCGATTTTCCCAGATTTTATTTCCTCCTCAAGGTGTAAACGTGTTTGGTCGTGATTTGTCGTGCGACTTTCTCTTCCTCGCTCGCATCACAACCATCCCTCTCGCCCCACCCTTCCTGCACCGTCTTTTCATCGACATACCATTGCATAGAGTTATCACAGGCTTTAGGTACGCCCTCCTCCAAAGCTGCAGGTCTTTCGCGGTTTAACCGCAGCGTAGCACTTTTTAATGCCCCGAGCCGATACGACCGCAGTGCGCCGCACGAAACGGGATGCACAGCAGCGCCTGAGCCACGGGGGCGGCGTGCGCACCGCCGCCTCCGTGCGCGCAGCCGCAATGGCAGCCGCAGCCAACACATCCATCTCCGCACCCATCGTAAAGCGCGAGCCCACCCCCCCTCCCATGCCTGCGGCCCCCATCTCACCACGCAGCTGGCGCCATCCTGCCGAGCTCCCGTACATCCGCAGCCCCGGGAAACTGTGGGACGATATGGCCATTGTGCGATTCCTCGCCGCGCACGCGTTCAGCGTCCCCCCGCGCAGCACCAACTCCGCCGAGCCGTGGGTGTCCATTCGATATGCTGCGGACGGAAGCGAGGTCGCGCTGCCGAGGGCGTATCGGCTTCCGCTGATGTGGGTGGCGAACTACGAGTGGACGAGCGTCAAGCTCGTGCTGACCGCGCACGCGGCGATCCTGCAGCGCGAGTGGGACAGCACCAAGTTCGAGATCCTCCACATTGCAAGGCTGTGCGCAGGGCTTCTCGACGCCGCCAAGGCACAGATGGACGAAGGGGTGATGGAGAAGGGGTGGCGTTGGCCCGCGTTCGACAGGGCGCTGAGAAGATATTGGTACGGGTGGCTGATTATGCGGGATGAGTTTGTCCGGGATTTCTGGAGGGAGTTCGGGGAGGACGAGTTTGCGGGGGATGTGCTTAAGCTTAGTGAGTTGCGATCCTCCCATTCTGTGTGCTGCGTGCACGAATATTGACATTTATTGAATGGGAAGGCTGGGGCTCATGGGTCCTCAAAGGCCATAAAGGCTTTGCTTTGACGAAGAAGGATGTCGCGGAGGGCATCAGCGCGGCGACGTTCGCGGGGGGGCTTGTGATCGATGAGGCGAAGGACACATTCGAATGGGCCGAGGGCAGGGTGGGTGGGATAGGTTCCGCGTCCTCTCCGTCAGAGCCCGCCCCACCCCAGCCACCGTCGAAACCCGCGAAAGGACCGGTGCGTACGATCTTGCCTATATAATCCTATCACGATTAATATCTCTCAGGGACGCAAGGCCCCATCGCGCAGACAGGTCGAAGTCGTCGTTCCGGCTGTACCCGTGCGTCCCCTTCCATCCACCGCGAATGATTGATTGACGATAACTGCGTATGTGCTACCCCAGAAATCTCAGCCCGGGACGAAGGCGGCTACTTCGAGTTCCAAGGCCACTGCTGCGATTCTGGTGCTCCGTCCTGAGCTAATCTCAACCGCTACCGCTACCGCTCCTGCTCTGCCCATGAATATGAGCGCCTTATCGGTGGGTACAACCACCACCCATGCTACCCTTCATGTCTTATTTATTCACTCATGTATGCGTTCTCCTCAGACACAGAAGCCGCCACCCCCGCCCGCGCCCTCACAAGTGGTATCCTTCATTGTGCGCCCGCGCCTCGGGGCGTTTCAGGCGAAAGGGGTGCCGCCGGTGGTCATTGGAAAGGACAAAGAGGAGGAGGAGAACGAGAACGAGAAGGAGAAGGTACGCATTTTTCGTTCTGATTTTTTTTTGGGCTTGGACTTCATCCCTCCTTTGGGGTATCCTGCTTATTCTCTTTCGTATTATTTATCTTCATCCGCTCGTCTTCATTCCTGCGTTCGAATCCTCCTCCGTTCAATTCATCCTCGAATTGATAATTGCTTCCATTCATTTCGATACTCCCTTCATGTGTATTGCGACGGCATGCTCGCTCACTTCACTCCCATCTCAGCCGAAATCCCCCTCCGCCCCAACGCTTCCAACGCCCCCAGGCACGGCAACGTCACCATCCGAGCAACAGCGTACAACCCCCGAAGCTGACGCAGACGTCCAGATGTCCGATGTTCCGGTATGAATTTCTATTATCTCTATATCTCGCTCTCGTTGATTAACGCGAATCTGTACAGCCACATGATCCAAGCCCGGACCCGACCCCGAACCCTGCACCGCGGGCCGAATCATCCTCAGCCTCCCTCAATATAAACGTGCGCTCTCGTTGTCAAGCGTGCTTATTATCTTGCTTATTTCCCTGCTTGCTTGCGCAGGAATCCGCCTCCAATTCGAACAACGCAAACGGCATGAGTGGTATAAATGGAACGACCCCAACCCCAACCCCAACCCCAACCCCAACACAGCGCATCCCCCTCCCCAGGGAGCTCCTGCGCCTCGCTCGTGGTCGTGCATCTGTGGATGCTCGGAGTCTGAGTCGAACAGCTCAAGCGCAGGTGGAGGACGCGTCCGTTGCGTCAGAGCCGGCGCCGAAGGTGCGTTCTTTGTTTGTTTGTTTTTCCGTTCTCTGTCTTCTTTGATTATACATGGAAATTGAACTGACGGCGTTTTGTTTTCTTTGGTAGACGGGTGGGGATGTCGAGATGCAAATAGACTCTGTGGACGCGTCCTCGAAATCAAAATCGCAATCGCAGGAGCCGGATCAGGAGCCACACCCGGATGGGGTAGCGGTGGAGGTGGCACGCACGAACATGGGGAGCCGGGCGCCGGGGTGTGCAGTGTTTCGCGGGCCCCCGGCGGCGCAAGGTGAGGATGGGGGGAGTGGCAGTGGCAGTGGGAGTCAAAGCCAAAGTCAAAGTGTGGGCGACGATGAAAGTGAGGAAGCGGAAGAGGAAGAGCAAGTGGACGCGGACGCGCTAATGCAAGACGCGCCGGTCCAAGACGTGCAGGCGAAGAGGGAGCTGATGGACGCGGTGATCCCCCCTGCAAACCAAAACCAAGGTCAAAGTCGAAACTACATCGCCCTGGACCTGGGAGACGACCTCGAGATGGACGACGACCTGCAGCTGCTGTACCCCGAGGAGGCGCCCCCGCCCCCGCCCCCGGTGTCTGCGTCCGTCGCGGACTCGCATGATGGTGGTAGTGGAAGGGGCCGCTCGCATTCGCACGACAGCGAGGGAAGCAGTGATTCCTCGATATCGGTCTCGACATCGCGCTCGACCTCTCCGCGCGTCCCGTCCCTCTCGAGCGCGCGTTTCCCGGAACAGCGTGCGCCCGAGCTGTCGACTGGGTCCGTGGTGGAGACGCAAACGCAGACCGCGCTGTTCGTCCCCCGCGCGCCGTCGATTCCGCGCTTCCCCGAGCCATCGACAGACACCATGCTCACGCGTTACGACGCAGACACAGCAGCGGGCGTGGACCCGCGCGTCGTAGCGCGCTTCCTGCAGTCGTGCGGCGCGCTCGGGGACGAGATGCGTGCCCTGCGCGCGGAGGTGGGCGAGTTGCGTGCGGAGGTGAGGGGGCGCGTCTTTCCTTTGTTGGACGGCCCAGCCAGCGCTTCAGTTGCCCGTGGAACTACAACTGGAAGTGGCAATGCAAGCGCAAGTGCAAGTGCAAGTGCAAGTGCAAGTGCAATTGGCAGTGGGAGCGTGCGCTGGACGCACCGGCACCCGCTGCAGCATCTCATCGACGCGGAGGATATCGATGTCGACATGGACGTTGATGTGGACACGGAGGCTGCGAGGCCCGCTAGTGATATTATTGGCTCTGCGGGTCCAGGCGCGACAGCGCCGACAACGACGAAGTACGGCGGGATGAGTGGGGAGCCGCTGCCGCCGCGGTCAAGGAAGTTTAATAGTGGGACCGTGCGGTTTGCGGGGGCTTGAAGGTGTAGTGGTGCTTGCACTGAGTTTAAAATTTCAATGCATAATGCATGTACTGGCGGAAATTATCCGGCAAAGGGTAGAGTTAAAAATAAAATTATGCGTACCGTGTTGAGCGAAGATCGATTTTTCTTTGCGTGGAATTTGCTGTTTCCATTATGATAACGGTGGGTGACAGAAAGTTTTTCAATCGGCCTCAGGGCTTAATCCATCGCTCTGGTTTCAACTCCATAAATTAACTGCCAAATGGTCAATGTGCTACAGCTTGCTCGACATAAGCATCGAATGTATCTTAGTACAACTCCTCAAGTTTTTTCTTTTTTCTACCCTGTTACTGACGAGACAATTACGCAAATAAAGCGAGGTGTGCCAAGAGATTTGCCGCCACAAGATCTAAACTTTCAAGTCGGGTTCGCACGGCTATACCTTGGCTATACCACGATCCCACTTGATAGAACGGGATCGCAGAGAGCGGGAACAACTGGGTGACTTCCAGTAGGGAATAGCTATTGGTAACTCGCAGAGATACCTGGTGCTATAATTGTTAATTTTAGCTCTCGCGCTTTACGTATTGCAATATCAATTGGGGACTCAGTAAGTTTGAAAATAGCGTAGAAGTGGACAATATGCAGAGAGGAAATCACATGTCTCACGCTATCTAGTGTTCGTAGGGGGATTTTAGATCACATTGGATCGAAGGACTCGAGAATCTTGAGGATTCATTTTCGAGCAGGTTTCGTTGTATGGCAGCTCTGATCTCGTGGTCGTTTCAACGAAAAGGATAAGTCAGATTCTCGACATTACTGATTATATCGATGCGATTTTACGTCATGACATGAATCTCGCCGTTAATATACCTGCTCCTATGTGGTACTATACTATAATATATATTCCTGGCACCAACTTAGGTTCCAGGTCTCAAATCGATAATGTACTTTTCATCCCCGATCATGGAAGAGATGAAACACATCAATATAAGGATCAAAAAAAAAAAAAACTGTGTTTTCAAAATAAATAAACCATTATACCAGCGGATCAAGAGACCCGGATATTGCTGTGACGTCTACTCTCCTAATGGGTGTCGTCAACCCCTCCTTCCTGCTGCCACTACCATTTCTCAGAATCCCACTTGACATTCCAAGATGGCCAACAACCACTGGTCTGCCTCAGTTGACCATCCCCGTCACCCAGTACTTCCGACCTTGTGTTGCGGGACCGCTCGCCTGCTCAATCCCTCTCAAACAACAGCCAGTATCGACAGTTTCTCAGTGACTGAGATTGATTCTTCTTTTACTTCCCCAAATCTGTGAGTCTGCATCTTGCATTACTGTCGTTTGCTTAATTCCGTGAAATCATGAAAAAGTTTCGCGGCCTCACGTGATCGTCGACAGACAATGCCGGATAGTGCTGTGCACTTGGGGTACTCGGAAATGGATTTCGACAGGAGCTTGTAGCGTTAAAAAGCTGGTAGAACCTTTTTCGACACCGACACCTTGGAAATAGGAGAGTTTTGAACTTCGGCATTGTCTGCCGGTGATCACGTGACACCGTGAAATTTTTTTCGTGTTTTCACGGAATTAAGCAAACGGCAGTAATGCAGCAGACTGGGCCTGACCAGCAACCATCAATCAGCTGCTCCTGGAATTGCATTTGAAGTGGATCATGCGAAACTGGTCAATGGAGGTATCATTGTATTCTGATTTCACAATTTATTCCTCAACAAACCTTGTAGACAAATTTGCTACATATGCCACAATCTCAACTGCAGGGAGGGTTGGTGTCAATGTAGCTTCCCACTTTATACCAAACCCAATACATGGCAGGCTTGAACACTGAATATCCATCACCCCTTGTTCACCGTTCACCGTCCATCATTCAATATTGATATGTTCACTCCCTGTCCTCTAACAGTCCTTCCGCTGATTTTTTCTGATGCAAAAAAGTTGATAATTTGAATGGAAAGACCTCTCTGCGTGGTTGGTGGTATAAGCTGAATGAGATCACCAATACAGCGCCATTTGACTCTCCTGAATCTGAAATGATTGCTATCAGTTGTACAGACATCGGCAGGTTCTGTAAACTCTTTGGATATATAACCCATCATCAAATCAGTGAGCTCGCAAAAGTTCATGGCTGCTCAGTGGTTTTACAACAGCCTGCCTTGCTATCTCTTGTGCAGTCTCACCGTTGCTTGGTGTCCTGTCCCGGTCACGACAGCATCATGACCTTCCAGCGGCTTCGTAACACGGGGGGCATGCTCCACAGCTTATAGATCAATAAGCTGCAGTCAGATGGTCAGTACCTTGTGGATGGCTCCTGGGAATTTCACATCTCATGACCTTGCTTCCTGGCAGCCGTGAGTTGGCAACACTGGTTGAATATTTCAAGTTTTGCACTGAAAATTTTGGTGAAAAATGTTCTGGATTTTACAGCAATTTTTCGCCACAAAAGTAGGTGAAAAACTTTCGCACAAACATTTTGCAGGGCCAAATGTTGGCATGATGTATCTGATTCAAACACCTGTTGCAGATTTTTATTTACTGTCCAGATGTGCCTGAAACGGCCAACTGCAGGTATAAATCCATTCACATCTATGTCCACTGGGCAAATCTTGAAAATTAGCAACAAAATTTTTGTTCTAAATGAAGTACGGCATCAACTTTGCTGCGAGGCTGGGCCCATAACCTCCCATGGGGAGCCAGAATTATAGGAGGAGCGATAAGGCCGACACACTCAATCCAGGATTGGTGCGCTTCCACTCCAGAAATCGGGACCAAATAAGTCACAATGTATAAAATGACATTTCGGGTTCAATTCAAGGTGCCTAAGGCACCGGGAAGAATGTTCTGAGCAAAAGATGGTAGAAATAGGGGGGATTTTCCCAATCCGGCAATACTGGGTTTTTGATCACCAATTTCCGGCAGTGTTGCTAGCCATAATCACTAGCTTTGTCAGCCTGGAAATCGGACCGGCGCAAGGTCATGGGGTCAAATTTTTATAAGCCACGTCCCTGCGAGCAACCTGTGGTGAACCTGCCATCAAACTGCTGCATACAAGCGTCTGCGGCTTATGATCAATAAGCGCTGGAAGATGCCCCCTGTGTAAGGCACACTTGCATCATGAAACACATGAATCAAATCCAATGAGTGCAGCAACAATTCTTACAGTAGACTTTTGCAATGACTGTACAACCTCACAAGACATGTTGAATGCCTGCTATGACTATGTAGATTTCCAGTCAGAATTTAAACAACTAACATTGCACAGTTCATTACTTCTTCAGGTTCTTCAACCTCGAGCATTTGGAATCTCTGGTTCATGAACATGGAATTCCAGCTGGAGGCAGAAAACCAGAGCTAGAGAAGGCCATCATGAGCCATATATGCTCTGAGAGCTGCCCATCTCAGAAAAAGCACCTTATGTCTGTGAAGTCAGCACAACAACACCAAAGGACCGTTTCATGTTCAAAAATTTATGGAATCACCAAAACGGGTTCGCATTGACCTTCTAACCAGCCCCCCAAACTGGTTACCCCTACCCTGTGCTGTGTGCAGCAATTTAACACTTCACAGACTTGTGACAGTTGAGGACCCCCTTTATTATGATCTGACTCTTCTGCACAATCTCAGGCTGTTCTCCGAGTCAAAACTTTCTGCCATATATGTTGAATTAGCAATCGGACCTTCATCAAGTCCGTGCTGTTCTGTTCTCGTTCCTGTATTACAGCTTTATTGCTGGACAATGGGTTTCCCTAATTATCGATTCTTGTTTCTCATTATTCGACTGAAGTAGATAGCTGTAGATACAGCCTCTGCTTAGTATATGTACACGCTGGACTTTTCGACGCACCTCAGACGTTGACTCTACAATCAACTCTGAGGTGGTGAGCTCTATTTCTACTCACTTATTTATCTCGTACTCACCTACTCGTAGTCTAACTTGATTTAGGTGAATATATCAGACGTTGACTCTACAATCAACTCTGAGGTGTTTAGTTTCTATTTACAACAGGTTATGGGCCCCGCGTCTCACCCTGCAAATTTAGCCTGCCTATTTTACTCCCGTAACCCTACTCGAACACTTGCACGCATTCACCGATGACGACCATCACCGCCGACATCTCATCCATCTCCTGCGTACCCGTCCTCCAACCCGACGGAGCCAACTGGCTCATCTTCTCCACACGGTTCAAATATTTCGTCAAATCAAAGGTTCTTTGGGGTCATTTTGATGGTACCAGCTCCAGACCCGTGCCGCCTGCTGTGCAGGCGGAGATTGACGAATGGGACAAGCACGAGGACGAGTCTCGCAATCATCTCGCTCAGAAGCTCGAGGACACAACGTTCTTGCAGGCCGATGAGAAGAGCACTGTTGCAGAGATGTGGGATTGGATCAGCAACGAGTTCACCGCGCTCAGTGCACACGTCATCGCCGCCATGCAGGCTGACTTCGACAGCTGCAACTGCGGCGAGAACGGTAATGTGCGTACTCACCTGGAGCTTCTCAAGATGAAACATAAAAATCTTGTGGCTGTCGGCGTCACCCTGTCAGACAGTCAGTACGCGACTCGGATCATCAACTCCCTTCCCCGGACTTACCAGCGGTACCTTTCGACAATTACCTCCTCCGCCAAGGCTGCGCTCATCGCCACGAACATCGCGCGCACTGTTGCAGCCGCGGCGCAGGCAGCTGGTACAGCCCCCGCTCCTGGTATGACCATCGCTTCGGGGAACACCGCCTCTACCCAAGCGATCACCCTCGCGCCCACATACCTCATGCATTTGGCTGTGGAAGAATGGGATAGGATTGAATCCGAAAAGAAGAAGAAGAACTTACCTTCGAAATCACGTGAGGATACTGGCGTCGCTCTAAGCGCGCAGGCCTCGACATCGTCTTCTTCGTCGCACAAGCCTAGGTTCGGCAAGTCTTCTGGAAAAGGAAACGGGAATCAGCGACCAAAGGGGGTCTGCTGGAATTGCGGAGGCAAAGGACATGTACAGTCCAAGTGCCCGAGCCCCAAGCTCAACGAGAGCGAGAAAGGCAAAGGGAAGCAAGGCGCTTCCGGATCCGCAAGTGCCGTCGTCGATTCTGACGATGACGGAGCTTGGTGTGTTGAGCCCGTGAAGAGTGTCGACAGAACCGAGAGCTCGGCTTCGCTCCGTGTAGCAGCCAACACTATTTTTGATGCGCAGGAATTTTTTGAAGTTTGGAACGAAATACCCGAAGTTACCCTGCAGTCTGTTTCCTCCGACTCTGACACCTATGCGCGAGTAGAGGATTGTGGCAATTTTTTGCCGGATATCTGGCCTGAGTTGCTGGATGCTGAAGATATCAGCTTGGACTTCTTCTCCGACCTCGCTTCGGATGTGGAAGACTTACCGCCGTTGCAAGATGTCTCTGATTCTGATGCAGATTCCGATTGCGACTCGACGCCCGACCTAGAGGAGGTCGAATATAGCGACGACGAAGGGGATTTTGATGATCCCTATGTCTCATGTGATGAGGACGACGACGAAACGGCCGATGCTGTTTTTACCCCTGGAGAGAAGTCATCAGTTCATATGGAACTTTACGACTCGGGCTGCACACAGCATCTCTCACCTTTCCTCAGCGAGTTCTCGAATCTTGCGTCCATTCCGCCGAAGGAGTTTTCCGCCGCGAATAATCAACGTTTTACGGCGACTGCCCGCGGGAAGATGGTTATTAGTGTTCCAAATGGGAACGCTGCAACGAAAATCGAACTTACGGATGTTCTATTCGCCCCCGACATCGCCTACACCCTCATCTCAGTTGGACGCCTCGATGAGGCCGGCTATTCGCTTATTTTTGGTGAGGGGGAGTGTCGCATTACAGATGCGAACGGCAATCTGGTCGGCGCGATCCCGAAAACATCGAAGGGGCTCTATAAAGTTGTTCATGAGCCTGACAGTGCTAATCCGATTGAACGAGTACTTACCGAGGAGGAACTGCACCGTGCACTTGGCCATATCTCCCTTCCGATCGCCAAAAACCTTGTCGTGAAAGGTCTTGTTGCTGGCATTAAACTTGCGCCACCATCGCCGGACACCAAGCCATTCTTCTGCGAATCTTGTGTCTTCGCTAAAACAAAGCGCAAGTCAGTTCCAAAAATTCGCGAAGGCGAACGTGCACAAACCTTCGGTGAAGAGATACATTCTGACGTATGGGGGCCGTCGCGCGTTGAATCCCTGGGCCACCATCGTTATTTCGTCACTTTCACCGACGACTGCACTCGACACACAGACCTGTACTTGCTCAGAAAGAAGTCGGAAGTTTTCTCAGCGTACAAGGCTTTTGAGGCCTGGTGCAAAACTCACCGGAAGTCGCCGATTATGGCATTGCATTCGGATCGCGGAGGCGAATATCTGTCAAAAGTTTTCCAGGACCATTTAACAACACAGGGAACCGAGCAGAAGCTCACTGTTCACGACACGCCAGAGGAGAACGGCGTATCCGAGCGTTTGAACGGTGTGATGCTGGAGAAAGCACGCGCAATGTTGCACGCAAGCGGGATGCCGAAATTTCTGTGGGGAGAGTGTTTGCGACATACAGTGTACCTGAAGAACCGAACATCAACTCGGGCTTTACGTGGGATGACGCCGTATGAAGCACTTACCGGCAAAGTGCCCGACATGTCCGACATCCACGAATGGGGCACAAAGTGCTATTTTCATCAGCAGCCGAGTGTCGTAAACCAGTCAAAGCTTGACCCGCGTGCAAAAGAAGGTCGCTGGATGGGTCTGGATGAGCAGAGCAAGGGCCATAGAATTTATTGGCCCGGGGAACGCAAAGTTTCGGTGGAGCGCACCGTTATTTTTCCACCATTCACCGTATTGGATGGGATTGAGGGGGAGTATGACGACCCCATGGAGCCGCCGAGTGCGCCTCCTGCACCTTCAAACCCGTCAAACAATCCATCTTCCAACACGAGACAGGAATCACTCACCACACCCGAAATTGTCCCGCTTCCGCCTTCCGATCCGCCTTCCAGCTCTGCTACCCCGCCGCCTGACTCGCCTCCTACTCCTGAACTCCGCCGTTCCACCCGTGACCGTGCGCCGAGCCGTTACGCACAAGACATAGCCCGTGGCGAGGGCAATGTCGATAATCTTGCGCGCAACCGCGGCCGCCTTCCACCGGGCATGTGCGCTGCTGCTGTTACTGAGGAATGCACCGTGGAAGCGTCTCCCGACGATGGCGTCGAATACACACTTGTTGCGGACACCAGCGAGGCCGAGGGACTTGAGCCGCGCAACCTCGCAGAAGCGCGCCGCTCCCCTGACTGGCCGCACTGGGAGAAGGCTATCCAGGACGAATTAGCAATGTTAGAAGCTAACGGGACATGGGAAATCGTTAACGCACCTACCGGCGCCAACGTCGTTGGCAATAAATGGGTTTTTCGGGTTAAGCGCGATGCAGCTGGCCGTATTCTGCGGCACAAAGCCCGCCTCGTCGCGCAGGGCTTCTCGCAAGTCGAAGGTGTTGAGTACTTCGACACATTCGCTCCTGTCGCCCGCCTTGGGTCCGTTCGCACCATCCTCGCATTGGCCGCCCGTCTTGACCTCGAGATTCATCAGATCGACATCAAAGGAGCATATCTAAATGGGAGACTCACCGACGATGAGCGCATTTTTATGCGCCAGCCCACAGGTTTTCCTTACGCCAGCTCCACTGGCAAAGTACTACGCCTCGTCAAAACAATTTACGGCCTGAAACAGAGTGGACGTCGCTGGTATCAGCGATTCACAGAAATATGCGAGAAATGCGGACTTACACAGTGCAGCACAGACCAAGCGGTCTACTACCGGCGTAACGACAACGGAATTATTATCCTGGCCGTGCACGTTGATGACTGCACAATCGCTGCGTCGAGCCTCGCATTGGTGAGTGAGATCAAGGCCGGAATTGGGAAGTATGTCGAGGTGGTGGATCTAGGGGAAATTCACTGGCTGTTAGGCATCGAAGTAAAGAGGAACCGAGCTGAACGCACCCTATCCCTCTCCCAGAAGTCCTACATTGCCTCCATCATCCGCCGCTATAATCTTGATGACGCGAAACCGCTATCCATCCCCATGGACCCAAATTTCAATTTGTCGACAGCGCAATCGCCTTGTACTGCGGAAGAGCTTGCGGTTATGCGAAATTTTCCCTACAAGGAAGCTGTAGGCTCGTTAATGTATGCATCCCTCGGCACACGCCCCGACATTACCTTTGCCGTTACAAAGCTCTCGAAGTTCTCCATCAATCCCGGACCGGCGCATTGGGATGCTGTAAAGCGCGTCATTCGCTATTTGAAGGGCACAGCTGATCTTGAACTCACCTATGGCAAAACTTCTCGTGAGTTGACGGGCTGGGTCGACGCAGATGGAAGTCAAGAGGAAGAGCGACGCGCGATCACGGGATTCGCCTACATCATTGATGGCGGCGCGGTCTCGTGGAACTCAAAGCAGCAAGAGCTTGTGGTTCTTTCCACCACCGAGGCCGAGTACGTCGCCGCTACACATGCTGCCAAGGAGGGCATTTGGCTCCGCTCCTTCATTTCGGAGGTCTTTGGATCTCACGCTACGCCGCCTATCGACTCGTCACCGACCACGCTATTTTCTGACAATCAATCCGCCATAGCTCTCGCGAAAGAGCACCAGTACCATGCGCGGACGAAGCATATTGATATACGCTACCACTTCATCCGATACATCATTGCGAAGGGCTCCATCCATCTCATCTACTGCCCGACACACGACATGATTGCCGACACACTCACCAAGCCGCTGCCCAGCGTCAAAGCGAAGCACTTCGCTGCCGAACTCGGACTTAGGTCCGCTTGAGGGGGAGTGTTGAATTAGCAATCGGACCTTCATCAAGTCCGTGCTGTTCTGTTCTCGTTCCTGTATTACAGCTTTATTCCTGGACAATGGGTTTCCCTAATTATCTATTCTTGTTTCTCATTGTTCGACTGAAGTAGATAGCTGTAGATACAGCCTCTGCTTAGTGTATGTACACGCTGGACTTTTCGACGCGCCTCGGACGTTGGCTCTGCAATCAACTCTGAGGTGGTGAGCTCTATTTCTACTCACTTATTTATCTCGTACTCACCTACTCGTAGTCTAACTTGATTTAGGTGAATATATCAGACGTTGACTCTACAATCAACTCTGAGGTGTCTAACTTGATTTAGTTTCTATTTACAACAATATATAATTTGGAAGCATATGACAGAGCAATTTTGTATGCAGATGTATGGCACAAATACTGTGTAAAAACCTATTCACTACAACTTCGGGAAAAAGCTGTCAGATTCTGCTGCAATTTGACGAAAGTTGGTGAAATGCAGGCAACTTCTCTGTGCATGCAACTTTTCCTTGCAACTTTGATCCTCATACAACCCTGTCTGTCTGCATCTTTGTTACAAACATCTCGCGGCACTTGCAACTTTAACAGGACACCTTGTATGGCCTGCAACTCCGAAATCGTTGGGAAATGATATGTTTGATCTGATGTCTGATGCCACCATTAGCCGAACTCTGGCGCCTGTCTGATTTAGGATGTTTTTGAAGTCTTTCATGATCCTTTGAGTTTGCGGGTCCTTGGAGCTTCTGGATAGAGGCTAATGTATCATCTCTGATTCAATATATGTGTTGAGAAACTGTTCGCATTTTTAAAAGGAAACCAGGAGCATTATGTTCACGGTCTTATTCTATGAACTGTGAGGTTCTATTATAATTTTATCACTGTAGGTTGATCAGGTTCATGCAGAAGGATACACAGAGAATACCAGGGATCTTTAATGCCCGAATATCTGGTGGTCTGGATGTCCCAGCAGCATGCCAAACCTTTCGTAAAATATCCAAGCAATATGCATGATGGCCAGAGTGATACAATCAATCTCGGCACATCTGAAACGAGACAAGCCCTGAAAGTTGCCCACAAATGTGAAGGTGTAGCCTCGAAGATGTATGTTATGGATCAGGGTAATTTGCCGCGTTTGACGCTAAAATAACCCAAGTCGCAGAAACAGAATTCTAGAAATCCCCGTAAGAGGATCCTAGAGTTCAACTGACTGCAATGATAAATGAGCCCGCAAGACGCTGTTACTCAGTGATCAATTGCTCAAAAGACTGCGGGACGCGAGTCTTTTCAGGAGACTTGAAGAGGCTGCAAGACGCGGGCCTTTCAAAGGGTGATGAACACACAAGACGCTGTTGTTCAATCGAGGGTGAAAGACTGCACGATGCAGATCTTTCAAGAGAAACTTAATTCAGACAGAAATGGAGGCGAGATGAGAGTTGTTTTCAAGATGTGTTGTCTTTACATGAGTACGCTCGGATGTATATATACTAAGCTACGAATGAGTCATTTGGAGTCAATTCCCTGGACTCCGGAATCCGAGTCACTATCCTGTCAATGTTGACTCAGAGCCAGAATGATTCACGCGAGTTCACGCGAGCAAATTCCGGAAATGACTGTGGCTAAAAATAGTACGTAGAAACTAAGTAAAAGTACCCATATCCATCACAATGTAGCAGGGCAAGATACAAGCAAAAATGTCCAAGTTGCAGGCAAATTTAAAGTTGCATGCAGCCTTGAAAGTTGTCATGCAAGCAGTGGTCAGAAACATGTAAAAAAACTATGGCAAACATAGTCTGCAAAAAGTATTTACATGTTCCACTGGTTGAAAATTTAAAGTTTTTCAGTTAAAAAACTGGTGAAAAATGTTTTGAATTTTACAGTAGTTTTTCAGCAAAGAATTGTGTGAAAAAATTGAAACCTTTTCCTGACTTTTTTGAATGTTGTGAAAATGTGGTGAAAAAAGTGCTAAAATAGTTTTGAAGTTCAAAAAATTCATGAAGAAGTTTCAATTTTTTCACTAACATTTTCGGTAAAGAACTTGTGTAAAATCCAAAACATTTTTCACCAATTTTTTCACCGAAAAACTTGAATTGTTCAACCAGTGTTCAGTACTAGAAACCCAAGACAACTTTCATTTTGAGGTCCAAATTAGAGACAACTTGCAAAAATTACAACTTCAAAGTAAGCACAACTTGAATTCCTGGTTGACAACTTTCAACCGTGACAACTTTGAACTAGAGCAACTTGCAAAAGTTCCAAATGCAACTTCAATGAGAGCTTTTCCTGCAAGAAACAACTGAGAGTTGGGCAGCAAGCAACCTCTAAGCCCATCAGTGCCAACTCAGACCACATTCAGTTACAACATTGAACTTCTCTATAATGCGCAGAAAAAGGAATTCACCCCATCAATGATCCATGGGCCGTATACGAACATTCAAGATAGTGAATACAGTGTGGGTTCAGCAAACTAAAGCAAGGAGTTGATGGTTAAACTAATGGAGCCCTGGGGTCCCAGGCTCAACGGTGGAATTATTTCTAGCAGTTTGATTTTGTCAATGGAAAGGAATATTGTGTGAGGGAAATGGAATGACCAGGATCTTGGCAGAGATCTTGTCCCACAGACCAGCTCCATACAAATATTTGATGTTGAACTGGTTGAGGAACTATGAGTGGAGTGAGAGGTTATAAATCAAGAGTGACCCATCATAGGAGAAACACATATACTTCACTCCCATTGGTTGCTCAAGACTGTTGTTCAATTTTTGCCTCGAATCCTTCTCCTTGCACAGCTGAACCAGCCCCATATTTGACCTTCCTGAAGAGAGACAGTCCAAAGCCCTGGAGTATTCCTGACTCCAGAGACCAAGTCCCGAAGATCTGATTTATTGGGTATGCTTTAGTGTGGCAGGTGTCTGGGAGCCTTGGGGAGATGAATCTCAGAGTACTGAAGATTAAATACTAGGGTAGTCTCATCATGATGGGAATGATTCTCTGCTGTGGTTTCTCACAGATCACCATGAGTGTTTCTCAGTCAAAGCCAAGGTCTCCTCACATCCACATCAATGGGATATTCAGGAAATTTACTGGATATTCAATAGACACTGCTGTGATTAAGACCAAAGTTGTTTGGCAAGAGCAGGTCAAGTTGTAATCCACAAAAATTGTGGCCAGCCTAAGTTGTGCTATGTAGGTTCAAGCAAATCTGAAGTTGTAAGTTGTAACTTTCGAACATGTCCAGTTCTTCATAACTGTTTTTGTGGAGTTGCTGTCCACCAAAGTTGCAACATCAGAAAGTTGCAGTGATATGAAGTTGCATCTGGAATGCAAGACGTAGCTCAAGTTGTTGCGAGGATTTGAAGTTGCATATTTTTTGGGGATTTTTCGCTGAGTTGTCAAAAATACTTTTTGCAGGCCATATCGCCCATAAAAAACTGTAGGTTTTTACAGTATATCGCCCATACATCTGTATGGGCGATATAGCCTGCAAAAAGTATTTTTGGCAACTCACCGAAAATTTCCTAAAAGATTTGCAACTTCACTTCCTTTGGACAACTTGAACTACATTTTGCATTCAGATGCAACTTCATGGCACTGCAACTTTCAGATTCTGCAACTTTAGTGGACAACAACTCCGTAAAAACAGCTTCCATTGATAGATAAGACAATGAACAACCAACAAACCTCAAAAACTCTGTGCCAGAAATAGCCACCGACTTTTAGCCGCCAGCTTTCCGTCACAACCACTCAGGCCAGAAAGTCTGTGTCTGAGCATCAATTTGATCTTCCCTCAAGCCAATGAGAAATCTACTATGACTTTGATAAACAACAAGCTTGGAGGCTAGGAGGATGCTAGATAGAGCTCTGAAGCTCTGGGGAATAGATCAAATGTAGATGTAAAGCAGATGGCAATGGATAAGGTAACTACTGCTGGCAGACACCCAAAGACTTGATAGCTTCAGCTGAGGAATTAGCAATAGCAGACAGCTGAGTATCAATACACTTAAAGAACACCTGCAGGCCTAGTGCACCACTGTCGTTAAGAGGGTAAGACAATGAATGTTAGGTTATTAGAAGGTAATGATATTGATCCCGAGGTGATTACAAGTATATGTATTATGTAATAGGTCATGTGACTGAACACATCAAGATAAAAGAGAAAAATATGTGTAAATAGGAGCTGCTATCAGGCGCTGGGAACCTGGCCACCTTAGCTATTTTCAGCCAGTAGTCACTTCTTTGAGGGTCCTTCCAAATGTCCGAGGGTGTCAGATGCAAAGCATACAACCTGTGAACAAATGAAACATATTTACGCCAATTTTGGTGAAGTTCTGACTGCGTGGCGAATTTATTTTGGCCAGAACTCCCAAATAGGCAATTGACAGAGTACCTGGCCACCTGCGCAAATCTATCATTACCGGCTCGATCAATAGCTTTGTGGTGTATAATAATGCTAAAGGGATCCAGATGGTATATTGTAGACCTTAAAATGTCACATTTGACCCATTGAAAGGGTAGCATCGGGGTGCTTTTAATGAGAGGGGGGGGCAGTGGATCCATACCACCAATAAAACTGAGGCTGGGCAGCAGTGAAAGGCGGGGCTTGGCCAAAATAAGTTGCTGGCACCTTCATCTACTTCTTATGAAAGTACCTGGACCCTCTGTTCCGTGCCTGAGGCACACTGTCGAGAACCCGAAATTTAGACATTGTTGCCACTGAAAATAGGATGATTATTGTATCGGATGACATTGAGCAAGGTATCAAAAAACTAGAATTACAGCTCTTTGCAGAACTTAGGGCGCAACTCAATTTTTTTTTCCCCTTTTTTGGCACTTTTTTGATGGTTTGGACCAGGACAGCTGCCCTGTCCTCAGATCTGGACCGTTCGCCTCGGGAATATGCTCATTCGATTCGTATCGTGAATACGCAGTTAACCACCTCCTCAGAATTTTCATATGATACCGAGAACTGCTTTGTGAGCGGCGAAAGCAATCACTTTTGATCTTCACTGGGAGAAGGTGAAAAACTAGAAATTATATTAAATCTGTAATTCTGGATTCTGAGTCGGCAGTTGCCTGCGCAGGGGGAAGACGAGTAGAATGAGCCTATAGACACGGACAACGGTCAGGGACTGAAGCCGCAGTAGCTGTTCTGCTGACTGGTGATCAAAAGTGATGACCTACCGGGGATTCTGTCTACCAGGAAGCCATATTGGAGGTGGGGCCGTAAATCTGAGGACACGGTTAACTGTACACCTGAAATACGAATCGATTGAGCCTATTCCCAAAGAAAAAGACTGAGAAATGAGGGTAGAACAGCTGTCCTGCTGAAAAATGATCAAAAATGATCAAAAGTAGTTGCTTTCGCCGCTCACAAAGCAGTTCTCGGTGTCATATAAAAATTCTGAGGAGTTGGTTAACTGCGTATTCGCGATACGAATCGATTGCGCATATTCCCGAGGCGAACGGCCCAGATTTGAGGACAGGGCAGCTGTCCTGGTCCAAACCATCAAAAAAATGCCAAAAAAGGAAAGAAAAACTGAGTCGCGCCCTAAGTTCTGCAAAGAGCTGTAAGGCATACCTCTAAAATTGAAGCTTCCATTATCATTATAGCCCATGTCAAGTGCTAGACCCATAGCATTGAAGGATTGTTTGCTATGCCAGTCGTTGTATTGCTGTGGTGAAGGCCATATTGCAATCATTTGTCTGAGTTGGGCACAGAAGGGATGTGATTTCTGAAGCGATTTCAGTGGTAAAAGGAAGCCCGAGATAAGACAAGGAGATCGAGCTCCCAAAGTTATGGATTGACAAAGAATTGGTTGAGAAATGAGCGAGATGGTCGCTCATAGTTAAGAAAATGATTTTCTCACCCTTCGACCAGCAATCAAATGTGCCACAACTTTCGAACAACTCATCATTCTGCCCCAAAATTTGGCTTATGTTGGTGTCAGAAGTCCTACTCCCTCCCCCGAGTCCGATCCCTCAACATTTAGTAGTATTCATCCTTATATTTGCCAAGTGGCCAGCTTCCTAGTGCGGCCAGGTTGGCAGTCATTGATAGTAGTTGAAGAGTATTCAGAAAAGATAATAAAAATAGTACATGGCCCTTTACAGTACCTAACTAATATTACAATATCCCTGATTCACTCGGATATGTGTGGAGATGGTAATACCCCATCACACACACAATCAGATTTTCAGGTACTCAAGGTCCCTGACATCATCGGACATTTGTGAAAGGGATTTGGATCATTCTGCCCAATTGGACTTTGGAAAGTCTTCTGGGTAGATCTGGTCCCTAAGTTGGTACCTGCTTATCAAATCAGTTGTCCAAACCTTTTTCATTGGCATTTTTATTTCGCAGATACCTGCATCAAATCGAAATGGAAAATAATTAATTGACAATCCCAAATATTGCAATGCCACAGAACAATACTCCAATACCCCTGAGCAGATGAAACACTGGAAAAAACACAATCCCCGCCTTTCCAGGAGATTATTGAACCCTAAACTTGAACTGAACCTAGGTTCAGGCCCAGTTCAGGTTCGAGTTGAACCAAAAAAAAATCAACCATCTCTGATGATGGTTTTCCTCATATCGGAGCTGGCAGCCTTGCAGACTTTTCTTCTGTATGGGGGCTTTCACATAGTAGGAGACACCTCAATTCAGTCCTGACAAACCCCTCCCTGAAATATGCACCGAATTGGGTGAAAGCCCTCGGCATGAAGTTCACGTTGGTTGTCCTTTGTGAACTTAGGTGATCCTCTGTTTGTTCATGCCCTTACCCAGATGCTCAAAAGATGTTGGTTTACACCATGATCTGTCATAACAGATAGTGGGACGGACAAGTGACCAGTCAAACCCGACACCAAGAGCCAGATAGATCTGTTAATTGAGACAATGCCATTGCCTGTCGGTTAGGAGATATATATAAGGAATCCATACTGTATTTTTTTGTTCAATTTGCCGGTCATGTGTCACAGGGAGGGAGCTGTTGAAGTCAAACTTTGGTTGTCTGTAATGTGTCACAGAGGTCGTTGTAAAATTGATTCAGTGTGACATCCAGCAAGGTTCGTCTGGAAGTGCTATTTTTCCGAAATTTTGTGTTGAAATTTCCAGTTTTGTCGTGCAAAATTTACAGCCTGTTGAAAAGTTGAACTGGTTCAAGGAGTCAGGTGTCATAGTCCCTCAAATTGAACGAAAAAAGACAGTATCTCAAGACCCTTCCATCACTCCACCTGACACCGGTTGTTACTCTGCTGAATAAACTCCATGATGGCTTCGGTGGCACACCTTTTGGCCAAGGTGTTTCAAACAGCACACTGTCTTTAATTCTCATGGTTCCGGAAATCACTTTCACTTACCCATACTACTTGGCTGACTCGAAATTGAAGAATGTGAAGAGGAACAAGCGGCTGACAGCCCGCAAAGTGGGCCGCCATCCCCTCTTACACATGAAAGCAGTTTGAAGCGGCCGAGGATCCTCTTCAGGAATTAATACAATTTACAGGGTGTACTTTTAGTTGATAGCTGTGTACGGCTCATTGGACCGCCCAGCAACCAGCATGGACAGTGCCTCACTATAAAGTTAAGCATGTCCGAAAGCCTTCGCACTTCATCTGATTTGGCGGAGCTCTTCTCAAATAAATGTGCTCCAATTCTCAATAAGTTGACCCACAATTGGTGAAGAATAAATAAGTTGTTCTGTAATTTAGGGTAGGTCTCGGCCACTGGTTCCAATGAGCAGAGAGTGCAGCTTGATTTCAGAGTTTTAAAAGCTTCAGACAGACCGAGTGCTTAATTTTATAAAGAGGGTGAATAGAGATACATGTGCAGAAAACATTTATGAAATCATCTGTGGTGTGAATCTACATATACAGCCTGATCAAGTAGAAAGCCAGCAATGTTGGAAACTTTATTCAGTATTTTCTGTTCAATCAATGGGCCATGGTATCACAAGACAGAAACAGATTCCATCCCACTATGATGTTGGACAGAGTGACTAACTTAGGGGCACAGTTCTGGCAATACCAATGGAACTCATAAAGAAATATTGAAAGGAGGTGTGTACAATAAACATAACAAGCCAATGACAGTTGGTGTTAGCTTAGAGAGGCAAATTCTCATATCAACTGAAAACAGGAACTTGTAATAGAGAGCATCAGGTAAATACCAACTGAAAAGGTCCAAGGGTAATAAGAATCAGGCAATATTTCCCCATCAATCATTTCCACAATTCTTTCCAAGTCCAACAGCTACTCAGAAGAGTCAAGATGGAATGGGAAGAGCTAGTCTTTTACCATTTACATCCAAGATCTTCTGATCAACAGCAGCAACTCTGGTGTCAATTTGAGTGATCTCCTTCATTTGCAATGAATGCTCAAAGAGGAGGCTGAGCCTCTTTCCAAAATTCCACTGCCTCCAATGAACGACCTCTTTGCTCTGAGATATCCCCAAGGCGGAGCATGCACTCAGCTCGACTGTGGTGGATGTCCATATATGTGAATGTATCCAATGCAACAGTGAAAAGACTGCCTGCTGTATTGAGATCTCCTTGTGTGAGAAATATGTCTCCTAGAAATTGCAGTGCCTTGTGAAGCCCCCGCTTGTTCTGTTTTCCTTTTGCATATGCCAAATATACCACTACAGCCTGGCTGTCATGTTGCCTGTCTGAATTGAAACACTGCTGGAATATTAACTTTGCAGTATGAGTCCGTCCCTCTCTGAGATTAAGCTCTCCTGACAAAAAGTCACAGAAATTCAACCCATATAGAGCTCCAGTAGCTGTGAACGATTCTCTTGCTTTGTCAAGGTTCTCATGGACATCCTGTAAACTTGCACCAATAATAATATCAATCTCTGTCAGATTGACGAGGTTGAAAGCATAGTCAAACATATCTTGAATTTTTGAAACCATTTTAGCATGGATGCTGCGTGCCTTGGCATATTCAGATTTCAGCATATGTGTCTCTGCCTCACTGGTCATGATACTGTCATGCAATGGACCTCGAGACATCCCACAAAGCTCCAAGAGCTTTCTTCCTCTGTGGCACAGGAATATGCTATTATTATAGTCACCGAGGGTTTGGGCACATAGCTTCAATCCGCAGCACCTGTGATTCATTGTATACATCTGCAGATAGGTGGACTAGTCTTTGTGCCCTACGAGCATGTATTTGGGCTGTAGGATAATCCCCAATATTCTATAGTATTGAGGCAAGCCTATTCAATACTGTAGTTTGCTGCTTCTTGTCTCCACAGGATTTTGCAAGTACAAGTGCCTTGTCAAGGAATTGATTGGCTCTGGATATGTTCCCTTGATTGAAAAATGAGTGCACTCCAACTGCATGATAGAACTTTGCTGTTATCATTTTTATTATTGCTATTTTCAAATATAATGACACATCGCGAAAAAAAAAAAAAAAAATTCAAGTCGGGAGGTCGCGCATTCGAGCCGCGATGCCGACATCATTTTGTATTTATACAAGACCAAAAAAACTGATCACGTCCACAATTTTTTGTGGTACATTAATATATAACACTTCTTAAATCAGCTACACTGGTTGAACATTTCAAGTTTTTCACTGGAAATATTGGTGAAAAACCTCCTTCATTTTTCACCCATCTTTCACCGAAAAAAGAGGTGAAAAATTCAAGCTTTTTTCACTACTTTTTTGACTGGAAACCAAGGTGTAAAATTTGAAATAAAGTTGGTGATTTTATTTGCAAGAGGAACAGCCATAATTCATGCACATTCACACCTGAAAATGATGGTGAAAAATTCAAAACTTTTTTCACAACAATTTTCGCCACAAAAACCACAATAAAATGTGTGAATAATGTTTGGTGAAAATTTGTGTAAAATTTGAAACCCAGGATCTAGGTTTTAAATCTTTTTTCACCATCTTTTTTTCCACTTTTTCACTGGAAAATGGGGTGAAAAGATAACTTGTTTTTTTCACATTTTTCGGTGTAAATACAAGTGAAAAAGTCAAAATATTTTCCTGGCATTTTCCGCAAGCAGTCAAGGTGAAAAATGTGAAATAGGGTTCAAGACTTTTCTTCAGACATTTTCAGAGAAAAAGCACACAAAATAGCTTTTGAATTGGTCACTGGAAGATACAGAGGGTTTTCAATGAACAATTTGGGTGTAAAAGGGCTACCGTAGTGCTGGAGACTTTGAGGCTAAAATGATGTAAAATTCCGAACATCTATGCCGGGTATTCAAGACTTTTAATCCACGAAGCCCTGAGCCAAGCCAAAACACCTGTCAGCCACTTCGAAGTCCCACGGATATAATATCCATGGCCAAACTGAGCCAAAATCACAACTTTTCCTCCCCAGCAAGGCAACAGTGGCAGAGATTTCTGGTCTGTGACTTGTTTCACACTCACACAGACCCACCAGGCCTTGAGCCAAGCCACATCATCTGTCAGGCTCTTCAAATTCCCACGGATATAATATCCGACCTCAAACTGAGCCAAAATCATGACTTTTGTGGGCATTTCGTCTCTGCTGAGGCAACAGGGGCATGGATTTCGAGTCTGTGACTCGTTTCACACTCAGAGAGATCTGCCAAGCCTTGGGCTAAGCCACAGCATCTGTCAGCCTCTTCAAAGGCTCACGGATATAATATCCATGGTCAAACTGAGCCAAAATCATGACTTTTGTGGGCATTTCCTCTCCACTGAGGCAACGGGGACATAGATTTCTGGTCTGTGACTTGTTTCACACTCACATGGATCCACCAAGCCTTGAGCCAATCCCCATCATCTGTCAGCCTCTTCAAAGTCCCACGGATATAATATCCAACCTCAAACTGAGCCAAAATCATGAGTTTGTGGGCATTTTCTTGCTGGCGAGGCAACAGTGGCATGGATTTCTGGTCTGTGACTTGTTTCACACTCACACGGATCCACGAAGTCTTGAGCTGAGCGAAAACATCTGCCAGCCACTTCAAAGTCCCACGGATATAATATCCATGGCCAAACTGCGCCAAAATCACGACTTTTGCGGGCATTTCCTCTTCGGAAGGCAACAGTGGTATGGATTTCTGGTCTGTGACTTGTTTCACACTCACATGGATCCACCAAGCCATGAGCCAAGCCAAAGCACCCATCAGCCTCTTCAAAGTCACACGGATATAATATCCATGGCCAAACTGAGCCAAAATCATGACTTTTGTGGGCATTTCCTCTCTGGCGAGGCAGCAGTGGCATGGATTCCTGGTCTGCGACTTGCTTCACCTTCACACGGATCCACCAAGCCATGAGCCAAACCAAAACACCCATCAGCCTCTTCAAAGTTCCACGGATATAATATCCATGGCCAAACTGAGCCAAAATCATGACTTTTGTGGGCATTTCCTCTCCGCCAAGGCAACGTGGGCATGGATTTCTGGTCTGCAACTTGTCTCACACTCACACAGATCCACCAAGCCTCGAGCTGAGTGAGAACATCTGCCAGCCACTTCAAAATCCCACGGATATAATATCCGTGGTCAAACTGAGCCAAAATAACAACTTTTGTGGGCATTTCCTCTCTGGCGATGCACCAGCAGCATGGATTTCTGGTCTGTGATTTGTTTCACACTCACACAGATCCACCAAGCCTTTAGCCAAGACACAACATCTGTCAGCCTATTCAAAGTCCCACGGATATAATATCCGTGGCCAAACCGACCCAAAATCATGACTTTTGTGGGCATTTCCTCTCCGCCGAGGCAACAGTGGCATGGATTTCCGGTGTGTGACTTGTTTCACACCCACACACATCCACCAAGCACCGAGCCAAGTCAAAACACCCGTCAGCCTCTTCAAAGTCCCACGGATATAATATCTGTGCTCAAACTGAGCCAAAATCCTGACTTTTGCAGGCATTTCCTCTCTGCCGAGGCAACGGAGGCATGGATTTCCAGTCTGTGACTTGTTTCACACTCACACTGATCGACCAAGCCCTGAGCCAAGCCTAAACACCCTTCAGCCTCTTCAAAGTCCCACGGATATAATATCCGTGGCCAAACTGAGCCACAAAGTATATCCGTGGGACATTGAAAAGGCTGACAGATGTTGTGGCTAGGCTCAAGACTTGGTGAATGTCTGTGAGTGTGAAACAAGTCACAGACCAGAGATCCATGCCATTGTTGGATCACTGGAGAGGAAATGCCTGGAAAAGTCGTTATTTTGGCTCAGTTTGACCACGGATATTATATCCGTGAGCCTTTGAAGAGGCTGACAGATGTTGTGGCTTGGCTCAAGGCTTTGTGGATCCATGTGAGTGTGAAACAAGTCACAGACCAGAAGTCCATGCTGCTGTTGCATCACCAGAGGAAATGCCTACAAAAGTTGTGATTTTGGCTCAGTTTGAGCACGGATATTATATCCGTGGGATTTTGAAGTGGCTGGCAGATGTTTTCACTTGGCTCACGACTTGGTGGATCCGTGTGAGTGTGAAACAAGTCACAGACCAGAAATCCCTGCCACTGTTGCCTCGCCAGCAAGGAAATGCCCACAAAAGTCATGATTTTGGCTCAGTTTGAGGTTGGATATTATATCCGTGGGACTTTGAAGAGGCTGACAGATGATGTGGATTGGCGCAAGGCTTGGTGGAGCTGTGTGAGTGTGAAACAAGTCACAGACTCGAAATCCATGCCCCTGTTGCCTCAGGGGAGAAGAAATGCCCACAAAAGTCATGATTTTGGCTCAGTTTGAGGTCAGATATTATATCCGTGAGACTTTGAAGTGGCTGGCAGATGTTTTCGCTCGGCTCAAGGCTTGGTGGATCCGTATGAGTGTGAAACAAGCCACAGACCAAAAATTTATGTCCCTGTTGCCTCGGCAGAGAGGAAATGCCCACAAAAGTCATGATTTTGGCTCAGTTTGACCATGGATATTATATCCGTGAGACTTTGAAGAGGCTGACAGATGTTGTGGCTTGACTCAAGGCTTTGTGGATCCATGTGAGTATGAAACAAGTCACAGACCAGAAATCCATGCTGCTGTTGCATCGCCAGAGAGGAAATGCCCACAAAAGTTGTGATTTTGGCTCAGTTTGACCACGGATATTATATCCGTGGGACTTTGAAGTGGCTGGCAGATTTTTTCGCTTGGCTCAAGGCTTGGTGGATCCATGTGAGTGTGAAACAAGTCACAGACCAGAAATTCATGTCCCTGTTGCCTCGGCAGAGAGGAAATGCCCACAAAAGTCATGATTTTGGCTCAGTTTGACCACCAATATTATATCCGTGGGACTTTGAAGAGGCTGACAAGTGTTTTGGCTTGGCCCAAGGCTTGGCAGATCTCTCTGAGTGTGAAACAAGTCACAGACTCGAAATCCATGCCCCTGTTGCCTCGGCGGAGACGAAATGCCCACAAAAGTCATGATTTTGGCTCAGTTTGAGCACGGATATTATATCCGTGGGACTTTGAAGTGGCTGACAGGTGTTCTGGCTTGGCTCAGAGCTTGGTGGATCTGTGTGGGTGTGAAACAAGTCGCAGACCAGAAATCCATGCCTCCGTTGCCTTGGCGGAGAGGAAATGCCTGCAAAAGTCGTGATTTTGGCTCAGTTTGACCACAGATATTATATCCGTGAGACTTTGAAGAGCCTGACAGATGATGTGGCTTGGCTCAAGGCCTGGTGGATCTGTTTGAGTGTGAAACAAGTCACAGACCAGAAATCTATGCCACTGTTGCCTTGCTGGGGAGGAAAAGTTGTGATTTTGGCTCAGTTTGGCCATGGATATTATATCCGTGGGACTTCGAAGTGGCTGACAGGTGTTTTGGCTTGGCTCAGGGCTTCGTGGATTAAAAGTCTTGAATACCCGGCATAGATGTTCGGAATTTTACATCATTTTAGCCTCAAAGTCTCCAGCACTACAGTAGCCCTTTTACACCCAAATTGTTCATTGAAAACCCTCTGTATCTTCCAGTGACCAATTCAAAAGCTATTTTGTGTGCTTTTTCTCTGAAAATGTCTGAAGAAAAGTCTTGAACCCTATTTCACATTTTTCACCTTGACTGCTTGCGGAAAATGCCAGGAAAATATTTTGACTTTTTCACTTGTATTTACACCGAAAAATGTGAAAAAAACAAGTTATCTTTTCACCCCATTTTCCAGTGAAAAAGTGGAAAAAAAGATGGTGAAAAAAGATTTAAAACCTAGATCCTGGGTTTCAAATTTTACACAAATTTTCACCAAACATTATTCACACATTTTATTGTGGTTTTTGTGGCGAAAATTGTTGTGAAAAAAGTTTTGAATTTTTCACCATCATTTTCAGGTGTGAATGTGCATGAATTATGGCTGTTCCTCTTGCAAATAAAATCACCAACTTTATTTCAAATTTTACACCTTGGTTTCCAGTCAAAAAAGTAGTGAAAAAAGCTTGAATTTTTCACCTCTTTTTCGGTGAAAGATGGGTGAAAAATGAAGGAGGTTTTTCACCAATATTTCCAGTGAAAAACTTGAAATGTTCAACCAGTGCTATGTATTTCAATCTCAGTTGAATACTATTATACGCGTGCTAGACACAAAAATTGATCTTTAAAGTGCCTCTGTCCCATGTAAACACACATTTCTTAACAATACCATGTTGACATGTTTTTTACCCAATGTATCTGCACTGGAGGCCGCACGGACCCATAACTGACTCCATGATGTTTGATAATAATGTAAGACTATGTCTCTACTTTTTACCTCCACAGGTAAGCCCATACATTCCCACTAATCTTTATGAAGCTCGCCCCATCAGGACTCCTTTTACCGGTGTACCATTCAATGAAAATTATGGCCAAAGCATATTTTTAGCCTTATATGCATCCATTGTATTCAAAATCATCTCAAATTCATCAGATTGGGGTTGCTGAATCCCTATCCATGGAGAATTCACCAGATGACATGCAAAACACAGAAATAGTGTGTTTCTAAGGGCAAAGTTACACTGGAGGCCTCACTGAACTGACACACAGTATCAATAGACTCTAATATACTTTGGCTATTACACCGGAGGCAAAGAACGACGCACTTGAAATCCAAGTGCGTCCAACGCATGTGCTCCGCACTCATGCGTGACAGTAACAATAGATCTGTCATAGATTTCTCCTTTTAGTTGACAAAGTGCACCCTGAAATTTCCCTAGAAATGATAAACGACAATCACATGTTTATTGCACCTTATGCACGATCCCTTTACCAGCAAGCTATCATGTGCACATGTTATCTTTGTCGAACAAAGGGAGGTTTACACTGCAGGCAAGTCCCACGGCTGTGGATTCATGGCGCGGGACCGACACTTGCCATGGCGTTGGCCACGGCGTTGGCCTGGCGTTGCACATTCTCTTTGTTCTAATTTTGTTTCTTTGATATGAGCTTTCGGAATCTGCCGATGCCAAACAAGTGCAGCCGGTGATTACCGGTGATGGATCAAACACAAAGTGTTGAACTGCGTGGACTGAAATGCTCTATGACCATGATGAATATGTTCTTTGGGTTCGGAAAGTCTGGTATCAGCCAGTAATCAAGGTCTCTAGTTGCTGGACTCGAATGTCTCGGTGATCATCGAGGTTGCCAAAATATTTACATATGGGATGGGTCGTTGGGTTCAGATCAAGATAAGAGTCGTGTGCCGCAAATCCTAACCACAACCCGACTGCACTGTATGAGAACTTGCAACAGACTGTGCCCTACTGTGCACTGTGCAAATTAGAATCTCGTGCCCCAATAGATTCACACTGTACCCGATCTTTAACGAAGACTGCATGCTGTGCCGTGGTTGAACCGCAAGTGATGCCAAATCTTAAATTCACACTGTGTCGCAGGACAAACACTGTTACATGCACATCCACATGGTTTTGAGGCTCAACAACTTGGCCAATCCATTTGAACGTTTTTTTAATGTAGATGCCTTTCTCACTGTACCGGTGCTGCAACACGGCACATTTTCGGAACAGCGGCCATTCAGCACTTCACACCATATAACGAGTCGTTTCCCTTCAAGACTCTAATGCATTTCCTCCCACAAATACCTATGGTTCTCGGCTTTTATTGGTTGGTCTGGGTGGCCTATTTGGAATTTGTCAACGTTCTTGTACCATGACATCAAACAGTTGCCGGACGAGCTGGCAATTGCTGCCTTGAATTTTCCTCTATCTCATCCTTGACTGGGCCCTGCATCTGCTTTTACAGCGGAAAACTGTATTTCTATATATATATATATGTCTGTTTCTTACTATCCCCTGCACCGGAGCTGAGCACAGGCACATCTTGTACTGTCTTGTACAGCTTACAAAAAGGATATTAATTTGTACTCTACAAATAACAGCAAGCATCACAGGCATGCAATTGAAAACGGCGCGTAGTCCACACAGTTCAATGTGTCGCGTCGGATCCGACTGCCGGAACTCACCGGATGCCGCAGTGCCGAGAGGGCCTATTTTTTGGGGGGCGGCCTTATGGCCTAATGGAACGGGTCATTATTTTTCTTGACTTTCAAGTTCCTGCTGCACTTGTTTGGCATCAGCAGGATTCCTTGTCAAAGAATAAAATCAGAACAAAGAGAATTTGATCGTTTGTGCAACGCCAGGCCAATGCCGTGGCAAACGCCATGGCAAGTGTCGGTCCCACGCCGTTCAAACGCCATGAACCCACGGCCGTGGGACTTGCCTGCAGTGTTATCACAGCTTATACGCAGAAGCTTTTTTGACATGCTACCAGGCCCACAAGCCACCCTTGTCAGGCCCGCACCACATCCACAAAATATCTTCGTCAGGCTGGCATTGTTCCTGTTTGTTTTCTTTGTTTCCTTTGTTTCAAAATAACATAAAACCTTTGTTGTATTCAAGTAAAGTTGAAGTTGCATTGTGTTGACAAAAGAATTACTAAAAGGAGAAGTCTATTTCAGATTGATTGTCAATGTCACACATGAGTGCAGAGCACATGGACGCACTTGGCTTCCAAGTGCATTGATCTTTGCCTCCAGTGTTATTTAAACATGCCCCAGAAGAACAAGAGGCCGTGGAATGATTGAAATTGTGGATGCGATCAGTTTGTTTGGTCTTGTATAAATACAAAATGATGTCGGCATCGCGGCTCGAACGTGCGACCTCCCGACTTGAAACTTTTTTTTTTTTTTTCGCGATGTGTCATTATATTTGAAAATAGCAATAAAATAAAATCATGCATCACAACAAGAGGAACTTACACTCGAGCAGTGGATCATCAAAGCTGTCAAAGTGAGTTATGGCTTGAGTAATTAGTTGTTCAGGATTTTCAATGAGATGGAGGCGCATAGAACTAAACAACTCTATGATAAAAGCTGCTTGTAGTCTGTCATCACGGAGTGAAGAAAGAGCAGCAGGGATATGATTCATTAATACATGATGGCCATACCCTGCTGCTCAAGTGAAAGTCAGGCAGATGGCAGAATTTATTGTATCTGCAAGGATTGGGTTATCTTGTTGTAATCCTCGCAGGAGTACTTGATGTAGGTTTCCCATATTTGAAATTATTTGGTTGAGATGTCCTGCCATCTGCTCCAAAATGATTCTCATACACATCCAGAAGCAGATGGAAGTGCTTTTTAACCTGGTGAATTAAAGATGGTGGAGCAGGGTGGAACTGCTTCATATGCTCTCGAATAGGCACCAGCGACTTTAGCCTTTTTTTGTTATCCTCATATGCTAGAGATGTTCCAAGTAGCATAGATCTGCAGTCCAGGATATTTTTTATGGGAAGCTTGCTTTGGAGCAGCTCAGCATCCGAAAGACCATCTGGGAGAATTGAAAGGAGGCTTAACAATCCTTGGCACCAGAGCTTAGGCGAGGACTTGACAGAGAGATAGTGATAGAGATATCCAAGTTAGACCTCCTATCATGACCACTTGAAAGCAGAGAAGTCTTTTCTGTTCCCCACACTGGTTGAACATTTCAAGTTTTTCAGTGAAAAAACTAGTGAAAAAAGCAATTTTTCAGTGAAAAATCAAGTGAAAAACTTGAAACTTCTTCATGAATTTTTCAAACTTCAAAACATTTTCAGCACTTTTTCAGAAAGTTTTCACAAGGTTCAAAAAAATCACCAAAATGTTTCAAGTTTTTCACCTACTTTTGTGGCAAAAAATTGCTGTAAAATCCAAAAAAAAATTCACCAAAATTTTCAGTGCAAAACTTGAAATGTTCAACCAGTGCCAACGAGCCAGAACATCCTCACACCCTTCATGGTCTACAAGATGGGTTATGAGATCCACAGCTAAAGGCATGTTATCTGTCAAAGAGAGCAGTTTGGTGATATCATCATTATCATGGAAATCCTCAGCAATAGTGATGAATGTTTGACAAGCTGCATCATCTGATAAGGGTTCCAGAGGCTGCAGAAATGGGTGTGTCCAGCAGACTTTTGCTGGCCTTTCAGCACCTCACATAGTTATCTAGCAAGATGTGAGTGGAAATATCATTAGAAAATTGTTATGCACTTGCCATAAGTGCTAGATGGGAAACATCTGTAAGACTTAATAAAAACTCTTCAACACCACCACAAGTCTCCAATGGCTCCCACAGAGTTTCCAGATTATCGAGAACCAACAGAGAAGGACCCTGGTTGGAGAAGTAATATACAGCTGGCTTTGTAAGGTCATTCCCAGGCTTCAATCCTAGGTGTAACCCAATCAACACTGCAAGTTCAATACTAGTTGTAGCAGAATCAGAAGCCATGAAGAACCAATGCTGGTATTTGGAAACAATGTCAGGGTGGTGTAGAGCAGCTTTTGCAAGGCTTGTTTTCCCCATTCCACCAGCACCTAGAATTGCTATTCGTGCAGATTCCTGGTGGAGAGTTTCCACAATGAGTTTCATCTCTGATTCCCAACCATGCAATATCTTGAGCTTTGCAGGCAACATGGAAATTGAATTTGAGCTTGAGAGAAAATAAAACACGAGTGTTGTTGAACTGAAGGAGCACAGATCATGTTACCTATTATGCAAGCTATTGGCCCAGTGGTGAATCTGATTACAAAATTAGTTGTGGCTCCAACTTCAGTGGGTAATATACTACTGAGGATGACCTGTCTGAAATTGTTGCATCTGAAGAGGTTGAAATTGATTCCAGCAGTTCCTTGTGAATCCTTTCTGTTTCCTTCTGCATCTCAATGACCCTTCCATGAAGGCTGATGGAACCCTCCATCTGCAGGGGATTTGAATACTTAGGTCAACCACAAATGTAAAACAAATACCTTGAGCACATCAACAGCCTGTTGCAATCCTGTATGACATTCACAGAGTAGTGTTTTCATCTCACTCTGACAAAAGAAGTGCTTGATCTTGTTCCCATCATGTTGTGCCTCCATAAATGCATAGACCTGGTGAAGTGTTCTAAATAAATTATCAGTCATTATCCTAATCACAAGAAACCAGTGGAATAGAAATACTCGGTAAGCTTTCCAAAATTGTGCAAGATTGCCGGAGAGAGGCTCAATCCAGTCCCAGATTTGATAAGAAGATTGATGACAGTATATAGCACTTGGTGGATATTTTCCATGAGCTGGATACATTGCTCTTTATTCTTCTTCACGTTCTGACATACCAGGTAGGACTGGAACTATGATTCACAATAAACCATATATTACCTGCACAAGAGTGATCAAAGACAGAGTTGTATTGGAAATTGCAGGAATAAATGGGGAGCCAAATGCATCACTAAACTCGTTTAAGAGTGATATGATAGGAGTTAAGCCGGCAATCATGTTGTCCAGGCGTGTTTGGGTGACTATGGTTTGCAGGGGCATCTTGGACAGAGGGGAGGTGGGTGGTGAGAACTAGAAATGAAGTGTCTTATAAGTACTTCCTATGTCATACTCATCAGGTTCTCTAACATTCGATCTCACAGGTACAGATGTATTTTTGTGCTCCTCCTACACTTTGGACCCGGTATGGGACAAGTCTTCATTACTTCAATCCAAATACAATGTATGTAGCACTGTATTTGCCCACTCAGGAGGTGGAGAGGATTTAATAACTGTATACATAGACGGCTATAAACAGGGATTGAACGTGCAACTGTTTTGGATTACATGATCAATTGTTTCACAGACGACAGAAGAAGCTGGATGGGAATGTGCTTGGAAGTGGGAGAAAGATACAACAGGCTACATAAATGAACCGAGGAAACTGTGGGCATGAAGTCCACAGAGACTATCCCTTTTATTTTTCTAACTGTGCTTTCATGATCCCACAGGCATGGCCATACAGGACGGCAAAAGCCAGGGCAAGGACCCATCAAGTACCTTTTGCCCCCTGTGTGGTCCGAATTGGCTGACATGGGCAGATATGGTGATATCAGGGCTTTCAGTGCCTGATAAGTGTCAGGAATGAATTAGAATGGTTGATGGATCCACTGATGGACCCTGAGAAGCCTGACTGACAAGGCGGCCTGGCTTACACATTCATTTTAATGTTCAATTTCTAAATTAGCGGGCACCGTCCAACAAGCGCTCACAAGTCGTGACAAGCGCCCAATCAGATGTGTGACAGCCACGCGTCTTCATTTTTGCACCCACCACCTCGTCGCATCTGCCATGTCCTCACTGGAACCAGGACTGACCTTTCCCCCCGAACTGGAGCGACACACAATCGCCCTGTATTAACAGAATGTTTCACTTTCGATGTCGATTAGCGGCACAGCGTCTTCTAACACATCACAGTAACTTTTCCCTTCCTTTTTGAGTTGCAACAGCAGATATCCGGTCGGGTTTGAAGGCTCTATATAACAAGTAGTACATGTTCTCCTTGAAATTAATACCACGTTAGGAAAGTTAATGGACACTGAGAGCGAGGACTCCGACCTAAACCCCACCTTGCCAATATTTCCGCAATCCTCGCGTTGCTCTCACCGTGGTCATCTTCTGGCGGGCCGAACACTTGACAGACCGATTCCCTTTGATGAGAGTATTTCGCATATATAGTTCCCCTTAATTCTCATCAGCGGGCAGGCTACCCTAATGTTATGAAAACGACCGTTCCCGCAACGTGTTCGTCAATAGTCTTCCGCGCACATTTCTGTTTCTTTTGAATCTCGGTGGTCCCATACCGCCACACCTGTCTGTACCTGCCATTCCTGAATATTACTTGAGGAAACAAAACAAAATGTCACAGCGAAGAAACCTTTTTTCGCTGTATTAAGTAATATTGTAATTGAATACTTGAAAGAGAGTGGTCGTTCTGTAAATACGGATTAAGCAAGGCACGTGGACAATGAAAGTATAATATTCATTCTCAGCAAACGCGTTGAAGGAAAATATGTTAAGAGTGCGAAATGTATAACACACCCCTAGGGATTGATTTCAACAAACACTCTTGTTGCACGAAATCAAGCGCGCTCACCTCACGTTACGCAGAGCGGTAAGTCGCCTATCGAATGCGCACCATTCGTCGAAACTTGCCGCCGTCAATCTTAGCCCCGATCGTGCAGTCGAAGAAAGAAGTCATGTTGGAGATATTCCATATCGTGTAGATGGCATCTGCGGCGCCCACCTGGGCGGATGCGGGAACATCGATTTCGATGGTGGTCGGGCGGTTAACGCTGTCGGTTGACGGCTGCCGAGGTAAACACGCGTGGGGTTCACGCCGTTGCGCACCTGTGCCACCCGGCGGGAGTCAGCGCCACGATCGGAGCATACTACACCGCTGCACGCACCGCGATGTCAAAGCGCCCTGTCCACGGGTCTTGGTTTGCCAGGCACGACGAGTTGGAGAAGACCACGCCGTCCTGCACAGCGAATCCCGCGCCGTCTTGGTCCGCCAGCGTGTCGTCGACGGCGAAGTGCATGCGCGTGATCCCGGCGGCGGCGTCGAGGGACAGCGGAGAATCCGCTGTCGCGTTGAACGCGTACCACACCGCACTGTAGCGCCCAGTGGCGGCGGAGGACGCGCCTGAAAAGGGTAGCGAGACGTTATGCGTCCCGCCGAGGTGGTCATCCCAGAGTAAGCGCATTGTGCGGTCTGGGTCCTGCGTCATGTTCCACAACTACAGACGATGAGAATGTGTTGTTGTTCAAGCCTACGATGAGTGGATCCTGCGTAGTACCCGCGATGTACTCTGTTGCGCTGCACTGCGGTCAGCGTGGACAGCTCGTGCTGCGGTGACGTACATGTTGTGGTCAAAGTGCGCCAAGGTCGTGTCAAAGTGCGCGACGGACAGGTTGTTGGGCTTGTTCAATGTAGGGACAATATCAGGGAATGTCGCTTGCTGCACGCCGCCGAATGTGTGGCTGAAAAAATAATGAGTGAGCTTACTTAGATAGGGGTATTGTCGTGCAGGGGAGACGCACCCGCAGGCGATGAGGCCGATCATCTCTGTCTGTGTGAATTCTTGACGGGCGAATTTCTCGATGTGTGTTTCCAGGTCTTCCTGCGGCATCGGCACGCCAGGAGTGTTGAGCTCCCCGGCGTCCACGCGCCCGCTGCGGAACGCGACCTCAGAGTCCGCACCCCAGGCTGATTAGAGAACACACCGATGAAGTAGGAACGGAAGACGTAACAGCCCTCGATGGCAATGATTGCTCCCAGAGGGAGGGTGGTGAGGGAAAAAAATAGGCCTGAGACTGGACGTACAAGAGACGTAGCGGTTGACGTTGCGCTCCAGAAGCGAGAAGGTGTCCTGCCGTCACCCTGATTCTGTGGCGCGTTAGCATAAATCGGCGCCCGCCCGCGACGCAACCCACCTCTCCGCGGCTCTGTTCCGCGTCGAAGCGAATCGACGCATCCATGCCTCCGGTGCCGTCCGTGATGTTGTGCGTTGTCATATCATGGTACGCCTGGCCACGAGTCGGCAGTCTGTATACACGCATAGGGGCGGGGCACTTCTCACCGTGCGTATCCAGTCGGCGGCGTCGGACCTGCCAGAGATGCCCGAGTGGCCGGCCACAGAGAAGAACCAGAGCGTGCAGGGGTTGATGAAGCCTGTGGTGCCGCGGCTGTTTTGGCCGTCCTGGTCGAAGCGCAGCGACTCCAACTCGTCGAGCTGCGGCGACAGCCAGACGTATGCTCGGGGAGTCGTTAGGCGGCAAAGAACAGAAAACGGCGCATTTTTGTGATAGGGAAACATCAACCGCTGAGCGCTGAGGCCTGAGGCCCACAGATGCGGCGAAGAGTGACCGTCGTTTTGATCTGCGCTCTCTACCTCTCGCGTAGCTCTACTAGCTTCATGATCCGTCTGCGGCTAGTGTCATTGACCGGCATTCTCCGAGATTTGCCAGTTTTGATCGTCGATCATCCCACCCTACGTAATACTTACTGCTATGTCCGACTCTCTGAGTCTCCAAAATCTGTCGAAGCTCCCCATACGCGTTAGTTATCCCCTAGGATTCCTCCTTGAAACTGATCTGAATCGGCATATAGAAGCATGCTACAGCACCGTCCCATGAGAATCCCTCAGCCGTCTCGTCAACTTATTCTGTTATCTGTGATCCTAGAGTTACGACGGGGAAAGGCAACTCGTGCAGGTTTTCTCACTTCGCGAACAAACGGAGAAATCGGACGAAGAGGTGATGAGCAACGTTGAACGTTTGATGGCGCTTGATGCACAGGAGATTCATTATTGTTAGAAACTTACCGGTTTCCCCTGATATTTCCTCCTCTTCTCCGCAAACAATCTATATTTCTGCGTCTGAAAGACACAAAACCCCTGACATCAATAAGTGCTCGAGAAAAAGAATCCAACAAATCTGTTCTCGGGGCCTCACGGATATCATGAGGTAACTTGGACGTCTATGCGACGAAGCAAGATGCAGTGACACTTAGACTTCACTATTTCCCCATTCCATGACAGCTCAAATAATCGAACTTCGGAGCTTCGGGCATACAGAGATATTGCACAGTTCCGAATCATTCCGATTATGTTGGCATCTGGTCAGCGACAGTCTCGGGGCATGTCTTTGACACTTAATACTTAGGCTTCCTTCTCTCGTAGCCCTCAGCCCAGGTCCAGCACTCGCTAACCACATGTTATCAGAATTGGCGCTCTGTACAAGTGGACGATTCCGCTTGTCAAACAAAAAAAGCGGAGAGTTGATAAACCAAGTCTTTTTTGAAATCCTGCCATTCGGGTTATAGACTCTGCGGAATAACGAAACATGGGAGATCAGCGATCAAACAGTGCACTGGAGAATCACTAGATCCCATGGATTTCATTAAAATTGCCAGGGCACACGAGAATCAATACATATGAGTTGCTGTGGCACATGCCAAAACAGGATAGATACTGAGTTCGTACCTTGGCCTGGACCCACCATGTCCTGAGATCTGAAGATCCCTCCCGGAGCTAGAGAACGTGCTGATATGGTCCACCGCTCAGCTGGCTGTGCTTGTTCTCCATGAAGCATAACCTAGCTTGTCACGACTGCCTGCTGTCATTCCCTCGAATATTTCCAAGTATGTGCTTATTGGGAAGGCCCAGAGTCGTACAGTACCTCGTCACTACGTAGGATGAGGATCTTCGTCATTTGATGGGGAAAGTTCGTCGGATGTCTGAGCAAGTTCGTGAGATCAAAAATAAGCGAAGGAAAGTTCGTCGGAAGCGCTGGCATGCTCCAAAAACCGTGCAAGTTCGTGAGGACAATGTGCAAGTTCGTCGCAAGCCCAAATTTGGCCAGCCATCTGATCCATTCCGTAATTGATGGTGATGCGCTCCGATTCTTATCCTCTTCCACCATCATCCCGTCCCGCGCCCGCGCCCGTTTTGACCACCTTCCCAGTGTGTACCCAGCCAATCTCACTGCTTGACACCCATCAACGTGTTTTTCATGCTCACAGGCGGCGATGGATGAGTGGCAATTTTCACAGCTCTATTGGGACGGCAGCAGCGAGGCACAGCGGCGGTATGCTCACACATTTTTCAGCGACGGTATGCTCACTGCTCAGACAACCGCCGCGCGTCAGTTCGGCTCCAGCGCCCGGCGTATTGCCATCGTTCGGATTTCCCAGTACGTACACGCTGTCCATACCCACGCTGTCCATCCGTCCGTGCGCTCACGTTGCTCCATCCCCAGCCGATTCCGGTTTTTCGTCTATCGCGGCAACACCGTCCTTCAATCCCACTAACTGTGGCCACACGACCCCGCTTCTATTCCCCGGTATGTACACCATTCTTCAAGGTTACCGCGGCGATAACTCTTTTCAGATTTGTTTCCTGGCGCGTCACAGCCCGCCTTTCATTCTGATTTCTCGTTACCCGCCTCGTGGGATGCCGTGCCGTTCTCTTGGCCGGCCCAGTTTTCACAGCAACCGAGGGAAACCGTCTACGACCCCTCGGTACAGCCACACTGGGATGATTTTGTTTCCAGGTGCGACAGTTGGTTCCATTTCCCAGTGTGTACAGCTGAAAAAAAATGCTGTGGCCTTTAAAGCCTTCAGTCAGCGCCGGCTCGACCCCCTTCCACGGGTTCGGGTGCAGGAGATTTTTATGATGGCTATGGGTAAGATTTCGAATTAGTGCGGTTTTCATCGAGCTGAATGTCCCATTTCAGCATCGATCTCCTCATGGCAGATATCGGGTAATATTTCTTGGTCCTTCCTCCAGCCGATGTGCTGACCCAAGCCAGTGATGAATACTCAAGCTCGAGATTTCCGTCCGCTCCGCCCTCCAGCATTCCTGATGACGACGGTTGGTCCTCCCGGTGCGTTTTCTATATGTTCTCGAACTATTTGGCACCATTTATCAACGATCGCAGCGGGTGGTCATCCAGCAGTTCACGTCCGGTCTCGGCGGCGCCGTCGAATGTCTATGACGATCTCGTCAAAAATAGGCCAGTGATTTACGCCGCCGTTTTTGGGGGACTCATACTGATTTTTCCCTCGCCAGTCCACCATCCATATCTGTTGAAATTGGACCGTGGGACAGTGCGGGCTGGACCTCCGATGACCCATCGTATGTTTTCTCAACCATGCCATTAATTTCGCTCAAATTAATCCCAGTTCCGAGATGTTTCCTGTCCCAGAGCCGGATCTGGATCTGGTTGATGAGGCTCCGGACATGGATGCACGCCTTGGCTGGGAGTGGAAGCCATCAGGTGTGAAGTGGTTGGATCCCGAAGTGTCTTCGGAAGTTGTAGAGTTTCCGAATGGGACCCCGCTCACCGATAAACAAAATATTTACGCTTTACACCGCGTGAAGGGCTGCCCATCCCAGTTCCCGTTCTATCGCAGGCGCACTGCCTTCTTCGTCGATCTCACTGACATAGAAGACCTGAATCCGGAAATGACGGTGGATAATATTATCCGTGACCAGGTGGAGTCATTTTGCAGCTGTGTGTCCGTCAAACGGCGACCCGCTGACCTACTCCTTTGCTAGGACTCTCACTCCTGGGGCGGATCCTGTGGGGCTCGCAATCACGTCGATGCCCATTTACCCGGATCGTTTTTTGGTCTCGGCGACGACGTCAAAATCGCATGTCGGCGAGCTAATCCCAAGTGTGGCGGGATCTCTGCATGTGAATCTCTTGACCCCGCTTTTCTGAATGAGGAGAGGCGCGAGCTGGACCCAGAGCCCAGTCGGAAGCTTGCGGCAGCGATGCTCCGCACGCGCGAAATGCAAGACGACACCGAAGTTGGCCGGACTCTCGCGTACGGTTTCTTTCCCTGATTCGGATTCAGCCAACTCACGGTGTAGTTAGGTTCCACCACTCGCTCCAGAGCTGGCGCTGTAATGGCATTCACACCGATGGGGCGCGGTGCGATGGGTCTATTTCTCTGCGCAAGTTGAACACGGTACGTCCCCCTGCTCCAGTCCAGTCTCCCGTTTTTGCTTAATCATGTTTAAGCCTGACCGCAACAAGAATCATATTCTACTATGTTCCAAACGCAGCGACGCTCTCCCCATGGGCTCGCTTCACTCGCAGGCGCGGATTTTGGATCACGTCTCCGAGGAGCTGTTTGTCAAGGTGATGAACGGCGAGCCCATCATCGAGGAGGACGACACCAATGGTACATGCTCAAGGGTTGTTTCGGGACGAACGGGAGCGAAGGAGAAGAGTCAATGCCGTGTGTTTCTTCTTTCCCGTTTCCCTGCCATTTATCCTGAACTGACATGCACAACTCAGCGTTTAATCATCACAAGAACGGCTTACCCTACGTTGCCAAGGTCCAGCCTGTGACCTGCGTCGCAAAGATGCATATCTACTGCCCTTGGGAAACATTGCACCCCGAGCTGGCACGCATGGCGGTAGTGGTCCCTTTCTCCGAGTCAGGGCATACTCACCCGCCTCCGCCGAACAACAAATGTACTCACGCAATTGCGGAGCGGTATCGGGAGTGTGTTCGCAAGATTGGCCTTGGGGCAACCGTTGCAAAGGTCGAGAATGGTACGAGTTAAATTTTTTTCACCGCCTGGCGCAACTTGTTCTAAGCCTGTGCAGCTCAAACGACCAAGGACCTGCTCGATGGCAAGACACCCAGCCTTTTCCATCCTGGGCTGGTCGGCCGCGACACGAAGACTCGCCTCGTTCAGCAGGTGAAGGCCGAGTTGAACGAGGTCTCGGCAACCGCCACCAACACGAGGCAGCGTAATCATCTTTCATGCCTTTCATGACCTTTTTTTTTTTACTTATCATTACTTGTTTCAGAGGTTGCAACATACCTGGCTGACCAGGAGACTCTGAGCGACGAGAAGAGATATCTCCACAGCTCGCTGTCTCGTGATGGGAAGCGAATAATCTTCGGTGCGCACCACAAGCTGCTCTGTTCCATTCACGATCTTCGCACCCTCGACTGCGACACCACCTTCAAACCCGTCGCGGGGGATATGCAGATTTTCGAGATCAATGGGTGGCTGGTGGGTATTAACGAGTGTACGTGAATTTTCGACTTGAAGGCTTCAATGCTGACATGATCGTAGCGGTGACAGTTATGCGCATCTGGATGGAGATCCATGACCGTAAGGCATACAAGACCGTCTGGGAGGAGGTCCAGCGACTTGTACTCAAGCTCACTCGGAAAAAGCTCAAGTTCAAGGGGCTTCACAGGGGGGGGAAAATCTTGGGACTCAACTCCGACATGGAGGCAGCGCCTCTTCTCGGATTTGCCGACGCGTTTGTCGGCACGGTTGATCTCGAGGATGTGCGTTCTGTGGTAGGATCTGATCCACAGGAGCTTCTTTCGTTCGTCCTGCGGATCTGTTATTCGCACTTCAATCGGTAAAGTGTCGCTTGCTCTGAACGGTTCCATTATCCTGAGCTCATGTATTTCAGTGGGATCCCCAAGCTATTGCATCTCCCAGATATGACCCGGAAGCGCATCTTCAACCTCAAATATGCTAAGACGTTCGAGGAAGTCGAAGCGTTCAAGGCCTGGATTTTAACCATTCTCGATCCCGATGGAGTGCTCAAACGTACAATATTCTTCTTCTCCATCTTTCTTCGCTCAACTACGATGTCAGGGTGGTGGGACCACAAGCTCATGCATCGCTGGTTGCTCCGTGGGATCATTCAGTGCCTATCAAACATCCCGCCTGAGCAATGGAATACCATGGAGGCCACCACAAACCTCGGCGAAGCACAGCATGCCTGGAACAACGCTCAGACCGGTATCTCGATGGGCGTCATTGAGTCTTTCAAAAAGTGAGTTCCAATTTCTTCAGCGGTGTGAACCTCGCACTGAATCCGATCTAGATATGAAGAACTCGACATCCGGAGAGCTGAAGAGATCGAAATTCGCAAGTCGACTGCGATTCCGCGAAATGCGCGTAATGAGGTATCTCAACGTTACGCTAACCGGACCACGCGGCAGACCCGAAACTCCGACAAGGCAAGACGCGCTCACGCTGCGGACTCCGATGTCGCCGCCTTGGAGGTGGAGCTGTCCGAAACGAGAGAAGAACTCGCAGCCGCCCGCAATGACGTTAAGGTAAGCACCTATTTGTGCTATTCCCTCACATGACTCAAACGTACCCACGCAGGCTGAGCCGTCGGCCGAAACCACTCGGCGTGTTCGTGAGCTTGAGGCCACCATGGTAGACATCGAAGGCAAGCTCAAATTGGCCAGGGCCGAAGCCAAGGTAATACCTCTGTACAAGACGCCCAGGTTTGACGCTTACATTGCTTCTTAGTCCAGTTCCTCGGGTCGTGTTCGTGCACCTAGGGCCAGTGCTAGCGCCGCTACATCGAATGCAACCTCCCACCCAGCCAGTGGCTCTGGGCCAGCATCAGCACCGGGTGCTATCGCGGTGCTGCTGACAATCTCGTCCGTCACGGCCGATGCAATGGACTCGGACGTTACGGGCGGGCGTCGCGTGTCATCACGCAAGCGCGCGCAAGCCGACTTGTCCGGCGCGGCTCCTACGTCGTCCAACAAACGTCAGAAGAAGCTTGAGGATCCGCTGGCTGGGTGGGTGATACAGGATCCGGACACCGGCGAGAAGCTCACTGGGCACGAGTGGGTCAAGCGCTATCCGGAGGAATTCGCAGAGCGTTACAAGAAGGACCACCGTCGTTACATTGAGTACCTTGCACAGGCGGAAGTTGATTCGTAGACTACATACTATTCGTCGATTGTATTCATGTATGCACAGCAATCACATGCACAATTACCTCCTTCCATGTATGATGTCTCTGGAAGTCTGAGGTTTGCCAGGCATTTGTTTTTTCGGACATGCGGGCACTTTTCCTGGGAGATGTTGCCATGTGACAGGCACCCTGCTATTTCGTTCAATTTGGGTCCCTAAAATGGGGGGTCCCATTTTAAATCCCAAGAATATTTAGGTGTACTTATGGCAATGGTAGCTAGGTTCGTACCCGTGGGAGCGATAAAATATGCAGCCATCAGTTATTTGGGGTATCCGCACGATTGAACACTTTGGCCATATTTGGTGAACACGACCCAGCTGCCTAATTGGGCCACGCGTTTCTCCTGAGGGGCGAAAACATACAGGGTGGGTTGACTTATGCCAAATTGTGCATGTGACGAGCTTGCTCCGCAAGCTGACGAACTTGCGCATTCACGATGCCAAATTTGGTATGCGACGAGCTTGCTTCGCAAGCTGACGAACTTGCACCCCATCTGACGAAGTCCCGCAATCCTACGTAGTGACGAAGTATGTGCGGGCTCGAAGGCCCATGATCACACGTTACATCTTTATTCTGTAGGGCGAACCGCAACTGAAATGTGGAGTCCTGGGATTCATCATGTCCAAAAGTCTCGCTCGAACTCCACCTCCACTGCCGCGGAAAATCGATGTCGGGTTCGGGGTGGGTCGAATAGCTGTGTGCACGAAGTCATATCCGCTGTCATCCATGTCTATTCTACATGTGTCTATCCGTACGCAACATCCCAATGCCGTGCGTTACCTCACGCTATCACTGTCTTCTGCCGCCTAATCCTCGTCCTGGTGAAATATACCAAGGAAAATTGATCCATGTTGATCGCAGAAACGTATAAATAGTCCAACTATCTTCCGCTCGCTGAATCTGAAGGGTGAGTAGTTCTGGTCCCTAAACTCCGGAGGCTGTTAAGCAGAATCATGTTTCACGGCGTTAGGGTGAGTTGTCCCATGCCGGGCACTGTGTTAACTTTAGTGTCATGGCTGGAAGTTCCAGACCCCGAGAACCGGCATAAGAAATCACCGGAACGTGTCAGTGGTTACTGGCATGTAAAGCACCTTCGCGGCTTCGCGGCTCCATGCTCACATGGTGCGAAGAGAATCATCCTCCGTATTGAGGTGGTCAGAATCTTCTCAAAGTCGTCAGTCCAATAATCCTTTGACCATGAATGATATCTCGACTATGTTGTGGATCTCTTCAGAGTTAATTCCCCGTTCGCTGTGTACCACAAAAATAGGACGTACACCGCCAGATTACCGGTTAGCCGGTTAACGTTAACGTTACTCTTGTATTGTTTTCGGAATGTGGTATAAGACAAAGGCACTCAATGCGCGTCACTCAATCGCCCATACCAATGTACTCCAGCGACTGTCGCGGAACGCCTTTCGCAACCCCAATACCAATCCAACCTCACGGGATGCCGATGGATGAAAACGCCTTGGTACCGCGCGATGAAATAACTCAAAAGAATCTGCTACACTCTCTTCTCGAGACAAGGAGAAGCTGGAAGACACGCGATACGGGCGAATCGATCTGGTCTATTCATCTTGAGACTGCTCTGCTTGAGGGTAGGGAACTCATAACATTAATCATATAAGCGGTGCTGATCGCTACGCAGGGCTCCAGCAATACCGTCCAACGCCGTGCAGAGATACACTCATGCTCGGCCGCTTTCCGTACCGCAATCAATTCATCTCAGAATACATTTGGAGGAAGACTGGCCAGCGGCGAACACCAAAACAAGTCGGGAGCCGCCTGCAGCAACTGCGAGAATCATCCCTGGGCCAAGAATGTATGTTTGAAACTACTTTTACACTGCAATGATTCTGATCTGGGGAAATTTGCACAGTGCATGATCTGTTGTTTCCGTCTCCACAATCGATCATCGACAGAGCCTTGCTCAGTGTCAACGTTTCCCATCCGACGCATGAAATATCATTTCCGCCAGGGCCCCACCACGCTATCGTCATCGACATCCTCCCTCGATGGGTTCCTGAACCACCACCCATCGAAGTTCCACTCCGGCCATGGTCTGAGACGAATAATAATATTACCCACGTTTCTCGCTTCCCTCGCGGAATCGGTTATATCGATCCCACCGTTACTCTCGTTTCTCGGTCAACCATCCTCGCCCAATCAAAATTCACAGTATGCACAGAAGAGGGCACGGTGCACGTCGAGACGGTCACGCTCAAATCCATGCCAAGCCCCGCAGGTGTCCTCCACCGCACAACTTTGGTCCCCGGATATTGGAAAACCATAGTCGAGAGTTCTGGTGCGTGTCAATCAGACTAACAACATGAAATATTGCATCTGAACCCATTTTTCATAGATCCCACCCGCTATACCATTTTTCAGGAGGTCACCCTGGCTGATGATTGTCGCATCGTATTTTCCGCGACCTACAATTTTGCATATTCACCTCAATATTCCAAGGGATTGAGGTCGCCTTCGGACTTTACTTTCAATGGTGATATTAATATCTCGCACCAATACTAGTATCGGTCATCATTCGAGTCCGATAGAAGTGTCTATTCATGTAACAGCCTTCCACCTGCAGCTGGAGTCTTACTCGTGCTACAACGGTTTCTCCGTCGGAGGCGCATGAGATGACATTCGTGGGTAATGGACGCTGAACCTCTTGGTTCTTCTACCTTCATAAAAACTGTGGGAAAATTGCGGCGAGACGAAGATGAACGGTCCGCCGGTGATATCAATTCCACTTAGAAGATGTAACAAAATTATCCTTGAGAAGTTAATCAAAGAGAAGATCTGCAGCACTCATAAGCCGTATATTTAGATCAAATTTAGATCCACGTAAGTGTGTCGTAGTCTCCCTTGACAGACGCGTTATAGTATCTAGCTCGTTCAAATTTTCATTCAAATACAACATCAAGTTGGACCGCCATCTTCCGTCCTGGACAGTGCAGAGCGGGCTCGGAACATGCTATCGTGATGAAGCTGCTTTATCTTCAGGATCATCCAATCATCAAGGTATTGATATCACGCATTGGTTGATGGAGTGTGTGAGAGATCCCGAAGATAATGAACTTGCAGTGCATTCCATTTCTTGGGTATTTCCCTCAGTAGATCGCAAATACATGAAATGTACCACGAACGTTCCTACAGTCATACAAGAGGAGCGTGTTGAATTGCAACTCGTAGTCGGAAGGGATTCCCGGAGATAGCCGGGTGCTTCCACTTCCGCTGAGTCAGCTTTAACTCCGCCGACTTGCCTTCTCCCCAACTTCTCCCTCCATCTTGTTGCGCTCTTCACCTGTACATCTACTTGTCGTCAGCCCTCTCTGGGCCCAACCTCTTACAAGGAATCCCGAGGTCGCCGTGTGCATTTCACTCGAACCCTTGGGGGCGCTGGTTTTCACGCCTCAACATGCCAGAGTTACCTGTATTCTCGGGTCACAAGGCTTGAAGTGAGATGGCACCTCTGCCTCGGATTAAATTCAACAAAAAATGATGAGAGGAAACGCCTCAATCTGTTCTGTGGAGGCTGAGTGGCATTGAGCCGGAAAGATGCATCATCTCACAATAATAATAGGCATTCATTCCCATTGAAACCTCGAATCGACGCCGCTACTCCTGGTGATGTCCCTGAATCTATGCTGTTGCTTCCGCTGGATCGACGTTGAAACGTGCAGTAAACCCGAAAATTCAGTCGGGTTTGCTTCCAGGTTTCTCAATGGACATGGTCATGTATACAGTCCGACTTCTGTGCCAACCGATCTCGACATGATTGATGGACATTATCCTGGAGACACCGTGGAATGGACCCGCAACATAGGGCCTCCGCTCTATTCTTAGTCCGACTTTTAATGGCGGTCTGCCCACGCGGGCGCTTCGACGATGTGAAATGCTATCGCCCCTCCGGTTCCTCCACAGTTACTTGGAAGCCCTCAGCCGCACCCTCTAGTCTCGCCTCAAACTCCCAGTCTTGTCACAATATCGGCAGTACGTATCTGTCACGACCCAGCGATATCTCAGACGGCTTCTGAAGCCTCACCATCTATGTCTTCTTCATCATCTTGCGACTACGTCGTTAGTCCTTCCCCTTCAACCTCTAGGACTGCATACGCTGGATCCAGATATCCGCTACAGGAGGCGATTGCATCTCCGAGGACAGATTTTCCTCACCCGACTGGTACCTCCGATCCACCTCTCTTCCCCTCATATATCTGATTTCCTTTGCTAGATATTAATCGAAATGACTCTGCTGGTTCTGATACGAAAGAGCCCGTGCGGCTTCTCGGGCGCGGTGGCCAGGGATCCCGCCCGCGCAAGCTTCGTACGGTGGAGGACTTGGCTCCCGTGCTACATCATGATCCGCTTGCCGAATTTAACGCCGCCCAAAAGTCGGATGCGGCGAGGATCGTCGGGCGGGGTGGAATGGGTTCGCGGCCACGAGGGCTTTCCACCCAAGCGGTGGAGCGCGTCGCCCTACCGCAGCCGCCCCCGCAGCCCCCCGCGCCACCGGTGCCAGTATCATACCGTCCAGCTGGGCGTGGCGGCGCAGGGTCACGTCCTCGTGTGGCAAAGCCTGCGTCTGAAATTAACCCGGCGGATAAATCTCCGATGTGGCTTTGGAAGGGGAACGGAAAAGGGAAGGGAAGGGATTTGGGCAGCTCATCGGGTCTTACACGCGGGGATCCGACTGCGGTGGATACCATCGCTATCGCATCTTCTCCAGCGGTTGGAGCGGTCCAACACCTTTACGCACCTAATCCTCTGCCGCAAATTCCGCGACCGGTGTACAGCTCCACTTCGACTTCAAGTCTAGGAAATGTCGCTCATTCTCCTCAACCCCGCACGACGCGATTTCAGAGACTCGTTCAAAAAACCCTGGGGTTCGACGCGCGATTGATAGCTGCTGTACCAGTGGCTCACCCCGCAAACGAATCGACGAGGTCTGCAAAAACCGGCCGGCGTTCCAGCGTATCCGGATTCGCTTCCCCTCCAGGTCTCGATGAAGCGACCACTAGGTCAATACCGATCGCCGCAAAGTTCCTACGACGGCGCTCCTCCAGCTATGAATCCGTTCCGTCCAATCAGAACACACATGTCGATCCGTCCAACTCTTACGCGGAGGAAAATACCTCCACAGTACACGACCACCGCAACGCCGCGCACATGCAGCTCACAGGGCATTCGAACGACCCGCTCCCCTCGCAGCCGCAATACCCCAGGCCGCCGCCGCCGCCTCAGGCGTTTCCCGATGAACCGCAATATTATGAGGACGACAGCCAGTCCGAAATTTCAACATACGACGGTAGCACGGACGAGAGTTCTGATTTGCGCACTATTTCCTCTGCGAGCACCTCCCACCCGCCGCTACTGGAATCCGACACGGAAGACGAGTCGGAGTGCGACTGGGGCCGCTCGCCTACGCCTACGCCAGCGGCTATGGCCGCATCTGACCGCGCTGATACGCCGTTCTCCTCAAACGGCAAACACCTATCCGTGCCGTTCCAGAACGCACCGCTCATTGTCTCTCCCACATGGGAGCCTGCGGATCCGCTCGCTGCGGTGATAAGGCATGAGTCGGAGCAGGGCTGGAGCGGGGAGTGGAATCGCAGGGATATTGGGGATGTTATTGGTGCGCTACGCGAACTCAGGCTTTGATCCCTTGGCATCCAAGTTCGTATGGGATTCTTTCCCTCCTGATAATGTACGTCTCAGACTCTATGCGCATTTTTCGGCCCGGACTCTAAGTGATCCAAGCTCGTCATGTACTGGTTTGAATTTATGTCCATTTATTATTGTTTGAACTCGGTCCGTCCTTTCATTATTGAATTTATGGATCCTTCGAGTCAAATCATTCGCAAAAACTCGTGCTTCTTTTCTGCGCCATAATTTTGATTCTGATAAGGTGGTTCTTTTCCCCACAATACATACCAGAATCAAAATATTGGCGCGTTTAACTGAAGACAGACATTCAAGATAGAACGATCATGTATTCGTAAAAGAAAGTATGAAGAACATGCTTCATTTTAGTACGAGTAGACCACCTCCCCCACTATTCAACACTCGTCGCAAGTCGACTAGGAGATGAAAGTAGAGTCGATGGGGCCGGTCCGAGGTTCGAGAACACGACAAAGTCGGCGGCTCGGTAGACTCGACGGTCTGAAATCTCGGAGTCAGCATTGCGAAAGGCATGAAGTTTTACGGACGAACCTTGAGTGCTCCAGAAGTTGCGGAGGAAGGGTCACGGGCGACACCGGGGGCGGTGACGCTTGCGTTGAGCGGGTAGTTGCTGTCGAGCCAGAACATCTCGGCCTCGTGGTCGTCCCACAGACTCAGAGCCAAAACCATGCCCTGTTTTCAACATGGTCAGCTTATGTTATTATGTTAAATACAAAAGAATTCACCTTCTGGAAGGCAGCACCCATGGTCTTAAGACCTCCGCGAGCCTCGAAGCTGTTTGTGTCGCCCGTGGCAGTCTTCTGCGCATTGCAGAACGCGTCGGTGACGGAGTTACCGACGGGGATGCCGAGCAGGTTGGTGTTTGGGTTCTGGATGACCTTGCCGTTCTGGACGTAGAGGCGGCGGATCTCGGTGGGGGGGGGACCGGACGGCGCGAGCGGAAGGAAGTGCAAAGGGGATAATTATTGATTTCTTTGAATAATTATGTAACGAGCGACAGAGAGACGGGTGTTCAATTGTTTTGACCAGGGAATGAAGATGGTTGCAGGGGTTGACCGGAGCACGGTACACAGTGCGGAAGCGTTTGATCAGGTGAGCTGTGCCAGAGCGGGTCGCGGTGGAAGCATGCCGCCGCTCTAGCTAAGTAAATTTCAACCTTTTATAGGTTCTTCTGCTTTACCACTCGAGATTAGTAGGAGTGAAGTTATCAGCAAAGACTTTTCTGTTGGTCAGATGCAGACCCTAAACTCCGAATTCAAAGAGTCTTAAGTTTGCCGTTGACCAGCTGACACTTCTCAGTTTCGTGGAGGATCCTGTGCCGATGAGTATTCACCAGCTTCCAGGCTTACTGTATTGGTTGAATATGCAACATCAGCAAGAAATAGAAAGATCTTCCTACGCCGTAGTGGACGGGCTGGAGTCAAGTCGCCATCCAGACGGCATCTGCCGCCGATGTACTCGGCATCTACCACTGTGGTGATCGGCATGTTTCTTCACAGTGATCGGCATCTTACGGCTGATCGCGGAGCTTGGATTCGGAAATAAACTTTCTCGAACCTCTGTTGACCCTGTCCTCACAATGGACATCTATTTTCCGAACCACGATGATGCCATGGACATCGCCCAAAGGATTTCGAGCTCGCCCGAGAACTAAGCCATACTTGTGAATCTATGACAGCCATGGAAAGCATTGCATCCCCAATAGAGTTAGTGCGCGCCCGATGGGTTTGAGTCCAGTGCCTACTAACTTTAGACACTGGCGCCGAGTAACCGTTCCTCGGCGCCAATTCCAAATTGCAGCCGGCTGTTTGCGTTGACAGCACAGCGAAGGGGAAAGTGAAGTCGCGACAAGGCCCCCGGTCACTATCTTTTCTGGCTGTCCTCTTTTCAGCCAAGAAAATCATTGATTTACTCTATGAATTCTCACTTTCGAGGGCTGTTTTACTCTATTCGGACGCAGTTTTGGCCAAATAATCAAACTTTTCTTTTCCGGACACGTCTGCGCTCTTGCGGCCTCTTCGTGGGGCCAGACATCAATTTCGGGCAAGTGCCGACAAGTTTCGGCTCATAATGCTAACCTGGAACATAATTTCCCCATCCCATGGCTCGAAGACATCCCAAAAAACAATCTACGCTGCGCGCGATTTACTCTATGTATGACGGGCTTCGTCCATTCTCCAGCTGTTTTACTCTATCTGGGGGTCGTGGATAAAGGTGGTTTTGGAAGGCTGATCTACTCTATCGCGGAGAGCCAGAAAAAGTAGTGACCGGGGGCCTTCGCGACAACTGTTAAAGTTGTTTGATGTGCGAAATGATGTTTTGAATGGCACCTCAAACTTCCTTGCTGACATAAAGAGCGCAAATGCCGGATCTCTGTATACATATGTCAGATAAGAATATCTATAAAAACAACAGCACTTCTCGTTTCTCTCGCAGTCCGCTATCCACAGGCGAATCCCTTGGTTATCCAAAGCCACAAAGCGAAATGCCCCAGCCCGCGAGCACCACTACCAACGCCGGAACCAACACGGGGAGTGGTACTACCTCAGGCTACTGTCATGGGGGCATTATCCGCCGTTAAAAAGTGTTATGACTGGTGAGATTTACCTCCCATGTCTAGAGTCCCTGCTAACTCCCTGTAGTCAACTGTTGAACATGCACACGTGGAGTTTGGGGCGATGTAGCTCCACAATACAGGATTTGATGAGCATTACGAGGGAGTTAAGCGGCAAGGAACCTATTGTATTAATGACCTCACACAATTGGAGGAAAGAGGCTGAGGAATAAAAGATCTTGTCATCGGCCCGTTCAACTCTTCAGGCTTCGATAGATTTTGGGACCCGTGCATCTCTGAGGTGTCGAAGCTCTCTGCCACAGCCGAGAGATGACTAGAGGCATCTTCTCGATTTAGAATTTCTCAACTCCGCAGGCGACGCCAACAATAAACGAAGGCGTATTACTCCCACCAGCCGCACTTTCTGAGCCTAGATTCTACTAAGACGGAGTTTAAGGTAGCCGCCGAAGCATCACGAGAACTTGGGATGATTCGTTCGTTAGGTCATATTCATTCTTCTGACGAGTAATGGGCTGAGTATGTGCTGTAACTAGCGTGGGACCCCAGCATCACTGCGAAGCGTCGGCTGCTGCTTATTCAGTTCTTCAAGTCAGATGCGATAATGCCGCCTGTAACAACGTGGCTCATTTTTCCAGTGCGTAGCCTTGAACATAAATAGTACCTATAACCAACTGGTCTAATGGATATATACCAGGGATCAACGCTCGCGAGAGCGCAACATTCCGTAAATACATTAGTAAGTACGACGCGAATCCAAGTTACGACTACAAACACACTCTACAACCGATAGGATCGAGCCCGCTGCCCTCCCGTACTATTTTGGTGCCTACAACCGACGACGCAGTTTGGTGCCTCCAACCGACGCAGTTTCGCGCCGACAACCGTCGTCGAGACACAAATTCTAAAATACAATTGATAATCCTGGTCCACTCTATGTACGGTACGCCGTGTGTGCGTGCGGTTTCTTTTATTGAATCGTCCGCGGGTCGTCCCCGTCTACTCCGGAGACTTGAACTCCGTGATAATCGACGGATTTTCGGACTGCCCACAATCAAGTCAGCCTCTGGAAAAACAGGGCGGAGGACGGATTAAAGCGAAACCCACCAGTGGGCGCCCCCCCTTCACGTACGCCTCGTCCGCGTACAGCTCCGTCTCGCGGGCGATGTGGATCGAGAGCTCCGTCGCGGACGCCTCCTCAGGCTGGCTGTTGCCATTGCCAGGGCGCGCAAAGACGTCGCGCGAGATGCGCGCCCGCGCGGGGATGGACTTGACGTGGAAGTTGGTGTCGACGTCCTTGATTTTCCCGCGGATGACGGAACGCGCGTTGAGGCTCGCGAGGAGGGCGTTGGAGTATACTTGGAATCCAGTCAGTAAACAACCAGTGGATTGGGTAAGGTGGGACTCACGTCGCCCGATGCAGAAGTAGAATGACGCGTAAATGAGTGTTTTGGGTGCTATAATGAGCTGTGGGTTCTCAGCTTAGCACCACCGAAAGCTTTGACGGTGCGGCTGGGTACACACCGAGATCAAAGACGCGACGGCACACAAGCTACGGAGGAATCAGGTGTTGTCCGGCAATGGGAAAGCAAGGCGGGGTAGCAAACCTGGTAAGCCTGAAATAAATCAACGACCATATCAGCTAAAGACAATCGCTGAGAGAGACTTGGCTTACAGCCCGGTGTTTATCGTGAAGAGAATCTGATAAGGGGCGGGGGGATTTAGTACGTGGGGCGAATTGTCGACGCGGAAAACGCACTAGTCTATTTATTATAGATTCTGTTCTACGAAAGAAGCGAATGAGGTTAATTCCTGGGCTGAGAAGGGACGACGCGGAACGCACTCGAGAGATGTGGGTCGAGTCCGGTAGAGCATCCAGCAGAGCGTGGATGTGATGATGACATCTGCGCCCGTCGAGAGCGCGTTTATCGAAATTGTGAGCGGCTGGAGGTGTGGTGTTAGGTACATATATTTGCTCAGGAACAGAGAGGAGATAATATTTACCGAGATATGAAGGAGGTGTTCGTATGTCTTGGCTTCCAGCCTATTAGATTTGAGTAACTATCGAGAAAAAGCAGTTGATGAAAAGCGCGTACGCGAGAATAACCCATGCTTTCAACCGAAAGAAATTCAACGTCTACCATGGGCAGCAAGGCGTGACACGTACCGGTGCCGCACGCTCAAGACCAAAGAACATGAGCTTGATGACGTGCCAGAGAAGGAATAACGCGTACCTGCGGTGGCCATCACGAGCACCAGGATCATGGCGGTAAGGTAAAGATTGTGGTGGCTCACTGGGAATTAGAAATCGAAGTAAGCGTCTGGATGAGCTTCCTCCAGAATACGAGAAACGCACTCCTCCATACACGGTATGCATAGAATCTGAAATGAATATGTTAGACGCGAATCCGAGCTCTGTCACAGATACGAACAATTGGACGAGCCCGGCGGTGATACCCTACGGTGACGCAAAATCAGGGAGAGCTCATCTGAGGTTGCAAGTGAAATACTCACAGTGGGTAGTGCCTCCAGCTACCAAACTCGCCATAAGAATCTTGGGAAGAGGCGGCAAAATCGACTCACGGAGACGCTCCTGACAACGGATGGATCGTCAGAGGCAATTGGAGTGAAGAGTGTGTAATCTTACCAGACCATGGTCTGCAATACATCGTTCCTGCTGAATGGGGAAAAAAATTTGAGATGAGTTTCGAGGCGTAGAGGTGAGTTCACCAACTAGTAGTTCGATATCAGGTAATAGTACACTGTAATAATAGTTAGCAGCGCTCCATTTATCCCATACGACATACCCGTGTGGCTGACGAAGGCCAAGTGCAGGGTATCAAGAAACACGGTCGCGGCCACCTGCACTGGATTCAGCCATAAGTCCAGGTGAGAACTATGTAGCGTACCAAAACCTTCAGGTATAGTGGATCGCGGTCGTATCCTGCATTACACGATAAATGACTGGCAGTGGAGAACGATCGACGACGTACGGGTAAAATAGAATAGACACTGAAGGAGGCTGATTCCATACAAGACCGCGCTGACTATCACTCCAATGAGCATGGAGCCCATGCTACGCTCGTCTCAGCCCTCGATGCGTCCAAACCAGAGAGTACCCACGTATTGTCCAGCGGCGCGCCGAGTTGCAAAGTGGCCGCAGACATGGAGGGCGAGGTGAAGGAAGGGTGGAAGAATCCTTGGGATCTGGGCACCGCGCAACGGGGACCGGGGCCCGGTCATGATGAAAACCGAAGCCTCGAAGCTTCCAAAGAGTGGGGCCGCTTAATTATGTCGGCTACCGCCATCAAGGAAAACTTCCCGAGTTCCAAGGATAGTTCTGGATAGCTATCATAGAATCTTCCCACCTTTCCCGGCACTTTCGAAGGGATGGCGTGGGCAACCAGAGACAAACGCTCAAGGGGACGCAAACGTGGTGTGGTAACCAAAATATCGAAGGCCGGTGGTCGGCGTCAAATGAGAATTGTGGAGTGTGAGAAGAGGTGAGAAGATAGGACAGATGATAGGCGAGGAAGCCTGATGAAAATCCTGACATTTTGGGGCGATTTTTCCCATTAGACCTTTTGTAATCCTCAAAAAGAATCAGGCCTTAAGGGTATTATCATCGGTTCTGAGAAGATCCGACGGAAGCCAGCCCAATGCCGTAATGTCCACATGGTCTTGGAGTGATCATCGGTAGTGATCAAATTTTCCAGGAACGCCGGCATGTCGCGCGCCCACAAGGTAAATGCAACCGAAACTATGCTTTAAGACGGTCATCGAAGGCTCCCGAGCCCGTCTGATCCATGCCTTCCACCACCACCATCCTCGCCCCGCTCGCGGCCGTGGCTTCTGTGGTGATCCTCCGCCGACTTTTCGGTGGGCAGCGCGGGAGTCTTCTCCCTCCTGGCCCGAAGGGCCTTCCACTGATAGGCGTGAGTTCATCGGCCGTTGCTGATGTAACCCTATGTAACCATTCTATATCCAGAATGTCCTCGACATGCCATCCGTGACGGAATGGCTTACTTTTGCGGAGTGGGGTTCCAAGTGGGGTGCGTACCGTCTCGAATAATCGTCAGAGGATGCCTCACGAGCGGAGAACTGTACAGGTGTTGGCGGACTATGCTCGGTCATCCTCCTCGGCCAGCCCATCGTGATCCTAAACTCCGCATCAGCGATGGAGGCAATGGACACCAAGGGATCCGTGTTCAGCACACGTCCGCGGCTTCCGATGGCGGGAGAGCTCGTCGGTTATGATCAGACCCTAGTTCTTATGCCGTGAGTTTGCTACCCGCCCAAGCGCGATTGATTTCGTTTACGTGTTGTTCAGTTATGGCGCGCGTTTTCGCACCTTCCGCAAGCATTTTGCAAAACTAATTGGCACCCCCGGCGTGTGAGTCCCCACCGAAATTGTGTAATCTCAATTTCTCATGGCCACAGCATGCAACAATTCATTCCCCTGGTCGAGGCTGAAACGCACCGTTTCCTGAAACGGCTGTTGAAAAACCCGAATGCCGACAGCCTCAGCGCACACGTGCGAAAGTTAGTCTATTTTCCTTACCTTCAACCTGTGACCTGTCGTTGATTTATTGAATGTACACATAGATTGACAGGGGCAATTATTCTGCGAATAACATACGGAATCGAAGTCCAGGAGGAAGAGGACCCGTTTGTGGCGTTGATCGAGCACGCGAACGACAATTTTAATGCCGCCACCGCGCCAGGAAAGTCTATAAGTCCTCCCGCACGTCAGATTAATAATATCTCTCCCTATAGGTGCCTTCCTAGTAGATGTGTTCCCTGTGCTGCTGTACATCCCCGAGCTGCTCGCCCCCTTCAAGCGGACTGCTCGAACCTGGGCCCTAGCTACGAAGAACATGGTCGAGGCGCCCTACTTGTTCGTTCGACGCCAAATGGTAGACATCCCGCCGTGACGTTTCCGCTGACAGGATTTCTGATGCTATTTTCTTTCAGGCTACCGGGACCGCGCCAATCTCCTTCGTGTCAAGTCTTCTGGAAGACGAGGAGAAGATGGGTAACGATGAGATCCGCGACGTCAAATACACGGCCAGCTCCTTATATGGCGGTACGCTCCCATGACACGCATCATGCTTATTTATAGAAAGTTTACTCGGGCATAGGCGGCGCGGACACGACGGCCGCGTCCCTCTACGCGTTCTTCCTTGCGATGGTTCTCGCCCCTGGTGCGCAGCATCTTCTTCGCTGCCTCTTCTAAATTTTGACCGTGAACCATGACCAGACGTCCAACGCCAGGCGCAGGCCGAAATCGATTCCGTCATTGGCGGCGCCCGCCTTCCCAGCTGTTCCGACCGCGAGCACCTGCCGTACGTCTCGGCCGTCGTGACAGAGCTGCTGCGCTGGCACAGCGTTGCCCCACTCGGTACATCCAATCACCCCTTACCGCGCACCCCAAACTGACCCGAAAATCCCAGGCGTCCCGCACGCCGCGCTCGAAGACACCGTTGTCGACGGCCATCTGATACCCAAAGGTACCAACCACTCCCTCGTTCACCGTCATCTCCCTGATTCAATTGATTCCCAGGCTCGATTATTATTGCTAACTTATGGTTCGTCGTCGCCACAGCGCATCGTGTGACCCACCTAACAACACCCGTCTAGGAACATGCTGAACGACCCCGAAACGTACCCCTCGCCGTCGACCTTTGACCCTACGCGGCATCTTGGTACGCCGGCGCCGCAGCGCGACCCGCGGACGCTCTGCTTCGGCTTCGGGCGGCGCGTGTGCCCGGGGCGGGAGCTCGCGGAGGCGTCGGTCTTCGCGTGTGTCGCGATGACGCTCGCGGTGTTCGACGTCGAGCGCGCGCCGGGGCCGCTGCCTGTGCATGAGAACACGCAGGGGACGATTAGGTGCGTGGCCCTACTATTTATTTTATTTTGAGACGCGGTGATTAATGACGGTGTTGGGTTGCAGTCACGCGAAGCCGTTCGAGTGTGTGGTGAAGCCGCGGTCGGAGAAGACGGTTGCGCTTATGTCGGGGGATACTTTGTGATATGTAGATGTATTTTTGTAGATAGTACATTGTTTGTCTACCTCTTCATATATATTTGTATATATTTCTAGGAGGGTAGATAGACTTCAGCTGAGTTCAGGGCGACCCAGCGTCCGAGCTCGAAAGCCTTTGGGCAATTTCGAAGTATAGTGGTTCGGAAAATAGAGGTTTCGAAGTTATTTCCCAATCCGAATCTCCACGGCCGCGCGTAGGGTCTCCCTTGTGGCGGCGGAAGAGATGGAGATCTTCCCGCGAGGCTGGTTTTTGTGGAATACACACATGCGCGTCCAGACTGCAATGCGCGTTTTTCTTGGAGCACTGGTCTGAACATATTCTTTGCGTTCTCATGATCATGCATGTATAATCAAAGGGTCTTTTTTTTTACGCGGCATATTTCCTTCTTTCTCAAAATTTCACGTGGTACGCTTCGTTTCTGAGGTGAGCTCCTAACTCTCTCCGCAGACGTTCGCCGGGCACGGCATTTGCCATTATGGTCGGATGCTTGTAAATCATTTGCAGCTGAGCTATTTATGATTGCAGAACCTTATCGTCCGCGCAGTTTGGTTGCGAGTTCCACGGAATTTATGCTGTACTCGAGGAGTCGACGTTACCATCTGGGAAGGCCGGGAGAGACGGAGCGCGTCGCCTATTGGGTCGTATTTGGTCTTATTTCGTTCTCAGTGACAAGCGCCATTGCGGCAGCAACCATGTCTATGGAGTCAGTGGGACAGGAATCGCACTGGGTCGCAGAAAAAAGCTGCGCGTAAACCAGAAACACCATCCCCCACGTATCCGCCCCTACCGTTCATGACAAGATTACGCACCAGTGCCCCCCGCTCCACACCAACCGAATCTCTGCGTACACCTGCGCCATTTTTTAAGAGGAAGCCTCTGGGTCATGATCATTCCGTCTCTGATTCACTGGCGCTGCCTGCTCCTCCGGCGACAGCCTTCGCTGACTTTAGCACGACTACTACTGCTACAGAGGTTCCGAAAACTGTTGATCCTACAACTGCGCAGGTATGTCCGAGCTACGCAGTCCTTCCATTGTGCCCCATTGGCACACCCAGGTGGAACAGTTGGAACTTCAAATCCGGTCGCACAAACGCTCACCCGACGCTAAAGACCGCTTAGTTCGTTTCCATTCAATTGTCTGACCGTCTCAGTGGCTAATGGTTTAATGTAGAACCTGTACGACGTCGCATCCGAAGTTTGGGCCGCCCTTTGTGAAAAGATGGGCGACGATCGGGAATTCAGGTCAGTGCCGTCTTTGTTACCTTGTATCGCTCATACCGTTTCAGACTCGAATATTTATAACCGCGCGTATCGTGACGATTACATGACCTACGAACATCCACGAATCATTCATGGCCGTCATGACGCCGCTTGTCCATACTCCCATCGTCAACCCGTCGTTTGCCTGCAACACCAATACCCGGCACAGCTTTCACGAAGGGCCGTACCGGGGCAGCTCCGTCATACCGGATTTTGCTTTCGGCCAGAAACAGGCCGATAGTTCGGTAGTGAAGTGGTTTATTGTGGGGGGGAATCTATTTTTCCGCAGTCTATAAAGGATTTAGAAGAAAAGGTCCAAAAATGGCTCACAGTGTGCGGTGTCGCGTGCATTTTCGCTTTCTATTTCAAGTGCACCGATTTCTGCGACCCACCTCCGAACCATCCACCCCCAGCCTTCATGGATCCTGTGGGCGCTGTTGAATTCGGACTTAGCGAGCATACACATCTGGTCCTGTCAAGTTTCACGAGCATACTTGGGCGGCAGAGATCGAGAAGATCACAGCGACCATTTATCTCAAAAAGCCCGAGGTATCTTGATATGATTATAGCCGTATCTTTGTGACTTATTTCTAGGAAATCCACGACCCTGGTATTGAACTCGATAGCCAATCATGGGTATTGTTTTTCTTATTTCATTGTCATGATACTCACGATACCTCTTTCAGGACCTCACCCCACACGACACCGAGACAGGGCAGCTTATAGAGGATCAAGAAGAGATTACACCCATCCTTGAGCTCGTTACCCGCGGCTCTACGGGGCTGCAAGCGTTCGACACAATCTATCCTACAGACCAGTCGTTTCGTATCGATTGGAATAACTTCTATAGCGAAGTTCACTGTAGCTTGATTGCTGACGCATATGGACGTTACGTTTCATGGGCTTCCTCTCTTACAGTGCCCCTTCCTGCAATTCTCCTCCCCGTTGCGCGGACCAATAATTCGGGGGCGAAAAAGAAGGCGGAAGAGCTTTTCCCACAGGCAAAGCGACAACACACGAGCTAGAGGCGTATATGAGCATGTTATATCTGACATGCTTGACAAATGTGTTGTTTAAATCGACGCTGAACCGTACAAAATGGAATGGAGGGAGGTGGGCGAACAAGGTCTTAATATTGCGCTCTCACGAGCGGTTATCCTTGTGTAAGATACGACAGAGGATACCTAGGATCATCGTAGGAAACTAACAGCCACGGTTTTCTTTCCCCGGCGGCCATATCCTAGGATATGTCCGGGTCTGTAATCCTATTTGAATCACAATAAACCATTAGTTGGTGATAGGTACTATTCATGTTCAAGGTTACGCACTGCAGTGAAGGTTTGTTGGCAGAGGATATTCGTGGTTTGGCCTCACGACCTTGTCCAGATTTACCTCGACCTGAAAAAATTGAGCCATGTTGCATACCCACAGGCGGCGTTCCGACCCGGCGAAATGAGTATCAGTCGACCCAGATGCCAGCTACAGCACAAATTTACCCGATTACTCATCGGAAGAATGAACATGACCAGACGAACGGACTAAGAGAAGGAACGAAGACAAGACATAAGTGGGAAGACACATAGTTGAGCGCAAATAGACGCACCGGGGCGATCTGTCCTCGATTTGCAAGCGCCACTGCTCCAACAAGGCGGAAAGATCTCGCGAAGAGATCGACGAGGAAAAAATTCAATGATGAGCCATGACGGCCGCAGAGTAGTCTGAGTCGAGTTGCACGGCGAGGTCCCGGGAACTGCCGCGCGCCGCGAAGTGCACTGAAGGAAGATGTGCCGGGCCAGCGTCCTGAATCCCGCGTGATCCTCGTGCGCCGCGCCCCACAGCGCCGAAAAAGCAGAACATGATCCAAGCATATGTAGTGACGATCTAGGGTCGTTGGATATGTAATCGAAAATGAAGCTAGGTCGGGTGATATCGTTGGCATTGATGATCCAGTGGATGAGGGATCCAGACGCAGGAGTGGGGCGGGGCAGAGCCCGAAAACGCCGCCGGGAGCCTCCCGCGGAGGCGGTTTTCACTGCCTCGACGCGGGGTTCTCGCCGCACGCACGCGTGCGCTCGAAGGCGCACCGAATCTGACGCCGATAGATCACGGAGGGGACGATGGCGGACACATCTCCCGGGCCCGCGATGATTCCAAGCCGCGGTAGCGCATCCCTCTCTCCTGAAGAGATCTTTGGGAGTAGCGCTGGCGACGCGTTGCTCGTACGTCGTTGGCCTTGGTTAGAACCACATCCAGCGAAGATGAAAAGAAGGGCTGGAATGCTCAGACCTTACCGCTCGAAAGTGGACGGGGAGTCCTGTACGGAACGAGCATCGCGGCTTTGCGGCCGTCTGGCAAGGAGGAACCCTAACCCGAGTAACCTGCCCAATGCGAGTGTTTGGTCGTAATGTTCAGCGGCATGTCGGTCTGGACCGGCCCACGTTTTCCAACCTGGTTCACGTTTTTTGGATATCCGCACGGCGACTGTCGGGACTAGTCAACATCTAGTCCCATAATTCTGCGTAATTCATTGGTGAATGTCCGTCCCCCAACATGATTGATCCATTTCACAGGGCCCAGTACTTAGTGCCATCAAACAGTGGTGCCGTCCAATGGACCCATAATCTACCAGAACCTGCATGCGATTGAGCTTATAGCTCGCAACGTCATTCCGAGTCAAAACGCATACCTCCAGGCTGTCCTCGAAGCGAAGTTTCCGACGTAACCCAGCGCCGAGTTCACATGTGTTCCACACGCACAGTCCAGTGGCTATCGGGTTCGTGATGTCTTCTGGCTTCTTACAGGGTTAACAGGGCCCGAGGTTTACACAAGAAGGTGCACAATTCTTCGCTCTATTTATCGAAACCACCACCAACTACTCCGTTCCACCATGAACTTGAACTCACTCCCGCATATCACTCCAATGTTCAATGTTCAACCCCAACCTGGTCATCTCATCCCATAATGGATGAGTTCCGAGAGCATGGCAATACAGGGAGCCAGGGATACCACATAGTCCTCCTCTCCCGCGGCTTCTGCCCGGGTTCTCCCCGGCAGGAAATCACCGCCGACAACGCCCCCGAAAACGCCCGAAGAAATGAGCGTGTTTCACATGGGGGGATAAAGGGGAAGTTGCCGATTACGCTGATCCGACGTGTTGACCTATCTCCACCGGGCGCTATATTGTTAATAGAACATTGTATTCTTCCACGGATTTGATTACGAGGATTTTGTCGAATGATACGTATGACAACCCAGTACAACGCCTGTCATCAAGAAGGCCTCAGCTGTCGAAACCAATCCGGTCGACACACATGTTACCTTGCGCGTAACAAAGCAAAGGACTCCCACGAAGCGGGCGCCGGACGGGACCAGGAGTTAAGACTCACAACAAAGGAACAGTCGGGAAAGACCTAGGATTATTCAAGGACGAGGGAGGGCAGTCATGGAGAGCCCCTCGCGCACATGTGGCGGTGGGTTGTTGGACACACATTGGACCGCGTTTCAAAGACTGTAATGGATTTATACATTTGGATGGAAGGAACAAATGTGTACCAACCAAGTATAGGCGGGAGAGGCCTACGCCTAGAAGGCCGAAGGAACATTCTGTGCAGGAAGGCCTGGACCCGTCTCGCTCCGCGGAACAGCGGATGTCAAATGTTTCACCTCCTATTTCCTTACCCAATGTAGCTGTCTCCTTGTGATGTTAGAGCGGCCTACGTCTCCATCCCGGTTCGGTGTTTAACGTCATTTTGATCCCGGGCTGGTCCACGCAGTATTTTTCACTGCACGAGCGGCACCCACCATCACGTAGTCCGCCTGAAATTGGGGGATTGCATTCCATTCCGGTGGCGGTGGACCCACAACCTGCATGCGATTCCAGCGTAATTTACGGTCTACATGCAGTGGACAGGCACCAGTCAGCACAATCCAGAGGTTCTTTGGTATCGGGTTCGTAGGGCTCCTCCTGTTTTTTCCAACTTTGACACCGAATTGTTAACCTTAATTGCATGATCACTAAATTCTTCCACGATATGAGCTCTGGAGAAATTGACTAAAGGAGGTTCAAGAACCAGGTCGTGACGGTACAACAATATTGTGTGCATCGGTTATGAATTCTTTACTTGGTCAAATCGCATTGCCGTACAATCGTCGTGAACGTACCAAATTGGCTATTCAAGCGACGCAAGGGCGAGGCGCGTACCAGACATTTCGGCGCCCGTACTGGAAAACAAGGGAAGGTGTGATGCGCGTCGGAAGCATTCGAGTCAGCTTCGCATTGGGTCATTCCTGTGATAATTGATGTCTCGCTTGTCCTTACGCATGTGGTGGTCGTTTCGGATACTATGAAAGGCAGAGCATAGCAACTCCGCCACTCGAACTTTTCTTGTCGATTTCCACATGTCCACATGCAACGCGCCGTGCGAGTTTCAATGCGCGAGGTGCGAGCGTCGAATTGCAGTGCCTGCCCACCAGAAACTAAGCACCAGTGGTCACGAAGTTTGAATGGCTATGATGGTTATTCCTCCAGCAATGCGAACGTCGATCAGCAGCCAATGGCAGAAGGCTATCTGGGCTCGAATACTACAAGCCATTGGGATATACCTGGAGAATATGCTTCCACAGCACCCTGGAACACCGGTATGGAACTAAATTCCACAGCCATTTCTCGCTCATGCAGAAACGTCGCAGATACGACGGTTTGGCCCACGAACCCCACCTCGACCGTTGATTATCCGAGTGGCCCCGTGCACCCAGAGGCTGGCTATCCCTTGACGGTTTATAATCAGGCCTTCGCCCCATTTCAATGTATGAGTGGACAGCCAGACGTTCCTCCCGGGCCCCAAAATTACCCGTTCTATGTTGATGCAGGAAGCACCTTGATACAGCATCCCTCCACACCTTTCCAAACTCACCGTATGCAGTTCAGCATATCCGATTCCGCTGGAGAGGAGCCAGAAAACGAGAAATGCTATTACTGCCGTGGCAGACTGACACCTGGCTGGAAACGTCACAGGAGATCAAACAAGCCGGCGTGCAGCGGCTGCCAAGACTGGGGTTCCCTGGATTTCTCTCCTCGAGGGTCCACCGGCGTATCCAATCCTCCGCGACTTCCATCTTTGGCACGAAACGGCAAAACGGGTGATGCCAAAGAATGCTCGCATTGCCATACCAGGTTGACGCCCCGCTGGCGCCACCACTGGAAAACGCGCGAGCTGTTGTGCAATGCGTGCGGCCTCCAGTTCAATAAGAAAAAGCAGACTCGGCCATCTGCGCTCTTCGACGTCGACACTGAGGATTCCGAAGGCGACGACTCCGACGGGGAATATGCTGGGCCGAAGTGTAGCAACTGTAGGACGCGGGAAGGCTCTATAGGCAGTTACCGCCACAATGACTCGGGCGGGGAGATCTGCAATGCGTGTAGGGTGTACAAAGCGACGAACGGGACGTCCCGGCCGAAGGCGTTGTGGAAGTATAATATTCGGAAGAAGCCTGGGCCATCGAGTTCAGGCTGGAGAAAGCAGCCGCACATACGTGAAGCGTTGAGGGACGAAAAGCGTTGTCGACACTCGGAACCCAGGGAAAAAGAAGAAAAACGGTCGTACAAGAGAGGTGGGCGGAGAAGACGGAAGGAACATTCCACAAGCTGTGCAGGAAGGCCTGGACCTGTCCAAGCGATGCAATGAAAACGGACGAGGTTGACGCCCTCGTACACGCAGCTTCTGGTGAGTTCTTTTCAGCACAGGTTCAATATCAGATTTTAATTACCTGCATTCAGTTCGCAGAACTCGTCTGCACGCAAGGCCCCCAGCAGTCTTCCGATGACAGGCTCATTCGCCAGCCGCGTCGACTCCGAGCGAGCGAGGAGTGGGGAGAACACATCGACGAGTCTTTCTTCATGTTCATATCTTTGTGTTGTGGAATTATACCTGGCTGGACCTTTCATCGAAGAATTATATTGTTATAAATTCATGGTCCTTTGATTATTAATACCCACGGTTCAGACAGAAAATTGGAGGACATGGCAGAGAATGCGTCATGTCCTTAGAGCCGGGTGCTGGGTAAGTAAATTCCTTCATCTGGACCTCCAAAATGTGCTACACGCGGGAGAGAACGAATGGTTAGAACACGAAACCGAGCATCCAATAGAACTAGAATTGATCATACAAAGAGTGCACAGATAATGAGGCATCAGCGTCAAGCTCACGGACGATGTTCCATACCTGGAGCCCCGCAACCCCGAAAAAAACACTCGGCGCACAAGTTAAGAGGCCAGGAAGGTGTGACTTTATTTCTCCACGGACGCGAGAGGCGGAACGGCTTGTGAGTTGAAAAGAAAGGGGAATTGTTTGGCGTCCGATGATTGATGATATTGATGGAATCATCGGCAAGTGCCGTATCGCCGCGTGCTATCGACACGACTTTGCTAAATGTGGCACATTTGCATTCTGAACGCATCCAGCCAAATCCTCGAATGGTCGACCTCCGAAATAAATAACTGTCCTCTTACATTCGTATTCATTCTATTCTCTCTGTTTACGAGGCGTGGGACCGCGATGTAGCGCTACCACTGGCAAAAGCTTTGGCAAGAGCCAAGCAAAAACGCTACAAAATGCTACACTGCTTACAGAACTGGTTTAATGGCACAATGTGCCAAACATGGGAAGCTGAGATTAGGCAAGCTCACCCATTTCTGTAGCCAGGTTCCCGGCATACAACGCATATTTTCCCCCACATCTTTCGGGGCTTCCATGGGGAAGATGGTTATGCGGCGAACTCGGTTTTATTGTGGCGCAATCTGGATGCCGGCATCCCTGTCGCATGACCATATCTGGCATTCACGTCACTCCGTCGGGGCACCCACTTTATGGCCCTGACTTCAGAGCCCTCGATAACTTGCTTGTCGGCCACCGCAGGCCACGGACGTCGGTGCTTAGCCCGATCCTGTGTGCTTTGAGTGAGTTCTGCATTAGCGTGGTCGTTTTAAAATTTCTAATATCAGCTTAGTATCGGCGATAGTGCAGATATTCTACGCATTGTAATTGCCCATATGTCCGCGATTCTCTGCCGGAAGCAATGCCATACTGCGTCTACTTGCTACGTTGGTATGTACGCCTCAATGATTTCCGTGGCGAAACTCAATGGCTTGCTTTTCCGTCAAGCTCGCACTGGCACCGAGTCTTGCCGCCATGGTCGCGTCTTCATTGGTACAAATCATCGCCAGACTTCCTTCATCGCTAACTGGCGGCGATTTCCTGAGCTCCAACTAAATCTGACTCAGTAGAATCTCATTCGACTACATCTGTTTTCGGTGAGAACTCTGCCTACTAGATACCTCTATATCTGATGCTCCCGCTGTAGTTTTGGCTAGCCGGGAGTTTTGTCACGGACATCATTATAGCAGCGAGCATGACATGGATGGTAGGAGAACCTCCTCGTTCCTGTACCATGTTAACCAACACAATACACAGCTGCACACCGACAGGTTCCACGTACGCAATGCGCGTAGGAACAGTGTGGTTAACCGTCTTATAATGGCCAGCATTCAGACGGCCCACGGGGGCGCTAACGGTTAGTTGTGCGGGAGCCAGCTTGGCTCTCTTTGCCAAATATACGGAGAAAAACTACTATTTTGCCTTGTGCGTCTACGACTTTTATGGTAAAACTTACGCCGATTCTGACGATGGGTTATCCGCAGCACCTACATCCTCGGAAAACTGTATGTACCTCATTTTATCATAGACCTACAGCTGAGATCGCCCTATCCAGATACTCGAATAGTTTCATGGCTACTCTAGTAAATTCACGCGTTCATCGGACGTGTGCCGAGGCCCGCAGCGATGCCACAGAGAGCGAAATAAAAGACATCCAATTTGCGAGGACCACAATGGATGAGATGCCATTTGCGTCGCAAAAGAAAGAGCAAGCACCACGTAAGCAGGCGTTTCCGCCCCGTCGATCGACATTGACATGATTTACAGACCAAGGAAGCAGCACAAATGATGAAAGCCCGGAATACAACCTGGCTGGCACTAGTATGCACTTCTCCTCGGTCAACGCTGCACATTCCGTCGCCGAATAGTGGTTACTTCTCACATGTTTCCGGCTTGTTCTTCTCGTGCACGAAACCTCGGGATAGTGAATTATGCGGATCTGTCCACGAGCGGCGATGGATCGCAAGAGCAACCCAGGATCTCATAGGCTCAGACCATACTCGCTCGCTTCGAGTAGCGTCACGGAACTACGCTAGAATAGTGCTAATAGTGTAAATGTGCGTGTTCTGAACCGCACGCTAGCACGAAAATATATGTTCGTTAGGCCGCCGTACAGCGGGTATATACCCCAGTATCCCTCAATCCTCGACAGTGACGCAGATGGAAGCAAAAAAAACACACGATTTGAGACTTGAAAACCAATTACACAAACTCGGCACAACTTCAAACTGGACCAAGTTCTTTGCTGCCATCCACCACCCCCGTAACTATTAGGAATACGCGTCGCTATTCTCTGTAAACCCGCGCTGACCGACGAATCCACAATTGTTGAGCACACCCGACGCAACTCTCGAAGTGTGGAACGCGACCTGGCCCACACAGTCGCCGTACTCGTATGCCAAATCCTGGGTCCCGACGGAGCCCGCGTTCGTGGTGGTCGGATTTCCGAAGATGGTTTGCTGGTAGGGGAGGCGCGCGCAGTGGTTTGGTGGCTCGCCACCATTCCAGGGGTACCACTCAACGAACCCGACCTGGCTGCTCAGGATTCCGCCCGCGCCCGAAGGGAGGGTGTAGCTCCCGATCTGAGTACGTGCGCCGGTGACCATGTCGATGGCGGTGCCGACCCAGAGGCGATTCCCCGTGGTCTTCACCTCGAGATTGTATGTGCGGTTGTACACGCCGTTCCATTCGAAGGCGCAAGAGACCCCTGGCCCCCCGTCCGCGCCGGGGCTGCAGTTCTTATCGTTCGTGGTGGTGCCTGCGACGAAGCTCGAAAAGACGCCGTGGATGACTGGTTTCCCTCCGCTATCGGGTCGTGGCTGCAGGCCAGTGTAGCCAATGTCTGCAAGTCCGACAAAACCGAATTGTTGAGCGAAGTAATAGCCGGAGATGTGGTCCGCCTGGACGATGGTGAGCGGGAATGTGATATCGTTGAGGCCCGCGGAAGGCACGTTGGTCACAGACCAGCCGGTACCGGTCAAGGCGTGGACCGCGGGGAGGATCCCCATGGATGAGGCGAGGAAGGAGAAGGAGGTGTAAACTTTCATTGTTGTAGTGCTGCGCGGAGAGAATGACGTTAGGGCGTGGCTGTTCTTCTGCAATAGCTACTTACCGCTGGTTCGACGAAAATCGCTGAAAGACTGGGGTACTCACCAATAATGCCCTCGCTTTTAAGTTTTATAGAGGTTGTGGGCTGGAAGCGAGGAGAAAGCGACTTTGTGGAGCGAACGGGTGTTTCGAAAGGTGGACAGGCGTCTCGGAGTCGTAACGCCGGAGAAATACAACCACCGGTGTAACTCAACATAGTTGGAATTGTGCCCCACGCCACTCTCTAGAAGGTGGGCCGTAATGCGGTCAACCTGTTCGCCAATCGGAGCAGTATGCTTATATTTACCTGTCTCCATTATATTTGCGTGTCTCGATTACTCGTAAGTGGTGGAGCGGATGCATTTCGCAGTGAATTCAGAATTCACATTTAGGCGCCAGGAAAAATCACTATTAGTGCAATTAAAGGACTGGAGATGCGACTAGTGAGTTACAGTAAGAATGAGAAACCGATGAATGATATGCCAACCATGCGTCAGGAGCGGACGTCGCGCTAATAATGGTTTGGCATATCTAATGGCGCGGAGTTACTGCAAACCGGGACTAACAAGGACAAAACCATGCCCGCTGTTGAATTTTAAACTTCTCCGCAAGGGACCATTTCGACCAAGTGTTAACCCCATGTCACGCGGCACCTCAGGTGTCCATTCCTCGGCAATCAGCCATATATGGTAGTCCGGCGTATGCCGGAGGCGAAATTTTTGCATTCTTGACCCTCCAAATCTTGCCGTTACCGTCACCGGTACCACAAGTGTTCAGTTCAGAGGGCCGCGTCACGCGTCAAATGAACACTTTGTCGAAATGGTACAGTATTCGTCATTGCTTCGCCTTGCGTCTGCGAACTTGAAGGTCTGCGAGCACCTCGGTCGTCCTGTTGCCCACTCGCAATACCAACATTAAAGCTGCACGACCAATCCGTAGCGCGCGGCAGCATCTATCATGGAGAACTTATTCCGGCGTGTAACGCGCTGCTGCATGTCGACACTTCAATGATAATCTAACATTATCACCTCCGCCGCACAGCATACGTACATTAATACCCCGGTATTCCTTACCTACCCGGTCGATTCGCGACCGTAGGCGATAAGCAGGCTGATCTTCAAAAATGGAGGCAATTGTACCATTGCTACATACATCCAGGGTAACAATGTTCTCCGCACTTATCCACTTTCCATTCCTCTCTTTCCATCTGCCTTCCAACTGAATCCATCCTCTTCAACCCCACGGTCTCTCGCAATGTTATTAAAATTCGCCCATGTTCCCCTTGTTTCCTGCTTCGTCGGTTTCACTATCGCAGCACCTCACGTTGTTGGGAAATCATTGAAGGTATTTCTTCCAATTTCCAGGACATGACGTCCCGAGTTTACGATCGTTTTCGTTCAACAGGTGTGTAAGACTTCAACTGCAATTCTGGTGGGACATATACTCTTCCCGTTCGCACAGAAATGACTGACTATTTTCTATCCTTTTTTTCTCCATTACCCGCTTATTTGTTGTAGGCCAACATTACCGTCTCTGATGGCTTCAAAAACGCCGATGCGGCCAAAGGGATACGTCAACTTTAAACCAGTCTCAAGGTCCCGGCACTCAATCCTGCACAGGATGCTCTCGTCGCTGCTGCCTCTGCTGTTGGTGTCGTGAGTCCTTACTTCGGCCTGTGCCGCAATTGGTGCGGCCGCTTTTGCCGACGTACGCAGTTGAACTTTACATCGATAAATTACCAACTTGACGATCGTATTATATTTAGCCCGTGTTCAGCGCCAATTCAACAACGTCGCCTCCTATAGACGCAGTAAACGCGGCCCTCTCAGAGGCGCAAAACGTGAGGGAAGCACTTTCGGACCTGGAGTAAAAAAATTAATCTGATCTTTTTAGGCTCTTGCTAGACTCGTAACCAGCTCTATGTTGAGTAACAAGACCTAGGAGTATGCAATTTAATTTAAGTCAATCGGAAGCAAACTGAGGGAGAAAAAAAAAACGCGCCAGGTGTTACTCAAACATAGAAATAGAGCTGGTTACGAGTCTAGGCTCTTGCGCTTTCCGCGAACTTCATAAGTTCATATCAAGTGATAGAAATTTCCCAAACGAGCGCTAATTTGCATCGACAGGCTGCTGCCGCTTCCGTGGGGGTGAGCACTTGCGTCCGACATCACGAGGTTCATCTGATTAAGGTGCTTCACAGTACAGTTTTCAAACTGGTTTTGGAGCCAGTTTTCGTTCTTGTTTTCAAACGCAGTATCCGTGACCTGATGTGACCCATGGACGTCGGACTTCGGAGATCGCACTTCAGCTTGACACCAGTGACAAGGGCCCCCCCGCCGTCCCGCTCCCCATTCCCGCCCTCTGTACTAAACTGATTTTCAATAAACAAATCATACATACCGTATAATTTCATTCAAATCGACCTAGGGCGTGACGCGTGATAATTTTATTAATTTAAAAAAATTAAATTACCCAAATTACCGGTTCGACCATTCGACCACGGCCGAAATTTGACGTGACAAGCACGGAAAAGTTCGACCAAGGGAAAATGAGCTCTCCCTCTGAGAAGCTCGCTGGGAGTATCGTTTATCGCTCAACCCGGCACCCAGATCAATTTTTCCCCTTCTTTCTCTTGTCTGTGTCCCTCTGTGTCCTGATGTATAACAAGCGAGGCACGAGTGTTTTTTCAAGAGAGACGAGTGTTTTCATAAAATGGGGAGAAGAGGTACAGAAATCTAACTACTCAGTATCAGGGTTTATTTATGGTGGCAGGAAGTTGAAAACAAGGTTGGAAAAGACGAAAGGAGATCGCAGGCAGATATAGTTAGATTGGAACCTACCGGAGGTCTTGCGAGACATGGGCGGTATCAGGGAGTGTACAGAACGGCTTTCCGAGTGCTTTGGCGAACCATGGAACCATTTCGATCAGACCCCGCGTGACGCGTAACCCAGCACCAATATTCGACACCGACCAAGGGGTGCGTGACGCGTGACGGTTGAATTGAACGAAATTATACAGTAACATTGATTCAATGGGACAGTTAGTGTATGGACAAGAGTGCGCCCCCTGAAGTGTCTGCACATAGACTAATGAACCTCTGGCCCTAGGACGAACGAAATTTTAAAAAAGAGTACGACGCTCTTGTTGCGACGATCGGCCGCGTTGTGGTTTGTGTGGTGATCATTTCAATTTGCAATGGGAGCGGCCCCTTTTCGTTCTTTGCGTCGCTTTGAGACCGTCCCAAGAATACCCAGCTCTCATGCCCTCCCCGACGTCCAACGCCTTGTACGGCACAAAGGAATACTGGTGTGCCCTCTCCCCTGCCTCGCTCCCTTCAAAAGTCCCCTGCATTCCTAGGAACGAGCACTATACGCAGTAATAATACTGCCCCCTCACATTGGTCGTCTCATCTTTATTTTTTGGTCGCAGGGAATCCGAGGGCGCATTCGATTGGTTCAAGTCGTACCGGGACATCGCACCGCTGCTGCGCGAGCTCATCCCGTGCAAAGACGCGCGCATCCTCATGCTTGGCTGCGGGAACTCGATGCTGTCGCAGGACGTGAGTGCGCCGTGCCTTTATTGCATAATACTCAGCAATGAGGGTAGATGTACGACGATGGGTACAAGAACATCGTCAACACGGACGTACGATCTCGCCCCTATCTTTAATTTTCAAAAAAATTAATCCATTCTGATTCTCTTTAGTACTCGAGCGTGGTAATCGAGCAGATGCGCGCACGGCACCTCGAGATGGAGTACAAGTCACTTTTCCTTTTCACATGCTGGCGAGTGATTTTAACGCAGGAATGCAGGGCTCGAGATGGACGTGCGCGACCTGCAGTTCGCGGACGGGACGTTTGACATCGTGATTGACAAGGGGACCATGGACGCGATGATGACGGCCAATGGCGACGTCTGGGTGCGCCCGCAATATTTATTAAATTCTCGTTCGCGCCCTCACCCGCCCGCAGGACCCGCCGCAGCAGGTCATCGATGACTGCACCGCCGAGGTGGACGAGGTGATACGGTGCGCAGCGTCCGTCCTAGCTTTGCTTGCTTGACTAATTTTTTTTCGGGGTGTAGGACGCTCAAGAACGGCGTGGGTGTGTTCGTCTACCTGACCTTCGGGCAGCCCCACTTCCGGCGGCGCTTCCTCACGCGGCCGAACACTACGCTCAAGGTCACAGAGCTCGGGGACGCGTTCCACTATTACCTATACATTCTCCGCACCTGATGTGATGAGGAAACTGCTGGGCGCCATCGATTCAGGACCGCGCTGGTGAGCCGGGGTGCTCGGAACCTTTTAGAGGCATACAGAGTCTTTAGAGCGGCATTCATCAAGCCCAACGAGTTAGAGATCAAGCAAGTGAAATGAACAGATACCGTAGTCTTCAAGTGTGACTATGAAATATCAAGTCTGCGAGCATGGAGGAGGCGTGCTTCGTATTTCGGAGGCCGCCGAAAGGGCAATTTGAAGCACGCAAAAAACACTACGATAAGTCAGAGCGAATGATTGCAGCGTAGATAATTGAGCTCACTGTCTTGATGATGAGCGGCCCTGTTGAATGAGCGGGATTGAAGGGCTGATTTGATTTTAGTTTTCAGATCGTTACCTTTCCATCACTCGCATCCGCATCAGCAGCGGCGCACATGTGGGTCATGGCTCTTTCGGTGCGCTGGCTTTCATTTCTTGCGCTGTGGTCTTGCCTCCGTCTCGTGTTTCAATTTCTGGAAAATCCTCTCGATACTCTCTCCGGGTTTTGACTTCTGAGTTGTTTCCTTCACTGCGGTTGCTTATCATGGCTAGCTCCAGGCAGAAAGGCACACATGCTACATAGCGGCAGCTGCTCCGTAACACAGCTATGAAACTCTCCACTTTCCGCAGTTATGATACATGACGTTGATTTTCCAGAAAATTATGATATACAAAGATATGTCTCCCGATATTGCCAACCCTACATCCTCGCCGGGCCTTGACGGCATGTCGGCTCCTCCCTCTTCTCATCTAATATCTCGGCGGAATGGAGTCGCTCGTCGATGGTTTCCCACGCTGTAATCCGTTCGGTTGCATGGCGGACGGGTGAAGTGTGGTTTGCAATGCCTCATCGGATACACGCAGCAGCTGTCCTCCGCACGATCGTGTGCCAATTGCCCGCGGGATTCAACCCCAGCCCATGCGCCGGAGCGTGCGGGGGAGCGGAATCTGGATTGGGCTGCAACGTGGGATGTGGTCCAGGTGGGCTGGACGGCTGGCCGTTAAACGGGTGTGTCCCGTGCAAGGAGCCAGAATATGGACTGGGCTGCGACGGTGGGGTCACGGGCGGCGGTCTCGAAGGCTGCCCATTGAATGGGCGCGGGCGGGTCATGGGGAGGTGTATGGATCTGATGGAAATGGGTGCCTGCATCGCGTCGTTCTGTCGTGTTGAGACTCGGCGGGAATGGGTATGGGGTTTGTGGGTTGTCAACGGTGGGCGGGGGTGGGCGGGGGTGAGTACTGTGGGTAAGTGAAGACGAACATTTCGTCTTTCTTATACAGGAGCGCTTTGGTTTGCAGCACGACCGGTGGCATGATCCGTGGTCAAAGCGGGGAACGCTTTGGCGTAACACGTGACCGGCCAAAGCGCGCTTTGTTTTAAGTTTGAAATCAAATGTGGTCATCTAAGCTCACCCAAATGGGACGAGATGACGATGATGTGGAATCATTGTCGGATAGCACACGAAAAGTGATCACTAGTCGAAATCACCAAGGAATACAATTATTTGGTACGTTCAAAAACTCCGACGCTGCTCAGGTTGGTCCAATTAATGCGAATCACCTAGGAGTCGGACGAATCAGTTAAACATCGAACTTGAAACAAGTGAAATACTATTGAAAGACGATGAGAATCGCCTTGTTCCGATTCGAACAGTTATTCCTTCTGTACCGACCAATGCGGAAGATCCACCACAATGCTCTACACCGAACTTTCATTGCTTTATCGTCAACCGTATATACTTCCAGGGCGAATCTTATCAGTAATGTCGCCTTTCTGCTCCAATGGTAGTGCTCTCTCCACCGTATCGGATTCCGTTCGACGGGCTGGGGATATAATGTTTAATGGCAGTGTTGCGTGATTGTTGCGCCGCGCATTCAAAGACGGTAGCATCGTATCGTTGTCTTGTTCCTGCGTCAGTCCCAGTCTTGTACGACGATAGACACGACACGCCAACACGCTGGTCAACGTGATGTTGGGAAGTGCGAGAAGGGCATGATACCCCGTGCCGACATGGGTATATATCATCACGGATGTTGCGATGTTGCTGATGACCGTAATCCTGCCGAGAAGTTGGATGGATGTTTCGTTGAATTGAGGTGTCCCACTCACGCGTAATAAACCTGCCCCTGCACGAAGAGTGACCTCGATAATGATGGCAAATACGCCCCGCTAAACAGCGCTCTGCATCTCTCCATCCAGGAGTGATGCGCCGACTTGACGGAGCTGTTGCCTATAAGCCTGTAGGATATGGCAACGAAGACGGCTGTATCGAACACGGTGGGTGTTATGGTGGATGCGCCGTCAATGGGAGATATTCTGGACACGACACAGTATGGAGTGGGTCCAATATTGGCGCCGGTGGTACCGAAGGGGACGAACATGCACGCGGCGACTTCCAAGATCCACAGGATACCGAAGAAGACAGTCACGCTGCGTTTGCCACCGTAGATGGCGCGCACGCGGAAGAAGAAGAGGAGGGATGTTGCCGGGATAGCTGCCGGATATAGGCAGTCTAGCACAAGCGCCAGAGTTTCACAGCCTCTGGCTGGATATGCTGCTCGACACTGGTTAGAGGGTGAGTCACTTTGAAGCGCCTCGGAATCCACGCACTCAGAAATATCGTGAATCCAACGATGTAAACTAAACAAAGAATCCTAGTCGTGCATTAGCGATGACCTCGATAGGTCCGGACAAGATATATGGTTACCTCGAAGTGAAGTATGCCAAGACGGGCCAACGCACTGGGTATTTGGATAACAAGCGATAATCGTCCTTGAAGTTGTTCAACACATCCCAAACGAATACCTTGAAAGACGAGCCGCAGTCAGTGACGCAGAAGAGAGTCGCTATTTTCTTACCGCACTACTACCCGTCCCCACATATCTCAAGAGCTCAAAGATTTTAGCGACGTCGGGAGGCAATAGTGAGAGGGGATCATTTGGGACCACCGAATCCATAGCTGGTATATGGACAATGTTGTGGTGGGGCACAGAAAGACACCGAGAAGCGGTAACAACGGCGTAGTTTATACCATGCGGCGATGTGCGTAAACCTGCGTCAACGCCGGCAAGTTAGCTCCGAGGGATGCACTGCATTTTATTTTTTTGCCGGCATTCGTGTTTCCGCGTCGAGAAATTATCTCCAGGCGAGTGAAGATTGCAAGCAGCCTCCTGAACGCGATTCGGAGCACGAAGATTGCGGCCTTGCGAGCGCTGGAGAGCCACCACAATATTTGATCCCGCATGGGATTCGGATACACTAACGGAGATGCATCTTTCTTCTTTCTACGGAATGATTTGATGATGTCGGTAACTTAAATAGACTCGAAGAAGCAACGGAGAAGCAGAGTCGCCGGCTGTCGCCGGCTGTCGCCGGGCAAGACGGGGACGGCCTGGCACCGGCACCGCAGTTTTAGAACAAGTCCTCATGTACAAAGAACGTTCTCAAGGATTCCTTCGTTCGAATTATAATCGAAGCTCCGTACTTATTCTTAGAGAAGCTTAGTCGGGCAAAAGCATGGGGATGTATCATGGAAACAGCTCCCAGTCTCCAGTGCCCGCTGATGGCTTGCGGTTACAACTAGCCAGCGGTCTGATGTCAGCCACCCAGGTCAGAAAAGTGTCAAACGGCTCGCGAACCGTGGCTAACCTTGGCTCTTTGGGGTTGCGGTACTCTCGCATCAAAAATAGAAGAAATGATGTGCAAATGGTAATGGAATGGGTCGGTTTTTTTTTTTTTTTGGCTGTCTCGCGGGGGCTGGAATATGGCTCGCGCTTGGAGTCGATGGTAAAATTTCACAAAGCCGGGCGAATGCTTTGGTTCAACAGTGACCGGTCAAAGCGCATTTGGTTGAAATCGTAAATGACTTCACCTAAGTTTCCCCGGAGGGTGAGCTTTACCCTGAATTAATTCAGTGCGAGGACCAGCCAATACGAAATACATATTCATGGTGCTCTACACAGGACTTTTTCATCGTCAACTGTAGACACTTTCAGCGGAAATCTTATTTTCACGACCGCCACCTTTCTGTTCCGATGGTAGCGCTGTCTCCACATCAGATTCTGTTCGACGGACCGGAGATATGATGTTCAATGGCACTGTTCCGTTGATGTTGCCACGTGGAGTTGAAGACGGCAGCATCATATCGGAGTCCTGCGTCAGTCCCAGTCTGGTGCGACGGTAGACGCGACACGCCAACACACTGGTTAAGGTGATGTTGGGGAGTGCGAGGAGGGCGTGATAGCCAGTGCCGACATGGGTATAAATCATGATGGATGTTGCGATGTTGCTGATGACTGTAATCCTGCCGAGAAGTTGGACGCTGGTTCGCTAAATTGAGGAGTTCCACTTACGCGTAATAAACCTGTCCCTGCACAAACAGCGCTTTCGATAAGGACGGCAAGTACTCCCCGCTTAGAAACGCTCTGCATCTATCCATCCAGGAATGGCGGGTCGACTTGACAGAGCTGTTGCCTATAAGCCTGTAGGATATGGCAAAGAAGACGGCTGTATCGAAGACGGTGGGTGTTATGGTGGATGCGCCGTCAGCCGGGGATATTTTGGATACGACGCAGTACGGAGTGGATCCAATGTTGGCCCCAGTGGTACCAAAGGGGACGACTACGCACGCGGCGACCTCCAAGATCCACAGGATTCCGAAGACGACAGTCACGCTGCGTTTACTACCGTAGATGGCCCGCACACGGAAGAAAAACAACAGGGACGTTGCAGGGATAGCTGCCGGGTATAACCAGTCAAGCACCAGCGCGAGTGTTTTACATCCTCCAACTGGATATGCTGCTCGAATATTAGAGAGTGAATTCTTTTGAAGCGCCTTGCCATCCACGCACTTAAGAAGATCGTGAATCCCAGAACGTAGACCAAACACAGGATTCTGCTAGTGCATCAACACCTCGACGGATCTGGAAGAGATATATAGCTACCTTGAAGTGAGGTATGCCAGGACAGGCCACCTCACCGGGTATTTCGTTAACAAGTGATAATCGTCCTTAATGTTGGTCAACACATCCCAAACGAAAACCTTCAACCTAACATGAGCCACGGGCGGATACGGAGAAAAGAGCCAATATCTGCTTACCGCCGTACTGCCCGTTGCGACATATCTCAAGATCTCAAAGATTTTCGCGACGTCTGGAGGCAATAGTGAGAGGGGATCATTTTGGACCGCAGAATCCATAGTGGATATATGGACAATGTTGCGGTGGGGGGAGAGGCCACAGAGAGACACCGAAGAGCGGTACCAAAGTCGCCATTTATATTGAGGTCATGTACGTATACAGCGGAAAGCAACGCGGACGCAACTTACCGCCGAAAGACACCGCCTGTCCCCGGGATTCAAGTCGTATTTGCGAGTCGGCAGATAGCATTCACGCCAGTGAGATTTGCGAGCAATGTCCTGACCCCGGGCCCGGGTGTCTGGAATGAAGAGTGCGGCCTTAAACCTGTGAGCGTAGGAGAGCCATCACAATAATTGGTATCGCATCGTGGACATAAATCTGGTGACGGACCCCGGGAGAAGTACAGCTATATCGCCGGAAAGGCAGCTTTTATCATGTGCCCACGTCGTTTTATTGCTGATAAGGATCCCCAAAGGATTTCTAAGTTTAAGCAGCGCAGGGGCGGGGTAGCTAGCTAGCTAGGTAAAAGGTATAGCGAATAGCCGGTGAGGCATGGGTAACAAACATTAATATGTGAAGACGCAACAACTTGAAGCATGGTATGATCCTGGACGATAGTTTCATATCAGGAAACGACCGACTCGTCGGACGAGATGCGGGAGTCGTCATCAAGTGGTCCATCATGCGTGGAAAGAATTTACAGCATTGATTTGGAGTTAGCTATTCAATAATAGCTTTCTGACATCCACAAAAAATAGCAGATGAATGGCAAGTGGAGCCATGGTCCTCGGATTTTAGCGGTGGAGCCATTCCGAATTCGTGCATGCCAAAAATGTATCGGTTGATTGAATCATTCAACGTAATTATTGATCAATTAATTATATTCTGGACCTGGAAGAATGATATCAATTGTGACTGATAAGCGATTGTTGTATTCATAATTTAGCTGCAGCCTGAGAATGTTTCCTGACACTTTCAACAATCAATTTGACCCGGGTACGCATAAATTCACTAGCATTGTGATTTTTGAGATCAATGCTGAGCGGGCCCCCACAATTCTTCAACGCCTCAGATTTCGCATTTGAAAACCGCCAGTCCCTCCCCGCGATTTTGAGAAACCGTGCATACTTTCCCTCTTCGACACTCCCGTCCGCCACGAACGTGAAGATGGCCATCGGAACGACTGAACTAAAGTCCGTCAGCAGCTGCGCCAGGCTGCGGGGCTCGTAGCTGTGCACACTGGCGTGTACGATGCCCGTGGTCCCACGCACTGCATGCAGCAGCACGAGGTTCGCGACGAGGTCCACGGGGATCTCGTCCACGATATTTGCGCCTCCCCGGGCGATGTGCGCGACACCCGAATCCGGCGCGGTGACGTATTTCTCTATGAGGTCCGAGATGGGACACGCGCCCGGGAGACCGTAGTAGGGGTATGGTTGAGCAATCGCGGGCCCGATAATTGTTGGACGGACGATGAGAAGGGGAAGGTGCGGGTTCCGGGAGATGAGCAGGCGCTCCGTGAGGTGTTTCACGAACGTGTATGGCCACTTGAAATCAGGGACACTACCGGGCGAGATCTCCCCGGTCTGCAGGATTTCCGCAAGCTGTGCCTCCGCGTCGCCGACCTCGTAAATCCGCTCCTCCACGGGCCCGTCGGGCAGGAAACAGTTTACGTATGCGGTAGAGATGTAGACGAAGCGCTTTAGGCGCTTGAATGATCCCGCAATTCGGGCGAGCTCCAGGGAAGGAAGGCAGTTCTGATCAAGAGTCTCCCGCAAGGGTGCCAACAAGCTGATGCTCGCCGCGCTATGGATGACCAGGGTGACGGAGGCCCGGAGCTCGGCGAAGACGGTGATGTTGATTCCAAAGTTCACTTTGGTGATGTCTCCGACAACGAAGTGAACCTTCCGCGTGGCAAGGATATGCCCAATTTGTAGCGGCATAGTCTCTTTCCACCGCTTCTCTGCGCGAGCAGCGGACCCCCGGACGAGAACGTAAATTTTCTCCGTATCAACTGCCAGCGCCAGTTTAAACAGAAGGCACCCGCCGAGATTACCCGTGCCTCCAGTCAGGAATACCGTCTGTCGTTGAAAGAATACCAAATCTGTGGTCTTCATTCTGCAAGAATAAACGTGGATCTTAAGCAAACCAGCGAAGGCATCAAGACCACTCACTTGACCGTGAGGTGGAAAAATAACCGCGGGGATTTTTGGAAGCTTTGGCGATTTCCTTCGCCTCTTATAGAATGGGGTGCTATCCGAATAGGCGTCCATGGAAAGCCTTAATATGGCGTTTTATCGGCCGAGTTAACGTGCAAGATAGACCAATCTAGGTTTGATCTGGGTGATCCCTGGGACACCCGGGTAATGGAGCCGAAGGCCGTCGAGCGCTAGTTCAATATGTCCAAGTCAGACATTTGCTAGTCCAGCTTGACGGCTCCTTATCTGAGTAGTCCGGTGCTAAATGACGCCGTCCATAGCGGTCTAATTTCGCGACCGACGCGGAAGGGGATAATAAGCTGACATACCTGCGCGATAGAAATAAATGGTTCCTACCTTAGTTCCGCTTCGAGAGCCGTTCGATGCTCACTCGTCGCCTAGTATGCCGAAGTTCGAACCCAGATTGCTTACGCCTTGATATGATGTGTTCTTTGTGCGAAGGCAGGGAGGGTGAGGCGGATGAGTCAACGATTCAAAAATGAAAGTTAATCGCTAGGCTTGTTACTTAAACACGCATGCCTCGCCCCCATCGAAAGGGAATCCCCTGCGGTATGTGGTTGGGCGAAATCGTGGCATATTGAGGAGAGGCGGACCCTTCGTCCCCGAGCACCTAGCTGCGGGATCGATAAATAAGCCGAAAATGGAGCCGAATAAAAGGACAGCCGGGCATCAATTTAGACGCAGCGAAGATGTCTAGTAATGATTTCTGCGCAGCAACGACGAGAAGAAAAATATGTGCACTGCATTTACGTATGTGGGCCTGAAGAGGAGATCAATTAGCGGAGGCGCGCAGTACTTGGACTTGGGCGGACGATTGCTCACAGGCGAACGCAAAACTTAGAGAGCGTCAAAATTGGACTGATCGAGAGTGGGAGGGAGAGCGCTTCGGAGAATCCTGGGTCGGGTATAACTTACCAGATGTGGTGCACAGACAACTGCGTAGGCTGTTGCTTATTGGGCACGTCCTCGAGGCCTGGCCGATCGGAACGGAGAGCAATCGGAATGCAAGAAAAATATCATTGATCTGCGTAGCAGCCAGCAACAGTTAAACACAATATGTATATGCGCACTGGAAACAAGCGAAACCAATTTAACAAACAGAAATGGCAACAAATGGGCAATGGTTACTCACCGTCTAAGAAATGAGAGCGGGAAAGCACAAATCAGGTTATAGAGCAAGTGAGGATACCTGCCTCCTTCGGACCAGGAAATTTATATCCTATAAACTGTTTGAAACCGAGGCCCAACGTTTGCGGGCCACCGTTCAAGTCCAAAGAGAAATGAACCTGGCCCAGGCGTGGCAATCGGTTCACGAAATCGAGGGAGGCAAATGAGGGGCATGGATCACAATGATGAGGCCAGGAACCAGAGGCCCATAGCTTTAGGGTCAAAGACAGACATTCGAGAACTGGAGCGGAGGTGTGAATGTTGGCAAGGACAGAATCGAGGATACGCCCAACGCCGACGTTGGCAATGGCAAGTCCGATCTCAAGAGTTCTGAGGGCTAGAAATGATGGAAGGCCGAGTTCGGGAATACCTATGAGGGAAATGAGAAAATCATAACACTGTTTGCCGAATAACGTACTCCCTACTAAGAACGACAGTTCCAAGTGCCTCAGGGTCTGCTGAACATCCGACTGCAACAGGAAGTGCTTCCATCGCTTGTCGGGACTGACCGGGAGGTAAAGCAACGAAAGTTTCCGGAGCCCTGTCAGACGGCCCTGCATGTCCATCTCGATTGCGGGGCTACCTTGGTGTCCTGTGCTTGCCGGCGGCGGTGTGACGACAAGGTGCTCGAGATCACGCGAGCGGGCGGGGTCCGGGGGCGACGGAATGAACGGGGATGTGGATGTGGTGTCCGTGTCCTCTTCAATGGAAATGAAGTAGAGTGACACTACGCTGAATGATGGGCAAAGAATGAAGGATGAGGGTACACCTCTGATATGTTCCAAACAAAGGGATTGAACAGTTGGTCGCAGGACTATGTTTGTCAGTAAAGTGGTAAGGCTGGTGGGGATGGAGTTCCAATCAAAGCTGTCAAGGCCAAATATCCCCAGGAGCGTAATCCTCGAGGAGGTTATCCGCAGTACAGTCTCGACAACATCGTAGTGACTAGTGAAGGCAGGATATAGGCCAAGGTGCAGGTCTCTGACGTAGGTTCCCAGATGCGAAGACATCGTGAACAGATGCAAGGCATTTTGGAATGTCATTGAGACAGTAAGGTGGTTGGTTCCTTCGGGCTGCTTGCGACTACCAGGTCCGTATAGGGACAAGCAGACCGATCGAAAAAGGCGTCGTTGGCTGGAGACGACGAACGAACTGGCTACCAAGGAACAGGCCTTCAAAGTTATTCTCTCCTGAACCTGGTCGACGATGGAGTCCAGCAGTTCTTGTGCCAAAGGCGTGGGTGGCATGATGGTCAAGAGCAGGATTCGGTCGAAGATTGATCATCAGATCCGAAGCGGACGGTAGCCGTGGAACCCTATTTATTGTTCAAGTAAATTTAAAGCAGTTGGTCCGGGTGGCAAGCTCACTAATCTGCATAATATCTAGGTTCAGGCGACTCCGACAGACCCTTCGGCTGCTAGTTGCAACTCCGCTGAGTTCGGCAGCCGGTGATGCCAATGATGGTGCATCATCGCATCAATAACGTAACCATAACCCTAAACCCCTCTTTCTCTTTACGCCCTCATATCGATGAATTCTCAGTCCTCCGCCAAACGGCCCCGAACCGAAGATGGTCCCACAGAGGCTCTAACGCGCTCTAGGGTCTGGTACTCAGATGGCAGCGTCGTCTTGCAGGCGGAGACGACATAATTCCGCGTCCATGCCAGCATCCTGTCGGCGGCCTCCACAGTCTTCAAGGACATGTTTGAGGTGGCCCAGGCGCCCAGCAATGTCGATTCCCAAATTGATGGATGTCCCCTGGTTCATTTGTACGATGACAAGGCAGAGGAGGTGGAATTGGTGCTAGACGCCCTCTATGATAGGTGCATCGCCGTGGTACTGACAGCCGGAGAGTAGAGTTGATCGAACCTAGGAACTTTTATAAAAATCCGCAGAAGACATTTCCTCAAGTTGCGGCCATGTGGCGCCTTGGGAAAAAATATGGATTCGACGAACTTCACGAAGACGGTATGCGACGTCTGGAGCAGGTGTTTCCAAGCACGCTATCTGCTTATCAGGCCCTCTATCGTGGACCTACAACGTTTGAATCCCTGCCGATTTCCACATATAGCGGGCTGCTCGTTGACGCCATTAATTTGGCGAGGGATATTGATTTGAATTCTATCCTGCCGGCGGCATTATATCGTGCCTGTTCACAGGCAAAGAATCTGAAGAGCATCCACAGATTTCTTCTCAGTGGAGTGCGCCGCCCGGATGGTGTTTTATGCCAACTCTCCGACGTCGACAAGATGCTCTGCATCCTTGCCACTTCCGATCTGCTCGAAAAACAATGGGAAGGTCCGTACAGTTGGGTCCGCAAAGTGGGCAAAAACCACCATGCGAAGGGGTCGCCTTGTCGTTCTGCGTCGAAGTCAGCGAGGATTGGTTTGGGAGTTCCCGTCCCAGATATGGCAGCATTGCGTCCAGCGATCCGGGGGGCAGACCGTCTCTGCGTGCATTGCAAGGAGATCAGCGAAGCTATGTTCGCTGCCGGCCAGCAGGCTCTTTGGGAAGAACTCCCCTCCATCTTCGGGCTCCCGTCCTGGGCGGACATCAAGAAACAAGCGTCACGGTCTGTCCTTATCTTCTTTCTAGACAAGCCCCGAGCTCATGCTTATCCATCTCCAACAGATGAAGCTGCGACTCAAATTCTCCTGCTTTTCAGCGGAGTGGGACATTCCATTTCACAGTAAAGTCGTGTATCAACGTTGCGTGTTGAATCTATGCCTATATTACTCCATGTACTATTTCCACGATTTTGTTCTAGCTCACTATGCTCCCCAACCATTCGCATTCTCGCCTTCTCTCGTTGTTCAGGATGCACTAACGCGCAATCCACGCGTTCAACCGGGATTGATCATGATATTCGCTGGTTTCCCGACGCAATGAAGTTTCTCGACATTGCTCATTTTATTCACCCGATGTCCCTGCCCGTTGAACTTTCAGCACATGACGGTACAGAGACAGCTTCTTGGCCCGGGAATTATGGTATATGTTCTATTCTCTTCGCTGATTTGGGTCGCCTTCGCCTTTGGATCTAATTAACTGTTTACTTGTTGATATAAAGCACGGGCGACATCGGCTCCGAGTTTGCTCCGGGTGCATCAACGTGCAGCACGACTCAATCACTCAATCGGAATTCATATCGCCCATTATCCCGCACACTTCATCGACATTGAGGATGCGATGGCGCAGAACGATTACTCGATACTCGCGCATTCTATGCTCGCTTTATCGGCTTCACCATAAGATCTCATTTGCTCGTCGGTACTTGTCGTTCACGTCGTTGGGGAAGGCATCGACTCCCTCGATCCGCCGCCGTATATCAGGAATCGAACTATTTTTAAAGTTTCCTCAGATGATCGGCATGCGCCTTCGATTCTCCCCGGAATTGAAGTCTCTCGACATTCGTAGAAATAGTTCCTTGATGCTCGCGATTCGCGCATTATCTGTTCGCGCTATGAATAGAGGCGGCCAACGTGTTCAATCAGCGGGGCGGACACAGTTTGTCAAGACCCAAGCGAGACTAGAGAGAGTTTTCCATATAACGATCAAGATTCAATGAACGGAGGAGGAAGTGATGACTGCAGCTGAATGACAGAGAGAGGCCGCTATTTATCCGCTTACGCAAAATATAGCAGCAATGGTGATTCCGTGCACGTCCAGAAATAGTAGCGATTGTAGAGAGAGACGGAATTTGTCCGCTTACGCAAAATATATTCCTAAGCACATCGTGATTTACTGCAGGGCGTGCAATGAGGGAGCTCATAAAATCGGTTGCGGGAATTCTGAATTCAGGCTCCCTCGGAGGGAGCAGACTCGGGCAAGGACCCTTCGATTTGCAGCATATTCTCGACGAAAGTATTGCTAATGCAATTCCCATGCGAATTATGCAGAATATTGTGTGGGAAGCCAGTGCCGGCTGACGACTACTTATATGCGCAGTCTTCAACAGATCTCTCAGTTGCTACCACTGTGATTTCCCACTTCTCCGCTCGATACCAGATGTCAATTCCGACCTTTACATCCTCTACAACGGCCGAAGAAGTCGTCACTGCCTTTGCACAGGAAATCAAAGGAAAAAATAGTGGGTCCTTGCAGAACGTGTTCTGAAATCTAATTCACTCAGCATGACTTGCCATCTCCTTCTATTTATCTTGCATGGCATGTAGTTCTGATCACAGGCACCTCCATAAACGGGATCGGATTCGAAGCCGTCCGAACCATCGCGAAACACGCCAACCTCGTCGTCATCACTGGCTACAACTCTGAAAGGCATTATCCACCTCTCGCAGAGTTTTGCACCTGTTGATGAGCATCCTCTCCAGACTCAAACTCTCGGAAGAAGCTATCAAGAAGGACGTGCCGTCAGCCAACATCCGTCCTCTCACGCTCGACCTCTCCTCCCTTGCGGCTGTCCGCATCGCCGCCGCGGAAGTGAACGCATACCCTGAGCCGCTGCACGTACGTCAGGTTTCCTCCTTGTTTTACACCAACCAACCAAACAACTCACTGCTGATTCCCGATGTACCTATCACTCCAGGTCCTAATCCACAACGCCGCCGCCGCCATAGGCCCCTTCAAGCTCACCACCGACGGGCTCGAGACGCAACTGGCGACGGCTCACATTGGCCCTTTCCTCCTCACGAAGCTCATCGCGCCAAAACTCCTTGCCGCGCGGGAGGCGGAATACACCCCGGGCGTAGTGTTCGTCTCCAGCGACGCGCACGTCGTCGGGGGTGGCGTGGATCTTAGAATGCTCGAGCGCCCGGACGCGGCGGCGTATGTGAGCGTCGATGCATATACGCAGGCAAAGAGCGCGGGCGTGAGCACCGCGCTCGAGATGTGCAAGCGCGCGAAAGGGAAGATCAATGCGTATAGTCTACATCCTGGAGGTGCGCTTTAACTTTTAATCGGCCATTAGTATGTGCGATCTAGTGCTGATGATAAATTGAACATGGTGCGTGCAGTGATCTACACGAACATGAACCAGAAGGCGGAGAGCATCGCGTATTTGCAGGCGGCTGGTGCGTGGCCCCAATAGCGCTAGCCCTTCTGGGATTGGGTTGAATCTGATATTACTTACCCGCGTACGATCTACATAGACATCCTGGATGAGGACGGGCTGCCGAGCTCCAAACGATTCGCGTGGAAAACGATCCCTGAGGGCGCAGCAACGTGAGACGCCCCCCCCCCCCTATTATCCGCTCCTCATTCACCTGGTGTTGATGTTCAATGCAGTACCATCGCCGCGGCGTTCGATCCCCACCTCAGCGGTACGCGTACTCCCGTAATTCTACGTAAAATCACACGTATCTCTGACACACGCAGACAAACCCGGCTCGTACCTTGTCGACTGCGCCGAGGCGAACGCGCAGATTGCGCCCCATAGCTCGGATCCCGTACGTGCCGGTTTTCTCATTCTTTCGTTCTTTTTTCCCTCCTCGTCCCTTCCCCGTCCAACACTCTTCCTTCCCCGTCCCAAATTCTTTCTCCCCGTCAACATTCTTTCTTCCCGTCCCATTGACAAATTCTTTCCTCTCCGCCCCATTGACAAATTGGAATTATTATTCATGGTATTCGTGATGCTGATGCATTTCGTTCTGCACTATAGGTGCATACTGCGGAGCAGTGGGCCGTCACGGAGAAGATTGTTGGGGAGAAGTTTGAGTTTTAAAATTTAAAGATGTATCATGGCGGATGGGCGATGGGCTATGGTTATGGGTATTCACAACACACGATACACTATACACGCTACAGGCTGGGAATACGGAGGCAGAAGCTGGTTAAGTACTATTCAGACCGTATTACATATGTCGTTTGGGACCACGGACATGATTTTAACTGACCCAGAGGCACAAATCGGAAAAAAAAATGAACTTGCGCCTCAGTGCTATAGATATGTCGAATCAAATCGGAGGAGCTTTGGGGATGAACGGGTAGAGATAAGGTCGCTTTACAGACATAAAAATCGGAGGATTGGAGGGTGGCATCAACGTTAGGATAACCTTCGACGATGTTGGGCCACGGGCACTCGGCTCATACTCAAAAAAAAATTCAGCTGGATAAATTTGATGCTACGGGTACTCGGATCACCCTCGAGCAAGAGGGAACTTGGATCACACTCGAGCGCAAGATATTATACTCTACTGCTGATTGCACTGAATGGCCGAAGGTCGACTAACCTGAATTCTGACGAGTGCGACCAGAATGAAACGCGTCCGAGGGCCAGCCAGTATGAGGTAACTAGAAATGCAGTCGTCGATTGCAAGCAAAAGGACAGGTCGAAGCGAGCGACAGCTGCCACGGAGGATCGAAAAAAAAGGTGTCGTCCCCGCCTCGTGGTCAGGGCTCGCAGGGGGTAGCCTCGGGGTCCTGCACGCGGTGGGAGGTTCACGACATAGAATCGCACGACACGACACGACATGGCATCCGTTCTACCATGAGGTGAACACAGAATAAGGAATGTTGAATTTGCCGAAGGAAGGCTGACGGGAGAAGAAGCCGAGAACCACGACACGCCCCGCGCGCGTACGAGTCCGCGGCGCGCTAGCGTCGAACGAGGTGACATGAGATGCATGGGATGCGATTGTACATGGGGGAAAGAACTTGCAATATCGTAAAGCGGCACGGACAGCAATGGATCCAAATGGAAAGCAATATCCAAAAAAGGCAGATGAAATGGGCAGGAAAAAGCCGCCACACCCTTAATTCGGCGGCGGGGTACTCGGTCCTAGAATATCTCGGGTGAATAAGCCCGAGGACATATTTAGCATAGCACGTACCGAATATGCCGGAACGCGGCGGTTGAGAGACTACATCCATACTCGGGCCCGCAGGGGCACCGGGGGCGAGGAGCGGGTTCGCTGGAGATCATTGTATGATTAATTCGTAAGGAACACTCGAGATTAGGATGAGAGACGTACGCCGCCAGTGCGCCCATGCGGGGAGGTTGGGCTCTGGCGCTGGCGCTGGTTGGGGAGGGACCCGAGATTTTGCTGGTTTGCCGCGGAGAGAGAGCTGCTGCTGCTGCTGCTGCTGCTGGTGCTGGTGCTGGTGCTGGTGCTGTTGCTGCTGTTGCAGCTGTTGTTGCAGCTGTTGCTGCTGCTTGCGGCGCGGAACGTGCGGCGGGTGCACGGTGCGCCACCCGCCGGGGGCAGGAGCAGCAGGCGGGGCGGGCTCTGCAGGAGCGACCTGTAGCTGAGTCTGGACAGACAATCAGCCTCGGATCGTATTCTTCCAAAGTACGAGAAGAGGATTCAGGACTCACCCCCGGCTCCCACCCCGGCGCGTACAGCCCCTCGCTGTGCTTCGCCTTGATGCTCATGAGCTCTGCGATCTCACTGGCACGGAATTTTGGTCCTTCAAACGCAGCTTAAAGGATGACCTTGGGGTATGAGACGTACAATTGCAAGGCCCGCTTTTCGTCCCGCAGCTTCCCCACTTCCGCGAGGAGGATCTTCATCTCCCCAGCCAGCGCCTTGCTGAAGTCGTTGATGTACCTGCGGTCCACAGACGGTCAGACTTGAAGTTGGAAGAGGAAGAGAGGTGGATGACGGACTTGGGGCCTCCGGGAGGTCCTTTCCTGGGTGCGGACGAGTTCATGGAGTTGCGAGTGGAGGGATCGACGGTGGAGGTAAAAGAGGTAAAAGACGTGAGAAGCGGGTGCTCGGTCCGATGTTGGTGATGCGTTTGATTCGGCGCGCGCGGGGCATCACGCTTCCGACCGATTCCGACTTTCACCGCTGTGTTCCGAGTTCAACCGGGTACCAGGTGTCTCCGGCCTTAGAAGTTCGCGGATTGGAGATGACCCCGGGGTTGTACGATGGTAGAAATGTTTATAGAGCTGCGCGTATGAAAGCTGTCAGTACTCTCCATAGCTGTCCTCGTCGGGTATTCAATCGCTCCTAGTCCAAGATATTCCTCCAGACGCATGGTGCGGAATGCCATTGGACGGTAAGAGGGATAATGGAACAGCAGCGCACGACGAGGTGAGTATTTATAAAGAGGAACTAATCCGAATCCTCTCACGACTTGTGCGGGCACAGCGCACCAAAGACTCCTTAACGGCTTCACTGCTCGCTTCCACTGCCATCATGTTCATTAGTACCTCCAATATGCCCACCCGATGCTATCGCACTTGTTAGAACGTACAGCTCTAGTTGTCATCTAATCATTCCCGTTAAAATTAAACTTACAGCTATAATGGTGTCTCCTAGACAGACACTTCAACTCGTACCTCGCGTATTGACGGCTATAGCCAAAGTTAAAATAGGATCAATTTTTGATCTGCCACTTTGCCGCCGACGCTGCTCTCTCAGCTCTGAATGGCGATTGATTTCAAGTGTGTTCATTAACCAAAAAGTGCGATGTGTGTAACATCACATGGAATTTCACCAAACGGGGAATTCAACCCAAATTTAACCCTTCGGCCAGCCAACCCTGGAGACGGTGAATCTCGGAAAAAGCCTTTTTGTTTTGTGGTCTAAATTTTAAAATGTCTATTATCTCTGGTTTTGCGGGCGTTAGCTGTGCATTTTTTCCTTCCTGCTTTATGAGTTATAACAACTAGCGTATTGATGTAGTGAAAACATGGGGACAACTTCTTTTCTTTTGTCACAGGTGAGCTGTGAGTATGAATAAAAATCAACTTCGACTGGCAGTATCTGTCCCTTTCTGATCACTCTCGGCCTGTCACGGATCACGTATTAAACTCTCAATCGGCTCCAGCCTCAGGGGCTCAGTGTCATCCAATTGTCCCCTATCTTGCTAGTTCTACCCTAGCACTCGTAAGAAGTCCTGGATCTCGGATGAGTTCAAGCGGCACGCACTAAACTTGCAGTACGTACAATAATGTACCGAATTTCGCGCATTTCTCCCCATTACAGCTATTCTCGAAATTAATGAGACCGATCAAATTTTATTTTATTTGCTTTCCCCAAAGGGAAGGTGCCGCGAAAAAAGGAATGCCGGGATAAGCTTTGGCATCCCACATTTCATCATTCCGCCGGAGAAACACTGCTTGCGAGGCGCATATCGCCGATCGGGTCAGTTCGGCCGCTGTCAGACCCCCCGTCGCTTTGATTTCATCGTTGAACCCTCCTAGAGACCCCTGTGCATTGCTAGCTGTGTTCCAGGCTCAAAAGAATGATGCCTTTGGCCTAGGTGAGTTGACCTTTGGTTGACCTTCCTTTTTGGGAACGCAGGGGAAAAAATGATTGATCTCATTAATTTCGAGAACAGCTGTAGCACGCGGACGTTGGTGTCTTACTGAGATGTAAGGTAATTGTGAGGTAATTTTGTGGTAAGATCAGTCCGCGGGGGTTTCACATCGAATCTTAGTCCCGGGAAGCACACATCGAAAGCGGCGTTCAGGTCCATGGTGTAACGTCGTCTGGGGGTCCCCCAAATGGGATATTCGAAGTATCCTTTTACTATATTACAGGAATCCTTGCACACATGCAGACGCACACTCAAAGGCTCTCCCTGACGCTTCGCTCTTCTTCTCAAGCATCGATGACAGTATCTTCCTCCCCCACCCACCTCGATTTCCTCGTCGAATTCAAGGGCAATTTCTCCTCTCTTCTCAGGGCGCGCAGAGTAAGCCAGTTCTGACACCACGGATTCAGTGTTGACGAGAATCGTCAGTATTTTTCCCAGGGCGATACCTTGGCAGCCTTGAATAATTGTACGCCACAATACCACAAGACATACACCTCAGTGCAGTGTGGTAAAGGACCCCGAGACAACATCGAACTCAATTGTGATATAGTCTATGGTCGGACTCTGATTAACTGCCCCGATCGCCCGCGCTGACCGCGATCCAGTGAACCACTCGTGCGAGCCAAATGTCGCGGTTGATATATCGGCTGCGGACCGCGGGAAATGGCATGTCCGCGCATTGACGAATATAGAAGCGGGAAGCGCTCGTACGTTTGTTGATTTGTGCGATGACTTGTTCGGCTCACCCCACCCAGTCAGCTTCTTTTATCCTAGCACAGAGTGGGAGATGGTGCAGGCGTTCGAATGCGAGTGCGGCGCCGAGGTCCGTTCCTCATGAATGTCTCTCGATGATCCCGCACTGACCTACTGCAAAGAGTTGCCTAGGACGGATTCAGGGTGCCAAGTTCCTGACACGCGAGCAGGTGGTCGCAAGAGGTTGCGTCAGTCCATGGATCGAACAATTGATGGGGGAGAGGGAATGGATAGAGTAACTGCTAGCCCGGCGTAATCATGAACTACGTTCAGACCTTCAAGTTATATATTCAGCCCATAAGAACACACCCCGCGACCTTCGCAGAAACGTGTCAGTACGCTTTTCCAGCTAATTGTTCGAGGTTGTCGATAACAGCAGAAGCCGGAAATTCAATATTTTGGGGGCGATTCACATTCCTGGTCCCAAATCGAATCATTAATCAGTAATAAAGAGAAAAGAGAAAAAAATGGGAGTCAGATGTACGATTCGAACGCAGTAAAAGCATTTGATGATGTCCGCTAGTGAGGAACTAAATGCTCGCAGTTAATATCGAGTTCTGATCCCGAACAGGCGGTGAGATCAAATCCATTGTCGCGCATTTCAAATCACAACTAGGCGGAGACCAAGTACGGATGATCCAGGAATCAAGTACGTTGAATCCCACTATTGAGTGACAATCAAGAACCAAACTGACTGTAGCTTGTTCAAATCCGCCATTTTCGGCAAAGTGGGTAGAACCGAAATCGAGTTCGCCGTTAGCGTTGGAGACGCCAGAGCTGGCAGCCTCAGAGAGTGGGCATGGCGGTAGTGGACAGAAGTGGGATGGATGACTAATCTACCACATGGGGATGCATATCTAGCCAACCCGATCCTACCACTACAGCGTGAGGCGTTTGTTCTGTTCTGGAGGATTGCAGTCATGATCAGCCTGAGTAAGACCGACGAAAATATCGCTAAAGCCGGGAGTCCCATTCGCCCCGCCAGTATCGGCAACGTTGACAGTCTTAAATCGGATCGAGTGGGGGCCGTAAACCCGACGAGCAAAGAGGACCTGGTCCTGTCATAAGCATGCGTGGTATGCAGATGTAGCGTTTGGAATCCGCGGCACATGGCGAGTAGAAGCGCACGAGTAAATAGGGCTCGGCCAACTCCAAGAATTCTCTCAGACTCAGAAAACTCCGCGACGAGACCGGGGTCCGCCTCGGTTGAGACCCAGTACGGTTTTTCTGAAGCATTTCCGGTAGAGTAGGCCAAAAGAAAACACTTCAAAGGATGACGTAGAAAGAGTTTATATATATGTATAAACGTACGATGCTGGCCAACCAGGAGAAATTGAGCACGTTGTGTTCAAAATGCATGGGGGTAACGGCGCCCAAGAGGCGTTAAGAAAAATCTAATGATCAGATCGTACGTCGTACTTACAATGATCAGATCATGAATAGATCGGGGAGACCAGGTCGACCGTCAGCAAGAGGGGAGCGGGTACTCGGGATTGGAGGACAGATGGCAGGCGTCGCATTTGCGTTGGAAATTGTCAGGATCTTTAATTCGCGCACACTCCGCATGAGGAAATCAGACTCACTTAGGAGATTGGGTGGGGTGGGGAGAGATATCTAGGGCTTGGGTGTGTCATGCCAGTGTGCCTTTAGCTTAGCGTGGACTAGTATCTTCCGACGGCAACTAGAGTTCGTACTCCTCATTCTGCAGCTCCGTGGAACAGTCTTAATTGACTCCTAGTGCTAGCGAGAGGCTTCTCGTATGCTACTAGCCAAATAAAAATCCTCGATCCGACCCTAGCTGATTGAAATCGAGGGTGTCCGCTGAAGTCGTGGGATGAGACAGGTGCCCGCCTACAAATATTCGGCTGATCTTGCATTGACATCTCCCCACCCCCCTCAGCATGCGTCTAGAGGATTTCCTTCGGCGTGGTGCGAACGAATACCCGGCAAGAACAGCCATCAGCTATCTGCACGATGGTGTATACCGTCAGCTTTCATATGCGCAACTAAACGACAAGACTCAGTTTCTTGCATCGGGCCTCGAGCATCACCTCGACTCACTTCCTTTCAACGGCACTCAATTTATTGGCATTTTCATTCCGCGCAATGTCGGACAAGTCATCGCCATTTTGGCAACCTTGGCTGCAGGAGCCGCATATGTGCCCATTGCTCTCGACTCGACGGTCTCAAACTTTCGGACTGTCTTCGACCAGACAAAAATGCGAGTCGTCATAGCCGAGGCATCTCAACTTGCTCGCTTGGATGACCTGCTCAGCCAGGCGGGGTGCGAGGGAGTTGTGGTTGTTGACGTCGACAAGCCGCAAACTTCCAACAGCCATCGTATCGGCATTCGGCATCTTTCCCCGGCTGATCCGGCTTACGTCCTTTTCTCATCGGGAACGACCGGTACATCTCCATCCACTTGCCCACACCTCGCATCCTAAAACTGTTTCCAGGTACTCCCAAGGGGATTGTTGTATCTCACTCTGCGGTCCACGCATACTGCAAGGGTGCAAACCTGTTTTACCATGCTACGAAAGACGACAAATGGGTGCGAGCGGCCGTTTATACTTTCGACCCATCTATCGACGAGATGTTCTGCCCGGTGAGCCGAGGCTATAGTCGCAAAAAGAAAACAGAGCACTGAAACCACCGAGTAGCTTACGATCGGTGCGGAAATGGTGATCCAGCCCGCCAACACGCTTGCTAGCTTCCCATCCTACTTGAAATTTCTTGAAGATACCGGTGGCACCATCGTGTTGATGACAACTGCGCTCTGGCATACATTCGCAGGCTATATAGTACAAGAGAAGCAGCATCTTCCACCCAAGTTACGGATCCTCTCTATCGGAGGCGAAGCCGGGCTTATGAGTATATTCAAAGCATGGCATGCGGCGGTCGGCGAATATCCCAAGATCATGAACGGCTATGGTCCCACGGAGGTGACAGTAGGAAAAACCGCACATTAGCTGTCCTCTTACTGACCTCGAGATACATATAGGTGTCCGCGACGTACTGGGAAGCCAACGATGAGGCAGAAACACATGTAATGCCCATCGGTCGGCCTCTCCCCGACTACGAATGCTATGTGCTGGATCCCGCCACAAAAAGCCTTGCAGAGCGCGGGGAAGAGGGTCTGATGTTCATCTCCGGTCCTGGCCTGGCCATAGGTTATCTCGATAATCCGACGCTCACCGAGCAACGATTTGTGCCCAACCCGTGGGCCAAGTCCGCCGAGTATGGACGCATGTATAACACAGGCGATCTGGTGCGCATGGATCAGGATGGGGTGTATCACTTCCGTGGCCGGGAAGACCTTCAAGTGAAGGTGGGCGTCAAACTCGCTGGTTGTTGAGGCTGCAATTTGACTTGTTCCTTCTACTTGTCTAGATTCGAGGGTTTCGCATTGAGCCCGAGGCGATCGAGGCCTGCCTGTTAGCGCACCCGAGCGTTCGAGAGGTCGCAGTGATCTCCGCATCCGACCAGGAGACACACAGCCTTAGGGCGTTCATTGTTGTAACACCAGATGAAGAAAACTCGGTCTACGCCGAGGACCTGGTGGAACACTGCCGGAAAACGTTGGCACACTACGAGATCCCTGCTCAGTTCTTCAAAGTAAAAAAACTTCCGCACAACTCTAGCCAAAAACTTGACCGACGGGCGCTGGCTTTGCTGACAGCGGAACGGTTCCCTTTCGTCAACGACCCAACCGGGACCCTGGAACTTGATCATGATGACATAAACTCGGTGCTGGCAGAACTCTGGCAGGAGTGTCTCGTCAATGTCTCAGCGACGTCTCTTCACGGGCGCAGTAACTTCATTCAGTTGGGAGGGCACTCGCTCACTTGCATCATACTCGCAGCCAAAATTCATTCCACCATGGGTTATTCTGTCTCTGCGATCGAGCTGCTCCAGAACGCGACGCTATCACAAATGTCCAAGCTCTTGGACGAGTGCCAGCCATCCCCACCGTTACTGGCGCCTTCATTCTCGTCTGTTGAAGCGGGAGAGTCCCAAATAATGGTCTCTTCTATGACGTCTCCGGACGGAGGCACATATCCCCTTTATTCAGCCCAGGCGCGTTTGTACACAGCACACCAAAAGTGGCCCGACAATCCGGTCCTCAACGATGGCCTAGCTATCAAAATCCATGGGCCGGTCTCGCTCGAAAATATGCGGGGCGCGATCCAGTCGATTATCCGTCGGCATCACATCCTGCGCATTATGCTTGCACTCGATGACCAAGCCGAGGTGTACCAGCGAGTCTTACCGTTTGACGAGGTGTTCGACCAGATCTTTGCTCACAGCACCCTCCAGCAAGCGGATGTCGCCCAGCGTGTGTCTGCGATCTACTCGAAACCGTTCAATCTCTTCGAGCCACCATTGCTCAGGATTGTATTGCTCTCTTCGACCGAGTCGGAGCACGTACTAGTTGTATGTGCTCATCACATCATCTGGGATGGATTCTCCGACGGGGTAAGTGCCCACATGACCTATTCCCTCTGAGTCTGACTACTTGTACCAAAACCTAGATCTTCCTACAGGAGCTCTCGGCGCTATACCAGGGCAAGAAAATCGCCCCGACGATCAGCTTCTTTGATTGTTGTGTTGGTCTGCAGCCCAAACACGATGCGGACCAACTGTCATCTTTGGTTTCCTACCTAAAGTCGGTCCCGGACTTGCTCGAGCTTCCAATTGATTTTGTGCGACCTGAGGTCCAGACGTTTAACCGCGGGCGCCACCTACACTTTGATATTAACTATGGCACTGTGTTTGCTCTTGCCCATCGTCTGGGCAGCACACCGCACTCTTGTTTAATGACGGTATTTGCTCTGACATTACATCTGTGTGCGGCGCGGCAAGTGGACTTTACGGTCGGTGTGCCGTTCACAAACCGAACTCGTGTCGAGGTGGCTAATGTTATCGGATTCTGTAAGTCACACGATGGTCTTTGTTGACGATACTCACGGATGTACATAGTCATGAACGTGTTACCGCTCCGCGTCAAGTTTACAAACGTACGAAGCTTAGACGACCTTCATGCGACGATTCATAAAGACCTGCTCTTCCTTTCTGAACTGCAACATGTCCCGTTCGACTCCGTTGTAAGCAGCCTGGGCGTAAGTCGCTTCCTGTCGCGAGACGCCTTGATGCAGGTGGCCCTCAACTACAAGGATGCACCTGAGGGGGAACTAAATGCGCAGACCAGGTTCTCACCTTTCCCGGTGACCAACGGAGCCGCGCACCTGGACCTAACCTGCTTCATCGAGGTCGCCAAGGATGGGGTGATGCGCGGCGAGTTCGAGTACGACTCCGGAATCTTCGCGCACAGCACAATGGAGTCACTGGCTGGGGCCTTTAATCGTATTCTGGATACCTGGAGCGCGGAACCAGCACAGACAATCGATGGACTGACATTCGGGGAAAGCTCCGCACATATCCCGTCGGTACCATCGCCTGATCTAGCAGACAACTCGTTCGGCGCGTTCCTCGCATCTCGTGCCATCGGATTTTCTGACCGGCAAGCGGTGTACGACGACACAACAGGGACGAGTTACACATATCGCGAGCTGTACTCAATGTCGAACCGAGTTCAGGAGCGTGTGCGGCCATTCAAGCGGCCCCAGGGTATGGTGATGCTACTGCTCGAGCGAAACGCGGACGTTGTTGCTGCGGAAATCGGAGTCAGTCTTGCGGGAATGGCCTGGGTGCCTTGCGATATATTTCAGCCGCTGTCCCGGATCCAAGATATAGCCGAAGATGCGCGCCCAGTATCCATCCTAGCCCACCGAAATGTTCTGAAGAGATTGGGCGCCTCTAAGGGCGATTTCTCAGTCCCCATTCTCTTCGTTGACGAGCTGTTCGATGATCTCACCTCTGTGGGCCCCGAAAATATTGTTGCCGACAACGCAAGTGATGTGGCCTAGTAAGTTCATCCCTTCGAGTGGTGGAGCTACAGCTGATTTAGTGGTTGATTTTTAGTATGATTTATACGAGCGGCAGCACTGGCAAACCAAAGGGCATTGCCATTGGACACTTCAGCATTATTGGCTTAATCCGCGAAATAATAAGTTGGATCGACAATGATATGTCGTACAATAGCGTGGCCACATGCAATGTCGCGTGGGATACAGCGCTGGAGCTCTTCTATTCGAGTCTCGCTACCGGAGGGTGCCTCAAGCTACCCAAGGTCGGCAGCTCTCATTGATCAGGATAAACTATTTGCTCATCGAATACCAGATGGACGGTGAAAAGGATGGAGAGTATTTGAGTCAATTACTGAAGGCTTCTCCTGCTGTCAATACGGTTGGGGCAACGTCAGCCGCGATACGAATGTGGCTAGATCAAGCTGGCGACACTTTCTTTCCCGATGGCATGTTCACCGTTTCCATTGGAGGAGATGAATTGAGGTTTGATTGTGTGCAACGGATTTTTGATAGCCTCTCTGGCTCTCCTTCCGCTCGGGTCCTCCATGCTTATGGTCCGACCGAAGGCACAGTGTTCAACAGCTATAGTTTCCTAACCCGGCGGGACTTGAACAGTCTCGCGCGGTTCCGGCGAACACCAATCGATACACTCTTACCCTATGCCGCTATGACTGTGGTCAATCCGGCCGGGAACGAGCTACCTCGAGGATTTGTGGGCGAGATTGTCATTTGGGTACGATACCCCAGCCTTGACTGGTTCTCGGTCCTGACTGTAAGCCACAGGGATCATGCTTGCTGCTTGAGTATTGGAACCGGCCAGAGCTCAACCAACAGAAGTTTTTGATCAAGGATGGGATACGCGGCTGGCGTAGCGGGGACTTTGGTCGTCATTTGCCTTGTGGGAAATTTGAGATATTTGGCCGCATGGACTCGATGTGCAAAGTCAAGGGAGGGTTCCGAGTTGAGCTGGGCGAAATCGACGCGCAGATACGGGCACATCCTGAAGTCACTGACTGCTATGTGTCTGTGTTATCGGTGGCAGGAAAGACCTCGAGCAACGGAACCGATATTGTGGCTCATATTGTGTTCAAGCACCGCATGAAGCCTAGTTCAGGACCGACCGGGGCTGCTGAGTTAGTAAGTGACTTACGCTCGGTCGTTCCTAATTGCTGAACGTACATATGCTCACTCCTTTGTTTCAGACAAGTAATCCACATGTACTCCCTCCGCCCTCCGAACTAACCTCCGCGTCAAATTTGAGTGCTCCCCGAGGCATCCGGACCAGTTTGTACCGACACCTCTCGAACCGCATACCGACATATGTAAGTGTGTTCAGTGTCAAAACTTGCCGTTAATACTAAGCTCGTCTTGTTCTTGAGATGTTTCCAGACTATGTGGTCCAGATTGAAGCGCTTCCATTGACAAGCGCAACCAAGGTAGACAAGACCAGACTCCCTTTGGCTGGTGCCGCGGACAGATTCCACATGACGAACGAGGATATCTCTATTGAATGGAACGACAAGGACGAAGCTCAGGGCCCAACCGTGGAGGTGATCCTCAGGATCTTCAGCACCGTCCTTTGTGTTGACAGAGAGCTTTTGCCGCGGGACAACTTTTACAATTACGGTGGCAACTCTTTGGTTGCGACGCGAGTCACAAATCTCATTCGACGTGAACTCGATGTCCCGCTCCCATTCACAGCCATCATCACGAATCCAACCGCTAGTGAGCTAGCGCGGTTCGTCGACTCGATGAAAGAGGACTCGGCGCGTCGCGTCCGTCTCCCGCCCAATATCATCCCCCTGCAGCCGAGCAGGATCATCCGCGAGCCCAAAGCCATCATGGTCGTATTTCACTTTGTTGGCGGGGACTTGGACATGCTGCCCCGCGTCGTCAACCAACTGGACAATGAAGAACTCGGCCTTGCGACATACGGACTCCAATGGGAGCCGGGCCAGAACCTGAACTCGTATGATAAACTGGCAGACGCATACTGCGAGTCGATCTCCACGCTCGCTGGGTCTCTCCCCTGCTTCCTCATAGGGTTATGCTACGGCGGGATGATCGCGACGCGGGTCGCGCAGAAACTTCCCCGGGCCACGACACATGTTATCCTCATTGACGTGCCCCATCCGAACGAGCTGGGCCGTCTCAAGCTGGACGAGAAGGACTATGCTAAGACGTTTGTGTTTTACCTGAGCAAGGTCGGGTTTAACCCACGGCTCACGGCGGAGGATAAGGAAAAGATTATCCAGGTGTTGCTCGATATCAAGCCGGACTGGCACGACACCGCCGCGCTGATCGCGGTCGCACGCGCGCACGGGGACCTTCCCGTGGGGGTGACGGACGAAGACCTGCGGCGGTATCTGTACCCGCTCGCTGACAGCTACGACCTATTGCTCGAGCTCTACGGCACCCACAGATTCGAGGAGGAGCGGCACGACATGGAGGCGCGCGTGGTGCTGCATTTGCAGGCGGCGGACGGAGCGAACATGATGTTCCCAGGGATCCCATATGGTCTCGGATGGGAGCGCTACGAGATCCTAGACGACACGGACCACGACACGATTGGGTATATACCGGCTGCTCAGGCACGATTTTTGGCTGTCGTGCGCCAGGTGCTGTTACCGCAGAGTCCTAACTGAGCTTTGTGGTTGAATCGCTTTGTAGATGGGGAGTCGATTTCAAGTACAGGCTTACGTGTACTTCATGCAGTTCCTCATGTAACACAGAACATGTTTCCCAAATACATGGAGTCAATTAAAGTCTGCTACGAGTCGGTTCAACCCGATCAGTACGATAGCCTGTGCGAGTTCAGTTCGTATTTTAAATCATAATCAGTCAATTGTGTGCCTCAAATAATATTTTAAAATATTTTAAAAACGAGCTGAACCCGTTCGAATTAAGAATTGAACACCCCTTATCCTGACAAGTACCGACGAGTAGATCAGATCCAACGGTGGCGACGCCATTCTGATCCAACATTACGATACAATGCGCAAGCATCGAGGAACTGCTTTTGCGCCATCGTATTGAATTTCGAGAAACTTCAATACGCGGGAAAATGAGTGAGGAATGGCGAATCATTGATTGGATTGCGCTGCACGTTGATGCAACCGGTGCAAAACGACACAAGCCGAACTCTTTCTCGATGTCGACCCGAACGATTACAGGGTTACTTGGATCTACGGCGAAGTGGAACCACACCAGGGAAGAGAATAGAACGCATAATGTCCGGGCCCAGGAGCTGGTTCTGCACTGTCATGGAAGCTCAAAGCACGGGGAAATCGGGAGAATAAAATGAAGAATGTCAATGCGCGGGCGATCAGCGACTCGACACGCTCAAGCCCAGGGCCACTCGCGCTCCTCACACTCGATCCGTCGGCACCCCACCATGTTGTGGACCACGCGAGTATAATTAATCCCCCCCACCGTCTTTACACTCAAAACACGCCCCGCAACACATCCCCGCCGCGACGCTGCAGAGGCAAAGCGCCGCATGCCCTTCAAGAATAGCCGGATTGGATGCAATGTAGGCGGGGTATAAGTCTGTCGAAAGTCTGTCCATCTGGTGTGTCCCGGGTATGTCACCGAGCGATGATGAGCATGTTATCCGGCGTCAAGGCTTTTGACAGTTTACCCTCACGGTAGACGAGTTCCATTCAGAAATACATTCAGGCAGACATCACTACACTTTGATGGCCCCTCGGCCAACCCTCGGCCAACTTGTGCGATGTCGGCCAACCTCAACCTCAGCCGACATCGCACAAGTGGGCCGAGGGTTGGCCGAGGGGCCATCAAAATGTAGTGCATGCGTAAATGCAAGTCATGCCGACAGAAATCAATCTTGTGTTTGAGTCGTGCCATTCACTGGCAGCAGCAGCTTCGAGCCGCGCGGGAGTGCGATATATGGCGATCGATGATTGCCGCTGAGTTATGAATCTTAAATACAATACAAAACCACTATATACATATCGGGAATTATTGCGCAGTGATGCGCACCCAATTGGGTGTATTCCATCACCACAAGCACACAACTGACATCTGCAATGATGCTTCCTTGTTACACAGAATTCTGATACCGGTGACCTAGCACGGTATAAGACCTCACCGTGGACCTCCAGCACCCTTGTCATCTGCTTCTCCGCTCAACTATGGCGGACCCAATAACGGTCACCACGACACTCATCACCCTCGCGACCTTTATTAAGGACCTCATCGACCTTGGTCAGAGTATCAAGAGCTCGATCGAAAAGGCTAGTCTTGCAAATATTTCGGCAGACTCACACTGATTGCAGGATAGGTCAGCGAGAATCGACGGCGCATCCGCGATCTGACCGACGACATCCTCCGAACCATCGGTCTCATCGCAGAGCTTTCGCAAAGTCATGAAGACTGCTTCCAAGCACCTGAGTTGCTAAACGCTCTGGGTAATCTCAAGAGGTGAGTGCCCTGGATGTGTCCTGGAATATTCTCAGCAATATCGTTTCGCAGAGATATGTTGTATGTTTATTCCGTCACCTGCAGGATATCACCTTCCGCCCGCAACCATGGGCTTCGGGGGTTCGGGTCTCAATTCAAAGCTTGGATGAAGCGTGACGAAATCGAGAGGGAAATTCGGCGTCTGAGGGAGCATGTCAATAACTGTTACCTCCAATTTACGGTAATAAAGTCCTTTAACCCGGCTAATGTAGCCTGACGCGAACTAGGCATTCTCTGCTGCTCGAATTGAGTACACATCTCGCCGGGTCGAACATACCTCGCTACGTGTTGAACAAGCATTGGTTGTCAATCACGTTGAAAACCACGTACGACTCCAGCGTTTGGAGACGATGATGGCTCGCATTCTACTACAGACCCAATTCGGCCAGAACATAATGAACCGGACGATTGAAATCATATCATCTGTAAGGAGATTTCGATCTGTGATAAATTCATGAAACTGACGTGAATTTTTTGAGGACCCAACACATCGAACAATTGAATTCCAGTATCTGTCTATACAGACACTGCATGTCGTCGATGGCCTTCAGGAACTACTTCTGGGGATTGAGGTCGATCTTCCGTGGGATACTGCTCCATTGGCGTTGGGGCTTGAAGAATCTCCTTCCCCCACCCACATTCTGCATAGAGTTCTCGGAATGGTGCTAGCAATCCGCACCACTCCTACCGAAATACAAGCAGAGTCAATCATGTCCATTCTGGATGACCTTGGGGCGACTCTAGAGGGTTTTAGAATGTCCACAGAAGCAATAGCTTGGGGACTTTTGAGAATCAAAATTCTCCGTCAGTCAGACCGGGACCGTTCTGCGGGAGTTTTCCCGCGTCTGTCTCATTCACTCCAACAAGTCTCCGAGCAGTATGCTTATCAACTGCGGCACGACCTGGCTCTACAATTCAGTCAGAACTCTGTCCATTTAAGCCAATTCTCCTTTGAGAGTTGGCCGCACCCCGGAAATCAAACATTTCTCGTCAACTCGTTGATATCCCACTCTCGAAATCTACGTCAGGCCGGGGAACTGACGGCCGCCATTTCCGCCGCCGAAGCAGCTGTCGCGATGGCCTGTTCAATGGCAGCACGGATACTATTGGAGTCTTGTCGTGGATCCAGACTGAGCCCGACAAACTTATGGATCGCCGTGGCAGACTCTACAGCCCTGTTCGTCCTTGCTGCAGCGTTTTCATCAGCGCGACAGCCTCGTGAAGCATACGAGGCCTCAAAGCAGAGCCTTCAAAAAATGCTGAGGTTCTGCGGAACCATTCCGCGTATTTCCCGATTCCAAGAAGACATTGATTCCTTTTTCCATCATATGTGCACAATGGCGGAGGCAGAAGATTTGTCTGTCGAGATGCTTGCAGATTGCGTGATTTTATTCCGCGATCTCGCTCGTATCTACCCAGAGGAATTTTCGCTGCGATTTGTCCGTGTCCTCTATGCTTATGTGTGTATTGGCCAGTGGGCTGCCACCTGGGGCATTGGTCCTGCAATGCAAGCTCTCCGTATCTTACTGGAACCTGAATCGGACTTACAACTTCCCATGCTGCCCGATTTCACGCATATAATGCTCCATTTAAGCGACTTTGATTCGCACGGAGGAGTTCATGAAGATGCTCTTCGAGGATTTCTTGTCGATAATCCCACTCCCCAGGTATCTCGCTTCATTGGAGAAATCTTTGTCGCCAACTGGGACGTAGCTATGGTCGTCCTTCGAGCCACAATCACAACTCCATATTGCGACGTTTCGAAGATTTTGTTCCATATCCTGGGCATTCTTGCTTTCACCTCCGATGCACGACGTTCAGAATTGTTGTCTATAGTATACGACATCATTTCATTGCCCTTTGAAAGGGAGGAGGAACGCCCGATGGCCCTGGTCGCATCTTCTAGATGTTTTTGGTTGATTGGGTCGCTGGATGACGCAGTAACACTGTGCCAGGAGGGCAGCGAGTCTGGTGATGATCCGGAAGGACGGTTGCTCTGCCTTGTCTGGAAGGTGGTTGCCCTTCACGACATGGGTCAGATTGCAACCGCAATGCAGGCCGCAAAAAAAGCGAGAACAATGTGGGAGGGGACTCTGGACAATGATGATCCAACCTTCCTATGGTATTGTACGATCCATTTTTCCATCCTCCGGCGAACAAGACGATACAAAGAAGCGCTACAGATCGTGCTAGCCGGGATACAGCATTACGAGCGTGCCATTTCGGATGATGGCACTGAAGACTCTGACCTGCCCCAGCTCCTTTATTGCGGTCTGCTTCTCGGTCTCTCCGCTGCTCGACAATCCCTGGGGCAAAATCAGGAAGCTCTGCAGGACGCCGAACTAGCAGTCATAATTTCGCGGCAGAAACCCATGGACGACATGATCTCCGTTCAAATGTGTAGCCTCACCCGGTCACTCGTCACCCTTTCCAGCTGTCTTGCTTCCGTTGGTAGAGATCGTGAAGCTCTCGCTGCTGCCCAGGAAGCCGAAATCGCATGCAAATCGTACCTGGCCCATCGTTCGGCTTTGATGCTTGTGCTTATACCGGAGAGGCCACAGGAGGTAGGAGCCAGCGTATACTCCTCTCTGGCCCTCCGATTAGCCACTTTGGACCAGCTAGAGGAAGCACTATCAAGTGCCGAGACAGCCACCCGTTTATATCGAGAATTGGTCTCTCTCGCGAGGCGATTTCTCCCAGATCTCGCAAGCAGCCTCCAGAACCTCGCTCGTATATTGTGGAAGCTCGACTGCCAGGTCAAAGCGATCGTCGTCTGCGATGAGGCTGTCAGCATTATGTGTCAAGTCGCGAGCGAGGAGTTATATTTCCTCCCTACCTTGCGCGACAGCTTGGATCAGCTGGCAGAATACCTCGGAGAGACAGGGAATGTTGCTGCTGCATCAACCGCAGTTACAGAATCCGCCGAGGTCCAGCGGAAATTTTCCCTTTTACCCGCCGAGATACGGGATCCCCTCGGGGCGAGCGAAATCGCACAGGATGGTTTTCATGCCGATCATGCCCAGCTGGCATCTACGCTGCTTCTGCGGAATTCAGAGTCGCTGGCGTCTGAATCGGTAGAGCCCCTGAATAGCCCCGGAGAGAACCAAGACATTGGTCGTCTCAACCCAGAGCCCGATCCGGCTGGCTGCAGGATTCAGAACACTCCCGATACTCTCACGGACTTCCGAAGGCACAAACGTGAACATACCCGTACTCGCACCGACATTGCTTACCTCGAATCACAATCACGCAGCACTCCCATATGTATTTTCTGGGTTTCGATTGGCATTTTGAGTATAGCTATGGCGTGGATGAGCTTTCAAACTTGCTGTATGTACGGGTACATACATTTCGTCTAGATCGATAGGTCCCCGTTCCGAACGACTACATCTTGGAACAATACTTACAGGGTGCGCACTAGTTGAGTTGGACTGGTACACATATCCGAAACTTGAGAAACTTTCTTCTGGGGCGTTTTATGAAAGTTCCTAGGTTCCCGGTGAACTCACTCTCCCGTTATAAGTATCACAACGACGCACCTATCGTACAGGGCGTCTAGCACTAATTCTACCTGCTCTGCCTTGTTATCATACAAGTGAAAGAGGGGACGCCTGGGCCAGGTCGGCGCGCAGTTGGCGTGCCTGCGTCGCATAAAAGGCCCGCTCAGACTCGGTGAGGCGTTGGAGTGCGGGCGCGGTCATTAAATATCGGGGAGTGTCTGCGTTTGCAACAGATGAGGAGTGGGAAGGTCTCCGTCGATACTGCATACCATACGAGTTGGTCGAAGGCCTATCCAGCGCGAACTGGTCAGACTCCGCGATATAATCCTCCGGCGAAGCGATGTCGATGATATTCCCCTGCAGAGGGTAGTGAGACATGCACAAATGAGCAAGACCCGCAAACCTCTTCATCGGAGATGCAGTCATATGCACCGTACTTCCGCAAGAGGTCGACGACATTTTGACCGAATTTGGCGATCATTTGGCGCGGCACCTCGTTCCGCTGCATGCCAATTGGATCGAAGACTTGGAAGTGCTCCGTCTACTTCCTGGCTTGGAGATTTGCAGGACCCGGCATAGTATTTTCGATGTGTCTCACTTGCAAGACCCGTGCTGAGATGACTGCGCGTGGCAGCACAGCCAAAGTTGAGTCAAAGAGGAAGGATAAAACCAGGAAAATATGACAATGGGGCGTGAAAAAAGACTCGGAAGCGGTATTCGGCGGTGAGTTGTCTGTATTCCGGACTTGCATTGGACAGAATATTAATGTCAGGGATACTGAAGTAGCTACTGTAGACCCACTGTAAATTTGGTCGGGGTGAAAAATCCAATTGTTTAGGCAATGCGAGACCAGTCCTGTGAGATATTTTCCCTTTCAACCGATGTGGCCAACGAGTGGAATCTGGCAGCATCATTTTGTCGACTCTTGAGAACTGGCGGCCCGTGAGCAATTCGCAAGCAGAGCGACGTGACAAGGGTTCACGAAGCTGACTTTAAAACTGTCAGAGAAAAATATTCGGGGATGTCGAGACGTGCAGGACTGGGGGATGGACGTTACAGTGGCACGGCCGATTAAGTCCGTCGGAACATCGGCCGATGGGAGTTCGTCTCTCTTTTCTCCCACCACAGAATCCCTTTCCTGGGACCTGCAGTGAATCCCTGCGGGCTCCTCACCCAATTACCAAACCACCACCATGTCTGTCTGCCCACTTCGGCTCTTTCCTATGCCGCCATCGCGCACAGCCAGCAGCTTCAAGCCTTCAAGCACCTGCATCCGATTTCGAGTCCAATCTGAAGTCAAGACGAATCTGTAGACTGCCTCCAGGTCCGTAGCTTTGTCGGAACGCTACATGACCCGCACTGACGCCGCATCGACACAGAATCGTGCCAGGATCGTCGAGGTAGTCAGACTTGTACTATCTCACTCGCGTCGCAACTTCGATTCGGTGCGTGTGCCTTGCCTTCATTTTCAGATTCGAGTTCAAGATATTCACAGCACTCCCTGTTTCTGTTTTGAAACTCTTGCCGCGCGCGCGCATACTCGGGATGTCCAGGCACGGTGGCCCCAACCCACGCATTTCGCGGCGCAAATCTGGGAAATGGAAGCGGAATAACCGCAGGAATTCCCGGGACACTTGCGATTAAGGAGAAGCACTGGTATGTTCCCCGTTCATTAATTTACGTCCGTCGTATTCCCCCGCTCTCGTTTCTGAGTCACATTTACTACCATTCACACACCTCACTCCTTCGCTATCGCTCTTCCTCCCTTTCATTTCCTCTCCACTTCTTCGTCTTCATTATTCCATCGCGTGGCCATTCCACGTCTCACCCCATGCCTCATCCCTGCATCGCGTTTCCCATCCACCTTTCAGCCCTTATCCATCCGTATCCCACATCCATCTAACTAACGTCTACAGCGCTGCCGCGAAAGTCCAAGAACTGCGCTGACCCGACATGGATGTGCTACGCAGTCCCCGCGTCTTTGCGCGTACTCCACAGGCACGGAGTCCGAGCGAAATTCATCTCATTCCTTCCGCGCCCTCGGCCAAGGCCTGCGCTCAATGTGCTCCTTCGCAAGAAAACGTCCAGACTGTACCACTTGAGGTGCACACGGACACTGCCTGCGCTCGTCTTCGTTGGCGCTGCCGCGGATATCACGAGCGACCACGTACCAGCGCGATTACGCTGTATCCGCAGCACTCGACTGCGATAAACGCGTGTCACCCCGCGGTGTGTCGCCTCCTGCGTCGGATGCGATGCATTCGGGGCGGGTCTTTGCGCGTGGGTGCTTCTCGCGGCGCTGCCCACGCATCTTCCCGTGCTCGCGAGCAGCGCCCACGGCTATTCTCCGGCCTCGCGATGCTCGCCCTGCTTCACTACCGTGCAACACCCCATTTCCGCCGCTCTTCCCCAGGCGCCTTTTGCCCCGGTTCCCTCGCGCCAAAGTGCACCGCCAGTGCCCGATTCCCTCTCCCGTCTCGATCTGCCTCTCGGACCCGATGTCTCCCCTCCTCGCATGCGGGGTCCATCGCGCGCTTCCAATGCACGACCCCGCTCTGGTGGCGCGGGATTGCGTGCTTCCCTGCGGTCCGCGGGGTGCTCAAACGGACACCTCGCCTCCGCGCGTCGGCATTGCTCGCGGCTTTAGCTGCTGTCTAGCACCCCTTACCCGTACCCGAGCGCAGTACGACGATCGGCTCTAGATCCACATTCCACGGATGCGGAGGCTCGCTGCCCTCCTCGTCCCGCTGCTTCCCGCCGTGCTACTCCGCGGCGAGGGCGATCGCGGGCTCTCGATGCAGTCCGCACTGCGGCAGCCAGAGTAAACTCCTGGCTGGATCGCTGTCAGAGATCCGCGCCAGCAGGAACGGCGGGGGTCCCGCTATTGAAGACGCGCGGCGTCCTGTCATTGCAGCTCGTGCGGGTCCTCCCACGGGTCCTTCCATTGCGCGCCCACTGTCAACTCTGCGACGCGCAGTCTCCTTGCGTCTCCGCGATGCAGCGCCTTCTAGAGTGCGGTGTCCCACCAGCCGCCTCTTGCGTGTTTTTACGATGCACGCACCATCTCCACAGCACGGAAGTGGTTGCTTCCCGGGACTCTGCGCGTCGGTGGCATGGAGAGCATACGGAGGGCAACGCCGATCTCGACGCCGCCCGCGTTCGCGTCGGGTCGATGCCCGCGCGCCGCCGTCTCTCGCAGTTATCGTTTGCCCACGCACCTGCTCTGCCTCTACTCAGCCTCTCGTGCCCGTGCACCGCCCGCTGTCCCTCGCGAAGCCAGAGGTCATGCGCTACGATGACCCGCCCGCGCGGGACTCTACCAACACCTGCATCGACGCAGGCGTCCTTGCCGGGCGTGGATCGTTACCGGCGTGCGCGGGAGGCGAGCGTCGCTATCCGAAGTCTATGTATCCACGGACGGCAGCGCGCGGATCCCGGACATGCTTGGATTTTAGACGCCCATCGTCGTAGGAGCCAGGGTCCCCCATCTGCGCGTACATTCCTCGCCCCCACGCCCCCCAGCAAGTCAGGCAAACACAGCTGGACCATCATCTCCGATTCGCTCAGACCCATCACGAGCGTCGCAGTGCTTCGAGCTCCCGCCGCAGTACAGTCACAGGGCTCCCTTTCCGATATGGAGCGGGACTGCGTCTTTAGGTTTCACCGTGCAGCGCTCCCGACGTGCGCCGCTCCTCCGCGACGACTCGGCTGTGTGTACGCACGCTTCCGCTGCATGGGAGCCGGGGCCGAGGACGACTCGGAGACACGTCTCTATCCTGCACAGTGTCGTTCGGGGATCCGCGGGCTTTCAGTTTGGAGCAGCGTCCTCGCCGCGTTTATGTCCTCAAGCCCGTCACTCGATTGTAAGAGGAACAGCGCTCGCACGTTGAGCGGAACGTACTAGCGGCGCGGGTGCGGGTGAGGTGGGGTGCGATTGGGACTTGGTGGCGATGGCGACGAGGCGGAGGCGGAGGCGGAGGCGGAGGTGGCACAAGGCGGAGGCGGAGGCGGGTCGTCCTCGAGAGGGTGCGGGAGCTGCGAAGATGAAGAGACCCACTGGGAGGAGAGGAGGAGGACGTCGAGCCATCTTACGTGCGTCCCGGTTCCATCGACGTAGTCTTATCGCTAATAACTCTCCTAGATCAGTGCGGATTGTCATTTGCTCAATTGGATGCACGCGCACCCCTTCCTAGGATCGCTATCGGTGGCGTCCAACGCCCGTCAGGATTCCGCAGAGGAGTTGGAGCGTGAGACACGATGGTCGGATTAGTGCTCCGCGCTGTGCATCCGGCTCCAGACGCCGGCTTGCGAGATACAATTCCAATACCCCCGACACCGTCCCCTCCTGTGGCCGCGCTCGCGCACCTCGTTGCCGCCTATACGCGCGCGCGCGCGTAGATTATACGCCGTAGAGTGTGCGGCGGACTCGTCTTCCGGCTGGCGCTCGCGGACGACATCCTCCATCCGATGCCTGTATCCCGAGACGCAACGTATCCGTGGGGAGGAAGACGAGAATCACATCTTCACCATCCTCTTCACAATTCGTCTGTCCAGCCCCATTACGACCTCACTGCTCCGACACATACGCCTCCCCACTTGTGGCGGATATTTTCGGTTTCCCCGCGCCGCGAGCGCGGCGCGTCTGCGTCTCACTCCCGTGTTACGCCCTCGACGGCAAGCTTGCGCGAGTCTCGCATCAGTGCGTGTACTCGTGTGCGAGCGTGTGCGCTTCCGCTCCACGCGAAGCAATGCCAAGGGTGGCGCGGAGCCGAGTGGTTCTCGTGTGTACGCCATCAATGCCTCGTCCTGGATTGGCAATTGTCGAGCTTCTCCATTGCCGCTCAGCTCACGCCCCATTTCCTGCTCGAAAGCATCGCCGCAGGCTCCGACTTTTTCTTTTTCGTAGCGTCTGCTCCGGTGCAGCATTTCCACCGCGTTTACGCACCCAAACCCCGCGACCACGACCACCGTCCTGCCTGACCGTCTCGATGGCAACGGGAGAGGGTGTACGCGATAGGGGGATCGTGCTATTCGATGACGATGGTGATGAGGCAGTCCTGTCGGCTGACAAGAATGGTCACGGGAGAATAGTTTAACGCCGGCGGGGGACGGGACAATAGGAGACAATTACTCGGGTCGGATTGCTCCCTGTACTCTCTCGCTGTGTGTGTAGCACTTCGATGTCCGTCCTAGAATGTAGCCATCCTATCTTTGTATCCACTAGCCTGAGCGGGTTAACGTTAACCTTAGCGCCCAGCACTGATATGCAATCTCCAGCGCGCATGCTGGGACGTGATGGCTTATCGCGCTTACTGAAATCATATATAATGAGCTCCTGTTCCTCCCACAGCCTGATTCCTGCCGCTAACATCCATCCAAGTTGTAAGGATGTTTATAGATGCTGCATTTCGATCCAACTGACTTTGCCAGGGTTGCAATTACTCTGGTTTAGGTGCGGAATCTGATGTCTGTCTCGGAAAATTTGGTGCGTGGGTTAGCCAAATAATAGGGTAAGACACCGAAATTATGTTAGGAATCGGCGGGTCTGAGGATGATGCAAGGAACAGACATTTTTGCAGAACAGACTTCCCTAAGGCATGTACTGGCTGATCTGGCTGAAGACAAGGGTCAGGCCTTTGTACATAAATACCAAACTTCTGGGAACTTGGCAGACCTGGATGCAGCGTTGCAGAACTATCACACAGCTGTTGATCTCTCAAAGGAACCTCTTGCTAAGGCAGGGCGACTTCGAAGTCTGGCAACACTATACAGAGATCAATACCAGAAACTGGGAGATCTTGCAGATCTTGGGGCTGCATTACAGAAATTCCAAGAAGCTGGGGACCTTGGGCATCTTGATAGAGCAGGGTGTCTCCTAAACCTTGCCATTTGTTTCATGTTTCGATATCAGAGATTGGAAAACCCAAATGATCTTGAGAGTGCATTTCAGAAAGCTCAAGAGGCACTGAATCTCACCCCCGAAGGCAACCCTGATCGAGCAGCCTGTCTGCAAATCCTTGCTGTGTCATCCATACTTCAATTCCAGAGGTTAGGAGATGACTCAGACAAGAATGCTCTCAATGTTGCAGTGAAGAACTTCCAAGACATTGTGGATCTCACTCCAGAGGGGGGCCCTGCTAAGGCAAACTATCTCCAAAATCTGGCTGTGGCTTTCATCAGTCGATACCAGATTCTGGGAGAGCTGAATGATCTTGAAGCTGCATCACATAACATCCAACAGGCTATGGACCTCCTCCCAGAAGCTGACCCCACCAGGGTATTGCATCTGCAAACCCTCGCTAGGACTTTCAATCTTCGATACCAGCAGCTGGGGAACATAGATGATCTTGAGGCTGTACTGCAGATCAAGCTAGAAGTGGTGGGACTCACTCCAGAAGGGCACCCTGATACTGCCAGTCGTCTGCAAAGCCTGGCTATATCTTTTAGAGATCGGTATCAGAGGCTAGGAGACCTCAATGATCTTGAGGCTGCAGTGTGGAATGGTAGGAAAATTATGGACCACACACCAGAAAAACACCCTGATAGAGCCCATTATCTGCAAAGTCTTGCTTTGTCACTGATACATCGATATCAGAGATTAGGAGACCCCAGTGACCTTGAGGTTGCACTGTGTATTAATCAAGAAGCAGTAGATCTTACTCCAGAAGGAGACTCTGCTAGGCCAAGCCGCCTCCAGGACCTTGCTGCATCTTTGGGAATTCGCCATGGGAGGTCAGGAGATATAAATGATATTGAAGCTGTGGTCAAGAAATGGGAAGAAGTAGTGGCCCTTACCCCCAACAGGCATCAGGATAGAGCAGGTCGTTTGGGAGGCCTTGCTTCAGCTCTCATGCAGCGATACAAGAGCTCAGAAGATCTGAATGATGTTGAGGCATTGCAGAAATCTCGAGAAGCACTGGATCTTATCACCCTAGATCAGGATCCTGATAAGGCAAACCATCTCCAAAACCTTGCTAACTGTTTCAGATCTCGATATCTGAGGTTGGGAGATCTGCATGATCTGGAGGCGGCACTTGAGAGAGCACAAGAAGCTGTGAGCCTCACCTTAGAAGGACAGCCTGACAGGGGCAACCACTTGCAAACCCTGGCACTGATCTTCACAGATCGATATCGGAGGCTGGGAGATTTGAGTGATCTTCAGGCTGCACTGCAGATTGATCAAGAAACTGTGGACCTTATGCCAGAAAGACATGTGGATATGGCAGATTGTCTCGAAACCCTTGCTACAAACTTTGGACTCCGGTATCGCAGACTAGGAGACCCAAATGATCTTGAGGTTGCATTGCAGAAATTCCAGGAATGTCTGGATCTTACTGCAGAGCGACATGGTGACAGGGCAAAACGTCTGCAAGGCTTTTCAGTATTATTGATAGATCGATATCGGAGATTGGGAGATCCGAATGATCTTGAGCATGCAATGAAGAGAATTCAAGAAGCTGTGGACCTCACCCCAGAAGGACATCCTGATAGAGCGAGTCGACTGAACCATCTAGGTGCAGTTTTTGGAGATCGATATCAGAGTTTGGAAGACCTGGAGGATCTTGAGAAAGCATTGCAGAAACATCAAGAAAGTGTGGACCTCATACCAGAATGGCACCCTTCTAGGGCACAGTTTCTCCAAAATCTTGCCCGATGTTTCACATTCAGATATTGGAAATTTGGTCAGCAAGAGGATCTAAAGGCCATTCACACTCACTACACCACCTCGTTTAAAATGCCAACCTCAACCCCACAAACTTCTTGGGATGCAGCACTTGAATGGGCTTCTGTTGCAGAAGTGGTTGGATCATCAAATTGTATAACTGCCTATGCCAATGCCTTTCAATTGCTCCCTGAAATCCTTTGGATTGGTAATGACCTACCTGTGCGACATGAAGCCATACATCGACTCAATATAGGACAAGCCACTTCAGCCGCTGCAAGAACCTGTCTTAATTTCTCAAACCTTGTGTCAGCAGTGGAAATTATGGAACAAGGACTTGGTATCACATTTCAGCAAATGCTTCAGTTGAGAACAGACTTGGATCAACTAGACCCTCATCAGGCAAAAGAATTGCAATTGCTTTCTTTAGAGCTGTACCGTGGGGTATCTGCTAATCCCAGAGATCTTGCAATCAAAAGGCAAAAGATCTTGGCCAAAATTCGTCAGCAGCCTGGTCTTGATTTTTTTTTACTGCCAAAACCATACAGTGCACTTTGTCATGCATCACAACAAGGTCCTGTTGTGATTCTTAACAGCCATAGAGATGGCTGTGATGGGATTATAATCCTCAATCCTACTGTGGAGCCAGTCCATGTTCCACTCCCAAATGTGACACTGGATTTGTTGAAATTATACAAAGACATGCTTGGAGAGTTAGTTGGCACCAATTTCAGAAAACGGGGAGGCTCAGCATCCACAAGACTATTTGGCCAGCAGGAGGCTGGAGGTACATCTAGAACATCAGATGAGAGTTTTACAGATCTATTGGCCTGGCTTTGGAACAATGTTGTTGCACCAGTTTACAAAGTCCTAGAATTGGTGAGTGGATCTATTTTTCTTTGGCTTTCAACCAACATTAATCATTCATATAGAATGGCATCAATAATGGCAGGTTATGGTGGTTGCCTACAGGTGCATTTACAGGACTGCCTCTGCATGCAAGCCCTCCAACCAACCAATTCATACATTCATACACAGCAACACTTGGATCTCTGCTACCTGCATATACCAAGAAACCATCTGGCCCTGTGCACAAATTTGGGATTGTTGGGGTAACACATACCGGTCCTGCTGGACAGGATTCTCTTCCAGGAGTGGATGATGAAGTCAAAAGAATCTGCTCGATTATCAGAGAACCTGAGTGTCTCCAAGACCAGAAGGCAACAGTGGATGCTGTACAACTCCAGCTACAGAATTGCTCCTGGGTTCATCTGGCATGTCATGCAATGCAGGATTTAAATGACCCAAGGAAAAGTCATCTCCTGCTCTATGGAGGAAATCTGGAGTTGGAAACCATTCTTCGGATGCCCCTTGAAAATGCTGAATTTGTGTTTCTTGCTGCATGTCAGACAGCTATGGGAGATGCTAAACTGGTGAATGAGTCCTTCCATTTGGGTGGGGGATTCATTGCTGCAGGCTTCCGAGGTGTGATTGGGACAATGTGGTCGATGGACGATCAGGATGGACCATTGATGGCAGAGATTGTATACTCTCATCTGTTTCGGGATGGCCGAAAACCTGAGGCAAGTGAAGCTGCAGAGGCACTGCAGCTAGCAGTGCATGAGTTGAAGATGAAGAAGGTTCCTTATGAGCGCTGGATACCATTTATCCACATGGGAATGTGAGTGATGGATAAAATTTATCTATATACACCTCATGTTCAATGCGGCGGCGATGCAATAAATGTCTCAATATTTTTTCGGAAATAATAAGAACAAGAGGAGTTTTTGCTGACTCACTCTATGATTTCGGATTTACATCCACCCTCCAATTTTCGACTCATACATACACAAGTTCAAGAGTATTCCTGGCTTGCTATTTCTCGGATTCGCTCCAACCCTTGAAAGGGACCTACGTTGGCAGCGTTCACGCTGAGCTAACCACCTGTCCCGCGGTGGGTCCGCGCCGATCTTGAAGCAGTTCCACTGCAGTATCGAAATTAGTGAGGGGAAAAAACGCAAATAAAGTGAAGCACAACGCACAACGGGGTAGTATTCTTGCTCCGGAAGCGGCTCTCCAATGAGCACCTCGAGGTCTTGACCGTCGAAGGGGGGAAAGGTGAATGCGAAGATGTTGATGGCGGCATTTATGAGCGTGACCGAAACGGGATGCTGCAGGTGCCTTGCGGAGGGTCAGATCATCAGAGATGCATGAAGTAAAGATATGACTTGTCCAGAAAGATCGATGGTTGATGGCAGGATCGCCTGTGGTGCATTGGATGTTATAATGCACAATGCGTCGCAGACAGAACACCCACCTTCGCCAGGGTGGGCGAGGAGGCGTCTACCAGTAAGAGTCTGATCAGGACAAAGGAGATGGCTTTGAAGATCATTTCTGCGCTAGGATTCCAGGGGGTAATGTGGGTCGGGAGTGCTGCAGGTACGTTCTGCCCATAATATATAGCTGATGAACCTGGCCTAAAAATTCCATAAGAATGGCGACGTAGGAAGGCCGGATGTATTCATGTAGCTAGAGGCAAACTGGACACACTGTTCGACATACTTAATTCGAAACGGATTCTCGAGACCCCGGCCCTCGAACATTCTGAAACGTCGCAATGAGATGTCGGTTATGGATAGGATGCGGTAATTATTTCTGGGGTGGGTTCAGTCTAATTCGGATGCAAGACGCCACCCAAAGAAGTTCGCACCGGGTTTTTTGCGGACGGCTGGACACGACGAGCAGGTTCTCAGGGATATGGATGCCTCACAGCCTCAACTAATAGTCGGATCCGATTGCGGGGTCGGAGATTACAGCTAAGTGAAAAACAATAGACACTCTCCAATTCTCAAGCAAAGTTCGGTCCGAGCGTGCTTTATGCGACATTGTAACTTGAGCTCCACCCAAGCTCCACCGCAATTCTGCATTTCGCATCCAAAAGCATCAGAACACAGCGTCTCCATAAATTGGCCCCGTTTTTCACTTAGCTGTAAGAAGGATGTGAGATATCGTAGCTCATTCCCGTCCGGCGTCAGGTACCAGGTCCAAATTAAACTCTTGGTGGAAAATTGGATTCGACTGTTATGTCGATGTCAAAGGGGTAGACGGAGTAGGATTTACAATGTGGGAAGTGAGCAGGAGGATCCAGAGGAGCGAAGGCGAAGCGTGGGGCGGGAAGCAAGCAGTACTACGGTCATGTGATCAGATCGATTCTGGTGGCAACCGTGTTCGATCGCGTGGTCGACGCGTGTTCCCGTGATTATCTCGGCCTCAGGCATATCACTTTGGAGATTGGAGTGGACCAGTCCACCTTTCAAAGAAAAGCAGATGGGGTCCGACGGGTCCTCAAGGAACCGGAATCTGCAGCTGCCCGACTCCGACACATAACGCAACATCAAATGCGGATACTTCATATTAGACATCCACCGCGCCACTTCTGAACGTGAGTCGGGAACTATATGTGCGTCATGTTAAAATCTGTAGATCGGGTAACCCCACGGACTTTAGTACTGTACTATTAAGGTAGCGGCCATACAAACACCGTCAACGTTCCAAATATGGGCAAATTCCCGAAATAAATGTGCTAGATAATCAGTAATGTACTTGAGGCTTATCCCTTCCATGAATCTCAAGGTATACATGCAGGCTTTCGTTTGGTTCTGCTCACTAAGGATTTGGACAAGTGTAGAAAATGTAGTTACAGATTTAAGTCGCCATCAGCTAAAAGCTCTCAAAATTGATGGGAACCTTGTGAGGACAACTCCTCAGTCAATTCTCATTTTTTTGTCTAAGGGTTTGATTGGGGCATCCGTGAGATATGTGTCTATAGATTCATGGAAGGGATAAGCCTTAAGTACATTGCTGATTATCTAGCACATTTATTTCGAGAATTTGCCCATATTTGGAACATTGACGGTGTTTGTATGGCCGCTACCTTACATTCAATTCGACAGTCACGCGTCACAGGGGTACCTGTCGGCGACGAAATTTGGTTGTTCATCACGGGTCACAGGGGGGGTTGTTGAATAGGTTCGACGTCACAAAATTCCAAAAACTTGTCTTTTCAGCAGCGAGAAGCCAAAAATAAATCTCTTGTGCATCTCCTGCATCGAGGCTGGCTAAATCTTCTGTCTTTTGTCAATTTTTACCTTCATAGCAACCTAAACACAATAAACTCTGACAAAATCACTGGGAGAACCACTCCCGAGAAAATTAATTTAAATCAATATTTGCCTTGCTTTTCCTGCTTCCGCAAAAACCCCCAGACAAATCCACGATGTCCCCGCGTCGTTGTGGGATGGTGTTGAATTTTTGGGGGCTGTAATGGTCCAACGTGGCTCGTGTCGAAGTGTCGAATATGTTCAACATGTCACGCGTCACCCCCCTGTCGAATTGAATGTAATAGTACAGTAGTTGGCATGAAGTTAAAAACACTTGACAAAAATATTCAACCATTCCTCCTGTCAATGAGATTTCCCTGGATCACGGGCCCGGAACACGTCTCTCGTCAAAGTGCGTCAAAGAACGCTCTGCCCTTCTAGCCATCAATGATCATCGGTGATAGTGATAGTGATAATATTATACACAGCATGGTCCAGCCTCTGAACGCTGTGTTCCCAAGATTATCCCGACATGCACGAGCTCCTTGGATCTTCGCCTGGGACCCAACTAATCTACTTGATGAGCTATCCTCATATCTGGTTCCCGTGTTCATTAAAAGCCATCGACAACATCATCCGGGATGATTGCTGTCTCGCCAGCACAGCTTATGGGTATCATTAGGACCGTCAAACGATGTCCTTTGCTCCGACAAACGGAGGCGGTAGCTTGATTGGGCCATGCGGCCCATGCACCACTGAGTCACTGACTTCATGGGCCCGTAGTAGTACTCAGCATAGAATTCGCGCTCGGTCAATATTTGGATGCATATGTATAAGATATAAGACAGCAGTCGGTCAGTGTCGAGACCAGGATGTCCACTCCAAAAGCGGCGCCTCCAGGAAATCCAGGAAATTCCAGACCGCTGGTGTTGAGGCCTCTGCGTACACGCATTGCATGTACGAATTGCCGGAGGCGAAAGATCAGAGTATGTTTTCCGTTCTTGATAAAATTATCAGTTCACGAAATGGTCCACCCTCAGTGCATAGCGAATGAGAGCCCCCCCACAACTCCTTGCGCGCGATGCGCACGCAGGGGCCTCGAGTGCGAATATATCACAGTCAACGATCATGAAGACGGCTCATCTTCAAGCACCCAATACCCAGAGATCACTCTGCGTAATCCCCATGAATCAGCGCCGAATTCGGCTGCTCCACAGACGTGGATACCGACTAACACGAATCCCAACATAGATCGAGGTCAGGGAATGGCCCCACCACTGCCATACACCGGCCCACCGCCGTTGAACCGACGACCACGTTATTCCAACCAATCCGGATACCCGGATCTCACTTCCTCTGGTTCGAGCCAAGGACCCACGGACCCGCACTACTGGAACCCCGTTCCAACGGGATCGAGGGAAGGATCCGTTCGTACACCCTACTCAACGCCCTCCTTTCCTGCATCGAGCCATCCCTCTTCGATCCCCGGCGAATATTCATTGGCGTATGACAACACCCATCACTCGAATATCCCTCCAGTATTGAACCAGGGATACGATTATGCACATCACCATTCTTCCGCCCGGATGCATCCTCCTCTCACGCAGCCGGCGACCCAGCCCCCGTCGGAAGAATATCGTCTCTACGACTCGAGCCAGTTCTTCGGGGATATGTCCGAGATGCCCGACCTTCAGTGAAGCTCGAGGTGAGAATCAGGGCCGACCTCCTAGACCCATTTCCTGTTGGCCTCTTTATCTACATGTCCACCTAGATAGATGCTATATTCCTCTGCCCTTGAAAATATTAATGTTCTAAAATTCCCACCGATTCGTGAGATACGAGCGAAATACGAGCAGATAAGGACAAATGGCCATTATGATCCGTAACAATCGGGACACGTTCTCTTGTCTTTCACTCACTCTCTCTCAAGTTGCGCTCACGACTTTCACCCATGAGTGACCCTAGTACTACTTTGCGTCGCCCTCGTTCGGATAGCGACTCTGATCTCGAGCGTCCCAATCGCCGCCAACGGGTTGGAAATTTGGTAGGGCCCGTTCTGACTCGCGACGCAGTATTCTATAAAGAGGGCGGTGATTGCTACTTGCGAGCGGAAGCCCATTTGTTCAAGGTATAGTTGAGTCTTGGTGACACTTTCCTGGTCCTCGTTCTCAACCTTCCCTCGAGACCCATCGTTATCATCTCACCCGCGGCGATACCTCCGTCTTCCATGACATGTTTGTCTTACCTTCCGGCTGCAATCCATCGCAAGGTTCCAGTGAATCAGATCCGATTGTCCCCCCTAGGTTTATCTTTTGTTGTATCCGCGCGGAGACACGGCCGATCCACCGCGCCAATTTTGCGCACAAATACAACATTACTCCCTGTTCTTGGCGCCTCTGAAGGCGATCGTTCATGTACTAAACATCAAACCGGCACTCGATTGCAAGATATATATCTCGCTTCTCGAACTCAGCGACCTGCGTGAAATCGTCACGATGGAAAGGACGAACATACAAGCACCAAATCAGATTCTGGGTAGACCGGAGCTGGGTAGAGCGGTCGTTCCCGAATCAGGCAAAATCCAAAATAAAGTGGAACGCAACTCACGACAGGGTATTACTCCTGCTCCGGAAGCGGCTACTCGACGAGCACCTCGAGGTTCTGGCCATCGAAGGGGACGAAGGTGAATGCGGAGATGTCGATGGCGGTACTTATGAGCGTGACGGAAACGGGATTCGGCAGGTGCGGAGGGTCAGACCATCGGAGATGCATGAAGGGGAGATACTGACCTGTCCCGAGAGATCTATGGTTGACGGCCGGATAGTCTGACGAAAAGGGGCATTGAATGTGGGATAAGTAATGCACGATGATGCAGAGGGACAGCACACGCACCTTCGCTGGGGGAGTAGGGGAGGCGTGTGCCAGTGAGATCCCGATCAGGACAAAGGAGATGACTTTACCGAGCATTTCTGCGCTGGGATTCCAGGGGGTGATGTGGGTCGGGAGCAGGAGGCACGTTCTTCCCACATAATATATATTCGATGAACCTGGCCCAGAAATTCCATAGGAACGGCGACGACGAGAGCCGGATGTGTGCATGTAGCTAGAGGCAAACTGGACACACTACTGGAATGATGACCACAGGAATGCGGTCTGCTTGATATAGATCCAACCAGGTGCTTGAGCATCAGACCCTCGAACGTTGTGCAATGCCGCAATGAAGTATCGATTATAGGGTGGCTTTAGTCGAATTCGTATGAAAGACGCCACTGGACTTTGCGCGAACTTCCGCGATTAGAACACTGTTACCAAGGAAGTTCGCACCGCGGCTCTGGCGGAAGGCTAAGCGCGGGATCGTCGGATCCGACTCATCAGGAAAACCGTATCCATGAGCACTATGGGCACACTATGAAGCGCTATGCAGCACTGTATAGTACTGCATACTGCCTCATAGCTACATCACAGCCACATGCTGGATAGTGCCATTCAGTTTTCCTGATGCGATTGCGCGGTCGGAGATCAAGAAGGATATGAGATGTCGTGGCTCGTTCCCGTCCGGCGTCAAGTACCGGGTCCAAACTCTTGGTGGATCAGTAGATTAGACTGTTATGTCGATGCAAAGCGGGCACATGGATTACGATGAGAAATGTGGAAATTGAGCAGGAGGAGCAATTCGAGTTGAAGGCGGAGCGGGAAGCAAAGCAGTAATACGGTCATGTGATCAGATCGATTGACATGGCAACCGTGTTCGACGCGTGTTCCCGCGTTTGTCTCGGCCTTAGGACATTTTTACTTTGGAGATTGGAATGGATCGGAGGGTCCATCCCTCAAAGGAAAAGCAGATGAGGTCCGACGTGGTCCTCAAGGAGCCGAAATCCACAACTGCGGTACCCGCACGACTCGGACCCCCCATAAACGTAACACGAGATTAAATGCGGACGCATCATATTGAACATTACCGCACCACTTATGAATGTGAGTGCGGGAACTGAAACAAGATATGTGCTACAAGGTAAAATGTGTAGGTCGCGTACCCAATGGACTTGAGTAGTTGGCATGAAGTTGAGAACGCTTAAATATCGTGGTTGCCGGTCCCAAAAATATTTGCCTCCATTCAACCATTCCTCCCGTCAATGATTTTCTCTGGATCATCAGGAACGCCGATGATCATCCGTCGGTTTCATTCATGTCTATTTCCCGCGCTCATTAAAAAGCGGGACGCTGGATCGACAACATCGTCCGAGATGATTACCGTCTGCGATCTATATCGCCAGCACAGCTTACGGGTATCATCAGGACCGTCAAACGACGTCGTTTACGAGCTCCGGCAAACGAAAGCGGTACTTGGTTGGCCCGTGGGGCCGTGCGCCGCTGACTCATGAGCTGCGTAGTAGTACTCAGCACAGAATTCTCGCTCGGCCATGCGCGTTCCGCGCCGTTGTCTGGCAACTTCACACATTGAATTGAAGGTCATTTCCTCAAACATAAGTGTCGGGTCGGATACTCGACTAATTCATTTTTGTAGTGAGACGGTGTCGCGCGGATGAAGACTTTCTCCACTTCTCCACTCCGCCTTCGATGATCATTTATTTCAGTAAATCGGCAGAAAGGTTTCAGCTGCCCACACAGTGTCGGCTGAAAGTTACTAGCTGTCAACAACTTGCAGGCCAGTGCGATACAAGAAAAAGTCGGGCACTCGTCTGACTGATTTTGAGAGTAGTTGACTCTGTCGGATACTGTACTCACTATTCGAACCACGGAGAACTCTTGATCGAATCGGGTGTGCTCTCGGCCACTCTCGGCCATCATTGGCACCGATTTCAATTGTGCATAAAGGCTCATCCGCAACTGCCGACGCGGCGCAGTGCCTCCATCATCAACGCGTTTTATAGCACTGGGAATTCAACCATCGACCTTTGATCGCATAGTAGGACTCATGCCGACTGAATTCTTTTGACGACGACGGCAGCACCAATCCTGTGTATGAATTCGTCTGACTAGTTACCTGGAATGTAAAGACGGAACTCCTCAGACATGTAATCAGTTCATCGTTCCGGGCACGGGATGCCACTCACATCCAGAAACAACCAATTTAATACATACGAGAGTCATGTATCTACTCTGACATTATTCCAATGAGGGGCAACCGCGGCAAGGATACGAATACATGCAAAACAACAGTCACTTTGCCACATTTGGATGCATATTTCCAAGATATAAGGCAGCAGGTGGTCAGTGTCGAGACCAATATGTCCACTCCAACGACCCCTCCACGAAATCCAAACAATTCCACACCGTTTGCGATAAAGCCTCGGCGTACACCCATAGCATGTACGAATTGCCGGAGGCGAAAGATCAGAGTGTGTTTTCCGTTCTTTAAAATTATCAGTTCACTAAATGGTCCTCCCTCAGTGCATAGCGAATGAAACCCCCCCCATTACTCCTTGCGCGCGATGCGCTCGGAGGGGCCTCGAGTGCGAATATATCACAGTCAACGATCATGAAGACGGCTCATCTTTAAGCACCCAATATCCAGATATCACTCTGCGTAATCCCCAAGATTCAGGGATGAATTCGGCTTCTCCACAGACGTGGATGCCGACTAACACGAATCCCAACATAAATAGAGGTCGGGGAATGGCTCCACCACTGCCGTATACCGGCCCACCGCCGTTGAACCGACGTCCACGTTATTCCAACCAAACCGGATACCCGGATCTCACCTCCTCTGGTTCGAGCCAAGGACCCATAGACCCGCGCTACTGGAACCCCGTTCCAGCTGGATCGAGGGAAGGATCCATTCATACAACCTACTCAACGCCCTCCTTTCCTGCATCGAGCCATCCCTCTTCGATCCCCGGCGAATATTCATTGGCATATGGCAACACCCATCACTCGAATGTCCCTCCAGTATTGAACCAGAGATACGATTATGCACATCACCATTCTTCCGCCCGTATGCGTCCTCCTCTCACGCAGCCGGCGACCCAGCCCCCGTCGGCAGAATATCGTCTCTACGACTCGGGCCAGTTCTTCGGGGATATGTCCGAGATGCCCGACCTTCAGTGAAGCGCGAGGTGGGAATCAGGACCAGCCTCCTAGAGCCAAAGAATTTTCTGTTGGCCTCTTTATCCCCATGTCCACCTAGATAGATGCTGTATTCTTGTGTCTCTGCCCTTTACAATATTAGTGTTCTAAGATTTCCACCGTGAGATACGAGTCAAATACGAACAAATAAGGACAAATGGTTATCATGATCCGTAACAATCGGGACACGTTCTCTTGTCTTTCACTCAACTCACTTTTTCAAGTTGCGCTCACGGCTTTCACTCATGAGTGACCCTAGTTTGCGTCGCCCTCGTTCGGATAGTGGCTCTGATCTCGAGCGTCCCAATCGCCGTCAACGGGTTGGAGACATACCCGGGCCTGCGGTCCTTGATCGCGACACATTATTCTATAAAGAGGGCGGCGATTGCTATCTGCGAGCAGAAGATCATTTGTTCAAGGTATACTCTGAGGCACTTTTCCGATCCTCGTTCTAAACCTCCCCTCAAGATCCATCGTTATCATCTCACCCGCGGCGATGCTTCCGTCTTCCATGACATGTTTCTCTTACCTTCCGGCGACAATCCATCGCAAGGTTCCAGCGAATCAGATCCGATTGTCCTCGCTGGCGACACCGCTGAACGATTCCGCGGTTTCCTGTCAATCGCTTACGCGGAGTGCGTGATTTCATCTTTTGTCGTATTCGCCACTGAAAGAATTGCATAGGCCATTGGAATTCCAAGTCACGGAGACACAGCCGAATCAGCTCCCTACGTTCATCCATTGCGCCCATTTTGCGCACAAATACAACATTACCCCCCCTCTTCTTGGCGGCTCTGAAGGCTATCCTTTATATAACAGACAGCAAACCTGCACTCGATTCGAAGATATACATCTCGCTTTTCGAACTCATCAACTTGTGCGAAGCCGTCATGAGTGACAAAGTCACATACAAGTTCAAAATCCGATCTATCCGAGGCACTGGACGCCGGGGAAAAATATGATCTTCCTGATCTCTTAGCATTCTGCTCTTCCTACTACCTCGAAAAGATGGCCGAAGACCCTCCTGGCCCCACTGCGGATGGCATCACCGCCCCCTTCCACAATCACCCTTGGCTAAAAGCGACTCATCGGCTTCGAATCCTGTCCGGCGCATGGTCTCTGGAACGTGCTTGGGTCAGTTTCGTGGAGAATGCCCCCCATTTCCATCGTGCCATCACTGTGCGAAGAAAAACCACGCTACTGTTTGCGTCCAGCACTGGGAAAAGGAGTGGAATCGCGCAGTCACATCCCCCACCGTGTTGGCTTATCCAACGGGTAACATGTATGAAAAGTTGGCGGTGCTGGAGAACGAGCTCAAATCAGCCTTGGAATCGGGGTGTCTCGCCGCTGCATTCAAAGATATGGACCTAAACCTACCGGCCCAGCCTCACAAGCATTTCGGTGCATCCATACTCGCGCTACAGTCGAAGTCCTAATAACCCATAGCCTTCGGTTTGGCCTCGGAGCTATGGGTTTTCGGGTCGTATGGGTTATCAGGACGCTTAGATTTCCGGTCACAGAAAGGGTGTTTCATTGAGATAATGGTTATTTGCGATGGTTCTGGTGTCTGCTTCGAAGAAGAAGGGAAGTAATGAGTAATAGACGTCGGGGAGAGAGAGTTTGCTTCATCTAGACGGTTTGGCATGAGAATCGGCCGAGAATGCTTTCCACCTGCCGCGCAAAGGGGTCCCCACAGTCTGTCAGGTAGCGATGGATGGTGGTGGATGCGTGGATCACTTTACAGTGGGCAGCACGGGGTGTCTCGTTAACGTAGTGGTCCAAGTCTTCATCCCCACCATTCGTCGCCCTGTTTGCTTCTGCATTGTGCTTTGCCTGAACAGCATCTCTGATCTTTTCATCTGCAGAGTCGAGTTGAGCCAGACCCCAGTCGAAATCCGAAGCCTCTTCCAATTCCTGGAGAAGTACGCATTCCTCGACATCATTGGCTTCGCCGTGATCTAACCAGTGCTCCTCTTCAGGTGTAATCTTCTCCGTTGATGCACACACTCAAGCAGAGCATCTTTCTTGGCTTTAACAGGCTTCTGGAGTGACGAGAGCCCGCACTTTAGCACGTTGAGACTGAGTCTGGTCATAGCGGTGAACAAAGGACTATTTTTGGGACTTTATTGATGGTCCAGGTCGTATGTTGCGGCACGAAAACAGACATACTTATAGGTTTTGAACCATCCTCAGGCATATTGACTATGGGGTACAGAGACCTATGGGTTTTCCCTGTTCCCGGTACTACTAACATAGCAGGTAAGATCCCAAAATCTATGGGTTAGAAGGAATTATGGGTTTTCAGGACTATGGGTTATTAGGACTTCGACTGTAAATTGTAAGTGGCAAGAGCGACCGCCTGATTGGTACCGTACTTATGTCCCATTTCCAGGACCTCAGTTGCGTTGGCGAGAGAGGGAACGAAATAGCGGTTCTGTTTACCTAACAAATTATGCTGGAACAACAATTATTTCATTGCAATCCTCGTTTGCAGCGATTCTTTTTTGGCGGCCTGACATTCGTGCCCTGCGAGCTTTTATTGTCGTCCACTTGTCGATCTCACAGCCCCTCCTTCCGCGACCACTTCAAACTTCACTGCCTTTGTCCACAGTGTATTTTCGGAGGAAATGATGCTGTGCATCCCTACTCGACGTTCAACGCGATTACCGCGATCGTGTGTGTGGTCGAAGGCATGCGGAAATCCCTCGACTTTCATTATAAATGAGGTACCGGGGTATTTGGCAGTGACGATTGTCACATTCTGGCATGGTGAGCTAACGTCGTGGCGCTGGATGGCGTAAATTGGCCGGTATCGACTTGCTCCTTTTCGCCATATAGTGTACTTATCTAATGCGGCACGCACAAAATTCGCGCGGAAATTGTATACAGCACTGAACTTTCCACCTCATCCAGGTTTAAATTTCCTGAAACATATCTGCAAACGCCTAGCATCAGCATGAATCATGCTTTTTATTAACACAACCTCTCAGGAATACGTCGCGACTCATCGCAAGTTCCACTTGGACCATTTCCTGACCGACGAAGTGATGAAAGCCACATTCAAGGTTTTTCTTTGCAGCAAGATGAACGAGGCCAAAGTGCCTATAGGAAAATGGTGCGTTCAGCTAATCTGTGTCGACAATTCTAATGTCCTGTCCATATAGTTGTTCAGGAAGGTCCGTCTTGGGCTCGCGATGTTCGCCGATCTTCTCTTCTACGAGTTCCATCCAAGCCCCAAAACAATCAAAGCCGAGGGCAGGACCGAAATCACAGGAGTTATTGCTCTATAGGTATTTACTACTCACGCGTTTGGAGGTCAACCATTGCTGACCTATTTGTCAGCTCAAAGCTCTCCTGTTGGCCCCTCGTAGGAACGCCAAGAGTGCTGATGCGAGGTTTTGGTCCGCGCTTAGACAAGGGTCTCGTCGGTTGGCTTGGACGGTCGTCGGTGGAATGGACAGTGTGAATGAGCTTCTAATAGGGTGTTTCATAATTAAAATATCGGGCCCAACTCGTGCCCCAACTTGGGCCTCAACTTTCGTGAAGTTGAGGCCGGAGTTGAGGCACAAAATCGAAGTTGGATGTCAAGTCGTGCATAAGACCACGACTTGACATCCAACTTGTGCCCCAACTTGTGCCTCAACTTGATGCCCCAACTTCAGCTCTGGCGCAGCATTTGTTATGTAAGGTGCTACGCGAAACCTAATTCTGCCTCAACTTCGGAGTTGAGGCAGAAATATCTGTTTAGGTGTTTCACGAACAACACCTCAACTTGTGCCTCAACTTGGCTCGAGTTGAGGCCAAGTTGGGGCATAAGTTGAGGCATAAGTTGGACCCAAATTTTTAATTATGAAACACCCTAATGTTAATCATCATGCAACTCCATGTAGGTGGGAAACCGACGGCATCGCGGGCGACGTCGCCAACCACAAGGCCGATGGCATCGTGTCCGACGACGAGCTTGAGGATCTGGGACTTCTACCTCCTTCTACCAATGGACTCAACACTGATAGCATTTTTACGGCAATCCCTGTACTGGGCGCCACCGCCAGTGACACAACCTCGTGGGCGAATAGAACGTGGGAGGAGGTGTGACGGTGCCGGCCAGGCTAAATACCGTAAACATTCCTGGCATTGAGCGAGCTGCGCGGTGGTCACGGCAGACATGAGTTTCGAGTCTTGTATCATTCTGATTCAAAGCCACTAGTCAACGCCGATTTGTCCTATTTACTTTGCTTCACAAAATTTCCTCTTTCGGGTCTGATATCAGCTCCAGCGATACGATATGGATCAGTTTTCAATTTATTGCTATTTTTTTTTTCGTATCGCACTCAATATTGCATGGCGCGATATTGGGTCAATCTCTTACCGCTTGGCTGGTCCCTACGGTACGGTACCATGAATTACGCTCTCTATGAGCGTAATATCGGAAATATACGTACACATACCAAGCATATACTTAACATATGCCTGTTGACGCGCAAAGAGCCTTGATGGGAGCCACGGCCCACCCATCTCAGGGTTCGGATTTTATGCGGAGGGATGGCCGGTGGTCCGGACGCACCGGATTCGATTCGGCCAAGAAACTCTGCGAAGAACTTAATACGATGCAGACGAACCGAGAGAATGCAGTGCTCACTGGCGGGTAGCTGAACTGCACGGAGGTGAGGGCCTTCGACTCGGCGCCATAACCCCGCCGGGCATGGTGCGACGTACTGGTGGTGTCGTACCCGTGGACGACATCGAAGACTACGCCCGTGTCACTTGGTTCGCGCGGCTCCCCCGTGCTAGCAGTGTCCTTGCTCGTGTCGCGTCGGAAGTGGATCCCAACAAGGAAGTTCGCAAGGAGGGTGAGAGAGTATACGCGACCCTGGCAGTTAAAAAGGAAGTCGAACGCTGGGAGAACGCAGGTAAATGACAGGCCTTCCTGACAGCAAGAGTAAAAGCACTGACCGGGAGAGTGCCGCAGGAGAAGGCCCATAATAATGAGGGTGTTGGACGCCACAATCACCCCAGAGCTGACAATGAGGAGGAAGACTTTGCGGACGAAGCTGGAGTGGTAATAGTTTAATTCGTGCGGTAGGGTAGAATGTGAATATGCCGCACCTGTGGCTCGGGGGTAGAACGTCTGTGCGGCTCAGCATGTTCCACACTTTTGCACCCAAAGAAAAGGCGACGATGAGATCGGTCGCGGCGCATGCCACCGAAGAGACCCTGGCGAAGTTCAGTATTCATAAAAGTGTGACACCGCTGGAGCCAGGCTAGAGCGCCCGTCCAATTTCTCACGTCGTAATTGTTAATGCAGCGCTCAGCTCGGAATCGAGCGTCAGTATCAACGCCCCCGATGCGAATGCAATACCCATCTAGTACGTAACCCTGAGTCCTGATTGGAAAGCCAAGATATCCAACTCACATGCCCGAGAATAAGGATGGCTAAAACCCCGCTGATGAATTTATTTCCGGTCCTACGAGCAGTGTGTTAAGAAACGCACAAGAAGCAGTCGTGCACAAGAAATCCACGCACAAGGTGAAAAATATATGGGACAAAATGGCTTGCTCCACCGCCGCGGCGGAGTTCGTCGTGAAGATGATCACCGACGTCGGCGCGAACGCCGCCACTTCATCCCCTCCATATGAAAACCCGAGGACGAAGAAGCAGACGTCGATGCAGATCGTCAGCGTGCAGACTGTGTCTAAAAACAGCAGGGCGGCGACGCCGAGTCTATAAAGACGCGGACGGTTAGGCCGCTCGAAATAGCGCCAGCACAGCACGAGTTCCAGCGTGTAGAGGCCGACGTTGAGGTACGACGATGCTAACAGCACGCTATAGCACACCCATATGAATCAGAAAGGGCTTCAAAATATGCCAGGCGGGCAGACGCACGCGTTGGTCACGACAGGAGCCATTGACTAGGATGGGGTGGGGGTTGGGAAGACAGCAGACATCGCTCAACTCGCTTCTTAACTTACCGCCGCTGAGTGACCATGACCACTATGCCGCGGCGGTCTCGTAAGTGATACTGACCTGTTTCGCCCTGCCTCTTTGCTCCCGCGTTCGCGGCGACCGAGTCATAGTATATAAAATAAATATCAATTGTTTTTTGAATTAGGTCATAGTTCGATCTGGATCTCATCAATTCCGGTGATCTCCGGTACTGCCGACGGCATTCCACTCTGCCGTACACTAAATCCCGCATTTTTTAGGACTTGAAGAGCAAGGAATGACCTGGAGAGCGATCAATCAACCAAATAACTGGCAAAAATACGTGTTCTATTGCCAAAGTGGAGCCTCGAGGCACCACAAATAAAACAGAGTGAAAAACATCAGTTGAACCTTGGTAATCTCTTCGCGATTGGCGTCTTCAGAATCGTTGAAAATTAGAAACACTAATAGACTAATAGAACAATTGGTGGCTCTACCAGGTTTTTGCCAAAATCTTCTGCGGAAGAATGCATCTTCATGAACTTATTGCTCGGGAGATCAGATTTCAAACTCCGATCCGGTACCATTGCAATCCGTCAAATAGCTTATTGCTGTCGGGTACTGGTATCACCCAAGTGCTAGCTAATGGTGATTATGGACTACTTTATGAGCCCAGGCCTCTAATATCCAGCTCACAGTCCCAACAGGTTCCAACCAATGCCATCATCCCCGGTCCAGGTCGGCCAAGGATCAAAGGAAAAAAGAGAAATGGCCAGCGACACAGAAGCATATTCATAAAACACTAATAGATGGTTGCAAATATGTTTGCCGCCCAAGCCAACCAAAGAGAAGAAAGGGAGCAAGTTGAGGACTGGCGTCAACTCGGCGTGCCGGGTCGGCAGGATCACATGTATTCCTTTCGGGGAAATCTAATTAGAGCAACCGAACGGTTCCTCGACCGGGTCAGGATCTGGCAGGATATTTGTTTCCTGTCGCCCAGGAAATTTAATTCCGGTGATTCCTCCCACGGGTCCTGCCAGCGCGACTTCTGCGGTATTTCCTATTTCCTGATGGTGTATCACTTTCGTACTGTCTCGTATGGCACACGTCTACTGCGCTCCCATGGTGGCAGACCCAGTCTAGCTTGAATTGACGTGGTGGCGCTGGATGGCTGATCGCCGGTACGTATACCTTGTTGCGCAGACCCATATAAATTCCGAAATTGCACCCATCCAATGCAGTATTTAAAAAAAATCCCACCACAAACTGTATACAGAATCGAACTTTAGAGAGGAATATGCAGGCGGTTGACAAGCGCCTCCTGTCCAATGATCCTAGTTTTCCAGTCCGATTCCACCTCATCTAGATTCCAATTCGCCGACACATATCTGCAAACGCCAAGCGTCAGCATAAATCGTGCCCAGAGTGAAAATCAAACAGGAACATACCTTCCCGTCAACCAGTCCTCGCTTCCGCTCGTCAGCCGCAAACATGCGGCAGCAGGAAGCTGTAGAGTGTCGATAAGCCAGGGGCCCGCCTCGGGGTTGTTCTCCGCCATCGAGGTCTTGATAGCTCCGGGGTTGAGCGAGAAAGTCTTGACTTCAGGGTGCTCGGCGTGGATGTACTCGTTGAGTCGGTTCAAAGCGTGCTTGGATACGACGTACGAAGACGCGAACGGCATTCGCATCTGCGCCCCGACAGACCCGAGGATGTCTTTTTTTGACGGCGTCCAAATTGGCTTGCGAACTTGGTTCTCTCATCGCGCAACACCCGAAAAAACAATTTAAAAAAAAAAAACCTTTTGAGAAATTTTGCAGACATTAGGGTTGTTCACAGCCGCCATTTTTCCGGTCATTTTTCACACCATTTTTCGCACCATTTTCGCTCCCATTTTTCTGCAGCACCAAAGCTGAAATCCTCAACAACATGTAGTTCCTCTCGCATGATTCCTTCAGCCTCTCCAATTCATTTGAGAGTCTGATCAGCGCGGCGACGAGTCTCGCCGTCCCACGTGAGATTTCAAACTCCGATTCAAAGTCAATTTTCTCTTCACCATGTCCCCGTCGTTACTCTTCGAGTCTACCCAGTTGCTGTACCTTCTTTCTTCTCTATTTAGTGATGGCTCCTAGGAAGCCTGGTGCGCGCGAGGGCTCTAACACCGGCAAAAAAGCCGGTAAGTTGATTAGGTAACCCATGATGGAAATCGGAGTTGGCGCCGCGTGGTACTGGCCGTCAGAGTGGGTCAACCTGAGGGGCCGGAAGGCTGGAGGGAGGAAGAATGAAAAATGAAACACAAAAAGGGAGTGAAAAATGGCAGAAAAATGGAGTGTCGCGGGGGGGGTTTCACAGTAGCCATTTTTTCGACCCTTTTTTGCTCCATTTTTTGTCGCTTTTCGTAAAGTTATGCGGTTGGGATGGGAATTTTTCCCCTTTTCAACCCTTTTTACATGTCTAAGTTGAAAGGGGAAAAAAACCCGGACAAAAACGATGGGAATTCCCACTAGCTTTAGATAGTGGGTCCTGTAGCGCCCTATTAGTACAGTGTCCGCCAAATTTTGAACTTCGGGTCTCAGTTTCGATCCTCGCTCGAAGCATTTTTCCACCTTTTTCCATTCCTGTCTTGTGTCTGCCAACATCCCCGGATCGACCCGGCCACGTCCTCTATGGTCTCCATTACTATTAGCAAGCCCAGTTTCTCTATCCCTATTAATTCTACTGCCAGCTGCCTGACAAATCCTGTTTTTTTTCTTTCTTTCTCTTTAACACACCCAAAATACACCACCCCAACCCATGCCCTATTTCTGTCTACCAGTGATTTACCAGTCATACTTCTCTGTTTTTGATCACCATAGTGTACAGAGCACAGACTAAACCCATCTGTATTGCATCACAAATTCTCTGGTGACGAGTTGACTGCCAAGAGTAGTGTTGCCGCTGGCCAAGCCAATCAATTTTAAAAACCGCCCTGTAGCTCCAGGTAAAGTAGCAAGAATTCTGAAAATATTCAAGTGAATGGATTTTCCTGAAAGCTGATGACTCTCTCGTTGGTGCTGAGAAAGGAACCTCATTGTCGTGAAGATATTCAACCGGCTTCTAAACGGCTAAAATTTTAATTTTGAGCTGTTTAGAAGCCAGTCAAATATCTTGCGACCAACCACATCAACTTGGGGCTCACAGAAGACCCTGCGGATTTTTATGTCCTCTACCTTCCCAAATATTCTGAGAATTCTCCTGCTTTCATTCGCAGCTACAATTCAATTTTTTGAAATTGACCGGCTTAGCCGGTGACAACACTAGCCAAGAGTCTGAGACTCCCCAGCGTCCCCATGGTGCATTTCAATTTTCCCTGGGTCTTCGGTGGGGGTTATTTACTTTTGCAACTTGTCCCTCTCTTGTTACTCCTGTACTTCTTATTTGCTGATTTTCCTCACAAAGGAGAAAGTGCAGCCGTTCACATTAATACAACATTTGCTTATCTAGAGATTCCATGGTTCCAAAAATCACTTTGTTCTTGACCCATTTGAAGAACCATGCACTGGCTCTCTGCTTCTACTTCAACAAACTTAGTCGGATTGTAAATCAAGATTGCGAATCAGCTTCCACAATTGAATATGGAGTAGGTTTTAATCTGAGGAATTCGCCATTACATTAGAAAAACTTGAAGGGTTCAGAACATGAAGCCTATATTGAATTTGAGGCCAGTTATTGTAAGACAGTTAGTGGGCTCTGCTGCGAAGTGTGCTACAGGTGTTATACAAAAAAGGGCCGAAAAATGGTAGGGGAGATGGCCGGAAAAAGGGCTACTGTGAACGACCCTATTGACACTTGACAATGTTTGGTGATGCATGCGGTGGCGTGTAATCGAAATTTTTCACTTCGGAGATCACACCGCCACAGTGGTCTTGAGAAGCACATACGGCAGGCATGTCGAAGCTGCCACCAGATCAACAGTCCATGGTGAATAGCCGCATTGTTTAGTCTGCGCAATGAGCAATGGTTCTACGTAGTTTTCTCCCAGTAGTGGGTCTGGCAAGACTCATCAGCCATATGCGCGGCAGAGTGTTTTAAAATGCCCTCTGTGCGAGACCGATGTACCTGTTGTAAACGGTGGGGCAGGAAACCTCGTGCAGCACCAGACTGGGGCGAAATGCAAAAAAACAGCGACAGGAGCTTAAAGCCGCAAAAAGGACCAGCAGCCCAAAAAAGACACCAAAATGACGAGTTTTTTCCAAAAAATTGCGAGAGCCCTATCTCCTGTTTCCTCGGCACCACCACCTGTCCACCCGGCTCAACAAACAATGTGGGCGGACGGTCCTGATCTGGTTTCTGAGTTTTTTGTATCACCATTGTGGGTCCTTTTTATCCTCATTCTCTTCGCACCCATCTGATTTAAATCTACAGAAGCCCGTCGGAGATCGGCGCTCTCCAGTCGTTAACTTTGCCACCCTGATCTGCAACCTGTTCACTAGTGTACATTTCATTCTACAAATACTGAATCTCGCTCACCATTCACACCAGTGACACATTTTTATTGGATTCCTCACTTCATGACTATCAGGTCGCAGATACATTGCTTCCCCTGCTGGATTCATCAGCCCCGACAGATAAACCTAAAACGAAAATCACCGCGAAACCCGACCTCAGTGACTGCCGAGGCCTCGAAATCACCTTTTCTGCTGGCCAAAATCATCACATCGGTTACCCATTTGGTCTTCACTCCTGGATGCAGCTACCTTGGGAGGACTACTTGGAGAATGATCATTTTTTCCTGCGAGCCAGGTCTTGCTTAGGACATGTTCACAAGGGGTCCATCTGTCGAAAATGCGATGATTTACGGTCCAATGACATCCTGCATGGCATCAGCGAGCATATCATCCACGGCATCAACGAGAACACCCCCCTCATCTTTTTCCCCATCAGTGGTCTGGTCGGAAAAATCCGGAGGAAGAACGACCAAATCCAAGTCATGCGGCTCACAAAACATAATGACATGCAAATGCTCACATCGCAAAGTGCAGCTCTGGATAGCCATAAGGAGGAGTTTGTGATGGCAGTTTGTTCTGGAAAGGTAACACGGATTGCGCCTCTGGTCGCTACCAGCCAAAATAACCACGAAGGTATCAACACATTGGCACACCGTTTTTACTGGGCTTCCACGGACACCTTCCGCAAAGGTCCCAAGGGCTTCACGGTCGACGAACGAATGGTGAGATTAACGACACTCTGACTCGGGGGAGCTCGTCTTGCTGATATTCTGCACCGTGCCCCTGGACTTCCCAGGTTGACCACATTGCCCAAACACATGGTGATTCAACCTCTTTGCGGTTCTCCTGGAATGCCGACCATCGATGAAATCGAGGAGAATATCGACGCATACACTGTTGGAGAGGACGCACCGACTGGACATCCAGCGATTATACATCGGGTTGTTATGATGGACCAGATCGCCGTCAAAAAACGCGTTTGCTGGGATGACAAGACGAACATGATCCTCGGTGCATGCCAGGAGCACTCCGCAAACGTGCCGCTCAAATTTTCGGACTTGGCCAATGCAGAGATGTTCTTCCAAGAGTTCAATGCGGGTAAGGTCCATTTGGCGAGTGAGGTGAGCCATGCCATTGATGACGAGAGTGATTTCCCACTCATCCTCTCTGACTAGGCAACAGTTGTGTGTTTCGGTGCATTGTCACGAAATCCCCACATTTACAACCCACAGCCTATCTGCATTTCGGGAATGTGCAAGCATGAGAAGGGTCCTGAGCAGGCCGCACTTCTACGCACTGTGAAGGCTGCAGGCAATAACCGGAAAACACATGGAAATGTTATCTATCAGACCGTCAGCTTTGCGTCTGACGGCGAGGCCAAGCGCGACCTCGCTTTAGCGATGGAGTTCATGAAGTCTAAGCTTGACAAAACCTCCCCCATTTATCCCTTGCTTGCGCCCCTCAAATTTATGAATCTACTTGTTGGTACTGATGGTATAACACCGGCCAAGGACTATCGCCATGTATTCAAAACAACTCGCGGACTTTTGATGCGCAAAGTGGGCATCATGCTCCTAGGTTTCCTCGTCACACCAGCAATTGTTAAACAGAATCTCATTGTAGTCCACCAACGGCGCTAAAACGAATTTCATGGCCAACCAGACTTTGTCAACATCATGATAATGATCAAGAATGTGTTCTTCTGTGTCGCGAAGGCAAAAATTGACATTCCCGACTCAGAGTTCTTTCTAATCCTCCTCGGGATGGATCACGAGGAGAAGCTATTCGGATTGATTTGCACTGCAGTTGGAACGGATAACAATGTTGATGTGTACCAACTTTGCACTCACATGTCGAACTTGACTGAGGTCTCAATAATTCTGGCACTCCATCCTCACTGGGACCGTGGTCCACGGTGCATAAAACTCCCCGCAATAATCAATGAACAGGGCGATGTGAGTGGCAAGGCCGACCACATTTCTCCCACCTCTTGCACTGGTGATCTCCACGTTGCCGCAGTCGGAGTCTGCAAAGAGTCATAGGTGAATGAAGCAATTGAAGATTCGGCGCTGACAGTCGAGGAGCAAAATAAATTATCTGAACTTGACTAATAACAAATAACACAGAAGCACAACACTCCATCCCCCTTCATTGGGACACCAAAAAAATTATCTCCCTATTTGAAAAAATTACACTTGCCGGAATTTTTATTGTCGGCTCGACCTCATCAGATTGTGCACAGTTTTCCAATCAATATTGCTCCCGAAATGGATCATCTTTCCAGCCGTAAATGACACTGACTACACTGCATCAGAAGGAACCTGTTCGCCGCGGCCGCCTTTGTTTCGGTGCGGTGGGAGAGATCTGTCAATGTTAGCGCCAGGGCAGTGTCTGTCAAAGTATGTTAGAAGGGTGACGTCAAGCGCCGAGATGCCGAATGATTGATGACTGCCGTGGCGGACGGCATCAGCGGAGATTCAGTGGAGCTTGAAAAGCTTCGGACAGACAGACAGACATAATTTTATAAAGAGGGTGACTGACTGTACATAGAACAGTGAAAAGATCATATCATTTTCCTTGTTTTTATTCCTTTCATGCCACCAACCTACCTCAGCTACCTCTTCAGAAAATTCCCTTGCTTTTCGTATTTTGCACACTGTGACAATCACCCTGCGGCGGGGTCTGAAAATGCCAGCCGCACTTGCCGTGCCTAAAGTGGCCTTGCCTTTACAGCTGTTTCCGAAAAGCTTGAGACAACAACTTTTTTTTGCACGCGCTGAGTTTTGATGGAATGCTAAGGATTACCGGTTTGGGCTCGGATCAGCTTGGGATAAGCCCAACTCTTCCATGACATGTTTCTCTAGTGGTGGCAAGGTTCGGTTCGGAAATCAGTCCGAACCTGAACCGAACCTGAACCGGACACGTGTTCGGCGTTCAGGTTCAGCAAATGCTTGAACCTGAACCAAAGGTTCGGTTCAGCGTTCGGGGGAGGAGTTTCTACATTTTTCGCACTCAATTTACCTCAGATTGCATAGCCTGGACATTTAACCACTGCAAAACATACCTGATCCTTCCTTTCGAGGCAAATTCAAGGCAGTTTCGATGTTATGGGATGACAATTTGTTGTCACATAATCTTCTAGTAAACTTGCGCGAGGATAGTTTATTATAAGCAGGTGTCTCGGCACTAGCCAAGGCATGTGAGATACCTTTCCCAACCACCAGAGCACTGCAAAATCTTGGTGTGCAATATTTTCAATGAGATTTCGGCCGCCCGAGATGGCCGAAGTGCCTCAGGTTCGAACGCGTTCGAACGCCGAACTGAACCTGAACGCGCGTTCAGGTTCAAGGTTTGGGAGTTGCCCGAACCGAACACCGCGTTCAGGTTCGGCGTTCAGGGCGAAAGGCCCTGAACCTGAACCGAACCGAACCTTACCAGCACTATGTTTCTCTTACCTTCCGGCGACAATCCATCGCAAGGTTCAAGCAAATCAGATCCGATTATCCTCGCCGCCGACACCGCTGAACCATTGCGCGGTTTCCTGTTAATCGCTTACGCTGAGTGCGTGATTTTGTCTGTTGTCGTAGTCGCCGCCGAGAAAAATTGCATAGACCATTGGAATTCCAAGTCCCGGAGACACGGCCGGATCAAATCCCTATGTTCATCCATTGCGCCCATTTTGCGCACAGATACAACATTATCCCCCTCTTCTTGGCGGCTCTTAAGGCCATCGTTCATGTAATAGACACCAAACCGCCACTCGATCGGAAGATATACATCTCACTTCTCGAACTCAGCAGCCTGTGCGAAACCGTCACGGTGGACGGACGAACATGCAAGTACAAAATCGATTATGGGGTTGAATGGTGCTGGATACGTCCCCTGCATACTGAGCGGTCATTCTCAGATCTATCCGAGACACTAGACGCTGCCGAAAAATATGAGCTTACTAGTCTCTTAGCATTCTGCTCTTCATGCTACCTCGAAAAGATGGCCGAAGACCCTCCTGGCCCCACTGCGGATGGCATCACCGCCCCATTCCATAATCACCCTTGGCTAAAAGCCACTCATCGCCTTCGAATCCTGTCCGGTGCATGGTCTCTGGAACGTGCTTGGGTCAGTTTTGTGGAGAAGGTCCCGGAATTCCCACCAGACTATCACTGTCCGAAGAAAAACCACGCTACTGTTTGCGTCCAGCGTTGGGAAAAGGAGTGGCACCGCGCAGCCCCATCCCCCGCAGTGTTGGCTTATCCAACGGGTAACATCTGTCAAAAGTTTCTGGTACTGGAGAAAGAGATTAAATCAACCTTGTAATCGGGATGCCTCGCCGCTGCATTCAAAGATTTTGATCTATACCTACCGGTCATTCCCTACAAGCATTTCGGTGCATCCGTACCGCGCTAGATTGTAGATGGCACGAGCGAGCGCCTCATTGATACCATACTCATGTCCCATTCCCAGAACCTCAGTTATGTCGGCGAGAGATCTAGAGCCTACCAAATAGCGATTCTGTCCACCTAACAAATTATGCTGGAACAACAATTATTTCATTGCAATCCTTGTCTCCAGTGATTCTTTTTTGGGAAGCCTGTCATTCACGCCCCGTGAGCTTTTATTGTCGTCCGCCTATCGATCTCACAGCATCTCCTTCCACAACTACTTCAAACTTCACCGCCTTTGTATTTTCGGAGGAAATGATGCTGTGCATCCCTACTCGACGTTCAACGCGATTACCGCGATCGTGTGTGGTCGAAGGCATGCGGAAATCCCTTGACTTTCATTATGAATGAGGTACCGGGGTATTTGGAAGTGACGCTTGTTACATTCTGGCATGGTGAGCTAACGTCGTGGCGCTGGATGGCGTAAATTGGCCGGTATCGACTTGCTCCTTTTCGCCATATAGTGTACCTATCCAATGCAGTGTGCACACGATTCGCACAGGAATTCTATACAACACTGAACTTTCCACCTCATCCAAGTTTAAATTCTTGAAACATATCTGCAAACGCCTAACATCGGCATGAATCATTCTTTTTATTAACCCAACCTCTCAGGAATATGTCGCGACTCATCGCAAGTTCCACTTTGACCATTTCATGACAGACGAAGTGATGAAAGCCACATTCAAGATTTTTCTCCGCAGCAAGATGAGCGAGGCTAAAGTGCCTATAGGAAAATGGTGCGTTCAGCTAATCTGTGTCGACAATTCTAATGTCCTGTCCATATAGTTGTTCAGGAAGGTCCGTCTTGGGCTCGCGATGTTCGCCGATCTTCTCTTCTACGAGTTCCATCCAAGCCCCAAAACAATCAAAGCCGAGGGCAGGACCGAAATCACAGGAGCCACTGCTCTATAGGTATTTACTACTCACGCGTTTGGAGGTCAACCATTGCTGACCTATTTGTCAGCTCAAAGCTCTCCCGTTGGCCCCTCGTAGGAACGCCAAGAGTGCTGATGCGAGGTTTTGGTCCGCGCTTAGACAAGGGTCTCGTCGGTTGGCTTGGACGGTCGTCGGTGGAATGGACAGTGTGAATGAGCTTCTAATGTTAATCATCATGCAACTCCATGTAGGTGGGAAACCGACGGCATCGCGGGCGACGTCGCCAACCACAAGGCCGATGGCATCGTGTCCGACGACGAGCTTGAGGATCTGGGACTTCTACCTCCTTCTACCAATGGACTCAACACTGATAGCATTTTTACGGCAATCCCTGTACAGTTTACCCTCGCCACACCAGTGACACAACCTCGTGAGCGAATAAAACGGGAGAGGAGGTGTGACGGTGCCGGCCAGGGTAAATGCCGTAAACGTCCCGGGCATTGAGCGAGCCGCGCGGTGATCACAGCAGACGTGAGTTTCGAGTCTTGTATCATTCTGATTCAGAGCCACTAGTCAAAGCCGATTTGTCCTGTTTACTTTGCTTCGATTCCCACCACAAAACCCCCTCCCCCGGGTCTGACATCAGCCCCAGCGATACGATATGTATCAGCTCTCACTTAGCCTCAATTTATTGCTTAATTAATTTTTTTCGTATCGATATCGCATGGCTCGATATTAGGTCAATTCTCTTACCGCTTGCCTGGCCCCTAAGGTACCATGAATTACGCTCTCTATGAGCCTATTATCGAAAATATACGTACATATACCAAGGGTATACTTAACATATGCCTGTTGACGCGCAAAGAGCCTTGATGGGAGCCACGTTCCACCCATCTCAGGGCTCGGAGTTTATCCGAAGGGATGGCCGGTGCTCCGGACGCACTGGATTCGATTCGGCCAAGGAACTCTGCGGAGAACTTGATACGATGCAGACGAACCAAGAGAATGCAGTGCTCACTGGCGGGTAGCTGAACTGCACGGCAGTGTTCGCCCTAAGGTCTAAGGCCTTAACGCTTAAGTTCTTAATTAAGGCCTTAACTAAGGCCTTACAAAATTTTCAGTCAACCATCCAGGCCTTAATAAGGGCTTAAACTAGCACGTGTACACGGTGCAATTTTCTGATTTTTTCTGCGCCTCCCCGCCTTCGTCTTTGCTCTCCGCTTATAACACTTCAAGTCATATTTGGACGTCTGAAGAAGCCGTGGGTGCCCAAACTGTCAGCATGAGCGATGGAGGAGGAAGAAATTTTTGTAGACCTCGGCAGATGCAGAAGAAGATGTACATCCCAACGATGGCACCATAGAGATTGATTCAAACGAGGAGGACAGGGTCCATAACGAAATTTCGTCTGTGCCAAAGAGCGTGGGATTTTTTTTTGTAAGGGCTTAAAAGGCCCTTAAATTTAAGGCCTTAAAGGTCCGGCGACGCCGATTTAACGCCCTTAGGGCGAACACTGCTGCACGGAGGTGAGGGGCTTCGACTCCGCGCCATAACCCCGCCGGGCATGGTGCGACGTGCTCGTGGTGTCGTACCCGTGGACGGCATCGAAGACTACGCCCGTATCGCTTGGTTCGCGCGACTCCCCCGTGCTAGCGGTGTCCTTGCTCGTATCGCGTCGGAAGTGGATCCCGACAAGGAAGTTCGCAAGGAGTGTGAGGGAGTATACACGACCCTGGCAGGTAAAAAGGAAATCGAACGCTGGGAGAATGCGGATAAATGACAGGCCTTCCTGACAGCAAGAGTAAAAGCACTGACCGGGAGAGTGCCGCAGGAGCAGACCCATAATAATGAGGGTGTTGGACGCCACTATCACCCCAGAGCTGACAATGAGGAGGAAGACTTTGCGGACGAAGCTGGAGTGGTGCGGGGATAGTTTAATTCGTGCTGTAGGGTAGAATGTGAATATGCCGCACCTGTGGCTCGGGGGTAGAGCTTCTGTGCGGCTCAGCATGTTCCACACTTTTGCACCCAACGAAAAGGCGACGATGAGGTCGGTCGCGGCGCATGCCACCGACGAAACCCTGGCGAAGTTCAGTATTCATAAAAGCGTGACACCGCCAGAGCCAGGCTAGAGTGCCTGTCCAATTTCTCACGTCGTAATTGTTAATGCAGCGCTCAGCTCGGAATCGAGCGTCAGTATCAAAGCCCCCGATGCGAATGCAACACCCATCTAGTACGCAACCCTGAGTCCTGATTGGAAAGCGGAGATATCCAACTCACATGCCCGAGAATAAGGATGGCTAAAACCCCGCTGAGAAATTTATTCCCGGTCCTACGAGCAGTGTGTTAAGAAACGCACAAGAAGCAGTCGTGCACAAGAAATCCACGCACAAGGTGAAAAATATATGGGACAAAATGGCTTGCTCCACCGCCGCGGCGGAGTTCGTCGTGAAGATGATCACCGACGTCGGCGCGAACGCCGCCACTTCATCCCCTCCATATGAAAACCCGAGGACGAAGAAGCAGACGTTGATGCAGATCGTCAGCGTGCAGACTGTGTCTAAAAACAGCAGGGCGGCGACGCCGAGTCTATAAAGACGCGGACGATTGGGCCGCTCTAAGTAGCGCCAGCACAGCACGAGTTCCAGCGTGTAGAGGCCGACGTTGAGGTACGATGATGCTAACAGCACGCTATAGCACACCCATATGAATCAGAAAGGACTTCAAAATATGCCAGACGGGCCGACGCACGCGTTGGTCACGACGAGAGCCATTGACTAGGGTGGGGGTTAGGAAGACAGCAGACATCGCTCAACTCGCTTCTTAACTTACCGCCGCTGAGTGACCATGACCACTATGCCGCGGCGGTCTCGTAAGTGATACTGACCTGTTTCGCCCTGCCCTTTCTGCTCCCGCGTTCGCGGCGGCCGAGTCATAGTATATAAAATAAATATCAATTGTTTTTTGAATTAGGTCATAGTTCGATCTGGTCTAAATGGATCTCATCGATTCCGGTGATCTCCGGTACTGCCGGCGGCATTCCACTCCGCCGTTGATGCCAACACTAAATCCCGCATTTTTTAGAACTTGAAGAGCAAGGAATGACCTGGAGAGCGATCAATCAACCAAATAATTGGCAAAAATACGTGTTCTATTGCCAAAGTGGAGCCTCGAGGCACCACAAACAAAACAGAGTGAAAAACATCAGTTGAACCTTGGTAATCTCTTCGCGATTGGCGTCTTCAGAATCATTGAAAATTAGAAACACTAATGGACTAATAGAACAATTGGTAGCTCTACCGGGCGTTTGCTAAAATATTCTGCGGAAGAATGGCATCTTCATGAACTTATTGCTCGGGAGATCAGATTTCAAACTCCGATCCGGTACCATTGCAATCCGTCAAATAGCTTATTGCTGTCGGGTACTGGTATCACCCAAGTGCTAGCTAATGGTGATTATGGACTACTTTATGAGCCCAGGCCTCTAATATCCAGCTCACAGTCCCAACAGGTCCCAACCAATGCCATCATCCCCGGTCCAGGTCGGCCAAGGATCAAAGGAAAACAGAGAAATGGCCAGCGACACAGAAGCATATTCATACAACACTTATATATGGTTGCAAATATATTTGCCGCCCAAGCCAACCAAAGAAAAGAAAGGGAGCAAGTTGAGGACTGGCGTCAACTCGGCGTACCGGGTCGGCAGGATCACATGATCTCCTTTCGGGGAAATCTAATTAGAGCAACCGAACGGTTCCTCGACCGGGTCAGGATCTGGCAGGATATTTGTTTCCTGTCGCCCAGGAAATTTAATTCCGGTGATTCATCCCACGGGTCCTGCCAGCGCGACTTCTGCGGTGCAGACCCAGTCTAGCTTGAATTGACGTGGTGGCGCTGGATGGCTGATCGCCGGTACGTATACCTTGTTACGCAGACCCATATAAATTTCGAAATTGCACCCATCCAATGCAGTATTTTAAAAAAAACCCACCACAAACTGTATACAGCATCGAATTTTAGAGAGGAATATGCAGGCGGTTGACAAGCGCCTCCTGTTCAATGATCCTAGTTTTCCAGTCCGATTCCACCTCATCTAAATTCCAATTCGCCGACACATATCTGCAAACGCCAAGCGTCAGCATAAATCGTGCCCAGAGTGAAAATCAAACAGGAACATACCTTCCCGTCAACCAGTCCTCCCTTCCGCTCGTCAGCCGCAAACATGTGGCAGCAGGAAGCTGCAGAGTGTCGATAAGCCAGGGGGCCGCCTCGGGGTTGTTCTCCGCCATCGAGGTCTTGATTGCTCCGGGGTTGAGCGAGAAAATCTTGACTTCAGGGTGCTCGGCGTGGATGTACTCGTTGAATCGGTTCAAAGCGTGCTTGGATACGACGTACGAAGACGCGAACGGCATGTGCATCTGCGCCCCGACAGAGCCGATAATAATGCTGTACCCCTTGGTCTTTACGAGTTCGAGAAGAGCAAAGCTAAGTGCCGCAAGTATTATAATGAGACTGATGTGTAGATTGGAAGAGGAAAATACACGTACAGTACAGCATCAGCAAAACCGGATCCACTTTAGAGCACTTTGGAGTGCTCCAAAGTTACTCGAAGTTACCCAAAGTACCCAAAGTGCCAAAGCAAGGGGTACCCTCTTTTGAGCGCTCCAAAGTAATCCAAAGTATGCCAAAGTAGCCGAAAGTGAACTAAAAATAGCCGAAAGTAGCCGAAAGTGTACCGCCAAAGTCTTTAAAGTGATCTGAAGTATTCTGAAGTGATCTGAAGTGACCCAAACTAACCAAAGAAACTCAAAGTGGGAGATTCCTTATTACTTTGAGCCACTTTGAGTTACTTTTATGACTTTGGGTCACTTTGGACGGCTTTGAACTATTTTTAGTTACTTTGGCGCACTTTCGGTTACTTTGGAGCACTTTCGGTTATTTTGAGCTGCTTTGGGGCACTTTGGAGAGCTCATATATGCTTTTAGAGCATTTGAAAGTGCTCGGGAGCATTTTGAGGCACTTTTGAATGCTTCAAATACTCAGAAGGGGCTTGAGAGTAGTGCACTCAAATATCATTCCAATTCTACCACTATCCACATACACATACTAACCAAGTAATGTGTACAGACCGATTCTGCCGCCACAGAAACTGTCGAATGAGAATACATCTCGGAAACGGAGGCAAATTCTGTGAATAAAGAGATGTGAGAAAAGCAGTCGACGAAACATTGCAGCGTGGGCCGGAGTCGCTAGATGAAATTCAGTACTGTTAAATGCCAGTTGTCATGTACTCAACTACGGGCCAGCACTCCCCCGGCCACACATGTGGCTGATAAAATTGATAAGCCAAGCATTCGAAGGATTCAGCTAAAGATAACTCGGACGCCGATTCGAAAATTGCGTCTGTATCCCCGGAAGATCAGCGAGGCCTCGTACATGTTCATACCCGTGGCGCGCGAGTCACGCGCAGCCGACTTGACGTGAAACGGCGGTGCGCCGTTACACGAGAGTGCTCGCGGTGACACGACAGGAGGCGGGTGCAGGCAGCAGATAGAGTGGACGCTGTGCACGAGATCAGTCAACGTCTGTGAGGAGGTCTTGTGCGCTCGCGGCGTTTGCGTTTGTGCGCACTCTCGGGCAGTAAAATCCGTGTAGAAGCGCGACGCAGGGAGGCGCTTGCGTTGGATTGGGTGTGTGCTGGACTCGCGGAAACACGCGAGCTCATGCGCGCGCTTCCGGATCAAGTAGGGCGCCGCGAGTGCGGATGGGCTTGAATTCGCATTGTGATAATTCTGGAGGACTTGGATTTAGTCGATCCGAATATTTTGTGTTTGCCCTGTGGCGAGAATGGGTCAGAAATTCGATGATGAAAGAATCAAGGGATAGACTCACCGAGAATAAGGAATGCCACCTGAAGGCTTGAAAGTCACCTTCGCCATCGCCGCCGGGATGGGGTAGACGTTGAAGATGCACTGGTTCTTTAGCAGGTGAAGGAAGTCCAGCGTGTTCATCGCATGCCGAGCACCATCGCGATTGCGCACACCACCGCCGGATTATAGCTTGGACGGAATGGGGTTGAATCTCTGCGCGGATCGTCAGAAACCCCGCACTGAGAGCTAAAGAGAAGGATGGCATGGACACGTACCTGTGAGGTTCTGGTCCTAGATACCCACGGTCGTGCCGTTTTCATTGCTCCAGACCGTGGTGTCCTGGATCGCGGCGCAAATCATCTTGTCCGTGTTGCCGCCGAGACCCTCCGGGCCCCGAGTTGCGTCTTGAGCCCGTACAGGAACGACAACAACAAGTCCAGCGACTGGATGTGCTTCTGCTGGGCCTCGTCGTCCGAGCTAGATGAGCCTCAGCTAATATCGCACAGAAAAAAACGGGACTGGACATACTCGATCTGGTGCCTCAGCGACTACACTCAATCTCTTCCTGGTTGAGACGCCCTTTTGCGATGCTCTCTGATTTATCACTAGCAGGAATATTAGCACCGTTTTGAAACATGGAGTAAAAATTAGAAAAGTAATTTCCCTTACTCGCGGCGACGAATTTCATGATCATGACACCGCTGGCGTCAATGTAGAAGGGCACCTCCGTCCGCGACGCCGCGGCGTGGGCGGAAATGATCAGTAGCCGGGGTTATTTATACACCGATGGCACGCGCCCGTCGACTAGAACATCTAAAGTATCAGCGTGGGATGAGAATGGAGGGGGCACGAACGGTGACTTGTGTACTCGAGCATTTGCCTTCGCAGAAACTTTCAGTGAGCTAGGTATTAGAAGATTTATGCAGGAGAAAGCTGCAGTACATACCTCAGCTCATCCCCGAGAATCGGGTCGCCCACCAAATCACCGCGCTATCCAAAGACGGCTCAGGGAAATGCAAAACCCACAAGACGTGATTGGGCAAATGGGGAGGGGAGAGGACGCCACTGTGCGCAGACGACGGGTGTGAAGGGCTGGGAGAGTATGAAGCGACGGGCGCGATAGACACTCGGTGTGTAGTATGAGTAGTGGCCGTGGAAGATGAACCACGAACAAATATTTGTCTTTGTCACGTGCTCCCAACTCCGAATCTTCGAAGTCCATCGCGTGTCTTGCTCGTGTCTTGTAGCATGTAGTCTGGCACATCTGGATTCCCGCAAGCGCCGAGCAGTGACCTCCCTGCGTGCATTCGACGGCCATGAACCATGGTACGAAACATGCCGTTGTCCATGGTCGGTCTAGTACGCCGCCCTGGCTTCCCGATGCACAGTTGTCGGGGAGCATCGTTGAGTGCTGCCACTACTTTTGAAGTTCACGACCATTACAAACACATTTCCCTTCACGCCCTTTCCTCTCACTTTTGGCCAGTTCGTCGACGCGTGGGTACTCAGTGACACCCTCTAAGCTTTCACTTGGTTCGTCACTGCTCTCTCCGCGTCTTCTGAGTTTCTTCCGACTTACAGCGACCACACAGACGCACGATGGATCGGCAGTCCACGCTGCACCAGCGCATGGAGGCGGTCACCGACCTGGCCGCGCTGTCGGCTCTGTCGGACGACGCCATCGTTGCCTGCCTGCGCAAGCGCTTCATGTCCGACACAATATACACCAATATCGGCTCTTCCGGCCTCGTCGCCCTCAATCCCCACAAATATGTCCCCACCAGCGCCGACTCCATAATGCACAAGTACGCCGCCGAGTACCGCAACACCAGCGACGACAAGGAGACGCTGCCGCCGCACATATTCCAGCTGGCGAATAACGCATATTACCATATGAAGAGGACGACTCAGGACCAGGCCATTATTTTCAGGTGCGTTTTATTCTCTGCGGTCTCTCGCAATTCCTACTCGCGCATTTGCTGAACGTTCTGCAGTGCCAGCGGCAAATCCGAAAACCGCCGACTCGCGATCAAAACGCTGCTCGAGCTCAGCGTTCCCAGCCTGGGCAAGAAGGGCTCCAAACTCGCGACCCAAGTCCCTGCGTCCGAGTTTGTCCTCGAGTCCTTCGGGAATGCGTGGATGCTCTTCAATCTAAATGCGTCGTGCTTTGGAAAATACACCGAGCTCCAGTTTAGCGACCGGGGCCGTCTGCAGGGCATCAAAACCCTTGACTACTACCTCGAGCACAACCACGTCGCCGGCGCCCCAAATGGCGAGCAGAACTTCCACATTTTCTATTACCTCGTTACCAGCGCCACGCCCGAGGAGCGCCAGCATCTCCACCTGCTCAACAAGACGATGTACCGCTACCTCAGCCAGCACCGCGCGCCCCACTGATGACGCCATGTGCTTCGACCAGCTCAAGGTCGCGCTTAAAACAATTGGCCTGTCAAAGCGCCACTGAGCGCAGACTTGCCAGCTCGTCGCCGCCATTCTCTACCTCGGCAACCTCGAGTTCACCATCGACCGCCACCGGAACGAGGACGCCGCCGTCGTGCGCAACATGGACGTCTGCGAGATCATCGCCGACTTCCTCGGTGTCCACCCGGGCGATCTCGAGCAGGCCCTGCCGTACAAGACCAAGCTCGTCAAGAAGGAGCTTTGCACAGTCTTCCTCGACCCCGACAGCACCTCCGACAATCGCGATGACCTCGCCAAGACGCTCTACTCACTCCTCTTCGCGTGGCTCAATGAGCACATCAAGTGCTGCTACTACTCTTGAAGGAGATCGATGACCTCATCCCACTGCAGCTCTACCGCTCCCAGGTCTACGCGCCGTGTGCCCGAGGCGGGGACGGACGTGCCGCTGCACCACAAGTTCAGCCTGGACATACAGAAGAGCGCAATCATTGTCGTGCGGCCGGACTCGTATGTGGGCGCGATCGTGAAACTGGTTCGACCTGAACGGTTCGTCTTCGCTCCCGTCATGGGAATTGGCAGGACTTAAATTTTCTTGAATAGATTATTTTGCATGATGTTTGGAGGTATCCGAGATGGAGCAGAAGCCCCTGAAGGCGAGTTTTTGAAGGGGATGGGAATTGAAGATAATCGTCAAGATGTAACATCCATCATATATTGAATTTTAATATCCCTCGGCGCTGACCGCGTCATCATCGCGACCCGTCCCTCCTCCACACCGCTGTTGCTCTCGCGAGTCGCTTCGGAGAGCAAACTCACCGCTGAGCAGAAGGTATACTTAGATATAATTCCTTTTTTTTCTCAAGTACAGTGACCGAACGATCTTTTTACCTAGTTGCTTTTTTTTTTGGAATGTCGCACGTAGACCCAGTCGTACTCCAAAGCACTCCTGCTCCTCAAAAAAAACGGTCCTACTCCAAAGTGCTCCAAAGTAGGTCGTCTACTTTGGAGTGCTTTGGAGGAACCATCAAAAATCCTGTTTTGCTGATGAGCATTGTACACACCACGAATGTTGACTTCCATGGTCTTCCACCAATTATCGGGATTGTATTCCGTGAATGCTGATAAAAAATCAATGATTTCCCAAACCGAATCCTATGTATCTTACGCTTCTTCCACGGATCGGCCTTCCCCGCATTCTCGATTGCGACATCGAGCCTTCCAAATGCAGCAATGGTCCCGGCGACCACAGCCTTCGCGGCCTGTGTATCCACGACATCCGCAACAAACGTGGCTATCGATGCGTGCGGAGCCGCCCCGAGGATGTCTTTTTTGACGGCTTCCAAATCGGCTTGCGAACTTGGTTCTCTCATCGCGCAACACCCGAAAAAACAATTTTAAAAAAAGAAAAAATTTTGAGAAATTTTGCAGCCATTGGTGAGGTTACGCTTGCCAATGTTTGGTGATGCGTGCGGTGGCGTGTGATCGAAATTTTTCACTTCGGAGATCGCGCCGCCACAGTGGTTTTGAGAAGCACGTACAGCAGGCATGTCGAAGCTGCGCCAGATCAACAGTCCACGGTGAATAGCCGCATTGTTTAGTCTGCGCAATGATTAATGGTTCCACGTAGTTTTCTCCCAGTAGTGGGTCTGGCGAGGCTCATCAGCCATATACGCGGCAGAGTGTTTTAAAATGCCCTCCATGCGAGACCGACGTACCTGTCGGAAACGGTGGGGCAGGAAAGCTCATGCATCACCAGACTGGGGCGAAATGCAAAAAACAGCGATAGGAGCTTGAAGCCGCAAAAAAGGACAAGCAGCCCATAAAAGACACCAAAATGACGAGTTTTTTTCCAAAAGATTGCGAGGGCCCTATCTCCTGTTTCCTCGGCACCACCACCTGTCCACCTGGCTCAACAAACAAACGGTCTTGATCCGGTTTCTGAGTTTTTGTATCACTATCGTGGGTCCTTTTTATCCTCATCCTCTTCGCATCCGTCTGATTTTAAATCTGCAGAAGTCCGTCGGAGATCGGCGCTCTCCAGTCGTTAACTTTGCCACCCCGGTCTGCAACCCGTTCACTAGTGTACGTTTCGTTCTATGAATACTGAATCTCGCTCATCATTCGCACCAGTGACACATCTTTATTGGATTCCTCACTTCATGACTATCAGGTCCCGCTGCATTCAAAGATTTTGATCTATACCTACCGGCCATTCCCTACAAGGATTTCGGTGCATCTGTATGAAGCCCTAGGAGGTCTGCTTAATCATCTGCCATTGAGACGGTAATCCGTGATTAAGATTGCCACAGAGGGTGATTAAGCAGGATTAATGGCAACCTAAAAGCAGCAAAAATGAACAGAGTGGGGATCAAAACACGGGCATCCGGAAACTGAGATGCAACATATCCAACTGAGCCAAGAGACCATGACAGGACAATTTTGGCGGACAGCCTAGACCTGGCAGGATTCCCACCCTCTTTGGCTCTTGGCATCTAAATTTCATATGAAGCATTGTTTATTACTGTCTTCTCGGCCCCAGGTACAGTTGCAGACAAACAAAGCCTGCAAATGATCTGTAGCCCGATCTAGAATTATTTTGGGCTCAAATTCATGTTCACCAGATCCGGATTTGCTCAAAGAGCTCAAAAAACCACCTCTGAAGTTTTTCCCATGAGAAATGCCCGGCGGCCAAATTTTTAGCCTGGAACCAATTTTCAGATTTGTGATTTGAGGTGATTGGCAAAAATCAGGGGTTTTTTTCTTCTGCACAGCTACATTACATAAATTACATCATGCATCAGCTACAGCTTCAATCACTGCCAATGCTCCACTTAAGATTGCACGGTGCTATTTTTGTGGCCTCACTGCCCATTCTGCTGCCTTACCTGTAAGCACTCATAAACCTCCATCTGTTGATGAAACACCAAATAACTTCAACTGGACAAGCATCCAGGTATTTGCTGGTAGTGGTACTTACACCATCCCCAGTACTGTGTTCAAGTGAAGTATGAATATGTAGAAAATCTTGCCATTTCAATGGGGTTCAACTCGCAGTGGAATTTGGGAAGAAGAATACATTCATGGCCTGCTTGAGTGATCACCTCCTCAAGTAGAGAGGGCTGGTTCAGAAAATTGTCTTGTTGACTCAAGAGCCGGGCCATGCAACACCCAGTGTTTTCAATAGAGCAAACTGATTGTCAGAAACATCACAGAGATCAACCTGGTGACAGAAAGTGAATCTTTTAATTCTTACAGAGTCAAACTCACCTTGAAAATCCGCGTCGATTCCATATTTTTTCTTTATTTTTCCCATGCTTTTTAGCCGGTGGCCAAGATTTTGATGGTCCATCAACAATAAATGGCATTTTCCAGCACAATGGCTTGACAGAATTGCATGATTTATAAACCGATGTGAAGCCCTCAATGAGATCTATCGATTGGTGTCTTCATCTTGGCCAAAAAAATATATATATATTTTTTTTGATGGACTTTGTTTGTCCGCAACTGTAGAGACCATGACACTGGCAATCATCAAATAGAACAGATGGAATAGGCTTCAGGTCAAATAGATCTCTCCATATCTTGTCTTTCCAAGACCAAGACTGTTCTCCCCGTTGATTCTTGCATGAATGCTGTTCTTTGTTCCAATGAGTGTTTATTACCACCCTCTGGTCCCCAGTTGGAGTTCGAGACACTGGAAACCTTAGAATAGAATAGACTCACTAGACTTCTGGTCAATTACATCTGGGATCACTTAATATCTTGTGAATCTTGTCTGGCCTATGAAAAGTTTCATTGATCCTCTTGAATCCAAGGATGAGTCTTGTTTAATCAAATAGACAGGAGTTATTTAATCACTCTTCAATCAATGATTAAACACCCAGGCATCATTCACTGAGATGTTCAACTTATTTCTCAAATGTACCTTTAATTGTGCATGAAGATACAAAGGGACCAGGTGCTGCATAGTGTTGCCGCAACTCAGAAAGTTGAGTCATGACTCACTAGGTCAACTTGGATTAGAAATTGACTCAACTTGACTCAACTTGGTCACTCAAGTCAACCAAGTTGGCACAATTTTCCAAATTGTTCCAAATGCCTCCAGACCTTGTAAAAACTCAAAAGGTGAAAAATGATTTTTTACCTGTCACAGAATGTCATCTCACTGTCACGCATCTGTGATGATATCACAAGCATCACAATTTTTTTTTATGACCCCAATCACTTCCTCTGGTGAAAATACACTACCTGCTTGGGATTCGACTTTAGTCATTCAAGTCGACCTCAAGTCAATTGTATCAACTCAACTTGGAATCAGTTTGTCCTGAGCCGCAGCAACACTGGTGCTGCACTATACACCTTTTGGTGTTGTTCATTATTGGTCCCTTAGTGTAGCAGTTGTTGTGGCTACTTGGATGTATTGTGGGTGGTCCAGAGTTCAAACCCCCCAGGTTGCCTTTTGGAGCTTTACTGTGAACTTTACTTTGATCTGGACTAATTAATACGTGCTTTAATCCCGGATTACTGTCTCAACAGCAGATGATTAAGCAGAGCTCCTAGGGTTACTGCATCTGTATTGTGCTAGATTGTAGGTGGCACAAGTAAGTGCCTGATTGATACCATACTCATGTCCCATTCCCAGAACCTCAGTTATGTTGGTGAGAGATCTAGAGCCTACCAAATAGTGATTTCGTCCACCTAACAATTTATGCTGGAATAACAATTATTTCATTGCAATCCTTGTCTCCAGTGATTCTTTTTTGGAAGCCTGTCATTCACACCCCACAAGCTTTTATTGTTGTCTGCCTATTGATCTCACAGCATCTCCTTCCACAACCACTTCAAACTTCACATCAGGAACATCCAAAGTTGCCCCAGAGCACCATGTAGCCTACTATAGCCCTATATAGTGGATAGAGATGATATAGCAAACCGACCAACTTCAGAGTAACATGGGACCCTGGACTTGAACCTCATAGCCCACCATAGCTCACCATAGTCATGGTGTGTTCTATGATAGTGGTCGCGGTCAGAACACCAAAAAAAAATTAGGATGTTGTTATTGTAAGGTTATAATGTATTGCTCTTGTTGCATTTCTAGGACGATGGGTTGCAAAGGCAAGGTTACGGAGAATAACATGAAGCAGGGACGAGAATATTCAAATACAGCCACCTTGGGGAGTTAAACTCAGCACCTCGTGTTTACAACTAAGACTTGAGAAGCAACAAAATAACCACTAGACTAAGGAGACATTAGGAGATACAGAATCAAAGTCATGTTAGTAGGGTCAGCACTGACTTGCCACCTCCCTCTGTCCTTGCCTTCACTTTGCGGTACTACATATATTAATGTGATATTGGCTGGCGAGGCCATGATTTTGGGAGTAGCTAAAAATAAACCCCAAACCAAAATTGTAGAGCTCGAAATGCTCAACAAAAGTCGTCTAGGGACAAATTTTGCACAAGGGCTTTGTTCTGCTGCAAACCATAAAATGAATTCCCAGACATGGTGCTTTAAACTCATGTGGGAGGTTCCACCTGGTAGCAAGGAAGGTCCACATAAGCTGTTCGTGACAGCTGTAAGTTTACTTGCCATTGTGTTACCTGACTTTTCCCTCTTCTAGAGGACTGTAATTTATACTAACGAAATCTTATAGATGACCATAGCTCCATATAGTCAATTGGTTCAGCTCTAAAGACCATTATAGTTCACTATAGCTTCATATAGCCAATCAGGTCAGTTATATAGTTCACCATAGCTCACCATAGCTCACCATAGCCCCAGATAGCCCATGATAGCCACCTATGTGTCTCTCATAGCATTTTGGATTTTCCTGATGCACCGCCTTTCTATTTTCGGAGGAAATGATACTGTGCATCCCTACTCGACGTTCAACGCGATTACCGCGATTGTGTGTGGTCGAAGGCATTCAGAAATCCCTCGACTTTCATTATGAATGAGGTACCGGGGCATTTGGCAGTGACGCTTGTTACATTCTGGCATGGTGAGCTAACGTCGTGACGCTGGATGGCGTAAATTGGCCAGTATCGACTTGCTCCTTTCGCCATATAGTGCACCTATCCAATGCGGTACGCACACAATTCGCACAGGAATTCTATACAGCACTGAAATTTCCACCTCATCCAGGTTTAAATTCTTGAAACATATCTGCAAACGCCTAACATCAGCATGAATCATGCTTTTTATTAACCCAACCTCTCAGGAATATGTCGCGACTCGTCGCAAGTTCCACTTGGACCATTTCCTGACCGACGAAGTGATGAAAGCCACATTCAAGATTTTTCTCCGCAGCAAGATGAACGAGGCCAAAGTGCCTATAGGAAAATGGTGCATTCAGCTAATCCGTGTCGACAATTCTAATGTCCTGTCCATATAGTTGACCGGGAAGGTCCGTCTTGGGCTCGCGACACTCGCCGATCATCTCGTCCACGAGTTCCATACAAGCCCCAAAACAATCAAAGCTTAGGACAGGACCAAAATCAAAGGAGTTATTGCTCTACAGGTATGTATTACTCTCTCGTTTGGAGACCAACCATTGCTGGCCTATTTAACAGCGCAAAGCAGCTCTTCCGCTGGCTGCCCGTAGGAACGCCAAGGGTGCTGATGCAGGGTTTTGGTCCGCGCCTGAAAAAGGGGTTCGTCAGTCGGCTTGGTTGCAATCGGTCGTCGGTGGAATGAACAGTGTGAATGGTCTTCTAATGTTAATCATCATGCGACTCCATGTAGGTGGGAAACGACACCATCGCGCAAAGAACGACTGCATCGTGTCCGACGACGAGCTTGAGAATCTGGGACTTCTACCAATCGACTCAACACTAATAGTATTTCTACGGTGTTGATCCCTATACAGTTTACCCTGCACGCCACCGCCACACCAGTGACACACCTTGTGAACCAATAGAGCGTGGGAGGAGGTGTGACTGTGGCGGCCAGGGTAAATTCCGTAAACGTCCCGGGCATTGAGTGAGCTGCGCGGTGATCACAGCAGACGTGAGTTTCGAGTCTTGTATCATTCTGATTCAGAGCCACTAGTCAAAGCCGATTTGTCCTGTTTACTTTGCTTCGATTCCCACCACAAAACCCCCTCCCCCGGGTCTGATATCAGCCCCAGCGATACGATATGTATCAGCTCTCACTTAGCCTCAATTTATTGCTTAATTATTATTTTTCGTATCGATATCGCATGGCTCGATATTAGGTCAATTCTCTTACCGCTTGCCTGGCCCCTAAGGTACCATGAATTACGCTCTCTATGAGCCTATTATCGAAAATATACGTACATATACCAAGGGTATACTTAACATATGCCTGTTGACACGCAAAGAGCCTTGATGGGAGCCACGGTCCGCCCATCTCAGGGCTCGGAGTTTATCCGAAGGGATGGCCAGTGCTCCGGACACACTGGATTCGATTCGGCCAAGGAACTCTGCGGAGAACTTGATACGATGCAGACGAACCAAGAGAATGCAGTGCTCACTGGCGGGTAGCTGAACTGCACGGAGGTGAGGGGCTTCGACTCCGCGCCATAATCCCGCCGGGAATGGTACGACGTGTTCGTGGTGTCGTACCCGTGGACGGTATCGAAGACTACGCCCGTGTTGCTTGATTCGCGCGACTCCTCCGTGCTAGCAGTGCCCTTGCTCGTGTCGCGTCGGAAGTGGATCCCAACAAGGAAGTTCGCAAGGAGAGTGAGAGAGTATACGCGACCCTGGCAGGTAAAAAGGAAGTCGAACGCTGGGATAATGCGGATGAATGACAGGTCTTCCTGACAGCAAGAGCAAAAGCACTGACCGGGAGAGTGCCGCAGGAGCAGGCCCATAATAATGAGGGTGTTGGACGCCACAATCACCCCAGAGCTGACGATGAGGAGGAAGACTTTGCGGACGACGCTGGAGTGATGATAGTTTAATTCGTGCGGTAGGGTAGAATGTGAATATGCGACACCTGTGGCTCGGGGGTAGAACGTCTGTGCGGCTCATCATGTTCCACACTTTTGCACCCAACGAAAAGGCGACGATGAGATCGGTCGCGGCGCATGTTACCGAAGAGACCCTGGCGAAGTTCAGTATTCATAAAAGTGTGACACCGCTGGAGCGAGGCTAGAGCGCCCGTCCAATTTCTCACGTCGTAATTGTTAATGCAGCGCTCAGCTCGGAATCGAGCGTCAGTATCAAAGCCCCCGATGCGAATGCAACACCCATCTAGTACGTAACCCTGAGTCCTGATTGGAAAACCAAGATATCCAACTCACATGCCCGAGAATAAGGATGGCTAAAACCCCGCTGATGAATTTATTCCCGGTGCTACGAGCAGTGTGTTAAGAAACGCACAAGAAGTAGCAGCGCACAAGAAATCCACGCACAAGGTGAAAAATATATGGGACAAAATGGCTTGCTCCACCGCCGCGGCGGAGTTCGTCGTGAAGATGATCACCGAAGTCGGCGCGAACGCCGCCACTTCATCCCCTCCATACGAAAACCCGAGGACAAAGACGCAGACGTTGATGCAGATCGTCAGCGTGCAGACTGTGTCTAAAAACACCAGGGCGGCGACGCCGAGTCTATAAAGACGCGGACGGTTGGGCCGCTCGAAGTAGCGCCAGCACAACACGAGTTCCAGCGCGTAGAGGCCGATGTTGAGGTGCGACGATAATAACAGCACGCTATAGCACACCCATATGAATCAGAAAGGGCTTCAAAATATGCCAGGCGGGCAGACGCACGCGTTGGTCACGACGGGACTGGCAGCCATTAATTTGGATGGGGGCGAGGGTTCGCGGGATTGGGAAGACAGCAGCCTGACATCGCCCAACTCGCTTCTTAACTTACCGCCACCCCGGCGGCCTCACAAGTGACTGACCGGACTAAGATGTTTCGCCCTGATCGAAACCCTCTTTGTCATAGTCGGTCATAGTTCGATTAGTAGATCTCATCAATCTCGGCGATCTCCGGCGGCATTCCACTTTGCCGTTGATGCCAACACTAAATCCCGCATTTTTTAGAACTTGAAGAGCAGAGAATGACCTGGAGGGCGATCAATCAACCAATGATTGGGAAAAATACGTGTTGTATTGTAAAAATGGAGCCTCAAGGCACCACAAACAACACAGAGTGAAAAACATCAGTTGAACCTTGGTTGAATCTCTTCGCAATTGGCGTCTTCAGAATCGCTGAAAATTGGAAGCACTAATGGACCAATAGAATAATCGGTAGCTCTACCGGGTGTTTGCCAAAAGATTCTCATTGCCCGGAAGATCAGACTTCAAACTCCGATCTGGTACCATTGCAATCCGTCAAGTAGCTCATTGCTGCAAGGTAAAGGTAGGGGTGTAGTCACCCAAGTCCTAGCTAATGGTAATTATGGCCTAATTTATGAGCCCAAGCCTCTAATAGCAGCTGACAGTCCCAACAGGTCCCAACCAATCCCATCATCCCCGGTCCATGTCGGCCAAGGATCAAAGGAAAAAGAGAAATGGCCAGCGACACAGATGCATATTCATACGCACTTATAGATGGTTGCAAAGATGCTTACCGCCCAAGCCAACCAAAGAAAAGAAAGGGAGCAAGTTGAGGACTGGCGTCAACTCGGCGTGCCGGGTCGGCAGGATCACATGTCCTCCTTTCGGGGAAATCTAACTTGAATTTGCATTAGACGGTGACCAACCGAACGGCCCCTTGACCGGGGCCCGGGCAGGATCTGGCAGGATCTGGCAGGATAGTGGTTTCCTGTCGCCCAGGAGATTTAATTCCGTTGATTCCTCCCACGGGTCCTGCCAGCGCGACTTCTGCGGTATTTCTAATTTCCTGATGCCGTGTATCACTCGTACCGTCTCGTATGGCACACGTCTACTGCGCTCCCATGGTGTCAGACCCAGTCTAGCGTGAATTGAAGTGGTGGCGCTGGATGGCTGATCGCCGGTACGTATACCGTGTTACGCAGACCCATATAAATTCCACAATTGCACCCATCCAATGCAGTATTTAAAAAAAATCCCACCCAAATTGTATACAGCATCGAACTTCAGAGAGGGATATGCAGACGGTTGACAAGCGCCTCCTGTTCAATGATCCTAATTTTCCAGTCCGACTCTACCTCATCTAGATTCCAATTCGCCGACACATATCTGCAAACGCCAAGCGTCAGCATAAATCATGCCCAGAGTGAAAATCAAACAGGAACATACCTTCCCGTCAACCAGTCCTCGCTTCCGCTCGTCAGCCGCAAACATGTGGCAGCAGGAAGCTGTAGAGTGTCGATAAGCCAGGGGGCCGCCTCGGGGTTGTTATCCGCCATCGAGGTCTTGATCGCTCCGGGGTTGAGCGAGAAAGTCTTGACTTCAGGGTGCTCGGCGTGGATGTACTCGTTGAGTCGGTTCAAAGCGTGCTTGGATACGACGTACGAAGACGCGAACGGCATTCGCATCTGCGCCCCGACAGACCCGATGATAATGTTGTACCCCTTGGTCTTTACGAGTTCGGGAAGAGCAAAGCTAAGTGCCGCAAGTATTATAATGAGACTGATGTGTAGATTGGAAGAGGAAAATTCACGTACTGTACAACGTTGTACACACCACGAATGTTGACTTCCATGGTCTTCCACCAATTATCGGGATCGTATTCCGTGAATGCTGATAAAAAGTTAGTGATTCCCCAAACCGAATCCTATGTATCTTACGCTTCTTCCACGGATCGGCCTTCCCCGCATTCTCGATTGCGACATCGAGCCTTCCAAACGCAGCAATGGTCCCGGCGACCACAGCCTTCACGGCCTGCGTATCCACGACATCCGCAACAAACGTAGCTATCGATGCGTGCGGAGCCGCTCCTAGGATGTCTTTTTTGACGGCGTCCAAATCGGCGGCGTTCCGGCCTACGAGGGATAACGACGCGCCAGCGCGCGCGTAAAAGAGCGCAATCTCAGCGCCGATACCACGCGACGCGCCGGTGACGAGCACGACCTTCCCTGTGTAGGTTTTCTGGTCGAAGTGGGCTTCGGGGTCAATTCCCGGGTAGACGCTGCGTGAAAAGCAACTAAATGAGGGACGACTGCCTGAATGTGTAGGAGTGCCGAACGTACTCGTTCATGCGGGTGACGGGTAGGTCTTCGGGTGGTGCTGACATGGTGTTTGCCGGAATTGAAGACGATGTAAAGATGGTTTTAGTTTCGAGTTGTTTCGGAACGGGGCACAGGCGAGGAATTTTGTCAAGAGAGACTGACGACTTGTCGCTTCAAGTGGATTCTGGATTGAACTCTGAAGATTCGGACGCGATTCTTCTCCATCTTATGCAGAACTCGTATACCGCCACCGCCATTGGGAACGGCGTCTTGGGAAGGCTATCAGTTTTCCTGACGAAGCCACTGCCTTGGCGAGATAAGCTGGTTGTAAAGCTGGACACAAGCTTTCAAAGCCTGACAAATGCCAAACAAATCCCGATTCTCGGGAATCTCGCCTCGGCACGTGACAGATTGCGCGCGCGCGATGGGCCCAAATACGTATAAATACAACTGAAAATGTCGCAATAAACGACCGACCGGGCTTTCATATTTCTGACAAATCCGGAGGTAAAAGGAATTGTTACGGAAATTAGACCCCCAATTGCAGGAACCTTACCAGGGCCACCATCATTCCAAACACCAGGAACGGTACCTCCATAATTGTTAGAACGCCGATCAACCCATGAAGCTATATGCATTTAGCGGGAACAACGGTCCCTTGGTACCCCTGGCTGTTCGGGCGTTGGAATCCTGTCTGACATGGCGGACCAGAATCACGACGAAAATTCCCAATACAACGACATCCCTGTCGGGAGAGATATTACAGAGTACAAACTACTACTACTGTTACATTACCACTTCTAATTGTGATGTTCATGTCCGGTGTCCGGTTTACACAGGAGATCATGTTCGTGTCCAGGCCTATACCGGGGAGTCACCCATCGTCATTGTGTACTTCTGCACCATCGAATCCGACGTCGACATGGACGTTGAACTTTCCTGAGAAATGTCGATAGTGTCGGGAATTTCGATCCTGATTGCTTGGGCACGCAGGTTGAGGCTCCGGAGGGTTTGCGTCTGCGTCGTACCGTCCGTAGTCTGCTTCGAGCGAAATGCAACGCGGATCGTAATGAGCGTGAAGGTCGTTCCCTGGAGATGATCAGTCTGCGATCAATCGCGCTAAAAGTGTAGAGGACGTACAATGATGGGGGGTATACTCCCCAGTATGATGAGCTGAATATTGGATTTCGTGAGGAATGAAGCGAGGATGACGACCTGGAGGGCGAAGTACAGCGCCGCCGACTCCACCAGGAGAAGCATCGTCGAATAAAAATGTGACTGGCCGACGTTGTAAGCCATCGACCGGCGGTCAACCAACCAGAGACGAAATGCCATCAGTCCGGTAGTGATCGTGTTCTGCCCGAGCGCAAGGGCATAGAACGCAGCGATCCGGTCCCAAATGGCGGGGTGGAAAATATCACCTGAGGGAGTGTGTGACAGTCGCTGGCAGGCAATGGCTCCGGATACTAGGACTGGAGTATGAGCTTCTGTGCATGAGGGTAGTCGCCAGACGAAATCCCACACCTGTGCTGGCCGCTAAAAGGACGAGCGGGAGTGCCACCATTCTGAGGTCACGATCCCACAGGACCCAGCAGCGGTATATCTGGTCGGCGTGGAGATCATCAGAAGGAATGGTTGTAAAAAAAACAAGTGGATACGCACAGCAACGGAATCCCCCAGAAGGCACTGTGTGATGTACAGCGCGTCTCGCATGATAGCGTGCCATGCGCGTGCATCGTCCAAGAATGCCCCAGTGACGTCTGACAGTCCCCAGTAGGTACGGTAGAAAGTGACCACTAATAAACGCACTGTCAGGGACGATGAGGATTATGGAAAGAGGCAGCGCACCAAAATGCCATGTGGCTACGATGAACATCGCACATGCGATGGCAAACAGGATCTAGAAAGGGTTGTTATTCAGTCAAACTGATCGAAGCAGAAGGAATTTGCCACATACATTCGTGTGAGTCGTCCGCCGTGAGACATTAAAATGCGTGTACACAGAAATAATGAAGATGCAGAAGAAGAAACCTGGGCAAGTTATTGGTGTCCAGAGCCATGACAGGAGAGAGCCCGACGAACCATAACACAGTGACTGTCCCGGATGTCAGCGCCTCGTTCTGACGGTATACCAAACAGCTTACCTCGCACGCCTGGGACACAATGTAGGTCTTTTCAACAGAAAGCAAGAGCATGGAAGGGAAAGTGGAAGCCGGGGTGAGGGAACATTGGAACCAAGATACCCCTCTCTCATATTTAAACTTGGCAGATTCCATTAGTAGTCAGTGCGGGCTAATCTTGGTGATGCATTACGGTGTCTATCGTGCATCCGGCGCGAACCAATTCTGGCAAGGTCCCGTGTAAATCCGAAGCCAAGTGCGACCCCATGAGGAAAGTATGAGGAACCCGACCTGACGCGCAGGGGAAACCGGCACCAGGCGTTAGCAGCGAAGCTTGAACGAAGCCCCGCCTTGGCCGGACTTTGCGTGAGAAAATCGTTAGGAGCATAGAGACAGATTACTGCGGGCCGGTCTTCGCCAACTATACCAATTAGGACGGATACGAGTATCTGGTCCCGGTGAGTAATCTTGTGCAACATTAGGGTCGACAGAGAACGACGAGCCTAGTGCTGGGGGAGAATATAGTGTGATAGATTTAAGAAGTAATGCTGGATTGGGCGCTTGGAACAGGGACGATTTTAGATCCCCAAATGAAGGAAATTAATTCGAGCGTTGGCTCTCCAGACGCAATTTTGACAATGTATCAGTTAATGTGATTGAGTGTCCAGTTAGTGTCCCGAGCTTGACTGACTGCCTAGATTTCAGAGGATACCGAAAGGAGGCTGCAGGACATAGAAATTCCCCCAAGATGCTACCAAGTGGTCAGCAGTTAGTGACCGAGTGCAGGCGGCGTTGAGACGAGGACTATGTGCTGTTTGGGCATTGTGGAGACGATACAAGAATACCTGACCGTGGTGAGAGTTGTCGTTAAGAGAAAGCACCCGATTTAGCTAGTCGACGTCCGAAAAAGGCAATACATGCCCGACCTCACCGTGGACGCCGAGGAGACAGCTTATTTGCCTCAGAGTCTAATCCAACTAACATGACCCCAAACCTGGAAAACAGCCATCACCCAGACTCCGTTAATCGACCCTGCACCATCTTCACGTCGGAATATTCAAACGGCACCATGTATTTTATTTTATTTCTCGCATTTAATCGTGTGCCGTTGAAATCACAATGTGGCTGCCCTTGACGCCCGTCGTCTAAGTTATGAATCCCATTACAGCTAAGTGAGAAACGATAGACACCTTGGCATTTTAGAGCAAAGTTCGGGCCGAGGCCTTGCCGAGCGGCTCCACACAGCCCCACCGCACATTGCAATGCGCGCAAACATATTATTCTCGTCACCATCGTCCGAATAACGTTCTTGCTCGAAGAGCCACGTCCCATCAAACATACCGCTGTCGAGCGCCGCATTCATACCTGCAACCGCCAACTCACGGTTGGTGGAAGGTGGAAGAGGGCCAAGCCCGATAATGTAAGCCACAGCGGGACTAAGGCCTGAGCCATTCAAATTATAGGGATAGTCTGCCATGTTTACTATGAGTAGAGTGAAGTACAGGTGTTGAAGTTCAAGTTGACACAGCTCCATGCGCAGCGCGTACCGTCATATTGTGGAGAGAAAGAGACGAAAATAAGTGATGCTGCTCGGCATGGCCTCGGCCCGAACTTTGCTCTAAAATGCAAAGGTGTCTATCGTTTCTCACTTAGCTGTAATATGATGAGACCAGACATCGAATTACGAAAGCACGTTCGCACGCCGATATTCGAGGAACCATCGGGTGCGGTCGGGCCTGAGTCTGATTGTTTGGGAGTCGTTCAAATCCTATCTCCTCTCTTTATTTCCGCGTCTTGGCGTATTTGAAATTCGTCGCTTGCTAGAATATTAGCTAGTATACGCTAAATTACACTGTCTATGAGCTCGGTGTCTGGTTGAATCCTATCTCCTTTCAAATTAGTACCCGCGACGCTACGGAATAGTACTAGTCGAGATATTCCTAGTGAAAATGATCGATCGAGCAGTAAATTACACTATGTGTATGCGCAACTAGTCTAAAATATGCATTACAGAGACATGATGGCCGGGGAGGCCACCATTCTATTTATGCGAAGAGACGACCGGGGTTCAACATTCAAGTCCTATCTTCGTTCATCCTATTACGCGTCTCGGCATATTATCTAAAGGCGTGTGATTTCGGACGCGGACAGAAATCCGAGAGGGAACGGTTGCCGTTCACCGTTTGGATTCAGAGCTGATACATTATATTCATGCGCAGTTACGGATGACTCAACTCTGTACACCCCAAAATGTGTTCATCCCGGTAAAAGATGTAACAGGGAACCAGTGGACTGCCAAATCAATTCTTCGGAGCACAGTTTAACAAGCGCCCAATCATCGTTCAAATTTATATCGGCCCTATATACGTATATCGGCCCTATCATATCGGTGTATTAAGACAGACCAAGTTCCAACAGAAATTCGAGAGCGAACGGTTACCCTTCAGAATGGATCCAGAGCCGCTGAATTGCATCCATGCATCTTGTTCACATTTCTATCGGCGTATCTGGGTGTGTGAGTGATTTTAGAAGCGCAGCCCAAGTTCCAACAGAAATTCGAGAGGGAACGGTTGCCGTTCAGAATGGATTCAGAGCCGTTGAATTGCATCCATGCATCTTTCAAATTTATATCGGTCCTACTATCGATCACCCACCTCTGCAAAATGATCGGCGTCTCCAAGATTGATTTTTTTGCGCTCAATTCTGGATCAATTCTCTCGCAAAGAAAAAGGTTGGGATCCTATGGGAGTCTCAATAGTACCTGGATACTAGCTTAAACGACCGCGGACGATGTGCGGCCACCAAAATCAAGGTCACATTTTGATCGTCTTGCACTTCCTGCTAAATTCCCAATTAGGAAGAGGTTGCACTTTGTTGGGATCCTATGGGAGTCTCAATAGTACCTAAATACTCGCTTAAACGACCGCGGACGATGTGCGGCCGCCAAAAAATCAAAGGTCACATTTTGATCATCTTGCACTTCCTGCTAAATTCCCAATTAGGAAGAGGTTACACTTCGGTGACTTCCCTGGGGTTTCATTTTGGCCTCAAAAATCAAAAACCGACTTGGATTCCCAATGCAACTATGTTGCAAATACTGCCCACAAAAGCCGAAGCCACCAGGAATCCAGGATGTCTACTGAGGCTAAAGAAGTGCCATTAAAAATGTGTTGCAGTGGGCGATCGATAGTACAACGCGCTCGGCGTAGGTGTGCGGAGCCCAGGCTCCAACAGAAATCCCAGAGCAAACAGTTGCCGTTCAGAATCAATTCTGAGTTCCTGAAGTGCATCTATACATCTTCGCTCGAATTTATATCGACCTGATTTTGGACGCGGAGCTCAAGTTCCAACAGAAATCCGAGAGCGAACAGTTACTTTTCAAAATCAACTCAGAGCTACTGAATTGCATCCACGCACCTTCGTTCAAATTTATATCGGTGTCTCATGGCGCGTGTGTGATTTTGGACGCGGAACCCAAGTTCCAACAGAAATCCGAACGGTTACTGTTCAGCTTCAATTCGAAGCCGCTGAATTGCAACCATTCGCAGCTACAGATGAATTACTGAACTTCTAAACACCCCAAATGTGTGCACTCCGGTCATTCCGGATGTAACACAGAAAGAGGGTGCCCAGGCAATTTTTCGGAGGACAGTTTAACTCTCCGTTTAACAAGCGCCAAACAAGCGCTAAACATGCGTCCATCAGGCACAGCCACGCTTCTGCTTATCTTTTCACCATCTCGTCCCAGTTCTCAACCAATCGCTTTCGGCCCATTTTCAGAGCGCTGAAAGTTCGTATGGGATCGAGCCTCTGTTGGATCGAGTACTGCGTATGGATGCGACACCACGCAGCGAACAAATGCCGGAGGACACGATGATCCGCTAGTTGGTTGCAGTGCGACCACCATCGTTCTTTCACGACCACGTTCGGCACCTATCTCTTTCATATGTCCTCACAGAGCATCTGGACGAGCTTATGCGAGCTGTCGCACTGTGTGAATCTTCACTTCCTGGGCCCTCCTCAGAGCACTGCCGATTCTCCGACTGTCCGCGAATTTCTCATCTTTTCAAAAAATCCGATGCCTGTGGCCCGGACCTTGCCAACCCGCTCTTCGCGAAAATCACCCTAGGTATCTGATCTCTATGCTTTCCCGGTCGCGGTCCTGATCAGTGACTATCGGTTGCTTGGAACACCTCGACGGGCCTCGCGGAAATGTTTTCAATCCTGACTCATAACTTGTTGGACAACAAGGCTGTCGACTACGCCGGCTCCATCTGGAGAGTCAATTTGCGCTGTGTTTCTGCAAAGGCCTACACGTTCCAGCCGTGCTTTGGCGCGATAGACCTGTGATACAGGCGTATTCGCTCAACACTGCCGCGCACGATCTGGCGATTTGCGGTGCTTGTGGTTACGAATATTAATCGCGGCCGAGATTGAGAGAATGATGTGCGGGGTGGCAAGGATTATCGGGTCAGATCTTCGTCGGGAGGGAGACGAAAGGTGAGTCGTTTGCCCTGTTGTGGAACGACCCGCGAATAATCGACCGCTTGTACTGAACCGGAAGTCGTAGTTTTGATGACGATTACTAGGGCCAACGCTTCTGACACACCATCCGCGCTCAGAAGAGTGAAATAAATCTCTGTATTGCACCTCTAGTGAAAGACGCGCGCGCGCAACTTGTCTTGGATTTGTCTCCACCCGCAGCAGCAGAGGTAAAAACGCGCGGCAAGCACCACACCTCTCCCAGAAAGCGTTCCACGATGACGGTCTTCCTCGCAGCATATAATTGATTTCGCCCCGCGCTTTCTGTGGGGAGGGGAACCCAAATATATAATCTGGCACTTGACTTCTGCGGTTTCAAGGATGATTAAACAAGGCAGGGAGTATCCTCCGCTGCCTGGGCATTCGTACTTATCAACCCACCCAGCCAGAATTCACATGCAAAATAATTACTGGCCGATACAGTCGGATCCGAACGCGTTTGGTAGCGTCTGAGCGGGATGGGAACTTCAGTAGAAGGACTGAAGCCCAAGCTCCCATAACCCACCCACAGACCATCGACGGCCCCGACGCGGCCTGAATATCATCCTTACTACTAGTATCCTTATCCTCGGACACATCGAAACCACCGGTTCTCAAATGGTTCTCTTTTGGTTCGCGGTATGAGTAAAAAGCGAGGGAGATTTAATCCTTATCATCTCGAGCGACATTTCTTGGCCCTGGTTGTCATAGCTGCAAGGGTTAAATTTTATTCCTGCAGTCCTGCGAATTTACTTTTGCCGTTCCCGCTTACTGCTTCTCCCGCGTGAGAAGCGCAGCAGACTCTCGGACTTTTTAAATCCGTTTCCTCGTTCAATTCTTTTGTGTTTCTTTGTTCTATATAGGAAAAATATACTTCCTCGCCGCGGCGAACGGTTTGTCCGACGTCGTGGCTTTATCCCCCCAGGAACACGGTGCTGGAGAGGGAGGGAACGCTAGGGAACGCATAGACGTCCATGGAGTCCGAGTGGGAGTATGCACCGTGAAACTCCAAGGCTGAGTTTGAGAGCTAGCTGTGACTCCGGAGTGAGAATAAGGGGAACCGCGACCTGGAATCGGATCCAGCAGAGGCCTAGGCAGTCGTACCAAGCGTGTCCGCGTTCTCCCGCGCGGGTGGATAAGTACATGCAAAATCCACACATTACATCGTATTCTACGAAGTACAGAAATCCAAGCTACAGATATACGCGACGCCGACGATAAACCGAAACCATAACGGATATGTACAGATACAGCCCGACGAGTGAAGAAGAAAGATCCACGGTCCCTACGAAACACAATACGCGATAAAGGTAAGAAGATCCAAAGAGTCCTCTCGCGAAGGGCGCACCCGTCCACCCGACCTTCCTCCACACATCCGCCTCCTGCCTTCCCGTCTTCCCGCTTCAAGCTAAACGACACCTGCTCCTCACCCATCCCACTCCCCCCTAACCATCCCCGCCCATTCCTCCGCCCTCTCCTCATCATCCATCCAATCCACATCCCACACCTCCGCCTTTTCCTTGCCCTTCCCGTTGGCGATGTTGCCCCTTCTCCTTATGTTCGCCCCTATGCCTGACTCTATACCTGTACCCGCATAGGACTCAATCCCTTTGTTCGCATCCGCTTCCGTCCCTTTGCCCGTGCCCGTGAGTGACGACTCCCCCGCCCCCCGCTTAACCCACGCCCTCCCCCCCTCCACCCCCAACTGCACCCTCTTCAGCGCGGGGTTATACCGCGCCCACGCGTGGACGCACTCGCGCAGCGCCGCCGTCGTCTCCTTCTCCCGATCCTCCCTGTCCCTTTCCGCCTGCTCTCGCTCTTGTCGCTCGCGTATTTCGTCGATTCCCCGCTCGTGGGCAGCGGAGGCGAGGAGCTCGCGCTCGTGGTCGGCAGAGACGAGGGGCATCCTCATCCCCCGCTCCCTCAGCGCGCGCTGGCGCTCGGTGAAGAGGAGGAACGCCTCCGCGTCGTCGCCAGGTAAGGGGAACGCGTCCGCGTCATCGCCAGGTAACGCGAGCGAGGACCAGTAGGCGTATGGATCGAGCACGGCGCTTGGAGATACGAAGGACGGCATGGTGGTGGAGCTCGTGGAGGCGAAGGAAGGCGCGTCCTCGTCCGCGTCATCCGCGGGTAACCCGAGCGACGCCCACGCAGCCGCATCCTCCTCCGCGTCATCCGCGGGCAGTGGGAACGGCACCCAGCCCGTGCCCCTGTCCTCATCCTCGTCCTCGTCAGTGGCATCGTCGTCCCCGGGTACCGGGAGGTGCGCGCGCGCACTCCTACGCGTACTCGCAGGTGCGGGCGCGTAGGGGTCAGGTCCGGGGTGGTGGAACTGCGGGCCCGCGCCCCCGTCCTCGTCCTCGTCCTCCGTGTCGTCGTCGTCCCCCAGTCCCGGGAGGTGCGCGGGACCCGGGTGGTAGAGTTGCGTGGGCGTAGTCGTACTGGCAGGCGGGGCCCACGCGCGGCCAACCACCTCCACCCGCCGCGCCAGCGAGTCGAAGACGCCCGGGAAGAAGGACCGCGCGTTACCCCGAGGCCCGGAGCTCGTGGATGCGAAGGACGGCGTAGTGGAGCTCCCAGGGGCGAAGGACGGCGCAGACGCGGACGCGCTCGTGGATGCGAAAGACGCGGTGAAGCTCGTGGACGCGGACGCGCTCGTGGACGCGTAGGGGTCGGGCGGCTCGGGGTAGTAGAGCCGCGCGTTATGCCGGGGCGCGGAGCTCGTAGAAGCGAAGGACGGCACGGAGAACGCGTCCAAGTCCACACCCGCGTCCCCGTCCGCGGTGGCGCTCGTGGACGCCGTACGCACGAGGCGGCCGCGCAGAGAGGCGAAGGGGACGGGGACGGGGTGGTAGAACTGCTGAGGCGCGGAGACTGGGACGATGGGCATAGGAAGTGTGGACGTGGACGCGGGCGGGGCGCTCGTGGATATGAAGGACGGGGACGAGAAGGACGGTACGGCAGTCACCGCAGGTGCGTTATTCATAGTCGTAGTCGCAGTCGCGTTATTCGTATTCATAGTCGCAGTCGCACCCGACACGGGGCTCCACACGAACCGCCTCGGCGCCGTATCGACCGTGCGCGGGACGCGCACGAGGCGCAGCGTGTGGAGGCGGCGCAGCAGCGGGAGATGGTGGATGCCGAGGTTAAAGAGGAAGGTCTGTGTCGTGGGTTAGTATGGGTATACGCGGGGAGGGACGGGGACGGGGACACAAGGACGGGGTGGGGAACGGGGTGGGGACGGGAGGACGAGGCGAGGAGAGAAGAGAAGGGGTAGTACACGTCGTGGGGTAGTATGAGTATCAGTATAGATACCTGGGGAACACAAGGACGGGGAGCGGGAGACGATAACGGGACGAGGTGGGGGTAGGGATGAGGAAGAGAAGAGAAGGACGGGGACACAAGGACGGGGTAGGGATGAGGAAGAGGAAAGGGGACAATAACGAGAAAACACACATCATCCGGTCCCCCATCCTGATACGCCACCTCCAGCGCCTCGCACTCGGGCAGACACCTTGCAGCCGCGAGGAGCACCTCGTCGTCCCACACCGCCAGTCTTAGCGCCGCGCTCCTCAGCTCCACCCCGCCCGCCTGCACGCGCTCCAGCAGCCATATCGCGTCCGCCGCCTTCCCAATCGCGCTTGCCACCCGCAAATGCCGCAGCGCGGGCGCCCCCTGCAGGATATGCCCCGCCGCGGGCCACGACGCGGACAGCGTTCGCAGGTGGGGGAGGGGCGCGGCGGGCTGCGGCGACACCGCCGACGCCGTGCCGTGGGGGTGGTGGTGGCCCGTGGGGAGGATCGACACGTCGAGGTGTATTAGGGAAGGCATGCGGTGCAGGAGGATGGCGAGGCGGGGCTGGATGTCACCCGTTGCGGAGGCGAGCCGGAGGGTGAAGGATGTGAGGGTAGCGGAGGTCGGGGCGGGGATCTGGATGCCCAGAGTGTCGGATGTGAAGGCGGTGAGGTGGGGGAGGAAGTATGCGAGGGGGAGGGTGACGGCGTCGAGGAGGAATTGGAAGGGCTTGAGTTTGGAGACGGTGAGGGTGGTGATGGCGATGGGCAGTGGGGGCTCGGACTCGGAGGAGGGGGAAGGGAAGGAGAGCGGGAAGAAGGGGGGTGGGGTGGGCACGGAGCAGGAGGAGAGAGTGAGGTGCGTGAGGCAAGGGAGGTGTTGGAGCGTGTGGTAAAGGATGTCGGGGATGGCGCCCCACGATAGCCGCAGGTGGTTCAGCTTCGAGAAGGACTGGATGCACCCGAAGATTTGCAGGTATTCCTCTGCCAATCGTTAAAAGACGAAGCATAGAAAATAAGAGGATGCGCACCATCGGCATCGTGGGATTCGCGCGAATTTAGGCTCAGAGACAGCGAGCGAACGAGGTGCGTCTTGGATGGGTTTCTAACCCAGAATTGCAGGTGGTTGAGCGCGACGGTCGAAGATCGCCAAGTGACATTGCGCACGAGTGCCTCGGTGCCCAGGACGTGGAATTTGCGGCAGACGAGCACGACGGATCCGAGCGATTTGGAGCTGTCGACCAGCGCAAAGATTCGCAGCCACATCTCATGCGGGAGGGCCTCCATGGACGAGGTGTACGACGACATAAAGTCCAAGTCGCGATGAGATCTCCGTGATTAAGAACAAAAGCGTTGCCCTTGTTCCGTTTGAAGCCGAGTGTTGTTGTAAGACTTTCGCTATGGGAACGATGTCGTTGAGGGCTCGGTGGACAGCAAATGGATGCTGGAGGTGAAGAGGAACAAATAAGACGAAAATAAGAATTTGCGATACGATAGGTCCAGGATGCGCACCTCGATTCAGTCCAACGAAAACTCGGGAGACTCTGATGATTTCTTGCAGGATTCGACAGACGTGGGCTCATGGGTAAAAATCCCTGCAGTCCTCCCGTGATAAGAGCTTCAAGTTCCTCGTCTTAAGTTCCCAGTTCCAAATTAATGCCCCAGTCGCGTAAAGCCAAAGGATAATCGGGTGTCGACGTGTTAACAAGGACCTGCGGCTGCACCTTGCACCTTGACAGCAGCGCAGATAGCAAGTACCAAGTAGCAGATGTGGTGGACGCGAAGAAGTGAATGTGCAAAGCGTAACCCTAACCCTAGGGTGCGGGATACGGAGGCTGTGCAAGGGATTTTCCTTCCGCTTTCCTCCGACCACCGCCGTCGCTCATTGACAGAATCAGCCTGGATCAAGTCGAATGAAAGCTTTCCGTCTGTCTAGGTGTTGTTTACTCTCTGGAATTACAATCCTCCAAGGAAAAATCACTCCTCGGACCTCGACAACGAGCAAGACTGGCATCCTCCGAATTGTGACCGGATACGACTCAGGCAAAATTTCTGCCAAACATTGCACCCAACTTTCACCGACATTCTGCTTCAACACGTCGAGCAGCTTCTGGGATTCTGAGCTTAACAGCGAGTTTCCTCTAAAACCGCTGCTTGTGTAGAGCGCCTGGTGGTGCTGCTACTGCTTTCACTTTCGGTGCTACTATAGCAAATGCTTCTAATCCCTTTACTTGCCCAAGCGCTCCCGACTCAACATTCCCCATCAAGAATGTGCATCCGCAGAACCTCCTCGCTCACGCTCTCACAGGAACACACCACCTCGACTGCCGGTACTGCCGGTTCTCTGCCATAGCCGTGGCACGGGTCCGCATCAGTGTCAGTACTGATGCCGTAGCCAAAAAAACAGCCTCGAGGCGTGGATCCTGATGAGAATACTTGCCAGGTACATACCTCCTTGTTATTAACCGATTATTCCTCCGCACAAGTCCCCTATTTCCGCCAAGTTCCAACGCGATTAAATAGAAGCTTTGGCCTGCGCGCGCTGCAGCTCGGGACCGCGTCGAGGTGTCAACGCCACTGTCAGCATTGTGGGCGCCTCTCGTTTACTGTAACTTCTCTTCTCCGCCACCATGGGAGCGCAGAAGACGCGTGCCGTACAAGAGTTGTATGTATAGGACCCGGTTATAAATACTGAAAAGTTCCCTCCAGGGTATATGTCCATTATTGGGTCTGCCCGACGCGCAAGTAGCAGGACGGACGTCCGCCACACAAAACGCGCTGCCCAGGTACGTTACGGCAGAATGCATGGGACGAATGAATATCCTTTCCGGGTGCGAAGCGTATTACGGCTGGACGTCAATTCAATCTCTTGGGTCTTACGACAGGAAAAACAAAGAAACCGCCGGCGACGGCCGACGTGAACGCGGTAAAACAGTTACGGAGGGAGATCCGGTCAATGTTACGAGACTGCCGCGGCGTGGACATGGGTATGGGCACTGGGCGGCGGAAAGTTATGTTAAGAAGCAGCTTGAGCGGCGTGAAGCCCCCGATGTCTGCCCCCTTCCCACAACTCGCGTACCCCATCCCCATCCTCAATGGACGTAGCGGACACGGTGTGCGTCTCCCTCCTCTCGCGTATTTTCTGCGTTCTGATTTATGTCCATGGGTGTAGCTTGCTGCTGTCGTCGTCATACCTGAATGTGAGCCTGTACACGCTGGAGCTCGTCCTCTGCCGGCGCTACTTCGAGCGCCCCAACCGCCCGCGCCTGTATAAACTCGGTGTCACCGCGCTGCTGTTTTTCGACACTGTCTGCACGCTGACGATCTGCGTTAACGTAATCCTCGTCGTCATTGGCTTTTCGTTCGGCGGGAATGAAGTGGCGTCGTTCGCGCCGACGTCGATAGTCATCTTCATGACCTACTGCTCCTCGGCGGTCGAGCAGGCCATTTTGTGCCATGTATTCTTCACTCTGTGCGTACACTCCTGTACGCGTGCTTCAGCGTTTCTCAGCCAGCTGCCTGTAGGACAGGAAATAAATTCATCAGCGGGGTTCTAGCCATCTTCATTCTCGCGCATGTGAGTTCAACAACTTGGTTTTAAGTCAGGAGAAGTACTCATGTGTGCGTCCTACATAGATGGGTGTTGCATTCGCGTCGGGGGCTTTGATATTGAAGCTCGATTCCGAGCTGAACGCTTCATTGACGATTGCATTGTGAGTAATTCGAAGGCGTTCTAGCGGTGTCACACTCATATGCATACTGATAATTTGCCAGGGTCTCGGCGGTAATGTGCGCGGCGACGGATCTCCTCATCGCCTTTTCGTTGGGTGCAAAAGTGTGGAATATGCTGAGCCCCAAGGACGTTCTACCCCCAAGTAACAGGTGCCGCATATTCATATTCATATTCTATTCCGTCCAGCTAATCGCCGCACCTCCCAGCTTCGTCCGCAAATTCCTCCTCCTCATCGTCAGCTCTGGCATAATCGTGGCAAGCAACACCCTCATAATGATGGGCCTCCTCCTGCGGCACTCATCCGGTCGGTACTTTTTCATTTGCTTTCAAGAAGACCCCCCATTTACCCACACTCTCCCATGCCCAGCGTTCGACTTCTTCTTCTCGTGCCAGGGCCGCGTATACTCCGTCACCCTCCTCGCGAACTTCCTCGTCGGCATCCACTTCCGGCGCGACACCAGCACAGGCACGGGGAGCACCCGGAGCGCGCCGCGGGACCCGCACACTACCGGCGCCACGGGCGTGGTGTTCGACCCGGTCTACGGGTACGACAGCGAGAGCACGTCGCGCGCTGCCCACCAGGGCCATGGCAACTTCGACTCGAAGGAACTCGCTCCCACGCCGTTTCAGTACCCGCCAGTGAGTTCCCCTTACCACGTAGTTACTCCACTCCGTGTTGAAGAATCTGCTCAGAATTATGGTGCCGAGCCGAATCCGACGCGGCTGGAGCACCGGCCGTCGCTCCGCATAAAATCCGAGCCCTGAGAGGCGCGGGTGACTCCGCGTCGTGTTTCTGGAGCGCTCCACCAGGCATACATTATGGAATTTTAGGACTCTGCATTCACGCACGGATAGTCTAATTTAGCGCTAGTGAATCGGTTATGTACGGCTAGTAAGTAATGATGTGTATCCAATAGTCTGTTGGATGATATAGGTCTGTAGACAAATGAAATAACACTCCTTTGATACGTCGTTGATATAATTTCGAAATATAACCGGATTACCGAAGCTAAGAGTTCCCTCTCAGCTGGTAGTAAGCACAGACTGAACCTGAAACACTCGACGTGGATTCTTAGGCGGTTACACTTGTGTTTATTATACATGTCGATGGGGTTGTCAAAGTACATCACCAGCATTGTCGGACTGCGTTAGTCTAATATACCTCCTCCTCTTCCTCCAGCCTAACGTTCCCAACAAAACAACAGTAACTAAGAGAAGTCCAGCAACGACATTAATATTCCACCGCGCCCGAGGAACCAAGGCATTCCATCCATTCGGATTTGCGCACATGGCCCCTGCTCCGAGATCTTGCGTACACGAGAAGAAACTGGTCACGTTCGGGGCCGAGTAGAACACGTCGTTGAACGGGCAGCCGTACGTGCGATTTTAGAAGACAGGGAAGCTGCCCACGGCCGTGCAGCAGGTTAAGAGGGTAGAATTAGTGCCGTTGAGACCACCGTCTACGACGCAGCCTAGCATGTTTGTGAGCGGCCTGTCGAGGATGTGAATCTATCTTGCATACCGCGAAATCTAGCCTCCATTCGGAGGGCATTCTGGAAAACTGGCTGTTGTGATTCGAGGGACATGGGGGATAAAGCTAGAAGGAGCCAGTCATGCTGGCACCTGGACTTGGCGATGGCTGTGCAAGGGCTGTGTAGTGCAACCCCCGCCCTTCATGGTGTGACTGAATGTTCGATATTGAGCTGTCGGCCGCAGCAGGGTCATGAACTGTGTGTGACGGCGACATTTGAGCCCCAAATACCTTAAAATACAAAATTTTCGCATCCGGCATTCGCCGAGCCACCGTTAATGGGATGACTGCTGACTTGGAAAAATGAACATCTCAGCAGTATTATACTGACGCGGTCTCACAAATATAGTACATCTTAGAGCCGGACTCCCAGAATAGTTGAGCCATTATCTAAATTCCGTCATAGCGAGCTACCCACCTACAATGACATGAAAACCAACGATGTCCAACTACCAGTACAATAAAGGTGCATTCCTTTGTTCAGGCTGTATACTTGAAAAAGCGAACAAAAGAGTGGGCCGAAAACGGCTAGCAAAAAGGGAAGCGTCACGGTGAACGACCCTGTTATGGCGTCTGAATCGGGACCAAAAAATCCTAATTGCAACCATTTGCTGATGTTCCTCCGGGTCTTGCGAGATTGTATCGAGGCTTGGATTCCCAGTCAGTGTTGAGTGGCTCAATGCAGCCCAGCCAGCATCAAACAATAAACAGGTGTATATTATAAATAGTAGGACGACATTCGAAAAGAAGGGTGTGTATCAAAGTTGAGATCGGAAACCAACGATGCGGCGGTTTGTGGCCTTGCTTCTGAGCTAGGTAGAGGTCTGGTTGTTGATGGGGCAGAGCTCGTCCCAGGAGGCTGGATGGGTGCGGTCAGTTGGTTGGCATGCCAAATCAAAGCTCAGCTCACGGGGAGGGATTATGTGCTCAATCGCGGGGATGTCTTCGGCGAACACGACGGCGAGACCGCTGCATGAAATGTGGGAATTAACAATCGTCGTTGCCAGATGATCACCGAGGGGAATGTCAACACTCACATGTCGAGGTGCCAGTCGATGTGGCAGTGGAGGAACCCTGAGGATGAACCATTTCGTAAGACTGTAAATCGGTGAAAAAAGGAAATTTCTCACATGGGCCAGCGTTGTCAGTCATGAAACTATGAAGAAAGCGTTCAGTAAAAATAGATTTGTCAGGGAAAAAAGAAAAAGCGTTACCGAAAAGTGGTGAGATCATCCGTGCTGTTCCCAGTCGATGTGACATCGCGGATGACCTGCGCGCAGCTTAGCATCCCTCCGAGGAAAATGACAAAGAGAACTGGGCGTACGGGGTTATCCCAGTTGTAGGTCGAGTTTCCGGCGCTGCGGACGACGTGGAAGTTGTGCTGAAAAAATGTAAGCGCCTCATCGAACTATCAACGCAAATATGCGTACGCCGTGGAGGTGGAACGGATGCTGTGCGATCGCTACAATTAGCGTGGTTAATGGTTATAGTGACGAAATTCGGCTTACGGGTGCACCAATGGAGCCGCCGGGGATGCTGACTTCCACGGACTTGTTGAGCGGGAGTTCGTACACGCTTCCCTTTGGGATTAGCTCTTGAGCCGTATGCGCCCCGGAGAGGATCTGCAGCAGGACGGGTACGGTCGGCGGGACGAAAGTCTACTCACGCACCCATCAGGATACATCCAGTCGCAAGAAATGCGGTGATGTACATACCGCGTTATTAATCTCGTACTTCCCCACCGTCCTGTTGAAGCTGATGTTGAGACGTAGGTTGACGTCCGCGCCGCCAGCAAAGTGCTTCCCGGGAACCACGGACGGAACGAGGGGGTGCAGGGCCGTCTCCACCAACGGTTGTTTAATCGAGGACTTGGAGGCCGGTTCGTCCTTTGGCGCGCCGGCGTATCGCAGGATCGCGCTGTTAGTTCCGTTCACGAAGCCCTGGTACTGACCCTGCAGCGTAGGCTGCGCGCGCATCCAGTAGTTCGAGACGGGCTGATTGGCGGTGAGCACAAATGAGTAGCGTTGACCGGCTGCGATGAGTTGAGAGGTTCAAATGGGAATTTAACTGAGGGCGACGCTGACGCACCGAAGATTTCGATCGAGTCGACGACAAGAGGTTGGTGGTTGACACCGTCCACCTCAATTATCGTCATCGAATGCGAATCCACACTGTCATGGCCATGAGCGATCGAAGGTCTCAGACGATCAGTACCCACCTGAATATGAACCCCGGTTCGCACGAGATTGATATGAGCCGGAACCTGGCCTCCGTATAAGGTTTATGCCCAACAGAAAAGAGGACTTGAAAGCTTGACGTACCGATAGCGCTTGCCATGGGAGACATTGATGACCGCGAGCTCGGAGAGCGGCTTCACCGATGAATCAGTTATTTTCGTAATAGCATTCACTTTAGTGCGCTTACGCCGTTCTCGTACCGTCCCAGTCCATTGATCAGCGTCGAGTTCGGGAACGGGGTCGTGGCCTTCGGCGCATGGAACGAGTTGTAGTGGTACCAGTCCGCCAGCGTAATGACGGTCGATTCTACAGCCAAGGTGTCAACGCAGAAATGATCATTTGAGACGTGGCTTACCATCATCAACGTCTGAATATGCAAGTCAAGACGTCGAAATGGAACTGGCAATAGACCGACGCACCGTACATATGCTTCGCAGGGTCTTTGGGGTCGTAGACTGTCACCTCGTTAGACTATATTCCTTGCAGTATCAACTCCACTCACCAACTAGGGGCCCTCTCAGCCCATCACCTGTAGAGTGGTTAGAGTAGTCAACAGTAGTGGATAGCACCTATTACAGTATTGGGTCGCTGTCTGTGCGTCAAGCAAAGTACGTGCGGAATAAATGGAAAGAAAAAACGCACAAAGATGACTATGATACCAAAACGTTCCAGCCTGATCCCTGCACAACTGGTTCAGATATGGAAGGTACCGCATGTCTGGCCTTGACTTACGGGACCGCAAAGTCGTACAAGAAAGAGTGGCCCGCCGTAATCGGGCATTCTGTACTCAAGTTACTAAGGAGGGTGAGAGAAAGAAAAGCGATTTACGGTTCACGAAGGCGGGGCCGTCCATAAAATTTGTTCCCTTCTGGAACAGCCCATGCCAGTGCTGTTATGTAGTAATTTCAGATACAAAGTAGCATCTCTGAGAAAGGGGTACTCACGATGCTGGTGCCGGTCAATGTATCTTCCTCTGTCAGGTGGTCTATGATATTGAGCTGGAAGCGATCTCCCTGGATGAGCGTAAGATCGGCTGCACCCGGAGCAGCGGATGAGATTCGCACCTTCTTGCCCTGGACGAGCGGTCCAGGGAATAGGCCATCGGCGAGGACAGCACTGTGGTTAACCTGTGAGTTTGGACGAGTGGGACATCATGGGCGAACGTACCTGCGAGAATATCCGTCGGGGGATATGAACTTGTTGAACACATCGATAGAGGCAGATGGGCCCTTGTAAATAGTTAGTGGGAAGGTACAGGGCTTCGTTGAATGGATTTACCACTGCAGCATATGTTCCTGAAAGTGCGGAAAGAATTAAAGCAGTGGATAAAATCATGTTGGAACCAAGAGTGAATGCCAGGCCTGGGAATGGAACGCAAGAAGGATGAGGACCGAGGCATTTTCGCTGCCCTTTTATTGCGAAAGTGTGTTGAGTTGAACGCTCTTGCGCCGGCACCACTCGGCCTCCGGTCCCCGGAGAGAACACCGGAAGGTGTGCGTTTCACGGTGGCGCAAATTCAATAAAAGGGGACCAGGGTTGTCGGCACAATGCGAGATGCCGAAGTGGAGTGACTACTGAGAATGGTATATGCACACCCGAATTCTCAAAAAAAAAAATGTCGGGCAGAGATAATAGTGGCTCACAATGCTTAATTTCTGGCAGAGATTTCCTGCAGGGAGGTCGAAGCGTTTAATGCAGGTGCAATTAATCAGTCCGTGGAACTTCTAGCCAACGAAAGATTCACCCCCAGAAATCGGAGGCGGCTGGCCCGATCCTGACGGGAATAGCAGCCATCGGTGATTATGCAAGCAAACGCCATCCGACGGGAGCTGCAGGCCAGCCAACGGTTGACGCAGAAAATGCTCATCCTAGCGGAGACTCTGGTAATAATACCAGGGCCGGGCGGCCCAAGGGGTGAGGAAAGCAGCCACAGCCTCGGCCCTCCGTGCGCCAGCCTGAGCGAGACTCCGACAAAGGACGTAACCGGCGTCTGGAGATGTCAGATATAGTCACACATCCAATAAATCGATTTATGGGCTTCCAGATCGAAGCCGGAGGGAAGGTTGAAGGCAGGAAAGAAGGGAAGTCCGAGAAGAGAGGTGAAACCCTAACCCTATCGCCAGTGCACAGTCATGTGACCCTGGAGTGTGGCAGTGAAGCCCCTGTCTGTCCTACGTTTACATCGCGCGCAGATTTTATTTTTGCTTGACACTTTGCACTCGACGTCACTATGCCTCAATTCGCCAATGCAGTTTTTATTCTATTTTTGAAAGGATTACATCATCACTTTGGTATAAATTAGCGCCAGATGAGCATAGTCAAGTTCCCTGGTTCAAAAGTCGCAGACGCGATCAATCACGGCGTCGAGGTGATGTCTCGAAGATAGTACGGAAAAGAGATGATGGCGGCACACCAGTGAACAGTACGAACAAAATCCCCTTGGTGAGAATGTGTAGTGTAGCCGAGAACAAGCCAAGCCCGGTCACAGGCCAAGCCGTCCAAGCCTGCCCCACCAAATTCAAACTCTGCCAAGGGGGGCAAGCCCGTTTTCCAAGCCGATCCGAAAGCTCTGGAACATGGGCTAACGCAAAACCCGCCGGCCAGCGGAGTTGAACGGGAATCCGTACGCGCGGGTTGCTGATACAGGAAGAGGGTGGAATTGGTGCCGTTTAGGCCACCGTCTACGATGCAGCCTGGTACTTTTGTTAGCGTCCAGCCGAGTTGAATCTGTACTCTTGAGTGAAAAGCCCGCAAACTAGCAGATATTCTGAGGCCCTTCTGGACAAAGGTCTTTTGTGATTCAAGGAACATGAGCGATAAAGCTAGAAGGAACGAGGCATGCGGCACTTGTTAGAATGGCTTTGCACGGGCTGTGTAGTGCACACTATTTTAGGCGACGGGTGACGGACGGCGTGAACTACACAGTTGGTGACGTTGACAGCGATTGGTTAAAAAACGCGTAAATCTGGCATTCGCCGGACTACCGGGATGATTGCCGAGAAATGAACCTGAAAAATGAGAGGTACATTGTACTTATAGGTCTGCAACTGTTAGTTCATTATTTGAAAAACAGCTTATGTGTGCGAAGCTAACCGCGCTATACATAAAAACACGTATGACGGGTAATATGGTCCGAACATTCTATCGCTCGAAATAGTACGGTACTGCGTCGGTACCAGGCATTCGGGCTGGTTACGCGACGTTATGCGGCGCAAGTGGTGTAGCTAGGGTGCGGCTACCACGTTCCAATACAGCCTCCAGTCCACTCGCGCTTCAGGCGATTCATGTAGGGGTACAAACCTGTTCAAAATCTCTCCGGCAATTTAGCCGGTTGCCTTGCAATTTGGAGCTCTCGCCATTAGAGACTATTTGAAGCCAGTTTCAAATTTTGACGAAACTGCTATTTTTATCATGATGACTCCACACCGGCATCCTGCAGACACACATACTTCAATATTTCTGCTCCTTTCAAGCCAGAGGCTCTTAGCAATGCGTGCAGAAATCACAGCGGCATTTTTATCTTGAAGCTATACAATAAAAAACCAGCAGATTCTGCTTTTACGGTGCGATCTAAAAAAAGGCATTGAATATCGCTATTTTTGTCCCAAGGCTAATCATAGGAGAGTGGCCAGGGTCTTCACAGGGCCGGCTGGTGATAGTGACGGTATTCCGAAACTGTGACACGTGTACAGCATCTCTTTTTCTTCCTTCCTCCATCTCGCTCCTCCACCTCGCTCCTTGCACCACTCCCCCACCCACCACACCATAATGACAGGATCCACTCTTTTATCCTTCTCTCTGCTCGCGCTCTCCACCGTCGTTCGCGCCGACTACTTCTCAAAAGACCCTCTCGTCGACAAAGCTATCCCTTACAATGCCATCGTGCGTCGTCAATGTGCCAGTTGGGGGTGACGCCTAACTTTGTCGTTCATCTAGCCTTACCAAGTCATGACTGACACTGACGACCCACGTGGATTCCAATCCGGTTACAACATCTGCAACTCGACCACTGAGAACCAGCAGTCTCTATGCCAAACGATGTTCGTGAACCACATCGACGGTGTGTCCTAAACCCCATTCGCCCTCGTTCTTCGCTCATTTAAAAAAAAATCGTTTCCAGACTTTTGTCTCTGGGCTCCTAACCCTCCCAACTCGACGTAAGTGGCGCCTTTGTCGTTGACGGCCTGCGTGTTAACCCCTTTCCCAGAATCGCTGATACCGAAGGAGACGAAGTCGCATGGTGCTCAAAGAAGGGACACGGTACCCGTATCATCCCCGAAGGAGCTATCACCGGCCTGCAATTCATCCAGACCCCTTCCTACATCCAGATTGCCGGGACCATCAACCAGGCCATGCTCAACATCGGTGGAGAGTTCGGAGGTGAATTGGACTCCGGAGGTCAAGACGGTGAAGGGAACCCCATGGGTGGACTCGTCTACTCGAACGCCTTCAAGAGCAATAACGGCAACAACGCGTCCTTCCAACAAGCTCAGCATTGGTCATTGTACGTCGCTTCCTCATCGGCAACCTCGGACTACGCTCAACTTTGTTCAGCTTCATTGGCGCCAACATGTTCTGCGGGAAAATCTGCGACCAGACTGGCTCCAACCCGCAGGGTCTGTGCAACAACATCTACGACAGACTCGGCTGCCAGTACAATGCCCCCAACAACGCCGCGGAGGGCGTCTTCGAGAGCGTGCGTCGACTTCACTCTTTTGGCTTCGTTTTCTTAGCATATGTATTAGTGCCAAGGCGACGACATGACTCCCGTTGGAACCTACGTGGTCAACGGCGCGACCAGCGTCTACACCCAGCCCGCAGAGACCGACCCCATCGGTGACATCCCTTACACGGCCACCCCTGCCCCCAGCTCCAGCTGTGTCAGCTTCGCCTCTGCTGCCCTCTTCACCGATGGCGTCGGGATCACCGCTGCTGCCGGCAACGGCGCTTCAGCCTCAGGTACATAGCTCCATTTAAACCGATTGAAAGAATACTAATTGTTTTTTCAGCTACGGGTAGCGGTGCAGCCGCTACCGGCGCTGCTACCGGTGCCGCTACCGGTGCGTCGGGAGCGGCGGGCGCCAAGACCACTGGGGCCACCAAAGCTACCGGCAGCACCAGTGGATCCGCTCCGGCTACCAGTGGATCCAGTGGAGCCATCTCCGTTGGCGTGTCTGCTGGAGCTATGGCCATCGCATTCTTCGCCATGCTTGCACAGAATTAGGGATTCCTCACTCGTAGTCGGTTTACATTATACCTTCGGACATTTGGACTACTATACCATCGGACGTTTTAATTTTCGAACTACCGCCGTAGCGTCGCGTTCGGCGTGCCCTCGCGGCGTGCGGAAACACGGAAATTGATGGGTGTGATTTCGATATGGAAGCCATGAGATGCAAGTATGACAAGTAGATTTGGATTTTTGCGCTGCAAATGTAGGGAGACTCAGAGGCCGAGAGTGAAAACAGCTGGGCCTCGATCTGATACCAACACAAGTCCCAGCTCTACGATTCCGTGAATCGTGACGACTTGATGATTCGAGATTCTGAGACTCAAATTGTAGACATATTAGAGCGGGGCCAGCGTTAAAATTTTGAGTAAAGAGCAGTCACGGAAGCGAAGAAGCTGCAAGCGCTTGCAAGCGCCCGCATCAGCACTTTAAAAGTCCGCTCGGCAAGGTCCGCTAAGTCCGCTAGGTCCGGGACTTCTCTTCACCGACCTTCATGCGCTGCCTCATTTTGACCAGAGGTTCTGGCATTCAAGCGTTCAAAAGCTTCACTCATTGCGTAAATTGCACCTCTCAGCGATGGATCCTTGCGAACTGCTCGGTACTAAAAACTTCCGCCCGTTAGAATGCGGAGAAGTCAAGGAGAAGTTCACGCTTCTGTGGCATTGTTCCATAATGCTGGGCTCAACCGTAATTGGCGCGTTCTTTCCATGCCATCCCGGTGTTTCCGAACGTTCGAGGGTTCGAGGGTCCGGATGCTCGAATCCGTCCCGAACAGACTGCGCCCTTTTATCATTACTCCGTAGCATGCTTACCTCTATCCAAGCGGGCTTTTACGTCGCCGGTCATCTGGAATTTCTGGGCCCGGTTCTGTCGGCTGTATAGTGTATATATAAGCTGGTTCCGTGCTCCTTACCTACATCCCGAGTGATCCATCCACCAGCAATGCTCTTCAACGCAATAATCTCTGGCCTGCTCGCGCTCTCCTTTGTCCATGCCTCCCCGGCTCCCCCTACGAAAGTGCGTTCGGGTCCTGCTCCAAGTCATATCACTTCTCACTCCGACATTTAATACTTCACTTTACACAGCCCATCCTACCGTCAACCATCGATCTCTTGCGGCAGGTCGTGATCCTCCCCTCCCACATCTGAGATAGTCTGACTTCGTATGCAGAATCCTGTTTCCGTAACCCTTATCAACGTTGCGGTGAACGTCTCAGCATTCACCTTCGCCCCCTTCGACGGCCAGGACCTCGAGGTGCTTGTTGGGCAGCCACTGCCGGAGCAAGAGTACTACCCCGTCGTGAGTCGCGCTTCAACCCATTTATCCACCTTGTGTGTCGCTCGCAGCATGATTAATTCTCCTGTAGTGGAACCGCTTCAAGGTCGGCGGGGACCAGTACATTTTCAACAACCTCGGGACGGGCTACTGGCTCACGGTGAACCCAGCCAACGTGCGCCTGCCTCTCTAACCCTCTTTCCCTCCCATCTCGCACCAAGCTGATGAACCTTTCAATTTCAGAAGCACCTCGTTGCGGACGTTGTGCCGACGATATTTGCGGTCGAGTCGGTGGGCGGGAAGGACTTCGTGGTTCGTGCTCACGCTGGTTTTGTTGACCCTCCCGATGACATCACCCAATTATCCTGCAGATTAAGCTCCCCAACGCAGACATGGTGGCCGAGGCGATTTACGACGGCACAAGCATGATATATGGACGGGTGCGTACTACATATGCAGTGTCCCTGGTTGCTGATCCTTACCTGCGCCATAAACAGGTCGCGTTGCGCCCCGCGAGCGGCAGCACGTACCAGCACTGGCGATTTGTGTAGGCGTGCCACCATCTTCGGTTTGGGTTGAAGTCGGCGGTAGTAGTTGATCGCGTGTATCCTCAGGGCTCGGATTTGCGATTCAATATAGGATATGAGATGGAAATAAAAACACGGGGCGCGATTCATTGCTGTACACGCACTATATAGTCATCCCGATACCAGTTGAAAATTGAACGAATTTCCTAACAAACCAAATGCCAGGATTTGAACATGAGGGAATCTATAATACCCCGCAATCGGTACCGGGCTATTAAGCCAAATTATTGATTTTTTTTTTTTTCCGCCTTGGACTCCGAGTTTAGGCGCCCAGGGGCGCCCGTGATCATGTAAACCCTAACGCCTTGAAACATGACGATATCAAACGTGGATCTCTTGTCTCTTACTTGCATCTTGGCTCCTTACTTTTGGCTACACATTTCCTTCAAGAGTTCGCATCGGCTGCATCCAACCCCTTCGCCTGCATATCTACGTTTTTCTGGAGGCCGGAAACTCCGACCTCTGCCGTGCAGCTACGCTTCCCCGTTTGCCAGAGGACCTGGAACGCGAGATCCTCGAAATCGTAGCTTTCAAGGATCACACCAGTATTCCGACTCTTATTGTCGTCGCAAAACGCACTCTCATGGTGATTACTGTCTCAACAGTCGCTTACCAATAGGAGTCGCGCAGGCTTGAGCCGCTGCTATACCGCGTCCTAGTCCTATTAGACGACCCCAGGACGATCTCGCGTGTCTCTATCCGCGGCGATCCTTCCGTTTTCATAACATGTTTCCGCCACCTTCTGGCGGCAGCCCATCTCAAGCTTCCACCGAATCGAATCCGATTTTTCTCGCCGGAAACACCGCTGAACGATTCCTTATTGCCTTCGTACGAGAGATCGGTTACCGGGCTACCATTTCGTATCTTTCGTCGTAATCACCCACTGAAAAGAATTCACAGGCCATTGGAAAATCGCGGAGACACGGCCGGATTGGCTCCCCAGTGCGATTTTAGATAGTGGAAGCTGATGCCCGATATAGACATGCTGCGGAAAGTGCTTTGAGAGCGTGCGTGAACTTCATTTTTTTTTGGCTTCGTTTTCTTAGCATATGTATTAGTGCCAAGGCGACGACATGACTCCCGTTGGAACCTACGTGGTTAACGGCGTGACCAGCGTCTACACCCAGCCCGCAGAGACCGACCCTATCGGTGACATCCCTTACACGGCCACCCCCGCCCCCACCTCTAGCTGTGTCAGCTTCGCCTCTGCTGCCATCTTCACCGATGGCGTTGGGGTTACCGCTGCTGCAGGCAACGGTGCTTCAGCCTCAGGTACATAGCTCAATCCAAACCACGCCGCAAAGTGAATACTAATTAATTTTTAGCTACGGGTAGCGGTTCATCCGCTACCGCTGCCTCGGGAACCTCGGGAGCATCAGGAGCGAAGTCCACTGGGGCCACCAAACCTACTGGCAGCACCAGTGGACCCGCTCCGTCTACCAGTGGATCCAGTGGAGCCATCTCCGTTGGCGTGTCTGCTGGAGCTATGGCCATGGCATTCTTCGCCATGCTTGCACAGAATTAGGGATTCCTCACTCGTGGTCGGTTTATATTATACCATCGGACATTTCTGATTTTCGGACATGTTGGTTTTCGTACTACCGCCGTAGCCTCTAGGATTTTCGTGAATCATGACGACTTGATGACTCGAGTTGGATTCGAGGTCCTTGGCACAAATTTGAGAGAAAACTAAAAGAGGATTTTGGGTAAAGAGCCGCACTTATAATCATATCAGCTGTCACGGAAGCGAAAACGCTGTAACTTAAGCGCCTGAAGAAGCGCCCGCATCAGCGCTTTAAAACTCCGCTCGGCAAGGCCTGCCTCGACTTCTCTCCGCCAACCTTCATGCTGCCTCATTTTGACTGCAACAGTTCGTGCATTCACGCGTTCGTGATCACAAGCTTCACTGATTGCGAAAACTGCATCTCTCAACAATGGCTCCTTACGAACTGCTTGCAGAAGCTTCCGTCCAAACCGCTGGAATGCAGAGACGCTGTGACTAATTTCACGCTCCTGTGGCATTCTTCCATGTACTGTTTGCTCTGAACAACCTTCCCGCTCCCTAATAGCCCCGTAATTGGCGCGTTCTTTTGCACGGCATGCCGGCCTTTCAGAATGTTCGAGCCTTGGAAGGTCTGGGACTCGGATGCTCTAGCATTCGTCCCGAACAGACTGCGTCTGACGTTACTCTACAGCATACACCAAGCGCGCTTTTACGTCGCCGTTCACCTGGAATTTCTGGGCCCGGTTTGGCGGCTGTATATATAAGGTACATCTGCCGAATAGTCCAACCACGCAATGCTCCTCAACGCACTCATCTCTGGCCTGTCGCGCTCTCCTTGGTCCATGCCTCCCCTGATCCTCCAGAGAAAGTGCGCGCGGATCCTCATCCTGCATCATTGCGAGATTTAATCTCGACTTTCTACTCTATACAGCCCATCCTGCCGTCAACCATCGATCTCTCACGACAGGTCAGGATCCGCCCTCCCACATCTGCGATAGTCTGACTTCGTTCGTATGCAGAATCCCGTTTCCGTCACGCTGATCACCGTTGCGGCGAGCGTCTCCGCATTCACCTTCGGCCTTTGATGGCCAGGACCTCGAAGTGCTCGTTGGCCAACCAATTCCGGAGATTGAGTACTACCCCGTCGTGAGTTGCGTTAAGTTGCCTTTGATGTCGCTCGCAGCATGATCGATGCTCCTGTAGTGGAACCGCTTCAAGATCGGCGGGGACCAGTACATCTTCAACAACCGCGGGACGGGCTACTGGCTCACGCCGAACCCAGCCAACGTGCGCCTGCCTCTTTAACCTCCATCCCTCGCATCTCGAACCGAGCTGATGAACCTTCAAATTTCAGAAACACCTCGTTGCGGACGTTGTGCCGACGATATTTGCGGTCGAGTCGGTGGGCGGGAAGGACTTCGTGGTGTGTCCTCACGTTGGTTCATTTGATCGCCACGCTAATAGCATCCAATTATCGCGCAGATTAAGCTCCCTGACGCGGATATGGTGGCCGAGGCGATTTATGACGGCATAAGTATGATGTATGGACGGGTACGTGCAGATACAGCGTTCCTAGTCGCTGATCCTCACCTGCGCCATAAACAGGTCGCGTTGCGACCCGCGAGCGGGAGCACGTACCAGCACTGGCGATATGTGTAGGCGCACCACCACCGTGGGTTTTGGGTTGAAATGGAGGCGGCTGGTAGTAGTTGATCGTGTGTGCCCTCAGGGCTCGGATTTGCGACTCAATGTGGGATATGAAATGGGAATAAAACACTGGGCGCGATTAATTGCTGTACACGCACCATATATATGGTCATTCCTGTACCAGTTAACGTTGAAAATTGGACGAGTTTCCTTTGAGTTTCCTAATCAATGCCAGGATTTGAACCGCGAGGGAATATATAATACACCGCAATCCGTCTATACGAGGCAGATACCGGATTATTTTCCAATTTTTGGAATTTTTGAATAGAAGGTTAGGCTTCGTTTGTTTTTTCTGCTTGAGTCCAAGTTTAGGCGCCCAATGGGCAGATCACGTAAACCCTAACCCTACCTAATCTTTTGAAACATGACGATATCAAACGTGGATCTCTTGTCTCTTGCTAAGTCTCCTCACTTTTACATTTCCTTCAAGTTTACCCAGTTCGCATCGAACCCCACCCCCCCACCCCTCCCACGCGCGCGCCTGCTATCAATGTCGTTCTGGAGGCGGGAACCTACGACCTCTGCCATGCCGGTTACGCTTCCCCGTTTGCCAGAAGACCTGGAACGCAAGATCCTCGAAATCGTAGCTTTCGAGGATCACGCCAGTATTCCTACTCTTCTTCCCGTCGCAAAGCGCACCCTCTCATGGTAATTGTTGTCTTAATTACGCTCAGCAGTCGCTTACCAATGCAGGCTTGAGCCGGTGCTGTACCGCGTCCTAGTCCTATTAGACGACCCCAGGACGATATCGCGTGTCCGCGACCTCATCGCACGGAAACAAGATTCACTCTGGCGCGACGGCCCCCGGCACCTCTTCATGGCGATCAAATCCTCCCCAGACGACGCCAATGCTCTCCTGTCGAAATGCAGCAATGTCGAGGACCTCGTGGTCTACTGCGACCGCACGCAGCCCCGTCGCTTTCTGCCCCATCTCCAGGTCATGCCGCTACGCCGCCTCAGCATCGACATGGCGGATATGTTCGGCAGCCGGGCAGCAATGGATCTCCGTAGCGCCGCATTCACCGGCCTCACGTATCTACTCCTTATGGACGATTTGCTCCAGGATGTGCCTGAAGAAGACCAAGATGTATTCCGCCCGGATGACGAAGTGCCCGAGGATCATTGGATCACCAAAATTGCACACTTGCCGTGCCTCACGCACCTCGCCTTCGTCGAAGAAGTCCCGCGCGAAATGCTGGACACGGTCCTGAAGCGGAGTTCCACACTGCAAGTCTTGGTGAACCTGCGGCTCGACCTCCGCCGCATGCCAGTGCAATCGCTCCACCGTAGACTGCGGATTGAGGACGAGCGGTTTGTCATAATGCCGTTTGTGACGTGGGCGGAGGACTGGGAGGCGGGTGCTCGGACTGGGAAGGACTTCTGGGCATCCGCAGATGAATTCATCGCCGCTAAGCGCAGGAAGGAGATCGATGGTGTGTCGACCGTAATCAATTTCTTCAGCCAGCGCTTATGCTTGAATTTGTAGCGGGGACGTATTGGACTGACGACGATATGATGGTTTAGGCGTCTCAAGGAGTATGATTTATGTATGGTTATCTTTAATGAATGGCTCGGCCATTTGTTTAGAAAAAATTCGACGTTTCGCCTCTGTTGGAATTATTAGGTTCACCGGTAGGGTGCGAACAGCACGAAGCTCGTCGTTGGTCGAGACTCACTTAATTAACAACTTTCCACGAGTTTAAGCCTGTTTACGCCATCCGTTTACCTCTGTACGACCACCATGTACTAGCAGGACAAACATATTCTTACCTCTGTTGTTGCTGGTTCGCTCTCCTGTGCTTGCCAATCTTTAGCCTGGCTGGGATTATTCCAACAGCCTCGTACTCATTTGTTTCGCGCATTTTGTCTCATCCGATCCATTCGGCGTTGGATCCCTATCCACGAGCATGAAGGTAACTCCATTACTCGCCTATTAGTATTACTAAGCTGCTGAGCAAACGTTCAAAGAAAGAACAAAGTGACCGTGACCAATTGTGACGAGTCGTCCTTGTCTTTCACTCTCGTCCCTCACCCAACCCTCACCCATGAGCAACGCTAGTACTAGTTAGCGTCGCCCTCGCTTGGACAGCGAATCCGATTCCGAGCGTCCCAGTCGTCGCCAACGGGTTGGAGACTTACTACCGGGGCCCGAGGTTCTTCAAGTTACCCGCGACGCAGTATTCTACAAAGACAGTGGCGATTGCTATCTGCGAGCAGAAGATCATTTGTTCAAGGTATGCTCGGTGGCACTTTCTCCATTGTTGTCGTTCTCAGCTTCCCCTTCGAGATCCATCGTTATCATTTCATCCGCGGCGATGCTTCCGTTTTCAATGACATGTTTCTGCTACCTTCCGGCGGCAATGCTTCCCAAGGTTCCACCGAATCCGATCCGGTCGTCCTCGCCGGCGACACCGCTGAGCGATTCCGCGCTTTTCTGTCAATCGCTTACGCGGAGTGCGCATTAGGCTCATCTTTTGCCGTATCGGCTAACTAACAAAAAATCACAGACCATTGGAATTCCAACTCGCGGAGACACGGCCGGATCAGCTCTCTATGTTCATCCATTGCGCCCATTTTACGCACAAATACAATATTACCCCCCTCTTCCTGGCGGCTCTGAAAGCCATCGTTCATGTAACAAACACCAAACCTGCACTCGATTCGAAGATATACATCTCACTCCTCGAACTGAGCAACTTGTGCGAAACGGTCATGACGAAAGAAGGAACTTACAAGTACGAAATCCAATTCGGGGTTGAATGGTGTTGGATACATCACCTGAATGCTCAGTGTCCATTTCCTGAACTATGCAAGGCCCTGGACGCTGGCGAAAAATACGAACTTATTTACCTCCCAGCGTTCTGTTCCGCAGCCTACATGGAAAAGATGGTCGAAGACGCTTCTGATCTCACTGCGGATGGCGTCACTGCACCTTTCCAGAATCACCCCTGGCTCAAAGCGACTCATCGCCTTCGTATGCTGTCCGGTGCATGGTCCCTGGACCGTGAGTGGGCCAAATTAACCGCGAACGCCCCGGCATTCCCTCCTGACTACCGCTGTCCGAAGAAAAATCACGCCACTGATTGCGTCCAGCGTTGGGAGACGGAATGGTACCGCGCAATCACATCCGCAAAAGTGTTGGCTCATCTAACGACTACCTTACATCGACGGTTAGAGCTGCGGGAAGAGATCAAGCCAGCCTTTGAATCACCGTGTATCGCCGCAGCGTTCAAAGATTGCGATCCAACACAGACATTGCACCGCGTCGACCACTTCAAAGCATCCGTACTCGGCTAGATTGTGAGTGAAATGAGCAAGCGTGCCTGGTCGATACCACCCTTATTTTCAATTACTAGGACGCTCGTGACGTCGGCGGAAAGAGCCTTCCCTCTGTTTACCGATTAAGCTGGAATAATTTTACGACCAATGTACTTATCTAATAGATAACTTGATACTCTGATTCGTTCTTCCAATCCATGAAACAGATAAATAGCTTCCGACACAATTTACGGAGGCACGTCGCATTGCGTGATCCATACAACACTGTCAACAGCTAATGCCCCGGATCTCGGAAGGTCTGCATCCAAGGCTCAAATCAGAATTTTCACAAGGGTAGCAGTAAGACGAAAAGTAGCATCAGATGCCTGGATTTTGAGGACCTGTCATTCCAACTGAACAAACACATTCGAGGTCTGGACATTGAACAGCGTCGTTGTCGTGTGGCAGACTCCCCAACGTAAACGAGAGAACCATAAAGATAATCCGCAGCTTATTCACGGTTAAATTGCAAGTATTCTAGCAGAGACTCCGACGAATTCGGGGTTTCCGGGCCCAACGCAGACTAGTTGACGCGGTGACCGAGCGAGAATTGGGCTCAGCATTCACAGCAACCACTTGAAATGCTTGAAATTGAACCATATCCTCTCAGTGATGTATTTGAGTCTGCAATTCTACGTATTAATCTGCTTTCTTCTTAAGACTCAGCGTTGTGTATTTTTTCACAGTGGACTCAAGCAGGGGGAATTAACTGTCCAGAGCCACTCAGCGTATGGAAGATCATATTTCGAGCTAAATAGATCGCAGTTCAAAACTTGGTTCGAACCAAGTTCAAAGACGGTCAAGGTTGTTCAAGGTCTGAATTACGGAAACATCGTGAGGAAATTGTAGTCCGCTCGCCTTCATATAACCAAGCAGCATTGGTTTTTGGGCGTGTTACAATTTTTATATTATATAAGAGCGCGCCGGGGCGCTTCGCACCCCGGCACTTCGTTTGAGGCAGCCGACCTTGCCGAGTAAGCTTTTGACACTCCACTTCGCCAGTTCCCGGGACCTGCCCTAAAGAGATGATCGATTAGATTAGCGGAGTTTGAAAAGGCTTCGGACGTAGTGTTGCCGCCGAGTCGAGTCGAGTCGAGATGACAACTCGATCGCCGAGTTCTGTCGAGTTTGCTCAATTTGGGAGATTGGTCAGCGTTTCTTTCCAAATGTGGCCGAAAAACCACAACTCGAGGGGTCGAGTCGAGTCGAGTTGGTGACTCGATTGGTCGATTCGGATCACAACTCGAGTTGGACTCGACTCGACGGCAACACTATTCGGACGGACAGACAGACGTAATTTTTATAAAGAGGGTGATTGTCGTAAATGTAGGTAAATTTGTCTAGGCGTGATGTGATGTGACGTGGCAGTGCATCAATGATTCTGTCCCGAACCGCTATGGCCGCCTTCGCGCTGCAAGGCGCACCGATCCGCCTCCGGCACCGGAGTGTGCTGTTGCGACTTCGCCTGTCTTGCTACAGCACTGGGATGCAAGGTGCCTCATCGTGCGTCTGGGTTGCTGTGAATGTAAAGCACCGGGGGGTATAATTATATGCGATACTTTGCAGGATGCGTGCACACGACAACAGCCGCCATCGTCATGTCATCTCAACATTGAATCCAGAGTCCTTAAAATCCGAAGACCTCCTCGATCTATCCGGCAAGAACAGCATCAGAATCCGATTTCCGGATTCTAACGGGCGCGGCGTGCTATTTCGGTATACGCATTCAAAAAAGAAAGACGGGCAACTTCAGTTTCCACCTCACTCTCGCGGACTCCTATACTATCAGTCTGGGCCGCCCACGAGACCGTTAGAGGGAAGTCTCCGCTTCCGCGTTACCTCTGACAACACCCCATCCTCGTTTCCTTGCGGCCAAGATTTACTCGCTGCGTGGGGTTTGCCGTGGCACATCACATTGCTGCAGATCGCATCCCATCCACTTTATGGTGGCATTCGCCATCAACTCCTTCGCGAGAACCTGGCTACAGAAGAACAGCTATCGCACTGCCGCGACGTCTTGCGCACCCACCGCATTTCCCCACCTTATACCCTCTTCCGCCTCGATTCGCTCTTCTTGGTTAATTTTTCGACCACAGTGCGTCTCACAGCTGTCGGCGACACATTTCACTCAGTGGCTTTCTATCCGTTCAAATATGTGTTACCCAATACCTTCAAGCAATGCTTCCCCTGGTCCGGTATGTGTTACATCAGCATCTACGGACTAGACCGTGAATTTATCTTCTAGGATCTGCTCTTGCGCGTTTCGAGCCCTCAACGCGGCCCGAGTACGCCGGCCGCCGGGTGGTTCACATGCGCATCGTGAAAATTATTCAACCCGTCGCATGCACCGTGGACGAGCAGAATGGAAGGGTGCTCCTACCTCAAGAAGGCCAATTACTAACTCGCCCTCGCGATAAAGTTGCGCCGAAACCTTGGGCGTACGACATAGACGCCGGAACTAAAAGTGCTGATGGTCTTCGAGCTCTGTGGGATAGGTCGGGGCTGCCACAGAAGCCTGTAATATCGAAGGCTCAGCGCTAATCATTCGTCAGCCACGTTGTGTTAGCTTTCATCCAATTACTTATTGCGCTCACGCCTCTTTCCACTACGGTGTCCTCCCTTCTTTAAATTCAAAACCCTCAACACTCGGCACTCTCTTTAGTCCCTAACACAGTAGCTCAACTGTATTTCGTTCATCTTAACACACGGGGAACGCCACCTAATTGAACAAGTGCATCTTGAAACGGGTTGTTTTCACTGCTCTCGCTGACGGAGCGTCACAGACGTTGATTAACTAGTCAATCGATTGCGATGGCACTGACAACACCTCGAAAAACAAATTGGACTTCAGGCCCGATGACAGTGATCGAGTAATCGACAGACTACAACACGCGAGGTACGAGCGAGAATTGTTGTAGCGTCTGTTTATAAGAGACTAATTTCGCTCGCGATCCGAATTAATCCGTCGTGAATATGGGAGCTCTCCAATCGCAAGGGGAGTATTCGCCAACGACGTCTCACTCCCTCGGGCACTGCCATCAAATGCAGCGACATTCTTCCTGCGCTGGCAGACACGCGGGCCACGAAGTCCGACCATCGAGGACCAAATAATACATCCCAAAGTTCGTCCTCGTTCGCGTCACACAAGGCCGAGGAGAAAAAGCCATTGATGTAATCGAAAGAGGTGTGAAAACTCGTGTCAGGATTTATGCTCATAAACGCGAGCTGGCAGAGGAGGATTTCGGGTTTCCTTAGTTGGTAGTCGAAGTCAAGGAGCGCCTTGAAAAACGAGCGATCCCGATTTGTGGCGGGGTCGGGGTCAACTGTGTAGTTTAGAAGTTTGAATCGAAAATAAATTGTAACGTACGCAGGCAATGAGAGTGAATTCTGTTGCATACCTGACGATGGCCGCCAATCCGCCAGTCCGAAGACTGACACGTCAAAGAACAATAATAGACGGTCTGACAGGACGCGCAGCGCCGGAAAGCATTTTTATTGGACATTGTGTTGCACTGAATCACTAATTAATATATGTCAGCGTCCATAACGCTGTGCTGATTCACTGACGTGCACATTGTCGCAAGCCTTCGCTGAGATGTAGCCAGATTCGTGATATTTCAGCACCACCAGGCGTTTGTTCACCAAATCCATAAATTGCCCCCACTCCACGAAAATGGGAGACGTCTTGAATGCTTCGGAAGCAACGAGAGGTGCGACCGTATCGAGCGCGCTCCGTATGTGGGACAGAAAGGAGCGATAAACGCTGCAGTCAGTCATAATGTTCAGCGCAACGCGCAGGTATTCTGCGCTAATGTGCTCGGAGTATATTGCGCACGAAACGATGACACGAAGAAGTCCAGCACTGATCGCCTCCGTCATAAATTTGTGGCCACCGTGGATGGTAAGAAGTTCGATCACCATCCGGAACGCCTGTTCAACTCGACTGTTGTCTAGAGCCTCGAGAGGTCTGCCAGCCTTGCAGAAATCGCACAGGAGGGTGGTGACGGTGCGAACCATTTTCCGGGAGAGAAGCGATGCACGGAAAGTGTTGCGTGTCTCAGCTACAAGATCGACAAAAGCGAATATGTGCTTGAGATAGATGAGGGATTGGTTCCAGGTGTCGGCGTCAAGCAGCCCGACAAATTGGACGATAAGTGAAGCCAGGTCTCCAAGTGCGCCGCCAGCACCCTCCACAAGATCGTCAATATGCCCAGGATTGTTGATATCCATGGCTTCCGTGAGGAAGTGGCAGATCTCGTCAAGTCCACTGCTGCGCAACGCTTTGTCGTAATCCTGGGCTTGCACCAGGTATTTCCAAGTTGCCGCGATATGGGTACGGAATCCAGGCTGCGCCTCAATCAACCTGGCTGCCGTTTTGTCACGACGATGAAGTGTGCCTATCACCGTCATCGTTTTGCTCCAGATCTCGTCGAGGTGTGCCGATAGCAAATTGGAAAGCTTTGTGATGAGTTCCATATATGCCCAGATGCCTCGCCATAAATCTGGAAAAGCTTCAACGGGTGCCCCACGCACCAAAGCGAGACCTCGCATGGCAATGTAGGCCGGCTGCACCAGAGGGAATGCGGCCAGTGGGTAATCCGAATCGGGTACTGCTTCGGGCTTCAGATTCGCGTAGAATGCTGGTAAGAACAGCGTGCTCGTCGACTCTGGTTTTTCGTGGGCCATTGTACACAGCGCTTCAAGATCTTTGAGGGAGCCGCGGGCGGCTGCCATCGCAATTCTCTTTAGGGGTTTTTTGAAAGAATATAAGGTCAGAGTTGCAGTGGGAGCATTTAAAGAGCATTTACCCGTAGAGAAAATGGGAGTTGTGAAAGATTATCGAGATGCAAAGCCGGATGCATATCCAGACTGGCAAAGAGGATGGTGGCAGCGACTTGCAGTCTGAGTAACGGGTCACACTGGCCCCTGTCTGGTGTCTCAAATTTGAGGGGCATCAGCAAAATGTTTTTCATCTGGCAGAGCTGGTGCCAAATCTGCCAACACTTCTAGCATGCCAGAATGTGAGCTGGGAGCATAAAAAGATAGCCAGCGCCAGAATATATTCTGGCAGCCATCTTCGCCATTTCTTTTTCTGGCACCAGACTCTTAGCCAGAATCTCTGCCAGGACCGCTGCCAGTATATATATGACACTATCAGATCACGGCCATGTACCCATAAAATCACGCTTTCAATAAAATTGGGACAGGAATAGCATTCATTTTAGACCGCACACAAGGCACGAAACAAGCAAACTAGTATACTACGGCGGTTGCTAGTTACTATGAAAGTACGACACCATTAGAAAGAATTGAACTTAAGCAACGAATGGTACACTCACCTCATCATCTGAGACGATGACAAGAGAACGAGGGTCCAGACCTTCACTGGAATCACCATCGGTGGACTCGAGGATGTCAGGACTCTGGTCAGTCGAGAGGGTTAATGCAAGGTAAATAATTTCCTGCCACTTCTGGAGACTTAAAGTTTTGATGACTACAAGGTATTTGCGGGCGCGCTCGGCCCAGGGATTGGGAACAAAGCTGGAAACCGATTTCCTCCCCTTCCGTGGCAGCGCTTCGATTATGCAATTGCCATCTTTGCACAGGGAGAATGCCCGCTCCAGCTTCCAAATGTATGCGTCAGATATATGTATCACTGACATTCGAGTCAAGCTTACCGCGGCGGCGCAAAGAGACATAGCCCCGGTCGGATGGCCGAAACTCACATCGCTTTTAGATACCAATTGAGTGTGTGAGCTGAAGGTGCCGACAATGAGCTCTGATCGGTAACTACCACCCTGGAAATCCACGGATGAGCGCGTGTTAATTGAGAGGAGGATAGTTACCTTGGTTTGAGGTTCTCGGTACAAAAAAGCAAGACCTTCAGTCTGCTCGGCCACCCAGTTTCGGCGTTCCCGAGCGGATGAAATTGTTTTGAGGTGCGCACAGACGAGCTTGAGCGCACGTTTCCCTATGGCGCTCCGCCAATTACTGACGGCCGACACCGCCTCGAGGTACATTAGGTAACAGAGGCATGAAATAGACGAGGGTGACGCACCATATAATGAACGGCATCAGAGATGGGGTACGCCGAGAAGTACTTCATCCATCTATCTTCGACCATGGGCTTAAAATCGGGGTGAACGTGAACCGCGAAAGAATCATCGAGCGTCGCTGCCCAGTCAATGAGGTCGGGGATGAAGGTCTGCTGGAAATGTTTGAGATCCACAGCATGGCTGTCGGCAGGGAAGGGGAGGTCAGCGTTGATGTACTTGCGCTTGTTTTCACGCTTGGCCTTGCCATCAACGTCAACGTCGACAACTTTCTTCTTGAGGGTAATGCCCATCTGCTGACGTCAGCTGAATTTCCATTTATGGACGTGGCACCACTTACCTTTGATGTGCGACTCGGAGTCGCTGCCTTCCCCTTGGCTGCTCGGGCTGCACTCAAGCTGGCCTGGTCTTCATCTTGGTCGAACTCCGCGCCGCTATCATCCCCCGCTACCGAGCTAGGCCGGCTTACACCCGAGGTAACAGATGTAGTCGAAGATGCGCCGCGCGACATCGAGCGCTTCCAAGTGCTTGACGACTTCTTTGCCATGGGCTTCACGCCGACCTCTTTCTCCCAGCCAGCCTTCAGCCCCCCCAGAGCCGCCTTAGGTTTCTTTGGCGCACTTCCAGTGCAGTAAATCGTAGTAGGTCGCAGATGCTTTCGGCACTTACTGTTCTTGGGGACCGGTGCTGTCTGTATTCTTCCGTTTCGCGACACGGGGAGCTTCCTGGACCGCGTGTATTTCGGCCCGAATTTCGCCCTGGAAACGATGGTGAGTTTCGATACGTCTGAATGTCAAGATCTGACCCTTTTTGGTTTGGTGCTCGCTGTCTCTTTTGCCTTCTTCTTCTGCAGAAGTTTCTTCCGGAGCTCTTCCAATGCCAGTCTGTCGTCATCGTCGAGCTCGTCTATATCGTTGTCGCCATCTTCACCACTGCCAGCAAACTCGTCACCACCACCAACATCCTCGTCCCCTCCACTGCCACTGCCACCACCAGATCCAGCCCTGCTGGCATCGCTGTCTGGATTGTAGTCGGCATCCTCCACATCACTGCCCTCATTGTCGAATTTGGCAGGCGAGGCTGTTCCTCCGGAAAAGTCGACCATGGTCTCGTCCACATTAACGGTCATCCCCACGGAGGGAGATGGGGGAGGGTTAGCTACAGCCTGATATATTGTTAACATGGATATAACAAAGCCCTTGCACTCACCTCGACTTCCTCTGGCTGAGATTCAGATTGTGTTACAACGGTGCACTTGAGTCGGGCTGTGACAAGATCAGGGCGGGCAGCAGACGACCGAGATTGCTCCTCGTTCTGACGGATCTTTTCCTCCACTGCTGCGACACGTCGAACACCTTGCTTTCTCTTTTCCGCGGCGGCTCTCTGCTTTTCTGCTTTTCTTTCTTCAATCGCCAGATTGTCGCGGTCAATCTCTTCACGGGTGCGTCGTTTTTGCTTCGCGTTGTTGACGACATTGCCAGGGTGGGCACCAGAGGTCGACCGCCTGTCCCGTTCGGACATGGGGGGATGGGGAGAGGAGTACACAGCCGACTCGAACGACGAAATTTTTTCATCAAATTTGGTAACGGCGGCGCTGACTCTGACGCATCGGAATATTCGCCGGCTCCACCAGGCTCAACCGCTTACCATGCCAGCGCGGACTGCGCCACTTAATTGTCCGAGTCCTCACTGCTAGTCCCATGCCGCGAGGAAGGAAACGTGAGCCCGGAGGACGTCTTCACATTCGCTGCTCCTTTCCAGACTGCCCCGAAATTCTAAAACGCCGGAAGGGACTCACATGTGAGTTGCCCCCCCTGCGCGTCAGACAGAATCCCCGGCTCCGTTGTCACCGCATGCTTCAGGGGATGGGTACGAAGATCCTTTGCTAGATGACCCCTCTACTCCGCGGTCTCCTCCTCCGGATTTACCTCGGCCGCAGAGAAATTACCATCCGTTTTTGACCGGTATGCGGGACTATTTTGTGCACTAATCGTTCCCCTGATTTGACTTTATAGGCCGGCCGTGCGACGAGACAGGTGCATTTTTGGCAGATGGTGCACCACCTCCAGCTAGGACAGCCGCTCCGAATGATGATTGGTCACCATACGAAGAGTCGGTGCAATTTAACGTGGCCGACTTCCTCTTTCGCAAAGTGCAAATGTCCTCCGGAAGTATTGACTATCTGCTGAACCTCTGGGCCCTGTCTCTCATGAAACACGATGACCTCGGCCCCTTCGATTCCTACCAGCATCTCTACGAGACAATTGATTCAACAAAACTGGGTGATGCACCCTGGCAGTGCTTTCAAACCGAACCGTTAGCGCTCGGGAATGACGCTCCATCCTGGGCTCGCCAAACTTATGAAGTTTGGTATCGCGATCCGGAAGCAGTTATCGCCAATATGCTCGACAACCCGGATTTTGATGGTGCCTTCGATACCGCACCTTACGTCTACCTCGATTCCAACGGGAAGAGGCGCTGGAATGATTTCATGTCCGCTAATTTCGCATGGAGACACTCTGTAATTTACATATCTCAGTTCTACTACGGTGCTAAGGCTAATTAAATACGTTAGGATCGAATTTATACTGATGATCCCAGTACCGAGGGTTCCATGTACACACCTCTATTTTTCGGGAGTGATAAAACTACTGTGTCAGTTGCAACCGGCGATGTGGAATACCATCCCGCCTATATTTCTTTGGGAAACATCCATAACAGTCTCCGGCGCGGTCATCGCAACGGTGTAGTTCCGTTCGCATTTCTCGCAATTCCTAAAAGTGAGGAACTTTGTCAGCACTCAAGACGGTATTAATTATTTCTAGGCGATAGAAAATACGATAATGATACCGACTTTAGAACGTTCAAAAAACAGCTCTATCATGCATCACTTGCAGCGATTTTAGCATCTTTGAAGCCGGGGATGACAAATCCTGTAGTTCGACGCTGTCCAGATGGCCACTTTCGGCGTGTGATTTACGACTTTGGCCCCTTCATAGCCGATTATCCGGAGCAGGTAATGCTCGGTGGTATTGTACAAAACTGGTGTGTGACGTGCGTTTATTCCAGTTCGTATATGATCCTTTATATTTATATTTATACCGAGAACAGGTGCACAGCGATGTGTACGAATTTAGATGGCGACAACGCGGGACGTCGGACCCATGAATTGACAGATGAACTGCTCGCAGCATTTGATGGAGATATATTGTGGGATGAGTATGGAATTGACGAGGATATCATAGTACTCAATTTGCATCCCTAAGATTATCTTACTAACTCGTTCTTTCAGCCTTTCACGCGGGATTTTCCGCGAGCGGATATCCATAAAATGCTCTCCTCGGATCTTCTCCACCAAATTATCAAGGGCTCGTTCAAGGATCATCTTGTAACGTGGGTCGGTGAGTATCTCTATTCCGAGCATTCGAAGGCCCAGGCGGATGCCATCATGGATGAAATTGACCGCCGGTATGTGTAGCATTGGTCCACATTTGAACAGTTCGATCTTGATTAATTTCTCAGAATTGCTGCTGTACCGGCATTTCCCTGCTTACGGCGCTTCAAACAAGGTCGTAGATTTAAACAATGGACTGGGGACGATTCCAAAGCACTGATGAAGGCAAGTTTTCTTGTTTCGGCGCCCATCCAGCATACAGTCTGAGTCGATTCAAATAGGTGTATCTCCCCGCAATCAAAGGGCTCGTTCCTCCCGCAATTGTTGAAGCCATCAGCACATTCCTTGATTTTTGCTACCTGGTTCGACGCGCAGATTTCTCTGAAGATACCCTGGATGCGGTGGATAATGTTGTCAAAAAATACCATGTCCAGCGCGAGGTCTTCCGAGAGCTCGGTGTTCGGCCTGATGGCTTTTCTCTTCCTCGCCAGCATGCGATGACTCACTACCGCACTAATATTGAGGACTTCGGGGCTCCAGGAGGTGTCTGTTCTTCCATCACTGAATCACGGCATATCACTGCAGTCAAGAAACCGTGGCGTCGCTCGAGTCGCTACGAAGCATTGTCACAAATGCTACTGACAAACCAGCGCCTTGACAAGCTTGCAGCTGCGCGAGCCGACTTTGTACAGCGTGGAATGGTACCTCCCACATTTGTACCTGTTCCCAACAAGAAATTTGAGGACGAAGAAGGAGGACCGGTTGATGAGACTCGAGTGGAAGGTAATGTTGTTCTCGCTCGCAGACGAGGTAAGTGGGATTTTATTCTCCTCTATGTTTAATTGATTTCTCTTTCAGAACGTTCATACCCCCGATTTGTGGGTGATCTCGCCGTTCACATCAAGGTTCCGCCTTTTTCTTCTCTGCTGGCCAACTTCCTCGACGATCAGCTCCATTCCGGTGCATATTCCAGCGACAGTGACACTTCCAGCAGTGGTATCGACATGTCGCAATACCCTATATCGGTCTATCATTCTGCTGTTGCGACCTTCTATGCACCCAGCGATCCCTCCGGTATACAGGGCATGCGGCGAGAGCGTATTCGCTCTACTCCAGCATGGAGGAAGCACGGCCCTCGTCGGGACTGCGCATTTGCAGTTGAAAACGAGCAGGAGCACGGTTTCCGGGGCATGAGTGTCGTGCGCATCAAACTTTTATTCTCCTTCACACACGATGGCGTTGATTACCCATGTGCACTTGTCGAGTGGTTCAAAAAAGTCGGCAGGTCTCCCGACATTGAGACGGGTATGTGGATTGTCGAGCCCGAGTTAAAGGGACGTGCACGTCTCACCACAGTTATCCATCTCGACACTCTTCTTCGTGGCGCCCATCTTATCCCTGTGTATGGAAGTGCACATATACCCGTTGGTTTTCGTTACATTCATTCTCTCGATGCATTCAAATCTTTTCATGTAAACAAATATGTAGACCACCATGCGAATGAGATCGCATTTTAAAGCAATCTACAATAATACATTGGCCCCACCTACCACAATATAATGTTCTGGCCAATGTCCACGTTCTGGCACTTGCATTAAAAAAATGGCAGATGTGGCAAGTTTGCTGAGCTGGCATGAGCTGGCGGCCAAGCTGCCGGATGTTCCAAATGTGCCAGCTATGCCAACTGCTGCCAGATGAAAAACATTTTCCTGATGGGGGGGCCGACCGGCCCGCTAAGTCAGCGCCTGCTCCCAGCTTCTTACCACGACATTGGACAGTGTCCTGGACAGCGGAAACTCGCCTTCAGCTTGAAACGAAGGAGAGCCGAGGCCGGGCAGCGCTGCCAGTACTGGAACACTCCGATATGAGCACGATCCCCCCCCGATGTACACCTTTCAAGACTTTCGCGTCTCCCGATACGACACAGGGTAAGAATTACCAAACAGCCCATTATTTCTCTCATAAATACAGTGCAGAAATTGGCAAAAGATGCTGCTAGTGGCTCAGATACGGCGCTTTCAAGAGTACACGATCTTATCTCAGGCACAGAGACACCCAGGCTCGCCTGTTATACCTCCCTGTTGTCTATGCTGTGCTCGACCCTGCGCGCATTCCGTCCGCCGGCGAACTCGATTCCGAGGTCTTGGGATCTGCTGCTGCTGCAGTCGCGCGGGGATACACCGCAACACAGATCCTCTATCTGATGCCCGGGCCCGAAGACCGTATCCCGTCAAATATCATTCGTGCTTTGTGGCCACGGCTGTGGGCTTGGAAACAGCTGATTCTGCTGTATCGCTACTGCCTTCCCCATCCTGTCCCGAGCGAAGGGAATATCTGTCGCCAGTTCATGGCGCTCATTGCGCTGTGTTATAACGGCGATCCCAGCACAGGGAGACTTGTTGCCGAAACGCCTCGAGTGAGGATCCTGTTGACTCGTGGCTGGGTCCTCTGTCTTCGCTCGGTTTTTTGGTCCGCGATGCACCTGTGAGTGCCGCGGATGTTGAAGAGCTCATCGACGGAGCGGGGAGAAGTCGTGCCCGTCTGTCCTTACTTTTGGTCCAGCACATCGAGCTCGCATTGCGTACGTCCATCGCGGAAAACGTCATGGGGCTCCAGTCCGTGCTTTCTTTTGCTTTTCGACTACGCAAAACGGACCCCTAACTGTTCCCGATGCTTCTGGAGTGTGGACTTGCTAGAGTTCTCACCACACTCGCTATCGCACTCCTGAAGGGAAATCAAACTGGAGAGATGCTCGCGCAAAGCTTTGGTCTTCTATTCTGGGCCACCACTGCTGCGGGGAACGATAGATGGATGGTGGAGATGCTCAAGGCGGGCCTCCTCAACGCGTTCGTCGCGCTCACCAAGGTGGACTCCGTACCGGACTCAGCTCGGATTATACTTCGCCAATCCCTTCCCGCATCCATGGTGCATTACTCCGTCGTTTCGCAGGCGGACGTCTTAATCGGTGGGATCACGAACGATGCGGATATTAAAAGCGTCCGCGATGCTTCGCAGATCTTTGACGAGTGGAGACTGTTTCACAATCTCACGAGTGATCGAATGGCAGCCAAAAGTCAATACGATTCCGGAGAATACGTGTCCGCTCAGGCGTGCAATAATATGACAGTGAGTATACTAATTCCCTTCGCCTCGTTCACGAATTTACTTGCATCCTCTAGTGCGGTGTGATCCTTCCTAGGTCGCGATTTCGGCGGTGTTCCGGGTGTGCCAGGCGCTACTACTGCTCTCCAGAATGCCAAGCGGTCGACTGGCGTGCGGACGGCCACCGAACTGTCTGTGCATCATTTCGGACCCCTTGTAAGTCGTCATGTCGCAACTACCGTCGTACATATATAGTGATCACACCCCGCAGATGAGCCGGACCCCGTCACCACCCGTGACCGAGCCTTCATGCGCCTGCTATTCCACGGTTGCTACGAGCGCAGCAAACGCGCCCTCTTCCTGCAGCAGATCACGTTCATGCACGAGAACCCCAGCACGAGCAAGTTCTACACCATGTACGACTACACCGTGACGGTGGCACCCCCGGCGTTCGAGATCCATCCGCTGTGTGGGTGAATTGTGTCGTGCGGAGCTACAGGAGCGGCGGGCGCATGGAGATGCATGTGTTCAACGTCTCGCAGGACGGAGCGCATCAATTCAGGATCTTCCCGCTGCGCTCGAGCCGGCCAAATATCTGCTTCGGGCTGCGCGCTATCGCAGATGCGATCCCCCCCGGGGCGGATCTCGACTCGCTTTCGGCGGACCTTGGAGAAAAGGTTGATGCGTTGCTCCACCGGACGCAGGATGTGGTGCAGATCCATTGTGATTGAATCACGATGAACGTACGCGCTTCGTACAGCTTTCGGATTGAGTAGTTAACCAACGTCCGTGAAAATAACGCGTTTCAAGATGCACTTGTTCAATTAGGTGGCGTTCCTCGTGCGTTAAAGTCAACGAGATACAGCTGAGCTACGGTGTTACGGACTAAAGAGAGTGCCGAACTGTTGAGGGTTTTGAATTTAAAGAAGGGAGGACACCGTAATGGAAAGAGGTGTGAGCGCAATAATTAATTGGAGGAAAACACAACGTTACTGACGAAAGATCAGGGCTGAGCCTTCGGTACTATAGGTTTCTGTGGTAGCCCCGACCTATCCCACAGAGCTCGAAGACCATCAGCACTTTTAGTTCCGGCGTCTATGTCGTACGCCCAAGGTTTCGGCGCAGCTTTATCGCGAGGGCGAGCTAGTAATTGGCCTTCTTGAGGTAGGAGCACCCTTCCATTCTGTTCGTCCACGGTGCATGCGACGGGTTGAATAATTTTCACGATGCGCATGTGAACCACCCGGCGGCCAACGTACTCCGGCCGCGTTGAGGGCTCGAAACGCGCTAGGGCAGATCCTAGAAGATAAATTCACGGTCTAGTCCGTAGATGCTGGTGTACCACATACCGGACCAGGGGAAGCATTGCTTGGAGGTATTAGGTAGCACATATTTGAACGGATAGAAAGCTATTGAGTGAAGTGTGTCACCGACAGCTGTGAGATGCACTTTGGCTGAGAGATTGACCAAGAAGAGCGAATCGAGGCGGAAGAGGGTGTAAGGTGGGGAAATGCGGTGGGTGCGCAAGACGTCGCGGCAGTGCGATAGCTGTTCTTCTGTAACCAGATTCTCGTGAAGTAGTTGATGGCAGATGCCACCATAACCCTGTGGATGGGATGCAATCTGCAGCAATGTGATGTGCCACGGCAGACCCCACTCAGCGAGTAAATCTTGGCCGCGAGGAAACGAGGATCGATTGTTATCAGAGGTAACGCGGAAGCGGAGACTTCCCTCTAACGGTACTGTGGGCGGCCCAGACTGATAGTATAGGAATCCGCGAGAGTGAGGTGGAAACTGAAACTGCCCGTCTTTTTTTTTTGCATGCGTATACTGAAATCGCACGCCGGGCCCGTCAGAATCCGGAAATCGGATTCTGATGCTGTTCTTGCCGGATAGATCGAGGAGGTCTTCGGATTTCAAGAGCTTTGGATTCAATGTTGAGATGACATGACGATTACGGCTGTCGCGCTTCCTGTAAAGTATCGTATATAACTCCCCCGGTGCTTTTACATTCACAGCAACCCAGACGCACGATGAAACGCCTTGCACCACAGTGCTGTAGCGAGACAGGCGAAGTCGCAACAGCACGCTCCGGGGCCGGAGGCGGATCGGTGCGCCTGCGAAGGCGACCATGGCGGTTCGGGTCAGAATCGTTGCCATGCCACGTGAAGGTAGCGCAACAAAGCCCAACACCCTGCACAGCACTTGGGGTGTAGGGCCGTGGCGGTGCCCGGCAGAAACTTCGTACTTATGTCCCTCTACTTAAGTATTATTACACTTACTATTAAACACTCAAGTTGAACTTAGCTGCTTGTAATTCCCAGCAAGCTGCTATTCCACTTAGAACCTAGGATAGACAAGGGCATCATATTGGACATAGTAGATATCAAGCAAGTCAGATGAGAGGCAATAGAGAAGAATGAGAGGTAACAACAATCACAGACCTGGCTTGAGAATTTAAATATTAAAGACCGCCGGGCATGCTGAGGGAAAACATTGATAGGCAGGATGAGAAAGGCTTGGAGTGGATATAGAGAGCTGGAGGGAATAGATGTGAATGGGGCCTCGGATGGGACTGAATCAACAAATGGGAGAAAGGAGGATATTCAACTGACTTAACGGCATAGTAGGGCCAGGTCAATGAACAAGACAGAATTACATCCCAGAAAAAGATGCAACGCTGAAGTGGGGGTTTGAACGGGAGACCTTGGGATGACATAAGATTACACAGCCTCTAATACCTCACAAAAATTGTATTGAAGAAATGTAAAAAGGCTTCAGCACAGCCACTAAATGAGTAATATATGTGATTCCGGGATAAGTAAAACAGAGGTTGAATTCCTCAGATGAGTTTGTTAAATGAATGATTACTTATTGTATAAGTCCTCATAACTCTCACAATGTTTTCACAGACAGCCGGACCAGCCGGTGTTGAGCAAAATAGAAAAGACAGCAGAAGAACAAAAGGTACCGGATGCGGGGTTCGAACGGGTGACTCCACGATTACCTAAAAGTAGGACAGCCACTAATTTATCACAAAAATTGTATTGAACTCGATAAAAAAGACTACAAACACAGCCACTAAACGAGTAACTAAGTTGAGGTGATCAAATGAAAAATTCAGGTCGTCAAAATTCTCATATGAAGTTTGTTTAAATAGACGATTCCTTATTACATAAGTACTCGTAATTTTGCCTTGGCACTAACGTCCACGATGGAAGGAGGAGAAGATGCTGTCGGCTTCCAGGATTTGCCCGAAGATCACCTTTACTCTATGCGACATCTATTCTGTGATATCCACTAGTCAGGCGAGTGTTTCGGAGGACTATTCCATTCAAATGCATTTCGTTCACACTCTGAGCAGACTAACAAATATCTCCACCGCGTCACATTTGCGAGAGCTGTCTGGGTCCCATTGGGGGAAGATTTTTTGGCAGACTGTCCGCCGCAGATATCCGGGAATCCTCTGCCGAGCGGCTCATCGCCTTGGTGAAGAGGAGCCTGACAGATGCGGAGAGTTGGCCCTCCAAGACGGAAAATGGCCCAAGGGGATTGCAGGCGACCGCGCTTTCCTGGATCTCGCATTCGCAGCGTCTACCCAAGCCCCTTGCGAAAACTAGCCCCCAAATCTCAGAACAAATTACCATCCGCCCCACAGTAGACGGTACTTTCACATTCCCGCACTGGATCAATCCCACCATGCTCTTACCCGGTGGTAGGCATATTCTGTTCAGCGGATGGCACAGCGTCTATTGCTGGGCAGTGGAGACCGACGTCTGGGTATGGAGCCATCAGACAAGCTCCCCGGCTTCCGCGGTTCGCGCTTTTGCAGTGGAGTTAGTTAATGCTGGAAAGAATGCGATTTTGGTTATATGTTTCACGAATCAATCCTATGTGAGAAGTACGTCCCTTATCTTATCTACGCCTGAATATTGTGATTGATGTGGTCCTACCCAGTATTGCAGACATCGTTGATTTGAATCTGGAAACTGGGATATCTGAAACTCGGCTGAACGTGCACTTTTCGACATCTCATTACTACCCAAGCCCCTCTGTTTGCGGTGATATCGCTACCATTAGCATCGATGGAGCGCCAGAATACATTCTAATAAACTGGCGCACGGAATCCTGCTGCAAAATTTCCCCCCGAGGAGTGGGTGCTCGAGTATCATCACTGAATGTTCACTGACATATACCCAGGGTTGGGGTCTCTCACTGAGGGTTGTTGCTGATTATCTGATCGTTGGGGAATCTACCAATGGACTGGAAGCAACCGCGCACGTCACACTCTGTGCCATAACTGCGCTCTCCCCACATTGGCACCACAGCGAGGACAGTCTTACAATTGCGCCAGAGTCAGTCGCTACCCTCCCGAAAATCCTATGGCGACCCTTTCCCCTCCCCTCCGCTTCGAAATCCCGCCCAGCAGAGCTCAAAATGGACCTCCACGAGAGCCCGTTGCAGTCGGGCGTGTATCGCCTGTGGGTGTACACTCCATGGTCAGCGAGTGCAGGTATGGTGCGCTGCAGCTATCACATTGTCCTCGACCGCACTGGGATCAAGCTGCACCCGCGCAGCGAGTCGATTGCGCAAGTGAGCCGGCATTGGGAGAAACATGTGTGGTACTCTGGGCACAGGCTCACGTATATGCGCGACTGGGTTATTTCTCCCCCGGGGCTGGAGCTTGGACGTTCAGTGGTCCTCTCCGCGCATCACTACGTGCTCAATGTGTCGCCGTATAGCGGGGCACTTATGTATGCATCCGACAATGGGCTTGTCATCTTTTATCATAAATAAATTCGTCTTGTCGAAGTGTATTTCTTTTGCGATTGATTTCGGTCACCGCAAGGCCAGTACCCTTAGTCCAGCATAGAACATTCGACTGAACTATCTCTCCGTAGCCGGTACAATTGCTTCAATCTGACTTGAATTAACATGAGTATAAAACCTTGATAACTCAGTGCGAGTACTTGTTGCACAAGGCTGGGTCGTCCTCCGGTCTGAGCTCGGTCCGACCTAACCCTACCCAAGCCTGGATCTATCAGCCAAAGAAACAGTTCCAACACGAAGCAAAGACGACATTATTGCGGGACTCACCCTATCGTTGTTAACGCTCTCCCCCGAAAAACTTGCGAAAAACCATGGCTGGGTACAGAGCTACACGTTCAAGTCAATAAACGAATATCCAGTTGGAAACAGTTCCCAAATATTATGCAGTTCAAATCTTGGTCGAAGCTCAGTCGCTTCGTTTCTTCTACAATCTTTTGTCTGTAATATGTCGCATAATAGTATAATTATGGGCAACCCAATACCCTTGGATGATCTAAAAAGGTAAAACTGCTCCCGAGTAGCAATTGCTCCCGCATGTTGAAACTCGGGAGGCCAAAAGTTGCCAGAAACCAGTGCATCCTACGTATCCGGATGCCTGTAGAACACATTCCAAATGGTCCTCGGCAATTGCCCTGGCTACCCCAACACCGCTTGAGGAGAAGATATCGCTAGGCATCCGTGTTGTTTTATTGTTCCATCCTTGTTCCGTTCGGGAATCACCGTGGGATCGTGCTAAATACAAGGCACAGGCGATGGGTATATATACAGTACGGTATAGCGACGGACACGGACGTCGACCGCTGTTCCCTGCCATCAACTACCTTTGTTCAGACCCCGAGCGGTGGGCGCCGTCGGGCGAACCGCCTCCCCGCCCACAAGACAAGAACTGTCCCAAAACTGTCCGATCATTATTCCCGGTCCGAAGCACCTCCGACGATCCGACACGGGCGCGCATGGATTCTCGCCAAACAGGCGTGACGATGGGGACGGACATCCGAATCCACCCAAGGAGTACTGGATGGCCGGCACAGCTAGGAGAGCCACTTCACGCCGAGTTGGCGGAGCACAACCTGGTTGGCCATACGCATTTCGAAGACCTGCACGGAGTGCGGCAGCGAGTTGGCTTGCGAGTTCGGCACGGTTGTGTCCCGTCGCCCGAGGCGTACGGGCATGCGCATTCGCAGCGAGGCGAGCATCCCTTCGAGGACAAGGTCGGCGTTGAATTGGAACGGCCGCGCCACGTCGTCGTATACGCGGCCGGCGACCTCGAACACACCGAGGTCGACCTGATCTGGATGGGTGAAGAACGAGCCGACGTGAGCGGGGAACGAACATGATGATGGAGGGGCGCAAGACGTACTGGCGGTGACGAGCTTCCAGGCTACAGAGGATCCGGGTCCGTCCGTTCGGCCGTGGAATATGAAGTCGACCGAGGGGGTGTGGCGGATCTGCTCTGCACCATACTCGTGGATCCATTCGAACGAGCTCGACAACGAGAAGTCGCCGAAGGGGAACTCGGCCGGGAGAGGGTAGTTTGAATGCGGCACGGGCAGGTTCAGCACGGCCTGCTGCTCGCGACCGGCACGAAACCCTTCTAGCCAGTCGTACGCCCACCCGCGCAGTTCGTCCGTGATTGCGGTGGCATACTGGGCGGGGTTCATGAAGGAAACAAAAAAATTCGAGCGAGAAGTGTATTTGTAGGCGCGCGGCGCGCCGTGCTTGGACCTCGGCAGTGTACGGGGCGCACCGGGGGATTATTTTCAACGAGTCCACGAGCTGCAGAGAGCCACTGCAATGTGAATCGTGTGACGGGGTGGAAATGCGTAGGATCAGCTCCTGACCCCGTGCCGCGGATCTAGCTTGTCGAGGGAAGTCTAAAGTAGGAGCCAACGAGCCTCGATTGAGGAGCGCATTGAAGAACAGGGGGTGTCTGTAGAGCAAAGAGTGAGATGAGAGCAAGAAGTGGAAGCGCCGGTGAGCGGGAAAAACGAGGGAACAGTCATAGCTGGGCGTGGGGAGCATCGGCGCACGGCGCAATCAGCCAAATGGATTTGTCGTATGCTGTAAAACGCCACACTATGTTTTGACCTTCGTACCAGATCGGAACAGAGCATCCGTCAAAATTCCTGCAAGTGTGCATAAAATCGTGCCGCGTACCTTCGAAAACAGCGCTCCGAAGCGCGAGACATATACATTTCGGTGTATGCCTGTCGTTGGAAGGGGGGCAGTACCACACAGCACCGTCAGTAACCAGGCAATGAAAACAACACCTTTGTTCCAAATCGGGATGAAGAATGGAACCGTGTAGCGCCGACGCAGGCCGACCCCGTGGGATTGGTGCGATCCGTGGAGGGACCCACATATGTGGCATCTTCAGGTGCAGAGGCGCCCTGCGTCATTGCATACCACCAAGTCCATCAGCGGCCATCATAATCAATCACTACTCGTAGGAAAAATCGCGGGAGAGGGGTGCGAAAAAAAACAGATAGGCAGGTGGCGCAGGGTGCAGAAGAGATGAGATTGAGTAACATTGAGCCGACACGATGGCAGAATACAAGATGTTCGCCAGCATAGCTATGCAAATCTCCGTGGCTGCTGCGCTCTATTTTTGAGTTGGAAGTTGAAATGGAGGATTGCCGTAAGACTAGGGGACGCGACCGGAACAGCACGTTGGAATAGCTATCCAGCCATAGCTAACTGCCAGTGTCGGGGTCATATCCAAGTCATAATTCAGGAGGCTGTGATGTTCCGCCGAGGGAAAAGGCGATGTTACATGGTTAGGTTGGATGATCGCACTTCTGCCGAGATCAAAAGTCCTTCGACAAATGAGGTCGGCTTCCAAGATGATTGGACGGCGGTGGCTGGTGGTGGTCAGAAACAGCAAAAAATGGCCGCCCGCACAGCCTTTGCACAGCCTCGGCCTGGGCCCTCTGTTATAAGGTTAGGGTTACATATACGGTATCCCGCTCTTTCCCGAAGCTCTTCCGATTTGACGCGAATTTTGTAATTCTAGATTCATAATTGGGAACAGACGTGTATCTTGGGTGTATCCCACTCTTCTTCATTCTCGCCCTCCGTATTACATAGTTAGCATTCACCTGTGAGTATTCTTTTGATAGTCAGGAATATTCCCATTTCCATCGGCGACGTGCAGGCTCCAGCGGCTTTGAACCGCAAAATTAAGAACAGAAGGTCTCTAGCCATACAGGAAATGTTTCATGTTCAGTGCGGAGGCAGTATTTACGTAGTTGTAGGGAGGCAACAGCCATGCTCACGGAAGTTGTGTTGCGTTGCCCTCGCCGGGAGCGGCTAAAAAAATGTCGTTTAGATAAAAAATTGAAGATGGAAAAAAAAATAAGGCCCTATATAGATGGAAAATAGGTCGATTTTGTCGGCTTCATATTTTTAATACCCAATTGTGCTTGTCCGAAATCCTCTGTAAAGTCGTATAAAGGTCCTCCAAAAAAATGTCCCCATTGCCAACTCTTATCGATGTCACAGCACTAGAGGCCTCCGTTTCGTTGCCTACGCCTGTAGGCGTCCGTTGCCTCCCTCCAAGTACAGTATCTGTGTCAATACAGAAATTTTATAAAAGCGAGGCTTCTTCTCCTCATTTTCTTCAGTACTCCAACAGCCATCCTCTAGTCACTACTCAGTCCACCATGCGATTCACCTTTTCCACCACAGCGGCCTTGTGTCTTTTCTTCTCCCTCTCCTCTGTCGTGCTCGCACGAATTAATACGTAAACTCAACAGGCATCCCTCATGTTGTCATCCTTCAGACTTCGCTCGAGTGTGGTATGGACTTCTTCTTTTGATGAGTGAATGGAACTAACCAGTACTGCGCTGAACAGTGTGAACCCAAAGAATCTCGCTCGGATGGGAAAGAAGCAAAATGTCCTTACAAGCATTTATCGTTCGCGTTCAATTGTTTGTGGCTATATCCAAGCCGACGGCTTGACAGACACTATGTAGCTAATATTAATGTACCTTGGTGATATGTTCTGATTCTTTTCGACAGTAGGTTCAGATTGTTCACACAAATAAACCGGGGACTTGTGTAAAAATACTTTCTCACAACTGCACTGACGGTGACCCCCACCGCGAAAAGAGTTGCGACTGCAATAGATTGTACACTAATCGCTCTCCAAACATGAGACTCCGTAATATCTCCAACTATATTTTGATACTCCAAACCGTTAAGGTGAAGCTGGAACGGTGCAAGCGACTGGTCGCGGAGATTAAAACTCAGTGTAGGTCGTGCCAGACCTAATTCACAGTTGACGCAGAGCTCCAGACACGGCTCGCATCCAGTGCACTTGAGCGGCCAGAACTCATGCCCGCACTGGTCAAAGTGTGTCGGAAAATTGTAAGGATGGTTCTAAGACGTAATAATTACTTGTAAGGCTTCAATATCACGTTACCTTAGAAGCGCCTTGTCACTTGAGAGTCGTCTTGGAAGGGCCGATGATGTCACAAGGGTCTGACTCCATTGTAAGGCTAACAAGCATTGCAATGCATTGTAAGGTGCACTTAGGTTTTTAATGACTGCCAAAGAAAAATTAACCGATGACCTCATCAGAATGTGGTTATTCCAATTTACTGATCGCCCGGGTTGAACCCAGAACCTCCGCAATACTGAACTAAGTAGTAGAAACCGCAGTAACCAGCTAAGCCATACTGCCAGTATAGTGGTTGTTTGTCCGCTCTATTTATGTAGGCCCTACCCGGGATTTTTTCACTGAAAAAAATGTTTTGCGCGACTGGCGTTCAAGAAAGTGACTAGCTACGGTACATATTAGGCCTTCCTTCTCGCCTTCCCATTTTCTTGACTCCCAGGTTGGCGGTTGCTGCGTTTAGGACATCCATCAGCCAAAAGATCCAGCTCAATCTCCCTGTCTTGGTCAGCTACATACTCTTGAACTTGCGGCGGGCCGCCGGCAAAACGGACCTGGCGCAAGTGGCTGGGGTCTTGGATAGGTTTCAGATCACAGACGGGGACACTGGCAGAAAGATTGTACCTACCGTCTGCCAATACTGCCCGTTCCCATCAGATTCGTTGTCGTCGTCGAAACCACCAAACGCCAAGCGGTGTATTGCGGCATTGATTTTGTCCTCGCCATCCTCGTCCTCATCCACCTCATTCGTATTCCCTGCCGTTTTAGGGACCCCAGCGAATACATGTTTGTTGAATGTTCGGAAGATATTTTTGATGGAGGGCGCGTCGGGGTTAGATGCGAGAAACTTTGATACGTACAATAGTCGTCTTCCCAGTTTATCTCGGTAATGCGCCCTTGGAGACCCAAACTTTGTCTGCAGACATGAGGAATCAGACCTATAATATGTTGTATCAGTATTTTCGCATTATGGAATTGTAAAAAAGACTAGAGTTCCAGCCAATGATCAGTCGCCTCAGAAACACCATACTTTGTCCCATTAGCTTTTGGGTCGGGTTTCGAATTTTCTCCGAGACTCGACTGCCCGTGAACCATGACGCGGTGAATCTGCCGCAGACAAAAAAGATGAGAAAATAGAAGAAGAATAAATGATGGCATACTTTGAGAACGATTTGACTTGTAAATATATATTCTAGTCTTCTTGCCTTGAGGAAATAGAATTGGCGCGAAAGGTTTTGATTTTTTGTCTTCCGGAAAACGAAGACCGAGGAGGACTTGGTCCTTGCTTCTATCTGCGTTTGCGGAACCCAATATTTTGTTGTTGACAGTAGTTGCATTGAATCTACTTATATACTCTGGGAACTGCATCAAATGTAACGGAGAAGGCTTGAAATACGATGAATAACATACAAATATATTTGACTATTGCTTTGCTTGTAAATACAGTCTAAGTTCGTGAAACGGAGATGGCACAGGTCTGCATATTAGGCGAAACGGCGAATTCACAGTAGCGGGGGCAGCGGTGTACACGAGTATGAGCACGAGCGGGACTTCGTAAACAGTCGTGTGGCTCCAAACACAATGCTGATGTCCAGCCCTGTGATATACTCACGAGCTTGGCGTTCTGATCGTCCAGCGCTTGTAATACTGTGTACCGTGGCATCAGGAACGAGTAGCGGAACGAAAGTGACAGGAAACATACACCAACGGCATGCGGCTGAGTGGCGTGCTCGCGCCGCTGCTGGGGCGGTCCTGGGGTACGCAAGGAGGCTTGAGCGGAGGGGGCACCCCGCCGGTGCCGGCCCAGTGTTTGCTGAGCAGGCAGTGCACCTCCTCGAAGCCGAATCTACTGCCGCCGTTTCCGCCGACACTCCACGACCCCACGCGTGACGCACACGGCGCTGAGGGCCGCACGCGAGGGGCAGCTGGGCACGGTCTGCACGGAGGTGATCTGGGTGGTTGGGACAAAGACAGCTGGGTTGAAGACGTCACAGACGAGGTTGTCGACGCTGGGGAAGTTTGCGGCGCGACGCTAGGGAAGTTTGCGGTGGCGAGACTGCGCGTGAGGAACGGCAGGGGGTCTTAGGGTCGAACGCGAGGCCAAGGGCGCTGGAGATGGGCGGGGCGGGGCAGAGCACATGGTGCTGCACGTGGGGATGGAGCCGATGGAGGCGGAGGAGGTGACAAATAGGACGATGTACACGCCAGAAGAGGCCTACTTCTTCTGCTGCGACTTGATCACTTTCTTGACAATTTTAGCCTCCTCGATGAGGAAGGCAGTGGGTTAGGAGAGCGAGATGAAGAGGGCTGCAGAGCATGGCTCACCGCATCTTTGCGCATCCGCCGCACCGCGAACCACCGTATGCCCGGTGCACAGTATTCTGGCGCTTGGAGATGGTGGGGACGCAGGGCAGGGATCTACAAGAAAGGTCAGGATCAAAGAAAATGGGTGAAAAAATAGAGCAAGACGCACACCCGGGAGTTTGACACCACATTCACCGCATTTGGGGAAGAGGCTGTCTTTTTGAAGTGGTGGTAGACGAGCTTCCCACCGGGGGTCTTCACCACTCGTCTGCGGTTCGAAGTGGTGTTGTACGGCTGGCATTTTCGTAATGGCTGTGGATTCACGTTTGCGCATCCGGATCGAGATCTCCGGTCCTTGTGTTTGGCGCTCAGAGCAGAGGTGTCCGGCCAGCCCAGGGATCAGTAGTACAACATGGATAGCGAACTGCCTGAGGATTCAAAGGTCTTGAAAGGGTGAGCGAGCATTGAAAGGTCTTGCAAGAAGCGGCCGAGGCTTGGCAGCCGGCCCCGGCCTCGGCATTGCCTTCCAAGGCACTGCCGGTGCTTCGAACGGCCCTGATAAGGTCATTGGAAGGCTTACGTATTGGAAGGCTATTTACGTTTTTCCGACAATTTGCGGCACGCATCCAGTCGCGGGATCGAGCTTGCATGGGCAAGAGGGTGCGAATCCACACCCTAATATGTGGAGTCCATATTAACAAGACACAAAATTGAGGAGCGCTTTCGCGACGACTAACAGCTCTTAGTTAGGCTGGTGCTCGGACCTGGAGCCGCTTGGACGGCGGTTACTGCGAGAACGGTAAGGGCAAGGAAGGAGCGGGTGAAGTACATGATTGTGCTGGATGAAGAGCCCACAATTCTCTCTCTTTATACTTCAGGGACTCAGGTACGCCGTCGGACGTCAAATGTAGGAGACAGCAGGCACTGGCAGACCCGCATTATACACTATATATTACTCTGAATATTAGTCCCGCGGGTAGATCGATGTTCAACATTTCAGGGGTACAACTACATAAGGACCAAATCCCGCCTGTCAAGCCAAGTGCTAAAACTTTTGCCGCGTGTGTCGGAGGTAAGCGCTGTGGCTGAGCACAGACATGACAATACATCTATACATGAACAACGATTCAAGTGCCAGGAATGGAGAAGGAGGAAATGTATAACACAGATGATGAAAAGTAACTGACCGCTCACTCCAAGAATTACAGAGATTGCAGCACTAGTATTCTAAAAACGGTATGTTCCACAACTCTTTCCATTCCAAATTATAACATGTTTCACAGTCGACTCCTGGCTCGCTTTAGATTTCCATGCTTTCGTTGATGTTCCGGGGTCGGCTCTTATGCCGGCGCACCAAACCAACATGAACCATCCTACACACACTTGACTGTCCGACACAAAGAAAATCAGACTAGAAACAACGAGTGCGATATACGCACTTGGGTCAAGGCAATGCTCGATACACGTCCCGCACTGGGTGCACTGCGTGGGCCAGAACCACACGCCTTCACACGTGTCGAATTGCATGACACAACCGGTCTCTGGATTCAACGTGCAGGGACAGCTGGCCTCAAATCCGCAGTCTTGAATCCCGCTACATGAGATCCCTAATGCGGGAACAAAGGTGCTGCGACGTACAGCGTTTCATCAGGGTGGAACTGCTGCTGAAGGATGCCGCTGTCGCAGTTGTGGCAACAATGAAGAGAGTGAGAATGGATCGAGCGAGGTGCATGTTGAGAAAAGGACGATGGCACCTCTGGTTGACCTCTGGAAGTTATAGCCATGACGTGACTCATTCATGGCAGAAGTCAATGTCAGACATGTCAGCGCTGAAGTGAGTCAGCTTATTTAGACGGCGCCGCATAACTTACCCTTGATTATCATCTTGAGCCCGTCAAATAAGTGAAGGCCGATTGAATAAGATCCTGGTTGAGGCTCCTTGCTGACTCGTGCGTAATAGAATTTCAACATTTACACATTCAGCTAGGCGACTACTAGACCAGAGTATTCCGGAGTTGAACTTCAACATATTCAAAAAAGGCTAGCACCGTTCTAGCATTCGGTAATAAGTTACTAGAAATTAAGTAGTGCTCTGAGTTTTGGGACTACAGTCAACTGTATGAGACACAATCAACAAGATTGACCAGTGAGAGCTCGGAGTTTTCAGACTTACGCGAATCGAAACAAACTTCCAAACAGGGTGCACATCCCGCGCAGCCCGTGGGCCAAGCAACTTCCCTGTACATTCGTTGACGAGAGGCACGCAACCGGCCTTGACATTCAACTCGCAGGGGCAAGTACTCTCGAAGGCACAACCTACCGTCAACAGCGTCAACAGGAATATTCGGAATGCCAATGAATTATAAAGTAGCCGCGTACATTTTTCAGTCAGGGTAGTCCTGGGGCCTCCTGGTGCCGCTTCAATGGCGGTAATGGCGAGAAGTATGCGCTAAAACACGGAGAGAGTGAGTTGGAGTTGCATATTCTTTTTTGAGTGGTGCGACATCGAGAATTTTCCCTGCTTTATAGTCTTTCAGCTATTACAACCAGATGCTGGGTGCCGTAAAGTGAACCTAGCGATTTTATATAACGTCGACGCCCAAGTGAGTGAGTCTTCTTAGGCGATGCCACCCTACTTACTTGCCATCGATTATTATCTTTTTGCCAAGATAGTTTCCCTGGCTCGCCTACTTCAATTCTCAACCATCAACAAGGTCTATCTTATGCAGTGATCATGTAAGGCACTCAACGTTGGATAAGACCTTCGGTTGCGCCTAACTGACGGTTGACAGAAGTCAACAGGTGCCTTCGGCGTAGATCGGGAGGCCATATTGATACAAGGAAAACAACCCTCCACATAAAACAAAAAATATCGACTGTCATTATTTTATTTTATTTGGAGTCTGACTGTGGGAGACTAGAACAACCTGTTGTTTTTTTACACACTCAAGTCGGGTATAGGCCCTTTAAATGTCTGGCGTCAAAAGGACGATTTTCTTATTCATACAGCTCCTTCAATATCTCCCAAGAACATGGCCACTGCTAGCAATTAAATAATATACTAGACGCTAGTGCTCTAAGCTTCAGAGCGGTAACAGCGAGCAGGACGAATGCAAGTACGAAGTGGGTGAGTTGTTAGGGTGACTGGTGGGGCCAGCCAACCAAATTCCCCCTGCTTTATACCCCAGGGTCATCGATTCATATCCCGACGGGGGCCGGTACGTGTACTTCGGTATTACCGATTGGGGTGCAAATCCTTGCGCTAAAATATACTGAATGGAAGATGGACGCCGCTATTCCTGGGCGGAGCGATAACACATGCATAAACAGCAAACGGAACTAACAGTCCTCCGTGATGAGCCATGGTGTATATATGACTAGAACGCAAAAGAGCTAAGAAAAGACGAGACTCCCGCACATCGTGGTCAGCCGATCCCTATCACCCCCGCTTAGACCAAGCGGTCCTGGACCTTCTCCATTGGCGGAACTTGCATCGTCTGTGGCGGGAGATCAGCATCCGACATGAGCGGGTGGGTACCGAGTAGGGTTAAGATGCTTACCTCGACGTCCTCTGGCAGACGAACGTACTGGCGTGCGCGCGCGCGTCTTGCACGGACCAGCACGTTCGCGATCACGAAAAACACCGCGAAGACCACCATCGACCCCATAGCAAACTGCACACTGTTCTTACCCGCGACCTCCATCGTTCGTTCGTTCATATTCGTCGAGAAGGCCGAATTGGTGACGCCGCACACCTGCGCCCACTGCTTGTTGCTCGTGATCGCCGCACCCTTTCAAATCACGGCGTTGAATAAAATACATAAATATGGAAGAGGAGGCATACCTCCGCACGGTAGATGAACTCCGTCAGCGGGATGTCCGCGTGGTGGCCGAATGCGTGGAGGAGGTGCCAGTCGTCGGGGTCCGCGGTGCCGTTCCTGAACTTGAAGCGCAGGAAGTCGCGCAAGTCCGGTGGGGACCCGCGGCGCAACTCGATTGCCAGGGCTGCGCCGAAGTTGGCTGCACACCAGAATCAGTTGATGAAAGAGTGAGGAATTTTAAAAAGGGACGCACGGATGGCTTTGAGTTCCGGGTACTGCTCGACGATGTCCGTTTGGTGGAAGAGCGAGATGAACGGCTGGTAGGTCGTCTGTATGACCATCAATTTCAGCGGGTCATCGTTAAACGCGATGCGCTCCAGAGAGGACAGGATGGTGTGCATGAGCGTGCGGCCCGCGACTATCCACCATAATTAGTTCCGATTTAGACATGGGAGTAAATTGGAGGGAGACCCACCGTTGCCGATGCCGTTCGCCTGCGAGTCAGAGAACACGCCGTCCTCGTGCCAGTCTGCGAGCGCGCGCGCCTGGTCGATGTACGTAGGCGGGAGGCGGAACGCGTACGTCTGGTTGTAAGTGAGCTGCGTGCTCATGAAGTCGTAAATCTAAAAGCGCAAATGTCATTAACGGCACGCTGTGATGGCAGAGATATTTTTACGTACGTTCCACTAAATGGATTCGCCTGCGGGTTAATAAATGACGGATGGCAAACAGATAGGGACGCACGATATTTTCGAGCGTCGTGGGGCGCCCAAAGACGTAGTCCGTCACGTCCTCGAAGAACGAAGACGCCTCCTTCTCCTTGGCTTTGAAAGCGTCGGATTTGTGAAACGATGCGACGTGCTTTTGGAACGCCTGTGGCCCCGGACAGAGAGTTAGTCGTGCGCAGTAAAGCACGCAAAGTAATGTGTTACTCACCGGGCAGTCCGTCCAGCTCTCCATCGAACGGTCGTTCCCTGGCTCAACTGTCTCCACTGGGCCACAAAGTCAGTCAAAGAAAATAAAACAACATGGAGAGAAAAAGGACGCACTGGGAACGTACTGGTAGCCACCGAGGGGCGCCATCACCACACTATCATTGGCGAGGGTGATCTTGTTTTGCGGGCTGGGCGGGAAGAGGCCTTGCAGGAGCGCGATGGCACTATCGAAGACTACCGAGCCCTCGCCGCCGGCCTTCACGCGGACATTGACCTCCTGTGTGTCGGCGATTTGGGTCGAGATCGAGGGGATGAAGGACGGGGAGCCGGATGTGAGATACGCTGCGCGCAGCTGCGTGCCGAGGAGATGGAGGTCGGCCTGCGACGGACATAAGTCTGGTAGTGGGAACGCGGAATAGATAGCGGGAATACGTACGACACCGAGCGCGGTCGAGTCGGTGAGCGACGGCGCATACGTTTTCGGGTCTTGGTAGAAGGCGCGCCGGTCGCCGTTGCGCGCAATGACGATGACGCCGAGCACTTCAGACATTTTGTGGATGGGAGTGAGCGAAGGAGGGATTCGGATGAGCAGACGAGAGAAAGGCGGAGCGTGTAAGATAAAGAGCGAGAGCACAATGAGGATACGACGGATGTGGGCTGCATTTTAAGGACTGTGGCTGCCCGGTGGGAGCATGGCAGGAAGCACAGGCGGTGAAGCTTGCGAGATCTGCGCGCGCTTACCGCGTTGCGTGAAGTGATAAGATCATGACGTTTCGTACTACATCGAAATCAACCGAAGGCTTCATCTCCTTCTCGCAATGCCATCGAGCATTGATGTGGGATGTTATCCGCGCGGACACATGCGTGGTGCAGGCCTTGTCTAAGTAGCTATTCTGTCCTGCGAATGGGTGAGATAGAGCGGTTAGGTAAACAAATTACCACGGCACGAGGGTATGGCCTGCATGTCGGCCATCTACTCGACGGATGAAGCCGGAGACTCGTGGAGGCCACGAGGCCGGCGAGGCAAGGACGCCTGAGTCCAGACAGTAAAAAGTTGCCCAGAAGCAAGAGCGACTAAATTTCAGCGAGGATGCACAGTCTGTCTTGTAATAACGTCTAAGCTGTGGTTTGTGCAATTTCGTCGGCGTTCAAGCAAGGCCGCGCAGAAATAGAGTTGCCTCGCCGGAACCAGGTCGTCGATCAAAACGTCATCCAGGGCATATATAGTTCGGTAAGCGTGTCGGAATTTCCCTGGGAAGAGATAATGTGAACGGCGGTGAAGTCTATTGCTGAATTTCAAGCCTGTGACTCGGTGTGCTGGCAGTAGTCAATTTCCATGGAGTTTGGGTTTTCGTCGGGTTGTGCTAGGTTCGGGGAAGCCCAGGGTTGAGTCAAATTGCTTCGGCGCGGCCAAGGTGGCTGCTAAGCAGCATGATGGCCAAACGTTCAGGAAAGGCAGGACGTAGTTGATGGACAAGGATCGCCAAGCAGTTGTGGTCTCTTTGGTCTTGTTGATGATCGGCCTTGAACTTGCCCTGAATTCGCATCTAGGTTGGAAAAGGCGGGAAACTTAAAGTTAAAAGGAGACGGAGAGTCGCAGCGCTAAGCGCATGTTGTTGTCAAACCGGATTACAAAAATGGAGAGCATGGGAAGTTATATTTAGTATGATAGCTGCGTCGGGCGGAACTCGATAAACGAACCAAAATTCACTTTGACAAGGACCCCAGGACCGACTGTACTCCCGCTCTGCTGAGTGCCACGTGAGTCACATGGCCCGCCTTTTCCTCCATCCGCATCCTAAACTCCTGCACAATGAATGCTGCAATGATCTGGGGTCGCACCGAATTCCACGTCCCCGCCTGCAGTACCAGCGCTGGCGCGGCTGTATCGCTCGAGCGTTGCCAATGCGCGACCGGCGTATCGAGGTCATCTTCCCTGAATAGCTGGAGGCACGATTAGCCAAACTATTTGTCAAAAGGAGGAATGAAAATGACATACCGCGAGACGAAGCTGCCGGTGTGCCCTGAGGACGAAATTTCCATGCTCTTCTGTCTCGATTACATAGCCCACACTATTCATGCATGTCAGAATTACAGGCGGATAAGGAGGGAATAAATGATATAAGCACACCTGCCATCAAGGAGTGTCGTTCTCCGGAGCCATTTGTTCATGGGTATTTCCTTCCCTGCATTGACGCTGGGGAACGCGATGGTGTCGGGGAAGACGTCTCTGCGGAAAATCTGCGCAAGCAGCTCTGTCGTGCCCGCCGCTCTGATTTCGGTGATCGAGTTTTGGCTATTGGACGAGATCGTGTACCTCGGTGCAGCATCCACGAGCAGCGTCGCGTTCGTCATGCTGTCGCGGGTGAAAACTAGCGATATGGTAGGGCTGGCGGTGACGAGGGTGAGTTGCGAATCCATTTCGTGCTCTTGATCTTTTACCTGGTGCCGCTGCGACCTTTATACTGTAGTTCTCGGAAGAACGACCGAGTGATTGTAAGCGATATTTGACGCTTTCTTATCGCCTGTTACAAAGCGAAGTTGGAAGTAATGACTTGTCTCATCGCTAGGCGAGGGGTACGTGATTTACCTGCGTCCCAGTCGGATGGTTCTAAAAATTGCTCGGAATCCTGTGTCCAGTGTCGAATGATGCGTCGGACCATGAAGTCAAACCTTGGAGCTTGAAGAGTGGACGGGGACTTCGCCTTCAAATCTCACCAATTTATCCATTCACTATTCGCTGAATTTCGAATCAATTGGTCACCGAATAGCATCTTCCTGGCCTCACAAAAGAATTGAGTCCTCGTCCTCGGCATGTTATAGCCGAAAATAACTCTTCGGTACCGAGAGGAGAGAAATTACACGTGTCTTAAGCAAATGGGCCGTATCACATTATACCTGTTTGCAGAGTTCCGAAGATACCCCTTTCGTATTAGTCGCATTATTATTACTCGTATCTTAAGCAGATGGCTCGTATCACATTGTACCTGTTACTCGTATATTAAGCAGAGGGCTCGTATCACATTTTACCTGTCTGCAGTGTTCCAAAACTACCCCTTTTGTAGTGCTTTTCTCATGCAATGCCTTTCGATTACTCATATCTTAAGTAGATGGCTCGTATCACATTCTACCTGTTTGCAGTATTCCAAAACTACCCCTTTTGTAGTGCTTTTCCCATGCAAATGTCTTTCAAGGCATTTGTTTCCTGCATATGAGTGAGACGCTCGCATAGGCTAGCTATAGCCGATTTGGAAAGTATAGAGGGGTTTCGTAAATCGTTGATGCTCGATTTTTGCTTACCTCTGTTTGACACTGAGTCGCCGCTCCACAGCGCTCGACCTATGACTCACGCTCATCATTGGCTAACGTTCATTGTTAAAATTTCCTTTAAATTGTATTTGTCTCTCTACAACCACCCATAGCTCCCAATGAGTGTATTTATGATGTAGCAAAATATGTATATTCAAGGCAAAGAGTTTGGAGGAGTACGAAGGAAAGTTATGCCGATGACATCGTCAAGGGGAGAGAAACTTCAGTTCGGCATTCAAACATATTACACCATGTGATCCCGTATTTCAATTAATTGTGAAACTGCAGCCCAATTTATCAAACTAAACACAACCAGTGTGCCATGACATCGAGTTCAACCAAGCAGTTACCGTCCGAGTTTCAAGACTCGATGTGACATCCGGGACCAATTCCACTGGGCATAACCGTGTTCAAGTGTATTGGGAATGTTCTTCCACATGTGCCGGACGTCAAAGAAAAAGAGGATACACTCCTCCCAATAAGTATATGCACGTTCGATCTGAAGCATCCCTGCACAAGCCCTCCAAAAGAATTTGTTCAACGACACGATATGAATATTTTGGGACCAGAGAAATTAGGCAGGTCTGCTTATATATAATATGCTTCAAGAGCATGTACCAGCGCCCGCCATCCCTGGGCGAGATTCAAGCCACCCTTGAACGATGAACCCGCCGTGACTCTCCGCTGGTTTTCAGAGGAGTCTGGTCATCTCGGCCCAGCCCAAAAGAATTGTGGAGGGAGTTCAAGTGCATGTATATGGTTTCAACCAACATTCACATTGCACTACTCTAAGTTAGAAAATTGTCGGCTTCAGGTAGAATTACAGCGGGTCGACCGTCTACAGGGTGTGACCAAGCAGACTAGATCCAACACACAAGTCAGGTTGAACTCTTCACCAGTGGAGAATGGGCAGCCTGAAACTGAAAGCCTGTTACAAACGCGCAAACCATAAGCAAGTCACTTTCACGCCGGAGCGAAGCTCCGGCATGTCTTGTAATATAATTATCAAAGGCCATACATCAGGGTGTTTGGTCATTTTTCTGGCCTGACCCGGCTCTAGGTGCGTCGGGTCCTTGCAGTATCGAGCCTCTGAATAGTGAGGAACTGTGGACTTATTTCTTGCGTTGGATGAGCAGAGCTTCAACACGCGAGGTCCCAGCGTCGTCAGATCACCGAACGAGAGACTCTTCATCTTCGGGCAAAGGAAAAACCTGAAATCCGGAAGCTTGTGGGCCACATGCACCGGAATACTCTCAGGTCAAGGTGTGGAGAGCCGTGGGGCGACCCAGAGCAACGGTGTTAAAGACCTGGGTAAAGTCGAATCCGTGCCAAATATTCGGACTTTAGTTGCCAACTTCGCGCGAAATTGGGCTCGAAGTTGGGTCCAAAGTTGGGCTCGAAATGGGATATTTGAAACACCCTAATCTATCTGTGCCCGGCTACTGGAAGCCATGGATAATCCTCCGTTCAAACTCCCTAGCTTCATATGCGCCTTGCCTTGCCTCTTCAACTCATCGTGATCATTCAACTACTGTAAGTAGCACCTGTCTTCTAATTCCGCTAGCATTTTGACACAGTGTAACCTCGCAAAATCTGGGCTCACCAAGGGTTATTTCGCGCCAGTTGAGACGTATGGTCGACGGTACTTATGGTCGAGTGATCAGTGCTGGACCGTGTCTATCCGTCCAATAAATTTTACCTGGACTGAATGCACAAGAAAAATGAGTTTTTGAGTGATATCTTTCTCTTATTTTCAGTCCAAGTACCAGAGCGTAGCGAAGGCATATCTTGTACATACTACGCACTAGCTTGGAGTCGATTCTCCACGATGACCGGTTCTTCCTATAGGTTGGAAGAAATAGAGTAAATGAGAAGCCTGCGGGCGATCACCTTCTCTCCAAGGATATCAAGCGCAGGCTCCTGGACTCCTGGAACAACGTGCCAGTCCACGCAAGAGCGGCAAGGGCATGGCGCGAATCCATGTCGGTGGGCGGGCCTATCTCGGGGAGAAATCAGTCCCACAACTTCTGTTATGGTGATGGTTTGGATCGAGCGTGAATTGAGTAAGAAATGAGGACAGTTACGAGGAGGGGCAAATAGACGAGAGGAACAAATAGATATAAACACCTACGGACACTGCCACAGCCTTCTTCTCGCCACCATCTCGTCTTTTTGCGTCTCGCTCACAGTTGTGGCAACCACTGGTCTACTCTCATAGCAATATAGTTCCGGCCAACAACCCTAGATCTGTCGCTCTTGGAGCCTAGGACTTAGCCCGGGTGATCCACCTGAAAAAATCGCCACCGCAAATCTACTCCCTCTGTCGGTGCACACAATGAACATCCGATTAGCCAAGGTGCGCTAAACTCAGTCCTTTACAGCCCATTGGGTGCCGAAATTCACGCATCAGGTACGTGACAAGTTTTCACTGCGGTAAACTTAAGACTAAAAGCGCGCCGATCGTCCAGTATGTAGCCGGAAGACCTTCTCGGTATCCAGGCCACAAACCTGCAAAATCTACCCGAGAACTACCTCATGAAGTTCTGTGCGTCTTACCAGGCTTCGCCGCTGCGAAAAACTGATTCTGGATTGCTCGTGTGCCGTTAGGGATCTACCACGCTATGACGTGGCCGCAGATCTCGTTCGTCGCGGAGGATCACAAGGGTCGCATCGTCGGATATGTCCTAGCCAAAATGTGTGTGTCAACTACCAGTACCATTTGCCGTCGTGGTGATCCCTTTTAACTCTAGTGATGACGGCGAGGAGGATGACAACGTCAGACTTGGAGGAATGAAAGCTGAAGTGCACGGCCACGTCAATTCCATCTCCGTCCTGCGCTCCTACCGTCGACTTGGCCTCGCGCGCAAGCTGATGGTGCTATCCCGTTCGTCTCCCCCTTCCCTCCATCCTATAATTTTCTGATGTCTAATCCTCCTCGTTGCATCAGAGGAGGCCATGTCCACGATCTACAAAGCGTCCTTCGTCTCCCTGCATGTCCGCAAGTCGAACAAGCCTGCCATCGCGCTCTACCGCGACGCCCTGGGTTTCCACGTCGCCAAGGTCGAGCAGAAATACTGTATGTTGTTAACACACTTTCTGTCCTCGTGAATGTGTTTTTATGTTTGTGCAGACGGAGACGGCGAGGACGCGCTTTCGATGAGACTTGATCTATAACAGAGTTCTTAATTTCTCTGTTCAATGGATTCCGAACTTCTCATACTCGCTGGGGTATGCTGCCGCATTGTCACCGAAATTGAGTGAACCCAAAAATCCCCTTGTTCCGCGTATTGCTTGTAACGACACCAGCAGCGACTGAGCATCTTCCCAACTTCGAGGTCACTCCGTCGCTGTCTTGTGTCATCGTTATATGTGTTGATGTACGTTTTCCGACCAATCTCATCCAGCCGCGTTGCTCACGACGTCTATTGCATATATTTCTGAAGAAGTCAGCATTTATTGGTAGTTCGATGAGAATCGCTTGTTTTCGTTATGAATCTTGATCAGCACGGGACTTCATGGGTACATGCTGACATTACAGTTCCAAATTTACTTTCTACAGTTCACTCACAGTGTCACCGATCTGCATCCACTCGCACTCAGTAGGTGCAGCGGTATCGCTAACCAAGGACCCGACGATTGGAAATTGGGGTCCGTTTATGAATAACTGCACCCATCCATATCTTCGCTGATCCTCTGCCTGTTCGAAGCTCGATGCTTCGGTAAGGAGCCTTGCTTCCTTCGCTCGAGTCAGTGCTGAAAACATGACAAACCACGATGGACCGGATCTCGGTCCGTATGTCAAGACGCCGCTCGGTACCGGGAGTTATTTTCGCTCTAGCGCCTGGCGTTCCTGCGTCGAGACTCCCTACCACACATGTCTTTTGCGAGGTCAGGAAGACGACCATTCAGGCGGGAAAATCGTAAAGTTTGAGGCTTAATTCCGCCCAGTGTTCTTTTCGCTCAAGACTGCCATACATGCCTGAACACAGGAATTTAGGATTGCAAGCAATTACTATGACGCAGTTAACGTTAAGCCAGGCGTGCCATCCTTCAGCGAGTCATTTTATTCTACCTCGCTTTGTAACCTGCGGTCAACGATCGCTTACAATTTCCCGGTGCTTCGGGAACTAGCGTATAAAGATCGCAGCAGCAGCAGGGGAAACGAGCAAGTGCGAAATGGATTCGCAACTCACGCTCGTCACCGCCAGCCCACCGGTATCGTTAGTTTTCAGCCACGACAGCATGACGAACGCGTCGCTGCTCGTGGATTCCACACCGAGGTACACTATCTCGTCCAATAGCCAAAACTCGATCACCGAAATCAGAGCGGCGGGCACGACAGAGCTGCTTGCGCAGATTTCCCGCAAAGAGGTCCTCCCAGACACCATCGCGTTTGTCGGCGTTAATGCGGGGAAGGAAATGCGGCTCAGCAAATGGCTGCGGAAAACGAGACTCCTTGATGGCAGGTGCGCTTCTTTATTTTCTTCTGAGTCGCCCTAAATTCCGACATACATGAATAGTGTCGGCCATGTAATCGAGACGGAGGAGCATGGGAATTTCATCCTCAAACCACATCGGCGGCTTCGGCTCGCGGTACGACACCTCATGTGTTGGCTATGCGTGGGCTGATCTTCCCGCTAGTTGTTCAGAGACGACGACCTCGAGACTCCGCTGGCACATTGGCAGCGCCCCAGCGATACCGCCCCGCCAGCACTGGTGCTGCAGGCGGGGACGCGGGCTTCGGTGCGGCCCCAGATCATCGCTGCTTTTGTTGTGCAGGAATTCAGGATGCGGATGGAGGAGAAGGCTGGGATCGACAGAGCGGGGGTACAATCTGTCCTGGGGTCCAGGTCGAAGTGAATCATATGGTTCGTTTAGCGAGTTCCGCTGGACACGGGTATCATAAGTATATGTACTAAACACGTTCCCCATGCTCTCCTTTGAACACAACATCCGTCTCCTTTTGTTTCCAACCTAGACGCCGGTGATCAGATCGCGGGGTTTGCCACGGCGTTTGAATACGCTCTTCTTCTTCCGCGCCACGTCCACCATGCTGCCCAGGTTGCCCACCGCGGTGCTGGAGAGTGTTGTAGATGCGAGTAAAGGGAATCGCAAGACCCTCGCCGCGTGCGGCGCAGCTGGGCGACTCCTCCGCAGCCGGAGGCACCTTTTCGCTCACCTCCACTTTGGTTCACCTCGCGGAGATATTACCCGCAGACTCGAAAGCTCCTTAAACCCTTGCGGACCCACGCAATGCGACACCTTTGGGGACCTTCTCTGCACAAACCCGGGCCTAGCTGAGCAGTGACAGAGCTCGCGCTATCCGAGCACGAGCTTCCCAACCTGGTGTATACTTGGATGTCCATATCCACCACCCTACTTCCGATTGCGCAACGCCTCCCGAATCTCCGCAGACTTACTGTGCGGTGTGAGCACGGATCACCCCGGGGGAAGGTCGTCGTAGCCACGGTGTGGGCGTGCATCCAGAGACCATCTCTCCGTTGCGTCGAGCTGGACGGTTTGCATGCGGAGGACGTTGTGGCGCTTCTTACAATACTCACAGGCAGTCCTACCGGACGAAAGCTGTCTTGCTTGCGGATATCGAGTACCATCCTACCGCACAGCGTTCCCTTGGTACTCTAAAGTCCAACAGGGGAAACGCATAACTCGCTCGCAGTCGACGCCCTCGACCTTTCGTCTCAGTTCGAATGGGCGTCGGAACGGCATTTAGTGGATCTCCTCTCCAGATCACGCCCTTTGCTAAAGATGTTGCGACTTCGCCGCCTGCAGCTCACAGCAGGGGATGGTGCGGCTCTGATAAGTCAGTGGCTCACAATGTGCGCACCGTCCATCACACAATTAGACTTGAAGTTCATCGGTGAGCAGGCTCAGAATTTGTGCCTCCAACTGACACCCCCCAAGGCTACAACTGGACCCCGTGGATATTGTCGTCAACCAGGGATGACTTCCCACTCACCGCCCGGCTCGAGCTACTCCACTCGAAATTTACCTCCCAGGGACGATGGCCGCAATATTGATAATCCTTCGGATGCTCAGAGCCAGCGAGCTTACCGAAATGGTCTTCCTATCCAGGCGCGGCCAAAATTTTCACACTGCTCTCGAATTCGACGCCCAATGGGCCGCACTTGACGCTCTTATCTCGGGAAACTTTCCCAGATTGAATTGCGTTCGCTTCGAAGCAGGGAGAGCATCCCGCCCGGAGGAATGGCGGCCATTACTTCGAGAGCGGTTGCCAATACTAAATAATTCGGGGCACTTGATTGTGGTATGTCCGTTTCTGGTGTCGTGGGGAAGGACGGAGCACTGACTGGTTTCTTGGCAGTGAGGGTTTATTTTGTTACCTGGAGCGCGGGGGGGAAGGAGGGAATCGATATTCGCGCATCTCGGGGAATTTTAGAGACAGTTGGACCCCGGCATGCATGTAAGCAAGTGAATGGCTGGGGCGAAGAAAGGAATGGATCAGACGGACAGGTTATAGATCCGGGTACCGCCCAACGATTTGAACGCGAAGAGCATAGGCGGCTGTCGCCCGCGGCGGAGGTGGTGATTCGGTTGTATTTTGGGTCGACCTTTCCCTGAGTTCCGCGGGATCGTTGAAACATGTCAACTCCAGAAAATGGCTCGGAAGCAAGTGTAGACTAGCGTCGGGCTTAGTCGAGAGGACTAGACTTGATGAATAGGTGAATACAAGGAAGTGCACGGTAGGTTCGGAGACGGGAATAGATCGGGCGCAGGAGTCTGATACCAGGGCACTACGATGTAAATGCGAACAGGAAGAGCGCGCGAGGAATGGCGCTGGAACAGTTCGGAGACGATAATCGCGGATGTGGTGATTCTGATTCGATTTTGCAAGTTCCGTGAAGTTCCGTGGAATGGGTAGCATTCTGCCAACGACGGAAGCGACGAGCGGGCGATATCGAGCGACCCAGGAGGCATCGTACAAGCGCAATTCCCTCATCGCTTCTCGATTGGCACGGCGCCGGCCAGCTATATAAGGGCTGCGGCTTCCCAGTATCACCACACTCATACCGTCCTCGAACACCAACCACTTCCTACAATAAACAACCAATATACACCTCAAAGTCATCATGTTCACAGTGGCTGCCCTCGCAGACGGCGCCACCTCCGCCGTCCTCTGCGTCTTTGTTGAGGCGAATTGCAAGAAGGGTGCCGAGTCGTGTCAATATAACGCAGAATGCTGTGGCGGATGGTGCGAGTGGGACCGCGATGACAAACGTTTTGTAAGTACTTCCGTTGTGTATTGTGCACCCTGGTTTTGACCCCACTACTTAGGAGTGCATTAACTAAACAGGGACGTCAAATAAAGGGTGCAGATTGACTGGAGTGAGGGAAATGCGGATACCATGCGGAGATTGGAGCATCGGAATCAATTGATTTGTGTGAACTGGGATGCTTTTTAAGCTAACTAAATCGCGGCCATTGCTTCCATATGGCAGTCTCTTCGCATCTAACATTCGGTTGGCCAATACACTTTTTGAGGGGGAAGGGCTTTGACTGTTGGAAGCACATGGGAGATGGAGCTGAGCCGTAAACTCTTCGGTAGCAAGTGAAGTCCAAGAGAATGATCTTTGCAAGCGCCCTGTGATTAGGAAGATGTCGGCGGTTGGTCGGCAGAGCAACTTTGAACATTATCTTGACATTATCTGCGAATTTAAGTCAACGGGCATCGCAAGGTAGGGCCTTTGTCTTGAACGTCTTGGATAGACCGATATTCTTGCAGGAGCTGCCTACAGGTCATCGAGCATAACTCAATATTATTTTCCTCAAGCATTGGCTTAACCGGGCCGGACTATTGATGGTGAAGATCGTCACGCATCAATGTGCCGAAACCTGTCGAGAATAGTTACCCGATTTGGGTTGCCACGTTGAGGCGGAAAAGTCAAAAGTGGCTCCGACCACCATCTATCAATATCTGACGTACATCGAAGAGCTTATCGAGGGCGCTGGCGGTGGTCTCGACAATTTGACGACATTGGTGGTGGACCACATTCGTCTCACTCGCGCAAAGGTGCAGGGGAGTATGCAACTCCTAGAACGTCTTCTCATCTTTTTGCGTAACTTGAGATATCGCGGTTTACTCAGCCCAGATCTGCCGGTATCGCGACGGCTCCGATTACGCCGTACGCCTCATCAACAGTGGAAATGTCACACTCGCAGTTCCCATCATTGACATATGTTTTGGCACGCTGAGCTGGGAGGAGGAGGAGGTATATTATACTGACGTGGTCCCACAAGTAGAATAGCCAGTTTACTATGTAGAACATCGTAACTTATGTAGGCAAAAGTTACTCGCCCTATACATAGAACACACTGGGTGATGCAGGACGACCTCCCTTCCTCGCGGCGACGGTCAGAAATGGGCTCCTGGACGTCATCCCTTTAACATGCTGCGCTAATGTTGATGTCCCGATGGTACGCGACATGTTGAGGCGCGGCCTCTCCGGTTCTATCATGCACTACTCCGTGTTGCGTGAGATGCGCAATTGCACTAGGTCGGTCGTGCCTCCATCATCGATGTACGAAGACTGGAACAACTTGATTTCGTTGGTCGAGGACCGAATAACAGTTCTCGACCGGTTCGATTCCGGCGAGTATCCATGAGGTTTGGTATTTCTTTTTCGACCGAATTATCCTGGCTGAGCGCATTTCAGTGCGGCGGTGGGGGGTGTCAGTAACACTACTGCTGTTCGCCGGTATGCCAATGTGCCAACTGGTGCACAGGAGGCCATCGCGAAACATGTGCGACCACGTCCAAGAAAGAACAACGCGCGGAACCAAGTTATCCCTCTAACCGCTCCTCATTACAATAAACACGATCTACTAGGTCACGTCAGCATCTGGGACCGCAACTATAAGCGCGTACTCCTGCACCGCGACTACCTGAGTTTCAAACACCAAATTCTCGTGCTGCAAATCCAGTTCATTGTCGCACACCCAGACGAGCCATTTTACATTGGGTTCAACTAAGTATACTGGGGGTCGGCCTGAGGTGCTTGTGCACCCATTCACGCAAATCCAAAGTCCGTGGGGTATCACTGACAATCCATCGAATGCGCAGCGTTGGGCGCGGGCGGAGCGCAGTGGCGGGCGACTCGTGCTTCACCGCGCGGTCACCGGCTCGAACGGGATTGCCTATCTGGATGAAGCTGTGAGAGCCCTTGCTAGGGACTTGTAGGAAAAGGATGATGTTGCAGAGCTGGAGCCATGGCTGATGACTCAGGTTGCAACGCTGGACACGGAGATCGAAGCGGTAGAAATCCACTGACACTTGATCCACACGGACGGATACCCGCTCCTCCGATCGAGAAAATTGACGCAACAAATATCTCCGCCGTCAACTGATATTGGGGGCCTCGTTAGCAACTGCCGAGAAGCAATGTACTATTTTACGCGACTGTTTCTCCGCAGCCCACAATCGAAATTCGAGGTTCTCCCGAACTGTCTAAGCCACATAGCACACGCCACCGACAACCGGGGGTTGTCGTGGGACATTTGCGCCGCTAATGGTTCTCCATTCCATAGTTTTATTTGGAATCCTCATACCCAGATTCTAGGGTGTCGTACGACAAAATTCGAGATGGATGCCGATCTTCGCGGGGTTGTGTCGGCTGCAGTCTCCGGTCAACCATGGTGCCGTTTCCGGTTTCCGCGCAGAGGCATTGCTGTTAAATTAAAACTGACGGATCTGGAGAATATTTCCCCCATAGATTTGGCCACAAGCACTGGAAATATTGAAAAACCACGCACTTGTGGCTGTGCAATAGGGCCAAAAATTTTCTCCGGCCAATTTGGCCACTAATATTTGGAGGCGGTGCATAGGTGATGCGCACCATTATTGCTCCATATACGCGGCTCTGTCAATCAATTCGCAGTCAAGCCCGGAAATCGCACGGGATGGATCCATATGAAAACACAACTCGATGTGATGCATGAAGCTCAAGCTACACAAGTGGCCATAGAGACGTATGTATGTGATCAAATCCGAGTTTAGATTCAAAGTTCGGGACAATAACATATATAGATGCTCTCTCGACGAGCCAGGCTGGTCGAAGATCTCGCAAAACAGACCATCCATAGAACGTCGATCTTTCACCTGTACCTCCGACAGCTCAGTATCCAATTTCCGCATTTCTCATGGACGGCAAAGGTACGTTGGTATTCTGGCTTCTCAATCAGTCGCTGTATTGACCAACGATGAACGCATCCATGAAGAGGGAAATTCACAATTTCTGAAATTTGCAACGCTGAGCGCACGAAGCTTGGCGGACATTGCGAATTCTAAACATGTTCCATTCTTACAACCCATCGCTACTCTCAGCTTGCTGCTATGCGATGGTCTGAATGTAGGCCGTGCAAACTTGGATGTTATGTTATATGCATCGTACCTGATATATTCAATACAGTCTACCAAAGGCAACAAAGCCATCTGTCTGCGGATTATTGAACTGGTACACCAAGTCCAGTGTGTGATCATAGCTTCGTGTATCACACATGAGTGCAACCTGCCAGTCGGAATTCTGACCACGATTGCGGAGTTTTCGAAGTAGCACGAGACCTTAACTCCCCTTTTATTCATTTAATCATTCAGGACGCTCCAGAAGATCAACGGCTGTTATGCTCTCAACAAGACCTTGGGAGAATCAAGCGCTTTTTCAAGCAAAGCGAGATCGCAATCCAATTAGAGCAATGTGAAATTGAAGTGCAGGAGGCTCTGAATAGTCTCAACGTGAGTTCATCCATGGATTTCGAACAGTCAACACTCAATGTTTTATGCAAAGTTGAAGAACTCGGTGGATGTTTCCATTGCCTTGGCCGAAGCAGAGATCCACGCCCAACAGCGGCATCAAGAGTTGCTCGCATTGCTTGAAACGCACAATGTTTCTCAATATTCGGTCTCGGTAGGGTTTTTTTTCTCTTTTTTGCTTTCGAACCAGACACATATAAATATGTGTTGCAGCTCGGGGGCAGTTTGCACGACCGCAGCAGGTAATTTTATGATACAGCCGTTTCGAAAATAGTATACGGGTTTTGATGGTGTGGTGCTCACTCGTTTTTGCTGACATTTGTTTGTGACAGCATCTCTGGCCCAACTCTGGCCACTCCTCGAAAACAACCAATGGGCTCTCAAAACTTTGGCTTGCACTTCCTTGAGTCTCTTTCCCTTTAGTTATTCAAAATCACTGGTGAAAGCAAGCCAGCAGCCAACGAGGCAGGCACAACACGAATTTGCAGAGGTGGAGCTGGGGCTTAGCCGAGCTTAACCGAGCTTAGCCGACGATGCGGCTGCAAACAGCGGTAAGCACAAATGAAGGAGCACCACAGCATCAAAACCCGTATACTATTTTCGAAACAGCTGTATTTGTGACATAGGACGACATTTAACCAGTTGCATCTAGTACAAGTCTCCTCTCATTACTTCCTGCTTGTCCACAAATATTCCATGGACGCGAAAAGGAACTAGAAAATGTGGTTAGTGGTCTGACGCAGGCCCCAGCTCGAGTCGCAATCTTGGGTCCTGGCGGCATAGGCAAGACCACCTTGGTGACAGCAGTATTACACAGCCAGGATGTGGTGTCAAAGTATCAACAACGCTATTTTGTCTCATGTGAAGCTGCCACCACAGATATCCAACTAGTGGATACTATTGGAATTCACGTGGGACTTGAACCATCAAAACAACTTCCCAACATGATTGTCCAATATTTCTCGCCGTGTGGCCCCTCAGTACTGGTGTTGGATAACCTATAGACATGTTGGGAGGAAAATGAACACCGACACAAAGTTGAAGGATTTCTTGCCTCTTTGTCCAGTGTAAAGGAGTTAGCTCTGTTGGTAAGGGGTTTGGTATTGCTACCTGGAAAGAAACCACTCACATAGCTTGGACAGATAATCATGCGCGGAGCGGAACGGCCTGGAAGAGTGCAATGGACTAGGCCATTTCTCCCCCCACTTACACCTCTTTCGCCCATTGCATCTCGTCAAATTTTCATTGATATTTTGGACACTCCAATCGAGCAAGAAGAGTCGAGCTTTGCTCAAATTCTTGAGCTGACAGGTCATCTTCCTCTGGCTATTAGTCTGATGGCCACTGTCATTAGCTCGGAGGGCTATGCAAATACTCTATCCCGCTGGAAAACTGAAAATACATCGCCCTCTTCCATGAGACCGTCACCTCATGCCGGTTGACCAGATGTGCCCCCTACAACCATCTGCATACCGCAGAACTCGGCGATCCTGAATCCTCAGAAGCGGCCTAATCTCGGCGGTATCAGAGAAACGGGTGTGGATCTGTTGGCGCACGTATTACATAGCTAAGTTGAAAACAATAGACCTTTTCGGTTTCAGAGCAGAGTTCGGGCCGGGCACAGTCTGAGGCCAAACAAATATGTTTTGATGAGCTCAATCACTCCCCACTCTACAATATTACATGCTAATATGCCTAAAGATAACCAACGACACATACACCGCTTGAGCAAAACACTTTTCATTGAAATTACTAGGTCGTGGATACCTATGATTAAAAATTGGGAGTTGTTTGGTCTCAGGCTGTACTCGGCCCGAACTCTGCTCTGAAATCAAAAAGGTCTATCGTTTTCAACTTAGCTGTGAAAGAGTGAAGATTGCAAAAAAAAACCTTATGATCCCACCCTCGATCAGGGAGGAGGGCCATGCAGTCAAGTCGTCTTCGAGCTATTGTCCAGTATACTTCTCTGGCAGCCTCGGCGACAAGAAACAGTGCGAAGGCCATCGATGTCCCAATTTTGCGTTTTACTGCGGTGTTCAGGGCAGCGATTTTGGACTGTGCGCCGGTGAGTGCAATTCGGACTCTGCGGATTCAATGTTTCAAACTTTCATCGTAATAGGCCCTTAAATGAAACATGGATGTGTTTATCCGGATCACGGAATATTTTATCGAATCCTGTGCGCCATAATCGAGCTCGACCTTATTGTGAACGGCGATGAACTGCGCTCAAATGGGTAACTTAACAGAGTGCGTCCGATACTTCTTCGTCCATAGCGTTCTATGAAGCTGGCTTGAACACTGCACATTCATGAAGGCCATCTAAATAATGATTAAATCCGACCGGTAATCAAACAATAGTGCCGTTCAAAGTTGTCCCTATTTGACTTCCTGTTTGTTCTCCTAGGTGCTCCTTTTTTGCACTTTTGGCAGTAAAATGGGCAAAAAGGGACGAAGTAGGAACTCAAGTAGGAGTTAAAAAGGAGCATATTTGAAACCCCAGGGGCGGGTTTTCGGTACTAGGAAGTAAGTAGGAGGGCTTTCCTACTTGTTTGAATGCACTCAAGTAGAGATGATAAAGAGGGGACACAAGGTAGGGTAGCAGTGTGGGCAGAAAACATTATTTGCGAAGCAGAAATTTAATTTTGTTCGAGCAGGGGCGCGAGAAGGAAATCCGAGTAGGAGCATAGGTAGGAGGATTTTGCAAACAGGAACTACATGTGCTCCTGTTTGCAGCTTTTTCCCTACTTGCTTCCTTTTTGCATTTCCTAGTTGCCTCCCTGGAAGCAAACCGGAAATGGACCAGGAGCGCAAAAAAGGACCAAGTAGACAAAATTTGAACAACACTAATTCGACAACGCTTCCCAGCTGGAATTGTGCACGATTGACCTACAACACTCCCTTCATAAATTTAAGGTGAGTGTATTTCGGCGCAACAGGACCATTTATTGATGTTCTAGGAGATTCGACACGAAATATCGGTCGCGTCTGGTGTCACACAGATGCAGGACGCACAGCAACAGCACGAGTATCTGTTAGCCTGACAGCCGTAGCGTTCCTTGCTGTCTTTCATCATAGCTGCATCTTCCTCGTCTGTATGCACACACTTACTGCCATTCTTGTCTGGAAATCCAGAAAGAGTAACAGAAAGAAAATCAACCCCTTTCAAGGTGAGTACATAGCGCCTAGCTAACCTTATTTCACATCGATGTCGGGTGATTCCAATAACGTTTGAACTCCTTCGCGGCATCGACTATTAAGGCTTCTGCACGTGTCGAAGGTATCTCACGAGTCCCGGTCAGATACCTTTGAAATTGCATTAATTGTATTCATAAGGCCCTCCGGGCGCCCCTGGTACCGATACAGCCGACCGCTATCCCTACCTTGGTTAATTTGACACCTTATATCTCTCCTTCGATGTTAATACATTTATGCACACAGATCTGATTTCTGAGCAAGCGGTATCATATACCGTGTATTTCCTGAGCATGGTGCTGGATTTTGAACAAGAAAAATATGGGCAGCACTGATTGCCATTAACTGATCTGTCGTTACCTCTGTCTGCGTAGCTGTCTGTTTCCAGACTGGACTCGCGCAGACAGCACGCCTCGACCACATTAGGAATGCCAACATCCCCTCCTCCCTCAGCAAACAAAGCCGCCAAATTTTCGGGACTGAAGGGGGGGGGGGATATATTATACTCGTGTGGTCCACAACATGAACAACGAGTTTACCGAAGACAAACATGTAGGTACATAAGGGTGTTTATCCTTACATAAATCTACAAGATGTCAATGGAGCACACACCATTCCAGGGGGTCGATGACTACTAGAGAGATGTCGGCTCCAACGTAAAGTGTGTTCTTACTCAACAAAAATGTATCATGTGCTCCTCCACTCTGGTCTTTGAAATGACGACGGGTGCCAGCTCACGTATATTTTCGCGTGTAGGGGCGACGGATGGGCCGATGAACAATGTGCACATGGCTTCGTGGATTTCCTCCTTCAGTGGTGGCAATATTGTATGCAGCGAAGCGACATCCTGCGCAAATATGGCAACATTACCTTTAGAATATTTCTGTGAGACGGCTGTGAACTGATCCAGCTTCTCTGCCTTGTTCTTCTCGCTGATCAGGTGAATAATTCAAGTTGTTCATGCTCATGCCACCATCATAATGTCGTACATTGAAGCCTCTGCAAAAGCCGCCCGAATGTCAGGAGGTAGTTCATCTCGGGCATAGTAATAGAAGTTGGTAAGAGCATCGGAGGGCTGGAGACCCTGTTCCCATGGAGTCTTACAGAGATCAAATATGCCTTTACGTTGAGTAGTCGGTAAGGTTTCAACCGGTAGACATGGGTTCTGCAATAGTTTGAAATTGAAGTAGAGCGAATTTACCTCCGTCAGAAATTTATTGGCCATCTTCGTGCCACAGACGGCACATGGTCTAGGGATCCATTGAGGTGAGTCTATCTGTGCTTGCCACTCATCTACAATTTGTCGGTGACGGCTCATGGGGCACATATATGGGAAATTGGTCCTCGCTTCCCATTCGGTGTCCTGCACAATCTGTTTCTTATCAGATGGATTTACACTGGACTGTTTTAGGCCGGTGTTACGAGCCTTTGTGACCATGAATTTTTTCTTCCAGGATGCTTACGATGCTAGCATCATCGCTGGGGGTTTCAGCTCGACCACTCCTTCTCAAAAATGTTGGGACCTTGCGAAGAGCAAGACGTCGTTATACCCCAGACATGAGGCACTACATTGTTGGGAGAGTAAGCTTATGGTTTGCTCAGATTTGCGTCTTGACAAAGGCACATGATGATGCCAATGAGCTGACTCAAGGTGAAATGGTCATACATCGACACCAGACTGGCGATACAATGTGGTGCGACAGCGGTAAACTTCACACCAATGTCAGCATAATGGAGTGTCATTAAGGTGACAGGTGAAACCACCTCAACGAAATCGAAGGAGCTGTTCAGCAGGTATGTAGATGCATGTGTAACTCCATCGTCAACATCTACTTGAATCTTGTTGTTGAATATGATCGGCAGCACGTTAAGATTAACCATTTCGGCCAGAGTCAGAGCTTGTGTAGGCAGTGCAACCCCAGAGTAATATTTTGCACGACGAAAGGCGCGGCACGGGGATATTGCTGGTTGATGAACACCAGGTACGTGGGGGAACAGTGATTGGCACAGTCATGGCGACCCAACTGTTGACTAAGGAACAGTTTGTTGGACTCTTCCCGGGCCTGTATCCTGCGATGACGTGCCAGAGTTAGAAGTTGGGCAGTGCTCAAGGAGAGGTTGTGGATGACGAATTGGGCTAGAGAAGGGCAGTAACAAATGGTATGTTTGGCAGAGCGAGAATACGTGTCGTTTATGCTGTGCAGGTCGCCGACATCAATAAGGTCGGAGATACAGTTGAGTTTGAAGTTCGTGAAATACTGGTCATTGGAAGCTGCAGGTGCATTATTGAAAACAATAGTGATGGCTGGGTGTTGACGATTGAAATGGGGCAGACATAACGGCAACATAGCAGGGGCCGGCTTTCGGATTTTTTGGACAAGTGTTTTGGAGTGTGTTTGGGAGTTGGAAATAACAGGAGTTTGGGAGGCCGACGGTGTGATCGGCGGTGTGAATGGTAAGCGGCCGGTGTAACGGCAGGTTTGAGATCTGGTCCCTAGGTCGGTACCAGGAATAAGAAGCACGTGATCCGGTAACTAAACAATGTCCCGTCATGATCGGGAAAAATTGCCGATCAGGGTTACGGGTTTGAGACCTGGTCCCTAGGTCGGTACCAGGAATATTCTTACCTTGGACCAGCGGAGAACTGCTCTTCCAGTAAATCGGGTGAAGGCTCGAGACTCTTGGGGTCAGTCGGGGGCTCATAAAACGACGGCACGGAATTAAGGAGTAGGGTGCGGACGTTGAAGAGCAAACCAAGGTGGCACGTCAAGATACAAACTCCGGCGCATCAAGGAACATCCCCGAGGCTCTCGGAGAAAGTGATCAAGGGACACGTATGAGTACCCAGTAACCTGCACTCGTGCGAATCCGGGTATCAAATAACAACATTCATCAAAAAAGAAAAGAAAAGAAAGACCCATGGAGATACAACGCGGTCAAAATAAAAGTCAGGATGACTGCTCCCGGGGGAGTCGAACCCACGATCTCACGATATCAGAAACGGTGCTAACAGTCGTGCGCCTTAACCAGCTGGGCCAGGGAGCAGTGGAGGCGCCGCCGGTGTGGTGCGAGGTGACCGTATCGGCGATTCAGAGGTCCGGATGTGTCCAGTTTGCAGTTAAAAATCAGTTGTGTCTGCGGGTTAAGCGCAGAGATTCAGAAAAGGATTCAATAGCCTGAGGTTATTTATCTCCGCTGTGACTCAGATAGTCCAGGCGAGTCCGTTCTAGCGGATCATTTGGTTGAGCTCCGACATCAGATCCACAATCAACCATCACGGGAAGAAAAGATGGGCTTTTTCAAAGCTTTCCTCTTCCCACCACGACGGCCGCGAAGCCGCGATGCTCGTTCCGCACAGGACTCCCCGTCCACCCTCGAGCGGGAAGGTCTGAGCGTTCCAGTCCCCTCGACTCGTCCTCGCTGGACGTGGCTTTAACAAGCCGACCGACGTACGAGAAACACGCCGCGCGCGCTACGCCCGAAGATCTCTTCATGAAGGAGGGATGTGCTGCGTGGCTTGGAATCGTCGTGGGACTGGGAGGTGTGCCGCAGCCTGCTATCCTCCTCCGTGCTCTATCGGCGTCGGACTAATCGCGCGCGGGTCGTCCCCACGCGCGACTGGGCGGGCGGCAGTTTACCTTCGGGAATATCTCGAGGGTTCTCTCCGACGCCAGGCGTCGGGTTTTGACCCCGTCTCACTACCGCGCTGACCGCCCGCCGGGATACGCATCTCCGCATCCCGGCTTGGACACCATCGACTCCACGGTCTCCGACGTACGGGCCGGGACCCGTACGTTCCGCCGCAACGTCGTGCAGCTTCGGCACCCGCCCCATCTTGGACGACCGCCGCCGGCTCCTGTCATTCGAATGACAGGACTTTCAGCCGCGCATACATCTAATTAATGTTCCTGCAAGTCACGGATCCACCCGGGGACTGGAGTACCATTCCCCCCGAAAGGTTGGGTCCGTCTGTCACTTACGTTTCGCCCAAATCCTATGGAATGACGAGCGTATCGGAGTGAGGCCGGCGCACGAGGAGCGTGGCGGATTCAGGATTTCGGCATGGCACGGGCGCACCTCCCTTCAGTGCACTTCGCGGCGCGCGGCGGCTTCCGGGAGCGCGCCGTGCAACTCGACTCAGACTACTCTGCGGCCGTTGTGACTGGTGATTAATTTTTTCCTCCCCCGTTCTCTTCGCGAGTTCTTCGAGTGTATCGCTTCGGCGTATCGCTCTTGTTTTATAACGCTCTTCGGAGACGCGACGCACATCGCCGACGGTCTCTTCGGAGTCGTCCCCATCCCCATTTGCGTTACCGTGATATGATCTCCGAGGTGCGTTCTCCCATCCAACCCTCCTCTCCCTATTCTCATTCCTATCTCATAGTGCGTTTCCGTCCTCACCACGGGGTCATTCGTGAGTTATCTAACGTCTTTCCGTGTTGTGTATATTCTAGTTATCCTTACTCCAGCCCATCGTGTGTAACATTGATATTGTGTCTCGTATCATATTGTGTATCGTGCGTCATCGCATTTACCTTGATACGCAACGCGCGATTGTTCGCGTGCAAATACATAATTGTCGGAGAGACACGCTGCGCCCCACAAACCATCGCCCACCGCAAGACAACATGGGATATTAATATATTAATCCTGAGTTCCACAGGGCGCATTAAGTAGATATACAAAGTCAACGAACGATATACGGCTCTTTCTCTTCCCTTTCCCGTTCCGTTCTTTTCCGACAGACATAATGCTTCCTGAGCACAGATAACCAGAGCACGATTTATGCTCCTCGACCACTCTTCCCAGTTTAGGTAAGTAGTCCTCCTCTTCGACGCGAGCCAGAGGAACGAGCGTACGCCCGCCCAGAGCAATGAGTGTACACCGATCCAAATTACCGAGCGTACGCCGACCCAGATCACTGAACGTGCGCCCGCCCAGATCACTGAGCGTACACCGACTCAGATCACCGCGTACGCTGGTTCACCGTGCGTGCAGCAGCATACACCGATTCAAGTCAGAACCCATACCCAGACTCCTCATCTCCGGTTCTTGTCTCCCCACCGCGGTGGAACATCGCGTGCACCTGCACTGCGGTTAGCCGTTGATTATAAGAGATAGGAGGACTAACATCGACGTTCCCCGAGGATGCCGTCTGCATCTGCATCTGCGTCAGGCCCTGTGCGCTCCCCTTATTCATATTCAGAGCACATCCGAACGTCTTTGAAGTGAACTCACATTACTCCCGCCCGCGCGCCCAGACCAGGACCTCGTCGCGAGTTGATTGCTTGTCGCGAGCCCTGCCGCGATGTCCGCCGTGTCAATCACCCCGTTGTGCGCGCTATACAAAGCACGGATGCGGCGCCGCGCGTTGAGCGTCCACATCATGGACATGGCGTACAGCTTGGGCAGCGGCATGTTGAAGGCGGTGGAAATGAGCGCCTGGTCAGCGGTGTAGAGGAGGGAGAAGATGAGATTGAACATCGCGCTAGTGGCGGGGTTTGAGTTAACGACGTAGCAGGATGCGGGTGGGGATTGAGGTGGTTTGACACAAGGAATGTGGGGGATGGCGAGTGAAGGATAGGGCATGGGGATGGGGGATGGGGGATGGGGAAGGGAGGAAACGCACCACAGGGCGGCGGGGGCGGCGGTCTGAAACGTGAGCCGGATGAGCGCTTCCATTAGGCCGATCGTCTGCGGGTGCACCCCCGCGGACCTTATCAGGAAAAATGCGGTTGTTGCGGACAAGATGAGGTCGCCCGCTGCAATAAAAGTCATCAATAAGCGCAGATGGATGAGTGTACCCAGACGCACCGAACACCGAGCTGAGATGTGCTGTAACTAAATCGGCAGAGGGAGGGTTCAGCGATATGGCAGGAGAAGAGAGGGAATGAGGGCACACGCACACCAGTTCCCGATCGCGGTGTCGTCATTTGCGACGATGTAGTACGTCTGCGGCGTGTAAATAATAAGTGATTCAAGCCCAGCGATATAGCGTGAAATACAGGCGCACCGCGATTATCACGGACAGGAACGCGAAGAGGAATATGATCGCCACGGGCGCGACGACGTATGCGGTGCCTGAGATAATGTAGAGGCGGTAGCAGAAGTAGGAGTGGACGTAGAGGCCGATGACCGCGACCTGTTCAATAAGTTGAATCATTGTCTGAATCAGGGTGGTACAATTGGGCTCACCATGAGCGGGTTCCCAGACTGCCACCACGTAGTGAAGTCGAGTTTGATCGCGCCCTCGACGTCACCGAAGAAGACAATGAATTGGATCCAGAGGATGACACTGCGCGAAATTGAGTCACCGGTCTAGTGCAGCATTGAATGAAATGAGAACGCACAAAGATTGGATGGACTTGAGTGTCGTGAGCAGGAACAGGCCGCCCACAACGGCCTTCAAGGCGCCCTTGTCATCTTGGTACCACGAGAAGTAGTTCATGAACTGAACTCGTCTATCGTCAGTGCACGCAGCGGACGGTGCATGCATATGCGTACTTGGACTAACAGCGTGCCCTGGAATAGGAGATCCAGACAACAGCCAACAAGCTATGTGATCGAATGCGAATCAGCGGGGCGCAGATTCTCACAGAAGAGATACGGCGTACCCAAGGCCCGAGCAGGAGATTGACCTGGCGCCTAGCCTCGCCGGTCAGCACGCCCGTTGTTGACATGAACGTTCGGGAAGCCCCCATGCGCGCAGTATAAAAGAGGGTGTCTGCACTCCTCTGAAGGAGATGTTGATGATGAGAGATCCCCTAGTGACCCCGCTCGCCGCAGTGATCGGCGATTATTGTTCAATGCACTGCGAATGCTGCCTATCTACCTACCGACCTCGGGTAGTGCAAATGGAGTGCAATGGGAACTGAATATGTGGTTGTCAATCAATGTGTCAGACGTAGAAGGGCTGGTGACAGACGATGTCGCGGTACGTGAATTTAGGGAGAACCGAATGTTTGGAGCCGACGATTGTATTCAATGATAGGAGGGGAATCATTTTCGCAGGCCCAATACTTCATGGAACAGACTCAGGAACTTTTTTTCCCCATTCCCGGTTGAACTCGACACCTCGATAGTGCAACGAGTTGCGAGAGAGCCGGAGTGGACCGCGTGCGATTGGTGTGAGGCACGGTATCGTCTTCTCTCAGACATGGAGGTTGGGATGGAAGTCTTGTGGCGCTCCGATCAATTCTCCTTGATGACCCTGAGCCTAAATTAAGTGCAACGGACATACTGTACGTACGCCGTAACCCGCTGTCGTTCGGCTTCTTCCTCTTCGTGCAACCGGAAGAGTAGGAGGCAAAAAATCGGACGCGGGCTGGCGGATTTCCGTGGTTCCTTTTGAATGATTCGTCCATTTCTTCATTCTGCTTTTCATAGAATGTTGGAGAAATCCAAATTCGCTGATCCGGTCGTGACCGGATAAATTCAGGCCTTATATTCATAAGCGATTTTTGAAGCTTATCTGCCTGTCACACAACTGGTCAGGCCAACTGGGTCTAGTCAAGCTCTGATAATTGCGGATCAGAGAGCGTCAGGCTGATGACCTGTAAAAAAACAGTTATAGCCTCATGCCTGATTTTCGATTTTTTTCACCAGATAGAGGAAATTGTGGTCTTTGTGGGATATGGTTGGTGCAGGTAATATATTTATACTGGTGGATATCCTTACTTAGGGCTGCCACCCTTGCCCGTGACGGCAACGGCCATCGATTTGACGGGTGGTCAGCGGGCGCGGGCCGTGATTTAACGGCCCGTCGAGTGCTTCAAAAAGAGTCTGACGAGACGGCACAGTCAACGGGACGGGCGTGACGGGTAAACGTCTGGATTGAGATATTGTTTTCGGTGCATCGGTTCAAAACACGAGTTCTCTCGTACCGTTAGGTACCTACGTTGGATGTGGCGTTCTCAAAGTTATTCTAGTGGGCCAACATCGACGATCAGTGGGCAAAACCAATGAGCTCGGCACTCACAAAGCCTTATATGAATCCTCAATTTACCCGTCAATTCATTTGGGTCTACTGGATCTATATCAGAGAAGGACGAATATTCACGAAATTGAACATGTTGAGTACATGTTGAGTACATTAAAACTCCGCCATCACTCGCGGCAATTGCCGATACAAGACTAGAATTTCGATGTTTCTGCAGTAGAAAGGCCGAGAAATACATGGAATAGATACTGGGCGAGATATATGGTATAACCTCACCAATTCACAACTAAATGGGTCCTCCTAAGCACAGGGAAAATGAACCTGTTCAACGGCAAATCTCGGACGGAACGGGCACGGCACCCGTTCGACGGGTGCCGTCGAGCCGTCGCGACGGTCACGGGCGGCAGCCCTACCCTTACTGTACTCTGATGCGAAGATGAAAATGACGGGAGGTGTATGGTTACGCTCCCAGCACCATACCAGCTCCTCGTGTTCCAACCTTGGTTTATTTGGTTTCTCCACCTTAATACGAGAACCGAGTAGAGGTGGCAATCAGATTTAAACCAGGAGTCCAACTTCCGGAACGAGAAACTAATCGACGACGGATATATTCCGCTGCCTACGAGTACCCCGTCCATTGTCCCAGGCGATTGCGGTACCCACGCGAAAGAATTTATACTGATGGGATCGTTTATTTTCTTCCAAGTGAAGGCGAATGGAGCAGGAACGACTTCTGGAGAAACCTTGGGTGTCATAGCGTGCTATGAGGACCGGGGGAGCCCACAGGAGGATGTTGAATTTCCCTCAGACGTTTACTCTATCAGTTATTTACAACGTTCCAGGTTCAGCACGCCGTCCATATTCAAAACGGAGGCCAAAAACTGAATACGACTACGATCTCGCCAACTGGCTTTGGGTGGACTCAGACAAGTTATCTCTAATTCCAAGAGAAATCGCCCCACATGGTACGATTGAATTGGGCGTCAACGAAGGCCTGTGTGGAAGCACTCCCTCAAAGTTCGTTCCCGCCCCTCTAGCTATCGAAACTCTCGAGCTCGCGAGTTCTGTACGCGCCTATCTGAATACCGTGCTGCTAATTTCTTTAGTAGTTTAGTACCACATGCTGTCATGTATTGGTCATGTCAAAACGACGAATTCTCGAGTCCTAATCCAAGCTCAAGTCCCCATAGGCATCTCCCCGTCGGTCGAGGATAGTTGTCATGCGCGACAAACAATCCGCCCTATGTTGATGGATTTCCATGGATTCAAATCCATCCAACGCAATGCGAAATAGACTCAATGCTGTTTCATCGTCGTCGAAAGTAACGAAAAGCTTGCCACACAGGTGGAGCACTTTCGCGATTGCCAGCCTGTTCCGCGTTTTGAACGAGGAGGCAATATAGATAACCGTCCACTTTGAAGTCCCCTGCGGGTCATGCATGGCGCTACCAACGTCCGCCAGACGTTCCAGACAGAAGTCTGCGGCCAGAGTTGATTTGTGGTGAAGCGCCGTGAAGGAACGTTCAAATATCTCTTTGGCTTGAACGACTTCTCCTTCCCGGAGATGAAGGGCTGCACGCGTCGCGTCGCAGCGTGCGGTCGCCAACGACCACCGTGTCATGTTGAATTGATCCCGCGCAATCGCCAAATTGCGCAGTACCAGCTCAGCGGAAGCCCCGAGAGCAATATCAAGAACGGCAAGGTTATGATGAGCAAAAGCCATGCTTTGTGTGAAAGGGATTCCTGCAAATTTGGGACGCGCGAGTGATGCAACGATTTGCCTGGCGTCCATGTATTCGGTTTTCAACAGATGGATGTGTGCCCGGTGGCTTCGGAGAATCGAACCTTGAACACCGTTTTGTAGGCCACATTCTTTGAGAAGATCTATAGCTTTTACACAAAGCGCCTGCGCGGTCCGGAAGTCGGCCAAGGCGATGCAGCACGAGGCTTGCATCGAAATAGCTGCGGCTTGCCACTGCACGTCGCCGAGCAGTGTTTCATACGCCTCAGCTCGTTTCGCATATTGGTACGCCTCGAGGTGGGCCCCGGTTTGGGACAGAATACCCGAAATGCCACGCGACGCGAGAGCCCTTTCCGCAATGAAGGCAGGGCCTTTCCCGGCGGTGGCCAATGCAAATGCCGTTTTGTGATGTCGCAAGGCGGTGGATAAGTCCCCTAGACCGTCGTAGTATATTCCGAGAGCATTATCCCATGCAGCTGTGTGACAAGTGAGTTCACCGGCGTTCTAGAAGACAGTGGAATTACCGTTATCTAAGTCACTCCCGGCCGCGAAATACTGATTTCCTGCGGCAATATGGCTATCCGGATCCGACATCGGACACTGGTTCGACGAGGTGAGTCTCTCGATGAGGTATTTACCATAAATTGGACTTTTTCCTCCAGGTTCAATAGTCGAAGCGAGGGTGGCAAGGAGCGGACACCAGCCCTGCCGCGTGTTGCGGTAAAATCTGTTGAGATAGATGATGCTCTCCATTGTCTGAATCCTATCTCCACCATCTCGTAGAAGCACCGTATGGAAATTTCCCAGTCCCAACGAGATTTGGGTAACAATCTCGTTCGACGGCGTAACATTGACTCCAGTCCAGCGTTCAAGAATATCTTGGAAGTGGCGTCTTAGATGGAGTCGAAGCTTTTGGGGCAGAGGATGGACCTGGCGTATATGCTCTTGAATGGGAACAAGAGTTTTAAGCCGCCCGGTGTTGTCGGTGTAGGCCAGCGCCGTCCGAATCAACGTAGCCTTGCAAGTGAAGACATCCGCAATGGGCAACTTCGATTCAATTAAATCTGCGTCCGAGAAGCCGTCCGGAAGCATAGAGAGGGCAGCAAGTAGATCTTGTGCTGCGAGCGTCATCCGGGAGGACGAGAAGGATAACATGATGGAGATGTCGAGATTCGACCTCTGGTCGTAGCCATCGGACAGAAGCCGCGTTTTCTCGACCTTCCACCGAGATAATGCGGTGGCGCACCCTTCGTATGAAGCAACGCTCGCCATGAGTGTTACTGCAAGGGGAAGATTGCCCGTGAGGTTCAATAATTCTGTGATGCCCTCGTTTGCATCGCGATCATCAGTGATGTCGAGGAAAGTTTCAAGAGCCGCAGAATCTGGCAGCGGCTGAAGCGGCTCGAGGAAGGGACGTGTCCATTTAATTTTCCCGGGTCTTTCTGACCCTCGCATCGTTATCTGACATTTTTCATGTGTCCATAAATCGCCATGAGACACAAGATACCGATTGAACTCACCAGAACCGCCAAATGCGGTACGTCCCCAAGCAGGGAAAGAAACTCCTCGGTTTCTGACCGCGAGGCTGTCGACTCCCAGGGAGTTTCGAAGTTATCTAGTACCAAGAGAGCCGGTGGACTGTGCAAGAGATAACTGCAAATCCGATGAGCCAGCTTTGATCCCTTATCAAGTCCGATGTGGGCCCCAATGCTTGAAACGAGGTCAGCGCAGGTCGGAGTTGAGTGACACGCCACAAAGTATCGGTTGGAGTATTTTACACCAACTTCAGGGCGATGAAGTGCCGCTGTTGCGAGGCTGGTTTTGCCTATGCCTCCTGTCCCGAGGATGGATATTCGGGGAGAGTCTTTTAAGAGAGTATTCACAACAACTTCAAGCTCCTCTTCACGGCCATGAAATATTTTGGGGTGGCCAGGCAGCAGGGAAAGCGACAGGGAACTGCGATCGCATTACTGTTAATTTGAATGCCTAATGGACTGGGGGGCAAGATGAGCGGACCTCATATGGAGCAATGATAAGTTCCCCTCATCCTACGGCGGTATTTATTCTCTGCTGATTGGGAAAATTGACAAAACGCACTGAAGATGAGTCATCGGACACAGTTGAAGCCGGGTGGTCCGCAAGGAACGCCAACAGCTCTTCATGTTGCTGGAACGCAGCTCATCGCCATTCACGATGAGGTCGAGCTCGATTATAGCGCACAGGATTCGATGGATGTATTCTATGATCTGGATACATGCGTCCGTATTTGATTTGAGGGTCTGTTCCGATGGAAGTCCCTGATCAGGCAGTGCGAATTACACTCACCGCCACACAGTCCAAAATCGCTGTGCTGAGCGCAGCAGCGGAACGCAGAATTGGGACATCGATGGCGTTCGCAATGTTTCTTGTGGCCGAGGCTGCCAGAGAAGTATACTGGACAATGGCTCGGAGACGACTCGATGGCATGCTTGCTTCACTGACCGAGGATGGGGTCATGACGTCCCACACCGCACGGATGCGCACCACTCGCTTCTCTGATACCGCCGAGATTAGGCCGCTTGTGCGGATTTAGGGTCGTTGACGTCTGAGGCATGTGTAGATGGAGCACATCTGGTCAACCGGCAGCATTGATGTTGGTCAGGATCTTACCTTGGCAAATTTTAACAGCGGGTACCCAACCCGAACAGCTCGGAAGCTGACTTGAGGCTGACATTGGTTCCATGCCTCACGGAAGTCTGCAGACCACGTGGGAGTCGGAGGTCGGGCGGTCCGGAGAAAATGACGCGGCAGGCGCGCACTGACGCGCACTGACGCGGCACTGACGCGGACCGGCGCGGCGTGACGTGGCAAATTTTTCAACTTGCTGCTGATGTTCTGCATGTGTAAATAGGGTTCAATATGTTTTGTATGCCGGTGACCCGGCTACAGAATGGGGGAGCTTGCACGAATCTCAGTCTCAATCTTTGGGCACTTCGTACTACTAGTCTTCGAACACATACTGACTAAGATCCATACCATACCTATCTAATGTAAACCAATCTAAGCCCTACGTACAGAGTTCTTCCAGCATTCTCGTTGGCTCCATGACATTTGGCCTCTTCAATCGGCTCCATGGGAAAGCAGTTCGAAGCGCAATGCCGGGGTAAGCCGAGCTTATTTGAACGTCAACCAGATTACACTCGAAATGAGAGAAAACTTACGTTCTCCTCCCGGAGTCCGAGGAAAGATCTCATCCCATTTCCCATTTTGAATCTCTTCGACAGTAGGAAGATATATATGTGCAGCTGCCTGGGCAACATCAGTACGGATTTGTTGTCCTCTACTGCATATGATGAACTAACGGGTCATACGGGGTAACGGGTCAAACGAATATTTCACCCGAATGGGAAGATTTCCGGACAATCTGAGTCGAGCATTATTCTGGGTAGTATCTATTACTATCAGAACCAGATTTTGGGGATCATAGAGCAAGTTCTGAGGGAGAAATAGGATGTTTTCTTGCCAAATTACCATTTTGGGCGGTCATCAGATCTCTTCTCCCTCTTTCCTCGACAACTGCTGAAGATGCTTGTGGATGCTCTGGTACTTCATTACAGTAGTGAACAAAGTCTCTGGGTGGCTCTGAAATTCAAGAATCCATGTTTTAATGTGTCAACAGATGGTTGACCCGGTACCCCAGAATTAGTGGTTTCGGACACAATTTATTCATGGTACCACCACTCATGTAAATACCGGCGGACTTTCTTGATAATCCATTGAACGACTTGTTTATGAAGTAGAATGTCTGCTCAGACTTCTTGTAGCTACCCTGGGTGTGAAGATATTTGACATTCATTTAAATTTGACCCATTACTACATCACATGCGCTCGACAAGCACAATAGGCTGCCTGGCCAAGTTTTGGCTCTCCCACCATGACCTAAGCACAAACTAACAGGTATCTCACAAGTGCTGAGAATGTATTTACCAGAGCAGTCACAGTCAGATATCGAGGCTCAGTGTTACAGTCAAAGCTTCGCGTCCAACTCTTGGTAAGATGAGAGTGGATTGGGTAGTGCGAGGGAGGTGCTCCGAAGGTAATGGAATAAAAGGTTAAACTACAACAGCGAATATACTACTGTACTTATAGTGTTTATCGAACCGTGTGAAGTAAACTAATAATACTAACTACTATAACCCGTATGTGCGTGTAGACTACGCATCTGTCATGAACTGTCAAGTTATATTAAAGAGTCCTGTAAACCGTCGTGAAGACGCATGTTCTTATAAATACCGCTACGTCACTTCATCGTCATCCTATACGTCATGTCCCGTGATTCCTTCAGCGTCTCCCTTGGCGTCTATATATCCCTGACAGCCGTGGCACGTGCTTCTAAGAACCGTTGGAACGATAAGATTGGCATCGAATCGTGACATTACCCCCCCCCTAGGGTCGACGTCCTCGTCGACAGAAGTAGACCTTGTATACTCCTCGACCCCTGGGAGAGTTGGGAATTTCTCCAATATATTAAAGCGACCCGTGACTGGGTCGAATATTTTACGTTCGTGGTAAGCGCGATCTACTTCTTTAGCCTGATAGCGCTTGATTAAATAATCCCACGATCCCGTTTTAAAGACTGGGACCGTCTGCTTCTTCGTCGAGTTTGCGGACTCCTCCGTTTTTGGTGGCATTAAGCCCTTTTCGCGTAAATGCGCAGCCAGCGCCTTCTTCTCTGCATCGTTCATCCCGTCTAACTCGGCTAAGACCGACCGAACCGCAATCTTGTGCTCGACATTATATCTGTCCAAGAGCTCTTTTGCGTTCGTCAGGTGCCTCGTCGGCTCCCACGTTCTTTCTCCAAGTGGATAATTCTTCCACTTAATAAGATATTGATATCCCCTGCCCCGCTTGCGGTGCTTGAGGATCTCCTCCACTTCGTACTCCTCCGCGCTGTTGATGATTTTCGGCAACGGCCTCTCCTCTCTCCGGTGTGCCGGCGGCTCCTCGTACGGCGTAAGCAATGCCTCGTTGAAAACCGGATGTGACTTGTCCGTTTCAGGCAATTTCAGCTTGTATGCCGACGCGCCGACCTTTTCCAAAATCTCGTAAGGACCTATCCTTCTGTCCTCAAACTTCCCCGTCGGCCGATCGGTCTCGATGTTCTTTCCTTCGAGATAAACCTTATCGCCGACCTTGAACTCCGGCGCGTCTCTGCGCTTCGCATCGTAATATTTTTTCATTCTTTTCTGGGTTTTTTCCAGCACAGCTGCCGCTCCATCGCGGATCTTTTTCATTTTTTCTGCTAAGTCGTTCGCGGCTTCATTGCGCGATTCGACTGCGTTTTCTATCCCCTTCCAGGGGTGCATTCCCGTGTTCACAAAGAACGGTGACATGCTCGTCGACGAGCTAACCTTATCGTTATGAGCGAACTCGGCCGTTGCCAGCCAATCGGACCAGTCCGATTGCCGGTAATTGATAAATATCCGGAGATACTTCTCTATCTCCTGGTTCATCCTCTCCGTCTGTCCGTCCGTGATCGGGTGGAACGCCGTGCTGTGGTTCATTTCTACCCCCATGAGCCGGTTCAGTTCCTTCATGAACCCCGATACGTACCTCGGATCTCTATCCGAGATAATCTTCCTTGGCACTCCGTGATATCTAATCACCCTATCCCGCGTTAACTTAGCGGTTCCCTCCGACGTCTGCTGCATGCTGGTCGCCTCGCAGTGCATCATCTTCGAGAAAGTGTCGACCCACACCTGTATGGCGTCGAACCCATTGCTGACCGGTAACGGTCCGATAAGGTCCATGGAGATGATCTGCCATAGCCCTTCCGCTATCTTGTGCGGATTCAGCTTTCCCTGCTGATATCGATGGACCGTTGTCCGTTGGCAGCCTTCGCACTTCTTTATATAAATAGCGACTTGGTTGCCGAGTCTCGGCCACCAATAATTACGTTCTATCATCTCCTGTGTTCTATTCTCCCCTGGATGTCCGAGCAAGGGGTTATCGTGATGTAATCCGATAAGTTTGTCCCTCAACTCTTCGTTTCTTGGTACATAAATAAGTCCATTGTAATATATAATATTGTCTTTTTTCTCCCATCCGGGTAGTTTTTTCTCAAGCGCCAACTTAACGCTTGTGTCCACCTTCTTCTCCTTTTGGATCTCGGCCATTATCTCTACTTCCGGTCCCTCCATCACTATGTCTTGTGATCGGAAGTATTCCGGTTTCAATAGGACGACGTCTTTGTTGTCGCCTTTTCCCTGGTCGTGATCTGATCTCCGAGATAAGAGATCCGCCTTCTTGTTCAACGCTCCGGCCCGATGTCTTAGCGTAAAGTGATACTGCGCTAATTCTGTAAGCCATCGGGCTTGTCTCCGGTTCACTTTCTGGGGCTTTTTGAAGTACTCCAGGTTCTGATGATCAGTGATGATATCAACCGGTTCCTTCGTTCCAATAAGGAATTGCCGCCATTCAGCTAACGCGAGCATTATCGCGAGCATCTCTTTATCATAGATCTCGTAATTCCGCTCCGTCTCGTCCAGTCCGTGTGACTGAAACGCAACCGGGCGCCAAACGCCCTCCTGCTCCTGCTCGAGCACTGCCCCTGTTGCTCCTTCCGACGCATCGGCCTCCAGCCGGTATTTCCCATGGTCCGTGGGCAAGGCAAGAACCGCGTCTTCTGCGATCCGATCCTTGAGCTTCTGGAACGCGACTTTCTGTTCCGAGCCCCACGACCATCCTTCTTTTCCCGTAAGCCGTGTAAGCGGCTTGGCCACCTCCGAATATCCCCGGACAAATCTCCGGTAGAAATTCACGAATCCGAGGAACGCCTGTGTTTGTTTCAGGTTCTTCGGTTCGGGCCACTCCATGATCCCTTTGATCTTGGCCGGGTCCATCCTCATCGAGTTGTGCGATATGATCACGCCCAAATACTCAATCTCCGTGCGTTCGAATTCGCACTTCTCCGGCTTCAGGAATAGTCGGTGCTCCTCCAGCGTCGCCAAGACCCGCTTCGTGATCTTGCGATGTTCTTCCAGATCTTTCGTGAAAATCAAGATGTCGTCCAGATAGACGATTACTTTTCCCTCGTTGATAAGATCTCTGAGGATGTCGTTCATCATCGTCTGGAATGTCGCGGGCGAGTTTGTCAGCCCGAAGAACATCACCAGGGGTTCGAATAACCCCCGGTTGGTCCGGAACGCTCCCTTCCACTCGTCTCCCTCCTTGATGCGGACGTTGTTGTAGCCCCATCATATATCCAGCTTCGTAAAGAAGCGCGCTCCCCGGAGTTTGGCTACCAACTCCGATATCAACGGCAGGGGATAACGGTTCTTGATCGTCATCTCGTTTAGCTTCCGGTAATCTTGGACCGGTCGCAAGCTGCCATCTTTCTTCTTGATAAAGAAGAACGCCGAAGCCATCGGCGATTTGCTAGGGCGGATCCTTCCGCTCTTCAAGTTTTCTTCGAGGAAGTCGTCTAGTTTCTCTCGCTCCATCACCGATAAAGGATAGATTTTGCAATCCACCGCTTTCGCGTCCGGTTTGAGTTCAATCGCATGATCCCACGGTCTCTTCTCTGGTAGCGAGTCGAAAGACTCCTTCGCGAAGACTTTGACATATTCCCGATATTGTTCCGGGATCTTGTCCTCCGTCATCTGCTCCTTCTGCTTGTTCGCTTCTTCTGCGAACTGTTGCGCCTGGGTCCCTTTTAACCGCAGGTCGATTGCCTCCGCGAAATCGACTAGTAAAAGTGACTCGCCCTCCTCAAGCTCATTGCTGAACTTATCTCCTCTGCCGAACTCTGTGCCTTTCATGTTGCACTCGGCGGGACACCGGTTGAACACTATTTTTTGTGCTCTCCAGTCGATCAGGGGATTGTGCTTGAATAGCCAATCGTACCCGATGAAGATCCGGGCCTTCCCCAGCCCCGTCACCAGGAAGCGTTGCTTCTCCTGATGTGGTCCTATCGCCATGATCAACTCAACGTAATGAGTGATCTTTCCTTTGGCGTTTTCGGTTCCGTCGGCATTTCGGGTGACGATGTGCACGTCGAGCTCATGGAGCTCGAAACCTTCTGCCTTAGCATAATCTCGATCGATGCACGTGGCTGTGCAACCGTTATCAAGAAGTGCCTTGGTAGCGCGCGTCTTCCCGGTGTCCAACGTGGTAAGAACCACAGGTACCAGCATCTCATGATGCTTCCTCTCCTTCTGGATCGTCCTCATTTCTTCTTTGAGTAGACCCTTCTTCTTCTCCTCGATTGCCTTGTGGGATAACCATTTGGCAGCTTTGAGTCCGGTCAAGCCGACCGGCACTCCTTCTTTCTTGGGCGCTACCTCCTTAGGTAAGGATTGAGCCCTCGTGACATCGTCACCCTTTTTCGTCTCACTATTTTTCTCGCTGGTTTGGGTTCCAGGGGCCTTTTTGAGTTGGGTCTTAAACGCGCTCCAGCGTTTATTCTCCGAGTCCATTTTCTTGTTCTTTAAATTACGTAGCCGATTCTGTCGTTCCGTAACATACATTTTTTGTTTCTTTTCTACATCAGCTACAAGGAATTCGTGTATGTCCCTACGTAAGCTATCATTTTCGTCCGTATACATGTCATCAGAATCATCCGAGCTTGCTGCATCGGATGCGATCTCTATCTTACTAATGTCTGGTAATTGTACATATTTGTTCGTCGCCGGGACGGGAGCAGAAACCGAAACTGGGGGTGCGGCTTTTGGCCGCAAGGGGACCCCCTTTAAAAACCCTTCTCGCGGAGCCGGGCCGCGAATTCTTTCAATTCCTCCTCCGCGCAATCCTCGATCTTGACAGATCGGATATTAAACTTCCCCTTTCGGGGCTCCGGACAATCCCGCTTCATGTGGCCGTCCTTGCCACAGTTGTAGCACAGGAAAGGCGTGCCTTTTGCCTTCTGTGCGTCCACGTCCATCGGGGCGGATTCCCCCGGCCTGATCTTCTTCGCCAGGTTTGGCGCGGTCCCCTTATAACCCGGGGGCGGGAATGTCTTCTGCGGCGTTGTTGCCGCGACGGGGGTGACCTTGGGTGGCGCCTTTGTCCACCACATTGAAGCCTCCCGGGCCCTCTGGAGAGCTGCCTTCTCCATGTTCCGGCTGACTATGATCAGCCTCCTTCGGAGCTCCCCGTATGTTGCCGGGGGGTCCATCAGCCCTTGGGTGAGCTGCTTCCGCACCTCACTCGTGACCACGGTTTCCATGGTCTCGATGAGGAAGGTGTCGTGGACACCTGTTTGGTTCGCCAGGTCGTACCCGGCTTCCTCCGCATTCAGCTCCCATTGCTGAATGAATTCCTTCAGGGGCGTCTGCCCCTGTCGGGTGGTGGTGAGGCGCATGTGCGCCATCTGCTTCTGATTGCCGTCCTCGAAGGTCTCGGCAAGTTCTCCCATGAAGGTACTGAAGACGCAGTACCTGTCATAGCCCGGTTGGTTCCGGGCTCTCTTCCTCCAGTTCCGCACCCAATCGGATGCGGGGCACTGTCCTCCGCCTTCTTTCCCCAAGAGGGACACCGTGAAGGCGATCTTTTTCTTCTCGGTATTAAACTCCGAGGAATATGCCCAGACATAGTTGTCCAGGGCTTCGTACCAAGAGTCCCACTTGGATTTGTCTTCGCCGCTGAACAGCGACGGGGTCTTGGCCAGGGTGATCCGCGAGGATCCCGAGGCAGGGGGTGGTCCTTGCACATATTGTGCTGGTGGGTGGTATGGGGAAGGGGGCCTATAAGACGGTCCCTGATATATTTGCTCCATAGGAGCCGGGCTCGCCATTTGCGAGTGTCGTGGGGGAGTTTGGGGAAGTGGGCGGGGAGGGGATCGGTAAACGTGAGGGGATGCGGGGCGCGACATAGGTGGCGCGGGTGTCTGGGGTCGGGGTTGTCGGTGTCGGGTTATCGACGCAAAGGCCGATGGGTAAAGGATGGGTTGGAGGGGTGCGGGGTGATGGATTTTGGGGGCGGAAAGGTAGTGGTCCGACCTGGGAGAGTCGGAGCTGGGGGTGTTGTCCCTATACAGGGTGGTAGGATTCGCGACCACAAGGGTCGGGCGGGGTCGATGGTGCCACAAAGGCGTTGGTGAGGTCGAGGCGGTTTGTTGCGAACGAAACTATCCGGGGTCTTCTACGACACCCCCCGCGATAGCGAGATAGCCCTCCCCGAAGGTTAAGCTAGTGCTCCTGCGACTACCGTAGAGCTGGGGACGGTCTCAACGTTTCCCGTGGCTCGGTGTCTGTTCGTTATAGTGAACCGCGCACGATGGGCGCTGCAATTGTTTAACGTCGGTGTGGACGACGTGAGGTTGTTGGGGTGGGAAGGGATTCGAATAGGTATGAGGCTGCCGCGGCGGCAGAAAGAGGTAGAGGGTAGAGGTAGGGAATAGGGGCGGTACGAGGGTATGATCGTTAACCTTTTATTATGTTACAGTCAAAGCTTCGCGTCCAACTCTTGGTAAGATGAGAGTGGATTGGGTAGTGCGAGGGAGGTGCTCCGAAGGTAATGGAATAAAAGGTTAAACTACAACAGCGAATATACTACTGTACTTATAGTGTTTATCGAACCGTGTGAAGTAAACTAATAATACTAACTACTATAACCCGTATGTGCGTGTAGACTACGCATCTGTCATGAACTGTCAAGTTATATTAAAGAGTCCTGTAAACCGTCGTGAAGACGCATGTTCTTATAAATACCGCTACGTCACTTCATCGTCATCCTATACGTCATGTCCCGTGATTCCTTCAGCGTCTCCCTTGGCGTCTATATATCCCTGACAGCCGTGGCACGTGCTTCTAAGAACCGTTGGAACGATAAGATTGGCATCGAATCGTGACACTCAGTACCTAAAAAGAAAACAAAAAATATTGTTGCCTCTAGATAGCTCCTGAAAAAAAAGGTTGCTGCTACCAGATAGACCCAGATAGGGTAGGAACCAGAATAGCAAAGGAAAGCCCAATACTGGACGATGAGCATCCGGAAGCGTAGTGAAAAGTGGACAAGATCCGCTGATTGGTCTGTCGAATCAGGTTTCAATGGTACTATAATAGGTACTGTAATCCATCAATCTCCGACGCCAGCCAGACACGATGCACAAGTTCAACTCGGACGGCGGGTAGTTCTATTTCATTCTTTCATCTTTGACAGTCTTCGTCAAGTTCAACTCCAACGGTGGGCAGTTTAAATTTATTCTCTCATTTAAGGTGATCACGGGACAAGAACCAAACACGAACAACAATCAGTCGTGCATTGCACAGCCATCCGGATTTGGGGCTTAGTCGGGAGAATTGGGGTCGCAAGCTCCCCCAATAATGGGCCAGGTACCTTCTAGGGCACAGATTGAGCATGTTTGGTGTATAAAGCAGGTGGTTGAGCTCAGTATTCAAGTGAGTTGAACCTGTTAACAAGTCCCTCCACCTCCATTGGCCTGCAAAGTGTTTAAAACAGGTAAAACAATGCTTGAACACTCTTTCAGACATTTACAATCACCTTGAATTCGAGAGGTTGTCGCGCCGATGCCGCGTCACCCGCCGCATCGATGCGCGCCGGTGCCGCGTCAGTGCGCGTCAGTACCGCGCCGGTGCGCGTCAACGCCGCGTCACTGCCGCGTCAACACAGCCACCGCCGCGTCAATGCGCGCCAGTGTCCTGTCAACCGATATAGTTATTGTCCTCGGTCTGGATGCCTTGTGCAATGCCGAGGGAGCCTATGGCACTCTAATCTTCGTGGATCAGATGAATTATGAACTGTAGACAGTTAGACTTCATCAATCATATTTCGGATATTTCCACGGTTCGCTACATCTGTGTTGTACATATTTCGGGTCGCAATTCAACGCAAAGCGTGCGCTAATTGCGGATCGAACCTGGCACTGTTGGGTAGCATGCCCGATATCTGGTCGAGGGGAATATAATATTACAACGAAGGACAGAGCTGTGTGTAGTGAGTTTTCGGATGCCTACTCATAATCGAAGTTGGTTCAAAGGTAGGAATCAATCCCGACATACCAAGATACATTATTCATTCTTGAACTATATGCCCAAACTGAGCTTTCCTCAGGGTTGGAAGCATGATTGTGCGTGCGGAACCTCGTCCCATTCAGCAACGATCAAGAGCCACACTTTTCGAATACAATTTGAAAATTCCTCTGCAAGCATATGGACCAAATCTTTTATGTGTTCGCTCGGTAAACTGAATCGATTTACAGGCTGGATATAATGTTTGAGTTATACAGACTATTGAGGGTACACTTGGTTTGTGTCACATTCCTTGCGGGGGAACTATTGTCCTACTCAAATAGTCCCAGATAATGTCACAGTATTACCCCCATACTCCCGGTGGATAGTGTACGCCAGAAACACAGCAGAAATTCAACCTTATCAAAGCTGAATCAAGAAAGTCAGATTGACTCCAAGATGGATATTGCTCTACAGGTGGCTGTTCCTCAGGTTAGGTCAGGTTCATCAAAAACGAACCGAATATTTGGTCAGACTCTGACACATCAACCCAACTCAAATGCGGCGGTTGCAAGCGGTGTGAAAGGATACTGGACAGATAATAGATCAGGAACAACAGACTGGAGCATCATACCAATCTCTTTTGCCGAGATCCCCGCGTCCAATAACAGAAATCATCAAGAATGATCAGTTCCACGACGAGAAAGGCTGATACGTATATTGATAGTATGTTCTCAGATATATACCCGGCACAGAACTGAATTTCGACCTGTAACCGCATTTTCACCAGGGACGTTGATGTCTATCAACTACATATCATTCTTCCACCCAGACTGGAAATGAGATTCAAACACAATACCCACAACGTCACATATTCGGGCAGGGATCTAAGTTCCCATGGTTGAATATCCACCCATTATGTCTGGTTATGCTTAAAGAGATGGAAGGAATGCAGTCCCTGTGGCCACCGTTACAATGACGAGTTCAATCAAATATTTCTCAGATTGCATAGGAGTTTTAGCAGTCTGGTGTAGGTAAATTTCGACGACGGTGAGAAGTGAAACCAACTTCGACCACGGCTCTGATAAAGTGCCCTTGATCATATATATACCAAAATCTTTCCCACCCAATGGAAAATCCCCCATTTCACTAGCCTTACTCCCGAAAGCTTGCAACGAACTTTCAAAATTAATAATTGTTCAAAAAAGAAATGGGCAGAGGGTGCTAGTCTTCCACAGTTTAACACCGGGCAGCAATCACGTTTCGGTGCATACCTTCTCGTAAAAAATGGAGTGTTAGACCGCAATATCATGTTTTGCCCTGATTCAGTGACCAGACAGATTTACTCATGGATTCAATATCTTTCCTGATTATTCATAAATGTTTCGGACCACAGTCTACAGACTCGTCAGAAAATACAACAAATGGTTTCGGAAGATTAAACTATCACTAGACTCGGTTGTGGCTTCGAAGCCTCCTGCAAGCGGCAAGTCTCTTGTGGTGCCAAGAGAGGTTTATTTGAGGTAGGAGGGATGCAAATCGTTGAATCAGTTTCAGTCCCAAATAATAGAAGTTGAAGTTGAACAGACAACGACCATTGTGTGTGGCAATGGATACGGGTTGCAATGGCTCTAGATCGTTAGATAATTTCTGCCCTATGAGCTACAATACACGTTTGAAAACTAATCCTTGAATAATTAAAACCCACTCGCTGATTCAGTGGGGTCTACAGTGCCCTGAAGTTAAACTCTGAGCTCATGGCCCACTGAATATGTCTCTAGTCGGTGTTTAAGTGCTGTGGCCGCACCCAATTCTTGACCGCTTCCACTGAATTGAGCAACTAATCAGACTAATTAGCACTAATTAGCGAAGGTCTGGGTGAAACTGTGAGATCGGAGATTGTGAGTCCAAACAATGTATTTGAACTAACAAACCTTGCGCGGACAGGTCCTGGGCCGGCCAGGGCAATAGAGAAAGGGCGGGAGGCGGCGCGCCGATTGCCGCGTCACGCCGCGTCACTGCCGCGTCAATGCGCGTCACAGCCGCGTCAATGCGCGTCAACGCCGCGCCTGCCGCGCCATTTTTACCAGACCCGGAGGTCGGGCCGGACCGAGAAAAGTCGTGATGACCATTGATTCATCCCTGCCCGGGCAAGCCTGAGGCTCTAAATTTGCTTCCGGGTCTGTTCCTATTATCACGATGCTTTCGAATACATTGGAAATCAACGTGTAATCACCCAAAGTCGCCGTTCAATTCTACCGCCCACGCCCGGCTATTCATCCTCCAGCTTCCGTCTCTTATCTCCCGTTCCCGTATTATTAGCTAATTTAAATGGGCATGGTCAAGCAGTAAACGCCACATGAAACCGAAAATCAAGACGTATACACTATCATACAGGTTCTACCGGACCAACAAGAATGAGGAGCCGGAACCAGAGAGCAAGAAAATCAACCACAACCGCAATGTTTTGATTTGACAAGACGTTCGAAAATACACGCCGACCACTCGTGCGCATGCCCTCGTCGACATAGGCGTCGCCCTTCGTCATTACGAATGTCATCAGGCGCGAGACGGTTAGGGGTCTCTGTGAGGAGGAGGGCCGATTAGTATAATTGTGGCAGGGAGATGAAGATGGGAGATGGATAAAATAAATTTTGAAGAAGCAAGGCGAGCGATAATGCATGTATTATGGTGTGGTTCGGGGTAAACGGGGAGTGGTTGAGAGAATTATAGCGGGGGATATTGAATGTAGAGGAGGACGCACGGGGAGGCTGGTAGATCAAGGCGGCGAGGGAATACTTGGAGGAAAGGTGATAGAATGGAAAATAATAAGATCAGGAGGAAATGGAGTGAAATTGCGGACAAAAGGCGCAGGAGGGGATTGTTTTGGCATGAGAGCAGGAGAATAATATTCGGCACGAAACTAGGAGGATTTGAATGGTGCCGGACGCAAAGAAAGAAAATTGAACCACGGGGAGAAAGTACTCGTAGGTAAAAAACCAACGCACCTTCCCAAATCGCGTAGTACACATGAACCCCAGCTCCTCCACCGCGGGATACGCGCCCGAAATGTCCTCCCAGTCCCAGTCTCCATGCCTAGCCAACGCATCTGGCGCAGGCATTTGCACCCAAATATCCAAACGCGCAAGCGCCGGGAGGAGCCGAAGCGCGGCGCACAGAGTCGGCGCGCGCGAAGCGTAGAGTGGCTCGCACGTAAGATCGAAAACGCCGGAGAGAACCCGGGCAATTGCTGCACGACATCAGCGAATGCGTAAAGCCCCGCAGGCAGGAGGATATTGAAGGCACTATTCTCCTCCGGTGATATCCAGCGCCCGAAATTCCGCGCGAGCCGAAGCGGTTTGATCTTGGAGCGCGCAGCCAGGAATGCGTGCCAGTTGGCTGCGGGGAGGACGACGAGGGAAAAATCTCTCATATATCCGAAGGCGCCGAGAGTGAGCGCGGTGAGGAGGCGCCATCGCCCCGTCCCCTCCCCCTCCCCCCCCCGTGATTAGGGGAGGAGGAAGCGGAGCACGGAGGGGGATAACGAGGTGAGCGTGAGCGTGGTGAGGTCGGGGCAGCGCGTGAGAAGCATATTCCACATGGCCGGAGGGCTCGGGCGCCGGGAGCCCTGTGCGGTCGTTGGGGAGGCCGTGGCGCACGGAAAGCAAAAAGCTGATCAGGCCACTGAATTTGAACAGCTGTGATGCGTAAGTCAATTACTACTCGATTATATTCGGTAGTTAAAGCGTACCTCGCTGTCAGAGCCAAGTGGGCGGGATCCGACGTTCGAGAAGATTTCAGTCAGTTCAGGGCACGCCGTGCGCAGAGCGCGCCAAAGCGAGTCGCGGGGCATCTCCCGCCCGTCCCAGTCAAAGCTGCGCAGGTGAGTGAGGCTGCCGATGCGCGCTAGACCCATGACTATCAATGCAACCCACTCATCTGAAATCGGCGTGTTGCGCTCGGCAAGGCGAGATAATAATTCGGGCGTACGAATGTGCGTGCACAACTCAGGACGGCTGCCGAACATGCGAAAGCCCGACCCAACCGTGCGCGAGGATCGCAGGCGCATCGTGCGCTACAGCGCGGAGAGGAGCATCGCGCACAAGTGCGAACCCTGTGAGTATATATGTGAGTGAGTTCCACCTGATGAACGAGGGCTGGCGCACAGTGAGGCTGAGGGCGAGCATTTCCGCCGGCGTGAGATCTTCAACGATTACGTACAGAATGTCCTTGGGCACCGAGACGCGCAGCCGCGCTGCGCCGGCGGACAGGATCGTTGGGTGGGCGGAGCCGGGGGTGGCGGAAACAGCGGGTTCTGGAAGAGACCTTTCAGGGTGCGGTGACGGTCGCGCGAGGTATGAGGGTTCGTTTGTACAAAAAATAAAATCCGCGCCGCGAAAGAGGTTTTCCCGCGCGAAAGACTAAATTAAAAAAATTTAATTAAAGTACACCGACTGGCATACCGATGCCCCTAAAGCAGAGGTTGATCTTGCTGTCGCTGCAGGCCAATGTAGGTTGATTAGGTAAATAATTGTTCGACCGAAGTCACTCGTAAGTTCAAACTCCGACTCAGATCACGACCTTGATCTACACTACTGTACTACGGTACTACTTGGTACTATTTGACTGTGACAGTTCTGAATTGGATCTATTTGGTCCTTGTGGTGGTTGTAACGAGCTTTTGCTGCCCAGATAAGCGAAAAGGTGTAAAAAAAGATTACTTCGGCACTTGCCGGATCACCATTTGTTGTAATTCGATGTGATTGCCAAAGAATGAAAAAATGAACATACGACATACAAGTTTAGGTTTAGTAGCGCTGGAATGCTTATTGATGGAGTGAATGCCTATTGTCCAACGCAAGAAATTGATGAGCTATCAATCCCACAAGTCCCTCCTTGAACAGCATTAAATATCTCTGAACCCTAATACTAACTGCTAACACTGACTACTGACCTCCAACCACCAATCTCTAACCAAAAATCTAACCATGACCTCTAACCAAAACCACTAACCGGAACCACAAACCCCTACCCCGGCAATGCCGGCACGAATGATGCGACTGATGGCCGTGCGTTGATCGATAGGCATCAATAGGTATTCGGACGCCGTTCCGAAAGCCTATGCTACTAAAGTTGTCGTGAACCTACGGGCGAAACAGCACAGTAGTCCGTCAGTAATTGACATGCGGTAGTGAATGCAGTTAGTTTGGATGTATGGTGCATATACAGTATATTTATATATATTTCCTCTTTCGCGTGCCAGAACTTCTTTCGCGCGGATCGGTTTCTTTCGCGCGCGGGAAAACTTCTTTCGCGGCGCGGGTTTTATTTTTTTTACAAACGAACCCTCATACGAGGAGGGTACGAAAACCATTCCTGTGCAGAACTGGACGAACGAGGTGGGGCAGAAAGAAAAAACCTGTCGGCAGCTACACGTGCTGGGAATTCGAACATGTTATGTGGCGGCGGGGCCAAACTATCTTTGTGCAGCGTCCAATTAATGCCACCAGGAGCTTTGATTATTCCTTTGTAGGTTGAATACCTGGTTTGGACAAAATTTTGAATTTGGGTGGCCGAGGTTAGAGTAGAATTCGGACAAAATTGACGAACCCTGTGAGGATGTCAGAGTCAGGTTCGGACAAATTCAGTTGGCCGTCCCAATTTTGTGCTGAATCAGACCTCCAAATTGGTTTTTTTCGGAAATTTTTATATGTCAAATGCAAAGTTCGGACAAAATTTTGGCCGAGTGGGGCTTACTGGAGGCAGAATTCGGACAAAAATGTTGCGGGGAGCAAAATGAAAGTTCGGATAAATTTTTCCAAAAGGTGTCCGACCTACAAAGGGATAATCAAGGGTCCTATGCGACCTTACTCTCGAGCTGTTAAAATCCGTGCCGAATATTCCGTGGTTCCTGAGATACATTTTGGAATTTGTCCTCCTGCGTGCATGACTCAAAATTCAACCAGGAAACTTTGCAATGGAGGTTGAAATCATGTCCCCAAAAGCTTTGTACAGCACCGTCGATAGCTCGCCTCATCTGCACAGAGTGGAAACCCACCGCTATCGTGAGACCTCCACCTTCACATGTCCAATATTCATGTCAATATTCATCATTTTCTCCCGTCTATTTCATACAGTAGTAGCGCGCGCTAAAACTAAGATAGGAAATTCTTTTCGTAGTCGAGTACTGTAGAGCAGCTGGCGGAGATCGGCTTAGCATTTACTCACGGTGGAATTAGCATCGGACCAACACAGCTGTGAAATGCGCCAAAAATACGTCCCGCGACAGCTACAATTCAGCTGGCCGTTGGCAGACTGCTACCGTTGGTCGAGTAGAGGGTATGTAGGAAAATTGAGCTGAAGCTGCGATGGATGGAGGACTGGCGGAAGTGAGAGTGCTTAAAGGACAAGCGCAGTCGAGTTCAAACTTCGGGTTGAAATTCGGACAAAAACATCTGTTGAGAAATCTCCCTGATCCTGGGTTCGTTGTTACAAATTGTGGAAGCAGTCAACTCTTCGTCTCAGCAACTTGTCAGGGCACGCCGAAACATGGCTTCTAGACGGGGGGCAAGTTATGTACGGTTATATATGGTACTCCCTGGAAGTAAATGTATATTGACGATCAAACATCACGCCTTGTATGATACCCGTCCCCCAAAGCGGAGTCTCATTCTAAAATAAATCCGATGGATACCCGCGCGATGGGTTTCCGCCCATGGACCAACATCGTCCATTCATCTGTCAGCGCTGAAATTCCACAGCACAACAACTGAGTTGGATCACAAGATGAAATGTCGTACCTTTGAGCACTGATGCCAACTCACTTGAGCTATGAGCTCGACAGGAGTACAGTACCGAAGGTGCGAGCGAAAAATTCCCTCTTTGAGCACTTTTTGATCCCCGCGACGGAATTGCCCGTAGTGGCCTCAAATCTTAGCGTATGTATATGAAACCTAGCCAGACCTTTCAGGCTAATTCAATTATTGATAGGCTTGGATTCGCGATAATATTTTATTTTGGGTCATTTGGAATCAAGGGCCCTCCGAGGCGTGAATTGTGCATAACATGCCCAGATGTGCTCCAATTGGGCTGGTCTTTTCGCAACGTGAACCCGCCTTTCATTCGACACATATATGCGTGTCTGACTCGTATTCCTTTGGCTTTCAGTCTCAACTCGTGCCGGAGGCTGCCCCTCGCTCTACAATCGCAGCCCTCCGCGTCATAACTGTGCGTAATGTTCACAGTCTCGTTTCCGTTTCTTGAGCTCAAGACACACTGCATTGAAATCTAGACGACGACCGGGGACGATTACCAGATAAAAATTAGGTCCCGAATCCGAATGGTTCTCCTGAGCCGTCGGTGGGCGCTGTCGACCAAGGAGGGGAAGGGAATTCCTGGTGAGCCGCCGTCAAAAGTCGAATCAAGTGCTCAGTACAGTCGAGAATAAAACTTGTGTTGTTCCATAATCGTACCAGGAATGCCTCCGTCGATTGAAGCACCGAGAGAAGAATGTAATTTCATAGGAATGATCAAGTGCTATAGGGTGCAATCCATCAGCAGCCGAAGATGGATTTAGCATTTAGTCACGGTGGAATCACGGTATGTGTAAGCGACACGGCTGTCAAATGCGCCAAAAAATAACGCAACAGGTGTCGATGGCATATAAACTTGAAGGGGCTTGGAACTGGTCCTGAAGAGAAAGAACAGATGGAGAGGAAGCGAAGGAAATGAGCGAAGAATTTCAGAATCGGATGTGAAAGATGTGTGCATCATAAATATATCAAAACCAGTGACCACGGAACCTTAGGGACCATATTTCATGCACCGACCCTACAGTCTAGAGGCGGAAGATTCATCTTGGTACTGTACCATTTCGACCAAAGGTTCATGGTATGTCACCCATTGTTCGCTGGATTCAATGTTCATCCCTCGGCAATCACATGCAAAGCACCCTAAATGGTAATCCGGCGAATGCCGGAGCGAAAACTTTCCCATTTGGGCCCCAAAAACAATCTGTCACCGTCAGCTGGGTGAAAATTGTTCAGCTCACCACCCTCCGTCACCCTTCACCTGAACCTTTGGTCGAAATGGTACAGTAACACACAACTTCACAAAATCTGTACGCAAAAAACTCACCACACCCGGTATGTGTCGAAGATTGATTGCATCTGTGATTTAGGATTGAAAAAATGGCGCACCTCGCAAAATGAAGGCAAAAAAAAAAGCCTCAAGGATCTGGCGGAAAGGGGCAAGCGAGCGCAAGAGCTTCAGACACGGACAGCCAGATGTCGGTTGTACAGAGGTATCCAGTCCCCAGGAGGTTTCAATAAACATACAAATGGAAGCTCTGCGGCTCTATTTCGTGCGCCCAGCCTACAGTCTAGAGGTGGAAGGTATGTACTTCGTAGTATACAGGCGACTGGAAAGACCTAGCGCAGGTATGGGAAGAAAATTGGGCTGAAAGCGGGGGACGGAGGAGTGTATATTTGGCAAGAGTAGTTGAGGTGAGCAGGTATTTATTCACCAAATATTCACGACGAGGAAAAATACAAACACCGCCACCGGTTAATCGAGGTCCGACGCCGGACCGATTCCCGATCGTGATGGGCGAGCGCGACTCAAATTGCAGCCTTCGTGAATTCAAACAATGGGTTGAAAACATCTGTTTAGAAATTTTCCTCATCCTGGGTTCGTGCCAACTTCCTGGAAAGAATGTGGAAACAATCAACTCTCGTCTCAGTGATTCATCAGTGCAATCAGTGCGCGCCGAGACATAGCTTCTGGATGGGGGGTACGTTATTGGGCAGACTCCTTCGAAGTAAATGTCGCACATCACCCAGACTTTACGGAATGGCTTGGCCGAATGGCTTGTGCCCCTTAGCGGAGTTTGAATTTGGTGGGGCGGGCGTGGACGGCGTGGCTTGTGATGTGGCTTGGCTTGTCCTCGGCTACACTACACATCTTCACCAAGGGCACTTGGTTCATTAATGTTCACTACTGTGCCGCCATCGTCTATTTTATCCCGTACTACCTTCGGGACATTCCGATCAACCTCGCCGCCGTGATTGATCGCGACTGCGACTTTTGAACTAGGGAACTCGGTTCTGCTCATCTGGCATAAATCAAGGTCACCTATTCCCTTACTACAGTCAAATCATCCAATGCTCCTGAATTGGGAAGAACGAATGATCCACCCGTCTCATTTGGTATTATCCAACCACACATTTGTAAGTCATTTGAGCTGTTGAATCTTCCTCAATGACGTCCAATCTACTCACGCCACGCCACGCCCAAGCCATTCCCTATGAATGCCCACGCCAAACTAGTCTGTGGTCCACGGCCGCGCAACACCAATCGACAGACCACCCTTGTACTCACTCATATATTTGGACGGAATGCCAAGTCCATTCATGTCCACTGATATTCTCCGAAAATATAATCTCTTTTCTACTCTCTTCCTCATCGGACAATCTTGTCTTTAGCAAGACTGTATTTTGATCGAATGTACTAGTATGCCAAGGGCTGTTCCTAAATGTTCTGTATCTGCCTAATAATTGAGTTTCTGTTTCCACTGGTCCTTGATCTATACCATTACAACGAATTTAAATGAATGGCCATCAATTTGATGGATTCCTTACTCTATCTTGCTCCACGCCGGACGCAAGCCATTCTGCTCGGTGGCGGTGCCCCCGCCTCCGCTGCAATTAATTTCAACCATTGTTCTAGAGTTTCCTGTCACACCAAAACATACAAAATGTACCTCCGACTTAACTTCTCCATCTTGTAGTTGAATTACGGTGAATACATAAATCATTCCTGAGATATTGACGCAAGCCATTTGGCCGGCGTGTGTCACGTGCACAAGCCATTCTGTCGGTGACCCTGAATCCCATCTAAGAGCTCAAATATCATGCAGTGGGTGTATACTGCCTCACATGGTGTCAAATAACTCTTCCGCCATAAATGGTTAAAAATTTCAGCTCCCCAGTAACTCCACAGTCAAAACCAAGTAATCTGATCGACTGGCAGGTTCCGCAGGAATGCCAGAGGAGATACTGTGGAAGCTGTGTTGCTTCTCACACGAGAGTCTTTAATGCTTGTTTTATGGGTCTAAATATTGACCGTCATATTTTTGGGGGCTCCCCATGAAAAGAAATTGAACTCACAGTCAAGCGGGTCAAATGAATACCACCGAGCTTCGAGTTTATCAATTGTCTTTGCTCCTTGAGCATATTCATTCAGTGACAGACTATATCAATGTGTGGGGCAGCACAAGCCACAAGTTCTTTAACCCAAATGGCCTTAATCCTAGTCATGGTTGTGCCGTACAGTGTATATTCACAGTTATAGCGCAAAATTATGGAATTTATTGTGTTCACCTCAAGGAATGCCTCAGGAAACCCTACTGTGAGGGAAGAAAAAGTTAGTTGGGACGAAATAACGACATAATGTAGACAAGCCACTTGTTTTATTTGGCTGGGATCAAGTTGGCGGAATGGCTTGCCAAGCCATCAAAGTGGCTTGCAAGCCGATTGGCCGGGCGTGGGCGGGTGATCCCACCCAAATCCACGCCCCCGCCTGAAACAAGCCATTCTGCGCGGGTGCAAGCCACTTTTGCAAGCCAAAAAGTTAACTCTCGCACATCACCCCCTTGATTGATACCCGCCGCCCAAAATAAAGTCTCATTCCAAAATAAATACATGGACCCTCGCAGTGGGTTTCTGCTCATACACCAACCGTCCCATCTGTCAGTGTTAAAATTCCGCCGCGCAACAATTCAGTTGCATCACAAAACCAGATTTCTCTTGAGTAGTGAGGGAGGAGCATGCACTCTTAGTGCAGGTTTGTCAGGCATGTATGTAATACAGGTATCACCGTCCTTGGGTCCCAATTGATCTCTAGATCTTGCCTGATGATCTTTCTCTCGTCGGAGATCATTTAATGGATTCTGGTGGTATCTTTCCCATCAGTTTTTTTTCAAAACCATTCAAAATCTTCTGCAAAACTGGCCAGCCCAAACGAACACCTTTGTGCAAGATGTGATATTGGATTCCACGGCCAATTCGCTCAAATGAGTCATCCGGATGATCCCACCTGGGCGGTATTTCTACCCGGCCTACTTTGGATGCAACTATCAAGACGGATGGGGTCCGGTATCACGAGCCCTTATTTGCTGGGTATCAAACATCTCACGACCGAAATATTGTGCAATTATAGTCCTATACTCCGAGGAAACATAAGTGGATACCAAGCGGTCGGGCTTTTCATATACAATTGCCAAATTCCTGGCTCTGCATTCATGCTAACCCGCTTTCCCTCCCGCAATGGGGAGCACCATGGATTTCACATATGGGGCCTTGCTCATTGGAGGTAGGTACTTCCAGTCGCGACACTTTCCAAACCGTACACTCATCAGCTGCCAAGTGCTATTTGCTACTTTGTATGTATAGTACGATTCTGGGCGGATATTGTATCCATTGTGAAACCGATATAGCTTCCAGGGTGTTCTGACCGTACAGGCGTACATATACTACGAAAGCTTCCCCGACGATCCTCGCCAGCTGAAGTTCTTGGTGAGATCGCCTGCGATAGACCCCGACCACCCGATAATCTTCTGCACTAGGCGCTGTCGTGTGGTGAGTCAAAACTAAATCCAGATGTCCGGCATTCCTGACGACGCAGGATTCTGGACGTGATACACCTTGTCCTCATCTGTCAAACGTGCTACTACTACCTTATAACAAGCTGGGGTAACGATGCAGCGCTCCTCGTATCTACAACGGCATTTGACCTCCATCTCATATTCGTGGGAATGGATGCCCTCATCTGTCAAGCATTTTTCATCCACCGGTGAAGCCTTCATTCGTGTTTATTTTCATGCGACCACACGAAGTCCTTACACCAGCCTTGCAGGATCTGGAAGTTCAGCAAACGGAACTGGTTGCTGACTAGTGTTCTGCGTATGGCGAGCTTGGTAATATTCGGGCTCCAAATCGCGATAACCGTACGGATACTCGGTGTGCCGAGTGTTTCATATTTCACTCAGCAGGCCGGAGAGATTGTCCCTGCTTGGGCTATCGGTAGTGCCGGTACGTTGTGGTGTTTTTCCTGTTCCTATACACTGTTTTTACCAAAAAAACCATAGTGGATGTATGTATTGCGGTCCTATTGGTGTTTTACCTCCAGCGGCAAGAGACACATTTCGATCGGTATGTCCATTGTTTCCATCCCGATCGGTTGGCTCAAGATATTCAAGAACAAATTTCGTTGTTGGCGGATTATACAGTACACTGTGGCGACCGGTCTTGCTACTAGGTGCGTTATTATGTATCCTCAATTCGAGCGATTACAATTATTAACGACCCTGAATAGCATGCTCGCAATTGCGTCCATGATCGCGGTACGCTTTTGTGGAACGTAAAAGTTGATCCAATAACGAACCCCCGCAGTACCTCGCCTCACCGCGCACCTTTGTACATTGTCAGCCCTCACGGATTTTAGAAATGTCCTCTGCGCGCTCTGACGTCCCCCCGGCAATGTACTTCTCCCTCGGTCGCTTATACACCAACGCCCTTCTCGCAAGGTGAACGGTCCATGCAACACCATATATGCATGTCTGACTCATATTTCTTGGGCTTTCAGCCTCAACTCGCGCCGTAGTCTGCGCCTCGCTCTACAAACGCAGTCCTCCGTGCTAGCATTCACGGTGGCGATGAGCACGCGCGCCATAACTGTGCGTAATGTCTACATTCTCGTTTCCCGTTTCTTGAGTTCAAGACATATGAAATGTAGACGACGACAGACGGGGATGATTACCAGATGGGAATCAGGTTCCCGAATCCAAAGGACCTCCAAGCCACACCCCGGTTCCACTAACTCGTTGGTAGGCACTGTCGATCAAGAAGGGAACAGCATGTTACGGCACTTCCTAGCCGGGTTAAGACTCAGACCTTTCGGAACGTCCTGAGCTGCATGTATACTTCCCACCTTCACCCTACAAATGATATATTTGTGTCTCGGTGCTCTCATTGCTCATTTATTTGACCAGAATTTTTGCTAAAGCAAACCCCAAAAACAAAAAACAGACTACCCGACTCATGCGTTCATATTAGAACGGATGCACACTAATGATCGAAAGCTTTCAGAGCAGGGCTTGAAGCTGATTTTATTGTGCGAGCATTTAATTGCTTGAGGTTCAAGGCGAGATATTCTGCTGGATCCAGAAATCCGTCCGGCATTTTTGTATCGTATATTCACTGAATAAATAAATGCTGTCAAAAGAACACTATCTACAATTTTTTTATAGAAATCAGACCTCAAATAGTACCATGACCGTTCATCCTCGCTGGCAGTGAGTGACGTGTGCTGGGAATCCGAACATGCTGTTTGGCCGGCGGCGCCTAACTGTTGTGCGGCGTCTAATTATTACTTCTTTACCACCGGGCATCTCAATATTCATCATCCTCTCCCATCTATATCAGTCAAATTACACATGTGTCGTTGAGATTTTTCGTCTTTCAAGGCCATCTTTGAGCGTCTTAGTCTTTGGGGACACATCTTAGATCTTTGAACCAGCATCTTACAGCGTCCTTGTCTTGGGAACTGCATCTTACGTCTTGGGCAGTCCGTCTGTGTAAATTCCGGCAACCCGTAAAGTTACGTGAGGAGGAGTTCGGAATAAAAAGTGTTTATATTTAACAGAGATGGTACATACATATATCCAAACCTTCGTGGCACAGGGCCATAGGCCCACCGCAAATAGTCCGCAAACGCAGAGTTACCACATGCGAGTTCTTTAACTCAGACTTCTGGGATTATGTATGTTGCATAGGCATCCCAGAAGAATCCGTTACCGTTTGTTTCAAGTCATTCAAATTCCGATCGGATCACCTGATGATGTCGTCGGAATGGCGTGATTTGGTTGGTATCAGGCACGTTTTTTCGACCTTTCTTTCTTCCCTCTCTGTCCCACTCTCCCTCACGGCGCTCTTCATTCGCTCAAGTTGCTGCCCTTCCTGGCTATCTTGACCCCCGTTGCGCTGCGTCGCATCTCCGCCACATGTGGCCTATGCATATATGTTTCTTTACCTTTTTTATGTGTCTTTGACTGAGTCGCGAGGATCTTTGAGCCATCTTTGACGGCGTCCTGGGCAAGATAGTGGCGTCTTTCAGATCTTTTCCAAGACTTATATCTTATGCAAGACTTTTGAATGTTCTTAGCCCAAGATGCCCATCTTTGGAAAAATTGCCTCTTACACGTCTTACGCGTCTTTGGCGTCTGTGCCAAGACACCAAAGATGCCAAAGACACGTTGTTAACCGCACCGCGCGGCCGCTTACTAATACTGAATGAACATCAGTCAAACTACACATGTCCCCACGATCCGGATCGTGTAATTATATCCTAAACTCCGACAAAACATGAGTGGATACCAAGCGGCCGGGTTTCCAAATTTCCATATACAACTGAAGAATCCTCGCCCTAAATCCACGCTCACTCACTTTCCCTCTAACAATGGGGAGCACCATGGATTTCACTTATGGGGCCATGTTCATTGGCGGTAGGTCCTTCCAATCGGGACTCTCCAGACTGTGCGCTCACCCGCTGCGAAGTGCTATTTGCTACTTTGTATGTATAACATGATCCTGGACGGATATTGTACCCATTTGACACCAATATAGCTTCCAGGGTGTTTTGACCGTACAGGCGTACATATACTACGAAAGCTTCCCCGACGATCCTCGCCGGCTGAAGTTCTTGGTGAGATCGCCTTCGATGGAACCCGACCACCTGATAATCCTTTACTCTAGGTCGCTGTCGTATGGTGAGTCAAAACTAAATCCAGATATCCGGCATTCCCAACGACGCAGGATTCTGGACGTGATACACCTCGTCCTTATCTGTCAAGCGTGCTACCACTACCTCATAACAAGTTGGGGTAACGATGCAGCGCTACTCGTAGCTACAACGGCATTTGACCTCCATCTCATCTTTGTGGCACTGCCTACCCTCGTTTGTCAAGCATTCTTCATCCATCGGTGAAGCCTTCATTTGTGTTTATGCGACCACACAAAGCGCTTACACCAGCCTTGCAGCATCTGGACGTTCAGCAAACGGAACTGGTTGTTGACCAGTGTCCTGAGTGGGGCATGTCTGTCATCATTCGGGCTCCAATTCGCCATAACCGCACGGATACTCGGTGTGCCGAGTGTTTCAGATTTCAGTCACCAGACCGCAGAGACGGTGACCGCTTTTGCTCTCAATAGTGCCGGTACGTTGCGGGTGTTTGTCCATTCAGACACACTGTTTTCACCGAAAACACCGTAGTGGACGTGTGTATTGCGCTCGTATTGGTTTTTTACCTCCAGCAGCAAGAGACGCATTTCGATCGGTTTGCCTATTGCTTCCTTCCCGCTTGACTGGCTAAAAATTCTGAGTCAAGAACGAACTTCGTTGTTGGCCGCATTATACGGTACACTGTGGCCACCGGTCTTGCCACTAGGTGTGTTGTTATGTATCCTCACAGCGAGCGGTTACCATGTTAACGACCTTGGACAGCATGCTCGCAATTGCGTCCATGGTTGCGGTACGCTTTGCGTGAAATATAATAATTTACCAAAAACGAAACCCGCTGTAGTGTCTTGCCTCACCACGCACCTTCGTATTCATTGTCAGCCTTCACCAATTTTATAAACGTCCTCTGCGCGCTCTGACATACACCCAGGCAATTTATTTCTCCCTCGGTCGCCTCTACACCAACGCCCTTCTCGCAACGTGAACATTCCACTCAACAACATATATGCATGTCTAACTCGTTGCAGTCTCAATTCACGCCGCAGTCTGCGCCTCGCTCTACAAGCGCATTCCTCCGCCCTAGCATTCACGGCGGCGATGAACACGCGCGTCATAACTGTGCGTAATGTTTACATTCTCGTTTCCCGTTTCTTGAGCTCAAGACACGTGAAATGTAGACGAGGACTGAGGGGGACGATTGCCAGATGGGAATTAGGTCCATGAATCCAAAGGACCTCGAGGTCACGCCCCCGTCCCGCTAATTCGTGGGTAGGCACTGTCGATCAAGGAGGGTAGAGTATGTTACGGGCGCCGTCAAAGCGGAATCACGTGCTTGTTACAGTCCGGGATGAGACTCGGAACGTGCTGAATTGCATGTATACCTCCTGCCTTCCCGTTACGATTAAGATATATTTATGTCAATGCTCTCATCATTTGTTTATTAGACCAGAAATGTTGCTAAACTACCTGCGCACTTAAAAAGAATGACTACCCGACTTATGTCTTCGTTTTAGAAAGGATGCGCACCTCGATGATCGAAAGCTTTCGTTGCAGGGCTTGAAGTTGGTTTTATTGTGCGATCATTCAATTGCTTGAGGTTCAAGGCCAGATATTCCCTTGCATCGACATCATGCGGCCGATTATATTCTGGGAACTATTTGATTTGCTCCATGCCGCGAAATTTGATAAACCTGGCTAACTTTTGTTTATGAATTTCGGCACGGCACCATCAACCGACGAACTTTAACCAAGACCAAGTCCCTCTCGATCTCAGAATGCTACCATAAAATTGTGGCCCACATTCATCGGAAGCATTAGAGTCTTAGACCATGGATGCTCTCTTTGGAGCGATGCCACCCAATTTGATGGAGTTTTAAGCACTGTTTGCAGTCGAGAGCTCTGATTCGATAATTTTTATACAATATATGTCATATGGCATATTATCTCCAAATATTTGCTTAGTCCTGGCTACCATATTTGCCCTAACTTTCCCGGGAAGTCACAGCCGATTCATGGGCGTAGGAAGTGGTGGGCTTGCGCGTAAACTGAAGACAAAACCCTACGTTGACACATGGGGATCAATCCACTCCACCGCGGCTTCAACGTTCAGCGCTCGCAACCTCTCGTCGATCTCATGGATGAATCGTGTCCGGACCGTCGGCTTGAAGTACAACGTCACTTCCGTCACATCCAACCTATCCGTCCACGTTCCATCGGCGCCGACCAGCGGGTTCGGCCGCGCCAGTTTGAGATGCCGCAGGAAGGGCACCGTCCCGACGTAGCTCCGCGCCTTCCCGGGATGCCCAAAGTGAATCTCGGGGCGCATGACTTCGTCTAGGCTGCGAGATGACAGCGCGTGAGATGAAGTCCTAGGACGAGCAGGATCGGACGTACCGAAGTGTGGAGTTGCAGAGCATGTGTCCCGGCGGGCTTGCCAGATCCATGATCTCCCCGCAGTGAGTCGCCTCCGCCGCACGCACCGCCTGCAAGTCCGTGAGCGCCGCTAGGAAGTGAGGCGCGCGCGCGCGCATTATGCTCCCGCGGACGGCGGCCGCGTACATGTAGTAGTCGTTCGCGTGTGCGGGCGCAATCCTGTCCGTGGGCGCGAAGGTGAAGCCATTAAATGAGAGCTCCAGCGGGATGCCCGCTGCGCCGCGCACGTCCAGAATCGTGTCGATGGTGTGGATCGGAGGGACAGATGCATCGGCCGCGTTAGTGGCGACGGCGATGAGCGCGACGATGCAGTCCTGCAATGTGAGGAAACTGGCGTTCTTCCCGCCAAGTGCGTAGATGGCGTCGTGGAGCTGCTGCACTTGGGTTGCGGAGAGCCGGAAATCCAGCCTGATATTTGCCGGTTGGGAGGGATCTAGTTGGGGATGCGTCGAACCAGCAGGGTAATATGCCTCGAGCGCGGAGGTATCTATGCCTTCAAGGCATTTGCGGTCCGGTGCTGGAAGGTACGTCCTAGCCGCTTTGTACACGGGTTCAGGTTCATCGAAAGGCAAACCCTGATAGAATTTGCTGAGAGCGCAGATAAAGCGACTTGCAACGTAGTCGCTGCCGATTGGATGCCAGCGCGTGATACCGATACTCGTAACGCCCAGCTTGGGAAACTTGGTGAGAAGGATAGCGGTGAGCGGCGTCGTGGAGTCCAGCACGATTTTCCTGGGATTCAGGGGCGGCAGAAACCGCAAAGGCTTCTGCACGATGGCTTCAATGGGCACGATCTCTGTTTCGTCGTTCTCGGAGACGGTGACGGGGATGCCTTTGGGCGGCAAAGTCAGCTGTCGGAGCACTAAGTAAGTTATACTAATCACAGTCAGAATACGCACTCTCCACGGCTCAGCACCGTTTTCTGCGCAGCTCACACGAGCGGCGTAGAGGGGGAAGAAGACGAGTGTCTTGGCCAAAGCGGCGTTGAAGCGGACAACGTCTATCAACTCGGGGATGATATACGAGTTGGCGGCGTTGTAGCCAAACACATCGAGGTGGTCGATTGGGAGCACCGAGACGCCATCAAGGAGGGTGGGACCGTCAGGTACGATAAGTGATTCCGCCATAAATAAGTAACAGCGCGCTGAGTCCTGTTGGACTCTTGTACTTATGTGGCCACCGGCTTTCTATAAGGTGACCATGCAACGTATGGGATCCGTGTCAGCCGACATGGTTGGACGGTGCCTGTGATTCTGCTTAATAAAAACAGCTAAGTATTCCGGGTTCGTTTTCTAGGCGTTCTTTCTCGGGAATCACCGTAACATTGCCCCATTTGCGTGGTGGGCGCCTGCTGGACACAATGTTCAATAGTTTTGAGCCTGTTTGCGGCTCAAAACCACGCCGTCATGCTCATATCACACGCACCAAAATTTCTCAGCTCACGACGCTGTCACATCGTTGTTTCGCGCGATTCGCAAGCCCCTGAGAAGGCAGGCGTCCAAACTACTCACCGACGCCCTGACTTGAGTCGGCAAACAGCAAAGTAAGTCAGTCTAGATGACTGAATGATTATGAATTGTTCAATTGAGAAGCAATCATGTATCCTGACAACGTTAGCACGCTTCCGTTTGACAGCCCACGCCGTCGCGGCTTTTTGTTTGCCCCATCTTGCCTAGTCCCTCCTCTTTCGTTTCTTCGAATTGCCCCCCTGTGCGACGACAGTTTTTATGAGCGATTTGATGTGGATTGCCAGATTTCCTCTCCTTCGAGCATTGGAAAACCTTCCCCTCTCAAGAAGCATATTGGCCAACCGAATGTTAGATCCGGAGAGACTACCGATGGGAAGCAAAGGCCGCGGTTTATGTAATTAGCTTAAAAAACATCTCGGTTCACACAAATCAATTGCTTCCCATTCTCTAATGTCGCATGGTATCCTATGGTATCGGGCCTTCCCCCACTCCAATCTACAACCTTCATTTGACGTCCCCGTTTAGTTAATACACTCCTAAGTGGTGGGTTCAAGACCAGGGTGCACAATACACAACGGAAGTACTTACAAATCGTTTATCATCGCGGTCCCAGTCGCACCACCCGCTACAGCATTCTACGTTATATTCACACGCCTCTGCGTCCATCTTGCAATTCGCCACGTCGACAGAGACGCCGAGGACGGCGGAGGCGGCCCCGGCTGCGAGGGCAGCCACTGTCTGTGAACATGATGACTTTGAGGTGCATATGTTGATTGTGGGAGGTGTTTGATGTTCGAGGACGGTGTGAGTGTGGTGATACTGGGAAGGTCGTGGCCCTTATATAGCTGGCCGGCACTGTGCCAATCGAGAAGTGATAGGGAAATTGCGCTCGTACGATGCCTCCTGGGTCGTTCGATATCGCCCGCTTGTCGCTTCCGTCGTCGGCAGAACGCCACCCATTCCGCGGAACTTCGGGTCGATGCAAAATCGAACCAGAATCACCGCCTCCATGATTATCGTCTCCGAACTGTCCCAGCACTATTCCTCGCGCGTTCTGCGTGTTCGCGTTTCCATCGCAGTGCCCTGATATCAGATTCTTGTGCACGATCTATTCCTCCTATCTCCAACCCTACCGTGCACTTTCTTATATTCGCGCTATTCATCAAGTCCAGTCCTCTCGCTTAAGCCCGACACTAGTCTCCACTTGCTTCCGAGCCATTTCCTGGAGTTGACATGTTCCAACGATCCTGCGGAACTCAGCGAAAGGTCGAGCCAAAATGCAACCGAATCACCACTTCCGCCGCGCCTGCAGCCCATCTATGCTCTTCGCGTTCACATCGATGGGCGGTACCCTGATCTCTAACCTGTCTTTCTGATCCATTCCCTTCTACGCCCCAACCGTGCACTTGCTTACATGCATGCCAGGGTCCAACTGTCTCTAAAATTCACCGAGACGCGCGAGTATGGATTCCAACCCTGCCCCGCGCTCCATGGGACAAAAACCCCCTCACTGGAAAAAACTAGTCAGTGCAACGTACTTCTTCCCGACCGCAGAAACGGACACACCGCAATCAAGAGCCCCAAAATATTGAGAATTGGCAACCGCTCTCGCAGTAATGGCCACCACTCCTCCGGGCGGGATGCTCTCCCTGCTGCGAAGCGAACCCCATTCAATCTGGGAAAGTAGCTTCAGGTGAGGCGTGAGTGGGAAGCCATCGCTGGTTGAGGACGAGATCCACGACCAGTCCAAGCCTTGGGAGGTGTCAGTCGATCGTAGAGGAGGCACATTCTGAGCCTTCTTACCGATGAATCTCAGGTCCAACTGTGTGATGGCAGGTGCGCACAGTGTAAGCCACTGGCTGATCAGAGCCGCACTATCGCCGACTTTGAGGCGCAGATGGCGAAGGCGCGACATGCTTAGCAAAGGGCGCGAGGGCAGGAGATCCAAAAAAATGCCGTTCGAACGACGAGTCGGACTCGACGGAAAGGCGAGGCAGTCAACTGCAAGCGAGTTATCCGTTTCGCGTGGTGGATTGTGGATTCCCAAGGGAACGGGTGACAGCAATACGGTACTCGATATTCGCAAGCAAGATAGCGTTCGTCCAGTGATTGCCTGTGAAGGTTGTAAAAAGCGCCAGCGTATCCTTCCGAGACAGACCGGCGAGCTCGACGCAACAGACAGAGGGTTCTGGATACATGCCCACGCCGTCTCCACGACGACCTGCCCCCGCGACGAGCCATTTGCTCCACACCGGACAGTGAGTCTGCAGAGACTCGAGAGGAGCTTCGCAACCGGCCATCCAAGCACACAGCGGGTCTTCATGCCAGTCCTCGAGCTCTTCAACATGCCCAGCTAGGCTCGGGTTCGTACTCCAAAAGATGTCGCATCGCGTGGGTCCTGAGAGGTATCGGGATTTTCTGTGGCGGGTGATATCTGGGCGGGGTGAACCAAGATGGAGGTGAGCGAAAAGGTGCCTCCGACTGCGGAAGAGGAGCTGTCACCCAGCTGCGCCACACGCGGCGAAGGTCCTGCGATTCCCTTTGCACGCATCTACGACACTCTGTAGCACCTCGGTGGGTAACGCGGGCAGCATTTGGGCAGCATGGTAGACGTGGCATGGAAGAAGGAGAGCGACTGCGGGGATTCAAACCCCGCGATAAACCCCGCGATCTGATCAAAAACGTCTAGGTTGGAAATAAAAGGAAACGGAGAGGCCAAGTGCATATTGTGCTCAAAGAAGAGCATGGAAAAAAGTGTTTAGTACATATATGATGCCCGTGTCGAATGAAACTCGATAAACGAACCATATGATTCACTTCGACCTGGACTCCAGAACGGATTGTACCCCCCGCTCGGTCAATCCGAGCCTTCTCCATCCGCACCCTGAATTCCTGCACAACAAGAGCAGCGATAATCTTTGGTCACACCGAATTCCATGTCCCCGACACCGAGCGGCGTCTTGACAATACGGACAGAGATCCGGTCGAACTAACGATAAATGCTGACTTCTTCAGAAATATATGCAATACGACGTCATCAGCAAAGCAGGTGGATGAGATGGGTCGGAACACGTACATCAAAACACGGAACGATGACACAAAACAGCGACGGAGTGAGCTTGAGGAGACGCCCACTGCTGGTGTTGTCGTTACAAGCAAAACACGGACAAAGGTTTTTTTCACTCATCAGCGCCAGCCATGGCAGTTTGCATCACGAGGACGGTTCATTCAATTTCTGGAGTAGAGAAGATCGAGATCCATTGAAACCGAGAAATTAAGAACTGTATTATAGATTAAGTCTCATCAAAAGCGCGTCCTCGCCGTCTCCGTCTGCACAAACATGAAAACACATCCACGGGGACAGAAAGTAGGTTGACAACGTACAGTATTTCTGCTCGACCTTGGTGACATGGAAGCCCAGCGCGTCGCGGTAGAGCGCGATGGCGGGCTTGTTCGACTTGCGGACGTGCAGGGAGATGAACGACGCTTTGTAGATCGTGGACATGGCCTCCTCTGGTGCAACGAGGAGGATTAGACATCAGAGAATTATAAGATGGAGGGAAGGGGGAGACAAACAGGATAGCACCATCAGCTTGCGCGCGAGGCCAAGTCGACGGTAGGAGCGCAAGACGGAGATGGAATTGACGTGGCCATGCACTTCAGCTTTCATTCCTCCAAGTCTGACGTTGTCATCCTCCTCGCCGTCATCACTAACAACAATATAGAGTTAAAGGGGCCACGGCAATGGCAAATGGTACTGGTAGTAGACACATACATTTTGGCTAGGACATATCCGACGATGCGACCCTTGTGATCTTCCGCGACGAACGAGATCTGCGGCCACGTCATAGCGTGGTAGATCCCTAACGGCACAGGAGCAATCCAGAATCAGTTTTTCCCAGCGGCGAAGCGTGGTAAGACGCACAGAACTTCATGAGGTAGTTCTCTGGTAGATTTTGCAGGTTTGTGGCCTGGATGCCGAGGAGGTCTTCCGGCTATACACTGGAGGAGCGGCACGCTTTTAGTCTCAAGTTTACCGCAGTGGAAGCTTGTTACGTACCTGATGCGTGAACTTCGGTACCCAGTGGGTTGAGCGGGACTGAACTTAGCGCACCTTGGCTAATCGGATGTTCATTCTGTGCACCGACAGAGGGAATAGATTTGCGGTAGCGGTTTTTTTCAGTGGATCACCCGGGCTAAGTCCCAAGCTCCAAGAGCGACAGATCTAGGGTTGTTGACCGGAACTATATTGCTATGAGAGTAGACCAGTGGTTGCTACAACTGTGAGCGAGACTCAAAAAAGAGGAGATGGTGGCGAGAAGAAGACTCTGTGGCAGTGTCCGGGCCGGAGGTGTTTACATCTGTTTGCTCCTCTCCTCTTTTTCGACCTTCACGTAAATGACTTCATTTCTTGCTCAATCCACGATTGAACAAGCACAAAATGGATCGAAATTTCACCATAGCAGAAGTTGCGGGCATGTTTTTTTCCGAGATAGGCCCGTCTGCCCACCGACGTGGATTCGCTCCATGCCCTTGCCGCTCTTGCGCGGACTTACACGTAGTTCCAGGGGTCCAGGACCCTGTGCGTGATATCCTGTAGGAGAACACGACCGCACCCTGGCTTCTCATTTACTATATTTTTTCCGACCTATCGGAGGAAAACCCGGTTATCGTGAAGAATCGATTCCAAGCTAGTGCGTAGGAAAGAGGTGGAGGCGCTACTTCAGGGGCTGCTTCAAACACACGAGGAAGATGATTACATGATACACGGTGCGGGTATGTATGTGCTTTCATTTCAGAATCCTTGTGCAGTCTGATTGTAATCCATTCAAGATACGACGCCCGCACCTCGCGTGTCGAACATCTGCTGATCCAACGCAACAAATAGGTCCACAGTTCCTAACTATTCGGAGGCTCGATACTGCATCGGTACGACGACCAAGGACCCGACGCACATTAGGCCGGAAAAATGACCAATCATCATGATTTTACCGCCTCGATAATGATATTATCTCTCCAGGAGTTATTTTCGGATACAATCATATGCCGAGAACGAGGACGCAATTCTTTTGTGAGGTCAGGAAGATGCTATTCGGTGGTCAATCGATTCGAAAATCATCGAATAGCGAGTGGATAAATCGGTGGGATTTGAAGTTTAAATCCCCCCGCCCACGTAGCTCTTCAAATTTTGACCTCACGGACCGAAGATCACTCGACACTCAGCACGGGATTCCGAGCAATTTTTAGAACCATCCAACTATGACGCACGTAAATCAGGTACGCCTCCCCCAGCGATGAGACGAGTCATTCCTTCCAACTTCGCTTTGTAACAGGCGATAGGAAAGCAATATCGCTTACAATCACTCGGTCGCTCTTCCCTGCGTTCAGCGGGTTGATAGCCGCGTGTTCGGCTAGGTTCCCCGAGCCGAAGCTATGTATAGCTAGGTCGCGTCGCTTGATTAGGTCTTGTGAGGTCATGGCGAGGCCGCATAGCCGCCCTGCGGCTAGCCCTCGGCTAGCCCACCCGCCGAACCTCGCCAAGTCTAGACGGCACCTCCGGCTATCTCTGGCTAGGCGGTGCTGCGGCTATCCACCCCCTGAACGCAGTGCTTCCGAGAACTACAGTATAAAGGTGGCAGCAACGTCAAGACAAAAGAGCAAAAACAAGAAATGGACTCGCAACTCACTCTCGTCACCGCCAGCCCCGCCATATCGTTGATATTCAGCCGCGACAGCATGACGAACGCGACGCTGCTCGTGGATGCTGCATCGAGGTACACGATCTCGTCCAATAGCCAAAACTCGATCACCGAAATCAGAGCGGCGGACACGACAAAGCTGCTTGCGCAGATTTTCCGCAGAGACATCCTACCCGACACCATCGCGTTCCCCAGCGTCAATGCGGGGAAGGGAATACGCATGAGCAAGTGGCTCCGAAAGACAAAACTCCTTGATGGCAGGTGTGCTTATATTATTTACTCCCTCCTGATTCGCCCGTAATTCTGACATGCATGAATAGTGTGGGCTATGTAATCGAGACGGAGGAGCATGGAAATTTCGTCCTCAGGGTACACCGGCAGCTTCGTCTCGCGGTATGTCATTTTCATTCCTCCTTTTGACAAATAGTTTGGCTGATCGTGCCTCCAGCTATTCAGGGAAGATGACCTCGATACGCCGGTCGCGCATTGGCAACGCTCGAGCGATACCGCCGCGCCAGCGCTGATACTGCAAGCGGGAACATGGAATTCGGTGCGGCCCCAGATAATTGCAGCATTCATTGTGCAGGAATTCAGGATGCGGATGGAGGAAAAGGCGGGCCATGTAATGTGGAGGTAACAAGCTTACCGCGACTGTCTATGGACTTAAATCTAACGTAGTTATTGGACATTTATTAATCACCGTACTATATTTTTTTCGTAGCTTATGTGTACACCTCAGTTGGCTTAATACGCCTACTGAGCTGTACGTCCCCTCGTTACCTTACTTACATCGTTTACTGACTGTACCTAGCGCTATTTTAATCCTCTAGGTATTAATATATTTTAGTTGGCTTGATACGCCTACTGAGCTCGCTATTTTAATCCTCTGACTCCTCGAGTCTGCGCCTCCACATGTAACTCACGTGGCCGTCAGCAGAGTTAGTGTACAGTCGGTCCTGGGGTCCTTGGCGAAGTGAATGGTTCGTCTATCGAGTTAAGCCCGACGCAATTATCATACTGAATATCGCTTCCCATGCTCTCCATTTTTTTTGTAATACGCTTTGAACACAACATGCGCGTAGCGCTGTAACTCTCCGTTTCCTTTTAAGTTTCAACCTTTTCCAACGAATTCCTCCCCGACACTATCGCGTTCCCTAGCGTCAATGCGGGTAAGCAAATACGGCTGAGCAAATGGCTTCGGAAAACGACACTCCTTGATGGCAGGTGTGCTTATTTGTTCATTTTTCTCTGACTCGCCCGACATACATGAGTAGTGTGGGCCATGTAATCGAGACGAAGGAGCATGGAAATTTCGTCCTCAGGGCACACCGGCAACTTCGTCTCGCGGTCTGTCATTTTCTTTCTTCCTCAAATAGTTTAGCTAATCGCGCCTCAAGTTATTCAGGGAAGATGACCTCGATATGCCAGTCGCGCATTGGCAACGCTCGAGCGATAGAGCCGCGCCAGCGTTGGTACTGCAGGCGGGGACGTGGAATTCGGTGCGACCCCAGATCATTGCAGCATTCATTGTGCAGGAGTTTAGGATGCGGATGGAAGAGAAGGCGGGCCATGTGACTCACGTGGCACTCAGCAGAGCGGGAGTACAGTCGGTCCTGGGGTCCTTGCCGAAGTGAATGGTTCGCTTATCGAGTTCCGCCCGACGCAGCTATCATTAAATATGGCTTCCTATGCTCTCCATTTTTGTAATACGGTTTGAACACAACATGCGCTTGGCGCTGCCACTCTCCGTCTCCTTTTAACTTTAAGTTACCCGCCTTTTCCAACCTAGATGCGAATTCAGGGCAAGTTCAAGGCCCATTATCAACAAGACCAAAGAGACCACAACTGCTTGGCGATCCTTCTCCATCAACTACGTCCACCTTGGCCGCGCCGAAGCAATTTGACCCAAACCTGAGCTTCCCCGAACCTTGCACAACCCGACGAAAACCCAAACTCCATGGAAATTGACTACTGCCAGCACTTGGCCAGCACACCGAGTAACAGGCTTGAAATTCAGCAATGGACTTCACCGCCGTTCATATTATCTCTTCCCAGGGGAATTCCAACACGCTTACCGACCTATATATGCCCTGGATGACGTTTTGATCGACGACTTGGTTCCGGCGAGGCAACTCTATTTCTGCGTGGCCTTGCTTGAACGCCGACGAAATTCCACAAACCACAGCTCAGACGTTATCCCAAGACAGACTGTGCATCCTCGCTGAAGTTCAGTCGCTCTTGCTTCTGGGCAACTTTTTACTGTCTGAACTCAGGCGTCCCTGCCTCGCCGGCCTCGTGGCCTACACGAATCTCCGGCTTCATCCGTCGAGCAGACGGCCGACATGGAGGCCATACCCACGTGTGGTAATTTGTTTACCTAACCGCTCTATCTCACCCATTCGCAGGACAGAAGCTACTTAGACAAGGGTATATTTCCGCGCGAATAATATTCCACACCCGTGCTCGATCGAGAAGGAGATGAAGCCTTGGGTTGATTTCAGTTTAGTATGAAACGCCATGATCTTATCACTTCACACAACGCGGTAAGCGCGCAAATCTCACAAGCTTCACCGCCGGTGCTTCCTGCCATGCATGAATCGGCCAGCCAGTCCTTAAAATGCACATCCGTATCCTCATCGTGCTCTCGCTCTTTATCTTGCACGCTCCGCCTTCCTCACCTGTGCCCATCCGAATCCCTCCTTTGCTCACTCCCCTCCACAAAATGTCTGAAATCTCGACATCATCGTCATTGCGCGCAACGGCGACCGGCGCGCCTTCTACATAGACCCGAAAACGTATGCACCGTCGGTCTCCGACTCGACCGCGCTCGACGTCGTGCGTATTCCCGCTATCTATTCCGCGTTCCCGCTACCAGACTTATGTGTCGCAGGCTGACCTCCACCTCCTCGGCATGGAGCTGCGACTCCCCGTCCTTCATCCCCTTGATCTCGACCCAAATCGCCGACACGCAGGAAATCAATGTCCGCGCGAAGGCCGGCGGCGAGGGCTCGGTCGTCTTCGATGCGCCAAGATGATTACTTAACATTGATACACGGAGCGGGTATGTATGTACGTATGTGCTCTTATTTCAGAATCCTTGTCCAGCCTGATTGTAATACATGCAAGATACGACGATCGCGTCTCGCGTGTCGAACCTCTGCTGATCCAACGTAAAAAACAGGCCCACAGTTCCTGACTATTCGGACGCTCGATACCGCAGCGGTACGACGACCAAGGACCCGACGCACATTGGGTCGAGTCAGGCCGGAGAAATGACCAATCACCATGATTTACCGCCTTGATAATCATATTTATCTCTCCCCTCTCCGTACCGAGGAGTTATTTTCAGATACAACGGGAACACAGGACGCAAGTCTTTTGCGAGGTCAGGAAGATGTTATTCGGTGGTCAATTGATTCGAAATGCATCGAATATGAGTGGATAAATTGGGGAGATTTGAAGTTGAAGTCCCCGCCCACATAGCCCTTCAAGCTTCAATCGACACTGAACACACAATTCCGAGCAATTTTTAGAACCAGCCGACTATGACGCGCGTAAATCGGGTACGCCTCGAGACGAGTCATTCCTTTCAATTCCGCTTTGTAACAGGCGATAAGAAAGCGTTAAATATTGCTTACACTCGCCCGATCGCTCTTCCGAGAACTACAGTATAAAGGTCGCAAAGTCCCCGCTGATGTGATTCTTAGTGTGTAGTCAGGCTCGAGACACGGCCTTGAATCTGGAGCCAAAGTCCAGTTCGAAATTCCACTAGCTGCGCAAGTGTCGATTCCCCCTCCTGCCGCGCTCCAGACCAAAGAAAAAAACCCCTCACTGGGAAGAAACGAATCAGGGCTCCGTACTTTCCACACACCAAAAATGGACACACCGCAATCAAGAGCCCCGAATTATCGAGAATCGGCAACCTCTCCTGCAGTAATGGTCCCCACTCCTCCGGGCGGGATGCTCTCCCAGCTTCGAAGCGCACACCATTTAACCTGGGAAAGTTGCCAGCGATGAGAGAGTCAAGTGCGGACCATTGGGCATCGAATTCGAGACCGCTAAGCGCGGTATGAAAATGCTGGCCGCGTCCCGATAGGAATACCATGTCGGTAATATCGTGGGCTCTGAGCATCCGGAGGATCGTCAATATCGCGTCCATCGCCCCTGCGACGTATATCTCGAAGCGCAGTAGCTTCAGGTGAGGCGTGAGTGGGACGCCATCGCTGGTTGAGGACGAGATCCACGACCAGTCCCAGCCTTGGGAGGTGTCAGCCAATTGTACAGGAGGTACATTTTGAGCCTTCTTACCGATGAATCTCAGGTCCAATTGTGTGATGGCCGGTGCGCACAGCGTAAGCCACTGGCTGATCAGGGCCGCACCATCGCCGACTTTGAGGCGCAGATGGCGAAGGCGCGACATGTTCAGCAAAGGGCGTGAGGACAGAACATGCACAAAATGCTGTTCAAACGACGAGTCGGACTTGACGGAAAGGTCGAGGCAGTCGACTGTAAGCGAGTTATCCGTTTCGCGTGTTACACTTTGGATTCCCAAGGGAACGGATCCTAGGAATACGGTACTCGATAGTCGCAAGCAAGATAGTGTTCGTCCGGCCTGATTGCCTGTGAAGGTTGTAAAAAGCGCCAGCGTATCCTTCCGAGACAGACCGGCGAGCTCGACGCAACAGATAGAGGGGTTCTGGATACACGCCCACACCGTCTCCACGACGACCTGCCCCCGCGACGAGCCATTTGCTCCACACCGGACAGCGAGTCTGCGAAGATTCGAGAGAAGCTTCGCAACCGGAAGTAGGGTGGTGGATATGGTCATCCAAGCACACAGCGGGTCCTCATGCCAGTCCTCGAATAGCTCGAGCTCTTCAACATGCCCAGCGAGGCTCGGGTTCGTACGGAGAAGGACCCAAAAGATGTCGCATCGCGTGGGTCCTGAGAGGTATCGGGATTTTCTGTGGCGGGTGATATCTGGGCGAGGTGAACCAAGATGAAGGTGAGCGAAAAGGTGCCTCCGACTGCGGAAGAGGAGTTGTCGCCCAACTGCGCCGCAGGCGGCCAGGGTCCTGCGATTCTCATTGCTCGCATCTATGACAGCCTCCAGTACCTTGGTGGGCAATATGGGCAGCATGGTGGACGTGGGCGGGGAGCGGCGTCCACGTGGCAAGCGCTGCGATCAATGGGAGATCCCGTGGACGTCGGCAACGCTGCCGGAATCCACGAGAAAGAAACCACCTTATTTTTACCGTCTTTTGCTCAGAAGATCCTTCCCTGAACGTACGACATCTTGAATTAAACTTGAAATTTCATCTGTATGTATAATGGCTTAGTGGGACCCTGAATTACGGAGTGGAAGTGTACCAATCCCGAATCCAGGGTGCCGGTCTTGCTTCACTATGTAGCCTCCTAGGGCTCCCCATGACAGGCTGTGGGTCCCACGTGACGACGAAATACCTGCCTGCTCTTTCCAGAGCCAGGCCGGGGTCACCGTTGATTACCTAGACCTTCCGCCCCCCTCTCGGTAATATTCTCTGCTACAGAGGAAGAACACCGCCAGTTAAAAGTAATTGGCCGGATCAATTCCCGATCGTGATGGGATTCGAGCGCAACTCAAATCCTCTCAAATCGCACGTTCAAACCCGGGCAAGGACATTGTTTAGAAATTCCCTCATCCTGGGTTCGTGGGAAAAAAAGTAGAAACAGTCAACTCTTCATCTCAGTGAGCCATCAGTGCACGCTGAAACATGGCTCCTATATGGGGGGGTAAGTTATGGTTGATATGGGCGTATTCCCTCGATGTATATTTCATCATCACGCCTGAATTGATACCTGCCACCTGAAACGGAGTCTTTTCGAAAATAAATCCGATGGGCACCCTGGCAGTGGGTTTCCGCTCATCTGTTAGTGCTAAAATTAAAATTCCGCTGCGCAACACCTCAGTTAGATCACAAATCCAGATTTTTGTCAAGTGGTGAGAGCACGAAGTCTTAGTGCGGGTGAGTGTCAGCTGATACACGTATCGTCTCCCAATTGATCTCTCTTCTCAGACGTGTTGCCTACTATAATTATCCTCCGGCTGTCCGAGATCCCCAATGAACGATGGATAAATCGATCGCGGATGTGATCTCCAAGATCCCATGTTCTCACCTCCCCCGATCCTCTTTGTATGATAACTACCAGTTGAATGAGCCAACCCACCAGTAAGGATACCTTTTCTACTTCTGCTGGATATGTTTACTCACCGAAATTCATTCAAGCAGTTAGGGAGTGGGAAGGAAACTATTTCCGAACTCGCGTAGCCGCCGTCATCTTAGTCGTATCAGTGTCGTGATATTTGAAATCACTGCGTTCCAACCGGCCCGAATGTCGTAACTTTGAGAACTGATACACCATGAGCAGTGAGGAAAAATAAGTAAGGTCGCCTTGAAAAAACGTAGTAAGAGTAACGAGAACAATCCAGAATGTTCACAAGGAGGGTTTGTTGGCAATATCAAAACGGTTTAATGCCTCTCACCCTGCCAACTGGAGCATCAGAGAAGCAGATGCACGAAATATTTCAGAATAAATAAACTGGATCGAGGTTACAGATACTTGATGCGGAGGTTCACCACTAGTTCCTCTCGTTCATGTTTCTCGGGTTGGTATCTCGTATTTGTACTCTCTTAGGGAGGCGACTAACTTGTTATTAGAAAATGCCTCTTTTAGTATGTCGCCGTGCTGCTGCTGCCGATAGTGAGTGACGTGTGCTGGGAATCTGAATATGCTGTTTGGCCGGCGGTGCCCAACTGTTGTGCGGCGTCTGATTATTGCTTACCACCGGGCATCTCAATATTCATCATCTTCTCCCGTCTATTCATTCAGTATTGATAGCGCCACGCGGTGCGGCTGACGATCCGTATCGTGCAATCATAGTCCTAAACTGCGAGGAAACATGAGACACCAAGCGTTCGGGTTCGCTATATATAACTGACGAATCCCTCGTCCTAATCTCACCCGCTTTCCCCCCCAACAATGGGGAGCACCATGGATTTCACATATGGGGCCATGTTCATTGGCGGTTAGTCTGTTGTTAACCGCGCCACCGTGATTGAGTGGCCGCGTTATTATATAATCATCGGAGTTTGAATTTCGAATGGTGCCGTTCTCTGCCTCAGGCTCATTCATTTTGAAAAAAATAAGAAGCCAGATGTCTTCTATTTGTATTCGGAAGCGACTCCTCTCCTCAGATTTTGTTTCTCTATCTGTGTTCCTGGTAGAAGAACTTGTGGCTTGCTCACGTGGCAGCCCCATCAAAAATCGGACACCTTGAATTCGAATGCTGTGAGGGAGTTTTGGCTGGAAAAGTTCTTCATTCTGGTGTTCTACACAATAATATGAAACAAATCTCTGGACAGACACGTTGCAAGTCCCCCAACGTCTGCCGCAAAATTTCAGATTACATAATAACGCGGCCAGCGATCGGCGCATCAACCTTTTCGACAGACTATAACAAACGAGGTACGAGTTGGAAATGTTATAGCGTCTGTTTATAAGAGACTAATTGGCGGTAGGTCCTTCCAGTGGTGGCAGTCTTCAGACTCCGCGCTCACCCGCTTCCAAGTCCTGTTTGCTACTTTGTATGTATAACGCGATCTTGGACGGATATTGCACCCATTTTGACACCGATATAGCTTCCAGGGTGTTCTGACAGTACAGGCCTACATATACTACGAAAGCTTCCCCGACGATCCTCGCCGGCTGAAGTTCTTGGTGAGATCGCCTGCGATGGACCCTGACCGCCCGATAATCCTCTGCACTAGGTCGCTGTCGTGTGGTGAGTCAAAACTAAATCCACATGTCCGGCATTCCAGACGACGCAGGATCCTGGACGTGATACACCTCGTCCTCATCTGTCAACCTTGTTACCACTACCTCATAACAAGTTGGGGTAACGATGCAGCGCTCCTCGTATCTACAACGGTATTTGACCTCCATCTCATATTCGTGGGAATGGATGTCTTCATCTGTCAAGCATTTTTCATCCACCGGTGAAGCCTTCATTCGTATTTATTGCCACGCGACCACGCGAAGTCTTTACACTAGCCTTGCAGAATCTGGACGTTCAGCAAACGGAACTGGTTGCTGACTAGTGTTCTGGGTGTGGCGAGCTTGGTAATATTCGGGCTCCAAATCGCCATAACCGTACGGATACTGGGGGTGCCGAGTGTTTCATATTTCACTCATCAGGCCGGAGAGATTGTCCCCGTTTGGGCTATCGGTAGTGCCGGTACGTTGCGGTGTTTTTCCTGTTCCTATACACTGTTTTCACCAAAAACACCATAGTGGATCTATGTATTGCGGTCGTATTAGTGTTTTACCTCCAGCGGCAAGAGACACATTTCGATCGGTATGCCTATTGTTTCCATCCCGATTGGTTGGCTCAAGATATTCAAGAACAAATTTCGTTGTTGGCCGGATTATACAGTACACTGTGGCGACCGGTCTTGCCACTAGGTACATTATTATGTATCCTCAATTCGAGTGACTACAATTGTTAACGACCTTGAATAGCATGGTCGCAATTGCGTCCATGGTCGCGGTACGCTTTTTTGGAACGTAAAAGTTGATCCAATAACGAACCCCCGCAGTATCTCGCCTCACCACGCACCTTCTTCGTGTACATTGTCAGCCCTCACGGATTTTAGAAATGTCCTCTGCACGCTCTGACGTCCGCCAGGCAATGTACCTCTCCCTCGGTCGCTTATACACCAACGCCCTTCTCGCAAGGTGAACGCTCCATTCAACACCATATATGCATGTCTGACTCATATTTCTTGGGCTTGCAGTCTCAACTCGCGCCGCAGTCTGCGCCTCGCTCTACAAACGCAGGCCTCTGCACTAGCATTCACGGCGGCGATGAACACGCGCGTCATAACTGTGCCTAATGTTTACATTCTCGTTTTCCGTTTCTTGAGCTCAAGACACATGAAATGTAGACGACGACAGACGGGGATGATTACCAGATGGGAATTAGGTCCCCGAATCCAAAGGACCTCCAGGCCACGCCCCAGTCCCATTAACTCGTTAGTAGGCACTGTCGATCAAGGAGGGCAGAGTATGTTAAGGAGCTGTCAAAGCGGAATCAAGTGCTTGTTGCAGTCGGGGATGAGACTCGGAACATGCTGAATTGCATGTATACCTCCCGCCTTCCCATTACGATTAAGCAACGCTCTCATTGCTTATTTATTGGACCAGAAATGTTGCTAAAGTACCTGTACACCCAAAAAAATGACCACCCGACTCATGCATTCGTTTTAGAAGGGATGCGCACCCCGATGATCGAAAGCTTTCATCGCAGGGCTTGAAGTTGATTTTATTGTGCGATCACTCAATTGCTTGAGGTTCAAGGCAGATATTCTCTTACATCCGGAAATCTGTCCGGCATTTTCGTTTCATATGTTCATCATTGAATCAAGAAATGCTGTCAAAAGGACACCACCGGCGGTCAAAAGAAAGGCATCCTTAATTACGCAGGGCCTGCGGGGGGAGTCGAACCCCCGCCTTCCAGCTACCACTGAGGTAATGTAATATCGGTCTAGTAGAACGAGAGTATCACCATTGATCCTCGAAAGTTTTTCACCCAATATTTGGACCTGGTTTTGTTGTGTGATGATAGAGTACGGTGAAGGGAGACTCTGTTGCTGAACGTCATGCGGCCGATTATATTCTGGATCTGTTGAATGAATCTTGCTGGAATTAAATCGCAGCCCTGGTTATGTTCAAGGCTTTGGTTGAAATTCCTTCTATCCGGGACAAGACAGCTAATTAGCGGACACTCGAAATGAACCACTTTGAAATCTTATGGGCGATATGGTGTGCAAAAATTCATCAGATTTTACAGTCATTTAGTGAACAGACTACAGCGGTATCGTAATTCTAGGATCATAATTTAGAATCCTCGCTGACAGTTCGCAGGTGGGTTACATCTGTTCATGGGTTGCAACTGGCAAATGGCTCAACTTGGCATTACAGTTCGGGACAGTCAAAGACATCAACTGAAACTTATTTTCTTCAAAAATTCCAAGACTTTGGCAATCAATAGATCTCATCTAGTAGTTCTTTCCCAAATATTTTCTGATTTTTCTGACGAGCCGTTCGGCTGGAAATCACATGACAAGTTCAACAGGTATCAACATATGGCCAACTTCCCCAGTTCTGCTTCAATCTGGACGAAAGTAGGCTCATTTTAAAGCTCTCATTCAGGAGAGTCTTCTGACTGAGTTTGAAAATAAATTCACGAGCCGTTTGGGAGAAATTCGGGATACAAAAGTCACATGGTGTCACACATGACCAAAGTCCGATGTTCACCCGGAATTCTTGTGTGAATCTATTCCTGTACTGACCTACATATACCCGATAGATGGAACGATAGGTGCCGCCTACGAAATGCCTGCCCCCAAGAAGAAGAGAACCAATATCTCTGGCCTCAGAAACCAGGGATCCAATAGATCCTCACCAGCTGTCTCTGCACCTTCTACTGCCCCTCCATCTCCTGGTCCGGAGCCTGCAGGAGCCTTATTTGGAGCTACGCTGGATCAGAGCGACTCAGAGACTGCCACAGATGATGAAGAGCAGTGCACCATGTTTGACAGTCTTCGCAATGACTGGGAAGCTGAGGAGAGGGCACTAACTAATTCAGACATCGATTCAGAGCTGGATTCTGATGAAGACTGGGACATGGATGAAGAAGAGGGGCTGGAAAGCATGAAAGAACTTGCTCGAAAGGTTGATCCAACGGACGATGGAGAGTGGCTGCCCCCAAAACAGGTCCGAGAGAATCAGCAAAAGAAAGGTGAGTGTGTTGAACTTCACCCATTTATTTTTTTCAACCCTTCGAATGCAGAGCGTCCAAAAGTGTACCACAGTTATTCCCATGTCAAACCCAGATCCCTCCAAGCGAGGAAAGACTCAAAAGATGACAAAACGGTGATAAGCAGGCTAAATGGCCAGCCGTGAAATTCTTCAATTTTACAAGTGCTGTATACCTATTAGCTAAAGAAACTGCTATTTACATATCATTACCAAACGCGAGCTAGTGTGAGATCCGAGCATGTAGCTAAGGAATTACACGTGTGCTGAAGTCTGGAGCTTCATATAGAGGACGGCCGCCAAGTTGGTCAGAGTTTATTGAAGATACCGTTCTTTAGCTAAAGAGTTCCCAACCATTCTATAATCGAATTGGGGTTTCTCCACACGTTCCTATCAAGGATATGGTCTTTATTATCCGTCTATGAACTACAACAAGTACCAGGGAGGGCCCAAGAGCGCGAAGGACCAAGAGGAATCAGTACAGACGTTCCTACGACTAGATGGTTCTAGAAGGAAACCCGATTAGGCATCTGAGAACGAACCATGTGTGTTACACTTGGCATCGATAACATCTCGAGGCCGCACATGATGGACCAGAGGTCTGGGTCCTTGCCGAGACCCGGCAAAGGCTCGCTTTGACCGATGTTTCGGATAAAGTCGGATAGGCATGCTAATAATAGATTGTTGCATGGCCTTGACTGCGGAAACAAGGCGTTGCGATAAGGATCACATGTCTTGGCGACAATAGGCTGATAAACCAGGGCGAGACCGCATGGTTTCTGTCCCAAATATACCAATTCTTATATTTCTCGGACCTATTTATTAAATCTCTTCCATATTTATCATAGAATGTACCAAGAATCAGTTCCGTTTAGCCGTGGGCAATATATCTAGCCCATAACCATACCAGATAGAGTATTATTTCGTTTGTAACATTATTTCCGTATATGGGTTCCTACGTAGTATAAATACCCGTAGGATTTCAGTAGGACGCCAGTGGATTCTCCCCTTTCCTGCCGCGCTCACGCTGAACCAGTGTGCCGTCTTGGAAGTGTTGCATCTATTCGGAATACTATTGGGAAGCCTATAAAGTTTCTTTTGTGTGTTATTGTTCAAATATACATTTTGTTGGATATTATTGCGAGTGACGCGTGTTACTAAGGTCTATAAGGCCTGATTTACGTGTGGAACAAGTGAGAATAGAATATAAGGCACATTAGTTCACTGCAACGACGTCCAGTCAGCATTAGCTAAAGAATCATTGAACAAGGCAGATACAAGTTCACCAGGTCTCCAAGGTCCTCTGACCGTCCCAATCGAATCACATTCCATTACATTGCATAAAGACACTTTCCTAAGGTCGATAGATCGCGTAAAGTGCCTAAGACGGACTTAGATTGTCAAATTGTGTCATTAGCTAAAGAAGTTACATAGATAGTAAAACCTCAAATTGCAACAGTCTAATACTTGGCTGGAACCCCGAACCTCGCACGTTTGATAGTGGTGTTGTAGTGTTGATTTGGTGTATTTCTGATACTCATTTTGAGTATTTGTGATATATCTTTCACCTGCAGGATTATAGTCAGCGTTTCAACGGAATGGAGAGGCAAAGGGTCTGCAAACGGTTCTCAAGGAGCGTGGATACAAAAATTTAAAGCTCAGGGCAAAATGCCGCCCAGTGTGCCCAATTGAGAATCAAGAGTGCTGCATGGCTCGTTGGCTGAGCCACCAAGATGACTTCAAGAACAGGTATCCATGCTTGAGGAACTAGTCAAGAGACGGGGCCATGAAATCATTTTCCTCCCCAAATTTCATTGTGAATTGAACCCAATTGAGATGGTATGTGTAATTTGATTTATTCATGGCATCTGCTGACATCTCCTCCAGTATTGGGGTTGGGTCAAATATCGCTTCCGAGAGGAGGACAAGCCTAAATTTGAGGATGCAAAGCAAGCAGGAGTAGGTAGGTCACCGGAGGCCAAAAGGGGTACACACAATTTCGTTCGGACCGGCCAAAATTTTGGCCAAACGTAATTCCTCGTCAAAAAATTCAGGAAAATCGTATATAGGCTTATTTTAGGGTGCTGAATCTGAATCTGAAGTCCGTTTTTTAATTGAAACAAAACTCCGGCCACTAGCCGAGTTGATGTCTTTCACTGTCCCGAACTGTACGAGTACTATCAGGCGCTGGGAACCTGGCCACCTTAGCTATTTTCGGCCAGTAGTCACTTCTTCGAGCGTCCTTCTGGGAGCCCGAGGGCGTCGAATGTACGGCATATATCCTGTGAACAAATGAAGCCTATTTACACCAATTTTGGTGAAACTTTGACTGTGTGGCGAATTTATTTCGGCCGGAACTCCCAAATAGACAATTAACAGAGTACCTGGCCACCAGCGCAAATCCATCGTTGCCGGCTCGATCAATAGCTTCGCGGTGTATAAAAATGTTCAAGGGATCCAGATGGTATATTTTACACCTTAAAATGTCACGTTGGGCCCATCAAAAGGGTAGCACCGGATGCTTCTGATGAGAGGGGGGAGCGGCGGGATCCAGACTACCAATAAAACCGAGGCAGCGCGGCAGTGAGAGGGCGGACTTGGCCAAAATGAGTTGCTGGGGGATTCATCTACTTCTTATGAAAGTACCTGGACCCTCTGTGTGATACCTGAGTCACACTGCCGAGAACCCGAAATTCAGACATTGTTGTCACTGAAAATAGGGTGATTATTGTATCGGACGACATTGAGCGAGGTATCAAAAAAAATAGAATTAAGTCATACATCTACGATTGAAGCTTCCATTATCATTACAGCCCATGTCGAGTGCTAGACCCTTAGCGTGGAAGGATTGTTTGCTAAGCCGGTCGTCGTGTTGCCGTGCACAAGGCCGGATTGCGATCGTTTGTCCGAGTTTAGCACAGAAGGGGGCCGACTTCTGAAGCGATTTCAGTGGTCAAATGAAGCCCGAGATGATACAAGAAGACCGAACTCCCGAAGTCGTGGATTGAAAAAGAATTGGTAGAAATGAGCGAGATGGCAAGGGGACACCGGATTTTTTTTTTTTGACCCAGGGTCGATTTTGACTCTAATTTTCCTTACGAGTCCGAATCTGAACACCAAAAGTTCAGAAGTTTGGTCGTTCCCAAGATATGAGGCAATTTGTCTCCCAAAAAAAGAAAAAAATTGCCAATTTTTTCTTGGATAGATACGATGATTCTGCGCAACTTTCAAAAGAAAAAAACCTTCGACATCGGACTAACTACCACGTGACTTGCCTTATATGGTAACTCCGATACCATAAAAGGAGAAGTATATTTGTCGTCTGGCGTAAGAACGGCTTCACCGAATATTCTCGGATGTGCTTTTTCGGTGTTTTCACCTCTTTATGCATCATAATTCGACCACATGTCAAATTTTTTAATCCCGGTGTCCCCTTGCGAGATGGTCGTTCGGAGTTAAGAAAATGATTTTCTCACCCTTCGACCGGCGATCAAACACGTCACAACTTTCGAACAACTCATCATTCTGCCCCAAAATTTGGCATACGCTGGCGTCAGAGTTCCTACTCCCTCCCCCGAGTCCGAGCCCTCAACATGTGGTAGTATTCATCCTTATATTTGCCAAGTGGCCAGCTTCTTAGTGTGGCCAGGTTGGCAGTCATTGATAGTACCTACGTAAGGGATCGTCTATTTAAACAACTTAAAGAGCGATTTTGATGACCTTGGTTTGTCACTAGACGCCAAATAACTTCTCTATGGCCTTAGTGACTGTGTTTGTATTCTTTTTTATCAAGTTCAATACAATTCTTGTGAGAAAATAGTGGCTGTCCATTTTTTAGGGACACGTGCAGTCACCTGTTCGAACCCTCTTATACACATTCTTTTATTTTTGAGCCTAAGTAGTTATTCTTCACATCCGTGTATGTGTATTGAACCATCAAACTGATTTTCTAAAGGTAGACATTGTAGTCCCATGTTTTTAATGGCTTTATGGCTACCATCCGTTGTCAATCATACATTTTGCGGGTCCTGGTTTTGACGAAGTTCGTCGGGAATCCTCCGAGGGAAGTTACCTGATTGTATCACAGTAGGACACGGCGAGTGAATAATAGGTGCTAAAACCATGGATGAGACCAATTTGAACTCTGCTGTCATCCTAGGATATTGTTTATACAGGACGCACAGAGGAACCCAAATAGAGAGCCTGAAGTAAAGCCTATTGTTTCTACGTAGCGTAATCAATATTTTTCTGTTGGCTTTCGGTGGGTCCATTGCGGCTGGCAGTGGCTGCAACAGTTCCCACCGTGGATTTGCATCGGAACAACAATCATCGGACGGAGTTGCTTCAGTTCTCGGAAAACACATGAATATCTGAGAATATATGAAGTACGGTCTGTGTTTGATCAATAAAAGTTCTCGCGTTAGGTTGCTTCCCACGGGTGACCTGAATTCAATTGTGCTGAATTTAAGTGAGATAGAGCGTACGCTCGGTTGACGGTCATTTGAACTCGTCCGGGTACCTGAAGACGGAAGATTATCAGCGAGTCACATGTTCAAGATGCGAACAAAGCTGTGGCTACTACTAGTAAGAGGCTGTAAAGCTGTGAATAGTGATAGGCAAATAGGCGTTGTAGGGCTGTAGGTATCAGTATTGAATATAGCTGTTACAGACTACAGCAGGTTCATGTAAGTGTCGCTCCTGCCAGTGATCCTTTTTACGCTGTATTCGCCGCCCTGTTCGGAATTACTCGGCAGTGCCTTCGGATTTCGAGTCGTATAAAAAGGCAGCCACAGCACTGGCACGTATCTCTCATCCCAACCTTCTGAACAGACGCTACGCAGCCTCCGCACCATCATGCTCGCTTTGCCTTTAACCTACCTCTCGGCATTGCTCGTTCTGGCGTGCACCAACGCACTGGTCCTGCCACAGATGCCGGTAAGTGGAAGCGACCCCACTCTGGCAATATCGCTGAACTTGCTGTTAATACAGGGACGCGATATCCACATAGAACGCTTAGAAAGCTCGGCAGTCAGAGCCCTAGAGGTTGGTGGGCTTTGTGCATTTTCGTGCTGGAATTAACAACAGATTTTCAGCGGCAGCACACGGTCCCACGTAGTCCCGAATGCGTGGCGTGCATCGGTACGTGAAGAAAGGGACCGTCCTTGCCTTGAACTCATTCCGATGTTTTGCAGAGGGAGACCTATTATCGTCGGACGTGGAACCCTTGATCACCAAGCAGAAATGAGCATCGTGGATCCCGGAAGACGGGGAGAGGGACTTTACTACTAATATACATTATCGAACTCAGTCATTTCTCGGAAGGCGGACAGTTTTATGGAATACTGTACTCGGATTTACGGACCTATCTAACCCTGTAATAGTAATACCGTGCGTGGATCAATCACCGGCGATGCGCGAGATATTCGGTTTGAGACTGTTACCATTGCATTCGTTTCGATTCTAATTGGACCGGGGACACGACACTGCCTTTCCCAACTATCGGTGGCCAGCAGCAGGATCCGTGGGTCGTTGGTTATAGTTACCTGGTACCTCTCGCAGTCCAAGAAGTCGGGTACAAGAAACGGATAATTATCATTAATATTATATCGCTACATTTGCGAATGGAATGAGCCACGTACCATAATGTTAACACATCGGGGGATGGACCGAGGCACCGGTAGCATAGCGGACAAGGGCTGCAAAGCAGAGGAGCATGCGTGGGGGTGCACAAGCAGGGAAGGGATATTTGTTTTGGCCTTTCCCCCCCCACTGAGATTTTATACAGTCGTTTTGGAGTCCACCGCCCTCGAAACAAGCGATACGGAGGTATCTGGATTCTGAGCTCAGTTGAATCATGGTGAGACATCTCGTGCAGAGACAAGGACCGGACCCGGCATGGTGGTATTTACAGCTTTGATTCGGGACCCCCACGCCGAGGGCGAACGATCAAGCCGAGGCAACAGCTCAACAGCTTCGCCACGGAACGCTGATCCGTATATCTTCGCGGGAGCGCAGACCCCGCCCCGCACCGCCTCCTAGACTGGTACGCGGATCCCAGGCTCGCGGCGCAGCCAAGTATCCGCCTAAGCCAACTGGGTTCATGTGGTGATGAGACCAAGACACAAAATGCTCACAATTGATCATCCCCACACCGTTGGATCTTCGGCTGCGCAAGTGACCTTTTCTACGCGCGATGCAGTGTTAGTGGGGCGGAGACACTGCAATGGCCCACCGGAAGGTTGCTATTGAGTGGAGACGGACGAGGCTAGGATTCGTCAACCGACATCATTGAGGGGCGCGGCAACACGAAAAATATATCGAGCGACGAGGGATGGCATGCGCATATGCGTCTTGTTCTTGGTTGTCATCTACGCCGCAGCTCCACGAACCAGACGGAGGGGTGTCGGATGGGTCGCCAGGATGATCACCCCCCCCCCCCCCCCAAAAAAAAAAAAAAAAAAAAATCGTTGGCTCGCCGCGAAGTCGCAAGGAAGAGATTGCCTGTGGCGACCCTCTGTGGGGATCGTTCGTCACCCCCTCGCCCACCATCCCCGCGAGAAAAAAAAACCCATCGACTCGCCAACGGGGAAAACAGCGCATACCGTGCAGTTGCAGTGAAAATATATCCATCGGCTCGCTGGGAGCTCGCAAGCAAGGCATCGCCTGCGACGATGAAGGCGACTGCCTGCGGGGATCGCCCCTGTTCGCCAGGGCTCGCGCCCGCCGCCTCCCCCGCCCACCATCGCCTCGGCGGTAGTGTCGCGCGAGAGTGGGTGGGTGCCCGATCAGCGGAGTGCTGGATATGGTATTCAATCAAATCCGGATGCGAGGGGGATGGAGAGGAGAGGATGAGTGGTTAACGGGGACGCGGACGCGGTACGAGGACGGGTTGTGGAATGTAAGGAGAATGTGGGGGGCATACTACACGCCAGCGTCCCGGACGTAGAACACGCCAGCGTCTCGGACGTGACACAGCCCAAAGTGAATCAGATTTCTCGCTTGGAGATGAGCGCAGTAGATATGATGTCCGATCCGGATGAGATGAGGATGAGATGGAAAGGATATAGTGAACGGGGACGCGGCACTGGCTAGAGAATCTGGGACGTACCACACCTCAGAGTGCTTTGAAGTCAGCGTGGGTGGTCGTGTTCGTGATTATGAATATGATTGTGAGTGTGAGTGTGGTATGCAGGCGTGAATCGCGATGTGCTCCTCAAACGTTCGGGTTCCGGAAAAAAAGTGCATTCGATGCGATCGTGATACAAGTAGCGCAATACAAGGGACGAAGCTCAAAGATCAGAGATCCTGCATGGACGCCTCGAGGTCGGCCAGCTCCGCCTGCGACTTCTTGTATTTCTCTTCGAGGGCCTGAGTGCGAGTGCCAGGGTGAGTATCCAGAGCCAGCGAGGAGAGGGATAGCGAGACGCACCTCGAATTTCTTCTCCCACCGGTCGCGCTCCTGCTCCATGCTGTGCACCTGGCGCTCCGACTGCTCTGCCGTGACGTCGACCTGGCGCAGCCTGCCATCCATCATCAGTACGCAGTTGGTGGAGGAGCTGAGAGACAAATGAATGCTGGCACGCACTTATCCTGCGCCTCCTTCAACTGCGCCTCCGCCTTCTCGAGCGCATCGTCCGAGTGCGCGAGGCGCACCTGCAGCGACTTGATCTCGTGGTCCCGGTCTAAAACTCCCTGCTCGAGCGTCTTGATCTTCTCCTCCGCGGTCTCTGCGCGCGTCACTGCCGCGTCGACCTCGTTGCGCAGCTGTATCAGCCTCTGTCATCGGACGTCAGCTTGCACTGCTGCGGGCGTGATAACGACGACTTGCCTCTCGGACGCGTTCGGTCATGATGTGGTTGGTGCTGGTGGATGTGCTGTTGGGGTTGGAGAGCGATGGAGTGTCGTCGACGGAGGGTGCCCCTTATCGATTGTGGTGGCAAGAGGAAAGCGGGGATTTCGCCACAGTGCGCGTGGCTGTGTGACGCCGCGCACGTGCTCGCTAACTCCATTTTGATTTTATGCAGGCACCGGGAGGGACGCCAACCTCATTTGGGGCGTTCGCTCGACCGATATCCGTGGCCAGATATGTAAGAATTTTTGAACCGAAAGGTTTGAAGAAGGTTTGAACGAGACCGAGGCCAGTGCGCACTGCGATTTGATTCGCGGGTCGGGAATCGGTCCGGCGCCGGATTAACCGGTGGCGGTGTATCCTTCTTCCTCTCATTCCTTAACGTTGTCCTTTTGCTCGGAACGGTCAACAGGATTTTACTGCGGACTCTTGCTCTCACCAATTACGTTTTATCACCTTGAACGGATTTGCTCCAGCTAGCGCCGCTGGTGCCTCGGACATCGCCCAAGAAATTGCGCAGCCTCTTTAGATGTCTACCGTGCAACGAATAGTTCAACTAGGCTAGAGGCTCTTCCGGCGGAGATAAACCAAGCACGACCAAGCCGCACATCTCTCATTCCCCTCGAGGTATATCGCCCATCGCACAATTAAAGCTGCTTTGCACAGCACCCAAGGCACATCGTGTGCAGCGCAACGCATCATCTTAGTCTTGTTCCAGCTATTGAACGATTTTATATTTATAGAACACACGCATTCTGTACAACACTTAAGAGGTCTTTATTACATATCGATCCTCAATCGAACGCCCAGTTGACTTGGATGACGCCCACACTCGTATCAGCCAACGCCTCGAACGCGCCTTCCGTCAAGTCGATCCCGTCCGCCGCGCACCCCGGGCACAAGTCCGCAACTACGACCACGATGCTCCGCCCGTTGACTAGACACGTCGAGTAGATTGCGCGCGGTCAGCGGTGCATTTTCTGCGAATTGGACGGCGATACGTACATTGCACGGTGACATCTTGGCCGCAGTGCGCCCCGCCCGCGTAATTCGCGCTCGAGAGCGCCACGGCGAAATCGGTGTTCTGGATGGGATGGCCGCAGGCGCCGAACGCGCCGCCGGGAATGAAGAAGGTTGCTGGATAAGGCGTAAGTATTCATACGGAGGCCATGGAGGGAAGGCGTATGAGGGTACCTGGCCCAGCGTCTCTCGGGACGAGCACGGACGCTGCGCCGGCGACGGCGAGCGAGGTAGCGAGAGCGAGGAGAGAGACCGTGTACTTCATTGCTGAATGGATTTCGAGCGTGAAATTTCTTGAGAGCCAGGGCGGGTTTTATAGCTCGACGGTGGGTGTAAATATAATGCGGTGGAAGGAAATCTGGTAGCTTGTGGCGGGGATAGTCTGGTAGGAGTCCGGCGTACCTACATTGACCGACATTGTTTCACGGGAAACCACGAGGGTATTGAAGCACGAAACACGGAACTGTGTGGAAAGCACGAAATATGATCTTTAAACCCGGAATATTTGCCGTTAATAAATGTCTTGTCAGTGCGCTCGAACTTAATAGCGGGACGCAACACCCGCGACCCTGGGTAAGCCGCTTAACGCTGACAGGGTATCATACACATACATAATTTAAAACCGTGAATTCCCCGCCAAGATGATCAGACACACGCACGTTGTTCAAGTTCCGCAGAGTGTCATTGTTACGAAAGAACGAGGTTCGTGGCGCTCCGATGAACATGGGATGAGTTGAAACCAGGTGCGGAGGCGCCCACCCAGATATAGCCGCAGTGAAGGGATTGGGATTTTGAGGAACGGTTGAACTCGATATGGTGTGCCGACCAGGCATGCACTGTTGTTTTCCAGGATTTCATACATTGACCAGTTTGGATCCCGGCTTCGCCACATAAAATAGCTGATCAGATTAATAAGTAAGAACTAAAATACCTGTGCGCAGAACGAAAGAAAAAAGGGAGGAGTTTCAATGCGCTTTTTCTATAGAGCGAGGCTGTAGATACAATGCATACGTATGAGTGTACATACGCGGACAAACGTCTCTTGGGACAGGTCTTCATCCCAGTTCTTCCTTTAGGATTCGTCAAGGCGAAAGTCGGAGTTTACAGATGTTGGACAACAATAAACTGCGATCGAGGAACAGCTGTGGGCAAATTTGTTAACTAATGACGGTCGGGTAGCAATCCAGGATAAATAACATTGAACTCCATTCTTCCTCGTTAGATGCAGGGACTTACCTCTGGGATCCGCAAAGAACGACATATGATCTTCAAACCGGGATATATTTGATGTCTTGTCTTGTCAGTACGTTCGAATTCAATAGCGGGACGCAACACCCGCAGCTTTTAGGAAGCCGTTCAATACTCACGCGGTATTATAAATAATTCAAAAGCGTTACAATTCCCGCCAGGTACAAGATGATCACTGATGATGGATGTTTTCAAGTTCCGCAGACTATGTGTCATTTTTTCCCCCAGAGAACGAATGCTGATGCATGCTTCCTCTTGTTCCGATGAACCTGGGATGAGTCCAACCATCTGCAGAGCAGCCCGACCGCTATAGCTGGCGGGTAGGAAGAGGTTGAGACGGGGCTCCATATGGTGTGCTGACGTTGACGCGTGCGTTGTACTTGTTCATCATTCGTGGATATCATAGATTCCACCCATCGCCCAGTATAATACACCCCCCCTCCCCCCAACTTGGACTCCAAAGGTCCTGAGAATTGAGGACTCGAGTCGTGATGATGATTTTGACATGATTCATGGGTAACAATATACGTAACCTGAGAGGCCCTTCAGACCCTGAAATGATGCCGGTGACTATGTTGCTCAGACTGAGTGCAGGCAAGAACAGAAGTTCACAACTGAAAATTTTGAGACGCACAAGGGAGCTAATCAGTGGCTGTGGGCCGTCGCCTACAACATCTTCTCCATTCGTGGCCGGTTGAGAAATCATAGATCGCACCTGAGTCTTTCTTCTGCATGTGCGTGCGACGAGAGGATAATTCATTTTAGGCTCGTCACCAGCCTCTGCACTGAGCAACCAGACACCTATGTAACACTGGAGTAACCTGCAATTTATTTTGGGTCAATCGGGGAAAAAATGAGCGAGAGAGAAAAAAAGCGGAAAAATGTTGCTTGCCTACGTTCGAGTAACCTTTATTGCATTTTTTTTTCTTCCTCAGTTTTGGTCAGAATCACTTTATTTAACTTGTGTTATACTACTCTGTCTTGTTACTCAACGTAGGGAGTGATTACGAGTCTAAGTCATTTTAGGGAATATTTCACTGAATCCGAACCTCCACTTATTATGTCTGGCCGGCACAACCCGGATAATGCAAAGATAATCTTGAAAGTTGAACTTCACTGCGTTCCCACCCCTGGTAGACAGAGGGTCTGCCTACCCCCGTAGACGAAGGGTAGATAGACCCCTTTGTCTACCTGTGTCTACATCATGTAAACACAGTTCATCTACATATGTCTACATTTGTCTATGTCGGTCTACGTCGGTTCACGCACATAGACCGACATAGACTGATGTAGACGCACGTAGACCAATGTAGACAAATATACACATACCTGAACCAATTTAGACCAGCCTGCAGAAATGGATGCATAAATTCAATGCAGGGGGTGAAGACCGTGGTTGAAGAGATATCTAACGTGTGATTTTTCGCATTAGTTTACCAAATTTAATGTTTGTGTATGTTTGCCAATGGCGTCTGATCTCGGGCCGGCACGGGTCCGATTCTTCCAGGGCTCTGTGCATAATTTTAACTGCATTGACTGGTCATCCATTCTGGCTTCCCTCAGACCTCTGCAAATCCTCAGGTACCCCAACTGATGCAGGATTGCTACTTGGGCATTGCCCAAGCCGACGTGGGTGTTTCTTGGCTATTTTTGGATGCAACCCTTCTCCCGAAATTCTCTCGTTGGCTTCGATTCGTTGTATGCATTGAATCTATGGAGCACAAGGATGGCAATGAACTGGCCTATACAATAGAACACCAAAATGGCCCCAAATCCGCATTATGAAGTTGGCCAAGGTGTGTCTACGTGCGTCTACAGCGTAGACGCAGGTCGACATACGTAGCCGACGGGTAGCCGGACCCTGTCTACGCCATGTGGCCAGACGTAGCCGAATGTAGGTCAAGCTCGGCGAAGGTCCGTCTACATCACGGCGTACACACAGGTAGCCGCACGTAGCCGCACATCGCCGCATGTAGCCGCACGTAGTCACACGTAGGTTAACGTAGACAGGCGTGGGTCTACATAGGGTGGGAACGCAGTGCTTCTCCAACATGTATAACATACCCTGTATTTCGACCGTAAGGTCAATCAAAGTTCCCTCCCCATTTTATTCGATGTGTACGAACTCGTCTCCATTCAAAATTTCAAATGGCTATCCCGGTCTCCGACATCTGTCATCAATTATCCTCAATGACTCGTCATATACCGCTCTAACGGTCTCGTAACCTTTCAACCTTCTGTTCAGTCGCCAGCCCAAAGACAGCTTCGAACTCTCCGTCAGACATCGCAACCCTCCCAAAAGTCAACCGAGTGCGGCCCGAAGATGGTCCATCCGACTTTACCGCTTTAGCCACCGGGTCCAATCTCGGATTCCGGGTAGCGACCAAGATTTGAGAGAAGATATTCGAGCTGGGTTCTCCGTTTGAGATCAGGCAGAGCATCCCCAAGCCGCTGATCATAACCAAGATCGAGAATGACAGCAGATACGTCACGGCGAGCGTCCTGCATCTGAATGCATATACGATATCAGTGGATGGGGCGGAAGCGTCCACGGTAGTTGAGCCAGTGTTGATAAATCCTGACAAGACTTATATCAGCATCTCGGGCCCACATCAAAGCATGGGTTTAATCGCACCGAGGGTGGCATTCACGACGAAATCTTGCAGAGCTTGAGGAATACAGTTCAGTGTAAATGGTTATTCGGTGATATGCGAGAGACGGACCTTGCGAGATATTGGTAATTGAGGAAGAAACGTTGAGCCCGGTGAACGGAGTACTGGGTGATGGTGAATCGAGGGGTTGCAAAATATTCGTTTCGGCTATGAGCGTATTCAACTTTGCAAAGATCTCAGTTATTCCAGTGTGTAAGATGACCCCAATGAGATGGTTATTAATGGCATCGGCCATCGCCAAGGGGTGCACCTGGGCGCCGACACCAAGTGCAAAAGAAATTCCTTCGAGACCGACAACGGGAGCGGCCACGTCCCCGCCCTCTGAGTACAGCCCAAATGTGGGAGATTTATACGTGGTATTTAGGGGTTGTGGAACTCCATCACGGATACATGGCTCTCTTGTGTGCCATTGAAATAGTGGGTATGTGCTTCGTGAGTGCCAGCATCATTTATCAGGGCACCGGGGTTTGCATTAGAGGCAAGGAACGGCACGTTAGCAAGCGTCCAGCCATATTTATCGTTGGGAATGGAGGCGTCTAATTCACTGCCCGCGAACCGATCCTGTGCAGTAGAATTGAGGGCAGCGCTCCATGACGAGTTGGCGTCATATGCCATTAGCTGTGCAGCAGGTGGATTCTGGAACACCCGCGAAACATATCTCGAGCTATCCAAAACCTGGTCGTCGATCTGGTCGGGAGAATACTGAATGGCGGGGCGGAATATCTGATGTTGTACGAGCACTCGGAAGAGCAGCCTTCGGGTATTGGCCACCCCACAGGATTGGCGGATAAAAGAGCGCCAAGAGCTACTTTGTCCCAGGTATCGGTAACAAGTCCGAAATGGGAATTCCTAGGTTGAAAATTATCAATACGGCCATCGAGCGCGAAGCACCTGTAACGCATACTGTTCGATAAAATCTTCAAGACTCCATCCAGCGTCAAGTTTAAGGTGGGGACAGTGAGTGTCCGACTGATAGCATCGGCTTGGCGGGCCGTAAGCGATAATGCAAAGATGGTAATAAGCGGTGAAGCCTGAATGGCAGCCGTGATCGCGATGGTCATTGGAGCTTGAAATCTCAGGCTGGCTCTGGGCAGGGTTTTCAAAGATGGCTCGCGGAGCAGCGCATCGAGATCTGCCACTATGAGGAGCGAATTATTTGGCTCTTGGAGTAGTCAAGGTACGCACATGAAATTGATTGGCGGCGAATAGTATACCACGACTGTAAATGTGCGTGAGTTGCGAACTAGTATTCGAGGCTTAGGGACGGACCGCTTGACATAGGCTTACACCCGCCGAAAAACAAAACAGTATCTTGAATGCGGTGGCGAGAACGATCTCAACCTGATTGCTCTTGGTCTGGGTCCAGTATCCGAAGACGGAGTGATTTATTGAGAGCGGAGGCGAAGATATAATGTATGACACCCATTATTCCGGCGAGAAGGGCACAGCCGACGATACACAGAGGTGTCCAGTCACCACTCCAATGTGTCGTCGCATTGCGGGAGGACTCGCTGCAGGAGCATCGGCGTGGCTCAGCGGTAACATGGATAAGCTTTCATCGCCCTCACTGGAGCTGCGGAACATGGGAATAAATGGAAATGAGAAGACATTTCGCCTTCTCGACCAGTTAAGCAAGGGGGCACCGTTTTGTGAATGCCGGAACATATGTAGTCTGTAGTTAACCCCGTGCTGCGTCATTGGTACCCCCGGGATTATGTAAAGTGCGGAGTTTGAATTCTCACCCGAGGCGTTCGACACTTCGTGGTCTTTCAACTGAAGATTCTGGGAAGCCAAATCGATCCTAAACATATTCTGAGGAGATCTGTCCCTTCCAATTTTATCTCCCTGTCCAGATTCCGAGCGAAATAAAATGCTGCAGTGATCATGTGATTTGCCATCAAAATTCGGCCTCCTTGTTTTGAGGTTGGGGCGAGGTTGGGGCGCGAGATTTGGCGGAAGGAGTTGTTCATTATAGTAGAAAAAATGATAATATGGTGCAAAATTTGGCAAGAACACGTTGTAAAGGCGTGAACGACACTCGCGAAATTTGAGATTACATAATAACCTCGGGTACCAATGACAGTGATCGACTAATCGACAGACTACAACACACGAGGTACGAGTGAGAAATGTTGGAGCGTCTGTTTATAAGAGACTAGAACATATGCCGGTTTTTGTTTTTTTGACCTCTTGGGCTCGACCAACCAACCACGTCATACCACGTGACGTCCAAATAAGGCAAATTCTCACGTGAACTCATGGTCAGCCCGAACTTCTTGCAGAACAGTGCTTGCGGAACGAAATACAGCGCATTCAGGCTTTTTAACTGGATCCGAAATGTTCACTTTTTTTTCTCTCCCATACACAATCATATATTAGAGAAAAAGCTGATATTGAGTTGATATCCTACTTCGGGCCGCGACGACGCCTGCTTGGGCGAAAACCGGCGGATAGACAAGCTTCACAGACCCAATTATCTGGGACGCTTCCCCGCTCCAGACACCTGAGATGATACTGGAAAGGTCATTAGTGAAATTGTAGGCAGATAAATCTCAAGATCTCACCCATTTAGTTTCGCAGCCTTCATTTTTGCACCGTACCACATTGGGGTGTTCCGAGTCATCCAAAGGAGCTGCGGAGGAGCCGCAAATGCATGCTTCAAGCGCCTACCCAGTGGAGGCTGTGTGATTATCAATCTAGGGTCCATTAGCCGAATGCATTTAAATATAACCGCTACAGTCACACCTAAGCGAGCACCTTTTTGATTACGTTCGGACCTCTTAGGTCATATCTGTAGTAGTAAAAAGGACCTATGAGGTCCCGAATTGCGTCGGAGTCCGTCAGGGCGGTGCTTCTATTATGTCATTTCCTCCATCGTAGCACCAAATATGAACAGCGATTAATTGATGCATAAACCACTGGAAAATAGCACGGTATGTTCATACACTGTGTAACCCACAGGAGGCCTCCAGTTCAATTATAATGTTGTGTTACACTTTGGCTACTTGCAACACAGGGAACCCCTCCCGACTGAAATTAGGAACATCCTGATTTAGCCTCATTGTAGTGAAGGCCTACATTTCCGGCAAGTGTGCCCTCCAGGAACTCCAAGTCGCATCCGAGTACTCAAGTCGTCTCGCCGCGTTGCTGATGTCGGTCGACAGGAATCCCAGTCCGAATGTGGTTCTTCATCGAGTATGGACGTCTTCACATAAGTATAGGAAGGATAATGTATAAAAGCGCAGTAGTAAAGAGATAGTATTTGATTTCCAGAGACGCGGAGAAGCCCAACAGCAGTTAAGAAGAACAGGGACCTTGCCAGCGCTGGTGAATTGCCCATAGACCCGAAATAGATGTGGCTGTGATGCCGATGATCCGTCCACCCATCAGTGATTCGCGTCGCCAGATCATATTGTGAGATCCAGAGATCGCTCACCTCTTGGACTATGTAGTCAGTGGTCGAAAGGTCGGTTTGGTCAGGTCACTCAGGTCACCCGAGAGTATCCGAGCGGCATGACTTGGTGACCTAACTTACAACAGCGGTGTTGCAACGCACATGACCGTAGACGTGGGAGCGGCTGCTCGGCTAGCGTCGGTTAGCTTCGGCTAGACGACGCAACAACACCGCTTCACTCTATGGTTTTTGGGGGCCAAATTACAGATTCAAGTGTTTGATGGGCGGCTGGGCGTGTCTCAAGTATGCGGAGCTCATTCGCGCGTCACGTCATGCGGCGTTGCAATCTCACCGTCGGGCGCTGAACGTTTCTACTGGATTTAATTGGATGGGAGATTGCCGTGTTTGGACATGTACAGCATCATGGCAACACATCTTGATGTTTTTTTCCGAACCATGATTCGGGTGTATTGGTAGTAGCTCAGATCCTGATCGACAGATTCGTCGTAACCGAAAAGATGCACCAGTCCTCGCTTTCGTTGAGATTCTAAAGCAAAACAGTACCAAGTTCTATCGAGCTGGTGCGTGCCCCTGCTTCATCTCCTGTTCCCTTCCTGAAATCTGTGTTGGGGCACTTCTAAGCAGCTGGGCACGACTGAATTGGTTGTGACAGGTGAACTTTGATCGGGAGGATATCTGTCGTTCCGTGGGATTGTTTTCGGTTTTAATTGAGTTTACAACAAAGAACACATATCGGTGATTTCGGGTGTTGCTGTCCAAGCTGGATCGAAATATTATAAGGATGAAAGACATCAAATGATCCCTCTTTCCCGTTCATGTCACAGTCAAGTGGGTTTGCTGGACGCTCGAAATCCTACACCGAGACACATCCTGAAAGTGGGACTGACACGAGTGCCGAGCATTCTTCCCCTCTACTTCCGAGCATGCCGGATGCTGGTGAGGTCTGTTTTCCTTCCAGCACTATACAACTGACTTTTCCATGTAGATCAGATTGATTCACTGAACATCGGATTCGTTCAGAAGAGCTTCCGGCGAAGATATTGGCTGCAGCTGCTCTTTTTCTTCTTGCATATCGGGCTGGTTCTGGTGCAGGTCGCATTTCTTGTGACTGGCCTCTCACACTGGGAGCACAAGATCACTTTCCCCTTGCAACATCAATCAACTGTGTCGTTCTGGGCTACTGAAGTGACAACAACTTTTGTAACGGTACTAAACCCCATTTCAATCGTTGCACATTATCGTTGAAGTTTTCTCGGATAGATCTATAGTGTAATTCTGGTGTATCTGGCACAGAAACTTGCCATGCGATGGAACATCATGTCATCTCAGCCCTTGACAAAAACACATGACAGTATTGCTTCCTGGGCTGGTTTAGGTTCTGCTCTTGCCACTCTATACAGTCAACTCTCGGTGCCGCTATCTGTGTTTGGATCCCTCCATGTCGTGGGATACCTAGGGTGCATAACAGCTCTTCATATCATAACTCCCACCATATTCTCGGTCGCAACATTCAATTCCTCGGTCTTTGTGACGGTTGATGCTGTTGGAACCCCCCAATATGCGAACCTAACTACTCAAAAGTGAGTAAGCACAGACCATCAAAACAACTATTGATAAATCCTTTTAGTGCAACCAATGCTTTTATGAAAGTTTTCCCAACTGGCTTTCTCCCATGGATTGGCAATTTGGATGGGTCACAGGCACTGGGTCTGTTCAATAACACTATGTATGAAGTGTTGAATGATGCCAAGCTTGGGAGCGGGGAGGCCCAAGTATCAGCAATAGGCACCAACATCACCTGTGGATACCTTCCAGCTGTCCTCAACTCCATTGACATTGACAGAGATGGACCCGCGTGGAATATAACGTTAGGCTCATTGAACACAGTGTATAGTTTGCCTGGTATGTCACTTTTCTCATGCAGAGATAAATTTATGACTTGTATAACTCAGACCAAAACATTCTCTATATACTGGGAGGTTTCTTTTCCGGTTTTCAACTACCAAAGAACTCAATCATCCTCTACACTCCAAATATTGTGGTGGACTCCGAAGGCCAGACAGGCTCTCCGCTGAGATTTGAACCTGTGAACAACACCGATGCCTTCAACTCCACTGCCACAATCACCCAGTTACAGTTTTTGCAATGCTCCAAATCATTAATCCATCAATCCGGAACTGTAGATAGTCAATCTCGCATCCTCAAGACCTCCTCCCTGTCCCCAAACATTTACAAGACTTCTTCAAAATGGGCACTTTTTGATGATATTGAATTTGATTCCCAAGATTCAACTATGCTTGGCAGTGACCTGGTGTGTCTCAAGAGCTAGGTTTCTTTCAATTCATGCTGACAATCATTTTAGTGGTCGGATATTCTGACTGCACCTGTCGGACCCGGGATTACTGGTGCTTTTCCCAGTGTCGAGGAGTAAGATGATCACATTGTTTATTGATGTGATACTTAACTGGACTAAGATATCTCATTGAACATCTTAATCTGGATCCTCTAGGTCCCTCATCCACGGTGCCAGCTATGCTGACACTTCATGATATTGAAAATGCTCTGTCTGCTCTTGTCACTACCCTTTTCTGGATAGGTGCCTATTTCATGGCATTGTTTCATGACATCTACTTACATACTCAGGTGGCCATGTTCAACCGGATCAGCTAACCATGAATCATGCTGCTGTTGATAGCAATGGTGCTAATGTGGGTCAACTGGGCATACCTCCTGTATTGTCAGTTGCCAGCAGAACTGTCCAGCAAAACATATCACTTGGAAGATTAGACGTAATTATTTTTATTATCGTCATTTTCCATTGCTGACTCATTGGTTCAATTCAGATAAATCTGACAGGGGTAAGGGTCAGTAATTATATATTGCAGTGGGCCTCATATGTCTACAGGTTTGGCTTGGTCTTGCAACATCAACAATTCTGATGCTGCTATGTGTTATGATTCTACCTGGCCCAGTAGAGGTCAAAACCCCCATCCAGGCTATTGGGTTACTCCAGACGATTTGGTTGTTGCAGAATCATCCAGCACAGCCACATGTCCTGGTGCATGTGAAGGAACCTACAAATCTCAACCTACGTGCTGCAGGAGCCGTGGTCATTCAATTGGCTCATAGAACAGCATGGAATCACACCGGTGACCACAAGACAACATTAGAGGAGGAGAAAACTGCCAACCTTGGGAATGAACTCCAATTTCCCGCAGGGAACATCAAAGATTCATCTGGTACGAAACCTTTAAAATTATGGTGTTATACTGGATACCACTTACAGCCTATTTCAGTATGGGGGACCTTTCCCAGGAAATTGAGAGTGATCAACACGACCTTGCATATTTTCCTTGTCCTGATTCATCTTGCTGTTCTTGGGATTGCAGTGGCCCGAGTAGAACACAACATTGTGTTCTCGGCTGGTCTTCAAAAAAATGTGTCTTTTTGGGTCCAAAATATAGCAAGTGCTTCTGGAACGGTAAGAAACTTACAATATCCATCAATTCTGTCTCTGATAAAATTTCAAGATTTATTACTCTGCCCTTCTCTACTGCACACAGAAACTGGCAATTGCTTGTGCTTCTCAGAGATACTCCACAATTACTTCAACCCATGACGAGCTTTCATCATGGGCAGGCATTGGCTCTTCTTTGTCAACCCTTTACCGCCAGCTAGCATTGCCTACATCAGTATTTGGAACATTTTCTGTCTTTGCATATTTGGCAGCCATCTCTCTCCTTCAAGTGACCACTCCAGCTCTGTTCCCCGTGGAAACATTTAATCCAACGGTTTCGAAAATGGTGACAACCCAAAGTATTCCACAATGGAATGGCTCAAATCATAAGCAAGTGCAAGTCTTATTTCTGAATTTGTGTTTAATTTAATGTTTTCTAGTGCTACCATTCTGTACCTAGAAAATCTCCCACAATTTTTGCCATGGATCGCAAGCCTGAGCCCGGCACAGACACTTGGATTATCCAATGGCAGCCTGTATGACATTTTGACTGATGTCTACCCTGGGAACTCAACAGCTACTGTATCTGCTGTGGGCTGGAATATCACATGCGGATATCTCCCTGGCACCAATGTCAACATAAATATTACGGACTATGGGGACATCTTTGACGGATTTTACAATATCTCCTTCACATCAACAGATGAATGGGTTGCTGTTCCGGCTCCAGGTAATATCAATTGCTCTTATCACCATTTTATTTAGATATTTTTAGGTCCCAACATTATCACGTTGTCTGCCATGAAACAACCCGCATTCTTCTCTACTATTGCAGATCCGGGAGCCTCAAGCTCGATTACCGTCTACACAACAAATGACGTTGTTGATTCTCACGGCCAAACCGGATTGCCGATTGCTCTGACACAACCGGGGACCAATGTTTCCGATTTACAATTTCTGCGTTGTTCACACTCTTTAATCTCACAGCATGGAATTGTTGATGCTGCATCGAAAAAAATCATTCCTTCGTCTCTCCAGCCAAACATTCAAAAGGATAATTCCAATTGGCATATGTACAATTCAACTCCACACGACACAAGTGATCAAACACTTCTGCAGGGTGGATCAGTGAGTGATTGGATACAGTAATCTTCAGATATTTACATATCGACAGTGGGCACAAATTCTGGCCAATTTGTTTACATCCGAAATAGCACTCGATCAGGTCCAAGATTTTTCTTTGGGAGATGTGTAGGTCCAAAAGTTTATCTCTCTTCATTCCACGGCTAATTGTTTGCCTTCTTGAGATATCTCATGTCACAATTGGGGTTGAATCCCGTCTCGGGATCTGATTCTGCCTCAAGCCAAACCTTGAAATTACACGATATCGAAAATGCCCTCTCCAATCTAGTCTCTTCGGTCTTCTGGATAGGTGAAACCATTTTGATATATGTCCCGGGTTACTGATCATTCCCATCAGGTGCACACGTCCAGCTACCACCATTAGCACAACAATTTGGTGAAAACAATTTCAGTGAAACCTCAGCAACTCGCATTCCGGTAGATCCCCCTGGTCTGGTATCCGGAGAAGCACTGCTACAGCAGGTTTCTACTGCTGCCAGAATCAATGTGTGTGATGGTTTTTCTTTCATGCTTAGTTCAGGAAACTGAGTTTCTCTTAGATAAGTCTGTTAGCTGTAAGTCTCCCTGATATTACAAAATTTGTTATTGACAGTCGTTCTTACAGGTTTCATTCGGCCTGTGCGCCTCGATTTTAATGCTCATCCTTTCCATAACGATGTCTGTCGGTGGCGACCGTCCAGTAGGATATCTAAACGGCTTGGGATTGCTTCAAATCATTTGGGTGTTCCAACACCATCCAGAACTATCCCAGATCCTCCAACAAGTGGAAGATCCCACAGACTACAATCTCCGGGTTGCGGGATTGGTTACAGTACGATTAGCAGATGCAGAGGAACAGGCTGACAGCTTTCTCTGAGACACGGTTGGTGGCTTCAACATGGTCTGAGATTAATCATTGATCAAAATCCAGCCCCTCTTTATATTATTCTCTCATTCATCCTATGTTTTGCTTCTGAAAAAATTGATTTTATAATGTGTTCTGTTTCAAAAATTTGGATATGAACCTGTCCCAGTCTGAGTGTGACTATTAGTCGGAAGTGGAATAATTTTGAATATGATGTCGCCTTGGAGCTTTCATACAGTTGCTGGGGATTTTGTCCACTACTTGAAGTTTCCCTTTCGACCTCGCAACCTGTCAATTTCGAACAGCATAGTGATGGAACCGTGTCGGTTGAATTTGATACCTCGAGTGGCAGGGCTCAGAGGTTCCGTCACACGGCTAATCCATTTTACATAGAACTTGAGACCGAGATCTTAGGAGAATAGTGCAAGGATGAAAAGGCGCGCCGGGCATCTTGAATCCGACACGCTGTATGAAATCGGGACCCCGATGGGAATTCGGACAGTGGTCCGAGTAGAACGGTAGAAGTCAACGATTACGACACGGAGCCAACGAAGACCCTGAAACTTTTGAGGCAGATACGACTGCGGCCGACGAACGCAAGAATGGACGCGAGAGAAAACTTGGAGAGACGGCTCGGCAAGAACCGGATCACTCCTATCATGATCCGAATAACGGTATAGCCACGCCCGCTTCCCTTGGACCGCTTCTTCGCTTCCGAATGTGGTGCGTGCGAAGTTGGGTGGTGATTGGTTGCTCCTCATTATCGCGGTCACCGGGTCAAGGTTGCTCGCATTCGACGGGCGTTCTGCATCCGCCCCCGGGATCTTACACACCACTCTCTATCTGACGTGGTCCTTTGCCATATCATCACCCATGGAGAGGTGGATGCCCGAAAACTCGCAAAACATATGTGCGGTATCCAGTCTTCCTTCAGTGAGTGCAAGTCCTGCCTAGCGATCGACTCGTCGGCAGAGTATTTTCTTTCTCAATACTTACGTGGCTCGTCCGTAACGTGTTCCGCTGCCCTGGCGCGCTCGGCTGATTTATCTCCGAGAGAGTGCAGCTCGGATATCCGCTGGCTCGCGGGTATTTGTTTTTACCGGGTCCGAGTCTGCCACTATTCGTGCCCTGCCGCTTTCTCGGTAGGCAAGACCCACTTTTCTCATCGCATGATTGAACGCTAACCTCACTTTCTCTGTCCAGGTACTGGGTAGCCGACCTACTGTAGTATTTCAATGACACCATGTCCCCCATAACCCAACATGTTCATTTTTCAAGGTGTTCATTCCGGGACAATCACATCAAAATTGCTATAGATGGGAATCCGGAAAGTGCCGGAGGAGAAATTTTCGCATTTTTTCACCTATCTGGGCCACAAAAGTTCACCGTCACCGTCACCGGTACCAAATGGGTTCAGTTACCCGTCACATGAACCTATGGTCGAAATAGTACAGTAACCATGTGACACCCATGTCCATCTAGAGTGCTCAACTCGGTCTACAGCTCAGTGTCTCCTGCGGTACATAGCTGCCGAATATTTCAAGCTACATTTTTATGCCCATGGACTACAATTGCGACGGGTGCGATCTGTACGCAGATGTGCTTTATTTTCATGATGTCCGTTTACTTTGTATTCCATCCGGTACCTTGTCACAACGGGTCGAATGAACGCAGCGATAGCCCCTTAGAATGGCTCACCCAATGAACCAATTAATTCTTGTATGGACCATCTCGTTGTGGAAGTGCGACCTGCCTCACATGTCGCCTTCAATTCCCGAGCCAGTTCAAGCACCCAACCAAGTATTGCGGTTCAGCACCATCATTTCTTGGGTTGTTCTTCTACTTACTTTACCTCACTCATTTTACCTTTACTCACTTTAATTCTATCATTTTCCTCTCAGAACAATTATTTATTTCGCACTACGTACCGCCAACGCGACTGGTTGAACCACTTCAGGCATCTCGGACTACGCCGGGGATTGACCTCGAGGTGGATTGGGCACTCATCGTCGACGCTGTTGCGGGGCAGCGAGTCTCCCTATATCGTTCTTGCGTAGTTCCTGCTGGAGTTGGGTTGACTTTAGCTTCGGCTTTCCAACCACGGACTCTCTTATTTATATCATCGTGATATCTGTTTGTTTGTAGATCACGGATCATTCCCTTTTGTCTTCGCACCACCACCTACACACCGAGATTCTGAGCATCTCCACACGAATTCACCCTCTTTCGATCACCTTGAGCTAAGTTCTCTATTTTTATCCTCACTTGTTATCAATCTACGTCTACGTCCCCTTTTTCCCGGCCGTCACCTTCCTTTAGCTGCACGACTCGGCAACCTCACCTGCACGACCTGGACACGACCTCGGTCCCCCACAGGACCAACCTTTTCTTTGACATCGCCAAAGCCGATTCCACTTCCCTCGAGACCAGCTTGCCACGGAGGAGAAAGCATCCATGGCCACAACATGAAAGATTTGATGCTCTCGCCTCGGTGCTCTATTTCGACACCATCTTATGGTAGCACACTGTCTTCACCCTCAGCTGTATCATGTTGCCAAAATTCACCGAGAAAAATTTCCCACTCACCATGCCATGGGCTCCACAGCTCCAGGATCGCGGCGTGAGCATTAACTTGAACGCGATCCCAGACTGCAAATAAATTTATGTCGCCGAAATGCACACCCTCTCCTCATTTAAAATGTTGAGTCCACTAGGGCATTGTTGCACTTGGAGCCCGGAGGTGGCCATGGTTGGGGCTATGTAATCGTCCTAAAGGGGAACGGGTGCAGCTGCTCTGGAAGGGGATGTCTCTTCCTGTCTCACTTTGACACTGACAGATTGGCGCTCGATTAAGTACGTGATTTCAGGGTATATATACTCATGCCTAGTCATGTCAGTCTATTCGCTCTGCGTCAACGCCTCAGCGGCGCTTGGAAGGTCATCAAAATGTCGTCAAACTCTGTGGGTACCTTCCTCGCCGGATTGAGGACAAAACTTAAAGCTTTCACTACAGGAGGTCCATCGCACATGGCCTGTAACAAAGCGGCATCCATGGCATTTCGACAGGCTCTCCCGAAAACAAGCGGTGAGATCACAAAGGGGATGGTCTGTTGAGTGTTAATTATCCAGTAGGACGACTCTATCATTGCTATCCTACGACAACTGACACCGCGCGGACATTCAAATCGTATGGGCTATTGGGCTAGGATCTTCCTGGCATTGGTTTTCAGACAACGATACAGAAAGTCTGGGGACTTGCATCACCTCAGATCTTCATCACAATACTTCCAGGCAGCTGTGAATACCAGCCCAACAGCGGATCCTACCAGGGCAGAATGTCTAAAACGTCTGGCATTTTATTTCAGACATCAATACCAAAGACTGGGAGATTTAGAGGATCTGGAGGAGGCTCTGCAGAAATTCCAAGAAGCAGTGGATCTCATTCCAGATCTACACTCTGATAGGGCCTCCCTGTTGCATGGACTTGCTCTGTGTCTCGCTTATCGATATCGGAAGCTGGATGACTTGAAAGATCTACAAGATGCATTGCAGAAATTCCGAGAAGTTGTCAACATCACGCCAGCAGGGCAAGTCAATAGGGCCCATCAGCGCATGACCTTGCTATTCCTTTCACCGATCGCTATCATAGACTAGGAGACTCAAGTGATTTACAGGATGCGCTGCAGATATTTCAAGCAGTGGTTGACCTCACCCCAAAAGGCCACCCAGACAGAGCGTACCATCTAGAAGTCCTTGCTGGTTCTTTAAGAACCCAATACCAAAAGCTAGCAAACTTAAAGGACCTCCAGAACATGATCGAAAATTTTGAAGAAGCAGTGGTGATCACACCAGAAGGGCACTCTGATCAGGCTCACCGTCTGCATGGGCTCGCTATGTCTCTCATCGATAGATACCAGAGGCTGGGGAACTCAAATGACCTCCAAAATGCATTCCAGAATTTCGACCATGCGGTGAAACTCACCCCAGTGGGCCACCCCAATCGGGCCTACCATCTGCATGGGTTTTCTATTGCTTTGTCACATCGGTATGACAGACTCGGGGACTTGGCAGATCTACAGAATATGGTACATACTCTTGAGGAGGCTTTGGAGCTCACACCGAAAGGCCATCCAGATAGGGCCGACCATCTGGAAGGCCTTGGGTGTTCTTTAGGAACTCGGTATCGGAGGCTAGGAGACTTGAAGGATTTAAACAATGCTCTCTATACATTCCAAGAAGCAGCGGTTCTTGCTCCAGATGGGCATCCCGATAAGGCTCACTGTGTGCATAGACTTGCTCTGTCCTTCACAGATAAATATCGAAGGCTGGGTGACTTGAAGGATCTACAATCTGCTCTGCAGAATTTCCAAGGAGCAGCGGATCTCACTGCTACGGAGCACCCTGATAAGCCCATCTATCTTCAGGGACTTGCTCTGGCTTTCACAGATAGATATAAAAGGCTGGGGGACTTGAAAGATCTCCAGAATGCATTGCAGAAATTCCAAGAAGCAGTGGACCTCACACCAGAGGGACAACCTGATAAGGCCTCCCGTCTGCATGGGCTTGCCATTTCATTTACCCATCGGTATTACAGATTGGGAGACTTGAAGGATTTACAGGATGCACTACACACATATGAGAAAGTTGTTGACCTCACCCCATCTGAGCACCCCAATAGGGCTCACCATCTGCAAGGACTTGCTCGGTCTTTTGGAATGCGATATCATAGGCTGAGACACCTTGAGGATCTGCAGAATGCAGCAAAGATATTTGAGGAAACCATAGCCCTCACACCAGAAGGACACCCTGATAGGGCAGACCATCTGGATGGCCTTGCTAATTCTCTGAGTGATCGATATTGGAGGCTGGGAGACTTGAGGGATCTTGAGGATACAGTGAAGAAATTGAAGGAAGTAATGAAACTTACCCCACAAGGGCACCCACAAAGAGCACACTATCTGCATGGGCTCGCAGTTGCCCTGAGGGATCGGTATCAACGACTTGGAGACTTGGAGGATCTAGAGGACGCAGTGCAGAGATTGCAGGAAGTAGTGGTGATCACACCAGAAGGACATCCGGACAGACCTCGTCATCTGCATGCACTTGCTGTTTCCCTACAGTATCGATATCACAGGCTGGGAAGATCCGAGGATCTAAAAGTAATTCAAAGTTATTACATTGACTCTTTCAACACACCTACCTCATTACCAGAAGACTCTTGGAAGGCAGCTTTTAATTGGGCTTCATTTGCATTCAAAGTCCAACCCACAGATTGTGAAATGGCCCTTTCTGCAGCCTTTAATTTGCTACCTGAGATTTTGTGGATTGGAAATTCCATCCCTGTCCGTCAAGATGTTATCCGCAGGCTTGACATTGGAGGAGCAACTTCCATGGCTATACGGGTCTGCATCAGTATTCCCAATCTCATTTTCGCTGTGGAGATTATGGAACAAGGCTTGGCTACCATCTTCCAGCAAATGTTACAGCTGAAGACAGATTTCCATGGACTGCAATCTGAACAGGCACGGCTTTTTGAAGAACTTTCTTCCCAGCTTCATAATGGGATTTCTGAAAATTCCTTGTCGCTTGTGATTCAAAGGAATGACTTGCTGAAAGATATTCGGCAGCAGCCCGGGAATGAATACTTCCTCCTCCCAAAACCATATAAGGATCTTTGTCATGCAGCACAGGGAGGTCCTGTTGTGATCCTAAATAGCCACCTGGATTCCTGTGATGGAATTATAATTCTCAATCCGACTTCAGAGCCTGTCCACGTAGAACTTCCCAATTTGACACTTGACGTGTTGGAGTCCCAAAAAACCATGCTTGCAACATGTTACTGCAATCTCAGAAGTCGGGGAGTCTCCACATCCACCAGACTATTTGGTTCTCAAGAGCAGTTCCAATCAAAAACATCCCACGAAATTTTCAGCGACATATTGAACTGGCTCTGGAATGATGTTGTCTGCCCTGTGTATCAGGTTCTTGACACTGTAAGTAAATATAAATACTCTTTGTCTCACAAACTCACCTTTGCTATGAATCTAGCATGGTATTAAAAATGGAAGACTATGGTGGTTACCCACGGGTGCATTCACAGGGCTGCCTCTCCATGCATGCCCCCCCACCGATCACTTCATTCATTCTTATACAGCAACCCTTGGATCTCTTTTGGAGGCTTACACGAAAAAGTTTTCTAGTGCTGGTAATAAAGTTGGAATAGTTGGAGTTACACACACTGCACCTGGTGGGCGAGATCTTCTGCAAGGGGTTGAGCAGGAAGTCAGAAATATTCATTCCGCCGTCGAAATGACCGCAGTCGAGTGCCTCGAAGGTGAACAGGCCACGGTAGATGCTGTGAAATCCCAACTGCAGAATTCGTCTTGGGTCCTTTTGGCCTGTCATGGGATGCAAGATTTAATCACCCCTACAAAAAGTCACCTCCAGCTTTATGAAGGTACCCTAGAACTGGAATCAATCCTCCGGATGAAGCTTTCAAATGCCCAGGTTGTCTTCCTTGCTGCATGCCAGACAGCCATGGGTGATAGCGAGCTAGCGAATGAAGCATTCCATCTTGGTGGAGGATTCATCGCTGCAGGTTTCCGCGGGGCCATCGGGACCTTGTGGTCCATGAATGATCAAGATGGGCCATTGGTTGCCAAGATTTTCTACTCTCACCTCTTCCGAAATGGACGGCAGCCTCAAGCAAGTGATGCAGCTGAGGCTCTGCGTCTCGCAGTCAAAGAATTGAGGGCACGAAAGGTCCCTCACGAGCGCTGGATGCCATTCATCCACATAGGAATTTAATGTTCCATTTCTTTTTCAGTCTACACAGGTCCTGATTTCTGCTGTGTTATACTTTCAAGTCATTTTCTGTATTTCTATAGTTTATTTGTACCAGTATTGTTAGAAGACGCCTCGCATTGAAGTCCGGGCATGTGCATACAATAATTCCCCGTCGAAATGCTATGATCCGTGGACGGTAATATTTTATCAAGCACTGCATTCAGGCGGCTGATAGCCGAGGCCCTGTGTAGCTGATGCGAGCCGATGCGAGCTGTGGCTATCTATAGTTTAGGTTTGGCTATTTATGGTAGCCATGGTCATCTAGACGCAACCGTCTAGCTGATGCGAGCTGATGGCTACCTCGCGTAGCCATAGCGTGGGTAGCCGGGCGCTTAAAGCTCGGCAGACTGTCGCCGCACTCCTCGCCAGACCTCGCCAGACCCTGACGGCTTCCCAGGGCTGTGGAGGTTGATGGAGGTGTAATTAAGCCGGTTAGCCGCATGTCTACGGCTATATCTGCCGAGGCCGCACTGTGGCTATTGGGCTGTTGAATGCAGTGAAGGTCAAATCTTTCCTGCTTTTCGCATCCTAGCAAAGATATTCAACTTGTAGAGCTCCGAATAATCTCAGTTACATCTTTGTGTCCCTTGGTCATCGAACCAGATCAGTACTGTAGAAGCATCGCACCGTATTCGTAGCAACGAACCACAATGTTTCCGAACATCAACTACCGGTGTGAGCGGTTACAAAGAAGGGAGTTACCGGTGGTAAGCCTACCTCACTGGCACTTGGGACGGCAATGGTGGTCAGCACCCCGAAATCCACTAATGCTCACGCCGAGTGTATCCGTGTCGCGGGCACGGAGTCACAGTATCGAAGGCGGGAGCTCAAGGTGAACCGGTCACATATAACGCAGAATAACTCGCGCATCGTACACAGCGGGCGAATGGCGAGAACTGCAGGGTTTTTCATTAGATAGAAGTCACGCATTTCAGACCAAAACGGGGTCAGTGCGAGGTTCACCGGCAGAGAAGGCGGTGAGCTATCTAGCGAGCGAAGGAGGCCACCTAATCGGGGAAAGTTCAGGTTAGCGAACATCACATGCGGGTATATCAGCAGCACTCACCTGAGGATGCGATAGAATAACGGAGTAAATGACCCGAATATTCGAGCTTGGACTAGAATGCATATCGCGTCGGAGGAATTTTGGGAGGACGGGGAGGATGAATACAGGGACGAATGAGCGATGACGAGATTAATTGTGCTGGAGAGCACGGAAGCCACTAACTGTCATGTCCAAATGTTCGCAATTTACTGGATCATGTGCTGTGCACGTCGGACGCCTCTAGCATCAATCTATGCGTCAAACCAAAAGGGATAATGAGATGACCACCGACGAGTTTCTAATGAGTGCAGGCGGCGATGGAAAATAGATTGGTGAAGTCCAGCTTTCGCCTGGATGGAAATCGAAACAGAAATTCGCAGCCAGTGTGTCGGCGCCGACGAGGAGGGATGGGATTTAATCTGCTCTGCTCGGTCTTATCAAAGAGCTGCACGAGAGGTGCGGAACGAGGATGGCGTCACCACGGGGACGCAGGGAGGACGCGCGGCAGGCATAGCCATGGCGTATCGCAGCGACGCGATCAGGATGCGCCGCAGGACTGGCGGACGTACCGATGCCACGGCCACCAGCAGATGTGGTAGTCGAACGACGCCGGGAAAATCCAGTCGAACGATGCTGGTGCATAGCGGAATTCGAGTCTGGCGAGGATGGAAAGCGAAACCCAGTGAAGCACCTTCACTGTAAGGGCAAGGAGGAGTCAAACGAAGACATCGCAACGAAAAGTCCACCCACGCTGCCAGGCGGGCTCGAATCGAAAGAGGTACCAAAATAAGGGCTTATTAGCGTGCGAGTGTTTTGAGCATCCGAGGTTGCGAGCACGAGACGGGTGGGGATTGCGAACATGACATGGGGTCTACGAGCATCCTACTCTCCAGGAGTCCCTGTTGTGACTAGGTTGGGAAGCCAGCATCGTATGTCCGAGGACGGAACGGAGTCTGCATTGTGTACAGCCGGGATTCCACGAATACATGGTTGCGCCGGGAGTGCGAATCTACCTCTCGGGAGGGATCCCGAGGCCAACTGACGAGTATAGCACCGGATTCTGGGAGAAGGATGGCGCGCGCTAGGCCATGGCGACAGTCTGGCATCTGCGAAGGTGCCCGGGAGCGTAGGAAGCAGAAGAGAGAAGTGGACATAGAAGGAATCACCGCCCTCCGGGTGCACGACGAGAATAACTGGCTGTGCAGTCGGTCAACGCACCAGAGTGTGATGTGGACCGGGTGAATGGATTTAGGCGCCGCGAATGGTAAGGGTCGATAGGGGGCATCGAAGGCAGTGGCGGCGCTCGATCGTGGCGGAAAGTTGAAACAGAGGAACTTGGCAGAGGACACAGAGACGCGGAGACGGACGACATAGATGTGGGATACTAGTACTGGCGGCGAACAAGAGACGCGAAGCGAGTTGGGGTCGCGGGGCGCAGGTGGCGATGGATAGACCGGTAACTGATCTGTCTACGAGACACAAGTGTCGGTAGACAGACCGGTCGATCTGGTCTTGAATTCACATGAAGCGCGCTAGCACCGCCACAACGCGTCATCGGTCACGTTTGATGCCCCGGACTTTGCCGGCGTCCGCCAAAACGATCCACAGGTGGAAGAATTATGGTTTATTAAACTCTACCACATCACGGAAGGATGTCCCATGCATTTTCCACAAGCTCCAATTTTTCGGACCTTTTATCGAATATTTAAGTACCAGCCGGCAATGTCCGGGGCATCAAACGTGACTTTCCACGCGCCGATGACGCGTTGTGGCGGTGCCGCCGCTTGACACCTGAATTTAAAGCCAGATCGACCAGTCTGTCTACCGCCAGTATTCTCACCAGTCTAGGCGATGGACGCTGTGGTGTTGCTGTGACGACCATGGAGGTGGAGGAGAAGAAAACGACGGAGGACGACCGTGGGATGATCTCGAGCTGCCTCGCGTGCCGCCATGATGCCGAGGTTCACGCGTGACTCCGGTCCGATCGCGTTCCGAGGCGGATCGTCAAGGCACGTCTAGCTCTCTCAACAGAAACGAAATAAAATGCATCCAGTCCGGATCAATCAGAAAGCAAAATCGAACCCATTATAGAATGAGCAGGACACTCGTCTAAATTTTCCAAATAAGATCAAATTCGATCTCGCACTTGCAAGCGACGCCCCCATCGCATTCCTGCGCAGATTTACTTGATTTTAGCGCGTTCGATAGGGTTTTATAAGGCCTTTCGGCCCATACCCTATCCAGTGTGTGGTACGCAATATTCTTTCACCTCAAAATATGCTTTGTGTGATTTCAGCCTACTTAAACTTGCAACATCGATTTCCGGCCCAAATCTCAATCGATTCGCTTGATTGTGAAGATATCCGTCTGATGTATCGTTTCATCCATTCATAATATGTAAAAATCAGCATGCCTGGGTCTATTGTTCAAATACCTGGAAGAACCGTCCTTTTTTTCCGGGCACCACAGATGTATGTCACAAAATATGCCACAGCACGAATGGAGGTCAAGCTCAGGGCTTCAGGAAACATCTACACTCCAACAAATTGAATAAGATTTGGTGGAGAAAAACCGCTGTTACAAGCTGCGGTTGAAAACACATCAGGCGTATTTTGACTAATCTTCATAATACGGTTTACACCCTGGGTAGGGTATGAATCAAAAGCCATTATAAAACCCTACCGAACGCGCCAAAATCCCGCGAATTTACGTAAAGATACAGGGGGAGGGGGGGGGGGCGTCACTTACAAAGTGCAAGATCAATTTGATCTTATTCACTACATTTTGGGGCCGCCTCGGCCAACAAGCCCTCGGTGCTGATCCTATACCACTTTCTCCTGCTACTGGTAGTTGGAGAAGGTGGGGACAGGCACCGCCCTTGATCGGCAAACTTGTTGGAGATTGATGGCACATCAAACTTAGTGATCTGATCGGCCGACATCAGTTAGCTCAAGGTTGCTCACTCAGCAGTTGAACTGTTGAAGGACTTGGAATTGAGTAGATTATTCTAGATAAATAAGTAATAGGTATATAAGCTGTAGTAACTAGCCCCCAGCTCCTTACGAGTTTTTACCCAGTCGCCTAACAGCGCAAGTGTCAAGCTAGCCACTTCGGCTAAATCACCAACAGAACTAAAATTAGCCGCACTCCCACACACACATATGGGCTGTGGGAAGGCGCTCCCACAGAACCACATGGGCTGTGGGAAGGCCGGCCGATGGCGCTGGGGATGCTGGAGGCGCTGGGGCAGAGATCGGGGGGTCGCCCAACATGGCCGAGACAGCCTCGGCCAACCTGGGCCAACTGCCCCTCGGCCGACCCGGTCGAGCCCCCTCGGCCAACCTCGGCAGACCTCAGCCGACCTTGATCAAGTTGGCCGAGGGGCCATCAAAATGTAGTGATTTGGAATTTTTTGATGAGTGTCATGCTCATTGCAAACAGCCGTAATATTCTTAATTGGAAAATACTCATAACAGGTACCTCCTACATTTCGCTTTCTGACCAGCGACCATAATAAAGCTATAAAAACCAATTTGCGAGTTGCTTTATCCGAAACTTGAGCGGGATCTGAGAGCTGTGATTATATAAAATATGAATTCAGATGTTATTAGGACTCGGCGGGCTTATGGATTGTCCTGATTCATGGATCTCTCATATCCAGAAGTGACAAATGATAGTTTATGAACATGGTTGCAGGCCCAGTGTGACAAAATTCTCTGCCACCAGTAGACAGAAGGCCTACAGTTCAGGAAAAGACCTTTGTCCTCATTCAAGCGACCTACAAGTTTCCCACCGAGCTGGATTCTTCAAAGGAAACTGATTGGCCTCATCGGACCGTTGGTTCTCAGTCAAAATCTGGCATGATTTCGCCCCATCCTGATTTGTCCCCACCAGGAGGCCTGCGGGATTATTAACTGACACTTCAGCATACATTACTCACAATTTCGCGATTCTAAGTCAGATAAATTGTAGAGTCAAGTTCAGTCAACCTAAGAATGTTGAGTGTGCCCGCCCTGCATCATAGGGGAACAAATAAATTGTCATGATTCTGGGTTATTTCATTTATTCCGCATTAACCCTTAAAACCCGATCGTATTGCTACGATCGGTTTCCCCTCAACCCCTACCCGTCTCATTTATCCCTGGAAACCCCCTTTCCGTTACTTGGGAGTTACGATCGTCTAGTATATATAGGCCCTGTACCCTAGACAGTGCCTCATACTATCCTTGTCTACTCTCCAGTTGCTCCCCCCGTCGCATTAACCCGACCACAACTCGAATCCTACAATGTCGTTCAATCGCCTCAGTCGTATAATAACCCGACGAGCCGCTGTGCTGCCATAAATAAATAAAATTGCAGCTGGAACACAATACGGTATCTACTATATACATTCCACAGAACACTATTGAGTCCTACACAATGGCCATACAGATCCAGAGAACCTATGATGATTGTTCTGCTAGAGAGAGACAGAGAGGAGGGCAGCATATTCAGCTATCAGAGCTAAGGCGAAAAAGAAAGAACAACGTGAAGCAAAGTCGTCTCCAAAAAAGGAACCACAAACAGCATTTTTGTTAATGTAGCACCCCAGTGTGTTTCCTCCTGACTCGTGGAGGCTGCATCTGCAGCCTCATCCTTGACAGTGGAGACCTCGTCCAGCAAGGTGGTCACTGGTGTCAATTTGGGCCATGTTCTTCACTTGCAATGACCGTTCAAACAGTGGGTGGGCCTCTTTCCACAGGGCTTCTGCCCTCACCAAATCTCCTCTGTGCTTTGCAATATCACCCAGACGGAGCATACAGTCGGCTCTACTGCGGTGAATTACTCGTATCTTAAGCAGATGCCTCGAATCAGATTGTCCGTGTTTGCTCTGGTCCGATAATACCCCGTTTAGATCTCGCTGTGCCTCAAGGCGATACCACTTGACCGCAGGACTGCTAATTATATTCAAGTGCGTAAATTATGACGTCGAAATCCACCCTATATTTAATTCATCAACCCGCACAATACCCACTGAAAAGGCCGGGGCGCGATTGTTCCCAAATCTCCTTCCTTCCCCCTAACCATAATCCCCACGATTCGGTGCGCCGCCTAATTATTACTCGTATCTTAAGGAGATCCCCTGAATCAGAGTGTACATGTTTGGCCCTCCGAGGCTACCCTGTTTGTCTAGCTCATTTCTCCATAAACATAGGCGCTTATGCACTCCAATTGCCTATTTTATTTCGAGGGTCTACCCTTTCATCAAAATTTAGCTCGCTCCAGAAATCTGGCTCCCCAATTATATTTTTGACCTCCCTGATCAGCCGCTCAGCAGCCGTGCAAAAGGGAGTGTCTCCCTCGCACCTTTCTCTCTTCCCAACCCCCATCATCTCCTCCCGTGTCCCGTTGCTCGCTCGCTCCATTCGCCCCATTTCACTCTCGCCTCTCTCCAAATGACTGGAAGCCTTCAAGCGTGTCGCTCTGACTCATTTCAAGCCATTTCCTTTTATTTTTTGGTGTTCACCGGCTGACCCCGCTTCATCACAGATTAGCTTTGAGATTGGCGGTGTAGTTTATTTTCGACCTCGCCGATCAACCGCTCAACACCCGTTCAAAAGGCTAGGTTCCACTGGGCGTCTTCTTGCTTCTCCACCCCCATCATCTCTCCCCTGCGCTCTCGCTCATCGCGCCGTTCGTCCAGTTTTCCATCCTCCGGTTGGCTCCACCCAACTAACCGCCTTCTGTTCTCTGTAGGCTGCACCCATGCCGTCCGTTTTCATCGCCATGCCCGCGCGCGCCGGGAAAGGGTAAGCAATCTCCTGCATTTCACTCCATCTTTCCCTGCCGTTTTCCATCCAGAGCCGAGGCATTCTAGGTGGGTCTATTCACTTCTCACCTTCCACCCGGAGACTGATCAGGTCGACTTTCCCTCTTTCTCCAACTGTATTTGATTTTTTTCTTCAATTTGCGGCTGGGGCTGGCGCGTTTGGTCTGAGTATCACTGGAGGCAAAGATCGATGCACTTGGAAGCCAAGTGTGTCCAACGCATGTGCTCTGCACTCATGTGTGACATTGACAATCAATCTGAAATAGACTTCTCCTTTTAGTAATTCTTTTGTCAACACAATGCAACTTCAACTTTACTTGAATACAACAAAGGTTTTATGTTATTTTGAAACAAAGAAAACAAAGAAAACAAACAGGAACAATGCCAGCCTGACAAATATATTTTGTGGATGTGGTGGGGGCCTGACAAGGGTGGCTTGTGGGCCTGGTAGCATGTCAAAAAAGCTTCTGTGTATAAGCTGTGATAAACCTCCCTTTGTTCGACAAAGATAATATGTGCACATGATAGCTTGCTGGTAAAGGGATTGTGCATAAGGTGCAATAAATATGTGATTGTCGTTTGTCATTTCTAGGGAAATTTCAGGGTGCACTTTGTCAACTAAAAGGAGAAATCTATGACAGATCTATTGTTACTGTCACGCATGAGTGCGGAACACATGCGTTGGATGCACTTGGATTTCAAGTGCGTCGTTCTTTGCCTCCGGTGTATGTCCGTAATTGCTGTCCACCTCGCCCCGTCGATGCCCCGTATTTACTGAGGCGTATGTTCCCAGGGGGTCCCCTCAACTCCGATTGCCCATCCTCGCCAAGTCTCCTTCCGACGGCTTATTGCCAGCCACGCCAGGCAACGAGACTGTAATATTTTTGAATCCTTCTTCGCAACGGTGAGCTATCGGTCCGATTAGTTTCAATTGTTCTCATCCTCCGGATCACTGTATCCAGCGTCGCCGATATTGAGGTGAGTTACACCCTCTTGCATTGTCGGATGGCTTGACTGACACATTCCTGAGCGTTGGGAACACATCCTTCAGTACTACATCGTGACACAGGACGGCCCATCGCTCCGAAAAGCTCTCAGCTCCTTCCGCGGTAAGTTGTGCCAATGTACGGATAGTGCGACTACTTACTCAGGACTTGCATCTGGCGCGAGTGTCCCCAAGTCCAAATTCCTCGAGAACGGTGATCATGGTGCCACACATTTATGTCCAGGGTAAGCATCTTCCATAGCCCAGACCGAAAACAAGTACCTACTGCGATTGCGGGCTGCTCGGCGACTTACGCCACTCGTCGCCAGGGGCGCTGCGAGCCTCATCAATGCCTGTATAGGTCAGTATTCGCTTCATTATTGGGCGCGCACTGACTGGTTCAAATACGTCCAAGCAACACAGTGTCTCTTTAGCGACTCAACTTTCCGGTAACCGTTTTGTCGGGTGCAATTATACGACTACATTTATGTCTGGCGTGAGATCCTCTCCTCAGCCACGACTTTAACTTTTGTTTCTCTTTCTCAATTCCATCTCATGTAGTAGATAGATCCAATCCAAGCTGCTCTAATTTCATTGCCTATTGGAAAGATTTTTCGGATCTCACAGCTATGTGCCCCATCCTTACATCTCACTGCCCTTGGTGGATATGTTTACCGAGCGTTCGTATGAGAGGAAAGTATTTATGAATCTAAAATCTGGACCATGTTCGAATATTGGCCACCTGATCCAAATTGTTAACAAAACATGCGCGCATCCAACGCTAACGCCGGAGCGAAGCGAAGGCATATCTTGTATCTATGTATGTGAATCCCTCAAGGGCTACAATGAAAATATTGTGCGCTGTCTGTTCATCTTCCTCAGACAAAAAGACATTGCCTAGGAAGCGGAGTGCCTGATAGAGTTCTAGCTTTCTCTTCCCATTCTGTGCAAATGCCAAATATATCATTGTCCATCTATATGGACGGGTAATGTTGGTTGAGTCCCAGCAACTGAAATTGGCGAGTTTTTCCAGGCAAAAGGCTTTAGTAGCTGGTGGAGCAACTTGGGTTAAAGATTGTTGCAGTAGTGTCTCTGCAACAGGTGTATTGCCCTCTGAGGTTCAGATGTCCTAATACCATGTCATAGAGATTTATCCAAGAACTGAGCCCCAATGTTTGGTAGGTTGTCCTTACAATCTCGAGGTTCTGCTGCACCTCTAGAAAATCTGCATTGATGATAACATTGATGCTGGCAATGTGGAGGAGGGAAAATGCATTATGCATTTCTCGCTGAGGAGAACTGTTATTCTGAAGAAGTTCAACATGGATGTTGCGAGCCTCTTGATATTCAGACTTTTGCTCATGGATTGATGCTAGATTGGTCATTATTACATAATCTAGAGGACCTTGAAGCATGCCACAGAGCTGCAGAAGCTCTTTTGCTCAGAGGGCCAGGGAAGCGCTTCTTTTTAGATCACCCAGATCTAGGAGACATCTCATCTCAGTTCGCACTCCAAAAGCTTCATTGTGTAAGTTTGCACACTGCTGAGCTGTTTTTTGTGCCTTGCAGGCATATATTTGGCTGTGAGAAGATCACCAACATTGATTTTCAGTTGAGCTATCTCAATGAGTGCCATGGTCTCTGTGTTCTATGAAATAAGACCAGCCGAACTTAAGTCCTGGGCGGTTCCACCGTATTGGGTACTCAAGTTCGCGCGGAACTTAAGTTCCGCGCTGCCCTACTGTACGGATAGCCGAAGCCCCTGCCGCGCGCGCCAGCGTGGAACTTAAGTTTCACTACAGAACTTGAGTCCCACAGCACCTTAAGTTCCGACGCCACTTGAGTTTACACCCGAACTCAAGTTTTGTCCGACGACTTGGGTTTCCATTACATTTGTACCTAGATACATGGTTTTGAACCCACATGAACTTGAGTTCCATCGCACTCAAGTCCCGTAAACTTGAGCATCGCAGAACTTAAGCCCTGTATGGCGTACGGGCTCTCGTCGTCGTCGTTGGGCTCGGTGTGCAAGCCAGAGTGGTGCGCATCGGAGCGCGGGTGGGCATCGAGCTGTGGGACATGTGCGTCGTGTACGCCTGCGTGCAGGTACATCATCCACCTGCCCACTCGGAATCCGAAGAAAAAGAAAAGAATCAATGCCACTCACCTGGTGCAGCCGCTCCATCTCCTTTGCAATGCCACCCTAGCCGCCGACACCGATGCCGAGCCATCACCCGACCAATGGAAGCAGGGGAGAGGTGAGACGGTGAAGAAACACAAGTGCACCTTGACCTGACAGTCGAGGCCATGCTTGGGTACTGCAGCGCCGTGAGCAGGAGCGAGGCGATGGTCCAGTCTCTCGTCAGTGCTCTTCCGACACGAAGGAAGGAGGAGAAAACATACAAAAAAACGGCCATTAAGCGTCTTGCACCGCATACGAGATGGAGCTAGGCAAAACTCGGGAAAAGAGGGAGGTGGCAGTCTTCTCCGCAAGAATTTTTCACGCCGGCGCCCTGCCAAGGACGGAATCCGGTCCAACAGTTGCCAGAGCAAAGAGAAAAAAGAGCCGGTGTGAGAGCGAATGGTGGCCAACGGCGGGAAGGGAGAGAGGCGCAGACAGTGTGGTGAAAGAGTGAAGTCAAGTTCGTTGCTTGGCGTTGTTTGACATATTGATAGCCACTGTTGCCACCACGCCTCACCAATCAACGCCCTTTCCTCTTAGCCACCACCACCCGCACCACTGCAGTAATGCCTTCTGCACTCCTCCAGAGCTGACTGGTAAGTATATCTTCCTCCGAGTCCTCGGTACGATACTAATCTGTGGCTGGCATCGGCTTAGTTTCACCCGTCGGCCACCTGCCACCGGGTCCAGTTACTCCAAAAGGGTCGCTCCAGGCGCTAGCCACGGAAACGTTAATGCCGACGGGTTGTCCTTTACCGGTTAGCTTTCAGTATCGCGTCAGTGGCAAGTAGTTGATTATTTATATTTTTCGCTCATATTTCCTGATCCTAATAAGGACTGAAGTCCGGTGGAGACTTAAGTTCAGATGCAGATCTGAAGACGCAGCACAACTTGAGTCACGACAGATGACTTCAGTTCGGCGATGACTTAAGTACTTCATTCCAGTTCGGCGACTTAAGTAGTGGATAATGTATTTTTTTAAACCAATGTTCAATCTTAAGTTCAGGCTGGGACTTCAGTTATGGGTGAGCTTAAGATGGGATGTAAGACTTGAGTTGGAGAGCAAGTGGAATTACTATATAGAATGTAGGTAGTTACAGTAGGTAGCCTAAACTTAAGATATACTGAAACTTGAGTTCGAAATGCGGTCCGACCACCCCAAACTTAAGTTGATCTAATTATGTAGTTGGGGTTCTTGTCTCTACAATGTCTTGCCAACAAGAGGGCTTTCTCCAAATACTTTGATGATGTAGAGTCATCACCAAGGTTAGATCTGTAGTAATTTCCCGCAGAAATATAGACGGTGGCTGTGTTAGATAGTCATGTCAGAAAATCAATGATGATGATCAGATTCGAAACTCACACTCAAGGACTGGATCATTGCAATGTTCTACATAGATGCCCAAGTGCCTTGTCAATCAGAAGGTGTGGAGTGGCAATTGGATACGGAAACATTATGCTCAGCATCTCAGTGGCATATGCTACTTCAATACGGTGGTCGCTGGGTTGAGGAAGAACAGCAGGAATATGATCCATCAAGCTTGTAAAACCATGATTCGTTCGAGCAAAGTAGATCAGGGAAAGTGTGCAATTTATACCATCTGCAATATCTGGATTATTTCGATTAAATTGCACCAGTAGTAGTTGTTGCAGGTTCCCAAAATTGGTGGCAATTTGGGTGATTCCTGTATCATTGTGGTGAAGTCCTTCATATTTCTTGTACAGTCGCAAACCGGGAAGAGAAACACACGTAGAAGAGCAACACTACAGCTGCGGCCATTCCTGCTTTGAAAGTGGCCTCAAAACTTGGTATGAATACAGTAGGGCATCATCTCAGTCGATCGAGAGAAAGATTTCTGCAAAACGACCCAGTGGATCAAGAGAAATAGCATTGTTTGTCCGCGGGTTCAACTGTTGTTGATGGCGGTAAGTAGGTCCTACCTTCTTCAGCCAATATTCTGCCCAAAAATATCAGCTATGTTGATTTACTGGGGTTTTTTAGGTCCCTGATTACGGATATGTGGGTCTCAGATCCAAAAACCCTGGTACCGGAACTATAATCGGTGGCGCCGTAGTGTTGCGCTTCTACGTATTTGGGCATATTTGGCCTGGCAGAAAATATTGGACTCGCTCTCGACAACTACGAGGGCTATTCCTTGGGAGTAAATTGCAGTATGTAGGTAGTGTGGGGGGCAGAATAGATTTTCGGTTGATCTGCCAGGCACAATGGCATAATGGCAGGGCAGAATGACGGCAGAATATGGCAGAATATGGCAGAATTTATATTAGTAATACGGCTACCTTACATGAGATCCTCAATACCCCAGCTCCACTGGGCACCACGAACAACATCAATAATCTCCTTCGCCAGTGCTTCAGCCCACCCATGGGCCCCACGGTCCAATTCATCAAAATTGATTATTTTCCTACCGATAACTGATCCTCTCCTCACGCTTATCAGCGATTTCATTTTTTATTTATGGAGATGCTGGTTGGTGTTGCTAGATTTCTTTGAGTTCTACGACGTTACCGGCCAAGTTAGGTAGTGGAAGCGGCATGCCAATAGTCACTCGTAAATTAACGGGCCGGGCAAACACATGTAAGATTCAACAATCCAGAGTTGAAATCGCGGATGAATCGACCTTTTTAAAACCCTAGGGATCCACCGAGGCCTCCACATCCACCGATTTGATTAATTTATGCGAAACAAGCAAATCGAACATCCACCGCATTCTTTCACGTGACCTACGGCAACGGAAGATAAAATTCGCTGGCGGTAGTGGAGGGAATTTCTGGGAGTTTTCTGACCCAGGATGATGAGAAATCCCTGAGGCACGAGTTTATGTATGATTTCTCTGAATTTTGACGTCAGGCCATTGCCCGGACCAACTGCATTCTGCCGGATTCTGCCAACCCTGCCTGGATTGTACCATTTTGCCTGCCATTCTGCCGTGCCATTTGGCAGTTTGGCAGAATTCTGCCAACCACACTATATGTAGGGAGGATCGGTAGGATCCAATGAATGACTTGGAGAGAGCAATTTAGGTTCTTTTTGGTTGAGATATTCACAGGACAGTTTGATCGTTGCTCTTCCCGGTTTGCGACTGTATATATGCAACAGTGAGTGGAAATACTGGCAAAGGGGGTGGAAGAGTTGTGGTGAAGGAGGATATAAAATCTTTATATGTTCTCAAATCGGTACCAGTGACGTCAACTGGTTTTTGTTGTCGCGATATGTCGTGGAGATCTGCAGCAATGTAGCTGTGGACCCAAGAACGTCTTTGATGGAAAGATTACATTGAACCAACTCAACATCTGAGAGGCCATCTGGAAGGACTGCAAGAAGGCTTAACAGATCTTTGGCACCGGGATGAGATGTAATGCGGGGACTTGCAAGTGACATTTCAATTGATGCATCCAAAATTCGACCCTTTGTCATAGCCAGCTGATAGCAGTGCTGTCTTTTCAGTCTCCCAGCGAGCCAAGACATTTGAAGAGCCTTCATAGTCTACAAGATGGGCAATTAGATCTACTGCCAGTGACATGTTGTCGGTCAGCTGGAGAAGCTTGTCCATGTCCTTGCTATCATGGCAGTCTTCTGCAATTTCAATGAAGGTTTGTCGGGCAGCATCGTATGACAAGGGCTCCAAGGGCTCCAAGAAGGGCGAGTCCAGCGGACCTTTCCTGGCCTCTTTGCACCTTGCATGGTTATCTATTAGACTGTTAATAGGTGGGAGGGTCTAAGGGGAATAATATTTACTATCAATGCAAGATGTGGGATGGCAGTACTGTACCGACATGTATGGAGGCAACAGTCACGGTCACAATGGGGTCCGTTGCGTTGCCAATTTTTCGAGGGGTCCGTTGCCCAAAAAATAGTGTGACAATGAAAAAAATGAAAAATTCTTGTGCTCAGAGAAAGAAAATTGCGTCCGAATCGCATTAGCGTTGCCCAAAGAGGCAACGGTCACGGTCACGTTCATTGGCATTGCTCAAAAATAAGCAACAACAGTGTCACGGTGGTCTGGGGCGTTGCCTCCATACATGTCTGTTGTAATTTCTTATGGAATCAGACGGAGTTTAGGGTAGAATCCAAGAATAGATTTAGCGGTTGGCTGAGCTCTGCAAACGCTTGAGCAATACATAGAAAACTGAGCTACTTATATACTAAACTATTCAATGTAACTAGAATGTTCCATAATCTTCTCCTGTGTTCTCCTGTATTCTAATGACTCTTACTGACTTGTTCTCTGACTCGGTACGACTCGTTAACTCGGCCATGATGCCGGGTTGCCTATTCTGGCACTAACACCAACAATGTCGGTACAGTAAGAAGAGACAAAAACTTTTCAACCCCACCACGTGACTCAAATGGTTCCCACAGTGTTTCCAGGTTGTCCAACTACATAATTAGATCAACTTAAGTTTGGGGTGGTCGGACCGCATTTCGAACTCAAGTTTCAGTATATCTTAAGTTTAGGCTACCTACTGTAACTACCTACATTCTATATAGTAATTCCACTTGCTCTCCAACTCAAGTCTTGCATCCCATCTTAAGTTCACCCATAACTGAAGTCCCAGCCTGAACTTAAGATTGAACATTGGTTTAAAAAAATACATTATCCACTACTTAAGTCGCCGAACTGGAATGAAGTACTTAAGTCATCGCCGAACTGAAGTCATCTGTCGTGACTCAAGTTGTGCCGCGTCTTCAGATCTGCATCTGAACTTAAGTCTCCACTGGACTTCAGTCCTTATTAGGATCAGGAAATATGAGCGAAAAATATAAATAATCAACTACTTGCCACTGACGCGATACTGAAAGCTAACCGGTAAAGGACAACCCGTCGGCATTAACGTTTCCGTGGCTAGCGCCTGGAGCGACCCTTTTGGAGTAACTGGACCCGGTGGCAGGTGGCCGACGGGTGGATGAAACTAAGCCGATGCCAGCCACAGATTAGTATCGTACCGAGGACTCGGAGGAAGATATACTTACCAGTCAGCTCTGGAGGAGTGCAGAAGGCATTACGGCAGTGGTGCGGGTGGTGGTGGCTAAGAGGAAAGGGGAGCTCAATAAAATTTAAGGCGCGCATTGCAATCCTGCTCCTCTTTATCGCGCTGGCGCTCCTCCCACCCCAGGTGCTCCTTCTGCTCAGCCCCCTCCGCAGCGCATTTATGTGCATTCTCTTTTTCCTGAAACTATTGTATTTTTCGGCACGACTTTACCAGCTCGCTCCGCGTATTCCCTTCGCTCTTCCTCTTTGGGCGCTCCACTCGGGAAGTTTCCTCAAGGTTCTTTTTTGGCGGCTTCCCAGAGTGGAAAATCCGCGCCTCGAGCTGGTCACGGCTATCTCGAGTACGTGTTTTACTCCTCAATCTTGTCGCAGTCCCAGACCTGCTAAATTGGGACTACATTACACTCCTATTGCGCCTCTGTGGACTTCCACAGCTTCGTGGTCGCATGAGGCTCCTTGGATGCTCTGTTCGGGGAAACTGGGACGAAGCGCCAAGGCACAAGCCAACTCTACCACACACTATACAAAAGAAAGCAAGAGGCGGGTGGGCGAAAGAAATGTTGAGATTCAGCCTTGGATCGTGGACGCGTAAGAACGATCACGACGCGTCCCGTCAAGGCCGAATCTCCCGCCCGCACTCAACCGGTTAGCTTATTCTCTGGCATCTTGAGCCGTTCATGCCTCATGTCAAGGGTGCTTCGGAAGGCGATTCTTTCTCAATCCCAGAATATGATGCTCACAACTGTAGATGAATCAGTCGAAATATTTGAATAAGGAAGGAAGATTTCATACCCAGATGTAAGGACACTCATTCTGATTATATTCAGAGACAAGTCTCCGTTTATATATACCCTCACTCATCCAGGATCCTCACTGTATTTGATCCAGGTAGAGCTCTGGAGTTTCACGCTGCGGCAGCACTGTTCGATCTATTCTTCTCTGACTGCAATCTAGCATAGACATCAGCGAGAAATTAATTTCAATAAATAAGCGCTAGCACCACATATTCAGCAGGAGATCAGCAGCATATTTTCTGACAATGCATACTCGGCATACGACGTTCGGTAACCTCCCGAACGGTGCCTCGGGTCCTTCCGTGCTTTGCTGATTTTGGAACCGAAGAACGGACGGAATTGATCGCCTTGTAGCTTGCCGCCACTTCCCTGTCAGCCGCCGCTTCCTTCGATGGGCCGAGTTAGAGTAATGCACTCCTTACTCCGCACGCTGTCGACGATCTCCTGTATCCACACCGTGAGGTCTGTGACAGTGGCGTTGCGCCAGGTAGTGTTGAGTGCGACAGGGGCCTTGAGAACGGTAGCGAGCAAGCGTGCCATGCCCGCGACGGCCCAGCGGTTGGCCGTACTCTACAATCTCGGTTCGGCGCTTTGGGGCCCGACAATTTGGTGCCAGCTGCCGTTGGAGGGCGAGGTAAATGGAGTGGGGAGGGCTACGTCGGTGGTGTTTGACGAGAAGAGCAGGACGGAGCGGGAGAGACCGCATTGGAGATGTGCGGTCTTGAGGAGGGAGACGTTTTGTGCGTCGACGGAAAAGTGGGCGAGGAAGGGAAGGAGCATGTAGATGAAATCCACCCTGCGGCCATTTCTGTGCGACATGGTTGGTGTTTGATGTAAAAAGGTTACACAGTGCGCACCAGAGCACGGCGACGTCATCACGTTGAGAGATTGCATCACTGATCCATTGACGCTGACAGCATAGTCGACCTCGCGCTGACACGCGGTGGTGTAGCTCGTGTTCGTCCTTCCCAGCATCACCGCCGCGATGCCCAAACTCGCCGAGTCGCCCACCACCCCGCCGCCGTTGAATAGCCGGTTAATGCCGAACGCGATTTTGGATGCGGGGTATTCCAGGGACGGGATTGTTGAAGGATCGAGGGTGGGGACAGGGAAGGTGAAGGAAAAAAGACCGAGTACAGCGGGGAGAGTCGAGCTGGAGTAGCGCTTGTGTGGACGTACCGTATACCCAGGAGTGCGTCGGCAAAATGGAGTTGGCGAGGGCCCATTGAAAAGGGGTGACGCGGGCGGCTGGGCACACCAGGAGAAGATGGTGGCAGCGAGAGATCTTGACAGATTCAGAGAGGGATACAGAGTCTACGAGACGTCGACAGGGATGGCCATGCACGACTGCGATGGATTCACGAGGATGACAGCTGGGGGCCGGAAGTTGGAGGCCGGGCAATGTGCGCTGTGGCGTCTTATGTGTCTGGATTCGGTGACTGCACAAGATCATTACTCGAGCTTCATAATTGCGACGGGCGCAAAATGTTCAGCGGACGCCAGTGAAGAAGATGAAGAAAAGCAGCGGCATGTCAATGCCGCGTTGATGGCGATGTCTGCACGTGGATGTTCACACGTGACTCCGGCCCAGACCAAGCACGCCGCGTCCGAGACGCCTCGTGCCGCGTCTCTCTGAGTCTCACCACAGAAAATTGCCTGGGGGGTGCAAAAACAACAAGATAGCTCGAAATAAAGAGCAAGCAGCAACAGATTCTTGGTTTTAAAATAGAGCCAACAGGCAGAGCTCCTCAAGAGCTCCTGAGCTTTAAAATTTGACCTTCTTAACCACAGGTCATATAAATCCCAACTCAAGAGTTCCTTGCGCCGCAACCTGAGTGGTCAGGGTGGCCCATGAATTAAAACATTGATTTGTGTGCTCATAGACTAGTAGCAAAACTCAAACAGTTATACCCGCAACACAAGTTTACAGGTATAAGCAAAGACCTATACAACCAACCAACAAAGTGTAAGGTATAAGACCTATGATCCCAGTGGAAACCGATGAGTGTCAGTCCCTGCTTCAGAGTCTTGAAAAGGTTGAAGGGAGAGGTTTTGGGTAGGAGGAGGTGTGGCAGAGTAGTGTGTTGCGAAGATATTGCTTACTTGCGCAAAACAATATATCCAAAATGGTAGATATTATAATGCTTCTCAGCTACAAGGCGAAAGCCAGGGCAAGGTTCGCTGTCCAAAGACGGTGGGCACAATACCCAAGACATGGGGTTGTTGAGATATGATCTCCATGAAGTTTCCATACACAGTGTTCTTGATACAATTCCATACAGTGTTCTCAATCCGGTTCCATACACACTGTTCTCAATCCAATTCCATTCAATATCCAAACAAACAAATATAAAATTTTGGGTATCCACACCCTTCTTTATGGTAGTGCACATGCACAACCCAAAGATCCCAGATCAAACCCCTGCACAAGTGTATAGCCTACTAGACATGAGGATGATTCCGTGATCTCCGATCGAGACACCCTACTACTTAAATATAAGTCCCAGAATATATAAGTACAAGCAAGATATAAGAAAATATGAGTAAAACGGCCGTATATCCATCAAATAGTTATCCAGTATAGGTATAGTGAATCCATGTGATGCCATTGGCTGCAAGTCTTGAGCACGCCATATTAGAGTCAGTGGAATGACCATAAGCCTCAGTCAGCACTGGGCTTATCTCCAATCCACCATGCTGTCCTTGATACTGGATTGATTCCAATATCCTGAGTTCCCTGTTCTTCCCCCTTCAGCTAACATCCCTATACCGGATAGTATAGAGTCATAGCTTTTGAATGATACCCCTCAACCCTTATATCCATAAATGGGTTCTTGGTAGAAGCCCAGCATAACCTGTTGGGAATATCTGAGCAGACCAGCAACTATGGGTATAGTTGAGCCTGTCAGGTATAGTCCGGATTAAGGTCTGTCCGAGGCTCTAGGTCATCGTCTGATCAGATGCTTACACCTCCACAGCCCTAACATGTCACAAAAATATTGCAGATCAACCCAATTTGTTTATACCCAACATAACACAATTGAATGTGAAGTCACTCATGATGTTTGGCAGACTACACAAACCCCTACATGTTTCAGGGCGAGTGCAGCCAGTCACCTTGACATATTACCCCCTCGATGCCCCATTACTCTGTGATCATGGCCAAACTAGCTACCTCTACTAGTGCCGGATATAAGATAATATGCTTGTGAACAACAACTGAAAGGCACAAAAAGAGCATGGTCCAATAGTAGTTATTTGAAACACTTATGAATGTCTAGAACTTCAAGCACTCAATGGAGTCGGTGTTGAACGTTAAACTGGCAGCATGGGTGGGTAAATAGTTGCTGTCAAATCCGGGTTCGATTGGCAGGATTTCCTTCAATTCTAGCAATGAACCTTTACTAATAGTTGCTCTTAGCCAAATTGAATCAAATGAACACATATCTGTTGTTCATTATTACAGACATCCTCTTTCAGTTTATAAGATCCTCATTGAGTGGATGGCTTCCAACCATCAAATGCTGAACAGGGTGCGATACCTCTCGCATGCTAGGCAGGTAGTTGTGGGTTGTGCTATTCATCACAGGATTGCTCTCAAGTTTCATTTCCACCCAGTCATCACTGGGATATCCAGTCTGGTCCTCAGTCAGTCCTTTGCTGATTACATGTCTCTTCTGGTTCTGTTAGATCGTATGCTGCACCCTGGCTTGAGATAGTGCTTAACTGGTGAAGTGCGACTGGCTGAAGCCTAAAGGTGATCACATCCCCTGGCTCCGATAAAATAATACTCCAAGGTGATGGGCATGTCCAATGTGCTTATGCACACATGCCTAATTGATGTGTGTGTGTATTTACACATTGTGCACTTCCCATGCAACCACTGCCGTATTTCTCATTGAAGGTACAGTCCTTGTGTGAATATCTGATCCAGTGAACAATAGGAAAGATGAATTATATTACTAGGCAAATTACAAGAGGCTTTTATACTCTACAATATATGTACTAGAACTTTCTACAACCTAAGAGTCTGCACGTCGGGCTGAGTAAGGAGACCGGGCGGATCAAAATCCCATCAGTGATGCATGATGGCAGCTTGTTATTCCAACAGTCCTATACCACTAAATTGAGGATCAATGAAGCACTCAGTTTTTGGCCTCCCTTTTCCCCAGTCAGGCTCAAACCTTGTACAGATCCACATCATACTTGTGAAGATCTGTCACTGCTCTCTCTTCTCACCCAAATGACCTACCAGTTCGCTACTGGGTGAATTCTTGAAAAGAAACTCATTCAGCTTTTGAGTCTGGGAATTCACAGTCGAACCCAGGCATGATTTGGCCCCACCAGGAGGCCCCTTCACAATTGTAAACAAGCAGCAATTCACCATTTCTTCTCCTACGGTCTATAGCATCAACTACAAATCAATTCACTATTAACTGATGGCCCACCACAGAACGTGCACCATGTCGCTAAATCATTTACCATTCTCTCACTTCAATCGAACATTCAGTAAGTCTGCCTTCGCATTTTGAGTATGGGCACTACAAACCGACCTGTATCGTATGTCAAGAAATAAATAAATAGCTGTCAATCATTATTTCAAACTCGGAACACAACAGTGTATCAACTATGCACAATACACGGAGTTCTACACAATCACCATAAAGAGATTCAGGAAAAGTATCATGATTTTTGTGAGGGAGACAGACACAGAGAGGATGGCAGTATATTCAGGTATCAGGTCAAGGTGAAATGAAGCAGCAATATGCAACAATTTTGTCTCCAAAAGCAACCATCAACCTTTCTATTCAAGCAGTAATTCAGGGTGTTTCCTCCACAATTCCGGAGGCTGTATTGTCGAACTTGTCACTGACATTAGAGACCTTGTCCAATGGTGCCCTCAGCCTGATCAGATGCACAAAAGCCTCCTGATGTGTGGCTGATATGTCTTGGTTAATGGAGGCAAGTCTGGTGTCAATTTGGACAATGTCCTTCGCTTGTGATGACCGTTCAAACAGGGGGCGGGCCTCTTTCCAAAGTTCCTCTGCCTTCACCACATCCCCTCTATGCTTCGCAATGTCTCCCAGACGTAGCATGCAGTTGGCTCTGCTCCGGTGGATATCCATATATGTGAATCTATCAAGTGCTACAACAAACAGATTGTGTGCTGTCTGTTCATCTTTGTGAGAAAGAAAGACATCACCTAAGAACTGGAGTGCCTTATAAATGTCTAGCTTTGTTTTCCCCTGTTGTGCAAATGCCAGGTATATCACTGTCCATGTAGATGGCCAGGTTATGCCAGTTGAGGTCCAACGACCAACATCAGCAAGTCTCTCTAGACAGTAGGTCTTAAGAGAACTGTTCTTTGCATCATTGAAACACTTTAGTAGTGCTTTCTCTGCGATGATGGTATTTCCTTCCCTCAGATTGAGGTCTGCCAACATGACTTCACATGCATTTACCCAACCAGTAAACCCCAAGGTACCGAAAGTGGTCTTCAAAGCTTCCAGGTTCTGTTGCACATCACAAAAATCTGCACCAGCCATGATATCAATCTCTGCGATGTTCGCCCGGGTAAAGGCATTGAAATACTCCTGTTGAGGATCGCTTTTATTCTGGAGTTGAACATGTATGTTGCGAGCCTCTTGATATTCAGATTTCACCATGTGAATCTGTGCTAGATTGACCATGATTCCATCATCTATAGGCCCTCCCTCCAAGCCACAGAGCTTCACAAGCTCTCGTGCTCTGTGCCCCAGCAGAACAGCTCTTGTGAGATTGCCCAGACATATGAGAGAGGTCATCTCAGTTCTCAGTGCTAAAGCTTGAGTACTTAAATTCCCAGAAATATGAGCCATTTGTTGTGCTTCATAGGCACCTGTTTGGGCTGCAGACAGATCTCCGAGGTGGTGGTTGAGGCGAGCTATCTGAATGAGTGCCATAGCTTGTCTCATTGAGTCTTTACACAACTTTGCTAATGAGAGTGCCTGCTCAAACTTTTTTGCTGACATAGCCCAGTCAGGTTTAAGACTGCGATGGTATACTCCAACAGAAAGAAAGAAGTCAGCTAGAATGGTGGTAGTATGTCAGAAACTCGTTTATTGTAATAATATTATAAACCCACACTGAAGGGCTGGATCATTACAGTGCTGTAGGTGAGTCATTGCTTCATCGATCAGAAGCTTGGTCTTGGTGGTAAGACACGAATCTATCATTTTCAGCATCTCAATGACATATGCCACTTCTAGGTGGTGATCACTGGGTTGAGGGAAAACGGCTGGAATATGATCCATCAAGGTGATAAAACCATAACCAGTCTGATGAGCATAAGAGTTCAAGGAAAGTGTGCAGTTTATAGCATCTATAATATCTGGATTATCTGGATGCAATTCCAGCAACAGTACTTGTTGCAGGTTGCCAAAATTTGCAGCAATTTGGTTGATTTCTGTATAATTCTGGTGAAGTCCTTCGTATTTCTTGTATATATGCAGCAGTGAGCGGAAATACTGGCAAAGAGGGTGGAAGAGCAGTGGTGAAGGTGGATAAAAATTCTTAATATGTTCTCGAATAGGTACCAATGACTTCAACCTGTTTTTGTTGTCACGATATGCCATGGATATCTGTAGCAATATAGCCCTGCAGGCTAGAATATCCTTGATAGGAAGATTACAGTGACCCAATTCAACATCTGAGAGCCCATCTGGAAGGATTGAGAGAAGACTCAGCAAATCCTTGGCCCCAGGATGAGATGCCATACGGGGACTTGCAAGTGACATTGCAATTGATGCATCTAAACTTGCTCCTTTGTCATGACCAACTGACAGCATTGCTGTATTTTCAGTTTCCCAACGAGCCAAGACACTTGAAGAGCCTTCATAGTCCACAAGATGGGCAATAAGATCTACTGCCAGTGGCATGTTGTCAGTCAACTGGAGAAGCGTGTCAATGTCCTTGCTATCATGGCAGTCATCTGCAATTTCAATGAAAGTCTGTCGTGCAGCATCATATGACAAGGGCTGCAGTGGCTCCAAGAAGGGGCGAGTCCAGCGAACCTTGGCTGGCCTCTCAGCACCTCGCATGGTTATCTAGTAGAATTTTAATAGATGAGAGGGTTTAAAGAAAATTGCCCTTACTATCAATGCCAGATGTGAGATATCAGTAAGGAGAGACATAAACTCTTCAACCGCCCCACGTGATTCCAGTGGTTCCCATGGTGTTTCTAGGTTGTCCAGCACTAGGAGGCAGCTTGGACCTCTGGATAAATGCTGGACAACAGGCTTTGTGAGATCGTTTCCCGGCTTCAATTTGAGATGAGACCCAATTAGAGCTGCCAGTTCGATGCTGGTCGTGACAGAGTCTGCAGCAATGAAGAATCTAGTTTCATATTTCACAGCAACATCAGGATGGTGCAGCATGGATTTTGCAAGACTTGTTTTTCCCATCCCACCTGCACCTAGAATGGCAATGTGGGCCGGCTGTTGAGTGATACTGGCGACAATGTAATCAAGTTCTGATTGACGCCCATGGAATATTTTGGGTTGTGCTGGCAGCAGAGAAAATGATGTGGAACTTCACGCATAAATTATCAGCATGGATTCACTGGCACACCTTGATCATCATACCTGGTTTGCGAGCCAGCATTACTCGGGTATATCTACTACCAGCATCAAAAGTGTTTCTCGAAAATATGTGAGGGACATACAGATGATGCTGTGTCAGAGGTTGACCCATCTGAAAGGTTTGAAACTAATTCCAGGAGTTCTTGGTGCATCTTTTGTGTTTTCTGCTCCATCTCAGTAATACTTTCAATTAGGAGTAGGCCAGCTTCAACCTAGACACCTTCAGTTGGTGTTCCTTGTCATTGATAATTGATCAGACTCACTGTGAATATTCTTAAAGCCTCTTCCAACCCTGCAAGACACTGCTTGTGCAGAGTATTCATCTCAGTCTGACGAAAGAAATGCTTAAGGCTATTTCCGTCCTGTTGTGCTTCAACAAATGCATGGATCTTGTGCAATGTTCTGTGGGAACAAGATTAGTAAGTGTCGGCAAAACTTTAAAATACAAGTTACTGGGTAAATTTTCCAACATGATCGAGTATGGCCGGTGATAAACTTCCCGCAACTTCGGGTTTCATATGCAAATTGATGATAGCATGCAGTACTTGATGAATATTTTCCATGAGTTGGACACATTGCTCTTTGTTTCTCTTCAAATTCTAAAAGATCATGTCAGGTTGATAGGATGTTTTTATTCAGATTTAATCACCTGCACTGCAGTCACTAAGGAGAGAGTGGTATTCAAGATAGCTTTGATGAATGGGGTGCCAAAGGCATCATTGACCTCGTTCAGGAGTGTTATTGTAGGAGTCAAACAAGCTAATATGTTGTTCAAGCGGATCTCTGTAACAGTGGGCTGGGATGGCATCTTGAATGTTGGAGAAACTTGAGATGCGGATTAGGGCTTCCTTCATATATATATATATATATATATGTCTCTTTGTACGGTAGTGCTCCATGGCAACCTTTCTTTCATCTATTTCCTTGATGATCCAGGTGGCAGGGTGATTGATGTATTGAACCATGTCGACGTTACTCTTATATATTTCAAGTCGAGTCCGCCTCAATCAGATTGCTCAAATATAACTTTTCTCATTCTCACACGCACGCCATTTCATCACGCAAATTCCGAACTAGCTGTGTCTTATGAAGAAGATATACGCTTATATGACCAAGACACGTGAAGGTGGCCACCGTCCTCGGGTTAGAAATAGTTTCCTTCTATTGTGGCTCCCACTGCCGGCGACGAGACACGGAGTCAGAATATCTGGTCGTACCAGTCTGAATGCGTAGCTTCACGGCATCGACTGAAGGAGATCAGTGGCTGCGGTTGCTTCTCAAGGTGGGGTGGTACTCATACAAAGAGCATCGCAGAGGTGATAACGGGAGCTGCTGTAGATGAGCCGCATCTGCGGTTCATTTATGCATCATTCATACATCAGGGAAAACCAAAATTCTATGGCTTGTTATATACACAAAGACACATATAGACAATATAGACAGCTGCTATATCGTCTATATCATCTACATCTGTCTATGTATGTCTATGTAGCACCTCATAGCAATTTGGGTTTTTCCTGATGTACGTGTGGGGATCTCGGACAGCCGGAGGATACTTATTATAGGCAACAGGTAACAAAGGCGAGATCAATTATGACCAATTGCTTGATACCCGCCCGCACTGATATCAAGCAATCCTCTCTCACTTCAGGAACGTCTGGCGTTGTGATCCAACTCAACTCGGCTGCTGCGCTGCGGAATTAATGAAAGATGGATGGACAGTGGCGCATGAGCAAAAACCCGCCGCGAAGATGCCCATCAAATGCTATATTCGAACGAGGCTATTCCACTCCCGTTTTGGGGACGGCTATCGATCATGGCTTGATTTACAACATATGCGGCGTGGGATTGAAATGGAGACGAAGGACGAGCTTATTATACACATAACAGGCATATCGGCAGAGTCCGATTCACCATTTCTGTGAGCCTCAACCGATTTGAACCCAAACTATATTACTTGTCCTCGTGGTTGACCTAATTTTTTTTGGTGTCAGTTTCAAGGTCCGGGAACCTTGATGCTGACGCGACATCCCAGTCCATCCATGCGGCGCATGGGAAACAAGTGAAGTGCATCCGGAACACTGATCAGGATCAATTTCACGAAGTGCATCCGGATTCCTGTGAATTATTTCGCGGGAGAAGCTGATTGATTAACCGAGGAGAAATTGTCTCGATCAGAGCTCCGAGGGAAGAATTGCAGAGAGAAGCTGTTCCTCTCCCGCGCGATGCTCGTGCGGTACATACCTCCGTTGGTGACGGATCGGAGACACTGCCAGCCATGTGAGGCAATGTCAATGAATTCATCGCGGTCCTGCAAGTAACGGGAACGAGGAGATCTGGGAGACGCTGAAACGCCCCTGGAGTGTTGACGTTGTCGTCCCACACATTGATTCAGTAGAGCGCTGCTTACCATGTGAGCAGCGTGCGAATTGAACTTGCGAAACTCCGAGGAATGTGTTGTACACGCAGAAGGTGCGATAGGGTTATACATATGTGCGATGCGATAGGACAGTACGAACGTTTGTGGGAGAACGAAAGTAAAATAATTTTGATAACGTCTCGGCGCACAGACGAAGGATGTGGATGCGATGGCATCGTCGTGGCGGTAGAAGATCGACTAAGATGAAGGGCGGTTGACGAAGCTGATAATTATGCGCACCAGCAGTCCCTCGCTGCCCAGATACCCGCGCGAACTGGCAGCGATACGCACGGACAGATCATTGCGCGCACAGCCCCGCTTATAGGCAATACCTCCACGCAATAGCACCACGAAGTTATTTCTCTCCGGGCTACATCGCATCAGCGAACCACTCAAAATATCGCACAGAAAGAATACACACCTGCCCGCCGTCCACGGCGCCGTATCCAGCCACGCGAGCGGGATAACCGCCTGCGTCGCGGTCCCGTTCTGCGTCACATGCGGGTTTCCCTGCTCGTCGTTGGCCCCGAGCTCGAGCCGGATGCTATCCGCCCACGGGACGTACGTCGCAGCGGGGAACGCCTGGGCGCGAGCACGATCATGCGATGCGCCACAATCAGCGCGCTACCGGAAATCTCGCCGAACCGTGCCCCGTCATCGTATCGTTGAGGCAATTGCACAACAGGCCCGCGTGCGGTCGACGATCTCCTGTATCCACGTCATGAGATCCGTAATCGCGGCGTCGCGCCAGGTGATGTCGAGCGCGACGGGCGCTTTGAGCACGGTGGCGAGCACGCGCGCCATGCCTCGGCGGCCTAGCCATTGCCCGTGCTCCACAGGCCGAATTCGGGCGAGTGGGGCCCGACGATATGGTGCCAGCCACCGCTCGTGGACGAGGTGAACGGAGCGGGGAAGGGGTCGGTGTTGGACGAGAAGAGCAGGACGGAGCGGTAGAGCCCGCATTGGAGGTACGCGGTCTCGAGGACGGAGACGTTTTGTGTGTCTGCTGCGAAGTAGGGGAGGAAGGGGGGGAGCATATAGATGAAGTCTGTCCTACACCTATCTTATGTGAGACGGGTGTTGGGGATATAAAACAGGTTACGCACCAGAGCTCCACGACATCCGCACATTGACCGTTGATCCAGCGCGGCGCAACATCGACGGCATAGTCGACCTCGCTCTGACACGCGGTGGTGTAGCTCGCGTTCGTCTTCCCCAGGATCATCGCTGCGACGCCCAAACTCGCCGAATCGCCCACCGCCCCGCCACCATTGAGGATGCAGCGTATGCCACGGACGGGATTGTCGAAGAATGGAGGGTGGGGACGGGGAAGAGTGAGGGCCCAGGACGGAGTATAGCGGGGAGAATCGAGCTGGAGTAGCACTTGTGTGGACGTACCGCCGTATGCCAAGGAGTGCGTCGGCAAAATGGAGTTGGCGAGGGCCTATTGAAAGGGGGTGACAGGGGCGGCTCGGCGCACCAGAGAATGGTGATGGCAGCGAGAGATCTTGATGGATGCAGAGAGGGATACAGAGCCTACGAGACGTCGACAGGGATGGCCATGCACGACTGCGATGGATTGACGAGGATGACGGCTGAGGGCCGGAAGTTGGAGGCTGGGCAATGTGAGCTGTGGCAGCGTCTTATGCGTCTGGATTCGACTGCGCAAGATCACCATTAATCGAGCCTCATGACTGCGACGTGCGCGACCCGTCCAGCGGGCGGGTGCTGGTGAGGAAGAAGAAAAGCAGCGGCATGTCAATGCCGATTTCTGCACGTGACTCCGGTCTAGACCAATGGAACGGTCAAATCCCATTTGGCCGCATGTCTATGCCGTGCGTCGTCTGGTGAACAAATCATATTTGTGGCCTAAAGCGGGGAACAGCGCTGGAACCCAAGAGAAGCGGCAGAAGGGACTGCGCGACCTCAAATGGCAGCAGACACGGGCCAGAAGGAGAACAGCCTCGGAAGTCCAGAGGACTGAGAGAGGCGAACCGAGGATGCGGCCAAACTGGGGAAGGATTGATCACAGAGTCGCAGACGGACGGGATGATGTTGGGATAAATGCCGAGTCTGCAATAGAGAGAACTTTCGGGCTAGGAGAGCGTGACAAATGTGGCGCGAGTTCAAACATGCGCGTGAATTGGAAGCGGGAAGCCGCATCAGCAATGCCATTCTGCTTTGTGGGAATCCATTTTGACTCGAATGTGAAGTCAAGGCGACAAGCGAGGCCGAGGAATTGCCGAACAAGCTCCATAGGTCAGGTTGCGAATGGCCGAATCAGCATCCTGATTGTCGGTGTGAAAAATAACGTGTCGACCAGTAATTGCAGGACCCCAGCAGAGAATTGCGTGGATTATCGCGTAGAATTCTTTGAATTGAATATCGCGCTTGGCATATCGATGGGGCATCCGAATGGAGAACCAGTTTGAGTTGAAGAAGCCGCCGGCGCCCTTCGTTCCACTGGCATCTGTATAAATGTGGAGAATCTCGCGTTGAGGAAGAAGGAAGTGTACACCATTCCAACAGGAGGAGAAAGTCAACCACCATTTCAGATCGCGTCGCATGGAGCGACTGATAAGGCAGATTTGAAAGTCGAAGAAAATTCGAACATTGAGCGGAGGAACGCCCGAGAGTAGGGGATAACCTGCGAACAAAATTGGAGGTAACCAGTAAGCTCTGCGAGCTCGAAGAAAAATGAGTTTGTCCCCAGGAAGGCGAGCCTCCATACGAATGGAGTCGAGGGCGATGCCGAGGTACTCAAGAACAGTGGTCGGACTTTCCACCTTGGACTCCTGGAAATTTAAGCCAAGAACCTGAGCAAGGCTGCGGGTCCATGCGAGAGCTGCATGTAAAATGTGATGTGGGGTGTCACAACGGAAAATCTTCAAGAAATCATCCAGGTAATGGCGGATTTTGGCAGGGAGATGGTGTTGGAGTATCCAGTGGAGGGCTTCGGAAAATAGGTTGAAAATGTAAGGGGCCGAGCACAAGCCGAACATGAGGAATAGCTCGTAATAAAAGCTGCCCTCCCAGCAATAACCAAGGAGTGGCCAGTCGGGTGGGCGGATGGGAATGTGCCGGAGCGCCTGCTCCAAGTCGAGTTTGATCATGTGTGAACCCAGGCCAGAAGCGACGAGGTCTTCAACGGCGCGGTTGAACATGTCGTATGAAATAGCCGCTTCCGAGTCAGCGATGCCATCATTAACGGAACGCCCCCGAGGCCAGGATAGATGATGAATCTGACGACATTTTCCAGAGTGTTTGCGTACGGCAACCCCGAGAGGGGATGAGCGAAAATGTGGGAAGGGTGGGGCGGAGAATGGGCCAGATATACGGCCCTGCGAAAGCTGGGTGGAGATAGCTGCACTGACGGTATCCGGATGCTCGAAAGCAGAGGGAAGATTGCGGCTGGTCTGAGACACAAGCCGATCACCTGTGAATCCAATATTGGCTCCATGGTCAATAATATGGAGGAGACTCTCGACGAAACCACGGTCCGGGTAATCCCGAAGAAGGGACGAGGACACATGGGGAAGGGTAGCCGTATCGGGTGGTAACCGATTGATTCGAGGATCTGAATTGGGACGGGCTGGAGGGTGAAGATGGGGCGGGAAGAGGTGGTCATTTGGCAGGGAGAATTCAAGAGGTGGTGCAGAAAGCGAGCTGCGGGGTATGAAGGGAGACGCATCGGCTCAAAGAGCGCCCATACGAGATACAAAAATAGGTGCCTCAGCTCGGAGAGCACGTCCACGGGGTACAAAGACCGGTACATCAGGTCGGAGAGGAATTCTGCGCGGCACAAACACAGGCACGTCCGGCCGAAGAGAAGCTCTTGGCGGTGGTACAAAGGCAGATGTGGGCGTGCGAGAGGTGGACCTGTGTGACACGAAAGCTTGTGCATCGGCCCGAAGAATAGACCTGCGGGGCACAAAGGGCGGTGCATCGGCCCGGAGAATGAACCTGCGCGATATAAAGACTGGCGCATCAGCACGCGACGAGGAGGAGCAAGGGCTCGGCGTATCCCGGAGTACCGGGAGCGGACACAAGAGATCCATGAGGAGGTATGTCGGAGATACCAGAAGCCGTGACTGAAGACGGGTGTGCAACGGACTCGAAAGCGAGGAGCGGTGTTAAACCAAGCTCAGCACGAATTTGACGCGTGTTATGTCGTCTAATTGAGGGGTGAACCGTTTGGAACGGACACGGCGGCCACCGGAAGTGCGGGAGAAGGTGAATGAGGATTGGGACAAAGGAGGGGCTGGTATGAAGTTCTTGGAAGGTTGCCGCGACCCATAACTCCTACGCATGAAAGGGTGTTGGAAACAGTGCCTCCGGGCATCTCGGGCAATCCGCCAGTACAAACCTCTGCTGCGTAGAGCTTGGGAGATTTGTTCAAACTGTCGTAGAATACGGTAGAATATATTTATGACTCGGAATCTGACTCACAAGGCTGTCCACTCGTAGTATTTAAGCAGCTGTATTTCGTACTATGAAACTAACTTATTTTGCTTACAACTATCATTTGCGTGAAGTCGGACGCTCACCCCGTTTACACTACTTACTCAATCTACCTGTGCCAACAGGTTATGGGCCCTGGCTTGTAACTTACTTCACGCAGATTTACTTGAGAACACTTTTATCACACTCAGCATACACAAGAGATTTTACTACGCCCTCTACTAGTAGCTCACTCTTACCTGTCTAACGAATCATGGCACCGGAATCCTCTCATCGAATTGAACTACTGAATGACGAAAATTACCTACCTTGGAAACGCCGCGTTCTGGCAGTACTCCGTGACAAAGATCTACTTGAATATGTAGATGGCTCGGAGGTGAGACCCGTCCCAAAGGATCCAAGTGCTCCAACTGCCGACGAATCGAAAGCAGTCAAAGCATGGATTAAAGGGGATGGGAAGGCACAAAGCCAAATTGAACTAGCTCTGGGAGATTCCCAGATGGTGCATATCTCAGGCGCGAAGACTTCCGCTGAAATGTGGAGTCAGATTCGAATGGTTCACGAATCAGGAACCTTGGGATGTATGTCTTACAGGCATCGATTGTACCGGACAATTGCTGATGAGGGAACTGATATTCCTGGGCAGATCAAAGAGATGCGTACTATCAAGGATCAGTTGATTACCATGGGCGATGAAGTGAAGGATGAAGATTTTATCACAGCATTGATCACGTCCCTCCCAGAATCTTGGGATCAATTCACGTCGTCGCATGTGGCTTCTAAAAACCTCAGTCAGAAGGTTGCTGCCGCAGTTGCACAATCTAGTTCTGGTAGTCCCTTACCTGTCTCCACGCGGCCACTCACGACTTCTCTTGAATTAATTTCGTTGATTCTTGATGAAGACCGTCGTCGCAAGGAGAAAGCTAGTGAGGCTGCAGGAGGCTCAACAGCTATGTTCTCACGCAGTCGGGATAACACTAACCAGCAGAGTTCCGACGAGGCTTGTTTCAACTGCAAGAAACCCGGCCACCGTGCAAAGGATTGCTTTGAAAAAGGCGGTGGAAAAGAGGGGCAGTATCCGTGGAAAAAGAAGGGAAAAGGGAACAAGGTAAGCATTCGGCAAACGTTGGTACTGACCAATCGAGCGCTGATGGCGCGCCGTATTATTTCTTCACGGCAAGGCCCCATTTCGACCTGCGCCTCCCGCGGGGGGCGTGGCTTGCCGCTTCCGGGTGTACAACACACATCACAAATGATCTGGAATTCTTCACAGATTTTGTACCGGGTCAAGGCGAGACGATCAAGGGACTTGGAGATAACGAGGTTAAGGCTCTGGGGAAAGGCACAGTGAAACTCGAGACCTGTAAAAATGGCCAGTCGATTACGACTGAACTGCGAGAGACACACTATATGCACCAGATCCAGTGAATAATCTCTTCTCCATCTCCCGCGTTGATGATGCTGGGGGCAGCGCTAATTTTGCAAGCCGAAAAGTAGAAATCCGTGCCAAAAATGGCGACATTGCAATGGAAGGGAAGAAGAAATACCGGTTATATTGGCTTGATGCTAAAGCAAAGCCTGCGGCACACCAGGCTCACGTCTCGGACTCGAAAACTCTGGACAATGAGGGTATAAATTCCTGGTGTTCATGGCACAAACGATATGGACACATCTCTAGATCGACTTTGGAATTACTGGTGCAGAAAGGAAGTGTCGACGGACTCACTATTGATCCAGACAGCACACCACTTGGGCAGTGTGAAACCTGCATTAAATCCAAGATGCATCGGAAACCCTTTCCACAAAAGGCTTCCAGTCGATCTGAAACGAGAGGTGAAGGTGTGCATAGTGACCTATGGGGTCCTGCACGTACCAAGTCCACCGAGGGCAATTATTACTACATTTCGTTCACGGATGATGCAACACGCCGGATCACTGTCCTGTTCTTGAAGACCAAGGACCAAGCCAAACAAAAGGTCATGGACCATATTGAATGGCTGGAAAGGCAATACAAATGTAAGCCTAAATGGATACGTGTTGACGAAGGTCGTGAGTATTTAAACGAGACGTTAAAGTTGGCACTTTCCAAAAAGGGAATTGAACTACGTGCCGTCGCTCCTTACTCGCAATCCCAGAACGGGGTCTCCGAACGCCTTAATCGCACGCTAGTGGAGCATGCTAGGGCAATGTTGGAGGAGAAGGACTTGCCCAAGAGCCTATGGCAATGGGCTGTGCATCATGCCGCTTATATTCGAAACCGGAGTCCAACAAAAGCTCTACCAGAGGGAATTACTCCGCATGAAGCTTTTACAGGCGAGAAACCGAATGTTTCACATTTCGAAGAATTTGGAACCAATGTGTGGATCTATGAGGAAGTTCAGAAAGCAGGTAAACTGTTTAAACATGCTAACAAATTTATATTTGCAGGTTACGAGGAAGGACCCAAAGTTATCAGATACTACGACACGAAGACTCACCGAGTGAAGGTATCCCGGAATTTCACGTTCACGGAGCCCGATAAAAAGGTGACAGAGTTGAAGTATTTTGAGGTAGATCTGGAGGAAGGTCAGTTTGAGGGGGAGTCAGGGAATGGCAAACTTGGCAAACTGCCCTCTCCAAAAACCTCAAACCCACCAACCATGAATCCAGCTCCGAAGGCAACAGTGCCTGGTCCTGCACCGAAATCTCAGCCCGATCCGAGTCCTCATAGCGACGAGGATGACGTACCTGATCAACAGCAAGTTGAACCTCCCTCCACTCCATCACAGCGGAAGATACCCGCTGTACCGCCGAAATTATCTTCGGCACCACCGACACCTCGGACGGAGCACGCCGCGAAACCAAATCAGTTGAATCCGATCCCACTTCGACGATTAACACGTACCGTCACCGACTATAATTACCGCCAACTCGGAAACCCCGATGCACGACTGCCAAAGGCAGGCCGCGCAAATCGGCCCGAGCCCGATGCGGGAGATGACGCCGAGGATAGTGCACACTATGCATACCGGGCATCAATAGGTGATTTTTCAGCTGGGAATAACATACCTCAGAGTGTGCGCGAAGCGCGCGAGTCCCGTGATTGGCCTAAATGGGAAAATGCGATCAATGTCGAACTTGACACGTTAGGTCGCATGGGTACTTGGCAGCTTGAAGAGTGTCCCAAGGACCGAAAGCCCGTTGGATGCAAATGGGTGTTTGACTTGAAAACTGACCAACAAGGGAAAGTTGTCAAATACAAGCCCAGACTCGTCGCGAAGGGAGACTCACAAATCCCCGGAATGGACTACTTCGACACATTTTCTCCCGTCGTTCGCCTAGAGTCACTGCGATCTCTGCTCGCTATCGCCGCCGTTGAAGACCTCGAAATGAAGCAACTAGATGTTAAAGGTGCTTACTTGAACGGCGATTTATCCGAGGAAATTTATATGGCACAACCACCCGGCTACGAAGACGGACCCGGGCGTGTTTGCCGCCTACAGAAAACCCTGTACGGACTGAAGCAGTCTGGACATGAGTGGAACAGAAAACTTCACAGTCTACTCACCGGTTTGGGGTTCGAACGGATAGAAGTAGACCACGGCGTCTACATGCGCAGAATTAAAGATCAATTCGTGATCATCACGGTATGGGTTGACGACTTACTGCTGTTTAGCAACAACCCTACCATGCTAGGTGCTGTGGAAGCCGCACTGAAGCGCGAGTTCGAGATCAATGACATCGGAGAGCCCAAGAAGTTAATCGGCATAGAAATTTATCGTGACAGGAGAGCACGGACCATCCAGATTTCACAGGAGCACTACATTGACGGTGTTCTGAAGCGATTTGGGTACCAAAATATGTCGCCAGTCACGACGCCGATGGATCCTAACATTGTGCTCGAGAAGTTCGAGAGCCAAGGCCAAACAACAGATGAGCGTGGCCGTAGTTACGCCGAAAACATGGGATCCTTGATCTGGCCGGCCACGATTAGTCGCCCAGATATAGCCTATGCTGTCGTCCGCCTTGGATCGTACACAGCAAACCCCGGTCCAGCTCACTGGACGGCGATGAAGAGAGTCTTTCGCTACCTGAAAGGTACGCGATCACTCCGGATCACTTACGGCGGCATCTATCCCGATAAATCCGAGACCCCTATTCTGGCCACGCACGGCGCGTTCAGCGACGCTGACTTTGCAGCAAATCCCGACGACCGGAAATCAGTCTCGGGACACGTCTACATGCTTGGAGGAGACCCTATTGCATGGCACTCCAAGAAACACCGGAGGCAGAGTACGGTGCACTTGAAAATCAAGTGCGTCCAATGCATGTACTTCGCACCTGTGAAGACAGCGAACAAAGAGTAGACAAAGTCTCTTGGGTCGACAAAGAGCAGACAAAGAGGAGAAAAAGGGCAGACAAAGATTCCTGCCACCCCAAGAATGTTTGCCTGCCCTTTGTCTCCCCTTTGTCTGCCCTTTGTCTGTGCAAAGAACTTTGTCTACTCTTCATTACCTGTTGTACCAACTGCAAAGTACATGCATTTGACGCACTTGGCTTTCAAGTGCGTCGTACTTTGCCTCCATTGAAACAACCTACGGTTGCACTCAGTACAGCCGAAGCAGAATATTCGGCACTCACCGCCGCAACTCGACAAGCCATTTGGCTTCAATATTTATTCAAGGCACTCCAAATTGGAACCTTCACGGAGCCGACTCTCGTCTATTCCGACAATCAATCCGCGATAACGATCGCACACGGCCCTCAGCATCACGCCCGCTCGAAACATTTCGACATCGAGAATCATTTTGTTCGTGAGAAGATCGAGGACGGTATAATTCACGTAGAATACTGTCCAACAGCTGAAATGCTTGCTGATATTTTTACGAAGGCATTACCCTGCGTTAAGCATGAGAAGTTCATGCGCGACATGGGATTACTGCCGGCTTGAGGGGGAGTGTTGGAAACAGTGCCTCCGGGCATCTCGGGCAATCCACCAGTACAAACCTGTGCTGCGTAGAGCTTGGGAGATTTGTTCAGACTGTTGTAGCATACTGTAGAGTATATTTATGACTCGGAATCTGACTCACAAGGCTGTCCACTCGTAGTATTTAAGCAGCTGTATTTCGTACTATGAAACTAACTTATTTTGCTTACAACTATCATTTGCGTGAAGTCGGACGCTCACCCCGTCCACACTACTTACTCAATCTACCTCCGCCAACAAAGGGGATGAGGCCAGGCCCCAAGACGAACTGTGTGCCCAAGAGGGGCGAGGCATCGCACACCAAAGTGGCTCAGTGGCTCAGTGAGTCAAAAAGTGGTGTGGGTCTCAATTCCTGAAAAGAAGAAAAAGAGCAGCTGCAGAGACCGCAAGCATGCTATGAGATGTGTGTAGGAGGAAGAGAGACTATTGAAAGATACCTGCAAGCATGCTCTGAGACGTATGTAGGAGGAAGAGAGACAAAGAAATTAGACGCGCGCGGCGCGTCGTCCAAAAAGGGAAGGCACGTGGTTCCTCCGGCTTGCATAGACCGCGGCTAAAGTAGGTTCGGAGCAAGCCTGTCTCCGCACCGGCAAGCTGGTGAATCTCGGAGAGAGGCTTGTGTCAAACTGCCAAAAATGGACTATGTGTTCAAGCAGGATTTTCTCAGTCAATTCAACTCAGATTGCAACGATGTATGTGTTGGAGATTAGCAATCCAGCACAAGCCCGAGGCAAAGCCGAGGTCGCTGACTGATATAGAACTCGATGGAACTTGCCGGAACATGCAGGAATAATTGGGATTTTAGTATAAATACAGTAACTACAGTAGAGCTCCTCATGAGCTTGTAACCTAAGGCCTCACGGCCAAGAGTGATATCTTACCAGGTTCACAAGATAAAACCAACAGTATGTCACGAGTTTGTTCATTGGATGTCCTTCCATAGATGTAGACGCGCCATTTCATAATATATCCTGTCGTTATCGCACTACACCCAGTTTATCAACGCAAAGTTCAATTTCAGATTCATACCAAACATTCAGGATTATGTGCCAATTCCACTGGCTTTATGGGCTAAATGAGTCCAGAACATGATTTAAAACAACTCTTCCAGCAATCTCGCTGCTGATAACTGCTTTGCGAAGGCAGGAAACATTAATTTTGTTCGTTTGTGAGGTGTGACCTGATATGTGACTGACGTGACTTGCTGTTGTCCAAGGTCGACCTCCATCGTATGAAGGACAAAAAAATGTCAGAGCCAGGGGAAACCATTGTTAAAGACTATTCAACTATATTACTTACCGAAAGGACTTGAGGCAGGAAGGAAACCCAAAACAGATTCTCGCACGATGATGACTAATCACATCAAACATCGCGTCTCCATTGAATTTGAGCTACGGCCTTCACCGTAACACTTATCTCTGCGGGGTAAAAGTGGTTTTGGGATAATAATGCATACTGATTAAATGGCCTACTCAGATTTTTTTATTTATATAACGAGCATGGCCGGGCAGACAAGATTTCATTTCCACTCATTTGTAAAGAACCACAAGTTGCGGCCTGTTGTTGTTGTAGGTTAAGAGTTCAGAGTCTCGCTAGACCGTTCTCTTCAGACTGATGTTTATATTTAGGAAATATACAAACGCACCTAGACCGTTCTCTTCAGACTGAAGAGATCGGCCTTCGGGCTCTAATTAATACATGACCCCCATGAACCAAATACAACCATTGACCCGCCATCCCAATTGGGAGTGGATGCGAGGTCAATACTACAACACTCCCACTGACCTCGCTATCCAGCAGCCGTGACATCCAGACCAATCATGCGGCGACACCGAAGGGTCGCGTCGCGAGGGAGAACTTTAGTGAGAAGGTCGGCGGGATTTGCGTCAGATTGACAATAATGAATGGTAATGTTCTTGTCATCAATGAGGTCGCGAATATAATGATATTTCAAAGCAATGTGCTTTGCCTTGTCATGCATCGCTGGATTTTTGGCGACCGATATCGCGGATTGATTGTCGCAATGCATCGGCGAAGGACGAACACGAGTTCCCTGCCCGAGTGGCTGCCCGCAATGTACTCGGCCTCCATGGTAGATTGCGCCGCGACACTCTGCAGACGACTGATCCACGAGACGGCGCCTCCGGCGAGTATAACAAGAGTTCCGGATGTTGATCGCATTTTGTCTTTGTCGCCAGCCCAGTCTGCATCTGTGTAGCATAGCAGGGTCTTCGAGATAGGGATTGTCAAGCGGCCTGGTCCACGGTACGGGATCCCCAAATCAAGTGTACCTTTGATGTATCTCAGAAGATGCATCAACACATTCCAGTGCTCGATCCCTGGATTGGAGCTGAATCGGCTGCCGACTCCCACTGCAAACACCAGATCCGGGCGTGTACCTAACATGCCGTACATCACGCAGCCAAGGACTCCAAGGTAGTCCTTGCCGACCATGAGCCGACGCTCCTCAGCTGTTTTCGGTGACATCTCCTTCGACAGTTTTGTGCCAACTGGGAGCGGTGTGGATACGGCCTTGCAGTCTGCCATTCCAAAGCGTTCGAGAACGCTTTGGAAATACTTGCGCTGTATGGCGTTCACTTTGTACATTTAAGTTCGCACACCGTTTTCTGTGTTTTCGCACACTTTTTGGGTAGAATTCGCACACCTTTTCATTATTTCCTTTCTGGGATGCCAACTACTATTTGTTCCTGTGTTACTATAACTTCCTCCACCGTCAGGGGTCTCCGTCAACTCGTCAAGAAGTTTCATATAACACCAAACAGCTACTCGTAAGGGTAGTATTTTGTTATTAGATGCAATGAATATTATTTAGGCTTCCTCGGACTCTTACGACGGATTCAAATGAGCTCGAATGAGCAGACTCGACTCAAGAGAACTACCGACCCCGACAGAGGTTATCGACGGCTGCCTGGGTTCAGTCCCCTTTAGGATAGTTTTTTTTTCATCCTTCCTTCCCGTCTCATTGTCTATAGCCTCCTCCCTTCAACATTGCTTCAACATGTCTGACCCTACCTATGTCGTCGGGCAAGGACAAGGACAGAAACCAGTGTATTTGCCTGTGCTGTAAGGTTACGGACCGTGTCCTTTGCCAAAGCTGCGGGCACACTTGCGGGCACCAAGCGGGCACATCGAGAGCGCAGCATAGGCGTTCGGACCGGCGTCCGAACGACTATTGACGGCGCGAACGCCTATCGATCACACAAGGCCATCAGTCGCATCATTTGTGCCGATTTTGCCGGGTTAGGGGCTCGTAGCTCTGGTTAACAGTTAGAGGTTTGGGTTAGAGGTTTGGGTTAAGTATTAGTGGGTAGAAGGTAGAGGTTTGTGTTGGAAGTTAATTTTGGTTAGTTTTAACGGTCAGGGATGTTTAACGCTGGTCAAGGAGGGACTGGTGCAAAATCTGTGATCAATCTGCGATTGGACAATTGGCAGTCGCGCCATCAGCAGGCTTTCGGGCAGCAGGCCGAATGCCTATTCTACTATAGTTGTATATACTCCTGAACCAAAGCCGAGGACAATTGAAAAACCGTGCGCGAAAGTCGAAAGTTGTGCGCGAAAGTCGAAACCTATGCGCAAATGCATTTATTTTAGTGCGCATTGCACTTGTTGTGCGATTGATTAAATGTACAAAGTGAACGGTATAGCGCTGGGAAATGCGCACAGTGTGAGCTTCGAGGTCCTGAGAGATCTCGAGACCCAAACAGTACGATGCAACACCGAGATCTTTCATTTTTAGGCGGGCCGACAGCTTTGACTTTATAGTATTCCAGGTAGGTTCATCATTCGTTGTTCCCTGTAGATCGTCGACGTATAGCGCGATGACAACCATGATATCGCCGCGCCGGCAAAGGTAGATACTGTGGTCGGATTGGAGGCGCGCGAAGCCGAGGGATTTAAAAATAGAATCAATGAGGCGATACCACTGGCGGGAAGCTTGCTTGAGACCGTATATCGATTTGTGGAGCCTCAAGACCATTTCGTCCCCTTGGGCATTGAGTTTCGGAGGAAGACCGGGTGGCTGCGACATGTAGATTTCTTCGTCGAGGTCGGCATTCAGGAAAGCGGTGACAACATCCATTTGATAAATTGTGAAGCCAAAATGAGCGGCGACGGCGAACATGACTCGGAGGGAGGTGAATTTAACGACCGGAGCGAATGTCTCCTTATAGTCGATCCCGTAAATTTGAGTGAAACCACGTGCCACAAGTCGTGCCTTGAATCGCTCGAATTCGTCCTACTGGTTATATTTGACGCTAAACACCCACTTGCATGTCACGATCTTCCGTCCCTCTGGCCTGTCCACGTACTCAAAAGTACCAGTCTCTATGAGCGATCCGAATTCAGCCATCATCGCATTGGCCCAATCTTCAGAGTGTACGCTGGCCATGGCTTGTTTAAATGTCAACGGGACAACGATGGGAGGCGCTGGAACGGGCATGCACTTGGACATCAGGCTTCTCCTCCTCCTCAAGCGCAGGTACGTCCTGCTGTATCCCTGGCTCCACAGGCACTGATGGCGCCGTTTTGGGCTTGTAACGGCCTTTTGGGAGTTTCGCGCGTTCATCGGCCATGCCTTCGAAGCGTACAGGCAGCCTCCGCACTCGCGGTACCTTTGGCTCATCGACGGCAACCTCTGCTGCATACCCCACAGCATCTTCCTGTCCCTCAGGCTCGGTTACATCTATTTCGTCCATTTCGAGCGCACCATCAAATGCAGGTGGCGTAGGTGGATTCTCAGCGGTGGGGGTCGGCTCAGAGTCGGAATCAAGAGTGGTGGGGGGGGTTCGGGATGATGGGTGGCAGGTTCCGCAGGTCTGTGATGACTTCAATCCATCCAGAACTCCTTCCACGCTCAAAGAATGTTACATCTGGGGATTTCCAGACCTTGCTCTTTGCACGATCCCAGCATTTGTATGCCTTAGATTGGGTACCCGGCAGTGTGTAGTATCCCAATAGAACACATTTGACTGCTATCGCCAAAAGCGCTGGCCGACCCTTCGCCGGAAGAGCAGAAACCCAGACTTCACATCCAAATGGCCGCAAGTGGCTCACATCTTGCCTTTTACGTGTCCATACCTCCTCTGGGATGCGCCCATCCAAGGAGGATCGCGTCGGGCAGAAGTTTCGTGTAGTCGCCTCGTATGCAACTGCCTCGGCCCAGAAGCCAATTGAAAGCTTGGCTTCAATCAAATTTGCACGAGCACCGCTCTCGAGTGTGGGGTTGATTCGCTCTGCAACACCGTTCTGTTGAGAGTTATGGGGTGCCGTTGTCTGATGGAAAAATACCCTCAGCCCCAAGCAATGCCTCAAATTCTTCGGACGTGAGTTCACCGGCATTATCCGTCCGGATTTTGCCAATCTTCTGACCGGTGTCTTTCTCGACTCGCGTCTTCCATGCCCGGAAGCGGGAGAGAGCGTCACTCTTCTTCTTCAGGAAATCCACGTCAACATGGGCAGAGTGGTCGTCCACGAAGGTGATGAAATAGCGATTACCGCCGATGGAATTTGGAAATGGACCACATATGTCCGAATGTATAAGCTCTAGAACACGAGTAGCGCGCTGTCTCCCTTCTTTTAGAAACGGCTTGCGCGCAGTCTTTCCACCAAGACAAGCTTCACACGAGAAATCATCCCCAGCAATCCCCATGTCCAGCCCGTCGACCATCCTCGACGCAACGAGTTTTCTGAGATCAGAAATGTTCAGATGGCCGAGTCGCCGGTGCAGCGTGAGGATGTCGAGTCGCTTACCGGCAGGAGCGGGTGTTTTAGCCTTGAGAACAGATGGAGAGCCTCCACTCGATGAGGTGGGATTCGCGAGGTCGAGCGTGTAGAGGCCGTCCTGGAACGAGACTTGACAGAGAGTTATCCCATGCAACTTGATTAAGCACAAAATTCCCTTGAACTCGAGCTTGACACCGGGGATCGCTGTCAACTGTCCGACAGACAGAAGTGATCCCGCTAGCTTTGGGGCGTACAGCGTGCGTGTGAAGTCCATGGTCTGAATCCCCGAAGACGTCTTGATGCGGGTGCGGCTGGTACCACAGCCGACGGCGAAAATCTGGCTATTGTCGCCAAGCTGGATCGGGATGGGCTTGTCCAGTGTGGTGTAGGTGACGAAGGAGGCCCGGTCAGAAGTGAGGTGGCGCGATGCGCCCGAGTCAACGAAGAGCGCGTCGGAGCGAAGAGCATTTGTGGTCTTCTTCGTGAGAAGAACTTTGGGATGATTACCACTGTCTGTAACGGCATCGTACGCAACTTGCGCAAGACGTAGCTTCTCTTTCGTTTGGTCCTTCTCGCTGAATGGACAGTCCCTCGCAATGTGGTCCTTTCCATTGCATCCGTAGCAGGTGACTGACTTCTTCCAATCACTCCCGCCACCACCGCGTCCACCGCGTCCACCGCGTCCTCCTCGCGCGCACCAATTTGAAGATCCTCTCTGTGGTGTCTGTGCAACACTGTATGCTTTGACTGCGTTCGCAGCGAATTCCTCATTGTGAGCCTTGGCCAGCGCTAGCTTCTCTATCTGCACTTTGAGTGCATGTTCCTCACGACGATTGTTTTCGAGTACAGCGTGCTGGCGGATCTCCTCCTCAGAAGGACCGGGGTAACCTTCCCTATGCTCGTGCTCCCCAGGAGCGAGATGCTTTGGACGAGAGAGGTGAACTCGTGAGGAAGGCTTTTGAGTGCAAGCTGAAGAAGCTTGTAGTCAGATAGTCCGTCGTTTCCGCGCTTCAAGTCGCTGGCGTATCCGAGGATGATGTCGAGGTGATCCTGGAGCGGTCCACTCTCAACCCCCGCGTACTTGATGGTGGATATCTTCTCGTGTATCGCAATCATAGACTGCATGCCTACAGCCTCGTAAATCGCACGCAGATTGTTCCACATCTCCGCGGCTGTCTGTGCGTCCCGAATATATGCAATCTGGTCGTCCCCGACCATCTTAACGATTCTGCGCATCGTCTTGTCATTGCCCTTGCTCCAGTCTGCATAATCGGGGTTGACGATCTCGGCATCGACCGTACCCGTCGCTGACGACACTGCTGGCCGTTGGACAATTATTGTTGGCGGGACTGCCGGTTCGGTGATGTACTTCCATCGCCCTTCATCCTCGAACTTGTTCTGGGCCTTGAATGAAAAGGTTTTCCAATTCTTGTTATCCAGCAAGTTAAAAGCATAGCGCGTCGAGCTGGAGATGTCCAGGGTTCCCATAACCTGTTGTAGGTCAAGAGTTCAGAGTCTCGCTAGACCGTTCTCTTCAGACTGAAGAGATCGGTCTTTGGGCTCTAATTAATACATGACCCCCATGAACCAAATACAACCATTGACCCGCCATCCCAATTGGGACTGGATGCGAGGTCAATACTACAACAGTTGTATGAGGTCTTGAGGGATCCTGACACAATTCTGAATCGGCCAAACAGTTTTCGCACTTCCAATATACAAACTTTCAGCCTAGACAAGAAGCTTTGAGGCACTTGCTGAAGCAGCAGAGCACGCAGAACACATTGCCCTTTTTCGTCATCTTGGTCCAAGCCCCTTCTCAGAATTCCCTTCGAAGCACGTGAATATCATGTGATCTGAGAACGCGGCTTGTTCCGAACCTACGGCTAAAGGGCTTTAACCGTTGAGTGAACGGCGTGACTTTGTCACGTGTTTCGGGGATATCGGCGCGACGCGTCGCGCTTTGTTCTTTGTCTCTCTTCCTTCTTCCACCATCTCGCAGCACTTGCAGTCTCTGCATTTGCTTGTTTTTTTATTTCCCCTCCCACCTCCCTCTTACGTCTGAATTTTTCTTGACTTCCTTTTTACTTATTCTTTGCTTATTCCGGGATCGCTTCCATGTACCATGTCTCTTGTAGCGGCCTGTGTTTGCTTGCCATCGGCGGTCTCGCAGTTTTCACTGCAGCCGTTTGTGGCAGCTCACCTCGCTTTAGACCTCAATCAATTGATTGCCACCAGAACGGAGCAAAGCATAGAGCACGGTCCAAATTTGAATCGGTCAAACCCCGTTTGGGCGAGGTCTATGCAAAGCGAGCACATGACCCCGCTTTGTCGCGATGCTTACGCGTCGCGTCCTCATCCAAGCGGCGCTTGGACCTTGTGCTTTGGTTTTCTTTCCACTATATAGATGCAGCATTATGCTGCCATTTCTCGTGCTATCATTCTATCCCATCTCACACACAGCGCAACAGTCTTTGATTTCGCGTTTGTTTTTCACCAGGACCAGTGATTATAGGTCAAGAGGTCACATCCCTAGTCCGGACAAAATTTTGGTCAGATTTCGGCCAAAAAAAAATTGAAATATGACCGCATTGCAGAGAACGATTTCTGCGGCCTCAGAAAGCGTGGGAATCTCGAAAATCATCCGGACAAACGCAAATTTAGGCCGATTTTGCGGATGTGACCTCTTGGCCTATAATCACTGGTCGTTTTTCACCCCACCCGTTTTCACCGCTTGCCCTGTTAGATTTGATTATCCGTCGACTCGACACGTGACGATCTCCTCCCGCGAGGGATCCGATCGACCAATTGCATGAGAGCGAAGTATGATTAAGGCACGTTAAGACTCATATTGAATGTTCTAGGTTCTTACCGCATGGTTGAAACATATAAGCCCCACCAGCCTAGCCCCACAATTGGATCCGGGTTAACTTGCGCGGACTGCATAGCTACACGCGGCGACGCAATTGTGCTGGTCGCGTAAAAAGGCCGCCCGCCGACGGGGAGACTCGCGGCGAATCATCGAGTCGAAAGTAGTGAGAGAGAGATACGAACGCCTTCAAAAATGATAGAAACGAGCGGAAGATACATAAGTTAGAACCGTAGGACACACTTCAGGACTCAACAGATTGCGGGAGAATATCAGTAGAACTAGTTCCTCAAGAGGGGGTGCCCATGACGATTCCGGTGTCTGCCGTGGAGGTATATTATATTGTCGTCTTCCATAAATAGTGAACTTTGGATTTTGAATTTCATCTTCTTTCATGCGGCGATCCTACCTGATTGACAACTTTCAACGTCACCAAAATAGCGTGGCGCGTCTCCGATCAACAGCTCCTGAGCTTTAAAATTTGGTCTTCTTGACCACAGGCCATATAAATCCCTACTCCAGAGTTCCTTGAACCACAACCTGAGTGGTCACTGCCACTGGTCAAGGTGGTTCATAATTTAAAACATCTAGAACTTCAAGCACTCGACGGAATCGGTGTTGAACGTTGAACCGGAAGCGTGGGCGGGTAAATGGATGCCGTCTAATCCGCCTTCAAAATTCAGGGGTGCGCTGGCAGGATTCCTATCCTCTTCTGGTTTATAAGGTCCTCATCGAGTGGATGGCCTTCTACCATCATATGCTGAACAAGGTGCGATCCCAAGAACTCTCGCATGCTAAGCAGGTAATCGTGGGTCGTGCTTTCAATCTTGGGATCGCTCTGAAGTTTCATTTCCACCCAGGCATCACTGGGATACCCACCAGGAGGCCTCTCCACAATCACGAGCAAGCAATTCACCATTCTTCTCCTACAGTCTGCAACATTGACTACAAATCAATTCACTACTAACTGACGGCCCACCACAGAACGTGTCCCATGTCGTCGCTGAATCACTTACCATTCTCTCACTTCAATCGGACATTCAAGGTAAGTCTGCCTACGAATTTTGAGTGTGGGCACTCTAAACCGCCCTGTCTCATATGACAATAAATAAATAAATAATTGCCAATCGTTATTTCAAACTCGGAACATAACAGTGTATCTATTACGTACAAACACAATCACCATACGGAGATTCAGGGAGAAGTATCGCAATTTTTTTGGGGGAGAGGAAAACAGAAAGGAGGGCAGCATATTCAGGTATCAGGTCAAGGTGAAAAGGAAGGAACAAAATGAAACAATTTTGTCTCCAAAAAAAAAGCATCAACATTTCTGTTCAAGCAGTAACCCAGGGTGTTTCCTCCAGAATTCCGGAGGCTGTATCGCCGGACTTGTCACTGTCATTAGACACCTGATTAGACACCTCGTCCAATGGTGCCCACAGCCCGGTCAGTTGCACAAGAGCCTCCTGGTGTGTGGCTGACACATCTTGGTTAATGGAAGAAAGTCTGGCATCAATTTGGACAATGTCCTTCACTTGTGATGACCGTTCAAATAGTGGGCGGGCCTTTTTCCAAAATTCCTCTGCCTTCACCAAATCCCCTCTATGCTCCGCAATGTCTCCTAGACGAAGCATGCAGTCAGCTCTGCTGCGGTGGATATCCATATATGTGAATCTATCAAGTGCTACAACAAAGAAATTGTGTGCTGTCTGTTCATCTCCACGAGACAGAAAGACATCCCCTAAGAAGCGGAGTGCCTTGTAAAGGTCTAGCTTTTTTTTCCCCTGGTGTGCAAATGCTAGGTATATCACTGTCCATGTATATGGCCAGGTTATGCCAGTTGAGGTCCAACGACCAACATCAGCAAGTCTCTCTAGACAGTAGATCTTATCAGAACTGTTCTTTGCATCATTGAAACACTTTAGTAGTGCCTTCTCTGCAATACTTGCCTTGCCGTCCCTGAGACTCAGATCTGCTAACAGGATTTCACATGCATTTACCCAACCAGCAGACCCCAAGGTGCCAAAAGTTGTCTTTGCATTCTCCACATTCTTTTGCACATCAAAAAACTCTGCATCCAGTATGATATCGATCTCAGCTATGTTCATCAGGGTTAAGGCATTGAAATACTTGTGTTGAGGATTACTTTTATTCTGGAGTTGAGCATGTAAATTGCGAGCCTCTTGATATTCAGATTTCTCCATGTGGATCTGTGCTAGATTCACCATGATTCCATCATCTAGAGGCCCTCCCTCCAAGCCACAGAGCTGCACGAGCTCCTGTTCTCTGTGACCCAACAGAACAGCTCTTGTGAGATTGCCAAGACGTCCAAGACAGGCCATCTCAGTTCTTAATCCTAAAGCTTGAGTATTTAAATTCCCAGAAATATGGGCCATTTGTTGTGCTTCATGGAGATCTTTTTGGGCTGCAGAGAGATCTCCAAGGTGAAACTTGAGGCGAGCTATCTGATTGAGTACATTAGCCTGTCTCGTTGAGTCTTCACACAACTTTGCTAGTGAGAGTGCCTGCTCAAATTTTTTTGCTGACATAGGCCAGTCAGGAAGACGGCGATGGTATACTCCAACAGAAAGAAAGAAGTCAGCTAGAATGGTGGTAGTATGTCAGAAACTCATCTGTTGAAAAAATATTTATAAACCCACACTGAAGGGCTGGATCATTGCAGTCCTGTAGGTGAGCCATTGCCTCATCAATCAGAAGCTTTGAATTGGTAACAGGAGATGAATATATTGTGTTCAACATCTCAGTGAAATATGCCACTTCTATTCGGTGGTTACTAGGTTGAGGAAAAACAGCTGGAATATGATCCATCAAGGTGATCAAACCATAACCAGTCTCATAAGCATAAGAGTTCAAGGAAAGTGTACAGTTTATAGCATCTATAATATCAGGATTATTTGGATGCAATTCTAGCAACAGTACTTGTTGCAGGTTGCTAAAATTTGAGGCAATTTGGTTGATTCCTGTATCATTCGGGTGGAGTCCTTCATACCTCTTGTATATATGCAACAGTGAGTGGAAATACTGGCAAAGAGGGTGGAAGAGTGGTTGTGACAGAGGATAAAAGTGCTGGATGTGTTCTCGAATGGGTACAAGGGACTTCAACCTCTTTTTGTCATCACAATATGCCATGGAGATCTGCAGCAATGTAGCTCTGCTGCCCAGAATATCCTTGATTGGGAGATTGCATTGGCCCAGCTCAACATCCGAAAGCCCATCTGGAAGGACTGAGAGAAGGCTCAACAAATCCTTGGCACCAGCATGAGATGCCATACGGGGGCTCGCAAGTGACATGGCAATTGATGCATCCAGGTTTGACCCTTTTCCATAGCCAGCTGATAGCATAGATGTCTTCTCCGTCTGCCAGCGAGCCAGGACATTTGAAGTGCCTTCATAGTCCACAAGATGGGCAATGAGCTCTACTGCTAGTGGCATGTTGTCAGTCAGCTGGAGAAGCTTTTCAATATCCTTGATATCATGGCAGTCATCGGCAATTTCAATGAAGGTCTGTCGGGCAGCATCATATGACAAAGGCTGTAGTGGCTCTAAGAAAGGGTGAGTCCAGCGAACCTTGGCTGGCCTCTCAGCACCTCGCATGGTTATCTAGTACAAGTTTAATAGATGAGAGGGTTCAAAAAAAAATATGCTTACTATCAATGCCAGATGTGGGATATCAGTCAAGAGAGAGAGAAGCTCTTCAACCCCACCATGTGATTCCAGGGGTTCCCATGGTGTGTCTAGATTGCCCAGAACTAACAGGCAAGGTGGACCTGTGCATAAATGTTGAATGACAGGTTTGATGATACTTTTTCCTGCCTTCAATCCAAGATGTGACCCAATCAGAGCTGCGAGCTCAATGCTGGAGGTGGAGGAGTCCGCAGCAATGAAGACCCTAGTTTCATATTTGGCAGCAACATGAGGATGGTGTAGGGCAGCTTTTGCAAGACTTGTTTTCCCTATTCCACCCGCACCTAGAATGGCAATGTGGGCCAACCCTTGGGTGATACTTGTGACAATGTTTTCAAGTTCTGATTGACGGCCATGGAATATTTTGGGTTGTGCTGGCAGCAGGGAAAATGATGTTGAACTGGACAAATGAATTATCAGCACAGGTTCACTGTCACACCCTGATTTTCCTACCTCATTTGTGAGCCAGCAATACTTGAACATATGTGCTGCTAACATGAAAAACAGTTATATACCAAATGAAGAGGGACATACAGCTGATGATTTATCAGAGGTTGACCCATCTGAAAGGTTTGCAACCAATTCCAGGAGTTTCTGGTGCATGTTTTGTGTTTTGTGCTGCATCTCAGCAATACTTTCAGCCAGGAGGAGGCCAGTTTCAACCTAGATGCCTTCAGTTGGTGTTCCTTGTCAGTCATAATTGATAAGACTCACCTTAAAAAAATGTAATGCCTCTTCCAACCCTGCCAGGCAATTTTTGTGCAGGGTATTCATCTCACTCTGACGAAAGAAATGCTTGAACCTATTTCCATCCTGTTGTGCTTCAACAAATGTATGGATCTTGTGCAATGTTCTGTTGGGACAAGGTTAGTAACTGTCTGCACAACTTTGAAACACCACATAGATACTGGGTAAATTTGCCAACATGATCCAGTATGGCTGGTGATAAACTTCCTGCAGTTTCAGACTTCATATGCAAATTGATTATAGTATAGAGGATTTGATGAATATTTTCCATGAGTTGAATACATTCATCTTTATTTCTCTTCACGTTCTGCAGAGGAATATCAGACTGATAGGTTTTTCTCATTCCCAAATGATTACCTGCACTGCAGTCACTAAGGAGAGAGTGGTATTTGATATGGCTTTAATGAATGGGGTGCCAAAGGCATCATTGACCTCATTCAAGAGTGGGATTGTAGGATTCAGACAAGCTAGTATGTTGTTCAGGCGGCTGTCTGTTACAGTGGGCTGGGTTGGCATCTTGCTGGGAAGCTGGGAAAGGACTCAAGATGTGGGCTATGCCCCATATATATGTACCTTTGTGGGGCAGTGCTCTCCATTGAGATCTTTGTTGATCAGCCTTGATATTCGGGAGAAGCCACACAAAAGAGCAACATGTGAACATTCTGGCTTATTTCTGTTACATCTATCAGATCAATGTCCTAGATCAGGGCTATTCCCTCAGATCGTTCAAACTTTACTCTTTCGTCCTAAGGGCCGTTCTCGCTCTCTACGTGTTTTTCTAATCGGTTCTCATGATTATTTACATGTCACTCTGTCGCCCACACAAATGGCCTGCCACTGTATCTTCTAAGGAACATGTCAACTGATAGTCTCGCGACCAGCCTGTCATGACATCCCAATCTGGGAACCCTGTCATGACAGTCTGGGCCCAAACCGGCTAAATAACCACACTACTGCGCTATCAATCTCTGTTTTTCTGGCCACTTGTTTGACCATTAGCAGGGAATTCAGTGTTTAAGTTAAGAGACAAATATGTTAGATTGGAACATTCAGACGGGTTTGCCTCCTCATAATTTCCTTGAACTCCGTTGAAAGCAGCTGCCCGACTCATGAAATTTGTAACCCATTATGGACGCAAGCAGATATCTTTTTGTTTATGTGCATTGTGAAGTCCAACCCTATTTTTATTACTGGGCAATGTTATTTCTCTCTCCAAGGTTTACGTAGGAAGAACTCAGAGATGATAAAATAGAGGAAATGCGTCTGTGGCAAAATGCCATCAAAGTTTGATAGCACAGTAATGTGCTTATTTAGCCGGTTTGGGCCCAGACTGTCATGTCAGGGTTCCCAGATTGGGATGTCATGACAGGCTGGTCATGAGACTAATCAACTGATACGACTCATGACTGTCTATACTCGGGTCCGCAAATAGTTTGCTTCTATATGATTTGCTTTATATCGATCCAACTCCCACCCCCCTGCAGGGGGGTGGGGTGGGAAGGTCTTTGGAATTGCGGATCCAGTAAATGCCACATCTCTGGTGGCCTCCTTAAGTTATATGAATCAATCCAAGATGTGTGGACTTCAATGAGTAAAGGTATACGGGTTCACCCGCACATCCCACCAAGCTGTCCATACCAGTCCATACATTCACCCACACATTTACGGCATCAGTTGAACGAGAGGCGTGCCTGGGGTTGACTCTCAAGGCAGGGCGATAGTCAGACCAAGGGGTGAGTACAGAAGCTTGAGATCACATCTGCGATTGATTTATCCATCGTTCCAAAGTGCGGGGATCTGGACAACCGGGGGAGAATTATAGGTGAGATCAATTATCAACCAAGGAGAGGGATACCTGTATTGCTCAATGACACCTGCCCGCACTGATATCAAGACAAAGTTCCCGCTCACGAGATCTTCTCTCACCACTTCATTACAATGTGATTTTGTGATCCAACTAAATTATGGCACTGTCAAATTTTAGCACCGACAGATGAATGGACGGTGCATGTGCATGTGCTATAATCCACCGTGAAGGTCGAAACTATTTTCACCCAACTCTCCGGGCTTTGGGCGGCTATCAATCATGGATTGATGAACATGGGATTGAAATGGAGACGAAAGGTGAGCTTATTATACAACAAGAGCGCGCTGGGGCGCTTCGCGCCCCAGCACTTCGTTTGAGGCAGCCGACCTTGCCGAGCAGGCTTTTTAGACTCCGCTTCGCCGGTTCCCGGGACCTGCCCTAAAGAGATGATCGATTAGATTAGCGGAGTTTGAAAAGGCTTCGGACGGACGGACAGACAGACGTAATTTTATAAAGAGGGTGATACGTATAACAAACCACATAACTCCACACTCCGATCCGCGAGCACCTCAACCGATTTGAATGCGAAGTTGAGAATTATATTAATTCTGTTCGGACATTTGGTTGAGCTTCAGGGTCCATAAAATTCGAAACTGACGTGACATTCCAGTCCAGGGCGTAAACTCCTTGCGGCCTATGGGACAAAAGTGGCTGAAGGCAGCCGAACACTAATCAGAATTACGGTGAATTATTTGGTAGGAGAAATGACAATTAACCGAAGGGAAGTTGACTCGACCAGAGCTCAATGAACGGAGGGAAAATTTACAGAGAGACGCATTTCCTCTCCCACGGGATTCTCGTGCAGCATAAGTACACCTCAGGTAGTCGCGGATCGCACATAGAGTTATATTACTGGTGTGAACCCTGTTTCAAAGTCCGTGGAAACTTCCTACTGGCCTGACGTCCCAGTCCCCATCAAGGAACGCACGAGGATCAGTGCGTAGAACGGGTCCGCATCGATCTTCAGAATTGCTATGAGTAGGAAGGCGTGTGTGAGGATTGAACTTGCCCACAACTCGGAGGAATGCGTTGTATACGCGGAATGTGCGATGGAATTCGCATTTAAGGTAAAGGTGAAACACATAGATGATGCGATAAGCCAAGGACGAACTTTGTTGGAGAACGAACATAAAGTAATTTTGATAACGTCCAGATACGTGGAGAAGAGACTTCGTGGGGGTTGGAGAGCGAATGAGATCGCCCACACGGAAACTGAAAGCGGAACAAGTCCACAGATCATTGCACGCACAACCCCGTCCACATGCAATCCCTCCACGCGGCGTAGAGCACCACGAAGTTATTCCCCTCGGACTATGTACAGCGTTAACGAAACCGCTCAAAAATGGCACAGAAAGAGTACGCACCTCCCCGCCGTCCACGGCGCCGTATCCCGTAGCCGTCCCATTTTGCGTCACATGTGGGTTCACCTGTGCGTCGCTTGACCCGAATCAAGCCGGATACCATCCGCTCACGGCACGTACTGTACGTGTCGGCGTTGAACGCCTCGGGAGTGAGCACCACTATGCGGTACGCCACCGCCGCGATCAGCGCGCTCCCCGAGATCTCACCGAAGCCGTACCCCGGCGTCGTATCATCGGGGTGATTTCGCAGCAGGCCTAAGTCGGCGGGTGCGGCGCGCGCGCCCTCGACGATCTCCTGTATCCACGGCGTGAAATCAGTAATTGTGGTATCGCACCCGGCGGTGTTGAGCGTGACGGGCGCCTTGAGGACGGCGGCGAGCACGCGCGCCATACCCGCGGCGGCCCAGCCGTTTCCTGTGCTCCATAATCCCGGTTCGGCGCTCTGGGGCCCGACGGTGGTGCCAGCTGCCGTTGGTGGGCGAAGTGAATGGAGCAGGAAGGCTGTGTCGGAGGTGTTGGACGAGAAGAGCAGCACGGAACGATAGAGGCCGCATTGGAGGTATGCTGTCTCGAGGAGGGAGGCGTTTTGCGTGTCTGCGGCGAAGTAGGCGAGGAAGGGAGGGAGCATGTATATGAAGTCCGCCCTACACTCATTTACGTGAGACGCGATAGTTGCTGATATCGAAAAGGAAACGCACCAGACTTCCGTGACATCAGCATTTTGGGAGATGGCACAATTGATCCAGCGCGGGGCGGCATCTACGGCGTAGTCGACCGCGGTGTAGCTCGCGTTCAGCCTGCCTGGCAACATCACCGCTGCAACACCCAAACTCGCCGGGTCGCCCACCGCGCCGCTGCCATTCGACAGTCCGTTGATCCCGAGCGTGATTTGCGGCGTACATCTGGGATGGAACCGTCGAAGGATCGGAGGGTGGGAACAGGGAAAGGTGCGGGCCCAAAGACGGAGTAGAGCGGGGAGTCGAGCTCGAGCAGGGCTTGTGAGGCCGTACCCTATTCCCCGGAGTGCGTCGGCAGAGCGCGCTGTTGAACCTGGAGTTGAAAGGCGTTAGGGTTGGACACCGGTAGTGAGCGCTAGTGAGCGTGGGGCCATGGCGGAGAAAGAGCAAAAGAGGAAGATGGCGGGCGAAAGGCGCTGCACAGCCTTTTTGATCCCCATTTCATTCTTATGTAATGGCACCGTCAGCTTGGCTGCCATCCGCTGTTCAACCAAGAAAATCACGCATTTACGGTATGAATTCTCTTCACCACTTCTGTGCGAGCCTCAACCGATTTGAACGCGAAGTTGAGAATTATATTACTTGTGCTCGTGGTTGACCAATTTTTTTTGGTGTCAGTTTCAAGGTCCGGGAACCTTGATGCTGACGCGACATCCCAGTCCATCCATGCGGCGCATTGGAAACAAGTGAAGTGCATCCGGAACACTGATCAGGATCAATTTCGCGAAGTGCATCCGGATTCCTGTGAATTATTTCGCGGGAGAAACTGATTGATTAACCGAGGGGAAATTGTCTCGATCAGAGCTCCGACGGAAGAATTGCAGAGAGCAGCTGTTCCTCTCCCGCGCGATGCTCGTGCGGCACATACCTCAATTGGTGATGGATCGGAGACACTGCCAGGCATATGAGGTAATGTCAATGAATTCATTGCGGTCCTGTAAGGAACGGGAGCGAGGAGATCTGGGGTACGATGAAACGCCCCTGGAGTGTTGGCGTTGTCGTCCCACATATTGATTTAGTAGAGCGCTGCTTACCATGCGAGCAGCGTGCGAATTTACGAAAACTCCGAGGAAGGTGTTGTACACGCAGAATCTGCGATTGGATTATGCATGTGTGCGATGCGATAAGAGAGGGATGAACACTTTGGAGAAGGAAAGTAAAATAATTTTGATGACGTCCCGCCGCACGGAGGATGAATGGAGTCACGGTGGGATCACGGCAGTCAAAGATCGAGTGAGATGAAGTGTGAAGAAGCTGATAATTATGCGCACCAGCAGTCCCTCGCTGCCCAGATAGTCGCGCGAGCTGGGGATACGCACGGACAGATCATTGCGCGTACAACCTCGCCCACACACAATCCATCCACGCCGCGTACAGCAACACCACAAAGTTATTTCCCTCGGGGCTACATCGCGTCAGTGAAACCACAGAAAAATCGGACAAAGAATACACTTCCCCGCCGTCCACGGCGCCATATCCAACCACGCGAGCGCGTTCACCGCGGGCGTCGCTGTTCCATTTTGCGTCACATGCGGGTTTGCTTGCGCGTCGTTCACCCCGAGCTCGAGCCTGACGGGACGTACCTAGCGGCGGGGAATGCCTCAGGCGCGAGCACTACCATGTGGTACGCCATCGCCGTGATCAGCGCACTCCCCGAGATCTGGCCGAACCCGTGCCCAGTGGTCGTATCGCTCAAATAGTTCCTTAATAATCCGGAGTCCATAGGTGCGCCGCGCGCGCCGTCGACGATCTCCCGTATCCACGCCGTGCGATCCGTAATCGCAGACTTGCGCCAGGTGGTGTTGAGCGCGACGGGCGCATTGAGGACGGTAGCGAGCACGCGCCATGTCCGCGGCCGCCCAGCCGGTGCTCGTGCTCCACAGGCCCAGCTCGGCGCTTTGGGCCCGATGATGTGGTGCCAGCTGCCGTGCGTGGGCGAGGTAAATGGAGGACGGAAGGCTGCGTCGGACGTGTTGGACGAGAAGAGCAAGACGGAGTGGTAGAGCCCGCAGTGGAGGTATGCGGTCTCGAGGAGAGAGGCGTTCTGGGTGTCTGCGGCAAAGTAGGCGAGGAAGCGGGGCAGCATGTAGATGAAGTCCCATCTTATATGAGACAGGTGTGATATAAAAAAGGTTACGCACCAGAGCTCCGCGACATCAACACGTTGAGAGATGGCACCGTTGATCCAGTGCGGGACGACGTCGATGGCATAGTCGACCTCGCTCTGACCCGCAGCGGTGTAACTCGCGCTCGTCTCGCCTAACATCACCGGCGCGACGCCCAGACTCGCCGGGTCTCCCACTGCCCTGCCGCCATTTGAGAGCCCGTTGATCCCGAACGTGATTTTGGACGCGGCGTGCGTCTGGGATGGAACCGTCGAAGGATCCGAGGGTGGGAACAGGGAAAGGTGCGGGCCCGAAGACGGAGTAGAGCGGGCAGTCGAGCTCAGCGAGCAGGGTTTGTGAGGCCGTACCCTATTCCCCGGAGTGCGTCGGCAGTGCGCGCTGTCGAACCCGAGTAGAAAGGCGTCGTCGGGTTGGATACCGGTAGTGAGCGCTAGTGAGCGTGGGGGCCATGGCGGAGAAAGAGAAAGAGGAAGACGGTGCGTTGCACAGCTTCTTTGATCGCCGTTCCATTATTATGTAATGGCACTGTCAAAGCTGGCTGTCCGCTTTTCAACCAATAAAATCACGGATTTACTGTATGAATTATCACTTTCCAGGAGCGTTTTACTCCATTTCGCTCCCAGTTCACGTCGCTGCATGCGAGAACCTATTCTGTCGCCCCTTCGCAAGCATTTGGGAGTGAGTCGCCAAATCAACCGCCCACGGCAGCTCCATGAAAGTCAGTCCTGTTTGGCGCGTTCGAAGAATGGCGCGTGCACTCTCGCTGCTGAAAGAAATGCGGGGGAGCTGGAGAATGAACTCATGGATTTACAAAATAGTTCAGAGTTCCGAGTCAGCCTAGTCCCGTAGCCTGGAAAGCTGCAAGAAGTTAACTTATCCAGTATGAGCGGAGATGCTAAATATATCAGCTCCTGCGGGATGATAAGAGTTTCAAGAGCGTTTGGGAATTCGATGAATGCACGCCGAGCACTCTCCAGGTAGATGGGTAGGTTTGCTCCGGGCTCGATGCAACGCGCACTTCAACGAGATGAAAATGCTATGGTTATCTGCGCTTGATGTGCTTCATCTGGTGGTCGATACCACCGCACCATGCGATACCCAACGCCGACCGCGCGACGGGACCGTTTCATCCAGCGAGATATGATGAAGGCGGAAGTGCGCCGCGGATAAATATAAGGGTGTTGCGTGCGGAACGTGTGCTGCACGGATGCCCGGGATCGATCCAACGCTGGGGCTGAGCCCGCGCTCTGCGTCACTGGCGTAGATCCAAATGTAGATTTGAGTCGAACAGGATAGATAAATGCGCACCAAAAAAATAGCTGATCATGAGTAGCCGCGAAACAGAGAGGAGCGTGTGATGCCCTCGCGTCGAGTCTATCCATAGCGGGGGCCCGGTAGCGACGTAGCTGAGCATTGCACGGTCGAAATAATGCAGCAGCCCACAACACTTACAATTGCCGGGCCAAGCAAGTGTGCCCACGGTATCGAGCCCCGAGCCGACTTGGAGGTAAATGAACTCGGTGCAATGAGCCACGCGAAGGGGAGGGAGAGCGATGCAGAGAAGAGGGAGAAGCTTCGCATCTAAAGGCAGGAGGTTGTAAAATTTCACCGACAAGAGAACCAGGTCGGAAAATTCATGTGGGGAGGTAAAGAAGCCACGCAACTGGGGAAACCTTAAGCTATATGACATGGGAAGCACCTGAAAATGAGATGGATTTCCGCGGACCAGTGACAGAATGACGGAGAGAATGACCTGAACATTCGATCCCGGACTAGAATTAATGTGGCATCAGAGCTTTTTGGTGAAAGGGAATGAATTCATGTATCAGGATATTAAATACAGGGCGCTTGAGGGACAAGCAGCATAGGCTTAATTGAGCGAAGGAGAGATTGTCTGACGACGTCAATTGTGCGTGGGGAGGGCAGAAGTCAGTGAATAGTCAACCTTTAAAGAGTTCGAGGGAGATGTGCAGGCAGCTTCCGTGTAGAGGGAGTTTGGAGTCGGAGATGTGCGCGCAGCTGTCCCGTGTAGCCGGAAATATCCAGGGAGGTTTAGGGCAGATAGGCATCGGAACCAGAAAACTGCAGGCATCTCGCAGAGACAGAGATTCCAATTAGCACGAGAAGACCCGCGAATGGAATTTTGGAGGAATTATAAGCAGCCCAATCGGCACTCGTCGGTTTCTCGAGAGATCCGCGCGAGAATGCGGCTCGTCATGGAAACGTCCCAAGGATGCGGTGCAAGGTCATGCTAGTATGAGACGCAGGGACACCAGGATAAGGTAGATAGGGACGCGCAGATGGCTAGAGGACGTACTGATGCTGCGACCGTCAGCGGTAGTAATCGAAGGACGTCAAGGCTGTGAAGCCGGGGTCGAGTGCCGCTGTATGAGAGCGGAATTCCGGTTCGAGGAAAGCGGAATTCTGAAGCGATGTTATTGTAGAGCGGAATCAAAACAACAAAATTCAAACCACTCTACGAGGCGGGGTCGAATCAAAGGACGAGAGCTCAAAGCAAAATCAAAAGGGTGCATTCGCGTGTGAGAGTCCGCTCGCAATCTTCGTGTTGGGAGGTGAGCATTCTGTGCGAGCACTACACGAGGCTGGCACAGAGTCCGGATTTGATAGCATTCTGCGCTCCGGGATACGATTCCACAAGTACACTCGGCGGGTAGAGATCACGTCCGTGTCCGGATGCACGACGTAGAGTGTGCACGGCACCACGGACCGTCCACCTGGTGAATAGAGTTAGCGAGGGCTCTTGGAAAGGGGAACGGACTCGGCGCAAGGCATCAAAGACGGTGGTGGAAACGACGCAGCAGCAGACAGGGCCCGCTGCATACAGAGAGACGGATGACATAGACAGACATGCACATGCCACATCGCGGCGACGGATGCAGGGTGCGGCTGACTAGTGGCGGGGAAAAAGGAACCACGACGCAGTTTGAAGGCGCGGGGTGCGATGGACACTGAGAGGAAGAAAGGGAGCCGCGTGCCGCTTTGATGCCGAAGTCCGCATGGGATTCCGGTCCGGTCCCGCATCGCGTTCATGTGGCAAACGTGTCAGGTCGCGTCTCTTGCGCGTCTCTCAACAAAAAACAAAAACTGGTGGAACGACATAATGTGACATTGTTTCACCAGGAAACTCCTCCTTTGCTAATGAGGTCCATTAGCTTTCTAGTGACGTTCCAAATAATTTTGGGGTAATCAGACCTTAGTTAGCCAGGATTTACGACGATTATCGATGATTACCCGCAGATCAGTTCGTTAATTGGGATGGCGATCAGGCATTTGAAAGCAGAAAGAATAATCATATTCAGGCTAGATACGACAAGCAAACACTACACTACATAAATCTACTGACTGCCCATCAAATAGCAGCACTCAACAAGATACTGCAGGTCAGTAGGTTAATGGCGGAATGGCTAGAAAGGGTAGTTGGGTGAACGTGGATTGCATATAAGATTGAATAGATGAACAAACATACTGTATACATGTGGCCCCGCACATGCGGACTCCAAAAATCGGGGCGGGGGAACGAGGATTGATGGCGCGCCGTCGGGGTATCACAGACAAGGACAGCCGTAGCCCATAAATTTATCTGCGAGATGTAAGTTGGCAATGAGGAAGATGAGGTGAAAAGGAACGAAGTACCGGTAACCCCCTTGTGTGGACGACAAAACAGAATGGTGCGGCAGCGGCAATGGTGACGGTAATGCATTGCGACGGCGGCGGCGTTGTGCGTAGGCAGGCACATCAAAACTGTTGACGCGTATGATATGTGCAGGATACAAGTCAGTAATGGGAAATTAATTGTAGGCGAAGGTGGACTTACGCGTGACACAACCCCGCTCCCCGGAAGCCCAAAGATCCAACAAAAGTTCCAAGTGCGCGCGGCAGTGGTGTAATGTCAAAGTGGTGTCGCGACGCCGGGACGACACAGGGGAGCATGTCTATGAGCCGCGACCGGTGCACCCATGTAACAGGTCCGGCATTGAGAACTTACGCAACGATATCCTAAGACAAGTTTTCCGCCACGAGGCTAAAGTCAGAAGCACCAAGTTGTTTCTCCGTGAGCGAAGCGGACAAGCGGAGGTGGAATGCACGTACCAGGCAATGCGCTCGAACACCGCCGTCCCCGCTTGTCTCGAAGATCTCAAAGAACCCTGCCGTCCCCCGTCATTCAACACCCATAACCGACATCTGTTTGCCACGCACCTTTGAAACCCATGGGGACGGCTGTCTTATGCCCCGATAAACCACGAGAAGTGTGCTCGATGGACTGTTTGAGCGTGAAGGTGATTGTTGCGCTACTCACGTCTTCCTCCAGGTGATTCAGTGTGCAACGGCGAGATTGAGCTTCAAGTGGCCGAGAACACGAGCCATGACACGTTAGCACACTGGCGGTGAACGTGAAGGGCGCTTGAAACGCCAAGGCATAAGTATATTGGAGGGTAACGAAATTGCGGCGAAGACGTATGGAGCCACAACATCGATCCCAGTCTTCTTAGTACCACCCACCAAACCTCACCAACAGATACAGAGTGGCCTGCGGCGTGATCCCATTCCAACGCCACATAGCGCTATTCAAAACAAGATGTCAGTGTATGAAATACCTTCTGAGGCACGCACCTATACGTGACCGGGAGTCGAGTGCTGCAGGCGTAACAAGCACAGCCATTCTCCGGCCATCGACGAAAGCAACCGGCAGCTTGATGCCAAAGTAAAAGCTGGATGAATGTGAGTCAATGGCCAGAAGACAGCAGAGGGGGGAAAAACACCTGGTGCATGAGGAAAAGACGGCTGGAACATGCGGGAACATTGTTTTGAGTGGCACATTGGGTCGGGGGTAGAGAAGAGACGTGGAATCTCGGACGTACAAGATGGTGGGCGATGGAAGTGGGAGAAAGAGAGGACGATTCCTGTGTGGACATCTGTTTACGACCAACCACCTTTCTGATGGCACGTGCAGCGGCTGTGCCTGGGCTGTGCAGATTAGGGCCGGTTTCTTGGCAACGGACTTATAGTTTTTCCAAAGTTTTTTCTAAATGCAATCTGAATGGCTTTTCAAAGCTTCATAGGTTCAGTCAGTTTTAATCGGCGGCACCACTCATCATTTAACACACTGCCTTCATTTTGGAACCCAAACACGTGTATTAAGATTCTTGCTGCCGGGTAACTCTGGAAATATTGCTAATTTGATCACATTCCCCCACATTCCCTGAAATCGACGAATCAAATTATCCCCAAATTAGGGAAGGAGGTTTTTTCCTGATGTTGTTCTGTACTTCAGCAAACAAACGCAGCAGCCCCCTAGTTGCCCATAGACTACAGTAGGTCAGCACGCATAACCTACAACGGATACTCAACAGGTGGAGCTCCTGCCTTTTTCACTCTGACCAGAGGCCATATACATATTTAAGAAGTTCCACCATCAGTCCAAATAGGCACTAGGTTGAGATCGCTCTCGCCACTGCGTTCAAGATTCTGTTTTGTTTTTCGGCCGGTGTAAGCCTATATCAAGTAGTCCGTCGCTATCCGCTACCCTCGGATACTAGTTCGCAGCTCATACACATTTGCAGTCATACTATACCATTCGCCGCCGGTCACTTCCAGGCGCGTACGTTGACTAATTGAAGAACCCAACGACTCGTAGTGGCTGATCACAATACACTACTCCTAGTCAGTTCTACGAGTGGCTGCCATAAAACTACCTGGACCCCTCGATGGTTCCAAGAGAAAATGAGCACATCCTGTTGGCCGTAATTCCCCCAATGTATTATACAATTTCATTTAATTCGACCGTCACGCTCGACCTTTTTTATTGCGGCAATAATTTTTTGTCAATTTATCTGAATCTCTTTCCCCCCGAAAAGTCGGAATCATGGTCGAATTGATCGAAATAGTACAGTATGTGGTTTGTACGCACCCTCACGAGACCAGCACAATAGAGATTCTCCAAGCCATGTATTCTGTCGGAGAAGAATGGCGAGTCCCCTCTCAAGACGTTGGTGACCTCCGTCGAGCCGTGCCGTATCCGATTCATACGTCGCACCACTGTTCCCGCCCGATCTTCAATTATATGTTGCTTCAGATGACATTCAACATCGGTGTTGAACCACTTGGACTGTTCAGCCTTCGAGGTTATGGTATTGGCATGGTTCTGGGACCGGAAAATTGAGAAGTAGTATATCCACAAGAGGTGCGAGCTCAAGCGCACTTGGCTGACCGGGTGAATAGTCCATGAGGAATACATGATCATGTTGCATGTTGAAACTCGAGAAGGGCCCGAACCTCTGTAAATTATTTGCGTTGAATTTATGTAGACGTGTTTACGCCGTGGACACCAACCACATCAGGTCTTGATCTAGACATTGGGTGGGTGATCCACATGTCATCTAGGTGCATGGAGAAATGGCATTTGATCCTACATCCCACGAAACTAGTTCGGAAAAATTCAACAAAGTGCGACCTCATCAGAAATAGGATGGTTTTGCTACTGGCGATTTGGCGAAACATAATAAACTGTGTCTGGGTTATCTCGTCAGTGGGATTCGAGAAAAAGGTGGTGAATATCGTGTTTAACTAGAGCACTACGAATACACGTGAATCATGAAGATGTGATACTGAAAACTGGGCCAATATCAGTGGCGAGGCCCTCAATACCGCCCTCGACCACTTTATCATAAATGGACAGGACCCCTCTGGTAAGATTCAAGCCTATAGTGATTCACAATGATATGAAGTATTTCCCCATCTACAACCGAAAGCAAGCAGCAACTCACCATCTTCCTCACAGAATCTGCAACACCGATATAAAGGAATCAACCTACCTGCACAAACTCCAGAGTACATATTCACTACGAAGTGGCGCCCCACCACAGAACATACACTCGATAGCCGACGAATCCCGTGTTTTGAAGCGGCTATCGATCATGGATTGATGACCATGTGCGGCGAGGGATTGAAATAGAGCAGAAGGGTGAGCTTATTATACATATTGGCAGAGTCCGATTCACCGATTCGAACGCGAAGTTGAGAATGGCAGTACTGGTGTTCCGACAGTTGGTTAGCCTACACTATGTGGACAAAATGATTGAACGATCGGTTCTCTGATCATATCTCAACGTTGAGACCACATTTTTGGGTCAAATGAAATGTAGGATTGTTGAGAAGGAGCCGCCCGACCGTTCTACAATGATGATGGGATCAAAATGTGGTCTCAACGTTGAGATATGATCAGAAAACCGATCGTTCAATCATTTTGTCCACATAGTGTAAACTTTCTGTCAGCTTCAGGGTCCGTGAAATTCGATCCTGACGTGACATCCCAGTCCAGGGCGAAAACTCCTTCCGGCGCATGGGGAAAATGGGTCCATAACCCTGATCAGAATTACAGTGAATTATTTGGCGGGAGAAATTGAGAATTAACCGAGGGGAGGTGACTCAATCAGAGCTCAATCAACGGAGGGGGAAAGAAATTACAGAGAGAAGCAGCAGCACACTCAGTTAGTCACGGATCGCACAGAGAGTTTCATTACTTATATTTGGACATTCGGTTGACCTAAACCTCATGCGTTTCAAGGTTTGATACAGGTTTGGCGGCCGGTCCCCGATGGAGGGCATGAGGATCGGCGTGTAAAGCGCGTCTGCAAGGATACTCAGAATGGCTATGACGCATTGCGATGCGGACATTCAGCCGAGAAAAATACAATCAGTCGAGGGGAAGTTGGCTCAATCGACCGAGGCAAAAGCAAAGGAAGAATCTTGGGTTCGCGCCATTCTCATGCAGTAGATGCTAAACAGCTGAGTTGATGACGAATTGTAGAGGCCGTCCAATGTCGAGTAAGTTCCCCACGTACGAAAGACGAGGAAATTTTGCCACGGGAACCAGTAATTGAGCTGCGATACAATTCAAGGTGATGCTGGAGTGTTACCTTCCCGAGGATGTATATGTTAGAGCGCGCTCTGCTCACCATGTCAAGTAAATTCGCCACGGACGATGAGGAAAATTCGCCACAGGAACCAGTAGATTGGGCTGCGATACAATTAAAGGCAGTGCTGGAGTGTTGCCTTCCCGAGGATAGAGCGCGCTCTGCTTTCCATGTGAGTAGGACGGCGCGCCTGCGGATTGAACCTGTGACGAGGCGAAGGAATGTGTTTTATACCCGGAACGTGCGATGGGATTATGCGTATGTATGATGCGATAGGATGGTACGAACATTTGTTGGAGAACGAACATAAAATAATTTTGATAACGTCCCGCCGCACGGAGGATGAACGGAGTCGCGGTGGGGTCACGGCGGTCAACGATCTAATGAGATGAAGTGTGGTTGAAGAAGCTGATAATTGTGCGCACCAGCAGTCCCTCGCTGCCCAGATACCCGTGCGAACAGGATACGCACGGACAGATCATTGCCCGCAACATCCGCACATTGAGATATGGCACCGTTGATACAGCACGGCGCAACATCGACGGCATAGTCGACCTCGCTCTGACACCTGGTGGTGTAGCTCGCGTTCGTCTTTCCCAGAATCACCGCCGCGACGCCCAAACTCGCCGAGTCGCCCACCGCCCCGCCACCATTGAGGATGCGGCGTATGCCAGGGACGGGATTGTCGAAGGATCAAGGGTGGGGACGGGGAAGGGGAGGGCCCAAGACCGAGTACAGCGGGGAGAGTAGAGCTGGAGTAGCACTTGTGTGAGACGTACCGCCGTATTCCCAGGAGTGCGTCGGCAAAATGGAGTTGGGGAGGGCCCATTGAAAGGGGGTGACGGGGGCGGCTCGGTGCACCAGAGGACGGTGGTGGCAGCGGGAGATCTTGACGGAAACAAATGAAGACACGGCATTGGGAAGCTGAAGATATGGACGAGGGGATGGACATTGTGATGAACTTTGGAGCTATAATTTATGGCCCGCCGTGGTCGGTTTCACGATCGTACCTCAATCATGTATTTGATATAGGCGGTGTTCACAATAGTAACAATAGTAACAAGATATTGGCGTATTAGCACTCGGGCACATGACCGAGGCGCGGGAATCTCGGGCAAGAGCGCGACTCACCGTGACTCACAAGGAATCAGAGGGAATCATCAAGAACAGTACAGAACAGTATGGAATATTTATTATATGACGCAGATTGACTCAGATGAACAGTATAAATACAGTAGGAAAAGACCACATAACCTTACGAGCTTGTACCACCCGCCCTCACGGGCATCGTGTAAATCTTATTCTGATTGAACCAAATATTGCGTGAACTCAAGGATTGAATACCTTGAAGCAGAAACTCCAACACAAGATACGGATGCAGAGAGGGTTACAGAGCCTATGAGACGTCAAAAGGGGTGGCCATGCACCAATGCGATGGATTCACGACTCGGGATGACAGCTGGAGGCCCGAACTTGGAGGCCGGGGCCCGGGCAGTGTGCGCTGCGGCAACGTCTTATGCGTCTGGATTCGGTGAGTGCGAAAGATCACTCCTACTCGAGCCGCATGACTGTGACGGGCACGACGCGTCCAGCGAGCGGATTGCCAGTGAGGAAGAAGAAGAAAAGCAGCGGCATCCGCGTTGATGGCGATGTATGCACGTGACTTGGTCTGGATCAAACGCGTCGCATCTAAGTCGCGTCCGAGGCGCCTCGTGTCGTGTCTCTCAACACAGAACATCTCCCAGGCCGTAAAAAAGCGGCAAGATAACTCGAAATAAAACTGATTTTTGGTTTTAAAATAGAACGAACAGGCGGAGCTCCTCAAGAGCTCCTGAGCTTTAAAATTTGGCCTTCTTGACCACCGGCCATATAAATCCCGACTCGAGAGTTCCTTGAACTGCGACCTGAGGGATCGGGGTGGTCATCAATCAAAACATCTAGAACTTCAAGCACTCGACGGAATCGGTGTTGAACGTTGAACCGGCAGCGTGGGCGGGTAAATGGTTGCCGTCGAATCCGCCTTAAAAATTCAGGGTTCTGTTGGCAGGATTTCCATCCTCTTCCAGTTTTTCCAAGAGCTCTCGCATGCTAAGCAGGTAATGGTGGGTCGTGCATCAGGAAAAACCAAAATACTAAGGCTTGCTATATTTATATCTGTCTATTTATGTCTGTGTAGCACCTCATAACAATTTGGGTTTTTCCTGATGTGTTTTCAATCTTGGGATCGCTCTCAAGTTTCACTTCCACCGAGTCATCACTGGGATATCCAGGCTGGTTCTCGATTCCAGCAGTGCTGATTACATGTCTCGTCTGTGCGTGTCAAATCGTACGTCGCACGTTAGTCCCTCCAACTAAACCGAACCAAATACAATATCACCCGAGAAAATGGGTATTCAGCTGGAGAAGTGTGACGGGCTGAAGCCTGAAGGTGATCACGCCCCCTGGCTCTGATATAATGGTACTCAAAGGTGACGGGCATGTGCAACGTGCCTGCGCACGCATGTCCAATTGTCATGTGCATATGTGCACCTCCCACTGCCGTGGTTCTCATTGAAGGTACAGTCCTCCACCAGTAAATTGAGGATCAATGAAGCACTCGGTTTCTTGGCCTCCCCGTTCATGAGTCGGTCTCGGATTTTCTACAGATCCAGATCATACTCATGAATCTGTTAATTCACAGTCAAACCCAGGCATGATTTGTTCCCACCAGGAGGCCCCTCCACAATCGAGAGCAAGCAGAAATTCACCATTTCTTCTCCTACAGTCTATAATATCAACTACAAATCAATTCACTACTAACTGACGGCCCACCACAGAACGTGCATCATGTCGTTGTTAAATCATGTACCATTCTCTCACTTTAATCGGACATTCAAGATAAGTCTGCCTACGAATTTTGAGTGTGGGCACTCCAAACCGACCTGTATCATATGACAGTAAATAAATAAATTGTTAACCTCGGAACACAACAGCATATCAACTATGTACAATCCACATAGTCCTACACGATCACCATACAGAGATTCAGGGAGAAGTATCACAAATTTTCTGAGGGAGAGAGAAATAGAAAGGAGGAGAGCATATTCAGTCGGAAGCCAAGGTGAAAAAGAAGGAACAACATGAAACAATTTTTGTCTCCAAAAAAGGAACGGCAAGCAACATTTATGTTCAAGCAGCGACCCAGGGTGTTTTCTCCAGAATTTCCACGGCTGTATCAGCAGACTTCTCATTCAGATTAGACACCTTGTCCAATTGTGCCTCCAGGCTGCTCAGCTGCACAAGAGCTTCCTGTTGTGTGCCTGGCATGTTTTCGTTGATTCAGGCAAGTCTGGTGTCAATTTGTGCCATGTCCTTCACTTGCGATGATCGTTCAAACAGCGGGCGGGCTTCTTTCCAAAGTTCTACTGCCTTTATCAAATCACCTCTGTTCTTTGTAATATCCCCCAGACGGAGCATGCAGTCTGCTCTGCTCCGGTGGATATCCATATATGTAAATCCCTCGAGTGCTATAAGGAAAAGCTTGTGTGCTGTCTGTTCATCTTCTTGAGACAGAAAGACATCACCTAAGAAGTAGAGTGCCTTGTAAAGGTCTAGCTTTCTTTTCCCTTGGTGTACAAAAGCTAGATATATCACTGTCCATGTAGATGACCAGGTGATGCCAGCTGAGGTCCAGCGACTAACATCAGCAAGTCTCTCTAGACAGTAGACTTGAGTGGAGCTTGATCCAGCTCTAAAACACTGTTGTAGTACATTCTCTGCAATGCTTGCCTTTCCCTCCCTGAGACTGAGGTCTGCTAACATCATTTCACATCCATTTAGCCAACCGGTAAACCCCAAGGTGTCGAAAGTTGTCTTTGCATTCTCCAGGTTCTTTTGCACATCAAAAAACTCTGTATCCAGTATAATATCAATCTCAGCGATATTCATCCGGGTAAAGGCATTGAAATACTCCTGTTGAGGACCACTTTTATTCTGGAGTTGAACATGTAGGTTGCGAGCCTCTTGATATTCCGATTTCAGCATGTGGATCTGTGCTAGATTGACCATGATTCCATCATCTAGAGTCCCTCCCTCCATGCCACACAGCTGCACAAGCTCTCGTGCTCTGTGACCCAATAGAGCAGCTCTTGTGAGATTTCCCAGACGTATGAGACAGGTCATCTCAGTTCTCAGTGCTAAAGCTTGAGTAGTTAAATTCCCAGAGATATGAGCCATTTCTTGTGCTTCATGGGCATCTCTTTTGGCTGCAAATAGATCCCCAAGGGAAACTTTGAGGCGAGCTATCTGATTGAGTGCATTAGCCTGTCTCGTTGAGTCTTCATTCAACCTTGCTGAGGAGAGTGCCTGTTCACAAAAGTATGCGGATTTAGGTGTATCAGGTTGATGAAATGCGTAGTATATTCCAGCAGAATAATAGAAGTCAGCTGTCATGGTGGTAGTATGTCAGAAACTCATTTGGTGAAATAGCATTGGAAACCCACACTCAAGGGATGGATCATTGCAGTGTTGTAGGTGAGTCATTGTACCATCAATCAGAAGTTTTGGATTGATATTAGGAGAGACATATATCATGTTCAACATCTCAGTAACATATGCCACTTCTAGTCGGTGGTTACTAGGTTGAGGAAGAACTGCCGGAATATGATCCATCAAGGTGATAAACCCATAACCAGTGTCATAAGCATAAGAGTTCAAGGAAAGTGTGCAGTTTATAGCATCTATAATATCTGGATTATTTGGATGCAATTCTAGCAATAGTACTTGTTGCAGGTTGCCAAAGTTTGTGGCAATTTGGTTGATTCCTGTATCATTCTGATGAAGTCCTTCATATTTCTTGTATATATCCAGCAGTGAGCAGAAATACTGGCAAAGGGGGTGAAAGAGCAGTGGTGAAGGTGGATAGAAATTCTTAATATGTTCTCGAATAGGTACCAGTGACTTCAACCTGTTTTTGCTGTCACGATATGCCATGGATATCTGTAGCAATATAGCCCTGCAGGCTAGAATATCCTTGATAGGAAGATTACAATGACCCAGTTCAACATCTGAGAGCCCATCTGGAAGGATTGAGAGAAGACTCAACAAATCCTTGGCCCCAGTATGAGATGCCATACGGGGACTGGCAAGTGACAGTGCAATTGATGCATCTAAACTTGCTCCTTTGCCGAGACCAACTGACAGCAGTGCTGTCTTTTCAGATTCCCAGCGAGCCAAGACACTTGAAGAGCCTTCGTAGTCCACAAGATGGGCAATAAGATCTACTGCCAGTGGCATGTTGTCAGTCAATTGGAGAAGCCTGTCAATGTCCTTGCTATCATGGCAATCATCTGCAATTTCAATGAGAGTCTGTCGTGCAGCATCATATGACAAGGGCAGCAGTGGCTCCAAGAAAGGGCGAGTCCAGCGAACCTTGGCTGGCCTCTCAGTACCTCGAATGGTTATCTAGTAGAAGTTCAATAGGTGGGAGGGTTCAAAGACAATTATGCTTACTATCAATGCGAGATGTGGGATATCAGTCAAGAGAGAGAGAAACTCTTCAACCCCACCACGTGACTCCAAGGGTTCCCACGGTGTCTCCAGATTGTCCAAAACTAACAGGCAAGATAGACCTCTGGATAAATGTTGAATGACAGGTTTTGTAAGATCCTTCTCTGGCTTCAATCCAAGATGAGACCCAATCAAAGATGCCAGTTCAATGCTGGTGGTGGCTGAGTCTGCAGCAATGAACAGCTGAGTTTCATATTTGGTAGTAACATCAGGATGGTGTAAAGCAGCCTTTGCAAGACTTGTTTTCCCTATTCCACCCGCACCTAGAATGGCAATGCAGGCTGATTGCCGTGTAAGACTTGTAACAATGTTTTTGAGTTCTGCTTGACGGCCGTGGAAGATTTTGGGTTGTGCAGGCAGGAAGGAAAATGATATTGAACTGCACAATGAATTATTAGCACAGATTCACTGTCTTCACTGTCACATCTTGATCTTCTTACCTGGTTTTTGAGCCAGCAGTACTCAGGTATATCTACTACCAGCATTGAAAGTGGTGCTCAAAAAAAGGGAGGGACATACCGATGATGCTGTGTCACAGGTTGACCTATCTGACAGGTGTGTAACTAATTCCAGGAGTTCCTGGTGCATCTTTTGAGTTTTCTGCTGCCATTCAGCAATGCCTTCCACCAGGTGGAACCCAGCTTCAACCTAGACGCCTTCAGCTAGTATTTCCTTTCACTGATAATTGTTCAGCCTCACCATGAAAAACTTTACTGCCTCCTCTAACCCTTCAAAGCAATCCTTGTGCAGGGTATTCATCTCACTCTGCCGAAAGAAATACTTGAGTCTGTTTCCATCCTGTTGTGCGTTAACAAATGTATGGATCTTGTGCAATGTTCTGTGGGAACGAGGTCAGTGAATGTCAGTAAAACTGCGGAATACTGGATACTCGGTAAATTTTCCAATATGATCCACCATGGCTGGTGATAACTTTCCCGCAGTTTTGGGTGTCAAATGCAAATTGATTATAGCATGCAGTATTTGATGAATGTTTTCCATGAGCTGGACACATTGATCTTTGTTTCTCTTTATGTTCTAAAGATGTGTCAGGTTGAGAGGATGTTTTTATTCAGAATTAGGCACCTGCACTGCAGTCACTAAGGAGAGAGTGGTATTTGATATCGCTTTGATGAATGGGGTGCCAAAGGTGTCGTTGACCTCATTCAAGAGTGTAATCGTAGGAATCAAACAAACTAGTATGTTGTTCAGGCGGCTGTTTGTTACAGTGGGGTGGGTTGGCATCTTGGTGGAAAGCTGGGAAAGGATTCAAGATGTGGACTCGTGCTTTATATATACTTTTGGGATGCAGTGCTGATTAATTAGCCTGTCCGATTCCCGTTGGCAGGGAGATTGAGATGAGCATCAATATTGGTGGCAGAAAAAGAGCATGTAAACATCCTGGATCATTTCTGCCTCATGGAGTGACAATTACACAGGAGGCAAAAGCCAGGGCAGTTACACATTAACTGCCTCGGGGGCAGTTGACAGGAAGTTTCCCAGGCATTTACAATCACAACACGCGACATCTTTCTTTGTTCTTTGTGATTCCATTTTTAGTTTCCGCGTGAAAATCGGGATCTGCCGAGACATGCTGGTATCACAGTAATCCAGATTAAATGTGGAGTACTGATCACAGCTGCTCTCCTCTGCAAGAAATATGCAAACAAATGTCAGATAATCACATCAATAACTCAATATTGTAACTCTTTTGCCATTCGACAATTGTTGACCTATCTCAGTGTTTTTTAGGCATTTTTTCCATGCTATAAAATTTCTCAGATCTGCTGCAGATCCCAATTTCCACCACCCATGCAAGACCGTGAGCTTGCGCAAGTACAAACCATGTCCCAACTACTACCTGCAAGACCACCCAAATGAACAAAAGTCAAAAAAAATGTTTTCGGGCATGGAGTATTTCATGGTTTTCTCAGGCAACACCAACACAAGGAAAAAGGTTCAGGCGCTTTCTATGATCTCATTGATGGTCACTCAAAGCCAATGGTTATCAATTGAAACAAAAACTAAAATAGACAAAGAAAATTGATGTTTGTTTTGATTGCAACTGCCGGGTCAACTGCCTGTCAGCTGCCCCCTGAGGCAGTTGGCGTGTAATTGCCCTGGCTTTTGCCACTTCATAAAATGTGATTTTGTGATCCAACCGAATTATTGTACTTGTACTCCATGATTTTAGCACCGACAGATGGATGGACGGTGTCGGTGCATGTTAAAACCCACCGCAAGGGTGCCTATCCAATGCTAGTTTCGAATGAGGCTATCCACTCTTGTTTTGGGGATGGCTATCGATCAAGGCTTGATGTACATGTGTGGCGTGGGAGTGAAATGGAGACGAAGGGTGAGCTTATTATAAGGTACAAGATATTCCGTCGCTTCGCTCCGGCTGTAAGGTAGGCATCACTCAAGGGCAAATGACGTCGTGACGTGACCGTCACATCCATCCAAAAGAGGACAAACGTCGAAGATAAATGCGTAGAGTAATGTACGGAGTATTTTTGCAAAATTCGGCCCCACAATTTCTTCAAAAGCACTATAACTATGCCCAGTGAAAGAATTAGGATGATCCATCAAGAACTGACCGATTAGTTCGAGTTTTTGTCTCGAAACTAAAACAATGTATTCTACAAATTTTCGAATGGATTCTCGTTTCATGTACAATGCACCAGAGCATGAGAGGAGTCGTCTGACCACTATATATTATTTTCAGAATAACTTACAGGACTCCCATGTTTACCGAGGAATTATATCTACATTATAAGTATTTTAAATTCTACGCCCAAACCTACAGTCCAGTCTTCTCAAGATCGTTCATGATGGTCACAGGTAGAACACGATGACCACGATATTTACGAGCCACCCATGCAGCCTGAGAGCCACTGAGACCCTCGGCATATGCATCAACAAATTGAAGTGCGCGGTTTGCAAACCTTGTCATGATTAGCGAGCGTGCCGTTGTGGTGTAATCAGAAACCCTCCTTCGCATCGACTCGATTGGAACAGCATCCAGCGCTGCCAATGCGTTCGCTTCCCTTTAGTTTCCGGCTCAGGAAATTCCGGACAGATATCCTAGTTTAAGGAATGATTATTCATTCAAGTCAAAGTAAACCCACAAATAACGGACTGCTCTAAAAGATCTATTGTCTATTGCGCAGGCCTTCAGCGAGATACTCAGGTTTAAGAAATGCAGTATAGGGTTGTGGGAAACATGCTTTCTCATTCTACGTCAAAAAGAAAACAGCTATTCGAGTGGTAATTAATGGAGAGTGTCGACAACCCACTGCCGGCACAGAAGGGTCGAGCACCACCAGTCGTTAGCACTGTGGATGTGACGTACCAATGAATGTCGGAGTCTTGAGGTGGGCTCAGCAGTGAGGTTCGAAATTGCCTGGAAATAAGAAAAACAGGAGTTAGCGCCATGTTGCCTTGCCGACGGTGAAGAGACGCGGGTGGTGTATTCAATGGCTGTCACTTACCAAAAAATATGACATCATTGTTTGGACCTTGCGCTACCTATGGGCAGTCAGCCGAAGAGTAAGGAGAAGGTGTATTGCTGGTGTGGCCTCCATACTCCTGGTATGTGGGTAAATCAGGAAGCCGTCGAATAAATGCTATAAAAGCATGTCCCTACTTGGGAGCAGAAGGCACAATGGCAGCGGCCGAGAGGCAGTCCCCGTTGCTCCTGGGATGGTGGCAAAACTAATAAGCCGACGACTCAGAAAGCATATACTTAGTGACGAGGGGAAGGTGCCGCACTGGCGGCCAGGAGGTGGTCATTGTGCTCCTTCTATGCCGGAAAAGCAGTTAGCGGACGAATAAATTTCATAAAGAACGTACTAGTGAGCAGCAGCCACGGTGATGATGGCGAGGAAGTAGTCATTGTCGCCCCTTGTAAACAGGCAAAGGAGTATGCGGATGACTAAAGTGTCCAAAGGAAATGAACGTACGGGCAAGAGGAAGGCGTGGTGATGGTGGTCTAGAGGTAGTCTTCGTTCTTCCTCGTAAGCAGCCAGAGCAGAGCGGATGAATAAAATATTAAAACCATGTACAGAGGAGCGGAAACCCTGGCGGCGGCGGTTAGGAAGTTGTTATAGTTGCGGGATCATGCAGGATGAAATCAAGGAGGGATTGGTATTAGATTGGTATTGGGTACAGGGGAGGTGCAATGCTTACCTTTACCGAGTGGAAATGACATCCGAGGTGGCGGAGGTTCGCAACAGGGATGGAATTCATCACTGCCGGGGCGGTCAACCGAGGAATAAAATGTTAAAAGTGCGTACTGGATGGCAGAAGCCGTCCTGGAGACCAACAGATATTCTGTTACTTCTTGGATGGAGTGCGAATGGTGGAGTTGAGGACAGCTACATAGACCCCATGAGTATGACGTGGTCCACATCTATGAGCGAGGTTTGGTGAGTCTGCAGAATACACCCATCGATAGTAGCTCACCTAGATTTGAAGGACAGAGTGCTCTTTCCTCCAAGAAAACGACGGCGACTCCACTAAAGATGCAAAGAAATTAATGGTATCATCTACTGCAGAGGGCAGATAATGGTGGAGGGCAAGGGGCATAACCAGCAGGCCCACCTCTTGAGTGGGCATTGAGCAGTCAAGTGGGGCCTGCCAACAGCCTCGAGGACGTCCATGCAATGAGGCAGAGCTCAGCAAAGTCGTGATTTGGATGCCCTGAGTGGAGGGGAGGTTATGTTAATACCAAAGGTGGCAGGCGCGATACGACGGGGGATGCTTTCGGCGGGGATGATGGGGGTAAAAGGAGAAAGAGGCGAGGTAGAGCTTTGCCTTTTGGACAGTGGTTGAATGGATGATTGGCGAAGTTCATTGCCCTAGTTTGAGTAGTCAGCAGTTACAGTTCTAAATAACCATGAGAATTGAACTACAAATGGAGTACATAACCTACGAGTAATAATAAGAGCGCGCCGGGGCGCTTCGCCTCGGAGGTTCTGTCATAGTACCACGTCTCTCCACGTTAACTGCCATATTCCGGAGCGGAGTTTCAGAACTTAAAATGCTTCGGACACACACAATCTTATAAAGAGAGAGATGGGAGGTTGTGATGAGGGTGCTAAAGAAAGAGAGATTGCGCAAGAGGCCTTCCTTTTGTATGGAAATTGAGTGGGTGATCAGATAGGTCGAAAATAATGTTGTGGAGCATCCAAATCCCTGGACCGAAGCTAATTTCTGATGCACCCGCTAGCTTGCTGACCCCAGAAATGAAATCGGAAATGAGATGGACATACGGGAGCTGCCGGGTGGGGGTGGAAGAAAAAGAAGAATGTAAACACGTGTATGAAATCAGGGCATCTGCTTAAGATACGAGTAATAAACATCAGAGCGAGGAACGTCAGTGAGAGAAAGCCGCAAGGTAATCAGAAACGTGTGCCATTGGAAAATATTCTGGTTGTTTCAAACATTCATTCCCTAGGCATCCGGCCTGATGTGAGGCGAGGAGAAGTGGAATGCCGTGCACATCTGATGGTGTTGAATTGAATTGTACAGCATCGAGAAGCATCGAATCTAAACAAAGGAGGCAATTCTGGTGTAAACGGGGGATTGTCGGAACAGGACAAACATGCACAATCTGATTCGAGGCATCTGCTTAAGATACGAGAAATAGTCTGTAGCTTCAGGTTTTTGCAAGACCTTGCCAACAATAGTGCCTTCTCTAGAAATTGCACTGAGTCAGATATGTCCTCATTCTGACGATAGTGTGCTCCAACTATAGCATAGAAGAGAGCTATAAAAATATGTAAGAAAATCATTTGTCAGCATAACATTGTAAATTTACACTCGAGTGCTGGATCATTGCACTGTTCCAGGTCGATCATAGATTGATGAACATGTGGCGTGGGTTTGAAATGGAGACGAAGGGCGAGCTTATTATACGCATAACAGACATATCGGCAGAGTCCGATTCACCATTTCTGTGAGCCTCAACCGATTTGAACGCAAACTTGAGAATTATATTACTTGTCCTCGTGGTTGACCTAATTTTTTTTGGTGTCAGTTTCAAGGTCCGGGAACCTTGATGCTGACGCGACATCCCAGTCCATCCATGCAGCGCATGGGAAACAAGTGAAGTGCACCCGGAACACTGATCAGGATCAATTTCGCGAAGTGCATCCGGATTCCTGTGAATTATTTCGCGGGAGAAGCTGATTGATTAACCGAGGAGAAATTGTCTCGATCAGAGCTCTGAAGGAAGAATTGCAGAGAGAAGCAGTTCCTCTCCCGCGCGATGCTCGTACGGCACATACCTTTGGTGACGGATCGGAGACACTGCCAGCCATATGAGGTAATGTCAATGAATTCATCGCGGTTCTGCAAGCAACGGGAGCGAGGAGATCTGGGCGACGATGAAACGCCCCTGGAGTGTTGACGTTGTCGTCCCACACTTTGATTCAGTAGAGCGCTGCTTACCATGTAAGCAGCGTGCGAATTTACGAAAACTCGGAGGAAGGTGTTGTACATGCAGAATGTGCGATAGGATTATGTATATGTGTGCGATGCGATAAGACAGGTACAAACACTTTGGAGAAGGAACGTAAAATGATTTTGATGACGTCCCGGCGCACGGAGGAAGGATGTGGATGCGATAGCATCGTGGTGGCGGTAGAAGATCGACTGAGATGAAGGGCGGTTGAAGAAGCTGATAATTATGCGCACCAGCAGTCCCTCGCTGCCCAGATACCCGCGCGAACTTCAGGGATACGCATGGACAGATCATTGCGTGCACAGCCCCGCCCGTACAGAATCCATCCACGCCGCGTACAGCAGCACCATGAAGTTATTTCTCTCCAGACTATGTACATCGCATCAGAAAAACGAACTCAAAAATCACGCAGAAATAGTACGCACCTCCCGCCGTCCACAGCGCCGTATCCAACCACACGAGCGGGTTAACCGCGGGCGTCGCCGTCCCATTTTGCGTCACATGCGGGTTCGCCTGCGCGTCGCTTGATCCGCCCACGGCACGGACTTCGCGGCGGGGAACACCTCGGGCGCGAGCACCATCATGCGGTACGCCACCGACGCGATCAGCACGCTCCCCGAGATCTCGTCGAAGCCGTGCGCCGTCGTCGTATCATAGAGGTAATTGCGCAACAGGCCTGAGTCGGCGGGTGCGGCGCGTGTGCCGTCGACGATCTCCCGTATCCACGCCGTGAGATCTGTAATTGCGGACGCGCGCCAGGTGGTGTTGAGCGCGACGGGCGCCTTGAGGACGGTAGCGAGCACCGCGGCGGCCCAGCCGTTGCCCGTTCTCCACAGCCCGGGATCAGGCGACTGGGGCCCGACGATGTGATGCCAGCTGTCGTTCGTGGGCGAGGTGAATGGCTCGGGGAAAATCGTATCGGAGGTGTTGGAGGGAAAGAGCAGGACAGAGCGATAGAGCCCGCATTGGAGGTACGCAGACGCGTTTTGCGTGTCTGCGGTGAAGTAGGCGAGGAATGGAAGGAGCGTGTAGATGAAGTCCGCCCTGCACCCATCCTATGTGAAACAGGTGTCGGGGATATGAAACAGGTTACGCACCAGAGCTCCACGACATCAGCACATTGAGAGATGGCACCATTAATCCAGCGCGGAGCGACGTCGACGGGGCGCCTTGAGGATGGTGGCGAGCACGCGTCATGCCCGCGGCGGCCCAGCCATTGTCCGTGCTCCACAGGCCCGGCTTTGCGCATTGGGGCCCGAGGATGCTATCTGTCGTTGGTGGGCAAGGTGAATGGAGTGGGGAAGGTCGTGTCGGGGGTGTTGGACGAGAAGAGGAGGACGGAGCTAGAGTCCGCATTGGAGATATGCGGTCTCGCGGAGGAAGGCGTTTTACGTGGCGGCGGCGGAGTAGGCGAGGAAGGGGGGAGAATGTAGATGGAGTACGCCCTACATCCATTTTATTTGAGACCCGGCGGCGGTGATATCGAAAGGTTACGCACCAGAGCTCCGCGACATCCGCACGCTGGGAAATTGCGCCATTGATCTAGCACGGTGCGACGTTGACGGCGTAGTCAACATCGCTCTGAAACGTGGCGGTGTAGCTCGCGTTCATCAGGAAATTTGCGCACAGCCGATATAGGCGGGTGGCGCTGATGATCAACCGAAAACTGATGGGACCCATATCCGGCCTCGCCAGCGCTCATCCGCGCGAGATCAGCTCTCTACAGGCTTGCGAGTTCAATGCCAGATTCTGGGCTCAGTACGATGGAGTTTGAGATGGCCACCATCCTACAGCGTACTTGCGAGGGCTCAAATCTTGTTGTAAAATAGTGCTGCCAAATGGTGGGATTTATAGCGGTCTCTAGACTCTCTACCAAGTGCCCAGCGAATCGATGTATATACAGTAGCTAAAAGTCAGCAAAACCAAGGTCTTCTGGGAAATTCTCCTCCTCCTCCTCTGGTCCAAAATCTTCTTCGTCCACAATACCTTCTTCCTCGTCCTCCGCAACCGACCCCTCATCCGACTCATCGCTTTCGGGATCCCCTGAGTCGGAATGGTCATCAGGCTGTCCACCTTCGTCGACCTCTTCTTCCGATGACATCTCTTCATCGTCGTCCATTTCTGATTCTGTCGCGACGGTTTGATGGCCAATCCCACCGCCAAAGTAACGCATAAGCATATCGCGGTCAACAAATCTGGAAGAATATACACATCAAAGCCGCCGTGAACAAACGGAGGGAAGATACATACATATCAACATAAAAAGTAACCCAATCATCAGTATCATCTGGCGCGCGGGCTGCCGTCACTGCTCGAGTAGCGAGAAGGTCATTAGTACGTCCACTAGAAAAGTCGGGGATAAGATGACTGCCGCGAATGACTTGGGCGGGGTCAAGAAATCCAAATGCATACGGGTCGGACTCCGGAACAAAGCCGACTTTGGGTAGGCGAGCCTTCTTGTGACCCGAGCGATAGCCTGGTTCGACACCAAGCCATCTAACCCAGAGGAAATCCATGGACTGCGGTGTCGTGGAATCGGACGGAGTAACACGGTGAACGTTCGCATGGAAATTGCCGAGGAGCTGGCAGTACCAATAGGGGTGTGCACCGGCTTCAGTCTCGGGTGAGCGAACCATAGCAAAAGATGAAGTTCGAGGATTGAGGGTGTCCTGATCCCGACGGACATCATACGTCGTGTAATTGATTCGCAGTGTTTTGGACGCGTAGATTTTATTACCAACGATGCGGACAGTATTTCGGTCCGTTGGAGTGAATTCTTCGTGAGTGTCGCCATCGAAATCACGATTGAGAAGTCGCCCGAGCAAATGATCCTGAAGCTTTGGAATAAAATCCTATAGGGTGCGTCAAACAAGGAACCGAGTTAATGCTGATTACTACTTACCGCCATCGCTGGATCCCCACGAAAATCGTAGATATCGAGGGGATACCGTCGGGCTCGACTTGTGTGATGGTGAACATCTGGTGGTGTGGCGCCAAGGGGATCATCTTGGCCAAATCCAACCTGATGAGCATGCTTCTTGCGCGAGGTTCTTGTTCGTTCCGCGACTTTTGCGCGCTGGAGTCGCATGTACCGTGCACCGATTTGTGCTGCATGGTTGCGTTTATTGGTTAACCCGTACATCCGCTTCACCAGCCGATGAAGACTTTCGCCCTGTACGAGTTTTGATTAGCAGTCGAGATTAAGTAAGGGTATTGAACCTACAAGCTGTGTCGAATAGGAATCACTGGGACCAAAGAGACGAATGGTTTTCACGTAGTCACCCATCGCATGCCATTTGTACGTATTGAGATTCAGGGTCTTCTCCTTCTTCACGGGTTTGGGCGCGGGCGCGGGAGTACTGGTGGCCGGTGCACCAGATTCTGTGCTAACTGCGGCGGCGGCGGCTGCTCGCTGTTCGCGCCGGCCACGTGCAGCGGCCTCTCGTGGCAGCTCGAATGTAGGGTATTTTGAGCATGTCGTGCGTTTGAAGTCCCGCATGAGCCGTCCAATTTCGGGGGTTAATTTGGACAAGTGTTCAAGTGTCGGGTCCGTGTGCATTCGGAGTTTGGCGAAAGCATGCCATTCGGCCATCCGATACAACAGTTTGAGGATACGTTCATTGTGTTCAGGTGGGAACAACCCGTCAAAAGCTGGGATTGCGCATTGAAGGAGATCTTCAAAGTCTCGGGCCCCAAGTTTCTTCATTTCTGAGGCGTCAGTGGCGAAGCGCCGAATCGTATCCGTTCCGAAACGTGGCATTTGACGGTATCTGATCATTCAGAGGTCAGCGAGTTTGCTGCAGATCAGAAGTTGTAAACTAGCCGTCGATTGAGCTCTGCCACCAAGTCTTTTCCATCCGGTAGAGCATAAAGAAGACGTATGAGATGAATAAACAAATTCTTCCAGACCCCCAATTCAAACTCATGCATAAAATCGACCACCAGCATGCGGTGTAGATTGAAATCACTACCGATCCGCTCCATGAAGGCATTCTACCAGAAAAAAGACTCAGCAATAAGGTCCTGCTAAAACACGTAAACATACCAGTGTCGGAACGGAGGAGGTATCTTTGAGGAGGTCCTCAATCTTATTTGAGCCAATACCGTACGCCGAAACATATATGAAACGGCGTGCAGCTCTGATGGTGTCACCGAGGTATTTACGAATATTCGAGACTCTGGCCGAGATGTCACGAACGAATCCCATTAGGTGTAGCTCGGATTTCGGTATCAGGCATCGCGGACAAGGGCATTTTCCACCGTCACGAATTGTGGCAAGCAGAACCCTAGAATCCGGGTGAGTGAATCGAAAGGAAACATTAATGTGAGACCCACTTCTCAGGATAATCTGCGGAATATGTGAAAAGGCGTGGATAAACGCGACGTTCAACTCCATCGGCACATTTGATCACAATCCCGTAGGTATACGCATGGAGGAATTCGTCGTCGAGTAGATGCTTCCACACAGCATGCATCAGCTCCCGGCGACAATGGGTTAAGATGTCGCTTTTTTGCGTCGCCCATTTGGTATGAAATTGGGAGATCATATCTTGGATAGAGTCAGGCAGCTTCACGAAAAATTATCAGAGTCGGTGCATTATTTAAATGTTCAACCCGACTCACCGATGGGATATATGCGACATGGTGTTCAGCCCCGGCATTCGGCTGTATGCGAATATACTTCGAAAGATTGCCAAAAAGCATGTAAATCGGCCACAGTTTCGCGTTACCAAAATTGGCAAGGTGCGTCGAATCGGACCAGAACATAAGTGCCGCGATGACCTTCTCACGTTTACACCCAGGATCATCAGTTGGAAGTTTGCCGTGCCTCTGAATGCGGTCGTGTTCTTCAATAAAAACATCGGAGTTGTATAGTTCGCTGAAAACCCGAATGTGTGCAGTGCTGCTTCGCATTTTATGAAAGAGTTTGAACGGCGCAAAATGGAAATGTCGAGAGAGGGGATCAGCGAAGGCCGACTTGATCACAGAAACAAGGCTGCGATAGTATAGGCCAGGTACTGCAAAAGTTTGAGGCGGCACAGTTTGAGAGCCGGATGGCACCTCAATGTTGACGCTAGTTTCCTTGAAATCGTCAAGGAGCGGGAAGGCTGCTTTAGCGTCTTGATCCGCCTGCTTATTGGCCCGACCAGCATCGAAGCCTTTGAGTTCACGGGGATCGAAATCTGGATTCCGGAGAACGTCATTAACAAGTGAATTGAGCTGGCCCACGGACTTTGTCGTATTGCCGTTGTTAAACCACTTCATGAGCAGCGAAGTTGTCGTGTTTGTAGTTGCAGCTGGAGTGGTTTCAGAGCGCGTAGTCGGGGAAGTGCGGTTCCGGGAAAATTGTTTGGACAAATTGTCCAAGGAGACTAACTCGTCCGGATCGTACGTAGGGCGATGGAGATATTCGCGCCATAGACGGAAGCTATTTGTGACGGTTTCGAATGTGTCCCTGACGATTAAAGTCACGCGCGGCAGAATTGCTGCTGGTGGCTGCGAGTCGGGAACAGCGGAGGGTTCAAGTTGGATTGGAACTTGAGGGTCGGGGAGGATATCCCTGTAACGACCAGGTAAGCGGATATTTCGCTTGGGTCTGCCTGGTTCCTGCACATCAGGAGGCGGAGATACGTCGGGCACTGTCCCCGTTATGCCAATAGCAGCACCGGGCGAGGGTGAATTGTCCGTGTCTGGGAAAGTGAAATCGGTAGGAGCACCACCATCTTCTGAATTTTGGGTGAAAGAGGGATCAGGCGAGCTGCGGGTGTCCTGAAAGAGAATAATTAATATAAAGCATTCACGGGATGCAAAATAAGGCCTCGCACCGAGAGTGCTCGTCTTTTGCGCTGCTCGAGTGTAGCCGGAGGTCCTTTTCTCTTGCTCATACCCCCACGAGCTTTCCGTCCTTGATTATTCTCCTGCCGCTCTCGTCTCATCGCAATTTGTAGGCGCTGAAATTCGAGCCATTTCCCGCAGCCCTCTTGGTGTCGAGTCAGGGCACCACCAGAGCGAACTTTTGCCTTGCAGTCTGGCGCGCCGCAAAAAAAAATTGCCGCAGCGGACATGCAAATGGCAAGAAAGAATATAAGGAGGAGATAGAACTGCCAGTGGTAAGACCGACACCGCCGTTGAGTGGCCATAGGGTCGGGCTAGGCAGTCGACGTTGCTGGATGTGACTGCGCTGCTGGATGCCGATGTGTGCTATGATCGGTCGCCGTCATGACGCTCCACATTTTGATTTTTCACATAAGTACTAGCGTCGGCACGATCAAATGCAGGGTCGTAGTGTTTTGTTGACTGTTTGATGCAAGTGAGCGCGGGATATAAAGGGCGGGCTGTGTTTGTCACCTCTCGTCCTTTCCTTCCATCTCCCATCCCCCGAGTCGCTCTGCCCATGGCCCGTGGATCCAGCTCGTCGCATGCCCGCTCCCGCAGCCCCCGCCGTTCCCGCACTCCACATCGTCGCACTCGCAGCCCACCCGACAGCTCCCCCAGCCCCTCGCGTCGGGACACCTCTCCTGCCAGTACACGTTATGATCGCCACTCCAGCCTGTCGCGTCGGGGCACGTCTCCTGCGAGTACACGCCCACCCAGCCCTGGACGACGCGACATAGGGCACGACGATCGCAATATAGACTACAAGACTGCGTACCTGGCCTTGAAAGCCAGCAACGAAGTCCAGAACCAGAGGAAGAGGAAGCGTGGAGATGAGTTCGTACCACAGAGTCACCTTCCGTTGCTGATACTCACTGAGCTCCCCCAGGAAAACCGGCACCACGCAGACGATGGGCCGAGGCATCCGGATGCTCGCGGTGCTCTTCGGCGAGATATCCACCGTCGTCACCGATGCCGAGGCCTACATGCTGGAGCCGTTTGAAGACGTTGATTATGACGAGTTCTCAAATAACCTGTCGCCAGAGCAGGAGGAGTTTTTGGCAGCGAAACGCGAGTGAGTCCGGAGATTTGTCCATTTTAAATCTTCACTGACTCCTCAGATGCGAGCGGAACCTGGGAGCGTATATGCAGATAAAACGCCTCGTTCCGAATATCGAATACAGATTGACGAACAGCTCTCCCGAGGCCCTGATCGATTTTTATGCCGCCGTACGTGGTCGTGATTATAATCAGGTTGCTGCTGATCTCCAGACCACAGCTTCAAAAGGGCGCGAACGACTCCCGCAGTGACGACCTCGGAAGAGTCACGGCAGCGATAGGCACTTGGATTAACCAAGACAGGGACCGCCCTGATCTCGCTGTCTTCGACCACACTCCGTCGATCGTGGACGAAGAGGGCAATAGGGTCAGACAGTACGCACCTTTGTTGGACGATGTCCGCTTGAACAGAGGTGTGAGTCACGATGTATGTGGTGGATTATTGTCTCCTCTCGAGCACGACTGGGCGGTAGAAGGGTAAGTCGTGTTCTAAATACAGAACGGTGATCTGCTGACCAATCATCATTAGTGTCCGAATCAAGCTTCGTTCCGGCGCACTCGCTCTGAATGAGAGCTTCTACTCCCGTGTATTCTACCTTGGCTTCAAGGGCGACCCGGATGACCTAGACACTGGGTTCTTGAAGAGCAGATATCTTGTGAAGGCATGGCGCTTCTCGGTCGAAGATGGCAATCGGTTAACCTAATTTGCCACGTCACAGAGCTACAAAATCGTCTTCACGGGTCCCTCGTCGGCGAAGGACGATGTCGAAAATGGCCCTCCTGAGAAGAAATCTAAGACCAACAAGGCCATCCGCAAGCCTGTCTGTGAGATCATGCGCATGAATGGGAAGGTTACTCCCCGGTCCATCGCCTACATCGCCATCACCGTGCGTCGCTTCGCCGATTTCGCGCATCGCTTTGCCTGATCTTCTTTTTTAAAGCTGCATTTTGCGTTGACGAACGCTCAATCCTGGACCCCAAATTATTACGGATTTTCGTACCCTCAGATGTACAATTTCATCGTCGACTACTTCGAGGCTCCGGGCGCAGGGACACCACACAGGGCGCATGTCGATGCTTTACTGGCCTGGTGGAACCAGTGCGTAATATCTACATCCTCCATCAACGTCTTCTAATCATTTTCCGCAGGCAAATTTTTCCCACCCACGCTTCTTCTGCCTCGACCAACCCCACGGCGGCTTCTTCCATGGCCAAGCTACGCGCCCAGCGTCGCGCTCGTGTTGAATAAATACCAGTCCTCCCTGTTATCTACTAATACCTTCCCAAATATTATTCTTTTAATTTTGCGCTCTTTTGTGGTTAATCCCGACGGCAATCGGCCGCAATGAATTGTGAGAAATTACAGCTCGGCCTAGCTGGCACTACAGTATGTGCTCCACCTGCACTGACCATAGTGGTGTGCACTGGTCGCAGCTCACCCGCGTCTCACAAGACACTTGCTAGTTGCTTGCCATATTGCCAGCCTACCGCGAGCCGGGCAATCTGCTTGCGAGTCGACCACCAGTCTAACAATCTGCTTGCCAGTCCACCACCAGCGCTGATGAATGTCGCCAGCGCTCGTCCGCGCTGATGGATGTCGCTAGCTTCTATGAGCCGGTAGTCCGGCAGTGTGAGCCGACATGTCAGATTTCATCAACTTGTGAGGCGGACATCAATCATCCGGCAATGTGAGCGTGGATCAGCTTTGCGCAAATTTCCCGATGTTTGTCTTGTCCAGCATAACCGCCGCGACACTCTAACCCACCGCCCCGCCGCCATTCGACAGGCCGTTGATCCCGAACGTGATTTTGGACGTGGCGTACGTCTGGGATAGAACTGTCGAAGGATCCGAGCGTAAGGACGGGGAAAGGTGCGGGCCCGAAGATGGAGTGGAGCGCGGAGCTCGAGCAACGCTTGTGAGGCCGTACCGTACTCCCGGGAGTGCGTTGGCAGAGCGCGCTGTTGAACCCGAGTTGGAAGGCGTCGTAGGGTTGGACGCCAGTAGTGAGCGCTAGTGAGCGTGGGGCCATGGCGGAGAAAGAGAAAAAAGAGGAAGACGGCGAGCGAAATGCGTTGCACAGCTTTTTTGATCGCCGTTTCATTCTTATGTAATGGCACCGTCAGGCTGGCTGTCGGCTTTTCAACCAAGAAAATCACGCATTTACTGTATGGATTCTCACTTTCCGGGAGTGTTTTACTCCATTTCGTTCCCAGTTCACGTCGCTGCATGCGAGAACTCTGTTCTGTTGCCCCTTCACAAGGAATTGGGAGTGAGTCACCAAATCAATCGCCCCCTGAAAGTCAGTCCTGTTTGGCACGTTCGAAGAATGGTGCGTGCATTTTCGCTTCTGTAAGCGAAATGCGCGGGAATTGGAACATGAACTCACGGATTTACAAAATATTTCGGGGTTCCGAGTCAGCCCAGTCTCGTAGCCTGGAAGGCTGCACGGCACGAACTTATACAAAACAGGCGGAGACGCTAAATATATCAACTCCTGCGGGATGATAAGAACTTCAAAAGCATTTGGGAAGCTCGATGAATGCGCGCCGAGCACTCTCCAGGTAGATGAGTAAGTTTGCTCCGGACTAGATAGAACGCGCACTTCACCGAGATGCAAATGCTGTGGTTATTGGTCGATACCAGCGCACGCTGCGATACCCAACTCCGATCGCGCGACGGGACACCCTTTTCATCCGGCGAGATATGATGAAGGTGGAAGAAGTGCGTCGCGAATAAATATGCATCAGCAAACCCTGGGCCCGCTACATAGCCCTACGTAGTGTGCTGTAGTGCCTGTAGTGCCTGTAGTTGCTGTAGTGAAGGTATGGGTTTACGTAGTTCTCTGTAGTTGACTTAGGGCACTATGTAGTGCTCTGTAGTTGAATAGGGGCTCTACGTAGTTCTCTGTAGTAAGGTCCTGCCGCATTCAAATAAAAGGTAAGGTATGATACCAGACATCACTTCATGACAACCCGGAATTCTGGCCCTTTTCCTCCAAGATTTGAGATTTGGAACCAGAATAGGCTGTTTTATAGCCAAAATTTTCATTTCAGAAAAAACGGAGGGGGTTTGAGCGTGGGAAAAAAAAGTGCGAAATCTCGGAGCAAAATTTACAAAATTGAAAAGTTCATGTACACTGTCGGCTTCATTGCTTTGCCTTTGCTTTTCCTTTGGCAGGCTGGGACTTTGCCTTTACCTCCCCTCCCAAGTTAGTCATTGCTTTTGCCCTCGCCTCCCATTCAGCTGCTACAATAGGAGTGGCACAGCCACCGGCTACTTCGGCTATTACTGGCCCGCCATCAAAAGCGCGAAATCCGATCGAGAAAAAAGAATTATTTGATTTTCAAGGTTTTGCTCTGGGGGATCTCTAGAGGACCTTCCTATAGTACTATCCACGCACTCTACTTCATAATCAAGCCAAAACAGAGTGACTAGTAGAGTTTCTAAATTGGGACTTAAACTTGTCACGAAGTGATGGCCGGTATCATACCTGGATGGTAATCACTACCGAAGCTAATGATTGTTAGTTTTGAATACCAAGTGCCTACAAAGGTAACATTTTCAACTAATGAACAATAATGCGACTACACGGAATTGAACTCACGACCTCGCGCGAACGAACAAAATACAGTATTTGACAAAATAACCTCTACACTAGCAGTCCATTGGTAGCTAAGAAACTAACAACACTTTATTGGCTCCTAGGCCTGCCTACCGCCACACCTACTCTGACATCTCGAGCACCTCTCCATTTGTGTTTGAAAATATAGAACTCAAGCAGGACAAACTCATCTTTGAAAAAAATAACACCACATTCATGCAGCTCAGTTACCAAGTGATGTGGGGGGCCAGATGTCTAAAAATAGACCCAAAACCAAAGTTGTAGAGCTCAAAAAGCTCTACAAAAGTCATCTAGGGTCATTTTTTGTCTAAGGGCTTTGTTCTCCTGAAAAATGCAAAATACTTTTTCAGAGCCGGTGGTTTTGGAACCAATATCAGGTCATATGCAGTCCCTCAAGCTATGTTGTGACTAGCAATTGTTCACATTCAACATATCAAAGCTCCTGGTAGGCCTAAGGTTATAAAAAGACCCCAATCCTACCATGCACTACATATCATGGCCTGCACACTACAGATGACTACACGAAACTGTGATACTACCAGGAACTACATAGATGTGTTGATAAACTACAGAGCAGTACATAGATGTGTTGATAAACTACAGAGCAGTACATAGATGTGTTGATAAACTACAGAGCACTACATAGATGTGTTGATAAACTACAGAGCACTACATAGTATGGCCTACAACTACACACCACTACAGCAACTACATGGACAATTGGATTTGCGACAGCCAACTACAGCCAACTACAGCCAAAATCAGGGTTTGCTGATGTGTACTGTTCATCGAGGAGGATCGATGTATACACACCAAAAGATAGCTGATTGACATGAGCAACCGCGAAACAGAGAGGAGCGAGCCACGCCCTCGCGCCGAGTCCATCCGTAGCGGGGGCCTCGGTAGCGACGTAGCTGAGCATTGCATTGCCGAAATAATGCAGCAGCCTAGAACACTTACAAAGTTACAATTGCCGGGACCAAGCAAGTTTTCGAGCCCCGAGCGGACTTGGAGGTGAGTGAACTCGGCGCAATGAGCGACGCGAAGGGGAGGGAGAGCGACGCAGAGGAGAGGGAGAACCTTCGCATCTAAACGCAGGAGGTTGTCAAATTTCACCGGCAGAGAACCAGGTCGGAAAATTCATGTACGCAACTGGGGAAACTTTAGACCATAGGACATGGGAAGCACCTGAAGATGAGATGGAGTTCCGCGAACCAGTGACAGAATAACGGAGACAATGGCCTGAACATTCGATTCCGGACAAGAATTAATGTGGCAGGGGAATGATTCATGTACCAGAATATCACATACAGGGCACCTGAGGGACTGGGCGATTAACCAGCATAGGCGTAATTGAGTGAAGGAGAGATTATCTGACGACGACAATTACGCATTAGGGGGGGGGCAGAGGCAGAACTCCTTCACTGGGTCAACTTTCAAAGAGATCAACATAGGGATTGGAGATGTGCAGGCAGCTTCTTGTGGAGGGAGTTCGGAGTCTAAGATGTGCGCGCAGCTGTCCCGTAGAGCCGGAAATGTTTAGGGAGATTTAGGGCAGATAGGCATCGGAACCAGAAATGTGCAGGCATCTCGCAGAGATAGATTCCAATTAGCACGAGAAGAGGCGTGAATGGAATTTTGGAGGAATTATAAGCAGCCCAATCGGCACTCGTCGGTTTCTTGAGAGATCTGCGCGAGAATGCGGCTCGAGGATGGAGTCATGGAAACGTCCCAATGATGCGGTGCAAGGTCATGCTAGTATGAGCCGCAGGGACGCCAGGATGAGGTAGATAGGGACGCGCAGATAGCTAGAGGACATACCGATACTGCGAGCGGCAGCGGTGGTAATTGAAGGACGTCGGGGCTGTGACGCCAGGGTCGAGCGCCGCTGTATGAGAGCGGAATTCCGGTCCGAGGAAAGCGAAATTCTGAAGGGATGTTATTGTAGGGCAGAATCAAAATAACAAAATTCAAACCACCCTGCGAGGCGGGTTCAAATCAAAGGACGAGAGCTCAAAGCAAAATGAAAAGGGTGCATTCGCGTGCGAGAGTCCGCTCACAATCTTCGTGTTGGGGGGTGAGCATTCTGTGCGAGCACTACACGAGGCTGGCACAGAGTCCGGATTTGCAAGCATCCTGCGCTCCGGGATGGGATTCCACAACTACACACGGCAGGTAGAGCTCATGTCCGTGTCCGGGTGCACGAAGAGACTAGAGTGTGCACGGCACCATGGACCGTGAACCTGGTGAATAGAGTTAGCGAGGGCTCTTGGAAAGGGGAACGGGCTCGGCGCATGGCACCAAAGACGGTGGTGGAAACGACGCAGCAGAAGGCAGGGCCCGCTGCATACAGAGACGAAACGCGGAGAAGGATGCAGGGCGCGGCGGACTAGTGGCGGCGAAAAAGGAAACACGACGCAGCCTGAAGGCGGGAGGTGCGATGGCCACTGAAGAAAGGGAGCCGCGTGCCGCTTTGATGCCAAGATCGGCATGGGTCAGGTCCCACATCGCGTCCACGTGGCAAACGCGTGTCAAGTCGCGTCTCTTCAACAAAAAAGGAAAACTGGTTGAACGACATAATGTGATATTGTTTTTTTGTTTTTTTGTACTTCAGCAGACAAACGCAGCAGTCTTCTAGTTGCCCATAGACTACAGTAGGTCAAAATGCATTAGCAAGCAAAACCTACAACGGATACTCACCAGATGGAGCTCCTGGCTTTTTGATTCTGACTAGAGTCCATATACATATTTAAGAAGTTACGGTACGAGTCTAAATAGGCACTAGGTTGAGATCGCTCTCGCCACCGCGTTCAAGATTCTGCTTTGTTTCTTGGCGGGTGATGGTACTGTGCGAGCCTCAACCAATTTGAACGCGAAGTTGAGAATTGTATTCCCCGTGTTCGGTTGTTGACTTGAACTTTCTGCCAGCTTCAGGGTCCATGGAATTTGATCCTGACGTGAGATCCCAGTCCAGGGTGAAAACTCCATGCGGCGCACGGGTAAAACACTGGGTGCAGTGCATCCGGAATACTGATAAGAATTACTGTGAATTGTTTGGCGGGAGAAATTGAGAATTAATCGAGGGGAGGTGACTCAATCAGAGCTCAATGAACGGAGGGAAAAATTACAGAGAGAAGCAGTTACTCTCGCGCGCGATTCTCGTGCAGCACACTCAGTTAGTCACGGATCGCACAGAGAGTTTCATTATTTATATTTGGACATTCGGTTGACCTAAACCTCATGCGTTTCAAGGTTTGATACAGGTTTGGCGGCCGGTCCGTTATGGAGAGCATGAGGATCTGCGGACAAAGCGCATCTGCAAGGATACTGAGAATTGCTATGGCGCATTGCGCTGCAGAAATTCAGCAGAAAAAAATACAATCAGTCGAGGGGAAGTTGACACAATCGACCGAGGCAAAAGCAAAGGGAGAATCTTGGGTTCGCGGCATTCTCATGCAGTAGATACTAAACAGTCGAGTTGATGACGAATCGTAGAGGCCGTCCAATGACAAGTAACTTCCCCACGGTAAATTGGGTTGCGATAAGATTCAAGGCGATGCTGGAGTGTTACCTTCCCGAGGATGTATGTGGTAGAGCGCGCTCTGCTCACCATGTCAATTAATTCGCCACGGACGATGAGGAAAATTCACCACAGGAACCAGTAGATTGGGCTGGGAGACAATTAAAGGCAGGGCTGGAGTGTTACCTTCCCGAGGATAGAACGCGCTCTGCTTTCCATGCGAATAGGATGGTGCGCCTGCTGATTAAACTTGCGACGAGGCGAAGGAAGGTGTTTTATATCTGGAACGTGCGATGGAATTATGCGTATGTGTGATGCGATATGATAGTACGAACGTTTGTGGGAAGACGAACGTAAAATAACTTTGATAACGTCTGGGCGCACGGAGGAAGCGATGGGGTTGCGATAGCATCATCGTGGCGGTGGAAGATCGACTGAGATGAAGGGCGGCTGAAGAAGTTGATAATTATGCGCACCAGCAGTCCCTCGCTGCCCAGATATCCGCGCGAACTGGCAGGGATACGCACGGACAGATCATTGCGCGCACAACCCCGCCCACACGCAATCCCTCAACGCCGCGTATAGCAGCACCACAGAGCTATTCCCCTCCGGACTATATTGCATCATTAGCGCACGAACTCAAAAATCGAACAGAAAGACATAATACACATCTCCCCGCCGTCCACGGCGCCGTATCCATCCACACCAGCGGGTTCACCGCGGGCGTCACCGTCTCGTTCTGCGCCACATGCGAGTTTCCCTGCGCGTCGCTTGACCCGAGCCCCAGCCGTATGCTATCCGCCCACGGAACGTACGTCGCAGTGGGAAACGCCTCGGGCGCGAGCACGACCATGCGGTACGCCACCGACGCGATCAGCGCGCTCCCCGAGATCTCGCCGAAGTCGTGCGCAATCGTCGTATCGTTGAGGTAATTACGCAACAGGCCTGAGTCCGCGGGTGTGGCACGCACGCCGTTGACGATCTCCTGTATCCACACCGTGAGGTCCGTGACGGCTGCGTTGCACGAGGTGGTGTTGAGCGCGCTGGGTGCCTTGATGACGGTAGCGAGTACCGTGGCAGCCCAGCCGTTGCCCATGCTCGACAGCCCGGGGTCAGGCGACTGGGGCCCGACGATGTGATACCAGCTGCCGTTCGTGGGCGCGGTGAATGGCGCGGGGAGGGCTGTGACGGAGGTGTTGGACTAGACGAGCAGGACGGAGCCGTGGAGCCCGCATTGGAGGTACGCGGTCCGTGTTGGCGGCGAAGTAGGTGAGGAAGGGGTGCAGCATGTGGATAAAATCCGTCCTCCAGCCATTCTTGTATCAGACGAGGTGGTGTTGATAGGACCAGGGAACACACCAGAGCTCCGCCTCCGCGACATCCGCACGTTGATCCAGTGCGGAGCGACGTCGACGGCGTAGTTGACCTCGCTCTGACACGCGCTTGCATCCGTCTTGCCCAGCACTACTGCCGCAACGCCTAAACTCGCCGAGTCGCCCACCGCCCGGCGTCATCCGACAGCCCGTTGATCTCAAACGTCATTTTGGACGCAGCGTACGTGAGGGATGGAATAGTCGAAGGATCAAGGGTGGGAAGAGTCGAGCTCGAACAGGGCTTGTGTGGTCGTACCGTATTCCCAGAAGTGCGTCGGCAAAATGGAGTTGGCGAGGGCCCATTGAAAAGGGGTGACGGGGGCGGCTCGGCAAACCAGAGGACGGTGGTGGCAGCGGGAGAGCTTGATGGAAACGAGATACGGATGCAGAGAGGGATACAGAGCGTAACGAGACTTCGACAGGGATGGCTATGCACGAATGTCACGAAGCAGGAAGTTGGAGGCCGCATCAGGGAAAACCTCCCTCACAATTTTTGCAAATTTTTCTGTAAAATTTGTTGTTGGATTAAAAAATTTGAAACTTTCCGCAATTTTGGGTGAATTGTGTGAAAGTGTTGAAAAAAAATGTTGAATTTTTAAAGCTCAGTTATAATTTCACACACTTTCTTTCAAATTTTAGCCAACTTTTCAAAGCTTTTCACCTTGAGTCAAAAATGGGTCACGTCGCAAACTCCGCTGAGTTTGACTCAGGCAACTGAGTACTCTGCTCAAGCTCCCAGACAAGTATGCATGGCTCGGGAGTTGATCAAAGTACCCATGGATCATGCCCCCATGCCACTGAGGAGGCTGAGTTTGGGCTGAGTCAGATTTTGTGCTTCTGGCAGCCTTGTGCGCCATCTTTCTGCTAAGGCCAACCGAGCCCGGCGCTAATGTGTCAGGTGTGTGAGTCTGAAGATCGCCGCCGGAGTTGCGCACACGTGCTTCAAAATGTGGGTCATTTTGATTGCATCACAACAACAGCAAATGTCTTTCTTCCTTTCCCCCACCTCCTGCTCTACTCACTGACTCTTCCTGCCTCCCCCACCTCTTCTACTTGTCCCTTTCATGAACCATGGCATAGAGATAGTGTGTTTTGAGTTTCTCAGCAGTCTCTATATCACTGACAACACACTAGGCCATCATCCACTCGACCTTTCCTCACCCGGCATGGTACGTGCCTATTTGTCTTTACTTCCTGGCGATATTAACTCTTTGGCCTTCACACCCACCCACGCCACCATCGCTGTGCGTCGCCATGTCCGCGCACCCTGTCTTCGTCCCACTCGAAGGAGATACACTCGGCAAGCCGAAACAACTGATGCAGGTACGTGCTAGTCATGCTATCCCAATTGGTCCTGCTAACAGACCGTCATCTCGCACAGTCTGCATGCTGCAAGTCTACCAGCATGAAGAGTGTTACTGTGAAAGGGTGCGTGATGATCTCCCTCGTGTCTCGTTTGGCCGATAACTCATCCAACAGGGTGCACAGATTCCACGCTATCATTGCATCTGTCTGACCTGACACATGGTCTCGGATATCGGTGCTCAGTGCCGTGATGTGTGGTCCTCGGGTATGTGCAGATTCCACGCTGCCATTGCGTCTGTCTGACCTGACACACCATCTCAGCATGGTGCCGTGATGTGTGTGGTCCCCGGGGACGTCTTGTTGCCCATTGCATCTTACCCGCCCCCTAACTTGTTTTACAAGCAGCACTGCCAGTCCATGCTACTGTATCTGCGCCCGTACACTGTTTACAGCAGGAGTGGTCTGGCCAATTAATTCATACCCCAGTACATTAGTTTCCTTGTACTATGTAGCTTTGAATTGAAGTTGTTTTTGTGTATCCGAGTGCAATGTTTGAAGCAATTCCTCAAATAAATCATGGAAACCTGATTGTAACTCTGACCAAAATGTTCACAAAAGTACATGGAATTCAGCAATTTTTTCTGGGGGTAACAAACTTTCAGTGAATGTTGGCCACTTTGGCAACTCGAGCAATTTTCTGACATTTTGCGCGAAAATTTGCAAAAATTGCTGGGGGGGGTTTCCCTGATGCGGGCAATGACAGTGCGCTGTGGCAACGTCTTATGCGTCTGGATTCGGACTGCGCAAGATCACTACTCGAGCTTCATAATTGCGACAGACGCGACACGTCCAGCGAGCGGAGGGCCAGTGAGGAAGAAGAAAAGGAGCGGCATGTCAATGCCGCGTTGATGCCAAAGTCTGCACGTGACTTCGGTCTAGATCAAACGCGTCGCGTCCAAGTCGCGTCCGAGACGCCTCGTGTCGCGTCTCTTAACGCAGACGCAGACCAGGCCGCGCAAAAACGACAAGATAGCTCGAAAAAATGAACAGCAAAAACAGATTCTTAGTTTTGAAATAGAACCAACAGGCGGAGCTTTGAAATTTCGCCTTCTTGGCCGCAGGCCATATACATCATGACTCGAAGAATTTCTGAAACCGCAATCTGATCAATTAGCGCAATTCATGAATTAAAATGTCTAGAACTCTAAGCACTCGACGGAATCGGTGTTGAAACGTTGAACGGCAGTGTGGGTCGGGAAATCGTTACTCAACTAATAGTTGCTCATAGCCAGATCAAATCAAATGAACACATATCGGTTGTTCATTATTCCAGCACATCCTCTTCCAGTTTATAAAACCTTCATCAAGCGGATAGCTTCCATCCATCAGCAAATCCTGTTGAACGCAACAGGAGTGACCTCTCCTGATGGACGGCGTCGCCAAAATACCCGGTATGTTTCGATTTCAAATACTGAACAGAGTGTGATACCAAGTCCTCGCATGCTAAGCAGGTAATCGTGAGTCCTGCTTTCAATCTCATCTCAAGTTTCATTTCTATCCAGTCATCACTGGGATATCCAGGCTGGTCCTCGATCAGTCCAGTGCTGATTAGATGTCTCTCCTGGGCCTGTTAGATCGTACGTCGCACGTTAGTCCATCCAACTAAACTCAACTACAACCTCGGCCGAGACGGTGGTTATTCAACTGGAGAAATACGACGGGCTGAAGCCTGAAAGTGATCACGTCCCCTGGCTCCGATAAAATGGTACTCCAAGGCGATGGGCATGTCCAACATACTTGCGCGTGCATGCCTAATTGATGTGTGCGTATTTAAACATTGTGCACTTGGCACGCAACCATTGCCGTGTTTCTCATTCAAGGTACAGTCCTCCACCTGTAAATTGAGGATCGATGAAGCACTGCATTTCTTGGCCTCCCTTTCACAAGTCGGCCTCAGACCTTGTACAGATCCAGATCATACTCGTGAAGAACTGCCACTGCTCTCTCTTCTTACTCAAGTGACCTACCAGTTCGCTACCGGGTGAATTCTTGAAAGGAAACTCATGAGTCTGTTCATTCTCCTCCTACAGTCTACAACATCAACTACAATCATTTCACTACTGACTGACAGCCCACCACAGCGTGCACTATGTCCTCGCTGAATCACTTACCATTCTCTCACTTCAATCAAACATTCAAGGTAAGTCTGCCTACGAATTTTGAGTGTAGGCATTCCAAACCGACATCATATGACAGTAAATAAATAAATAGTTGTCAATCGTTATTTCTAACTCGGAACAGAACAGCGTATCAACTACATACAAACCACAGAGTCCTACACAATCACCATACAGAGATTCAGGGAGAAGTATCACAATTTTTCTGATGGAGACAGAGATGGAGAGGAGGGCAGCATATTCAGGTATCAGGTCAAGGTGAAAAAGGGAACAACATGAAACAATTTTTGTTTCCAAAAAATGAACGATAAACAACATTTATGTTCAAGCAGTGACCCTGGGTGTTTCTTCCAGAATTGCGGAGGCTGTATCGTCGGGCTTGTCACTGACATTATACACCTCGTCCAATGGTGCCCTCAGCCCGGTCAGCTGCACAAGAGCTTCCTGTTGTATGCCTGGCATGTTTTCGTTGATTGAGGCAAGTCTGGTGTCAATTTGTGCCATGTCCTTCACTTGCAATGATCGTTCAAACAGCCGGCGGGCCTCTTTCCAAAGTTCTGCTGCCTTTATCAAATCACCTCTGTTCTTTGCAATATCCCCCAGACGGAGCATGCAGTCAGCTCTGCTTCGGTGGATATCCATATATGCGAATTTCTCAAGTGCTACAACAAAGAGATTGTGTGCTGTCTGTTCATCTCCTTGAGACAGAGAGATATCACCTAGCAAGCGGAGTGCATTGTAAAGGTCTAGCTTTCTTTTCCCCTGGTGTGCAAAAGCCAGGTATATCACTGTCCATGTATATGGCCAGTTGATGCCCGTCAAGGTCCAGCAACCAACATCGGCTAGTCTCTCTAGACAGTAGGCCTTCAAAGAACTGCTGCGACCATCCTTTGAATAATTTTGTAGTACCTTCTCTGCAATGCTTCCCTTGCCATCCCTGAGACTGAGGTCTGCTAACATGACATCACATGCATTTAACCCACCAGTAAACCCCAAGGTGCCGAAGGTTGTCTTTGCATTCTCCAGGTTCTTTTGCACATCAAAAGGATCTGTGTCCAGCATCATATTAACCTTGGCTATGTTCATCAGCGTGAAGGCATTGAAATATTTCTGTTGAGGATCACTTTTATTCTGGAGTTGAACATATATGTTGCGAGCCTCTTGATATTCCGATTTCAGCATGTGGATCTGTGCTAGATCAAGCATAATTCCATCATCTATAGGCCCTCCCTCCAAGCCACAGAGCTGCACAAGCTCTCGTGCTCTGTGACCCAAAAGAGCAGCTCTTGGAAGATTGCCCATATGTACGAGACAGGACATCTCAGTTGTCAGCACAAAAGCTTGGGTACTTAAATTCCCAGACATATGAGCCATTTGTTGTGCTTCATAGGCACCTGTTTTGGCTGCAGAAAGATCTCTGAGGCGAGACTTGAGGCGAGCTATCTGATTGAGTGCATTAGCTTGTCTCATCGAGTCTTTACACAACCTTGCTGAGGAGAGTGCCTGTTCACAAAATTTTACTGATGTAGGCCTGTCAGAAAAATATGCATAGTATACTCCAACAGAATGATAGAAGTCAGCTGTCATGGGAGTAGTATGTCAGACAATCATTTGGTGAAATAACATTGGAGACCCACACTCAAGGGCTGGATCGTTGCAGTGTCGTAGGTGAGCCATTGCCCCATCAATCAGAAGTTTTTGATTGCTGATAAGAGATGGGTCTATTAATTTCAGCATCTCAATGGCATACACCACTTCTAGGCGGTGGTCACTGGGTTGAGGAAACAAAGCTGGAATATGATTCATCAAGGTGATAAAACCATGACCAGTGTTATAAGCATAAGAGTTCAAGGAAAGTGCACAGTTTATAGCATCTATAATATCTGGATTATTTGGATGCAATTCCAACAACAGTACTTGTTGCAGATTGCCAAAATTCGAGGCAATTTGCTGGATTCCTGTATAATTCTGGTGAAGTCCTTCATATTTCTTGTATATATGCAGCAGTGAGCGGAAATACTGGCAAAGAGGGTGGAAGAGCAGTGGTGAAGGCGGATATAAATTCTTAATATGTTCTCGAATAGGTGCCAATGACTTCAACCTGTTTTTGTTGTTACGATATGCCATGGATATCTGTAGCAATATAGCCCTACAGGCTAGAATATCCTTGATAGGAAGATTGCAGTGATTCAGTTCAACATCTGAGAGCCCATCTGGAAGGATTGAGAGAAGACTCAACAATTCCTTGGCCCCAGGATGAGATGCCATACGGGGACTTGCAAGTGACATTGCAATTGATGCATCTAAACTTGCTCCTTTGTCGTGACCGACTGACAACATTGCTGTCTTTTCAGTTTCCCAGCGAGCTAAGACACTTGAAGAGCCTGCGTAGTCCACAAGATGGGCAATAAGATCTACCGCCAGTGGCATGTTGTCAGTCAACTGGAGAAGCTTGTCAATGTCCTTGCTATCATGGCAGTCATCTGCAATTTCAATGAAGGTCTTTTGTGCAGCATCATATGACAAGGGCTGCAGTGGCTCCAAGAAAGGGTGAGTCCAGCGAACCTTGGCTGGCCTTTCAGCACCTCGCATGGTTATCTAGTAGAAGTTTAATAGATGAGAGGGTTTAAAGAAAATTGTGCTTACTATCAATGCCAGATGTGAAATCTCAGTAAGGAGAGACAGAAACTCTTCAACTGCACCACGTGACTCCAGTGGTTCCCATGGTGTTTCTAGGTTGTCCAGCACTAGGAGGCAGGTTGGACCTCTGGATAAATGTTGGACAACAGGCTTTGTGAGATTGTTTCCCGGCTTCAATTTGAGATGAGACCCAATTAGAGCTGCCAGTTCAATGCTGGTTGTGGCAGAGTCTGCCGCAATGAAGAATCTCTGCTCATACTTGGGTACAATGTCCACATGGTGTAAGGCAGCTTTTGCAAGACTGGTTTTTCCTATGCCACCTGCACCTAGAATGGCAATGCGGGCCGACTGTTGTGTGAGATTTATGATGATCTCCTCAAGTTCTGATTGACGACCATGGAATATTTTGGGTTGTGCTGGCAGCAGGGAAAATGATGTCGAACTTCATGAATGAATTATCAGCACAAATTTGCTCTCACACTTTGATCTTCCTACCTGGTTTGTGAGCCAGCAGTACTCGGGTATATCTACTACCAGCATCAAAGATGGGTCTCAAAAAGGTGAAGGACATACAGATGATACTGTATCAGAGGTTGACCCATCTGAAAGGTTTGCAACTAATTCCAGGAGTTCCTGGTGCATCTTTTGGGTTGTCTGCTGCCATTCAGCAATGCTTTCAGCCAGGTGGAACCCAGCTTCGACCTAGATGTGCTCAACCGATGTTCTTATCCACTGATGATTGTTCAGCCTCACTGTGAAGAATTTCACTGCCTCCTCCAACCCTTCAAAGCAACCTTTGCACAGGGTATTCATCTCACTCTGACGAAAGAAATGTGTGAGCCTGTTTCCATCCTGTTGTGCTTCAACAAATGTATGGATCTTGTGTAATGTTCTGTGGGAACGAGGTCAGTGAACACCAATAAAATAGCAGAATACCAGATACTTGGTAAAATTTCCAACATGATCCAACATGGCCGGTGGTAGCCTTCCCACAGTGTCGGGTTTCAAATGCAAATTGATTATAGCATGAAGTATTTGATGAATATTTTCCATGAGCTGGACACATTGCTCTTTGTTTCTCTTCACATTCTAAAAGGTTATGTCAGGCTGATAGGATGTTTCTATCCATATTTAATCACCTGCACTGCAGTCACTAAGGAGAGAGTGGTATTTGATATGGCTTTGATGAATGAGGTGCCAAAGGCGTCGTTAACCTCATTCAAGAGTGTTATCGTAGAAGTCAAACAAACTAGAATGTTGTTCAGGCGGCTGTCTGTTACAGTGCGCTGGGTGGGCATCTTGGCGGAAAGCTGGGAAAGGACTCAACGTGTGGGCTCGTGCTTTATATATACCTTTGGGACGCAGTGCTGATTAATTAGCCTATCTTATTCCCGTTGGCAGGGAGATTGAGGTGAGCATCGAACAGCTTCGATATTCTGGTGGGGTCACACAAAAAAAAGAGCATGTGAACATCCTGGATTATTTCTGCCTCATGGAATGACAATTATGGCTATTGCTTCCACACTTTCCTTCTTCTTGCCTTCAAGTTCCTACGTGCAGTGCTCGGTCCCCACGTGTTTTCGTAATTAGCTCCCGAGCGTGCTTCCAAGGCACATATCAACTGATATGTATATTCAGGTTTGCAAATAGTTTGCTTCTATATGGCTCCCTTTATAATTGCGGATCCAGTTACTGCCCCATCTCTGGTTGCCTAATTAAGTTATATGAACTAATTACAAATGTATGAAGTCGAGCCTGAGTGAGTAAATATATACAGGTTTCCTGTAAAGCTTTCCTACCAGTCTTATTCACTGGATCGATGGAAAGAGAACAGTGGTTGGGGTTGGCTCTAAAGTCAGGGTGGTAGTCATATCAAGAGAATCCGGGAGCTGAACACATAAGATGCTGGACATCACATTCGCGACTGATTTATCCACCGTTCATAATAGGTGATCATAATAGGTGATCAATTATGAACCAATGAGAGGGATACCTGTATTGCTTGATACCCGCCCGCACTGATATCAAGATAAAAATTTCCACTCACGAAATCGTCTCCCACCACTTCAGTAGAATCTGGTTTTGTGATCCAACTAAGTTGTTGCGTTCCCGACATTTAGCACTGACAGAGTGGTGCATGAGTGAGAGGCCACCGGTAGGGTCGATGCTATTTACGAGCGAAGCTATCCAACTGTTTGTTGGCGGTTACCGATCATGGATTGATGAACATGTGGCGTGGGTTTGAAATGGAGACGAAGGGCGAGCTTATTATACGCATAACAGAAATATCGGCAAAAGTCCGACATCCCAGTCCGGCGGAAACTTTCCTTGCTCTTGATAAGGAACTGTGAGTAACGCCCACCCGCAGCGATGATCAGAGTTGCTATGAAGTATTCGGCGGGAGCAATTGAGGAAGAAAGTAAGTCGAGGAGAAGTTGATTCAATCAATCGAGAGAGAAGCAGTTCCTTTTCCGCGGCAATCTTGTGCATTACATACTAAGTTGAGTTGAGTAGTGCGGGTCGTAGAGGACCATCCTTCCTTCCAGCACTGTATATTAATTAATTCCCCACGGGACAGGGAGAAAGACTCGCCGCGGGAACCAGTAGGTTTGGCTGCTCACCATGTGTATCAACCGCGTACGAGCGGATTGAAGAACTTGCGACAAAGCGAAGGAATACCAGAATATAATGGGATAGAAACCCGAATTTACGTAGGTGCGATGCGATAAGCCAAGTACGAACCTTTGGAATTCAAAATGGCCCTCCGGGCACCCCTGGTACCTCTACCGCGACCGCCACCTGTACCCGGTCCAAACCCCCACCTGTACCTGGACACCCACCCCATCGCATCGGTGTTTAAAGTCCGACGAATTTCAAAACAATTAATTGCAAATGTTCGAAACGGCCGAAACTGATGGTGATGTGGCTCGACTAATTGCATATCATCAGTTGCGGCCTAGATCCAATATGTCCCCTCGGCAGGGGGGAAATCCCATTAGAGCGGTAGAGAGGTCGCAGCGGATATCGGAGCGAGGAAAAGTTAGCGTCTGAAACGATTGCCCAGATCGCAGTATAAAACACGCACCCGTCCAGACGGGGCCCGATGGAACTTGATTCTGCCATGGGAGTCCGGGCAGCCGGCGCAGGGGGGGGGGGGGGCAGTGGTGACAAAGTGTTGGCTCGAAGGTTAGAGGTAGTTAGAGGGCGAATGACCATGCGGGGGTAACCGAGAAGCGGGACGCGCCAAGAGACGAATGTGTTGCCAACATCATTGTGAAAGAGGGCGGGAGGTGCAGGAGCTGGAGAAGGAGCTGTCGCGGGATCTCGCACGTGATGTCAAGGATTCGACGCGATTTGGCAGAAGGCATTTAAGAGTTTTTTTGGAGGGCGGGGTGTATGTAAGCGGTAACGTGATGTCAAAGATTCGACGAGATTTGGCAGAGAGTATTTAATGATTCTGGAGGCCCTCGTCGAGTACATAAGCAATTCACGTGCTGTCTTGATTTCGGCATATCATGTGATGTCATGATCTCGACGAGATCCGGTAGATCACTTTTAACGTTTGGAGACCTGGAACCTAAGTCGGTACCAGGAACATCCCGGCGCACGGAGGATGGATGGAGTCGTGATGGGATCACGGTGGTCAAAGATTTAATGAGATGAAGGGCGGTTGAAGGAGGTAGTGTGCGTGCGAGAATATCATCGTTGGCCCAGACAGATGTGGCGAAGTCGCAGGGATGGGCTAAACCGCCGCAGAATGACAGGGATATGGCGCCGCAGACAACAGCACCACGAATTTATTTCCCTCCGGGCTACATCGCATCAGCAAAACCACTCAACAAAACGCAAAGAAAGAATACGCATCTCCTCGCCGTCCACGGCGCCGCATCCAGCCTTGCGAGCGGGTTCACCGCGGGCGTCGCCGTCCCATTTTGCGCCACATGCGGGTTGCCTTCTGCATCGTTCGCCCCGAGCTCGACCTGAATGCTATCCGCCCAGGGCACGTACGTCATGGCGGCGAACGCCTCGGGCACGAGCACGACCATGCGGTACGCCACCGCCGCGATCAGCGCGTTCCCGAGATCTCGCCGAAGCCGTGGCCCGTCGTCGTATCGTTCAAATAGTTCCTCAATAATCCGGAGTCCATCGGTGCGGTGCGTGCGCCGTCGACGATCTTCTGTATCCACACCGTGAGATCAGTAATTGCGGACTCGCACCAGGTGGTGTTGAGCCCGATGGGCGCCTTGAGTACGGTGCGAGCACGCTCGCCATGCCCGCGGCGGCCCAGCCGTTGCTCGTGCTCCACAGCCCTGGTTCGGCGCTTCGGGGCCCGATGTGGTGCCAGCTGCCGTTCGTGGGCGAGGTAAATGGAGCACGGAAGACTGCGTCGGAGGTGTTGGACGAGAAGAGCAGGACGGAGCGGTAGAGCCCGCAGTGGAGGTATACGGTCTCGAGGAGAGAGGCGTTCTGGATGTCTGCGAGGAAGGGGGGCAGCATGTAGATGAAGTCCCATCTTATATGAGACAGGTGTGATATAAAAAAGGTTACGCACCAGAGCTCCGCGACATCAACACGTTGAGAGATAGCACCGTTAATCCAGTGCGGGACGACGTCGACGGCATAGTCGATCTCTCTCTGGCCCGCAGCGGTGTAGCTCGCGCTCGTCTCGCCTAACATTACCGGCGCGACGCCCAGACTCGCCGGGTCGCCCACTGCCCCGCCGCCAGTCGCGAGTCCGTTGATTCCGAACGTGATTTTGGGTGCGATGTACGTCTGGGATGGAACCATCGAAGGATCCGAGAATGGGAACAGGGAAAGGTGCGGACCCGAAGACAGATTAGAGCGGGGAGTCGAGCCCGAGCAGCGCTTGTGAGGCCGTACCCTATTCCCCGGAGTGCGTCGGCAGTGCGCACAGTTGAACCCGAGTGGAAAGGCGTTGTAGAGTTGGACGCCGGTAATGAGCGCGAGTGAGCGTGGGGGCCTTGGCGGAGAAAGAGAAAAGAGGAAGATGGCAGGCGAAAGGCGTTGCACAGCTTTTTTGATCGCCGTTTCATTCTTATGTAATGGCACCGTCAGGCTGGTTGTCGGCTTTTCAACCAAGAAAATCACGCATTTACTGTATGGATTCTCACTTTCCGGCAGTGTTTTACTCTATTTCGTTCCCAGTTCACTTCGCTGCGTGCGAGAACTCTGTTCTATCGCCCCTTCGCAAGGAATTGGGGGTGAATCGCCAAATCAACCGCCAACGGCAGCTCCATGAAAGTTAGTCCTGTTTGTCCCGTTCGAAGGGCGCGTGCACTCTCGCTGCTGTCAGCGAAATGCAGGGGAGCTGGAGCATGAACTCACGGATTTACAAAATATTTCGGGGTTCCGAGTCAACCTAGTCCGGTAGCTGGAAGGCAGCACGAAGTTAACTTATACGGGCGGAGACGCTAAATGTATCAATTCCTGCAGATGATAAGGATTTCAAGAGCGTGTAGGAAACTCGATGAATGCGCGCCGAGCACCCTCCAGGTAGATGAGCAGGTGTACTCCGGATTAGATGAAACGCGCACTCCAAGGAGATGAAAATGCTATGGTTATCTGCGCTTGATGTGCTTAATATGGTGGTCGATAACACCGCACGATGCGATACCCAACGCCGACCGCACGACGGGACGCTGGTTTCATCCGGCGAAATATGATGAAGGTGGAAGTGCGCCGCCCAAATAATGCAGCAGTTAGAACACTTACAATTGCCGGACCGAGCAAGTTGCCCACGGTATCGAACCCCGAGTCTGCTTGGAGGTGAATAAAACGCAAAGGAGAGGGAGAGCGACGCAGAGGAGAGGGAGAAGCTTCGCATCTAAACGCAGGAGGTTGTAAAATTTCACGGACAGAAAACTAGGTCGGAAAATTTATTTGGAGAGGGAAGGAGGCCACGCAACTGGGGTAACTTTAGGCCATATGACATTGGACGCACCGTGGACCAGTGACAGAATGACGGAGAGAATGGCCTGAACATTCGATCCCGGACTAGAATTAATGTGACATCGGAGTTTTTTGGGGAAAGGGAATGATTCATGTATCAGGATCTCACACACAGGGCGCTTAATGGACAAGTGATTGCCCCAGCGTAATTGAGTGAAGGGAAGATTATCTGACGACGTCAATTGCGCGTGGGGGAGGGCAGAACTCCCTCACTGGGTCAAGTTCAACCCTCAAAAAGATCGACACAGGGATTGGAGATGTGCAGGCTGGAGTGTTGCCTTCCCATGGATAGAGCGCGCTCTGCTTTCCATGTGAGTAGGACGGCGCACCTGCGGATTGAACTTGCGACGAAGCGAAGGAATGTGTTTTATACCCGGAACGTGCAATGGGATTATGATGCGAGAGGATAGTACGAACGTTTGTGGGAAGATGAACGTAAACTAATTTTGATAACGTCTCGACGCACGGAGGAAGGATGTGGATACGAAGGCATCAACGTGGCGGTAGAGGATCGACTGAGATGAAGGCCGGTTGACGAAGTTGATAATTATGCGCACCAGCAGTCATTCGCTGCCCAGATACCCGCACGAACTGGCTGGGATACGCACGGACAGATCATTGCGTGCACAACGCCGCCCATACGCAATCCCTCTACGCCGCGTAAAGCAGCACCGGACTACAACACATCAGCGAAATCATTCAAAAATCGCAGAGAAATAATACACACCTCCGCGCCGTATCTAACCACGCGAGCGGGTTCACTGCGGGCGTCGCCGTCCCATGTTGCGTCACATGCGGGTTTCCCTGCGCGTCGTTCGCCCCGAGCTCAGGCCGGATGCTATCCGCCCATGGCACGTACGTCGCCGCGAGGAACGCGTCGGGCGCGAGCACGACCATGTGGTACGCCACCGCTGCGATCAGCGCGCACCTTAGTCTGGCGGGCTGATATATCACTCTCCTCTAATCGTCGGAGAGCGATGATATATCAAAACCGCTAACTTAGAGGAGGAAATGATATATCACGCCAGCCAGCATTTTGGCCCCATCAATGAATTGCTTCTTAGCTCCCGTCGCTGTGCTGCGCGACGAGCTCCATTAGCCGCATTTGGAAGACAGCCATCAAAAGCTCTCGGCGCTGTCCAAGACGATGAGCACAAAACGCGCGCCAAAAATCACCAAAAAAATGTCAATTGGGGGTGCATGGTATAGGATACATGTGATACAATGTCATATTTTGAAGTCGTTTGTAGAAGGGTAGAAAACACAGATTATGTCAAATATGATATATGTAGGGGCGGCCCAGTTCCGAGCGGCATGGCAGGACGACAGGTACGTACGTACGAGACCCGCAGCGTCTGGTGCCCGCTGTCTCCCCTGCTCGCCGCTCCTGAGCCGCACTTCCCCGGGGGATCAAACGGCTGTGGGCAGGTTACATGCAGCGTACGGCGCGCGTACACGACCGCCCGCTCGGTATTCCTCCAGCGCTGGGCCGCAGTATATTGCTCGAGCACGCGGACCGGCGAGTACGAGGCTGCAGTGGGAAGGTGGGCGAGAGGGTGGGCACGCGGCGAGGGGGGCCGCGCCGCACCGTGTGCTGCACTTTGGAGCGATCGGGACGAGCGGCGTCGGCATACCGGGGGCCGCGGCAGGTCAGCTGTCGGTACGCGTCCCTGCTTTCCCTGCGGAGGTGGTGGTGGATCCTGCGTCGGTCAGGTCATAGGCTGCATACTGGAGTACATGGCAGGCACGCAGCTCTGCGAGCCTACCTGGTGCGTTGCAAGCGGCGACGAACGTCGTGGGGCAGGATGTGTTGTATCTACAAAACTTGGAGGCGGTCGGAGGGGAGTGGGTGAAAGGATAGAGGACACACCGCGTGGAATCAGACGAGGTCTCCGTTTTCACACGTAAAAGCCGCTGGTACGCCATGGAGTAAATCTACGGGCGTAAATACATAGCAGGGGGTGTTAATGCAAGGCCCACGCACCAAATACTCCGAGATCACGCTCTCTGTGCGTCTCGTGTCAGCTCTGAATGCGGGTGCATCTTTGGGCGAATACATCGCATGCCTCTGGAGCATTTCGTCCAGAAAGAGTGCACGAAGGAATCATCGAGTCCGTCGGGGGGTGCTCCCGGAGTGTTCATGCGAAACAGCAGGTTTTGGACGTGTTTGCAGCGAGAAGTGGACGGGAAAGGAGCTGTAGTGCAGAATCGGCGGCCTAGAATCGTGAGAAAAGCGAGCATGCGAGGGATAACTTGGGCTCGGTAATAGTCCTGGGGTCCGATTACTGTGAAGAGGCCTGGAGGGGAAGATTTCGAAGGTAGTCGTCTGGTGGGAAGAGAGAGAGTCACATATGTGACTACGTTACACAATGTGACAAATGTGAGCTCGAAAATGAAAGTTCGCATTCGTTTGGCGCCAGTTTTCATCCAAAATACATTCTGAATAGATAGAACATCTTGGATTTTTGAGCCGAATCTCTAGGTGTAAACAATGTATGAAAAACCTGAGCAACACCTAAGATTGCAAACCCAGAAAATCGGAAAACGGCCTCGATAACACCCTAGAATTCTTCATATCTGTATTCTGACATGATATACGGTGCCATGGAGTCTAACCGACTGCTAGAATAGAAAATTGTATGAGGTGAAAAAATAATGTTCGAACTTTGCACTAATGGTGCGTGTTCACAACTGTAAACCTAGTGTGACAACAGACAGTGTCCTCGTCCAATTGCTCAAGTGAAATTTCGATACCAAATACTTTCAAATACTCCACAGGGTGTCATTGTATCAATCTGCCGTGCTCAAGATACACCAAACCATATCAATGAGCTGTATTTCCGGCACGCATGAAATTCACCTATCAACCATTTCGCCGATTATTTTCATTTCCACAAGTTGAGGCCGTCAAAACGGATATCTTTTGCGACTCATAGCTCGCCAATACATGGGAAAAATACATAGAGGTTCCACAAATGGAGTGCTCGAAGATACAGGGCAGTTTCGGTCGAATATGGGAATTATAAAAATGGGCTTTATTAACGCTTCGTGATCAAATGTCACATGCTTATCAGTATGTAGAGAATATGGAGACATACTGTAATTGGATACAGCAAGATGACAGCAGTAACATAGATAAACAGGGGGCAAGGTGGGACCGGTGGCGCGACCAGAACGAACACCGCCGAAATTCCCGCAGAGCTCCGCAATCCTACAATACGAGCGTGGGTACGGCGGTATGATGGGTGATAAAATAAAAGGGCAGCGCCGGCCAGGAGGCGGTGGAACGATCAGTGCAAACATATGTGTGCAATGTATTCTTCCCTTATCCGTATGCGGGAGCCAGGAGGGACGGTTGCGGGCGGCCAAGTACTCGGCGCGACGTGGTACGAAAAAGGCAGGCCATGCATGGAATAGAAACATCGCGGCGGGCGCTGGACGAGGCGCGGGAACGAACGGAGGGGGGGTGGAAGCGCCCACGGAGAGCGGCGGGGCTGGATCATAGATAAGCCGGGGGTCCGTGTACGGCGCTGTATGATGGCAGAAGCGGGAACAGGACGAAAGCCCTGCATTCTAAGCAGCAGCAGCAGTACCCCGATTCCATGCCGCACTGTGGACAGGAAATCACACGTATCGGGGTTACGGAAGAGAGCGGCGATCAAAGGTAGTCGCAAGAGAAGATGAAATGGCAAAATGGAGGTGCGAATTCCGAGTTGGTGTAGGTCCGGGCTGGAGGAACGCAGAAACAACGGGCGAAGGTGCAGCCACCATTTCAACAACACACCGACGAGCACGGTGACGCAGAGACAAAGAGTTGAATGAGGAACCATAGGATGCTCCATCTGGAATTCGGGGCAGCTGAAGGCCGCGGGCGGTGTTTTATCGCGGATACTGTGCCAGGGAGCCGCAGCGCGTAGGAGAACAATTCGTAACAAATGGAGTAGATGTTGGAGTGCCAGAGGATGGATCCGATCAAGGGCCATAGAATAGCACAGTTTGGGAGGGGGGAGGGCCGGCAGGCGACGGAAGGAGCCCGGGTAGTAGGAGGGAAGCGAAGGGGAGCGAGGGTATGTATTATTAACAAGAGTAAACAAACATCCAGATTTGGAACGGCGGCGGGTGGTGCACGGACCAACGTGACGCGCGGGCTCGCGCCGACGGGATGCACCCGCATGGTGCACCCGCGTGGTGCGCAGTGCAGCTGGAAAACGGTGAGCTGATATATCAGAAGGCTCCTCTAATCAGCGGTGGTGATATATCATCGCACTCCGATGATTTAGCGGAGTCTGATATATCAGATCCCCACATACGCCTGCAGCGCGGTCCCCGAGATCTCGCTGAACCCGTGCCCCGTCATCGTATCATCGAGGTAATTGCACAGCGGCCTGAGTCCGCGGGTGCGGCGCGCGCGGTTGACGATCTCCCGTATCCACGCCATGAGGTCGGTAATTGCGGACTCGCGCCAGGTGGTGTTGAGCGCGAGGACGGTGGCGAGCACGCGCGCCATCCCCGCGGCGGCCCAGCCGTTGCCCGGGCTCCACAGCCCGGGCTCGGGCGACTGGGACCCGACGATGCGATGCCGGCTGCCATTCGTGGGCGAGGTGATTAGTGCGGGGGAGGCGGTGTCGGAGGTGTTGGACGCGAAGAGGAGAACGGAGCGGTAGAGCCCGCATTGGAGATACGCGGTTTCGAGGGAGGCGTTTTGCGTGTCTGCGACGAAGTAGGCGAGGAAGGGGGGGAGCATGTAGATGAAGTCTGCCCTACATCCATTGTATGTGAGACGGATGTCGTGGATATAAAACAGGTTACGCACCAGAGCTCCACGACATCAGCACGCTGCCATTGATCCAGCGCGGGGCAACATCGACGGCATAGTCGACCTCGCGTTAGTCTTGCCTAACATCACCGCGGCGATGCCCAAACTCGCCGGGTCGCCCACTGCCCCGCCATTCGACAGCCCGTGAATCCCGAACGTGATTTTGGACGCGGCGTATCCCAGGGACGGGATTGTCGAAGGACTGAGGGTGTGGAGGGGGAAGGGTGCGGGGCCGGAGACGGAGTAAAGAGGAGAGTCGAGCTGGAGTAGCACTTATGGACGTACCGCCATCTTCCCAGGAGTGCGACGGCAAAATGGAGTTGGCGAGGGCCTATTGGAAGCGGGTGACGGGGGCGGCTCGTTGCACCAGAGGACGGTGGTGGCAGCGGGAGATCTTGACGGAAACAAGATACGGATGCAGACAGGAATACAGAGCCTATGGGACGTCGACAGGGATGGCCATGCACGGATGCGATGGATTCATGAGGATGACAGCTGAAGGCCGGAAGTTGGCCGGGGCAATGTGCGCTGTGGCAGCGTCTTATGCGTCTGCCCCTACTCGAGCCGCATGACTACGACGGGCGCGACACGTCCAGCGGGCGGATTGCCAGTGAGGAAGAAGAAGAAAAGCAGCGGCATGTCAATGCCGTTGATGGCGATGTCCGCACGTGACTCCGGTCCAGACCAAGCGGTCTCATCCAAGTCGCGTCCGAGGCGCCTCGTATCGCGTCTCTCAACACAAAAACTTGCCCAGGCGATGCAAAACCCACAAGATCGATGAGCAAGCAGAAATTTAAACAGATTCTTAGTTTAAAAATAGCACCAATAGGCGGACCTCCTCAAGAGCTCCTGAGCTTTAAAACTTCGCCTTCTTGACCGCAGGCCATATATATATCCCGACTCAAAGAGTTCTTTACAGCTGTTTGCGATGAGGATGACACTCATCAAAATTTTGTAAATAAGATCAAATTTGATCTCGCACTTTGCGAGCGATGCCCCCGCTGCATTTCTGGACGGATCCACTTGATTTTTGGTGCGTTCTGTAGGGTTTTGAAAGGACTTTCGAATCATACCCAATCCAAGCTGTGATGCGAGATATTTTCCGGCACCAAAACTTGCAACCTGTGATTGAAAACAAACGAGGCGGATTTTGCCTAATCTTTATATTCCGTATCACACCTTGAGTTGGGTATTGATCGAAAGGGCTTGCAAAACGCTGTCGAACGCGCCATGAATCACGCGAATCCGATCAGAAATGCGCCGGGGGCGTCGCCCGCAAAGTGCGAGATCAAATTTGATCTTATCACTCTCTTTATAAAATTACGTCTGTCTGTCCGTCGGAAGCCTTTTTAAACTCCGCTGAATCTCCGCTGATGCCGTCCGCCATGGCAGACCGCCGCCCTTGATCGTGCTCTCTCTTTCCCGCCGGCCACGTGCAATCAATCCTTCGGCATCTCGGCACTTGACGTCACCATTCCAACATACTTTGACAGACACTGCCCCGGCGCTAATATTGACAGATCTCTCCCACCGCACCGAAACAAAGGCGGCCGCGGCGAACAGGTCCCTTCTGATGCAGTGTAGTCGGTGTCATTTACGGCTGGAAAGATGATCCACTCCAGGAGCAATATTGATTGGAAAACTGTGCACAATCCGATGAGGTTGAGCTGACAATGAAAATTCCGGCAGGCGTAATTTTTTCACATAGGGAGATAATTTTTTTGTGTCCCAATGAAGGGGGATGGAGTGTTGTGCTTCTGTGTTATTTGTTATTAGCCAAGTTCAGATAATTTATTTTGCTCCTCAACTGTCAGCGCCGAATCTTCAATTGCTTCGTTCACCTATGGCTCTTTGCAGACTCGGCAGTGAATAATATCCAGCTCAACTCAGCTCAGTTCAACCAAGTGCAACTTGACTATGAATGGTGTGTTGCTCCCAATCACCCCCGATGACTTTGTTAAACACACAAAAGGGATGTGAGGCCGCGAGGCGGCCGACCAGTCCCTTGTTTATATATATATTTGATGAGTGTCATCCTCATGGCAAACAGCTGTAAACCGAAAGAGCGGTTAGCGCGGTTCATGAATTAAAACATCTAGAACTTCAGGAATCATTAATCAGTGTGGAACATTGAACCGGCAGCGTGGGTACGTATCTGGTTACTAATACAGTCATTCCATGGTCCTTGCAAGAGCGTTTTAAATTCTCTCTTTTTAGCATGAATATCGAGACTCTCGTAGGAAACTAAATATGTAGGGTGAGTGTATGTCATCGTATACCATGGCCCTGCAGAAAAATCCAGAAGAATCTGATGGTTTTTGGCCAACTGAGGCCAATCAGTGCGAGAGGAGTTTTTCACCATCATCGGTCCTTGCAAATCTGCAAATAATGTATGAAAAATATAAGGTGACTCAAAATTTGAGCTGGTCACTCAATCATATAATACTTCAGACCCTTCGTATGTCTTCACATGAATCATACCTGGTCATATTCCAGTTCTTTCCTTGAATTCAGGTTTTCTGCTGTAGGGCAAAATTAAATGAAAAACTGTGCATTTTACTTGATTCCCTCCATCATTGAACATCATGGGACTCAATGAGAGTTATTTCATTCAATTTCCGGTGGTGGATGTTCTATTTGCATTTGTTTATACTCACGTGAACACCATTTGAGGTCTAATTGCCTGATTCCACTACCTTATGTCCACCGGAGCAGCTCAGATTTTTTGTGTGGGAGACATATAATGTTAAAGAAGAGCCTTCCCATTTTATCTGATCAAAAAGTACATTATTCATGGCCGATAGCTCCATAAACTGTAATTTTCGCTCATGGTCTATTTATAGTTTGATCAGTTTTCACTTTTTGGCAGCAGTGAAAATCCTACAAAGGAGAATGGACATAGGAGAGGACACATAGCAGAAAAAACCTGATAGAAAGCTTTTAAATTGGCCGAGAAAATAATAATTTGCAAGGACCACTGATTTTGCAAGGACCGCGGAATGACTGTACTAATAGTTGCTCGTAGCCAAACGAATCAAATGAACACATGTCGGTTGGCCGTTCTTCCAGCGCATCCTCTTCCAATTTATAAGACCCTCATCGAGCGGCGGCCATCCGATGTCCCATCAGCAATTCACGATCCTACTTAACGCAACGGGATTGACCTTCCCTTAAGTAGGACATGAATCTGGCATGGACGGTCCATATTGGCACGGCCGCAACGCTCGGTGTGCTTTGATTTTGATTCGCGTTGTGTATATCACTGGTGGAATATCCAGGCTGGTCCTCGATTCCAGTGCTGATTACATGTCTCGTCTGTGCGTGTCAAATCGTACGTCGCACGTTAGTCCCTCCAGCTAAACTGAACCAAATACAACATCGCCCGAGACAACGGTTATTCAACTGGAGAAGTGGGACGGGCTGAAGCCTGAAGGTGCTCACGTCCCCTGGCTCTGATATAATGGTACTCAAAGGTGACAGGCATGTGCAACATGCCTGCGCGCGCATGTCCAATTGTTGTGTGCGTATGTGCACCTCCCACTGCCGTGGTTCTCATTGAAGGTACAGTCCTCCATCAGTAAATTGAGGATCAATGAAGCACTCAGTTCCTTGGCCTCCCCGTTCATGAGTCGGTCTCGGATTTTCTACAGATCCAGATCATACTCATGAGTCTGTTAATTCACAGTCAAACCCAGGCATGATTTATCCCCACAACGAGGCCCCTCCACACTCGCGAGCAAGCAGCAATTCACCATTCTTCTCCTACAGTCTACACTACAAATCAATTCACTACTGACGGCCCACCACAGAATGTGCACCATGTTGTCACTGAATCACTTACCATTCTTTCTCACTTCACTCGGACATCAAGGTAAGTCTGCCTACGAATTTTGAGTGTGGGCAGAATTTTGAACCTGTATCATATGACAGGAAATAAATAAATAGTTGTCAATCGTTATTTCAAACTCGGAACACAACAGCGTATCAACTACGTAAAATCCATAAAGTCCTACACAATCATGATACAGAAATTCAGGGAGAAGTATCGCAAATGTTCTGGGGGAGACAGAGACAGAGAGGAGGCCAGCATATTCAGGTATAAAGGTGAAAAAAAGGAATCTGTGCTAGATTCACCATGATTCCATCATCTAGAGGCCCTCCCTCCAAGCCACAGAGCTGCACAAGCTCTCGTGCTCTGTGACCCAACAGAGCAGCTCTTGTGAGATTTCCCAGCCTTATGAGACAGACCATCTCGGTTCTCAGTGCTAAAGCTTGAGTACTTAAATTCCCAGAGATATGAGCTATTTGTTGTGCTTCACAGGCACCTGTTCGGGCTGCAGACAGATCTCCAAGGTGAATCTTGAGGCGAGCTATGTCGGTGAGTAGGTTAGCCTGTCTCGTTGGGTCTTCACACAACTTTGCTAATGAGAGTGCCTCTTCAAATGTTTTGGCTGACATAGGCAGGTCAGGAAGACGGCGATGGTATATTCCAACAGAAGCAAAGAAGTCCGCTAGAGTAGTAGTATGTCAGAAACTCATCTATTGAAATAATATTATAAACCCACACTGAAGGGCTGGATCATTGCAGTGTTGTAGGTGAGCCATTGCCCCATCGATCAGAAGTTTTGGATTGGTGATAGGAGATGAGTCTGTTCTTGCTAGCATCTCAATGGCATATACCACTTCTAGGCGGTGGTTACTAGGTTGAGGAAAAACAGCTGGAATACGATCCATCAAAGTCATCAAATCATAACCAGTCCTACCAGCATACGAGTTCAAGGAAAGTGTGCAGTTTATAGCATCTATAATATCTGGATTCTTCGGATGCAATTCTAGTGACAGTACTTGTTGCAGGTTGCCAAAATTTGCGGCAATTTGCTTGACTCCTGTGTCATTCTGGTGAAGTCCTTCACATTTCTTGTATATATGCAGCAGTGAGCAGAAATACTGGCAAAGGGGGTGGAAGAGCAGTGGTGAAGGTGGATAGAAATTCTTAATATGTTCTCGAATAGGCACCAGTAACTTCAACCTGTTTTTGTTGTCATGATATGCCATGGATATCTGTAGCAAGATAGCCCTGCAGGCTAGGATATCCTTGATAGAAAGATTACAGTGACCCAGTTCAAAATCTGAGAGCCCATCTGGAAGGATTGAAAGAAGACTCAACAAATCCTTGGCCCCAGGATGGGATGCCATACGGGGACTTGCAAGTGACATTGCAATTGATGCATCTAAACTTGCTCCTTTGTCATGACCAACTGACAGCAGTACTGTCTTCTCAGTTTCCCAGCGAGCCAAGACACTTGAAGAGCCTTCATAGTCCACAAGATGGGCAATGAGATCTACTGCCAGTGGCATGTTGTCCGTCAACTGGAGAAGCTTGTCAATGTCCTTGCTATCATGGCAATCATCTGCAATTTCGATGAAGGTCTGTCGAGCAGCATCATATGACAAGGGTTTCAATGGCCCCAAGAATGGGTGAGTCCAGCGAACTTTGGCTGGCCTCTCAGCACCTCGCATTGTTATCTAGGAAAAGATCAATAGATGGTAGGGTTTTAAAGAATTCTGCTTACTATTAATGCTAGCTGTTGGATATCAGTAAGGAGAGACAAGAACTCTTCAACCCCACCACGTGACTCCAGAGGTTCCCACGGTGTTTCCAGATTGTCCAAAACTAACAGGCAAGATGGACCTGTGGATAAATGTTGAATGACAGGTTTTGTGAGATCCTTCTCTGGCTTCAAGCCTAGATGAGACCCAATCAAAGATGCCAGTTCGATGCTGGTGGTGGCTGACTCTGCAGCAATGAACAGCCGAGTTTCATATTTCGTAGCAACATCAGGATGGTGTGGGGCAGCTTTTGCCAGACTGGTTTTCCCCATCCCACCTGCACCTAGAATGGCAATGCAGGCTGATTGCTGCGTGAGACTTGTAACAATATCTGTGAGTTCTGCTTGACGGCCATGGAAGATTTTGGGTTGTGCAGGCAGGAGGGAAAATGATGTTGAACTGTACAGTGAATTATCAGCACAGATTTACTGTCACACCTTGATCTTCTTACCTGGTTGTCAAGCCGGCAGTATTCGGGTATATCTACTACCAGCATCAAAGTGGTTCTCAAAAAGGTGAGTGACATACAGATGACACTGTGTCAGAGGTTGATCCATCTGAAAGGTTTGCAACTAATTCCAGGAGTTCCTGGTGCATCTTTTGGGTTCTCTGCTGCCATTCAGCAATGCTTTCCGCCAGGTAGAACCCAGCTCCAACCTAGATGCCTTCAGCTGGGGTTCCCTTTTACTCATAACTGCTCAGGCTCACTGTGAAAGATTTTACTGCCTCCTCCAACCCTTCAAAGCAACCCTTGCGCAGGATGTTCATTTCACTCTGACGAAAGAAATGTGTGAACCTGTTTCTATCCTGTTGTGCTTCAATAAATGTATGGATCTTGTGCAATGTTCTGTGGGACGAAGGTCAGTGCATGATGTCAATAACACTGTGGAATACCAGTTACTCAGTAAAATTTCCAACATGATCGAGTATGGCCGGTGATAAATCTCCCGCAGTTTCGGATTTCATATGCAAATTGATGATAGCATGCAGTATTTCATGAATATTTTCCATGAGCTGGACACATTGCTCTTTGTTTCTCTTCACATTCTAAAAGGTTATGTCAGGCTGATAGGATGTTGATATCCAGATTTAATCACCTGCACTGCAGTCACTAAGGAGAGAGTGGTATTCAAGATAGCTTTGATGAACGGGGTGCCAAAGGCATCATTGATCTCGTTCAGGAGTGTTATTGTAGGAGCCAGAAAAGCTAGTATTTTGTTCAAGCGGATCTCTGTGACAGTGGGCTGGGGTGGCATCTTGAATGTTAGGGAACCTGAGATGTGGGTTAATGCTTCCTTCATATATATATGTCCCTTTGTACGGCAGTGCTTGACAATCTTTTGTTCATCTATTTCCTTGATGACCCAGGTTCGATGTATTGAACTATTTCGACGTTACTCTTATATATTTCAAGTTGAGTTCACCTCAATCAGATTGCTCAAAATACAACTTTTCTCCTTCTCACACGCACGCCATTTCGTCACCCAAATCCCGAGCTAACTGTGTCTTATGAGGAACATATACACTTATATGACTAGGATATGTGAGGGTGGCCACCGCCCTGGGGTTCGAAATAGTTTCCTTCTCTGTGGTTCCCACTGCCGGCGACGAGACACTGCGAGTAAAAATACCTGGGCGTACCCGTCTGAATGTGTATCTTCACTGCATCGACTGAATCAGATGTGGCTGCGGTTGGCTCTCAAGGCAGGGTAGTATTCATACCAAGAATATCGGAGAGGTGAGAACGCGAGTTGTTGGAGATCGAGTCGCATCCGTGACGGACAGCCGAAGGATACCTATAGACAACAGGTAAAAGAGGCGAGCTCAATTACGAGCCAATGAATGGGATACCTGTATTTGATATCAAGACAAAGGTTGCCGCTCACGCAATCCTCTCTGACCACTTCAGGAAAGTCTGGTGTCGTGATCCAACTCAACTCAGTTGCTGCGCTGCGGAATTGATGAAAGATGGATGGAGAGTGACGCATGAGCAAAAACCCGCCGCGAAGATGCTCATCGGATGCTATCTTCAATGAGGCTATGTATCCAAGTCTGTTTTAGGGGCGGCTATCGATCATGGATGGATGTACATGTGTGGCGTGGAATCGAAATGGAGACGAAGGGCGAAATTATGATATACATAACAGAGTACGTATCGGCAGAGGCTGCTTCATTTTTTCCGCGCGAATCTCGACTGATTTGAACGCGAAGTTGGGAATTATATTACTTGTTCTCGTGGTTGACCTGATTTTTTGGGTGTCAGTTTCAAGGTTCCCGGACCTTGATGCTGACGCGACATCCCAGTCCAGGGCGAAAACTCCTTGCGGCGCCTGGGAAACAAGTGAAGTGCATCCGAAGCACTGATCAGGATCAGTGTTCCGGATTACTGTGAATTATTTCGCGGGAGAAACTGATGATTAACTGAGGAGAAGTTGTCTGGATCAGAGCTCCGAGGGAAGAATTGCAGAGAGAAGCAGTTCCTCTCCCGCGCGATGCTCGTACGGCACATACCTCAGTTGGTGACGGATCGGAGACACTGCCAGCCATGTGAGGCAATATCAATGAATTCATCGCGGTCCTGCAAGTAACGGGAGCGAGGAGATCTGGGAGATGATGAAATGCCCCTGGAGTATTGACGTTGACGTCTCACACATTGATTCAGTAGAGCACTGCTTACTATGTAAGCAGCGTGCGAATTTACGAAAACTCCTGAGGAATGTGTTGTACATGCAGAATATGCGATAGGATTATGTATATGTGTGCGATGCGATAAGACAGGTACGAACACTTTGAAGAAGGAATGTATAATAGTTTTGATGACGTCCCGCCGCACGGAGGATGAACGGAGTCGCGGTGGGATCACGGCGGTCAAAGATCGAATGAGATGAAGTGTGGTTGAAGAAGCTGATAATTATGCGGACCAGAAGTCCCTCGCTGCCCCGATACCCGCGCGAACTGGCAGGGATACGCATGGAACAGATCATTGCTGGCACAACCCCGCCCACACGCAATCCCTCCACGCCGCGTACAGCAGCACCACGAAGTTATTCCCCTCCGGGCTACATCGCATCAGCGAAACCACTCAGAAAATCGTGGAAAAATAATACACACCTCCCCGCCATCTACGGCGCCGTATCCAACCACACGAGCGGGTGCGGGCGGGTTCACCGCGGGGGTCGCGGTCCCGTTCTGCGTTACCTGCGGATTGCCTTCTGCATCGTTCGCCCCGAGCTCGAGCCGGATACCATCCACCCACGGTACGTACGTCGCGGCGGGGAATGCTTCGGGAGTGAGCACCATCATGCGCTACGCCACCGCCGCGATCACAGCGCGGTCCCCGAGATCCCGCCGAAGCCGTGACCCGTCGTCGTATCGTTGAGGTAATTGCGCAACAGGCCCGAGTCCGTGAGTGCTCCGCGCGCGCCGTCGACGATCTCCTGTATCCACGCCGTGAGATCAGTAATTGCGATATTGCGCCAGGTGGACCGTAGTGTAGAGCGCGACGGGAGCCTCGATGACGGTGGCGAGCGCGCACGCCATGCCCGTGGCCGCCCAGCCGTTTCCCGGGCTCCACAGCCCTGGTTCGGCGCTTTGGGGCCAGACGATGTGGTGCCAGCCGCCGTTCGTGGGCGAGGTAAATGGAGCACGGAAGACTGCGTCGGAGGTGTTGGACGAGAAGAGCAGGACGGAGCGGTAGAGCCCGCAGTGGAGGTATACGGTCTCGAGGAGAGAGGCGTTCTGGATGTCTGCGGAAAAGTAGGCGAGGAAGGGGGGCAGCATGTAGATGAAGTCCCATCTTATATGAGACAGGTGTGATATAAAAAAGGTTACGCACCAGAGCTCCGCGATATCAACACGTTGAGAGATGGCACCGTTGGTCCAGTGCGGGACGAGGTCGACGGCATAGTCGATGTCGCTCTGACCCGCAGCGGTGTAGCTCGCGCTCGTCTCGCCTAACATCACCGGCGCGACGCCCAGACTCGCCGGGTCGCCCACTGCCCCGCCGCCATTCGCGAGCCCGTTAATCCCGAACGTGATTTTGGGTGCGGTGTACGTCTGGGATGGAACCATCGAAGGATCCGAGAGTGGGAACAGGGAAAGGTGCGGGCCCGAAGATGGAGTAGAGCTCGAGCAGGGCTTGCGACGCCATACCATATTCCCCGGAGTGCGTCGGTGTGAGACTACGGAGTTTTCGAGTTGGACAGTCGTAGACACGAGATTCAGGTTGTTGAGTTGTAGACTTATCAGACTGTTGAGTCGGTAAAATCTACGTGTTGAACGTTAGAATGTCTACTGCTAAACTACTGAGAGTATTTATACTATCTAGGGATCCTTCGGATCCGGATATGATGACTCCTGCAGAGTCGTACTGACTAGATATGAGTAAAACTGACTAAATAACTACAGAAAGAAAGGAACCGTAAACTAAAGATGACTTGATCGCTTGATCGGTACCGTGAGCACGTGGCGGGCCTTACAGTCGGCAGAGCGCACTGTTGAACCCGAGTGGAAAGGCGTCGTAGGGTTGGACGCCGGTAGTGAGCGCTGGTGAGCGTGGGGCCATGGCGGAGAAAGAGAAAAAGAGGAAGATGGCGGGCGAAAGGCGCTGCACAGCCTTTTTGATCGCCGTTGAGCATTCTGATGTAATGGCACCGTCAAGCTGGCTGTCCGCCTTTTCAACCCAAAAATCACGGATGAATTCTCATTTTCCGCGAGTGTTTTACTTTATTTCGCTGCCAGTTCACGTCGCTGCATGCCAGAACTCTGTTCCGTTGCCCCTTCGCAAGGAATTGGGGTGAGTCACCAAATCAACCGCCCGCGGCAGCTCCATGAAAGTCAGTCCTGTTTGGCACGCTCAAAGAACGGTGTACTCTCGCTTCTGTCAGCGAAATGCGCGGGAGCTGGAGAATGAACTCACAGATTTACAAAATATTTCGAGGTTCCGAGTCAGTCCCGTAGCCTGGAAGGCTGCACGGAGTTGACTTTTACAGTACGGGCGGAGACGCTAAATATATCAATTAATTCCTGCAGATGATAAGAATTTCAAGAGAGTTTGGGAAATTCGATGAATACGAGCACCCTCCAAGTAGATGAGTAGGCTTGCTCCGGGCTCGATGTAACACGCACTTCAACGAGATGCAAATGCTGTGGTTATCTGCGTTTGATGTGCTTCATCCGATACCGTCACACCAGACGATACCTAACGCCGACGGCACGACGTCACGCTCGTTTCATCCGGCGAGATATGATGAAGGTGGAAGAAGTGCGCCGTGGATAAATATAAGGCTGTTGCGTGCGGAAACGTGTGTTGCGGATGTCCGGACTCAATGGGAGGTTGGTGCTGAGCCCGCGCTCTGCACCACTGGCGTAGATCCAAATACAGATTTGAGTCGGAGTCCATCTAACAGGATAGATACATTCGCACTACAAAATAGCTGATCATGAGCAGCCGCGAAACACAAAGGAGCGAGCGATGCCCTCGCGTCGAGGCTATCCGTAGCGGGGACCTCGGTAGCAAGGTAGCTGAGCATTGCACGGCCGAAATAATGCAGCAGCCTAGAACACTTACAATTGCCGGGACCAAGCAAGTCTGCTAACGGTATCGAGCCTCGAGCCGACTTGGAGGTGAATCAACTCAGCGCAATGTGCCACGCGAAGGGGACGGAGAGCGACGTAGAGGAGAGGGAGAAGCTTTGCATCTAAACGCAGGAGGTTGTCAAATTTCACCGACAGAGAACCAGGTCGGAAAATTCATGTAGGGAGGCCACGCAACTGGAGGAATTTTAGGCCATATGACATGGGAAGCACTGCGGACCAGTGACAGAATAACGGATAGAATGCCCTGAATATTCGATCCCGAACTAGGATTAATGTGGCATCAGAGGTTTTTTTTTGGCGAAAGGGAATGCTTCATGTGTCAGAATATCACACACAGGGCGCTTGAGGGACAAGCAATTGTGTAATTTTGAGTGAAGGAGAGATTATCTGACGACGACAATTGCGCATGGGGGAGCGCTGAATTCCTTCACTGGGTTAAGGTCGAGCTTCAAAGAGATCGGCACAGGGATTGGAGATGTGCAGGCAGCTTCCGTGTAGAGGGAGTTCGGAGTCGGAGATGTGCACGCAGCGTTCCCACAGGGGCCGGAAATATTTAGAGAAATTTAGGGCAGACAGGAACCAGACATGCGCAGGCATCTCGCAGAGACGGAGATTCCAATTGGCAGGAGAAGACGCGTGAATGGAATTTTGGAGGAATTATAAGCAGCCCAATCGGCACTCGTCGGTTTCTCGAGAGATCCGCGCGAGAATGCGGCTCGTCATGGAAACGTCCCAAGGATGCGGTGCAAGGTCATGCTAGTATGAGCCACAGAAACACCAGGATGAAGTAGATAGGGACGCGCAGATGGCTAGAGGACGTACCGATGCTGCGAGCGGCAGCGGTGGTAATCGAAGGACGTCGGGCTGTGACGTCGGGGTCGAGCGCCGCTGTATGAGAGCGGAATTCCGGTTCGAGTTCGAGCTAACCGAATGAAAGAACGAGAGCTCAAACACTACATTCAGAGGCTCCCTCGGCCAACTTCGGCTAACATCTTGCCTCGGCCTAGTTGGTCGGGGTTGGTCAACCACGGTTTTGAGCTTGCGCTCGCCGCGAGGCCCACTGCGTGGTGTCGGCCGATGAGCGGGGCTTAAAAATAAATTGATTGACTGATGGATGCTTGTGAGCGAGTCCCACTAACGGTGAATTAAACGAAGCTAGCCGACGTTAGCCGAGCGTTAGCCGACTCCCACTAACGCCGAGTCCCACTCTTCTCGTCGATACTCAGCCAATATCAAGTACAATATTTACTTTAACACGACTTTTAATGTCCATGGGACAGCTGAGGTCGGGGAGATGAGTGTAGAGAGAAAGGACGAGGATGTGTTGCCCATAGTGACGGCGTCGAGGGCACACGAGGCGTAAATAACCTTTTCTTGTGACTCTGTCACTCTGGTGTAACACATCGATCTAAAATTGGCAGCACTCCCACACACACATGGGCTGTGGGAAGGCCGGCCGACGGTGCCAGGGATGCTGGAGGCGTTGGGGCAGAGATTGGGGGTCGACCGACCTGGCCGAGATAATCTCGACCAACCCTCGGCCAACGTCCGCCGACATCGCGCCAACTGGCCTCGATCAACCCGGTCAAGCCGCCTCCGCCAACCTCGGAACACGTCAGCCGACATCGATCAACTCGGCGGAGGGGCCATCAAAATGTAGTGAAAGCAAAATCAAAAGGGTGCATTCGCGTGCGGGAGTCCGCTCGCAATCTACATTTTGGAGGGTGAGCATTCTGCGCGAGCACTACACGAGGCTGGCACAGAGTCCGAATTTGCAAGCATCCTGCGCTCCGGGATGGGACTCCACAAGTACACGCGGCGGGGAGAGATCATGTTCGTGTCCGGGTGCACGATTTAGAGTCTGCACGGCACCGCGGACCGTGAACCTGGTGAATAGAGCTAGCAAGGGCTCTTGGAGAAGGGAACAGGCTCGGCGCAAGGCATCCAAGACGGTGGTGGAAACACCGCCTGAGCAGAATGCAGGTCCGCTGGATAGAGAAACGAAACACGAGACGGATGACATGAACAGACATGCACATGCCATACCACGGCGACGGATGCGGCGGCGAAAAAGGAAACACGACGCAGGTTGAAGACGCGGGGTGCGATGTGCACTGAGAGGAAGAAAGGGAGTCGCGCGCCGCTTTGATGCCGAGGTCCGGTCCGGTCACACATCGCGTCCACGTGGCAAACGCGTCAACTCGCGTCTCTCAACAAAAACAAAACTGGATGAACGACATAATGTGATATTGCTATTTTTTTTTTTTTTACCTCAGCAAACAAATGCAGCAGTCTTCCAGTTACCCATAGACTACAGTAGGTCCAAATACATCAGCAAATAAAACTTATAACGGATACTCAACAGGTGGAGCTCCTGGCTTTTTGATTATGACCAGAGGCCATATACATATTTAAGAAGTTCTGCTGTGAGTCCAAATAGGCACTGGGTTGAGATCGTTCTCGCCACCGTGTTCAAGATTCTGTTTTGTTTTTCGATGGGTCTAACCTGATGTCAAGTAGTCCTTCTGGGACCGGCAAAATTGGGAAGTAGTACATCCACAAGATGCGTGAGCTCAAGCACAGTTAGTTGACTGGCGGAATAGCCCATGAGGAATACACGATCATGCTGCAAGTTAAAACTCGAGAAGGGCCCGAACCTCCGTAAATGATTTGCGTTGAATTTATGTAGACATGTTTACGCCGTGGACACCAACCACATCGGGTCTTGATCTAGACATTGGGTGGGAGATCCACATGTCATCTTCCTGCATGGAGAAATGGCATTTGATCCTACATCCCACAAAACTAGCTCGGAAAAACTCAACCAAATGCGACCTCATCAGAAATGGGATGGTTTTGCTACTCGCGAAACATACGTCAGTGGGATTCGAGGAAAAGTGGTGAATCTGGTGTTTAAGTAACTAGAACACTATGAATACACGTGAATCATGAAGGTGTGATACTAAAAACTGGGACAATATCAGTGACGAGGCCCTCAATACCGCCCTCGACCACTTTATCATAAATGGACAGGACCGCTCTGGTAAGATTGAGGCTTATAGTGATTCACACTGATACCCATCTACAACCGAAAGCAAGCAGCAGCTTACGACGATATAAGGGAATCAACCTACCTGCACAGACTCCAGAGTTCATATTCACTACAAAGTGGCGCCCCACCGCAGAACATACACTCTATAGCCGACGAATCCCGTTTGTTGAAGCGGCTATCGATCATGGATTGATGACCGTGTGCGGCGTGGGATTGAAATGGAGCCGAAGTGTGAGCTTATTATACACATAGCAGACACATATTGGCAGAGTTCGATTCACCGATTCGAACGCGACGTTGAGAATGGCATCACTGGTGTTCCGACCGTTGCTTGGCCTAAACTTTCTGTCAGCTTCAGGGTCCGTGAGATTCGATCCTGACGTGACATCCCAGTCCAGGGTGAAAAGTCCATGTGGCGCACGGGAAAAACAGTGGGTGCAGTGCATCCGGAATACTGATAAGAATTACTATGAATTGTTTGGCGGGAGAAATTGAGAATTAACTGGGGGAGGTGACTCAATCAGAGCTCAATAAATGGAGGGAAAAATTGCAGAGAGAAGCAGTTCCTCTCCCGCGCGATTCTCGTGCAGCACACTCAGTTAGTCACGGATCGCATAGAGAATTTCATTACTTATATTTGGACATTCGGTTGACCTAAACCTCATGCGTTTCAAGGTTTGATACAGGTTTGGCAGCCGGTCCTCGATGGAGGGCATGAGGATCGGCGGGTAAAGCGCATCTGCAAGGATACTCAGAATTGCTATGGCACATTGCGCTGCAGAAATTCAGCAGAAAAAAAATACAATCAGTCAAGGGGAAGTTGGCTCAATCGACCGAGGCAAAAGCAAAGGGATAATCTTGGGGTTCGCGGCATTCTCATGCAGTGGATACTAAACAGTTGAGTTGATGACGAATCGTAGAGGTCCAACCATTCGTCCAATGTCAAGTAAATTCGCCACGGACGATGAGGAAAATTCGGGAACCAGTAAATTGGGCTGCGATACAATTAAAGGCAGTGCTGGAGTATTGCCTTCTGGATGCATGCGGTAGAGCGCGCACTGCTGGACATGTGAGAAGGAAGGCGTGCCTACTGATTGAGCTTATGACGGGGTAAAGGAATGTGTTGACGTGTGATGGGATTATGCATATGTGCGATGCGATAGGACAGTACGAACATTTGTTGGAACGCGAACATGATATAATTCGATAACGTCCCGGCGCACGGAGGATGGATGGGGTTGCGATGGTATCCTCGTGGCGGTGGAAGATCGACTCAGATGAAGGGCGGTTGAAGAAGCTGATAATGATGCACACCAGCAGTCCCTCGCTGCCCAGATACCCGCGCGAACTGGCAGCGATACGCACGGACAGATCATTGCGTGCACAACCCCGCCCATACGCAATCCCTCCACGCCGCATACAGCAGCACCATGAAGTTATTTCTCTCCAGACTATGTACATCGCATCAGAAAAACGAACTCAAAAATCACGCAGAAATAGTACGCACCTCCCGCCGTCCACGGCGCCGTATCCAACCACACGAGCGGGTTAACAGCGGGCGTCGCGGTCCCGTTCTGCGTCACATGCGGGTTCCCTGCTCGTCGTTGGCCCCGAGCTCGAGCCAGATGCTATCCGCCCACGGGACGTACGTCGCAGCTCGGAACGCCTAGGCGCGAGTACGATCATGCGATGCGCCACAATCAACGCGCTACCGAAAATCTCGCCGAACCGTGCCCCGTCGTCGTATCGTTGAGGTAATTGCGCAACAGGCCCGCGCGCGGTCGACGATCTCCTGTATCCACGCCATGAGATCCGTAATCGCGGCGTCGCGCCAGGCGGTGTCGAGCGCGCCGGGCGCTTTGAGCACGGCGGCGAGCACGCGCGCCATCCCTCGGCGGCCTAGCCGTTGCCCGTGCTCCACAGGCCGGATTCGGGCGAAGAAGGCCCGCCGATATGGTGCCAGCCACCGTTCGTGGACGAGGTGAACGGAGCGGGGAAGGGGTCGGTGTTGGACGAGAAGAGCAGGACGGAGCGGTAGAGCCCGCATTGGAGGTACGCGGTCTCGAGGACGGAGACGTTTTGTATGTCTGCTGCGAAGTAGGAGAGGAAGGGGGGGAGCATATAGATGAAGTCCGCCCTACACCCATCTTATGTGAGACGGGTGTTGGGGATATAAAACAGGTTACGCACCAGAGCTCCGCGACATCCGCACGTAGAGAGATGGCACCGTTGATCCAGCGTGGTGCGATGTCGATGGCATAGTCAACCTCGCTCTGACACACGGTGGTGTAGCTTGCGTTCGTCTTCCTCAGCATCACCGGCGCGACGCCCAAACTCGCCGAGTCGCCCACCGGCCCGCCGCCGTTGAGGATGCGGCGTATGCCACGGACGGAATTGTCGAAGGATCGTGGGTGGGGACGGGGAAGGGTAAGGGGCCCAAGACAGAGTGCAGCGGGGGGAATAGAGCTGGAGTAGCACTTGCGTGAACGTACCGCCGTACTCCCAGGAGTGCGTCGGTAAACGAGGCCCATGGAAAGGGGGTGACGGGCCCGGCTCAGTGCACCAGAGGACGGTGGTGGCAGCGGAAGATCTTGACGGAAACGAGATACGGGTGCAGAGATACAGAGCCTACGAGACGTCGACAGGGATGGCCATGCACGACTGCGATGGATTGACGAAGATGACAGCTGGAGGCCGAAAGTTGGAGGCCGGGCAACGTGGCAACGTCTTATGCGTCGGGCTGCGGTGAGTGCGCAAGATCGCTTCTACTCGAGCCTCATGACTGCGACAGGCGCGACACGTCCAGCGAGCGGATGCCAGTGAGGAAGAAAAGCAGCGGCATGTCAATGCCGTTGATGGCGATGTCTGCACGTGACTCCGGTCTAGACCAAGCGCGTCGCGTCCAAGTCGCGACCGAGGCGCCTCATGCCGCGTCTCTCAACACAAAAACTTGCCCAGGCGGTGCAAACCCACAAGATCGATGAGCAAGCAAAAACAGATTCTTATTTTAAAAATAGCACCACTAGGCGGACCTCCTCAAGAGCTCCTGAGCTTTAAAACTTCGCCTTCTTGACCGCAGACCATATATATATATCCTTACTCAAAGAGTTCTTTAAACCGAAAGAGCGGGGAGCGCGGTTCATGAATTAAAACATCTAGAACTTCAGGAATCATTAATCAGTGTTGAACATTGAACCGGCAGCGTGGGTACGTATCTGGTTACTAATACTGATAGTTGCTCGCAGCCAAATGAATCAAATGAATACATGTCGGTTGGCCGTTCTTCCAGCACACCCTCTTCCAATTTATAAGACCCTCATCGAGCGGCGGCCATCCGATGTCCCATCAGCAATTCATGATCCTGCTGAACGCAACGGGATTGACCTTCGGCATGGACGGTCTATATTGGCACGGCCGCAACGCCCGGTATGCTTTGATTTCGATTCGCGTTGTGTATATCACTGGTGGGATACCCATGTTGGTTCTCGATCAGTCCAGTGCTGATTGCATGTCTCTTCTGGGCCTGTTAAATCGTGTCGCACGTTAATCCATCCAACTAAACTCAACCAAAAACAGCCTGGCTCGAGGCAGTGTTATCCAACTGGAGAAGTGCGACGGGCTGAAGCCTGAAGATGATCACGTCCCTGGTTCCCATAAATGGTACTCCATGGTGACGGGCATGTGCAACATGCTTGTGCGCGCATGCAACCACTGCCATGTTTCTCATTGAAGGTACAGTCCTCCACGAGTGAACTGAGGGTCAATGAAGCACTCAGTTTCTTGGATTCCCTGTTCACACGTCGACCTCAAACCTTTTACAGGTCCAGATTATACTCTTGAAGAACTGTCACTGCTCTTTTTTCTCACTCAATTGACCTACCAGTTCGCTACCGGGTGAATTCTTGAAAAGAAACTCACGAGTCTGTTAATTCGCAGTCAAATCCAGCCATGATTTGTCCCTATCAGGCGGCCCCTCCACAATCGCGAGCAAGCAATTCACCATTCTTCTCCTACAGTCTACAACATCGACTACAATCATTCACTACCAGCTGGTGGCCCACCACAGAACGTGTACCATGTCGTCGCTAAGTCCCTTACCGTTCTCTCACTTCAATCGGACATCAGGTAAGTCTGCCTACGAATTTTGAGTGTGGGCACTCCAAACCGGCCTGTATCATTACTCGTATTATAAGCAGATGGTTCGTATCAGTATGCGCATGCTTGCCATCACCTCAATTCAGCTTTTTTTCTCAACCACGTTCCCTGCTCCAGTGCCTTGGGTCTCACTGTCCTGGATTTGTTCATCGTTTCCCCCGAAATGACATGGCCGATCAATATTTTACTTTGGCGACCACGGGTCATTCCGTGCCGCTCCATGCCAGGCTAGTCACACGACCAACGTTCGCGCGCTCAAGACCCGCTCAAAAGGAATGCCGGGCTAATCTTCGTTCATCCCTTCCCCACCATCTTCCCGCCATCTGGCAGCTTGCTTTCCTCCGCTAGCGCTGCTCAATGACTGCCGGCCTGAGTCTTGGTCTACATCCGAGTCCAGTCAAGCCCTCCGCAAGATATGTGCATCACCATACCTCTCAGTCGAAACTCTATACTCGGCATTTCTGCCCTTCGCACCCGGCGCCGCCATCAATATTCTCGAGTGGATCAAGGCTCAAACCCCTTCCCGTGTGCAATTGCCGTCAAGCCTCATGACCGCACTCTCAAACTTCACTGTCTCCCGCGGCACATCACCATCGTCCCGTCATCTGGCGATGTTCCGAGTCCTTCCCCTTTCAACCCATGGATCAAGGGCAATCTCCGCAAGACTTTCGGGGCTTCAAGATTGCAGGCTGCAAGTTTATCAAGCGCTTCTTGGTCGTTAAAGATCATCACAACCACGCAAGACTCCCGTACCTTAAATTCCCCTCCCTTGGCGGGTCGTTCACCCTAACTCCCCTTTCTAGCTCGCGGCGCGCCTGATCGCCGTGCCTGCTGACAACCGTCAACAAGCCACGGGTAAGTCCGGACGGCAGCTCCCTTCACATTCGTTGCTAACCAGACCTGTTTATCGTAGCTCGTACATAACATCGTGTGTCAAAGTCCGCGAAGAAGTCATCAGCGTGAATCAGGTGCGCAATTTTGTAATTTCGGGCCCCTTCCCTCCAAGCGTATCTTGGGGCTCATCTACAAGGAGATGCACGGCGTCCTCAAGATCTTCCTCAAGAACGTCATCCGCGACTCGGTCACCTACACCGAGTACGCTAAGCGGTGCGTCCCCTACCTATCCTCTTTCGCTCTTATGCTCACCTCGGTTCCCCTCTACAGCGAACCCGTCACCGCACTCGACGTTGTATATGCCCTTAAGCGCTCCGGCCGCATGCTTTACGGTTCTGGCGCATGTTTTCGTTTTCGTTTGTGGGGTGTGACTTCCTTCAGTCACTCCCTACCCTCGCTGACCCATTTTTTAGCTACACGCAGACCACCATCGCAGGGAGCCACTTCTCCCCTCGCCATGTCCAGTTCCAACTCGCCCCTCAGATTTCGACCCCTCGGCACCTGTGCACGCGACGACCGTAAGTACTGCACATGTCTCATCTTCTCTTCCGCACTGATACATGTAGATGGGACCCAACATAGTACGTCCCGCGACACGCTGCAGACTGAAGAACGGGAAATCAGGTGTGTAAGTCCGCACTGTCAATTCAATGGTCCAGCTCACGTGTCGGCGTGCGCAAGCACAAGTGCCAGTCAGTTATTGGAGTGTTACAGTGTTGGGTACTCGTGAGAGGTAACCAGAGGTTACGACCCTTTCCACGTTCTCAACAGGATGAATCTGGAGTACAATGTGTTTCGTATTGAGTACTGAGTAAGTCTTGAATTCATGGCACATCTACTTTTCGGAAGGAGGAACCACGCCGGAGCGAAGCGACGGCATATCTTGTATGACAATAAATAAATGAATAGTTGTCAATCATTATTTCAAACTCGGAACACAACTCTGTAAAATCCATAGAGTCCTACACAATCATCATACAGAGATTCAGGGAGAAGTGTCACACTTTTTCTGAGGGACACAGAGACAGAGAGCAGGGCAGCATATTCAGGTATCAGGCCAAGGTCAAAAAGAAGGAACAACATGAAACAATTTTGTCTCCAAGAAAGAAACCACAACATTTCTGTTCAAGCAGTAACCCAGGGTGTTTCCACCAGAATTCTGGAGGTTGTATCATCGGACTTGTCACTGACATTAGATACTTTGTCCAATGGTGCCCACAGTCCGGTCAGCTGCACAAGACCTTCCTGGTGTGTGGCTGACATATCTTGGTTAATGGAGGAAAGTCTGGCGTCAATTTGGACAATGTCCTTCACTTGTGATGACCGTTCAAATAGTGGGCGGGCCTCTTTCCAAAGTTCCTCTGCCTTCACCAAATCTCCCCTATGTTTTGCAATATCTCCCAGTCGAAGCATGCAGTCAGCTCTGCTCCGGTGGATATCCATAAATGTGAATCTCTCGAGTGCTACAACAAAGAGATTGTATGCTGTATGTTCATCTCCTTGAGACAGAAAGATATCACCTAGGAAGTGGAGCGCCTTGTAAAGGTCTAGCTTTCTTTTCCCCTGGTGTGCAAAAGCCAGGTATATCACTGTCCAAGTATCTGGCCAGGTGATTCCAGTCAAGGTCCAGCGACTAACATTAGCTAGTTTCTCTAGGCACCAGGTCTTATGAGAACTGTTCTTTGTATCATTGAAACACCTTAGTAGTGCCTTCTCTGCAATGCTTGTCTTGCCATCCCTAAGACTGAGGGCTGCTAACTTGCTTTCACATGCATTTACCCCACCAGTAAACCCCAAGGTGCCGAAAGTTGTCTTTGCATTCTCCAGATTCTTTTGCACATCAAAAAACTCTGCGTCCAGCATAATATCAATCTCGGCTATGTTCATCAGGGTAAAGGCATTGAAGTACTCCTGTTGAGGACTACTTTTATTCTGGAGTTGAACATGTATGTTGCGAGCCTCTTGATATTCAGATTTCAACATGTAGATCTGTGCTAGATTCACCATGATTCCATCATCTATAGGTCCTCCCTCCAAGCCACAGAGCTGCACAAGCTCTTGTGCTCTGTGACCCAACAGAGCAGCTCTTGTGAGATTGCCCAGCCTTATGAGACAGACCATCTCGATTCTCAGTGCTAAAGCTTGAGTACTTAAATTCCCAGAAATATGAGCTATTTGTTGTGCTTCATGGACATCTGTTTGCGCTGCAGAGGGATCTCCGAGGTGAAGCTTGAAACGAGCTATCTCATTGAGTACATTAGCCTGTCTCGTTGTGTCTTCACACAACTTTGCTAATAAGAGTGCCTGCTCAAATTCTTTTGCTGACATAGGCAGGTCACCAAGATCCCGATGGCATAGTCCAACAGAAGCAAACAAGTCTGCTAGAGTAGTAGTATGTCAGAAACTCATCTATTGAAATAATATTTATAAACCCACACTGAAGGGCTGGATCATTGCAGTGCTGTAGGTGAGCCATTGCCTCATCAATCAGAAGTTTTGGATTTGTGATATGAAATGAGTCTAGTTTTCCCAGCAGCTCAGTGACATATGCCACTTCTAGGTGGTGGTCACTTTGCTGAGGAAAAACAACTGGAATATGATCCATCAAGGTGATAGAACCATAACCAGTGTCATAAGCATAAGAGTTCAAGGAAAGTGTGCAGTTTATAGCATCTATAATATCTGGATTATTTGGATGCAATTCTAGCAATAGTATTTGTTGTAGGTGGCCAAAATTTGCGGCAATTTGGTTGATTCCTGTATAATTCTGATGAAGTCCTTTATATTTCTTGTATATATGCAGAAGTGAGCGGAAATACTGGCAAAGAGGGTGGAAGAGCGGTGGTGAAGGCGGATATAAATTCTTGATATGTTCTCGGATAGGTACCAGTGATTTTAACCTGTTTTTGTTGTCACGATATACCATGGATGTCTGTAGCAATATAGCCCTGCAGGCGAGAATATCCTTGATAGGAAGATTACAGTGATCCAGTTCCACATCTGAGATCCCATCTGGAAGGATTGAGAGAAGACTCAACAAATCCTTGGCCCCAGCATGAGATGCCATACGGGGACTTGCAAGTGACATTGCAATTGATGAGTCCAAGTTTGACCCTTTGCCATAGCCAGCTGATAACATAGATGTCTTTTCGATCTCCCAGCGAGCCAAGACATTTGAAGAGCCTTCATAGTCCACAAGATGGGCAATAAGATCTACTGCCAGTGGCATGTTGTCAGTCAACTGGAGAAGCTTGTCAATCTCCTTGCTATCATGGCAGTCATCTGCAATTTCAATGAAGGTCTGTCGTGCAGCATCATATGACAAGGGTTGCAATGGCCCCAAGAATGGGTGAGTCCAGCGAACTTTGGCTGGCCTCTCAGCACCTCGCATTGTTATCTAGGATAAGATCAATAGATAGTAGGGTTTTAAAGAATTCTGCTTACTATCAATGCTAGCTGTTGGATATCTGTAAGGAGAGACAGGAGCTCTTCAACCCCACCACGTGACTCCAGGGGTTCCCACGGTGTTTCCAGATTGTCTAAAACTAACAAGCAAGATGGACCTGTCGATAAATTTTGAATGACAGGTTTTGTGAGATCCTTCTCCGGATTTAATCCAAGATGAGACCCAATCAAAGATGCCAGTTCAATGCTGGTGGTGACCGAGTCTGCAGCAACAAACAGCCGAGTTTCATATTTGGTAGCAACATCAGGATGATGTAGGGCAGCTTTTGCCAGACTGGTTTTCCCCATCCCACCTGGACCTAGAATGGCAATGTAGGCTGATTTCTTTGTGAGACTTGTAACAATGTCTTTGAGTTCTGCTTGACGGCCATGGAAGATTTTGGGTTGTGCAGGCAGGAGGGAAAATGATGTTGAACTGCACAATGAACTATCAGCACAGATTGACTGTCATGCCTCGATCTTCTTACCTGGTTTTTGAGCCAGCAGTACTCGGGTATATCTACTACCAGCATCAAAAGTGGTTCCCAAAAAAAGTGAGGGACATACAGACGACACTGTGTCAGAGGTTGACCTGTCTGAAAGGTTTGAGACTAATTCGAGAAGTTCCTGGTGCATCTCTTGTGTTTTCCGCTGCATATCAGCAAGATTTTCAGCAAGGCAGAGGCCACCTTGAATCTAGATGGTTTTAGCTGCTGTTCCTTTTCATGATTAATCCGACTCGCCGTAAAGACTTTTAGTGCCTCCTCCAACCCTGCAAGGCAATCTTTGCGCACGGTATTCATCTCACTCTGACGAAAGAAATGCTTGAGCCTGTTTCCATCCTGTTGTGCTTCAACAAATGTATAGATCTTGTGCAATGTTCTGTGAGAGTGAGGTTAGTAAGTGTCAGCAAAACTGTTAAAAAAGAGATACTGGGTAAGTTTGCCAATATGATCCAGCATGGTTGGTGGTAAACTTCCTGCCGTTTCAGGTTTCATATGCAAATTGATGATAGCATGGAGGATTCGATGAATATTTTCCATGAGCTGGACACAGTCATCTTTATTTCTCTTCACGTTCTAAAAGATCATGTCAGATTGATAGGATTCCTTTATTCCGAATTAATCACCTGCACTGCAGTCACCAAGGAGAGTGTGGTATTTGAGATGGCTTTGATGAATGGGGTGCCAAAGGCATCATTGACTTCATTCAAGAGTGTTATAGTAGGAGTCAGACAAGCTAGTATGTTCTTCAGGCGGAGGTCTGTCACAGTGGGCTGGGGGGGCATCTTGGGCAAAACTGGGAAAAACTCTTGATGCCTGTCAGTGCTTCATATATATACCTTTGGGACGCAGTGCTGATTAATTAGCATATCCGCTTCCCGTTGGCAGGGAGATTAAGATGAGCGTCGTACAGCTTCCATATTCTGACGGGGTCCCACACAAAAAAAGAACATGAGAACATCCCGGATTATTTCCGCCTCATGGAGTGACCATTATAGCTATTGCTTCCACACTTTAGTTCTTCTTGCCTTCAAATTCCTATATGGAGTACTCTGTCCCCACGTGTTTTGCTAATCAGCTCTCGGGCGTGCTTACAGGCCATTTCATCACCCACACGAATGAGTGCACACCATATTTTCGAAGGAACATATCAACCGATACGAATAAGAACCGTGGCTGTGGATACTCAGGTTCGGAAATAGTTTACTTCTATATGGCTCCCTTTATAATTGCGGATCCAGTCACTGCCACATCTCTGGTTGCCTAATTACGTTATATGAACTAATTACAAATATGTGAAGTCGAGCCTGATTGAGTAAATATATACAGGTTTCCTGTAAAGCTTTCCTAGCAGTCGTATTCCCTGGATCGATGGAAAGAGAACAGTGGTTGGGGTCGGCTCTAAAGTCAGGGTGGTAGTCATATCAAGAGAATCCGGGAGCTGAACACATAAGATGCTTGAGATCACATTCGCGACTGATTTATCCACCGTTCATAATAGGAGATCAATTATGAACCAATGAGAGGGATACCTGTATTGCTTGATACCCGCCCGCACTGACATCAAGACAAAAATTTCCGCTCGCGAAATCGTCTCCCACCACTTCAGTAGAATCTGGTTTTGTGATCCAACTAAGTTGATGCGTTCCCGAATTTTAGCACTGACAGAGTGGTGCATGAGCGAGAGGCCACCGGCAGGGTCGATGCTATTTACGAGTGAGGCTATCCAACTGTTTTGTGGCGGCTACCGATCATAGATTGATGAAAATGTGGCGTGGGTTTGAAATGGAGACGAAGGGCGAGCTTATTATACGCATAACAGAAATATCGGCAGAGTCCGACATCCCAGTCCGGTGGAAACTTTCCTTGCTCTTGATGAGGAACTGTGGGTAAAGCCCACCCGCAGCGATGATCAGAGTTGCTATGAAGTATTCGGCGGGGGCAATTGAGGAAGAAAGTGAATCGAGGGGAAGTTGATTCAATCAATCGAGAGAGAAGCAGTTCCTCTCTCGCGGCATTCTTGTGCATTAGTAGAGTGCGAGTCGTAGAGGACCATCCTTCCTTCCAGCACTGTAGATTAATTCCCTATGGGACAGGGGGAAATACTCGCCACGGGAACCAGTGGGTTCGGCTGCTCAGCATGTGTATCGACCACGTACCAGCGGATTGAACTTGCGACAAAGCGAAGAAATGTGTTGTATACGCGAATATATTGTGATAGGGAGTCGAATTTATGTATGTGTGATGCAATAAGCCAAGTACGAACCTTTGGAACATCCCGGCGCACGGAGGAGGGATGAAGTCGTGGTGGTATCACGGCGGTCAAAGATCGAATGAGATGAAGGGCGGTTGAAGGTAATGTGCGCGCGAGAAGATCATCGTTGGCCCAGATAGATACGGCGAAGTCGCAGGATGGGATAAAACGCCGCGGAATGACAGGGATATGTACGGAACAGATCATTCCTGGCACAATCCGGCCCACACGCAGTCCCTCCACGCCGCGTACAGCAGTACCACGAAGTTCTTCCCCTCCGGACATTGTACATCGCATCAGCGAAAAAATCGCACATAAATAATACACACCTCCCCGCCGTCCACGGCGCCGTATCCGATCACGCGAGCGGGTTCACCGCGGGCGTCGCCGTCCCATTTTGTGTCACATGTGGATTTCCCTGCGCGTCGTTGGCCCCGAGCTCGAGCCGGATACTATCCGTCCACGGCACGTACGTCGCCGCAGGGAACGCCTCAGGCGCGGGCATCACCATGCGGTACGCCATCGACGCGATCAGCGCGCTCCCCGAGATCTCGCCGAACCCGTGCCCCGGCGTCGTATCGCTGAGGTAGTTGCGCAGCAGGCCTGAGTCCGCGGGTGCGGCGCGCACGGCGTCGACGATCTCGTATCCACGCCGTGAGATCCGTACTCACGGACTCGCGCCAGGTGGTGTTGAGCGCGACGGGCGCCTTGAGGATGGTGGCGAGCACGCGCGCCATGTCCGTAGCAGCCCAGCCGTTGCCCGGGCTCGGGCGACTAGGGCCTGACAATGTGATGCCAGATGCCGTTCGTGGCCGAGGTGAATGGGAAGGCCGTGTCGGAGGTGTTGGACTAGAAGAGCAGGACGGAGCGGTAGAGCCCGCAGTGGAGGTATGCGGTTTCGAGGACAGAGGCATTCTGGGTGTCTGCGGCGAAGTAGGTGAGGAAGGGGGGCAGCTCGCGCTCGTCTCGCCTAACATCACCGGCGCGACGCCCAAACTCGCCGGGGCACCCACTGTCCCACCGCCATTCGACAGCCCGTTGATCCCGAACGTGATGTCGGACGCGGCGTACGTCTGGGATGGAACCGTCGGAGGATCTGAGCGTGGGAACAGGGAAAGGTGCGGGCCCGAAGACGGATTAGAGCGGGGAGTCGAGAAGTCGAGCAGGGCTTGTGAGGCCGTACCCTATTCCCCGGAGTGAATCGGCGGAGCGCTCTGTTGAACCCGGAGTGGAAAGGCGTCGTTGGGTTGGACGCCGGTAGTGAGCGCTAGTGAGCGTGGGGCCATGGCGGAGAAAGAGAAAAAGGAAGATGGGCGAAACGTGTTGCACAGCTTCTTTGATCGCCGTTTCATTCTTATGTAATGGCATCTAGGCTGTCCGCCTTTTCAACCCGCATTTACTGTTGAATTCTCACTTTCCGGGAGTGTTTTACTCTATTTCGCTCCCGTTTCACGACGCTGCATACGAGAACTCTGTTCTGTCGCCCCTTCGCAAGGAATTGGGGGTGAGTCGCGAAATCAACCGCCCACGGCAACTCCATGAAAGTCAGTCCTGTTTGGCACGTTCGAATAATGGTGCGTTCGCTGCTCAGCGAAATGCGCGGGAGCTGGAGAAATAACTGACGGATTTATGAAATATTTCGGGGTTCCGAGTCAGCCTAGTCTCGTAGCCTGGATGGCTGCACGGAGTTGACTTATACAGTACGGGCGAAGATGCTAAATATATCAACTCCTGTGGGATGATAAGAAATTCCAGAGTGTTTGGGAAATTCGATGAATGCGCGCCGAGCACCCTCCAGGTCGATGAGCAAGTTTGCTCCGGGCTCGATGCAACGCACTTCAACGAGATGCAAATGCTGTGGTCATCTGCGCTTGTTGTACTTCATCGGGTGGTCGATACCACCGCGCCATGCGATACCCAACGCCGACCGCGCGACGGTACGCCCGTTTCATCCGGCGAAATGGGTTGAAGGCGGAAGAAATGCGCCGCAGATAAATATAAGGCTGAACGTTGCGTGTGGAGCGTGTGCTGCGCGGATGCCCGGGCTCGATGGTGGAGATCCAAATCGTGAGTCTGAGCCCATCGAGCAGGATAAAAACAGTTGATCATGAGCAACCGCGAAAACCCTAACCCTCGGGCCAAGTCTATCAGTAGCGGGGGCCTCGGTAGCGAGGTAGCTGACCATTGAATGGCCTACGTAATGCCGCGGCCCCCAACACTTTTAATTCCCGGACCAAGCAAGTCTGCCCTTTAGAATTTGGTTGTTTGTACGGACTTTTATGTATTTATGGTAGGAAGAATATTTTGGTACAAGCTTAATGGTAGTTGAATGAATGGATGGATGGATGGATGGATGGATGGATGGATGAATGAGTTGATTGAATGAGCGACGAGTTTGGGTACTTACGAATGAATGAATTGATGGGTAGATTGAGCAACGAGTTTGGGCAGCGTGATGTATGATATAGGAAATGGATAGCTGTAGCGTGATGTAGGAGTAGTCTCTTATAAACAGACGCTACAACATTTCTCACTCGTACCTCGTGTGTTGTAGTCTGTCGATTACTTGATCAGTGACATCGGTACCCGAGGTTATTATGTAAACTTCGGAGTTTGAAAAATTTGCGCGTCGTGTCACAGCTTGTCACAGACGACTTCGACGCGCCTTTCTCCCCTTCTACCGCCGCTTCAAACTCGAAACACGCGTACATCCCGTCCAGGTACCCACAGGAACATCCCATGGACGAAAATCCTCCGCCCGTTGCCAAAGTTCGGTCGTGGAAGCGCATGAAGACACTCACCATTCCTGTCATCCCTCCGCTCTCCACTACCTCGACCTCGCAAACCCCAGTTACTCCAGCGCCCACAAAGGCAACTCTGAGGGCCCCAACGCGCACCCCATGGGAGAAGGTCGATGATGTCTTGACGACTTATGGATTCGAGAGCCTCGGTGAATTCTTAGAAGCACTTTTTCACCATCACCCGACCGACGATATCGATCCTCGAACACCGCGCCATAAGGCCACAGTCACCAGTTTCCTTCAGGGATCCAACAAGTTCAAAATGGCTGATCTTATCACGCTCATCTACGACCATCCCCAAAGTCGCCCCAAGCGGAAGCATCCTGATCAGGTCGCTGCTGCTTTTTCCCCTCACCTACCACTGTCCTCGATTCGCTATGCTCGCCCCTGCTTGTCTGCGTGGGCCACAAGGCTTATAGGCGACGAGACATATCGTAGGATTGGCCGGCTCGCCAAAAAGAGTGACGATCCGGACAGCCGTACTCACATCCGCGCCACCACGAACAGTAGAAAGGAAGGTGCCAGGGTTGCAACCTGGAGCGATATGGAATTCACGATGCAAGGCCTTGCTGACAAGTATCGCGACGCCGACGGATTCATTTGGTACCTAACAGAATGTTTCTGTGCACCGCGCGTGAAAGGCGCAGTTGTGATTCGCACGCGCCGTCCCCATCCTGCCGTATGTTTTCATTCGTACGCCATTATCAATACCCTTATTGTTCGCCTTCTTCAAAGATACAAGTTAGCGCCATCAGCTCGTTCATCATCAGCCGAAATTCCTGCGCCAGTGGAGACCTAGCGCTGCCATTAGGTATCTGGCACTTCGCGTGCAAGTCACACGTCGATGTCAAGCGTGTCTATTGCCGCTTGGGTTCCATCGTCGGCGATAGCACTTCCCGCAAGGCACTCAATTCTATGTCGGCGGCCGATATGGAAGCTCTACAGGCTAGTGTCAGGGCTGCAACCGCTCGGGGCGAAGCAGAATGGGGGAATATTCTCAACAATTGCCAAGAATATTCTACGGTCTACGAGCATGGCTTGGGTCGCGAGAATCAGCTCAAAGTCGGTACGGCTTGCACGGCATTTCGCTATCACGACTGCGAACCCGGGGCATGGGATGCTAATGACCATGTTGCTCGCATCATCAAGCAAGAGCATCAGCAAAACAGAATGTCTTTGGCAGGCTTGGTGTGTCTGGTACATCTGGCGCGTATGGCCCCAGATTCACCAGATTCCGAAAAATAGCCAACCATCCCAGAATTGAGTAACCACGCCAGTTTCGGGTTGATCGCCAGAATTATTCAGGCACATAGGAGTCCAGTAAGATGATAATTATAAACATAGCGGTTAATTGAAGTGTGTGTTAGAATGCTATCTCGTTCGCATGGTGATCTACATATTTATTTACATGGAAAGCCGTAAATGCGGCGAGTGAGTAGGTATAGTGAAATCCAACCGGAATATGTTTGGAGCCATAAACGGGGATAAGATGTGCGCCGCGAAGAAGAGTGTCCAAATGGACAATGGTTACCAGACGGTTTCGTCCCCGGTATTCGGGCTCGACAACCCACATACCAGTTTCGATATCCGGAGATCTACCCACCTTTTTGAACCACTCGACGAGGGCGCATGGATAATCAACACCATCGTGAGTGAACGAAAAGAAAAGGCTGACGCGAACGACGCTCATGCCTCGGAACCCGTGTTCAGCTTGGTTCTCAACGGCAAAAGCACAGTCTCGGCGGGGACCATGTCTCCTCCAGGATGGGGTGGAGCGGATGCGTTCCCGACGCATCCCCCGCATGCCAGACGTGTCACTGGGTGCGTAGAAGGTCGCAATGGCAGAGTGGAAGACAGATATGGGGTGGGTAGCAATGTCCGAGGCATCAAGTTCCGCGTCGCTGGTGTCGGAGGAAGCATCAGAATAGAGTTGATGAGAAAGAAAGTTCGCTAGGAGGGTGGGGAAAGCTGGGAAATTGATATGTTGGGCGAGGTCTTCGGCGAATTGAGGATAGGAACGCTCTATCGGCGCAACATCAGGTACACGGCGATAAATTGTTGGAGAGAAACGACATACCTCGCTTGCGGGCAAGAACTACATTACCCTCTACTCGTGCATCATCAACCGGTCCTCCATCGTCATCGTCGGAATTTTTGGGCGGGGGGGCATGAGTAGGTGGGAGCATTCCACGTTCCACAAAGTCTGCGCGAGCAGCGGCCAGCTTGTCGAGTCGCTGATTAGTCTGCAGCATCTGTGAAAGAGCCTCGTATCGACTCGAACGACGCCAAGGCTTCTTCACAGCCGTGATGTGGCGTGACTCTGTAATAGAGGAGCATACACCACCAGGAGCACCGAAGTCCTCAATATTGCGGGGGTAATGTATGATTGAGTGTTGGCGGGGAAGCGAGAAGCCGTCTGGACGAACACCAAGTGTCCGAAAGATCTCACGATGGGCATGAAACCTTTGAATAGCCTCGTTGATTTCAGTGAGGGTATCTTCGTCGAAATCGGCGCGCCGGACAAGGTAACAAAAATCCAGGAAGGCGCTGATAGCCTGTACGATCTCGGGCGGTACAAGGCCCTTGATTGCAGGTAAATAGACCTAGAAAGTCTATAAGAAACTATGCGCATGAGACTATGTGCATTACGCACTTTCATAAGTGCCTTCGAATCGTCCCCTGTCCATTGCTTGAAGCGGCGACCCTGTTTGAAACGGCGGAGGCACGGGAATGCAGGCACTGCGGCGATCCTACTCGACACCGATTCATCAGGGGATTTTGTACTGCCAAAAGAAAAAAGAAAGAGACGTACCGGCGGTCGATCTCGTCCATAATTTTATCTGCCTCCGCTTTCGTGTGTTCGATGTGTAAGTACTCGCCAACCCACGTCACCAGATGATCTTTGAATGACCCTTTGATGACTTGGTGCAAGAGATCCAACGACAACATTTCGTGGATATCGGCGCGAGGGAAATCACGAGTGAATGGCTGCACACAATCTTTAAAACGAATGGGGTACAGGAAGCGAAGGACTTACGATGATATCGGCATCGATTCCGTATTCATCCCACAGTATGTCACTGTTGAATGCGGCCAGAACCTCATCGGTGAGTTCGTGAGTACGTCTACCGGAAATACCGCCATCCAAATCGGTGGGCAGAGCCGTACATCTTCAGAATAAATAAGCGAGAGTCGATATAAAATTCAGCACTCACTTCGCACACCAGTTCTGCACGATACCTGCAAGCATCACCTGCTCTGGATAGTCCGCTATGAAAGGGCCGAAGTCGTAAATAACTCGACGAAAATGCCCGTCCGGACATCAGCGCACAACAGGCTTCTCCATGCCGGGTTTCAATGTCGCTAGTATGGCGGCGAGGGAAGCATGGTAAAGCTGCCGTTTGAAGGTTCGGAAGGCAGGGTCGTTGTCGTACTTGCGGTCGCCTAGAAAATTAGAATGGTCGCATAGTTTTGAATGCCGGAACAACTCACTTTTCGGGATTGCTAGGAATGCAAACGGGACCACAGCATTGCGATGCCCCCGGCGGATGGTGTTGTGAGGATTTCCGAGGGAAATATACGCAGGGTGATATTCGACGTCGCCCGTGGCGACGGAAACCGTGGTCTTATCGCTCCCGAAAAACAAGGGGGTGTACATGGCACCTTTGGTATCAGGATCGTCCTCATAAATTCGATCCTGTGGCAGTTCTTAAGCTCAACCGAAATTCACGATCAACAGAATACAAAAAGGGACTCACAGAATGCCGCCATGCAAAATTTGCGGACATAAAATCGCTCCAGCGGCGTTTATTTTCGGCATCGAGGTGAACATAGGGGGTGGTGTCGAACGCGCCGTCGAAATCCGGGTTATCAAGCATATTTGCCACAACAACCTCCGGATCCCGGTACCAAACCTCATACTTCTGCCGAGCCCACGCCGGAGCGTCATCCCCAACGGCCATCGGTGTCGTTACGAAGCATTTCCATGGCGCATCACCAACCTTGGTCGCATCGATTGTTTCGTAAATATCCTTGTAGTCCCGGAACGGGCCAAGGTCGTCATGCTTCATGAGGGAAAGCGCCCAAAGCTCAAGGAGGTGGTCGATGTTCTTGGAGGACATTTGGACCTGCCGAAAAAGAACAAATAAATCAAGGTGCTGGTACGTTAAAAGGGTAATTGGTACCGACCTTCCGGAAGAGGAAATCGGCGAGATTAAACTGAACGTCATCCTCGTATGGCGTCCAGTCATCATCGCGTGCAGCGGTGCGAGGTGGAGGCGGTGCACCATCAGGGAGGAAGTTTCCGTCCTTGTCGCATGGGCGGGCTAAGGAATTATTTGAATATTAATCAATGAACGGAACGGCTCAAAATCAAGCATACCATTCAAGAAAGGATGATATTTTTTGGAACCGCGGGGTGGCGGAGAGCCTTCAGGTGACGGAGGCGCGGAGTCTGGGTCAGCCTGTGGGTCGGGATAATCCTGGTCGGGCTCAGATAATCCCGGGTCCGGTGATAACGACGGCAGGGTTGCAGAGGGTCCCGCAGTGGTATTGGAATTGCGATGTGCTGAATTGACATGATTCGTGACGCCTCCCGTGCTTTTGAGACGCTGCGGGCAGCCAGGGTATGGGCAGGGAATTTTTGCGACAACGGTGCGATCGCGCTTTCTTCCGCGTGGCATCGAGGCAGTAGAAGGAGGGCAGTAGCAGGTCAAGGGAAATGGGAGACTTGGTGTAAAAATTAGAAACCACGGCCGACGGATAGATGCTCGGCCGAGATAAGAGAGGAGCGAGCCATGCTTGTCCCGCTCGGTAGCGGAGCAAGTCATGCTTGTCCCGCTCGGCAACGGAAAAGACAAATTGCCTGAAACTCGCAAGAGATTGGTTGATCTTGCTTATCGATAACGACGCCCACCTCTTTCTTCCTACTTCCATGTCTGCCCGTCCACGGCGCAAAACGTCGGGTGCTCGACCCGGCCAGATTATCAAGGATTCTAACCAGCAACGGCGATCTCGCGACAAAATCGATGCGGATGACTTGGCGGCAGCCGAGGCTCGAGCCGAGCAAGAGCAGCAAATCCAGCATAGACATCGCACTGGTGTGAGCTGAGTAGCAGCGAAGGAGGATGCTCTTCGCGAAGAGGATGAGCAAGCTCAAATTGATGCCGCACGCCCTGACCTTGTCACCAAAAAGGCTGTGGAACGAGAACGGGAGGCGGACGAAGGGGAAAAGGTGACGTGGAATTATATCTGTCTATTCAAGCTCGTACCGCCACTGAGACTTTTCTAGATCGCCGTTGCATCCGGGGATGAGCAGGATGTTCTCATGCAGTCCGCGGATGATGGCGGGAGAGATCTTTCAGTGGGCGACTCTGACAGCAACAGCGACGAGAGGGACGAGGAGTACAAGCCTCCAAGTCATGGAAAGGAGGTATCCGACGATGAGTCCCAAGCTGCCGATGCGGACGATGACGGTCACGATGCTGATACCTCCGACACATCCGATGCGGAGCGCGACCGTGCCTCCGCTCTTGCGCAGTTCCTAGCCCAGTACGAGAAACAAAAAGCCAAGGCGAAGGAGCCTAGCAAGCCCAAGAAGCCGAAGGCAAAACGGGTCAGGCCGTGTTCTTTTGGTGATCAATTACTGACTGTCTTTCCAGGGGGAACTGCATGCGGAGATCATGGACTCCCGAAAGGTCGATGCCATGGCGCCACCGTCGACGTCCGTCAAACGCAAACCCGCGAATCAAGCTGCCGAGACACAGTGAGTCAAATCCCTGAGTTTTTACGGGCTCTATTCTGACGGTAGTTGCGAGGCCGAGCTCGAAGAAGCAGAAGGCGACGGTGGGTGGCTTGAAGAAGAATTGGAAGACCGACGTCACCCCCAAATCCACTCCGCGTCAGCGTGGTCGGCCCAGCAACTCCAGCGCAGTTCCGTCGAGTCGCGCATCTTCAACTTCGGCTCGCCAGAGCGGTCTATCCTCCGAGGCGCCGGCGGGTGAGTTCGACGGAGATGAAGATCCAGAAACTCTACGCACGGCGCGAGACGCGAAGACGAGCACGCCGCCGACGAAGAAGGTACGCGCTGTCATTCTAGTCACGTGTGTCACATTTACCTAATCTAATCTCACTCAATGCCGCCTACAGATGGGCATATCGTTTGAAAACAAGAACGTTAAGCTCCGTGTCGACGGGAAGCAACAGCGGGAGAAGAAGCGAAAGTATGTGAACGCTGATCTACCCTTCACCCTGGACGGCTTTGCCGCAGATCTCAAAGTCTGGCAAGCGGATGTTATCCCCATTATAATCGACTGGGCCGGGACGCTGGACGCTCCCTTCACCGCCTCGGCCCATCCACAGTTCCGGGCCATTGTGGAGGAGGCCTGGAACGATTATTTTGTCGTATATTCGTTGGTGAGTCTACTACATCTATCCTTCTTGCCTCTCCTGATACATACACGCGTAAGGCCTCCGCCGCCATCAGCAACTGGCGAAGTGACATCGGCAAGCGTGGGTTCGCCGTCGTCTCCCGGATCCTCAATGGCAAAAAGTTCGCCACCATCGACGACCGCCGTGCCCATGCGGAAGCTCAGTTGGTGGATTTTCCCTTTATCTATCGGGACCCCATAGCAAAGGTGCGACTCATGCATATATGATATGTCGTACCGATTTCTAAATGTTCTCAGGCCGGCGCTTATCGTACGGATGCCGTCTACCACGTCATGGAGGCTCACTTTCGCATCACCGACAAAACTGCGGTCACGTACGGCAGCCCCGATGGTGCGATGTCCGCTGCTGCATCATCTGTGAGTTTATTTCCTTTCCCTGATCGCATGGCTGACCCGCGATTTCCACAGCTCGAACGGGGTTATTCAATCTGGCGCACCGGCAAGCCGGCTACGGAAGGCCTTGAACGTCGCGGCAAACGAACTGCGCACAGCTTCGTTGCTGAGCCGTGGGCGGCGAAGGCGGCTGCGTATCTTCCCCAGATCAAGAAGCTGAATGACAGTCAATGGGGTGAAATTTGGACCAACTCGACAGCCACCTTTGCCGGCGACTCCGCCTTGCTCGGGGATGGCGGTGCTGACACGTCAAGCGAGGGATACGTCGATCCGCGGTCCATGATCGTGATCTCCGACGCGGAGGACGACGACTAGGTAGGTTTGATTGTATGGTGATCCTTCCTCCACACTGACACCCTGACAGTGCGCTCCCCAATATTCCCCGCCGCGGTAGTTATATAAGCATCATCTCTTGACGTCGACTTCTATACATACTATCTATGCACACCCTATGAACTATGTACCCTATGAATATGATCTATATGCGCTAAAATCCGGGGGGAAAATTGTGATGAATCGTCTGGCATGATAATGGTTACAATTCTGTGACCTAAATTGGGACATATCTGGCATCAGAATCGTGTATTGATCAATATTGGCGCCACAATTAATTCTGGCCCCACGGAGGTAATTATGCTGCCAGAAATAATTCTGGCGGGATGGGACGTCTGGTGGGTCTGGCCCCAGATCAGCCAAAGAAATTCTGTTTTGCTGATGAGCGGCAATCGATGACGACGGAGAGTGTCTTCGCCAGCATCGACTGGGCCCACAATCACAGTGTCACCGAGCTTCATTACATCCGCGTGCTCGCTGAATTCACTCCCCACCTCGACTACCTTGATACAGAAATCTCTGCTCGCTTCTGTCAGGCCCCGATTGCTAAACATCGCCTGCCAGTATGCAAGACACCTGTCCAGCCCACGGGTACTAACGGAGAGCGAGAAGTCGAAACGCAGGGGATGGCGCGCGCTATCCAAGATTTTGACGCACAAATGGGAGTTGAGCCAGAAAAATCCGACAACATACTCTCCTGGACTCGAGGGGACGGCGCATCGCACGCTACCATTATGCGACTGAAAAAGTACCTTTCGGTAACACCGGATATCTACAAATCCTTCCGCAACGTCATCAGTACTCCGGAAACGTGGCACACGAAAGCTACGGACCTCAATGCGTGCGCATCCAACCACTACGGTCCGGCGGCATCGAAGGATCCATCTTCTCTATCGCGCAGCTCCAACGCCGCGAACATGAAGCGACCCACTGATCTCAAAAAATGCGACTTTTATCCTACAAGTCGTAGCATGACGTTGATATGGGAATCACGAGTCTTAGACTGTTGGGGGTATGTTCTGTCTCCTTTTTATTCTATCTCTCAATTGACGTGCTCAGCCACATCCTCGGCATTGACCCTGAATCTGACCTCCATGCCCATTTTGAAATGCTGGCCGCGCACGACATCTTGCCGAGTTTAGACGATCTCCTCGGCCACGCCAGCGTTCTTCGGGAGCGATACGCCACACAGATGGCCTACGAGCAATCACTATCCAAGGCTGAGTATGATGATGCAAGCCCTGAGGGAAAAGTCCCGAGTGGCTCGCCCTGGACCGCTCCTTGTGCGCCAGCTCCACAGCCCGAGGGCGAAGACAATATGCCTGGTTTATCGGAAATTCCGGATGATTCAGCCCAAGCCCCAGACGTCGATGCAGACGATCCTCCTGCAGAGAACCCCGAGCAAGATATACTGAAATCGAAGGCCGGCAAAGATGGGCCAAAGTTCCACGCAGAAGAGGCGGGTTTTGATGGTGATAGAGTATTCAGTAACGCCATTCTCTTCCTACTCGAATTCGGTTGGTGGATTGAGTTAAACTACGCCATTCCAGAAGGAGATATTGGCAGGGTAATGGAGATATTAAAGGTATGCACCATTTTCCGCCGCCGTCAATTAAATCTGAACCATCCAAAGATTTACATCTTTACCTTCGGCGGGACCTCCAACCAAAACTATATGGCTTATATGCTCGATTTATACGCCCTTCTTCAATTCGAGTGTTCTCCCGAACTCAAGAACGCACTATTGAATAATTGGCTCATCAATCTTAGGGGAATAATCGGTAGTTGGATCGAGGGCGACCTCATGCAAGAGCACTACAATAAATGGCTCGAGGATATGGTGCGCCGGCGCGGCGGTGACTTTGACGACCCATTTTATCGCCAGACTATTTCCCCGAACGTCCAGCACTTCCTAACAATCAAGGAAAACATCGAGTCCGCCTTCGAGTTGAAGCGACGTAGCAAATCTCACACGTCTCCTCATCTTCGTGACGAAACCAAGATTCTACTAAAGATGTACAAGGAAGACGAGCTCCATCTGTTTAGATCTGGACGCAGCATGGGCCATGCCGCGGTGAATCGATTTGATCGTGGATACCAGCGACTAGAGGGAGGGAAAATGGCGGAGTATCTTGAACGCACCGCGGTGTATGCCAACCTCGTCCGCGACATGGAGATAATGCGCAAAAATCCAGATGGGACGCAGATGGACCTGGACTCTGAAATTGCACCTTCGCCGCCAAAATCCCCTCCGCCCGAGAGCACCTCATCTGCATCGTCCCAAATCCCCGAGTCTTCACGCCCTTCATCGGTCAGCTCAGGCTTGGTGCATTCATTCCACTCAAATAAAACCAGCCCTTCTCGTTCTGCTGCAGATTCAGTGCAGGCCTGGGACGACGTTGATCACAGTGACGACCGTCTCACGAGCGGCTCTGATTTGGCTGTGAGAGTTGACGAAGCCACAGGTCGTATGAGTGGTGATTGGTATGAAGAAGAGGAGTTCGAGTCGGTTCTAGCGAGGTTGTGCGGCGAGGAGGAACTCGAAACGTCAGAGGAGGAGGATGAGCCCGACAGCGATGAGGCTGCGTCCGATAGCGAGGAGAACGGCGGTGACGAGAACGATGACTTAGATAGCGATTAGACAAATGTATTTGAATGCTATCGAGTACAGTTGCAGGAGAAGGATACAAACGAAAGCAGGACAGCATTTAATCTTCTTGAACAGCATTGCCACGCCTCCGCGATGTTCGATATGCCGGTCTGAATGTTGCGGCCACGGTTTCGGCATCGAGCTGTTTTTCTCTGGGGCCTTGGGGACGCCGTGCAGGCCGTTGTCGGTTGGTAACCTCCGCCAACACCGTCTTGGCGCGCTTCGGAGGAGGTGGAATGGGCGATGACCGTGGGTGTTCATCAGCCTCGTCTTCATCGTAGCTCGACTCCTCCTCACCACTTTCTTCAGATTCGGAATCGATATCGCGAACACCTTTCTTAGCCTTGCGAGTTGCTCGCTGTTTCGCATTCTTGTTAATTCGGGCTTCTTCGCGTTCAGCTTGAATGGTAGTGCGAAGCGCTGCAACAACAGCATAAAGTGCGACGACATGGCCGATAGCAAAGGTCCAGGATTGGGTGATCGGACTAAGAGCAGCGAGGGAATCGAGAGAGAGCAGTTTGTTGAGGATAACGTGGATGAGGGAAGCAGGGAAATACGAGGACTTTGGACGGTGTTGATTCGTGATGTGTTTACGTTCCGCAAGCCGGACCGTTTCACCGAAAGAGACAAGTGATCCCTCCGCCATGTCCATCTCCTTCTTCGTCAGCTTGAGCTTTTTCTCTGCCGCGGATAGCGGCGCAGAGTCTTGAGTCGTTGGAGGAGTAAATGGAGCCAAAACGATACCAGGAGGGAGTGGGGAAGGGGTGAAATTCAGTGTTTTTTCGGTTCGGTCGGCGCACAGAGAGCAGGGGAGCCGTCGTTTCGCAGCAATGCAGTCGAGGTATGTTATCTCTGTGGGGGGATTCTGATATATGCGATTAATTGCAGCAATATAACACCGTTGTTCAACGAGGACTAGAGCTTTAGCATGCTCCATCGGCTTGGTTTTCTTTTTGCGAACAGGCTTCCCTGTCTTGGGGTTTATTTTGGGTACAGTGGGCGAAGCGACGGGTCCTGGAAAAAGTTGAATATATGCATGCATACTGACAACGCGATAGATCTACCAGCAAGCTGTTTCTTGGCTTCAGCAAGGACACTCGGTTGAAAGAGAACAACTCCTCGAGCGGCGGTGTCTGGGTTCCTTCCAACACGTCCCTTCTCCTGCCAAAGCTGGTCGACGGTTTCAGGGAAGCCTAGCGATATACTGTCCAGCAATGTCTTGATATTCAACCCCTTCGCGAAGGCGATCGTCGCAATTACGACTTGGCACCGTGGATCTTCTTCTAATAGTCGAACGATTTCTTCGTTGTCCTCGGAAGAGCGGAGGGAGTGATACATCTGGATACGTCGCAGCCGATCAGGTCCAGGTGGCAGAGAACTCCAAAGGTAGTGAAAAACGCGGAAGACATCGTCGATAGTTCAACAGTGAAGAGCGGATTTCCAACCAGAATTAAGGTATGAGATGAGGGCAGGGAACTCTTTGCCTCGGAGTCCATGTTCAAGGGGCTCCATAATGAATTGAGTGTTGGGGCGTTCATTAGAAGAACGCAGGACGAAGAAGTTGTCGCCAGACAAGCCCAGACTTTCGCATATATTGTCGGAGTCGGGACCAGGCTGCAGCGTCGCAGAGAGAGCCATTATTGATGTAGAGGCGGGGAGGCGACCTCGAAAGAATGCACCAATGTGCTTGAAAAGAGGGCGGAATTCGGCGCCCCACTGTTTTATCAAGTGTGCTTCGTCTACGCATCCGTACACAATGTTTGCTCGGAAAGTGTTGGACGCGGATATCTCCCTCCAAGCCTTGTGTCGTAGATGCTCCGGATCGACGCAGATGATCCACTTCTTGCATTCTCGGATTTCGTGAATAAGATTCCGACCGCTCTTGCGCGCATCTGTAACCGTTTCTTGACAATATGCGAAAGCCGGAACACCCAGTTTTTTTAGCTCAAACACCTGCAAGTCGTAAGAATCCGGCCCACAAAGTAAACCTACCATACAATGTTCGCTGCGAGGCCTTTTGTCGGGGTTATGACCAATCCCATCGGAAGCGCGCGCACAGGAAGGTCCGGATACAGGTGAGGGTTGCGCGCCATCTCTCTGAGAACAATGATAGGAACAGCGAACATGGCAGACTTGCCGCTGCCAGTAGCCATGCAGCACAGGACATCTTCGCCGTCCAGCACGCGGATGACAATGGTTTCCTGCGAAGGATATAACCCGTCCTTCCACTGCGGTATTTCTTTCTTCACGATTTGCGTGACCATACGGCGGCCTTGAGGGTCTCTCCAACGATGCCGAGGTGCCATATGAGTGTCGGAAGACCAGCAGAGAGTGAGGCAGGAGGAGGAAGAAGCGGGGCAAGAGGCGACGTGCCGAATGGCCGTGGGAACTAATTTGAAACTCAGCACTTTACGTAATAACCGGGGGTACCGAATACACCCCACGCGGTAAACTACAGACTAATGTAGGAGTGGAGTGATCGCTTGAGGGACTGGATGGAGGAGGGGATGGAGATTGAGATATCGCTGCATGGGGTTTGAGATGTATTGAAACAGTGTTGGTCACTTCAGGCCACCTATATTGATGACCCATAGGGGTTAATTTTTCATGAAGAAGAAATACCCCAAAGGGGGTCTGTGTAGGTGGTTGATACCACTTGTATGGGACGTCCCTCCTATTACATCAATCACTGTTGGGACCTCCCACAGGGCAGTACTTTTGACCTCCCACCCACCATAGGCGGGCCGATTTTTTCCCTCTAACCCTAGCATGGGACCTCCCATCAGGGGTGTCTGGGGTCCTACCTGGGGGCCAAATTAATATTTTTCGCCCCTCAATTCTGCGCCCACCCAGCAGCCCCTCGCACACTGTAGCCTGGCCAGCTGACCCCCAGCACCTCTCTTTATATCCAGCCATGCACCCTTCATCATAGGACCCCCTAGCTGCCATAAATGGGGGGCCAATAGCCCTGGACGCTTACCACCACTGGCCAAATTAATTCTTTTGTTGCTCTATTCTACACCTCCCATGCACTGTAGCTGAGCACCTGACACCCTGCTGGAGTCCCCTAGCTGCTGTAAATGAGGGTCCAACAGCCTCGGCCACCTACCACCACTGGCAAAATCAATCATTTTTGGCATTCTGTGCTATCCAGCTGCCTACCACCACTACACATTTAATTATCTAGGGTGATTAATTATGTGCCCTCCTGGTAGCCCGTCAAATAGATACTATACCACTAGCCAAATAAATATTTTTAGCTGCTCTATTTCACACCCTCCAGTTGCTTACTGCCACTCCCAATTTTAATTATCTTCAGTCACTCCATTACATGCCCTCCCAGCTGGCTCCATCACTAGCCAGACTAATTATTATTCTTTTGCCATTCAAATATGTGCCTTCCCAGTGAATGGTTACGCATATGCCATAACATTCTTGTAGATCAACTGGATTCTGCTCAAGTATTCTCTGTGCCAAATGAATGGCAGTGGGGTGGTTGGCACCTCTGCAAGTAACTCTATCACTCTCGGCAAAGAATCAGCCATTCCTTGGCGCTTGTCTGCCTGGTCCTTCCACCTTGTTCCATGTCCTTTTCTGCGAGTGGGTTATCCCACCACATTTGGGTCATCCGACCCTATCTGGGACTTCCCTTTGTTTTTTTGCTGCGACTGGGACATCCCACCTCATTTGGGACTTCCCCTTGTTTTTTTGCTGCGACTGGGACATCCCACCTCATTTGGGACTTCCCCTTGTTTTTTTTGCTGCGACTGGGACATCCCACCTCATTTGGGACTTCCCTTTGTTTTTTTGCTGCGACTGGGACATCCCTTCGCTTTTTTATGACAACTGGGACATCCCATCCAAACTGGGACCTCCCTTCACTTTTTTATGACAACTGGGACATCCCATCCAAACTGGGACCTCCCTTCATTTATTTGGCACAACTGGGACATCCCATCCAAACTGGGACCTCCCTTCATTTATTTGGCACAACTGGGATGTCCCACCATTATTTTATCCAACGGGGATATTTTTATCCAACAGGGACATCCCACAATTATTTTATCCAACAGGGATGTCCCACAATTTTACTGGGGCCAAACACCAGAGCACATGAAAACTAAGTGCGTTAAACGCACTCGTACGTTTACAACTGTCTCCTCTTACCAATTATTTCTTCTTCTATGTCTTACCTCTCAATTCAAATGGAAACCTCCACGTCTGTACAGCAGCTAAAGCCCGCACCCAATACCTGCTGCTTGCTACCATCGACTTGTGCAGCCATCGGTGCTGTGTGGGCTCAGGTGTGCGTACAAGTCAGTACAGTGCATTGGGTACACAATGATGCAATGTCCTCAATCCTGAGTGCGTATGCACACTGCAGCCCACGTGAATTGGGTCTGATGGGGGCAGTGACCTCATACAGCGGAAGGGGAGGGCGGAGGAAATTGGTTTGGTCCTCTCTGCAGATGCCTAATATAATATGTTGGTTAACTGGCATGAAGCGCACAATGCTACTGGTAACCCCGCTGAGAAATACTGTAAGTTTTCTGTGCATGAGCTTGCCTTTTACCTCCCAACTTTTTCTGCAGGTTTTCCGAGTTGAGCGCACTCATCAGTGCATCAAAATGTTTCCCACCACCAGGTCAAGAAATTCTACATGCAATGAGGATTTCTGTGTTCTTAGGTATTGTCGTGTGTGCAATAAATATATGCTGTTTATACATGTGAGAGTCAAATGCAAGCAGAATGTAATTGTCAGCCCACAGATTGAATTGGAAAGTACAATGTTTGTCGCTTGCGCAAGGAGGTGGAGGTACTGTAGTATGTTAAGTGAAAAAAAGTTGTATGTCGCGGAGGGAAAAAAATATCCTCAGGGCGGCATCGAACACGTGGTCAGTACAAAAGAAGGCAAAAAGCACAATAATTACTGCATAACCGGTCCCCGACCAAAGCATTGCTGAGTCTTCCCACCCATCCCTTATATCCAGCACCACCCGAGTTTTTGAATAGACAACATAGCACCAGAGCCCGGGCACATTGGCCAGGGATTTCTGCTACATTGTCGTTTTATGGTATAATTAAGCTACCACAATTATTTGATGTCTTACCATTCTTCACAAGCAAGTCGAGTTTCCTTTCCTTTTCAAGCATGCGAACAAAATAAGTATATAGTTTTATTCCTTATAATTTTATTATAATTTTAAAGTATTTTAACGCCTTGTCTAACTGTCTAACTACACCGCAATTATTATGTTTATCTAATTGTATTATAAGTTTAAAGGATTTTAATGCCTTGTCTAACTACACTGCAATTATTTCATGTTTATTTATGTACTAATCAAGGAAGACAACTCAAAGAAGCGACGGAGACAACTCAAAGAAGCAAACAACTCAAAGAAGCGGCCGAGATAAAAAAAGCACTCGGATCACTTTGCAAGCTAGTCCAAACAACCGCTACGAGGCGAAAAAGGAAAGTACTGCTTGAGTGCATAAAATAACGTTGAATAGAAAGACGCCGAGGCCGACATAAGACAAAGGAAAGAAATATAAGTCCACGACAGTAATTAAAAAGAACTAGCAAGGAGAAATGTAGCTACTCAGACGACGCAATAAACAACTCCACCATATCCGCCACCTCGAGACGCCTCCATGCCGCCCCGTGCAGCGTTCCGTCAGGAGCATAGATAGGGGTTTTATCAGTGTGAATCTAGAGAAAAGTTAATACTGGGCGGAATAACACAGAGGAAAGACACACCGTCTCTGGGATAAGTAGCAACCCGTGTAGCGTTCCATCCGGCGCATAGATCGGAGTGCTGTTGGTATGGGCCTACAAAATGAACAAATCATTTCAATAATATGTAATTAGAAGGAGGAATAGAGACTCACTGTGTCGTTGAGATACGACCGATAACAAATGTCGGTGAACGCCTTGAGCGCCTTGCGGGCTGAGACCCAGGTGTGTTCAACTGTTTCCGCATCGGCAACGGGTGGGGTTGGGTCCCTGATGGTCATGTAGAGAGCTGGGTGGAAGTCGTCGGCGGCGGGGACTGCGGGCCAAAATCTTTCGAAGGTCTCTCCATACACGATAGGGTGCGCAAGCGACATGGTAATGGAGCAGGGCGCGGGTGGAACAGAGACGACAGCGATGCGGCGGCGGCGGCGGGGCTTGATCGAAAGAGCAAAGGGGCAGGGAGGGAGACGCGGCAGTGTCTTAAGGGAGCACCGGGCTTTAAATGTTACAGACATGGTAGGGCAGAAGTAGTTTGGGAGGGCGGATGAGTGTGGGGATGAAGGAGGAAGAGCTGGATGAGCGCACCTTTATATTAGAAGCCAATGCCACCCACCACAGTAACAATGAGGCGATCACTTACCACGAAGAGAAATCTCGTCTCCTGCCACTGGAATTCGCCCCTTTAGGAAACACACCCACAATGCGCTATCAAAGCATTTGATCATGCATTTAATCACTCACCGCAGAAAAAAGACAATGCGCTATCAAATCAAAGCATGCCACGAATTAGCCTGTGACCACACGCTTGCAACGATCGCTCACCGAGAAAAAAACAGGGTGAAGTCGCACCCAGGCTCAGAGAGATCGCGCCAACAGGGAGAGAGACATAGAAAATGATAGTCCGCATACACATAACATATTTATGTAAAACAAAGGAGATACTACGACGACGACTACTTAAGAGTGACCATAAAAGACGACCGGCGCGATGGTCGGCATTTCCAGGGTGCCTGTGGGCTCGACGCCTGCGCGGCACTGCGCGGTGTACACTCTGTCCCACATCACTTTGCGTACAGTGCGGCCTACAAGTAACAGTGTGAGAGAGTGCGAAGACGGATGTGAAGGCAGGGACGTACGATAGCAGTGGTAATTGAGGCTGCCGCTGGTGCGAGCGGCGTACGGGTTTTTGAGCTGGAACAAGAAGGTCGGGTTGTCCACCGTCGGAGGGAAGGCTCTATCGTTGTGGAGATCGAAGCGCGCTTCCACCAACACCCGGCGCACTGCAAAGCCATATATCAGAAGGTGCGAGGAGTAAAAAAGCGGGTGAACTTACGCATCGAATCGAACGCGAAGCGCGCGTCAGATCCAGCGGGGTAGGGGTTAGGAGCGACGAAGGCGAAGTCCCTGGCCGCAATGGCATAAGCCTTGGTGAGATCGCCGCCAGTCTCCTCCATCAGATATTCCCACTCCCCAAGGGCGGCCTGTCGTCGCGCAACCCTGTCGTCCAAGCCGTCGCGGGATCGGAAGGGACCGAACTCGCTCTCGCAAGTGTCATCTGTGTGAATGTCAGCTCAGCGATGGAGACAAAGTCAGAGGCGGCGACGTACAAATTTCAAAATACGCCGTGATTGTGGCCGAGTCGGTCGCTACCCGGCAGTGCTCTGTCGAAATATTTAGCGAGTGGCGGGGAAGGGTAGGTATCATCGAACGTACCAAGATCCTGGCGCATATCGTACAACATCTTGGAGAGCCCCCTCTTGCGGCGCATGACAGTGGCGGCGTCCTCGTCAGGCACGAACTTGCCGTAGGTGTCTTCGTAGTCCTCCTCTACAAATGATCAGGTTAAGGATTACTTATGCGCAGCGTCGGAAACGTACTAGCATGTTTCCAAGCCAGAACTTTTTTATAGTTGTGCATGTCGGCATTGGTGATACCGCGCAGGCTGCAGACGACTCGGTTCAGCTTCACGCGTTCTTCTTCCTCGGAGTCATCGTCGCTGGTCGGAGGGTCGCTGGAGGGCGGCAGGGTGGAGGGGGGAGAAGGCGCTCAGGGAGGAGAGGTGACGAAAACGGGGGGTGCGAGTGCGAATTGGCGGCATGATGGGCGGTGTGAGTAGTAGGGAAATATAGAGCTTTCAGCACGCACCTCTTATAGCACTGTACGGTGGCATTTATTGCCCCTTTCGTATTCATTGTCCTCACCGTTTCGTATGTACCCCGATTATCGATCATCCAGTGGCCACCGCGCAACGCTATAAGCAAGGGCCACCCATTGTGGTCTTTTGATCATTCGTCCCTGCACGGTGGTGTTCCTCTCTCATACAATGTACTGTAATTACTATTTGGTCGCGACCTGCGTGCGCCCCCGCTCCGTCTTCCTCTGTCCCCACCCTGGCGTTCCTGCGACATATGTGTATTACTATTGTCATTTCTATCTTCTAAACAATTCTACCTGTCTACCTACGTGGTGTGACTTCAGCGCTCGCTGCTCCCGACGCACCAGCCATTTCGACATGGTGGTCAGGAGCAAGAGGCAAATAGGCGCCGAGAGAAACAAGCCCCACACTTGATGGGCCGAGGTTCGGTGAAATCTCGGTCTGCGGGAGTGCAGGCGCCCGCACCGCATTCCAAGTGCCCGGCACTGCCTCCTGTCAAAAGCTGTCAAAAGGCCATGGCTCATGCCAAACGTGTTCCCTTCACGCGTCTGAAGCGCTCTGACGCGCCGTAGTGCAGTTACAAGTAAATTATATATAATACTCGTCGTCTTCAGTATTTCTATACATATCTGCGGTCTCTACTGCGTCCAACATCCCAAAATCTTCATCCTCGCCACCAGTTTCAGTCTCGTCGTCGTCTCCATCGCCGCCCTCGTCCTCCGATTCGTCATAATACCTGTCTTCTCCACGGGCATGCAAGTGGGCGTCATAATGCCTGTCTTCTCCCCGGGCGGGCAAGTGGGCGTTCAGCATACATGTGGCAAGCTGCACCGCACTCGGACCCCAAGGTGGCAGCGTTGTCTTGTCAACGCCAAGGTTGGGGAGCCACTTCTGCCACGTTGCGCACAAGACGACGAGTTCGTCACGCCACAGTTTGAGCTGATATTCATCGCCAGCGGATTCTGAGACTTTCGTTAGTTAATCCTCTCGAGCTCGAGCCATTCTAGGAAACGTACCAGCTCGCATGATGGCCTCATTGATGATCTTCCACTCCTCAGCAAACCAGACTTGCAACGCGCACCTCTCCTTCTTCAATATAGCGTCCTCCTCGTCGCACCGATCGAGTTCCAGCATTGCCTTGATTCCAGTGCGAACCTTCTCGTCGCTAAGCCACAGTGGTGGCTCTCCAGCGGCGGCTTCAGCATCGTCCTCGTCCAAACCAACATCCTGCCAGATTCCGTCGTCAACCTCCAGTTGCCACAATTGTTTAGGCGCGATAGGAAGCGGAGGCTGAGCCCCCGGTGGCGCCTGGCCGTCTTTGATGATCTGAGCGAGATCGGCACAAAGTTTGTTGTACTGGAGGTTGAGTTTGCCAATTGCGGGCTCCCGACGTTTCACGGCTGACTCCGTGTGCAAGTAAAGTTTTTGATCTGGGGACGTTTCAGTTGACGTATTGTTCGTATTAGAGACGGACTTACCATTAACAAGTCGTCGAAAAGAACGCTCCAATTTGTCGAGTTCGAACTTTCTCGAGCGCAGGCGATCCCGTAAACGCCGCTTCAAGGCGCGCGCGTTCATGTGGAGATTTAGATACTTACTTTTGCCCAGCTTACACAGTGATTGCTGCTCGTGCACGCCCAAGGCCTGTTCCCTCTGCCATAGTTTTCTTTCAGCGGCGTGCAGCGCCTCCTCTGCGGCGGCGACCTGGGCTTGATAAACCGCAGCGCCGGGGTCTTCATTCTGGATGGCCTCGAGAAAGCACGCCTCCAGCTCTGTGATGCGCTTGCGCCGAGTCGTCACCACCGCACGGAGGAGGATCACCGCCGCCACCGCTTGCTGACCACGAGTTTTGGAACGCCCTGCCACCGTATAAGTCGGATATAAACGTAATGCGACAGTCACGTACTCGGAATGGGTTTGGTTTGAGCTGCCACCTGCAGCTTCCATTGCTCACGCAGCAGCGCGATCGCCTTGCCACACTCGGCCAACGCTTTCTTAGCCTCGGCCCGTTTCTTGGCACAATGGACTTGGCGGCGCTTGATCCATTCGCCCAGGCACCTGAGGCTGGCCTTGTCCGCGTGTTCGATTTGCGCGTCCAACGTGTAGAGTTGGTTGTGGTACTGTATACGGTGTTAGACTTTATCCTTTCAAAGACGTTGACAACGACTCACCCCGCTGATACGCAAATGCGCGATTAAATGGCTGATTGAATGCCAGAAGTGTTCGCAGCCTTCGCCGTCTGTGAGACCAAATCCAACGCGTTTCCGAGGATGGAAAAGCAGCTGACAGGCCCACTCGTGGCCGAAAGCATGAAAGACGGAGACTGCGAACACTAGGTGATCCAGATAACGCGAGAGGAACCCCCACTTCCTACAACTCCGCTCCAACGCGCAGGCCACGTCGTACAGTAAACCGACGACTGTCCAGACCAGAAGATGCTGATAAAACGTCTCTATCAAGGCGAGGACATTGAATTGTTTCTCGCCCGCGGAGTGCATGTTCACGAGCCAGAGAACTCGATCGTGGCGACAGAGGAGCGCCATGATCGCGGTGTCCTCGAAGAACTCGGTACTGGCTTTCTCGCGCTTTTCATCAGCGGCCTTGAACGACGCCTCGCAACCGTCGAGCACGGAGTGCGGGAGCCGCAATTCGGGGTGCTCGTAATCATCATCTTCTTCCTCCTCATTTGCAACGGCGGCTTTGCGACGCTTGGTGGCCTTCACGTTACGCACATCGTTTACGTAGTCCTCCGTCTGGACGGCCACATCTTCGGGGATGAAATGGGTGTTAGGATGGTACTTGGGCGGATCTTTGGGAGACTTGCGCTTCTTTTGCGTGAAGCAAGCGTCTATGCAGCCCTTGACATCTGATCTGCATCGACTGTTAGCACGTTTGAAACCAGGATGAGTACAAAGACTTACACTGCGGATGGGTCGTGCTTGAAGTCGCCCCCGAAGCAGGCGGGGCATCGACGCCGTAGATATTCGCTTGGGCGAGTTCGAGGTAAGGGTTCTGGGAACGGCAATTGAGGATCGGGCGTCGGGTGGCGTGAACGTTTACATGGCGGCGCACGCAAGGATGGTGATGGAGACTCTGACCACCCCAAGGACGAGGTTCGCGATCGAGCAGCGCGTCTACGATCGGGTTGACGCCCTTGGGGTGTTGCTGAGTGAGGAGTAGTGGGTGGCTCGTCTTCTGTTTCGGGCGACACTGGCTCCACACTTTCAGGTATGAGGTCTGCGCGCACAGCTTCAATAATTCCGCTGTAGTGCTCCTCCGTGCGATTGCGCAGGTGGGTGTACCACATAAGAGAGTTGCCGAATCGACGATGTAGGGAATTCTGAAAACCCGTAAACGCACAATCGCAGGCCGGGCAAGCCAACAACATACCGTGTGATCAAGCTGAAAGCCGAGAGCTCCTAGCGTGCACTCCAGCGCTAGGGTAAAAGCGGTGTTGTTGGGTGCAATCTGCACGAACAGATTCAACGCGAACTCTAGTAGCCGCAAGTCTACGGCCAACGTTGGGTGCAACGGCACGCAGGGGAACGCGCCTGCAGCCATGAGTTGCACCGCAGCCGGGGCGCAGTGGCACACGGTGAGCTCAATATCTTCTACGGCTGTAAGGAGTTAGATCCATAAAATGCGAACGAAATCGCGACATACACGAGAAATGGACGATAGCAATCTTCACGACTTTGGTGGTCAAGCAGAGACAGGGAGTCGTGTGCGTCCATGGGGAAAGTTGGTCGAAGTCGCGCAGTGATTTGGTTTGCTCGAGGACGCGCACATAGTGCGGAAGGAGATTGGGGAGGACCTCCCCCTGCCAGCGCCGCCACTGAGCTTCTCGTTTGCGTCGATGAGCGGTGGGATCCCGTATTGGGGTAGCAGGAATATTCCCGTCGGACGGCAAAATGTCGCGCTGGTCGTATCTCGAGGCTTCCGTGTCGTCGTTGTCGGATTCTCCAGTGAAAAGAGTGTTGTAAAATGGCGGGAGGTGCGGTTGGACCATGGTGCGTCCATTGTGCAGTAGAATGTCGGGGCGTCGGCTAATGTGTTTGGCGATTTCCTGGCGTGGGTGAGGAATGGCGGGACCAGGAACCGCCAGATACGAGGGCTTGGCGGCGGCGTGCTCGTGTTCCTTTGCGGTGAGGCGCAACCTGGCCATGGGCGGAGGAAAGAAGCTGGAATGGATGGACGTGAGATTGACACGAAGTACTGAATTTTATTGTGCCACTGACCTCTAGGACCACCAATCGCAAGCACCACATGCTCTACTGTATTGTATTCGCTATCTATTGTTTACAATTTCCAATATCACCCAAAGGCCACCGCGCAATACCATAAGCGAGGGCCACCACCCATTGTGGTCTTTGGATCGCCCGTCCCTGCGCCGCGCTGTTCCTTTTTCATCCAAGGCATTGTTACTCTAAATGGATTGTATGTAGTTACTTCGCCCACTCGAACATCTGTCTATTTAGCTGGTTTATTAACTACTACTAACTACTAACTAATGTACATGGTGGTCGGGAGCAAGAGCGAAATAGGCGCCCAAACAAACAAAGCCCAAACTTGATGGGACGAGTTTCGGAGAAATCTCGGTCCGCGGGAATGCAGGCGCCCGCACCGCATTCCAAGCGCCTGGCACTGCCTCCTGTCAAACGCGCCTGGCTCTCACAATTTACGCGACTGACGCGCATTTTACGCGACTGCTTGTCGATTCACGTGTTTTTGAACGAACGTCAAACTATTTGAGTATGTAAATCACTTTCCAAGTACTACACTATAATTATTTGTCCATTATACAACTATATTCATACGTTCTACATTATTTCGTCGAAGTCCGTTGGGTGAAAGGTGCCGCCTTGATTAATTCGTTCCGTGCCTGACTTTCATCCAAGGCATTGTTACTCTAAACACATTGTATGTAGTTACTTCGCCCACTCGAACATCTGTCTATTTAGCTGGTTTATTAACTACTACTAACTACTAACTAATGTACATGGTGGTCGGGAGCAAGAGCGAAATAGGCGCCCCAACAAACAAAGCCCAAACTTGATGGGCCGAGTTTCGGCGAAATCTCGGTCCGCGAGAGCGCAGGCGCCCGCACCGCATTCCAAGGGCCTGGCACTGCCGCCTGTCAAACGTGCCTGGCTCTCACAATTTACGCGACTGACGCGTATTTTACGCGACTGCTCAACGATTCACGCGTTTTTGAACGAACGTCAAATTATTTGAGTATGTACATCACTTTCTAAGTACTACACTATAATTATTTGTCTATTATACAACTATATTCATACGTTCTACAATATTTCGTTGAAGTCCGTTGGGTGAAAGGTTCCATGTGCCGCCTTGATCAATTCGTTCTGCGCCTGACAAAGACTCAAGAGAGGGAATGTTGGAACACTTGATTCCACGCGATGATGGAATCGCACTCTGACGGTTTGTGCACCATCGTCGTGATCAGGCGGTTGGGTTTCTCCGTATAGTCCCTTGAACAAAGAGTTACCCATGATATCCACACCAATTATGACGACGCGAGATTTGAATCTCGTCAAAGGCATGCCTTGTAATCCCCTGAACGGCTTGATACAGTGCGCCGGCACGTTATGAGCTGTCATGTTTTTCCCCACCGCGAAAACCCGCAGTTTCTTGATTCCCACCATGCCAGGAGTGACTGGCTCGGCGAGAAGCAGATACCCGGTTCGACCTTCCAGCTTGCGCAGGGATTCACTGTTCTTGAACCCGCCAGCTTTGTGGTCTGTGAGCCCCTCTATTCCCTGGATCTGGACGTCGACACGCTTTCCAGCGAGTGCATGAACACATAGCCATTCACCGTTGTCTTCGCCTGGGATTGAATGAGATTTATTACTCTTTAATTGAGATAGCTGCTTACCAGGTAGTGTGGGCGGCGGCGTTGGAGTTCTCATCCACGAAGTAGCTGTCGGGTCATTCAGGTCCGGGTTGGGGGTTCTCAAACGTGGAGGTGGGGGTGGTGGTGGTGGCGCAAGAGCCTCGGGACTCAAAACGACGGCTTTGTTCAAGGGCAGACGAGTACTGAAAAGAACGGTCAATTAAATTAGACAAGTGAGAAGGGAAACGCGAAATACTGTGCGTGAACCAAATATTTGACGTCAATATCAAATCACGTGTTAGACGCCAGCTTGGAGATTGTGGCAACGATTCCGCGTATATCTGCCTTGTCCCCGCGCCATCCTTTACGCTTCGACTCCTTTGCCAATCGAGCAGCTCGCTCAGGGCTATCGTGATCGGCGTGCACCACGCACAAAACACCTTTAAGCGGATGTTTATAGGCCACCAACACTTGAAGACCCTCGAATCGGCGGCCCGTCTTCATCAGGTGCATGTTTCCCTCGATCGCGCTTTTGTCTTGCGCTTGAAGATCGTCCAATAACTTGTGGAGGTTGGTCGACTCGTCGTACTCTGTGTTGGGCGTCATATTGTTGGGGATGGCGGGAACTTCGCTTCGGGTGGTATAACCCTGCTTGACGCCAGAGACACCAGTATTGGCGAAGAGTGAGAATACCACATCCACCGAACGGACTTTAAACTACCATAATACGTTAGCTTGCTGTACGAGTAGAGCAGAGAAACGACGTACGATAAGATGTGGCATCATATCTTCAATTTCATCTGGACGACGGTCTGTTTGTTCTGCCGACACTTCTGTCTGGAGAAATAGTTAGCTGGAACATGCAAAGAAAGAAACGAAAAAAAATACATCATAAACCTCCAGTGCGCCCCCGGGGCACACTGTGGTTATAAACCCTGTCCGGTCTTTCGACTTTCCGCGAGCGACCATGACCATATCTCCAGGGTGGAAGTCCCTACTCAAATGGCGCAGAGGAATGTCAATATCGTGCAACTCCATGTCGTGAGGGGGTTTTGACAGGTCGACCGCCAAAGACGAATCCCCAAGACTCCTAACCCGACCGCTATAACCCAGATATTCATTTCCTGATACAACGCGTACGCGATCGAGTGGCCCGATGGGAATGGGGTCGTCCAAAACATGGCGTTGAAGGTCGGCGAGTTGAACGAAGTAACCTTCGTCTTTTGTTGATAGAGGTGCCGTGCCATTATAGTACGTTTGGATTTTGGCGTATCTGACCCGAATATTGGGGTTGGTGGAAGTGTCGCGAACAGGGACGTCGCGGATCAAGGTAATATACCCCGTAGCGAAAAGGTGAGGGCCTTTTACCACTACTATGCGGTCACCTTCGGTCAAAGCTGCGCACGTTCCAATAAAATGAACGCAGCTGAGCTTGACACTGTCGGCATTGTGGAAGTTGGTGAGGTCTGTGGAGGTTGGCCAAGCTTGCTTGCAGTCCGCCGGAAGAGAGACGATCTTGCATCTATTGTTGCCGGCATAGACAAGACACTCGTCGGTAGGCAGTACAAGCGCCACCGAATTGCGGTCGCTCCCCGCTGGAATGCGAATCCAGCTTCCCGGTACCACTTTTCCCTCCGCTTCAGTCTTGCGGTTCGTCGCGTGCTGCTGACTAGCAAAAGTGCGCGGTAATTGAGCTGGTGCAGCACTAATCACCGCGTTGGAGATGGTGCGCTGCATCCAATCCGACGCGCCCGACGAAGATTGTTCAGCGTTTCCAGCGTTGGATTGGATGGAAGCCGGCGGAGGAACCTGTCCTCTGCACTCTGCCTCAACGGCCCTGGAATAACTAGCAGAAGCCTGCTGCAGTCTCGCTGCTGCGGCTTCGGCGGCTTCGTCCTCGGCGTCATCGTGGTCCAACGTGTGGTAAAACGCCGGGGACTCGTGCGTGGGCTCGTCGTCGAGGAATTCTTGAAACGCTCATCATAAGTAGGAGAAGGTTAAATTATGCGGATTCACGCACCTTTGTCGGACAAGGTCTCTTCTTCCTCCTCCTCTTCGCTATCTCCTCCATCCTCGTCCGATTCTTCCGCGGCTATGTGAAAGTATTCCGCGACAGACTTTTTCATGGTACATCTCCGTTTTGTGGGGGAGGACGTGTCGCCGTCGTCATCGGGCTCATGTTCGCGCTTGGATGCGGTTAGTGAAGGAGTTTTCTGCACACAGGTTAGTAAATGATAACCCCTAAGATAAATCTTACTGAGACGTTATCCATATTGGACAGGGGGAACGGAGTGAGGAATCTCCCAGCTACGTCGGGGAGGGTCGCACGTTGGTCTTCTGGGTCCGGCAAGAAGAGAGCAGGTTGTATCTCCTGCTCCTTTTCATTTTCCTCCGGCTCACGCTTCGCCTGGGATGAGTCCCCGCGCACAAACTGCACACAAGTCAGTAAACGATCATTCATAAGATGAAATCTTACCGAGACGTTAGTAGTATTGAACGGGGGAGGTTGCGGGGTGCGTTGGGACTCCAGAATTCGATACGGTGCTGACGACTGCAGTCGCGCCGGGTGTTTCGCTTGAATCTCTTCCATTGGGAAGTCGCGCTCGTCGGCTGCTCGCACCAGAGCCTCCATGTAGTCGGGGTCTTCGTTGTCTTGTTCCTCCTCCTCGTCGTGGTCGACGTCGGCGCGGTCGTCGATGAATTGCATGGCGGATGCGCTAGACGCAAATCATTGTCAGCAGCGTGTGATTTTTTCCCACCACAGTATATTGTATTTAACGGTGAGCCTAGTGGGCTTTCACAGCTTGTTTGTGGCTCAACTAGTTCTCATTCGTTTACTCTACTAACTACTAACTATAATCTACGGAGGCGGAGGCGGGACTTACCGTTTGGACATGGTGGTGCAGAAGCAAAAGCAAAAGAGTGGCTGTGTAGCGCAGCCGGCCGAGATGATGGGACGAGTCTCAGAGAAACTCAGGCGGGCCGGTGCCAGAGTTTCTCCGAGACTCGTCCCATCAAGTGTGGGGCTTGTTTGCCTCAGCGCCTATTTGCCTCTTGCTCCTGACCACCATGTCGAATGGCGGGTGCGTCGGGAGCAGCGAGCGCCGAAGTTGCACCAAATAGGTAGATAGGTAGGATAGTGTAGAAGGTAGAAATACGATAAAGATAAAGCAATGTAATAGAAGTTGAAGGAACGCCAGGGCGGGGAACAAAGCGGACGCGATGGGGATGTCGGCTAAAAAACACGAGGAAAGGGCGGTGGGACAATTGACGGCGCGTCCAAATCAGCAATGAGGGAGGGCGGGGGCGCGCGTGTCTTGCAGAGAAGAGGAGGGAAGGGGGATGCACTTGGAGTGGTAGTGTTGCGGTGCGCAAGCGGAGACTTGCGTGCTGCGCTTTGGGCGCACTTTGAAGAGGGTGTTGGACGGAGGATAAGGGCGCTTTGAGTGGTGCGTAAGCGGAGACTTGCGTGCTGCGGGCGCTTTGGGCGCATTTTGAAGTTGGGCAGTGCATGATTCGGTGAGTAACCCCTGCTTTTATAAGATGCCGTTCGTCTCATTGTCCTCGAGGAGATAGCAAATATTCCACATCGAGAAAATCGAGTGTGATGGTGGCCACCGCGCGTTGCGCGTTAATAATAATACTGACAATATGCACAATGGTAATATTATTGCCACCGCGCGCGCGAATTGTACTTAAGTCTCCAAGACAGATTCCATGTCCCACTATTCCCCACCCAGTACCCGGTCGAGCCCCGCCTCCCACAATCCTACAATCCCCCCCCCGCCCTCATGCCGCCCCGATCAGCCAAAGAATCAGCCAGCGACCCCCCTTCGTCTCCGCCCCCGACCCGTGTGCAAACGCGTTCGGCTGCAAGACAGCTGGTAGCAAAGACCGCCGTCCGCAAACCGAAGGCAGTCCCAGCCTCCAAAGGGAAGACGACCATCAAACCCAAAACCAAGAAGAAACCGGTATGTGGTCTCACACATTTCCTCGTTTGACGCTGAATTTATTTTAACAAGCAGGCGCAGCTCGACGACGACACTGATGCTCCTTTACCCAATCCTCCAAACACGGTATGTGCCGCGACCATTTCCTCGTTCGACGCTGACTTTGTATTTCCACCAGAAGCAGAAGGCGACAAAAGCCCCACAGCTCGACGACGACGCGGATGCTCCTTTACCCAATGCTCTGAACGCGGTATGTGCCGCGACCATTTCCTCGTTCGACGCTGACTTTGTATTTCCACCAGAAGCCGACGGCGCCAAAAGCTCAGCTCAACAAAGCTAAGACTCGTCAACCCAAGGCTGAGAATGTGGTAAGTCCCGTACATCATTCGCTCGTCCAACAGCACACTAATATAACTTTGCGAAGGGCGCTGATGTGGTCCCCCCCCCCGCCTTCTTTTCGCCCTTCCCCTCCCCGCACTCCCCTGCCGACCCTCGATCTTGGGCAAGCCATTGAGCAACGCAATCAACGTCTCGCCGCTGCTGCCACTCCCGACAACGATTTGAGCGATGTGGGTACGACAACAATGGAGGATGCTCCTCCGCGCTCGAACTACAACTTCGAGGATTATGAGGAAACTGGATACGACGACGAGCTGATGGACGAGATTGACGAAGCTTCCCGTCAGCCTTCCCCAGCCCCCCGCCGTCATTCCACCGATGGTCGCCGTTCTGACCATGACGGTACACATACGCCCCGTCACCACCGCCCGCAATCTGCCGATGCAAGAGGGCCTTCATCATCACCGCCTTCATTGCCACCGCGTCAGCGTTCACCCTCTCGGTCTGCCTCGCCTCCTGAGCGCGGGCATTCCCTAACTAGCTTACGATTTTCGCGCTCCCGGAGCCATTCTTCCGGGCGTCGTGCTGGACCCCCCCCTTGTCCCCGCCCCCATTCTTCGGCACCCCCCCCAACTCCCCCCCCGCCTGACGCCTCATCGAGAACGCTGCGCCATCGCCAGTCAGCTGTGCCACGGCCACCCTCGGCATCATCTTCAGACATCTCGACGGATGATGAATACGGCAAACAGCAGGTGCTCGAAGCGAAGGAGCGAGAGAGGCAAGCGAAGTACGATCGCCGCCCCGCCCGCACTCTCGAGTCGGAGGACGAGGAGGAAACCCTCGAGTTTGAGCGCCATGCTTCTGTGCGCGCACTTGACGAAGACACCGACGCTCAGAAGAGCAAACGTACCAAGAAGAGCTCGAAGTCAGGGAAGGGGAAGGGGAAGGAGAAGGAGGTGGCGGTGGTGGCACAAGCACAGGCGGACGGCGGAGACGAGCGCGATGCCACCGAGACTGCCGCCGCTGGGCGGAAGTCGGGGAGGGGCAAGGGCAAGAGGAAGGGGAAGGTGAAGCATGTCGAGGAGGAGGAGGGGGGCCACTACTCGCGCGGCCCCGTTCCCCAAGCGATACGGGATCGTCTGGCTACTCTGCAAGACGATTTCCTTGAGCAAGTGGCGGAACTGGCCGCGGAATGTAACAAGCCTCCGGCGATACTCCACCGCATTCTGGGGATGACCAACCCATTAGCACGGGCTGTCATAGCGTGGAACGTTTACCAAGTCCGTCATTCGGTCGAGGTGCCTTTTAAAGACTCGGGTCGTGAGTGCTTTTGTTTTCTCGTTTCTTTAAAGTGTTGACGATGCTTTCACTATTAGTAACTCCCGAGGAGTATAACAAAGCGTCGCGCGCCGCCTTCCTTGCCACCTGCGGCGACGTCGATCCCAGCGATACCGAGGTGGTATTTCGAAAACTCCCCGACTTACGAAAGTGGCACCACAAGATGATGGAGACCGCCATCCTCCAGTTGGCCGACGACGGGAAGCTAAAGTCCAAGGTGCAGATCGCGTTGAAGCCTCTCATAGATCAGGTATGACGAACTGGGTGGCACTGTAATACCTTTGACTAATGCATTCTTGCCAGGCGCGACACATGCACACTAATTTCGGCGTGCATGTCTGGGGTTTATGCATCGACCCCCAAGGGGAGGCCAGTTTCGCATTTGGCACGACGGACGAGTTCAAGATTATCCGCGAGCAGCAGAAACTGCCCCTCAATGCGATGATTAAAGACTGGGAGACTAATTTTCGGTGCGTTTGTTTTTTTAAATTTGGACTGTTATGGTGCTGACGTGGGCCTAGGTACCTTCTACTGCACCAAAGGGATCCGTCCGCCGCCCACGGTGCTATATTGCCAGGCGCGATAATTCCAAACGACGGTGAGAACAGGCGCGACTGTTTCCGTCGCTCGTTGGCCACCATTTTGCATGCTCAAATCTGTAAGTCTCATACCTTTGCAAGGGCCAGCGTACATGTCTAATCTACCCGTATCTCATTAACTCGCATGTACGTCGCGAAGGGACAGCCTGCACCGCAAAAAATGCCTTGGAACATGAGTTTCCTCAACGCCGCCTTCACTCACAAGTTTCGACTCATCAACTACCCCCAGACCCTCGCGGTAGCAGGGTTAATCATTGGGAGTACGTTCGAGATGAGGAAGATCACAGTCAAGATGTTCGATGAATTTATGCCCGCTCTAGAACGGGCGAATGTGGCGGTGGCAACGGAGGAGGAGGAGGATGAAGCTGAAGAGAATGACGAGAAGATAATGGCGATAGTTTCGTGGAACGCACGTACGCATCGCTAACTCTATCGTCTACCTGCATATGACTAACGACTTTTCAGATGAACTTCTCCAGCCATTGGAAGAGCAGTTCTATTTGCTGCTCGTCCTTGACATCGATGGCAATGCTTTGTTCAAAGCCCACCACAGCGACACCTATATCGCAGCCCAGAACGACACGGGCGCCAAGAAGGCCACCGACGGCAAGTGCTTAAAGAAGCGGGCCCGGTCCCCGAGTCATGCGGGGAGTAACACACGCAGCGCGAGTCCACACAACGAATGCGACAATCTACGACCCAAGATAGGTAGGCCCATGAAGAAGAGCCGCCGGTCCCCAAGTCCCGATCATCACGGTCGTGCATCACCGCCTCCTCCATCGCAGTATACGCAATCACGGGCGCCGGTTCCTCGGCCCGGCCCTTCTGGGGCGAGCACCTCGCGAGGTAGGCCCAGCCGCCGGTCCCCAAGTCCCGATCGTCGCGGTCGTGCATTGCCGCCTCCTCCATCGCGGTATACGCAATCACGGGCGCCCGTTCCTCGGCCCGGCCCTTCTGACGCGAGCACCTCGCGCGCATCCCAACAAAGCCGCCTCCCGCCGGCCGTTCCTCGCTCAACTCGCCCGGCTGCTTCCAATGCGGGCTCCTCACAACAACGCATAACTCCTGCTCCTTCTGCTCCCGACATCTACACGGCGCATCTCGACATGTCCACAGCGCGCTTCGCTTTTCCGGAGAGCAAAATATTCCGAGTCGGCGAGTGGCAGAGAGTCGCGAACCCGAATCGAGCAGACCGTGCGACCAGGGTTTATAGCTATGAGAAAGGACGATGGGTTTCGCTTCCCGACAATATTTCACCCATCCCGGTGCCTGGAGACAGGGATCTTTACTGGTCAGAGGTTGAGTTGCACGGCCTGGATGGTTACTAAGTAGGCTCGCGTCTTTTCTTATCTCGCGTACATTCATAGATTATGTCCTATGCCCCATGTATCATGCCTATGCCCATGTTATGATATGTCTTATGCCACTAGTTTCATTTTATTTCCTGTGCCACCAGCGAGGATGGCCTGTTTGTTTGGTTCGGCTTGGCATGCGACACAACGCGTCTGACCACGTGAGTGTCCACTTAGTTTTTCTTCGAAGGTTTTAAAAATCTTGCGGTTGGACGTGGTTGGTATTGCACAAGACGCACCGCGTCTGAAGAGTGAGTATTTATTTTGTTTTTCAAGCCTTGTAAAAAAGAACGGGCGGGAGTTTGGCATAAAAACGCGACGCGTCTGACCACGTGAGTGCGCACTTGGTTTTTTTCTTCAAAAGTTTGAAAAATTCTTGCGGGTAAGACAAGATTGGTATCATACAAGATGCAACGCGTCTAACCACAAGAGAGGGCGTGTACTAGTTTGTTCTTTAAGTCTTTTAAAATAAACCGGCAGGAGGCGAGGTTTGTTTGGCATAAATACGCGACGCGTCTGACCACATGAGTGCGCACTTAGTTTTTCTTTCTTCAAAAGTTTGAAAAATTCTTGTGGGTAAGACAAGATTGGTATCATACAAGATGCAATGCGTCTAACCAAGAGCTGGCGTGTACCTAGTTTGTTCTTTAAATCTTGTAAAATAAAACTGGCGGGAGGCGTGGTTTGTTTGGCACAAAGACGCGACACGTCGGATCACGTGATCGGTATAATATATATATATATACTGTGCCTATCTGTATGGAAGCAACGTAACGCATAACGCTGACCTGAAAATGTTGCCTAATTTCCGCAGCGTAACGCATAACGGGGCCCAGGTTGCTACAGTTAAAACAGATTAAATAAATTCATTTTTTCCCACTGAAAAAGGTGCTAAAAATCTTGTGAAAATCATCAATTTTCGAAGGTCTCATCCGCCATATTTCCCTCACTCCAGGGTACACCGTTGTCGTTGTACGCCCCATGATGAGTCCCAATAGTCAAAATAATCCAGTTGCGTTCTCCGACAGGTGTTTATACGCATGAATAGTCAGTGGCATCGAGATAAATTTAGTATACATTGTGGCGATGAAAAACTAGGGTGGCCCAGCGTTGCCTAAATTAGGCAACGTAACACCTAACGTAGGCTCGGTTGCTATCACATAACCCAAAATTTTTGTAACGCCTCCGGCGTGGTTGCCTCCATACAGATAGGTACGGTATATTGAAAATCTTGCGGGGGGCTTTGCGCATCTACGCAAGAGTGATAGTGATAGTGATAATATTATAAACAGCATGGTCCAGCCTCTGAACACTGTTCCCAAGATTATCCCGATGTGCATGAGCTTCTCGTGTTTTCGCTTTGGACCCCAACTAATCTACTTGATGAGCTATCTGTTATCCACCCACAATGCAGCATGCTGACACAACTCCACATGGGGCACATCAGGCCCAATGCTTACCTCCACCGCTTCCTCCAAAGCATTCGCACAACGTTTGCAGCACTATTCCATGTCAAGATTGGCATAATGTTGCATGACAGCTAAGTGAAAAACGATAGACACAAATCATTTTGGAGCAGAGTTCGGGCCGAGCACAGCCCAAACAAACAAATCCTAAAAGTAGATCACAGTTCTCCATTGTCGCAAACCTCCTCCGCAAAATAAGCTTTTCATGACGTCTATTGCATCTTCAAGTGGGGCTCTTGGTGGGGCATTGAACATACATAAGATGCGGGCCTCTCAACTCAACATCCAACCAAAACATAGCTTATTACGACTATAACGGTTTCACACCCAACACGTCGGCCTATCTGCTCAGAATAGGGCAGCTCCTGCCTGCTACTCCTCAGCAGCATGCAGTTGCCAGATACAGGCTGCCCTCAACAGTGGGATGTTTGATCAAATACAGTACCGCCCACCACAATTCGAAGAAGATTGCGAAGAAGAAGACAGCGACAATGACGAGAACACCCACTGTGTTCTGGGGGGTTGTTCACACAGGTGATGTAAGACCTATGTCGGCAGATGTCTGCAGACTTGGACGTCTGCACATCTGTGCTGACCTCTGTAGACATTGGTCCACTTGTGCAGGCATTCAGTTCCCTGGTGGAACTCTGGTTGGGGGCTGTTCAATGACAAAGAAAAACATGTGCATCTGTGGGGAAGCTGTGCTGATGTTTGCGCTGCTCGCCATCAAGCCGATTCAAGTGAGCTCCACTCTGTTTGCTTCCAATATTAATGGTCCCATCGTTATAAGTTAGTATAATTTGGGGCTTTGTTATAATGAATTTATCCGGTCACTGACCATCCCTCCTGGCTCCCTCTCTCTCTCTCTTCCTTCAACAAAAGAAGGGTGGACTCGTGGAAGCGTGGCACTAGTTGCACAACATCAAGCCAAATGTTCTACACCGACCCAGACAAGAGGGGAGGAATGAGAAGTCACAGTGGAGACTGTGTGTCCATAAGCCACCACATAGCATTTTACTTACGTGATTTGCACGTGAACAATAACTGCTTGTTAACTTGAGATGTTTGGTGATTCATAAGGGATACAGCTAAGGGTTTGGCACCCCACGGATGTTTCACTGCTATACAAGAGATATGGGACGTCCCACAGCTATTTTACCGACATATAGCAAATATGGGACATCCCACAGGTATTTCACCGACATATAGCAAATATGGGATGTCCCACAGGTATTTCACCGACATATAGCAAATATGGGACATCCCACAGGTATTTCACTGAAATCCAGCAGATATGGGATGTCCCACAGGTATTCCACTGACATGCACGAGATATGGGACATCCCAGCAATATTTCAGTGTATTTGGGAGGTCCCACCCAGATTTGAGTGCATTTGGGAGGTCCCAGCCAGATTTCAGCCGATGTGGGAGGTCCCTCCCAGATTTCAGCCAATGTGGGAGGTCCCACCCAGATTTCTGCACATTTGGGAGGTCCCACCCAGATTCCAGCCAATGTGGGAGGTCCCACCCAGATTTGCGTGAATTTGGGAGGTCCCACCCGGATTTGAGCACATTTGGGAGGTCCCACCCAAATTTGAGCACATTTGGGAAGTCCCAGCCAGATTTCAGCTAATTTGGGAGGTCCCACCCAGATTTCAGCCAATGTGGGAGGTCCCCCCCAGATTTGAGTGCATTTGGGATATCCCACCCAGGTTTGAGCTGATGTGGGAGGTCTCACCCAGATTTCAGCGCATTTGGGACTTACAAGCTATGGGTGGAGAAATTACACAGGATAAAATATTTTGTTTCAATTGACACACTCACAAATGTGTAGCAACCGGTATCTTATATATACAATTGAGCCAGACATCATTGCCCTTCCCTACAGCAGAGGGACAGCATGGAATGGAGTGGCCAAAGACAAGTAAATATCTATTAATATGGTCAGTGACGGTGGACAGCCAGGATTATTTTATGCAGGTGGCCGGGCAGATAGAGGCATAGAATAGAGCAGTCAAAATAAATTAATATGGCCAGTGATAGTAGGCAGCCAGGATAATTTTACACGGGTGGCCCAGCTACAGTGCAGTAGGCGGATGGAGGTGCAGAGTGACCAAAAATAATTAATATGGTAGGCAGCTAGGATTATCTTATGCAGGGGGCCCAGTGACATGGTATCTATGCCTGGAGGTAGAGTAGCAAAGATAATTAATTTGGTCATTAATATTAGCAGCTGGGGGGCCTACGTGATAAGGAGTGCATGGCTGGATGTAAAGAGAGGCGCTGGGAGTCAGTATGGGGGCTGCTGGGTGGGTGCAGAATAGAATAAATTTGGTCAGTGGCGGCAAGTGGCCAGGGCTATTGGCCCCCCATTTATGGCAGCTAGGGGGTCCTATGATGAAGGGTGCATGGCTGGATATAAAGAGAGGTGCTGGGGGTCAGCTGGCCAGGCTACAGTGTGCGAGGGGCTGCTGGGTGGGCGCAGAATTGAGGGGCGAAAAATATTAATTTGGCCCCCAGGTAGGACCCCAGACACCCCTGATGGGAGGTCCCATGCTAGGGTTAGAGGGAAAAAAATTGGCCCGCCTACGGCGGGTGGGAGGTCAAAAGTACTGCCCTGTGGGAGGTCCTGACAGTGATTGATGTAATAGGAGGGACGTCCCATACAAGTGGTATCAACCACCTACACAGACCCCCTTTGGGGTATTTCTTCTTCATGAAAAATTAACCCCTATGGGTCATCAATATAGGTGGCCTGAAGTGTGTTGGTAAGTGTTAGGGTTAGAGCGGAGTAGTGGAGGTTGGCTGCATGGATATAACACGGTGAGTGTATACACTAGATTGGGTTAATCTCTGACAAAAGTCAGGTATATGGGGATAAAGCCGCAGGCTTCACTGCACGTCACCGTTGATCAGTGTGCTGCACACCGTGGAGTCTAGCGAAGTTATTTGATGTATTGGAATGGAATTTTACTATGGATTATTTAAGTGAGAATTTAAAAAAAATCATAAGTATGAAGTTTCTGCCGGGCGAAGTCACGGTCCCACACCCCAAGTGAGTTCTTGAAAAGAAGCTCATGAGTCTGTTATCACAGCCAAATCCAGCCATGATTTGTCCCCACCAGGAGGGCCCTCCACAATTGAGAGCAAGCAGCAATTCACCATTCTTCTCCTACAGTCTACAACATCGACTACGAATCAATTCACTACTAACTGACGGCCCACTACAGCGTGCACCATGTTGTCGATAAATCACTTACCATTCTCTCACTTCAATGAGACATTCAGGGTAAGTCTGCCTACGAATTTTGAGTGTGGACACTCCAAATTGACCTGTATCATATGTCAGTGAATAAATAAATAATTGCCAATCGTTATTTCAAAATCGGAACACAACAGAGTATCAACTACGTACAATGCACAATGTCCTGCGCAAGTACTGTATCGAGATTCAGGGAGAACTATGACAAATTTTCTGAGGGAGAGAGAAACAGACAGGAGAAGACCATATTCAACTGGAACCCAAGGTGAAAAAGAAGGAACAACATGAAACAATTTTCTCTCCCAAAAGGAATGACAAATAACATTTATGTTCAAGCAGCGACCCAGGGTGTTTCCTCCAGAATTTCGAATGCTGTATTGTCGGACTTTTCTTTCACATTAGACATCTCGTCCAATTGTGCCTCCAGCTGCACAGGAGCTTCCTGTTGTGTGCCTGGCATGTTTTCGTTGATTGAGGCAAGTCTGGTATCAATTTGTACCATGTCCTTCACTTGCGATGATCGTTCAAACAGCGGGTGGGCCTCTTTCCAAAGTTCTACTGCCATTCTCAAATCACCTCTGTTCTTTGCAATATCCCCCAGATGGAGCATGCAGTCGGCTCTGCTCTGGTGGATATCCATATGTGAATCTCTCAAGTGCTACCACGAAAAGATTGTGTGCTGTCTGTTCATCTCCTTGAGACAGAAAGACATCACCTAAGAAGCGGAGTGCATTGTAAAGGTTTAGCTTTCCTTTGCCCTGGTGTGCAAATGCCAGGTATATCACTGTCCATGTATATGGCCAGTTTATGTCAGTTGAGGTCCAACAACCAACATTGGCTAGTCTCTGTAGACAGTAGGTCTTTAAAGAACTGTGGAGACCATCCTTTAAATAATTTTGTAGTACCTTCTCTGCAATGCTTGCCTTGCCATCTCTGAGACTGAGTTCTGCTAACATGATTTCACATGAATTTAACCCACCAGTGAACCCCAAGGTGCCGAAAGTTGTCTTTGCATTCTCCAGATTCTTTTGCACATCAAAAAACTTTATGTCCAGCATTATATCAATCTTGGCTATGCTCATCCGGGTGAAGGCATTGAAATATTGCTGTTGAGGATCACTTTTATTCTGGAGTTGAACATATATGTTGCGAGTAGGGTGTGACACGGGTGACACCGCGGGTGACTCGGTGTCACACCGTACCCGTACCCGCAAAAACCGTACCCGTTTCCCACGGGTGACGGTATTTACGGTATAATACCGCGGTTATTTGCTATATTCTGTAATATCATAGTATAATGAGGTTCCTAAGTCTTTAACTACATACCAGCTGCATGGTATCAATGCATATGAGTTTGTACAATTTATTTGGAATTAAAGGGCCACCAGAGGCCACAGAACGAGTAGATTAGATGTCTATTTGTATATATTTGTAGTCCATCAAAACCACTACGCCGGCGTCCATATATGGTAATTCTTAGTTCAACACACCTTTTTACGCTTGTTTTCGATGGGATTCAAAGATAGTAGGCCATTGCTATTCAATGTCATCCTGTAGAAGATATTCAGACAATATTGGAGAGCTCTACACCAACAAGTGCCCCAAAACATGTTACACTGTAATAAATTGCCCTGAAGGGCATTCTAGTGTCTGTGACTATAAAAATGGAGTCAAAACATTGTAAAACAATGCTACTACTCACAAACATACATTCTGGCATGCAGATATAGAGAATAAGACCTTGATTGCCTATTTGGGAATACCGCGGGTTTACTGCTACGGGTCGCGGTATTGCGGGTTTTTCCGGCCAGCCACACCGTACCCGCACCCGTGACACCCGTACCCGTGACACCGCGGGTTGTACCGACACCGTGTCACACACTAGAACTTGCGAGCCTCTTGATATTCCGATTTCAGCATGTGGATCTGTGCTAGATCAAGCATAATTCCATCATCTATAGGCCCTCCCTCCAAGCCACAGAGCTGCACAAGCTCTCGTGCTCTGTGACCCACCAGAGCAGCTCTTGGGAGATTGCCCATACGTATGAGACAGGACATCTCAGTTGTCAGCACAAAAGCTTGAGTCTTTAAATTCCCAGAAATATGAGCCATTTGTTGTGCTTCATAGGCACCTATTTTGGCTGCAGACAGATCTCCGAGGTGAGACTTCAGGCAAGCTATCTGATTGAGTGCATTAGCTTGTCTCATTGAGTCCTTACACAACCTTGCTGAGGAGAGTGCGTGTTCACAAAATTTTACTGACATAGGCCAGTCAGGAAGACGGCGATGGTATACTCCAACAGAAAGAAAGAAGTCAGCTGTCAAGGGAGTAGTATGTCAGACACTCATCTGGTGAAATAACATTGGAGACCCACACTCAAGGGCTGGATCGTTGCAGTGTCGTAGGTGAACCATTGCCTCATCAATCAGAAGTTCTTGATTGCTGATAAGAGATGGGTCTATTAAATTCAGCATCTCAATGGCATACAACACTTCTAGGCGGTGGTCGCTGGGTTGAGGAAAGACAGCAGGAATATGATCCATCAAGGTGATAAAACCATGACCAGTGCTGTAAGCATAAGAGTTCAAGGAAAGTGTGCAGTTTATAGCAGCTATAATATCTGGATTATTCGGATGCAATTCTAGCAACAGTACTTGTTGCGGGTTGCCAAAATTTGCAGCAATTTGGTTGACTCCTGTGTCATTCTGGTGAAGTCCTTCAAATTTCTTGTATATATGCAGCAGTGAGCAAAAATACTGGCAAAGGGGGTGGAAGAGCAGTGGTGAAGGCAGATAGAAATTCTTAATATGTTCTCGAATAGGTACCAGTGACTTCAACCTGTTTTTGTTGTCACGATATGCTAAAGATATCTGTAGCAATATAGCCCTGCAGGCTAGAATATCCTTGATAGGGAGATTACAGTGACCCAGTTCAACATCCAAGAGCCCATCTGGAAGGATTGAGAGAAGACTCAACAAATCCTTGGCCCCAGCATGAGATGCCATACGGGGACTTGCAAGTGATAGTGCAATTGATGCATCTAAACTTGCTCCTTTGTCGTGACCAACTGACAGCAGTGCTGTCTTTTCAGTTTCCCAGTGAGCCAAGACACTTGAAGAGCCTTCATAGTCCACAAGATGGGCAATAAGATCTACTGCCAGTGGCATGTTGTCAGTCAACTGGAGAAGCTTGTCAATGTCCTTGCTATCGTGGCAATCATCTGCAATTTCAATGAAGGTCTGTCGTGCAGCATCATATGACAAGGGTTGCAATGGCCCCAAGAATGGGTGAGTCCAGTGAACTTTGGCTGGCCTCTCAGCACCTCACATTGTTATCTAGGAGAAGATCAATAGATGGTAGGGTTTTAAAGAATTCTGCTTACTATCAATGCTAGCTGTGGGATATCTGTAAGGAGAGACAGGAACTCTTCAACCCCACCACGGGACGCAAGAGGTTCCCACGGTGTTTCCAGATTGTCCAAAACTAACAGGCAAGATGGACCTGTGGATAAATGTTGAATGACAGGTTTTGTAAGATCTTTCGCTGGCTTCAATCCAAGATGAGACCCAATCAAAGATGCCAGTTCAATGCTGGTGGTGGCCGAGTCTGCAGCAATGAACAGCCGAGTGCCATATTTGGTAGTAACATCAGCATGGTGTAGGGCAGCTTTTGCAAGACTGGTTTTCCCCATCCCACCCGCACCTAGAATGGCAATGCAGGCTGATTGCTGTGTGAGCCTTGTAACAATGTCTTCAAGTTCCGCTTGACGGCCGTGGAAGATTTTGGGTTGTGCGGGCAGGAGGGAAAATGATGTTGAACTGCACAATGAATTATCAGCACAGATTCACTGTCACACCTTGATCTTCTTACCTGGTTTTTGAGCCAGCGGTACTCGGGTATATCTACTACCAGCATCAAAAGTGGTTCTTACAAAAGTGAGGGACATACAGATGACGCTGTGTCAGAGGCTGACCCATCTGAAAGGTTTGCAACTAATTCCAGGAATTCCTGGTGCATCTTTTGTGTTTGCTGCTCCATCTCAGCAATACTTTCAATTAGGAGTAAGCCAGCTTCAACCTAGACACTTTCAGTTGGTGTTCCTTGTCATTGATAATTGATCAGACTCACCGTAAATATTCTTAGAGCCTCTTCCACCCCTGCAAAGCAATGCTTGTGCAGAGTATTCATCTCAGTCTGACGAAAGAAATGCTTGAGCCTATTTCCATCCCGCTGTTCTTCAACAAATGTATGGATCTTGTGCAATGTTCTGTGGAAACAAGATTAGTAATTGTTGGCAAAACTTTAAAATACAATATACTGGGTAAATTTGTCAACATGATCCAGCATGGTTGGCGGTAAACTTCCTGCCGTTTCAGGTTTCATATGCAAGTTGATAATAGCATGGAGGATTTGATGAATATTTTCCGTGAGCTGGACACATTCATCTTTATTTCTCTTCACATTCTGAAAATCATTTCAGATTGAAAATATTTCTCCATTCAGAAGTAAGCACCTGCACTGCAGTCACTAAGGAGAGAGTGGTATTGGAGATGGCTTTGATGAATGGGGTGCCAAAGGCATCATTGACCTCATTCAAGAGTGTTATTGTAGGAACCAGACAAGCTAGTATGCTGTTTAAGCGGATCTCTGTGACAGTGCGCTGGGGGGGCATCTTGACTGTTGGGTAGCTTGAGATCCGAGCTAGAAGTTGATATATATGTGTCTCTTTGTAAGGCAGTGTTCCATGAATCTTTTGTCCATCTACTTCTCTGATGGCCCAGGTGGCGGTGATTGATGTACTGAACTATTCCGACGTTACTCTCATATATTTCAAGTCGACTCCACCTCAATCAGATTGCTCAAAATACAACTTTTCTCCGTCTCACACGCACGCCATTTCATCACCCAAATTCTGAACTAGCTGTGTCTTATGAGGAACATATACACTTATATGACTAGGATATGTGAAGGTGGCCACTGTCCTCGGGTTCGAAATAGTTTCCTTCTATTGTGGCTCCCACTGTCGTCGACGACACTGTGAACAACTGAATGTGTATCTTCACTGCATCGACCGAATGAGATGCGGCTGCGGTTGGCTCTTAAGGCAGGGTAGTATTCATAAGAGCATTGGAGAGGTGAGAATGGGAGCTGCTGTAGATGAGTTGCATCCGGGATTGATTTATGCATCGTTCATAAGTGCGGGGATCTCGGACAGCCGGACGATATTTATTATAGGCAACAAGTAGGAGGCGAGATCAATTATCAAACAAGGAAAGGGATACCTGTATCTGATATTAAGACAAAAGCTGCTCACGAAATCCTCTCTCACCACTTCAGGAAAGTCTGGTGTTGCGATCCAACTCAACCCAGTTGCTGCGCTGCGGAATTTGGCACTGACAGATGGATGAATGGTGTTGGTGCGTGAGCGCAACCCACCGATGCTATGTTCAGATGAGGCTATCCAACTCCTGTTTTAGGGACGGCTATCGATCATGCACTGGTGAACTTCAGAACATGTACGGTGTGGGATTGAAATGGAGACGAAGGATGAGCTTATTATACACATAACGAACTACACATTGGACCTCAACAGATTTGAATGCGAAGTTGAGAATTATATTACCCGGTTTCAGAAATTGGGCTGGCGTAACCTTCTATACTGGTGTCCCAGTCCCCGCCAAGGAGCGCACTTGGATCAATGCGTAAAACGCATCCAAAATTATCATGACGCAGTGGGCTGCAGAAATTCAGCAGAAAAAAATACAATCGGTCGAGCTTAATCGAACGAAGGAAAAGCAAAGGGATAAGCTTGGGTTCGCGGCATTCTCATGCAGTAGATACTAAACAGTTGAGTCGATGACGAATCGTAGGCCGCGACCATCCGTCCAATGTCAGATAAATTCGCCATGGACGACGAAGAAAATTCGCCCCGGGAACCAGTAGATCGGGTTTTGATCAATTGAAGGCGATGCTGGAGTGTTGCCTTCCCGAGGATGCATGTGGTAGAGGGCACTTTGCTTTCCATGTGAGTAGGACGATGCGCCTGCGGATTGAACTTGCGACGAAACGAAGGAATGTGTTGTATACGGAGCATGCTGCACTCGTGCATACGGCGTGGTGGCTGTGCCATCCCGCGCTGTGGTTGTTAGGAGCAGTAGGCGTAGACGGGTTCACACACGTAGACACAGACACTCATCCATTCTTGCTTTGCACCACGTTCACCATCACGTCCCGCCGCCGCCATTCACAGCACAGCCGCCATCTCACGCTTCACCAGACGTCGATCCTGCGGATCACACGTCTCCATCTGGTGACAACGGCGCGATTCGATACCTGCCAACTCACCCTACCGTAAACCGCCACTGAACACCGATTTTTTTTTTCCACACCGCTAAATCGCACACCGCACCGCACCACGAACACCCTGAACCTGGCCTACCCACCGTACCCACCACGCGACTCAGCAGGGAGATTCCTCCCACGACCCAAAACCATAGAATCCGAATCATCCGACGAGTCATCGTTAACTATCTCCAGCATCTTCTCCTCAGGTGCACTCTCTGAGGTGGCAGCACAGGATGAATTTTAACCTATGGATTAACCTAGCTTAGGAGGATATTCAGCTATCATCAGGTTGATTTTCACCGGCCATATGTTGATTACTACACGGGCATAGGTTGTTTCGCGCAGGTTGATTCACAACCTATTTGGGGTCAATAACATCCTATGGCCAAATGTGGTATTCTGTTGCTTTTCAACCTGTCGTAGGAGGATCCGAGTAACCTACACTCATCCTATGCCCTGCTGAAATTCACCCTCCTTCTCAGGTTGATTAACAGCATGTAATAGGCATATTTTCAGCCGCATTGCAATGTCAAATATAGGCGTAAAAACATATTGTGTAGGATGAAAAGTAGGATAAGCAGATGATACGTAAATTGGCAGTAGTTCTACGCGCTGCACTGAAGATGAGGTGAATATTGGGCGAAGAGGAGCAAGTAAGATAGTGGAGAGAAGGAATCATTCAAATGGGGCTGTCCAGCTGTCAAGATGCTGATTTGATTGAATCGTCTTTGGCCACGTACCGCGCGCACTCAGTCCCCCTCATCGACGTCGTCCTCATCGTCCTGACGACTCGGGCCTGCGCCATCAGACATGCTGTCGTCGTCGTCGTCGTCGTCCTGAACCACCAACTTCTTCTTAGCCTTGCGCGAGCCACTCTTCTTCCTTGTGGCCTCTTTCTTCTTGCTGGCGACTTTCTTCGCGGTGCGGACAGCGGCACGGGAGGCCTTGGCATTTGTGCGGCTACCACGGGGAGCGGATGGGTCCCTCTTGGCCGAGTTGGCCTTGAGGTACGCATACTGGGCAGGCGTCTCGAGCCATCCGTTCTGGTAGGCACGGCGACGCTTGTTCTTGATGTATTGTTTGACGAGTTCCTCAGTGGCCCAATCGTTAACGTAGCGTTTGAGGATGGGGTGCCGTTCACGCGCCTCGTACATAGTGAGACTTTATTCTTCCCAAATATGTTGGGCACTTACCACCGCAAAAAGATTTTCCTTCGCTCCTGCAGAAGTTTTTGCCCACGGCTGCTCCCAATTGATCCCGGCCTGGAGTGTGATATCACGCATGTTCCGCTGCGACGAAATGAGGTCAGTAAGTTATTGTCTGTGCGGAAATCATGTACCATGACGGCCAAGTACCGCTCACGGTCCTCGGCATTGTGCCCCAACCCCATCGCATTTTGGATGTTAAAATTGTTTCCTGCAGAGCCGGCGGGCCTGGGCACCATCCCTATATTGCCGTCGTCATTGGAATTGGCGGCACTCTTGGCGGTGAGCGTCTGGACTTGCTTCTTGAGTGCCGCATTGGCAGCCTTCGCGTTCGCAAGTTCCTCTAGAAGCTCCAATGGTGAGTAATACACTTCATGTAGACGCTGTGACGCACCTGAGAGCTGATCATGATCTACAGAGTTTGCACGAGAATGAGGATCTTGATTGGTACGGTCTGCACCGAAACGGGCCTTAAGATCTGCCAGCTCCTTAAGAAGGGCAGCGTTGGCTGCCTCCTGTTCCCGGATGGTCTCTGGACCAGGTGAGTCATCATCGATACACATAGAAGAAGGCACACACGTTCCGCCAGGTCATGATTCTGCCGCAAAAACACGACCTCCTGCTGCGCAGAGCCCTCTACATTGAATTTGGTCTCCATCTCGTCATCGTAGGGGTCGATGTGACCAGCGATACGCTCTGCGAGATCCTTCGGCGCGTTTGGACGCGGCTTTCTTTGCCGGTCGTGCATTCTCATCTTGGGCACCTTTCGCACGGCTGGACGTCCTCCTGGCTGGTGCAGGGGCATTGGTATGCCTGCTTCCAGTCATGGGGGTGCCTTCAGAGCGGGTGTGCGCGTTGTTGACGTGGGGGTTTGAGTCGGAGAGTTATTTGAATTTTTTGTTTGTTTCTAGTTGTTATCGTTGGAGCGCATCAGCGCCGGCACCGCCTTTGTGATGAATATATTTTGCTCCACTGATGCTCCACATCCCCCACTGCACGCACCGGTCTCGACTCTCAATGGCTCCCAGAGTTTTATGCACTTGCTGTGGTGAGATGCTCTCGCGCAAACGGGAACGGGAACATCGCAGAACCGCCAATTCCAAACCCTACGTGGAACCAACTGGATTCTATCCCTCTCGACAGCGCCGTGTTTTTGCTCCGAGCTCTGAGGTGGATCCGGATGATCTTGCTGACCACCCCGAGGCTGGGTCGTCTGGGACTCGCTCCTCGTCTCCCGCCATCGACCTGGCAATTGATTCAGACCTCGGCTGGGATGAGAGCATGAACGATGTTGGCGGTGTTAAAGTTAGCGACGACACCGAGCCTGCAGCTGATGACGGGCTTCCCACTGCAGGGTTTGCGGATCTCGAAACACCCGAGATTCTCCCTTCGAGCTCATACCCACACCTCTTGTCGCAGCTCCACGATTCGGATTCAGAGGATGACTTTGACGAGGGACTCGGAGTGGATGAGGACGACGAAAATAGTGAGCGGGAGGAGGACAGTGATGGAGAGGACTCCGAGGAAGAGCCAGATATATTTGACTGGGATAGCTTCAAAGCCCCGATGGCTGGTCTTTCAGAATGGGATCGGCTGGGTGAATCGTTTGAAGCGGAAGCAGCTATAGGTGTGCTTCAATATGTCTCTGAGTCAATTTTACAAGACTAATGCGCATGATAGCATGGAAGCTCAGTGCCTACGACCTTGCTATTTGCAAAGCCTTTTCGTACAAAATGCAGACAAATACAACCGATAGAGCATTCAAAAAAATTCCTCTCGCATTTCCCCAGAACCCCCCGCTCCCAAAACTCGACGCACTTCGAGCGCGAGTCAATCACCTCGCGGGCTTCAAGCCCGAGATATATGATTGCTGCACCAATTCGTGTTTGTGCTATGCTGGGCCAAACAAAGATCTCACGAGTTGCCCATACTGTAAAGAGCCGCGCCTCCGCCCAAACGGAAAGCCACGCAAGAAATTCACATATATTCCTGTCATCCCCCGACTCATCGCATTCGCCGCCAACCGAGATATTGCAGAGAAACACCAGTACCGCGCAGAGCACGAACATAAACCGGGTACGACCACTGATGTTTTCGACGGTACACATTATCGTTCGCTGCACAAGAAGCATGTGGAAATCAATGGCAAGAAGTACGACCATAAATACTTCTCAGATCCCCACGACGTAGCTCTCGGAGCATCCTGGGATGGATTTGCTCCATTCAAACGTCGCAAGAAAACCGCATGGCCTCTCATTTTATTTGACTACAATCTTCCTCCCGACTTGCGATTCCTCCTCCGATTTATCCTCGCTCTCGGCGTCATTCCAGGTCCGCACAAGCCAAAAGATTCTGATTCATTCCTGTGGCCGTTCGTGCAGGAATTACTGAAACTGTCGGTCGGTGTGCGTGCCTTCGATATTCTTTCAGGGAAATTATTCGCCCTGCGGGCCTATTTGATTCTACTCTTCGGAGACATCCCCGCTGTCTCAATGTTCATGCGGATGAAGGGCCACAACGGAGTTTCGCCATGCCGCATGTGCAAGATCATTGGCTTGCGCGTTCCTGATTCCCGTGCTACGACCCACTACGTGCCGTTGGATCGATCATGCCATCCAGACGTTCAGGACGATCCGACTGCAATCCAGGTGTATGATCCTGAAAATTTGCCAATGCGCTCGGAAGCTGAGATAATCGCGCAAGGGGAAGAGGTGGAAGCAGCGACGACGACAGCAGAAGCTGAACGACTGGCGAAGAAGTATGGTGTTAAAGGTGTTTTTCTCTCGTTCCTCAAGTCCCTTTCATTTCCACGCTCATTTCCTTTCGACTTCATGCACCTCATATGGGAGAACCTCATCAAGAACTTGATTTTATTGTGGACTGGCGACTTCAAGGGGCTAGACGAAGGTGGCGGTGAGTATGAATTGGCTAAAGCGATCTGGGATACCATTGCATCACACACCGCATCCGCGTCGGATAGCATTCCATCTGCTTACGGGAGCCGCATCCCCAATATTGCCAAGGATCGGCCCAATGTATCTGCAGAGATGTGGTCTTTCTGGACCCTTTACTTGGGGCCAGTTTTGCTCCGTCGTCGGTTCAGGAATGCCAAATATTATCGTCATTTTATTCAACTTGTACAACTCTTGAATATCTGCCTCCAGTTCGAGATCAGCGATGCCGAAATTGAGGAGGTCAGAACTGGTTTCATCGAGTGGGTGCAGTTATATGAAGAGTACGTATCTATTTCTTCAAATGCCTAGTTTCTCATGATTCAAGCAGGATGTACTTTCAATACGACGTCGAAAGATTACCGATTTGTCCCTTGACAATACACGCCCTTCTCCACATTGCCCCGAGCATCAAGTTTATTGGGCCTGTGTGGTGCTATTGGGCTTTCCCGATGGAACGTTACTGTGGAAGCCTTCAGCCTGGGATTCGCAGCCGAAGGTTTCCCTGGGCATCACTGGATCGTTATGTTGTCGAGCAAGCTCAGCTGACTCAGATCATGACGGTGTACAATGTATCTTCTCAGCTCTCACTCGTCGAGCCTCGAACCGAGATCCCTGGCTCTTTCTCCGATCCACTGTGTACAATTTCATCACCTTACTCTGAACCACTACTCAAAGATTATTAGATCCATCCTGCATTCTCCTCCCTCCGAAATCACCTGCCAGACCCGATGTCAACCAGTTACAGCTAATTGCAGTACCGAAGGCGCGAGCAAAAAATTACCCTTTTGGGCGCTTTTTGATCCCCGCGACAGAATTGCCCGTAGCGGCCTCAAATCTCAATGTATTTAGATGAAACCTAGCTAGATCTCTCAGGCTAATTCATGCGGAATTCGTGATAGGCTTGGAATTTGAGGAATATATTATTTTGGGTCATCTGGCATCAGGTTGATCCCCACAACAGAATTACCCGTAGCGGCCTCAAATCTCAATGTATTTAGATGAAACCTAGCTAGATCTCTCAGGCTAATTCATGCGGAATTCGTGATAGGCTTGGAATTCGAAAATATTTATTATTTTGGGTCATGTGGCATCAGGGGTCCTCCCGGACGCGAATCATGCGTAGCATGCCCAGATGCACTCCAATCAGGCTGGTATTTTGGGAGGGGCGAGCTGTATGCATTTAGAAACTCGTGATAGAGTCCGATAGACGTATATATTTCCCCCTCGTCTCGTACTTCCGTCCGAGGCATTTTGAAGTGAAATTTAGTGAATTTGATTTATCTATGTGAGTTCTTGACCAATCCAGGCAGGGAACAAAGTCAGGACAACACAGTTGATGTATCTATCTCCCTGCCCAATTTGTTTGGCCGAAATCACCTCCTGAAAATGTAATTAGAACGTGTCGCGTTACCATCGAGTCACCCTGGTCACACCTTTGCCGACTGCCATCACTGGGGACGCGATTTCGGCCAGAAACATTGGGCAGGGAGATAGATACATCAACTGTGTTGTTCTGACTTTGTTCCCTGCCTGGATTGATCAAGAACTCACATAGATAAATCAAATTCACTAAATTTCACTTCAAAATGCCTCGGAAGGAAGTAGGAGACAAGGGGAAAATATATACATCTATCGGACTCTATCACGAGTTTCTAAATGCATACAGCTCGCCCCTCCCAAAATACCAGCCTGATTGGAGTGCATCTGGGCATGCTACGCATGATTCGCGTCCGGGAGGACCCCTGATGCCACATGACCCAAAATAATATATATTTCCGAATTCCAAGCCTATCACGAACTCCGCATGAATTAGCCTAAGAGATCTAGCTAGGTTTCATCTAAATACATTGAGATTTGAGGCCGCTACGGGCAATTCTGTCGTGGGGATCAACCTGATGCCAGATGACCCAAAATAATATATTCCTCAAATTCCAAGCCTATCACGAATTCCGCATGAATTAGCCTGAGAGATCTAGCTAGGTTTCATCTAAATACATTGAGATTTGAGGCCGCTACGGGCAATTCTGTCGCGGGGATCAAAAAGCGCCCAAAAGGGTAATTTTTTGCTCGCGCCTTCGGTACTGCAATTAGCTGTAAAGACTATTGCTGCGGCCCTTGCGACACGTTTCGACGCCCGGATGCGTGAAGTCACGGCAGCTCTCCAAGGAGCTCTTGTGGAAGAATGGGGAAAGGTCCGCTGGGTCGACTCGGACGAGGGAGACACAATGCGCTCTTGTTCCTTGGGAATCACGGCAGAGGACAGTCGGGATGCAACCTATGTTCGGGTATGTGCAATTAAGTGGGTTTATTCGACAACTAATTATAGTTCATCTAGTATGAGATGCTTGTCGACAAATATGCTCGCTTCAAGCGTCGCGAGGCCGAATACGAGCTTCAAACATTCTATGGCCAACTAACTCACATTTACCGTGTTCATTTCAGCTCCCCGTGTCCTTCTCTGGGAATCGACGAGCCCACAACCTACATTTTGGCCGCCATCCGAGCCTGTTCCTTGAAGCCGGATGACCATCAACTTCGTGGACTTGACATTCACTTTTATTCAGGGTATGGACATCTTGATGTTATTGATATAATCAGCCTGCAGGCGCTAGTAGGGCGCGTTCCAGAGGGAAATAATGAGTGGGCAATCATAGATCGTAGTGGGGTCCTCGCTCGTGCACAATGGGTCGATAATTAGAGTAGCATTAAATATGGATGGTCTTTAATCTAGAATGCTTATTTTCATCCTGCGATAGGTTGACACCCCATAGGTTGGTTGAGAGGTCGGAAGAATGCAGTTGAAATTCATCCCACCATAGGTTGAAACGAGTTGGTTGATAATTATCCTACGGAATAGGTTGGCATATAATCAACCTAAAATGAACCATTTATAGGTTGAAAGGCGTTATTCAACCTACATCTTGTTGAAAATCATCCTGAGCTGGCTTCATAGTGACTCACCCCCTTCACACCAGCCACGTCCCCAGCACCCGCACCAGACCCAAACGTACTCCACATTGCACTATCCACCATCGTAGCCTCACCACCACCAATCCCCGAGGACATGTCCGACGTTAACCCAAAACTTTTCAAGGGCGACGGCATCGGTGAAAACGCCACGGATTTCCTCAACTCCATCCGACGCCGAAACCTAATCAGCCCAACCTGGAAGGACGACGAAAAGCTGGAGTTCTTCGAGCTCAGTTTGAAGTCGGGCAGCTATGCAAAAAGTTGGTTCAACAAGCTGGCCGCGACAGACAAAGACACATTCAAGAACCTCACCAAGGCATTCCAGAAGCAGTGGCCAGAGAAAGAAATGGCGGAGAAGGAGAAGGGTGAACTACAGGAGGAGCTGCTCAGCCTCGCCCTGCCGGCAGGGGAAGTGGGAGTGCGCATTGAAGAGGAGGGTATCAGTGAATGGGGGCACGTTCGCTGGGTCGTCAAGGTGGCCGCGCTCGCATCCCATATCAACGACCGTGGCAGCCTGATTCCGCAGGCCCTCAAGAACATCCCCGACTCGCTCCTCTTGCGACTCGGGCCGAAGTGGGCAACATGGGAGGAGCTCGTCCAGACGATGAAGGAAGTCCCCATCGCGGACATCGCTTCCTTACGCCGCCTCGAGGACCGCCTTGCGGGGATGGAAACCCACATCCTCAAAGCAAACGCCACCATTGCTGAGCTACAGCGAACCCCGACTCGGGGCCTCACCGCTGCCTTTTCTGGGATGACCGCGTCATCACCCGCACGAAACGACCCCGTTTGCCGCACCTTATTCCCCGCACCAGCTGCCAACACCACAGGCCAGGCGCGCGTATACCGCGCTGACCCTGAGCGCCTGCGCATGATCCTCGCCGCCCCGGTAACGATCCACGCCCGCAACCCCGCGGGGCTGGCCGCGTACACGCAGCAGATAGCCGCTTATGTGCAGAAACACGGGACACTCAAGCCAAGCGAGGAACACCCCTACCCGCTGACGCCAGGTACAGTCGCCGTGGGTTCTGGGGAGTGCCACAAGTGCGGTTATATTGGCCACTTCAGCGCAGATTGCAACGCCGCCAATAACCTGCTCATCCCCAATGTCGAAGTACGGTGGCGCCAAATCGTCCAGTCCATCCGCAGCCGTATCGCGCGCGGCGCTCCCACTACCGCAGTCAACATCGTCGCAGACGCGAGTGACAACACAGGGCACGACGTCTTCGGGTCCGCGGAATACGACCAGGGCGTCATCGAGGAGTACCTGCGTACGCAGGGAAAAGCGGAGGGGCCGTCCGCCTGAGCGAATGCAGGACGGCCCCAGAACCAGAACGGAGCGGAGGAGCGGAGGTCCCCGAGCATGAAGAGGAATCGCTCGGGGACACTACGTGCGAATCTCACTCGCATACCCCGGGTCGCAGAGAGGGAGTTTTACTACCAGGAGCTGACGCGGCGGTTACCCCAGATACCCACATGTACGCTTATATACAACCTCAGACCATTGACTTGTACAGCGTGGGAGTGAGCGAGAGAAACGCAAGAAGCATGCCATTCATCAACGACGTGCTATTACAGGGAGACGAAGGAAGAACAATGACGATGTGGGCTGTAATCGACGACGGTGCGATGGCGAACACTATCGACGAGGAGGAGTACAACAGGGCGAGGAGCACCCTGGGGGAACTCTCACCGTCGCAGCGAGTACTCCGCATGGCGGACGGGCGCCTAGTGGGGTCACGAGGGATGTGGAGCGGCGACGTCGCATTCGGGGGCGTACACAGACGAGGATCCTTCAAAGTGTTTCCGAGTGGCAGCGCATGGGACATGCTATTCGGGAAGCCACTACTCGAAGCATTCGGCGCCTGGCACGGCTACGAGGAGGACATCATCTTGCTGCACGAAGGTGGAGCAACAGTGCGGATTGCGAACGCCCACTCGAGCACCAGCGGAATGGCGGGACACAAGCCGAGCCCGGTCATGATGGCGACGAAGGGCTCCGCCACGTGCGAGACCACCACGGGAGGTAGTAGCGCACCTCCTGCGAGGCAAGCTTTCCCACCCGCATTATGCGTAGCCCCAGAGCAGGTTGACCAGCCCCATACAGCGACGAACGACTTGCGGGCAGCATGGCACAAGAGCACCGCACAGCGGAGCGAGTGGTGGAGAACCGCGAGCACCAATCCAGTAGGGGAGACCACCGCGCAGGCAAATGAGGACATGCAGACAGCCGATGCCAAGAACGACGACGACACAACAGCGCGCGAGGCCGTAAGCAACGAAACGAGGGAAACACCAACGGGGGGCGAGGACACACCCCCCACGAGGCAAGTCCACGCCCCTGAAATCACCGCGCTGGGCGGACAACAGCACCACCACGATTCCCACGAAACGCATGCTTGGCGCACGAGCGGGGAAGCGCGAACGTCAGCAGCAAAGGAAGACCGCAGCCAAGAAAGGGAAAAAGAAGGGGGCAGAGGAACAAGCCCCCACGAGGCAAGTACCCTCACCCGTAGTTCTTCCCGAGGGCGCGAGTAACGCGCAAGACGTAGCGACAGAGACACCAACGGCGAAACCCAGTGCCCAACGGTGAAGGGCAATAGCGGAGAGGAGGGAAGCGAGGCAGCGAGCAGGCGAAGCCCGGGAGAAGGAGGAGGCGGTGGTGCAGAGGCTGAAGGCAGCGGAGGCGAAGGCGGTGCTGACAGCGCTGGTGGGGAGCCCAGGGGTGAGGCGCGAACGGCACACCAAGAGCGAGAGAAAGGCGTGGAGGAAGATGAGAGCATTAGGTGGGAATGGGGGCGGTCACGTGCCCCAATGCGCGAATAACTCAGAGGGGGATTCGCGAACCCCCTCGAGGGAAGTCCCGCCTCACTTAGAACGCGTCGAGTTCAATATCACTGACACCAACGGAAGCAGAAAACCTCGGCGCGCTTACGCACCAGAAGATCAGGGTGGAAGTTGGCCCAAGAAATTCAAGGTTGCGACGGAGACCCAAGCTACGACAGAAGAAGTTCCGGGGGCAAAGGCCCAGAGCGCAGAACATCTAGGGGGGATATTGCGGTCCCCTCCTAGGGGAGTACCACTCAGCCGTAGACGGAAACCGGCACCGTATATTGACTCGTACATTGACAGTTGACTACCGCATCTCCGGGACGGAGTTCCAAACCTGGGCGAGCCAGCGCAGGACTGGAGCGACATGTGGCATCTCGATGTCGCTGCAGGTCCCTCAAACGAAGACCCTGGCGTAGAGCAGCCCGAGCCCGCCGGCAACACCGACAAAACCCTCTTCACACGCAAAACGGATCCCCGTGACGGCCGCCGGATGGCAGAGGTCAAACGACGTATCACCGTGGGGAAGGATCTTTCCCTGGAAGAACGTCAACAAGTCAACACGCTGCTCGATGAGTTCGTCGACATATTCGGGTTGTCGATGAGTGAGGTATATGCAGTCCCAGGTGCAGAACATCGTCTCGACGTCCCAGAAGGAGCCACCTTCAAGACGAAAGTGAACCAGCGACCGCTGAGCCCCCCACAGCGGATTTTCTTTAATAAAATTCTCGACGAGATGCTGGAGGCCGACGTCATACGACCGATCAACCCCGCCAATGTCAAGTGCTGCGGGGGCACAACCCTCGTGCAGAAGGCCCACAGCGGCGAAGGACTGTCCATAGAAGAGTTGCAGCGCCGCATAGATGACCAATGCATCGCCAACGGATTCGAGTCAGCATTCCACACCAAGTTCGAGGGCAATGGAAGCACACAGAACCCCCCCGATGCCACCACAGAGAAGAAATGGCACGTCTGCCAAAACTTCAAAGAGCTCAACGATGTAACGAAGGTCGCTCCCGTTCCCCAGGGGGACATCCGCGCAAAGCAGCAGAGGCTCAGCGGCCACCGATGGGTACACACCTTCGACTTCGCATCGGGATTCTACGCATGCGTGATACGCGAGGAAGACCAACCCTACATTTGCTTCTACGTCGAGGGTAGGGGATACTTCTGTTACAAACGGATGCCATTTGGACTCACCGGCGCACCATCAACCTTCGGCAATATGACGGCCACTCAATTGGGTGATCTTGTGGGCAGCCTGTTTGAGCTGTTCGTCGATGACGGCGGCATGGGGGCTGATGACTTCAATACATCACTGGCAGACTTACGAACACTATTCGTCTGGTGCCAAGAGCGCAAGCTAACACTCTCCGCTGCAAAATCCCAGTTCTTTGTGACAGAGGCAATGTTCGCAGGCGCGCGTGTGGGGCCGGAGGGTATTAAACCTGATCTCACAAAGCTTACAGCGGTTGTCGACTGGGAAACTCCGAGGGACCTCCAGAACCTCGGTGCATTCCTCGGTTTGATGGGGTACTTTCGAAACCTCATCAAAGGGTATGCGGGGATAGCGCAGCCGCTCACTGATCTTGTCCGTGCAGCCGTAATACCACGGAAGAAGGGCAAAGGTGTGTATCGCCGCGCGATGAGGAATCACAGCATCGCGGCGACATGGGGACCAAAAGAACAGCGGGCCTTCCTGGGTCTGAAGATCACGCTCACACAGGAGCCCGTCCTTAAAGGCCCCAAATTTGACGGCACACCGTTCATCGTTACGACCGACGGCAGCAGGCATGCTGTCCCAGCTGCACACCACAACCAGCGCCGATGGCAAGGAGACCCAGCGACTCCATCCCGTTGGGTTTGCGTCGAAGCGGACATCCATGTCCAAGGAACGGTATAAGCCGTTTCTACTTGAATTCGCGGCACTTAAATATAGCCTTGACAAATTCTCCGACGTGATCTGGGGATTCCCAGTGGAGATCGAAACGGACTGCCAAGCCCTACGCGATCACCTGCTCAACGACAAGTTAAACACAACCCACGCACGATGGCAGGAGGTAGTTACAGACCACCAGATCATCGACGTACGGCATAGGCCGGGCAAGGGCAACGTGGTCGCAGACGGCCTGAGTCGAAAGTTCGTTGGCGTACCGCTAACGCGCGGGGACGGGCATGAATGGACAGTGTGCGAGGATTGGGAGGCTCGAACAGGGCTTACTCACGCATTTTTCCACGTCGCGGCGGAGTCAGAATATTCTGATCTGCTCAACAGATTTAAAGACAAGAACGTCTTCAAGCAGGTCATTAATGCCTTACTCGAGCTCGACCATAGCACTTCACCATGCGAGCGGAGGCGTGCGCGTCATTGTGCCCTTGATTACCACATCGCCGACGGCAAACTGTGGAAACTCGGCCGGGACTCGGTGCAGGGAAGGGACCGTGTTGAATGCATGACGAAAGTTGAAGCCACAGAGCTGGCACGCCAAGTGCACAAGGATAACGGGCATTTTCACCGCGACATGATCAAGGTGCAGCTGCTTGATCGAATTTATAGCCCCGCGTTGGACCAGTCGATTATCAAGGCAATTAACGACTGTGGACGCTGTAAGAACTTTGGCCCGAAGCACATACAGTCACTCCTGGAGCCGATAACACGCCGGCATCCATTCGAACCGGTTGGTCGGTGACACCCTGTCCATGCCGCGAGGGAAAGGGGGTTATCACAAATTGTCACTCAATATGGACACTTACGCGCAACGGCTATGGGTTAGGCCGCTCATGACAGCAGCATCCGGCACCACGACGTGCAAGACCTTGGGCGACATTTGGGGCAAGTTCCGGCGCCCCACAGGCTATATGGTCGACGGCGGATCAGAGTTCGACAACGATCAAGTCCGCAAATTCTGCGAGGAGGCCGGCGTCGAGCTACACATTGTAGCAGCATACTCACCGTGGGTGAATGGCCTCTTGGAGGGCATGAATGGGAAGCTCCTTGGAATACTCAAGCGCCTGTGTGCGCCGGACCTCGGGGAGGACGAGTACGACGCGATGAAATGGGAGGACTTACCAGCGAACTGGCCCGATCACCTCGAGGCCGCGGTGCTCGCACTAAATAACAGAATCCTACCCGCACTGAAATTTTCTCCAGACGAGTTGCTGTTCGGCTTGGTCGTCAACACCGCACGAACGTCCGTGGAAGATGCCACGTCTGCTGTCGACGATGCGGACGCGGGGTTGCAGATGGCATACATGTCGCAACTGCGACTGGACGGTTACGCAGAAATGGTGGACCACGCGGTGCGAAGGAAAGCACAATTCGATAAGAGGGTCATGGAACGGGCGCCCAAGGACGTGTTATTCAAGACGGGGTCGCTGGTACAGGTCTACAACACCGACTACGAGGTCGGCACCACCTTCAAGGTCGAACGCAAGATGGTGCCGATGTGGTCGGCACCCAGACGCGTAACGAGCCGCTCCAGGAACTCGTACAAAGTTGAAACACTCGAGGGCCTGCGAATCGGCGGGCGCGTCAGCTCGCGACATTTGCGACAGTTCATCCCACGACGCACCACAATGCTCCATGCGCTGCAGGAAGAGTACGCGGCAGGACTAGAGGAGTTGGGCAAGGAGGATATCGAGGAGGCCGATGAAGACGAAGCCGTTGTGGCGCGACGAGGACGCCGCTTCCTCTGAGTGGGGGGAACATGCACTCGTGCATACGGCGTGGTGGCTGTGCCATCCCGCGCTGTGGTTGTTAGGAGCAGTAGGTGTAGACGGGTTCACACGCATAGACACAGACACTCATCCATTCTTGCTTTGCACCACGTTCACTGTCACGTCCCGCCGCCGCCGTTCACAGCACAGCCGCCATCTCACGCTTCACCAGACGTCGATCCTGCGGATCGCACGTCTCCAATGCGCAATGGGATTATGCATGTATGCGATACTGTAGGACAGTACAAATCTTTCGGAGTACGTCAGAACAATGTTGAAGATCTGCCCGGCGTACCGAGGATGAATAGAATTATAATCTCGTGAGGGTCGTAAAATGGGGGCTGGTTGAAGAACGCGATGCACGTGCGTGTAGATCGTCGGTGGCCCAAACAGATACTGCGAAGTCGCAGGATAAAATCCACCCGCCTCGGAATGAAAGGGATGGGATACGCACGGAAAAGATTATTGCTGGCATAACCCCGCCCACACGCAATCCCTCCACGCCGCGTACAGCAGCACCACAAAAAGGTTATTTCCCTCCGGGCTACATCCCATCAGCGAAACCACTCAAAAAATTGCGTAGAGATAATCATACCTCCCCGACGTCCACGGCGCCGTATCCAACCACGCCAGCCGGTTCACCGCGGGCGTCGCCGTCCCGTTCTGCATCCCATGCGTGTTTCCCTGGGCGTCCTTCGCCCCGGGTTCGAGCCCGATACCATCCGCCCACAGCACGTACGTCACGGCAGGGAACGCCTCAGGCGCGAGCACGACCATGCGGTATGCCACCGACGAGATCAGCGCGCTCCCCGAGATCTTGCCGAAACCGTGGCTCGTCGTGGTATATGATCCAGGTAATTGTGCAGCAGGCCCGAGTCCCCAGGTGCGGCGCGCGTGCCGTCAACGATCTCCTGTATCCACGTCATGAGATCCGTAATCGCGGATTCGCGCCAGGTGGTGTTGAGCGCGACGGGCGCCGTGAGGGTGGTGGCGAGCACGCGGGCCATGCCTGCGGTGGTCCAGTCGTTGCCTGTACTCCACAGCCCTGGCTCGGGCGACGGGGGCCCGACGATGTGGCACCAGCTGCTGTTCGTTGGCGAAATCAATGGCGCGGGGAAGGCTATGTTGGAGGTGTTGGACGAGAAGAGGAGGATGGAGCGGTAGAGACATGCATTGGAGGTACACGGTCTCGAGAAGGGAGGCATTTTGAGTTTCTGCGATGAAATAGGCGAGGATTATATGAAATCCACCCTACACGTATCGTATGTGAGACGAGGTGGTGGTGATATCAGAAAAGACACGCACCAGAGTTCCGCAGCATCCGCACGCTGGGAAATTGCGCCATTGATCCAGCGCGGTGCGATGTCGACGGCGTAGTCAACCTCGCTCTGACACACGGCGGTGTAGCTCGCGTTCATCTTGCCCAGCATAACCGCCACGACACTCAAACTCGCCGGGTCGCCCACCGCCCTGCCGCACGACAGCCCGGTGATCCCGAACGTGGTTTTGGACGTGGGGTACGTCTGGGATGGAACCGTCGAAGGATCGAGGGTGGAAACAGGGGAAGATGCGGGCCCCAAGACGGAGTAGAACGGGGATTCGATAAGTCGAGCAGGGCTTGTGAGGCCGAACCTGAACTTCGGTTCGGTTCGGGCATTTCCCTGAACCTGAACCTGAACCTGAGGTTCAGGTTCGCCAGGTTCGGTTCGGCGTTCACCAGAGTTCGAACGCATGAACCGAACTTTTTTTCTCTCCACTTGTAAATTTTAACACACAAAAGGGATTAATTGTATCACAGATCATCCTCGTCATCATCCAAACCAAATCCTTCCTTCACAAGCTCTGAAATGAATGCCTCCATCCATTTTGCGGTAATTTCTCCGCAACTGATGTGTCCATTACGGTACACACAGGTTTGGCACGTGTGAAAATTGGGGCAAGTGGACGAGAAGAGGACGCAGTGCTGGCGGCTGGTGATCCAGTAATTGAGTGCTCATCGTCGACGTTGTTATACCACGAAATCTGGGAGACGTCCCGGAGTGAGTCATCCGCATTTTGAGCGCATCCGAGCGCGGAGTGAGTGTGACATGGTGAGAGCGAAATAGGTGAGAGATTTAAGATGGCGAAAAGGACTGAGATGAAAGCACAATTTGCTATGCCTTTATACGACAAGTACACTTAGTCATGAGCCCATAAAATGGGGAAGAAATGGTGGCTGACAGCAGGCTTGGTACCTGGTTAGCCACACAAGCAACAAGTTGCCTGCAGAGACAACAGAGATGAATTTTAAACCAGTTTAGTAGCGCCATTTAGGATTTTTTTAAATCCCGGTTCGGGGGTTCGGACGCGTTCGGACGCGTTCAGCGAATTTCTGTTTTTCCCGAATGCTGAACTGAACTTGGGGTTCAGGTTCGGGCATTTCCCGAACCTGAACCTGAACTTGGCGTTCAGTTCAGTCCGGTCTGGGTTCGAACCCATTTCCCAAACCGGACCTTGACAACACTACAAGAAGATGGCGGGCGAAAACCTTGTTGATCGCGTTTCATTCTTATGTAATGGCACCTGGCTGTCCGCATTTACTGTTGAATTCTCACTTTCCGGGAGTGTTTTACTCTACTTCGCTCCCGGTTCACGTTGCTGGATACGAGAACTCTGTTCTGTCGCCCCTTCGCAAGGAATTGGGGGGGAATCACCAAATCAATCGCCCCCTGAAAGTCAGTCCTGTTTGGCACGTTCGAAGAATGGTGCGTGCATTCTCGCTTCTGTCAGCGAAATGCGCACGGATTTACAAAATATTTCGGGGTTCTGAGTCAGCCTAGTCTTGTAGCCTGGAAGGCTGCACGGCACGAACTTATACAAAACGGGCGGAGACGCTAAATATATCAACTCCTGCGGGATGATAAGAACTTCAAGAGCGTTTGGGAAACTCGATGAATGCGCGCCGAGCACTCTCCAGGTAGATGAGTAAGTTTGGTCCGGACTACTGTATTATTTCATTCAATTCGACAGGGGGGGTGGCGCGTGACACATTGAACATATTCGACACTTCGACACGGGCCGAGTTGGACCATAACAACCGCAGAAAATTCGACAACGTCCCAAAATGATGCAGGGACATTGTAGACCTGTTTGGGATTTTCTGCAGAAGCAGGGAAATCCGGGCAGACTTTGGTTTAAATTAATCATCTCATGAATGGTTCTCGCAGGAATTTTGTTGGATTTTATTGTGTTTAGGTTGATATCAAGCTAAAACTTGACAAAAGACAGAATATGTGGCCAGTTTAAATGCAGGAAATGCACAGGGCATTTATTTGTGGCTTCTTACTGCTGAAAGACACTTCTTTTAGAATTTCGTGACGTCGAACCTATTCGACAACCCCCCCTGTGACGCGTGACAACGAACCAAAGTTCGTAATCGACAACCCCCCGCGTGATGCGTGACTGTCGAATCACCCTCTTTATAAAATTACGTGTGTCTGTCTGTCCGAAGCCTTTTTTAAACTCCGCTGTCAAAATTCACTCTCCGCAATCAGCTTCCCTTTTGGTCGTCGTCAGACCTCCTTGCATCGTTCCCACGGCTGCTCCATCGCTCGGGTTCCGATCAAATAGATGTTGATTGTCAGCTCTGAAATTTGGAGATACCACCTCCCACTTGGTTAAGTTCTTTAATTTCCGGGACTCGGGACTTCCACCTGAAGATTTTGGGGTCCGGTCAAACAGACTTTGATCATCAGCGCTGACATTTGGAGATCCCACCTCCCACTTCACTGACTTCCTGATTTCCGAGACTCTGGACTTCCTGAAGACTTTACTTTAAAAATGGGGTGCCTTCCATTTGCACTCTTTGTCCCTACCTCTTAGAACCCTGCCCTCAGACCTAAGGACTCTAACATCTTTTCTTACCAAGTCTGTCCTCCAGGTCTCTCCCATTTCCTTTCACAAAACTTTGATTACTTACATTCTTGGATCTCATTACAGGATGAGGGAGTTCACGTCTGAAGAAACCAAAGAAGAACATCAACGTCGATTGCGGCGTGAAAGTCAACGACAGAGGCGCAGGGATCTCGATGACTCAGAACAGGAATTGAACCGGAAGCAGAATACCGCCACACGCACCATCAGTCGCGCGATGATGGATGACTCTCAGCTAGCAGAAATCCGACAGATCGATACCAGAGCTCGTGCCTCGAGTCGAACTACTCTCAGTGATGCACGTCGGACTGACATTCGTCAGAGGGATCGTGATGCCCATCAAAGTCGACGCACCACAGCTGTAACCAATGGAACGAGCTCTCAGTGGTGGGAGCGAGTTGCAGTCCTCAAGGCATCTCAGAGTTCAAACCCCCTTGGTCTTCGGTGGAACAGGGTTTGTAAAATATGTGGCATCAAGGTGTGCCATCATGTTTGTGTCTCTTACACTGCTTTGCTAAGTTATACGAACAGGCATTAACGGGTGAAAGAATACATGACCAATGTTTTGTTTGCGGGCCAAAAGGCAGTCATTATCAACCACCACTTCCGCCGTACCCTGATGAGTGGGATTATTTCATCGATGATCGAAAAACTGCGGGCATATCTCGCAAGTTGAACAACCTCTTTTCTTTAACTGCTCTTGGAGTCTATGATGGGGATTTCATGAAGTTTCCAGATGGTATTTCTGCAGTAACACTGGCAGGTGGCCGTACATATCACAGACTCCTACCTGCCAATGAAGGTCAACATGCAATTCGTTGGTTCATTCACGACCCTTGGGCACTGTTTACTAAAGGGGATGAATTGAACATTCCATCTTCTTGGATTCACAGTGCACTTGCTGGCTTGGAAAAAGTCAACCCATTCATCAACAAGCTTGAGAATCTCAATGTTTATGATGATAACGACGACATTGCTCTGCATGTTGAACACACAGATTGCACCAGCAATGAAATAGCTGCCATTATTTCTCTAGCTCCTGCCTGCCAGCCAACTCGCAGAAAATTAGTGATTCAAAGGAAAGGAGCAGAGAAGCCAATATTCTTGGATATTCTTTCACCATTCGTGGAGCCATTGCATTATTTGATGTTGCTTCCTCATGGTACTATGGGTTGGTCTACACAACGTCAAACTCCAGATGGCAAAAAATTTAGTCAGGCACGTTGGTACCGGACACGATTTTACATGAATGCAGAACAGATGTCCAAATTTTCCAGATTGACAGGTATGTTCGTTGCCTTTGCATCTCTAATTCACGATCTGACCAAGAATGAAATAGGGGAATATTTAGTGGATGCCTGGAGTGCTATTGAAGAAGCCCGGTTGACTTACATTCGAATGAATCAACACTCTGATCCAGATGAAGAGGAATTCATTGGAACTGGTGATGAGGAACCAGTTGATGATGTTAGATTGCCATCGACCTTCGTCCATTCTCCAGCTTGGTCTGCTGCCAACATATCTGATTGTCTAGCTTTGCGGAAAGCTCTTGGACCAGTGACTCTGTTCATTACCTTCACTACCAATCCACGGTGGCCAGAAATTACATCCCAATTGCTCCCTCACCAGTATGCAAATGACCGGCCTGATCTCATTGTGAGAGTCTTTCAGCAGTATCTCTCATCATTCATGAAAGATATTCGTACTGTAATGGGACCCATTCTGTATCACATACGAGTTACAGAGTTCCAAAAACGAGGCCTTCCCCATGAACATATTGCAGTTGCTCTAAAAAATGTGCCTAAATCCCCAGCAGATATAGACAAGTTTCTCAGTGCTGAACTTCCGCGTGAATCTGGCCCTCTACGTGATGCTGTTAAACGACATATGACACACACACATGATCCTGCGAAGTCCTATCACAGATGTGGGTGGCCCAAACACTGCCAGTATGGTTACCCGAAACCGGTGATCCCTGAATCTTCATTCAATGAACGAGGTATGCCAAAGTCCCTTATAAAAACTTGAGTTAACTTTTTCCCAGGATATTTTGAACATCGACGTCGCAGTCCTGATGATGCATTCATTGTCTCGCACATTCCATGGCTCATTCTGAAATACGACTGCCATATCAACACAGAGTTCTCAACAACAGTTGCCCTTTTCCAGTACCTTTTCAAATACTTCTTTGGCAAGCCTCCAGACCAGACAAATTGGAAGGTACAGACACTGAAATCATCAACGAGCGAAAATCAACCCAGCTCTTCTGGTCGGAAACCGGTTGATGAAATACGTGACTACGAGCGAGGGCGGTATCTATCTTGCATTGAAGCAGCAACACGACTTGCTTCATTCCATATTTCTGAGAAGCAGCCAGGAGTAAAGCGACTGCCAATTCACTTGCCAGGTCGACACCATGGTCAAATGGCACGAAAGAATGGGTCAGAATCTGATGCAACCCTGCTGGTGCGATATCTGGCTCGCCCACGTCATCCAGAACTCGATGACATGACCTATGTTGAATTTGGAACCCAATGCAGACTTGAAAAGCATGATCCTGATGAGGAAATGCACCCACTACAGGTTCTTGAGGATGAATATCCAAATCGACCTCGAATGAGGATCCGGTTTTATCGGCCTGACCATGTTGGAGTGTGCCGCATCCAAATGGTATACCCACGTCATGGTGACGTTTTTTATCTCTGAGCACTCCTGTTGCATCGCAGTGCGCGTGATTGGGTTGATATTCGAACAATAAATGGTGTTGTCTATGGAACTTACCAGGAAGCTGCTCGAGCTATGGGATTATTCGATAACTGCGATGAAGGAATCATGGCATTTGAGGAGTTGCTTGATTTTGGTGCCCCTCCAGCTCAGCTCCGTTGGATATTTGCTGTCCTGGCAGTAGAAGGAAGTCCTGCATTGATAATTTGGGAAGCACACAAAGAATCCCTCGGGGCAGATATTAGAGATCACATGCTGCGCACTACTACTTCTCCGCCGCCAGATTTAGTGACAAATGAACTCTTGCTGGCACTGCAATCTGTGCTACAAGGTTTGGGAAAATCACTCGCGGAAATAGGACTTCCAGAACCAACTGAAAGGCAACAAGAAGTTGAAACTGAACGGATTCGATGGTCTGGGGACCCAAACAATTTATGTGCCTTCAAAGACGGACTTACACTTGAACAAGTTTGTGTAGTTCATTTGATTCATGGTTTCCACTTTAATGGTATTTTAGCGAGAAATTTATGATCGTATTATGCATATTTCCACTCTGGAAAATCCTCCCCCTGTGCATATCGACGGACGAGCAGGACGTGGGAAGACATTTGTTCTCTATCCTATCATTGGTGCACTACAAAAGTTGGATGAAATTGTTTTACTCACAGCATCATCTGCCTTTGCTGCAAAGAACTATCCTGGAGGACGAACAACACACTATCTCTATGGAATTCCAGTTGACGAGTACAATCCACATCTAACATCATCTGTTGGTCCTAGAAGTGACCGGGCAAAACTTCTGCAAGCCGCTAAATGCCATGTCATTGATGAAATTGGCGGACTCCATTTCAAGGCCTTTGATTGTGCTGATCGTCTCATGCGTTCTTTAACAGGATGCTCAAACAAAGTCTGGGGTGGACGCATGTTAATTACAGTGGGTGATTTTCGCCAGGTATGTGCTCCTATGGATATGAAACTCATGTCTCATTGGCCCAAGGTTGCACCTGTTGTCAGATTTGGAGGACGAACGGCAATATGTAAAGTATCTCTGCGCACGCAACCTGTTTTCCAGCACTTCGAAATTTTGAAACTGGAAACATCGATGCGACAGCGCGATGACCTGGAATTTTGATCATTCCTCGATGCTATCGGAGATGATTACCTTCACGACTCAGTCGACCTGGGCCGCCTAAGGCACACACAGTCAGCTCAGGAGCTTATTGACTTCATATTTCCACCCAGTGTTGTCTCCAACCCTGCAGTCTGTATCACCAGAGCCATACTGAGCCCTTTCAACCTTTTTGTTGATGAATTCAACACCACAATTCTGCATAGTGTTCCAGGCCATGCACACTGCTACATCAGCAGTGACTCAGTCGAGGACGATGTCAATAATTCAAACGAAGCAGTCTTCACAGACCCTGAATTCCTAAACTCACTTCATGAACCTGGAATTCCACCCCACGAACTGTTTCTCAAAGTCGGAACTATTTGCCGACTTACCCGCAATTTTGGAGGTCTGACTAAAAATACCCGAGTGATTGTTCGCAATCTATTGCGATACAGTGTTGAAGTGGAGACAATTTCTTCTGTTGTTGCTGGTAAAGTCATTGATCCGGTATTGCCTTTGCCTTTATTTGATTTTGAACTCCTCCTAATATGTTCCCAGATCCGGCTTCCCATCCCTCGCATTGACTGTCATTTTCAACCTCAAGGCTTTAACTTCACCATCCACCGAAAACAAATACCGCTGGCACTTTGTTATGCGACTACCTTCAATGGCTGTCAAGGTTTAACTGTCCAGAAGTTGGGTCTTGATTTGCGGCGACCAGTATTCTCACATGGGCAGCTGTATTCGGCAATGACCCGTGTCCCCGACTCTCAGAATGTTCTCATCCTAAAGTACGAAGGTGATTTTTCTACGTGTACAACCAATATTGTCTGGCAGGAACTTCTTTTGTAATATAGTATTCGAACTGTGAAATTGAATACCATTTTCAAGCTAATTGTTCAGACAAGGGGATGACGGCCCGCGAAGCGGGCCGTCACCACTTGTTGAATGTAATAATACAGTAGATGGAACGCGCACTTCACCGAGATGCAAATGCTATGGTTATTGGTCGATACCAGCGCATGATGCGATACCCAACTCCGATCGCGCGACGGGACACCCTTTTCATCCGGCGAGATGTGATGAAGGTGGAAGAAGTACGCCACGGATAAATATAAGACTGTTGCGTACAGAACGTATTCTGCGCGGATGCCCGGGCTCGATGGGACGTTGGGGCTGAGCCCGCGCTCTGCACCACTGGCGGAGATCCAAATACTGATCTGAGTCTGAGCCCAGCGAGCAGGATAAAATAGCTGATCATGAGTAGCCACGAAACAGAGAGGAGCGTGTGATGCCCTCGCGCAGAGTTTATCTGTAGTGTGGGCCTCCGTAGCGACGTAGCTGAGCATTGCAGGGCCGAAATAATTCAGCAGTTTGGAACACTTACAATTGCCGGTACCATGCAAGTTTGCCCACGGTATCGAGTCCCGAGGCGACTTGGAGGTGAATGAACTCGACGCGAAGGGGAGGGAGAGCGACGCAGAGGAGAGGGAGAAGCTTCGCATCATAAACGCAGGAGGTTGTAAAATTTCACCGGCAGAGAACCAGGTCGGAAATCCATGTAAGGAGGGAAGGAAGCCACGCAAGTGGGGGAACTTTAGGCCATACGACATGAAAAGCACTGCGGACCAGTGACAGAATAACGGCGAGAAAGGCCTGAATATGCGATCCCAGGCTAGAATTAGTGTGGTATCAGTTTTTTGGCAAAAGGGAATGGTTCATGTATCAGAATATCACACACAGGGCGCTTGAGGGACTGAGCGATTGTCCCAGCATAAGCGTAATTGAGCGAAGGGGAGATTATCTCACGACGTGAATTGCACGTGGAGGAGGGCAGAACTCCTTCACCGGGTCAACCTTCAAAGAGATCGACATAGGGATTAGAGATGTGCAGGCAGCTTCCGCGTAGAGGGAGTTCGGAGTCGGAGATGTGCGCGCAGCTGTCCCGTAGAGCCGGAAATGTTTAGGGAGATTTAGTGCAGATAGGCGTCGGAACCAGAAATGTGCAGGCATCTCGCAGAGACAGAGATTCCAATTGGCACGAGAAGACGCGTGAATGGGATTTTGGAGGAATTATAAGCAGCCCAATCGGCACTCGTCGGTTTCTCGAGAGATCCCCGCCAGACTGCGGCTCGAGGATGGGGTCATAGAAACGTCCCAAGGATGCGGTGCAAGACCGTGCTAGTATGAGCCGCAGGGACGCCAGGATGAGGTAGATAGGGACGCGCAGATGGCTAGAGAACGTACCGATGCTGCGAGCGTCAGCGGTGGTAATCGAAGGACGTCGGGCTGTGACGCCGGGGTCGAGCGCCGCTGTATGAGAGCGGAATTCCGGTTGGAGGAAAGCGGAATTCTGAAGTGATGTTATTGTAGAGCGGAGCGGATTCAAAATAACAAAGTTTAGACCACCCTGCGAGGGGGGCTCGAATCAAACGACTCGAGCTCAAAGCAAAATCAAAAGGGTGCATTCGCGTGTGAGAGTCCACTCGCAATCTGCGTGTTGGGGAGTGAGCATTCTGCGCGAGCACTACGTGAGGCTGGCATAGAGTCCGGATTTGCAAGCATCTTGCGCTCCGGGATGGGATTCCACAAGTACATGCGGCAAGTAGAGATCACGTCCGTGTCCGGGTGCACGATGAGGCTAGAGTGTGCACGGCACCATGGACCGTGAACCTGGTGAATAGAATTATCGAGGGCTCTTGGAAGGAGGAACGGGGTGGTGGAAACGACGCAGCAGAATGCAGGGCCCGCTGCATACAGAGACGAAATGCGGAGAAGGATGCAGGGTGCGGCGGACTAGTGGCGACGAAAAAGGAAACACCATGCAGCTTGAAGGCGCGAGGTGCGATGGCCACTGAAGAAAGGGAGCCGCGTGCCGCTTTGATGCCGAGATCTGCATGGGTCCGGTCCCACATCGCGTCAAGTCGCGTCTGTCAACAAAAAAGAAAAACTGGTTGAACGGTGTATTTTTTGTACTTCAGCAGATAAACACAGCAGTCCTCTAGTTGCCCATGGACTACAGCAGGTCAAAATACATCAGCAAGCAAAACCTACAACGGATACTCAACAGGTGGAGCTCCTGGCTTTTTGATTCTGATTAGAGGTCATATACATATTTAAAAAGTTTCGCTATGAGTCCAAGAGGCACTAGGTTGAGATCGTTCTCGCCACCGCGTTCAAGATTCTGCTTTGTTTTTCGGCGGGTGATGGTACTGGGACTGGAAAAATTGGGAAATAGTATATATCCACAAGATGTGACCTCAGGTGCACTTGGCTGACCGGCCGAATAGCCCATGAGGAATACACGACCATGTGGTGGCACGTTAAAACTCGAGAAGACCCGAACCTCCGTAGATAATTTGCGTTGAATTTATGTAGACGTGTTTACGCCGTGGACAGCAACCACATCAGGTCTTGATCTAGACATTGGGTGGGAGATCCACATGTCATCTTCCTGCATGGAGGAATGGCATTTCATCCTACATCCCACGAAACTAGTTCGGAAAAACTCAACCAAATGCGACCTCATCAGAAATGGGATGGTTTTGTTACTGGAAACATAATAAACTGTGTCTGGGTTATCTCGTCAGTGGGCTTCGAGGAAAAGGTGGTGAATCTGGTGTTTAACTAGAGCACTATGACTACAAGTGAACCATGAAGGTGTGATACTGAAAACTGGGCCAATATCAGTGACGAGGCCCTCAATACCGCCCTCGACCACTTTATCATAAACGGACAGGACCCCTCTGGTAAGATTGAGGCCTATAGTGATTCACAATGATATGAAGTATTTCCGCAGCTACAGCCGAAAGCAAGCAGCAACTCACCATCTTCCTCACAGAATTTGTAACACCGATATAAGGGAATCAACCTACCTGCACAAACTCCAGAGCTCATATTCACTACGAAGTGGCGCCCCACCACAGAACATACACTATATAGCCGACGAATCCCGTTTGTTGAAGCGGCTATCGATCATGAATTGATGACCGTGTGCGGCGCGGGATTGAAATGGAGCCGAAGGGTGAGCCTATTATACACATAGCAGACACATATTGGCAGAGTCCGATTCACCGATTCGACCGCGAAATTGAGAATGGAATTACTGGTGTTCCGACAGTTGGTTGGCCTAAACTTTCTGTCAGCTTCAGGGTCCGTAAAATTCGCTCCTGACATGACATCCCCGTCCAGGGTGAAAACTCCATGCGGCGCACGGGAAAAACAGTGGGTGCAGTGCATCCGGAATACTGATAAGAATTACTGTGAATTATTTTGCGGGAGAAATTGAGAATTAACCGAGGGAAGATGACTCAATCAGAGCTCAGTCAACGGATGGAAAATTTACAGAAAGAAGCAGTTACTCTCGCGCGATTTACTGGCAGCACATACCTCAGTCATAGATCGCACAGAGAGTTTCATTACTTATGTTTGGACATTCGGTTGGCCTAAACCATATGTGTCCGTTTCAAGGTTTGATACAGGTTTGGCAGCCGGTCCTCGATGGAGGGCATGAGGATCTGCGGGTAAAGCCCGTCCGTAAGGATACTCAGAATTGCTATGGCGCATTGCGCTGCAGAACTTCAGCAGAAAAAAAATACAATCAGTCGAGGGGAAGTTGACTCAATCGACCCAGGCAAAAGCAAAGGGATAATCTTGGGTTCGCGGCATTCTCATGCAGTAGATACTAAACAGCTGAGTTGATGACGAATTGTAGACACCCGACCAGCCGTCCAATATCAAATAAATTCTCCACGGACGACGAGGAAAATTCGCCACGGGAACCAGTAGATTGGGCTGCGATACAATTAAAGGCAGTGCTGGAGTGTTACCTTCCCGAGGATAGAGCGCGCTCTGCTTTCCATGTGAGTAGGACGGCGTACCTACGGATTGAACTTGCGACCAGACGAAGGAATGTGTTTTATACCCGGAACGTGCAATGGGATTTTGCGTATGTAGCGATAGGATGGTACGAACGTTTGTTGGAGCGCGAACATGATATAATTTTGATAACGTCCCGCCGCACGGAGGATGAACGGAGTCGCGGTGGGGTCACGGCGGTCAACGATCTAATGAGATGAAGGGCGGTTGAAGAAACTGATAATTATGCGCACCAGCAGTCCCTCGCTGCCCAGATACCCGTGCGAACTGGCAGGGATACGCACGGACAGATCATTGCGCGCACAATCCCGCTCACACGCAATCCCTCCACGCCGCGTATAGCAGCACCAAGAAGTTATTCCCCTCCGGACCACCTTGCATCATTAGCGCACGGAACTCAAGAATCGAGTAGAAAGAAAGAATACACACCTCCCCGCCGTCCACGGCGCCGTATCCAACCATGCGAGCGAGTTCACCGCGGGCGTCACCGTCTCGTTCTGCATCACATGCGAGTTTCCCTGCGCGTCGCTTGACCCGAGCCCCAGCCGTATGCTATCCGCCCACGGGACGTACGTCGCAATGGGAAACGCCTCGGGCGCGAGCACGACCATGCGGTACGCCACCGACGCGATCAGCGCGCTCCCCGAGATCTCGCCGAAGTCGTGCGCCATCGTCGTATCGTTGAGGTAATTGCGCAACAGGCCTGAGTCCGCGGGTGTGGCACGCACGCCGTCGACAATCTCCTGTATCCACCGTGAGGTTCGTGACGGCTGCGTTGCGCCAGGTGGTGTTGAGCGCGATGGGTGCCTTGATGACGGTAGCTTTGAGTACCGTGGCAGCCCAGCCGTTGCCCGTGCTCCACAGCCCGGGGTCAGGCGACTTTGGCCCGACGATGTGATGCCAGCTGCCGTTCGTGGGTACGGTGAATGGCGCGGGAAGGGCTGTGACGGAGTGTTGGACCAGACGAGCAGGACGAAGCCATGGAGCCCGCATTGGAGGTACGCGGTCTCGCGGAGGGAGGCGTTTTGCGGGTCGGCGGCGAAGTAGGTGAGGAAGGGGGGCAGCATGTAGATAAAATCCGTCCTGCAGCCATTCTTGTATCAGACGAGGTGGTGTTGATAGGACAAGGGAACGCACCAGAGCTCCGCGACATCCGCACGTTGATGTAGCGCGGAGCGACGTCAACGGCGTAGTTGACCTCGCTCTGACACGCAGCAGTGTAGCTTGCGTCCGTCTTGCCCAGCACTACTGCCGCAACGCCTAAACTCGCCGAGTCGCCCACCGCCCGGCGTCATCCGACAGCCCGTTGATCTCGAACGTCATTTTGGACGCAGCGTACGTGAGGGATGGAATAGTCGAAGGATCGAGGATGGGAAGAGTCGAGCTCGAGCAGGGCTTGTGTGGACGTACCGCCGTATTCCTCGGAGTGCGTCGGGAACATAGAGTCGGTGAGGGCCTATTGAAAGGGGTTGACGGGGGCGGCTCGGCGCACCAGAGGACGGTGGTGGCAGCGGGAGATCTTGATGGAAACGAGATATGGATGCAGAGAGGGATACAGAGCCTACGAGACATCGACAGGGATGGCCATGCACGAACGCCACGAGGCAGGAAGTTGGAGGCCGGGCAATGTGCGCTGTGGCAACGTCTTATCATGCATCTGGATTGGGTGACTGCGCAGGATCACTACTCGAGCCTCATGACTACGACGGGTGCGACACGTCCAGCGAGCGGAGGCCAGTGAGGAAGAAGAACAGGAGCGGCATGTCAATGCCGCGTTGATGGCGATGTCTGCATGTGACTCCGGTCCGGGCTAGACCAAGTGCGTCGCGTCCAAGTCCCGTCCGAGACGCCTCGTGTCGCGTCTCTCAAGAACATTGCCCGGGCCGTGCAAAAACGACAAGATAGCTCGAGATAAATGAGCAAGCAAAAAGAGATCCTTGGTTTTAAAATAGAACCAACAGGCGGAGCTCCTAAAGAGAGTGAGCTTTAAAATTTGGCCTTCTTGACCGCAGGCCATATAAATCCTGACTCGAAAAGTTCCAACCTGAGCGGCTAGCGTGCTTCATGAATTAAAACATGTAGAACTTCAAGCCCTCGACGGAATCGGTGTTGAAACGCTGAACGGCAGCGTGGGTAGGGAAATCGTTACTAATAATTGCTCGTAGCCAAATCAAACCAAATGAACACTGCCAAGGCGCAATTGAGGATCCAGCCCACGCAATGTTTCTCTGCAACAATCTGGAACTTACACGAGTGCGCGAGGTTTTCCTCCTGGAGTTATACACCAAAATTCCGGCGTTTCGAGGAGCATTTGGTGATGCAATGAGTCTCTTCAAGGCAGTTTTGTCAAAAAGGGAGGTCACCCCAGGCCTGGCCAAACTGGCATTCAACGTGTTGAAAATATACGACATGGAGCCTATGCTCCTGGTGTACCCACCCGCACAGCCATGATTGGCGCACTGACCTTCGGGTCTTTATCTCGTGGGAACTGTTTCTTGTGAAACACTTGTTAGCTTTTTTTTATCGTCGGCTGTGGACCTTCTTTGGAAGTTGAACATGCTGAACTGTGGTTCTGCTGCACTTGTCTGCGAGTGTTTACGCCGAGACGTCGTAGTGGACACCTTTTCTTGGGAATTTTTCTGGTTTCTGGCACGCACTCCCTGCTTCTTGGCCGCGGCCTATTGGCGTTATTTTCGGACGGATTCTCGGCCTGTTTTTCAGCTTAGTTTCGCCTCTTCAGGGGCAAACTTGAGCCTATGGCTCTCCCCAAAAGTCCTTGGGTCTGTTTCTTCGGAGGCAGATGGTGTGCATGCTTTTGCAAAGGGAAAGCCGTACGACAGCTTTCAATGGACTGGTGGATACCGGGGATTAAGGCTCCAACCGTTTCCGTTTTAAAACGATTTTAAACCGTTTAAACCCTTTTTATTTTCGTTTTGTTTGAAGAGCGGTCCAAACGGTTTATAAACCGTTTTCAAATGGTTTAAAGGGTTACACGTTGTGCTTCAGGAATGGCACATTAAAGTCCTTGCTGGACGATCTGTGTGGATGATGTTACCAATGTGGAACTTGAAACCGTACTGGGGGAGCTGGAACAAATTTTAGATGAACACATATGGGTGTTGAGCCTTAGAGGAGCCTGTTAACATGGTGGAAGTCAGTACAGGAAATAGTGTGGAGACTCAGGTCAATTCTTTGCCTCATAGGAATTTGAACATCAACATGGTTTCCTGATCGTCTCAACGATGGCTCGGCTCCTGGCCCATGACAGGCCATTTCTGGGAGCAGCGTCTCTGTCGAACATCTATTCTTAGAATCACATCATATCTACTATGGAGCGCATTATACTGGAGGCGATGCTTACCAAAGTGTAGATAACGAACGGGTTCTTCAAGCGTGCATCCCTGGAGTGCGGCAGCGGCCACAAATTAATTACTTCACTCATGTTTCGATGGCCTGCAAAAAAACACCATTTAAAACGGTTTTAAACGGTTTTAAACAGTTTAAATACCGTTTTCGTTTGATTTGGCCAGATCTTCAAACGAAAACTAAATGGTTGGAGCCTTACCGGGGATTTTTACCTGGGAGGAGGGAACTCCTCCCGTACACTTGCGTACTCCGCTTGTGGTCAGGTCCCACGAGGTTCTAACCGGAGGTCCAGCGATTCAAACGGCCGGCCAGTCCACATTTTGCCAGCGTCTTGTACGTTCGACCCCCTGGAATTAAGTTGTGCTCGGTTGGCATCTTGTAGGATTCTGTAAGGATAACCTCCCATACAGTACTACATGTTTGTCTTCCGTAAACTCGCTGTTCAGTCATGTGGACCGTGCGAGTATAATATACCCCCCCCCATATCGGTTATTCATTATTCCAGCACATCCTCTTCTATTTTATAAGACTTTGATCGAGCGGATGGATTCCATCCAATGGTCCATCAGCAATTCACGATCCTGTTGAACGCAACAGGACTGACCTCCCCTGAGAAAGATGCGAAACTCCGGTGGACGGCATCGCCAAAATGCCCGGTATGTTATGATTCCAATTGCTGAACAGGGTGTGATACCAAGAGTTCTCGCATGCTAAGCAATTAATCGTGGGTCGTGCTTTAGGATGCTCTGGAGTTTGATTTCCGCCCAGAAATCACATTCATCACTGGGATATCCATGCTGGTCCCCGATCAGTCCAGTGCTGATTGCATGCCTCTTCTGGGCCTATTAGATCGTACGTCGCACGTTAGTCCATCCAACTGAACCTAAACCCAACCAAATACAACCTCGCCCGAAACAGTGATTATTCAACTGGCGAAGTCAACGGGCTGAAGCCTGAAGGTGATCGCCCCCTGGCCCCGATAAAATGGTACTCCAATGTGACAGGCATGTGCAACGTGCTTGCGCGCGCCTAATTGATGTGTGCGTATTTAAACATTATACACTTCCCATGCATCGGGCTTTTTACACATCACTTGTTGGTGCTTGTACAAGCTTGTACAAGCCGAAAAAGCCGACAAGACGACAAGACGACAAGCTATGTCGAAAATTGCACAAGTTACCTAACCACAAGATGCACAAGTCAGACAAGCAGACGACTTTTCCACAAGTGTCCCAAGCAGCGGTCAATAATAATATTTAAATGGCAGTATAGCTACAACCAATGAATAAATAACATGTACGCGACGCGGGCAAACACGGGGCCGAGGGGAGCAGAAAATAGAGTAAGGACAGGCATGGCTGCAATGCAGCGGTGGCTAATGAATGTGAGTTTCCGAAAGGAGCGGCGGGATCGAATGAGGACAGGAAAGAATATGTGAAGTGTAGTAAGTAATGACCGTAAGCTCCGTAACAACGGAAAGAATCAGTGAACAAGATATAAGCGCGTCGGAGCAGCAACACATTGATTAACTGTCAATGTCATGAGTCGACAATAGACACGAAAAGGCAGACGGGACTTACGGGCTGCTCGGTGTGAATAGCCGATGCCGGTTGGCCTCCATGGTGGAAGCGCTGAGCGGGAGCGGCATGTCCTCCTGGATCCTGGCTCTGGAGACATCCATAATCAGCTTCCACTGACGAGGAGTGAGCCTGTCGACACTCTTGTAGTAGTCTTCAACGAGGGTGGACACCTGATCGCGGGAGAACGGCGCCGTGTCGTCGTTCTTCTTGCCGGTGAGGTATCTTATCCAGGCACGCTCGAGCTGAGCAGGCTTTAGAAACGGGCAGTGAGAGAGCAGAGAGAGTGACCCACCCCCGTCAAAGACATGGCGAGTCCGCAGCTCAAAGGTCCGTAGTTGTAGACTATTCCCGCCGTAGATTTGACGAATGGGGCAAACACGTTCATGACATGTTCCGACATGAAAATATTCTCGGGGTTCTGAGAACGAGTTAAAAGTGAAAGCCATGATAAGAGGCGGGAGCTTACAGTGTAACCCAATTCTCCCCTCTTCACCGTATCGGGGGCAGGAGTGCCCCAAATACTAGGGCCATCATCGCGCAGAGCCCACTTGGCGTACCCGGCGATCTTCTTTGGATTGCCGATGAAGGCCTCGGTCTGGAAGAAGGCGTCCACGACACGCTTGCCGAAGAAGGAGCGCTTATCGGTCAAGCGGTCCTTAGCCTGTGGATAATTTAGTATTGATGCACGGGGTAGAAAAATAACTTACCTTGGTATAAACCGGGCATCCGAGGCCAACTTCATAACCGCTGGTAGGATAAACACGGTCAAATAGTACTTGGATAAATTTGACATCGCCCCCCGGAAGATCCCAAGGATTCTGCTGGACACCGATGCAGGCGTAGAGGGTCGGAAGAAAATCCGACTGCCAGCGAGCTAGAGCATAGCCAGGTATGCCTGCACCTCCTCCACCGCCTCCACCGCCTCCACCGCCACCACCTGGGTTGCCATCGGGGTTACCGCCTGATTTGCCGCCTGATTTGCCGGGAGCCGAAAGGGTATCCATAGGGGCCGTGCTGTTATGACCCCGTTTGACGGTGCTGGTGGTGCTCAAGTCCAGACGCGGCACAGCGCCGTGGCCGCCGCGCTCGACCTTGATCACGAGCTCGGGGACATATTTTTTCTGGATCTTGGTCGGCTTGGCGGACTTCAAGACGGGGGCGTCGCTGTCACTCTCTGTGTCACTGAGGATGTCGACAACCTGTGGATGTATCAGAAAGAATACGGTGGTTCATGCGCAAAGATAGTACCATGACCTGTCTAGTACTCTCCTTCGAGGTTGTGGGTGCGGTGGCGTGCGCATCAAGATCAGTGAGACCGCCGAGTGGTCCACTGACCTCAGCTGCGATGGTCTTCTTGTTCTTGGGCTTGACCGCGGTGGAGGGAACTTGGTCGCGCCAGTTGGTGACAAATCCGGAAGGAAATAGCGCCTTGAGCTTCTTGGACTTCCTACGTAAACTGTCAACTCCACGTGTATGACAGTCGATGGGAATCACTTACTCGGTCCCTTCGCCTTCAAGTTCATCGCCTTTTCGCTTCTTGATCTGTGCTACTTGCTCGTCGACAGCAGCCCTAGTTTTGCCTTTTTTCTTTTCGTTCTGGGATTTAAGTTATTCAGGCGACATCTCTCAATGCGCTTGGCGACCTTTAATGACCTTCGTGTGTAGCTCTTGCGCATTCTGCTTCTTCTTGTCAGCGACAATAGTCTCGTAGTCCTTGTCGAGGTCCGCCACTGTGCAGAAGGTGTCCATAAGCGTCACAGGATCCTCTGGATCCGAAGGGTGAGGAGAGCCGAAAGAGGCACCGAGGGCCGCAAACTGAGACGTCGACATCATCGGGATGTCGGCGAGAGTGTTGATGCTAGAGGCCGTGTCTGCCGCCTCGGTCTCATCGTCGTCAACATGCATCTGAGCAAGCAAGGCAATCTTCTCAGCCTCGAGTTGTGCCAACTTCACCGCAATGAGAGCTTTGCGTGTCGTGGCCTCGGTGACCTCCGTAGTGGATCGCTTGGGACGAGGCATGTCCGGCCCAGCTGGGTTTTTGTTCCTCTTCTCACGAGGAGGGTTGGGGGGACGAGTGGGCATCGGGTTCTTGCCGCCCGTCGCAGGGGCAGCAAAGTCGGTATCGGTGTCGGTCAGCGATCCCATATCCGACTCGATTAATTGATTGATTGAATTTCGAGATTGTTACTGTATGTAGCCAGGAAGGCGATGACAGCAGTACGAATGGGGGTGGAGGTGAGTAATCGTTGGGTCGGTGGGTTGGATAAAGTAAGTTAGAGACAGCGGTAAATATAAAATGGTGAAATAGGTGGGATACGATTCATGAGTCAGGTTATCGAGGTGCGGAGTCGGGTTGTGCCGAGGACGGGTTGGGGATGTAGGGTTGTAATTAGTGGGAACGTATAGTAAGAGATGGGGAAAGAGACAGAGGGAGAAAGAACGGGACCACGAACACGTAACAGGAAGCCGGTCGACGGTGATCATGGCGGGGGGCTAGGCCGCGAGAATCGTCCCGTAGACTCGATGAATTTTGACATGCAGGAGAGCAACTTGGGGTGGGTGAGGAGCGGTGAGAGATGGAGAGTGCCGAAGAAACCAATCTCCCGGCACGCAGCATGTAGGGGTTGTCGGAAAGGTTCCCAGGCCGGGCATTTCAGAAGGTAGTGTCCCCGCGTTTCAAAGGGTGCTCCACACTAATCCCAGGCGGTTGAATCCACTAGCCCAACCTTGAAGCGGTCCGCATTGAGGAACGAGAATCCGGTTCGAAGTTGGGATATCGAGGATGAGGATTTGCGGGAAAGTGTGGACGATGAATAGAGGCAAGTAGGGATGAGGGATGGGGGCGACTTATCCAGGTAGCGAAGTGCGCTGCCCACCTTCGTCGACCTCCAGCGAGAATCCCAGGAGCCGAGGATTTGGAGGTGGATACGACGGCGGACGGTGGTGAGTGAGACGAAGTTGTCGGGGTCTGGGTCACGCTCAGAAGCTTCTTTCGCGGCCTCGTCAGCCATCTCGTTACCCGCTGTTCCGATGTGAGCCGGTGTCCAGAGGTTAAGGATGGTAAGGTGGGGGCGGGTAAGGAGCGCCTCGCGGATGAGTTTGTCGTAGCGGATTGCGCGCAACCGTCCCGAGCGCGACGAGGTGGAGAGAATTCCTCGTAGGGCGGCTTGGGAGTCAGCGACGCACATTACGCAGTGACACTCATCCTTGAGTGCTTTCGAGGTTGTGCACAACAGGTCCTCCATCTCTCCCTCGCAAACTTGTCCATCACCCAAAGGCACATGCAAGCGTTCCTTTTCCGCTCCATCCTCCACACGCACAGCCGCACCCCCTGCCCGTCCATCCAGTAGCGATCCGTCCGTAAACCAGGTCGAGGCTCGGTGTCGCTCGTCAGCAAGGGCAACCGTCAGGGCGCGGAGGGGACTCGGACTCGTTTTTTTTCTGAATTGTTGCCGCATTAAAACAGTCCCAAGCAATTCAATGAAGCTTACTGTAACAGCGCGGGAGGCTCGTGGTCCAGCGTTCGGGGCTTTGGTATTTTTAGCCATTTTGGACGGACTTGGTATTTTTTGAGAAGGTTGGTAGGAGGGAGCGTGACTCAGCCACTAGGTTCTATGCAGTTACTTAGTTGCTATGCAGTCGCCACCTCCTGCCGTTTTTGGATTTATCTGATTTGCGCAAGTCCGAAACCAGCCTTTCTATCTACTGGACATGCCTTCGGTCCTCTTATTTCCGTGTCCCGACTGTCCCCGTATCTGTAGCAGTGGTGGGGGACTCAAACGTCACCGGAATTCTCAGCATCGACAATTTACACCGGCCCTAGATGGAGAAGACGAGAACAAGCACACTACGCACTACCACCCTAAATTAACAGGTAAGCCCAAGTCTTCTGTACATAATTCGCTTCCTCATCGTCGTTCCTGTTCACAGGCCTTCCTTGCAATCGTCGTGGTGATTTTTTGCCAGCACATACCCCTCCTCCGCCCTCCGCCCAATTAGATGCGCAACCTCCTGGAACTTGGTTTCCCTTTGAATCACGTACTGAATTCGACTTCGCTCACTTCCATTTTGTCGAAGTGCAGAGCTCAGCAGGTCAAATCAATACTGCCCTCGACCTGTGGACCGCCCAAGTTCTGAAATACGGCGGGGCAGCTCCGTGGCGCCGAGCACAAGATCTTTATTCGACTATTGATGCAATCCAGCATGGCGATGCACCGTGGAAAGTTTACAAGCTGCGCTACACTGGTCCCTTGCCCCCCAAGTGGATGACCGAGGAGTACGAACTCTGTGCGCGCGACTGCCGTACGGTGCTTCACCATCAGCTCGCGACCCCGGACTTCAAAGACAAAATAGACTATGTTCCTTATCGTCAATTTGATTCGAAGTGAAGACGAGTCTGGTCTAATCTCATGTCGGGTGACTGGGCGTGGGAACAAGCGGTAATATTTGCTTCAATATCTTATTCGTGTTCTACTCTAATCAACAAATATTTCAGGATATCATTGCGGAAGACGAGTCCACTCACGGCGCAACATTCGTGTCCGTTGTCGCCGGCAGCGAAAAAACTACTGTTTCCGTCGCTACCGGGCATCAAGAGTATCACCCCGTGTATGCGTCACCGGGAGTGCTGACAGGGATTGCTCGCCGTGCTCATGGTAATGGCGTTCTGCCTGTGGCCTTCCTCCTGATACCCAAAAGTAAGATTTCAATTGCTTTCTCGATTACAGCCAAGGACAGTACCGAAGGCGCGGTCGTAAATTTCCAGTTTGGGACATTTTCAAAGAATTACCCATAGCTCGGTCAGCTCTTGATGGATTTGGATGAGACCATGCTAATTCAGGCTAATTCATATGGAATTAATGATAGAGAGAAACCTGCGAAAATATTTCATATTGGATGATATAGGATTTTGGGCCACTTTCAAGATAAATGCAGTCTAGCGAGGTCCAGGCATGTTCAAACAATGTGGTGTTTTGCAACAGACAGCCTGCATAGAGTTAGAAACATGTGATAGAGTCAGAACTGTGAATAATTCGGTCTGTGATGCTTGCAGTCAGGTCGGGATAACAGGCAACCCAGCTGGATCTGAAATATTATGTGGATTGAATCAAACACAAGATTTTATGGAATTTTGACTCTATCACATGTTTGAGAATGTTAAAAAGTCTTCCCTAGCTAAAATTCAGACCAGTGGGACATGCATTGGGCATGCCAGATCAGATTCATCGCCAAAAAGTCTCAAATTTCTACATCATCCAATATGACATATTTTCACAAGATCTGTTCTATCACTAATTCCGTATGAATTAGCCCGAATTATCTAGCATGGTCACATCTAAATCCATCAAGAACTGACCGAGTTATGCGTAATTCTTTGAAAATGTCCCAAACTAGAATTTTTTTGACCGTGCCTTCGGTACTGTTCTTGGCTGTAAAACCCATGTCTTCCAGCTACAAAAAAGCACAGGAAGACACCAGCATACCAACACTTTGTTCGCCAGATGTATCATGCGTGTCTAGCGCGTGTTTTCGAGCCGCTAAAAGCAGCAATGGAAACACCGGAAGTGGTCCGTTGCCCTGATGGTCACTTTCGCCGTGTCATCTACAGATTGGGCCCTTATATCGCAGATTACCCTGAGCAGGTTTGGCTCGCCTGTATCGTCCAAAACTGGTGCCCAAAGTAAGTCTTTTCTCGTTCTCTTGAATCAATTGGGTTCTTACAACTGGCATGTTGTACAGATGTGATGCAAAGCCCAATAATCTTGATGCACCTGGAGCTTGTCGACGCAAGGACACCAAGACCGCCTTCCTTGTTACTTGCTTCGATCCTGGGACCCTCTGGGATGATTTTGGCATCCGGAGCGACGTGATCGTGAGTCCACCGTAATATCACACACCGGTGTCACAGTCTGATGATTTGTTCTAGCCCTTCACCCGCGACTTTCCTCGGGTGGATATCCATGAATTAATCTCTCCCGATTTACTGCACCAGGTCATCAAGGGCACGTTCAAAGACCATCTCGTCGAATGGGTCAATCAATATCTGCAAATAACACATGGAGAGGCGCGCACCACCTTAGTCTGGTGGGCTGATATATCACTCTCCTCTAATCATCGGAGAGCGATGATATATCAAAACCACTAACTTAGAGGAGGAAATGATATATCACGCCAGCCAGCATTTTGACCCCATCAATGAATTGCTCCTTAGCTCCCGTCGCTGTGCTGCGCGACGAGCTCCATTAGCCGCATTTGGAAGGCAGCCATCAAAAGCTCTCGGCGCTGTCCAAGACGATGAGCACAAAACGCGCACCAAAAATCACCAAAAAAATATCAATTGGGGGTGCATGGTATAGGATACATGTGGTACAATGTCATATTTTGAAGTCGTTTGTAGAAGGGTAGAAAGCACAGATTATGTCAAATATGATATACATGTAGGGGCGGCCCAGTTCCGAGCAGCATGGCAGGACGACAGGTATGTACGTACGAGACCCGCAGCGTATGTTGCCCGCTGTCCCCCCTGCTCGCCACTCCTGAGCTGCACCTCCCCGGGGGATCAAATGGCTGTGGGCAGGTTACATGCAGCGTACAGCGCGCATACACGGCCGCCCGCTCGGTATTCCTCCAGCGCCGGGGCGCAGTATATTGCTCGAGCACGCGGACCGGCGACTATGAGGCTGCAGTAGGAAGGTGGGCGAGAGGGTGGGCACGCGGCGAGGGGGGCCGCGCCGCACTGTGTGCTGCACTTTGGAGCGATCGGGACGAGCGGCGTCGGCATACCGGGGGCCGCGGCAGGTCAGCTGTCGGTACGCGTCCCTGCCTTCCCTGCGGAGGCGGTGGTGGATCCTGCGTCGGTCAGGTCATAGGCTGCACGCTGGAGTACATGGCAGGCACGCAGCTCTACGAGCCTATCTGGTGCGTTGCAAGCGGCAACGAACGTCGTGGGGCAGGATGTGTTGTATCTACAAAAATTGGAGGCGGTCGGAGGGGAGTGGGTGAAAGGATAGAGGACACACCACGTGGGATCAGACGAGGTCTCCGTTTTCACGCGTAAAAGTCACTGGTACGCCATGGAGTAAATCTACGGGAGTAAATACATAGCAGGGGGTGTTAATGCACGGCCCACGCACCAAATACTCCGAGATCACGCTCTCTGTGCATCTCGTGTTAGCTCTGAATGCGGGTGCATCTTTGGGCGAATAAATCACATGCCTCTGGAGCATTTCGTCCAGAAAGAGTGCACGAAGGAAGCGTCGAGTCCGTCGGGGGGTGCTCCCGGAGTGTTCATGCGAAACCGCAGGTTTTGGACGTGTTTGCAGCGAGAAGTGGACGGGGGAGGAAAGGAGCTGTAGCGCAGAATCGGCGGCCTAAAATCGTGAGAGAAGCGAGCATGCGAGGGATAACTTGGGCTCGGTAATAGTCCTGGGGTCCGATTACTGTGAAGAGGCGTGGAGGGGAAGATTTCGAAGGTAGTCGTCTCACTCCGGAAAAACCGACGTTTCGGGGCCCCCGATCACTATGCTGAAAAGCTGATATTTCGGCGGGCCCGAAACGGTTCATGAAAGGAAAGCTTTTGGGCACGCCGAAATGGTTCCCGGATTCTTTCCTTTCAGGAACTCTCTTCGACGTCCCGAAAGTTTCCAGTTCGGGAACCATTTCGAGGATGCTGAAAGAGCTCCTGAAAGCAATGCTTTCAGGAGCGGTTTCGGTGCCCCGGAAAGACAACGTTTCGGGGCCCCCGAAAGTGCTCCTGAAGCTTTTGTTTTCGGAAACAGCTTCGGGGGCCCTGAAACAATAAGTTTCAGGAACCCAGAAAGCCAGCCACTCAGCGGCCGCTCAGCAGCTGCTCGATTCTAAAACTTCCAATTGCAAACCATGTTGTTGGGTTTCTTTTTTTCTTAAGTTTTGGCTGGTTAATTCTAGATGGACTTAATCAAGCTCAAGCTCGTTTAAATTTCCCCACCACCTTCATTCATTGAGAATTTTTACGAGAATACATTCGTGGAGTAAAAAAAATTAAGGTCTGAGCGTTTCAAGAATTCGGGCAGCCACACAGTCCATAGTGTCGGCCAATGGTGGACATTTTCGCTCGAGCTTCAGATTATGCTTCCACTTCCCATGTGGAACCAGATTTGTCGGCTTTGGGGCTTCCACATCTCGGAGCCGCCGTTGGAACCAATTCTCAGCCATTGGAGTCCACCAGCCAACGCTGAGTCCTGACTGCGCCATAGCCAATGGCCTGGGCCACCAGGACCTTGTCGTTGTCTGTTCTCCAGAGATGGCACCCGGATCATGTTGACCTGGCATAATGTTTAGCTCCTACACACGGCAAAATAACCGCACCGCTTACCTGTTGAAATATGATAGACACCGCATATGAGGTCAATCTCCTGCTCTGTTAGGCAGTCGCCCCAATAAGCCAATTGAGAGTGTCCGTCCCATAAACAAATTCCATCGATGGTAACATCGTCTGTGGGACCCTGGAGGACCTCTTCATCAGACACCACCCTACAGGCCAGGCGGCCGATGATCCTGCCATACTGTTTCGCAGCACGGCCTCGAGGGCTGAGCATAAACTGTTCTCGGATGGACACATACAACTGGTAGTCATGAGTGTTTGGGACATAGTTATGTGCTCTGAATCCGAGACCAGAGTGCATCCTACGTGCCAGTTGCCTATGAGTAGGAAGCTGATTGTCCCGACAGCAGACCAGAAATTGGATGTTTCGACCAAGAAGTCGCTCTATCACATCCTTCAAACTAGGGTCCCACCCTTGTCGCATAATCTTGAGGGCCGTCGTCGCACTCTCGAGAAGAACATAAAGGCCATTGGTGCACTCCTTCTCAAAGACTACATAGTATTGCCTGTCGTTGAGAATTTCTCTGCGCACTCCGACAATCCACTCAAGGAAAATGTCGGACTCCGGATTGTGAAAGTCGAGGACGGGAAGTGGAATATCTGATAGCTCCCTCATCTTCTTGCAATATGCGCGGAAGATGCAAAAGCTTTGAAGCTGTTCAGGCCGTTCGACTACAAGTTCCTGATTGCCAAGAAACTTTCTGGCAACCTCCGTGGTAGGGACGTCGAGGTCTTCCGGGAGTGGGATGTACTCTTTTGCATGACACCCATATCTGAAATACACGATGTCATGAAAGGCTGATGCGATGCGATCGAACTCCACGGTGTCGTCAGAGCTGGACAAGAGTAGACCGGGTGGCATGGCAGGAGGCAGTTGACCAGCTTCCAGTGACTGCTGTGTTTTCTCAGGCAGCAACTGGGAGGGAGCAGAGTCGTTGTCGTCTTCATGGGAGAAAGGGGCAGCATAAAAGCCCAGATCGTCGTTGCCATCGTCCTCATCGACGTCGCTGCCAGCCGGTCCGAAAACCTCACAAACATCCCATTCATTATGAAAGGAATCATACCGCCGTTGATGGGGACCATACTCCTCCCATATATCCTCGTACCACTTGCATCCTCCCGCTGTCCGTATAAAATATCCATGAGATTTTTCCCAAACGTAAACCCTCGCCCCGCTGCGGCCAGGAACCCCACCACAAGAAGCATTAGCCTCTTTCTGCATGCGGCTTTCATGCTCCTTTGAGGTTTCTCGGGCTCCGCACCGGGCGTTGTTTTCCATTCGGCGTGCAAAGAATTCCGTCATACTTTCGCCTGGACGTTGCCCGCTATTAGGCTCGACAGGGGGAAACGGTCCAGAAGAGTTTGTGGTTGAGGCCGTAGTCGGCAATGGCGAAGATGAGGACGGAATGTAGGGGTGGGTGTCGCGGAGGCTCAACAAAACTGGGGGGTTATCATTCGATACTGTCCACGGGCTGAAAGTGACACGGCCTGGAAGACCTGCAAGATATTGGATCTCGCGGTGATCGGGTACAAACTTGAGATTCTCGAGCGAAGAAGGAATGAAGATATAAGGGAGTGATGTTATGGGACCCCATGAAATGTACAGCGGGATGTTGAGGTTTGTTTGGATTATTCTGCCGAGGAGGAAATCGAGGGAGCGGGAGATCGTAACATCCTCGGGGTCCACCTTGGAGGGGACAGAGAAGTCCACCAGTCCGCCGATCCGCGGGATGCTCATATCTCCAGCCACCGACTGTTCCAACGCGGTGAGCCACGAAGCACTGAAATTGGCCTTCCAGCATACTTCATCGCGCCAGCTCGGGTTGTTATCTATGGACATGTACATGAAGAACATGGCCAGATGCCCGATAAGAGGGAGGAAGGCATGACGGGAGCGACAGGCAACGGTACGCGCTGCAGACTGGGTACGGAAAGGCAACTTGTACCCGAACCGATATGGAGGATGAAACTCGAGCATATCTTTTGGCCGTGGGTGATGTGTCATTTTCCACAGGGTAAATAGCACCCTCCTCATCGCGTTCTCGAGTTCAAACCACTGCGCCTTAACACCTTCATCCAAACACCACCAACCATCTTCTTGTTGTATGATGGGGAGAGAGGCTAATTTATGATTGAGCATGCTCAAAATCGGCCCATACCAAGGAAAACATGTGGGTATGAACAAGATCTGAGGGGCTTGGGGGGACACATAACTCGGCGACCAGAAGTTCAGCCTGGCTCTTTGGACCGTGGTGCGCGGCGGCGACGGAGCATCTTTGGGTTCTGGCATATTGCGCAGTTGACGGTGGTCAGAATTATACACCGACCAGATGTTCTGGTCGATGTGCGCATGGCCGAGTAGATTGAAACTGGTCTGAGTGGCACATCAGATGCCAACGGAAGGAAAGGCAGACAAAAGATCGCTTACAGGAATGGTGGGCATCGCATCAGGGCGATGTATCAGCCTGGAGGGCAGACAGTGTTGGCCACTACTTGGAATGACAACCAGTGGAACGACTCACGGGCATGGGAATTCAACAATTAGAAAGATTGACGGGCGAGAAGACGCGACGTGGATGGAGGCATGAAGTGACGATACGGCCTAGGTATGGGACAGCGAGAACCTGGAGAGACGCGAGAATACACTGCACGGCGTAGGCACCGGACAATGCAACTGTGTTGGGATGGGTTGGCGGTCGCGAGAATGAGGCACCGGACAATGCAAAGGCTGAGATTCAGCACTGCCACATTCCCGGCAGACGAATCTCAGAGTATCGCAGCACGGCGCTCAAACTTCAACCACGTGCATATAGCCCGGGATCGCAGCAGTGAAAGTCTTCACGATGCATACGTCGGGTAGTCTCCATCCTACTCCCTGGATCATTCCTGTTCCCCCTCGGTCCTACACGATGCCTACGTCATGTAGAATCGCAGTCGCGTTGTAAAGTGGGGGTATATTCACGCAAACAGAAAGAGTGGGGCATATTCACGCAAAAACAGAAAGACATATTCGTTATATTGGTTCATCCTCCTAGGCTTTCGCCTTCCCTTTACCATTCCCCCAAGCCAACAGCTGAAACGTTTCGTTCAAAACTTTCAGTTCATGCAAAACGTACGCAGGATTGCTTCGCTTCTGAGCCACCAGCCAATCCGGGTCGTACATCTGTTCAGGCAAGCCTGCCCGCGCACTTGAATTTCCTTCTCTGTCTACGCGCATCCTTGGAGTCCGTTGCCTCCCCCTGGTCGCCTTCTTGGTATCCTTCTCAACGACGTCGATTTCATCCATGTATCCTTGGATTGGTTTTGCGCGCCAGGCACACAATTTCACCTTGTAAATCGGCAAGATCGTGCGGTCCACAGCAACAGTGCCTTCCTCTTCTGAGGACATTCCCTCTACTTCCAAGCGCTTCAAGACGTCGAGGAGATACTTCCACTTCTCGATATCTTGGGGTGCCTGATTTCGCTGAATGATAACTTCGACAGTCTTCAGGCGCCGTTTATATTTCTGTCCCATTAGCATAACGTTCGTATTGAAGATGAATCCAGATGAATCCAGACTCACATCTCTTTTCGACGACTGGATCGTGGTGTCCTTGCTTCTCTTTGCTTTATGAGACTTCACTCGGTCCGCGACCTCCTCTGGCATCTCCCACGCCATTTTGTGGGGCAGAAAACGCGGCACCAACTCCTTCCAACACCCCTGTGCCTGCTTTAATTGGTTATAAAACGGCCCCGCTATGTACGCGTCAGAGACTTTGGGCAGGCGGCTTCCCGCCTCATATGCGGCTTGCACGCGTTGTGTCAACTTCCCGCCGACGACGTCGAGAATCCAAAGCGAGGAGTTCCATCCGTCATTGAAGTCCAGAGTGTAGTCGTCTGGGGCGGGGACCGTTTTCCCAGCGTTACACTCTTTGACTTGGCTCTTCGCTACTGTCTCGTACCCTTTAAAATCATCCGCCACATACGTCTTGTATTGTTCCCGCCATACCGCACAAACCACACGCTATGTACATGTCAGAACGTCTTTGCAAGATGTCTGTTTAGTTTCTGTACCTTCCAGAGCAAATCTTGTTCCCTAGTTATTTGATTCTGCTGCTCAATAACAGCCTGTCTCCATGCTGTAGGTTGCCGTGCCACACCACTTCCAATCGATGCATTTCGAGTCCGACCCCTGGTAGCCATGACCCGTTTAACAACCTCGAGGATAAGCCTTTCCAATCCAGGGTTGTCGGCCAGGAGCTCCTCCATCTCGTCATCTCCCAGTTCCTCATCCTCGCTGTCCCCATCGCTTTCAGCTTCAGTTGCAGATTTCAGACCAGTAGTGGGTAACGGTCTAGACTGACTGCGCACAACGTGGACTTTCCGGGCAACACACGTCTCCTTGGTGTGGGATTGCAGGACGTGATGCAGAGACGAAGTTGGCCTTGCCAGAAACCCCGCAATGTGGTCTGCTTGCTCGACCTGATTTGCTTTTGAGTTGGGATCCAACCAAACTGGACGGACAAACTCACAATCGTTCTTTTCAATGTCCCGAGCTCTGTTTCAACCTGGCTCGCCCCTTCGGCCTGAAAGGAGCCTCAGTACAATCCCCCTTTAAATTTTGAGACCATCTCACCTTTTCCCTCAACGCTGTGATCTCCCGGTTTGCCGCTTCCACCTGAGAAGACCTTCAGTACAAATTAATTTGATTGGAGACCGTCCTACCTGTTCCTTCAACGTCCTGATATCCTTTTCATACCGGGCCGCATCTTTGGTCTGAAAAGACCTTGAGTGCGAGAAGTTCGTTCAATTTGAGATCGGCTTACCCGTTCTTTCCTCTCGGCCTTCAATTCTTCCTCATAGTCCTCCATGTCCGCATCATCGTCAACACTGGGAACTGGACCAATGTGATCTCTGGCGTATTTCTCAAGGTCCTTCAGGCCATTCAATCGATCTTCGAGTCGAGCTAAAGACCCCTCCAGAACCTTGCGACGCTGCTTCTCCTGCATATAATCCTCCCTTAATCGGGTAAGTTGCTGTCTGCTATCAGAGCAAATTGTCGTTTTAATCGCAAATGCATACCTCCTCATAGGGCTCGTTCTGGACATAGTGGACTTTGACCCTGTGTTGTGGTTCTTCGGATTGGAGTTGACGCCGTCGCCGCTGAGGGCTCTCAGGGGAAGAAGGCTGATCACGAGGAGAAGGAGTATTTTGTTGGGGAAGCTGGGCTTGATGAGAAGTAGAAGGGTCATTTTGTTGGGGATGATGAGACACAGCGGAAGCATGCATATCTGGAGGGTAGGTCTCGGGAAGGTGCGACGCCTGCGGTGGAGGAGGGAGCCTACCCGACATTGGGTCGTCGTCGTAGCCATTGGAGTACATTGGAATACAGAGTTTGTACTCGCAAAGCGATATCGCGTTGCAAATACAAGAAGACGCAGTTTGTGCATTCTCCCGCTGTCTTTTATAGAACCACCTCACTGTTTTGGCCTGCTCGTGAGTAGTGATTTGTTGCTTATTTTGGTCGATCTAGATCTTGTTATTGTCTTTATCTCCGAAACACTACAAAGTACGATGCTTCAAGTATTTTGCTCACATTCTTGTTATTGTTGTGAAATACAATATCTTTGGTGTAAGAAATACTGTACATCCCAGTACGTTGCTTTGATTACGATCGCAAAACGGGACAAAATTAACTAGCTATTAATAGCTCTGCTGCACCTTCAGTTTTCGCGGCAAGCGGTGATGCTGAGGTGCTCGGAAATTGGCAATTTTATGTGAGATTCTGAGAGAGACAAAGTCAATACTGTGCTACGCACAAGATAATAGCACAAACTTCGTCGTGACATAGTCAGCGAGTTTTCGATCGCCCGGGCGTATATTGATGACAGAGTTGTCATTGTGCGATGCAATATGCATAATAAGAAGTTCGCCTCGTATGTCGACGTGCGGGTTGGCAGGCAGGTTGACATGCCGCTTGAAGAATGCCCGAAAATGAGTTATGCGCCGGCCGTGTTTGAAGATGACATGAATGTCGTGGACGTGCGGCTGAACGCCGGCAGAATCGAGCACGCTCTCGACGCAGGGGTAGCGCAGGTCCTGCGGGTTGGTACTGCTGCACCGGGTAAGAACTCTGATGGCGGTAGGTAAAACGTCGGAGGTCGAGTATAGCCATGAGCGTAAAGATGTGTCGATGGTCTGATATAATGGTCAAGGCCAGAATCAAGGAAGATAAGATAGCACTCACTTGGGGACCGGGGTGCAGGAATACGCGATAGTTGGGCATACTAGTGAGAGGCGGTGAAATATTTTGGAAAGCAAAGAGACATGTTGAGGCATAAATCGCTGCTCGGTTTCCAAAGAGGAGACGGAATGGAAGCTCAGAGACAATAATGCTCATCCTGAATCATCAACATCTATTGTGACGGCGGGGTTTCGGGGCGTGGATAATTAATCGGAAAATTGCGGAAGAATTAGCTTGGCTCACCGTGGGACGCCATGGGATGTTGTGGACATGTTATCTTGTCCCAGGATTGGGATTGACTGACGGAGCGGCGTGTTGTGGCTGGAAACCGCGAACAAGCTGCTACACAACGTAGGCATCGTACAGCAAGAGATGATCTAAAAGTGGAATGTGCACCGCCACCCCACCACTGATAGCGCTCTTCACTCTTGACCACCTTCACTGCTGCGCGATGCCTACGTCGCGCAGTGGCCTACGTCACACTGCTCGCTGTGCAGCCTTTGCTCCCGTCCTGAACCCGCAGGCCTTCTGGGGATTGGATACCAAATTCCTCAATAACAATGTGGAGCCGAAGGTATCCACGACCGAAACAGACAATAATGCGTCCCTAATTCACACAGCACTACACCCATCCTCCGATAGGCTTGCTTTCTCGATATGGGCATTATTGTCTACTCCTGTGATTCAGTGGCTCTTGAGCATTTTAGCATTTTAATCCATCGTTCTTTGCGCTCATCTTCCAAGTTTCAATTATGGCCTCTGTCGCCTCTGCCCTCATTTCTATTCCAACCACTGAGGCCTTCAATCCACGCACTCCACCTTCGCCGCCCCTTGTTGTCCTTTTCAAGGACACTCCTATCCATGCCCCCAATCTCCCTCCCCTTTTCAAGGATACCAATATTCTAGCGACTCGCTCTGCAGCCCTGAACGTCGTCCAGCTCCCCAAAACACGTGTGGGTCGCACCAGCACCCCATACCCCTCGACGGGAAGTGGATCTGGTACCACCAGCCGCATGAGCTCCCCTCTCACCAGCCTTCCCGATGACGATGGCTACCAGAACGGCGGCCACCACTACCCGCCTACCGCGACTCCAAGAATCCGAAGACCGCAAAGCGCCCAGCGTCAGTACTGTGCTCTCCTCAAGTCTCATCTCAGAGACGAGGATTATGAAGTGATCTTTGTACTGGTTTTTGTACCTTCATTTTGTGGCTTCACTGACGGTGATTCAGGCTGCTGTCGCGTGCACTGTGCTAGACGTGCTTGACTTGTCTAAGTCTTACCATTGTCAAAAACCCGCCGCTCTGAAAAGCTTCACCGACCATGTGCGTCTGTTTTATGTCTCACTTGTCTTTATCTTCTACGATTCTGCAGATGTACAAACAGTTTCCATGACTTGCCGACTTTGACGACGACTGGGCCCTGCGCGGATTCCTCACAGTTTTTCTGAAGAAGTTGAAGGCCAAGAATTCTGATGACGAGTCTCAAGAGATCATGGAGGACAGGCTGTCAAAAAAAACCAAAAAACCAAAACACAATTGATTTATGCACTAGGCGAAGTCAACGTAATTCTCTATGTACCGAATTTCCTTCTATACCAATGTAAAATCGCACGAGATAAATTTCATCAGACTCAAAGACATCTTTACCAGTGAGTTTCTCCTAAGGCTTTCCCATCAGTCTCCGTGATCGCGTGATGGTTTGTGCCACCCCACCTCCCACCATGCCTGTACTCCTCTGCGTGCCTGAATACGCCCCCGACACCGGTCACGAAGACAGATGGAACCATTCCAGCCCATTCTACGCCGTGGTTTGCGACGAGTGGAAGGGTGTTGTTACTTCGCGGTGCGTTTAGCTTGTTCTGCTTTGTTCTGCTTTTGCTCATCGCGTCGCAGCACGTCTTTTGACCTGATGAAAAAACGCTACCCCCACGCGAGGACGTGGGAAGCAGTGCCTTGGTCGACATTTCACAGGATGTGGGCCCTGGATTGCACGGAGTACCACTTCCACGACCATGACACCCCCACGAAACTCAAGTCCAGCACGACGCCAGACTCGAGCGTCCTGTCGTTGCCCTCATCTCTGACCGACTCCATGACATCGCACCACCCTTTTCCTCGGCCTTCTCGATCGCCGACTTCTGCCACCCCGCCTTCACACTCTCCAGTGCCGCGCGGTGCCTCTTCCCCGCCTGCATCTCTGACCAAGTCCAATATCGCCAGAGAAGAGCTGGCATTCCTCGCTGGTTTCCGACCTGGTCCGGGGCCCATCAGTCCACAGCAGCTGAACCAACAGTTTGCGCGGGTTTTGTGCCCGCAGGCTGTGGTGTCGTCCCCAACGCAGCTCATGCGCGAGGACTCTCCAGGTGCGAGTTTTGAGATGCAGGGCTCAACCGTGTGCATCGCCGCGCAGACTGTCGAGGCGACATTGCGTGTGGGCGGCCGAATCCGGGTCAAGAGCAAAGTACCTACGCCCACGGAGCTATGCGAGGCGCTTCACACCCCGTCTCGCACGCCACTTGTGGATCGCGAGGAGTCAAAACCACGCGCTCGTGCCGTCGATGCAAGTGCAAATCTCAGCCATATGGTTTACGCGGTGAGCGGGCACAACCGCATCTTTCAAAATAGGTCAGTTTTGGTGCGGTGTACCGTACACCCATTGAAGGCTGATTTTTCTTTTCTTTTGCTTTTCCTAGGAGGCGCGCCTTGGCCGTCTTTTATGGATCCCCTGGCACCGACCTCCTCTGCACCCGCGACGATAACGAGGTCTTCAACTTCCTCGCCGAGGACATGAACACATGAACTCTCTGTAGCTGTAGTTTTTATGTATTTGTACACGACTTGTATGATTTTGGTTTTTGAATGATCGTGAAACAATTGAAGAGCTGTGAGTTGAGAGTGAGTGAAAAAAAAAATCCTTGCTGCTAGGTCGAACAAACGATGTAAGTTAAATATACAGTTTTGTTGGAGTGTTCTTACAGTATTTTTTTCGTGGATTTATCTTGAAAATTGGGCCCAAAACGGGCGAGTTCGGCGGGTGGGGCGGGGACTTTGATGGGTCGGGACGATGTTGCCCGCGCTACAGGTGTCTTTCTCAAACCAGGCTTCTCCGATATAAGGCTCCTCCGCTAGCGGGGGTTGTTGGGCTATATGTCTGGTGGATTGGCAATGATTTAGCATTTGTACAAAGCAATTGGGTATACGGAATCTAAATAACATTGCGGCTAGACAGACTTCAATCGCCGGAAGGCCTGCGGGCTCAGGATGGGAGCGAAGACTGCACAACGTAGACTTGTGTACAGCGCAGCGAGCAGTTGAAAGATGAGGCCACTGCGTGACGTAGGCATCGCAGTGGCCTGGTCAGGAGCCCGATCAGTGGCGGTGCATTCTATCTCTAGCTCGTCACCTGTTTGACACCTGTTTCTCTTCCCCACGTCGCTGGTGCATACACCTCGCGACACCATTCTATTGCCATCACTGGTGTATATGCCTCGCGACACTATTCTATTGCCTTCCACACTTTACAATGTCAGAGGCCGACTTTTGGACGACGTGTTCGGACCCAGGCCTCTGTGATTTCTACCAGTATCACTGGGGCGGCGACTCACGAAGCCCAAGGGACTCCAACCTGCTCGAAGTGCCCGACCTGCTCCGCCCGCCCAAGGTTATGCTACCGACACCGACAACCACGAAAATAACCGCAGATGAGGCCCAGCACATTTCTGCGCTCTTCTGTGGTGCCCTAGACAGCACCTTTCCGGGGGCTGCCGACTTCACGACCCCTGAACTAGCGACGAATGCTATGCACGGTGTCCTTCGTCTCTGTAGAGACAGCGAAACTTTTGTGATTCCGAATCGACTGGCGTTCGGGCATACCTACCAACGCCATGATCACTGCGGGGTGGTTCTGGTGAAATTTAAGGAGTACCAAACGTTGGCGAGTGCACATAACGGAGTGTTCAGCGAAGCATCTGTTGAAATTGTTGGATCCAAAGGAATTGGTGCGCGTATTCTCTCAGCATATTACTCGTTCTGACACATGGGTCTAGGGAAAAGTTTTTCCCTGTTTTATCTGCTTCTCGACTGCCTTTGGTCCAAAAAGCCAACGATAGGGACCCGTGGGGAGATATCATTCTTCTTTTGGGAAAAGGGCATATTCGAGACCTTTGAGAGAGCAGGGAGCCCATTGGCCAATCGCTGGGCTATGGGAATACACTCAGAAAAGAATGCGGATGGCCTACGCATCCTCATCGATGCGTATGAGCCCCGTAATCGGTTTTATACAATGTGGAGCGATGTCGGGCATTATACGCTCGCGACCACAGCCTCCACAGCTATGGAGGTGGTGATTGGCCGCTCTCGATTTGTAATGAACCCTCCGTCGATCCAGGAGATCCTTGCTGCGTAAGTCCTGTTTTTATGTTTATTTTACCTGATTACCGATATGTTTTCACAGCATGCGCTTCCAGTTTAAGTATGAGAGCAAATTCAATCAAAAATTTTTCTACAGCACGCTTGGCAAATTCCAGAAGGCCTTGACCTTCTTCGGGCCAAAGCCCGCTGACATCTACGCCCATATCTATACCACTAGTACTGCCCTCAAGGAAACCAAGACCAAAATAGCATCACAGCTCGAAATTTGTTCTTCGGAGGATCTTGGAGCAATCCTGACGTCGGAGCAACCTCCACTCCAGCGTTTGGTCGCTCTTCCATCGCAGATCTCAACCATCCTTCGGTGCGACGGGGAAGATTATTTTGAGCAAGCCGTCATGTTCTCGACCCGCCAAGTTCAACTCATGTTTATCAGAGCGGTGACCCGTTTGAGAACCAAATCCGTTCTGAAAGAGTACCATCGAACGTGGGATTCCCCTGAAAGCGCCGGTCGCTGGAAGATTTGGGAGAGTTGCGCCATACTGTTTCTGATGCAGAGGTTCAGCTGCAATGTTTGGTGGGGGAAAATGCGGACCCAGCCACAATGCGAATCGAACAGCACAATATGGGGGGGTTCAAAGAAAACGATGGGTGACTTCAATTCCACCGACAAAAAAAAGTGGATTTTTGAGCCCAGGATTATTGATCCCGACGGCACCCGACAATTCGAGTCATCATCGACTGGAGTCGTCGTACGCCGAGAATATTCCTCTGTGATGAAGAGATCGTTGCCTACTAGCCCCGACAGCCAAGCCCCCCTATTGAAGAGGCAGAGGCTGTCGTCGACGGAACCGTCTGAGGACACGGTGATGGGCCTGGTGGTAAGCCCGATGGACCTGCCGATGCCGTTACCCTCGCCGTTACCCCCGGCAGACATCCCCATACCCCGCCTCACTCAGCACGTCTACTACAACGAGACTGACGAGTTCCAAGCCGAAGAAGGTGTCCTGTACATTCCAAACTCCACGATGGCCGTACTTTTCGATTGCTGCGCCCTTTACCAAAACCGCGGCTACCTTTTTCAGGTGTTTATAAGGGAAGTCGAGGGACATCACCCCATGAAGGTTGCGGGACTTGTCCGCGCAAGCAAAATCTTCCCGCCTGGCACCGAAATTGTTTTTGTGCCTGTGGTCCCCCATGATAAGCGGGCGAAGCTGATGGTGCCTTTCGGAAAGGGGTTCGACCATTGGACCTATTACAGCTTGCAGGTGGAGATCCCGAGGCCAGACATCCAGTCAGACCCGACAGGCTCAAGCCCAAATCAGAGCTCGGACGTCTAGCATTCATTTTGAGTCTGCTCGTGCGGCGAAAATGGGACTCTTCTCACTCGCGGATTTCGGATTATTTTGTATTTGTATAACACTCTTATAACACTCGTATAACACTCGTGTCTTATGTGATCTTGATCTTGTACTTTAGTATAAGAAATGAAATTATGCTCATACTTAGATTGACAATGATTTAGCATTCAGTGTACGTAAAGAAATTGGGTATATGGCAGGGAGAAATCTAAATAAACAATGCCGCCCCGACTAGACAGACTTCTTCTTTTCCGACCTTGCTATCTTCAGCACAAGCTCTTGGGAACTGTTGCCGGAGTTCCTGAGCTTCGAGTTCTTGAGGAAAAGCGTGGCGAACCCCTGGAGAGCCCAGTCTTCTTCGAAGTGGGCGAGCCGCGGAAAATGTTTGTGCATCTGCTGAATCGTATCAGAGAAGAAAAAGAGGAGCAAGAAAGAACAGGCATTGCCATGAACGCAATCACGGAAGCGTTCCTTTGCAGCGGGATCCTGCAGAGTGTACGACTTGGACACATCGAGCATGTCCTGCGCAGTACGCGCGACAGCGTCCTGATTCATCATCAGCAAACTCGCAGAAATGAGGTTACGAAGACCCTTGCTGCAATCTCGTCATAACTGGTGCCGTTGAAATGAGTGTTAAGGTGAGCCTGGTACTTGAGCTGGATGCGTGATGGCTTCGGAATGAGGGCCTTGGTAACCACGGTAGGAGGATAGTGGTCGCCGCGGTCGCCACTGTCATCATCCATTGTGGCGAGAGTGGAAGCCATGCGGCTGGTGGTACCAGATCCACTTCCCGTCGAAAGGTACGGGGTGCTGGCGCGACCCACACGTGTTTTGGGGAGCCGGACAACATTCGGGGCTGCAGAGCGAGTCGCTAGAATATTGGTATCCTTGAAAAGGGGAGGGAGATTGGGGGCGTGGATAGGAGTGTCCTTGAAAAGGACAACAAGGGGCGGCGAAGGTGGAGTGCGTGGATTGAAGGCCTCAGTGGTTGGAATAGAAATGAGGGCAGAGGCGACAGAGGCCATAATTGAAACTTGGAAGATGAGCGCAAAGAACGATGGATTAAAATGCTAAAATGCTCAAGAGCCACTGAATCACAGGAGTAGACAATAATGCCCATATCGAGAAAGCAAGCCTATCGGAGGATGGGTGTAGTGCTGTGTGAATTAGGGACGCATTATTGTCTGTTTCGGTCGTGGATACCTTCGGCTCCACATTGTTATTGAGGAATTTGGTATCCAATCCCCAGAAGGCCTGCGGGTTCAGGACGGGAGCAAAGGCTGCACAGCGAGCAGTGTGACGTAGGCCACTGCGCGACGTAGGCATCGCGCAGCAGTGAAGGTGATCAAGAGTGAAGAGCGCTATCAGTGGTGGGGTGGCGGTGCACATTCCACTTTTAGATCATCTCTTGCTGTACGATGCCTACGTCGTGTAGCAGCTTGTTCTCCGACCTTGCACTGCACGATGGCCATTCCACTTTTAGATCATCTCTTTTGCTGTACGATGCCTACGTCGTGTAGCAGCTTGTCCCACCTCACACTGCTGCACGATGGCCACATCATGCAGTCCCCTTGCCACGCCGTGCAGTCCCCTCCCATTTGTAGCCATCTCAAATTCCCCAAGACGAGTGGAGCTGAGGGCATTATTGTCTGGAGCTTTATTGTCTGTGCTTCGGGTCTGGTACGTGTGCTAACATTTGCGGACGACTTGACAATAACGAAGCCCCAACAGGTGTTTATTGTTGAAAACCATGTAAAAAGACAGCCGCGAGTGGTAGGACGGCCACAGTTACTTCCCGAGCAACTACCCCCAGTTACTTCCTGTCTACAACTCGACATCTATATGCTGTTCTTCAACAACACGGTTCACTACAACCAATATGCTCCGCACACAGTCTTAGCCGGACACAACCATCCCGTTAACTGTATGAAAGCGAATGAGGACGGGACCATACTTGCAAGCGGTGGTGGGCATTAGTTGGAACACGCGTTCGCTCGCTGACACACATGCTAGGCGCGGACGGGGCGCGAGTCTGGGATCTCGTAAACATGGCGATGATACCCCGCCCTGTCGGTGCGAGTAGTACCAGAGGCGAGATCTCGGCTTTGACATGGGTTCGCCGGGACGACCACCCTGGGGAAATGCTAGTCTGTGGGACCCAAAATGGGCAGGTATTTTGTTGGAAGCATGATGGAGTGTCGAAAGTAAGTCTGGGTCGTCATTCAACTCGAATATCGGCTGAGGTCAAATAACAGCAATTCGAAGAGGCAAACAACTCTTTCCAGATGATTCACCCGGGCGAGATAATGGGTCTTGCCTTTGACTCATCCCGCAATCGCCTGGCTGTCGCCCATCGAAACTCTGTTATACAAGTCCACAACATAGACGAGAAGTTGCATCCCAAGCCAGTCTTCTCCGTTTCTATAGATGGCTTGGTTCCTGTGGTGATCGCTTTTGACACCGAAGTCAACGGAACGTTTCGAGAGTTGGTTGTTCTGGGTGTTTCTGGAAACCATAAAAATGTGCACGGTGAAATGTAAGGAGTTGCATTCAGCGGGGATTTGTTACTGAACTTGTGTTGTTAGAGCTACATTGCACGCGACCACTGGGGAGATTATCTGTCAGATGCAAACAGGGTGCTTGATGTACATGTCCTCAGACTGGCTGTTGTCCCGTCCTGACATTGATGCCCAGTGGATCCGCCAACTACAACCAGCGCCGAGGTGTTTTTTGCTTGGACGACCCCCACCAAGGCCTGGCTCTATTTCGGGCAACAGACTCAGCTCGGCTACGTTCATGCAATGTCAAACGCACAAAAAAGGAGTGCCTACCTCGCAAGACATGCTTCGCCGATGATTGTAACTCCCTAGTCACTGGCAGTGACCATGGAAATGTCTACGTGTATGACCGACGGAGCGGTGTATCCGTTGATGTGCTTCCTGCTGATACAAGTGACTGGGTTCAGACTGTAACTGTAAGCCATCCATTTCAGCCAAAGTTTTAAACATACTCACGACTTTGCAGGCTACCGAACTCAAAGGCGTTTCCATCATCTTCGCAGCCAGGTCTCAAGGGACAACCGATAATTTTCCAATCAAGGTGTGGAAGAAGAAAGCTGTCAGCGGACGCTGTTATCTCATGAGTTTCTTCATCGGGCTCGATGTAGTCTTGCTGATTATGGTTGGGTGGTTCCTTTACCAACATTTCAGTAGCACCCAGAAATTGTTTACATTTTTCTGAAGCTTTACTCCTATCACATATGATGTCCTGTATTTTCACTCTATATTTTTCACTCAATGTTTATTCTATTTATTTCACTTGATGTCCCATTATTTTCACTCAACGTCTATTTAAAGTCGAGCAAGGAATCAGTTCGCGATCAAAATCCATACCTCCATACCTCCAATGGTCCAATGGACCTCATGTCAAATTAACTAGATTGAATGAATGAATTTATTCGATTGTGGTAGTTAATTCATCCATGGTACTAAGTAGGCTCAACCCTTTTTCCCACCACACGGCCTTGAGCACCATAAGGTGCTCATACTCGGCTGGGTCGTTCTCCAGCAGCTCTGCCACGGTCTGGCAGCCGTTGTCGACATACCGGAAAATTCCCCCAGCACTGAACTGGGTAAAGGAGACCCGCTCCTCGCCGTTCTCCACGGGAACGTTTGAGTGGGTGATTGTGGCGGAAGGGAGCAGGATAAGGGCGCCATGAGGGAACTCGATGACGAGCTTCAGGTCCCATAGGACCAGATGCCCGCCTGTCTTGGGGTTGAAGTGGCCGAGGGCTTGAACGGCGCACCAGCCGAATGCGAGGTTCAAAACGTCGCGATGTTTGAATGTCCAAACGTTGGGGCCGAAGTTGAAGGCGGCGGCGAAGAAAACCGAGTAAGGGAAGGGGCGCCGGAGACCCAACTTGGTGTCGCACTCACGGTAGTGGGCGTGAAGGTGCAGCGCCCATAAGGCGAACACAGCTGTGGGTGGGAGTTCAGCGAGTGGGTAGGGAAAGGGAGGCGGCGGCGCACCGTCGGCAAAGCCTGCCAGTCACCCGACAAATCTGTTGGCGAGTAACCCCTCCGCAAGGCCGGTATACTCCTTGTTGTGAAGCCAACAAGGAGTGGCCTGGCCTTTCCCGTAGGACAGGCCGACGCTGATCGCTGCGAACAGGCCGCGGCGATGCCGGCGCATCGATGCGGGGAAGCAGGCCTCGTCGCCTGCATCGCGGATTGCGCGGAATGCGTGCTCCACTGCCTCGCGATAGTCAGCGTTGCGGGGCTGGCCGGCGAGGGCCGCGATGATGCGGCCCTGGCTGTCGATGATTGGTTGCGCGGTGCTGGGAATCAAGTCAGCGAGGGAAAAGGGGGGCAAGGGAAAGGGTTACATTCCATCCCACTCCACCAAGTGGAACCCAAGCCCGAGGAGATTCGCGAGGGAGCGGCGCACCTTGCTGCTGTGCTTCTTATCCGTGTCCTTGACCTTGGCAGCATACCCACCAAGTGCCGAGGGGAGAGTGGACGCGTCGAAGCCAGCGGTGAGCGGAACGGCGGGCTGGACGTGCTCGCACACAGTGGAGGCGGCGGGCACGTGGCCCACCGCTTGCTTCTGCTTGGCGCGCTTGGCCTTCCGGCGGGCGTTGTCGTTGGCGTGTTTTTGGCTGAGCCGGTGGGGTTTGGCGGGACGATGGCGGTGGGGACCGGTTTTGAAACAGCGACAACCTCGGCGAAGGTAGGAGAGGCGGAGCAGCAGCGTTTGCGGGGGGGGCGAGGGGAGCAATGGGTTGGCGTCGTTGATGTCTTCCCATGGGTCAGGAGGAGGGGGAGGTGGCCACGCATCATCCACGCTGTCGAGGGGATCAGCAGGCGGCCACTCTTCATCCACCTCGTTTAGCGCGTCTGCGTCCGTGCTGGACGCGTCGTCGTCTTCGTGGTCTTCTTGGTCCGGGCCCTTGGCGGTTACCACATGCTGGAAAAGTGGCGCAAAGTCGAATTCCGGGCCTTGAAGCGCGACAACCTGCCGCGATGCGCCAGAAAATTCCTTGCCGCTACGAGTCTGCGCAAGAAAATATTTCAATTATTATATGGAAAAGGAAAAGAAAGCAGATGCTTTCTCGCCTTTCGTATGACGGGAAGCCAAAACATCTAGAAGACTAATAAAGAGTAAGAATACTGGGTGGCAATAGCGGGAGTGGTGTCTCGAACGGGTTTGCCTGCTGTGTAGACGTGCCAGTTACCAGGTGTTGATTCTAGCATGATAGCAGGCTGGCCCGACGAGACACTACCCAGATTTAGAGGAAACTCACCGGCAACGACGCGCCTTGTGGGTGCTGGAGGTGGGTTTGTTGAGAAAGTGACTGGAGTCAGGTGATTCTAGTCACATCACTCTTGTCACGGTCCTCCTTTTTGCTGCTCTGGGTACGACTCCACGATGCCTACGTCGTGCAGCCTCCGTCCTACACGATAGCTCCTGCACGATATCTAAGTCGTGCAGTATATTTTGCGGACCGTTACCGCTTTTGTCACCTCAATTGTTTCCTAGTCAAGAACAAGGGATGGGATTTCCCCTTCTGACCACAAGGCTCTCCCCAGGCATAAATGGCGCGCCCGCTTAGCTCTCCGTCCCGTTCCCGAGAGATTCCCTGCGGGATTGTCTTCCCAGTGATACATAGCGCTGGGGAGATGAAAGACTTTATCTGTACCTGTCTGCTTGCCAACTTCAAGCACCGTGTTGCCGAAAACAAGAGAAAAGCGCACGAGAAAGAACTCGCAGAATGGAAGCGCACCAATGCTGCCAAGGTAACTACGCTCAATTCCGTTCCCGTCTCTTTCGAACTGAAGAGCCAGAACTCACGACATAGGCTGACTGATTTGGTGGCGTCCATGGCAGTTGATGACAGTCAGGTAAATACACACCGTGTTCTGTTCCCGCGCCTTTCTGACGGGCGAATCGAGTTGGCCGATTATGTTATGGCGCTCGCATTGACCGACGATGGCTCCATCCCAACGAACCAACCCTCCCCCCTCTTCACCTCCCCAATGCAGTTTCAAGAGAGTCGCGCGTCGCATATCCCCACTGGATTCGATCCTAATAGAGTGACTGTCGCGGACGCTAGAAGCAGTATTGCAGCATTATTTACTGCGACCCCACCCTCGAATTGGCGTGACGATCGTGCCGCCAATCTCGCTCGTGAAGTGGGAGAAAAGATTCGTGAGACGGAAGCAAGCATCACCATCCCTCCCAATCCCGACTTTGCAAATCCTGGGACTGGTGGTCGAAATGCATGCGAAATTGGACGCTGCCACGCGAGTCTTTTTCGCTTGCAAAGATTCTCTGGACAAGATAAGGAGGGTCGTTCCCGAGGAGGATAATGCGCGAGTTTCCTTGGAGGCTCTCGGCGAGAAGATCAAGGAACTCGACTCGAAGCTGAAGGGGCTCGATGCAACTGATCACGGCTATTGAGGCGACGCTGCCGCCTTTAGCTTACGACGCCTGTGAGTTTGTTTATTCCATTTCTTTCTTTCTTTATCTCAATGCGCATGCAGCCCATATCAGGGAAACTCCTATGCATAAGCTAGACTGCAATTGCACAAATGTTAATTCTTCTTGGCGTTATTTGCCATGTTATCATTGGTATTGCTGAAAATCCGTGCAATTTTATCATCCAAACGGTCACCCTGATCATCAAATGCACCATGTCGTTGCATTTAACGATAAAGTCCGACGGCTCGGAGGCCTATGACGCGGAGCAGGAGGATATTCTCAAGGCAGCTCCCATCAAGTTTGTCCATCGCTCTTGATCGGTTCAAAATTGACAGGAAGACTACGATGCTACGCCAGTCTGCCCCTCATGCCAGCATACCCACAAGCCACTCAACCCTGATTCCGCCATTCCCGAGTATCCTGAGCTGTTGCGTGAACCGCGTAGTGGGTCAGGATGGAGTTAACAATTGTGCGACCGAGCTGCTGGTAATGCGTCACGGGAAATTGCGGCCGATAAAAGTGTTCCTTTTCCCCTCCCTCATCGATCATCTGGCTATGATTATCTCCGACCCGGATGTCGAGAGAATGTTGGACAAGGCCTGCGACTGAAGCGTTCGCTGCTCACAGGCAAACCACCTCCCCCATTCACGACCAATATCTTTGAGGCGGACTTTATGCAGGAATTTCAGGGACCAGTTCCAGGAAAACTCTTCATTGACAGGCAGGGCCGGATTCGAATCCCCTGCGCGATCCACTTGGATTTCTTTCCGCCATATGGCGTGCAGATACGTGGAAATTCTGACAAGCTTGGCGTTCTTTCGGTGGCAATTTTAGGACTACCTCAGAACCTACAGCACAAACCTGAGTACATCCTCCCCAGCCTTATATGCGGACTGATAGGTCCAAAGGGCGAGGAAACCAATGGCTATCTGAAGCCCATTGTGGATGAAGCCCTGATCGCTTGGGAACGAGGCATACACATATCGTCTACGGGCACCTCGCCTCTTAGCGGCCGACAGGTCGACTTTGCTTTCGTCATATCCGTGAACGATTTGCCAGCCGCTCGCCAAGTTTCGGGAACGGCATATCATTCATCCCACTTCTACTGCTCGGTTTGTCATTGCAAAGGAATACCCACAATGTATTGAACAGATTTCGAGCATCCTGACTGGCAACCGAGGGACGTCACTATACTTCGCCAGCAAGCCGAGGCTTGGCAAGATGCCACCACATTGGGGGAGCGCGACGCCATCTATGCACAGCATGGTGTGCGCTGGTCGGAGCTTTGGCGCCTACCCTACTGGAATCCAAGCCGGATGCTGGTCGTCGATGCCATGCATTGTGTCCTCGAGGGCCTTGTACATTACCACTGTTGTCATGTGCTTGAAATCGATGCTGAAAAGGCCAAGTCGCCAGAAAAAACCGGCGCAGGCATTCTCTTTCAATTGGCCACCGTACGAAAAAGACGAAGTCCCTCTCGATATGCAACTAAACGATGAACATCTGAAACAACTACCTGTGCTCCACAAGCTTTTGGAGGCGGCTCTCAATTGTGAGGGCGGGGTTTCCGAAAAGAAGATAGAGAAGGGTATCGTTAGCAGAGACCTTCCTTTACTCGTATACTTATGTTGGTCGCTTGGTGTTTTGCCGGCAGCTGGGGCCGGTAGTGGGAAAAACGGTAGATTATTGAAAAATGATTATATGGCAAGACTGATGGAGTGGGTGAGTAAAGTGATTGCTTGCGCTTGGCTTGGTGACCGATAGCCATTATTCTAGCGCAAAACCCAGCCACTGCAGCCCTCTGATTACAAGTATCGACCCAAAACCATTAACACTTCGGATATCAACTTCATCCAGAAAGTGATCGCAGATACTGCCGTACCCTCCTGGCTCAGTTCGGTCCCTAGGAACTACAGGGAGAGCGGTGCAGGGTCTGTCAAAGCAGATGAATGGCGAATCCTTGCCACAGTTTATCTTCCTATCGCGCTAATCATATTGTGGGGCGACAACACGAGTCCTGATGGTGCCCATTTTTTCCGAATTTTGGAGCATAGCATGGCTATTTTCCAAGCAACAACAGTCGTTTGTCAATACAGCATGAATCGTGCCCGTGCCACCGCATATCGTGATTTGATGAAAATTTGGCTCGATCGTCTGCAAGAAATTCACCCCCATACCGGGTCGCATGCCAAGCGACCAAATGCACATATTGCCTTCCACATTTATGACTTTCTTTTGCTCTTCGGTCCTATCATTTCTTGGTGGTGCTTTCCTTTCGAGTGCTTGATAGGGATTTTACAAAAAATCAAGCATAATGATCAGGTTGGAGGTAAGCATGATTCCCCTTGGAAAATTTCCGCTGCTGATTCCAAATATCAAGGCGAGATGGAGGCCACTATTCTCAAGTCGTTTATGCGTGGCGCTAACCTCCGCAGATGGCTGGCCCGTAAGGATTGCCCTGAAGTAATTCGCCAATTGAAGCGTATCTTTGACCTCGCTTTTACTCCTCGGACCGTTCGAGAGGTGAATGATACAGTCCCTGGGAACGATCGCGAGAAGGCGCACTTCATCTTCAACGGGGTGAATTTCTCTCGGGCATCAACTCACTTGGGCAACAGCTTGATCATTTACTACCCTCCTGGCCAGAGCACTGCGGTTGCGGGGAGTATAGAAAAAATCCAAGTCATCAAAACCAAAGTGACCTTTGTTGTTCGTCGTCAGAAAGCTCTCCCGCCCGATCAGTCTGATCCCTTCAAACCCTTCACCCACTTCTCTGCAAAGACCTATTCTTCGAGCATGTCGTCTGCCGCACCCGACATAGTCACTCCTGATCGTGTCGTATCCCATTGCGTGCGATTCGAGTTTTCCAACGATCGAGCCGTCATTTTAAACCTATCTAGGGTATTGATTTTGCCGGCCCGTTACCGTTCTGTAGCTGATGGGTATTATTTGCAGGACTGATTCCAGATTTTTGTACATTTTTACATGGAGCAATATACACGTTTCTCGCGCATTGCATTTATTCTCCAGCGAATAATTCTAGGTGACGGTAAAGCTTCTTGCAACTGATGGAGTATACACTCGAAATCTCAGCCATTGTTTCAAGGCTATGTACATACAAGGGTTCAATTTTCAAGACTAGGAAATCCCCGGAAATCCCCAGAAGTTCAAACTCCGCCGTAGCGCCGTCCGCCTATTACATCAGATATTCCGTGTCCTTTTCCCAACTCCATATTGAGGACAGTGGGAGGAACATAGATCGCTCACCGGACACTCCAGAAAGTTATATCATTTGTCAACACGCAAAACGCGTGCAAAATGCGCTTTTGTCTAAACGAGGGTATGTACGTTGCATGCAGAAGTCTTTATTCTTACCTCGCGCAGATACATATTTTTTGTTATCGTTTAGACTACAGGATCATTAACGGAGCCTCAATTGATCTGCCAGGGTCGTTTGGGTGTGAGTAAACAGGTGTTTTTGCCCTCACAAGTGGAAAGCAAGCAAGAGACACCGTAAGTGCAGGCCAGACCCACCTTTGAATCCTCGGGCCAGGCTTATGAGTTTCCAGACGCGATGTGTGCTCAAAATGGCGCGTTTGAACCCGTCTGGTCGCACACAACACCAAACAGTGCTAATTTTGGTTCATCCAGGAAAGACAATCGACATGAGGTGATTAAAAGGCGGCCCTGCGCTGCTTTTTACTCTCATACTACCACAACCCCTCAACTACCAAGGCCAGTTTTTCATCCTCAGCTCTTGCATCTCACTCACAGGCAACTAGGCAAGTATACCACACTATTTAATAACTAGCACTAACCTCTGCACAGTCATGAACAATGCAAATTTCCACGCGAACGTCGCCAATGCGAACGTTGTCGGTGCCAACCCGAACGCGCCAGCAGTCGGCCAGGCAAACGCAGCTGCTGCCAACGCGAACGCAGCGGCTGCCAACGCGAACGCCCTCGCTGCCAACCTGAATGCCCCTACTGCCAACCCGAACGTGCCAGCGCTGGGTGGCCCCGCTCTCGGCCATGCGAACGCAGCAGGCGCCAACCCGAACGTGCCAGCGCTGGGTGGCCCCGCTCTCGGCCATGCGAACGCAGCAGGCGCCAACCCGAACGCGCCAGCGCTGGGTGGCCCTGTCATCGCCGTGAATGCCCCCGCGCATGCCCCCGCCGTCGCGCATGCCCCCGCCGTCGCCCCCGCCCCCGCCGTCGCGCATGCCCCCGCCGTCGCCCCCGCCCCCGTCGCCCCCGCCCCCGCCGCGCATGTCCCCGTCGCCCCCGCCGCGCATGCCCCTGTCGCGCATGCCCCCGCCGTCGCGCATGCCCCCGCCGTCGCCCCTGCCCCCGCCGCCCCCGCCCCCGTCGCCCCCGCCCCCGCCGCGCATGTCCCCGTCGCCCCCGCCGCGCATGCCCCTGTCGCGCATGCCCCCGTCGCCCCTGCCGCGCATGCCCCTGTCGCGCATGCCCCCGTCGCCCCCGCCGCGCATGCCCCTGTCGCGCATGCCCCCGTCGCCCCCGCCGCGCATGCCCCTGTCGCGCATGCCCCCGCCGTCGCGGCCCCCACCGTACGTGCGCGCGTCCGCCGCGTTACCTGGGGCGACCTCCCAGGCAATGGAGGCATTCCAGGCCCTCGTTTGGAGTCTCCGCCCCCTCCGTATTCTCTTTGAAAGGTTCATCTATTCCAATTATCTACTCTGATTTGATTATAGTGGGACAGAGCATCGCATATTTTACTGTAAAATACGAACTACGAACTATGAATGAAAAGTCCTTGTATTAAGTTTGAGCTGCAACTGAAAAATATTGTTTTAGAATCGAGCAGCTGCTGAGCGGCCGCTGAGTGGCCGCTGAGAAGCCGCTGAGTGGCCGCTGGCTTTCTGGGTTCCCGAAAGTTACGCTTTCAGGAACACTTTCGGGCGCGCCGAAAGTGTTCCCGAAACTTATTGTTTCAGGGCCCCCGAAGCCGTTTCCGAAAACAAAAGCTTCAGGAGCACTTTCGGGGGCCCCGAAACGTTGTCTTTCCGGGGCACCGAAACCGCTCCTGAAAGCATTGCTTTCAGGAGCTCTTTCAGCGTCCTCGAAATGGTTCCCGAAATGGAAACTTTCGGGACGTCGAAGAGAGTTCCCGAAAGGAAAGAATCCGGGAACCATTTCGGCGCACCCGAAAGCTTTCCTTTCACGAACCGTTTCGGGCCCGCCGAAATTTCAGCTTTTCAGCATAGTGATCGGGGGCCCCGAAACGTCGGTTTTTCCGGAGTGAATGGGCACGGAAGCCAGGCTTGAAGCTGCCAAATTGGTCTGTCAGATGTCTAGCAATTCAATTTTTATCTCTGGATGCAGACTGACGATGACACAGAACCAAGGTACAAGCCAGCAGAAGCTGCCCTTTTTGCACTTGCGAAGTGTGAAAAACAGGTGGAAATTCAAGAAATCTGCAAACTGTTCGGTCAGATGGTGGTGAAATCACAGTGTTCAATCCTGGTTAATCCCGTGGTTAAATAATATCATTGAGCCATGTCAGTTGGTTCGTTAAATCACAACATTTGATCCTGGTTAAATGGTCAGTTAAATGACTTCATTATATTCATGTATGACTAGATATGGTACCAGTGTGCCCAGAATCAATGGTTTAACATGGTGGTTTAACCTGTTCAAATGGTTAATGATTGTCAACCTCATTCGTTTAACCCGCCTCATCGGGAAGTCGGCGCAGATACAATTGCAGGAGCGATAGAGCACAGGCTTCTTGCGGGGCTTGCATGAGAAGTTTCTTGCGAGCAGGACTTGTGCACAAAACAGCAGATGATGTTGGGGGAAGGGGAAAAGGAAGGGATGATGGAAACCTTGAAGCAGCCAGTTTAAAAGGAGTGGGTTGCGGTCCCTGGGCAATAACGTAGGTGAGACACTGGGTAGATCCAGTGAGAGGAACGGTGTTTGAATAGTGAGCAAGACGTTGGCACAGAGATCAGATCCCCTCATAGTCTATAGATGGCCGTGCTCTAAGCGGCTCTAAGGGGATCTATGTGCTTATTGTGGTCCTATCCACAAAACAATTTTGCAGATGGAGTGCCTAGTACATGCAGAAGTAAAGGGTTGTTCGTTGCCATGTCTTCAGCTTGCTCAAACAGCAGGGAAAACATTAAAAACATGCAATATTCCTGTAATAACGGGACAAAGAGTTTGTCAAAGATGGAAAATGAAGAATAAATAACGTGCAAATTAGTAGATAGTTCTTGTAAGAAAATGTCTGAGAGGGTATAAAACCACCTTGCACCAGGGCCGGGTGCAGTAGGCGTGGTCTGTCACACTTCGAGGCAAAAGGAAGATGAAAGAAAACTGAATTTTAGCAAACAAATACGACACCGAGAGTAACAGCAGTTTACATCGCGGAAAACCTTGACATGTGCCGTTTTCTTTCTTTGTAAATAAAACATCATGTGTCACTTCGGCAGACCGGCATGAGTCGGCACCGCTAGTTTGAAGTTGAGTATTGGACTCAACGGTAACCTTGAGGCATTCAAAATTATTTATGACCACTCAGGAGGGGGTTTAGGTTCTTGGGACTTGACTGGGTTTTCAATGGAGGTAAATAGTTTTTTATTTTCAGAAAAAAAAACAGCGCATGCCAAGGTTTTCCGAAAGCGCTGTAAGAGCTCAAATATAAATAAAATTGGTCGCAAAGCTGCTCAATATCCTCCAATGGGGGAACAGGATGTAAACCTATGCAAAACCTATCTCAACCCGCCAAAGTAAGTGTACGGGCTGCACTACAGTGACTACGGAACAGCTTGATGGTCAGATTTTCTTGAAAATAAACATAGGGAACCATTACGGGTACACAACAAATTTGAATCGCAATTGGTGAATGTTTTCAATATTCTCACCGAATTTTGAACATATGCTTGGCAGGCCACCACCTCCGCATGTGCTCGCAGACGAACTCAGGGCATCTTTCTTAGCCTGCCCGCGTTAGGTCCCCCACACTCTTCGAGTCCATATGGTGTTATTGCCACTCTGAGGTCTTAGGTCGCTTTTTTTACTGGGACGGATGGCCACTGGGTGAATTCGAACGAGTTCTCCTCAATCTCCTACCCATATTTTATTGCGGACAACTTCATCCACACCAAATCCTCCTACACGGCGGAGCTTCAGTGTTATTGCCACCACCTCCTTAGCCACAGCCATCTCTGTTGGCGCTTACATGCTGGGCACGCTCTTTCTCCCACCGCCAATCTCCCTCTTCTACCTGTGTCCCGCCCCACCTCCGCCCTCAGACGCAACCTCTCCAGAGTCCCTCACTTACATGGCCGTGCTCGAGGTGGAACTCCAGGCGCTCCCCGCCTTCTGTGCGCTGCGAACGCATGCTGATGTGACCGAGTGGGACGAGGTGCGCTCGTACGAAGGAATCGCCCCGGCCATGCGCGGAAACAACCTTACCTCCGGTGCGCTCCGCGTAGTGTTGCCGCCGGCTAAGCCGGTCAATTTCAAAAAATTGAAATATAGCTGCGAATAAAAGCGGGAAAATTCTGAGAATATTTGGGTAGGTAGAGGACATAAATAGCCACAGGGTCTTCTGCGAGCCCCAAGTGCTCAGTGTGGTTGGTCACCAGATACTTGACCGGCTTCTAAATGGCTAAATTTTGAGCCATTTAGAAGCCGGTCAAATATCTTCACGAGAATGAGGTACCTTGCTTAGCATCAATGAGAGAGTCCCACATGGAGGATAACTTGAAACTCCATGCAAAAACATGCAAAAAATATGCAAAACTTATTTACAATATTTTTTGAATACTTGGGCTTCAAGTTATGAAGAAAACATCTTGAATACCTTGATGTCTCTTCAATTTTTCTTCTTTATTCAAAATAAATTTACAATTTTCACCAGCCTGAACATGCCAAAGATATTGAAAATAACTTTTGCGGGTTTTCTGGCTATTTCATCATGGAACTTTGGGTTGTCCTCCCTGTGTCCTCGGCTTTCAGGACGATTCATTCACTTGAATATTTTCAGAATTCTTGCTATTTTACCTGGAGTTGCAGGGCAGTTTTTTGAAATTGATTGGCTTAGCCGGCGGCAACACTAGGCTCTGCGGCCCTGGGCGCCTCGCACTGGCGCTGCTCATACGCACGCAGTGCGACGAGCGCGAGGCAGTGGTGTTCGTGCACGTGGAGCGCGGGCTGTGCGGGCATGATGAGATCATTCACAGTGGTAACACTGCTGGATGAGACACTTGGGTGGAATGTGCGTGTTGTGTCGAATATTATTGGGGCTGTGGATGGGTGAAGGCTGACAGTGGTGCTTGAAGGCGATTATCAATTTTCCGGATAAGGTCGACGTTACGGCCCAGTTATTGCTCAAGTATAAAGCCCCGATGCGCGCGGACCAGGTATGCATACTTCCTGACATCTCGTACAGAGATTGAATCGAGTTATTACTCGCAGTTCATCGTGATCAAGACGGAGATCGTCTCGCTCAATGGCCAGAAGGCCACCGTTAAAGGGCGTGTGGAGGATCTGGAGGGCATGCTCCTCGTTGAGGCAGAGTGATGTCGGAAAAATCCAAATTGAATTACAAGGACTGACCTGGCCTGATCAGGTCCAGTCAGTCGATCAGGAATTCTTTGGGCTGATAAGGGTCAAAAACACATTATCAAAGCCTGACCAGTCTGACCGACCTGATCAGCCTGACGCAGGCTGATCAGCACATTTTCGCGGATTTTGCAAAAACCTTGGTCCCTCTTACTGAGGGACTATGAAACCTTACTAGTGTTATTCACGACTTGTAATCTAACTAACTACTGTATCTAATGACTTTGTACACGACTAACTGAAACTAATGTGCAAGAAATGTTCTACCTATTAGGGTTGACATTGGAAGGACACCGACAGAATAATGTACCTTGTGCGGCACACCGGGTTCCCGCTGGCATTTCCCTTGTTCAAGCCCGTTTGACTTGGTTTTTTTCATTCTTTCAACATATTTCAACACCGTAATGGTATTTAGAGCTTATTGCAGGTAGGAATATATATATTTTGTTTTCTCCGAAGGGGGGCTATCTGACGAAGCCTGACCAGCATCTGATTATACCTGATATGCCCCACCGCATAACCTGATCAGCCCTGAACATAGCGTCAGGTTGCATCAGCCCCTGATAAGGCAAATCGTGTTTTTCCGACATGCGTATGCTTGTCCTCCTCAATTTTATCCCTATTCATTTTTTTCATTCGCCTACGCGTTTTTTCTCATCACTTTGTGCCTTTCCTTTCATTTATCCCCCCTGATTCTTTTCTGTCTTAACATAATGCGCGAACCAACTAACACCCCACGCATCCGCAGAGTGCTCTTTATCCAGATGTGCTACGCCAAGCTCCTCGACTCCGCGTGCGCATACAGCAGGCCATGGGCAGGCCCTCGACAGAGCCCATGCGCATCGCGGAGGGCGCGGCGCTGCCGAAGTAATGATGCGGGACTCAAACGGGATACGGGATGCGGGATGCGGGATGCGGGATGCGGGATGCGGGATGCGGGATGCGGGATGTGGGTAGCGCTGGGAGGTGATACATACAGGGCCTAGAAGTGAACACATATGCGTATCTCGCGAATACGTAGAGCGGGAATATAAAATACATTAACACGCAGGGATAATGAAAGCATTAGACACAGGAACACACAAAATAATATTGACGCATAAAAAGAGGGACACGGAAGGTGAGGGAAGACCTGTTGACGCTGGTGCGCGTCTGCGAAGTGTGGCTAGGGAAGTCGTTTAACAGTTTGAGCAGAGACCCCGTTCGATTCGGGGGCAGGTCATTAAGCCGGACCATTGGTTTCTTTTTTCTTTTTTTGCAATTGAACTGTGCGGAACTTTAGAAGTACCGCATAAGATGAGTAATGTAGAGCGTGGATGGAAGACCTGTTAGCGCTGGTGCGCGCCTGCGAACTGTTACTGTAGTTGGTGTGAATCATTGTAAGCAGAGACCTCGTTCGATTCGGGGGCAGGTGATGGGTATGATCCATGAGCATTATTTTTCCCCCGAAATTAACCTGCTTAAGAGCTCAGAAAGTACTGAATAAAATCGGGAAACAAATGCAGAAAAGACCTGTTAGCGCTGGTGCGCGTCTGCGAACTGTGGATTGAAAAAGGAGATGTAAGTAGAATGCCCGTTCGATTCGGGGGCAGGTCATGGGCATCCAGGGCATCCTTCTTCCACAATTGAATTCCGGGGAACTCAGAAAGTAACGTATAATTAAGGGACGCAGGGTGGAAAGCTCGAACTCTTACAAATCCGAATGCTTTAGAGGGTGATTCTGACTTCTGAAGAGGGCAGGATTGACGAACATCAAATCATGGCCGTTGTTGGAACATGCTTTCTGCATGTTTCTATACGTCTGTCAGTCCACTAGACGAGTACCTTGCTCCAATCTGTAGCTTTGACGAACTCGGCCCACGTCCGCGGGCTTCTCGCCACCCCTTCGGGCCTTGGAGTGGCTTTCCCTAAAAGAAATGCACGCCGAATTAGTAATCAACTCCAAGTAATCGCGAACTGCTGACATCCAAACTCGGCGAAGAATTGGAACACATCCACGGCGGCGAGCACGGCATGCGGCGGAAAGCCCAGGGCCTGGATGTTCTGTGTCAGGTGCTCGACGGAAATGGGCTTGAACACGATGTTCTTCCCGGTAGCTATTTTCGCCCAGGATCAGGTCAGGAAATCCAAATGCAAGACAATGTGTATACGCGCACCTTGAGAAAGCTGGAGGGCCATATCGCCAAGGGTGATCCTCTCGCTATATGCAAGGAACTCGGACCCGGCGGGGAAGACCGGCATCTCGAGCACAAGGCGCACATAGAGCTCGTAATCGTGGGCGATATCGATGAAAGGGAATACCGTCTCCCGGCTTATTGGAAAGGGGAACGTGTACAATCCATCTTGCTGTTTCACCGGCGGGAAAAGGGGCTCAAGAAAATTTGTGCCATAGAACCCCGCCTGGAGGTCGACGAACGGGACGCCCAACTGGCGGGCGTACGCCGTGACGAGGGCTTTGCTATTGTATGGCCAGACGTGCGTGTACTTGCCGGCGCTGTCGACGCTGATGGACTGCAAGCCGGACCACACGATGCGGGAGACGCTGCCGGCTTTCGCAGCGTCGATGAGCAGCTTGCCCTCTTCTATTTCCTGTACGTGGTCCAGACCCCGAATGAATACGAAAAGAAAATACAAATCTCACCTTCTCCATGTTGAGGTGCTCCCAGAAATTGGTGACGAGCTAAACTGGTATGAGTATAGCTCTCACAAGTGAAGGAATGGCCTCACGAAAGCGACATCCGCTCCCACGAACGCCTGGAACACCTCCTCGTTCTCTACGACGAGAGACAACGACGATCTCGACTCCCAGCTTTACAAGCTCCAGTGAAGCTAGTTTCGTCGGATCGCGGGTGAAAGCCCGGACGCGGTACGGTTTGTCCGATTCCGCCAGCGCCTTGATGACGCTGCCACCTTGATTTCCCGTGGCACCGACGACGGCGACGAGGGGTGCGGAGGTGAGTTGTGTGATGGTCATGGTGCGTGGAGGGAAGAGGATGGCGGCACCTTTATAAATATATAAGCATTTCCCGAGGAATCGGGAAAAGCGCATTCCTGTTGAAAAAAATTGATCCCAAGCTCACGCCAAGTTCCCTGCGATGCATGCCGAGCATCAGTTTGGTATCAGGACCACCGCGGCATATATCCTCTTCCTCGTCTTCCAGCCGACGGATCGAGGGAAAGATTACTTCAACCATTCGATGGGTCGACTTCTGGATACCTTTTCGATTGCAGTTTGAGCATCATTTGTCAGTGGGATCCAATTACCTACCGCTGAGTTCTGACTGCGAACGGATAGATGAATAGACAAAAGCCTTAGGCCCCCAGCCAAGTCGGGCTGTCCCCCGAATCAGGCGCGAGCAGGCTACTGGCGACAAGCGAGGGTAAAGTTTTGGGGCAGACGGCATTTAAGGTCAGTCATCCGGATGTGTCCAAATTTTGTCCGACTGGAAGGGCCTTGCGTCCTTCTTAATGTTCCTCTGGAAAGGATCAGATTTGCCGGCGACCTGCTTATGCATCAGTTACGGCCGAGCCTGGAGGTGGGCTCTGGATTATGACGCACAAATAAATTCGCCCCAGGGTGAAGAATCAACCAAGTCGTTCTGCACCAAAAAAAAGAAAGATCAGCATGTAGGCCAGCAAAAATGCGGGAAAAGACGTCCGAACCTATGTCTACGAAAATAGTGTAGAGAGCCTGTTAATTTCTGGGGAGGGTGCGCCACGCTCGTTCCCGAGAATTATTTTTTCGCCATTGAGCTGTACTGGCAGAGGATTCAGAAAGCAATCACTGAAATAAGAGACACAGGGAGTGGAAGGAAGACTTGTTAGCTGGTGCGCATCTACGAATTTTATGGTATCCCAATTCAAGCAGAGATCCCGTGCGATTCGGGGGCAAGTCATATTTGAGGTGACATCATCCTTCTTTTTTTTTCAGTCAACCTCCGGATGAACTCAGAAAGCAACAAATAAAGTCGGGCAGAGAACTCGTTCGACGGGAATCCCGAGTTTTGTAGTTCCGGTGGTTGGCTGCTAGATTTGAAGGGGCGTTTGATGGTTGATGTTGCCCCGAAGGCCGACGAGCTTCATGACAATGGTGCAAGCAACCGTGTTTGTGCGTATACCAATGTAACACTGTGGGGATGGTACATAGAACAGTTAATCCCAGGCATAGCTAGCGTAGAATTCGTCGAATCCACCGCTGTCCGAGCCAGAGTCCGAATCAGAATCCGAATCCGAATCCGCATCCTGCAAGTCGGAATCGGAATCATAGACGAAGCTCCCTTCATCAGCGAGCTCATAGTCTTCATCGCAGGAATCGTCCGAATCCATATCAGGGGATAGGACTGCCGTGATCCAAGCCGACTCGGCTTCGCCATCGTCCACCTCTAACGAGCCCGTGCTGGGCAAGGTCAGGGGGATTTCCCTTAGCGTGCTCATCGTCTCGTCAAGCCCCCGGAAGGTCCGTAACTCGGGGAACCCTTCCTTCAACGCCTCGAAAGTAACAGGGGTGTGGTGATCACGGAGACAGAAGATATCGACCCAGACAAGCGTTTGGTGCCGGAGCGGCCCAGGCCTGCACAAGGACGCGTTTAGCGCAAGATGTTCCAACGCAGGACAGCTGTCCAACAGGTTCTGCATCCTGTTATCCAAGTCCCCATCCAGATCGACGGAGAACCTAAATAGCGATAGAAATGTGATCGTGCGACCGTACGGCGCGAGGATAGAATGATGTGGCAGCTGGTTTTCCTGACCACAGGAAGGGCACGGCGCCCGTAGCCAGACTCGACGCAAGCGGGGCATCGTCCATTGCGTGATAGAAGGTCGCAGGATGGTCCCCGACGACACGATCAGATGTAGGTCTTCCAGCTTATCGAAAGTGAATCCGGGACCGTGAGGGGCGACGCTGCGACAGCGGTCAGGGAGTGTGAGCGACCGAAGGTTTCGGCAAAGCTGAGCCAACGTTGGAAGGACTATCACGGGGCTGACCTCGGCACTGAATGCGAGAGATGTGAGGGAGTCACAGATTTCGATTCCGAGTATCGGCTGACCAGGGGAGGTCCAATTAAACGAGGTCCAAGGAAATAAGGGCGTGGTCAAATTCGTTGCTGGAGAGAAACCGAAATGTGATAGGCGGGGACAAAGCTGAAAGATCCGTTTCATTTTAGGTCCGTGCGATGCGCAAAACGCGGCAGGAACGTGGCAGTCGATATCGAGGCTCCGCACGAGAGCTCCGAGACCGGCTCGCGACTCCAGCTCCAAGAGGAGGGAATATAGTTGGGGGAGTCTGCGGAGTGTTATGCGTTCGTACAGAAGCTCAAGGCCAATTATGTGCCAAGTGCTGCAAACTCGAACGATAACGAGTTTCACGCGCAAGTCGGCAGACCAACCGGACTGGGGAAACTGCACCAACGGTGCCCGAGTCATATCGCTCTGAAGCCACGAGGGTCGAAGAGCATGGCGCAAAACGAGCCGCAAAATTTCAGGGGGCAGTCGAGCTAAGTAGCATTCAACGATGTGCTGAAATCCCGGTGTAAGTATACATATTCAGAGGCTGATGAATCATTACCGATGGTTCAACTGCCAGTGTCTGCTTCGCAGGCGCAAGATGGCTGCTTTCTAATTTGACGCGTTTCGCAGCGGAGCCAGAAGCCATCTGAATCTGTAGGAGTTTGTACTTCCAGCGCAGTCAGCGGCATGGAACATAGGACGGACGTGTCTTTCACATTAATGTAAATGAGCCGATATGGCAGGGCTTGAGGCTTTGAGGCCAACCAGTGTGGAAGTCGGCGTTTAAGGTTCGGACAAAAGAGCAAAACACTGCCACACAGTACTACTCGAGAGCAACTTTCGTACAACAGTCTATTCGGCATGAAGAAAAAACAAAAGATGGGACGAAATATAGTAGAGAAATAACAATATGTAGAAAAAACGGGTCGTTACTTCACGCAGTCAAGCCAGTACATAATCCTCCTTCCCTGATACTTGCGCGCGTTCCCGTACCACATGTGGCCCCGCGCATTCCTGTACCTGCGCCACCGCGGACGCTCATGCCAGCAGCGTGCCTCCCTCCTAGTCGTGCACAGGTTCCAAGCAGGAACGACATTCTCTCCACGATGCCCTCAAGGATGCGCTCCGTCCCATCCTTGCCCGGTTTCGGCTTCACGCACCTCCACTGGGCTTGGCCATCGCAATGAATACTATCCTCACCCTCGTGGCCGGCGGCTTAAGTCCTACACGCGGGCTCCGGTGCGTTGGGATGGCTACCTGACGGCCACGCTGCAGTGGGTGCAAGGACGGGCCGGAAGCGTCTCGATCTCGCAGCAGACGACTTGTCTGCTTCCGGGAGGCGGGGAAGCGCGCGCTCGTTAGCGGGTGCGTGGGTGCATTGGGAGATTGGACAGGGTGCGCGCGCCTCCTTGCGCAAGGCGGTCGTTCCCTTCGGTGGCGAGTTGCAAGCTCGGCCTGGGTAGAAGCCTCGGTGAAATCGTACAGGTGCAATAATAGATTGCAACGCGGGATTCGCTCGCATCCGGGGCACAGGGAAGCGCGCTCGGGGCATTGCGTCCTCCACCAATCGTCTTTGTGCATGGGAACCACGTCTCTCTCGGTGACAGACTCAATAGATGCGTAAGTATCGGCGCAACAGATTGTCCGCGACGCGGGCAAGAGCCACTTGCTCGCCTCTGGCGCAAAGAAGCGCGCGCACGGAGCCATCGTCTCCGCTGTGCTGGCAGACATGGCTGCCTGTGTGGTGGCAGGAGCAAGGGTGGGCCGGACGCAAACGCGTAGATTGCTCACAGCGTGGACAAGGGGGCTGTGCTCCCATCCGGGGCACAGAGATATGCGCTCGAATCCATCGCCCCGCATCGCGCTGACATGCATGGCGGGTAACGATACAGGACCGCAACGTTGCGGCGGCAGGCACATGGGCGAGCTAGTGGAATGGCGCTGGTATCGCCGGAGGGACAAGATTGCCTGCGGCGCGGACGCTGGTCTCTAACGACTCGCTCCGTCAGGTAGGACTTGCTGCGGTGGCGGACTGAGTGGCGCATTGGTGAAATTGCGTTTATATCGCTGCACGCACAATCCACCGGGGCGCGAGCGATTTATCCGGGGCGCGAAGTCCACGAACAAGCGCGCACGATTGAAGACGATCCCCTTCGGTGGCAGATACAGGTGCGGGCGGGGTGCCCGCGGAGAGAAATCGCGCTCATATCCCCGCACGCGTAATACTTTATGGACGCGGTTCCTTCGCGGTGGTGGAATCGCGCTCATAACCGTGCAATAGATTGCCCGAGGGCGGAGCGATATATCCGACTCCGGGGCGCAAAGAAGTGCACGCGCGATCTCTTTCGGTGACGGATGCAGGGTCGGGCCCACTCGCCCTCGTCCTCGAGAGCCTACTTTGAATTGATTAGTGAGCCAATCGACGGGAAAAAAAGGAAAACCTCACCTACTCCCTCCTCCCGCTCCTTGTCCGGATGTCGGTACCGCGAGGATGCGTTCGTGGCCGCCACCGCTAGCACCAGCTCCGCCGCTCCATCGTCAGCGCCCGAGATTGTCTTCTCCAGTCTACGCAGACAGACTCTTCATCCCCAGCTCGCCCCCGCTCGTTTCCTTTTCACCGAGCGACATATGACACCTCCCGCGGCAGGCGCCTCGCCAGCACACCGTCCGCCATTCATCGCCCGGGGCGGGTATGGCTTGCGGGACCGAAGTCGTGCATGTACCGGGCGCTGCGGTGGCAACAGCGGAAAGGACACCCAGGGTGGATGACATGGTTTGCGTGCCCTTCAGAGCGGGCGTATAGTGTGGATTTGACGGGCACCAACGGGTGGACATCTGCACATCGTTTTTCGAGCAGCACGACGGGTTTGCGGTGGGTGCCTTCGCCGCCATACGCGGATGCAGGTGGCCTTCGTCGTGGTCGTCTATGGGCGCAGCCTTCGTGTTGGTCGTATGGTCGTCTAGCGCGCCGGATATGCTAGCGGAGAACAGCCTCAGATATGATACAACAGAGGGAAAGCGGAAACGTACGACGGTGCTTCAGACCCACTCGGTGCTCATTTCATCTCAGTAGAGCATATTTGCAGCCCCCAAATCACTCGTTTGATCGGAAAAATGAAGCCTGATGGCAGAAATTTGTGTGACTCCCAAAGGGGTAGTCGCTGATTGCCGCAATTAGCCACGCGTGTGCACGCGATAGTAGCGCGCGGCACGCGATTTCCTTCCACTTGCTCTCGACGTGCCATGGCGGATGACAAGAGTCACAAGACCTATCAGCCGTGCTCAAGCCCGCGCGTCGGGAACTGAGCCCTCTCAGGCTCATCAATACATCCGTGATGAACGAGAGGCCGGCATGTCCAAGGAAGAACATCGAGAAGCGGCGCAGGAAAGATATTTTAAACAACAGTGAGTGGGTTTACCTTCATGAAGTCTCGAGCCTACGCCTCCCCGTGGTACTGCGTTGCGGGCGATGCAAGACAAACACGTTGAGTCACTCAAAATCACATCAAAGTCACATCAATCAATTATTTCGCTTAAAAACTATGGGTGATGGCAGAAAAAAATTGGGCGCTGCAAATATGCTCTAGTCTCGCTTTCGCTGTCGTTATTGGGTTCTCTCCTTGAGGTGCTATATTCAATGAGCGAGCAGATCGACGGGAAAGGAAAAGGAAAGGCTCACCTCTCTATCCTGGACACATGCGCACGGAACTCCACCCCCGCGCTCGGCGCCGCACGACCTCCCAGCACGCGCTCCCCCTCCCGGAACAACCCAAATTTTCCAGTCCGAGTAAACTCTCCCCTTACTACCCCAGTCGCCCGCGCATCATCGACGCGTCCTTGTTCCTCAGCAGCGACGCGTCCCCGTTCCCCACAGCGAGGTGCTCGTTCTCCACGGCGCCGCGTTTCCATTCTGCGCAATAACGGCATCTCACTGGGACGACCCCCGCGAAGAACGGGTCCGCGCGGTGACGCCGCCCTCCGTCATTGATGTGCGGGCGCTCCACTACGCGGGTGGGGCCGACGAGGTGTACCCTCCCAGCGAGTCCCTGACGGAAATGGCACTCAGAGTGCGTGGTGCCTACGGGTCAACGGCGGCCAGGGTGCGGTGACATCGTGCTCTTTTCACCGCTCGCTTCGTCGGGCTCGTGAGGTATTGAAAAGCGAACTCTTCGAGAAGCGGCCTCCTGCTCGCTATCATTTCCTACTACCGATATCGGTATCATGCGCGCTGTCTCGGTGTCAGCCTTTGGGATACACGGTGGAGGAGAGCGGAGAGCGAAGGATGAAGGGTAGAAGATGCATATGTAAAGCGACCCCGAAAGCATGGGATGAAAAGGAAGCTCACAGACTTACGAATTCGTTTGATCCGAGTCGTTCGTGGACGCTGCGTTGTCCTTCTCGCTGTTCTTCGACCAAATTTTACGCCTGGTTATGGCTACCGTTGTCCCCACGCTTCACGATAGCTGGCATTTTCACCAAGGTCAAGAACGTGCGCCAAGAATATGAAAGCCTAAGCGTGAAATGGAAATTGCTGCGACTTCGACATAATAGTATTGAGCACGGAGAGGAATCGAGGGCTTCAAGAATTAGCTAATATAGCATGAATCTGCGAAGGTACACTGCCATACAGAGATGGCGAAGCGTGATTGGTCCGGTGATAGCCAGCACTTGTTCCGCCGGTCCGATTTCTCCCGTAAACGTTCAACGTTTTGGTGCTTGAGAAGCTGAGGAATACTTTGGGTGCACCGTCATGGAATCTCGCGCGTGATAACAATTCAAACTCAGATCGACCAGCCTGTCTATCGACAAGCTTTGCTTTCATAGACAAGCCTATCCCGAATTGAACGGATACACTGCTTATAATTATATTTCAATTGACAACACACATTACATGGCCTGCCCCTCGAATCGAGGGCCCTCAGCTTGCACTGACATTAGTGTTGCCGCCGGCTAAGCCGGTCAATTTAAAAAAAAAATTGAAATGTAGCTGCGAATAAAAGCGGGAAAATTCTGAGAATATTTGGGCAGGTAGAGGACATAAAATGCTGCAGGGTTTTCTGTGAGCCCCAAGTGCCTGACGTGGTTGGTCGCCAAATATTTGACCAGCTTCTAAATGACTCAAAATTTAACCGTTTAGAAGCCGATCGAATATCTTCACGAGAATGAGGTGCCTTGCTTAGCACCAGTGAGAGGGTCCTTGGATTTCAGGACGATCCATTCGCTTGAATACTTTCAGAATTCTGGCTATTTTACCTGGAGCTGCAGGGCAGTTTTTTGAAATTGATCGGCTTAGCCGGCGGTAACACTAGACTGACATGTTCGACAACACAATTCGCAGATGCCCGTCACGCGCCAACAGGTCTTCCCTATCCGCTGCTGTCCACATTTTATTGTTTTCTATGTGAGTTCATCTACGGGACAACTAATCAAAAAAAAGCGCCCCGGCCCGTCGCCGAGTTCGGATGGGACACGTGCGCGGATGTGGCAGTGCTCTTTGCTTTTCGTCCACGACCTCGACCGACGTCCAGTCCCTCCGAATGCAGAGAATGGTCGATACCCATTTCGCTGATGTGCGTAGAATACATTGATCACAGCCTTTTCTTGTCACTGACTCCGATTATAGATGGATTCCGGCCATGATGCTGGGATGGACGAACACGCAAGTTCAGAGAACTTCCGACATGTTGAGCTCAGTGCGAACCAGACCCTGCCAGTCAGAATATCGGTGAGGAAAACACCGCCTCTCTATATCCGTGCTTATATTCGGAGTTGTAGGCTCGCCTACCCGCTGAGATTTTACTGATGGTCTTCCGTCATGCCCTGCCGCCTTCCTGGCTTCTGAGTGACATGGCTCGGCCATCACTAGCACCATTCCCCCAGTCCGTTTGGTCTGCCGAGTTGCGCGTGAAACTCGCTGTCGTTGGAGTTTGCAGGACTTGGCATCTGATTGGCCTCGAACTTCTGTACGAACGCATAACTCTGCGCAGACTTCCCCAGCTACAACACCTCCTCTCGACACTGGAGTCGCGAAACGGTCTCGGGAATCTCGTACGGAGCCTCGATATAGACTGTCTCGTTCCTCGTGGGTTCTATCAATCGCACGAACCTAAAATGAAACGGATCTTCCAGCTTTGTCCCCGCCTATCCCATTTCGGTTTCGCTCCAGCAAATGATCCATCAGTCCGCCGGGAGTACATCGCAGCTCAGCCTATACTCCTCGGAATCAGCGATTCCATCACATCTCTCTCATTCAACGTCGAGGTCAGTTCGTTGATATTTCTTCCAGCGTTGGCTCAGCTCTGCCGAAACCTTCGGTCACTCACACTCCCTGACCACTACGGTCAACCCGACCAGTCTACATTCGCTTTCGACAACCTGGAGGACTTACATCTGATCGGAAAGTCGAATTTCATGTTCCAGGGACCCCCCATGGAATGGGTGATGCCCCGTTTGTGTCGAGTTTGGCTACGTGCAACGAACGGCTTCTTCAATAATCACCTCCCACCTCATACTTTCTTCGCAGCATACGGCGGCATGATCACGTTCCTCTCCGTATTTAAATTCACCCCCGATTCGGATTCGGACACTAGGTTGCAGAAGCTACTGGACAGCTGCCCAGCGCTGGAACATCTTGCTATGGACGCATCACAGTGTACCGATCGGCCGCTAACGCACCAAACTATTGTTTGGGTCGATGTGTTCTGTTTCGTCGATCACCACACGCCTGTTACTTTCGAGTCGTTAAGGGCGGGGTTCCCTTCGTTGCGGACATTCAGAACGCTTGACGAGACGATGAACACCCTGGGCGACATCCCCGCGATCTTGCCTAGCACGGGCGTGTTAGAGGTGGACGATGGCGGTGCGGAGTCGGCTTGGATCACGGCAGTCCTGTCGACCGACACAAATTCGGATGATGCCAGCGATGACGACTATGCGCCCGACGCGGGGCCAGGGGACGAGAGCTCCGTGGATAATGACTCGGACGATGCGGGTTCTGGTTCGGAGGACGCTGATTCTATGCCGAGCCAACCCCCTAGCTTCGAGGACGACGAAGATGGATCTAAATTCAACGAGTACTATGCTAGCTATCGATGGATCAATCATTATATATATACATAATGGACACAAACCACGTTTGTTTTTTATCCTTACGGATGCGAGGGTGCTAATTCACAAGGGATTTTAAGTTAGCCATTGTGGCCACCATTGGCCACTCCGTCATAAAGAACGCGACATGGAACATCCTTGAGAGCCCTCTTGTCGGCAACATCAACTAATGGAGGATAAGCCGGGATCAATAGCTCGGGGTACATACTCAAGATCCCGATACAGAGAGAAAGGGCAGTGTGGCACATGGTGTGGCATGTGCGTCGGAAGCCATCGTGGAATTTGGAGGTGCTCGTTCGACTCGGGCCCCCGCCCAAGCCCGAGACCCACGTCAAGGGATGCGGAGTCTGCCCGCGACGGGAACACATCGTTGCCCCTCGACGCGGGTCTCGGTCTTTTTCTCTTTTGCTTCCTTTCCAATCCACGATGGGCATTTAGACGTCGCATAGACAGTGGCTGAAGTTTGGACTCTGAGGTGCGTCCTGCCTTGTTCTACCCTCTGAATCCGAGCATGCGGTCGAGTTACACAGTGCACTGCGTACTTAGTGCAATTCGTTGCCCATTGATTAAGAAATAAGTTTGAGCAGAGTCGATTCGGATACATAGGGAAACCTGTTAGCGCGCGGTACACAACTGCGAACATTGACAATGAACCTCGAGGCCTCTTGAGTACGACATTGCAACTCACAAGCAGTGAACCCGTTTTATTCGGGGTCAGGTCATCGTCTTCCTTTGTGTCACCTTTTTGTTCTCCGTGCGGGCGCTTGAGCTGCGAATGAATTATTCCAACCAGCAGATGATATTCCGGGAGTGAGAAAGGACAATACTTGTTGGCCTGCTTCGCTCGAGAATGGACACCGCAAGAAAAGTCGGTCAGTTTCAACACAGATCAACTCAAAAACAAACGCATAAAATCAGGGATGAACCATCGGGAAGATCTGTTGGCGCGTGATCGGGGGCCGATTATAAACAATCCATGTTCCATTATTCTCTTTTTCATTCTGCGCGGGGGTGGTTAGACTGAGAATGATTTCAACCAAAATTAGGAGTAATCGAGCAAGAAGTATAGGAAATTTAGACACCGCAAGGCAACTTGAGTTGACCTACAACGATATGAATAAAATAAGGGACGCACCAGGGATAGGGAAGACCTGTTGGCGCGTGGTGCGCATCTGCGAAGTGTGCATACTGTATCCTAGTGATTTTTTTTTCTTGGTGCGCCGCCAGGCGTTGGTTGAACTCGCCGGAACCCAAAGAAATCAAGCCACTATGAACCGAGGTTCCCGAGTATGTAAATTTTTGGCGGCCGGTCGAACCCCAAAAACGAACGCATGAAACCAGGGTCGCAGCAGGTTAGGGAAGACCTGTTGACGCGTGGCGGGCATCTGCAAATTATTTGGGTCTAGGCGAGTGCAAGCAGGAAACCCGTTCGATTCGGGGGCAGGTCATGTCGTATTCCCCTGACATTTTTTTTGGCGCGCCGCCAAGCGTTAAACTCCGCTATTTCCCTGCGGACGAGCGCAGAATAAATAAGAGCCAGTACGAACAACATATACCGCTCTAGGACGAGAGGGAATCGCAACACAACTCGAATGTTTGACAGGTGGTTGAACTAAAAAGCGAACACATAAAGCCAGGGTCGCAGCAGGGGTAGGAAGACCTGTTGGCGCGTGGTGCGCATCTGCAAACCGTACATGAATTGGATTGTCCCTATTGCAGTAGAGAGCCCGTTCGATTCGGGGTCAGGTCATAACATTTCAGAGAGACATTTTTTGGTGCGCCGCCAGGCGTTGAGTTCCCGAGAAATCGAACCCACAGAAAAAATAAGATCCAGTCTTACGAACCAACATCTCCGATAGAATAGGCATCTAAATATCCGACACACAGCTAAACTCTGAAAACGAACGTATAAAACCAGGGTCGCAGTAGGGGTAGGGAAGACCTGTTGGCGCGTGGCGCGCATCTGCAAACCGTACATGAATTGTGTAATGCATATGGTAGTAGATAGCCCGTTCGATTCGGGGGCAGGTCAGATGAATATAGTATATCTTTTGCACCGCCAGGAGCGAGGAATCCCGGAACCCACAGAAATAAGAGCCAGTCTTACGAACCAACGTCTCCGATGGAATAGGCATCTAAATATTAGCGGTCGGTCGAACTCGAAAACGAACACATAAACCCAGGGTCGCAAGCAGGGGAAGGGAGGACCTGCTGGCGCGTAGTGCGCATCTGCAAGCTGTAACCGCTCCAGGTAGTGTGCTCTTGTGGCAGTAGAAAGCCCGTTCGATTCGGGGTCAGGTCATCCGTCGTTTTTTTAAAAATCTGGTCCTGAGGAGAATTTATATTTGTACCCCACGGAAAAGAAGAATATGTAGGAGCAGGAGCAGGAATACTGTAGATGGACGCGAACGTCCTCCTTGAAGTGATACTTGCGAATGAACTGAACCTATGTACTTGATGCGAGCCGAAATCCATCATACCGGGCCCGAATGATGATAAGATTCTGCTGTCGCGTCGTACAATGCATCGAAAAGCTATTTTATGTCGAGGTTGACCTATCTTTCGCCGCACGCAACGTGTTGGCGCATGCTGGTTGTTTTTGGACTCGAACTTCAAGCTTAAACTTCGTGATCAGTCCATTGCAGAGCAGCGGGGGATAATTTATCACCCAGCACGGCCCGGCCGTCCTCACATGTTACAAATGGTCGACGGCCGCTTGCGATAACGCTGGTTGGCTTACGCAGGACGGAGTCGCAGGGAGTCGCCGAGAGTTCGAGAACAGATAGTCCAGATGGAGAATAGATGAATCAGACGCACACACAATGGACATTGCTCGATTCAATCTTCAGCATAACAGTACACACAATTCCTAACTAGTTTCTGTTCATTTTCAACGTCTCGTTTCGCTTTTGGGTTCGATATCGGGTCTTGCCATTTAGACCTCGAGGAGCCGTTTCTCCGCCTCGTCAAAGTTGATCACGGACCAGATCGCGTTGAGGTACTGTGGCGGCGTTAGTCAGATGCGATTACGGCGCGCGCACCGAGTAAAGCCGACGACGCGCGTAGATAAGATGAAAGAAGACGCACATCAGCCTTGACGTTGAGGTACTGGAGGTAGAACGCGTGCTCCCAGATGTCGACGCCGATGACGGGCACGAGTGTGAGGAGCGGGTCCTGGTTGGGCGTCGTCGCGATCTCGAGGCGCTTCGTCGACGGGTTCACGCCCTGTACCATAGCAATATCAATCATCGCCACGAATCATCAGCACGCCATCTAATGATAACGTACGAGCCAGCCCCAGCCGGAGCCCTGGATCCCGAGCGTCGCAGCGTTGAACTCCTTCTTGAGGTTGTCGAGGCTGCCAAACGACGCCACGATCGCGTCCTTGAGGGGCCCGTCCTTCAGCACGCCGCCGTTGCCGCCCTTCTCCGCCGAGGGGGCAAGGTTCTTCCAGAAGAGCGAGTGGTTGATGTGCCCTGATGGGGTGCGATAACACTGAGCATCCGCGTCTATCCGAGCTAGAGGAGAGAGAACGCACCACCGCCGTTAAATTTGAGGGCGGCCTGAAGGGCGATGCGCTCCTTCGGGGTCGAGGCCTTGGCGTACGATGCCTCGGCGGCGTTGAGGGCGTTCACGTAGGTCTGGTGGTGCTTCTTGTGGTGCAGCTCCATGATTTGCTTGGAGATGTACGGCTCGAGGCCATCGTATGCGTAGGGGAGGTCAGGGAGGGTGTTGGACATGGTGGTAGTAAGGGAGGGAAAGCTGAGTAACCGTTCCGGATTTAAACGATAGAAGATGATAGAACAAAGGTGACGTCACGCGGTCAAACTTCCGTCAATAGTTGAAACTTGAATTCAAACGCATTGACATTAATATTCGAGCGACTACGCCTCCTCAGAAAATAAGGATTTAGTTAAATATAATTCAGTCCGCTGGATCCAGAGGTCCAGTCTAAGGCGCTGTTTAGACCGAGCTGTCAAACTAACAATTGGGCGAGAAAAACATCGGAATTAGCTGGTAAGAACCCAATTTGAGCCCAATTTAATCAATAATTGAGTCGGGGGATCCCCCAAAGTCTAATCTTCTTTCCCTGCACCTATCCATCCAATAAAAAACCCGACATTCGAGGGGACACTCAAGTATGCGAAGACATGGAGCGAAATACGGTTCCAGACGTCCGCTCTCGGCTTCTCCGCCCCAAATGTGCAAATGGAACCTTGTGTTGAGGTTATGCGAGTTGGGTTCCGTGCAATAATATAGTTCCTTACGTTCCGTGCATATTTCAGCAATGGACCGTAGACGTCAATAACTAGTTGACGTAGAAGGGTATACGCCGGCCTGTTAGCGCTGGGCGCATCCGTGGACCATCATGGACAGCCGTCGAAATATATTAATAGTTTGAGTGGAGCCCCGTTCGATTCGCGGGCAGGTCATGCGTGTGCGAAAGTAGTGTTTTTTTCTGCTGAAAACTAATAGGAACTAGATCCGGACAGCCTGACGGTTAGCATAGTATATGGACGCACTCAGAAGCCTGTTTGATTCGGAGTTGATATTAGACCATGAAGGGAGGTGCATAGGAGGGTGAGGGCAGACATAATAGCGCTGGGCGCATCCACCTTTCATGCAGTGGTGTGTAACTGAATCCAGGAGCAAGTGGAATCCCGTTCGACTCGGGTCAGATCATGTCCAAAGTGTTGAAAGCTTTTTCTTGTCGTTGCCACCTTCAAAAATCAGTTAACAAGAGAGGGATGCAGGGAGGTGGCAGACGACCTTGTAGCGCTGGGCGCGTCCGCCTTCAATGGGACTTGAAGATACTGCAAGTGGAGTCCCGTTCGATTCGGGGGCAGGTCATGTGCGATCACGAAATATTTTTGATGTTGCAAAAAAAAGCAAGTTCTCCAAAAGTTCTCGGGCAATGAGAAGAGGGATGCAGGACGGATAGAAAAGACCTGATAACGCTGGGCATCCACGTTCAATACCTCCGCGTTCCATAATGGGATACGTTTATATACAACTGCAAGTGGAAGCCCCGTTCGATTCGGGCTCAGGTGATGACAGTGCGTACACGTGCCTCAAGGCAAGTTCAAGGCGCGGGACTAGGGAATGTTCAAACTGGTTTTTTCTTTACAGTTCGTGACAATAAATTTTGCATCGAGGGTCCAGAGTATGATTTGATACATTAAGTCCGTTCTTCGGTAGGTAGCGCCGCTCCTATTACATTACTGCTTGTTCCTCCACGGCTTAGTTACTTCGAATTCCGAGAGCCCGGTTATAGCGAATGAAGTTCCGCAGGATTGTGCAGGTTCTCAATTGTACATCACGGTCCCCAACCTCCATCAGGTGCGAAACGCGGTTCAAGAGGGCTGTGTGACCAACAGCTGCGATGCCGGCCTTGAACTCGCTTATGTTCGCGATAGCAAGAATTGCGCTAGCACGAACGGCGAAATCGGTGTCTCTGGCGCAACTTGGGATAAGTACATTCGTCTGACGTCCAGGCCGATGACGCACCGCAACAGGGATACGAGGCGTGAACAGAGTCCCATTCTCAATATGGCCACTGCCGTGGACTCATGGGACGCTAAATTTCCCAGCATCTTGGACGTCCAATACCGCACCGTGATATTCGGCGATTCAAGGAGTTCCGCAAGGTGGTTCAGCGTCTTGGCCTCTACAACAGTGTGTGCACCGTCCGGCCAGTAGGCGATCTGAGAGAGTGCATATAATGCATCCTCGGTGACTTTTGCATCTTTGTAGCTACCGCGAAATGGGAATCTTGTTCAAAGATATTAAACATTGGACACTCACTGAAAAAGAGACACCAGTGGCACAGAAGGACTCAGACTCAATACGGCTACAGAGGTGGATTCCCAGAAAGCCAGCCAGCCCATCATCGTGCATGTCCATCCCCGGACCAAGGGATTCGGAGATTTAAGTAATTCCAAAACATAGTCAAGAGCATTTGCTGCCACGGCGTTTTGCGCGCCGTCCGGCCATTGAGCGATCTGAGAAAGTGCGAATACCACACACTCCACAACATCAACTTCTGCGTCCCTGGGTCTATCTCAGAACCTGGTTCCCACATAAATAAGTGAGACTCACTGCAAAAGGGAAACGAGGCGTAAACAAGGTTTTAACCGTAATGTGGCTGGAGCCGTTGATTGATGGTTTGCCAGCCGGCCCACTGTCAAGCATGCCGATGCCCGGACCTCGCCGTTCGGAGACTCAAGCAACTCGACAACAGAGTTGAGAGTGCTTGCTTCAGTGGCACCTTTAAGTTGCACGACGTCCGGCCATTGGGCGATCTGAGAAAGCGCATATATTGCACCTTCTATAACCTCGACATCTCTGTCCCTGTTGATATATATATCAGAACCGTTGAACTTAAAGAACACAATTGAAACTCACTGAAGAAGGGCCACTAGCTTTACCCAAGGGTTCGCGGTCAATAAGGACATTGCTGTAAATTCATCGACGGCCAGGTTGCCCACAATCCAGGACGTGCATCGCCGGATTTGGGCTTCTGGTGACCCAAGGAGGGCCACCAATTGATGCAACACAGGTGAATGCGCCACAGCGAATGCATCGTGGTCATTCTGGCAGACTCTGGCATCAAGCTCCTTCAGGATCGTGATCTTCGTCGCGGGCGACAGATATTTGAATCTACAGGATTGTCAGCCGGATTCCAAAGCAATTGAATCGAGTACCGTACGCGAGGTAGTCTAAGCAGGTCTGCAGAGTCTCTTCAGAGAGTGGGGCATCATGATTTCTTTTGATGAAGTCCAGGACCTGCCGGTGGTACAAGAACTTCAGCAGCGGTTTAGAGGCTGCTTGGAGTGACATCGTTGGGCCCGGTAGATTGCTATCCGACCACCAGCTAAGTACGCTCTCGAGTGTCCGCTGGCGAGTCAAGGAATGCATGGGAGAGGAAGGGCGAGGATGCAGTGCAGGGCGAGTCTACAGCTTATCATATCAACTGAGGCACTGTAAATTCGACAGATGGAGTCCCGCTCCTCGGTAATATCAGCCACAGAAGTCCCGACCCGTGAAAAGGACAGGTTATTCACGGTTTCGTCTGGTACGGAACGAGCCACTTCTTGGTCAATCGCCTACGAGAGTACAAAGATTAACTCTTTGTGATCGTCACTGTGGTGAGGAAAGTAGAATGGCGACACCTCTATATACATTTCCCGAGGAATCGGAAATTGCAGCATTGCTGCCGGCCCCCGGGAGCATCTAGATCTGTCGGGCGGCCACGACACAGAAAGAGCTTACAACCATGCACATACGGCAGTGATGTAGTGCTCGAAAAGAGCACCGCTCCGCAGCTGCGACACCGGGGAAATGAGCCTCTATGAGTTGAAGAGATCTGATCCAGTCGGTGTCTTTCAGCATCGACCCGAGATCTCAGGTGGTTTCAAGTTTGCGCCTGCGAGATGAACGACCATGGTATTATTGCGAATGAGTTTGCTATCAATTTGCAAGTGCCGCAAAAGTTCGAGTATATACTAGAAGAATGGGACTCGGCTAATTCGGGGTGCCGATTCTGCCATCAATTGATCATCAGTGTCGGCAACTGGTCGGCATGCTGGGGGAAGGCTCCCCCAGGCCCCACTCTTTCGTTGGCGCTGCCCTTTCCGTTGGTACGAGGCCTTGTTTCGCTGGCGCGATGCATTTTCCGCTGGCGCGGGCCAATTTTTTCTTGCATGTTTTAACAGTTAATTGTGATTTTCTTTGGTCACATCTTACGCGGGGGACCCCCTTGTCGCTCGCCGCTGGGCCCGCTGTGCGGAGCATTTTCGCTCGCCGCTTGGCCCACTGCGTGGTGCTACCGCTCGCCGCGGGACCCCCTGCGTGGTGCTTGTGTATTCGGCGCCTGCGCCACCTGCGCAGCAGAGTTTTAAACCATCTGATGCGGCGCTACCCGAGTCCGGGGCCGAGTCCCATTCTTGATCATTAAGCGACGTTAAGCGAGCTAAGCGAGAGATTAGCCGAGTCCCGTCGTCGCCTTCTTGTCGCATCTCCAAAAGTTCAGTGCTCGTCCTTGCCAGAGCCTAGAGAAACTTGACGGAAAGGCGTTTCGCAATGGCAGTCATCACGATTCCGAGAGCACCGGCGTCAGCTGTAGCTTGTAGTTGTGGAGATCCAGTAGGAGGCAAAATCAAAGGTGTTTAAAAAGGTGCCAGAGAGAGAATAACAAGAAAGAGAGACTCGAGAGGTGCCGCTTTCGTCACGTTCCGGGTATATCCGAAGTGATCCGTTTTGGATCTCCGCTCTGCTCTTCCCTCTCCCCTTGTCGACTTGCGAAAATGGACGACAACATCCTTAAATCCCACAAGTCTAATGCCCTTTCTTCATTATCCCCACCCACCTGGTCGTTCAGCGGCTCTGGTTATCCAGTGGCATGTCTCAGACTCCCGCCGACTCGGAGTCCCCACGAAACTAGGCTGAGCTGGCACCGATGGGAGACCGAGAACAGCGCCAGGTTGGTTTCACCACGAACGGGAAGTATACCAACGCATTCTCATTCCCATCTCAGCACGGTAATGTTTTTTTACCACGGCCGTTTGCACCCACATCCATGCTCTTCAAGTCCACACGCCTACTTACACGCTGAAGGCCGGGACAATAGGGATGTACGCACCGCACGTCTTGTGTCGATACCTATCGCTGCAAGACCTCCGAGGGATGTCTAAGCGCAACCCAGTTATTTTCTCATGGCTCTTATTCTGTGACTTGATTGACTTTGGCTGGGGGTATGTTTCGCATATGATCAGTATATGTTAAAAGTTCTATATCCTTACTCATGATAATGTTTGCAGGAACCTCCATCGGAATGATTTTTTACCAGTGTCCATTTCACGCTCTTCTCCTCGGCTCAGTTAGCACCCTTCAAAAAGACAGAATAATTGACGTGGTGGGATGGGGCCGAGAAGTGGAAGAGTCGATCAATGATAGCTGACGATTTCTCGCGACGTGCGCTTGGCACTTGCGTTCCAAACAATAGCCAGTTCAAATTAGTCTACACGACGAAAGATTCTAATTACGAAAGAAAAATACCAATTGAAGATATTCACGAATTCACCACCGTGACACCATCGTCTGAACATTTTTTTTGCCACATTCCATTCCATCAGGCCAGCACCTTGCTCCAATCCGTAGCCTTGACGAACTCGGCCCACGTGCGCGGGCTTCTTGCCAGGCCTTCAAGGTTCGTAGGGGCATGAACTAAAATGAATACAGGTCAAATCAGCAACGGAGGTCTGAAACCTCGCGAGCGCACTGACATCCAAATTCATCGAAGAACTGAAATGCATCCACCATATCGAGCACAATGTGTGGTGGAACACTCAAGGCCTGGATGTTCTGCCTCCACTGCTCAGCAGTGATCTGCTTGAACACGACGTTCTTTCCAGTCGCTGTTTTGACCGAGGTCAGGATGGTGATAGAGGCTCAGCACCATGACACGAACCTTGAGAGAGTTGGAGTGCCATATCGCGAATGCTGATGCTCTCCCCATGTGCAGAGAGCTCGGACCCGTCGGGGAAGACCGGCCTCTCAATCACCCCGCGCACAAAGAGCCCGTAATCGCGCGCGGCGTCGATGAAAGGCACCATCATTGTTGGTTTAACCGGCCAGGGCATGGAAAATGACCCATCGTCCTGCTTCATCAGCATGATAGAGCTCATAGGGCTGGCGAGGAGGTTCGTGCCGTAGAACCCAGCCTGCACGTCGACGAATGGGACACCTGATTGGCGCCCATACGCGGTGACGCGGGCCTTGCTGTCGACGTGGTAAACGTGCACGTATTTTCCCCCGCTGAGCTCGCTGATGGACGGCAGGCCGGACCATACGATGCGCGAGACGCCGCCAGCTTTCGCGGCATCGATGAGAAGCTTTCCCTCTGCTATTTCCTGCGCGAATTCGCGTCGCTCAGAAACGCCGAATCCAAAAGAAAATGCCAGGTCTCACTTTGTCCATGTTGAGGTGCTCCCAGAAATTGGTGACGAGCTGGGGGTAAACGTAAGTGCGGTTCTCCCCCGCGAAGGAATGGATGTTCTCACGAAAGCGACATCCGCCCCCACAAACGCCTTATATACCTCATCTTTATTCTCCACAACGAGGGAAACAGCAACGACGTCGACACCAAGTTTTACGAGTTCCAGTGCAGCTGGTTTCGTCGAATCGCGAGTGAAGGCCCGGACGCGGTATGGTTTGTCCGACTCCGCCAGCGCTTTGATGACGCTTCCGCCTTGAGTTCCGGTAGCACCGACGACGGCGACGAGTGGTGCGGAGATGTTCTTTGTGATAGTCATTGTGTGCTGAGGAAAAAAGAATGGCGACACCTTTATATAGAAGCATTTCCCGAGGAATCGGTATTTGTGGGATTGGTAAGACTCTTCCCATCCTTTCCCCACCCCTTAGTAAGTTGCTGTCAGGGAATCCCATCTGTTGAGTGACCATTGACACGACGCATCTTTATATTATTATGTATAAGCGTTTCCCGAGGAATCGGCATTTGTGGCATTTCTCCTGGGAACCCCATCTGTCGACCACGTCTGGGGGAATGAGCCTCCATGAGCTGTACGTAAATCTCTAACCGTGTCCCCATGAGCAAAAGAAGACCTGGTCCAGTCAGAGGGTGTGTTTCGGCACTGACCCGAGATCCCATATGGTTCCGAGTTTCCTCCTGCGAGATTGTACGACCCAGATATCATTGCGAGAATAAGTTTGCTATGAATGTGCAAGTTCGGCGAAAAAGTTCAGTGCTCCCCATAGAAACTTGACGAAAAGGCGTGTAGGTTTCGCAATGTTCCCCAGTCATAACGGATTTCCGCCCAATCGAGAGAACCGACGGCAGCTCCAGCTTGTAGTTGAGAAGGCGGGACGAGTTGGGAGGAGCAATTCAAACGTCGCAAAACGTACGCTCCGGGTATATCCGAAGTGATCTGTATTGGATCGGATCTCCGCTCCGCTCCTCCAACTCCGAGTCACCTTCATCGTCCCCACCAACCTCCAGCGAGCAGTATGTCTCAATACTAGCATCGTTGAGTTTACACGACAGACTCCCTCGCTCGTTAATCGTTCTAAAGCGCTGGATGGGGTCACCTGGAGTTGCTACGCCTGGGAAGCATATCGACGAATACTCACCCCCCATCCACATTTTCTAGGGCTACTTTGCACCCACATTCACTGTAATCTCTGCCTGCATGCTAAATGTCGTCAGCATGCACGTATGCACCACATTTCCTGCGCCGATACCTATCGCTGCGAGCAGAGACTCGACCATTTGTGGCGAGTCTCTGACGCTACAAACTTGATGCTCGTACCTCGCATGTGTGTGGTATGGCTGCTGGGATAGATCTATGGCGCGGTCGCAATCTACAACATTATGTGCCTGGCTATGCTCTACCCCCCGCGTACACGCTGAAGGCTGCCACGTTTTGCGCCGATACCTATCGTTGGGAAACTTCGGGATCTTTAATCGACATCAAATTGAATTTTTCCTGCTTCTTCTTTTCGCGACTTGCTCTGGATTTATTGCAAATTGATCGATAAATCTTCAGTGGCTCGGGTATATGTTCGCATATAATCAGTATGTTTTAGATTTCGCTACATCGTTGTGTACTCATCATAATTTTGCCGGAATCTACCACGGTCTATCTCCGTCTTTGTCAACGAACACTGCAGTCCTCCCTCCCTTCTCAAGCGCGGTCTTGACGACAATCTTGCATCCGTCCGCTGGCGACATCGTGCCTGTGTAGTCGTTCATTTTCGTCGCGTTAGATCCTGGGCATCCATCAGCAACCGCATTTCCGGACAAGTACTGGAAGTACATACCCGGGCATACGGAGACCACGCGAATCCCCGACCCGGCCTGCTTCTCCTGCAGCCCCCACTGCACTGTCAGCGCGTTGAGTGCGGCCTTGCTGCTGATGTACGCGGCATACATGGGAATGATCGGCAATGCGGGCGAGATGAGGTGGAATGCGAAAGAGCCGAAGCCAGAGGAAACGTTCAGGATGGTGCTGCCGCTGGTCAGCAGCGGGCGGATAGCTGTTGTCACTGCCGCTGTGCCGATGACGTTCACCGCGTATAGCTCTTTGAATCCGGGGGTGGCGACCGCAGCGCTGATTCCAGTCACTTTGCTTAACAAGGAGCCTGAGGGCAACAATCGAGACTTACTTGTTTACCAGGACGTCCAGTGCCGAGATCCCCTTCGCCTTCAGGGTGTCGGCGATTAACTCGTGCGCGGCCGCGATAGAGGCATCGTCAGTGATATCCAACTGCACGGGAACGACCGTAGATGTAGGGTGGATGTCAGCTGCGAATTTAGCCAGCGATTCCTCTGCTGCCACAATCTTTCGCGATCCTATGTAATCTCAAGTAAGCACTGTTCGTCCCAGACCGATTCCTGGCTCACCCATGAACACAAGGACCTCGGGAGTGGACGCGAGCTGATGCACGGTGTGCATTCCCACACCTAATAGGCTCAGTTTAAAGGTAGGTTCAGTATGGCTAGATGCGAATTCGAGGCTTACCTTGGTTGGCTCCTGTAACAAGAATGCTGCGTACCATGTTGGACTGTGAAATATGAAGCCTGGGTTCACGGTGATTATATACGGTGGTGGAGTTTCTGTGACTAAAGTGAGCTGATGCCATGCGTACGCGTACGTTTGCCGTGCAACGTTCAAATGCCCTAATCCGGGTGCGTTGCGCGTCCGAGCGGCTTGGCGTCTGCGACCTAGAAGATTCCGACCACTTGACATGCCGCATGGCAGATTTGGAGGCGGCAAGATTGCGGCAATATATCTATCTACCTATATAAAGCTCCCGTTCACTCGATTTGACATGCGTGTTGGACAGCGACTCCAAGAAACATTTACTTTCACGGGAAGCCGATGGGGAAGGCCATTTTTGGGGCGCGGGGCGACTGTTGGCGACAGTATAGGCTCGGTTGCCTGCCAGCGATTGTGCTAAGAGAAAGAAAAAGTCAGTGTAAGCCCTGTTTCAATCGGATTTCCCCCAGCATATCGATACGAGGCGAAGCAAAGAGGTAACCGGAGATCTGTGGGACAGGTTGTTTCTCACCGCCACCCAAATGTCTGCACACTCCAGGCTTCGGGACCCCGGACGCGTCAACGCAACTAAGTTAAACGGCGGGACCTCAGGCAGACATTGGGAATCGAGCGGGGTCCGGTCGGCTCTCTGCCTCTAACTTCGCTCAAAAAAATGGGCAATGAGAAGAGGGGTATAGGACGTCGAAATACGACCTGATAGCGCTGGCCGCAAAACGAGTGTAATATATTTGTGCAAGTGGAAACCCGTTCGATTCATGAACCCTTGTCAGAATCATTTTTTCTTCTTGCTGTTAGCTAAAAGTTGAAAACTAGTGCAAGTGGAAACTCGTTCGATTGGGGGACAGGTCCTGGGCCCGTCAAGATGCTTTTTTCGTGTTGTTGCGAAGCAAGTTCAAAAATTATCCCAAAAAACACGGTGCATAGGAAGAGAATAGAAGCCTGATAGTACTGGGCGCGCCCACATTCCATGAGGCGAGATAACTAATCTCAATATCGGTGGAAGCCCTGTTCGATTCGGGGTCGGGTAATGTGCCTTGAAATGCAGTCTTTCTTTTTGTTGTTGGTGCAACCAAAGTTCAGAAAATCAGCCTAAGAGGAGGCATTTGGAAGGTAGAAGAATACCTGTAGCGCTGGCGCGTCCACCTTAGTGATTTCGTGCTGTTCAGATTGCAAGTGGAACACCCATTCGATTCGGGGTCAGGTGATCGCTCATCTCTTGTTTTCATTGTTGGTGTAACCAAAGTTCAAAAAATCGGTCAACTAGAATAGAAATGTAGGAGGACAAGAGACGGCCTGATAGCGCTGGGCGCGTCCACCTTCCATGTCGGGTATGATATGGAGATTGCAGTGGAAGACCCGTTCGATTCGGGGTCGGATCATGTGTCAGTGCAAACAAAAGTTTTTCTTGATGTTGCAAATAAAGTTCAGAAAATCAGCCTGAGAAGGCAGTAGAAGGTAGAAGAAGAAGACTTGCAGCGCTGGGCGCATCCGCCTTCAATGTTGGGTATTGCATAGACATTGTGGTGGAACACCCGTTCGATTCGGGATCAGGTGCTAAGAAGGCTAGCCAGTAGCTTTTTCCCTTGATGTTGCAAATCAAGTTCCAAAAATCAGCCTGAGAGGAGGCATGTATAAGGTAGAAGAAGACCTGTAGCGCTGGGCGCGTCCACCTTCCATAACGCGCCACTGACATTGAAAGTGGAAGACACCTGTTCGATTCGGGGTCGGGTTATGTATCGGCGGAATTACTCCTTTTTTCTTGATGTTGCAAAGCAAGTCCATAAGTGAGTCAGTAAGAGAAGTCACGCAGCAGGGATAGGGACGACCCGATAGCGCTGAGCGCGTCCACATCAATTCCCTACATTTGGAAAGCATAATAAAACAAGTGGAAGACCTGTTTAATTCGGGGTCAGGTCATGAGTTTGGTGCGCCGTCCTTTTTGTTCTTGCAAAGCAATTTGTCACTAGGGACTCTGGAGGACTAGAGATAACCTGATAGCGCTGGCCAGCGCATCTGCCAATTATGTGCTCTTGATCATAGAATATAAGTTCTAAGCGGAAGATCCGTTCGGGTCATCGTCGTCAACGTTTCCTGATGTTACGACCAAGTTCAAAAATCAGTCGACGAGAGAAGCGATGTTGAAGGGTGAGAGACGACCTGATAGCGCTGAGCGCATCCACCTTCGGTTCGTAATGACTGTGTTTCCGTGCAAGTGGAATTCCCGTTCGATTCGGGGTCAGGTCATGTTCAATTTTCGATTTTTTTTCTTGCTTGTTGGTTCACCAAAAGCTGAAAGGTGCAGACAATAAAGTTAGTAAGCCGGAAAGCCTGAAACGTGCAGGCTATAAGGCAAGGTTCAGAGAAGGATGGGAGAGGACCTGATAGTGCTGGGCACATCTGCGGCTAATAAGCATTCTGCGCCTTGATTAAATGGCAGAGGGCCCGTTCGATTCGGGGTTGGGTCATGCAGCGGAAGGTACATTTTTTTTCCGCTTTGCGATTATCTAGGAATCCCGGTTATATGTGTGTAGCCCGTAAACAAAAAAGTGATTTTGGACCCCACCCGTCTCTCCGCAATATGCTGACATCTCCGAAGCTACGGATCGATGCTTTGATGTCGGCGGTTAATGGGACCTGAGGCCTAAGGTCCGACCTCCGGCTGACTAACTGTGGGCGTTGAGAAACGTGACGCCTGCGGCTCCGGTGATTAACAGGCACTAAATCCAGTAAATCCGGGCGAATGATGGGTGATATCAGGTGCCTGAATTCGAGGGGAAAAATGTAGCTGCACTCACGGCTTACCCACCAATAATTAAGTTTGTTTGGGATACACAAGCTGAAAGGCTCGCCTGTCGGCCCAGACTGGAAACGCGTTGAAAACGCGCGCGGTTGAAGTTGGGTTGAAGTATAGAATGGATGATCGGGCCGACAATTAGCCGAACCGATGTTGTGGCTTGTTGTCCTTTACGGCATTTCCACAGACGCCGCCCTCGGTCCGCCCTCCGCTCACCACCTCTCACCCACCCCACGTTGCACCACACGGGACCATCTGCCAGCACCCACCATCTCCTCCTCCTCCCCACAAAATTTTCCCACTTTTTCAAGCACCCCTCATCCCTATCTGAAGACTCGTCAAAAGGCACACGATGGACGAGATGGAGCGCGTCGACTCGCTGTGGTTTCCCGACGGAAACATCGTCATATGCGCGCACAATGTGCTTTTCAAAGTCTTCCGGGGCATCCTCGCAGCGCGGTCACCCGTGTTCGCAGACATGCTCGCGTTCCCGCAGCCAGAAGACGCAGAGACCATCGAGGGCGTCCCCGTCCTCCACCTCGACAACTCTGCCGCCGACACCATGTACTTCCTCAAGGCGATCTTCGACTACGAGTACGTCCTGCATTAAAATTTCACCGAAACCCTTGATTTAGGCGGAGCGCAGATTCTTCGCGCCGTACCCCGCAAAAACAGACTTTGACGCCATCCACGGCGTCCTCCGGCTGGGACAAAAATACCGCGTCGAGCCGCTGCGCCAGCGCGCGCTCCAGCACCTCTCCTCCGCGCACCCCACCACCCTCGCTGCATGGGACGCCCTCTGCGCCGGCCCCTCCACCTCATCCTCTTCCGCAGCGCAACTCGCACCATTCGCGGGCGGCGCATCGTGGGACTTCGAGCACCTCGAGCTCCCTATTATCACCCTCGCCCGTGCCGCGCGCGCGGACTGGATCCTCCCGACGGCGTTCTACCGCGCGCTTGCGGCGCTCGGGAGCGCGGAGATCCTCGATGGGATTGACTATACGGGCGTACACGTTGAGCTCGACCGCGGGGATAAGGTGCGTACGCATTCCTTCTATCTTCGCCACATTTCGTACCCCTTACCTTACTCGCATCCGCGGGCATCCTCTTCTGTCCATCTCACTCAGCTCCTCCCTGCCCTCTGTCATACTTATACTTATCCAACGACGCTAACTACCGTTTTTGTTTGCCGCACAGGTGCTCTGCCTCGAAGCAGCGCCGGTCCTCCTCGGCGACGCCGTCAGTGAGATGCTCGGCTTCCTCTGGAGCCCCGCCGTCATTCCCGGCTGCGAGCGCGCCCTCCCCCCTCCTTCCTCAACTTCAAGTCCAAGTCCAAGTACAACCGCAACCCATACCCATACAACCTCGGACCCCGGCATAGGCATGAACGCGTGCACGGCGGACCGCTTCGCGCTGCGCGCGACGGCGGAGCGCTGGCGGCGCGATGCGCTCTTGCCGCTTGCGCTTGGGGCGGATTCGGATGGGGACGGGGAAGGAGGAGAGGGGGGGAGGGCGATTTGGGGGGAGGAGGTAAGTTTCTTTCTCTTGTTGCGTTTCTTTCCTTTTTTGTTGGGTTGAGTCGTGGAGTTGAGTTCTTCGCCCTCTTCTGAGCGAGTTCTGTCCAGCGCTTCCTTCTTTCCTCCCCTTACTTCTTCAAACCAATTAAAATAACTAATCACCCTTCAAGGACTTTGCGCGCCTCACCGTCTGCGCGCCGTGCCTCGCGCACATGAAGGCCGACTGGGCCGCGCGCCGCGCGCGCTTCTGGGCGGGGCTGCCCGGGTTGTTTGGGCTCGCTGGGTGGGAGGCGTTGGAAAGGGAGCGGGAGCGGGGGTTGGGGGGGTCGCCGCCAGCGTCGGCGTTGAGTAAGCGTCGGTGTCTGCTCTAGCGGTGCGGGTTGATCGGGGTGGAGTCAGTTGATATGGGAGTTTGGGGGGGAAGGCGCTTGAGTGGGCGTAGGCGAGGGAAGGAGTTAGAGGGGAGTAATGGAGCGGAGTAATGGTAATGGGTGGGAACACTGCGAGTATATGGAGGCGTGTTTTTTTCTTTGCTCTGCTTTGCTTTGCTTTGCTTTGGGTGATGATTATTAGCTGTAGGGTAGGCTAGGCTAGGACTGCGGTAATTACTACTGTAGAAGGTGCGAATACATATGGGTGGGTGCATGTGAGTGTGAGTGTGAACGTGAGTGCGAGTCGCGCGAATTGCAGTCCAATTGGAGAGAAGGAGGCAGTCGTAAGGAAAAAAAAAATTCCGAACTGCCATGCGAACGACCTGACCCCGATTTGAACGGGTGGACCTACGTTGTACTCAGCGCAATGGTTCTATTGCACCGAGTGCTATCAGGTCTTTCTGTGTGGGGTGCGTCGCGTGATTTGTGCGAAGGTGTTTTTGGACCACGCTCAGGTATAGTAGGAGAAGTGAGTTGATTCGGCGGCTGCGAGACGCAAGGAAGGAGGACTTGAAAAGAAAAAGGCGGCAAGTACAAACCCCCCATGACCTGACCCCGATTCGAACGGTGGAATTCTGCATTCTACTGAACGCGATGCAGTTGTAGCACCGGGGGGGGGGGGGGGGGGGTTATATTATACTCGCGTGGTCCGAGTGCTATCAGGGTCTTTCTGTGCAGGTTGGGTTGCGTGATTTGTGCGAAAGATTTTTTGAACCACGCTCACTTAGAAAAAGTGAGTTGATTCGGCGTCTGCGAGACGCAACAAGGAAGGAGGAGTTGAAAAAGGAAAACAAGAACGCACAACACACCACGACCTGACCCCGATTCGAACGGTGGGAGTCTGCATTCTACTAGGCGTGATGAAGTTGTAGCACCGAGTGCTATCAGGTCTTTCTTTGAGTGGTGCGTCGCGCGATTTGTGCGAAAGATTTTTTGAGCCACGGTTTTGATTCGGAGGGATATGATTGCAGGGTATTGTCTCTCCTGCTGGATGTATCATAGATTTTCCTCTTGATTGATCGCTTGTATTTCCAGTGCGTAGAAATTCAAAAGAACTAGTAGCGATTCGCAACAACGATCGCCTGGGAGCCTCTCTCGTAGACAGGCACTTTACATAACGTACGATGCTCGTACCTCGCGTGTTAACGGAAGTAGCCCTGAACCGGACGGGCGGAAGCCATAGTCGACGCCCTCCACAAATACAACGCAGGTCTATGAAGGGTTACGAACTGATCTCAACCAATTGTATTCTCTCATTAACTACATTTTTTTGGCCTTTGGAATAAAAAATTGTTCTATTATAACAAACTATGACCTTATCCCGAGTCGAACGGGTCTTCCGGTGAACGATGATTGCCAGTCCTTGGCTGGAGGCTGGCCCTGATCAGCGCTAAAAGGTCGTCTCTCATCTTTCTGTGTCCCTGAACTTACACAATTATTTTTTTTGGGTGGGTTGCAACAACAACAAAAATCTAGGCCAGCTGCACTCATTCGGGTTGCATGGATGGCGGATGCTGCCACTTGCTAGGTTAGGCTCCGGTCAATGTAGTCTAACCACCCAGTGAAATGAACCCACATCAGCATCAATGTGCCTAACCGTTTTGAGGCGTTCCAGCTGGGAGCCTAGTTTCAACAATAGGCAGTTCCAACAATAGGCAGTTGAAACTGCGATTTCGTCCTCCGAGGATCACTGAACAACAGGCTTTCCCATTAATAGGGTCATTCACAGTTCCCTTTTTCTGGTCCTTTTTCTGGTCATTTTTTGCTCCCTTTTTCTTGTTCCTGGTTTTTTCAAATTTTGAGATACTTCAGAGATGTTATCTAACCACACCCTACAGTCTCTTGTGCATTAGGATGTACTTACTAGGGTCTCGGGGGTAATTGCAATGTCCAATCTATGTATTATGGAAAAAAAGAATGTAAAAAAGGAGTGAAAAAGGGACGAAAAAGGGAGCCGCAGACCAGGGTGTTCACAGTTCCCTTTTTTCGGCCCTTTTTTGCTCCCTTTTTTCATGGTTTTCATTCAGTTTTGCACTTGAGAAGTTGATTTTTTCCCTTTTCGACCCTTTTTACATGCCTAAATTGAAAAGGGGAAAAAAACCGGGATAAAAACGGTGGGAATACAAAAAAGGGAGAAAATAGGGAATGAAAAAGGGCCGAAAAAAGGGAACTGTGAACGACCCTAATGTAGACACGAATGGGTTTCACTAGACAGGAATGAGGCAATGTCAGTTGGATATAAAACATCGTGCTGGCAGCTCAGGATCCGGCATCTATTCCACTAGTGTACCTCAGATCAATTAGCTAGACTAAGGGCAATGAGAAGCGTATAAGAAGAGTGGGAAGGAGGCTCCAGAGGGAGTTCAATCAGAGAGTTAACTTTTTGGCTTGCAAAAGTGGCTTGCACCCGCGCAATATGGCTTGTTTTGGGCAGGGGCGTTGAAACGGTGCACTGGGGTGCAGCGGTGAAATCTAGTGATTTATACTGAGAGACAAAGTCTACTCAAATCTTTAATCACTACACAACAACCAACCAACAACCCAACGGCGGTGTATTGTATTCGGGGAGGTAGGTCACGTATCAACTGTCGACTCAAAGACAAACTTCCATGCTCAAATGATCAAATAGTCTGGTTGGGTTTTCAATACAACTGGGTTGGATTAAAGTTCTACGGTGAGCCTATTACAGCTGCACCGGGGTCTGGGCTCTTATATGCTGGCGCCGCAAGTTGTAAGGACAATTGGACTTATTAACAACAGTGACTTTAGAATGGGGTTGGTATACTGAAGACTTAGTCGAGGTACGTAGTCAAATAGGCTAGGCTGTGGGGCGCAAGCTTTCTAGGAGCACAGTGACAGTCAATGCTTGAGCAAGGACAAGTGGGTTGGAGACTAAGTCTGAGACAAGTGTATGAGGTCTAATGCTGTGTGCAGGAGGTCTGACTAGACAACCGGGTGGGCGCAGTCTTATGAAGAGACAGGGACAGCCGAAGCTTAGGTTTTTAATCCGTGAGTAGGAGTTATGTCTAAGTTTAAAGGTAACTTTACATGGCTATAGCAAAGACTAGGTCTTTTAAGCTAATAACTGCTAGTGTGCCAATAACCGGGTGATAATTCACTGTCTAACTACTGTTACAAGTGTGGCTTTTATACTACTGAGAAGGATTACAAACGGCTGAGTGAGAACATGATATCAGGCTGAGAAATAGGCAGCTTGGAAAGCTGCCAAGGTATATGACGACAGTTTATAAGTCCACCTAGGTATACATCCAGGTGCAACCACCTTAGTCATCTGGTTTATCATCCATTGAGCCACGTGTCATGCCCAGAGTGCTTATATAGCACTACATAGGCCCAGTAAGCTCCCTTGAACCTTCCTTTACTAAGTGAATGACGGCGCTGCCTCACCAAGCTTCCTGGACACGGGCGCATCGCGACGTGTCCAGGCCACGTGATGGTTTCATCGTATTTCCTTCGAGCCTGTGCGCCCGGGTTTGCACCTAGGATTGTGCACCCACGACCAGTGCCTCTAGTAACCCTTCATCTTCAGTGTAAGAACCTGCCACCATGTCTTTAGGAATCTGTTGCAGTTTCCTTCATCTAATCCCTGGTTTAATTGCCTTGTGCCCATATTGAATTCGAACTCACTGCGCCGGATAGCGCAGCTTGTCAGGATAGTCGTATGGCCAACCTAACCGCAGCATTGACACCGAACTCACTGCGCCGGATAGCGCAGCTTGCCGGGTGATTCCTAAAGGGCAACCTAATGGTTCTGTGTTCTGTGTTTATGGTTGGTTTAAGTGCTTTGTAGCGGTTTTGACACTCAGTCCCGGGAGTGGACTAGTATCCTTATGTCCCTTAGTCTACTGTTAGAATATTTCTAACGGTGCCGAAATGCAAAGATCTCAGGCGCGAAAAGAGCAAGAAACAGTAACAAATTCATCAAATTTACGGCCATTCATTTAGATGTGTTGTAGTGATATAGATTACAGGAGGCAGAAACTATAATTAGTCAGAACATTTGGGAATGGCCACTGGCATACCATGACTAGTACATTCAAATGATTCAATCAAAACCCCATTCTTGTTGAGGACGAGATTGTCTGATGAGGAAGAGAGTGGAAGAGATTATATTTTTCAGAGAATATCGGTGGACATGAATGGGCTTGACATTCCGTTCAAATACATGAGTGATTACAAGGGTGGTCTGTCGATTGGTGTTGCATGGGCGTGGATCACAGACTGATTTGGCGTGGGCATGCACAGGGAATGGCTTGGGCATGGTATGGTGTGGCATGGAGCGAGTAGATTTGACAGCATTGAAAAATATTCAATGGGTCAAATGGCTTGCAAAATGCGTGATTGAATAATGCAAAATGAGGTGGGTGACAGCATGGATCATTTGTCCTTCCCAATTCAGGGCCATTGGATGATTTGACTGCAGCAAGGGAGTATGTGGTTTTGATTTATGCCAGATGAGCAAAATCAAGTTCTCTGGTTCAAAAGTTGCAGCCACAATCAATCACGGCAGTGAGGTTGATCGGAATGTCCCGAAGGTAGTACAGGATAAAACAGATGATGGCGGCACAGTAGTGAACATTAATGAACCAAATGCCCTTGGTGAGAACGTGTAGTGTAGCACCCGTAGCATGGTCCCAATACAAAGGGACCCGATCACTGTCAGTGGCACCATTACAAAATACACCGACATCTGTTTGGCTTGCGAACCTATCTTAAAGTGGTTGCAGGTGGCACCACGGCATCTGTTGGGTAGAGTAGGCAAGTGCAGGCCGCCTTCAGCCAGAACGGCACCATGGCGGAGCTCCAAATTGTCTCCACGTGAAATCAGATGTACCCGCGCATACCCAATTTGGCTTCAAAACTTGATTCATCCAAATCCGGCTATACAAGAACTAGGGGTTACTGCTTCCCCTCTTTCCGCCTCTGCGCGCTGTGATGCGGACTGCGGGGCTGCTATGTGGAGTTTTTCCTCAATTGGCAGCTGGTTCGTCCAAAGGGGTGTTAAGGATGGATAGTAGTTGGTTGGTAGGACAGGAATGCGCGACTTGTTGTAAGGGAGTGTTTATTCGAGGTGGTGATTCGAATTGATCAGTAAAAATAGGTGTGGGTGAAAAAAAAAAATACCGTCTCCAAGCTAGCAATTCGCTGATCTGCTACTTGTCACTATCCAGAGATCCTGCTGTTGCCTCACTTCAAATTTCCCCTAATGAACGTTCGTAGTTGGTGAACCGGTACAAGCCAAGGAGCTGTGTCCGCAGAAATTCCCCGACGTCGACTGCGTTCCTCGTTCAGGCGTGCAGTTATGCTTGCTCGTAACTGGAGGTTACTGTAGATGATTTGCCAAACTCTTTTATTGTGTTCCCACTTTTACAGGGCGCTGGGCTCGTGAAGGAAGGTGTGCAATCGATAAAAGTGTGTGTGTGTGTGTGTCGGAGAGAGTGAGTTCACACAGGCTTATTTCTTAAGCTGCGAAAGAAGGGTGTTAGTCGATGAGATGCTGTGGGCAAATGTGTGTGTGTGGTGTGTGTGGCCAATTGATTATTTGAGATGGTGTGTGGTACCAAGGGGTGAACTTTGGTAGCAGGTGAGTACACCGTTTATTGACTGACTACTGTCCTACGTTCCTGCACTCTTTATACCTTTCCTGCCTAGTCCTCGGTACCGCAAATGCAGGGGGAGCCGAGCGGGACCGTTGTTTCAAGTGTAGCGGAACCGATAGCTTATTTCGCGTTGGGAATACAAACCGAGTTTTGGCGGCTACTGAGCAGTTTGAAGTCCGAGTTCCTGGATTACAGGTCCGAGCCTTTGCTGACGGTGTGGTCGTGGCATGATGGAAGTTGATTACCGTCCGCGGGTGCCCGTCGTCCGAGGTCGTAGTGCAAATACAATAATTCGAAGTGGAGACGCAATTTGTCCTAAAATGGGATGTATGAATCCGGATTGGGTGTCGAAGCGAGATTGCGAATAAGGCTTGTATGGGAGATGGTGCATTGTGCATGGTGTAGCACATGTGGGAGCTCCACAGCGCTCTCTTCGCCGATCCATCCCGTCCTGTTTCTGCATCTGGCTCCAATGGGCGCTTCCTACGATGATTGACTGTCAAGCGGCTTTCAAACGTGAGAAAATCACGTACTTAGCTTCCGCCAGTAACCCGCTCAAAACCCACTCCACATCGCTCACCACCTCCTTGTCCCTCCACCACCCCAGTGCTAATAGGACCGTATACCATTTGCGCCGGGGTGCACCAAAACCCCCCATGGACCATGCTTCCCCACGACCGGCCGTCCTTCTGTGCCCTTAACGCGCCATGCTGGCGACAGTGCACACCACCACGTCCACCAATCCTTCATGAAGGCGTTCAACTCCAGCGTCGGCGGTTTGTTTGGGGGCCTGCTGGACTTCATCCAAACGTGGACCGCGTTGGGTCTTCCTGTAGTAGCAATGGGTTTAATCTGCATTAAAGCTTGGTGAGTATAAGTAGGTTCTATTGCACGTTCCAATGCTTACCCCGGTCTTGAAACTGTAGGCGCACTCGAGCTCCGTCCAGCGTAGCACCGTTGCTGCCCACCCTGGCCCGCCCACACACGCTGAAAGCATCATATAACCGTCACACATCCACTTGTCCCATCCATCACGATTCACTGTGGTCAGCTCCAATTCACCTGTGTCACCCGCGTCTCCGCGTTCCTCAGCACCCGCACCGCCTCCATTTGCGCCACCAGCGGCCCTGTGTTCCTCAGCACCCGCGCTGCCTTCATCTGCGCCAATAAGATACATACCAGTATTTGGCTCTATTACAAATCAAATACCACCCAAAGGTCCTCCCTCCCAAAAGATTAGCCCAACTTGACAGGTCCTGAGGACGCTGTACCACCTTGACCCTCTGGAGGACTGAAACAGCCAGGAGACTAAAAATAGATGATTATTGAGATTCCGACTCTATCACTAATTGCGCACGAATTATTCTGAAAGAACTAGCTATATCCCAACTTATTATGTGCAAAACTGAGGGCGCTATGGACAACTCTTTAAAAAACGCCCAAAACGGAAATTTTCTGTTCGCGCCTTCGGTACTGTCATTAGCTGTAAAAGTCGCATTTGTGAATTCAGAGGAGACAGAACAGGGCAGAACTCAAGGCACAGCTTTGGCAACCTATTCTGTGTCAAAATCCTATGAAATAGGTGGTGAAAAAGCATACACAAATTGAATTCAAACTCTAAGATTGCACAATAGCTCATTTATGCGATCAGACATGAGACTTCAGTAGCTCATCCACCTTCAATAGACCATTCAAGCCATTGAATGACTTTTGATTTGCTAGGGTGTGGTGTGTTTATGTAAAAATTGCTGATGAAATGTGACCATCATGATCTGCAAATCCTAAAAATCAGGCACTATTAAGATAGGCCTCAGGCATACCTATCTAATACTTAGTAATCTGTCATGGCCGATTAAAAACTCTTTATTTAAAAACTCAATAAGGTCGAAATCAAATATTATGTTTTGAGAGTCTCTTCTAAATGACTCCCAGAGTGTGCAGCAATATAATTGGACAATGAGATAGCTTTTTACTGTTCCGATCACTGTTTATGTGCCATCAATAATAGTGCATGCTACATGCAGCAACTTCAACAATTATCCATTTCTATTGCCACACAATAAGGCATCCGCCATGCTTCAGTTCTCTCCTCTCTCTGATTTCAATTCATATTCACCAATATAATAAATACTACACCAACATAGAATAAAACAACAACAAGGTACTTTCTACTTGACGGTTACAGAAAATCCCAGACAATGATCACATTGGAAAAGGAAGGCTCTTGGGCTCAGTGGACCAATGTTGCAATGAAAGACAATCTAAGTTTGTAACACAGACATATTTTCCCAATAAATAGAAATTCACAGATGAGATTACTGTCCAGTGCCCAGCCAGGCACAAATGTCTCTCCTGGTCCTTGGAAAATGCATTTTTTGTTGTAGGTTATAATTCCTGTTAGCCTCCTACTTACGTAGTGTCAGGGATCAGAGACAGCATCTTTTACTACAACAGTGTCTCTAGCTTTTCCCCAGGTGCAAAGCCTTCCTAGTGTGTGTTCAACATAGCATTCTCAATTGAGGCAAGTCTGGTGTCAATTTGGCCTATGTTCTTGGCTTGTAATGACCGTTCAAACAGTGGACGGGCCATTTTCCAAAGGTCCACTGCATTCACCAAATCTCCTCTATGCTTTGCTATGTCTCCAAGACGAAGCATACAATCACCTCTGCTGCGATGGACATCCATATATGTGAATCCTTCCAATGCCACAATAAAAAGATTGTGTGCTGTGTGTTCATCTCCCTCAGAAAGAAAAACATCACCTATACAGCAGAGGGCCTTGTGAAGTGCTAGTCTTGCCTGTGTTTTTTGTGCTTGTGCCAAGTATATCACTGCCCATGCATGTGGTGAGTTAATGTTGGTAGAAGTCCAGTAATTTACATCAGCCAGTCGCTCCAGACAATAGGATACAACTTCAGGATCCTTTCCCCAGGCCACAATCACACACTGTTGCAATAAGTCTTTTGCAGCTATTGTGTTGCCTTGCCTAAGATGTAGGTCTGCTAAGATGCTTTGACATTGATTTACTCCTCTAATTGTTCCCAAGGCATTGAATTTTGTCTTTACATCATCAAGGGTCTCCTGCACCTCAAGGGCATTTGCACTAATCATGACATCAACCTCTGCAATATTGAGTAGGGCATAAGCATTGTGATAAGGAGATTGCTGAGCAGAAAATTTCTGGGCAAGTTCAATATGGATCTTACGGGCCTCTCTATACTCAGATTTCATCAGATGGACTTCTGCCAGAGAGGCCATGACACCATTATCTGCCCCACCTCCCTGCATCCCACACAGCTGCAGAAGCTCTCTTGCTCTTTGACACAAGAAAACAGTTTCTTTCAGATTACCCAGTGCTGTTAGACAGCTAACCTCTACATTCAGGGCTGCTGCTTCTTGCCATAAATTTGCAGACAGCTGAGCAATTTCCTTTGCTTTGTGGGCATGCTGCTGGGCTACTACATAATCACCTGTGGAATACTTGAGACCTGCTAGCTGCTGAAGTGCTGCAAATTGTGCAGACTGCTGCTGCCTTGAGGTTTTACAAAACATTCCCAATGAGAGTGCCTTCTCATGGAATTGTACTGATGCAGAGATGTTGTTTTCACAATGATGGTAGTAATATCCAACTCCATTATAAAAATTGCCTATGAGATATCAGAAATAAATTGATAAAATAATATAGCAAGCTCACACTCAAGGACTGGATCATCAAAGTGGTGGAAATGGGCCATGCATTTCTGAATGAGGAGTTCTGCATCATCAATTTTTTGGAAACCGACATCATCAAACAGCCCAGTAATATATTTTGCTTCAATTCGATGGTTACAGGGTTGGGGGAGGACAGTGGGGATACAATCCATCAATGCAAGACGACCATGACCCATGATTCGACTAAAATAGCTTAGAGCAAGTATGTAGTCTATCACATCTGCCAGATCTGGATTTTCTGGATGCAACTCTAGCTGCAGTAATTGGTGAAGGTTGCCAAGATTTGAAGTAATTTGATTGACTCTTTTATTGTTCTGGGCAGCTCCTTTATATTTCTTGTATAAATCCAGCATCAAGTAAAAATATTTACAGAGAGGGTGAAATAATGATGGTGATGGTGGTGAGAAAGAGTAGATATATTCTCGAATAGGCATCAGAGACTTCAGTCGCTGTTTATCATCAAAATATGCCAGTGAGGTCCGGAGCAATGTAGTCCTACACCCCAGAAGATCTTGGATAGGAAGATTACTTTGAACAAGGTCAATATCTGAGAGCCCATCAGGAAGGATTGAGAGCAGGCTCAACAAAGTTTTAGCACCAGGTGTCATACGGGGGCTTGCTAGTGACATTGTAATGGATGCATCCAAACTCAACTGTTTATTGTGGCCAGAAGAAAGCAGAGATGTTTTTTCTGTCTCCCAGCGAGCTAAGACATTAGAACATCCCTCATAATCAACCAGATGTGCAATCAGATTCACGGCAAGTGGAACATTATCAGTCAAGCAGAGAAGCTGGTCAATGTGCTGGGTATTGTGGTGATCATCTGCTATTTCAATAAAGGTCTGTCGGGCAGCATCATATGACAATGGCTTCAATGGCTCCAAAAATGGATGAGTCCAGCGGACCTTCCCAGGCCTCTCTGCACCCCGCATTGTGATCTGTGAAAATAGTGAGAGAGGTGAAGTTATTACACTGGCCATTGCTTACTATCAATGCAAGATGTGGAATTTCAGTAAGCAAAGAAAGGAACTCTTCAACTCCACCACGGGACTCAAGTGGTTCCCATGCTGTTTCCAAATTGTCCAGAACCAAGAGGCAAGGTGGACCTCTGGAAAGAAACTGGACAACAGCCTTTGTGAGATTGTTTCCTGGCTTCAGTCCCAAATGAGATCCAGTCAGGCCTGCAAGCTCAATGCTTGTGGTCACAGAGTCTACAGCAATGAAAAACCTGTGTTCATATTTGTCTGTGACATAAGGGTGGTGTAGAGTGGCTCTTGCAAGACTTGTTTTTCCTATGCCGCCAGCACCCAGAATAGCAATGTGTGCTGATTGCTGGGTGAGACTTGCCACAATGTCTTCTAGTTCTAATTGGCGCCCATGGAATATTTTCGGTTGTCCGGGTAGCAGAGAAAATGAGTTTGAACTTGCCAAATGAATTATCAGCATATACACACCTATATAGTTTTATGATCCTACCTGTTCCTTGAGCTGGTGGTACTCTGATAAATCTAGGTCTTCAATCAGAACCTCTTCAATGCAGAAGGATCTCTCAAGTGACATACAGATGACCTGTCAGAATTTGAACCATCAGAAAGGTTTTCAACCAATTCTAGCAACTCCTGGTGCATGTTCTGTGCATTTTTCTGGATTTCAGCCACACTTGTAGGAATGGTGAGACTAGTCTCAACCTAGATAGGTGTCTCTTTTGTTCTTGTAACTGAATAGTAGATAAGAACATACCTTGAATACTTTCAGAGCCTCCTCCAACCCTGCCCGGCAATTCTTATGCAATTTGTTTATCTCATTCTGGCGAAAGAAAAATTTGATCTTATTTCCATCTTGTTGTGCTTCAAGAAAGGTATGTATCTTGTGAAGTGTTCTGTGATATAGTTAGTAGCCATTAGTGAAGGTGGAAAATACAAAATACTCTGCAAAGCTTCCAACATGATCCAGCATCGCTGGAGGCAAAATTCCTGTGGCTTCAGATTGGATATGCAAATTGATTATAGCATAGAGAATCCCATGGATATTTTCCATGAGCTGGATACATTCCTCTTTATTCCTCTTAACATTCTGGGAATATGTATCAGAGGAGCAGATTGATCCATTCAGAATCAATCTATTATTACCTGCAATGCAGTAATCAAAGAGAGAGTTGTACTTGACATAGCTGGGATGAATGGGATACCAAAGTCCCTGAGTTCATTCAGCAGTGTCAGTGTGGGTGCCAAACAGGCTACAATGCTCTTGACACGGATCTGTGTGGCAGTAGGGTAGGACATCATGGGCAGAAAACTGAGAAAGATTCTGAGATGTTCGTCACTGCTTTATATGCAGCTTTGAGGCAGTGCTCTCTTTTGTTCATCCACTTGATTTATGCTCTGGTTGGCATGGTGATTAATATCAGCATTCTGGATGCCCAGCAGGATGATATCATTGATATACACCCATATTGTGTCTACGACATATAGAATCATACTGTGGAAGCTTTTGTCCTGTGTGGTTATTCTACAGTACTCTGGAGTATACATGACTAGGAGATATGAGCAAACAGAAGATGAAATGAGTAATTGAGCAGATAGTATAGAAAATTGAGTGAAACAGCAGTGTCTTGTTGGACTTACGAGTCTGCACGAGCATAACCCCGCAGATCCCAATATGGCCACATTACTTAATTAACCTGCATTCCTGGGCCTTTCCCCTCATTTCTTGCCTTAATTGCCATCACTGTACCTCTTGTACATTTGATTCATTCTTATTAGTACAAATTAGCTACCACTCTTGTTGTATTAAGTCATAGTTACTCGCTGAATCCCCTGTGCATTTGTCAGGGTCTTCAGCTACATTTCCCAAGTGATGCTGAAGCCACCATCATTTTAACATGTCTGATACTATGCATCAGAGCTGAAACAGCCGAAGAAGTCGGAAGTTGACTTCTAGGAACTGTATTTGGTTATATTTGAATTTTACTAAGAATGGCTCGGCATATTTGTGCTGCTGCGAGGATGTTTTTGGGAGCTCGGTCGATAATCCCCGAGCCATGTGTGATCTTTTAGTGCTAAGGTGTACTGTTGAGTCATCCAGCCGCACAACAAGCATGGGCATATATATCTTCTATTCCAGCCATGTGCATGTATTCCACATGCAGTTGCTTATATTGCCTTTTCTAGCGTGATGCTGTCATGGCTCAAAACTGATTAAAACTATGGTTGCCAGGGGCACTGCCTTATGGAAAATAATGGGAAACTGAATTTGGGGTATGGGCAGGTTTGATACATCATCAAGGTCAAAATTCTAGAGAAGCCTGGAGAATGTTGGAGTCGAATTCAGCACTATTTACTGAATCTGACATTATGCACAATTGCCTAATAGGTGGTTTAAACTAGTACTTCATCCTCTGATCAAAATTAAACTAAGCTAGTGTTTCCTCAGATCAATTGGTTATTCATGACAGTGTGAAAGAGGGGATTTGATCATCTTGTCTTCTACTGGAAGTAAACCAACAACACTGATGCAATTTTTTTGGGACTATTTAGGGAGTGTGTTTGAACCCAATTCTTTATGTAAGGTGAAAATCATGTTCAGGGAGTGAGTGGTTCTCACTGAGTATGGATCCTGACTTCTTGTGTCCTGTTAGCTCATAATCGATCTCAATGACATTATTCTTGATGTGGATATCTGAAGAACGGTCCAGTTGATTACTGTACAAGTCATGTGGTTCAGATTGATTAGGGCTTTGACTATTCCCCATGCTCTAGTTCCTTTCTGCTGTAGTGTGCACTTTGAGTAGCAGTGTTACACCAGGGTGTGGATTGGAATTATTTTCCTTAATGTGATTGCCAAAAAATGGAGGCATTGAAAAATGCAAGGTGACTGGATAAGATGCAGGATTGGCATACATACTACGAGCAGCACTGTGGCTGTCGTTGGTGTGCCCAGCCTGAGTTTTTCTTGTGAGCCTTGTTGTCAAGGATGATTCATTCTTAATACACGTTAAATTGTCACTGCTGGAACTGTCGGGTTCGGTAAAAACCTTTGACTTTCTTTGTTTTTAAAAATTAAATGTGACTCCTATCAGCCTTCCCGTCATTGAATATCACACATCTGAATTCAGTCGTACTTCATGTACAAGTGCAAGGAGAAGAGTTTTTATGACCTGACTCTGAACCGAACGGGTGTCCACATATGTTTGGAAACCCACTATTTCACATGAGTTGGATGTACCTAACGCTGTCAGGTCTTCTCCCCGCTTCTGCATCCCGTCTCTTATTGTCAAATTTTTCTAGAACTTAATTATTTTGAACCAAAACAATCACCTGACCCCGAATCACACCACACGGCCGTTTCACTTGTCTATACGTCGACCCGCATGAAACGAAGGTGAGTGCTATCAGGTCTTCCGTACACTCTCTTTATATATTTCAGCCGACAAATCAAGTAAAAATAACAACGGACGCGGTTAAAGAAAATTGCCCAGTACTATCGGATTGTCCCTCACCATTCCGTACCCTCTCATCTTGACCGACTTTCATTTGAAAACGCAGACTGTTGTGAGATGACATCGAATCAAACGGGTCCATATTTGACGGTGAGCACAGGGATGAGCCCGATATTCTTCGTCTTATCGTTCAATTTGTTCCTTAGAAACAAGAAAAAAAAACCAGCACTACAATGCCATCACCTGACCCTGAGTCGAACGGGACTCCACTTGCGTATATTGGATTATGCCAAATGTGTATGGAAGATGGACGTTTCCAGCGCTATCAGGTCTTCTTCTCCATCCCCTTGTTTTCCTTACAGCTATTTACAGTACCGAAGGCGCGAACCAAATTTCTGTTTTGGGATATTTTCAAAGAATTCCCGATATCTCAGTCAGTTTTTCACCGATTCACATAAAAACTAGATAGATCTACTCAGCTAATTCACGCGCAATTATTGATAGAAAGGAATTTGTGAAAATATTTTGTATTAGGTATTTTCTGGTTCCGGGCTGTTTTCGCACCGAAAGCTGTCTAGCATGCTGAGAACATGTCCCAGGGCCTAATATTTTAGAACGGACAACACTTATAGCTGAGGGAACATGTGATAGAGCCAACACTGATAAATGTGGAAGAGCCCAGCGACTCCTGCCCTACCTGTCTCCCTGAACTTGTGGTATTTGCTCTTGGGTTTTGGTTGCAATATAAACCATCTTTTCAAGCACCCGCACAAAGTCATGATCAACGTCGCTTAGTTACACAACGCAACAAGAACCTAAAACTGTCCATCCAAGTGTGTCCCATCCGCAGGGCCGCACGTCACCCTGAAGCAAAGTCTCTCCGACGAATCCGTCCCTGACCGTACCAATCCATATATAGAAGAAGGAGAACGAGTGCAAGCCATCAAGACGACGGATCTCGCTGAGCTCAGGGCGGTCTCCCAGATGTTGGACCCGCGCGACCCGCATCGCATGCACGACCTCCAATCCCTCCCGCTGCCTCTGCGAAAGCAGTGCAACCTGCAAGGAAACCAAGAAGTACTTGTCGATGGCGTCGAGCAGATCCTTGCTCGTGATGGTGCTCTCGCTCCCGACGACGCGGATGGGGCCCCAGCGCTCCTGGTACTGCGAGAGGTACTCGGGGAGATCAAGATACAGCTCCTCCGTAGGGGGCTGCGTCGCGGGACCGTCGGTGATCGTATAATTGTTGCCGTTGCCGCTATCAAAATTCTGTGTTTCGACCAAGGGATAAGAAATGACCCAGGCAATCGATGCGAGCCCCTGTACGGGAGAGCCCGTCACCTCGCCATACTGTTGATGGCTCGACCATGGTGAATCTGGGCGCGGGGTGCGCGCGGGCGGTGTGGAAGTGCCTGCCGGCACGCTCGTCGCTGTTACCCATCCGGGTGTTGCGCTTGAGCTCCTACTCGGGCATTAACAGCCACTCTCTCTAAACTCTACCCATGAACGCACTAACCTCTCTCTATTCCATTCTTAATCCAGATTTCCATACACTATCCACCTCAAGAGCCGATATCCTCGTTGGCGCCTTTCCCATCGCGCATCAATGGATCATGTGACCGCGTCCTCAAGTTCGACTTACGCGCACTCACGCGCATTCACGCGTTTTGATGGATGGGCCGGCGAGTTTATCATTATACCTATCCAATCTCTCTTATTACATATTTTTCTGACTCCATCCATCCATTTCCCCAGCTCCAACATCCCATTTCGAACCTTTATCCTGAAGAACACAGCAGACCTCGGTGTGCGCCGGGGATCGACACGCTAAAAGGTCTGGGCAACCTATAGCAACTCCTGAGGCGGCAGGAAGCGTCTCCCTATCACGTCTTTGCGCATATCCCGGGTTTGTTGCTGTTCGAAGGTGAAGTTAGACTTAGGCGTCATTTTCCTTTTATCTTATCTCTCATGGACTATTATTAAACCTCAAACGTTTTTGTATTTGACTGGCTCTCTATGGCGACGCGCTGGGCCCTGGTGACGCGAGAGCACGCGGACAGCTATCCCGATCATGTACTTAAACACTTGACACGAAACATATAGGGGACCTTCCCTTGCTTTTCCCCCCCATCTCTCTATCGAAGTCCTCTCAGTCCTGCGAACGCGAACACTTTATCCTCTGGTCCAGAAGCGGTCCTATTCAAGTCCCATCTACTAGTTCACCGCTGAGTCCCCATATCCAATTATCTATATATATATTACTTGGTGGCTCTAGACAAGTACCTACTGCCGACCCTCCTCTCCTGGTCGACCGACCGACCAATACCCTCTTCTACAGCGGGCGGGACATTGAGCGGGCGCGCGGGTGAGAACTTGAGGTGGTTCAGGACGCCGATGCATTGATGGTTTGGGATGGCGTACGGGACCATAGTGGGGTACCATTGCCACGAAACCATGAGCGGGTATTTGAGGGGCCGGACCGTAACCATGCCCTGTGGCGTAGGTGGGTGCGAAAGCATAACCAGGGGCGAACATGGTTCTGGGCTGGGTTGGTCGGTATTTCACGGCGCGATAGTTGCCCGCCGGTGTGCCGAAGACAGGCATCGGGAGGATGAACGCAGACTCGACGCCGTAGTGGTAGGCTCGGAGCCGATTCCTACCACTGACAAGGATGTAATGGTAAGGACAAGTTGGGACCCAGCGAAGTCGGACAGCTCAGACAACTCATGGCGGCCCAGCGCCATGCGAGTCGAGGGTGCGGTGTTTATGGAGTTCGACTACGGCGGAGAGTACAAAGATTGTCGCAACACAGGAACAAAAGTGATGCTGCGCTGAGCTGCAAAATTTTGTCGCGAGGTCTAGCGAGGGGAAACAAAGCCTCGGATCAGAGTCGTATCCAGGGCGTTGGCAAACAACAAGCAAAGTCGGTCGTCAAGACCATTCGGATACCCATGCTCAGCGTTTCTCGCGCCCCACCGAACAAACGGACAGAACAATTGACATGGGGGCCGTGGGATGAGAAGACAATGAGAAGAGATGTGAAAGAGTCGATCAATGATACTATGTCATTGATAGCTGACGACTTCTCCGGACCGCAAATAGGCGACGTGCGTTTGCGTTCCAAACAATACGCCAGTTCAAGTTGCAAATAACAGTCTACACGACGAAAGATTCTAATTTCTGAAGAGGGGAACGAAAGCAAAACACCAATTGAAGATATTTACCACACCAGCGTTTGAACATATTTTCTGCACCATTCCGTAAGTTCCATTCCATCAGGCCAGCACCTTGCTCCAATCCGTAGCCTTGACGAACTCGGCCCACGTACACGGATTTCTTGCCAGGCCTTCATGGTTCGTAGTTGCATTAACTAAAATGAATGCAGGTCAACGGACGTCTGAAACCTCGCGAGCGCACTGACATCCAAATTCGTCGAAGAACTGAAACGAATCCACCATATCGAGCACAATGTGTGGTGGAACGCCCAATGCCTGGATGTTCTGCCTCCATTGCTCAACAGTGATCTGCTTGAACACGACGTTCTTTCCAGTCGCTGTTTTGACCGAGGTCAGGATAATGATAGAGGCTCAGCACCATGATACGAACCTTGAGAAAGTTGGAGTGCCATATCGCGAATGCTGATTTTCTCCCCATGTGCAGAGAGCTCGGACCCGTCGGGGAAGACCGACCTCTCGATCACCCCGCGCACAAAGAGCCCGTAATCGCGCGCGGCGTCGATGAAAGGCACCATTGTTGTTGGTTTAACCGGCCAGGGCATGGCGAATGACCCATCCTCCTGCTTCATCAGCATGATAGAGCTCATAGGGCTGGCGAGGAGGTTCGTGCCGTAGAACCCAGCCTGCACGTCGACGAATGGGACACCTGATTGGCGCCCGTACGTGGTGACGCGGGCCTTGCTGTCGACGTGGTGGACGTGCACGTATTTTCCCCCGCTGAGCTCGCTGATGGACGGCAGGCCGGACCATACGATGCGCGAGACGCCGCCAGCTTTCGCGGCATCGATGAGAAGCTTTCCCTCTACTATTTCCTGCGCGAATTCACGTCGCTCAGAAACGCCGAATCCAAAAGAAAATGCCAGGTCTCACCTTGTCCATGTTGAGGTGCTCCCAGAAATTGGTGATGAGCTGGGGGTAAAGGTAAGTGCGGTTCTCCTCCGCGAAGCAATGGATGGTCTCACGAAAGCGACATCCGCCCCCACGAACGCCTTATATACCTCGTCTTTATTCTCCACGACGAGGGAAACAGCGACGACGTCGACACCAAGTTTTACAAGTTCCAGTGCAGCTGGTTTCGTCGAATCGCGGGTGAAGGCCCGGACGCGGTATGGTTTGTCCGACTCCGCCAGCGCTTTGATGACGCTTCCGCCTTGAGTTCCGGTAGCACCGACGACGGCGACGAGTGGTGCGAAGATGTTCTTTGTGATAGTCATTGTGTGCTGAGGAAAAAAGAATGGCGACACCTTTATATAGAAGCATTTTCCCAAAAATCGGTATTTATGGGATTGCTAAGGCCCTTCCCATCCTTTCCCCATCCCTTAGTAAGTTGCTGTCAGGGAATCCCATCTGTTGAGTGACCATTGACACGACACACCTTTATATTATTATGTATAAGCGTTTCCCGAGGAATCGGCATTTATGGCATTGCTGCTGGGAACCCCATCTGTCGACTACGTCTGGGGGAATGAGCCTCCATGAGCTGCACGTAAATCTCTAGCCGTGTCCCCATGGGCAAAAGAAGACCTGGTCCAGTCAGAGGGTATCTTTCGGCACTGACCCGAAATCCCATATGGTTCCGAGTTTCCTCTTGCGAGATTGTACGACCCAGATATCATTGCGAGAAAAAGTTTGCTATGAATGTGCAAGTTCGGCGAAAATTCAGTGCTCATCCTTGTCACCGAGGATTCAGGAAGCAGCCTTGACAGTAGGTTTTCGTAATGTTCCCCAGTCATCGCGTAGAGAGAATGGGCGTCAGCTCCAGCTTACTTGCAGTTGTGAAGGCGGGAGGAGTTGGGAGGAAGGAAAGGCGCAAAATGTTCCGGGTATATCCGAAGTGATCCGTCTTGGAGCGGATCTCCGCCTCCGACTCACCTTCATCGTCCCCGCCGACCTCATCTAGCGGCCAGTGAGCGTTATGTCTCCCCAAAAAACTAGCGTCGTTGAGTTTACCGAAAGCTGAACAGCACCGGGATCATGATAGTAAGCAAGTCGCTTGAAAATCAGCCAATGAGAGAAGGGGTGACTCGTGAGAGACGACCGTCGACCTGAAAGCGCTGGGCGCCCCTACCTTCAATGCCTTTCTTTTGTTGGATTGCAAGAGGAGACCGTTCGATTAAGGGTCAGATCATAGTCGAGAACAAGGCATTTTTTTCTGTTGGTTGCAACGCAAGTGATTTGAAAATCAGTTCAATGATGGAGATGGAGAAGGATGAGGGAGGACTTACTGCTCTGACACATCACTTCTATCAGGTATGACTTGCATAAAATTTTGTTATTGGTGGTTGCGCTAATATTCGATTAAACGTCGGACGGTGGTGGAATTAGCTTGCTATCCCATTGGAGGCTTAGAAACTCCGAGTCTCCATATATTGCACTAAACTACTGCTGTTCTAAGTGAGTGTTGTGTTCTCCTTGGAGTTCAAGATTGACTTGAATTAAGGCGCAGGCCCAGGGGATGTTCAAATTGGTTTTTTCTTTACAGTTCGTAACAATAAATTTGGCATCGAGGCTCCAGAATATGATTTGATACACCAAGTCCATTCTTCGGTAGGTTTCGTCGCTCCTATTACATTACTGCTTGTTTCTCTACGGATTAGTTCCTTCGAATTCTGGGGGCCCGGTTATAGCGAATAAAGTCCCGCAGGATTGTGCAGGTTCTCAATTGCACATCACGGTCCCCAGACTCCATTAGGTGAGAAATGTGGTTGGAAAGGGCTGTGTGGCCAACAGCTACGACGCCGGCCGTGAATCCGCTTATGTTCGCGATAGCAAGGATTGCGCTAGCACGAACGTCGAAGTCGGTGTCTCTGGCACATGGGATCAGCACATTCGTCTGACGTCCAGGCCGATGACGCACCGCAACAGGGATACGAGGCGTGGACAGAGTCCCATTCTCAATATGGCCACTGCCGTGGACTCATGAGAAGCTAAATTTCCCACCATCTTGGACGTCCAATACCGCACCGTGGCGTTCGGCGATTCAAGGAATTCCGCGACGTGGTTCAGCGTCTTGACCTTTATAACATCTTGTGCACCGTCCGGCAAGTAGGCGATCTGAGAGAGTGCATATATGCATCCTGGGTAAGTTTTGCATCTTTGTGGCTACCGCGAAATGGGAATCTTGTTCGAGGATAAAAAGTTAAACATTGGACACTCACTGAAAAAGAGACACCAGTGGCACAGAAGGACTCAGACTCAATACGGCTACAGAGGTGGATTCCCAGAAAGCCAGCCAGCCCATCATCGTGCATGTCCATCCCCGGACCCAAGGATTTGGAGATTTAAGCAATTTCAAAACAAAACCAAGAGCATTTGCTGCCACGACGTTTTGCGCGCCGTCCGGTCATTGAGCGATCTGAGAAAGTGCGAATATCACTCTCCACAACATCAATTTCTCTGTCCCTACACTACATGGACAAAGGTAATGACCGATCGGGTTTATGATCCGAAACCTCTCGCAGCGCCGCAAAATAGAACTTTATCCGCACTTCTGGTGGCAGAAATGTAGCGTACCAAGACTCAACCTGACGAGTTTCAGATTATTTGGAGAAGCCTGGATCAAATAATGTACGGAGATATGTCAAACGTAGTGATGCTCCTGGCTTGGCTTCAAGCCATGAAGCTGTGAAGCCGAAGCCGTGGCTTGACAAGCCAAGCCAAGCCAAATCTTTGGCTTCGGGCAGGCTCGGCCTTGGGCTTGGGGTGACCAAAGCCCAAGCCAAGGGCTCAAGCCGTGGCTTGGAGGGGACAAAATGAATACTTCAAATTCGAACACATACATGTTTGCAATGGGTAATTATGTTGCTGCTATATATTCACAATGGCCGTCATGTCATCAGCGGTTTCCCGTGAGCATGAATTCTCCTCTGCTGGAATCACAATCAGCAAACAATGCAACTGTCTGAAGACTGACATCATCGAGGCGTTGCAAGTCAGATGCATGATACGCCCGGATTTGATCTTCCGCAAGTCGGCTCTGGTAGACGACATGGAGTCTGATGAGTCTGATGGTGAAACGGGAAAGGAGGGCAGTGATGAGGCAGAGGGCTGGGACACACTGTTGGATGATTACCCTAATAATTATTGTATTTATTCGTTCAATTCGGCAGGGGGTGTAATGCGTGACAACTTGAACCAATTCGACATTTCAACACAGGTCAATTTAGACCATGACAAGGACCAAAAGTTCGACACCATCACAGAAGGATGCAGGAATGTTTAAAACCAATCTGGCACCTTTGCAAAAGCATACAGAACTGGACAGATGCCAATTTAAATTATTTGGCTGGAAATGCTTATACCAACTAGTTTGGGTTGAGTTTGGGTTGAGTTTGGGCTGAGATGAGGGTAGAAATCCAGTAATTAAGGGCATTGAATATTATCTCTCAAGGCGCAGGAGATGCCCCAGAATTTTCCTTGGTCGTTTTTAACATCAAGAAAGATTTTCCCCCAACCATGGAACCAATTTGACAACTGCCTCTGTGACGCGCGACAACGAACCAAAATTCGGCTTCGACAGGACCCCCTGTGACACATGACCGCCGAATTGAACGAAAAAAAAATACAGTATGCCCTGGACTATGATATGGACACTTAATTATAAAATTTCCGTCTGTACAGATACATGGAGAAAAAATGCACCAAGCCAAGCCAAGCCAAGCCCTCTCTAATTGCTTGGGCTTGGGCTTGATGAATTTGAAGCCCAAGCCCGCCCAAGCCAAGCCTAAGCCGGGGCTTCCAAGCCAAGCCAAGCCGGAACATCAATAGGCTGGATATGCGAATACGCATGGTGTGTGGAGTCCGGGTCACGAGGTGGGAGCGACAGCAGAGTGGCAACAGAGAATGTTTGGCCTATAGAGTACAGAACGGTACGTAGGCAAACAGATAAAGGAATGTACTATGGCGAAGCATAAGCTATATATGTAAGGGGCCCCACATTGATCTCCGTGAGTCGGACCGTGATGTCCATGAGTGCGTAAGCTTGTACGTAACTCCAGATTGCAACATGGTGCGGGGTGGATCCGGTGGCATGCGGCGGGGACGGGCGGACGCCGAGCGAGAAGGAGCGCGGGGTCGCGGCGTGGATGAATGCTGCGGGACGCGCGCTGTTTTTGTTACCTATAATGTGATTGATTGGATTGGGTTGTATGGGGAAGATAAAGGCGGCAGCGCGCGAAGCACTTGTACGTTTCCTGAATCTCAGGCTTGTCTGATTACTTTCAATCAGAATCCATTCGCACAAAAGGGCGATGATTTCTCAGCGCCGTACGTGACTGGTTCCGGAATGATCTCACTTGCGCTCGTCTGTCCCATTTCATTCATATTCAATTAAATCCTTCGTCCCACCGGAACCTCCAATCGCACACGGATCCCCTCCCCGTTCAATAGTCTGACCTCCACTCATACAAATCTCATCTAACATCAGTAAAACCGCACTTTCGTCTTTGATCTTACGTCTTTCCAGCTCGTCTTTCGAAGTCTTGGTCTTGGAGAACAGATCTTTAGTCTTTGGGAAGGCATCTTTCGGCATCCTTGCTTGGGCTCAGTATCTTAAATCTTGACCAGACGGCTTGCGGAACTGTTGTGTCTTTCGCGTCTTTCAGAAATAGTCAGATACATATTGGATATGGTACAGTATGTAGAACACAATCTGTGGATGTGGTCATCCTTGGCATGTAAAATGCAGCAAAAATGCAGCCAAAACAAAATAGGGAACGTGGCAAAGTGACCTCAGTGAATGTTTCGAGTTGACCATCGCCGATGTCCGAAATCAGGCAACAAGGGTGCAACGGCAAGTGATGCCAGATTTGCAGACAATATGGGACCAGACTATCCTGAATTTTCAGGATGCGGCCTGCCACCCGTGCCCGTGACGGTAACGGCCGTCGATTCCACGGGTGGTCAACGGGCACGGGCCGTGGTTCAACGGTCCGTCGAGCGCTTCAAAAACATTCTGACGGGATGGGACGGTCAACGGGATGGCCGTGACGGGCAAACCGCTGTATTAAAAGGTTATGTTGAGCATTTCAGTTCCGAAATTGAGTTCTGTCATACCGTAAGATACTCGTGAACTTGTATGTGGGTTCTCAAAGCTCGTTCTACGACGATCAGTGGTAGTCTTTTATAAATAGACGCTAGAACAATATTAACTCGCACCGTAGACCAGCAGTCAAAATCAATGCGCTCAGCACTCAAAGTCTTACGTGAATCCTCGGTCAACCCATAAATCCATCTGGCTTGACTAGATTCTTCTTATATTGAAGAAATAGAATGGTCACGAAAATTGAACATGTTGAGGTGCATTTAAAAACTCCGCCATCACTTGCGGGAATTGCCGATACAAGCAGAATTTCAGTGTTTCCTAGGTAGAATGGTTCATGGATACAAGTAGTGGGTGCTCTTTGAGACATAAAGCATACCTTGCACCGATTCACAACCATATTGGCCCTCCAAAGTGCAGGAAAAATGTAGTCCAGTCTTACTCGCGCTAGGCTCGTCACCAGCCGTTATTGTGGGGAAGTATTGACGAGCAAGCAGGTAATACTTACAATAACGGCTGGCAGCACTTAGCCGTAAATTGACAGATGGGAATTTCAAACTCCGAATATACCATAATTGGAGTTACCTCCGGCACACGTGCCCTTATCATTCCTTATCAATTACCCCTATCATTGTAATCTTGCATCCGCCCTCATGTATACCGCCTTGTGCCCATGCCTGCTCCATCAAAGCGCCAGAAACCACAAACTGCCCAGTGTTTTCATCCATATTTCTGCCCCGTTTGCCCATGGGTTATTACGCGCGATGCTTCCAGACGTGTAGGACGAATAAAGTAATTTTGACGTCGAATTTAAGAGATTAAACGAAGCTAGAGAGCCCAGGAGGTTGGGGACAGTACGGGTTAAGAGCTGGTACAGAGTGGATGCCCCAGGCACCCGTACACGACGCTAGAATGGACGTTGCGCCCGCTCATGAAAAAAAGCACTGCCACAATTCTATATTGGGTACCGGACGTATTTCCTATTATGGTATATTCGGAGTTTGAAATTCCCATCTGTCAATTTACGGCTAAGTGCCGCCAGCCGTTATTGTAAGTATTACCTGCTTGCTCGTCAATACTTCCCCACAATAACGGCTGGTGACGAGCCTATACTCGCGCTATGATAGCCGTAGGTGGGGTTTCAGAGTCTCCATCAGCACGTGACTGCCAAACACGACCGTTTTTTAAGACCGCGTCTCGTCGACAACGTCCATCTCTACGTGTATGAGCGCCACCGGCCTCGCTCCGCTGCTTCTACTACTTCTCCTATGTCAAAGGAGTCTCGCCTTCCACTTCTACTCCCCCGAAGGCATTGAATTAGCCCGTAAAATTCTCCTCGATGTACTCCCCAGTTTTGAGCCGCACCACTATCAAATGGACGCTGAAAGGGGTTACAGGGGTTCCTACTGAGCCAAACTCGATAGGCCTTGATAGAAAATCGTAGGTGGGAAGGTCGCCAGATGGCGAGGGAACATGATCTCCACAGATGCTTGCGGCGTACGAAGCAGCGCCGGCGTGGTGTTTGTAGCCGATGAGAGGGGCAGTTTTCGAGCAGCAGGAGTGTCAGGGACATCCCAGTTGATAATCTGAGCATAGCCTGCCATACCTTGGTCCGTGGCGGGCTGCGTCGATGCGACGCAGATGAGGGCTTTGGCGCGTCCTGATGTGACTGTCACGGGATCGTCCATTTTGGGTTGACCGAATCCGGAAGGGTCACCTACGGCTTTCATAGCGAGTAAAATCAGACCATATATCAGGTTATTTTTCGTCTTTTTTTTTTTTCTTCCAGAAAAACTATCCTGCTCATTTGGTCTGACTAGGGAGACTAGGAAAAATGAACCCGTTCAACGGCCGTGACGGCCGTGTTTCGACGGGCCGTCGGACTGCTAAACCGTGCCGTGACCGTGCCGTTGACCTTGCTTCTGACGGAACGGGCACGGCACCCGTTCGACGGGTGCCGTCAAACCGTCGCGACGGTCACGGGCGGCAGCCCTAGAGGGATCAGCGAATGTTACCCAAGTCATTTAAACTCCGCTGACAGCTGGTCCGTGCGCACACATATGACTTGGTTGATGCTGATCGATGCCGATAGCGCTCGTTTGCCCTCTCCCATCATCTCCTTCTCGTTCCCTCCCCTCATCTCACTGGCTCCCGCTTCGCTCGCAATGGCTCGGAATCTTCGGTTCTTCCTCCCTCGCCAGGTTCTTATAGCAGCTTCCTGTGTCATCAAGCCAAGCCAATGCGTGTTTCTTCCCTTCGCTACGATTCTCACTCCCGGCTTTAACTTCAATGATCAACCTCAAGCCCTTGATACTTCAAAACCCTCAAGCCCTCAAACACGAAATCATCAACTGCTACATTTCTCCCTTCTCAAGAGCCCCGTACACAGAGCTGCGTATCGACGGCGAACATCAGGATACAAAGGTACGTTTTAAGTGTTGATTAACATTATTCTCGTGCTGACCTTGATCAGCGACCCCTTCAAGACCGAGATTGGCGAGCAGAAGGTGATCCGGGGCTGGGACGAGGGTGTGTAGTCCCTGCCGCCTCTCGCTCCGCCACCAAGCTGTTCACCACCATCGATCCCATCAGGTGTCCTGTACACCGGCGTAGACGACACGGGCTCCAAGTTTCGACTCGAGCCGGGATCGGTGCGCATCTATTCTCTCGTGTGGCGATTCGTTGTTTAGCTGAGACACCAACTTGTCGGAGTTCGCTGTGGGGTTGGAATGGTTGGTGATCGCGGGGAGCATGGGGTCTCCATGTCGTATATTCTTGGATGTTCATTATGCTACAATATGTCGAAATCTATCTTATTTCACGATCTTTTGAATCTTTTGAATGTCTTTGAATGGTCTTTGAGGGTAGTTGCCAAAGACTACGTGCGTCTTGGACATCTTGCCCAAGACAATGATCTTGGGAAAGATAACTGAATCTACTTTCCCAAGATCCGACGTCTTGGCCCAAAATAGGTCTTTCGCGTCTTTCGCGTCTTGCCCAAGATGCCAAAGACGCTAAAGACGAAAGTGTAGTTTTCCTGATGAATTGCCTCTCATGATCATCGCCCAGGTCTTTTCTCTCAAGTCGAACGGCGCTCTCCCTTTGTTCAGTTCACCTCAGTTCACCGATACGGCACATTTTTGAAACGTAGTACTCACATGCGCATCATCCACGAGTCCGCGTATCATCACAAGACTATACCGATCTGTGTCTTCCTGGGGGCTAGGAGCTACGGCTGCGAACACCAATGCGAGGGTGAGCGGGAGGACGATGCGGTGAGCGTAGAAAATGCGGTGAGCGTAGAACATTGGTAGATGATTATAGTCGGTCTGACGTCCGGCTAATTATTCAGATGTCTGACGTCCGCCTTTTATGTGTCGCTACTTCCTTCAGCGTCTGATTAGTATCATACTTTCCTGTATCTCATCACTCATGATCATGGATTCAGTTCGATGATGCTGAGAAGTTATTTCCCATGCCACCGAAGAGATAAATTATACTTGGACTTTTGGTCATCTACTCGCCTGAGAACAATATAACATTACATCCTAGGTATAAGATTAATCTAAAAAGACACCAGCGCAGGGCTTCATGAGGAGTCCCCCGGAAGCAACTGGATACACGCAAATCTCTTTAAGCTGGGGTTGAAGGGCCGATGCAAAGTACCTTGAGGGATTCCGGCTCTGCTTCCGACGCGCTCTGGCTCATCTCCACATCCGGCGAAGGCGAAAAACGGATCGTGTGGCTGGCGGCCATTCCGCGGGGCTGCGTCGAATGTGCAACGAAGTCCAAACGTAAACGAACGAGGATCAAGATATTCGTGAGTCCGACGATGGCCGGTAGGCCATCAATGGCGACAAATTGGATGTTGGAGTGGAATTGGTAGCTTATTAAGTGGAACAGTGCCCAGGCGCTTGATACAAATTTTACTGTTTTGAAGGGAAGGCAAAGAGAACAAGACGAACGCAAGGAGGCCCGCACTATCCAAGAAAGCTCGAATCATTTTCTGTGGGACACTGAACGTAAGCTAGGAAGATTGGCGCCTCATGGTACACATACGGCAAGGCTGCTTCCACCAAGTGGTTCAACTACTCGATTGGTCGACCACAATTTGTACCAGATAAATCCTGTATTGAACATCAGGAACGTGGGCCGAAAATGAATGGCCTTAACGAACCTGCAGTATAAAAGTTTGTACTAGAAAATCGGAATGTTCAAGCTCATCACTGGTGATGATTTCTTGTGTACTCACCCCTGGGTGAACAGACACAACCCGGTGCCCCACATATAGAAGCGCCCCATGAACAGGCTGTCTTTGGACGTGAATTGTGAAAGTTGATATATCAGGCCGCCGCCGAATGCTAGCAGAGAAATGAGCGGTTGCGGTGGGACTATTACAACCCACTCACCGGCAATACCTAGTAGTGCCAACAGTGGCAGAATAATTATGCGCGCATTGAATCCCCAAACAGCCCATACTCTGTGAATCTAGAAACACAAGTCATCAGCTATTCACATCGGATCAGAATGGCCAAACCAGCAAAGCATCGCCGATGCACACGGATGCTACCATAAAGCCATATTTGACGAGCTCGGTTATATGGGAAAATTCTGAATAGAACAGGTTCGCATTTGCTCCCGTGGGCCGGACTGCGAGGAACAATCGAATAACGTTAACGATGCAGTGCTGCAGCAGAGTCAAGTTGTACACAATCGACGGTGATATCCCACACTCACCCCAGTAACCGCCAACCACAGAGCTGATATCCCAATGAATACGGGCGACACCACCCGCCGGGGTTTGAGTCCACCAGTGAGGTCGTGTTCCCGTTGGAAGATCAACAAAGTGTAGAGAATCGTAAGCGCCAGATATATTCCGTAGAGAACGAGTTCCGAGGCAACAGCTGCAACACTTGCATTCATGAGGGAGACCGGCATCATGGAGGGGGGAGTTAGCACTCTTCACGGCGGATGCGAATATATACCATGCAGAAATGGCGTAACTTCCCGAAACATACTAGTAGCTCAAGTCCATCAGAGGCAGGAAATAGACAAAGTTGCCGACTGCCGTGATAAATGCGCACAGAGGCTGCGCGATGAGCAAACATTAGAAGCATCTCGCAGAATTTCTGGTCCGGTTGCCCAATCATGGGAGTCAAATAAACGAACTTCCCCACACTATAGCCACGCTGTCATAGTCGGCCGAGGTGCGGCTATAAGCAAGCCAGGTACACCAGATGGGAGACCTGGATATTGATAATTGACCATCTAGCCTGAGCTGAATAAGGGCTTGCTCCCGAAGATACAAGGAAATATTCGATAAAGTTAGAGCAGGTTGGAGCTCCGTTGAATCGATACAGCCGGTGACGGCCTAACTAAAACACTGTCATATTCGGGAGTGATGCGCCACCGCACTTGATCACCGTTAAGTGCTAAATACTGACGTGAGTGATTGGCGTGCTGTGTGTACTGCCTTCCTCATCTTCTCTACCAATCATTTTCAAAATGTTACATGCAAGTTCATAAGTTTGAGGGTCCTTATTGGACAAAAAAAGGCTTTTTTTTGTATTATGCCCACAGGATCTCCCGATATTCTGCAATATTTCGCCAGCCTTGCGAAAACTAGCCAAAAATACGGAGAACTCGGGAGATCTCAAGCAAACTGTCACCTGCTCACGATGGCTTAAGCCATTTATGTTGTAGCGTAAAATTGATTAATCCGGCTTAACCGGGTTCGACTCGGCTTACAGCTAATGACAGTACCGAAGGCGCAAACAGAAAATTTCCGTTTTGGGCGTTTTTTAAAGAGTTGTCCATAGCGCCCTCAGTTTTGCACATAATAAGTTGGGATACAGTCATTCCATGGTCCTTGCAAAATCAGTGGTCCTTGCAAATTATTATTTTCTCTGCCGATTTAAAGGCTTTTCATGAGGTTTTTTCAGCCATATGTCCTCTTCTATGTCCATTCTCCTTCGTAGGATTTTCACTGCCACCAAAAAGTGAAAACCGATCAAGCTATAAATAGATCATGAGCGAAAATTACAGTTTATGGAGCTATGGGCCATGAATAATGTACCTTTCGATCAGATAAAATAAGAAGGCTCTTTTTCAACATTATATGTCTCCCATACAAAAATCCAAGCTGCTCCGGTGGCCACAAGGTAGTGGAATCAGGCAATTAGACCTCAAAGGGTGTTCATGTGAGTGTAAACAAATGCAAACAGAACCTCCAGCACCAGAAATTGAATAAAATGACTTTCATTGAGTCCTATGATGTTCAATGATAGAAGAAATCAAGTAAAATGCACAGTTTTCCATTGAATTCCACCTTACAGCTGAAGACCTAAATCTGAGGAAAAAACTTGAATGTGACCAGGTATGCTTCATGTGAAGACATACAAGGGGTCTGAAGTTTTATATGATTGAGTAACCAGCTCAAATTTTCAGTCACCTTATATTTTCCATACATTATTTGCAGATTTGCAAGGACCACTGATGGTGAAAAACTCCTCTCATGCCAATTGGCCTCAGTTGGCCAAAAACCATAGGATTCTTCCGGATTTTTCTGCAGGGCCATAGTATACGATGACATACACCCACCCTACATATTTAGTTTCTATGAGAGCCTTGATATTCGTGCTACAAAGCGGAAATTTGAAAAGCTCTTGCAAGGACAGTGGAATGACTGTAGCTAGTTCTTTCAGAATAATTCGTGCGCAATTAGTGATAGAGTCGGAATCTCAATAATCATCTATTTTTAGTCTCCTGGCTGTTTCAGTCCTCCAGAGGGTCAAGGTGGTACAGCGTCCTCAGGACCTGTCAAGTTGGGCTAATCTTTTGGGAGGGAGGACCTTTGGGTGGTATTTGATTTGTAATAGAGCCAAATACTGGTATGTATCTTATTGGCTCTACTGTGGTTCAGAGCTTAGGTAGATACACTGAATTGTGAGATGGTAGACCCAATAAGATAGATACCACTATTTGGCTCTATGACAATTCACATGACACCCAAAGGTTCTCCCTCCCAAAAAATTAGCCCAATTGGACAGGCCCTGGGGACGCTGCACCAACTTAATCCCTCGGATGGCTGAAACAGCCAGGAGACTAAAAATAGATGATTATTAGAATTCTGACTCTATCACTAATTGCGCATGAATTATTCTGAAAGAACTAGCTATATCCCAACTCATTATGTGCAAAACTGAGGGCGCTACAGACAACTCTTTAAAAAAACGCCCAAAACAGAAATTTTCCGTTCGCGCCTTCGGTACTGTCATTAGCTGTAAGCCATTCAAATGTACATCCTACGTAGACAATAAATCTATATAAGAATTCACAATGGTTTGTCTCTGACCACACAACCTGATTGGCTCCTGGGTACCTTTGTCTCGGGACAAGAGCCCCGAATGATGTCACTCGCTCCATGTTCCACCTAAATGTCGCCTTCTCCACCCAAATGTTAAGATGTCGAAATCCTATATTTATAGCATTAGGTACCGCTTCGGACCCTGCAGCCAAACATGGTCACTGCCACTTCATATCACTCCTCAGCGCCTGAATATATCTACTGTATTATTTTATTCAATTTGACAGGGGGGGTGACGCGTGACACGTTGAACATATTCGACACTTCGACACGGGCCGAGTTGGACCGTGACAACTGCAAAAAATTCGACAATGTCCCAAAATGAAGCAGGGACATTGTAGAGATGTTTGGGGCTTTCTGCGGAAGCAGGGAAATCCAGGCAGACTTTGGTTTAAATTACCATCTCACGAATGGTTCTCGCAGGGATTTTGTTGGATTTTATTGTGTTTAGGCTGATATCAAGCTAAAACTTGACAAAAGACAGAAGATGTGGCCAGTTTAAACGCAGGAAATGCACGGGGGATTTATTTGTGGCTTCTTACTGCTGAAAGACACTTTTTTTTTAGAATTTTGTGATGTCAAACCTATTCGACAACCCCCCCTGTGACGCGTGACAACGAACCAAAGTTCGTAATCGACAACCCCCCGCGTGACACGTGACTGTCGAATTGAATTTAATAATACAGTATACAAAGGTTTGTGGCCGACCACACAACCTGATTGGCTGCTGGCCCTCTTTGTCTCTGGACTATGGCGGTCAAAGTGCACATTTAACATTTCAACGTTTTTTTTCGCATATTTCACCATTTTTTCAGCTATTTGAGCCATTTCACACCATTTTTTTCACTTTCCCCCAACCATGTCTTTATTTTTTTGTGGCTGTCACCGACCCCAAGATTTTTTGGACTCCAAATCTTCAGTCAACACTCTTTTTTTTGGGTATTCTCAATCATCACCTTTTTTTTGGAGTGTTGCTTAGATGCACACACCTTTTCTCGGGAGCCTTGCTTTTTTTTTTTGGGTGCACACTTTTTTTCTTCATCTCGACATGTCACATAGATTTTGACGAAGGCCTCTTCTTTTTTGGTGGAACCTTAACCTTAGTATAGGGTCAATAGGGTTGTTCACAGTATAATTTTCGACGCTGTTTTCGAGCTGTTTTCAAACTATTTTTGTTTTGGTTTTGAGGCAAGTCACACGGTGGTTTTCGGCATGCCTGGGCGGAGTTTGAAATTTGTTGCGATCCCGAGCAGCCGCAATATTCTGACCTGGCAACCATCATCGGTTGATGGTTGCCGCTGTGCCGGCCACTTGCCGAGGCTGTTTTCACCATTTTCGAGCGAGTGATCAGAGTTGAAAACCGTGCTCGTTTCATGCTCCAAGCCAAAAAAAAGTTTGAAAACAGCTCGAAAACTCTACTGTGAACAACCCTATTGACCCTATACTAAGGTTAAGGTTCCACCAAAAAAAAAGAAGAGGTCTTCGTCAAAATCTATGTGACATGTCGAGAAGAAGAAAAAAAAGTGTGCACCCAAAAAAAAAAAAGCAAGGCTCCCGAGATAAGGTGTGTGCATCTAAGCAACGCTCCAAAAAAAAGTTGTCGATTGAGAATACCCAAAAAAAAGTGTTGACTGAAGATTTGGAGTCCAAAAAATCTCGGGGTCGGTGACAGCCACAAAAAAATAAAGACATGGTTGGGGGAAAGTAAAAAAAATGGTGTGAAATGGCTCAAATAGCTGAAAAAACGGTGAAATATGCGAAAAAAACATTGAAATGTTAAATGTGCACTTTGACCGCCATACTGGACAAGCCCATGCCAAGCTCCGAATTATGCCACTTGCTCCACTGCTCCACCCAAATACTCGATTCACTACCCGAATGTTGGGTTTCTATTTATAAACTGTCAAGATCACCAAAAACTCTACGGGTCGTGCTAAGAATTCAGGAAAGGGATCTGAGCTTTGAGAAAATGTGTTCCAGGAATAAACACTGGAAGAATGAGGGTTTGGCAGGTGGAGTTATCGGCCCAATACAGACAAGTTGAATGACAGCCTTTTCTCCTTTTCCTTCAAACTGGATGGTTCCACCAATGGAATTTAAGCCAACTTTGGCCATGGTGTAACTTTGTCAAGTGAATTCCAGATAAATTATAAGCTGACTTGAGATGAAGGCATAATTTTGCAGTCACCATATAATGTTGGCATCTGAATTACTCACCTATGCGAACCGAACCAACTGGGCAGAGATGGGCAGAAGTGCTGTAAAATAAACTGCACTTTGTGATGAGCCTGGTAGTTAAGTAAGATGAGGGGGGGAATATACGAACCCACTGAGACTTTAAGGACCTAAAATGAGGGAGCAATGGAGGCCCCCACCCTGGATATTGACATGAGAATTCCCGCTACCTTTAGGTACGGGTTCTTATATAGCGCCCCATCAGTGCACATTTTGGCGGACCATCACATTTTCGTCATCTCTTTTCGCGTAAGCACATTTCCTGTACGCCAAAATGTTTCGGCTTGCCTACAGCCGTCGCTCGTGCCGATGATTGCCTTGGCGGAGTGCATAATCATGCTTACGCTGCTGCAGTTCACATCGATGGCTGTCAACTGCGCTCAAGACTGCGCTGCTTTCTTTGTCTTTCCAGATTGTTTCCAGATCTAGCATAAACTTGTTCTCTCATCTACAGATCTTGCAGTTCCTCTCTCACTTGTTGGGCTTGAATTTAAATATTGAAGTGGTAGAGTCAAAGTACAACTGAAGAAATTAACCAAAATTGTACTGACGCACTGCACTATAGTCTGCAAGTTCTCCGTCCCAATGTAAAATCCTTGTCACTAATGGAGCTTTACTTGAAGTTCAATTACACACCACTAGTTGTTCTGCGGCCCAATGCGAGCTGGTCGACGCGGAAGCGTCGACCGAGCGAGCTTTGGGCCGCCCTCAAAAAACATTTCACTTGAAGGTCAATTGCACGCCACTCGCTATATGAGAATTTAGCAGTTCTGCGGCCCAATGCGAGCTGGTCAACGCGGAAACATCGACCGAGTGAGCTTTGGGCTGCCCTCAAAAGACATTTTCCTTGAAGTTCAATTACACAACACTCGCTGTACATGTATGTAGTTCCTGCGTCGACCGACCGAGCATGATTTGGGCTGCTTTCAAAAATATTCTGCTTGAATATTAGAATTTGAAACTGCAAATTGAGTCAAGAAGACAATGGTAGCGGGCTGTGCCGCTCGTCGGCCCTACCCGCTTTATTGAGAATTGTACATGTGGACTTTTGGCATTTGCTCTTCCAAGTAGAAATTAGAATGTTGGGTTTATATTTATAAATTGCGAAGATCTGGTATCTGCCGTTCGTATCGAACAAAGGCAGCCTACACTTTTTAAAAATGGGCCCCAGGAATGAGGACATTGGATCGATGGATGGTGATACAAAGGAATTTTTTTGAGGGCAAGATAAAATGATCTCTGGCAAGTTTGGGGTGAAATTATCAGTCAGATAAAGGCTACCGGAAGGATGAGGGTTTGTGTTGTATTTTTTGTGGAGCAAGTTGCTTGCAAGAAGAGTTCCAGGTGGAGTTATCGGCTTGAAGAAGGTAATTTTTAAGAAAGCCAGGGTCAATTCTGAATACAATTTGTAGGAGCTATCAGCCAACTTGGGATGAAGGAAAGATGAATGCAGAATTTAGCACCCCAGAATCAGAACAAATGTATCGGTCTTGCCGGTTGAAAGTTGATGAATCTACGCTACCGACGGTACTTGAAAATTTTGGAAAAATGAGGTGAAATTGCAATGAGCCTGGCAAGTAGGATGAAAGCAAAATCAAAGGCAAGATATTGCTACGAGCACACTGTGAAACCTGAAGATAAAAGAAGGCAATATGAGCTCCCCAAGCTTTAATTATTGCTTCACTTTCCCTCGGGCAGGTTGTTTATATTGAGGGAACAACGAGACCTTTTTTTAGTTGCCTGATTGCAATGCCAATTGCAGAGAGCCACAATAAAACTGCGCATCAGGCCGCTGAAACGGTGCCTCTGGCTATGCCTATGAAATATGACTTGCTCTGCTACGCACACAACAACCACACAACACACACACACTTAATGCACAACCAAGGCAAATTGAGTTCAGGGTCTCGTCGTAGTATGCGACTAAGATTGAATTCTCTGACTTGTAGTTGGAAACTCGCACTTTGAAGTCTAATAGACTCAAAAGAGGTCCTTCAGCAGTGTAACTGACTGAGTTGTCCACCTAAGTACCGAGGTAAATAGGGTATTTGGATAGTTTTAGGGTTCCGCGGAGCTAAATATAGCCAGCGGAGGGTTCCGCGGAGACAGCTGTATGCCTCTGTGGTGGGTATATGGCGCTGAACCAAACTCTCTATGCGAGACGTTCAAACAGTGGACTCTGGCTTCGTTACCAAAGTACCTTTAGGGCACTGACACCACTACGACGAGCCTGACAGTGGACTTGGGCTTCGTTACCCAAGTGCCTTTGGGGCAAAGTCACAACCTCGACGGGCTTGACAATGGACTCTGGCTTCATTACCAAAGTACCTTTAGGGCAAAGTTCTCACTCAAAGAGGTTGAACGATGGACTTGGGCTTCGCTACCCTAGTACCTTTAGGTTTTATACGTGAACACTTCTTACGGTGAACAACGCGAGCTTAGGTGCCTTAAAGCTAAATTAAGAGCCAACAACCAAATCTCTGCTAATGAGCAACTACAAACGAAAGATTGTATGATAACAAATCTCCGCAAAGCCGACCAGAGGACACCAACGCCGTATAAGCAAGCTTTAGACCGTAGTCACAGCAATACTGGGGGCAAGGATGAACTGAGGCATTGCGGGTTCTGGCAGGCCTTTTATACTACTTCTGATAAATACATGATAAACTGATAATGACTAAATGAGTAAGGATATTTGATATGCGGCAGCCACGTAAACGGATGCCGAGTTGCTTGATGAGATTCTGAAGCCGAACGAGTCATCTTGTTTGACTCGTCAACCTATAAAGGGTATATTTGAATTGCCCGCGGAGCTGCCGACGCAATTCGTGTATTGCCGTCCTGACGTTTCCTGCCGGCCTGGTTGGTAAGTATACCAAGCCCTGATAAGCAATAACTGCTAAACGGGTCCGCAGAGCCGTCTTGCCACGCATATGCTATGTCCCAATCTGGTTTCCTGCACTAGATCCGAAATAGATCGATCGTGCTTGTCTTTGTTGTCTGATCGGAGCGTGTCTGTCTCATCAGGTGTGGTCTGGGCCCTGCTAGGTATCGACTGTGTTTGATCCTTGCAGTTAGCAATCATTATGAATGAGATAGATCAAGCTGGACATCGAGTTATGGAGCCGCTGAGCTGTCTAAGCCTTCCGCGTGCTATTTATAGCCTCCGCGGAGCCTGTGTTCCATGTATCTCGACCTCTTAGCCTCAGTCTCTCCCACAACTCTGTAGTTGATAATAGATTCAATCTGTCTTTGGTCTGGGCTTTTATGTTTATATATCTCCTTGTTTATGTGTCTAGCCTTTGCAGCGCAATCCGCCCCTACATATAGGTTGTGGACTGAGTCTGGCGGTGCTTCCTAGTACATGACAGCGATCCCGACCCCCAATTGGTAAGGGCCAAGAATCCCACGAACATACACTGATTCACACCTCTCGCATGATTGACACTCAATCAGCAGCTCGGAGCTCACTCTGACTCTCTTATGTATCACCAAAAAGGGGTCCGCGGAGCATCATTAGCCTCAGCGGAGCGCCATCCAACAGTCCGCAGACCCATTTCTGGATCCTTAGAAAGTCAAAAATGCGCAATTTCACGGCTGGACTAATCTGGGCCGTATCACCGTGAGGAGTCAACCAAAGGTTGATGATGAGCGGCATCTTAATCTACAACATTCCAAGAAATCAATCCTGTAAGATCAGTTGGTATCATTGTAGCCATCCAAATAGATTAGCACCATAGCGTAGCACGGGAAAACTGCTAGGTTTATAAATGTTGAGATCTTCAACCCTAGAGCATTGAGACTCGGGTCCAGGCAAAAATGATGACCGGGCTGAGTATTTGGTCGGCAAGATGGCTTGCAGCTGGCACTGGCATGACAAGCCAGAATTCCCGACAGAATAAATGGTGAGCAGGTTCTAACTTTTGCAGCTGAACACAAAATCGGTTTTCGGCTCATCAACCATCAGCCGGATTGAAATGAAGTCAATTCATAAGACATCAGTAACCAACAGAATGAAAGGAGGATGCAAGAGGGATTCAGGATTCATAAATGAAAAAATGTGGCTACAGATTCCGCAAGCCTGGTAATGGAGAAGACGAGATGAAGGCAGAGTTTCAGGAACACCCAGAGGTATGAAAGAATTGTAGCATTATACTGAATACCGTCACAAAAGCTGCAGGCATTTGTTCATCTTCTTCCTCATTCAATATTCGACCAGTTGGGTCTGTCAATTAGAAAAACGAGAACCTGAGAACCAATGTTTATCATCTGATGCCAATGGCATACTACAGTATGGTAAGATGTAATCTTCGAGCGGCGTCTTAATGTAATGGATATAAGATCCCGCTCTCCGCCAATCAGTTGGTATGTATCGCTGTAGCCATGTAATAAATAGATAAAACTTCAGAACCTGTAATCTGTCCACGAGGCTGTGAGGAGTCAACTGAACTTAATGTAACGGATATAAAATCTCGCTGTCTGTTAATCAGTTGGTCATCGGTGCAGCCATATAAATAGATAAAACTTCGGAACCGTAGCGTAGCACGGGCAAACTGCTAGTAGATTGCACACAATTAAGCGCATTCAGCGACTCTCAGCCGATTCAGCTGATTCAGCAAGTTGAGCGACAATCAGCCGCTGCCACCCATTCAACAACTTTCAGCACCCAACACATCTGGATCTACTTGTGATGTTGAGCCGAGCACCTGAGGAATACAGCGGAGACACATACGGAGTGAAGTTAGAAGTGTTATGTTCTGTGCCAAGAAGATTAGCATACTAACAGAGCCACCAAAATTCTAGGAACGTACCACACATCTTACAAATTAATTAAACTAATCGCCATCCACTCAGTCTCCAATGACAGCATGAGAATTGTACCCTGAGAGCAAGCGAGGCGAAGTCAGCCTAATGAACACAATGAATCAGTTGACAATGCTAAAACTTGTCCAAAACCGTCATTACTGGCAGGAATGTACCGCGCGAAGTTTTTCACAGTAAAATCGGCATCCATGCAAGCATGAGAATCGTACCACAAGAGCGAGCGAGACAAATTCAACCTAATGAATGTGACGAATCAGTACACAATGCCAAACTTGTCCAAAACCGTCATCACTGGCAGGAACGCACCGCGCGAATAGTGATGCTCCTGGCTTGGCTTCAAGCCACGAAACCGAAGCCATGGCTTGACAAGCCAAGCCAAGCCAAATCCTTGGCTTTGGACAGGCTTGGGTTTGGGCTTGGGGTGACCGAAGCCCAAGCCACGGGCTCAAGCCGTGGCTTGGAGAGCACAGCTCTGGTGTTAAAATGTGACAAACTTTTTTGCTGTTATCACCCTCTTTATAAAATTACATCTGTCTGTCTATCTGTCTGTCTGTCCGAAGCCTTTTCAAACTTCGCTAATCTAATCGAGCATCTCTTTAGGGCAGGTCCCGGGAACTGGCGAAGCGGAGTCTAAAAAGCCTGCTCAGCAAGGTCGGCTGCCTCAAACGAAGTGCTGGGGTGTGAAGCGCCCAGCATGCTCTTGTATATTTTACAATGGCTCATTGAATTATACTTACTGCAAGTTATAGTTCTCGATCTGGAAAAGAACTATCTTACTTCCGAAACTACTGGCAAGTGGACCATCAAGAGTCGGTCATTGAAAACATGGAGGAAATGGTAAATGGTTCACACTTGATTTGCTTAGCAGGAAATTAATGGGGCCCCAGTTTAAACAGCGCTATCTTAGGCTTCATGGAGAATCGGCGACCACACCCAAGCCTATCAAAAAGTTGCACCATCAAACTGTGCCACTCAATTGTGCGCCAGGATGAGAGCACTACTAACAGCACCAGAGCTCATGTAGACGTGCTGAAACCATGGCTTGATGAATATCAGCAGTATCTGACTACTTGCAAAGTGGTCCCTGAAGGCATGGACATGATTCATTGGTAGGGTGTGAGTTGATAAAGTTGTTTCTTCATCCTCCACTACAGTATTCCCCCACTCCTTGCGACACTGCTTGTATTTCACGCATATCTCCTTTCTGAGTGGTTATTCCACTGAAAACCCTTAGTACACCGAGTTCGAATTACTAATGGCTACAATTATATCCTGGTTTGGAGGGAATCGGGTAAGAACTGAGAGCACAATGAGTGACACAAGGACTGGGGGGCTAAAAACACCTATAAACAGGTGTTTCTTCAGCCCCGATACCATTTTTCCTCTGCATTTTAGGTGGTACTAAGTGTTTGGAGGGATATTTTTACATTAATTGAGATTTATGAGACATGAGATGAGCCCAGGAAATGGTTGTGAAATATTTTCAAGGCTGTCGCAAGGACCGGGGTTGGCTCAAGGAGTGGGGGTTCACTGTAATATACAATCTCTTAGATAAATGCTGCCCATTATCCGGTGTGGGCATCGCTTGTGCGCAGCTATCTCGCTGTCATGTTGTCATTGGTATCCAGTGAGCGTGCATTCTCCTCTGCTGGGATCACAATCAGCAAATGATGCAACCGTTTGAAGGCTGCCATCATTGTGGCGTTGCAAGTCCTCAAATGCATGATACACTGGGATTTGATCTTCTGCAAGTCGGCTCTGGTGGATGACACTGAGTCTGATGAGGATGGTGATGAAATGGGGAAGGAGGGTGGTGATGAGGCAGAGGGCTGGGACACACTGTTGGATGATGATCCTGATAATTATGACCCGATGGACAATTAATTGCAAATTTTCTGTCTGCACAGATAGATGGGGGAAAAATGCACCAAGCCACGGCTTGAGCCTAAGCCAAGCCAAGCCAAGCCCTCTCTAACGGCTTGGGCTTGGGCTTGAGGAATGTGAAGCCCAAGCCCGCCCAAGTCAAGCCTAAGCCGGGGCTTCCAAGCCAAGCCAAGCCAGAACATCACTAGTCAAACGCTAGCCGGCCACGTGAGACCCAGTACAAACAAACTTACACAACATGTCTTTGCTTGCCACCACCACCACCAGCAAGCTTACAACTTCACACACGCTCTCTACTTCATATGCACACCATTTATGGCGCGTTACCTGACCCTGACTAAGCACCCCCAGATCGTAGAATGGCGCAAGGCTGGCAAATCCCACAACTGGATCTGCAAGCATCTTACCGGCCGTCATGACATCTCAGACTTGCAGATCTACTGGATACAACGGGATTATAGCGAGAAGGAGAACTACTATGACATAGGGAAATGTTCCGGTCACCCAAAGAAGCTCCAGCCTCGTGACATCTGAAAAGCTGTCCTTCACCTCGGCAATCGGACCACCAACAACGCGACTGAGCTCCAGCATGAGTTCTTCCCCGATATCAACGTGAAGATGGTGATGCTAGAGCTTCATAAAGCCGGTCTCGAACCTCACATTCGGCACTCCGTCCCTCTCATCTCAAAGACCAATCTGGTAGCTTGAAGGCAGTGGGTGGAAGCATTTCTGCAGTGGACGGCAGAAGATTGGAAGCATGTAACGTTCTCTGATGAGTTGATTTCCGTCTTATCGGATCTGATGGGGTGGAGTGGTGCTGGCAGAGGCCAGGAGAACACTTAGATCCCCGGTATAGGAAGAAGAAGGTGAAGCATGGTGGCAGGAAAGTCACAGTCTGGGGGATGATCACACCACATGGCTTGGGGCGCCTCATGCGCATTGAGGAGAACCTCAACAAGTTCCTATACAGCGAAATCTTGCAGGACAACTTCTTAGGAACCATGGATAACCTCAAACTCGACCCTTCCGACTATTATTTTCAACAAGATAACCATCCAAAGCACACGGCCGGCATTGTGAAAGAATGGTTTCAGGACAATAATGTTGATGTTCTACCCTGGGTTGCTTCTAGCCCCGACATGAATATAATCAAGCATGTTTGGGATCATCTCAACCGCCAGGTACACACTCGCAAGCCATTACCTTCCAATATCGAAGAATTGTGGGTCGTGTTGCAGGAGGAGTGGACAAAGATAGATGAGACGTATATTTCAAAGCTGTATGACTCGATGCCCAGGAAGGTTCACACAGTCTACAATGTGAAGGGTGGGAACACACGCTACTAAACAGTTTTTGTTATCTTGGATTATTTCCCACTGAAACAATTGTTTTTGTTGGATCAAAGTTTTGTGCATGTGCCTAAAAAGGCAATTGTCCGACCAAAAAATTCATAGTTCTCGCTGTAGTGCGTTAATATATAAGAAACATCATTTTCGGGTCCCTGGTATGGTATGCTACATTTTCGCTACCGGAAGTGAGGGGGTAAAGTTCTATTTTTCAGCGCTGCAAGAGGTTTCGGATCAAAAACCCGATTGGTCATTTCTTTTGTCCATATAGTGTAGATCTATATCAGAACCTAGTTCCCACATAAATAAGTGATACTCACTGCAAAAGGGAAACAAGGCGTGAACAAGGTTGTAATCACAATATAGCTGGAGCCGTTGATTGATGGTACACCAGTCGGCCCACTGTGAAGCATGCTGAATCCCGGATCTTGGTGTTCAGAGACTCCAGCAAATCAATGATAGAGCTGAAAGTGCTTGCTGCAGTGGCACCTTCAAGTTGCACACTGTCCAGCCATTGGGCGATCTGAGAAAGTGCATATATTGCACCCTCTATAACATCAACATCTCTGTCCCTGTGTTTGTATCAGAACTTTATTCAAGACAAACAGAATAAACTCGTTGCAGGAGGTACACAAGCTTGAACCATGGGGCTAGGGCCAATAAAGGCCCAGACGTGTACGTATGGGTAGCCAGTCGACCAACTGTCCAGCATGCCCATTGCCGGATCCAGGAGTGGGATGATTCAAGCAGTTTTGTGAATGGTCTAGGAGGTCTGTCCCCATCCATCAGTAAAATGGCACGTCTGTCTTTGGCATCTTTGGCGTCTTTGCCAAGACGCCAAAGATGCCAAAGATGTGATTTTTACCAAGACACGTGTCTTTCGCAAAGTAGGTCTACTTTCTTGGGCAAAGAAGTTTGTCTTGACAAAGACCTCTAAGACGCGGAATGTCTTTCCCAAGACCCTTCAAAGATGCTCAAAAGACACATAAAGATTAAAGATTGAAAGATAGCTGAAAATTCATGTATTGAATATTTCTAAAGCAGTTACAAGTACAACTACAGATGCAATACATGTCTGTATGTGACCATATTGTAGGTGAGTGGTGAATGATACAGCTTACAGGATAAACAAAACACTCACCAAAGCTCAGACGAGGCCCGACATTGTGACAGGTAGCTGAATGCCACACATATCATAAGTAGGGGAATGACATAGTGTGAGGGGGGGGCCACATATGGCTAGGAAACACGACACAGCGCGAGATGAAGGAGCCACATACGGCATATTGATGTGACACAGTGCAGGGATTCTGGAGACACTGCAGGGGTTAAATTATTTTTAGAGCTCTAAATATGCTCCAAGACATGTCAGCTCTTTTTGAACTCATCTTTCCACTTTGAGAAGATAAGATAAACCAGAGGTCCTGGTTTCAATTCTGGTTGGTGCCGAAAAATAGCTACTTTTTCAGTCTTGCCCAGTTTTAGAAAGATGACTTATCTTTCCACCAATATTGCCCTGGGAAATATTTGACATCTTTTCATTGAAAAGATGAGTTCTATTTTGTTTCCTTTGTTTGAACAAAGGAATGGAAAGATAAGTTCTGGTTCTGTGAGAGAAATGTCACATGTTTCTGATCAAACTAGAAGAGGAAAGATGACAAATCTTTCCAAAACTGGTCTGACCTGAAAAAGATATTATATTTTGGCACCAACCAGGATTGAAACCATAACCTCTCTTTTATCTCAAAGTGGAAAGATTAGTTCTGAAAGAGACAACATGTCTTGGAGCATATTTAGAGCTCTAAAAATTCTTCAACCCCTGCAGTGAGAGCAGTGGCTGCAGAACATGTGATGCAGCGCAGGAAGGAAGCCACAGGCAGAAATGGAGGGCACTAAGCACAAGGAAGGACATGGGATTGATGGGGTATTGAGGACCGACAATGGACTAGCAACAAGCTAGCAGCACAATGTGAGAAGGAGCCGCAAGCTTCGGGAGGACAGGCAGAGTCTTGACAGAGAAGATGTGGTCTTGATATCGAGGAGAGCCTTTTGACAACTTCTTTCCAGCATACCACGGAGGATGAGGTGCGATGGGATGAGGTCAAAAGGGACGGGGGACTGGGAAGAAGATGGAAGGGAAGAAAAAGCGACGTGGCATTTGATGGCGTCGAATCACGCCATCCGCCGTTGATCCGAGCGGAGTTTGAATGACTTACACAACTATTCACTCATGCAGAGTCGCATTGAAAGAGCCAATTTTCTCTGAGCTTTCAGCCATTCACATTCATTAGTAGGTGAGCATGAATATTGAAGCTTTCCAATCCCCACCACAAAATACCTCAGCACAGCACAAATACCTAGAAGTCCTCAAGGCTGCATTACAACACCGACAGTCCACTAGCAGTGAAGGCCGTCAGAATCCCGACAGACCCAAGTTATTGTCACCGAGTCTGCCAGATACTGGAATTTTTGACTTCAAAGTTTCGTTTGCAGCAAAGAAACTGAGTGTGAATTCTAGGCAGCTTTCGCAAGATGTAAGATGCCGAGCCCAGGACAAAGATCTCCCAAGATGGTGGTCCAAAGACCCAAGATACACTCCCCAAGACAAAGACATCCAAAGACGGTGTCCAAAGATACAAGACGTCAAAGACACATGTGCCATTTTACTGATGTCGCCGCTTTTGCACCGGATCGCCAACAGGTGAGTTCAGAAAGTGCATATATTGCACTTTCAATAACCTCGATGTCTCTCTCTCTGTTTATTTATCAGAACCGTTGAACTTCAAGAGCACAATTGAAACTTACTGAAGAAGGGCCACTAGCTCCACGCATGGGTTCACGGACAATACGGCCATTGCTGTAAATTCATCGACAGCAAGCTTGCCCACAATCTGGGGCATACATCGCCGGATCTTGGCTTCTGGTGACCCAAGTAAGGCCACCACTTGATGTAACACAGGTGAATGGACCAAAGCACGTGCATCGTGTTCCCCTCCGAGCCTAAAGCGAAGCTCTTCTAGGATCGTGACCTTCGTTGCAGGCGACAGATATTTGAATCTTCAGGGTTGTCAGCCGGATTCTAACGCAATCGACTACCATACGCCAGGTAGTCTGAGAAGGTCTGCAGGTTCTCTTGGGAAAGTGGGGTACCACATTTCTTTTTGATGAAGTCTAGGACCTGCCGGTGGTACAAGAACTTCATCAGCGGTTTAGAGGCTGCATGGAGTGACATTGTTGGGCCCGGTGGATTGTTATCAGACCACGAGCTAAGTACGCTCTCAAGTGTCCGCTGGCGGGTCAAGGAATGCATAGGAGAGGAAGGGCTAGGATGCGGTGCAGGTGCACTGAGTCTACGGCTTATCACATCAACTGAGGAGGCACTGTTAATTCGACAGATGAGCACTTTAGTTCCGCTCCTCGGTAACATTAGCGCCACAGAAGCCCGCACCCGTGAAGAGGTCTGGCTATTCACGGTTACGTCTGGTGTGGAACGAACCACTTCTTGATGAATCGCCTATGCTGAATGCGTGAGAGTACGAAGACTAAGTCTTTGTGCCTGTCATTGTGGTGAGGAAAGAGTATAATTTACAACGGCAATACCTTTATATATAAGCATTTCCCGAGGAATCGGAAATTGCAGCTTTGCTGCCGGCCCCCGGGAACATCTTGATCTGTCGGGCGGCCACGAAACAAAAGAAAAGTCTACATCCATGCACCAACGGCAGTACTGCAGCGCTTGAAAAGAGCACCGCCCCGCAGTTGCGACACCGTTACTCTGGGGGAATGAGCCTATGAGCTGAAGGGAAACAGAGATTTGTTCTGGCAGTCTGAGGGTGTCTTTCAGCATCACCCGAGATCTCAGGTGGTTTCAAGTTTTCTCCTGCGAGATTGAACGACCCACTGGCAGGTATCATTGTACGAATGAGTTTGCTATGAATTTGCAAGTTCGGCGAAAGTTCAGTGCTCCCCGTGGAAACTTGACGGAAAGGCGTGTAGGTTTGGCAATTTTTCCCAGTCATGATGGATCTCCGCCCGATCGAAAGACCCGGTGGCAGCTCCAGCTTGCAGTTGAGAAGGCGGGAGGGGTGCAAATCAAACGTTCCAGATATATCCGAAGTGATCCATATTGGATCGGATCTCTGCTCCACTCTGAGTCACCTTCATCGTCCCCACCGACCTCCAGCAGTGCCTGCAGTCAACAATGCCCTAGATGCTAGGGCCCTACGTTTGATTAATGCCTAAGTCTTAGGGCGCCCTAACTTCCGGCGGATTCTCGGCTGGATCCTAAGCTATAGGGGCATAATAATATTCCAGGGAATATTATGTGTCCAGGACCATAGGATGGAGCCCATCATGGTCAGGTTCCACCAGCAGTGGTATATTTTTGGATGAAATGTCTACGGATCAGCTGATCATAATATTATTGAGCGAGGACCTTTCGGATGGGCTGAATGATCCATAATATTAAATCTGCTACTGGGCTCGATACAGCACATAGCTACATTATGCACCCTGAACACCAGGGCTCAGCTGATCGATGTTCTGAGGACAATAATATTATTACCTGAACTGACCTCGATACAGCTCATTGAGCACAATAATATTCTTTGGCCTGCAGAACTGGATTCAGCTGATCCACCCAATAATGTTGAAGCACCTGTGTACTAGGACTCAGCTCATCGACGTTCTGACGGACAATAATATTATTCCCCGAACTCACCTCGATGCAGCTGATCAGGCACAGCAATATTCTTTGGCCCACAGAACTGGATTTAGCTGATCCACCCAATAATATTGTAGCACCTGTGTACGAGAACTCAGCTCATTGACATTCTGACGGACAATAATATTATTCCCCGGGCTCACCTCGATGCAGCTGATCGAGCACAGGAATATTTTGTGACCCACAGACCTGGATTCAGCTGATCCACCCAATAATATTGTAGCACCTGTGTACTAGGACTCAGCTCATCGACATTCTGATAGACAATAATATTATTCCCCGAGCTCACCTTGATGCAGCTGATCAGGCACAGCAATATTCTTTGGCCTGCAGAACTGGATTCAGCTGATCCACCCATTAATATTGTAGCACCTGTGTACTAGGACTCAGCTCATCGATGTTCTGACGGACAATAATATTATTCCCCAGGCTCACCTCAATGCAGCCGATCAAGCACAGCAATATTCTTTGGCCCACAGGACTGGATTCAGCTGATCCACCCAATAATATTGTAGCACCTGTGTACTAGGACTCAGCTCATCGATGTTCTGATGGACAATAATATTATTCCCCAGGCTCACCTCAATGCAGCCGATCAAGCACAGCAATACTCTTTGGCCCGCAGGACTGGATTCAGCTGATCCACCTAATAATATTGTAGCACCTGTGTACTAGGACTCAGCTCATCGACATTCTGATGGACAATATTATTATTCCCCGAGCTCACCTTGATGCAGCCGATCAAGCACAGCAATATTCTTTGGCCCGCAGAACTGGATTCAGCTGATCCACCCAATAATATTGTAGCACCTGTGTACTAGGACTCAGCTCATTGATGTTCTGACAGACAATAATATTATTCTCCCAACTCGCCCCGATGCAGCTGACCGAACACAGGAATATTTTGGGGCCTGCACACCTGCATTCAGCTAACCCAGTGAAGGCATCAATAATAATACCAAAAAGATACCAGTACCACAGATTGAACTCATGACCATTCCTAAACATGCAATTGGTCTAAACCAGGGGTATTACACCTACACCAAAGACCCATTGGTTTCTTAACCCTTGAGAGGGCTGACCTGACGGCACCCTTCATTCTCCCAAAAGAAACAACCATTGTGCTTGTCTTCATCAAACCCACTGTGCCAGCACCCAAATATGAGTTTCATTTGATCCCACCAGTCATTTCAATCTCTTTTGACATATTCTACATCAAACATTTCTGGAATTAGCTTCTGCTGGAGCCTCAATGAGGCCGGCACCCAAATGAAAAACCTGCACTAGGGACTGTTTGTCGGTGTTTGTGTTCCATCAATACCACTACGCCTGCATCCAAATATGGAAATCCTGACTTGCACTTGCTTTCCTGGGCTCATTTACATTGTTGGGTGCTTCTGGCTTAGAATCTATGGACTGCACTGACATGCAACACCTGCTTGTGACAGTCTCTCTAGGCACACATATCAAACGGTATTAACTTAGTCAAACACTACTTCTTCTCATGTGAGAATATAATTTCGAAGCAATACTAATGAGTAGTGTGGATGGCAAGGTTAAAGCCAAGCTGTAATTGCCTATTTCGAAAATTGGGCATCACCGGTTCAATAACGACTGCAAATGATGGTGATCAGCAGGTATTTGTTATTATTTGCTCCCCATCAATACCACTACGCCTGTGTCTAAATATGGTAATTCTGACTTTACTCGTTTATCCAGGCCTTTTTCAGGTCTGCTTGATTGAGTGTGGCTTCCAGGCATGTGGCTTCCAGGCATGTGGCTTCCAGGCATGTGACACCATGCCATGAACCATTATTAGACTTAGCTAGACATCTTTTTTGAATACTGCATGCATAAATATACCAAACTGTAACAAGTCAATCAGAACACCATTCCATCATGTGAGGAAACCTGCCTTAAAGGATGTACCAATGATACTACCTTCAATTGGATGTTTCATTGAATGGGTATATATGACAAGGGCAAAATATACCTATGTTTCCTATTTTGGATAACCACAATTTCCAAGGGGTAATTGCGCTGAAGAAACCAGCTTGTTAGAGTCAAGCCTTAGGTGTCCACTCTTGGTAAGATGAGAGGGATTGGGTAGTGCCCGTAGTCGGTCTTGAAGCTAATGGAATCACGTGCACTTGATAATGGTAGGCTTGGAACAATAAGATTGGCATCAAATCGTGACACAGCTACCTGTACCGACATTTTTATGGGCTTTGTGCAAGACCACATCATGCACCACTCTTGAGCTGGGTGGCAGAGAGCAATCAGCAGTTCCCAACACTGGTGAGAACAGACTGTTCGGTCTTGTGCTCTAGATTTCAGATCTTGAGACTATTTTTAGCCAGCCAGCCTCTGCACCTCCTGCCTAGGACTCGGGCTCTGCACATCTTATAATACCCTGACATATTCTAGCACTTCTGTAAGAGTTTGCTCATTGTGTTACTGTTTTTCTAGATTGAGCACTGGATAGTTAATAGCTCGATGGTGGTGTGTACTGCCACTGATGCCATCAGGTATATTCAACTCCTCTGTCCAGAAAAGGGAATTTGGATAATATCTTGGGCAGTAATGGTTGCCTGTTGGTATTTCCACCCATGGGGTTATGCTAAATACTAAATCAACATCCCCTATCATCTCAAGGGTTTCTTAGCTGGCTGGTAGCAAAAGCTATGGTCAGAAATCATAAACCTGGAGAAATAAAACATGCATGCTACAACTCAGCTGGTGACTTGCATTTAATATGATATCTGATCATAGTTCCTTTCCATTGAACATATGGGGACATAATTCCCATCCTTACATCTGGTGGAATGTGTGTTCACATTTGTAAGGGTCTGCCCAAGGTCTCATGGTCTGTCATCCAAGTGATGTTTTATTCCTGAGCCCCTTCAAAATTAATCGGATTTCTAGCTAACACAATTTAATCTTTGAAAGAACACATGGACAGTGCATTAATCGAGTCTCCGGCTACCGGCGCTCCGGCCCGTCCCGGCCCGGAGTTTGAATATCTTGTTAAAATTCACTTTCGGAAGTTTTCCTGCCCCTCTCCCATTTGAAATGGGCTCTAATCAGTCATTAATTCCATTTGAGATCCCCAGAGTAGCCCCAGGTCACTCAGAGCGCCCACAATAAGCTAGATAACGTGAAACATCAACTCCGGGGTGTATTTGATGCTCAAACATACTTTTCTGCCACCTCAGAGGGAGTGATGCCAGTTCTGAGTGTGTATTTAAGGTCCTACAATGTCAATGAGCAGTTGGCAAAAGAATTTTGGGTGAAGACATGGACTTTTACCAACCTGGGGCATATCTAGTTTGTAGAGAAGTTCATGAATGGGCGGAAACCTCAGAATCAATAAAATGTCTTGCATTTGAAAACTTTTTATATATGTTATACCAACCACCCAGTAGTATTTTTCTGCCACAACAGAAATTGCATACCTGAATCATAACACCTGGGCCAACCCTGTTGATGTCAAAATGAATATATTTACCGATTTTGGTTGAGGTGAATGGGTGAACATGAATGTCTGCCTACCTGGGACCATCTAGCTGAATGCTAGATGCATACTATATGTCACAGGGAGAACACCAAGAGCTAAAGTGAAAGTGATATGCAGCATGCATTACTTTGGACAAAAAGGCACTAAACAGCATAATGTGTAGTCAGATTCCTACCAAACATCATGGTCAGATAGCCTCAGAGTATAGGTACAAGGGCGAGGCAATCCAGAGCTCCAAAACCATCGGTGGGTTGCAGTATTGCTTGTTTAGTCCACCGAAACAGTTTCCTAATTGGGGAATTTTGTGTTTGTTTGTGTTTGGTATCAACAAGCTCGTGATATTGGAAGCAACATTTGATGAATCTCACCAACCGTAGGTGGCACTACACTGGATTTTTGTAAAAAATGTTTTGTTCCTTGGTTATGTATATTTGTGGAAATATAGCTGTTTCATGCTCAACTGCGATATTACTTGCCATTCCTACCTAGAAACAAATCATTAATGTACCATTTTGACCCGAGTTTTATGGTCAGACATCCATAACTATCCCTCAGATTGATTTATTGCGGTTTGAGAATTTCACATAAGGGCAAGACTGAAGACCCTTCCCCAGGCTTAAACACGTTAAGGAACATTGGATTATACAAATAGAGCTTATAAATCTCAAATACATGCTGAAATGGGCTCAGGGAGGCAAGAACAAGTGAGAATTACCATATTTGGATGCAGGCGTAGTGGTTTTGATGGGAATAAATAGCACGTGATCAGACTGATATTGACTCGTTCTCGAGGATGTAAGCTGAATAAATCCCAGATAAATAAGGGATAAACTTGTATCTTGTGTATGAACATCCTGAGTGCAGGGGGGAGGGTTTAAAGCCTAGTTACCAGAGCTATTGTGTCATTTATCACTGGTGAGTGCATAAGTGTAATAAAAATTAGCGGAGGAGTATGTGTGGTCTTGAAATACTAATAATTGAGTCTTATACTTTACTGAGCATAATTGATGCTCAAACCTCCACTATATTGCTCAAAAGACTCACAGTTGCATGGTTTCTATTTTGGGAATAACTGCGGTTATTTACCGTTAAATACCGTACCTATGGGAAATGGGTGCAGGATTATGGTTCACAGGTATGGTGTGACACAGATCCACCCACAGTGTCATCCATGTTACACCCTAGCTATAGTGCTCAACAAGAAGAAAAGCACATTTTAGAGACCCGACAGTGGGCCTGATCGGCGATATCGGGCCAGTCGGGGATAGCCTTGAATTAATATTAAATGGCCAGTGGTGGAAAAAGAGACAGTGACAGGGATCAAACAAACATCGGGGCAAAAATGCTTGACCAATCAGGAAAGAGGAGACAGAATACTGACTTGGCCAGGTGAGCATGATGGTTGACCTAAGGAGAGCCTGTAGACTGGGGACGAGGCAGGCTGCCCAGACCTTTGCCCTCAATCCCACCCTCTCACAGTCAAGTTTTCTCAATTTTTCATAGGAAATACATCCCCTGGGAATTTCCTGCTACTCCCAAAACTGTGCTTACCTAATGCAAAAAACTCAAAAAACTCAAAAAAAGCACTAAGTAATATCTTAGTACATTTACAGACTCATGTGCTCCACATATTTGCAGCATATCTCAAACATATTCTGCGGCATGTGGTGCCACCCTGGTGTGCTTCTAATTAGAAGTGCCACACACACACCCTCTGGCACCTCTAATTAGAAGGGATATCTGTGATTGATGGATGGTGACAAGCAGGTGTTGCATGTTAGTGCAGTCCATAGATTCTAAGCCAGAAGCACCCAAGAATGTGAATGAGCCCAGGAAAGCAGGTGCAAGTCAGGATTTCCATATTTGGATGCAGGCGTAGTGGTATTGATGGAACACAAACACCGACAAACAGTCCCTAGTGCAGGTTTTTCATTTGGGTGCCGGCCTCATTGAGGCTCCAGCAGAAGCTAATTCCAGAAATGTTTGATGTAGAATATGTCAAAAGAGATTGAAATGACTGGTGGGATCAAATGAAACTCATATTTGGGTGCTGGCACAGTGGGTTTGATGAAGACAAGCACAATGGTTGTTTCTTTTGGGAGAATGAAGGGTGCCGTCAGGTCAGCCCTCTCAAGGGTTAAGAAACCAATGGGTCTTTGGTGTAGGTGTAATACCCCTGGTTTAGACCAATTGCATGTTTAGGAATGGTCATGAGTTCAATCTGTGGTACTGGTATCTTTTTGGTATTATTATTGATGCCTTCACTGGGTTAGCTGAATGCAGGTGTGCAGGCCCCAAAATATTCCTGTGTTCGGTCAGCTGCATCGGGGCGAGTTGGGAGAATAATATTATTGTCTGTCAGAACATCAATGAGCTGAGTCCTAGTACACAGGTGCTACAATATTATTGGGTGGATCAGCTGAATCCAGTTCTGCGGGCCAAAGAATATTGCTGTGCTTGATCGGCTGCATTGAGGTGAGCCTGGGGAATAATATTATTGTCCGTCAGAACATCGATGAGCTGAGTCCTAGTACACAGGTGCTACAATATTATTGGGTGGATCAGCTGAATCCAGTTCTGGAGGTCAAAGAATATTGCTGTGCCTGATCAGCTGCATCGAGGTGAGCTCGGGGAATAATATTATTGTCTGTCAGAACGTCGATGAGCTGAGTCCTAGTACACAGGTGCTACAATATTATTGGGTGGATCAGCTGAATCCAGGTCTGCAGGCCAAAGAATATTATTGTGCTCAATGAGCTGTATCGAGGTCAGTTCAGGTAATAATATTATTGTCCTCAGAACATCGATCAGCTGAGCCCTGGTGTTCAGGGTGCATAATGTAGCTATGTGCTGTATCGAGCCCAGTAGCAGATTTAATATTATGGATCATTCAGCCCATCCGAAAGGTCCTCGCTCAATAATATTATGATCAGCTGATCCGTAGACATTTCATCCAAAAATATACCACTGCTGGTGGAACCTGACCATGATGGGCTCCATCCTATGGTCCTGGACACATAATATTCCCTGGAATATTATTATGCCCCTATAGCTTAGGATCCAGCCGAGAATCCGCCGGAAGTTAGGGCGCCCTAAGACTTAGGCATTAATCAAACGTAGGGCCCTAGCATCTAGGGCATTGTTGACTGCATATTGTGCCTCCAGCGAGCGGTATGTCTCGATACTAGCATCGTTGAGTTTACAGGACAGACTCCCTCGCTCGTTCATCATTCTAAAATGTGGGATGGGGTCGCCTGGAGTTGTTAGCACATCGACGAATGCTCACATTTTCTAGGGCCGCTTTGCACCCACATACACTGTACTCTCTGCCTGCACGCTAAAGACCGTCAGCATGCTCATACGCACCACACTTCCTGCGTCGATACCTTTCGCTGTGAGTAGAGACTCGACCATTTGTGGTGAGTCTCTCATAAACAGAGACTACAAACTTGATGCTCGTACCTCGCATGTGTGGTATGGCTGTTGGGATCGATCTCTAGCGCGGTCGCAACCTACAAAACTATCTGCCTGGCTATGTTCTACCCCCACGTATACGCTAAAAGGCCGCGTTTTGCGCCGATACCTAGACTTCGGGATCTTTAATTGACATCAAATCGAAATTTTCCTGCCTCTTCTTTTCGCGACTTGCTCTGGATTTATTGTAAATTGACCGATAAATCTTCAGTGGCTCGAGTGTATGTTCTAGATTTTGCTACATCGTTGTGTACTCATCATAATTTTGCCGGAATCTACCACGGTCTATTGCCATTCTTGTCAATGAACACTGCAGTCCTCCCGTCTTTCTCAAGCGCGGTCTTGACAATAATCTTGCATCCTTCTGCCGGCGACATTGTGCCTGTGTAGCCGTTCATCCTCGTCGCGTTAAATCCTAAGGATCCATCAGCAACCGCACCGCCAGACACTAGGAGGATATACCAGGGCATACAGACACCACGGGGATCCCCGACCCGGTCTGCTTTTCCTGCAGTCCCCACTGCACTGTCAGCGCGTTCAGCGCGGCCTTGCTGCTTATGTACGCGGCATACATGGGTATGACCGGCCCCGCGGCGAGATGAGGTGGAATGCGAAGCCGAAGCCAGAGGAGACATTCAGGATGGTGCTGCCGCTGGTCAGCAATGGTCGGATAGCTGTTATCACTGCCGCTGTGCCAATGACGTTCACCGCGTATAGCTCCTTGAATTCGGGTGTAGTGACCGCAGCGCTGATTCCAGTCGATTTGCTTAACAGGAACCTGAAGGCAACAATCGAGACTTACTTGTTTACCAGGACGTCCAGCGCCGGGATCTCTTTCGCCTTTAGGGTGTCGGTGATGAAGACGTGCGCGGCCGCGATAGAAGCATCGTCGGTGATATCCAACTGCATGGGAACGACCGTAGATGTGGAATGGATATCGGCTGCAAATGTAGCAAGCACTTCCTCTGCAGCCGCTATCTTTCGCGATCCTATGTAAAATCCCAAGTAAGTAAGTACCATTCGGACTTGGACCGACTCTTCGCTCACCCATAAACACAAGGACCTCGGGAGTTGACGCGAGCTGATGCACGGTGTTCATACCCAAACCTATTAAGTTTAATTTAATTTAAAGTTAGTCGATGCTATGACCAGACGCGAATTCGACGTTTACCTTGGTTGGCTGTAACAAGAATGCTGCGTACCATGTTGGAAATACTACGATGAAGCCTGGATTCGGGGTGATTATATAGGAACGGTGGTGGAGTTTCTGTGACTAAGGTGACCTGATGTCATGCGTACGCGTACGCTTGCCGTGCAACTTTCAATTTCCCGGCGGGTGCGTTCCGCATTACGACCTACCAGGTTTACCGTCTTACCGACTTGCGAGTAGATTTACCGTTTTACCGAGTATACTAATAGGCTCCGTGTCATGGTCATGTGGACGCCACTGTGCCTGCTCTTGCCCACTTTTTTTTCGGAACCACTGCCCCGTCTTTGCCACAAGGAATGGGACTTCCTGCGGAAGCAGAATAATTACCTGCCATGTTCGGCAGGCGCGCACCGCGCGCTCAAATCATTTCACTATTAATTTGCGGGTGGATTTATTCACACAATTTCACCGTCTTGCTTTGCTGAAGCACGTCGGAAATGCTGCGTCGGATTTTTTCTCCCAGTCAGCAGGTAAATACTGCGCGCTATCCTTCATAGCTCATTTGTGGTTATATTAATCCATCGGCTTATTTGAATTTGTCGTCGTCTGCTGTCGGAGCGCCAAAAAAACGAGGTTGCCATCCGAACATGATAGGACCTGAGTCGGACGGGGATTTTTTGTGTACAGTATGCGTAATACCCTCATGGTAAGCGAGGACGCACCGGTGCACCGCATTATCAAGGCATATCACTACCTCATCCGTGGTTGAATTCATTTAGCCATTTCACCAGATGCTGAAAATAGCTTTGAAGGAAGTTGAACTATTAGTATTAGTGGATTCGCACTGCACTCCAGTTCCCTTGTCTTATCCGCCAAATTTTCCTTTACATTTTCAGTTGAGTGTGGCTGTGCTGATACCACGTGCTCCGGTCAGGACGAAAATGACGATTCCGCTTTCGTGGCGCGCAGGGAGGTAAACCGTCGCGGATCTCACTAGATCGGTGCAGGTTCAAGAAGCGCGCTCTGATCCCCTCTGTTCTGGCTGGTCTATCTGGTTCATTCCACCAAGTTTTGGCGTTCAATGATTTAGGTGCATCCGAATCGCTGTCGCCATTAATGCATTTCAACAACGTTTCCCGAACTACTTTTTATTTATTCCAACCACTGCTCAGGCTGTGAAAGTGGAGGAAGCGCTACTGCAATTCTCTTCTGCGCGGACAGCGACATCCCGCAGCAATTGATCGTCGCGACTCCCTCTGATACCATGCCGTGAACCTGGGGGGCAGTGGAGCTGACTGATATAAGGTGCACAGCAAGTGGCATACTCCCGTTATCTGCCATGGACACAAAAGCGCTTCTGCAGTTTCAAAATCTCCCCGTCCCCGTGTCGTGCAGCCCGGAAACAGCGAGGCCTCGACGTTGTAAGAATTTGAAGCGCCTTGGCCGGTTTCTCGAGGCGTTCGGCCTCTTTGCTTTGGTGATCTGGCTCGCTGCGCGATACTTCGGACGCTCCGCACCCGTTATATTCGCGCTCGACACGGTATGCATGCATCACTCATCAACATCTAAAATAAATACTGACCTCGCATCTAGCCAGGTACCGTGTACCACTGCGCGGAGTGGTCCGGTAACGGCGAGTCGGATGCGCTCGAGGACTTCCCGTACTCCGCGGGCGCAAGCTTCGAGGTCCCGCTGTCTGTGGACACCCTGTTCCTGATTTCACGCAGTCTCCGCCACGGATCTGGCGGCGTATTTTCCACCGGCCTCGTGAACTACGTGCAGTCAGAGGCCGTCTCGGATTCCGTTACGGTCGACATCACCGCGTATTTCTGGCTCGACGAGTCCTTGGCTGCGTCCAAGGCCTGTCTTGTTGAACGCGATTCGGATCAAGGCGTCGCGATTTTCGTATGTCATCGCACTCTGAGAACCGCATAGTCTCGAATCTCAGCTTCTCCCAGACAAACTGGTCAGACGAAGGCGACCGCCCCGGGCACGGAAGGTTGCTGTTCCAAGTCACGGTCACCTTCCCTCAGACCTCCGACGGCGCTCCTCTGTCCATTAACCATTTCGGAACGGATCTGGAGCGCTTCACGCAGACCTTTGGGGACGTGAGCAATGTTGATTTCAAGTGGCTTGATCTCAAGGGGTCCATTGGCGGAATATACGCCGGGGTGAGCCTCTTCATGATTGCTGTTCCATACCATTTAATCTACCGCCACGCGCAAGTCTCTTTTCACCCGTAATGCGAGCATTAAAACCTCCTTCGGCGGCATCAAACTGCAGGTTCGGATCGCTTTCGCAATTTTTATCAAAACTGAATTAACGTGTTCGCAGTCGCTCGTTGCTGATAACGCCGATGTCGCAACATCCATGGGCCCCATCGAAGGGACGTTCAACTCCTCCAACACCCTCATTCTTGAAACCTCAAACGGCGCGATCAATGTCGATATAAACCTCTCGAACAACGCAGAGAAGCCCGCGAACCTGCAGATGCACACCAGCAACGGGCGCGTTCCTTCCCTCCATCCTGCTCATTATTTCCCTAATACGCCCGCGCACCTGCAGAGCTATCAACAGCACCATCCACCTCGAATCAGAATCGGACAACGCAGCGTTCGACCTGACCGCCCGCACCTCACACGGGCGCATGCAGCTAGACGTCGTCGCCGCCCCGGTCGACTCCACCGTCAATCTAAACGCCACGACGTCCATCGGCCCCCTGGCGGTTAAGCTGCCCGCGACGTACGAGGGGTCTTTTACTGCCGCCACCTTGCTTTCGTCGCTTTCCGTCAAGTTCGACGAGACACTGGAGGACCCGACTGGCGCTGGGCGTAAGCGCTGGGTGAAGTATGAGCGGAAGCGCGGGGGGAGGGCAAGCGGGCTCGTGGGGTGGTCGAAGGAAGGCATAGCGCGTGGGGAAGTTAGTGTCAGGACGTCGTTGGCCCCCGTCGTGCTCGAGTTTTGAGGATGACGGCCGATACCGTCCGTTCTTTTCCCCGTTCATCCTCATGACCCACCTCGAATCGAACGGCTTTAATTCCGCTTGCACGAGTATATTCTCTCGGTAGGAGGCGGACGCGTCTAGTGCTATCAGGTATCACTACCATATGTTCACCACCAAACTCAGGAAAAAATCTCTTATACCCAAACCCGAATCGAACGGGCATGTTTCCACTTGCATTTCACTTGCTATCCATGGAAGGTAGATGCGCCCAGCGCTATCGCGAGCTACGATAAGATAAGCACCATCAAGTCATGTTCCTGCTAATCGGCTTGCTAATCGGTGGTTGGATTGACTGGAATGGATTTCAGAGGAGGAGAAATAGACGATTTGACGAGGCTGGCTCGCCATTCGGAATCCGTGCAAGGAGGATTCGGCGTTCGCTCGAGGCCGGCTCGAGGAGTTTAGGCGTGGTGCCGATGATGCAGAGGAGCAAGGATATCCGTCGAGTATGCGCTTTCGGTGCGTCCGAGGCACGCTCGGGGAGCACACGTTTGAGAGTCGCAACGGTAACGGCCGAGGTAGCGCGGGGCTGCGGATGCGGAGGAGAAAATCCATTCAGGAGTATTTCCTCAAGCTCATCCGCTCGCTCGAGAAGCGCGCGCGCGTCCGAGGAGTACGTGGCCGAGCACTAGACAGAATGACCATGCTCAAACGCGCCCCGGCCCTCATCGATGCAACCTCACGGTCGTTCCCGCGCAGAATCGACGACGACGCGACCAGCGCGTGCATCGGGAGCGTATCCCGACTAGTAACAGAAGTTGTGCTACACGAGCCGGAGCGTGAACGGGGGAGGAACCGCAGGCCGAGGGGGGACCGGGCATTACTGACGGGCGGCATAAGTTAGACTCCACGTTGGAGAGCAGTAAGGTGGGGGTTCCGACCAGGTAAGATGGACTCAGACCCGGAGAAACAATGTGAAATCAGGGAGGTCGGTGGACGTGTATTCAAAGGGAAATGTGGAGGCGAGAGGAGGACAGACGCCGGCCGCGGAGCCGGCGCGATACCGGTTCCCAGCGGCGAAGAAGGGCGGTGGCGAGCGAGTAAGGCGTAAAGGCGTGCCGCGATTAGCGCTGCAAAGCGCGCGTTGGTGTTGATGCGCTTGGACACGGGGAAGCGGCGCGGCTTGGATTTGGCTTTGGTCTCGGATACGGATGTAGAGACGTGGGGCAGGCGGCGTGGAGTCTGAGAGTGTGAGGCACGCGTGGTCGACGCCAGAGTTCCGCACTCGGAACCACTGGCACGTCGCGGCCACACGAATCCGAGCCTGCGTCGTGTGAGAACGGGACACCCCCGACGGGGAGCGGGATCTCGGTACAGGAAGACGGGGATGCGGACGCGAGTGAGAGTATACACGTGGGCGGAGACTTGCTGAGAGCAGCGGAGTGGCCAAAATGAGCGGGGCGGTTACGTAGATTTATCGACAAAGGGGGCGGGTTGTAGCATGATAGCCATTCTTGTACGTGTTGTGGGGCGCGAGGGTGGGCGCGGAAAGCGAGCAAGGCGCCACGGCGGGGGCGAGGAGGAAGGGAGAAGCGCAAGAGAAGCGACGAGTTGTTGATGGATGAGCGCGATCAGGTGACCGTTGATCCGATAGCGCGCCTCGTGTTTCTTACGCGCGCTCCTCCAGTTCGACTGCGTCCGTCTGTCAGGCAGGTGCGTTGCTGATTAGTTCGAGAACACACGTCTGGGAAAGGATACATAACCGCGATTCACGACTAACAAGCCTGACTTGTCTGCGTTCAACGTTCCGCGAGAATAAATCACGTCTTTCTGCGTGACTCATACGGACTGCTTCATTGTCAACCAGTCATCACGTCTTATCTGTGGTTGGATTTCTGCACAGAAAAAAAGATGTTCCTCCCTGTTGATCCATGACTTGACCCCGAGTCGAACAGGGACCCCTGCTAGAAGCTGGATGTTCCGGGCACATTCAGCAGGTGCGCGCCGTGCGCTATCAAGTCGTATAATAATGTGAAATTGCATTCATTCACGCTTTGTATGTCCTCTCCGCATAAAAAAAATTGAAGAGCATTAAGCCTTGACCCGAATCCCCTGGGCGTGCTGCGTAATGAAATCCATGTTTAAGCGCACACCACACACTATCAAGTCTTTCCCCCACCAACCTGTGGTCGGGTTCATTGAGAAATTTCGCTGTTCTCCGCTGTCGGAATGCCAAAGACATCACTCGCTGCCATCCATGACTTGACCCGCGCTGCGATAGGTAGTGTACGCATCGTGCGGCATCAAGTCGACGTCATATACCTACTAATCAGTGGCTGGATTAACCCTGCAGAACCGCAGCTGACTGGCACAGAAAAAAAAAATCTGTTGCTCCTCCTGGGTATGACTTGACCCCGAGTCGAACGAGGACCTCCTGCGTAAATCACCCTCATTCTGGCGCATGAAGGGCAGGTGCGCACCGTGTGCTATCAAGTCATATTCCTCCTCAATTGTGGTTGAATATACTGAAATTCTTGCTGCCCTCTCCTTGTCGGAATGCCCAAAAAATAATTGGTCATCCTCCATAACTTGAACCCGAGTCGAACGGGGACCTCCTGCGTAGTCCTCCTTTCGAGCACACCATGATAAGCAGGTGCGCACTGTGTGTTATCAAGTGGTGAACGGCCTCCCTGCGCCGCGTTTCCCTGCAAAGAGAAATAATCTTCCAACGATCATGACTTGACCCCGAGTCGAACAGGAACCATGCGTAAATCACCGTCAAACGCTCCCTATGATGGCACCGTACCCTTTCAAGAGAATTGTGGTTGGATTCATGCGGAAATTTTGCGGTCCTCCCTGTATCGGAATGCTGAGGAAAAAAAGCATTGCGACGCCAGCTATGACTTGACCCCGAGTCGAACGGGGGCGTTCTGCGTAAATCACCAAACGACCGTCATGGCGGGCAGGTTCACACCGTGTGCTATCAAGTCGTATCTCTACTGAGTTGTGGTTCTGTTCATTCAGCATTTTTGCCATCCACCCACTGGTCCGCTGTCTAAGGGTGAATCCAACACGAGCAGGTTATTCTTTATCATGCCACGTCCCTGTACTTATTACAAACTTATGTTATATTTGTGAAATCCCTTTCTCGAAAGATAGAAAATCCGGGCGCACCCAGCGGTGTCCGGTCATCTCATACTGCACTGTGTACTGCTATGCTCCAACTTTCAACGAACGAAAAAAGCTTGCTGGCATATCACCCTATGACCCGATCCCGAATCGCCGGTATAATTCCGCTTGTAATTTCAGGAATTCGGTGTATAGGATGCAGATACGCCGAGCGCTGTTGGGTTCTCCCCTCCGTCTCTGCACCACTATTCTTGTATCTCATTTCATACGGTTTGGAACCAGAAATAAATAAAAAGTACACGACGACTCCATATGTCCCGACCCCGAATTGAACGGGTTTCCATTTGCATTTCACTTGCTATCCATGGAAGGCGGACGTACTCAGCGCCATCAGGTCTTCCTTCCTGCATCTCAATCCGTTGTGTTACCTATTACCTTTTCAACACCAAGAACAAGAAAAAAGGCTTGACTCCGACGGTCATATCACCCAACCCGGAATCGTACGGATTTCCACTTGCATTCCACCTCCTATCCATGGAGTGGATGCACTCAGCGCCATCAGGTATTCCCCAGAATCTACAACCAATTCCTCTTGTACCACATTTAATTGCTGAGTTTGGAACCAGAAGCGAAGAAAAAACTTCCAGGATGATGGCAGGACCCAACCCCGAATCGAACGGGTGTTCCGCTTGTATTCCTAGCTCCGCACATGCTGCAGACTGTGGATACGCCCAGCGCTATCAGATCGGCTCTACCCAGTCTGATTCCTTGTTCTCATCCATTAGTTTCAAAATCAAGAACAAGAAAAAAAATACTTCCTCGATCCACTCATAACCCAACACTGAATCGAACGGTTTCCATTTGCTAGCCATGGAAGGTGGGATCACCCAGCGCTATCAGGTCTTATACCACCCACCTCTGAAACTTTCTTCTGCTCTCTTATTTCGTTGTTGAGTTTGGAACCAGAACAAAACCAAAAAGTTCAAGAATTGAAGCTGGCGCACGCCTCCCCCACTATGACATTTCCTAAAAAGGAAATGTGCGCGCCGTGCGGCGATGTGGGCAGCGTGGAAGCCTTCCCATGGTCGGTAGCATGGTCTAACGGTTATGCTGCGCATCCTCGCTTAGGTAACCTGACGCGCCTGGGTTCGAATCCCGTCAAGGTCAATAATTGGACGCGGTCGTAGGAGTATTTCTTTTTTTTCTTTTGAATCTTCTGCCAGTGCTACCTCACCTACGGCGGGGCAAACCCAGTCGACGTCCTCGTCTGGAAACTCAAGTGTGGCCCAGACACAATGTAGGTGTTCCCTGTTGTAACACTGTAAAAATAATACATTCAGGAAAACTAATAAAATAATAGACAAAAAAGACCCCCGTGAAGAGTGAAAGCCCTGGGAGGGAGAGAATAATAATTGGCTCGTGCCTCTGTGTCTCCCGTGTACGCATAGAACTCACAGTTATCATAAGAAACTGGATTGAGGAGTAAATTTAATTTAACAATTAACAATGACAGAAGACGGGGAGAAAATGGGCATGTAAAATAAAGTGCTGCCAAAAACAGACTTTTCCTAGCAAAATATAGACCCAGGTAGACGAAGGGGATTGCAGGTGAACCCGTTCCCAAGTGTCGCGTCGACGCGTCGACGCGTACACGTGCTGGGAACAGATCACGTGTCTGTCATAGTGGGGGAGGCGAAGGGGTTTTAAGAATTGACCACACAATGACCCAACCCCGAATCGAACGGGTGTTCTGCTTGCATTTGCATGGCAGGAATATGTTAAGAGGCGCAGACGCGTCCGGCTCTATCAGGTCGTCCCTATCCCATCTGTGTCCCTGCCCTCATGCTTTATTTTTTTAATCGAGAACAAGAAACAGGTTGAATCCATGGTTGCATACGGTATATCCGGAAATCTCTGTCAAACCTCAGTCATGTTCAGCAGGTGCACGCCATACGCTGTGGTGGTGGGCTTCGCCCTCACCTCGGCTTCGTGATGAGGCTGGGTTTGGGCGTGCGCCGCGTGCTTGCGGTAAATTACGGCATCATCCTGTCTTAGCCACCATATCCACCGCTTTGGCCTGGTATTTGTGGGATCCTCTGGAGAGCCCTCCTAGTGAATCAGAGTAGCACACTCTAACTCTGGCTCTCTTCCATTAGATTGGGCCTTCTTCCCGTTGGAATGACAAATATATCCAGCGAAAAGTCCACGGACACAGTTTTATGGTCGCCAGGTGCGTCAAGTGTGCTCCCAACTCATTTGCGGATGAATTAATTAGGTTCGCAGTTCACCCCGTGTCTTGATGCCCCCCCAAACGCTTTAAGTCACAATGACTTTATTCCGAGTCGAACGGGGACCTCTTGCGAGAAGTTGGATGTTCCAGGCACATTCGCTATCAAGTCGTATTCCTACTAGTGTGTGGTTGCATTCATTCACGCTTTGTAGGTCCTCTCAGCATAAAAGAAGAGCGTCAAACTATGACTTGATCCGAGTCGAACGGGCGTGCTGCAATGAAATCCATGATTAAGCGCGCACCATGCGCTATCAAGTCTTCCCCCCACTAGCCTGTGGTTGAGTTCTTCGAGAAATTTCGCCGTTCTCCACGGTAGGAATCCAAAAGAAATCACTCGCTGCCATCCATGATTTGACCCGCACTGCGATAGGTAGGTACGCACCGTGCGCCATCAAGTCGACGTCGTATACCTACTAATCAGTGGTTGGATTAACCCTGCAGAACCGCCGCTGACGGGCACAGAAAAAAAAAAGTTACTCCTTCCGCTATGACTTGACCCCGAGTCAAACGGGAACCTCTGTCCAACAGTGTGCTATTAGTAATCTGTGGTTGATTTTATTCAAACGGCTTCTTGTCTCGGCACGGAACAAAAACAATTCTTCCGACGATCATGACTTGACCCCGAGTCGAACGGGGACCTCTTGCGTGAATTATCCAAGCATATGCATAGTCAGCAGGTGCGCACCGTATGCTCTCAAGTCATATTCCTACTCAATTGTGGTTAGATTCATCCAGAAATTCCGGCATCCGGCCTTGTCCGACTACCAAACATCAAATCAAACGGGGAATTTCTGGACATATGATTGCGCTATCAAGTCCCCGCCCACTGAGCTCACTTGCGGTCATATTTATTCAGCATATTTCACTGTCTGAATGCCCCAAAAAGACTTGTCGAGCCATGATTTGACCCCGATTTGAACGGGGACCTCCTGCGTAAATCACCATCAATCCTTCGCATGACCGTGTGCTATCCACTCGTATTTCTACTAATCTCTGGTTGGATTTATTACCTCGATTTTCGGCGTCCTGCCTCAATCGTGGTTGCATGAATCCAGTAATTTCGGTATAGGAATAAGACTTGATAGCACACGGTGTGCAACTGCCGCGTACGAAGATAAGCATCTTATGTTGGAAGGAGGTCTCCGTTCGACTCGGGGTCAAGTCGTGGAATGGCTTGTGGCTTCTGTCTTTTTTTTTAGACGGACACGGCGAGAACGTCGAATCTGATGGATTATCCGACCACAACGTCAGAAAATAGCGCACGGCGCGTACCTGCGTGCACAACGAGAGGGTTCGAACCTTGTTTACGCAGGAGACAATCTAAATTGCCTCAATAAACTCAACCGCAGATTAGTAGAAATGCAACTTGATAGCGCATGGTGCGCACCTGCCCACAATAAAAGTATATGGCATTTCTCTAGTGCGCAGGAGCTTCCCGTTCCACTCGGGTTCAAGTCATTGAATGTATCGTAATGATTTTTTTCTTTGCCATTCCGATACGGGGAGGACGAAAGGATATGATTACTTCAACCACAGATTACGAGGAATACGGCTTGATAGCGCACGATGCGCATCTGCCCGCAATGAGCGGTTTTGACCCTGATTTATGCAGGAGGTCCCCGTTCAACTCGGGGTTAAATTTTGAGCAGGGTTGAGGAGTTCTTTTTTTTGCGGGCATTCCGACACGGGGAGGCCGTTCAAAGTGTTTGAATAAATCCGACCACAGCGTAGTAGGGATACGACTTGATAGCGCACGGTGCGCACCTGCCCATCCTAATTGTTTACTGGTGATCTACGCAGGAGGTCTCCGTTCGACTCGGGGTCAAGTCATGGGATGGACTCGATCTTTTTTGGTATTCTGACAGTGGAGGAGGTTGAACTTGTCCGAAAAATATATACATAAGTGAATTCAATGGGCGGAGACTTGATAGCTCACGGTGCGCACCTGCTCACCATGGGCCTTTTGTACATTGACTCTACGCAGGAGGTCGCGGTGGATTCTGATCTTTTTACAGTGCGACACAAGGAGAACGGCAAAATTGCTGGATGAATCCAACCACAGATTAGCAGGGAGGAGACTCGATAGCGCACTGTGCGTCTCACCTGCCCAATATGTCCGCCGTTCAAGCGGGGTCAAGTCATATCTCGAGAAACACTTTTTTCATTTTATTTTTGGCAGGAATCTGTGGTTGAGTTTATTTACAGCAATTGGCAGTACCGAAGGCGCGGCCGAAATTTTTCCAATTTGGGATGTTTTCAAAGAATTCCCCGTGGCTCGGTCAGCTCTTCACCGATTTGGATGAAACCATGCTAGATCTTTTGGGGTAACTCAGACGGAATTAGTGATAGAGAAAAACCTGTAAAAATACATCACATTGTCTGATGTAGGTTTTTGAGGCTTTTCGGCAATGAATCTGATTTGGCATATCCAATTCATGTACTCCTGGTCTGGATTTTGTCTAGGGAAGACTTCTCAACATTCTAAAACATGTGATAGAGTCAAAAGTATATCACATCTCATGTATGTTTCAATCGTGGTAATATTTCAGATCCCGCTGGGTTGCCTGTTATCTCAACATGACTGCAAGCACCACAGACCAAATTCTTTACAGTTATGACTCTATCACATGTTTCAAAATCCATCCCGGCTGACTGTTGCAAAACACCACATTATTTGAACATGCCTGGACCTCGCTAGATCACAATTATCTCAAAAGGGGGTGCAAAAACCTACATCATACAATATGATGTATTTTTACAGGTTTGTCTCTATCACTAATTCCGTCTGAGTTACCCCGAGAGATCTAGCATGGTTTCATCCAAACCGGTGAAGAACTGACCGAGCCACGGGGAATTCTTTGAAAATGTCCCAAATCGGAAAAATTTCGGCCGCGCCTTCGGTACTGCCAATTGCTGTAAACAACTTGGACGGCCTCCCAGTATTTACATGTTTACATTCAACTAACGCCTCTGGTGTTGTAATGACCCTAAAAAAAACCAGTTCATTTGCCAACACTCATGAAGACTCCGAGTCAAACGGGAGCCTGCTAGTAGCTACGTACTTGCACCCGCGCTACGATGCGTAGGTGCGCGGCATGCGCCATCAAGTCACATGCCCACCAAATTGTGGTTGAATTCATCCTACATTTTCGTCCGGAATGCCAAAGAAAAGGATCATTACGATGACTTGATCCCGAGTCGAACGTGGACCTCCTGCGTAAATCAGGTTCAACCCCGCTCATTGCGGACAGTTGCACACCATGCACTATCAAGTCATATTCCTACACGTCTGTGGTTGGGTTTATTACCAAGTTCGACGTCCTCCACCCTCAATCTAACAGTTGTTCATTTATTTCACTTGCTATCTATGGAAGGTGGATGCGGCCGGCGCTATCTGTATTCCTCGCCTTATTTGTGCCCTCCTCCTGCGTCAGATATAATTCCTAATTTTGACAATAGAAAAAGGTTTACTTGATAAAGTTATGACCCGACCTCGAATCGAACGGGCGTTGATCCGCTCGCATGAGATTTGTTCTGTCGGTGAACAGGAGGCGGATTCGCCCAGCGTTATCAGGTCTTCCTACCGCCTCTCAGTAGGTTGACTTCCCATTAATCTTTTCAACACCAAGTAAAAAAAATCCGGGTTTCCATCCCATCTATTATTATGAACCAACCCCGAATCCAACGGGTCTTCTGTTTGTATTCTGTGGCGGATACCGAATGCAAATGCGGCCAGAGGTACCGGGTCGTCTCTACCTGCTCTGAATTTTTTCCCTTGCCTGCCATTTTTAAGCTACCAAGAAAAAAAAACTGTCCGAAGTTCGAACGGGCCTTCTGCCAGACTCTATTTGTCGTTTTCTGCTCCAGAATGCAGAGGCCCCCAGCGCTATCGGGTCGTCTCACACCCCTTTAGATCCTTGTTCTTACCCAGTATTTTCGACACCAAGAACAGGAAAAAGAGTTAAAGGCCACGAATGACCCGACCCCGAATCGAACGGGCTTTCCACTGGCATATTATCTCCATTGACCTCGCAGGTGGACGCGCCCAACGCTATCAGGTCGTCCATGCCCCCTCTGAGTCCTTCTTTTTACCACTATTTTCCAACACCAAGAACAGGAAAAAAGAGTTGAACACGAATGACCCGACCCCGAATCGAACGGGCTTTCCACTGGCAGATTACTTATCTCCAGCCACAAGCTATGGAAGGTGGACGCGCCCAGCGCTATCAGGTCGTCCATACCCTCTGAGTCCTTGTTCTTACCACTATTTTCGAACGCCGAGAACAAAAAAAAACACCAGTGTGTACCATCTTTGACCCGACCCCGAATCGAACGGGCATAATCCACTTGCATATAGACTTACACATTCAAATGCATAGAAGGTGGACGCGCCCAGCGCTATCAGGTCGTCTATACCCCCTCTGCATCCCTTGTTTTATCACCCAATTTTCCCTCCTTTTTGTCAACTAGGTACAATTATAATGTACAACGAGCTGAACTCGAGTTTTGACGAGTTGAGTGTTGAGTGCGGATCAGCGGACCCACGCGACTAAGATAGCAAGATCTACAGTATATCACCCACCCGAGAGATTCATCATCACACAAAAGACCGAAGAAAGCAAAAAAGCAGATTCAAATTCGAAAACAATGCAATGCGACAGCTCGAGACGGGTGTGTACAGACGGGGGCGGGGGAAACTCGGAGGATACAAGCGTATGTGCGGGAGATATATGTACATCATGGCGTGCGGTATGTGCGATAAGGTCATGCGGTGTATCTATGTCGGTTGTCAGTTGTCGAGTCATGGCGGTGGGTGTCGCTGTCGAGTCGTAGTGGAAGGTGTCGCGTGCGGATGAATGAATATAAATCTAAATATCGTGCGGGGATCATCAAGACGTGGGTGCGGGTGCGTATATCTTCAAGACGTTGATGCTACAATGCGTGCAATGTGAATGGAGTCGTGAAAATGTGGAGTCGTGCGATGCGTGTGGTGGAACAAATGGGATCGTGATGGAATAAATGGGGTCGTGTCGTGTAAACGTGAACTTGAAAGAATAAAAGAGTCCGCGCGCTGAAATAGCTGGAATAAAATGAGCGAGTGCTGGAACAAAAGGGAAGAGAGCGAACCGGAACCAGAACCAGGACGGCGCGGATTTAGATGACTAGCACCAAGGACAAGAAAAGGTGCAGGATGCATGCAGGGATATCAATATCCCTTCAATCTAAATCCCGCACGCCCGCAACCTGCGCGAGCGGGGACTTTATGCATGGCCTGCCCAGGGTACGCGCCCTCACCGACGCACCCACGCGCTCTTTCTCGTTCCTTCGCTTCAACAGCAACGACGCGACCAGCGCGTGCATCGGGAGCGTATCCCGGCCAGTAACCGAGGTGGAGCTGCGCGAGCCGGAGCGTGAACGGGGAAGAAAACGGGGGGGTGGGAGGGGTAGGGGCGATGCGTGTCCGGAAGGAAGTAATGTAGACTCGGAGCCGGAGAGAGCCAATGTGAAATCGGAGAGATCGGTAGATGTGGACCTAGAGAAGGTGGAACCCGAGAGGAGGACAGACGCCGGCCGCGGAGGCGGCGCGATACCGGTACCCAGTGGCGAAGAGGGGCGACGCCGCGCGAGTAAGGCGCGGAGGCGTGCCGCGAGGAGTGCATCTTGCGCGTCTAGCGCGTCGGACGCAGACTTGCCGAGGGGTTCGGATTCTGGGCCACCGACGGACTCGGAGTCTATGTCATCGCCGGGCAACACGCGCTCGCACATGCGCTGGGAGATACTGCGCTCGAGCAATGCTGCAAAGCGTAGGTCCGCAGCCGCGTTGGTGCTGGGACGCTTGGACACGGGGACGCGACGCGGTTTGGATTTCGTTTTGGCATCAGATGCGGATGTGGATGTGGAGACCGGGCGCGGCGAGCGCGTACGGAGCGGGGTCTGTACATGCGAAGTGCGCGCACGCGGACGGCGCCACGGTTCTGGACTCGGACCCACGTCGTCGCCACATGCTGTATCCAAATCGGCGTCGTGCGGAAATGGAACGCCCGAGGCAGGGAACGGGGACTCGGCGCAGGCGGACGACGACGAGGCGGAGGCGAGAGACAGTGTACATGTGGGTGGGGATTTGCTGGGTGCAGCGGAGGGTCGTAAATGAGCGTGGCGGTTAGATCTGTCGACAAAGGGGCTCCCTTTCATGCTGGAATGTGGTTGCAACGTGATGGTCATGGTGCTGGGGAGTGCTGTGTGGAGCGGTGGGGCGCGGGGGCGGGTAGAGGGAGGAGGAGAGTAAAGACACAGCGAGGAGGAGGGGAGAAGGAGAGCGACGAGCTGGCAAGGGTCGCGTTGATGGAGGTTGATGGTTATGTTAGGCGCGATCAGGTGATTGTTGGATCCGAAGGCAGTCCGATAGCTTCCGCGCGCCACGCCTCATGTTTTCTCACATGTATGTTTCCTGGCCTCTAATTCGCCCGCGCCGCGATACTCTGCGTAACAATTTACATTGAACTTCCCTCCAACTTTTGCCATTTCGATGCGGCCGCTCTCCAGAGTCTAGCAACTCCGCGGACGAATACCCCAAGGGTTAATCACACGTTAATCGATGGCTGATCTGCTTAATGAAGTTAATTGAAATAGAATCCTTGCCGAAAACGAGTCATCCACGCTGGATAAACATCTCGCCAACGCTCCAGCAGGCTGGCAGCTGCAATGAACTTAATGCAATTTCTTTGCCCAACGCAGGACATGCATGTACAGAATACAGACGCGAAATCAAAGTGATGCACCAGCCCAGTTCACTTTAGTGGGAAATAAATCAACTTGTTGCCTGAGCCGGGAAAAAATAAGACGATAAAAACAAGAATAACAAAAGGGTGGAGCGCGACCTGATAGCGCCGGGCATTTCCACCTTCCATTATAAGTGAGAAACGCAGACATGTCAGTGAATTGGATTCGGGGTTAGGTGATCCGCTGATGATCAGTTAGTTTTTTGCTTGTTGGTCTGTTGGACTTCGAAACCAAAGAACCGATAAGCGGTCTGGAAGGAGGGGGAAGACCTGCTTTTGCTGTTACTGAAAGCAAAATAATAGGTAAAACAAAAGATGAAGGAGTACAAGGAAGACCTGATAGCGCTGGGCGCATCCACATCCAGCAAAGCCCCTAATATAAATCATATAAGTGGAAGAAGGCCCGTTTGATCCGGGGTCAGATCATAAGCTTTCTGAAATTTGGTTTTTTTTCCCTTGGAGAATGATGCACAAGATCAGGTCAGCTGTGGAAGACCTGAGAGAGCTGGGGGTATCCACTTTGTATGGTACTGTGCGAGTGGAATTTTACCCAGTCGATGCTCTATAACGCGAGGTACGAGTGCAAATATTATAGAGTATCTGTCTTAGAGAGACTAGGTCGATGCGGATGCCGTGTTGCACAACCTTTTTTTCTTGTCCTTGAAAAAATAGTGGATAAGCCAAAGGATGCAGCAGGATGAGGGTAGACCTGATAGCACCGGATGCATCCACATAGCTCAAAAGTGTGGAAGTGGAATTACACCCGTTCGATTCGGGGTCAGGTGTTGCGTTACAGTCTCCAAAGTTTTTGTCCTGGGTAAAAATATTGTGTAGGAGAAGGGATGTAAATGGACAAAAATTGAAGAGGACCCGATGGTGCTGGGCGTATCCACCTTCCATGGCATTAGTAACCAAAATACAATGATTCTGAACTGAACTGAACTGAATTTCTATTGGTTTCTGCACCTGGCCATATTGGCTACGCGGCAGTACACTAGCTAAACTAGGGTAGGTAAATAATAAGTAACGGTATGGGGGTTTGAGAGGTATTCATAAGGAGAGTACGTACATGAGAGGCAAGTAAAAGGATCATTCGGGATCAGGTGATGAGCAGTTCGGGCGAAATTTTTTGTGGTTCCTGACAAAGACTGGAGAAGAGCAGGGATGCTTCAGGGTTCTGGACGACCTGATAGTGCTGGGCGCATCCACCCAACATTGCTCGCCTCGAATAAAGCGAAAGTGGAACAACCGTTCAATTCGGGATCAGGTCATGGAAGGGTCGAGGCACTGAAATTTTACCTCGTGCTTCAAGGTAATGGCCATTTCGTTTTGAGTGCAAGGAAAGATCTGGGCAGACATCGATATTGATGGCAGCTGCTAATTCTTGAAACCAGACCGGAGAACGGCTGGAACAAGAACGGATGAAACTGGAGGAAGAGGTGCTAGTCCTGGGCGTACCTGGCCACCAGCGGGATACCTGTATCCTATGAAGGAGTACCTATGAGTGGAATTACGCGCGCTTGATTCAGAGGTTAGGTCATTACTGCTCACTGATTTCTTTGCCTTGTTCTTGGAAACTACTGGGTGAGTATAGTTGTTCAGAAAAGATAGTATGGACGACCTGATAGCGCTGGGCGCCTCTGCATCCCGTTAGTGAGACCGAATATATAAGTGGAAGGCCCGTTCGATTCGGGGTCAGGTCATGAGATTGGAAATGTAAACATTTTTTTCTTCTGCTTTTGGGAGGGGGTGAGCCACAAGATGCAGCTGGATGAGGGACGACCTGATAGATCTGTGCGCATCCACCTCTCAAGGACCAGGAAAGTGTGTGAGTGGAGCTACACGATCAGGTATTGCAATGGCAGTGTCAGCCGTCCTTGATTTTTTTTTTCCCACATTGAAAAATAGTGCGTAAGAAAAGGGATATATCTGGATAGAAGAAGACCTGATAGCGCTGGGCACATCCACCTTCCATGTCTCAGCGGGAAAATAAAAACAGTGCAAGCGGAAGCCCGTTCGATTCGGGGTCAGGTCGTTCACTGGCCAGAAAAACTTTTTTGTTCTTGATGTTGAGAAAGAAGTAGATGGTAGGAGAAAGGAAACCAAACGTGGAGAGAAGAAGAGCTGATAATCTGGGCTCATCTGCATCCCACTGTTAGGATGGACAAGAATATAAACGGAGCGCAGGTCAGGTCACCGTTTGACTATACAAGACCTTTTTCTGTGGTCAAAAATTGGTGGGTGAGGGCAGGGACTCGGATGGAAGAGGGAAGACCTGATAGCGCTGGGTGCCTCTGCTGTAAATTAACAACAGAAGCTCGTTCGATCATTTGATCCAGCGTCGTTGTCTTCTGCTCGTACCTGGAGATAATAATTCGCAAATAATAGCGCTGCATCCCGGGCGTGGACCCCGGATCATGTCTGAGCTGACAGAGGAACCGGGGCGCCTACTCTCTTATAAAAAATGCCGCAAACTTGATGTTCGTACCTCGCATAGGTCACGAATCGACTATCCGAACAACCTTTTTGTAGTTTTCATATTATTAATAGTAACACCAGGGATGCAGAGGGATATGCATGACCTGATGGCGTCGGATAGATCTTCCATAGGCCCGAGGTTTGATTCAAATTCCTTCTGTGCGCCGGACATTTCAAGTATGGGACTATGTACTACAAAGGACAGATGCAATATTTAACACCAAAGGATAACAATTTGGTACACATCATACACAATACGGACAGTATATTCTCGATATGCCTTCTTCAAGGCCCTTCTTCCGAGTAACCCGGCGGGGGATCATTCGAGAGCCCAAGCGCCCAAGGTGATTCCATTTGTGCTTCCAACTCTCGAATGTGCGCAGTCAACGTCTCGTTCCTATCCTTCAGTTCGGAAACCACATCACGCAATCCAGATTTCGTACTCGAGGTACTCCGGGTTGAGATCAGTCGCAGAAGTCTACTCGTGGTCGAGCCCCGCGTTGCGCGCCTTGATAGTGTTTCCAACTCCTCGATATTGTTGATTTTCTCCTGTGTGGCGCGGAGCTCGTTCCGTAAGTATTGTCGCCGGACAGTGCTGATGCAGCGTGTGTCGGAAATATCCGGAGCATTGACGTTCCGGGGGATCGACGCCACAGTCTGAGGCGAGGAAACAAGGAATGGGATCGCAGCGAAGTCCGCTTGTTGCTTGCGGCGTCGACGTCGTCGGAGCAAGACCAACAATATGGCCAATAATAATATGACGGAACAAACTCCGAGAACAATTCCAACGATGGCTCCCGTGGGCAGCATACTTCTGAGGGAATCGTGAATGTCAGATGAGAAAAATGGGTTTGGATTTCACTTGACCTGTGTGCGGGTACAGATTGCGCCAATTCTGTTTTCGTTGGAGAGGCACTCCCGACGCTGCTGGCGCTTGTTGAAGTAGCGCTGCTCTTTTTCTTGCCGCTGCCCGCCTTGGTGGACGACTGGGTTGTTTTACTTTTCGACCCGACGGATGAGACACGGGTTGTAGATTTTCTAGACAGCGCCGATGCTGATGCATCTGCCAAGTTAAAAGTGATAGGCTGATTGCTCCCCATTAAACGGTAGCCGGAATATAGGTGTATGTTGAAAGCACGGACCGTAGGAGTCGCCAAAGCCATCCTCGCGCTGCTAGTGTGTTGGCCAGAAGGAGCAGTGGAAGTGGGGAGAAGTAAAAGTTTGCCGCAGTTGCCAAGCACGCAGTGAATGATTCCGAGGTACGTCTTGCGTACACACTGGGACCTCCGCCAGCACCTGAAGTGGGGGAAAGCAAAGAAGGACGAAGGAAACCAATAACAGCGGCACAGGAAATGCTCTCGCTGGCAGATGACATCATGAAGCGATATTTCAGGATATTTCAGGATTGGCAGTTCGGGATTGTATCAAGTAACACGGAGATCGATATCCTATATTTTAAAAGTACTGTGGGAATTGAGAGAGAGGTGGTTTCTCTGAGTATGGGGAGGACCAGTTTAAACCTCTTCAGGGTGGGACACAACATAACACAATTCCCCCGAAGGAAGGCGGAGAAAGACAGAGCACGAGTGATACAGAACACTGGAGATGGACCGATCACATCAGCCAATTGACAAAGATCTGGTGACCTTTTTGGGCTTGTGACCTTGTCCCGAGCTTTTCGACAAGCTTACAAGGTCAAAAAAGGTCGGGAGTCAAGAAAACACCCCCATGAATTCTACCACTAGTTGGCAGTTGAACTCGAAGAAAGACATCAGGAAAAACTCAAATTGCTATGAGGTGCTACATAGACATACATAGACAGATATAGACGATATAGATCAGATATAGCAACTATATTGTCTATATGTGTCTCTCTGTGTGTCTATATAACAACCCATCGAAGCCATAGCAATGATGGTTTTTCCCGATGAGCCCCACTGCCATCCACGCTTATTACCATGGCAGTTGATGAGGTTTTACTATGGAAACCCAGAGCACCACGCTTTAAAACAAGTGATGGGATCAGCTGCCGAGCGATGGCCGCCCAACAACCCAAATCGGACATGTCATTGAAATACATGTATTCTGTTTGTTGTTGCTCAAATACACATTTCACCTTGATTCAACTAATCAAAACCAACCATACTATCTCCCACTACTTCGGAAGTGACAGGAACATTCCATGGAGGCCCATATCCCTCATTTTTGGGACGACAAAGAGCAGAAATGTGATTGTAGACACAACTGACTGTATAAAGACTGCTTGGTCGTTTGCTCATCTCAAAGGATCCAGGATATGCCCAAGGTCCAGATAATCGATCCTTTGCTGCAATTTCACGTTGTCCGAGATGCCCGGGAACATAAGAGCGAGGCTTGGGCTACAAAAGGGACCGGGAATGCTGGGTTGGCTGCCCTGACAATCTTTAATTGGTTGTCTGCTGGATTGCATGAAATCATGGGCCTTTTTTCTGACCCATTGGCTCAGCAGGCCCACATGGTCTGAAGATATTGTCAAAATATATAGATTTGGTTGAACCGTCTCTCTGAGTGGTTCACTGGAATGTGGCCAATGTGGTGACTGAAATATGTGAGGAGATATACACACGCTCGAACTGATAAAAAAGCCTTGATCCCAACCTGAACAATCAACTTTACAGTAGGAAAGAAGCCATGATCGTTCTGGCTGAAATATACGAGCCATGGACCGGGATTCAGAAGTAATTTTGCAGAAATTAGGCACATATATATATAAATACTATTTATTATTTGAATTCTGGATTCTAGGCCTCCGAGAGTGGGTTTCAAACTCAAGGAAGACCAGTTTAACAGTGTGTTTCCAGTTGAACAGCAGGTTCCAGCCTCGGGACACCTGACTTTTGTTCCAAGTAAGGGACATTCAGGTCGGGGTTCCAGTGCAAAACATCCGCAGTTTCAATAACCCTAAGAACCAAGTTCCTTAAAAAGTGTCGCCTTCACCTCACCTGTGTTGTCGGCACAATGACGGCCATCAGAAAGGACCTGATCAGATCACTTATTTCAAAGCGTGATGCTCCGGGTTTGAGAACGATTAATGTATGGAGGATTTGGCCGCCGGATCCGGCGGATCTGCCGGCCAGATCCCTTCGCGATCTCTGCATACGTGAACAACCGGTACAGGCCTTCACGCTGTCGAGGATCGTGTAGAATCAGTCCCCCCGTTCACGGGAAATATATCCCTTCACGGTTGATGTGAACCTCTAGGTTGTGTCTTCTCTTTCACGACTTGGGGAACGTTCACGATGTCCTTCCAACCTTCACGAAGTGCAAAATCATTCAAGAACTTAATCCAACCTTAACGACTGGCACCCACCTTCGGGAGCTTCAGCATCATTCATGGTGTAGCTCTGGTTCACGACATACCACTCTTGTTCACGACTCGCGTTATATGTGCGTGTGTGCGCGTTGGGTTTGCTTGTCGTTGTGTATTGTCACGTGCGTGTTGTTTGCTCTTCTTGCTCTTCCTCCTTGCTTCCTCCTCTTCCCAGCGGTAGACGCTGTTACACCTTCCCGCCTCCCACGAGGGTCTTCGGCGCGCGTTCGAACCCATGCTGTGCCTCTACAGCTCCTGCCAAGTGGGCGGCGGGAGCTTTGATTTCAAGGTATATACATCTTTCCTCAATCTTCTGGCGACCGATTTGCTTAATACCTGTTCTTTTAGATACTCTTTGAGCCCCGCCATGTCAGTTTGAGGGCGCCGAGAGGGTGTGGTGCGGTTTCCTTACTGCTCCTGGGTCTTGGGGTGGGCGGAGGGGGGGACGCGGGCGTGCGCCAGGGCGGCGCGCCCAACGCATGCTGCACGCGCAGAGGTACCCGCACATTTTCCGGCCGGCTGTGCGTGTGCGGCTTGCGTATGACGTCCGAGGCTTGGAGTTGCAGTGCGTGGCTGAAGGAAGGTCGCCACACCTGCCGTGGGCATATACATATCTTTAGTACCTTGTCCCCACATGCACCCGAGTCGGTGTGTAGCTAGACGCGCGGCGTAATTTATCGGGGCTGTACTGAACTGCTCACACACTCTAACACAAATTATCAGCATGGTTGAATGGGTCGAGTGGTCGAGTTGGTTGAATATTATGTATAGCCCATGATAATCTGGAAACCTCAACACATGTACACGAACCGAACCTGTGTCGCAAATACTCTTCGTGTCGAACTGAAGATCAATAATCCAGCCATTCATAGTGGGGCTTGTGCTGAGAGATGCTTAAGTGCAAAACTTCAAACCAACTTATTATATGGATGGAAGTGTTATAGATCCTTTGAACAAAACAGTGTTAGCCTGAAAGGACCCACTGACTTTGAACAGAGCTGCTGGACGTCAACCACTGACATTCGGGAGGTGAAAGTTGACTCGTGAACGTAGGACAAGGTCGTTCAGGTGGATTGACATTCGTTCATGTACCGAGACATGTTGAAGGTAGTGTTCCATCGTTAAGGGTGTCAGCGGTCCTGGAAGCTCACTCGCACCGTGAAGGATGGGGGGTGTTGTGAAGAACCATTAATACCGTTCAGGTGTGGGACCATCTTGAAGGCTCAAGTACTTGTGAAGGGAATTGAGGACCTTGAAGAACAGGAGGAGACGTGTGAAGGACCATGCATTATATCGTTAAGGAGCATCACATTTGACATGAAGGTGGTATAGCGGACCGTGAAGGAGTCAAATCCATCCGTAAAGGAGAAGGGAGGACCTTCATGAGGTCATCCGCCGGATCCGGCGGATCCGGCGGTCAAATCCTCCACACATTGGATGTTCATCCGGGTTTCCATATTTTACTGTATTATTTCAATCAATTCGACCGTCACGCATCACGTCCCCGCTGGTCGAACCTAAAATCCATCACGCAGCCCCCCAAAACACTTTGCGACGTGAAAAAGCCAAATTTTTCATTCCGTGGTCAAAATTTTTTAGGTCTGTTACACAAAATTTCGGCCGTGGTCGAATACTGGTCGAATCGGTATTTCGGGTCACGCGTCACGCGTCGCGCCCCATTGAAATAATACAGTACTTGTTTATGGTATTTTTCTGTGAAATGGGCAGAGAGGATTCGTCACTTTGAAACTAAGACAAAAAAAACAACTGCATTCGCGACGTTCCACTTAAACCCATAATGAACCTCGAAAAAAGGCGATTCAAAGCGCGGGGTCGTCATGTTGACGGAACAACGAGATAACGCCAGAGGGAATCAATAAAATTCATTTCTCAACGGCGCGCATGGACTACAGATACTTAATACAGAGACGAAGCAAAACAGAATTTTCAACATAGTATGTAAATCTTGCCGTCTTCAACACTCAAAACTGGAGCACGATGGGGGCTGTGGACGTCCTAACGCTGACCTCTCCGCGGCTTTTCCCCTTGTCCGACCACCCTACGCGCCCGTTCGCCCACCCACTGCGCTTCTGTTCGTACTCCAGCCGGCGTTTACGCCCCGCACCCGTCGGATCCTCCAGTGTCTCGTCAAATTTGACAGAAAGCGAGGAAAACGGCGTGGCGGCACTGAACGAGCCTTCGTACGTGTTAGGTAGCTTGACCCCCAGGGCGCCGATGGACGTGGTGGCGTCCAGCCTGATAGTGGAGTTAATGGGGGCGGCGACGACGTCTAGCTGGATGGGCCCGTGTGAGGTACGTGCGGTCAGGTTGAACGCAGCGTTGTCAGGATCGGACTTGAGGTTAATGGTGGCTTCGATGGCTCTGCGGGTGGGTGCGTTAGCGATATTGTTCGACGGAAGAATATCTGAATGGAAGGAGGAGGGAACGCACCCGTTGCTGGTGTGCATCTGCAGCTCCGCGGGCTTGTCCGCGTTATTGGAGAGGTTTACGTCGACAGTTATCGGGGCGTACGACGTCCGTAGGATCAGCGTGTTGAATGCGTTGAACGTCCCTTCGATAGACCCAAAGGACGTTCCGATATCGGCGCTCTCAGCAACAAGAGCCTGCAAACACATCAGTTCAGGATTTATATAGAGTTTTGAGAGGGATGCGAACCTGCAATTTGATGGCACCGAGGCCGGTGTGGATGCTCGCATTACCTGCGGAAAGAGACTTGCGCAGTGGTCGATTATATTTGTTGTAAAGAACATCACGATGAAACTCACCTCGGCGTATATTCCGCCAATAGACCCCTTGAGATCAAGCCACTTGAAATCAACATTGCTCACGTCCGCAAAGTTCTGCGAAAAGAGCTCCAGATCCGTCGCGAAATGGTTGATGGATAGAGGAGCGCCGTCGGAGGTCTGGGGGAATGTGACCGTGACTTGGAACCGTAGCTTTTGGTGGCTTCCGCGGTGGTCTTCGCCTTGCCAGTTTGTCTTGGAGAACGTTAGTTTTTTAGACGATGTGGTTGTCAAAGTGCGATGACATACAAAAATTCCGACGCCCGTCTGATCCTCAGCGCGCTTAATGAGACACGCCTTGGACGCATCTAAGTACTCGTCGAGCGAGAAATACGCGGTGATTTCGACCTTAACGGAATCCCGGGCTGAGGCGTCCTCTGACTGTACGTAGTCGACGAGGCCTGTGGAAGGTACGCCGCCACGCCTGCCATGGCGGAGGCTGCTTGAAATCAGGAACAGGGTATCTGCAGACAATGGGAGCTCGAAGCTTGCTTCCGCCGAGTACGGGAAGTCCTCGAGCGCATCCGACTCGCCGTTACCCGACCACTCAGCGCAGTCGTACACGGTGCCGTTTGATGGGATAGGCCACGGCTGGATGCGAGGTCAGTATTAACCTTGTAGATGTAGATGATGTATGCATGCCGTGTCAGCAGCGAATGTGGTAGGTGTGGAGAGCCGGAAGTACCGCGCAGCAAGCCAGAATACCAAGGCGAACAGGCCGAAGGCCTTCAGAAACCGCCCACGGCGCTTCTTGCAGTGTTGGGGCCCCAGGCTTTCGTTGGTGCACAACACGGGAGCAGGGAGATTTTGAGACTGCTGGGGTGCCTTCGTGTCCATGGCTGAGAAAGAGTATGCATCTCTCCGTTCAAGCGCGCCTTATATATATATATATAATTATAACACGGAGCTGTCACTGCGGAGCGGTGGGACGCGGGTCGGCAAGATGAGGGAGGGAAGGCACAGCGAGGAGGAGGAAGGGACATGGAAGAGCGAACGAGGTGGCAAGGGTCGCGTTGATGGCTATACGCGATCAGGTGCCCGGTGATAGCGGTGCGATGGATCATGGCGCGCCTTGTGTTATCTCCCGCGTCTATTTCGTGAGCTTTGTTCCCAGGAGCAGGAGGCAGCGCGAGATTTTCGGCACCTTTGCCTGCCCGCGCTTGCTGCTCTCCGTTCGGCGCAACCTGCCAGAAGTTGACCACATGTGTGCAAGTCCCTGAAATACTAAGGTGAACCAAATATATCCTCCCCGCCCCTTCCCCCAAAGATGGGCGCTTTATATACGTGCGGCATGCTCACCGAAGCGCCAATCTAACTGAGATGAATCATGGGACAGAACAGGCAACAGCGCCCGCGTATGCCTGATCCTGGGACAGCTGTATTTCGACTCTCACGTTTCTATAATAGAAATGAAAATCATTCAAAGTGCGCCAAGTTGGCGCCCAGGAACAAAATAAATGCTTCTGCTGCCTCTGCATGAATCCTCGCGGATCAGTGAGAACTTGTCACAGAAGTTTATCTGACTTAGTTAAAATCGTCTTTCACAGACTCTGTGGATGCAAAAGTCACACATCCCTTTCTCCCGGGCTTTGAGGCCATTTTTCGAACTAGTCTGGCAAGTGTATTTGGCTTTGATTTGGTTTCACGTGGGCGCGCGTTAGCCGCGTGCGCTTGGCATCAATTCTATTTTCTGACTCCAACTCTCATGATACGAGTCTCGTCTGTTCATTGTCTCAATGTCTGCTCTCGTCTGTTCTCATCGTCTAACTATCTCGTACTGGAAGCTCAGTTGACTCATCGGCTACTACGTGACTCGATTCACGGTTTTGCGCCCGGCATCACCAAATTCAAGTAGTGCAGACCCTCGGTGCCGCAATCCTACTTGGCTCCTGTCCTGCATTCTCCATCCTAAACGTTTCAACGTACCACTCAGTTGAAATGGTATCGACACCCTTTCTAGTCTGCCCAAGTCTCCTCACCGATTTATATTTGGCAGTTTTCCACTCCCGATCTCGCTGCTACCTACGCTACCCTGATTTTGGTCGACGCCGAGTCCGAAATCACTGTGAGTTGACCTTTCAACCCCTTGATATCCAAACCAGCATCTCAATTTCGCCCCAGGCTCAAAAAATCCTCGCGTTGACGACCGTGGCCGGCGTTGATATCAAACCCATTTGGGCCACGTTACTTGCCAAGACGTTGGAGGGCAAGAACGTCAAGGAGATGCTCTCCACTATCGGCGTCGACACTGGTGCTGCTGCCCCCCGTGGGGCTGTCGCTGAACCGGTAAAGGAGGCCGCTGTGGAACCCGTCGAAGCTGCCCCCACTCATGATGGGGGCGACTCCGACTCTGACGACAACGATGGCTTGCCACCGGGCTATGTGAGCTCTGATCGTCGTTGATATCTAGTCAAATTACTAACGCGTTCTCGATTCAAGACTGGCTGGATGATGTTCGACTGAGCGAGGCGCAACTAACCCGGATAATCCAACTAAATTCGTCTTCGAATAACTTGGACACCTTCATGCCGCAGCGCCGGTTTATAATCCGACCAGGAGCTTCAAATGTTCAGACCATACATGAACAGCCCGCACCTGGTTGTCTGGCTCTATTCGTATACGAATAAAATTGCTCTCTATCCCGGCAATCGCATCGAGAACTGGCCATATCCCGGCCAACGAGAGACATTCCTCCAAAGAGCAAGTTGGCATGTTCTTGCATGTTCATACGTCAAGCGATTTGGGTCTCGTGACACATGATACGCTGCGATATCTCCTGGAAACCTAATTCCCCACCCTTTCGCACAGCAGGCCTCCCCGAAATTCGATAGCAGCTCCTGGAACTCAGTGCGCATATATATGCGTTTAGACCATGGACCGCGATGTCAGTTTGGATTCGGTTCAAATTTCCTTCCCAGAAATGTGCAGCGCGGTGAAATTGGACCAAGACGTTCCTTCTTATTATTCGGATCCTACCTCTAAACTTGGGACTTTTCGGGCTGTTCTCGAACGTTACTATTATTATTATTAAAACTTGGAGCCAGCGGACAATGTGTCACATGACGCCGGTTGCATCGCCTCGGCAGGGAGTCATCCTTTGAGTCTTGACTCGTATCGGTCGATTTCAGCCTTCAAGGTATCGCTTTTGTTTCGCTTCCCATTGATTCTGCATCCAAGACCTCATAACTATGAACCGGACCCGCTTCCCGACTCGGAATCTGACACTTGCGGTGACTTGGCGGCGACTTGTCCTCTACCGTCCGCCCACTTGGAGCTCATCTGACTCTTGAAATAGAACTATGACTCTAGATGTACCATTCAAGCAATCAACGGGTTCCGAACACTGTGAGCGCTCCCCGCATCATCGCATTGAGGGTGACAATGCTCGGTGCCGCAATCATTATTTAGTCCCTCTCCTCCGTCCACAACCACACCATCTACACCCTCCTACACCTTCCCAACTACACAACCCACTTCTCTCAATTCACTTCAAATGGTACTTATCATCCTCCGTTGTACTCGAGAGTCCATTCTCATTGATATTTGACAGTCTGCCAACACCGAGCTCGCTGCGACCTACGCCGCCCTGATCCTGGCCGACGCCGAGTCCGAGATCACTGTGAGTTCAATCGCTGGACTCTAACAATTATTGCAACTGAATGCATCCCAGGCGGAGAAGATCCTCACCTTGACCACCACGGCCGGTGTGGAGATCGAGCCGATCTGGGCTACGCTCCTCGCCAAAGCGCTGGAGGGCAAGAACGTCAAGGAGATGCTCTCCACCATCGGTGTCGGCTCTGGCACCGCTGCCCCTGGCGGCGCTGTCGCTGAGCCGGCCAAGGATGTCGCTGTGGAATCTGTTGACGCTGCCCCCGCCGATGGAAACGAGTCTGATGAGGACGACATGGACGGCATGGTGAGCTCTTACCCTCATTCATATCCCGTCAAAATGAAACGACTGACGCCTTCGCAGTTCGGCTTGTTCGACTGAACAAGCCGCTCATCTGGATAATCACAACAACACATTCGTCCTCACCTTACCTGGACAGATTCAAGCACCGGCGCCGGTTTATAGCGAGACCCACCCATCGCATGCGACGTACAGATCTAATGCTCAAACTGACGTGCACAGACAGCGTGCAGCTTGCCTGGATCGGTGCAGGTGGTCCGTCTCGAGTGTACTTTATCCAATGAAAATTCATTTGCCTTTCTACTGCTTCATAACATGAACTCCATTCTTTGGAACTTGTAAAAATATAAAACAATTGGAGATATTGTACCGATTTCAAGCTGGCCTTTTAGGTCATCTCACAATATTGATTTCCGTAGTAATTCCTACACACAGCGGCATTTTCCAGTCTTATTTGTGGCTTGCGTGCCTTCCTGCGCCGTGCGACTAAGAAACACCCGGCCGCACAGACTCCGATGAGGAGAGGGCTGGAGACGTGACATTTGGTTAGGTGATGGAATTGACTTGGCATACAAGCTAATGGGTGCACGCACAGATAATCATGGCGATGATAATTGCGGGCGTTCCTGTAACGTATATCTCGGCGCGGGCTGGGCGGAGGAAGAGGGCCGCGACAAAAAAACAGGCGGAAAATTACCGAGGAGTAGAGAGTTCGGGACATGGTGGGACGCCGTGGAAGTGTCACTAGCGGATTCAAGTTTATATGCCTCGAACCGACGGTGTTCTAGTCCAGACGTCTCGACGAATGGTAGCAATGCAGTGAGCGATCAACGCCTTCATCAACGCCGCCGAAACGACGCGCTTGCAGCAACGTTCGATGTGCATTAAAAATACACCAATGAAGTGGAACATGGAACTCTGGAAGCAGGAATGGATATGTACATGCTTCCTTTTATATGGTCAAAGCGTTTTCTATCACAGAAGTAATATTACGGGTCAGGTGTGCGAAGGATCTCGGATGTCGCCAAATAAGAGCGGTGAGGAAGGGAAGGGAGGTGACGGAGACGGGGTAGGATCATGGTGGTACAGAGCGGATGTACTCCTGGGTCCGTCCGAGTCGTATCGATGCCTTTAAGTATGTTCTTTGCTGTGACACGTGTGACGCCCTGGCATGCAATGGCAATGGGAGGTAAACCCTCCTCCAAGCACTCCAGATGGGAAGAAGAGAAGCCGGGAGGCGGGGAGATGACGCGGAAGGGTGTGCGGAGGTGGCCGTCGGATAGGGTGGGGTTCTTAGTATCCTACGAGGGCGTGGTGCGCAATATGCAAGATTCGGTACATCTTGAGACCATCTGGAGAAGGAATTTCATCACTCGCACGCGCAGCGAGCTGATAGTTCGTTGGTGGGAAGGCGAAGGGTGAGCAGAACCAGTAAACAGGGGCTTTGTGATAGGAAGATGGCCAGTCTTCACCCGAAAATCCCAAGCTGCACCGAGCACCAACGTCCAGAAGCGGGGATCCACTGCGTCATACTCCTGAATCTCATGAGTCGCCAGCCTGAGTCTGTATGTCGAGAACGAAACATAGGTGCCGACTGGATCATGGCATTGAGCGACAGCAGACAGCGGGGGAAAAGCACGAACGGATCGTCAAAACGAGCAGGGAGATTTGCGCACAAAACAGCACCAGAGGCTTGACTTCCTGGGCTTTGCTGGCTTAGGAGAATCTAGATTGCAAAGAGAGCCTCGGTATTGCATCCGTATTCTCGGAGGACTGTGATCCTCCATGGGGGATAGAGTTTGAAAGGCGGCAGAAGCACACATAGAGGGCTGCGATGAGTAGATCCAAGGCCTCGAAGTTCTGTGCAGCCTTCAGAGACAAAACGGCGGGAAAACAACGGACGCAATTACCAGCATTCTACCAACATTCTGTCATCTCTGGATACTGGCTTCAACCATCCAGGTCTGTTGCGTTACAGCGATATTCAAAATGAAGATATCTAGCAACGAAGGTCATCGTGAAGAGCGGCCAGCGAGATTGACAACCGAATTTACTAACCAAGCCAAAAAAGAACATTCAATAATCAAGGATCTTGTTCCATAGCATTTCACTCGAAGTGACATGCCACACGCATGGTGTTGGACGGGTAGATGACGCCCAGCATGGAGCAGACGGGAATGACTCAAGCGTAAGAGGAAGACATTTATACCGTGACATGTTTGCTTCCGAAGACAACAACCTTCGCGGCCACGTGACGCGAGCCCACCACGCGCATCGCTGTACACGAGTCGAAGAGTGTTGAAGGTAATTTATTGGAAAATCGAGCTTGGTATCCTTCACGATCTCCAGCCGTTCAATGGAGATCTGATTAACATCTCCGTGGATGCGTTGAAACAGTCTTAGATTCAATTAGACTCATTATCACGTCCAAGTCGGAGTGAGTTCTCGAGTTTCGACTACTAGCACTTGCCGGAATCGACAAACATACGGGATTCACGTACAATTTCTGGTAAACTATCGCAATAGGCATCCTACGACTCCAGGACAATTGGAAGATTCATCAGGCCCTCATGATCACGGCGCGCGGTGACCCCAAGCACTGATGATTGCGCCGTCACTGGCGGGATCAGGGATCAGAAGAAGGCAGAGTGTTCACTGTTTCCCTCGCCGCTGATGTTCAAGTTTGACACGTACCTCTGATCTCTCACTGAGTTACTCGATCGACAGCTGGCAGTATTAATCCTGTATATCGGACCCAGGTTTGTGCCGAAGTGCACAGGATAGCAACATAACCTCATTTCTCTCCCAAACAGATGCAAGACCTGTAGATGATGATCACTAGTTCACTTTCCGTGACATAGACACGCTTCCGTCGCGATCTGCCTGATGTCATTCAATGACATATTGACATCGAAAGAAAGATGGAGGCTGCGAGCTTCATCGACAGCCGCGCTCAGTCAGACGTCAGTCTGCCGCAAAATCGCAGCAGATCGAAGACCAGAGGAGTGGTAGCAGACGCTGGCTCGACAAGTATAAAAGGAGGCGTACGAAGTGCACCGAATTTCCATTCGTTTCTTGTCCTTCGTTCTCGCTCCTCATCCTCGTTTGGCCAGGTTGCCCTCACAGTCGTTTTTAATCCTTCATTCGCATTCTCTGGGTCGGCCTTACTTTCTTGACGAAGCAGGTAATGCCTTTTGGTCTGCGAACCGGATGGCTCCTTACTTATTGAATTCGCAGTCTGAACACTTTCCAAACCACAATCATCACCATGTTCGCTAAAATCGCCGCTCCCTTCATTGCCATGTCCGCACTCGCCACCGGAGTGATGTCAAGCCCTTTGGCGTACAAGTCCAACAATGCCCTTGGTATATCCCTTTCCCTTGTCGTTGGTCAACTATTTATATTAAATTATTGCAGCTGCCCGCGGAGGCCAGTCCTTCAACAACTGGGGTGGTTTCAGCTCCCTCAACAACTTTGACAACTTTTATGGCTCTGACGACTTCTCCCACTCGCACAACTTCAAGGAGGTTGTTGTGAAGCAGGACAGCGAGCTTGTCTGCCACTCTGAATCCATCGAGATTATACAGCAGAGGCTTGTCGTGCTTCAAGAGATGGCGAAGAAGTTTGTCTCATTTCCATCCTGATGACCTGGTCTCACCTGTCCCGTATCAACCAGGATCATCACCGAGCAGATCTGCGAGGTAGAGACTCAGACCATCGTCTTCCAGCAATATTACGCGTCGCTTGGCGGGTTCAGCCACGACCTTACCCGTAGCTCCGGGCGCAGTGTACGTCCGGTTTCCATTAAATTCTGGGAAAAAAACCAATCTTCTTCCTCAGGTCGGCTATGACAACTCCATCGCTTCGCACTACGGAGACTTCTACAACTCCGACGGGTCCTTGAGCACTTACGACTATGGATTCAGCGGCAGCGATGTCGGATCCAACTACTACGTCCCGACCAACAGCAACTGGAACTCCGACACCTCCCCCAGCTCCGTCGGTAGTGCGTACCAAGCTGCACAGGCTGCCTCGTACTACTAGGCCCAAACTACATGCCTAGGCTCACGGCACAAATGATTTTTTTTACATGCAGATGATGAAGGACTTTAGAATACTGCCCCTGTAATGGTCGCTCTTAGAATAACCTCTAGGAGGCTTTGAATATTTTCTAAAACTCGATTTGTTTTAACTTTATTGCTTTGCGGCTGTGTTTCATCCGGTCAAAGCGCGGAATCGCACCCAACGTTGGTGGCTTAGGCGGCGTTTGGAATCTGCGAATTTTCATACATTTGCCAGCTAATATAGTGGCTGCCATGAATTCTTAAGCTGCATACCCGCTCGACATAGATAAAAAATCCAACCTCGAATAAATCCTGGCAGTCAAGCCGCACAGCCTCCCGTCGATTTCTGACGTTCTTCCTTGCGCACTGCCGCGCCCTCCAGATCCACAAGGCTCAACCACCTCGACGTCGAGAACATCGCCTCCAGCGCGATCACCTCCATCAGAGAGCCAGCGGAATCACACGAGGAGACTCTTCTCCAATGACGGGAGGGATTCCAGGTACGAGAGCTCCGATGGTTCACATGACTGGAAGGTGCGTGTCTCACCAGAAGCCTTGGTGCTCGACATGGAAATGCAGGAGCCGCAACATACGTATCATCCTTGAGGTACACGTCCTCGTCCTCGTCGATGATGAATTGCGGTTCTCCCGGAACGAGGGGTGGTGTTACTTTGTGGCCGCCTGAGACTGCGCGCTGCAGGCGTTCCTCCACGCTTGGTCGGGTGCGCCCCAGATTCGCAGGAGCGGATACGCGCCGAACGTCAGATGCAAAGCACTTTGCGATGGTAGGTAGAGGGAGAGAACAGCGCCGCGCGTCGGACGCGGTCTTAACGCGGGTGTTCCGTGCACGCGTCTCTTCGAGGAGATTCAATTTGTCCGAGTGCCAACCGATTGAGCCGGGGCCGGCGATGGTGGAAGGCGAAGATCTAGAGACGTAAGGAGGGCTAGGGGAGCGCAAATCTGGACAGGGGTGGACACGCTTCAATGTTTGCGCGTGAGACCGACGGGGGAGGTGGACGTTGGCTATCGGTTGTTCGTAAGTATTGACGATGCTCTTGAAGGGACCGCGGGGCAGGACAGTGGACTCTGCACACTTGAATGGGATGCCCAGGGCCTCCGAGTCGTCGTTCTCGTTGTTGGAAGCCCGATCCGCGGGACGAAGAGAAAGGTACTTTGGGGGCCTGAAGAGAGGAGAGGCAATATCGAAGGCAGAAAATGCTACGGAATGCTGAGCAGTGATGGGTTCTGAGAAGGTTATCAGAAAGAACACCTACATGAGAGGCCTGCTCGCGCACCTGTTGAGGCGCCCGTGTCGTGGCTCTGAGCAGCCTCCGGGACATTCGAGGTGCCTGGAAGAGAAATAAACGTCATGCGACATTATTAAAAGAAAAGAGACGGGGGAACTTACCATTGAGATCAGCAAGCTCAATAATAGTCTCCATGTCCGAACGAGAAGCTTCAATTCTCGAGCCGAAGATAAACCGGGCTTTAAACCAGAGCGAGGAGAAAATACCGCAAAAGAGTGTGCCAAAACGAGTGAAGGTGACTTGCATAGTCGTGTGTTTTCGAGGGGGAGGGTGGGAGGTACAAAGCAGGAGGAAGGCGGGTGGCTGACGAACACTCTGAGTTCAGGGTGGCTGACGAACACTCTGAGTTCAGGGTGGCTGACGGAGATCCGTGGCACGACACTGCATATGTTTATGATCGCAAATCGTTCAACAACGAGCATTGCGAGTCGAGGGTAAATCAAGCGACTTTCCGCGTCATTTCAGGTCCCATTGGAAGCGGAGAGGAGCAAATCTGCAATTCTATCATTCTCGCGACATTAAATGTACTTATTTCAGCTAACCTTGGCTTTCATGGATTCTTGAACACGAACACTATTTTCTCGTCCATCTCTTTACGCGCCAGCTACTCACACGTGACCGCGTTGTCATTGGTCATAATAATATTCGAATTATGTAAATAATAATAAAATTTCTCGGCCGATTCCCCGATGGGCTTTTTCCGAGTCCTGCTCCGATGTCGCGTCGCTCCTCCCGTTCCATACCACATAGTAAGGGCGCGTACCTGGATTGATTTCCCCGCCGCCCCCGCAGTCCCCGGACCCCGAGTCTCCGCGATCGCGAATTGAGTCTAGAGCCGATGATGGGCCTGATTGCGTCCCCCAGATTCCCCACACTGCCCATGGTACCGAGCTCCGAGTTTCAGTCTAGTCGAGTGAGGCCGAATCCTGCGCGTCGAGCCGGAACCTACGGACTGATCGTCATCGTTGCAGAGCAGTGTGGAGCCTCATTCCACTGTACTCAAAAACAGAGACCAGGAAACTCGCGATCGCAAACCTTGCAAGCGCTGGAAACGCGATGTTGTCGCAGCACGTTGGCCCGCGGGAAAAGAGAGTCGACGCGGGAGAAGACAGTTGGCGGACCCACCGTACCTCGGGCTCTGATTCGCCCTACATAAATACACCCGCTTCCCGCACCCACAATCCCACAAGCCTCCACGCGTGGAAGGCTTCGCGCACCCACAAATCTCCACGCGTTCACGATTCGGAGCCATACCAAACGCTTCGTATGTTGAGTGAGATCCACAAAGGTACATCGCACACCAACTATTATTCCAAGCATTGTTAATAAAGTGAGTTTTGTATCCGTAATCCGTAATCCGTAATCCATAACCCGTAATCCATGATCCCGTTAAGTGGGTACTCCGCACAGACTTTGAGCAGAGCATTAAATCATAAGTAACCCGACATCAAGCAGGCGAGCAGCATTGATATCACAACACCGACGCTTGCTTGATATAACACCCACGCGTGATATTCCACCACCGCCCAAACACCGACTCCCCACCACACTCAAACGCGTTTTAGCACCACTCAAACCCGCTCATGCGTCCCGAGGTGCTCCTTATCCGTGCTCGAGTTGTCGCTCCCCCCGACGCCGTTGCCGGCCGCGAGCACAGCAGGCCCGTGGCGCCGGTGCAGCGCGTGGATGTCGTGGAACTCGCGCTGCGCCTGCGGGACGACGCGGTCCGAGTCGACGAACATGAGCTCGTAGACGACGCACGCGAGGAGCGTCGCGGGGATGTTCGTCAGCGCGGCGATGGCGGCGTAGCCCGGGATGCCGACGGCTGCAGGAAAAGAAAAGAAATTCAAGTCAGATAAGGGAAGGGGAGGGGAGGAAGGAGGAGAGGGAAGCGCACCGTCCTTGCCCCAGATCGTCATGGCGGCGAAGCGTCCGCCGAGGTCGCGCGCGCTGTTGGCGGAGAGGCCGACGGCGGAGAAGCCCCAGATCGCGACCGCGCTGTGCCAAACCAATGTCAGCATCGCCGTGTTGAGAACAGGGGAGGGGGAAGAGACGCACTAGGCCATGGAGATGACGACGGGGGCCATGCTCGGGGGGATGAAGATGTTGCTCGGGTCGACGGCGCCAAAGATCACGATCGCGAGCATAAAGTCCTATATCACATCCATCCGCACGTCAGGCGATGAAAATGGGATGGAGGAGGGAGGAAAACGCACGACGACGAACTCGTTCACGAAGACGTGGCCGAGGTTGCTGCCCGTCTGGAGGTAGAGGCCAAAGATGCCTGCGGGGCCGTTGGGCGTGAACTGGATCATGGCAAGCGCCGCCGGGGGGGTCATCGCCTCGATCCCGAGGAGGAAGGTGCGGTACTGCAGGTAGATGAGCAGGCACGCGAGGTAGCCGCCGAGGATCTGGGCCACGATGTACCTGGCGCGCACAGGGTGAGTTCCCGGGACATGGAGGAGGGAGTGGAGAGGGAAGGGACGCACCGGACGGCCTTGAGCGGGGGGAAGCCCTTGAAGACAACGTGGACGATGGTGATGCAGGGGTTAAAGTGCCCGCCGGACGTCGCGGAGCAGATGGTGATAGCGAGCAAGATACCGCAGGCGTAGGCGAAGCCGATCTGGAGCACCGCTGCGCAATCGCTGGGTTAGCTTGGGCAATAGACATATCGGCGGAACATGAAGCATACAGGACAAGCCGGCCTGCTTGGTGATGTTTCCGATGACCCACACGGCCTGGGATCCGACGCCGGCGTACACGCTGGTGAGGGTTAGCACGACGGATTATGGCATGGACCAAGAAAGGCGCACTAGAAGAAGACACCCATCTACAAGGAGATTAATTCAGGGCGCGGATCGACGGGCTGCAAGAACGACATACCGCCTCTGCGAAGCACTCTGCAAACCAGTGGAGCTTGCCATGGCGCATGCGCTCCCAACCCGCGAACATGGAGGTGCGCTTGTGGAGGTCGCCCATGTAGACGACGCTACGGGCGTTCGCATTCGAGACTGTTGCGGCCATGTCTGCTCTTCGGCGGGGAGGTACAGGGAGAATGCAAAGGCCCCCGGTAAGCGCTCTCCATCTTTTTGTACCTTTCCAAACGGGCGTCGACTATTGTTACAGCGTGCGACCAAAAATAAGGGGCTCCAAAATTAGCAAACCTATTTGATATCCATTCCCCCATGATCAATTTTTTGTGATGCGATAGCGCGTACGCGAGGCTGGGGATGCTTGGCCTGGCCGCCGAACGACGACGTCCAACGCTTGTGCAAACGTCCCCGCTGGACAGCAACACGCGTACCGAATGGAACATATGTAGGTAAGGAATGTCCGGCAAGCTCGCTCACTACGTGTCTCTGGCGTCGGGGAATCCTGGCACCGCTGTTTGATCCGTATGCTGATGAGCCTTGTGTGCGTCAGCAACCCCACTTCCCCACATTTCAAAGCCCTGGCTGACCCCACGGGCCCCGTTGCCTCCTGTGGAGGTGGCTGGTGGCCGATCTGCGCACTGCGCACCACCTCAGGCGGACAGTACGGGATGATCCGGGGGGAGTGCCTGCCTTGGCGGCACATGGACCATCCCTTTGGAAAATCTCAATATTATGGCAATATCATGACACTTAGGTCACCGGTGACTCACGAGTTCCGTAAATCTGGGAATGGACGAGAAGAGACGAGAACTTAGAACCGTTCCAACTGCCACGGCCGCGCGACATCGACGACGAACAGACCTCGAGTGAGGCCCTTGGGCGCGTTGGAGAAGTTGGGGACCTTGGAAACCTGAACGCGGGTGGCAGGCAGCTCGCACGATGTCCTGTCATCTCCAGGAACAGTCTTTTCCGAGACGCCGTGATAAGTGTCTGTCATCGTGATTTCAATTTGGTGAGCATAAAACGCACAGACCGCCATATTGCTTTCTTAATTCAATTCAGTCTCCATTACAGTATACATTCGACGGATCCTAATCCGGTTACATGTCGGTGGATATATTTTCCGCCAGAGGAGGTTCAAAATTGAACGCATACACGTGTTCTCCGAGCTTCGGATGATGGAGGTGATTAGGGGAGCCAACACGACCGGCGAAAAGTCTTCCGGTGTGTTTGAGCGCCCACTTTCAGAGCACGGGATTCGACAGTCCCACTTGTAGAAACACGTGTCACGTTGCGACAAGGAGATTGTGATGTGGATTGGCGCGAACGTCGCGAATGAAACTCAGATTAGACATATGAGCATGTTTTTTTTCTTCTTTTTCTGTTAGCTAATGATCCAAAGCCACTGGATTGAGGTGCAGCGTTTCGGGACTTTACATATACTGCGTTCCGACCCTTGTAGATGCAGACTGCGACTACATGTGGCTACACTGAGTAGACATATTAGGTTGTGTCCAAGGTATGTCTACGCATATAGACAGAGGCAGCCAGATGTAGACACACGTAGCCGAATGTAGCCGAAGTACGGCTACCAGACGTAAGAAAATGTAGACAGATGTAGCCGAATATTTGTCTACGTTCGTAGAGGCAACATCGACGAACCTGTCTACCCACGTAAGAGAACGTATGTCTACATGTAGTCGGAACGCAGTGATACTCGCCAAAACATGAACAGCTTTTGGCTCGGGATGTATGTAAGTGGTCATGGTTAACGTTGTTGTAACGGTTTTCCTCACATCCAAAATCAGCGAGGAAAACTAAACCCAAGGAGACGTGGTAGTAGACGACGCGAAAATCTTACGTAGTTTTTAGTCTCCCTAGTCAGACCATTAAAGAGTTTTTTTTTTTTGGAGGAGTGGAAAAAAACTCATTTAATGGTCTGATTTTAGGTGCGCACCTAAAGCCGTGAGTCCCTCTTCCGAAAAAGGAAATGCTCAAAAAGGCAATTTTCTACTGAAGCCCAGGAGGACAGAGGCCTCAGTCGGTGGTCCACAGAGGACATATTTGCACCTTAGAAGTTATTTCCCCCTGAAAGTAGCTTTTGAACTGGAAAATTGAGTGAATGGCATACAGAGTTGAAACCCAGATGTGAAAAAGACCCGGATGCGAAAAATATAGAATTATAGGCTCAATTTTGACGTGGTTGATCCTTTTTTTTTTGGAAATACTCTTATAGATATAGTGAGCAATGCTTGACAGTCAAAGAACCCCCCGTCAAACGTCGGCGAGCACAAAAAATCGAAAACGTGCCAAAAACGAAAATTTGTGGCTGTGCCAGAAGTCTTGAGGAGAGTATCGTAATTGTGAGTGTCTGCCACATTTTCCAGACCTGATATTGTGCATGGGGGGGTTTCAGCACTCCCTCTCGCTCCTCAGAGCTACAGATTGGCGTGAGAGTGCGATCGGCATGTGTACGTGACCCGATTTTTCGGATCGGGGTCCTCCACCAAAACAGGTCACAAAAACAATGTGTTCATGCGGCACAACTACTCACCGAAGAAATCTGAAAATATTTGAGCATACACTACGAGGTAATAGTATTGCATCCCCCAACTTTGAATTACGATTTTCTGCCTTGCCATTGAGAAATGCGGAAGAACTTTTTTTTTTTCGCATCCGGGTTTCAACTCTGTACCTTTTTGTTGTATTTTTGCGCCACGAGAGAGTGGCTGTGCGACGATTCCCACGATATGCATGTTGAGAATTTTGTGTTTCCAGCGGAATGATGAAGAAATAAATTATTGTAATACGCAGTATGAAGCTCAGGATGTCCCTCTAGTGTTTTTGACAGTTTGCCGGACATATGGAAGCGTAGTACAGACAGTGCGACACATACGGCGGAAGGGTGACTCACGGCTATTGATACGCAACTAAATCTAGACTACGTAGTTTTCACCTGCCAAAGGCCAAAGTCAATGCCTGAAACGGCTTGCTCACAGGTGGGTCTACGTGGTCGGCCAGTTGCTCTAGTATCTATTTATTGGCAACACCTGACGCAAAATCCATCCAGGTAATGGGCCCGTACGGCGTACAAGGACTGAGGAGGAGGAGGCATGCACAAAGTGAAGCAGTGTTGTGACCAGCGACCGGGGACAATGGACTGAGCTTCAAGTTCAAGCTGGGATAGCCACTTTCCAGGCGTCCATGGGTATTTATGTGATAAACAAGGCTGGCTGGCTGAACGACACCGCAGGAGGCGCATCAGATGGCGCATCAATTGATGAGAACGGTAATCATCGACCACGCCAAATTGGGATCTTTCTGGGCGCGGCGCCGTGGCGAATCCGACCCAGGTCAAAAATTTAAAAAAATGTGCCTAGTTCTTCACGATCTATTTCTGAACACTCGACTTGATCAGGAATCCAATGCCCAACGCAGGTGCGCAAACAAGACAAAAAAACTAGACAAAAAACCTAGACGGAAACAAAATAGGTGTCTACTCCGATGGTTGGCACCCCATGGCCAGTTTGAACCTCAACTGACTTGCTCCAATATACGGTAACATGTTCAGCTAGGCGAAACCGGAAACCGATGTTGTCCGCTTGACCCGAGTTTAAGCGCTATCGCCGTTCTGTTCGTCTCAATCGCGAACTTAACAGTGTGTTGTCCGTAATGTCTCTGAAAAACCCCGCAATATAGGACCTCAATTTGACCCGGGTCGACCTACCCTCTATGGGCTAGGAAGGTGAATCAGTCCAAGGATAAGTAGTGTACACATTATCAGACCCATGGAGCTTGATCAAGAATCAACCAAACGCCGCCCGTCGAGTCATCCATTCCATACAATATGGGTTTTGCTGAGCAGCTCCACCACCGTCCACATATTTATTTTCCGCGACTATCCTTGCAGTGTGAAGACACATCTACAACTCTACAGAGAAATTACGAGTCGGAGGTTCAAAAATAGACTACAAATACAGGGACCCACTGGATCAGACGGCGACTTAATTAATATTGGACCAGGGCAACGCAACTTAGACGCTCTTTCCTCCTCTCCTTCGTGTCTTCTTCACCTTTCTTCATAGGCTCGGCTCAGGTCGCCATGCCGTTCATAGATACGCCGCCGGACGTCCTCCTCGACATCACGCAAGAGCTCGATCTTCAAGATTCGCTCCGCCTCGTTGCCGTAAGAGCGCCACGCTGTCCATTGCCAGCGCGCGCTCCTAAATACTAACAGATTCTCCAGACATGCACAACATGCACATTTATGCTGCGCTCCCGCTGCTTCTGGATCATGGCTCTCCACAGAATAGAGCACATCCACCGGCGGCCGCTCCCGTGTCCCCCTGGGCTCGACATCTCCTCTCTACCTCTCCCAACTCTGCGAGAGATGGCCATACACGCGTACAAACTGAGGCAGAACTTGTCTTCGGAGTCGCCGCATCCGACCTCGGTCCATTCGTTCGACATGCACGACGAGCCCATGAATTTTGTGCCGATTCAAGGCACCCGGTTGATTATGACAATCTCGCGGAATCGGCTGGCGCTTTGGGAAACTATGTCCGGGAAATTCATTAGCGCGTTTGAACACGAGGTCGAGCACGCCCGCGGCGTTTCTCCGCTTTTTCTCCCGGGGGTCTGCTTGGTTGGAATAGTTCAGGCAAGGTGATGGATGACCGCGCTTTAAATTTCACTTTTCGCATACACTCAACTAATGCATTTCCGCAGATCCGACAACATCAACCTCGAGCTTGTCGTCGTCCGATTTGACTATCGGAACCCGCGAGCGGTAAAAGTGTCAAAGATCTTCTCGCAGATTTGGAAATCCGCGACCGAAAAAGCACTGCTTGTGTCCGACGTGATTGTGGACAAAAACAAGGTAGTGGCCACGATAATCGACTCCGACGACGCGGCGTCTCTCCTCTTCTGCAGATTCACGGAAGGCATCATTTACACTGTGCCGCTCGGTTCAAATCGTGACGCGTCGCTTCCTCGATGTATTATTGCCGGAGACGATTTTTATGTCACTCGGCAGTACTGGGAGCCCTTTGCGGAGATTATCCACATCCCAGCCTCCTCCGCCCTGGACCCACTTAACCTCGACCAATTTTCCTTGGATCGAGTGACCCGAGCCGTCCCGTCCTCCACCACCACGCGATTGGTCGGCACTGGTCTCGGGTTTTGCAACGTCCGATTCCCGCGATACGGCGTGCTGAATGTCACCCGACGGACCTCCGACCTATCTGCGACCGATGAAGCTGACGTGGTGAACAGCATCCACTTTTGGCCTGCGGAACCTCAGGCTGGGGTGATAAACGGTGTTCACTTTTGGCCGGCCGAGCACGACGGGGCGAGGCTGACCGTTGCGCCGCTGTGCTTTTATGAGCACCCGTGCAAGGTTGAGGCTGTAGCAGTTGGCTCGTCCGGTACTTGGGGTATCGTCGTCGACTTGGAAGATCGGAATGGGCTTGTCCAGTACATCGGCGGCCCTATACCGCATGTCACATTCCGGCGATTGCACATTCCAGACGTCGAGATGGAACCTAGGCTGAAAATTGCGTTGGATGATAGGTTGGGTATACTCTACGTCGCCAATAGAATAGGAACCAAAGGATACCGCCTCTCGGTGGTGTCGTACGCGTAGATTGTTTTGGGTCTTGAACTATTGCCACTCTGAATCTCAAAGAAGGTCGGCCACCGGGCTGGTTGTTCAGTACTCAGCATTGCGAATTAATTCAACCACGAATATATCGTTATTAGACAGATCTAGACTTTACAATTGATTTATAATGAAAGGGTGCAACACGGATAAGTGTTACAGTTGCGGGCTGTCCTTGTCCACACCATCCACATCGCACTGGCTAGCCTCCAGTTCAGTCAATACAAATCTCATTTGCTGCGTGGGCGCGCTCCCCCCTGAACCCGCGCTGCTATCGGTAAGGTCCCAGTGGAGCCGTATGTGTACGAGGAGTTCAGATATCCCCACAACTGCAGGCGTGCAATCGATGGCAACGAACTGGAGGTTGGAGCCGCATTGATAGCTGACCATATGGAACAGACCCCATATGCTGAATTACAGTAATTATCAGTTGGAGCTCCAGTGCGCATGAAAAGTGACAAACGCGACCCAGGCAGCGCTTTCGATGAAGATTTTGATTATGGTCTGTGAACCGCGGGGTAAGATAGTGAGTGTAAAATGTAGTTGAGGCACGTGCGTTGAGACTGCTGACCCCGACCGACTTGAGGAGCCGACTGGTAGTCCACAATTTATACCAGACGAGTCCTAAATTGTCGGTCAGTGCTGCGGTGTAAAGAGTTTTGTAAATCTACCAGATGTGTACGCGGCGGTGCTGAGGAAGGGCAGTTAAAGCGTCTGTGGGGAGCACGCAATAGGGACATGAGACCCACCACGTGCTGAAAAAACAGATCCCTGTTTGCCACCGTCGGAATGCTGAGCGAAAGATGCTTTCGGTTGGATTATACATGGACAGCTGGTATATCATGCCGACGCCGAACGCTGCGGAGAAAAAAATCGGTTTGCGGTCTGCAAGGAATTTTATATTATTCACCAATGAAACCTGCGAGCATGATGACTGGGAATATGATAATTCGGGTGCGGAATGCCCAAACCGCCCAGAGACGGTGGATCTGCAGCAATATTTTTTATGAAATAATACAAGCCAAGGGCGCGTAGAAACGCACTAGAAATGCATCCCCAATGGACAAAGCCGCGACGAAGAAGCCATATTTGAGAAGCTCGGTGCGGTGGGATAGATCGGAATAAAAATCTTGGGGTCCGGGCCCGTCTTCCCGTTGCCTGAAGGCGAGAAATAGGCGCGCGACGTTGAGGGTCCAGTGCTGAAAAACAAAGATATCGGCGTTTCATATTCAGAGAACGATGAATGTCGGAAAAACGGTGTTTGGGTTATAACGGCTTGAGCAGGCTCGCCGGCTTGTACTGAATTATGATGAGTTATGACCCCGTGGGGGCAAGGGTTGTAAGCCATCGCAAGCCGGCATATGGGGCGTAAGTTGGTTATGGTCTTATGAGGGATTTCGGGGGCTTATAACACCGTTTAGGCTCGCCTTCATATGTTTTCTGGTCCTAAAAGCAGAAATCACCCAAATCTGAATGGCAGGCAAGGATTCATTCAATCCATTCAATCAATATTATTTATACGCAAAAACATGTCTTCGTCCACACAATCTATCACATAGAATACCTCGCGTGGCGCTCCGAAGATGGGACAAAGTAGTGCACCCCTTGTAACGTGCTCCAGAGCAATGAAAGTTGATCCATTACTCCACTCGCGCATGGGGCAGTCGGTGCGCGTCTTTGCTGACCAGGTGGACTTGCGATATCGGTGGATCATTGCCAAATCAAGAGTAACCTTGCGGGGAAGATGGCATCGAAAAACCAATTCGAGTTGACCCATTGCTAGATCATTGTCTTGGGCTTCGTAGATTATGGAATCGTAACGTCGCCGTCCGTGGAACATGGGGTTGCAGCGCAAGATGTCTTTGCCTTTGTTCCAATCAACTTGTGATTGGAACTCGACATATAGAACCTTGCACGGCTCAAGCTGTAGAAGGACAATGTGTTCAGCAAGGACCCAAATATTCAACGAGATCCTGACCTGAATATCTTCGTCATAAGAAACTGGGTGGTTGGGATGATGCTCCGCGAGATACTCCCTCAGGTGCATGTTGAAGTCGCGGTATAACACATTGCCTCGATTCAACGTCTCGATGCGAGTACTGGTCATCCGAGCATCAGCAGAGCCGAGTCTCCAATGGGCTGTGGCGGCATGAGAGGGCAGAACTGGGTCTGTCTCATCCTCTTCCTGGCTCTTCCGCCACTCATTTACCTTCATATCGAGCCGCGCCATTGTTTCTTCATTTTCGTCCATGATCGACATCTAATGCTCAGCAGACTGAACGGAAGATATCCAGTAGCACAGGACGGTAACATACCTGATGCTCAGCGTCCTTGCCATTTGTTTTTTGGTATTGCGCAGAGATCTCCTGTTGGAAAGCTTCGCCGATACGAGTGTTCTGATTTCGGCTGGTACCCATGCCTTTGAAGCAGCCGGGTGCATGCGACAGGTAGTGCTGCTTGAGGAAGTTGAAGGACTTGCCGTGGGTCTCCAAGATGTCCTGGATCTATATGAATTTCAAGTGTGTTGAGTCAAAACAGAGTTTACATACCTTGCAAACCTTCTCGTATTCCGCAATAAATTTCCGAAGGACTTCCAGGCGCGTGTCTAGTGCAACCTCAAGACCCAGCATCATGCGAACCTTTACCATGATTCGGATAGCCCGAACAATGCATGAATTTGGTGGGAGGAGTTGCACGATGCAGGGTAAAGCGCACTTTCATGAAATATTTAGTTCTAGACATTATTTGAGATAGCAGACAAATACCTTGAGAATATCAAGAAAGGTTTGACCCTCTGAGTAGTCAATGGTGGTCGGAGACGAGAGGTGCTTGAGGTCACGCCAACGGGGGAAGTTCTCCATGCTATCAGATTAAAATGTCAGAAAGGGGTTGTAAGAATGAAATACAGCGTACTTTGCATTAAATTTTGAGGCAAGTCCCTTGCGCTGGAGAAATCCCTTTATGAGGGGCCACATGTGGCGACCCCATATTCCCCCGTCAAAAAAATGCAAGCAGTCGTAGCCAGTTGCTTTGTATGGATCCGAGTTATTGAACTTCCACAGAAAATGCTTGAACCATGTCAGTCGAAATCAAAGACGGCATCGACAAATATCACTCACCTCAAAATCATGAAGGCCATATCGCTTGAGATACTCATTGCGATCAGTCTTCCCAGCAGGTGCTCTGGCAAGAACACGGGCCATTGATTTTGTGGTTCGTTCAGTAAATGCTTGGGTCAGTCGAGGAAGATCGTCTTTGGAGACGAGACACTGAGGGCAAGGATGAAGTGAAGTTGAATTCCGGATGGAAAGCCAGGCCGCGATCTCCTCAAAATCCATGGATTCAATGAGAACTCCTGGGTATGCGACACGTGTGATCCCATCGCCAAACCGCAGCGCCTCGCCATTGTGTGACCGCTGCTCAAGTGACGCCATAACAAAATGGCAAACACCGCGGTAGATCAGTCGTTTTAGTCGATCATATTCCGACCTCACTGTACCAGTCAGTGTATTTGGGTCGATTTCACGCAGACTGTCAGGCTATGTAAGTGAGTGTCAGTTCGGCCACCAAAATACCTGAGAAGTGAACATACCATCTTCACAAATCCTGCTAGTGCTGACCCGCCATTCCCTGAGCCATTCCGAGTTGTTGAATGGATCCAGCAGCCGCGAAATAGAATAGGGTGCATCTTGACCTTTGTGGAGACAAGCCCTTTGTCGAGCCAGACATGAAGACCCAAGTAACATGATGGATACATATCGTCGGCAGGGAGAGAATTCTGTTGGTGTCATTGAGCGAAATTTATGTTCATCAATATATCAATACACACATCAGCGTCTTTCCAATTTTTTCCTGTCCATGGCTCATCATAGAGCTGATTGGAAAAATCCATTCTCCCGTCCTTGCACAAGTATTTTTCCTGCGAGAACCAAGTGCTAACATGCGCAAGGGTTTCATCACTGACCCACTGTTTCATTATCTGCCACGGATCCCGGAATTCAACTTCAACCTCGTATGTTCCACCAAACTCTGTGCCCTCAAAGTTTATTGTAAAAGTCCGACGCAAAAACTGGAGCATTTTTAGATTGCCACGACGTCCATTAAAGAACTGGTGCTTACTGAGATGTTATCTGTCCGCGCCGCTGCCAAAGATTTTTCCATGTCTCGATGGTTCCGGAATGTGATATAACAGTCGCTCGAGAACGCACGGGCATGGAGGTCATCCAGGTCTTCATCAATTTCGGCATTGGGAGCACGCCTTCGGACACGGCGGGAAGTGAACTGGTAATCCGAGAATGTTTTGAAGGGTGCCCAAGGACGAGTGTCGAGTACTGGTGCAGAGCTCAGATTGTCTGGAATCGGTGTTCGGGATGAGCAGCTGTCAAGTGGTATGATTTCGTTGTGCTTATTAGCATGCGGGTGATGCTTCACAAATATGAAGCGTGGCGGGAGAGCAACGGTAGGAACGGCATCGGCATCCGGGGGATCCGGATCCTCGTCTCGGTCGAAATCCATTGGCATTTCATGGTATATCTGGTGAGTCGGAAGTTGTATTATGTCGTCTAGGTCCATTTCAGACGTGGCCGCATCAGGTTCAGCCGTATGAGAGTTCTGCAACTAAGGACAAGAGTTAGTTGGCAATTATAGCGGGTTTCTCATTTTAATTTGCTCACAGGGAGATTGGATTCAAAGGACTCAGCCGGACGGTGTGTCCGCCGGACATGTTCGACGAGCAGCCGCCGATTACGACTATTGATGCGGCAGATTTTGTCATGCTGAAGAAGATTTGCGAGAACCTCCTTGCCGCAGCGATGGCATTTTTTGCCTGGAAAATTCGGCGCCGGACAAGCCTTAGCAACGATCTTATGTTGGCGATATCCACGTTTTGGAGGCATGGGTGTAACAAAGTTTGAGTCCAAGTCAGAATCCCGATGCCCGAATAGGGGTGGGTATATGACATCACAGGTGATGTCACGGTGGTGCTCGTGGCAACTTTGCACTGCTGAGAGCTCCACCATGGTCGCTCGTCTCTTCTCTTCACACCTCCAACTCCCACCAGCACTGGTGCTTCTTCCATGTCATCGTCACCTCCTTCGACGCCATCCCGTGCCACAGATGCCCTGCTGGATCTTGTCCAGCAATTGACGCCGAGCAGGCCACCCGACGCCTTGCGCCGTGTATGTGCTTAGTTATCAAGCAGCATTGCTTCTTTAACCACATTGCAGCTTCGTCGCAACCTTCAATCCGGCGCCAATGATATCCGAGAGGATGTCTCTTCTCTCAAACGGCGCATTACCGACCTCGAGAATTCAGCTGCTATAACTGCACGTCCAAGGAAACAACGAAAGCGGCTCAACCGCGCCGCACATGCTGACGATTCCATTACAAATCCGCAGACGATCGAGGACAGGACACGCGAGAAGGGTCGCCACTTCCTCGTCCAGGAAGCTCTCTTCCTCGTTGATCCTGACGTCTTTACTGTCGACCAGGACGAGGACTTCGATCCGAGAAATGAGTTCAGCTCCGACAAGAACAAAATCCAAGGCCAGCTCCGCCAAATTATGCGTTATCTCCCGGACGATGTGCAGCATCTCCGTACCACGGACTTGATCGCAGGCGCGGTGTGTGGCCCTCATTCTCTCTTTGATTCTCTATCCTCATGATTCTTTCAGTTTACTGATGGCATGAGTGGCCAGCGCTCCAGCACCAGCCACCGCTTGCGTGGTCAAAGCCTCGCCAAAATTGTCGATGATATCAAGTCTTTCGACACTTCATCCGGCCGCTTCAACGCATTCACCAAGTTCATCGGCTATCAACCTGGTACCGACACGCGCGAGCCATACTACTCCAAGCTCGATGTTCCTGTTCTCTACGATGGGTGGGACGGCCAAAAAGATCTCAATACCCTCTTCCGAAACCCAATCCTTTTGAAGGTATGCCAACCTTGATCCTTATTCGTCGCTCAACTTCTGTCAAGATCTATGCTTCTACCATCCGCGGGCCCAATGGCGCTGACGGTCTCTTCAGCGGCAAGTTCAAAAGGCCGACGTCGAAGACAATTGAGCGTATGCATGCCATCCGGCACACGGTCCCGGGAGCGATCGCCAATTCCGCCGTTCTTGTGAGTTCTCTGTGTTGATTCGCATCTCTTTCTCCAAGTTCACTCTGCCTAGGCTATCTGGCTTCATTCGGCCGATACACAACTCGTCGAAGTCGGCGACGAGACTGGAATCAACTACCGAGAACGTCACACTTACTACCTGCAGCATATCCTCAATGGGTTGGACAATGAGAAAGCTTGGGCAATCGACTTGCTTGCGCATTGGGACCGTGTCCTGTTTCCTGACGCAGACGGGCCCCGCGAGGATGCGAATTCGCGCCTGGAGGCTGATGAAAATGACGAAGATTTTTTCACCTCTGCGCCGGTATGAATTCCATCGTTTCTGCATCGCTCCTTTGGCATCTACTCATTCTTAATCCCAGGCCCGAGAGATGCGCCCCACCACCCCTCCGGCCAACTCCCCCCCACGTCGCGAACCACTGTCACCGTTGGCTGCGCAACGTCATCGCACTCCCCGTCATTCAACGACGCCGTCTCAACAGTCTCCGGGACACGGGAACACTTCACCGCCGTTGAATCGGGGATCCGAAAACCGCCCCGTCTCTTCAAGCACTCGCAACAAGGGACGCAGATTGTATCGTCGTTGAGATTTGGTTTATGTAACGTCCATTGCTTGTAACGTATATACAAACCATTTTTTTTTTATATGCTACCGGCCGACCGAGTTGCAACGGTTCCAAAGGTATCATGAGCCTGTGTGGGAATTATGAGCTGATGGTGACTTACAAGTCTCGCTGAGGATTACGATGGCATATATTAACTTCGCCTATGTGTTATAAGCCGGGCAAAGTATTACCGGCTTACAACGAGTTGTGCGTGAATATAATCCGCTATGATTCGTCCCCCATTTTTCCGACAAAAGAGGCACGTACAGAAGTGACCATGACAAAAAGCGCAAGAGCTCCAAGAGTGACAGGCGAGAGAAGTTTCGAGCGGCGCTCACGGTGGCGTGTCACCATGAGATAAAGAGTGAACAACGCAAGGATGACATAGATGCCACACAGAAAGCTTTCTAGCACCACGACGGCGAGGTTTGCGCCCAAGAGGGGGATGAGGGACATGGGGGCTGTTGCTGACTAGACCGACCTATATCTACGTGCTGCCTTACATAGACGACAATCATCGGAACTCTGAGGCGATGCCGCATAACGCCAGGAATAGCTACTGGATCCGCAGTATGCGGATTTTCGGGAGAAGCATGACATTGTGAGATAGTTTTTGGCCACGCGCAACTTTTGATGCAAGGCTGCGCCGGTCCAGACCCGTCCGATGGTGCTGAATCAGATTACCTTTGTCGCAGCTTACCGTCTGCCATGGTCTATTAGGCTATCAGTGAGGACTGCATTGTCACTCAATGGTAGACGCACCATAAACAAGTTTTATTTTATTTTTCCATTTCGCTCTTTCCAAAAAAAAAACATTTGTTTATTGGTCTGACTAAGGAGACTAAGACGCACCACATATCTGAATTTCCTGCTCACTCAAACTCGGACTCACTGGCCACAATGACAGCTGCTACTGTCGTCGGTTGACTCGGGGGTCCCGGATCGTATTTCGGTGGCGGAATTTTGTACGCAGGAGGAGGGGATGGAGGGGAAGACGGCGAGGGACGAAGGACATGGAGAAAATTGGGGATGGGGACTCGCCGCTTGCGACTCGTTGGGGCGATTTGCCGACCGGACTAAAAACAGTAATCCTTAGCCTTGCATCAAAAATTGTGGGTCGCCAAAAAATATCTCACCAATGTCAAGCTTTTCCGGAACAGCTGAAAAATGCTCGAGAGTGTCGGAGACAAGAGACACCATCACTTTCTCCGCACTCTCTTAGTCAGCCGGCTTTGCGCGGCTCGCTTAGAGCTCAAGCTGTCATAACCTTGGTCATAACCGTTCTTTAACGAAATGGCTGCTCGGCGGTGCAATTTCCCCATGTAGGTATATCTCCATTCCATTTTACGCTGCTCCCATTTGCTCAGGTGCTCTTCTCTCGTCGCGCCTGCGGTTCCTGCATAATTTCCTGGGTTAGATTACCCCATTGGTGCAACTATGAACCACAGAACTTTTGCCATTGGATGCCCATGACACCGCGCAGCACAGTTCAACCGCGGTGGAAAGGCCCCGTCAACCTTTTTCATCCAAGAGATTCTGCCATGCGGGCTCATCGGGAAGACTCATCTGGTCTCTGCAGTGCTCTTAGCTGACTTTCCGTAGAGCTGCGCTCTCAGGACGCAGCGCAGCACTGCCGGAGAGACACGAATGTAGCAGCAACTGCGCCAAGATCGTTATCGTCCATGCCGCGGCCACGCATGCATAACGCCGACGTCTTGGGGGGTTGGGTATAAAACCTCTCATTCTCCCAGGTCTACCAGCAATCGTTCCTGGTCCCTCTACGCTCTGTAATCCCCTCCTCGACATCTCTTTGACCTGGACTATCAATTGCTCCTTCAAGTTCTGGCTCTGTAATGATTTCTAATTTTGCACTGTGGTTCTGGGCTTCGTCTGAATTCCTCCTTCTCTGTTCTCCCCTCGTCGCCTGCTATAAAGTTTCCCAGTGCCAGCACACCAAATTTCCAGGCCAACCATATTTTGCAACACTCCTAACCACGAATAATTTCGAGGTACATTTATAAATCGTCCATTATAAACACTTTCTTCAGAATTGCATTGAATCAACTGTGAATTTCTCAGCACTGATTTGTTCTGCCGGAGCGGAGCGAAGGTCCGTCTTGTAAATCTGAAAGGCCACTCAATGAAAAGATGTGGAGCCGTTACACTGCCAAAGTCGCACGTGCATCGCGTGTTTGGCTGCGGGCTAAGGATCGGCGACTGACCCGAATACAACCAATAATGTTACACCCAAAATAAATTGTATGCAGGGTTCATGACATGCAGTTCTAAAGACCCACCGCCGTTAGCAGCAGATCGAAGTTGGGCGTACCCAGGCCAGTGACGGGGTCCCATCCCGCTGTCGCCGAGAAACCACTTCAAAATCAGGGGATTAACGTTCTTTGAATCGACGAAGGAAATGAAAACGTACTTGGTGTTGCAGCCCGGGTTGGTACCTGCATGCGCATGATCGTGAGCAGAGCGGATAAAATAGATAAATGTAGGAGAGAAAGGACGTACCGGAGGTGACATCGGTGAACGCGGCGCGGCCCGCAGCGCTGTAGAGGAACGGGTTGAGGAACCCGAGCACGGGCTTGCCAGCCGCGATCAGGCGGTCGTTGACGAGCGAGATAATGCTGGCAAAAATCGGGGTGGAGCAGCTCGTGCCGGAGACGAGCCAGAACTAAGTAAATAAACCGCGCGTCAGTGCCGGGAAGGAGAGTGGGAGGCATGCCATGACACTTACGTTGCCCACTGTGGAATAAATGACGAACGGTTAGCGCCAACGACAACATAGAGATACAGCTGATTATTGCTTACGCCACGCGATCTCAACGCTCTCCGCCTGTGCGGCGATATCGGGGATTCCGCGGCCAGTGGTGTTGTAGAGGCCGGCGTACTGAGTGCCGATGGAAGCGATGTACGATGCAGTGTCGGCAGCCTGGTAGGCCGGGGCGGGGAAGAAGTTGGAGAAGCCCCCACCGGAGAGGCTGGCAGCGACCTGCGGCGGGAGGCCCGTGCTGCCGCCGACAGAAGTGACGCTGTTGTGTGTTTACAGTGAATGAAGAATATGAGGGAGAGTGGAGGGGACCTCTGAGCACGCACAAGGGACACCCTGAGGGGGCGGTGGGCACGAACGTGGAGCAGGTGGTGGTCTGAATGCCGCTTACACCGCCGTCGCCTATAATCCGGTGATTCAGTCAGCGTATGTAGGATGATATGTATTGTCGCAATGTGCTGTCCGTACCGGAAGCGAAGAATACCGAGGTGCCTATCGCACTGATGAGCTTATAATTTTCGAAATAGTACCGAGTACGAACCGACAGCTCCGAGCTGCATGTATGCGTTGCAGATGTTACTGGAACGCGTCAGGAATCGCAGTGGATGCAGGTATTCCAACGGAAAGCTTACATGGCAAGAGGTGCCGTGAGATCCTCCTCGTTGAAACCGTAGCTCGTGCTGAGGACCTTGGGGCGTGCGGCGTCGGTCTCCGTGAGAAGCGAGTTAACGATGTCCTATGCCAGTGGTACTGAGGATCGTTATCTCCGCAATTACATGAGAGGGTGCTTACAACGAATCCATCGATATCGTCGAGGTTGTTCGCCCCGACAGAGATGAAGGTGACGGGAACCCCGCCGGCAATACCCAATGTGTACTCGATATCCAAGTTCGCTTCCTGAAATATATGTGAGCGGTTTCGGAAGTGGAAGGATAACCCCAGAAGACGTACATCTCCTGCCTGCGAAGCAACTTGGGAGTTGGTTCCGCCATCGATGGTCTGAAGGGTGAATGTGGACGTGTTCAGGTCGGTGCGCAAGTTATCGAGGAAGAGCTTTGGGATGTGCTGCCATCAGTTAATTGTGATGAAACCAAGTTCTGGTGCGAACCGTGACATCGGCCTGGTTGGCAAATTGCTGTACAAATACATAGGTTGGAGGAATTAAATCAATGAACCTGTGACTAAACCACGGACGTTGATGTAGCCGGCAACACCCAGAATGTTGTTAGCAGAGCTGGTGGCCTTCGTGGTCGGGACCCCGTATAATGCCTGAACGCATGCCTGTCACATCAAATATGAGCCATGAATAGCTTGGTGCAATCCAAATATTTACCGGGTCGACAACGTTGTTGCAAGACGCAGGGACGGCGTCGGCTGATGGCTCAGCGCGGCGCTCGAGCTTGCTGTTGATGGCAGTAACACCGGGTACCCCGCTGAGCGGCGGGATAAAGGCAACGGTCGGGTGGAAGAATTGGATGTGCGACTGGAGCAACGCAGGGACGGAGTACGACAACGTCCGGATGCTCTCCGTGCCGCTGGCAATGTGCTTGAAGGCGCTGAACTGGGTCGAAAGGAGGCTGTTCGCCTTGCCGATCGGGAGCGTGATCTGGAGGAGGTCGCCCGCGGGGGAGACGGGTTTGGCGACGATGTCGTTCTCATCCAGCCATTCGGTCACAGCGGAGAGGGTGTCCGCCGTGGGCTTGACATATTCAATGACCTGAAATAGACGTGTGAGCAGCAGTACTCGTATTTGGAGAAGAGAGGGCCACGTACCTGTTCAGTGGTGAGGTGCTTGCCGTAGAGAGCGTTGGCCGGGTCCGAGACCGCGTATGTCTTGGCTTCGAGCCCCGCAATGTCCGAGTTGACGAGCGCGATACGGAGCGTGATTTCTTCCGATGCAGGAACAGACCCTGCGTGGACGAAACCAGATGGGACCTTGGCACGGCTCTCGTGAACCGCCATGCTCCGACGACTCAGCGGGTTGGCGGCAGTGAGTGCCAGAAGAGTCGCGAAGTGGAGGAGCGAGATGGAAATCATGACTGCAGTCGGGCGGCCTGCAATCTCAATTCTGTATTCGCTGCTTATATAGGTATTGGGAAATCGAAGGCGTTAAGAGTCGGATCAGAATGGGGAGAGAGAAGCCGCACCGTGTGCACGTCAAATTTGTTGAAGCGATGATAAGTAACACATGAGGATTGGTTGGACAAGAAAAGGACGTGAGATTTGTTTCGAAATGTATACAGGCCAGTCGATCTCTGAGGAATCAAGGAATGGGCGATGCGGTCCTGATTTTTGGATGGCCAAGGCTGCCAAGATGGACGGAGGAATCAGACTGGATCAAAGAGAACGACAGAAGAAGGATTCAAGTATCCTGATTTATCGCCTAGTCCCCCAATCAATAATTGTTGATTGAAGATATCAGATAGGGGTGACCGTTACCGACGTCCTCCATGCTCTCCTTTGGCGCCCCCGAGTCAATACCTCCCGCGACATCCCGCTGTAGTTACTCCATCTGAGCAAGCATGCGCAGCGTATGCATGTGTCGGTTCTTCGCTGGGCGAGGCACAGATAGTGTTCATTTGGTTGGATAAAGAGGCAGTCCGGATAACTTAGACAAGTAGGATTGTAGTAGACAACTGTCGTCGGATTGTCTATTTGACTCCGAGCTGACCGCTTGATATGCCGGCCGCCGCGCGTCAGAAAGATCAATAAGAGAGATGACCAGGTTACATAGCTAGACCAGAGCAGTACCGAGGCAAAAAAATAGTAAGAGACAATTGAGAGACAAAAGAAAAAGTTGGCAAGAGGCAAGAGAGTTTGGTGTTGCTTGGCCCGGACGGCTTGATCCAATTTATTCCCACATCCTTGTGCTCCAACTGTCCACGGGATTCGTCGGCGCATTTATCGACCCAGGCACAGCTGATAGACCCTGTTTTGTCTATTTTAGGACAAGCTATTGAAAGGTCGTGCGAAATCGCTCAATTTCAACTCTTGTCAATGAGCCATCATGCGCTTGGTACCTAAATACATCGGGCGGCCAAGCGGGACCGCCGTGAGGAGGAGGATTAAATACTCGGGCTTTGTCGCTGGACACATGGCGAACTGAAACGCGTGAGCCAGGTTCTTCGATCGAATGTGATCGGATTGGACGGATCAGTATTTCCCAGTTCGGCAACTTAGAAGATGAGTGGACTGGACGGATTTCTTTCGCTTTACTCCCATCCTTCTGCGTCAACCTCTTCCTTCTTCAGACGCTGTCAGCGACTGAGTAACGATTTAACATGGCCCTCCGGGCACCCCTCGTACCTTTACAACCGACTGCCACCTGTAGTTGGTCCAAACCACTACCTGTACCGAGACCGGCACTGAATCCCCGTACCGCGACCGCGAAATGGCCAGTTTGAGGACACAACTTTCGGATGAGTACCCAATGATCGGCGGTACAAGCATCCCTGCACGGGTGCGACATAGATTCAGGAGGAGCGGAGCTTTTCGCGGTTCTATAGCGATCTCAGCCCCGCGGAGTCGAGCGATCTTGGTGAGCTGTTCTACGCTGAAGAAAGAAATAAACTGGTTACAGACGCGACTGACGAGCCACAAGCTATTGTATGTCCATCAGAGTTTTCATAAGCCATAACTATGTTCTGGCAATCCCCGATTCAAAGTGCCTGTTGAGGGCGAAAGTCGACAATTCATCTACGGAATCGTCGCGAAGAGTGTTGTCAGCGACAATGGTCATGATTCTTTTTCCACTTACAGGTGGTCTCTGGGTTGGTACACGGACTCGTCCGAGTTTTCAAAAACTTAAGTAAGAGGCACACTTACGTACACCCGCATGAGTAGTCTTTGAATAACGACAAGAGCGCAGATCGACGCTCTGAACCTGCGAGACCATGAGCTTTGGCCAAGTCTTTAGTAGTTTTACGTTCATATAGTTGTAGACCGTCAGGAATCTATGCAGGTCGGTGCATTCACAGACAACTGTGCTGGCAGGGACGTCAGTCTCTGTTCGCTTGAACCCAACATATTCATACGACTTATTGAGGAGATCACTACTCAAAAAAGTGGTACCATCACCGGGGCTGGACGATGTATTTTATTTTTCTGCAGCAGAATTTGCCTACCCAGATATGGCTGATTTTCCGAGTTCGCGAACATGATGGAAAGAAATGCATGAATGAAAATCAAACTCAAAGCAATGGACAGGATGTGAAAGATGTGCGAGTACTGAGGATCCATGAGGATTTGAAGTTGGTGGAGAACGAAGTGTAAGCTCACGAAAACATCAAAATATTTTATTCTGAAAGATTGAAGTGGGAATGGTATAGTTTAAACTGTCTGTATCATCATATCATCATCAAATCGATAAAGGTTCGTGTTAACATTTTATGTGGAGCGATTTGGGTCAGAAATGACTACAAACACCCATCGGACATGAAGCTGGATTTAACAAAATTTCCGCACATCAGTGGCGCCTCATCGTCATCTCTAACTCTCTCTCTATTTGTGGTCCGATGAGGTTGAAAATAATTTAGGAACAGGTCCGACCTGGAATGGACCTGTCACCCTGGGTCCAAGCCAGGAATAACTACTCGAGTCCGTAGCATGCGGATCCGGGCCAGTGCGGCATCGCAACTCATAAATTCAGTAGAATGAATGTGTCCTGAAAGCGTCGAATCGAAGATTCGAATTGCGATGGGTTGTTCATAAATGTGAGTCAGGAATGCAGAGTTTCTACCTGAAGATCGTCTTGAGGAGAGGTTGCACTAACAATGAAGTTCAGCGACTGCCCAAATACGACCAATACTATTAACCCTAAAAATAATATATATGTAGGTGTCATTGCATGACATGCAGTTCAACGATGCGGATCCGTCTAGAGACCCACCGCCGTCAGCAGTAGGTCGAAGTTCGGCGTTCCCAGGCCAGTGACGGGGTCCCATCCGGTCGTCGCCGAGAAACCACTACAAAACCAGGGGATCAATCTTCGTTGAATCGACGAAAGGAAGAAAGAAAACGCACTCGGTGGCGCAGCCCGGGTTGTTGCCTGCATGTCCAGACCGTGACTCGTGAGCGGAGCCGATAAATAAACGTATGAGGAAAAAGACGACGGACCGGAGGTGACATCAGTGAACGCGGCGCGGCCCGCGGCGCTGTACAGGAAGGGGTTGAGGAACCCGAGGACGGGTTTGCCTGCAGCGAGCAGGCGGTCGTTGACGAGCGAGATAATGCTGGCAAAAATCGGGGTGGAGCAGCTCGTGCCGGGGATAAGCCAGAACTAAACAAATTAGCTTCGAGTCAGCACCGGAAGGGAGAATGGCGTGCGAGGGTATTTACGCCGCCCTCTGTGGAATCAGTAACGGTTAGTGGACCGCAGCCGCATTAGCGATATAACGCACGCCACGTGAAATCAAGATTCTCCGCCTGCGCGGCGACGTCGGGGAATCCGCGGCCAGTGGTGTTGTAGAGGCCTGCGTACTGGTCGCCGATGGAGGTCAGGTACGATGCGACGTCCGTTGCCTGGTATTCCGGGACGCTGAAGAAGGTAGAGAAACCCCCTGCGGAGAGGCCGGCGGCGACCTGCGGCGGGAGGCCCGTGCTGCCGCCAACCGAGGTAATGCTGTGTATGTGTTTACGGTGAATGAGAAATATGAGGGAGAGTGGAGGTGACCTCGGGGCACGCACAAGGGACACCCGGAGGGCGCGGTGGGGACGAATGTGGTGCAGGTGGTGGACTGAATACCGCTTACACCACCGTCGCCTATAATCTAGTCAGTGTATGTAGGATATGCATTGTCGCGAAGTGCTGTCCGCACCCGAGGCGAAGAGTACCGAGGTGCCTGCAGTGCTGATGAGATTATAATTTTTTCGTAAATGTTGCGGAGTACCAACCGACAGCTCCGAGTTGCATGTATGCGTTGCAGATATTACTGCAATCTATCAGGGATCGCAGTGGAAGCAGGTAACCTAATTTAAGCTTACATAGCAATAGGTGCCGTGATATCCTCCTCGTTGAAGCCGTAGCTCGTGCTAAGGACCTTGGGGCGCTCGTCGTCGGTCTCCGCGAGAAGCGCATTGACAATGTCCTATGCCAGTGGTATTGAGGATCGCTGTGTTGACATTGAACTTGTGGGAGGATGCTTACGATAAATCCACCGACATCGTCGGTACTGTTCGATCCGACAGAGATGAAGGTAACGGGAACCCCGCTTGCAATACCTACCGTGTACTCGATATCCAAGTTCGCTTCCTGAAATACATATGTGAGCCGTTTTCGTCGGGGGCAGTGACCCAAGAAGCCGTACATCTCCTGCCTGCAAGAGATCTTGGGAGTTGGTTCCGTCGTCGAGCGTCAGAACGGTGAATGTGGATGTGTCGAGATCGGGGCGGTAGGCGTTGAGGAAGAGCTGTGGGATGTCCCGTCAGTTCAATTCATTGAAAACCAAGGTGCTGGTGCAAACGTTAAGATCGGCCTGGTTGGCATATTGCTGTATAAATACGTAGTCAGAGGAATAAATTTGATAAACCAGTGAATGAATGACGGACGTTGACGTAGCCAGAAACTCCCAAAATGTTGGTAGCAGAGCTGGTGGCCAGCGTGGTCGGGACGCCGTACATCGCCTGGACGCATTCCTGTCACATCAGAATGTCAGCCATGAAACCCGCCTGGTGCAGCCACATATTTACCGGGGTGAAATCACTGTCGCAAGAGGCAGGGACAGATGGCGTGGTGCGACGCTCGCGCTTGCTGTTGATGGCAGTAACACCGGGTGCCCCTCTGAGCGGCGGGATAAAGGCAACGGTCGGGTGGAAGAACTGGATGTGCGACTGGAGCGACGCAGGGACGGAGTACGACAACGTCCGGATGCTCTCCGTGCCGCTGGCAATGTGCTTGAAGGCGCTGAACTGGGTCGAGAGGAGGCTGTTCGCCTTGCTGACTGGGAGCGTGATCTGGAGGAGGTCGCCCGCAGGGGAGACGGGTTTGGCGACGATGTCGTTCTCATTCAGCCATTCGGTCACAGCGGAGAGGGTGTTCGCCGTGGGCTTAACGTATTCGATGACCTAAAATAGACGTGTGCGCAGCAGTACTAGCATTCGGAGAAGAGTCCACGTACCTGTTCAGTGGTGAGGTGCTTGCCGTAGAGAGCGTTGGCCGGGTCCGAGACCGCGTATGTCTTGGCTTCGAGCCCCGCAATGTCCGAGTTAACGAGCGCGATACGGAGCGTGATTTCCTCCGACGCTGGAACAGACCCTGCGTGCACGAAACCAGATGGGACCTTGGCGCGGCTCTCGTGAACCGCCATGACCCGACGACTCAGCGGGTTGGCGGCAGCGAGCGCCAGAAGAGTCGCGAGGTGGAGGAGTGAGATGGAAATCATGAATGCAGTCAAAAATCTCCATGTTCGCCGCTTTTATATATATAAGAAAGGCGTCAAGAGTGACAGAACGCGGAGACAAGCTGCCTGTGCGAACCGGTGTGATCTTTTGATATCCATGTGAATTGGTTGGACAATCGTTGGACGTGAGAGGGCTAAGAGAGGGTCACCGAAAAACGTGGCGACCGGCAAGTTCCGTGTGAAAACGAAAACCGCCTAGTTGAGCTCGTCTGACGGAAGCGAAATAAGTGCGAACCCGTGTGGTAGTAATTGCTGAGTGGAGACAACATATGTCAACGCTCCGCACTGGCTTCAACGGGTCTAATAGTTTATTCGCAAAGGGAAAAAATCTAAACATAACCTGAAACCATTGAGAATTTCCATCACAATGTCAAAATGCTTAAACCCGTCAGCTTGATCCGATTTTCTCCCACCCTCGCGTTCACACTATCTGTAAGGGGCATGGCCGATCAACGGAAATGCCCCTTACACCCCTGTATTACTACATTATGATAGGGAGATATTATTGTTACCATCCAGCACTGCCTCGCCTGTATTACTTAGTTCTTGGTTCATCGTAGTACCCTTGGTCGAATCAACGCCAGTTGCTTGCTATCGCTCCGCTCGTCCCCAGCTTATTTCCTCTGTTCTTGCCTCGCCGAGATCCCCGGAGCTACCCGCACCGTGACACTATCCACGATTTGTCGGTACCGTATCTTTGTTCTTTTGAGCTGTAAAAGACATTGAGACCGGATGGCCAGGCGGGACCGCCGTGCGAGCTTTGAATTTAAATAGGGGTACTCGCTTTTTGAACGCATGCCTAACTTGAACGCGTGAGTCATCTGGCAACTGACTTGTGGACTGGATATGGAGGCAAGTGTTGATCAGATCAGTTACAAGGTACTGTATGTGTCTCTACATTTATGTCGATGTGGTTGAAAATGAGTTAGGAATTTACAGGTCCTACCTGGCGTATCGGTCCGCGGAAAATATATCAATAGACCTGCAAGGTATTATACATATTATTTTGTACAGATCTTTAATGTCCAACTCTAGCTGCCATCTTACCTGATTTTTCGTGTCGAAATCAAGGATCCCAACCCACATTGTGCACTGCAGTGAAGTCCACAGCGGTCGGCTGTTCCTGCATCAACGTATCCAGAACGCCACCTCGTCCCAGTGGCTCGACTGCATGAAGGTATACTCAACGTCGAACGGCCCCGCGCCCGCATCCGTGGGCGGGGGGAGTCCGACCTCAGGAGGTGCAAGTGACGCGTCGGCGACATCAGGCGGGGGCGTGGGGTACCCCCCAGTTGGGTTCGCGCCGCCCGACGCCTCCCACTTGGCGATCATCCTCTCCACGAGCAGCCCACACCTTTCCGCCACGTGCCCTTGCCCTTGCCCACCCGCCGCCGCCGCCGCCTGGTGCAGGCGGCCCGCGAGCCGCGCGATGAGGAGGTCGCTCGTGCCGGCGAGGACGCGTGGGCCGCGCGCCATGAGGTACTTGGTGCCGAGGAGAAAGCCCGCGGCGAGCGTGAGCATGTGGACGAGCGCGTCCGGCGCGGTGGCGAGCGCCGCGGGCGGCATGGCGAGGGCGGAGACGAGGAGAGCCTCGGCGGTGCGGAGGTGGTCGAGGGCCCACAGCGCGAGCAGGCCCTCGCGGCCCCAGCTGCGGATGATGCGGGGCGCGGCGGCGAATAACGATGCGGCGTTTGAGAAGGAAGAAGGGGTTGCGGGGGCGAGGCTTCCGGGGGAGGCGGAGGAGGAGTGGTTTGAAGACGGGCGGCGCTGGGCGTCGCGCACCTCGTAGAAGGCCTGGTAGAGGAGGAGGAGGCGCGCAGTGTCGTGGGGGATGTGCAGCGCTTGGAAGTAGAGCTGGTCGACCTCGAGGATGACTACAGTAGACAGCGCGCGTTAGTGGGCAAATATTCACTTCGCTGGATAAATTTGGGCGCACGGGGGAGGGGCTGCAGGAGACGTTTACCGGACGTCATGCGTTCGAGTACGCTAGTTGGTGGTCGAGTCGGTGATGCGTTTCTGGTCTTCAGCTGAAAACGTACCCTTTTATTTTGGATGTCCATGCCTCCTGGGCCTTGTCGTCGGGTTGCGTGCACAGACTGACCCCCTCTTCGAAGATATCGTACTGGCGGGCGGCGATTCCAAGCCGGACGTTGCGTAAATCGGTACGTTCGTCAAACGCTGGTGGAAACGCAGTGAACAAGTGGTCACTGAGTGTCCGCCGCGACAACGGTGTGCGTCCCGTCCCCATACATAGCCTGCTCACGAAAAATATATCAGTTACCGTATAGCCTGGGATGGTTCAAAACCAACATGGATTCGGCGTTCGTTAGAGCGACCCACTGCATGTAACATAGGATGAGCAATTTAAAGACCAAAGATAGCTGTACGTACCAAGCGCGCGCGTTCGGCAACTTCATAGACGTTGACGACCTCGTTTGATGACGCACGTCTGTGCATGTCGACCAACAGCGCGGACGCGTGGTCGAGGCGAAGACTTATGGCCATGCGCACCCCCGCGGAGATGAAGGACTGCGCGTCCCACCCGCCCATATCTTGCGATCCTCCAAACGGGCCCCATAGCGATAAAATGAGGAGCGCCTGCACTGCTTCCAGGGACTCCCCCGCCGTGGATTTGAGTATCATCTGCGTGATAGACTCGTGCGTGAGCACCTGCAGCCGGAGCCGCACCTCCGTCCCATGCACGCCCTCCAGGTGTCGTGCGGCGACGGCAGAGCATGCGATATCGACGATGGGGTTTCTCGAATTTCTGATTGGCTGGAAGTTCAGCCAAGGTGTGTATTGCGCGTCGAATCTGCGTTCAATACTAAGATATACTCGGGCAAAGAGATGGAGGGCGCACAAATCAATCAGATAGCTGATGCGGTCCTCTGACAAGACGTTGGAGAGCTCAAAATCTTGGTTCGGGAACTGTGAGGCGCCGTTCGCGGGGAGCTGGAGAATTGCGATCATGGGCGCCGACCAATCGAGGGATTGCGCTTCGGGCATAAGATACCCCCACATCCGGTCATTCGACATGGTGGCTCCCCGAAAGCGGGCTGCTTCGGACGATTCAGAACTCGGAGACCGCTTCGCGGGCTGCGAAGACCCCGACGCGACAGACACTCGGGTTTTCTCATAGAAACATTCTATCGCCAGGACCTTGCAGCGATGGCACCGGACAGGGCGTCCGTTGGGGTCTGCCGACGGTCCAACGGGAGAACCAATTTAGGAAAAATGAGGTGGGAAGAGGATAAAGAGACTCACCCAGAACCTCGCATCGTGTCTTGTGCTTCCTGCAAGATGCACACGCCTGGCTAGTTTTCACTCGAGTCTTGCGCATGAGGCAGAATCCGTCCACTTGGCTCGGGGAAGGGGGCGGGAAGGAGGTGTTTTCCCAAGTTTTACGTCCGAAAGAGTGTGGGCCGGTTACCTTAGAACTATGTCATATTGTGCGCTTGAGTTGCTGTGCGACGCGAAGCTACGCACCGCAGATCAAACGCAAATCAGTGGATTGCACCGAAATTGATCGTCGGCTTACTCAGGGTGCCTCAATCCTCCGCCTTTTGATGCAAGATTGTTGTGGGCCGCACCATGAACGTGGGACACCAGTCTTTTCAAGGTAGCCTCCAGTTGGGTACCTGCATTTTTTCCGTCTTTTTTCTCGATGAATCTGCTCGTTTAGTGTCGCCGTCGGAGATAATGGTAACTAGAATACGCGTCATTGCAGCCTACGCGGATCAAATGACACATGTCCTGTGACGAGTTTCTCTCTCTTTATAAAATAACGTTGTCTGAAGCCTTTTCCGATACTCCGCTTCGGAGTTTGCCATTCGAACGTGGAGAGACGTGGTGCCACGACAGAACCTCCGAGGCGAAGTGCCGGGGGCGCTCCGCGCCCCCGGCGCGCTCTTGTTTCATTTCAAATTGAACTACCTACTAATTCCCGGCTGCGTAAAAAGACGAGGTCGCCTCTAGGAGCCTCTAAGTAGGTGGCATAGTCTTACGACATCTGGGAAATCTAGATCTGGGCCTAAACCAGGGCCCCCAATGACACATATACTCTGACGAATTTTGCTGTTCTAGATGTTCAAGACACTTTCGTGTACGCTCATTTTTCAACCTTTCGCTCTCGGACCATACGGAAAAACTATACCGAGATGTGCCAAGTTTCAGAGTCTTTTCAAAGAATGGGTAGAATCCCTGCAATTTAACTACGTAGAACTACCGAAAATTTCGGTATTTGAGGATCAAAAGACCAGAACCTCGAATCCCAATAATTTTCGCCCATTATCAACCGATTTGCTCCTTTATTCAAAAACAAAAAACAAAAAACGCTAGGCACCTCTCGGAACCCGTTCTAAAGTTTTCCGGAGGAAACTTCAAGATTTGAGGCCCACCGATAGCATTTTGAGCCCACTTTGAACCAAAGTAGATGTTGAAAATGGAATCGGAGATGGCTCAAATAACAACTACGACACCTGGACCTGTGAGAAACTGAAACAAAACTGTGACAGGGTTCCGATATGTACCCAGCCTGCCCAGCCAGACCCCAGCGAGAGGCAAGCGAGAGGAAGGCGTTTCCCCAAAGGGGTGCGGCCCAGGCCACCGTGTGTGAACTTGTCTCCACTCGGAATTGTCTCGGAAGCAGTAACGACATATGATGCCCCCAAAAAAACCATTATTGCTAAAAGCTCCAGCCCAAGAACCTTGTTCAGATCAACTACTGGTTCTTGTTTTAGTCAAGACAATGTGAGATTCAGGATTTACAACTTCCGTCATTATCTCATGACTATGACCAATTTGTTGTTCCAGGTCAAATTGCAGTTGTCCTTGCCCAATTCCTCAAATGAAAACTATAAATTTCACCTGCTAGAAAGGAACAAGACTTGAAAGGATGCCCAGCAATATACAACTCCGAATAACCCAAATATATCAAACCCTTCAGACTACCCAAGCCTCTTTTGTGTTGACCAACCGATCCGGTGGATTACCAATGCTCATCAAGCAGTACTGGCCCTGACAGACACAGAATACAAGCGGGTGGCGGAGGCACACTGTCGCCGGCGAACTTTTGGGGCAACTAACTCGCGCGCGTAATAGACGTACTCCAGCCTTTCGGTGTCGATGAAGCATTGACATCAATCATTCGGCAGCTGCAGCGTTTGGATCCGCGGTTGAGATTCTGTAGCGGGAAAATGTGATAGCATTCAGCACATATACCGGGTACCGGCACCGCCCATGATTTGTTTTTAATATGGCATAGAATAAAAGCACCGTGTCCGATTTTCGAGTTTGCTGAAATATGTTAGACAACACTCTGTCAATTCCTCGGTCATTGGGACATTATCAAAAAATCGGAGAGTACTTATATAGAGAGACCATTTACCCATGACTCTTGCTGTGGAGCTTTAAAAATCCGTGGAGATTTGAATCAACGATGGACATGTTGCCGTGATGTGTTGAACTCGTGATACAAGGAAATATCCCAAGTACTCACTTTGATCCTGAACCTTTTAGGCCTCCTTTGGCCTGCTGGGCCACAGCCGACGGAAACATGTGAGTCCATTTATGGCACCAGTCGAAAAGGCTGGTAATTGACGACCACTACATACATAACCTGTCAACTACACAATTTCGACTCGATATTGTTCGATTTTCAGTCTCCTCACATGGGCATTGAGACGAGGTTCTAGCGTGTGCTGTCCGAGTTTAAAACTATTTTATTATGATCAAGACTCGATCTTCAGTACATATTTCTGATAAGTAGTATGCCCTATATTAGCGCGGGAAAAGCGACGACTAGGTCGTGAATGTTCGGCCTCGAGCGAGAGTTGGGTGCCCATGTAGCGGTTACAAGTTCCCACACCGGCGCTGACATCGTAGTGGGCTGCTCTGGTCGGTCGCCGGCAATGACCCTGAACATCGCAGCTACATCGGGTGTGACATGAGCGAACGGTGGGCTGCCGGTATATAGCTGCCGAAAATCCATCAGCACTACTATCCTATACTGGTGGAAAATGAAGAGCACCTCTAGACAGACACACCCATACGCGTACACATCGCTCGCTGGTGTCCGTGAGAATCTCTCACAGCCGAACGACTTCGGTTGAATAAGCTCCGGTGCAAACCAGCGCAAACTGCCGCCGTGGTTCGAACTGGAAGTGAATAACCCTGTCGTCGAGTCCGCGTCGGAAATAGTAGTCGCGAGTCCGAAATCAGAGAGACATGCGTTCCCCTCGTCTGAGACTAGGATATTCGACCCGCGGAGGTCGCCATGAACAATATTCAGGGAGTGAAGGTATTCGAGGCCCTGGGCAATTTCGAGCAGCTGTTGGCCTCCTTGTGAATGAAATACAAATGCGGACCCAGAACAATGATACTCACCAACCGATCCACATTTCCACGCCCTCGATCTCGTAAATACTTGAGCACGGTGCCGTATTTCATCCAAGGCGAAACCATGCAGAACGACGGGGAAAACGTTTCACGGTCGATGCCAATCAAAGGCAGAATGAAGCGATGGCGAAGACCTTGCCAGACGAGCGCTTCTTTGCAGAATTGCTGTGGCATAGCCCTCAGCTATTTTCTGTTGGGATCTCGTGACAGCGACTCACCAGCCGGTTATGATGCGAAGTAGAATCCGCCGTGAATGTCCGGATGCGCTTGAGTGCTACTATCTGCCCTTGGTAAGAAGCTCGATAGACGTCGCCGAACCCTCCACCGAAGGTTGGATGTTCGTCGTGATCATTGACACCGCGGATAAAAAGCGACGATGGAAGTTGCTCGTGCGCCTCTGGTGCCTGGTCCTCATCCAGATCGAGGCTGCGAGGGTTCCATACCCATGGTGTGAGCGCTCCAACACTGCTACTATCTTCGCTGGTCTCGTCCGCATCAAGGCCACGAGGATTCCAGATCCATGGGGTTGGGGGAGCGATCCCTTCCTCGTTGGTGGGGCCGTAGAGCACTTCCCTGCGTCCCGTATGATCACCTATGGACGCAGCGCAACGCGAGGAAGACACACCTCGGGATCATATTCGACAGCCCAAGCGGGTTATCAGATAGCTTCGTGGCGAGATAATCGGCGCTGGGTGGGCGCACGTAACGTCGGGGTTTCATCTGCCTGTTGGGAAGACCTAATCGACGTCGCTCCTCGTCCCAAGTCTCGCTGGGGACCCAAGTCTGACCCGTCACGTTGCCCGAGAACGACGAAGACCATTGCGACTGGTAGAAAGCGGGATTCATGCTCCAGCTACCATTCTGCCAGTCTTGGGGGTTTACACGAATATGTGGTGGCTTCGGAGGTGGGCCATTGAAGGGTATTCGAGGAAATCCATTGACCACCTCAGGATACCCATTCCCATCGTAAACGGGGTAGCCTCCACCGGCCATGGGGGGAGGATACATGTGGCTCCTCGCAGAGTATTTGAGGCGATGAACAGGTGGGCAGTGTCTTCAGGATGGAGTTAGAGAGCTGAAGCGCTGACATCTCGTCATGTGCGTTTGCCGGCTGTCTGTTCTCTTTCCCGCGACTGACGAGCTATCAGATCGGACTCAAGTCGGCTTCTAGTTCCGCAAGGACTTAGCCGTTCTCGGGACAGTCCTGCTCCATCCAGCTCGCACGACGTAGCAGAAAGTATTCGGAGATTCCGACGTCGATGAAAGGAAGACCAAAACAGAAAGTACTCAGTGGACCGAAGAACTGGGGCGCCGGAAAGAAGACGAAAGTCGGCCTCTCGAAATGCGGCCAGTTACAGTTACCTATCTGTCCCGAGCAGGTGGGTACATCCTCAGTAGTCCATGAAGTACAGGAAGTTCCATCCGAACGGAAGGAAATAGACGCGCCTTGCATGGCAGCGGCCGACCCGGTGAAATAAGTAGGCGGAGGTGGTTACAAATATTTAAGAGCGGCGTTGAATGCGTGCAGAGTCCGAGAGAAGAAGCTGACCCGGCACATACTGCAGACACGGAGAGGGGAAAAAAAACCGGACGAGCTGAGAAAAACACAGACCCGAGTCGTGCGCATAAGGATACCCAAATTTCGTTCATGGATAGTACTGGCAAGCCGCGGGTCTCGTTGAGAGAATTTCAGCAAGCTGTTCGGGGTACAAGGCGTGCACAGTAAGACCATCGGGTTCCCGTGCCACGTGTTGAGAAAACCGAAAGAAAAAACGCGCTGGAGGAACGCGAGCCTCAGATAGCCGAAATGTGTACCATGAGGCTGTTAGGATAGTATTGAAAACATCGATGTGGGGTGGAGAGTCCAACAGGTATGCTGAAACGTGGCTAGGGACCTTGGGATCCAGATCCTGAGCAGCTGCTGAGAAAAAGCCACTGATCCGCCTCGAGGGAACGATGGAAGTGAAGCGATTAATCGTCGAAATATCACGCAACAAATGAGGAACGCAGGAAGAACAGACTGCAGTTCTCCAAGAATGGGTTGAACGAGGGCGCTAGAGCTCTAGCTGGGACCGTAAACTCGGAATCCAGTATCGCGTGCAGCTGCGTTCCACAACACAATCGGGTCGCGAGGTACGGCGGGATAGCCTGGATGCACAGCGGCTTCAGGCCTTCCGATTTAGTGGTCAAGGAATGCCAGCTGCAGACAGAGATACCCAGGAAACCGATGCAGGGAGGACGAGAATAGGCGAAAGCGGGTCATGTAAAATGTCTTCGAGTGTGGATCGCGGTGCGCACAGAAAGAAGCAGCACCCGAAGGATCGGCGAGCTACAGAAGATGTATGTTTGACATTTGATGATGTTGCAGGGGATTTGTTCCGTACTACCCATGGGCTGAGAGTTTCACCAGAGCAGAAATCTGAGATGGCAACTGTGAAGACGGAGATTTATGGGGTGGCAGGGACCGGAATATCCCCTTACATGAGGAGAGCGCTAGGGGAGCCAGGGATCAGAGTGTTCGAGTTCCGGTACTTGATTCCTCGTAGGTAAAGAGATGAGGATGTCAAAATCTTGTCAAGATGTAGGCAACTTTGGACGCGGTCCACAGCGGAGGACTCAAGGAGGTTACTAACGAGGATTTTGAATCAGACGCCGAGTAATTATGTCCCTGGAAACCAATAAGGACCTCAGACGTGAGTAAATGTTGTGGTGAAGATTGGGTGAAGACAAAGAGCAGTGCGGCAACTTGAAAACAACCCGGCCTTGACTCATTGCGTCACGCAGTCACTGCCTTCGCTTTTCTTTTCCGCCTAGCTGGAGCAAGATACAACCCCGAGTAACCCGAGGGCATAACAACCCATTGAGATTAGCTAGGGGTTTTTTTTTTGTTGACCAATTAATCCGGAGGATCATCAAGCAGCAGTGGGACCTTGACAGTCACGGATTTAGGTGGGTCGCGCAGACCCGGCGAACTCAAATTTTCGGGCGAAAAAGGGAGATACTCCAGCAATAGCGTACTCTTGCTTCGGCCCAATAGGCGTACCCCAGCCCTTCGGCGGCGTCGATGAAACTCGACCATTCGGCTGCAGGTATCCGCGGTTGAGATTCTGTAGCGGGAAACTGTGGCCGCACATCTTGCTGAGGTGAAAAAAAAAAGATTAAAATCATATCATAAGTACATCTACACCTCCATCTACGCATCTACGCGCTCACTCCCTTCGGCTTGAAGTCCCCGTACTGCCAATTAAAGCAGTCCTGCGAAACCGTTAGCATTCATCAACCAGCAGACTCGCAAAAAGAAAAGAAAAGATCCAGGAAAGAAACAATGGAAAGGAACGGGAGATAAAAACGCACCACACAATCTATCTGTTGGTCTATCGCAGGCACCTCCACACCATTCTCGGGATCCCAATCCTCATTCAACAGCTTATCGAGTATGAACTGGATCCCGTGCTGTCGCGCGTCGACGGACCACCCGCGTTTCGTTACGGTGTCGTAGAGGATGCGTTGGCCTTGGTGGCAGCTGCATAGTCCGGGATCGATAAGGATAAGGTGTGTAAGTCAGCCTCAAATCAAATAGATGTAGGGAAGGAGGAAAAGCGCACCGGGACTCAAGTGCAAAGCCGCCGATGGCACAAGAGGACGCAACACCTGTGCAGGTGCCCATTGGGATCGGCTTTTAACGGAAAAATTAGATATGAGCAACTATGGGATGAGGAGAGAAAAGAGGACACCCACGTCGCCAGTGTGGTAGACGTGCGTGATGTGGTGCGTCGACGGCTGCACGGCGCTAAGCATGGGAAGATCGAAGCTGGATGTAAGTACGTACGGGCGAGGGCAGGTGGAGGCGCGTGGCGGCCATCTTCTCGCCGGGGGTCTCGAACGCCACGACGGGGACGCCGAACGTCGCGCCCAGCAGCGCCGCGAGCGAGCCGCCGAGGCTGTGTCCTGCAGACATCACTCGTTAGCTGGTGAATTGGGAGGGAGAAATTGGAACGCACCCGTGAGCCAGATATCGGCGTCGGGGTACATGTACGCGACGTCGTTGTACAGATTCTGGGGTGGCTCAGATCAGCAGAATCCACAGAACAGACAAAAAAACGCACGGTGCCGATAGGATAAAAGAGGCTGTCGTCTATCAGCGCCTGCTCAACGCAGTTCTGGTCGCACTTGTCGCCGCCCGCGAAGCAGTCGCAGACGGTGTACCACGTGGGCCCCACGCGCGCGCAGCAGCACGAGAAGAGCAGGTTATCGTTGAGCTTGTCCTTCTTCTTCGTCGGACCCTCGCCGCCGGCGAGCCACGGCGCAGACGTGCCCTTGACGGAGATGACGACAGTGCTGTTGTCATCGCTGACGAAAACATGTCCGCGGAATCCGTCCGCGTCGGGCTCCCATCCAAAAGGAGTACTCTGTGACGCGTCAGCAGTACGTAGAGAAGAATATAAATGTGAGCACACGCACTACGTTCCATCCATTCAAGGGGTACCACGACTTGTGCCCCGGTTCGCCGTAGTACGAGTTGGACGTCATCTTTGCGAGCTGTAGGAGCGTCTCGCGCTTGCTGACGTCCGGGCCAGGAACCTCGATACTGTTCCAGAGAAAAGTAGGGCTCTGAGCATGGCGCATGGACAGTAAACGCGCATCGGAATAGGCCGCTGCGGACGGCGGCCGATGCGTCTGGATGTACTTGGTTGGTACATCGTAATATTCTCCGAAGAACGAGGATGGCACGTCCGCAAAAACGCTGCGGGATCCGTTTGCGACAGCATGCTCGTGGCGCAATTGGAATCGCCTCGCAACTGGAGTGGCATTCTCTGGCCCTTTGGTCCATAAGAATGCCGCTAAGACCAGCCGAAGGGTATTCGGGAGAGCAGTAAGCATGGAGAGAGTTGATATCGATGAGATGTAAGCTGAATTCTGAGCGGGAGAGGATGGATGTGGTGGTCGCGGTGAAAGAGGCAGGTACGTCACGCTCGTCACGCTCCGCTGCGTAATTGTTCCAAAAACGGATGCCGGCACTCGGGCCGTTTAACCGGTCTTGACTGGCAGATTTTTGGATGAACCAAGTAATCACTCGTCTAACAAAAGGCGTTGATGTATGTAGCAGAAAATAGAACGAGGCGATGTAGTTCAACTGCGAATTTTGGCAGTGCAACTCTGAAATTTAACGGTTTTCTCGCTACGGAATAAAGTATATGCAGACCCAACCGATGTCATGATTATGTGACCGCAGCACCCCATAAATTTGAACTGGACGGAGACCACGAAACAACCGGAATAACTCTTCGGCCATGATTGAGACTTTCTGTGCCACGTCCCTAGAAATTACCGTGTCAAACCATATAGAATAGAATAAAATACAGATCGAACTCTGGCAGAAATAAAATATCAGCCCTGGCGTTAACCAAGGCATTCCCGACTCACAACGACAACGGCCTACCCGCCGACGTGTGCCACAGTTGAGACAGGGAGATGTAAATCCCTGACTCAAATTGTAATATGGGCGTACCCTGCAACGCCGGCAACTATGTTTCCATGACCACCACAAACTTGCGGAAATTCCGCCTCCTACGGCGTGGGTGATCCTTCGCTGTACTCGTGTACTGGAACCGGAATCATCGTACGTGGCCCAGGCTTGATATGTCACTGACAACTGGATCTTCATTCTCCTCTGTCTAGTATTGAACTCAAGTCAATGCGACGGTGACCAGCTGTGCAGCTGCTGGTCAAAACACTCGGTTTCCGATATTCACAGAGGAATTGAAAGGCGGTCTGGTCCTGCCAGTGTATTCTATGGGTGCTTGATTTCTTCCACTACCATGACCTTCCAACGCAACCACGGCATCGCGTACATCAGGCTGATATTATAAGTTTCTCCTCGCTTGAACCTGTAATATATTGGAGGTAGCCATCGAGATATATCGTGGGTCCCATTCCAACTACATAAATTTATGGTGTCTACAGGATCCTCGCATGGTGCCCTGAGTAGACTAAACGCTGCAATCCGTATTTCAACGCTGTATGCGAGTCCTTAGAAATTTTGAAAAATATGATGCCGTATCGGATCGTCCACAGTCTTACAGAAACTCCCTTGGCTCGAGGTGAGATATGATATTTCCGATGACTCGGAGTGTCTGGTTACCAGCGGGTTTCTGGGAAGGCACAAGTATCAGGGAAATAACTATAATCAATAGGATCGGAATCAAGGACCAGCTCAATTTTCCTCGTCTCGAGAGGCTAGGATTAGAGGGTTAGAGGGAGGACCTTGTTGTTGAGTCTGTGATGCAGAGATCTGCTTTCAACTGGAAGATCAGTGTGGCTGTGTTGATGCTGTGCTTGTATCCGCTTAGACTACCATGACGTTCTCTTCCTGGTGTGCAGCTACCGTGGACAGTGTGCATGGTTCAAAACTGTGCCCCGACCTGCTAGATAGGGCCTAACCTCCTCTTAAGTATCGCGGATTTGCACGGATCCATCTGGGCGCTCTTACAGACAGTCTGTGAGAGCGCCACTTGTTATCTGCTTCCAAGTCAACGATCCTTACTCTAATTGAAATTTAAAGAGCACTTTTCAAAGCGTTTCCTCGGCCCAAACGTGCAACCATCGTAAAGCTTGCATGAATCAACAGCACCAGCCAACTCCTCTGCCAGGAAAGCGCACCCAGGCCACATTACTCCTGACATCGGACATCCCACAGCCTGCCAACTGATCGCACCTGACAAGCACCTACCTGTCGCATGCCGTGAGTTGGCCGTGGGCGTGTGCCGTAGTGACAGCTCCGTGATATAAGGCGCACTTTAAGAGAGATGCATACTCCCGTTCTCAGCCATGGACACGAAAACGTCCCTGCAGGCTCAGAATCTCCCTGCTCCCGTGTCGTGCACCCACGGAGGCGCGAGTCCCCAACGCTGCAAGAAGCGCCGTGGGCGGTTTCTTCCGGCATTCTTCCTCTTCGCCTCTGCGATCTGGCTCGGTTGGTGGCACTGTGGGCGCTCCGTGCCTATCCTCTTTGCACTCGAGACGGTATGCATGCATCATCCAAATCTACCAGAGCAGTAATGTCGACCTCACTATACAGCCTTGGCCCATTCCTTCCGACGGCACCGTGTACCACTGCGCGGAATGGTCCGGTAACGGGGACTCGGATGCGCTCGAGGACTTCCCGTACTCCGCGGACGCGAGCTTCGAGCTCCCGGTGTCTGCAGACACCCTGTTCTTGATTTCACGCAGCATCCGCCGCAGCGGCACGTTTTCCACGGGCCACGTCGACTATGTACAGTCAGAGGAGGTCTCGGACTCCGTTACAGTTGACGTCACCGCGTATTTCTGGCTCGACGAGTACTTGGCTGCGTCCAAGGCATGTCTCGTCGAGCGCGAAGGGGACCAAGCGGGCGTCGGGATTTTCGTACGTTGCACTTTGAGAACGACGTCGTCTCGGAGGCTAAATTTATTTCCTGCAATCCTAGACAAACTGGAAACGTGAAGGCCCCCGCCAGCCGCACGAACAAGTGCGCTTCCACGTCACAGTTACCTTCCCGCAGCCCGCCGACGACTCGCCTCTGTCCATTCGCAATTTTTTCGACTGATCTCCAGATCTTCTCGCAGGCCTTTGCGGATGTGAGTAACGTCGAGTTCAATTGGCTCGCCCTCAATGCTTCTATTGGCGGAATACACGCCGAGGTGAGCCTCATCGTGATGTTCCGGACAACAAATCTAATCAACCAACACGCAAGTCTCTTTCCACTGGTAATGCGAGCATCCACACCTCCTTCGGTCCCATCAAACTAGAGGTTTGCCACCGTCAGAATTTTATATAAAGTCGGAACTGACGTATTCGCAGTCGCTCGTTGCTGAGAGCGCCGATATTGGAACATCCATGGGCTCCGTCGAAGGGACGTTCAACGCTTCCAACAAGCTCATTATCAGGACATCAAACGCCCCCATAACCGTCGACATAAACCTCTCCAACAACGCAGACAAGTCCACGGAGGTGGAAATGTACACTAGCAACGGGTGCGTTTTCTCCTTGACCCTACCTACGCCTTTTTCGTCAAAGGATACCAGTTAACGTGCCCACCTGCAGCGCCATCGAAGGCAACATCACCCTCGAATCTGACTCAGAACGCTCTGCGTTCGACACGACCGCGAGCACCTCAAACGGCCGCATACAGCTGGCCGTCGTCACCGCCCCGATCGACTCCACCGTCCGCCTGAACGCCAGGACGTCCATCGGTGCCGTGGGACTCAAGCTCCCCGACACGTTCGAGGGCTCGTTCATCGCCGCCACGTCGCTTTCCTCGCTTTCCGTCAAGTTGGACGAGACAGTGAAGGATCCGACCGGTGCAGGGCGCGAACGCCGGCTGGAGTATAAGCAGTGGAACGGTTGGTGGGCAGATGGGCGCATAGGGTGGTCGGAAGAGGGAATGGGTCACGGGGGAGTCGAACTCAGGACGTCCATGGCCCCCATCATGCTCCAGTTTTGAGTGTTGAAGGCACAATGTACACGCTGTGTTGAGAATTCTGTTTTGCTTTCTTTTTCTGTATTATCTGTATTCCATGTATGCCGTTGAGAAATGAATTTTGTTGGCCATTATTCGGCTGTACCGCGACAGGATTCCGCTGCAAATGGCTGTCATACTTGGAATCGTGCATCTGGTGGATCTGCCCACTAAAGATCTGACTTTGACTATATTTTTCAAGGACAAGAATATTCCCCTCTCGTTCCACAGCCCTGTTACATCCCCGCTTTTTTTTTTTTCAAAAATCACAAAAAACCAGTTGCACTAAAGGCCCGTGCTCTGACCCCGAACGAACGGGTATTCCATCTCTACCAAGTTTCTACCATTAATGCAAATGAATTCTTAGTCTCTCGTAGACAGACGCTTTAACATACGACGCTCGTACCTCGCGTGTTGATTACTTACCGCAGGGGTCCGATCGTAGTGCGATCTTATTATGTAATTGCGGAGTTTGAATCCCACTGTTCAGATGTTCGACACCATTGTATTTTCCCTTATGAGACCTTCAAATAATCGGAGGTGTTATCAACACACATGGAGAGGCCTCTAGAGTCCTCCAGATTTTTCCCTGGGTGTTAGGCATCTCTCGTTGCTTTTTAGAAAAGGCGACGAGAATATCACATGAAAAGGTCGATATCTCTGTGCAGCAGGTTCAAGGACATATTTTAACATTCTGAAGATACAGAACCTCTTACAAATATCCTATGCTATGCAAGAATTACATGAAATAACACCTCCTACATGGAACTCGTCTCGCGGCGGGAATTCAAACTCCGCAATTACATAATAACGACACACTACGATCAGACCCGCGGTAATAACAAGACTAATGAATTCTCCCAGCGGTATCAAGTCGTCCATGTCACTCCTAAGACCCTTGCTAGTATTCTGAAGCACAAGGGAAAAATCACCCCGAATCTACTTAACGGGCTTGCCGCTTATAAGTCAAGACATCGATATTCGTATGCGGGTAGAGCCAGACAACCAGATGCGAGCTATTCATACCTGAAAGGAGGACGAAGGAAACCAGCAACAACGGCACAGGAAATCTTTCGCTGGCAGATGAAGCTTATAGGCGGATATTTCAGGATTGGCAGTGCGGGATGTATCAGGTAACGCGGGATGGGCTATACTGTACTTTTGACCGTAGTTCAGGTGACGGGTTCTGAACTGGACCTATTTGGCACTGGTGACGGTGACGGAGAATTTTTGAGGCTAAAAATGTGAAAATTTCGCCTCCGGCACTTGCCGGATTACCATTTATGGATTTTTTGATGTGATTGCCGAGGAATGAACATGCAAGCGCCCGACGATGGCCTCATCCCTGCAATTTGATACACCATCTGCACTGATCGCCCAGGAACAAGCGGGAAGGGCCCTTATTAGTTGGCCGTGAGCCTGTGCCCTAGTGACAGCTAGCTCCGTGATATAAGGCGCACTTAAGAGAGATGCATCCTCTCGTTCTCAGCCATGGAGACGAAGACGCCCCTGCAGGCTCAGAATCTCCCCGCTCCCGTGTCATGCACCCACGGAGGCGCAAGCCCCCAACGCTGTAAGAAGCGCCGTGGGTGGTTTCTTCCGGCATTCTTCCTCTTCGCCCCTGCGATCTGGCTCGCTTCACGCCACTGTCGGCGCTCCGCGCCTATCCTCTTCGCACTCGAGACGGTATGCACGCATCATCCAAATCTACCAGAGCAGTAATGTTGACCTCACTATACAGCCTTGGCCCATTCCTTCTGACGGCACCGTGTACCACTGCGCGGAGTGGTCCAGTAACGGCGAGTCGGATGTGTTCGAGGACTTCCCCTACTCTGCGGACGCGAGCTTCGGCCTCCCGCTGTCTGCGGACACCCTGTTCTTGATTTCACGCAGCCTCCGCCGCAGCGGCGTATTTTCGACGGGACACATCGATTATGTACAATCGAATAAGGTCTCGAACCACGTTACGGTCGACGTCACCGCATATTTCTGGCTCGAGGAGTGCTTGGCCGCTTCTAAGGCATGTCTCGTCGAGCACGAAGGGGACCAAGCGGGCGTCGGAATTTTTGTACGTCGCACCTTGAGAACGACCTCGTCTCGGAGGCTGAATTTATTTCCTGCAATCCTAGACAAACTGGAAACGTGAAGGCCCCCGCCAGGCGCACGAAAAATTGCGCTTCCACGTCACAGTCACCTTCCCGCAGCCCGCCGCCGACTCTCCTCTGTCTATTCGCAATTTTTCGACGGATCTCGAGATCTTCTCGCAGACCTTTGCGGACGTGAGTAACGTCGAGTTCAAGTCACTTGCCCTCAATGCTTCTATTGGAGGAATATCCGCAGAGGTGATCCCCTCCTCTTTCCCCAAATACAACAAATTTAATCGTTCCCACGCAAGTCTCTTTCTACCGGTAATGCGAGCATCCACACCTCCCTCGGTTCCATCAAACTAGAGGTTTGCCACCGTCAGAATTTTATCCAAAGTCTGAACTGACGTATTCTTAGTCGCTCGTTGCTGAGAACGCCGATATCGGGACGTCCATGGGCTCCGTCGAAGGGACGTTCAACGCGTCCAACAAGCTCATTCTCAGGACGTCAAACGCCCCCATAACCGTCGACATAAACCTCTCCCACAACGCAAACAAGTCCACGGAGGTGGAAATGTACACTAGCAACGGGTGCGTTTTCTCCTCAACCCTACCTACGCCTTTTTCGTCAAAGGATACCAGTGAACGTGCCCACCTGCAGCGCCATCGAAGGCAACATCACCCTCGAATCTGACTCAGAACGCTCTGCGTTCGACACGACCGCGAGCACCTCAAACGGCCGCATACAGCTGGCCGTCGTCACCGCCCCGATCGACTCCACCGTCCGCCTGAACGCCAGGACGTCCATCGGCGCCGTGGGGCGCAAGCTCCCTGACACATTCGAGGGCTCGTTCATCGCCGCCACATCGCTTTCCTCGCTTTCCGTCAACCTTGACGAGACAGTGAAGGATTCGACGGGTGCAGGGCGCGAACGCCGCCTGGAGTATAAGCAGGTGAACGGTTGGTGGACGTACGGACGCGAAAGGTGGTGGGAAGAGAGAATGGGTCGCGGGGGAGTCAGCCTCATGACGTCCATGGGCCCCATCATGCTCCAGTTTTGAGTGTTGGAGATGGCCGATGCACAGCCTGTGTTGAGAATTCTGTTTTGCTTTCTTTTCTGTATTATCTGTAGAAAATCCATGTACGGCGTTGAGAAATGAATTTTGTTGACTCCCTCTGGCGGTATCTCGTTGTACCGTCAGCATGATGACCCCGTGCTTTGAATCATTCCGCTTTCTTTCGAGGTTCATTGATTTCATTATGGGTTTACAGTAAGTGGAACGTCGCGGATGTCGTTGATTTTTTTTTGTCTTGGCGTCAAATTAGCGATCCCTCTCTGCCGTGTTCAATGGGAAATACCATATACAAGTAGAACTTCATCGGCTGCCATGGTAATAAGCATGGATCAATCAAGGCAGTGCCGCTTTTCTTCGAGTTCAATTGATCGGTCCATCTCCAGTGTTCTGTATCACTCGCGCTCTGTCTTTCTCTGTCTTCCTTCGGGGGAATTGTGTTATGTCGTGTCCCACCCTGAAGAGGTTTAAACTGGTCCTCCCCATACTCAAAGAAGCAACCTCTCTCGCAATTCCCACAGTACTTTTAAAATATAGCCCATCGATCTCCGCGTTACCTGATACAACCCCGAGTTGCCAGTCCTGAAATATCCGCCTATAAGCTTGATCTGTCAGCGACAGCATTTCCTGTGCTGCTGTTGCTGGTTTCCTTCGTCCTTCTTTGCTTTCCCCACTTCATCCCCTTCTGGGTTTCGTTTTCGTCAGCAGGGGTGGGTCTTTTGCTTTGACGCTGTTCACAATATGACAATGGTTTAGGTGCTAGCGGAGGACCCAGTGTGTACGCAAGACGTAGCTCTGAATCATTCACGACGTAGTGCTTGGCAACTGCGAAAAAAAAATACTTCTCCTCACTTCCACCGTGGACCTTCTGGCCACATAGCGCGGGCGCGGCCAATTAAGCCAACCAAGTTTCATCGACATGGCTGGTTTCCGCAGAATGACGGTCGCGTTGGAGGATGACCCTTGCACCCTGGTAAATAGGATTTCACCGATTACCTCAGCCGCTGGCTTATGGTCGAGGAAGCTCGGCACCCCATGCATCGTTGTACCTGCAATTTGCCAGGCTTTATCATCCAAACAGCAATGTATTTGCTCCAACATCTCATATCTGCTAGCTGCGGCATGTGATGCTTGCGCTACATTAAATGCATCAAGGTGCATGTCTCCCTCTCAGCGTTTCAGGACCTACTGACCAGAACAAAGTTGGGACGAATATGCTTCCGAAAACGCTTGTGGTGACGGTGGTCCTCAACAGTTTGTTCATCCGATGTTACATGTGCCAAGACAATGAATTCAGTTTGTCTTTCAGGTTTCCCTCCTCATTACTACTCACTACCAGTGAGTGATTAGTTTCATCTGATACATCATCGATCCTAATGTTTTCTACTAGCGGAGGTGGTGCCAACTTGGGCTGTGGAGATGGCTTTGGCGACTCCTACGGTCCGTGTTTTCATGACACATATGCCGGCTACCGTTTAATGAGGAGCAAGCAGCCTACCACTTTTAACTTGGCAGATGCATCAGCATTGGCATTGGCTGGAATATCTACAACCCGTGTCTCATTTGTTGGGTCGAAAAGTCAACCAATCCCGTCGTCCACCAGGGTGGGCAGCAGCAGCGAAAGGAGCAATCCTACTTCAACAAGCGCCAGCAGCGTCGGGAGTGCCACTCCAACGAAAACAGAATTGACGCACCCCGTACCCGCACACAGGTCAAGTGAAATCCAAACCATTTTTCTCTTCCGAAATTCATGATTCCCTCAGAAATATGCTGCCCACGGCAGCCATCATTGGAATTGTTCTCGGAACTTGTTTCATCGTATTATCGTTGGCCATATTGTTAGTCTTGCTCCGACGACGACGACGCCGTCAGCAACAAGCGGACTTCGCTGCAAACCCATACCCGGTTGCCTCGTCTCACACTGTCGCGTCGATTCCCAGGAACGGCAATGCTCCGGATAATTCCGATACACGCAGCATCACTACTGTCCGACGACAATATTTACGGAATGAGCTCCGCGCCGCGCAGGAGAAAATCGTCAATATCGAGGAGTCGGAAACACGTACAATATCAATGCGCGCAACGCAGAGCTCGACCCCGGGTAGACTTCTGCGACTGATCTCAACCCGGAGTGCATCGAGTACGGGATCTGGATTGCGGGGTGTGGTTTCCGAACTGAGGGATAGGAACGAGGCGTTGACTGCACGCATTCGAGAGTTGGAAGCACAAATGGAATCGCCTTGGGCGCTTGGGCTCTCGAATGATCCACCGCCGGGGTACTCGGAAGAAGGGCCTTGAGGAAGGCGTATCGAGAATATACTGTCTGTATTGTGTATGATGTATACCAAATTGTTATCCTTTGGTGTTATTGCATCGGCCCTTTTTAGTAGCTAATCTTCCCCCATACCTGAAGCGCCCGGCGCACAGAAGGAAGTTTACGGAATTTGAACCAAAGCGCGGGGATCTCGGCCGACCTATGGAAGGACAAGGCAGCTATCCCACGCTACCAGGGAGTCATGCATACTATCCCCCCCGGGAAGCTCGGACACTTAAGCAGAATCAATGAATGTCACCATTTCTAGGGGGTTTCATAGAAATCCAAATAGACAGATCGACTGCAATCTGTCTTTTACATAGGGTGCATATAAATTTCTGACCCGAACCACCCATTTCCCGTCGAACGACACTAAAAGTTTTGTTGAGTCTTGTTGTCCGAGTAGTAGGTAAACATCAAAATGGGATTCCCACAGGCACAGTTCACAACATCACCCCCAAATTCCACACGGAGGCCCATTTCCATCCTATCTAACTCCCACATGTACCAGAAGTCTAGAACTTCCCTGGAAAATACCCATAGACACCATTTTTGTCGGGGGTGCATAACCTACTAAATAGGCAATTTTGGCAGGGAAAACTGATATTTTCAGATATTGCAGGAGCTGTAGGGCACCTACAGTCCTGAAATTCTGCATGAACAGAATTATAGGGTAGATTCATAGTTTGAACATGTCCTGGCATGTTTTTGTTCATTTCATGGGTACGACCAGCCAAACATCGCAAATTCAGCACCTTTTTAATTATTTAAGAAATACACAAGGCATCCAACTCCCTGATTTTTAGCTCATATATCATAGAAAAAATCACAAGGAATGTATCAAGTCTAGAATCTCGGAAATCAGTTGAGTATTGGCGGAGATATTCGCGTTTGTCCGAGTACTAGGTAAGTCCGGACCGGTGAGGGGGGATAGTAGCCCTCTACATCCCTGGTGCTACTAATATAAGAAACAAAAAGGTTGTTCGGATAGCCCGTGCATGACCTTTGCGACTTACGAGCATCAAGTTTGTGGCATTTTTATGAGACTACGCGCGCCGGTTCGTCTGTTCGGACACGATGAAGGGGTCAAAGCACGGGATGCAGCGCCAATTAAGGGAACACCTTTACTCTTTGCCAATTATTTGTCTGCAGGTACGAGCAAAATACGACGACGTCCAGCACTATCAGGTCTTCCACGCCCTCATTTATCCAACTCTTACCGATCATTTTTCAAGATCGCAAACAAAGAAAAGAATGGATGAAGAATCTTACCCATTAGTTTTCAACATCTATATAAGAATCGACCACCGTTGACTATGCTCAAACCTGATTGGCCAGTTGACTCGAGTCAACCGTTTTCGGTAGTGCGCCAGCGTTCAATGAGATCATTTGCTCCATAGTTCCACCCAATTGTTGAATTCTCCACCAAACTGTTGAGATTCCATTTATAAAATGTTGAGATGTTTAATCGGCGCGGAGTCTGCCGGCTGGACACAGCCTCCTTCGCTTCGCTTCTTCTCCGCGCTCCACAGGCTACAGCTCCACACTGCCGATGCAGCTCCGTCTCTGTATGTCGCTCCAATACATACTGTACATCTTTTGCACTACTTTCACCAAACTGTAACCTGCTTACCCTTTGAACAATGTAAGTGTTGACATTGTACGGCCTTGACACGGCATAAATTTAAGTACGTTTGACACCACCAACTGCACCTCAAAGACATCAGGGTCGTGGTCATCAGATCCAACGCGACATTCGTGCAGCCGAAGATGCCAGTCCTCACCGGCGCCGTGTCCCGCACAATACTGATGAAAATGTTCCCATCCCCACTGCTACACATGCTCTGGCGGGCCTGAGTGCGCGGTCACTTGGTCAACTGAGACGGCATCAGAAGGAGCGAGAGAATCGACCTCTTGAGCCAGCTAGACCCGAGACAAACAGATCCTGTGGCCAAAAAGCTAGGTGGACCAGAGTGCATGCTGAAAAGGAGATGAGAATGGATGTTGACGGTGCGTGAACAAATTGACTCGCCTCGCAGATGTAACATATTTTATGCAGAACCTGCTCCGTCTGCTCGGCGGGAATTGGCTCAATCGACCCGAGCACCATTGAGGCAGTTACGTCCGTCCCAAGTATTGCAGGTAATGATCATCGAGTACCGCTTTTCTTGCGACACTTATGGATATGTTAGGCTCTTCCCAACGGTCTTTTGACCCCTCCTCCAACGCAGAGCGTCCAAAGAGCTGCACGCGGACACACAGGTGCGTTTCAATTCCGAAAAATATATTGTACAACTGACACCCTTTCAGGCCAGCATTTGCGCCCGCGTTCCCCGTCACCGCCCCGAAATAACCAAAACCGGGCTCCTACGGCCGGTGGGTTGAACAGCATATATTTCAACTGATAATATTCTGATTTACTATGAACTTAGGCCGTCGTCGAAGTGTCACTCACGGGGAGACCTTTATGGTTGCATGTGGTGCATATCATTCAGAATACCCGAGACATTATCTGGATCTCATCCCCGTAGCGAAGCACGGGTTACTGCTAGTCACAAACAAATAAAAGATCGAGAATCTGAATTGAAAGGGCACTTGTATTCCACTCACAGTGAGTTCATATTCGACTCGACCAAAATGAGGCCAGCGTAGGTAGCAGCGAGATCGAGAGTGGAAGACTGTCAGAATATAAATCGGGGAGTAGACTTGGGAGGAGTAGAAAGGGTGTGGATACCATTTACACTAAGTTGAGAAATAGATAGTTTATAGTTGAGGTGTTCGTGTTCGTCGAAACGTTGAGGGAGGTAGGTAGGTAGGATTATACAAAGAAGTACTGATAATTGCGGCACCAGTAGTGATACCTAGCACATACATGGATCGAGTCATGTAGCAGCCGAAGAATCAGCTGAGATTCCAGTGCGAGAAGGTGGCTAGGCCATAAGCCGAGAGCAGTCAATGAACAGACTCGTAGCAGTCAGAAAATGGAATTGATGCCAAGCGAACGCGCGCCCACGTGAAACCAAATCAAAGCTAAATACACTTGACCCTTTCGCAACAAAATGGCCTCAAATCCCGGGAGAAAGGGGAGCGTGCCTTCTGGTTGCGTCCATGGAGTCTGTGAACAACTATTTCAACAAAGTCAGATAAACTATGGCGAGACTAGATTTCTTTTTTGAGGTCGACGGGTTTTCACTGAACCGCGAGGACCGCACTCCGCCAGGTTTTATGTAGAGGCAGCAGAGGGCAGCAGATGCTTTTAAACCTCTTTTGTGCCTGGGCGCCAACTTGGCGTACTCTGAATGATTTTCGTTGCCTATTATAGAAATGCGGGAATCCAAATACAGCTGTCCTAGGTACATGCCGGTGCTGTTGCCTGTTCAGTGTTCTTCTTTTGTTCCATGATCGGTTTCATCCATCTCAGAAATGAAAACAGCCCTTCGATTAGCTGCCGCACATATATAAAGCGCCCATCTTTGGTTCACTTTATATTTCAGATTGGGCCTTGCATATATGTGGTCTCTCCTTCTGACGTTGGCGAGCATTCTCGAGTTCTCTCGCCGTCCCTAGATCATCTGAAAACTCGGCCTTCCAGCGCCACACGACTGTTAACGATGGAACATCCTTCAACCAAGGGACTATCGGGAGCATGACCTGGCAGGTATCAGGTACGTTGATTTTTTTGGGTGTAAATGTAGGTTTAAGCCCACTTCAGGTTACCTCAAGCCAGACCTCACTAGGATGGTTGTTACCAATGGGGTATGGGCCCTAGTGAGGTCCAGGGGATGGGTCCAAACCACCTCTGTGGGTGCAACCATTCAACATGGTTGCATCCATGGGCTCGTCACATCACACCTGCATGGGTATACCCATGCTCCCTGGAGCCAGCTCATTTTTTCGATTTTGGCAGCCCTACAGGGCCTGTATGGTCGCCTGTTCGGGGCCCCCACTACTAGCCATGGTCCTCCACATTGCCAGGCATATGTGTGATGCCTCTACAGTCTCCCAGCCACACAGCACTGTGCATAATGTACCTTCATATTAGGCCCTGGCCAGCTCGTTTTTTCGATTTTGGCAGCCTCACAGGGCCCGTACGGTCACCCGTTCGGGGCCTTCACTACTAGCCATGGTCCTCCACATTGCCAGGCATATGTGTGATGCCTCTACAGTCTCCTAGCCACACAGCACTGTGCATAATGTACCCTCATATTAGGCCCTGGCCAGCTCGTTTTTTCGATTTTGGCCCACCTCTGCTGCTCGTATGGCAGCCCCTTCCCCTGTTGGACCCCACTACTTGCTAGCCTGGTGCAGAGACACACTGCTTGCTCATTGGTTTGCTGTCCCTGCTTCACGCTTGCCTGCACTGATACACCATTTGCTGCCCTGTTTCATGATCGCCTGCAGCATTCACTCATTCGTTTGCTGCCCTGCTTTACAATTGCCTGCACTGATACATAATTTGCTGCCCCGCTTCACGATTGCCTGCAGCGCTGCCCCTCTTCACAATTGCCTGCAGCATTTGCTCATTCATTTGCTGCCCCGCTTCATGATCGCCTGCAGCACTGCCCTGCTTCACAATTGCCTGCAGCATTTGCTCATTCATTTGCTGCCCCGCTACCTGCGCTGATACACCATTCACTGCCTTGCTTCACAATCGCCTGCAGCATTCACTCATTTGTTTGCTGCCGTGCTTTACAATCACCTGCACTGATATGCCATTTGCTGCCCCACTTCACGATTGCTTTCACTGATGCACCATTCGCTGCCCTGCTTCACGATTGCCAGCAGCATTTGCTCATTTGTTTGCTGCCGTGCTTTACAATCACCTGCGCTGATATGCCATTCGCTGCCCTGCTTTGATTGCCTGCACTGATACGCCATTCGTTGCCCTGTTTCACAATTGCCTCCCCATTTGCTGCCTGGCTTCACAATCACCTGCACTGTTCGCTCATTTGTTTGCTGCCCTGATATGTAATTTGCTATTTGCTTGTTCATTTGCTGCCCTGCTTTACAATCGCCTGTGCTGATACACTATTTGCTTGTTCATTTGCTGCCCTGCTTTACGATTGCCTGTGCTGATATCTGTTCCCTCATTCACTCACTGACCTTGCTTCACAGCATGATTGCCCACGTACAGGCCCAATTGAATGGGGCATGGGTATACCCATGCTGGAGGTAAGGGGTCTGTGGGTGCATCCATATGAGTATGTGGGTGTACCCATGGTATTTCTTTTAAGTGAATGGGTGCAACCATCCAATGACATATGGGTGTACCCACCTCTAAATTTTATTGTGGGTGCACCCATCCCGATGGCATGTGGTCATGCCCATATTAGATGGATGCACCCATGCCGAAGCCCGTGGGTATGCCCATATCCCATAGATACACCCATGTATGATTATTTTATATAAATGGGTGCACCCACACAATATGGGCATATCCATTTATTTGATTTTGAACCATGGTTGCATCCACCTACAGTGGGTGCACCCACATGTTATTTTTGCCTAATGTGGGTGCACCCACACATATATTTTTCCTACAAATCTGGGTGCATCCACATCTTGTTTGGTCCACATCGTGGTTGCGCCCACTGATATGGGTGCACCCATCACTTTGTTTGGTTTCTTACATGGCTGCATCCATTTCTATGTGGGCACACCAATTTTTTTGTTTGGTTCCTTTATGGATATACCCAAAATCTGTGGGCGCATCCAAATTTTTGTTTATACCTTAATTTTTCATTGTTCGGATTTTAAATACTTTTACATACATATTTATCATGAGTCTTGTGTTGCCAAACTACCAAACATATTCCCTTTTTTATTATTATTTTTCTTCTTTTTTTCGCTCAGCCTAAGTCCCAACTTCCTTGTTGGGACCTTAATTTTTCATTGTTTGGATTTTAAATACTTTTACATACATATTTATCATGAGTCTTGTCCAAACTACCAAACATATTCCCCTTTTTTTTCTTTCTTTTTTTTCTTTTTTTTTTTTTCCGCTCAGTCTAAGTCCCAACTTCCTTTTTGGGACTGTAGCAGTTGTTGTGTCTTGTTTACTTGGGGCGTCTGGCAGCCAAAAATTTTCATACTCCATTTCATTGGCAATGCATGTATTTTATTTTGTGTACACACAGATATATGCTTCCAACAATATTTGATTTGTGCTCCCTTTTTTCCTTTTTTTATTTCACGCCGACCAAGTCCTGACTTCCTTTTTGGGACCGTAGTGGTTGTTGACATTTATTTACTTCGGGTGTCTGGAGCGCTTTTTTGCGGTCCTTTTCAGTAGCCACTTGCCGTATAATGTATTATATATATACTTGTATGTTACTGCATCATACATATGCAACGCGTTGCCTTGTTAAGATCGTGGCCCAAGACCGGTCCGATCAGCCCTCCACTACGCCGGCATCCAAATTAAGAAGGAGGCACTTCAATTGGAGTGCATAAGTCAGGCCGTATGGAGAACATCAAGGATACAGAAAAACATAAGAATAGTACATGTAACAGTACAAGTCAAGCTGTACTATAAACCAAAGTCGAGCGAACAAAAGACCGAAAAAAAGTAAGGATATGGCAAGACATAACAAAACATGTAAGAGGATAACTAGACAGTGTTGTGCGTACTCTCTTGGTCAGCCTCTCCCGTTCCGCTCACATTCAGTGCCCACTCAAGGACATTAGCACGGATGTTGCGACGCTGAAAATCAATGTCAATCGCGAAGTTCAACATTTGAACCATCGACGCTGCGGCTGCGGGTACTGGCAAGTGGGATAAATGTGGGTTGGTAGCCAGCTGGAGTCAAAAGAAAATGTACCGTCTGGAGTGGCAGCGACTGTGGTAATTGCGCTCATAAGGGTGGGCATGCTGTCATTAGAACTGGCAACGCTGGTGGCGTGGGTGCTGTAGTCAGGGGCGTCATCCGGTGCGTCGCTGTCCACAGATGTCGCCAAAACTGATGAATCCAGGGCCGCAGCCTCATCGGCGGCAATGGCGGCTTCAAACCCCATAAGATCGGCACCAGCAGCTGTTTGCAGGTTAACGGGGGAATGAAACCAAAGTAGCAGTGGGACTCACGAGCGACGTGTAGATCAGCTGTGACCCGCAACCACATGGACCCGCTGGCGATGGCATGGGTATCGACTAGGAACAAAGATAGCAATGAGGTTTGGTGCCATGAGAGGGAAATGAAAAACGCACGGTAGCTATTGGCACGTGGCCCGAGACCTGCACGATAGTCGTGGACACAATCCCGGACAACGGTGTCCCGCAAGCCGCATATCCCAGGGCCGCGAGCTATGAGACTGTCAGCGGTAAATAAAGCACAGTAGACAGTGGACGTATGAATGACAGTGCCCGTAGGTTTGACCTCCAGCCAAAGGGAACTGCCTTTGACGGCCTCAACATCGACTAGGCGGGAACTTCCTAAGCGGTGGGAAGGATAGCAAATGGGACAACAACACACAGTAGCGGTTTGCGCGAGGCCCAAGACCAGCACGGAACACCACTTTCACGTGCTCAAAGTGGCGAGCCAAAAAGCTTGCGTCCTCCTGGCAGGCTTCCATGAACACGCGTTCTGAAGTAAGGATAGTTAGACACAGAGCAAGGGAGGGAACAAGGTAGGACGCACCTAAGTGTATTTCCCCCCAATACTCCGCCATGGGTCTGAAGGCGATGGCGGCCTGATAGTAAACAGCTTGAAGGTTGGCCTTGTAGTGGACTTCTGTTTCAGGCGATGGGAAGGGCAACGCATCGTTGATCTTGAATGTTGGCAGGTCGCGCGAGAGGTGAGGACCGGGGAGGAGATTGGCTTTCAGTTGGCGCGCGTTCAGGTGATGGGTGAAGCCAATGTCCCCGGCGTACATCGAGAGATTGTAGAAATATTGGGAGAGGACAGCCTGTACAAGGCGGGGCGGTGGCGTTGGCAGAACACGCGGCGTGGAGGTTCCATCTGCCACCGTCCTGTGAGGTTTCACGGTGGGCGGCGGGACTTCCAGCGGGTTAGCCATGTCAGACCCGGGACAAAAAACCTTGACCTTCTTGGTCATCAGCGAGTCCTTGTACACCCTTCGGTTGGGCGCGCTTGTCGCAAGAACAAGAACTGCGGTTTTCCCGTCGAGGTCAAGCCACTTGGGGCTGTTTCTCAATATTCGGTTGCCGAACGTGGTGATTCCCTCGAAGACTACGTCCAGGTGCTTATTGAGGAGCGCTTCGTTGCACAACCATTCACCGGTGTCCTCACCAGCGAGGGTCGGTTCGGGCAGAGGCGGTGTTGCAGCCCACAACTTTTCTCCAGGCAGGGGTGTATCCGGAAGAGGTGTCACCAACCGCGGACATGGCAAGGGCTTCCAAGGCTCAGTGCCATTCAGGATGGCCGCGGGCAGAAACTGTGCCTGATTCAACCTTCAAGCCAGTGCTATGTTTCGTCAGAAAAATTCTGTGCAATGAAAAGCGACTTACAATTGATGGACGAGGTTCTCGATGGGAATGTCCTCTGTCTTATTGGAGGCATCCCACTGAACGTGGCATAAGATGCCTTTAACGTCGTTTAGATCTGGCCTGCGGTTTCGCAGAGCCAGGGAGGCCACCCGCGCATCTCGCTTCTGGTCGTTGCACTCTGCCTTCACAACACCCCGCGAACCCTTGTTGTGTGACGTCTTGAAGGCGGCTTGTACCTTGTAACCCTCAAAGCGCCAATGCCTCCTCACGAGTTTGTCGAGCCGCTCTTGACGAGACTTGTCTTGCAGCAGGATCTCCTCCAGCATCGGTTCCTTCGTGTAGGTGACCAGTTTATGCAGAAGGAAGCTGCAGAGTGTACGAAATTTGGTGGCGGTCGGCTCATCGGCGCAGGGGCCAGGGTCTTCTCCCATAATATCCAGAGTGGACCTGTAGTGCTCCGCCCGTTTCTCTCGATACTGGCGTTGCTCTGGTGTGAAGATAGGAGGGGGCAGAGGTTGCGGGTGTGAGATATCGCTGTGCTGGGTGTACTCGGCGGAATACGCAGAAGCAAAAGGAGTGTTCTGGTCCCCGAAAATGACGAACTTGACGTCCGCTGAGCGCACTTTGAACTGATGACTACATTTAGTTTGCGTTGCAGATGAGTTCAAAAAAGGGAGACACACCATACTCTGATAAGTTGCGTCTTCAATTTGATTATGGGTCGTGTCTTGTCCCTGTGAATCCAGATTGGCGTCGACAACATATATGATTAACAAACACTCACGTCAAATATTTCAAGACCACCGCCAGTACACGAAGCCACAACCATACCGACCCAATTCTCATGAAGTCCTTGCACGACTTCAACGAGATCCCCACATTCGAAATTTCGGCTCAGATATCAGACGTTGATATCAAAACATTTGGTTTCGGGGATTCGTCCTTCGTGGAGGCCGGGGGTGTTGTTGGAGGGAGAGGGAATTTCGACTTGGACTTGGTCACCGCTTATCTTGATGGCACGACCTAAAAGCCCACGGTGAACCAGTCCAGAAACAATGCGGACACGGTCGAGAGGTTGGAGGGGAAGTGGGTGGTCGAGGAGGTATCGTTTGAGATGGCCCAACTCAACAAAAAGCCCGGCCCACGCTTCTCGATCAGCGACGTTTCATTGTATTGATTTTGAATCTTGGCGTATTTAGCTGAATGCCTGTGACCTGACTCGTTTACAACCAGCACATCGCGTAACATTACGATGTATCCGGTCTTTCCACTGTGCTCTCCACCGACGATGACAATCTGATTGCCTTCCCCAAGTGCCGCACAAGCACCCCGGAAGGGAGCAGCACGCAACGCGGGATGCCGACTCTTTTGAAAAGGCGCAATTTGCTCGACGCTGGGTGATACGCGATGGGCCTGCTTTGAGTTGACAGTGCACGACAACTCGATCTGCTCGCACAAGTCGTTGCCTCCTTTGGCAGTGCGCGCAACTAAAATCTTAGTCGCTGAAAGGAGGAAGGCAATGCGGCCCTTGTTGGTACCAGTGGTGAACTGAATCCAGCCGCCAACCAGCATTGGTTTGATGAGAGGAGCACGACGATTGCGGACCAATGTCGCCAATTGTGAGGTCCTGGAGGTTTCACCGACACGTCTCACGTCGTGGTCGTATGATTGAATAATGTTGCGAAAAGCTTCGGTAGAAGGACCGGCTCGAGCGGGTGTGTCGTCGGGGACCGCGAAGTTCGAAGTAGGGCGCCTCAGCTCTTGCTCATACGCTGACATGTCTCTGTCATAGCTGGCGGCGACAGCATGCAGATCTTCTTCGTCTTCTTCATCATGGTCAGCGAGTAGACGCATGGGCGGCCCTTCATCATCATGCTGCGACTCGTTATCAATAAATTCTGGATGGTTATGTTAACGCGAATAATGGCCCGCCGACAGACTTGACTTACCCAGATCAGAAAGTGTCTCCTCGTCTTCATCCTCACCCTCCTCTGAATCCTCCGCCGCCGTGTCAAAAAATCCTGCGACGTCCTTCATGGGGAGGGGTGGAGGCGAGGAGGAAGCTATGCGCCTTTAGCTGGCGCAAGAGAAGATGGCCCCACCCGATGTTTGGGAAATGCTCCTCCAGAGAATGGCATGGGGGTGCAGAAGTCATACTGGTAAGGAGTCAGACCTCACGAGCCAGGGAGGAATAGAGGCGTTCCTGCGCGCACGTTGGGGTCGGAGCTGGGTGCACGCTGGGGATCCGGAGTCTGTGTAGCACCCTGCAAATCGGGGATGGAGAGGAGTGCATCCAGGGCGGGCGTGTATGCAGGGGTGGTGGCACGCGACATCTGCATCTGGGCGAGCGGTGCACCGAATCCAAATGCAGGGCTAATGGGGCAGGAGGGGGGCAAGTCGCCCATGTCAATCTCTTCCCCACGCGATGGCGTCGCTGCACCCGCTTGAAGCAGCGCCGTCGGGATCCGATATGGTGTGGAGGCGCACAGTCGCGGCTTGTGTGTTGCTAGGATAGACAGCAAATTGAAGTCACGCGCATCTTGCCAGCGTGCCTCAGCTTCCGCGGAGTCTTTGTCCTCGTTGCTGGCGTCGTTGTCGAATGCTGCTGAAAGTGAGTCGCCTATTGACATTTCAGCTACGACTAATATACTGCGCTCGTCGTGGTCGGCGTCTTGTGCGCTATCGTCAATGTACTGCGTGGTGGCAGGGCGGCGACGGGCGCTCATGGTCGATCTATGCGTGGTGGTGTTGTCAGCTTTGGGTGGGACGGTGACTCGGCGGTTATATCAATTCGATGTACGGTACAGTAACTACGGGAACTTCGCAGCCTTTAGCGAGCCAAGGCGCCACCTGAGGGCTTTCCAATATCGCACACACATTTTATTGTTCCTGCTACTGACTACGCTATTACTACACTACAGGAGAAAGGACTTACGATGGTGGTGGGTCCGGATCAAGAGGGAAAAGGTGGCTGTGCAGGGTCTGGACCCCACATGATGTGACAGTCTTTGGCACGGACATGCCGAAGAAGCGCGCATCAAGTCAGACGGTCTGACGTGTGCACAGCTTTCTACCTTTTGCTTCCCACCACCATGCCGGTGGTCGGGCAAAGGGCACAGTGGGCGGGCGCGTAGGTGGCAGGGAGGGTGGTAGTGTAGTGTAGCTATGGTAGTTATAGTATGTAAAGTACATATGCCTAGAATACACAAAATGTGCGCAGAGAGCAAAAGCAAAGGAAGGGACGAGGGCGAAATCCAAGAAGAGAGCAGTGGGCAGGCTGGAGAGAATGAAAGTTGAGGAAAGGGAGGCGCAGCTAGGAAAATAAATGCATTACCACAATGGGACCCAAACGGCGGTGCGTGCAACGTGGGGGAGGGAATTGGCGGACAAGCGCTGTGAGGTGGGAATCTGGGCGGGGGCCGTATTCAGTAAGTGGGAAACCCACACCCAAAAAAAAAACGACTCAGCATTGTGTGCAGGACAGGCTGCGGCGCTCACTGAAGGGACATGCGATGTCCGCTGGGGAGCGGACGCATAGGCAGGAATCTGGGCGGGAGGCCGCACTCAGTAAGCAGGAAACTCGCACCCAAAAAAATTGCAGACTCATCCTTGTGTACAGGACATGCTGCGGCGCTCAATGAAAGGACACGCGATGTCCGGTGGGGAACGGCCGGGTAAGTGCTGTGAGGCGGGAATCTGGGCGGGATTTTGTAAGTAGATGATATGCAGCGCGATGAAGGGATACTGATGGGTATTACAAGAAACATGGCGCGCTTGGATAAGACAAGGTGCACTGCGTGCGGGCGACAGGCGGGGATGAAGTCAGTGTCGGGTCAAAGTCAAAAGTCAGCCATGTACCATGTTCAACGGCGCAGGACTTGACTTTGACGGGGAGAGGGGAGAAGGGGGGTAGAGTGGGGGGCGATATTGCTGGCTTGCACGGTATGTCAGGCTGGTACTTATACCTTCGTTGCACTTACATTATCTCCAGATTTTATTCCTAATCAAGATGCGCGGTAGCGACACCTTGACTGGGACACCTCAACCACAATGGTACCATGCAGCAGCCAGTAAGCAGTTCATGCGACATTATCCCGACGTTGTGCTTACATTGTTTGCAGATTATGCCTAATCGAGATGCGCGGTGGCGGCTTTGGGAGCTTTTCTGGGCTCGCCAACAATGGTATGCAACTCACGCGACCTGGCAGATGGTACGCAATTCACGCGATGTGCTTTGGACGGTAGTTGACCTACTTGCAGATTTGTCTTGTCCACCCACCCACCCTTTCCACGAAACCCACGACACTACCACTCTACTCTAATGCAATGCAGACGCATTCACAACGTGCCACCGCCGCTCCTGCCTCTCCTGCCGCCCCAGATCCCCCACCAGGCAAGTGCACGCACAGCAGTAAACCCACACCACCCACACCCCTCGTCCCCTCAACGACAAGTAAGCCATCGAAGAAAGGAAAGAAGGTGTTACTTCAGGAGAACCCAGAAGAAGATTTGGCGGACAAGGAGCCCAAGAAGAAGAAACAGAAGAAGACACCACCGCCCTTGGAAAAGCTGCAAGTATGCACCACCAACTTTATTTTCCTTGGTCCTCGTTAACCCTACCACAGATCGAAGAGCCCGCCCAAGAGTTGCCCCAGGACGACAACACTCGCCAGACAGTGGTACGTCGCCCGTGCCACTCCTTTTCATGTGGGCTTTGCTAACACTTCCCCAGGTCGAAGCCACCGCCACCCAAGATTTGGATTTGTCCCAGGAGGAAGAGCAGGACAAGAACACTCTTCAGACTGTGGTATGGCGTCTGCGCCACTCCTTTTCATTTGGCCTTTGCTAACACTTCCCCAGGTCGAAGCCACCACTGCCCAAGATTTGGATTTGTCCCAGGACGAGAACACTCTTCAGACGGTGGTACGTCGCCCGCACCACTCTTTTTCATTTGGCCTTCGCTAACACTTCCCCAGGTCCAAGTTGCAGCCGCCCAAGATCTGGATTTGCCCCCGGATGAGGATGAGGGGAATGTTGAGACTGTGGTACATCACTCACGCCACTTCCTTTTTTCACGTTTACTAATGTGTTCCCAGCACGCAGGATCGCAACACAGTGACACTGACACTGACACTGACTTGCCACAGGACGAGGATATTGTCAAGGCTGAGGTACATTACTCGTGTCACTTCGTTTTCGACCTTAGCTAACAGTTCTCCAGGACGCAGCATCGCCCGTCCTGCATGGCGCCGCCAACACCTTCGCCAACTTGCGCGGCAGCGCAGGGCCCTTCGCCAACTCCTTGCGCCTAGTCGACCTGCACGAGCTCAAGCTCTGGAAAGAGGGCGTGCAGACGACTGTGCCCAAGGTCTCCCGAGCAGACACCTCGAGCTACAGCAACACCATGGCGAAGCAGGCAAAGGAAGACGCCCGGCATAATGGTTTTGCTGGTACCTTGATGCCCGTGATCGTATCTGAGCAGCAGCAAGACGAGGAAGACTTCGAAGACTACATTGCAGAAATGGCGAGGGGCAAGGCCAAGGGCAGGGGCAAGGCCAAACAGACAGAGGAGAGCGGCGAGGAGGATGAGGACGAAGGACAAGGGGGGGCCGCAGACGACGGCGACGATGAAGAAGACATGGGCGCTGCGCAGGACAACGACGACAATGACAGTGCCAGAGCGTCACACCAGCCCTGGGACCTGAAGTCAGGGGCACTGTCCGACATCGACCTGAAAGTAGCCCAAGCAGCGCGACAGGCGTACCATGACACCCTCGAAGTTATAGCCCGATGCTTGGGGAAGAGACTGTCCGCAATCTTCAAGGCGGTGGGCGACCATGGGATGAATCACCGGCAGATAAACCCATGGAACACCTTCTTGATGAAGCACCGCAAAGACCACCCGAAGGCTATTGGCAGTAAGTCTGTCCAGTGGTATATTCTTTTATCAGCTAACAAAGAGCCCCAGTGTCGAAGAAGGAGTATGCTGCCGAGTTAAAAGCGGCATACCATGACCTCTTCTCCTCTCTCTCCAAGGACGAGGTCGACGACCCAGACGCACACTGTCGCTGTGTTGAGCCGGTGATGGAGTGGTACAAGAATCAAATGGCGACAGTAGTCGACACGAGGAAAGCCGACGGCTGTGGGAAGGCACTGCTCAACAAGGCGGTGTTGCCCTTCATTCACCAGGTATGCCATTCCATCATCCTTATCGTAATGATACTGAATCGCGATCATAGAGTACTATCACCAGCAATTCCCAAGACATCGAGGTCTGGGGGTTTGCTATTGACCCTTTCGGTGATGCCGCGGTGATTTGGGGTGGCATGGTGGCCTTTGCCACAGTTAACGTGACATACGACCAGGCCATTAAGGCGAAGCTTGTGGACATGAAGGCGATGTTCCAGTGAGTGACCTGAAATACCCTAGACGGCGCCAATTGAACTAACTCGGTGAACAGAATGGTCAATATCGCTAAACGACAAGCTGAAGCCAACACTCTGGTACAACCCATCACCATCAACTTCGGCTGAAAGGAATCAGAGAACATTGCATGCGACGCGAGACGCCGACAAATCGGTCTACTTTTCCTGAATGAAATCTGTACGTCGTGTGGGTTGTGAAATATCTTATACACAAAGCTAACCCTGGTCACGGTAGACTTGATACTGGGCACCCGCAATGAAGATGCGTCCACGCTGAAGAAAATGTCGTGGAAGTGGGCGGACTGGGCCATTCAGTACAAGCTCCACATCGAGAACTGGCCGCTCGCGCTCAAACTCTTCTTTCCCTCCGTTGGTTTCCGGCTCAGCAACATCAAGGGCTCACACGAGAACAAAGTGTTTACATCAATGTGCGACAAGCTGAGGAAGAAATACCAGGGAGAGACTTACGACGAGGACGCCGCGAGGATTTTCTCTTGGAGTGAGGGTACATGGCTATGCCATCTTATTAGGACTGATACTTAACCTTTCATTCCTTGTAGACAAGCTTGCCATAGAGGATCTGCAAGAGCAGGCGAAAATCCCCATTGTTTCCTGCGTGGACGGAACGACATTGCTGACGGTGGATAAGTCAAAGAAGTATCTTTTGGACCTAAAGAAGACTTATACGGTGGGTAACCAAAAGAAGAAGTCGAGCTCGAGCAAGACGAGGAAGACAGCTGACGAGGACAATGAGGACAAAGGCGCCGCCTCCACGGACGACGTGCGCCTGTCCAACGCTCAAGCGTGGCCCTCCCGCACTGCAGGCGCGTCCACTGCACAAGCGGGATCCTCGCGTGGGAACACGAAACCTGTGGACGACGTGCACCCAACGCTCAAGCGGGGTCCTCGTGTGCGAACAGGAAACGCTCCCTTACTGTGGACGACGGCGACACCGGCAAAGCTCATCCTGCGAAACGCCAGCAGCTGCAGCCTGCCCCTCCCATTGCCCTAGTGCTCCCGGCCTCTTTAGATGTCGCTGCTATGTGAGTGCCAAACAGCAGTTTGAGCTTTATGCCTCCGGGTCGCGCCCCTACCACGGTATCACAGAAGCACATCAACAGGTGACGCAGATTTATATGGAGCAGATGAATACGTGGGTGACAATGGCGCTGGGCATGGAGGTGATCCCAGTGGACGAATGGGTTCACAGGACCCTGCTGCTCGCCATGGGTCTCCTTTAGTTAGTTGACCAATTACCTAAGATATACCATTTCATGTACAAGAGTCTATATTCTCTATCTATCTATCCATCTATGTCATTTAAAGTGTGCATTGACTTGGACGCTGGAATATAACTGGCTCCTTCCTAATTTGGACGCCGGCATAGTGGAGGGCTGATCGGACCGGTCTTGGGCCACAATCTTAACAAGGCAACGTGTCGCATATGTATGATGAAGGAACATACAAGTATATATATAATACATTATACGGCAAGTGGCTACTGAAAAGGACCGCAAAAAAGCGCTCCAGACACCCGAAGTAAATAAACGACAACAACCGCTACGGTCCCAAGAAGGAAGTCAGGACTTGCACGAAATAAAAAAAGGAAAAAAGGGAGCACAAATCAAATATTGTTGGAAGCATATACCTATGCGTATGCAGAATAAAATACATGCATTGCCAATGAAATGGAGTATGAAAAATTTTGGCTGCCAGACGCCCCAAGTAAACAAGACACAACAACCGCTACAGTCCCAAAAAGGAAGTTGGGACTTAGACTGAGCGAAAAAAAAAAGAAAAAAAGGGGAATATGTTTGGTAGTTTGGACAAGACTCATGATAAATATGTATGTAAAAGTATTTAAAATCCAAACAATGAAAAATTAAGGTCCCAACAAGGAAGTTGGGACTTAGGCTGAGTGAAAAAACAGAAGAAAAAAAAAGAAAAAAAAGGGGAATATGTTTGGTAGTTTGGACAAGACTCATGATAAATATGTATGTAAAAGTATTTAAAATCCAAACAATGAAAAATTAAGGTATAAACAAAAATTTGGATGCACCCACAGATTTTGGGTATATCCATAAAGGAACCAAACAAAAAAATGGGTGTGCCCACATAGAAATGGATGCAGCCGTGTAAGGAACCAAACAAAGTGATGGGTGCATCCATATCAGTGGGTGCAACCATGACGTGGACCAAACAAGATGTGGATGCACCCAGATTTGTAGGAAAAATATATGTGTGGGTGCACCCACCGTAGGTGGATGCAACCACGGTTCGAAATCAAATAAATGGGTATGCCCATATTGTGTGGGTGCACCCATTTATATAAAATAATCATATGTGGATGCATCCATGGGATATGGGCATACCCACGGGCTTCGGCATGGGTGCATCCATCTAATATGGGCATGACCACATGCCATCGGGATGGGTGCACCCACAATGAAATTTTAGAGCTGGGTACACCCATATGTCATCGGATGGTTGCACCCATTCACTTAAAAGAAATACCGTGGGTACACCCACACACTCATATGGATGCACCCATAGACCCCCTTAATTCCAGCATGGGTATACCCATGCCCCATTCAATTGGGCCTGTAAGTGTGCAATTATGCTGTGAAGCAAGGGCAGTGAGTGAATGAGTGAACAAACAGATATCAGCACAGGCAATCGTAAAGCAGGGCAGCAAGCAAATGAGCAAATGCTGCCAGCAATCGTGAAGCGGGGCAGCAAATGGTGTATTGGCGCCAAACGAATGAGCAAATGCTGCAGGCGATCATGCAGCCGAGCAGAAATTGCATATCAGTGCAGGTGACTGTAAAGCAGGGCAGGGCAGCAAGCAAATGAGCGAATGCGCAAATGGTGTATCAGCGCCAAATGAATGAGTGAATGCTGCAGGCAATCGTGCAGCTGAGCAGCAAATTGCATATCAGCGCAGGCGACTGTAAAGCAGGGCAGCAAGGAAATGAGTGAATGCTGCTGGCAATTGTGAAGCAGGGTAGCAAATGGTGTATCAGCGCCAAATGAATGAGCGACTGCTGCAGGCAATTGTGCAGTCGAGCAGTAAATTGCATATCAGCGCAGGCAGCTGTAAAGCAGGGCAGCAAGCAAATGAGCAAATGCTGCCAGCAATGGTGAAGCGGGGCAGCAAATGGCGTATCAGTGCCAAATGAATGAGCAAATGCTGCAGGCGATCGTGCAGCCGAACAGCAAATTGCATATCAGTGCAGGTGGCTGTAAAGCAGGGCTGTATTAGTGCAGGCAAGCATGAAGCAGGGACAGCAAACAAATGAGCAAGCAGTGTGTCTCTGCACCAGGCTAGCAAGTAGTGGGGCCCAACAGGGGAAGGGGCTGCTGTACGAGCAGCAAGGGTGGGCCAAAATCGAAAAAACAAGCTGGCCAGGGCCTAATATGAGGGTACATTATTCTGTGTGGCTAGGAGACTGTAGAGGCATCACACACATGCCTGGCAAGGTGGAGGACCATGGCTAGTAGTGGGGGCCCCTAGCGGGCAACCGTACAGGCCCTGTGAGGCTGCCACAATCGAAAAAACGAGCTGGGCCAGGCCTAATATGAGGTGCATTATGCCCAGTGCTGTGCAGCTAGGAGACTGTAGAGCCATCCCATACATGTCCGGCAATGTGGAAGACCATGGCTAGTAGTGGGGGCCCCAAAGAGGCGACCGTACGGGCCTCGTGGGGCTGCCAAAATCGAAAAAAAACGAGCTGGCTCCAGGGAGCATGGGTATACCCATGCAGGTGTGATGTGACGAGCCCATGGATGCAACCATGTTGAATGGTTGCACCCACAGAGGTGGTTTGGACCCATCCCCTGGACCTCACTAGGGCCCATACCCCATTGGTAACAACCATCCTAGTGAGGTCTGGTTTGAGGTAACCTGAAGTGTTTAAGCCACCGAATTAGTTGAATTACAGGTGTCCTCGAGACCGGCTGCACACTGTCCACGATCTCCAGCTCCTACCACATGTTCCTCGCGAGCGACCCCACGCAGGAGCTCGACACCAACCACCTCGACTCACCGCGCCAGCAGGACGAGTTCCACTTTCCCCAGGTTTCCGCAGGGACGGCGTTTTTGCACACATGGAAGCAGTAACTGTACTCATCAACCGGGACCGGGTCGACATGGTTCCACATCATGCAAGCATTCGGTGTGTCGGAGAATAATCCGCTCGTGACCCTGGACATGGAGGCCGGCACGCTGCGCATCAAGGACTATGTGCGCAGCACGGGTGTGGCAGCGCCGCCTACCCGACAATGGGTTTGGCTAATTATCATGGGACGACAACGATGCACCATATTTCGTGAGCCCACCATTGATTTAAACGGGGAGGTTTTTATCTTGTGTGTTCCTTCAGAGGAAAATTCGGCCTGTCGAAGACTCTATCGTATAACATCACCAACGAGGCTGGGCATGAAATTCTCAGCTATTCGGTCAACGGTGCCATGGGCGCAGGCACGGGATAGTACGCTATTATTTCCTTGTGTCCTCCACTTCATGTTGATTTGCAAAAAGCATTAAATTCGGGATGTATCGTCTAGCATTTGACGGGATGACCACGGGCAAGTGCGTAAGCTGTGTTTATCTATGAGTATATATTGTCTGAGCTTCCACACATACCGTCGTTGGCGATTGGGAAGGTTGATTTTTGTCTGCAGCTAAATCTCCTTTGTGTCGTACTCCAATAATCTTTCTACTGAGAACACTATGGACGAGCCACTAGGGACTGGGTGCAACCTGAGTCCGTCTTAAGTTGTATCTCTCCGTAGTACATCTGGGAAGCATTTTTTGCTCCATTGTGCTGCGTACATAATCCCAAGAACAGATTTACTGTTGCGCGCAGTGAAATCGCTACACGACTTCAATTTGAATATTCAATAAGAAATTAGCCGTCGATCCTGTACCGCCTCACGGGCGAGGCCATGATGATATTCGTCTGTACTGCTGGTATCTTACTAGCTGGGTCGCAGTTGTTAATGAGAGTTACGGGAACCGCATGAAAGGAACAAAGGTTGAACTTGGGTTGAAACTTTGATTGAGGTTCGGACTTTTCTTCCAGCCAATCGGGATTGTGATGCTATCGGCCCGAGTGCCGGGTCTCTTTTTCCCGCGGATTTTTAAAAATTCGGCTACCCCGCTGGGACCTCAATCTCTAAAAAATGATCTCACCCAGAATAGCCATCCTCAGATATTATAAATCGAAACCCGAAGCACAGCTGTGAAGATGCGCAGCCCGTAGACGTAAGTAGGAATCCGGATCAACGACACAACCACCACAAATAGTGGCACAGCCTCATTCTCGCCTTGCGTCCGGAACCTCCACTTCACCTCCACTCGAGCAATGGACGGTCGCTTGCCCAACGAGGTATGGTTCGAAACATTCGGTTTCCTTCCCAAGAGCAGCTTACTCGCATTACACTCCGCGTCTACCCTGTTCCATCGAATATCCCGCCCCCTCCTTTTCAGCGATTTCGACTTCCATCCTTTCCAGATTTACCAGGGCGGTACCATACGGTATGCGGGCCCAGGTGATATTACTCGGACACTCAAGCGCTTGGAATTCTGGACCTCAAGTTCAATTGCCCCCTTCGTTCGTGTGTCCACCTTCTCCGCCTTCCGTCGCTCGCGCGATGATCCGTCCCCCGTCTTCGCCGCCTTCTTCACCCTGCTACCGAACTTCTCCAACCTCCAGGACGTCGACTGTTATGTGGTCGACTTTGATCAGGTTGCTGCAGAGGCCCTGTGCTCGCTGCCCAACTTGAGACGAGTCCAGCTAACGGGCTGTTCTTTGCGCGCAGACATCGCTGTCACATCGCTGTTGCGCGTCAAATCGTTTCTGTTCGTTCAATCGGGTACTCAGGAGCGCCTGAGACGCGAAGGGACACACCGCTGGATGAATATACTGGACAAGGATGCGCTCGCCGACCTCAGCATTCAGTCATCGACATCCTCTGCCCTGTTCCTCGGCGCCACCACGTCCCCCTTTCCCAACGTGCACAAGCTCGTCATTGGCGTAATTTCCTGGTCGCAGATCTCCGTCCTTTCCAACTTCCCCGCAGTACGCAATCTGCTAGTTACATCCTGCCCACGGGTGCACTGTGACGCGCCGCCGGTGCTCTTCCCTGAGCTTGAAACGTACAGCGGTCCCCACGAGCTTCTGCTTGTTCTGGACCCAGAGGCAACTCCCAGGCACCTCAGCATCACGCAATGCGATCCACAGCTCCTTCGCAAAACACTTGTGGCGCGATGTTCAACACTTCGCACCGTTAGCCAGCTGCTGCTGTCTCTCAATTATCTGCAACCCGATGTACTCGAGGGCTGTTTAGAGTCATTTCAGAGTCTGCGGGACTTCCGCATGAAGATGTATTGTTCTGACGTGTACGTGCCTCCCGGGAAAATGCACACGCACCAGGTGCGCCTCCTCCTGACCTTTAACGCGGGCTAAGTATATATGTGCTAGACATTTTACGACGCTATCACAGCGCGCTCTCCGTTTCCTCCATCCGTGGAGAAGATATTCATTGCATGGTGCACAGATGCCTCACTACAAATGCCGCCCAGCCTTCCCTCCGCGCAGGCGGTCAAGAATGGGCTGAGTGTCGCGCATCGCGGTTTGAGATGCATTTGGTTGGTTGCTCCTGATTTCCAGTACATGTGGATCAGACGCACCGACAAGGAATTCGTCCGAAATGAGGGGAGCTGGGCTCGGACCAGTGCGTCGGGTTTGCTTCATTCTGGCTGCTGGCTGACGGCCTCCAGGTATCACATCAGCACTTGATTTTTCCCCTCCAGACTTGAAGGATCCCCTTTCCGTGCTTTATAATCGTGCTTAACACGCGGGTTTACTTGGGCTGTGTCTTCCAACATTCAGCACGTTTGCCCCTTTGACTTATTGATTTATTCCAAATTTATCTTCTACTCGTCGAACTGACTATTGCCAGTTCCTGTTACCGTATGCGGCGACGACGGCTGGAGCTTGCATTTTGCGAATGGAACAGAATCCTCATTTTTTTTGGTTCACATCACCAAGGCGTCTCCTCGAAAACACCATCCTCGCCCTTATCGATGAGACCCTGCTAGAGGTGGAAAGTCACCGGAATTTCTCTAAATCACCAGAGACACATGCTTATCTAAGTCTCCGGTCAGCCCAGGCAATTTAACCCGATGAAGCAGTATCGCTCCCAATTTGGATGTGTGTCTCTGCGACCTGGAGCTCCCACTCATATCGCGTGCTTAATATTTGGGCATGCTCGGGATAGCTCCAGGTATCGCATGCTTTCCTTCCATGAGCAACGACCGAGACCTGCCGCCCGGAGAGCAAGTCCTCAAATTATCCGACTGAGTTCAAGCGCGCAGGCCTGCGGCCGTTAAGCGGCCACATTTAATGAAAGGCCAACACGGAACTTCGGTACTAGGAACCCTTCTCCACCGCGACGTCTTCAATTATCAGCCCCACAGTCCGACCAGGTTAGCGCACGTTTATAAACATCCTTGATTTTTCTCCGTCTCTCGGCCGCGCTGCGCTGCATACTGCGGTGCTTCAGGGACGTAGAGCGAGCATGCCGGAAGGAGCGGGACAGGGGATCCCGCATTGCGCCAACCGGTCAGTTGTCAAGTCAACATCCCCCGATGAGTTCAACGATGCCTGTCGGATCTCCAGAGTGTCGAATTCCATTCTCGAGAGAACCCAGCCGGGTCTTGAGTCGGGCGGTCCTTTATAAGGCCGCTGGGCACTCTTGAAGACTACGCGCCTCAACCATGCACGGATCTACCCTGGTCCTCCTCCTTCTCGTGGTCGAGCCCATTGCGTCGCAGCAGATATATGACATTGTGTGTCAGTATGGTTGGATGTATGCTCTGCTGCTAACTATGGTTTTCAGTGGCAGACCACTTCGGACCAGACTAACCTGTTTACCTCTCTCGCGCCGTCGTCCCCTATCAATTTCGTCACTTCCGAGCCCACCGCCTCGGCGGACATCATCGTCTCCGATTCCACGAAATATCAGACGATTGTCGGATTCGGCGGGACGCTAAGCGAGTTCAACAGTGCACCTGATACAAACCACCCTAACGAGTTCCTAGCTGATTCGTCTGCTTTCACTCTGCATAACTTGAAGGTATCCCGGCCATCCCAGCATACGGACAGCGGCTGAATTATTCTCTTGTCCCAGTCCACGAACTCCGACAATTACTGGAATGTTTTGCAGCAGCTGTTCTCCCCCGTAGACGGCGCAAATGCTGCGGGGTTGTCCTATCTCCGCGTCCCGATCGGTGCCTCGGACTTTTCGGCGCAATGTAAGGGGGATCCGAGCCTTGTACTGCAACTCGCTAATTTAGGGTTGAACAGCGTACAGTCTCGATGATGTCAACGGCGATACGTCCTTCAGCAGCTTCAACATCAATAACGCCCCATCGTACCTGTTCTCAGTCATCACCGACATCCTGTCGATTAACAGCATCCTGAAGGTGCTATTCATCTTCATATAGTCTCTCGTGAATTTATGTGTCTCACACAGGTTCACATTGTACCGTGGAGTCCAGTAAGATATTTCCAATATTGCTTCCATGCTTCAGTTACAAAACACCTACTTGCAGCCGGGGTGGATGAAAGACAGTGGATCGATGAACGGTGGCTCCTTGAAATCCAATCTTGTCAGCGTCTGTAAGCTTATCTTGCCACTCACCCGGGCTTCCGTTTCAACTCGTATTTTAGATCCGAAATATCTTCTGAAGGCCGTCCAAGGATTCCAAAGCCTCGGAATCCCAGTGTTCGCCATCTCCATCCAGGTGGGATTTTGACTCATCTATCGAGGCTCCTGGAGTAACGATTATCGTCATCAATTAGAACGAGCCGCAGAATTCCAATCCGACGTATCCTACGTCCACGCTGACCCCTGCAACCGAGGGGCAGATTGGCGCCGCCCTGCGGTCACTGTTGAACAACAACGGACTGTCTGGCGTCAAAATAATTGGATATGATCACAACTGGAATAATGCCGGGAGTTATCCCGTTCAGCTGGTAGGATTTTAATCCTGCAATAAATCCATGCTGATGGATTATGGGCCTTGTAGATGCAGGACGACGGCGCAGCGTTCGACGGGGCTTCATTCCACTGTAAGTTCAAGGTCCTGCCCACCGCTTACAGTTTGTTAATGTTGTCATTTAGGTTATTCTGGTTCGGTCGCCAACCAAGACTTGTTTCATTCCGCCTTCCCGTCCAAGGTGAAAATGAACGAGCTTATGGTGGAGGCACTTTGTTAACCTTCTTGAAGAACATATATTTTACAGAGTGCTCCGGTACGATCGGCTCTGATTGGTGGTCGGACATCAAGGTGCGTCCCGTTCGCCGCCCTATTATCTTTCCTTCCAATTGATTTATTGAAGTGGTACATGGACAACCTGTGGATCGGTTCATTAGAGCATAACTCACAATCGGTACATTTCCGCTCGTCTCTTCACCACATTTGGTGCTGAATATATTTATTTCCCCAGGGCTTGATGTTCAACATCGCGCTGGACGCGAACGGGAACCCCATGCTGCCCGGCACCAACAGCTGTGGGTCCGGATGTCGCGCGATAGTCACCGTCAACGACGACGGGTCGTATGCGTTCAACCAGGAATGCAAGTCCTTCACTCTTATTCCTTGTGCCTCCCATTATAATAATATAATAAATGACTGAATCTCATCTGCACAACCCAGATTACGCGCTTTCCCAAGCCTCCAAAGCGATCCTCCCGAAAGACGATGGCGGGCCGTGGGGGCAGCGCATCAAGGTCTCCGTCGGGGGGTCCCTGAGCTGGGCGCTTCGCGTCGGCGCATATGCGACGGGTCGTGCGTCGTCCAGCGACTGGACGCGCTACGCACTCGTTGTCATGAACTGTGAGTTCACATCCATCCATTCGTTCATTCTCGCTCGCCCTGCCTACATGCTTGAATATAACCCCGGATCCACAGGGTACGACAACGCGTCATCTGGGGGCGACCCCGTCCCGGTAACCGCCACCATCGAATTCCGCGGGACGCAGGCGACGTACACATTCCCCGTTGGTGTGTTCAAGTTTTTCACACTCGCAACTTGTTGCATGGTTTATCCCAGATCAACTGACGATTGAATTGGCAGGAGTGACGACGTTGTGGTGGTACGCGCCTGCCTCGGGCTCTGCTTTGAATTCGCGGACGGTCCGCAATGATACAACTTTCGTCACTAATGCGACGGATGGCCATGACGAAACTACCAAGTCCATCTTCGCACGCCGGGGCAGCGCTAGCGTCGCTGGAAGGATATTGATGTGATGTGATGTGATGGAGGGGCATAGCTTTGGGTTGTTTGATATATGTACCAGCGTGGTACCTGTCATTGTTGTTGATGTAGTCCCATACTATGCCCGTATGTACATTAAGGGAAGCAACAATAATTGTATAAAGCTGGTAGAGCCGACGAGCCGCTAAGAATCATTTTTATCATTTTGAACTCAGTTTGAGGAATTAACCTGAAACAATTATTTCAGCGGAGGGTTCACGACTCGACCAGCTCGCATTGGGTCGCAGATAGGTCATACAGTTAGACCTATAGTGCGCTTAACTTGGTCAACGGGAGGGAGTACATCCGTGTTATATGAAGGTGTAAATTGAGTGAATAACGAGCCCGTGGAGATCACTCTTCCCATCATAACTTGAAAGCTTGAAATCTAAGTCGAGGTTCGAGGAGAGCAGGGGTTCGATTCCCCCGTGCGCCGCTTGTTGTGAGGACGTTTTTTTCTCTCGGGGATTCTGCGGCGGCGAGGGAGTAAGTACTCCTTCTCAGTTTGTCTTTGTCTTTAAGGCTGTAAATCGGAGACGAGTTCAAACTGAAAAAGAATGCGCGGCCAAGCGAACACGAATACAGGATACGGAATACCTGAACAACAAGCCCGTGGACCTGGTGTTCCCTCCTCCCTACGGTGTGCAGCCCAAGATGTTGAGGTTCGAGGACCTGGGAGGTTCGACTCTCCCCGCGGGCATACGGCCCCTCCAATTCTTTTTTTTTTCCATTTGTTTTCGGTCATCTTGTGATTGAGAGGGTTGGTCGTGTATGGTGCACTTAACTGGCTCACCAACTGAGGACTAGTTTGGCTGAAGATCCTAAAAATAGTCCTAGGGGGTTTGGCAGTTATATTCAAGTTTTCACGTAGCATGGGTCTGATGATAAGACAATTGAAAGAGTTAGGGATGAAAAAGGCGAACTCAGCATCATCAGCGAGCCACTGAAAAGGTGTTACAACCACACCAAAAAAAATATCACAAACAAATGAATGACCCAAAGATCCAACCCCGAGTCGAACGGGTGCCCTGCTGAGGAATGCTATGCTATCATCTCAAGGGAGGGACGGGCTTCCACACGCCATTGGGTCGTTGTTAGCTGTAGATTCGATGCATGGCTAAACGAATGGTTTCGGTGGTGCACGCACAGGAATGTAGCTGGTTACCAGTTTAACAGGAATGGGTATCTAGGCGCAAGGATGTTGGTGCAGGAGTAAAACAACATAGTAGAAAAGGATATGACCCTGCTGAAAACATCCCTGGAGTGTTAGTATGAGCCCCGAGGAAGGAAGAAAAATGTGGTTATCTCGGAATGTCCCGACCCCGAGTCGAACGGGTTCCTTGCTGAGGAATGCTATGCTATCATCTACCTCAAGGGAGGGAGGGCGTTCACGCGCCATCGGGTCATCCTTATGCTAGAAAGAGAACGGGAAACGACGCAGATTGACGAGGTGGCGGCTTGGAAATTTGGAATCGGGTCGAGTCCTGAGTCCTGGGTCTTCATTCGAGTGAAATTTGAAACCAAAAATACATACCCCCAGACTTCCGCTTGAACGCGGGTATGACGCACACAGCAAGTCATGAGCATTGCGAAGTTTGAAACCACGGAATACTTTGAACGGCAAAGCGTTTGTTGAGCGTGATTACGCGTCTCCCCAAGGCGATATTACTCGGCGCCGTCGGTGCCGCGACGTTAGAGGGAAAGTGTTTACGCACAAACCGCTAACGAAAATAGGACGTGCGCCCTCAAACCCAAAACCCTTATCAAAAAGGACTCGGGAGCGGGGATCCTAAATATAAACCCGGAATCGGACGGGTCGGTGGGGCTACAAAATAAAAATACAAAATACATATCGGAACCACCTATACAAATACACCAAATACAAAGAACGTCGATGTCGACTACTGTATGTTATGTTATGCTAGGAACATTACTCGAGAATAGATACTTAGATACTGCGATATATGGTTGGTTAAATAAAAGGGCAACGGGGTGAACGGGTGAATGGAGAATAAATAACGGACAGACAAATACGACCCCTCCCTCCTTCATCCTACGGCGGAGCACAGCGGACAGACACGGACGAGAACACAAGGCATCACCAGGGTGCCACATACGTCTTGGGCGTCACAGGGGTCGTCAGTTCGCTCGCGCCCGGGCGGCGGAACTGCAGCGGCGAGCCGGCCGCGGTCGACACGGACGCCGCGTATCCTTGCCTAGTTCCACCCTGGGACGCGTATGTGTATGGGTCCTGCCATTGCTGCACGCCGCCCTCCTGCCACTGCCGCACGTCCGACGCCCCGTATTGCCGCACGCCACCCTCAGACGGGAATTGGTACGGCCGCACAGTCCCCTCGCTTGGCACGCTCGACAGCGGCCCAAACACGAGCGACCCCGAGCTCGGCCGGCGCTCCACCGCCGCGTCCACGTCGAGCTTGGCGAGCTGCTCCGCGAGATACGCGGTGCGCCGGCTGCTCGACAGTTCGGGGATGGGCGATAATGTCCCGGGCGATCTGACCGGCTGAAACGCGCGCTCGGTGTTCTCGGACGGGACGCTTGAGAGCGGGCCGTACACGATCGACCCCGACTCGTCCGCGTGCTCCTGGACGGTGAGCTTCTGGAGCTGCGCGTTCAGGTACGCGGTGCGGCGGGAGTCGCTGCTGCTGCCGCTGCCGGCGCTGGGCAGGGGCGGCGGGGGCGAGGGCAGGCGCGGGGCGGATTCATAGGACATGGTCACGGACTGCGATCGGGATATGGATATCTGCGACGCGGGCGGGGAGGGCTTGAACGGCGTGATCTTCTTCGCGAGCTGCTTCTCGATGTCGCCGTCGCCGTCGCCGTGAGCGAAGGGGTAGCTGGTGGCTGCGATGCGGCGGCGGCGGTGGACGAAGAGGGCGATGGAGGCGACGACGATGATGGCGATTACGGCGAGGGTGCCCACGACGATGCCGAGGAGGGCTCCGGTCGTAACGCTCGACGTCGTCGAGTGCGCGTTGGACTCGGCCGCGGAGGTCGCTGCGGAGGTGGAGGTGGAGGTCTGCGGGACGCTTGGTATCCGATCAGTACAGGAAAACGGAAAACCTGAGGTAAGTGTTTCGGGACGCACCTCGAGGAGGTTGCGCCAACGCCGCCGGAGCTAGTGGGCCCGGAGACGACGGAGGGCGAAAACGTCGCGGTCGCAGTTGTGAAGACCTCATCGACCTCGTTGGTCGACGCCAACACCGTCGTGCCGGAGATGCCTTGAAACGTGCCGTTGCCGCTGAGAAGGATGGGTTGAGTATATATATATTCGGAGAAAAGGATGTTTCGCGACGCACCCGCCGGGGAAGGGGACGACGATGAGCGTGGACAGCGGCAGGATGTCCGCGAGCTTAATTCCCGCACCGGCCGTGCTGAACCATAGCTCCCATCCCTGCGCGGGCTCCGAGCCGTCGAGCGTCCACTCCAACGGGACTTGCGCGCCCGTGGCGTACGGCCCAATGACGGGGTTGAACACCAATGCGGACGCTTTCTGAAAGAGAAGAAGAAATAATAAAAAACTGTGCTTCCGCTTTAGCAGGCATTCATCGCACGACTTGGTGGGGGACTGACCAGTGAATTAGATTAAAAAGCATTATGAGACAGATCTTGAGGTTCACCGGAGGAGCAGCGGTGAACGGGAGGCCCAGCCTGTCTGGGATCGGGTCCTACGAGGTGACAATGGAGGAGCGCGAGTCGCCCGGGAAAACACCGCGCGCCAGTATAAGTAGCCTCCGTCTCCGGGGATAGCATTGCGTGTTGCCACGCTAGAGGTTTTAGGTGATGTCCACTCCGTTGTTGTCGCGGGCGCCTGTAAGTGTATCAGTGATCCTGAAACGACCTTTGGACTTTGTGTCGTGGCCTCGGAAGTTGCGAGTGTCGGCTGGAGGCGGGCTCGGGGCCGGAGAGTGGCATGCCACGGTTGTTGCAAGGGAACTAGCACCTGTGAGGGCAGTGGGTGACCAGGCACCGTCGCGCGTCTCCGCTTGGGTATGTGATGTGTTTGATCACCACCAAAAAGACAGAAAACTAAACACAGCCTCGGGATTACGTGAACAACTGTTTTATAGAATTACGTGATCAATGCGGCGGACAAGCCGATCAGATGGACCGAGACTGGGGAAAGCCAGAGAATTTCTCATGTGATCGCGTTTGATGCCATCGTTGAACTTGACGACGCTTCAACTGGTGGAGGAACACCCGCTCTGCGGATCCAGTGCCTGCATTTCACTCTCACGGCTGGCAAAGTTACTATGCCATGAATTTATCGACTATCGTAAATCTCGGGAGTCTCGATGCGAACTTGCCTCGAGGTTTAGCTATGGAGTTAGTTGTCTGTATCATTACGACCAAGTGTTCAGGTGACGCGTGACGGCCTATTAGGGGAAGTCAGAGTGGACGATTCCACGTCGATTCTGGCTCGATTCTCAATTCGATTCAAGTCTGATTCGGAGTCGAGAATCGGACAAGAATCGACGGGTCGAGGATCGAAACAGAATCGATGATTCTCGTTGTTCCTCCTCTGGAGGAGGAACACACACAGAATCGACTCTAGAATCGACATCTTTTGATCAGATGTTGTGTCTGATTCTGATGGAGCCAGAATCGACGCTTGAATCGCCTCCGAATCGAAACCAGAATCGATTGAAACCTGCGGCGGTCAAAGTTCGAGACGATTCTTCGTCGATTCTCGACTCAGAATCGGAGCTGAATCGAACTCTGAATCGATGCTGAATCGACCCCAAATCGTCCACTCTGACTTCCCCTATTTTTCTGAGGTTTTTAAAAATCGCCATAAATCGAAAGAAAATTTATCGGCCATCTCGGTGAGTGAAATTTCCAAAATTAATGAACACTTGGTCGTAATAGTACAGTATACACTATGTGTTGCTCTGCGGATGCAGAGTCTGCATTTCACTCTCACGGCTATAAATTCATCGACTGAATCTGGCGGACCCTGACTAGCATCGATGCGAACTTGCCTCGAGGCTCGAGTTTAGCGATGCCGTTGTATTTATAGTGGGTGATTGAACCAAAATGTTGCGCTCCCGTTTGAGTCCGGACTTTTTCAGCTCCTCAGCTACTTATCTTGCGGAACTCCCTACCTACCCACCACCCTTGCCTCGAGGCTCGAGTTTAGCGATGCAATTATATTTATAGCGGGTGATTGAACCAAAAAGTTGCACTCCCGTTTGACATCGGATATTCCCAGCCTCTCAGCTACTTATTTTACGGAACTCCACCCTTTGCTTCCATTTCTGCTGCGGAATGGGCGACTCGGGAAGAAGCCGCGGAGCGACAACCTCCCGTTACGCATAGCTGGACATGGCTGGCAGGCACACTCGGATTTTTTATTTAAGAAACTGAAATTTTAAAAATCATAGGGATGAGCGAAGAGCTCCTCCGCCCGAATCGAAGACTATACATGGTGTGCAATACATATGGACGATCCGCATTTCGCCGATTATGCGTAAACCCCCGCGAAGTCGGACGTGAAGTCGATAGGACATCCTGGTTCGTTAGGATGACACCGATATTGAGCGCCAGCGAGTTCAAAAATACAGCGCAAGTAAAGTGGAAGTAAACCATGGCCATACACTTATAATGTGCCTGCAGTACTCGAACCAGACCCTATGCCGTTCCGGTGAGGATACTTATACATACGTACATGCGGAATTGATTAATTAGGACAGAGTCAAGGGAGAGAGAGGCGCACCTCCAAATCGAAATGACAGTTCCGGCCTCGGAGACATTTTCGATCCTACTACTGTGCTTGGACTGTATACTCTCATTCGATCGACAATCCTGTTTCAGGAGAGAAGGAATAGGAAATCGGGGTCAACGCGGCGGAGGTGCCGTTGGAACTAGCCATTACTCGGAGTGGATGGAACGATAAAGAGCTAATGGAGGGTATACCAGGACCACACGCGGCGCGGTGCGCGAGTTGAAATTTTAGTCTGCCATTACTCGCGGCGCGCCCCGCACAACGCGCCCTGGTAGCAATCGCTGGTAATAATCATAATCATAATTGCTTACCTAGATCTATCTCTACCGCCATTCGTCGAGTCGGCGTCCTTTAATGGTTTGATATGCACACACACCGTTCTGGTGTTAATTTGATAGAGAAACGCACCCACGGGATGGGATGCAGAGGATTTCTCACCAAATTCTATTTTCGTCCGCAAGTTCCGTTGAGCCCTCACCGTTATTTGTTGGCCCGTCGTTCTCGTTGAGCCCCGTTGTTTTTCGCTAAGCCCCCGTCGAGCCGTCCTGGATCCGGAATCCACATTCACCCTCTGCGTTCGCCTCTCTACTAACGCATCTATCCCATCTGATTGGCACATACTGATTGGCACTTATTGATCGGGAGCTTGAGTTCGTTTGATTAGCGTAGATACAGCAGATACGGGCGGTGGAGCACAGCCCTTTGATCACGGTGCCTTGGGCCGGGGACGCCGCAATTGAAAATTTGAATAAGCACTTACTTGGTATATGCACCTATATGTACTAGTCTTGGAGGCGCAGTAGCTGCTGTAGACTGATGGAGACGTGTCTGACGACAGTTTAGTTTTTAGGTATAGTATAGTGCCGACTCGGCCTGTATCATGGAGAATCATACCATATCGCATCGTATCCAACGGCGGCTCGGTCTGGTGTCGGCTGTTTCCGGTTCTATGAGCTAACTGGTAGTCATAGGAGGTGCTGTTGGAAGACTGGTGTGGAGTCAGCCGAGAAAGAGGGTGTGCGGGAGAAAGTCAAACTCAGACGACGCACAAACACGGTGACAAAAAGGACTTGATGAGGGAAGATGACGAGCGGAGAATCCCGATGGCGGATTCGCTCGAAGTAATAAGTGGGGCAGTGGAATCCGTGTGGGAATAAAGAGTTTGTGGAAGAAAGAAAGTAAAAGGAGGAAGGAATTGGGAAGCTCGAGCCGATGATTGCATCATAATCCCGAACACTGCCCCCGCGGCTGAACCAACGCCAAATCTCGTTCAATTCATTATTGATTTTCATAGTTTGTCGACTCTGCTAGTCCATGGGATCCAATTCTCAGGATAAGTACCCGATAATTACAAACGGTTTCAGGTTCCACCGAATCCGTAGCATTATTAGAGGACGACACAACGGAGATTTCCCAGAATCGCTGGCTGCAGCAAAAAAAACCTCAACCTGATCAGTCGCCAACAACAGCACTGCGGGACAGCTCAGCTAATGAATAACAAGTGATAGATAAACAGAGTCTAATACGCACTTGGCCATGGTCATCCCGTCAAATACTAGACGATACATCCGAATTTGACGCTTATGTATTGCAAATCAACGCGTAGCAGAGGACACAAAAAAATGAATGCGTACTATCCAACAGAGTCCCCGACGGACCGAATTTTCCTCTGGAGGAACACACGAGATAAATACCTTCCGGTGTAAATCAAAGGTGGGCTCACGAAATGTGGTGCGTCGTCGTCGTCCCATGATAATTAGCCAAATCCATCGCGTGGCAGGGGGCGCTGCCACACGACGCCCCGCCCGTGCTGCTGGGGTAGGTTCCGATAGCGACAGATACTACCCAGAATAATGCATGACTCAGATTGTTCATAAATGTTCCCATTCGGGTGGAATATTCGTTTGACCCGTTACCCCGTCTGACCCACTACTGCATGTGACAGTACACCTTCGTCCCCGACCTCTATGAATCTCCGAGCCGAGCTCACGCACCCAGTTTCCCTTCACGTTGTAGAGCTCATCGACACAGAGGCAAAAAGAAAAGAAAAGAAGATAAGCATGTATATATACCTCTTAGACAGCCGGCAGTCGAAACACGGGAATTGCGTAAAAAACCTGAAGAAATTCATGTGCAAAATTAGCTATGAGGGAAATGGTTGATAATTTTGAAAAGTTGGGCCAGAAATGAGGACGGGTGATTTTGGTTTGAGAAGTCCATTCCCGATTTGGCCTCTCCAAAAATTTGTCCAGACTTTTGCCTCGCGGAGTCCTGAATTAATGCTTAGGGACGCGACCTCGGCGGAGGCGTCGCAGTTAAACAGAAAAGCTTGACACTGGTGAGATATTTTTTGGCGACCGCAATTTTTGATACAAGGCCAAGGATTACTGTTTTTGGATGGTCCGGTCGGCAAATCGCCCCAACGAGTCTCAAGCGGCGAGTCCCCATCCCAATTTTTTCCATGTCCTTCGTCCCTCGTTGTCTCCCCCTCCATATCCTCCTCCTGCGTACCCAATGCCCCCACCGAAATACAATCCGGGACCCGGAGTCAACCGACGACAGTAGCAGCCCAACACTGCTGTCATTGTGGCCGGTGAGCCCGAGTTGGAGTGAGCAGGAAATTCAGGGTGCGTCTACCATTGAGTGATAATGCGGACCTCCTGATAGCCCGATAGACCATGGCAGACGGTAAGCTGCGACAAAGGTAATCTGATTCAGCACCAAGTCGGGGACGGGTCTGGACCGAGCTGGACTGGCGCAGCCTTACATCAAAAGTTGCGCGTCGCCAAAAAATATCTCACGGTGTCAAGCTTTTCCGGAACTAGCGCTGTGTAAGAAAGGCTGTGTTTGCACTCTCTCGTAGTCCGCATTCCGCACCATGCCATTCAAGACCAAGACTCCCATCGCTCCCTCGAGTGGTGGTCCGGCAGGTCGTCCACATGACTGGTCCTTTGAGGACTTCCCGTAGTTTATAACATATCTACAGTAACATGTTATTTTCTCGATTCTAACATGTAAATTACATGTCAAAATCTTCCGCGCTTCGCGCGGTGACGTCATGTTAAATAACTAAATAACATGCCTTCGTTATATATCAAGAGGTCCCTCACGTTACTTACAAACCCGATTGATTACACAGCGCTATCGGAACAGCTGTAATGACTCCGCACTCTTCCGCACTTCGCCCCAAAATCCGCACGCTGCGGATCCAGTAGCTATTCTTAGCGTTATGCGGCATCGCCCCAGAGTTCCGACGATCGTCATCTATGTAAGGCAGCATGTAGATATAGGTCGGTCTAGTCAGCAACAGCCCCCATGTCCCTCATCCCCCTCTTGGGCGCGAACCTCGCCGTCGTGGTGCTAGAAAGCTTTCTGTATGGCATCTATGTCATCCTCGCGTTGTTCACTCTTTGTCTCATGGTGACACGCCACCGTGAGCGCCGCTCGAAACTTCTCTCGCCTGTCACTCTTGGAGCTCTTGCGCTTTTTGTCATGGTCACTTCTGTACGTGCCTCTTCCATCGTTCTCTGAATATGAACCGCCGATATCTTTGTTCTTCAGCACTGGACCCTCAACGTCGCGCGCCTATTTCTCGCCTTCAGGCAACGGGAAGACGGGCCCGGACCCCAAGATTTTTATTCCGATCTATCCCACCGCACCGAGCTTCTCAAATATGGCTTCTTCATCGCGGCTTTGTCCATTGGGGATGCATTTCTAGTGCGTTTCTACGCACCCTCGGGCTTGTATTATTTCATAAAAAATATTGCTGCAGATCCACCGTCTCTGGGCGGTTTGGGCATTCCGCACCCGAATTATCATATTCCCAGTCATCATGCTCGCAGGTTTCATTGGTGAATAATATAAAATTCCTTGCAGACCGCAAACCGATTTTTTCCTTCGCAGTGTTCGGCGTCGGCATGATATACCAGCTGTCCATGTATAATCCAACCGAAAGCATATTTCGTTCATCATTCCGACGGTGGCAAACAGGAATTTGTTTTTTCACCTTGTGGTGGGTCTCATGTTTTTCAGGCTGTTGTACACTCCTCAAACGTCTTCAACTGCCCTTCTTCAGCACCGCCGCGTACACATCAGGTGAATTTACCAAACTCTTTACACCGCAGCGCTGACCGATAATTCAGGACTCGTCTGGTATAAATTGTGGACCACCAGTCGGCTCCTCAAGTCGGTCGGGGTCAGCAGTCTCAACGTACGTGCCTCAATTACATTTTACACGCACTCTCTTACCCCACGGTTCACAGACCATAATCAAAATCTTCATCGAAAGCACTGCCTGGGTCGCGTTTGTCACTTTTCATGCGCACTGGAGCTCCAACTGATAATTATTGTAATTCAGCATATGGGGTCTGTTCCATGTGGTGAGCTATCAATGCGGCTCCAACCTCCAATTCGTTGCCATCGATTGCACGCCTGCAGTTGTGGGGATATCTGATCTCCTCGTAAACATACGGCTCCACTGGGACCTTACCGATAAATGCGGCGCGGGTTCAGGGGGGAGCGCGCCCACGCAGCAAATGAGATTTGCATTGACTGACCTGGAGGCTAGCCAGTGCGATGTGGATGGTGTGAACAAGGACAGCCCGCAACTGTAACGCTTATCCGTGTTGCACCCTTTCATCATAAATCAATTGTAAAGTATAGATCTGTCTAATAACGATATATTCGTGGTTGAATTAATTCGCAATGTTGGGTACTGAACAACTAGCCCGGTGGCCGACCTTCTTTGAGATTCAGAGTGGCAATAGTTCAAGACCCAAAACAATCTACGCGTACGACACCACCCAGAGGCGGTATCCTTTGGTTCCTATTCTATTGGCGATGTAGAGGATACCCAACCTATCATCCAACGCAATTTTCAGCCTAGGCTCCATCTCGACGTCTGGAATATGCAATCGCCGGAATGTGACATGCGGCGTAGGTCCGCCGACGTACTGGACAAGCCCATGCTGATTTTCCAAGTCGACGACGATGCCCCAAGTACCAGATGAACCAACCGCTACAGCCTCAACCTTGCACGGGTGCTCGTAAGAGCACAGCGGCGCAACGACCAGCCTCGCCCCGTCGTGTTCGGCCGGCCAAAAGTGAACACCGTTTATCACCCCAGCCTGAGGTTCCGCAGGCAAAAAGTGGATGCTGTTCACCACGTCAGCTTCATCGGTCGCAGATAGGTCGGAGGTCCGTCGGGTGACATTCACTACATTTTGATGGCCCCTCGGCCAACTTGTGCGATGTCGGCTGAGGTCGGCCGAGGTTGGTCGAGGCCCCGTTGGCCGAGGGGCCATCAAAATGTAGTGATTCAGCACGGGCATCAGCGGAGCTCCAGTTCGCAGAGAAATACATCCACATCGGGAGTAAGACTGCTTTATTGACGGAGATTTAGATAAGCATATGTATCTGGTAATTTAGATAAACTCCGGTGACCTTCCACCTATAGCAAGGCCTAATCAATAAGGGCGAGGATAGTAGTTTCGAGGCTCGTCTTGGCGATGTAGGCTAAACACGTGTGAGACCCATGAAGGGTCCCGTTTCATTCGCGAAATGCAAAGCTCCTGCCGGGGTTGAGGTATACAAAAACTGGGGATAGTCAATTCGACGAATACAGCTGAATCGTTGAAATTGGAATAAAGCAAGATGCTGAACGTTGGAAAACAACACAAAAGTACAACACAAAGCCCGTATGTTAAGCACGGTGATAGCGCACTGAAAAAGGATCCTTCAAGTCTGGAGGGGAGAAATCAAGTTCTGATAGGGTACCTGGAGGTCCTCAGCCAGCGACCAGAACGAAGATTGAAAACCGACGCACTGGTTCGAGGCCAAGTGGCTCCATCTTGAATAAACTCCTTGTTGGTGCGCCTGATCCACATGTAATGGAAATCAGGAGCAACCAACCAAACGCATCTCAAACCGGGATGCGCGGCGCTCAGGTCATTCCTGACGGTCTGCGCGGAAAGAAGGCTGGGCGGCGTTTCGACTGAGGCCTCTGTGCACCACGCAATGTATATCTTCTCGATCGATTGAGGAAACGGAGAGTTCGCCGTGATAGCTTCGTAGAATGTCTAGCAGATTCGTAATTAGCTCGGGTTGGACGTAGGGGGAGAAGCGCACCTGGTGCGTGTGGATTTCCCCTGAAGGAATATCCAAGGTGCCATACACCTTCATGCGGAACTCCCTCAGATTCTGAAATGGCTCCAAACATCCCTCGAGTACACCAGGCTGCAGATGAGTGAGAGAAAGGATCAACTGGTTAACGGCGCGAAGCGTCGAACACCGCGTGGCCAGTCTTTCGCGAAGGAGCTGCGGATCGCATCGAGTGATGCAGAGTTGTTTAAGAGCTGCTCTTTGGTCCAGGCAAGAGAGAAGCTCGTGGGGGCCGCTGTATGTTTCAAGCTGAGGAAAGAGCGCCGGCTCCAAATCCGAGTCATCGTTCACTGGTGGGCATCCTGTAACGCGCAGATTGCGAACTGCGGGGAATCTGGATAGGACTGAGATCTGGGACCACGACATTACTCCAACGACGAGCTTGTGTACGTTGGGAAAGGAAGAGGTGGCGGTGCCTTCGAGAAACAGTGCAGAGGACGGCGTTGACTGGATACTGAGGTCGGCCAACCCATCCTTGTCCAGCATATCCATCCAGCGGTGTGTCCCGGCGCGCCTCAGGTCGTTCTGAGAACCCGATTGAACGAACAGGAACGACTTGACCCGCAACGGCGATGTGACTGCCACGTTTGCGCGCAAGGAACATCCTGTTAGCTGGACTCGTGCCAAGTTCGGCAGGGCGCACAGGGCCGCCGCGGAAGCCTGGTCAAAGTCCACATCAAAACAGCGGAATTCCCGGAGGTTGGAAAAGTTGGATAGCAGCGTGAAGAAGGCGGTAAAGACGGGGGACGGAGCATCGCGCGAGCGAAGGAAGACGGAGAAGGTGGACACACGAACGAAGGGGGCAATTGAACTTGAGGTCCAGAATTCCAAGCGTTTCAGGGTTCGAGCAACGTCGCCTGGGCCCGCGTACCGTGTGGTGCCGCCCTCGCATATCTGGAAAGGATGGAAGTCGAAATCGCTGAAAAGGAGTGGGCGGGATATTCCATGGAACAGTCGAGATGCGGCGTGTAATGCCAGTAAGCTGCTCCTGGGAAGGAAACCGAATGTTTCGAACCATACCTCGCTGGGTAAGCGACCGTCCATTGCTTCAGTGGAGGTGAAGTAGAAGTTCGGACGCAAGGCGGGAATGAGGCTGTGCCGCTATTTGTTGGGGCATTGATCGGAGCTCGGATCACTCTTACACCACTTAGTCTTCTCTTAAAAGCAAAATTCTCAACCAGAAAAACAAGGGTCTCACAACAATGGGATCACGAAGCATCGCGCGTGTAAGCGACTGCTCGAATCATATGAAATCCCCAGACGACTTCGGAGAATTTCTTTCAGAGTCGTTCAAATGCGAAGAAATCATCGAATTTTTGCCCGAGAGACCGACGAATGTATCAAATATTTAGGGATACAGACTACTTTACTTACCGAAGATGGTTCCAGGAATACGCATTTGGCCTAATCGTCTCCTCAAGTCAGTATCACCTCTTTTCCCGCCAAATTGATGTGCCCGTCATTTCGGCTGGATATCGTCATGTCAAGCACACAATTCGCCATCTTCGAGCACAAGGAAACGACCCAACCAGAACGCAACACGCGCGCACGGAAAAACAACACAACTTAATATCTATAATATATGTATTTCTCGTATCCGCTTTTCAGTATCCAAGCTTTGACCTTCACGCACGCGGCGTAATAGGCTTCTCGCGAATGAACGTCGCCGCCACAAGCGCGCACACTGCCATAGCAGTGGAGAACCACATCGTCACGAGCACAGCGCTCTCGTACGCCGAGCGCACCGCGCCCGCGGTCTCCGCGTCCAGCTCGTCGATGTACTTCAACGACTCGCGCACGCGGCGGATGATCTGCGTTCGATTAACTCGTCAGCTTATCTAGTCTCTCTGCGGAAGAAGGGATGTAAAAGAAAAGCAGACCTCGTCGACGTCGGTGCCGGTGAGTTTCGCGCGGAGGGACTTGCGCAGGGAGACCTGCAGCAGTGTGCTGCCGACGGAGAGCCCGACGACGGAGCCCAGCGAGCGGAACAGGTAGGATACTGCCGCGGCCATCAATTAGTTGGCATGATCGGGAAAGGAGGGATGGATGCGAACTGACCGGCGGTCGCCATCGCCTGGTCAGCGGGACCCGCGTTCGAGATGAGCGCGATGAGGCTCGTGGTGATGCCCGTGCCTGCAACGCCACAAATGTAAATCTAAATTCAAACCTGCTTTGAGATGAGATGGAAGATAAATCTGCGTACCGTTCCCGATGGCCGAAATCATCGCCCCTGACATTACAAGGCGAGTCAGCAGTATTCGATACGCAGGAATCTGGACGCACCTATAGCGACGCCGATGGCGGTCTTTGCGATGATGCCCGCCTCGAGGACGCTGCACAGCATGCCCACGACCATTGCGACATACGCTCCAACGGTCACCCAATAATAGCGTCCGGTAGCTTGGATGATCAGCCCGCCGGCTAGACTGCCGACGACGCCCGAGAACACGCTCGGGAGGAGCCAGAACCCGACCTCGGACGCGGACTTGCCGAGGACAGCCTGGTAGAAGAGCGCGACGTGGAAGATCATGCTGAAGGACGCCATGAGGCCGAAGAAGTTGACCATGTACGCGCCGATGAGGGAGCGGTTCGCGATGATGCGGCGCGGGGCGAAGGGCTCGGTGGCCCAGGCGAGCTCGACGGAGACGAAGACCACGAGGAAGAAGCCGCAGGCGCTCAGGGTGCCGATAGTGTATCTGTCGTTCCAGGCGATGTTGCCCCCGCGGTCAAGCCCGAAGAGAAGGAAGAAGACACAGAGGACAAGGGAGAGCGCCCCTGAGAAGTCTATGCGTTTGAGCTTCGTCTTGAGATCCGATGTATCAGTCTGTGGCAAGTGCAGGGCAAAGGAGACGGAGATGATGGCCAGAACGATCGCTGGCACTTGGATGAAGAATCCCCTGGAAAGCGTCAGTTGTCGAATGTTGGACGGTAAATAAAGACGGACCATCGCCAGCCGATAGTGTCGGAGAGGTATCCACCGAGGGGCGCACCAGTCGCGGAACCGGAGGCGTAGATTATGTTCAGGATCCCTTGCCAAGTCCCGCGGGAGCGGAGTGGCACGATATCAGACATGATAATGGTCCCGACGCTGGTTTTCAGAAGGTTTAGTCCACCGGGTGGTAGAAATAGATAGACGGCGCTCACGTACTTATCCCGCCCCCGCCGATCCCAGCGATTCCACGGGCGAGAATTAGTTGTGGCAGCGTTTTGGCTAGACCGCAACAAAGACACCCCAGTGCAAACATCCCGTATGCGAAAAGTAGGCAGGGCTTGCGCCCGAATATATCACTAACGGTGTTATTAGTATCAGCGCATCAAGCAGCCGCAGTTTACTTGCCTCATTTTTCCGTACAACGGCCTGGGATTTGTTAGCGCGCAAACAAATTGATATGCAACGGAGACGCACTGGAAGCTCGTCAAGGTCAACATGTACGCGGTGGCAATCCAGCTCGTATTCTGGAGCTGATTAAGCTCGCTCCCTATTGCAGCGTAGGCTGAGAGGACATCAGTTTCCGTCGCAAACGAGACGGATGTAGATTTACACGACACCACAATAGTCTGGTCCATCGCGCAGAGGAAAATCCCGATGGCCATCGGAATGACCTGCACAAACATCAATATCAGGCGTGCAAGCATTAGGATCGACAACGCACAATGGTCAGCAGGGATACTTGTGGCTTGTGGGAGTCGGCATCCGCCTCGACGTCGCGCGCTACTACACCGTCGCGCGTTACACTGGCATAGGTAGCATTGCTATTTTGGTCGGCGAGAAGGCCCGAGGTCTCGTCAGGCATCGCAGAGGATCCGATGTCGAGTTACTGGTAGAAACGAGGTTCCAAGATAAACGTGGAAAACAATCTGGGCCCAGCGATGAAGGGTGGTATTTCTCCTTCAAAGGTGTGTGACGAGGACGCCTTGCGCGCACGACGTATGTCTCGAACGTACGTGGAGGGGGAAGCTGAGAGCTGACAGTTGGGGGACAGATTCTTCGGGACGCCGCTGTGATGGGCTTACTCAGCTACTCCGGCCCGGAGGTACCCGGGGCCCGCTTGCTTCTTTGCTTCCGACCACCATCCATCTACAGACAACTTGCAGATAACTGTCCTAGGTCTGTTCTCTCAATGGATATCCGCGTCCCGATCGAACTCTGGTTCGACACATTTCGTTATTTGCCGCGGAGCAGCTTAATTCCCCTGCACGCCGTGTCGCGCACCTTGCATCGTGTATCTCGGCCCCTGCTGTTCAGAACATTCGCCTTTCACCCGTATGGGGCAGATTACGACGGTGCAGGCGGTCCATTTCAGTTCCTGCTGCCGGGCGAAGTCCACATCAAGCGCACATGCCGGCGTTTGCGCTTTTGGGCATCCGACGCCATCGCACCGCTCGTCCACCAGTGCACAGTGTCTCCTTGGAATTATGACCATATGGAGGGAGTAGACTACACATCCTGCCATGACGGAGGCATGATGCTGTCCCTCTTCTTCGAGCTTCTACCCCAGTTCACAAACATCCGCCGACTGGTCTTCTTCTACGTCGAATTCGACCAGGACGCCCTTATATCGCTCTCTTCGCTCCCAAACCTGAAGACGATTGAATTGGAAAAATGCTCTATCGCGGGGGATGCTACCCCCTCCATCCTACTAAAGGTCGAGAAACTCTCCTTCCTCCACCTCGGCCCCCCAGACGAACTTCAACGCATCGGTGCCGATAAGTGGCTCCCGATGCTCGATCCCGACATTCTATCCCATCTCGTGCTCTTCCCCGACCGCACTACTACAGCTTTTTTCGACACCCTGCCGCGGCTCCTCTTCCCCAACCTGCACACCCTCTCCATCTACGTCAAGTCGTGGCCCCAGCTGATCACCTGCCGCAACCTCCCCGCAGTCCGCACTCTCTGCATCCAGCAATTCGCCTCGTCGGCGCTCCCCCCTGCGCCCGAAGCAATACTCTTCCCCTTGTTGGAATCCTACAAGGGCCCGCCCGAGCTTCTCGCCTTCCTGGACCCCGCCGCGGCCCCGCGCCGGCTGCACATCACCTGCCCCGGCCCGCACATCCTCCTCCCCATCCTCAACGCCCACTACGCCGCCCGCGCACACAGCGTAACGTCCCTCGAGCTTACATTCGATTTCCTCACCACCTCCGCCGTCCGGCCCCTCCTCTCCGCCTTCCCCAATGTCGCAGAGTTTCGCATGTCCGTGCCCTGGGACCCACAAAACACCCTTCCGCCCGGTGAGATCGGGTACACCGAGCAGGCGAGCGTCTCCATCGTGCTGTTGTATCATATATATTCATTCTGATAATGCGGTCCTAGACGCTGTACGAGGACCTGGCGGCGGGCTCGCCGTTCGCCGCGGGGATCCAAAGCATCTCGATTCACTGGCGGCTCCCGTCCATCCATACACGCCCGACCATCATAAGCGCTGCGCGCGCGGCCAAGACGACGCTGGTGGCAGCGCACGCGGCGCTGGAGGATGTGCGCTTCTCGTCCCCGGGGCTACGGTACGTGTGGGGAACGGAGCAGGGGGAAAGCGTCGATGAGACGGACGGTGCGTGAATTCGAACGCGTCGATGCTATGTCGTGTTATTTATTCTGGCCATGTCGCGTTATTTGTTTTGTGCAGATATCCCGGACGCGTGGTCGGCGCTGTGGCGCGAGCTCGTCGCGGGGATGGTGGCGGGAGCTTAAGGCCCAAGTCCTTCTATTTTTGACGGATTGACGCCTCTTACCTATGACTGAACGCTCTGATGCGATCTGCGCCGTTTTGTGGTTTCATTACTTATAGCTGACAAACTTCTCTAAATCCGTACGGATAGTTTTCAGAATTCAACACGCAGGCCGTCCGCGTCCTTCGCACCCGTGCAGCCTGCTGTTTCGGATTGTTCCCATCTGGAACTGGTTTTCATACATATGGAATCTGTGCAGCAGACGCCGTTCAGTTAGAGTCAGACCGTAGACGTGAACCCCGTCGTTCCAGCTGCCATCATCTGCCTTGCCTCCGCGACCATATCAAATAAATGCTGGTGCGGGGTCTTTGAAGCAGTGGCGATCGATATCGCCCCGCATTTGTGATCGGAACAAGGGGCGCTCGGGACCAGCAATAGTTTCGGAGCATGGTACAAATACATTAGCATCCGTGAAGGGAGGAGTGTAATAATCTTGCTGTTCACGGTCCCTGATTGTGAGTCTAAGGAGCGCAGTTGAAACCGAATCCACCCAAAACTAACCGTTTCAACTCAACAGCTGATATGTACAATCTCGAAGCCCGGACCGGAGCCTTGTTTCCACGGGACAATCCATCGCTTTCGAATGGTGCGGCATTCTTTTTGTATCAGGATTATTATACCGATCCTGACGGACGGTTCCTGCCTCGCAGAGTGCTGGGCGAGCAACGACGCTGCCTCGGCTACGTGCTGCGCGCACTTCAACGCGACGCGCGTCACCGTCAAGGGGAGCAAGATCCAGGCGTGCACCTATCACGGCAGCGGCTGGGATACCTGCGTCGACGCACAAACGGGGGGGAACGTGCAGAGTCAGTGCAGTTCGAGCTCTGCTCCCAGGAGAATGATCATGAATCTGAAGGGCGGAGGCATGGTGATTGTGGAACTCCTTTTTGGGCAGGTTATATCTGGGTTTGTGCTTTCGTAGTGTAATTATATTATTTATGCTGGGTGCCTACTATCCTTTTTTTGGGCCGGTGGGATTCAGGTATTCAGTTATGGAGACCCCTGTGTTTTTCGTGTGTATACTTAGAGGGCTTTACATAGACGTATTAATGTAACTGTTGAGGGCTCAACATCGTTTTTCGCTCTTTATTTGAACCAGAACTTCAATTCAACGCGGAGTATCGGTATCCAGCGGAACAAGAGAGCGATGGGCCCACGACAATCAAGTTGAAGCTGAAGGTCAACTTGCGGATTACAGATGAGTCAGGTTTGTGAGCAGCTTAGCCACTTTTTCAACAATGGTCTTCGACGCATGGAAAGGTATATCCAACAAATATATTAGAAGTCACGAATAATCCAATAGCACTGTAGACTAAAATCCTCCCGAGTGAAACATAATCGCACGAAAAGTCATATCCAACAAAGTAGAAATCCATAATAATCCAACAGCACTGCAGACTAAAATCCCCCGAGTGAAACAGAAAAGGCCGACCGTCGCGCACACCGCTCAGAGCCAGATGGATCTGTATTGCTGGATCGCCGCCTCGAGCTTGACCGGGTCGATGGTGGGATCCGTGGGCGTTTTGCCGCCTTTAGTCGTGGTGACGGCGAGGTTCTTGAGGTCAATGGCGGCAGGCAAAATCTCGGTGCAGTCGGTGAGGGTGCTCTTGTCGATACCAAGCAAGCTCATCTTCTCGTGCGCAGCAGCATAGTCACGACCCCTACATGTATGTATCGTCAGGTTGGCGTCAAGGACCAATGAAATTTAAGGTGACGTACCAGTCATCCTGTTTTCCGACGAAGCGATTGTAGTCCTTCTGGGTCGTCGCATTGTGCGAGAAGTTGACGTCGCTGGCGAGCTTGAAAGTACCTGTAAATAGTGTTATTAAGGCAAGACGAGTCAGGAACAGGAAGATGTATACCCGGGAGCACTCCCGAGGCCTGGGTCTCGGAATCTGTAGTGGGGTGGATTAGCCGGTGCGCGGTGCGTAGGAGGTTGAAATGTTCACAGAAACGAACATCCCAGATCTCAGGGGTAGTATCAAACGTCGTCTGCGCCGGCGACGCTTGGAAGCGCTGCTTCCCGGTGGAGTGAGCGCCGATGAGCGCCATCAGCTCGCGGATGGTGAAGCCCATGTCGGCGAACCGGTCGGTCAGGACTTTGACGGGGCTGTTGGGATTGGGAAGCAGGCCGTCTGGCGCAATATTCTTGGGTGTTGTACGCCCGATGTACGTGTTGATTACAGGTCCACCGGGGCATGCGAGCTATGAAGAGAGGATATGAGTCGGAGGTCGAGATAGGATTAACGAGAGACATACGACACCAAGGACTCCAGCGAGCTGGGGACGAGACTCAATGAATGGACATCGTTGAAGCGCATGCACTCACGTGAAGGACGTCCCCTGGAGGGACGGAAAAATTTCTGGGGAGGGGCAGAAGCTGGGCGACGATTGTCTGGAGACCGTTGTTTTCGCCGCGCAGGACCTCATTGGGATCCGTCAACATAGATCCGTCCGCGCCTCCGTTCGGCTTGCCCGCCGCTTTCAACGCGAGTGAGAAGGTACCTGCAAACGATTAGTTCAATCCGCCTGTGCGACTGGTGGTTAATGTACATACCGGCATCGTGAAACGCTAGGCGGACGGAAGCACGAGCGGCGTCTCCACAGCGGCCTGTGACAGTCATGAACTCAGAGTTCGCAAAGGGAAAGTCATTTCCGCTCACCGTGATAGATTCCCCCCATTATCGCGTCGCGGACGGCGTACCACGGTTTGCAAGCCGGGTTCTTGGCGTTAGCGACCAACGGAATTCCGTTCGCGGCGGTCCCACCAGTCCCGCCGCCGTTGGCGGCGCCACCATCGTTGCCGCCTTTCGGGTCCGGGTTGCCATGAACGGGTGCACCCAGAAGAGTTATTAAAAGGAGAGAAAACAATGACGCCGAGGACCGCATGATTCAAAGTTTAAACCTGTAACAACAAAATGAGAAGGAACCCGAGAATGAAGATGCATAATGGCATACCGGTGAGAAGTATTCGCAAAGAGTGAGTCGAATATTCGACAAGACAGTGGCCGAAGCAAGGATGGGTTGGATTCTTAACAATTGAGGAGTGCATCTACCGTATTTTATATGTGAATGGTTAGGAGAACAAGGGGTAAGTAAGACTTAGGAGAATAGCGCTGCCAAGAACCTGGTAGTTGAATAATATAAAAGCGGCAAGATCGGGCGGGAAAGGAGTGGAGCCGCGTTCCCCTATGCGAGACTGTCCGCGATGATCCAGAGGCGGGAGAGCGGATGGTGATCCTTCTCAAGAATGGAAGGTGCGTAACCCTTGGATGCCGGTGGTCGAGGAACGCGTTCTGAGCGTGCAGTGGTTTGTGTCGGAGGTTAATAGGGAGCAGAAGTTCTGGAGGAGGCGTAAGAGTGCGAATGGTCGAAAATGTTTAACTAGCCTAGACCGGATCACCTGAAACAATACTTTTTCAGGCGTAAAAGATTCATTTTCCGCCTTACGTGCTTTCCCCTGAGATTCCGCCGGGTGAATCCGGGGAAGCAAAATCGGCGGCACCGGAGCAGGAAGAGGAGTACGTTAACCACGGTGGTCCCGTTGAGGAGCGTACGGTTGGAAGCCAGGAAACGTGCGGGATCGGGGGTCGAGCAAGGATTGGTGAATTCCGGCGAAATTTTTTGGAAATTTTCATCAACTCAGAAATAACGTAGAGGGGTTAGGCGCGAGTTCACGGCCACATCCACTCGGAGTTTGGACGTGCCTGGAGGCGGGGAAAACGACTTTGAAACATAGAATCCAGCATCGTAAGCTGCTCGCGCTTCGCGAAGAGCCGATCGGCGTCGTGGCGGGGACTAATATCAAATTTATTCCAAGTCGCAGAAAAGTTGGGACACGCACACTTTTTCATGCCGTATCAGCCTCTCAGCTTCATTCAGCGGCTAGAAGAAACCTATGCTCAACTGAACCGTTTCAGGATTCGGATTAAGAAGCAGACAAGAACCAACCACCTTAATGTGCCGTTGAAACGCGCGAAGTGCTGCACTGTGCACAAAGTCAGATCGACGCGGAACGCGAGAAAGAATCGGCAACCAACTTGAAGCTGGCAGCGAAAAATCGGTTTCGAGCATGCTTTCTGTCAATGAACGTTTATCTTCGCGAAGCGTCTTGCGCGTATGCATTGATTGGGTCGACGCGACACCCGCAGCGCGCACAGTACAGTCAGAATTCTCATATTGAAGTCCACCGAGGAGGTCTTGCAAACAACAGGTGGGGAGAATTTGAGGGCTAAAAAGCCGTATAGGCGGGGAAATTGACCGAAATTCGCACGAACATGAGGGAAGGATGGAAAAAAGGAAAAGGCGCCTTGGAGTCGCGTGACCGGTCCGCCCATCCCAATTTGGCGCCGGGACTTCAACTGTTCCAAAGGGGAAGGTGCGTCCTGCAGACATCCCAGATCTCGCCCAGCTTACATAACGTTTATGAAAACTCATTCTGGCCTTATACCGGCACATGTTTCAGCTTCCTTTTTCTCCCCTTTCGATCGTCAATCCCTCCAAATGCATTTACCGGAAAAACCAGGCTTTGGAGCAACTCCTGGGGAGACTACTGGAAGGTTCAACTATAGTCGCAAGTCAGTGGCCCCTTACCTCATGGATCCCCGGCTCCATCCGAGCCATGCATAATGGTGCGCTCGCACGTCTGTATGCAGATAATCGATGTACATGAGCCACTGCAATTATCTTAGGGTAAGATTTCGAATTGCGGTCCTGTCTCCAATCCCACACTAAGGTCCATCTCATCGAGATCCAGGTACCCATGTCAGGATTTTGCGAATACAGGGCGGGCTTTACGGAGAGATGCGGTGCCGTTGCTCATTCACGCCGTATGTGATCGTAAAGGAAGGCGGCGAAAATAGAAGATGAGTTCCACTGACATTTATCACGTTTTCGTTGTGGTCATTGTAGCGTTCTAGTGTGCTAGTTAGACCCGACAAGATGGGCCTCGCTTCGCTTCGGTGGTTGCCCAGCTATGCGGCAATTGTGCTGTTGCCATTAAAAATGTGCTTATTGTACATATTTTTCTACATAAGTTCAATATATAGAGAGAGGAAAAGACGCGAAAAATGGTAATGAAGGGGGGGCGTACTGTCCACAGAAATATTTTATCCGAACAGCGACAGGTCCATGAGGGAAATATTGAGCCAATGTTAGATAAGAACAGCACTGCTTGTTTTTCTCCCAGGGCAAGCATATGCGCCCCGGTCAATAGAGCAGGTGCGAGACGGTGCAGAAGAAGCCCAGGTGTCTGTTAAAAACCTAGAGAGCGTAGTAACGGAAAGGCAGCACAGAGCAAGCATGACTGGATAGCTTTTGAGAGGGATTGATTGCAGACAGCATAAAAGCGACCCCAGAAAGAACAGAACAATTTCAGACGATTTCAGACGGGCGGATTTGACGATGAGAGAAGTGAGCAAAGCATCAGCGACCTGGGTCGTATTTATGCTCGGAAAATAGTCGGGACCTCCACGGCCGCAGTTCAACAGCAGTTGCTGCGACGAACTGCGGGTGCCCGGAAGGAGCTCTGGGTAGGTCAGCTGAATGTCCCGCTGAACCATAAGATCAACGATTTTTCGATGAGCTGAATGACGGAAAAGGATGACTGAGGTGTTGAACTGTGCTGTGCAGTCGGGTGGACATCCTGCGGCGAAGTATGCACAGTCCGTAGCTGTGCCAATGGGGGTAAATTAACCATGTGAATGGGAGAAGAAGTGCACGAGAGTATTCACATCGAGGACGCGAGGGGAGCAAACAGAATGGAGATACGGTCAAATGGGGAAATTGCACCGCCGAACGAGCATTTGCTTAAAGAACGGTTAATAATATTTATTCGAACATTTTCGGGGACCCTGTAGGTCGTCCGCGTAGATTGGGGCAGTTTGGCCATTTTCAACGGGTGGGAACTTGGACTACACATCTCTGGTGCATTGGTGTACACATTCGATGCTTGTAGAGTTGTAGACACAATCACTGCATTCAACAGCCCAGTAGCCACAGTGCGGCCTCGGCAGATATAGCCGTGGACATGCGGCTCACCGGCTTAATCACACCTCCATCAACCTCCACAGCCCTGGGAAGCCGTCAGGGTCTGGCGAGGTCTGGCGAGGAGTGCGGCGACAGTCTGCCGAGCTTTAAGCGCCCGGCTACCCACGCTATGGCTACGCGAGATAGCCATCAGCTCGCATCAGCTAGACGGTAGGCCCCCGGTCACTACCTATAAATCCTGTCCGGGCATAGAGTAAATCAACGACCCGTTTTCAGGGGTATTTTTTCTGAACCAGCAAGCGCCAGAAGTTTTGCACCATCTGGAGCGATGCGGAAGCACCAAACTAAGACATTTCCGGTGTCTGGAGGACAAAAATCCTTTTTTTGCGGCCTCCCGGGCCGGATTACCGTCGAAATATAGAGTAAATCAGTGGAAATCCTCGAAATAATCCGGACAGGATTTATAGGTAGTGACCGGGGGCCTTAGACGGTTGCGTCTAGATGACCATGGCTACCATAAATAGCCAAACCTAAACTATAGATAGCCACAGCTCGCATCGGCTCGCATCGGCTACACAGGGCCTCGGCTATCAGCCGCCTGAATGCAGTGAATGTGGAATATATTATAAAGGCTAAAATAATCAGATAGTACACTAATTGTCCCCGCGCTAGTAAAACAGTAAATGCCCTCGGACCCGCAAACCGCTCAGAGCCAGATGGATCTGTATTGCTGGATCGCCGCCTCGAGTTTGACCGGGTCGATGACCGGAACCGTGGGTGTTTTCCCGGATCCAGAGCCGACGGCGAGGTTCTTCAAGTCGATGCTCTGGGGCAAAATCTCGGTGCAGTCCGTAAGAGTGCTGGTGTCGAGACCCAGCAAGCTCATCTTCTCGTGTGCAGCAGCATATTCACTAGCCCTACAAATATTGTATGATTGGCGTCCAGGAGTTGATGCGATTGAGAAAGTGACATACCAATTGTCCTGGTTTCCGACGAAACGGTTGTAATCTTTCTGTGTCGTCGCATTGTGTGAAAAATTGACGTCGCTGTTGAGCTTGAAAGTCCCTATAAATTCATTGTTCGATTCAGAAAGGAGAAGTTAGAGACGCCGGAAGTCTTTCGTACCCGGAGCAGTCGTGGAGTTCTGCGTCTCGGAATCTGGATTCAAACGTATGAGCCGAGTGTGCCGCACCCAAGAGCCCGAAAATCCTCACAGAAACGAACGTCCCAGATGTCGACAGTGCTATCGAACGAGGACGGCGCCACTGCGGTGTTGACAAAGCGCTGCTTCCCCGTGGAATGAGCGCCGATGAGCGCCATTAGCTCACGGATGCTGAAGCCCATGTCGGCGAAGCGGTCCGTTAAAACTTTCACTGGGCTGTTTGCATTGGGAAGCAGGCCGTCTGGCGCGATATTCTTGGGCTCCGTGCGCCCGATGTACGTGTTGACCACGGGTCCACCTGGGCATGCGAGCTACGGAGAAAAAAGATCAGACGAAGGTTGAAATATAATGAACACAGGGCGTACGACACCGAGAACTCCAGCGAGATGAAGTATGTCTCCATCTGAAACGTTGTATTGAGCAGGGAGGGGCCGAAGCAGTCCAACGATTGTCTGAAGGCCATTGTTATCCGGACGGAGGACCTCATTGGGATCCGTCAACATAGATCCGTCCGCGGCCCCGTTCGGCTGCCCCGCTGCTTTCAACGCGAGTGAGAAGGTAGCTGCATGCGATTAGCTCCATATGCCTGTGCTGTTGGTTTCATATACATACCGGCATCGTGGAAGGCGAGGCGGATGGAAGCACGAGCGGAATCTCCGCAACGACCTGTAACAGTTACAACTTCGAATTTCGCCACCGTAAATGAATTTCCGTGCACCTTGATAGATTCCCCCCATTATCGCATCGCGGATGGCATACCACGGTTTGCACAGAGGGTTCTTCGCATTAGCGACCGTCGGAATTCCGTTTCCGCCGTCGTCGCCGCCTTTGCGAACAACGCTCGGGCTACCATACACAGGTACACTGAGAAGGGATATTAAAAGGAGAGAGAATAGTGATGCCGAGGATCGCATGATTCTAAGTTTGAAACTGGAAGAAGAAATCCCAAAAGCGAGAAGATAGAGAATCGTATGTTGGTCCTACACCCATTTTATAGGGTGGGTTTATCCCCGGGTACGCTGGAGACTTAATTATAACAACATAGCCGATATCGAGCGCTGCTAGGCGCTGCGTAAGTCCTTACGGTGTCAAGTATTGCCGGTGACATGATCTAGTTTCAGGGCAGCCTGATCGCTCGGTAATTTCAAACTCCCAGATCGACATTGGTGAATAGGATTTGGTTGATTAACTACTTGATATTTGACAACCGTCTACTCGCAGTTCATTGCCGTCAGTTTGGTTGAGGGGGATACATGCCCGCACGACGGCCAATATACGACTCTTCTGGATTCATTATACTGGTAGTTATGGAGGAGAGGCGGTATATTATACTGACGCGGTCCCTATGGTATCTTGACGCAGGAGTGATTTTGCAGGTGTAAACTGTCAAGTAATTAGACTCGGATGCATGAAGAAGACATGAGGCATGTGTGATTAACGAAACAAACCTATATGGAGAACGCCATCATTTGATAGCCTCGTGGGGGCCGAGCAGCGGGAACGGTAAGGCGCCGTCGTTCCCGGGCCAAGGATTTGGGTAAGGCGATAAGTACGGAGAATTCACGAGTTGTGCAACGAGGCCGATGAAGGGTAGCTATAGTTGGTGAGGAGTGCTCGACAAGGACCAGCTGCAAGGAAAGAGGTGCCCGTGATAATCCCCAACAGATCTCAAAATCAGGGTGTTCCAGATTCTTGCAGGATAATAGCATCGAATCTGCCGGTCGCATATGGGAACCACGCCACCGGGCATCTGTCCGTTAATCTGGAAGTGAGTGCCGTGGTACATGTCATGTTTCATCCTGAACGGCGGTTTAACAGCCGCCCTTGGCAGGTCTTCGTCGTAATTTGGGTAACGGAACGATGATCCACTCAAAGTTCCCGCCATCAGGAGGAGTTTAGGATAATCGCAAGGCAAGTGCGCATAGTACGGAGAGATTAATGGCATTCCTAGCTGTGCAGTACGCCAAGCGTTGCCAAAAGGAGATCTTGACCACGGTCTTGATTCTCGAACAAGATGGCATTCAGGGTAAGACTGGCTAGTACGGTCTTGCTCGAAGCTGTGTCGTTTCCCGAGATCCATGATTGCTGGCGCCACTGAAGCAAAAAGTGTACGTCTAGTATTCTCCTGAATGTCGCCGGACACAGCTTCTGGGACTTTTGGTGTTCGGAGACACTGCCAGTGTACTCAAAATAGGATTGCTTTGAAGGTGTTTTTTGATATGTCGCAACTGACCAGAGCCTTCAGAGCGCACAATTCATGGAAACCGACGGGAGTGGGGACATTACAAGGACATTGGGCGGGGACTGGATCCATGCGCTGGCCGTCAAAACATAAGCGTCGAGAGATTCCTTATCATTCATGACCGCCGATGCGCTGATAAGTCGGAGTTTGACAGATTCAATTGGGTAAAAGTCTAGATCCATCTAGACTCGGACTAGGGCTGTGCCACACGTGCTCTACACTGTGGAATTTGAATTTTGAAGCTCCGACCCCTAACTTTCACAACGACTTTCTCTCCTTTTACCATCTTCTTGGCGCAGTTTACTTAAGTTGGGTTGGTAGTCCTGGGGTGAGCACGACTAATCACACAAGTGGGTTGTAATGGTTCAAGATAAAAGTAGTTATTGACATAGTACGAAATACATCGGTTTAAATAGGTAGAGGCTAACAGCCTTGGTGAACAGCCTTGGCGAGTCATATTGAGTCACAATAAATATTCTCAACTATTCTACAATGTCCTATAATGTTCCATAATGCTCTACACACCGGGGGCAAAAAGCCACGCATGTGGCACCCACATGCTTAACACACACAAGATGGGCCTCACTTCGCTTTGGTGGTTGCCCAGCTATCCGGCAATCATGTTGTTGCCATTTAAAATGTGCTTATTGTACATATTTTTCTACATAAGTTCAATATCTAGAGAGAGAAAGAGACGCGAAAAATGGTAATGAAGGGGGGGCATACTGTCCACAGAAATATTTTATCTGAAGAGCGACAGGTCATCCATGAGGGAAATATTGAGCCAATATTAAATAAGAACAGCACTGCTTGTTTTTCTCCTGGGGCAAGCATATGCACCCTGGTCAATAGAGCAGGTGTGGGATGGTGCAGAGGAAGCCCAGGTGTCTGTTAAAAACCTAGAGAGTGTAGTAACGGAAAGGCAGCACAGAGCAAGCATGACTGGATAGCTTTTGAGAGGGATTGATTGCAGACAGCATAAAAGCGACCCCAGAAAGAACGGAATAATTTCAGACGGGTGGATTTGAGGATGAGAGAAGTGAGCAAAGCATCAGCGACCTGGGTCGTATTTATGCTCGGAAAATAGGGACCTCCACGGCCGCAGTTCAACAGCAGTTGCTGCGACGAACCGCGGGTGCCCAGAAGGAGCTCTGGGTAGGTCAGCTGAATGTCCTGCTGAACCATGAGATCAACCATTTTTCAATGAGCTGAATGACGGAAAAGGTTGACTGAGGTGTTGAACTGTGCTGTAGAGTCGGGTGGACATCCTGCGGTGAAGTATGCACAGTCCGTAACTGTGTCAATGGGGGTAAATTAACCATGTGAATGGAAGAAGAAGCACATGAGAGTATTCACATCGAGGGCGTGAAGGGAGCAAACAGAATGGAGATACGGTCGAATGGGGAAATTGAACCGCCGAACGAGCATTTGCTTAAAGAACGGTTAATGTGGGCTGCATGCTGGCGTGACCTGTCACAAAGGTGCTAGTCACCTTTGTGGCATCTTTCTTTTTCTTTGAGTCACCCCCAAAAAACAAAGATGCCACAAAGGTGACTAGCACCTTTGTGACAGGTCACGCCAGCATGCAGCCCACATGTGTGTTAGGCATGTGGGTACCATATGCGTGGATTTTTGCCCCCGGTGACAGGACACAGGTTGACTCTGGCGGCTTGCCCGAGTCATGCCCAAAGGCTGTGTCTCCAACACATCTAATAGGGTTGTTTACAGTAGCCCTTTTTGGCTCCTTTTTGACTTCCTTTTCAGTTCCTCTTTGTTCCATTTTACAGCTGTTTGCAATGAGCATGACACTCATCAATTTTTTCTAAATAAGATCAAATTTGATCTCGCACTTTGTAGGAGACGCCCCCGCCGCATTCCTGGGCGGATCCCCTTGATTTTACCGCGTTCGATAGGGCTTTGCAAGGGCTTTCGAGCCATACCCTACCCAAGCTGTGATACCAAATATTTGTTTACCCCAAAATTTGCTTTGTATGTTTTCAACTGAAACTTCCAACCGCGATTTCGGGACTAAATCTCAATTGATTTGCTTGATTGTGGATATGGTATGAAGATATTTGTTTGGCATATTGTCCCATCCATGCATAATATGTAATTCAATCTGAAATCAGCATACCAAAATCCATCATTCAAATATGCGAAAGAACAGTCCTTTCCGGGCACTACAGATGTATTCCACAAGAGATGACACCGCACAAATGAATGCCAAGCTCAGGGATTCACAACGCATCTACATCCAGCCAAATCAACCCACTGTTACAAGCTTCGGTTGAAAACACAAGGCAGATTTTGACAAACCTTTATATTCCATATCACACACTCAGTAGTGTATGGTTGGAAAGCGCTGTCGAAACCCTATCTAACGCACCTAAGATCAGCTAAATCTGTGCAGAATTGTGTGAGGAGTGCCGGCAGGAAAGTGCCGGATCAAATTTGCTCTTATTTACCAGAATTGACTGAGTGTTATGCTCATTGTAAACAGCTGTAAAAGAGGGAACAAAGAGGAGTGCAAAAATGGAATGGAAAAGGGCTCTTTTCCAAAAATGAGCTACATGTGTCCATTTTTGAAAAACTGCCCTTTTTCTGTTCCTTTTATTTTCCCTTTTTCAGACTTATTCCCCTCCTTTGGTTCTTGTTGGATTACATAGTCTCTGACCTCTCAAATACACTCCCAATAGACCATGTACCCCTTCCTGGATGCAAACATTCTAGATGATATATATGTTCAGTGAGTTCCCCTTTTTCTCCCCTTTTTGCTGAATCCCGACGGGTGCTTGGGTGTTCACAGTAGACCGCTTTTTTTCTCCTTTTTTTCTGGGTTTCATCCAAAATTGGATCTGGAGGAGGAGGAGTGCATTAACCTTGGTGATCCCATTGAGGAACGTACGGCTGCTGTACCTACATACATCAGCCTAATGTATGCTACAGCCATCTAACGCTCGAACGATACGACAGAAATACAAGGAAATCTTCTCACGAAACAAGTAAGTGTAAATGGGAACAAGAACAAGCTAAACATTATGGAATATTATAGCCGGCAGGGATAAATCGCTGAAACTTGTCAAAGAGAATAAAAAACCTCATTGACGTACTTTGCCAGCCGTGTGACCACTTTCCTGGAGGCCACCAAGTGATGCAGAAAGTCGTATCGGGACAGCAACACAAATATTCCATCCAACACATCATCACAATCAAAAGCGTCAGCCAGGAAGCCGGCCGCAATTCTGCGAGGGGTCCATGTCTGTTGCAATCAAGTAGGGCATGAACCTCGTCCTCGACAGCTCTGCAGCAGAAATGACACAGGCACTCTTCCTGAGGAATGCACAGTCGGTAGCTTGCCGGGTATCGCAGTCGTTCCACGCTGAACATGTGATCCGACAGCAGGAGGCGAGTAAGGGCTTTGTGGTGGGAGGGAATGGAGACCATCGTCAGGTAGTGACGACCGCGGCGGGTGACGAGGGAAAGTTTATCTTCAACAGATTCAAGACGATTGCGCAGCAAGTGAGTCTTCTTGAGGTGATCAATGTCCAACTGAAAATCGGTGTCGACGACCTCCGCAACCTTCTTTCTGAGTGCCTCGATTGTAGGGACCGAGAGAAAGTCAGCGGGGGCGATGTGTATAGGGGTGGGAAGGGTGCTCAGCATGATAGCGACATCACCAGCCCATCCTGCGAATCCAGTGGAAAACAAGTCCACCGAGTCCCACAACGCGCATTGAACTACCCTATTGCCTTTAAGACCAGCCATGTAGCGAAGGCGACCAAGGGCTAATAGAAGACGACGGATCTGTATTGGCATTAGGCCCGTTTCAGTGAAAAGTACTGCTAGCATTGACCGAGATTTGATACCGAGGAGGCGTCGGAGGTATGAGTGTTGCGCCTCGAGATGCTCGTGAATCAGAGCCGCATCCACGACGAGGAAGATATCAGCACCAGAGATGAGGTAACAATCAACGCGCACCATGTACAGAAGGAGCCCCTCCTTAACTGGGAGAGATCCAGTTCTGTGCTTCATCGCGAAAGCGGCGTTGCTAGCGTTCCTAGCTTTAGAGGCTTTGACAGAGTAATTTTTTGAGAAGATATTAGGAGTGGTGGAGGTTAGCCAGATTCCGACGTATTTGAACTCGTTGACGAGCTCAACAATGAGATCACCGAGGCGTAAGACAGGCGGGATGGAAGGAAGTGGTCCGAAGATCATCCACTTGGACTTCCGTGCGCTGATGAACACGCGCTTCTTCCCACACCATTCAAAGAACGACCCAGACACCTTCATCTGAAACGCAGTGAAGGAGGTGGACATGATGATGTTGTCATCCGCCTGTTCCACATGTGAGACCGCACGGCCGTGTAGACGAACATCGTCGGGGTGATCTGGTAGCTGAAAGTCGGCAAAGAAGATGTTCCACAGGCACGGAGATGCCGAGTCGCCCGTCAGAAGTCCGATAAGGGAGCGGTTGCATACCGCATCCGAGCATAGATCATCCGCATCCAATCGAAGAAAGGGCCCGATACAAGAGAGAAAAGGGGGAGAACAAGGAGCCAAAAATGGCTACTGTGAACAACCCTAATGGAATTTCGGATGTGACCGTGGATTATACGTTCGGGACAATTTGACGGGATATGATTAGAAAAGACAACAAAGTTAACAACAAACTTGAACAAAGGTCATTTCGTCGAGGGATAAATTCATGATATGGCAAGCTAGGCAATCGGAGGGAGAGTAGATGTTCAACTGGGAGCTATCCAGAGTGATGTCCGAGAATAGTACGGGCGTTTCTGAAATTGGGACCTCGAGGTCAGGTACTTCCCTATTACACATCGCACCCACGGTCGCTCCAAAAATGCGACATTTCGTATATTTGTACTCAACATTGTACCCGTTAATCTATTGGACGGCTGCAGTGACGGCCTGAAATACACGATCCTCGCCGCTCTTATGGAGGTTGATACAAGGGAAAGCTGTAGAGAAGAGACAAGAGGGTGTCAAATACATTTCCCAACTGCCTCTTTGACGAAGTGATTCTCAGATCGCAGTACAAAAGATATCGGGAATTTTTGAACTTGTTCGGGAATCACAACTGTCATGAGAATCAGAACATGCAAAAACGCACACCCGACCAGCTACAAACTGCAGCCGCACAAACAACGTAAGGGTCTACACGTATATAAGGCGGCACGACTGTCACAAAGAATAGCCATGCCTGCTTTCGACATCAATGGCACCATCGGTGAGCTATGTGTCTCGCTGGTCTTTTTTATTTCCTGAGAACCATCCAGGTGCTTTTGAGATCGGAATTCTCCTATCATACATGCTTTTTGGAGTGGCTACAACCCAAGCATACATATATCATAGCCGCTTTCCACATGATTCACGCGCGCTGAAGTCGCTGGTAGGTCTATCTATCCCTATAAGTATTCGGCCAGATTAACAGCTGCGTATTCAGGTTATGTTCGTGTGGTACGTTTGCTCTTAAATATTTCCCTTTTCTTCAGATCTGAAACATCGGCTCTAGGGCTTGTGAGGTCGCCCATACTGTGTGCATTGGGCACACATTCTACGTTACGGCCATTTCTCAGTACGGAAACCTGGAACATCTGACGGAAGGTCGCATCCCGTTATCATTGGCACCGGCGGCCTTCTTCTCCGGTATCGTGGCAGCTTTTGGTACGTTTGCGTTGAGGCCAATCAACCTCGGCTAAATCAAAGACAGTTCAATCCTTTTTCGCCCTGCGCATCTATAAATTTTCGAACCGTCTGTTCATACCCTGTCTCTGTTGGGTTCTATCTGCTTTGCGCGTTTTGTGCTCCATTGTCATCCTCATCTTTGGCACACGAAATGTGACTATAGAGGCATTTGTGACTCGGTGGAACTGGCTTTTGAACACTATCTGGGCCGTCAGTTCTGCCAACGACTTTACAATTGCTGTGGCCATGGTTTATTGGCTCTACCGCAAACGTCCGGAAATGCCCTTGAGGTACGATGAGGTCTGCGATCGAAAATGCAAAGATATGACCGTGCATGCATAGGTCTGGCGCGATGCTGGATAAACTCATAAAATGGACCATAGGTTTGTCAAACGGATTATTCTCGCCATTTGATTTATTCCCCTTGCCCTCAGAAACCGGTGTGATAACAGGGTAAGTCCAGTATCCCGTCAACTGACTGATTGATCTCATTCTTTATCTCACCAGCTGTTCTGGATTGATCACTCTTGCCTGTGTGCGTTTCTCGAATAAAATTGAGTCTGTCGAATAATCTTCTGCGACAGTTTGTATCCATGAAGAATAATTGTGGGCATTACCTACCGCAACCAGAGACCGCAATTGATATTTTTTCAGATATATGGATTGCCTGGTATGTTGTCATGGCAAAGCGTGAGTCGCATTTTCCGTATTTCGAGGATTCAAGGCTGAAACACAGAGCAGTGTTTTCGAACTCCCTTTTCGCCAGGTAAGTTATTGATGTCCGTGGTAGCCAATGAAACATATTTTGCCTAGCCTCAATTCCCGGGCGACTCTCCGCGCTATGGACGAGGCTGCGGGCAATATCACGCTCCCCTGTATTGTGTCTATATCGGTGGTGAGCACCCCACACACGATGCTACCGCCTTTCGATGAACTAAAATCAGTTCAGCCTGAGGCCGATCGTCCGATCAATATTGACAAGGGGATGGCTACTGATAGAATGCCTAGACGATCGTACGATTCATCCCAAGGATCTACGATTCCAGTGAGAAGGGTGCATCCTTCTTCATTCCGCTCGTATTCAAAATTGCGATTTTTAGAATTTGGACCACCTCAGCCTGTCGATTCCGAGTACGTGATGTGTTTAGTTCAATAAGTATTCATTGGCGTTCTGACGTTGCCCATTATTAATTATTAGGAGGACATAAGGAATGAATGTGCATAAACGCGCAGAGAGAAGACTCAACCCGTCCAATCCCCGACAACAGCACTAAAGGACACCTCGATTAATGAATTTCAGCGAATAAAAAGAGACTACGCACTTGGCCGTGGTCATCCCGTCAAATGTTAGTCGATACATCCCAAATTTGACACTTATTGGAAGCGAAATTAGTGCATATCAAGCCACATAAGGGATGTTACATACTATCCGGAGCCCGCCCCCATGTTCCCGTTTACCGTATAGCTGAGGATCTCATCCCCATCGCCGTTCGTGATCTTGTACGACAGACTCCCCGATGGGCCGAACTTCCCACTACGAACACATGAGGGGATAAATATGTCGACCCTTAATTAGGCACTTACGATATATGATGCATCGTCGTCGTCCCGTGGTAATTATCCAAATTGGTCGTGGGGCAGGCGGCGCTGCCACACGACGTGCCGCCGGTGCCGCGCACGTAGTCCTTGATGCGGAGCGTTCCGGCCTCTGCGTCCAAGGTCACGAGCGGGCCGTCCTCCGACACACCGAACGCCTGCATGATGTGGAACCACGTCGAGCCGGTCCCGGTGGACGAATACAGATATTGTTTCCACGTGTACGAGTACTCCGTGCCCGCCGAGACTTGTGGGAAGTGGAACTCGTCCCGCTGGCGTGGCGAGTCGAGGTGGTTGGTGTCGAGCTGTTCCGCGGGGTTGTTCGTGAGGAACATGTGGTAGCAGTTCGAGATCGTCGAAAGTGTGCAGCCCGTTTCGAGGACACCTGCAATTTAGTTAATTCGGTGGCGCAAACCTAATTTAATTGCACGGGAGGGTACGCCTTATTCGACGGATCGCACCTGAGGCTTGCCAAGTCAGGCTCCCGATGGTTCCTTGGTTGAATGACGTTCCGCCGTTAATCGTCGTGCGGCGCTGGAAGGTCGAGTTTCCGGACGGCGCAGGCATGGAAAGAGCACCACCCAAAACGCTCGCCAACAGTAGAGTGAGGAACCACATGTTTGAGAGGATGAGGAATGGATTGACTGAAGCACGCACCTTCTTTTATACGTGGCTAGCGTTCCGAAAAAAACTTAAATTGGGGGACAATATCTGCGATCTCCGGTTGCCGAGCGGCGTGGAACTAATGCTACTCCACGCAGCGAAAACGGGTGCCGTTACGGTCTGTCCATTTTCAGCCTTAAGAGTCCCACAAAACAACGCCGGTATGGGGCGGTACGTGTCTACCAGCGGCGATTCCATAAATCGGAGGGTCATGGGAAGAGACAAGCGTTGCCATGCTACATCGAGGTGAATCCGCAGTAGGGTCCAACACGCAGCCCGCGAATCGACGGCGATGCAAATGCTGCGGGCGCGACCCGGTGCACAAGTCCTAGGTGCTTTTGGAACATTCATGGTCCGAAAACACTCCATATAAGAAGAGTCCAATACGCGTGACAAGCGACCCACGAGCACACGCCGTTTCGGCATGTGAGTGGTGGTTTTGACAAAAAAAGACAAAGGACGTTGCTGTGTTTGTCCCAATTTGGCTCCGTCGCATCAACAGTCCCGGCCCGAGGTCCCGTTCGGGCCTCCTCAAGCATGCAGACGAGTCAAGGCTGGGCTTCCTCCGCCCAACTCGCGGGAAGGCATACTATGGATGGTCCTTGCTCTACCTCAACACATGTGCATGAGCCCGGGCCCCGCATTCACAGTGACAATCCTTGTGCGGCTTCGCCCGAGAGCTCGCAAGTGTCTCTCGGCCACTGTGGGTAGGTACGTGATTGCTGCCGATATTTCCTCGCAAGAAGTGCTAATACCACAGCATCATCTCTTTTTGTGCTAGCCTAGTGCAAGCAGGTCTTGGTCGTTACCTCCGAAGATATGCCGAAGGAGGCCAACACTCTCAAGTTCGTGAATTTGTGAGCGTCGAGGTCATCGACGCTCATTCAGGACTCTTTGGCCGATTTGCCCAAACCTCGGAGAATGTGAGATATTTTTGCATAGGAGTACACAGGCATGTTACGTTCGTGCAGCCAGAATGCGAGCACATGATGCACCCGTCGTGGATACCTCGAGCCTAGTATTTTCTCCACAGAAAGGTATGGCGATGCACGCGAAAACGGTGAGCTTCTAGACTCGTTGTACCTGCATGCATTTGCATTCGTGGCAAAGTCAATTTAACTCCCAGCGGTTATCTCTCTCATACTGCTCTGTGTTTATAAATTGTACCCTGACTATTATTAGGTGCTACTCTCCGAAATCAGCGCACCGGATACAGTACAGCGGAGGATGCTATACTGCTCTCGGTCTTAGTCCAGTCGTAAGTTGTTCCAATTTGATATCGTTGACTGTCGTCTGAGCCCAAAAGAAATCCCTCCTTGCGAACCACTACAACTCTGCTCATCTGACGGTTTAAATAAATACTGATTGTCCTCTGGAGGTGGAACAGCACTAGAAACCGCGGTCACTATGGAATCCGGGCTACTCACCAAGTTGTTGGAGCTCCACGTTGGTTCCACATACTGTAGTTTGTCGAGACTCGAGTATATAGAGCCGGTCTTCGATAGGTACGATAACTCGGCGATTGAAATCGTGAACTGGATCGATCCATTTGTCTGTTCGGGGGGTATTACACCTGTCTTGTATCCAGTGTTATCTTATCTCGGGGTTTGAATGAATGATAAGCAAATGATCACCGATCTTATCATTTATTTAAACTCCGTCGGATCATCCCGAGATCAGATATAGACGGACGGAAAGTAGAGAGCGTCCGGTTCACTGAGACAGGTATTACACGGCCGGAAGTCAACGTTCAGTCAATATATGGGAGCAGCCAATACGCAGCGTTCTATTTTGAGCTCCATGAATGCATGTCAGCATCAATTACTCCGACTTCCCACGGACGGATGTGTTCGCATTGAGTATAAAAGCGATCCGTGGTTGGTGAAGCATAATAACATCCTCAGTCATGCAGCTCAAGATTTCCTCCCTTGTTATTACTTCAGTGCTTTTTGTCTCACAGGCGTCTGCCTGGTCGGATCCTTATGGCCATGTATGGATGCCCGCGAAATCGACCGATTCGCGCTCGCCGTGTCCGGGACTCAATACGTGAGGCGGTTATGATTATCTTGCAGTTCTGCTGAGCTGAGATTTGATAGTTTGGCCAACCATGGCTACCTCCCGCGTAACGGCCTGAACTTCACTATTCCACACCTTATGGACGCCGCGCTAAGTGAGATCATGGAATATTATTGACTCTCATATAACTTATATTTCTCAATGAAACAGCTGCATTCAACCTAGACTTCAACCCCGTTCTCGTAGCAGCCAAGTTCGGTCTCCTGTCTGGCGAGGATGCCGGAAGCATGACAACAATGGACCTCGAAGCCCTCAAGCTGTACGTTTTGCCTTCATGCCCCGAGTCGCCATTCGCTGAATTTGAGCCAGGCACAACCTCGTCGAGCACGACGCGTCCATCTCGCGCAATGACTGGGGCGACGGCACGGGCGACAATCTGCACTTCAACGAAACCACCTTCTCCGTGCTCGCAAACGCGAACCCGGGCGTGGATTACTACAACGTGACGTCCGCGGGCCAAGTGCAGCACGCCCGCCTCGCGCACTCCATCGCCACCAATCCCTTGGTCGTCAACACCCAGAAGGAGTTCTCCCTCCGCAGCCGCGAGTCCGCCTTGTATCTCAGTATCTTCGGTGATCCGCTCACCGGCGTCGCATCCAAGAAGTGCGTTACTCACTCACTCTATTTGTGTTGGTGCGTTAATATTGATTTGTTAATTTTATTTTTGGCAGGTTCGTGCAGATCTTCTTCCGCGAGGAGCGGCTGCCCATCGCTGAGGGATGGAAGAGGCCCACGACGTTTATCACCGTCGCTACGCTCTCGCCCCTCGAGCGTCAAATTCACGCCGCGTCCGAGTGGAACGCGACTCAGTCGTGCGAACCCCTCGTCCTTGGGCCCTCGCTCACGCTCTGAGATAATCTACCTTTTGTCAATTCAAATCCATTCTGTGCAGTCGTAGCTAGATTTAGTACACTGCTTCATGATCTTAATTCAAATTTATTGTCGTTGTTGCTACAATAGTAGTCAGATTCAGAAGAATGTATCTTCTGGGCGAGGTTCTAGGTCCGATTTATCATACTCGCAGGCTGCCAAAGTTATGGCAAAGTTCAATATGGCGGTCCCGATACACTCCAAGTTTTATTCCACTCCCAATACAATGCTTCTGCCCCCACGGCGCAGTCTATTTTAGCCGCGGATGGGGATACCATCAACAATGTGCGTCCTCGAATATACCCAGCTACTGAGTTTCTGCGATTTCTGGTTAGACATGAGCCACAACTTCGTTCGATCACCCTTCCGGTGTCAAACATCAATAAAGGAGATGCAGTTTCGGTGCGTCGTTAGTGCGTTTTTCCTAAATTTCCGCATCGTACTGCCCTCAGACGTATTTCTACAACTTCAACCGGTTGAATAGCAAAATGAGACTATTTTTGTCTTGATTCACGGAGTTTACCGGATGCGGATCAACACAAAAAGAGAAACATACGTTCCTTTTGTGTTCTGTTTACGTCGCGAGGTCACTTAAACTATAACCACGTTGCAGGCGTGTGAACTCGAGCAAAGCGACATAAGTTTTCGACACAGCCTCAGCCCTCTGTCTTCCTCCCACCCATTACAGATGCCCATAATCGACTCCCGCTACGGAATTTATATCGAGGACCCCAAGCCTGTGAAGGTCTGCCAATGGGGCGAGTGCCTCGATGCCGAGAGCGGGTACGGCGACCGCAAGATGAAAATGTGCGCTCGGTGCAACGTCGTGCGGTACTGTGTGCGTTCGACTTCGTGTGTCTCCTCGTGGCTTTATTAACAATCGACTGTCTCAAGTCCAAGGCATGCCAACGAGCCGACTGGGCAGAGCACAAGCTTTACTGTCAAATTCCGCCCATCATGGACATCGGAGAGTGGATAGATGTGGGTCCGATTTAATTAGCTCCTACGCATAAACAGCTCAGTGAACACCCGCCCAGAAGCATGAATCTCTGTTCCGATGGGCGCTGATCGAGGCGCTCCGCCTTCGAAGCGATCCATCTAATATCCTTGGCTACGGCCTCTGGGTACAGATTACGCGCATGGACCGGCTTGTAAAAGGAATCGCGCCGAGCCCCTTCCTCGTGGAATCCATCTCGATCCTCTCGTTCGCCGACATAAACGAGCTCACTGAATCCGCTGTCTGTCCGCCGAGTGATTCGCGTAAGATCGTCGCGGCGGGTGGCATCGGGACCGGCGTCGTGATATTTAACACCGTCCCGCGCGGGCCTGGTGGGTATGAATTCTGGCGCGTGCAGAACTACGACATTTGTGAGATTCCGTTGGGCGGGGAACATCCGAGGCGGACGAAGTGGGAAGAGGTCGTCAAGGGAGTCGTGAATGGGGAGATACCAATTGCGTCGCTTTCGCGGATGGTTGAAGCATCTTGAGGTGCGTTGGTCTCTTTCACTTCGTTTGCCTCAACCAATACCCCGCACAGCAGAATATTGAACATTTGCCAGCGTCTCGGAGTTCAACATCGATAATGTTTAATGTTCGTTGGGGATTACTATTAAGTATGTAGTTAGGTAGGAATTACGAGAATACACAGACAGAGGATAGCGTAGAATTTTATATGAATACCTTTCGTTCAACGACTTCTAGGCCTGGATGAATCTTGCGCACCACGCAAGAAGGAAAAGTCGGAGAAATCCGCCCCACCAAGCCCCACCATTTGAACGAATCCACCCTTCCCAATGCTCTGGTCTGGATCGTCGACACACCGGCAAAGATGTGCTTCCAGTGTGGAGTCGCCGCCGTCGAACAAGTAGAGAATGACGGAACTGCGAGTAGGGTGTGAATAGAGCGGTGCTGTCGAAGGGCATAGCACGAAAGCAGTCCCCGCCGAGCAAGTGGCCGATTTCTATCACGTCGGCTGGTCGTGTGCCAGCATCTCCCAGAACGCCACCTCGTTCCAGTGGCTCGAGTGTAGGAACGTGTACTCTACATCTAACCCCGGCAGCGGGGCCGTAGGTAGCGGCTGCGGCAACAGCCCCTGCTGCCCGGCGTCCGACACATACTGTCCTTCATGCGCCACATACTGCCCGTCATGCGCCACATACTGCCATCCCCATCCCACACATACCGCCCGTCCCCCGGTGACACATTCTGTCTCACTCCCACTTCCACTTCCGCCGGCGGCGTCGGATACCCGCCCATCTCCATCCGCGCGCACCCCAAATCCAACGGGTCCAACTCCAACTCCAACCCCCAGTTGAGCGCGGCCCCCTCCCCGCACTTCACCGCCTCCCAGCGCTCCACCATCCCCTCCATAAGCAGCGCACACCGCTGCGCCGCGTGCCCCTCCGTGATGCCGCTCGCCGCGTGCAGGTGACCTATCAGCCGGTTGAGCAGGAGGTCCGACGCGCTGGGGAGGTCGCCGCCGTGGTGCAGCTCGCTTGCGTCCAATAACTCGCGCGAAGCGCCGGCGCCGGCGGCAGGGGGCACGCGTTGTGCTTGTGCATGGTTCGAAGGAGATGCTCGTCGTATGAGAAAAGAAGCTCCGGGTCGGCTGCCGCGGGGCGCATTTGTAGTTGCGCGCGGCGCTCCGCCATCATGTCGGAAAAACACGATTTGCCTTATCAGGGGCTGATGCAACCTGACGCTATGTTCAGGGCTGATCAGGTTATGCGGCGGGGCATATCAGGTATCATCAGATGCTGGTCAGGCTTCATCAGATAGCCCCCTTTCGGAAGAAACAAAATATACATATTCCTACCTGCAATAAGCTCTAAGTACCATTACGGTGTTGAAATATGTTGAAAGAATGAAAAAACCAAGTCAAACGGGCTTGAACAAGGGAAATGCCAGCGGGAACCCGGTGTGCCGCACAAGGTACATTATTCTGTCGGTGTCCTTCCAATGTCAACCCTAGTAGGTAGAACATTTCTTGCACATTAGTTTCAGTTAGTCGTGTATAAAGTCGTTAGATACAGTAGTTAGTTATATTACAAGCCGTGAATAATACTAGTAACGTTTCATAGTCCCTCAGTAAGAGGGACCAAGATTTTTTGCAAAATCCTTGAAAATGTGCTGATCAGCCTCCGTCAGGCTGATCAGGTCGGTCAGGCTGGTCAGGCCTTATAATCGGTTTCTGTTGCTTGTCAGCCCGTCGGAGCCCTGATGGTCTGATTTGACCTGACCAGCGCATGTCACTGCTGGTCAGACAATTTGGATTTTTCCGACACAGGAACTTGGTGCCAAGCAGGAACCCCGCGGCGAGCGCAGTCATCTGGAAGAGCGTGTCCGGCGCGGTCGCGAGCGCGGGGGCGGGCGCCGCGAGGGTGGAGACGAGGAGGGATTCTGCGGTGCGGAGGTGGTCGACGGCTCACAGCGCGAGGGGGAAAAAACGTGCACCTCAACAAGTTCGGGCATAGTCGACCGACTCTCGACATCCACGTCCAGGCAATTCCCTAAGAAATCCTTATGCTCGTTACTCAGCGCATCGGGCGCCTTGAGCTCGGGCGTGCCGTTGACGAGGATGAGGAAGAGGACCTTGAGTGGCTCCTCGGTGGCGTATGGCGGTGTGCCGTCGAGCATCTCGACTATGGTGATGTCGAACGCCAAGACGTCGACCTCGGGGCCGTACTCCTTCCTCTTGATCACTTCTGGGACGGTCCAGTGCGTTTTGTCGACTGCGTACGGGGAGCGACTTGGGAGGTTGAACGTGCTGACCATGGTGCGGCGCTTGGCTTTCTTGTCCGGGAGTTGGACGGAGGACCCGAAGCCCGCTATAGTGTGTTATTGTAACTGCGGGAACGTGGATAAATGGACGTACTGATTCTGACGCGGCCTTTGGGGTCGATGACGATCGAGTCGGATAGTGTGTCGTGGTGGATGATTAGCCGGCTGTGGAGATGCGCCAAACCTTTGCAACTCTAATGAACGAAAGAACGTCAGATAAAAAAAATAAAGGAGAAATTATAAGTACACGCATCGAGACATATCCGCGCGATTTGCTTCTCTGTGAAAGCATTGGCGCCGTTATGCCGCACAATGTCCCCCAGGGTCTCGTCCCCCGCCAGTTCGAAGTTCGTGGCGATTACTATTAAGGATGTAGTAGGTAGGAGTTACGGGAACACACAGATAGAGGATAGCGTAGATTTTTTTATGAATACCTTTCGTTCAACGATTTCTGGGCCTGGATGAATGTTGCGCACCACGCAAGAAGGGAAAGTCTGAGAAATCCGCCCCACCGAGCGCCACCGTTTGAACCAATCCACCCTTCCCAATGCACTGGTCTGGATCATCGACACACCGGCAAAGATGTGCTTCCAGTGTCGAGTCGCCGCCGCCGCCGAACAAGTAGAGAATGACGGAGCTGAGAGCTGGCTGCGAATGGAGCGGTGCGTCGAAGGGACATAGTGAGCATATCCTCTCCGCACGAAACCAATCCTCACCGAGTAAGCGTTCGTTCGTGCCTACTACGTTGGCTGGTCGTGCGTCAGCGTCTCCCAGAACGCCGCCTCGTTCCAGTGGCTCGAGAACGTGTACTCCACATCGAACCCCGGCAGCGGGGCCGTAGGCAGCGGCGGCAGCAGCACCTGCTACCCCCCGTCCTCCACATACTGCCTGCCATCCACATCTCACACATACCGCCCCTCGTCCAGGCGCGCATTCTGCCCCACTCCCACTCCCACTCCCACTCCCACCTCCGCCGGCGGCGTCGGGTACCCGCCCATCTCCATCTGCGCGCGCCCCAAATCCAATGGGTCCAATCCCAACCCCCCAGTTGAGTGCCGCCCTTCTCCCCGCGCCTCACCGCCTCCCAGCGCTCCACCATCCCCTCCATGGGCAGCGCACACCGCTGCGCCGCGTTCCCCCTTCGCGATGCCGCCCGCCGCGTGCAGGTGGAATATCAACCTGTCGAGCAGGAGGTCCGACGCGCCGAGGAGGTCACCGCTGTGGTGCAGTCGCACCTAACAGCCCGCGCTCCTGCGCCGGCGGCGGGGGGCGCGCGTCGTGCTTGCGCGTCTTCCAAAGGGGATACTTGTCGTGCAGGAGAGGATCTGGGTCGGTGGTCGCGAGGCGCATTTGCAACTGCGCGCGGCACTCCGCCATCAGGAACTTGGTGCCAAGCAGGAACCCCGCGATCATCTGGAAGAACGTGTCCGGCGCGGTCGCGAGCGCGGGGGCGGGCGCCGCGTGGGCGGAGACGAGGAGGGATTCCGCGGTGCAGAGGTGGTCGACGGCCCACAACGCCAGGAGGAGCTGCGAGCAAGCTGTGAGTGGAGCGGTGCTGTCGAAGGGACATAGTGAGCATATCCTCTCCTCCCGCTGACCGCACGAAACCAATCCCCGCCGAGTAAGCGCTCTTTCGTGCCTACCACGTTGGTTGGTCGTGTGCCAATGCCTCACGACCGATATTTATTTCAGTGGAAGTGTCCAGTGGCCATCATTTGATGGCCCTTGGTGCCCTCTGTTTGGGTCGGGGCAGAGCCCTGGGCATGGTAAGGTGCCATTCCCACACCGCCGGGCATCGATGTCCAGTAATCCGGAAAATGAATGAGTGTACATGTCATGTTAATCTCGAATGGTGCGCTCTTGGCACGTCACCGTCGCAATCTGAGTATTAGAACGATATGTCCGAAAAACGTAAATAGCCTTCCAAGACCAATGACCTTATTAGGCCGTTCGAAGCACCGGCAGTGCTTTTGGAAGGCCGCGGACGGCTGCCAAGCCTCGGCCGCTTCTCGTAAGACCCTTTCAATGCTTGCTCACCATTTCAGGACCTTTAAAATCCTCCGGCGTTCAGTTCGCCATCCGTGTTGTACTGATTCCTGGGCCTCAATTATGCATTGTGGCCAAACTTACAGCCATTAGCAGTACCGAAGACGCGACCAAAATAATAATAATCCATTTTGAGCTGTTTTTGATCCCCGCGAAAGATTTCCTCAGTTTTCGCTCAGTTCTGTTTGGATCGAGCTGAAACCTAGATATATACAATCTAAATTCATCTTCAATTAGTGATAGAGCGAAAACTACAAAAATGTTTTATATTCGATGGCCTGGCAACCAAGGCCCTCTGGGACATAGATCTTGTCTAGTGTGTCTATATCATCTCCAATCGGGCTGGATTTTTGGGAACGAGTGCTTCTGAGGTCTAGGATAAATACCATAGAGTCATATCACCCTATATATATATTCTGCACGCTGATGGGTTGTTCGGACACATCTCAAATAGGAAATAACAAATTGAGTATATCTAGCAGAGTTCTGCTTCAAAACAGTCGGAATAGTGACTCAGGCACACGCCATTGACCATTCTACCTGGTGACAGGACAGTTCCTCTTGGAACAGGTGACAAAAAAGTGAAGTAATTAGATATTTCAAGTTGTGATACATGCAATGCCAACTGACTACATGTATCCAGAGTGACTAACCACCTTAGCAATGCCTAACTGTAACCTGTGCCATAGCATTGTAAAATTAGATATAGGGTGCAACCTTGTCATACCCCTCACAAACCTGATAGAATTCTTGTATGTGGCGGCGGATATAGTGCTCAATCCAAGAAAAGCATTCTTCAATCGGGTTGAAGTCCGGAGAGTACTGCACGACATTCGACCACATTGAGGGATGTGCATGCACCAGCACTTGATTCAAAATCCAAAGATATGCTTGAGTTATGTAGATAGTTATTCGCCTATCACAAGTATCGATCCGGATACATATCCTTTAAGCGGAGTGAAATGTCCGTTATCTATGATGTCCACAATAAAAAAATCACTGTAAGGGCCGAAGTCTGGGGCGAGAAGCAAACCCCGAATGATAGAATGAACAGAAATGAACTCTGCATTTTTCCTTGGTTAATATCAACCTAACTTAATTGGGGAAGCGAAGCGCATTTGATAGCGGACGGCGGATTGATGGAAGGAGCACAAATTGATAGAAAGGGCGAAGTCCAATGTGCAGTGATACAACACAGCAGTAGTAACGCATCACAGCGGATCGCGAACCAGCAGTGCTGTAATGCATCACATCCCCAGCTACGCCTGGCCTCATCCGAGATTTCTGTCGGGGCACACAATGGAGAGCAATGTGTACTCAACGCATTCCGACGATCTCCGAATTTTTCCCTGCTTTTTTTCGGCAATTGCTGCATACGTTTTGGCCATTTTTCGCACAAAAAGTGTTGAACTCACAATCGTAGGCGGATTTGGATAAAATCACGGGGAAAAAAGAAGGCAACTGCTTGAAACAGCCTGTGATTAAAGTAATTTCCCTTCAAGTATCAGAAGTCTTTCCCACCAGAGACGCTCCGAGAAGAGTCCGACCCATCCCGCCGTCCCCGCCATCAACCGCCATCAGATCTGGTCTTACAACATGGAGTTGCCACATAATGGCAAACCCGGGTTGCCAAACACGGAGATTTATCCCTCCAAAATTGGACGGGATATCGCGCTAGGTGACTTGAATCTCTTATTTTAGTTCGCTGGGATTGCCAAATGTCCTCCGAACAGACTTGGAACAGATTCAATCAGATAATACAAATTGTCCAAGTAGAACGCTCTAGTAAAACAGTAAAGGCCGTCGGACCCGCAAACCGCTCAGAGCCAGATGGACCTGAATTGTTGGATCGCCGCCTCAAGTTTGACCGGGTCGATGACCGGATCCGTTTCCTCAGATCCAGAATCGACGGCGAGATTCTTCAGGTCGATGCTCTGGGGCAAAATCTCGGTGCAGTCCGTAAGGGTGCTGGTGTCGAGACCAAGGAGGCTCATCTTCTCATGCGCAGCAGCATATTCCCTAGCCCTACATATATCGTGTGATTGGCGTCCAAAAGTTGATGCGATTGAAAAGTGTAACATACCAATTGTCCTGGTTTCCGACGAAACGGTTGTAGTCTTTTTGTGTCGTCGCATTGTGCGAGAAATTGACGTCGCTATTGAGCTTGAAGGTCCCTATAGATTAATTGTTCGATTCAGAAAGGACAAGTCAGAGGCGCGGGAAATCTTTCGTACCCGGAGCAACCGTGGAGCTCTGCGTCTCGGAATCTGGATCCAAATTCATGAGCCGGGTGTGTCGCACCCGAGAAGGGGAAAATCCTCACAGAAACGAACGTCCCAGATGTCGACAGTGCTATCGAACGAGGATGGCGCCACTGCGGTGTTGACAAAGCGCTGCTTCCCCGCAGAATGAGCGCCGATGAGCGCCATCAGCTCACGGATGCTGAAACCCATGTCGGCGAAGCGGTCTGTCAGAACTTTCACTGGGCTGTTGGGATTGGGAAGCAAGCCGTCTGGGGCGATATTCTTGGGCTCCGTGCGCCCGATGTATGTGTTGATCACAGGTCCACCTGGGCATGCGAGCTACGGAGAAAAAAGATCAGGAGAAGGTTGAAATAGAATGAAAACAGGGCGTACGACACCGAGAACTCCAGCGAGATGAAGTATGTCGCCCGGGGAGACGGCAAATTGAGCAGGAAGGGGTTTCAGGAGGCCGACAATCGTCTGAAGGCCATTGTTATCCGGACGCAGCACCTCATTGGGATCCGTCAACATAGATCCGTCCGCGGCCCCGTTCGGCTGCCCCGCTGCTTCCAACGCGAGTGAGAAGGTAGCTGCATGCGATTAGTTCCATATGCCTGTGCTGTTGGTCTCATATACATACCAGCATCGTGAAATGCGAGGCGGACGGAAGCACGAGCGGGATCTCCACAACGACCTGTAACAGTTACAACTTCGAATTTCGCCACCGCAAATGAATTTCCGCGCACCCTGATAGATTCCCCCCATTATCGCATCGCGGATGGCATACCACGGTTTGCACAGAGGGTTCTTCGCATTAGCGACCGTTGGAATTCCGCTCTCGCTGTCGTCGGCGACTTGGCGCACAACGTGCTTCGGGCTACCATGCACGGGCACACTGAGAAGATATATGAAAAGGAGGAGAGAGAATAATGACGCCGAGGACCGCATGATTCGAAGTTTGGACCTGTAAGAATAAATCCAAAAAGCCCGAGAATGAGCAGAAGATAGAGAATCATATGTTGGTCACACCCATTTTATAGGGTGGGCTTATCCCCGGGTACGCTGGAGACTTGATTCTAACATAGCCGACACCGAGGGCTGCGAAGCGCTGCGTAAGTCCTTACGGTGTCAAGTATTGCCGGTGACATGATCTAGTTTCAGGCCAACCTCATCATTCGGAAATTTCGAAGCAATAGCTCGTCAAGTAGGGTAGTTGGGGTCCAAGGCGAAGGCGCGAGTAGCTCGTGCGAGCTGGGATATTCTTAGGAACACGGCATTCAGAATAGGGCTGTTGGCCGTACCCGTACACGACAGGTATACGGCGTCCGTAATTCCGCCGCCGTACCGTACTGTCGGACCCTCTTGACGCACCTTTGACGGTACGGTTCAAACCGCCTCGTACGCCGTCTTTTCCGTCAAAATACGGCCGTAATCCTGTACTTGCCGTCCTATCAATAATCACACTGATTTCGTCTGATTTCCCTGTAATAAAGGTCAGAAAACTATTGATATCGCAAGAGCGGTGATAGGTTACGAAACACGGAGCAGCAAATAAGAAAATCAATTGAACCCAGGTTTTCTCAAGCGTCAGCGCGGCAACTGTATGTCCTATCAGTACATTCCGTCTGAAATGGGTTGAAACTGTGACTTCTTGCAGATTTAGACTCTGCCTGTCCCCAGACATCGCCGTCTGCATGACCGAAGTTCGCGTCTCCAGGACGCCGAGAAAAGGGGAAAATTCAAGGGAAATTACCCGTCAACCTTCCATACGGAAAGTTTCCGTAATACGGCCGTTTTTCGCCCGTGACGTACCGTTGGATTTGTACTGTACGGCACGGTAGATGGTACGGGTTCAGCCGTAATTATCCATCTATGGTACGGTCCGCGGCCCTAATTCAGAGGCTGGACCATGTCGCGTATAATTATATCACTATCACAGATAACCGAAATTGCTGGATCAGAGTTTGGTTGATGAACGGCTTGACATCAACAACCGTCTGCTCGCAGCTCCACGGCGGCCACTATGCGAACCTTCTGGATTCATTAGACTGGTAGTTGTTATGGTATTTTGACGCAGCAGTGAGTTTGCAGGTGTAGACTGTCATTTAATTAGGCTCGGAGGCACCAAAGGAGGTCGTCATCATAGTTCCGGACACTGACTGGATGCATGGGTGGGGTCCTGTCCCCAACTTTTGTTAGGTTTGCACAGATGTTTTCTTTCTGGCCGAATAACAAGGTTTTTATATCATTAAGAAGAGAGACATCACAGGAGCTTAAACACAAAAATCATTGTGCTCAGGTACCCTCAGTGAGAAAAGATATGGATGAATCGAGTTGGTTCGTAGATCATTCCGCAAACGGACATTGATTGATCTGGATCACACAAACCGTGGAAGGAATCGGGGCTCAGGCCTACTTTTCAAGGAATTAATGGAGGAATAATTGGATTGAGATTGCAGACATAATGCAGGGACAAAGTATTAGGAACTCCAAAAATTGCAGGTGATTCCAACTATGGGCATTCTGCGGGATGCCCCGGAAGTTCGAGGACCCCGTAAACTTGCCCTCCTTCCCAACATAGCAACGCGTGTCCGGTATTACAGTCCCGACCTCGCGGAGTTTGGTTAACGAAGCAGACCTATATGGAGGACGTCATCATTTGATGGCCCTCTCTTTTGGGTCGGGGCAGAGCCCTGGGCATGGTAAGCTGCCATTCCCCGGTCACAGTCGGTTGGGTTTGGGTAAGGTAACAAGTATGGAGAATTCACGACTTGTGCAATGAGGCCGATGAAGGGTAAACGGGGGATGCTCGATCAAGACGAGCTGGAGGGAAAGAGGTGTCCGTAATAATCCCCCAATAGATTGCAAAATCAGCGTGTTCCAGGATGATGCAAGGATAATAGCATCGAATCGGCCGGTCACATATGAGAACCACGCCGCCGGTCGTCGATGTCCGTTAATCTGGAAATGAATGTCATGTCCGTTAATATGAGAGTGAACGAGTGGTACATGTCATATTTAATTCCGAATGGTGGTCTAACAGCACTCTTGGCACGTCTCCATCGCAATCTGGTATCAGAACGATAAAAGGAACGACCGAGTCGTACGTGTGATGTACGAAATAATTTACGACATCTGAGTGACAGGGTGAATTATTTCGTGAGTGTGGGGAAGGACCGAAGGTCCTTCCCTTCGACCACTTCGCGGCCTGCGAGAGCTGGGATATGTGACGAAGAAGGCCGACGGGGAAAAGAAGGCTCGAACCCAGCAGCAAAACGCCAGCACTTGACTTTGGATGATAGTCGATCCAAAGGTGATGGCCAAGCGGCTGGAGCTTTCTAACCGGCGGCAAGTACGGTCGGAGATTAGGATCGATGTGGATTCCACGAGGAAGGGCTTGGAGCGATTCCTTTCACCAGCCGGTCCATCCGCGTAATCTATAGGCCGTACCCTAGGATGTTAGATGGATCGCTTCGCAAGCGCAGCGCCTCGATCAGCGCCCATCGGAATAGAGACTCGTGCTTCTACGGGACGGTCAATGAGGAGGAAATTAAATAGGACCCGCATCTATCCACTCTCCGAAGTCCATAATGGGCGGAATTTGACAGTAGAGCTTGTGCTCGCCCCAATCTGCTCGTTAGCATGCCTTGGACTTGAGACAGTAGAGGTTGTTAATGAAGTACGAGGAGCCCCATGAAGGCGAACGCACACAGTAGTTCACACGCCTTCTGCTAGGCTGCAACGTGCTGATAGTTTAAGTGGCCTGGCGACGTAAAACGTATGTTTCTCTTTTTGTGTTGATCCCCACCGGGATGATTCAACTTATCAAGACCAAATAGACTGATTTTATTCAACGTGTTGACATTTCGTTGAAATTGTAGAAATCGGTCCAAACACTATCTAACGATGTAAGGGTTTAGATTGGTTACAGCTAGGGCTGCCGCCCGTGACCGTCGCGACGGTTCGACGGCACCCGTCGAACGGGTGCCGTGCCCGTTCCGTCCGAGATTTTGAGTCAAGGTCAACGGCACGGTCACGGCACGGTTTAACAGTCCGACGGCCCGTCGAAAGACGGCCGTCACGGCCGTTGAACGGGTTCATTTTCCCTGTGCTTAGGAGGACCCATTTAGTTGTGAATTGGTGAGGGTTATACCATATATCTCGCCCAGTATCTATTCCATGTATTTCTCAACCTTTCTACTGCAGAAATATCGAAATTCTAGTCTTGTATCGGCAATTGCCGCGAGTGATGGCGGAGTTTTAATGTACTCAACATGTACTCAACATGTTCAATTTCGTGAATATTCGTCCTTCTCTGATATAGGGAGGATCCAGTAGACCCAAATGAATCGACGGGTTGATTGAGGATTCATGTAAGGCTTTGTAAGTGCCGAGCTCATTGGTTTTGCCCACTGATCGTCGATGTTGGCCCACTAGAATAACTTTGAGAACGCCACATCCAACGTGGGTACCTCACGGTACGAGAGAACTCGTGTTTTGAACCGATGCACCGAAAACAATATTTCAATCCAGACGTTTACCCGCCACGGCTGTCCCGTTGACCGTGCCGTCCCGTCGAACTCTTTTTGAAACACTCGACTGGCCGTTAATTCACGGCCCGCGCCCGTTGACCACCCGTCAAATCGACGGCCGTTGCCGTCACGGGCACGGGTGGCAGCCCTAGTTACAGCTCATGTCCTGCCAGACATTCCAGAAGCTTGGTGGCTAGATAGATGGAGTTATTTGAGTACGCGCATGGTTGATAGTATCCTAGGGAATTCAGTTGAGTACTCAGTAAACCCCTCCGAACAGAAACATTAAAGGTCAGTCTACGAGTGCGAGTCACGGAGTCATGTCTCTATCAACGACAGGTTCCGCAGACTCGACCGTTACGAGTCCTAATTTATTAGGTCTCGTTCTTGTGATCCTGTTTACCGCCAAATCTCGACTAAATTTAGTCCTCTTTTTGAGAAGTTGTCGTTACTTGTTATCGGTTTGATGCACGTGCCGCGTGTGAGTCGCCTGATATGCCCGATGCCAAATCATAACTTCCTCCCAACCTCTCAAGCAGCCGCTGGACTCAAGTGACTAAGCTTTTTTTCCAATCGCAGGTTTAGACACTACATATGCCGGATTCGGGTGTGCCTCAGGCCTCAATTTAACTTATTTAATTGACGTTGAATTCGAAAGGCTGAAATCATACTCCACTGAAAACCAGCCCGTATATCAAGCAGACGAAAATAATCACGTCGTGGGACCTGTCTTTCCTGCGCACCGTCGTCGAAATGAACTACTTCGCAGCGAGAGGGAACCTCATTAGCCTCACTGACCCTGCTGAAGACGGCCTCATATGCAGTTTACATTTCATATCAATGTGTGTTCAAGCAATAATAAAACAGTGTATTTGAATGTTCTTCCCAATCGGTAGCATGCTGGCCCTGAAAGGACTTCAGTGAGCCATTGTTGCCACATTACAGCCTCCGATACTGAATACTTTTCGCGCTTGAAGTTGCCTGGCATAGTGATGAATAAAGTCTAGGTGAAGAAGCTCTGAATGAAGAGAAAAGTGGAGTAGTCATTTCATTTGTGGAGCCAAGTGTATATTTGCTGTATTTTCGAGTCCTGAATTATTCTCGACGCTTGGAAGGCAAGTCTGAATCAGTTGATTTCCAAGTCTCACAAGTTCAAATTTAGCAGGGGCCAGACTCGTACTGCCATCCGACAGCACTGGCCTCAAAGCCGACATATGTGGAGCTCCAACAACTTGGTTAGTGTCCCGGATTTATTAGTTTATTTGTCATTTGACATCCATAGTGACCGCGGTTGTGAAAACGGGCGGTGGAACTTGAGGAGAGGTCGCAGTGGGATTGGGACTGGAAGATCGTCTTCCGGCGCATCGTGTTCGAAGTAAGAGTTCGTGAGATTTGCCACAGGGTGGGGTTACGAGTACTTATGTAAGTAAGTGATTGTCTAGTAAGAAACTCAAGGGTGATTTTGATGACCTCGGTTTTTCATTAGATGCTGAATAACTTCTCTATGGGCCTTAGTGGCTGTGTTTGTATTATTTTTTATTAAGTTCACCGGCAGTACGATTCTTGTGATAAAATAATGGCTGTCCGTTTTTTAGGTAAGTGTGCAGCCACTCGTTTGATCCCTCTTGTGCGTTTTCAACTCCTTTTCGTCCCCATTCTTCGTCAGATGCATGTACCTGCTCCTTGGCTAGGTTCATCTGATCCATACTTCATGGAACCGTTCTGTTTTTAGATTTCATTCATTGAGTTATATCTGCGGATGTGCGGTGAAGATGGTCTCGGTTTCGTTCTTATGACATTCCGAATTCATCCACCAGCCCAGAAATTTCTCACCCTCCTGCGCGTCATCACTCCTTCGGCGTATTGTGGCTCATGGCTGCGGTCTCTCATCCTTGGTTGGTTTATTTCGTTGCATCAGCGTGCGACATTATCAGACAGTGGTGCGTTCTAGTCTCTCTTGACAGACACTTTATCGATTCTAGCTCGTTCCTCGCTCGATGGTGCGTTCACACTTCATGGATTCTGTGATGCAGGCATGTTCAACACCTCCAGGCGCTGACACGAGGTGGACAGGTGGAGTTTCACTTGGATCCGGTGAGCGACTCTAACCGGTACAGCGCGAGGTAGTGTTGAAGATCATCCCAGCGACGGTCAAAACCGTTTCTCCGCTGCAATAATCCGCCGCCCACCCAAAATTAGGGTCTCCTGTACTGGGACTTTCCCCCTGCAGTAGTGCTGTCGCCGGCTAAGCCGATCAATTTCAAAAAATCGATATCTAGCTCGCAATAAAATCTCAATGATTCTGAGAATATTTGGGAAGACAAATCCCTCAAAAAGCTGTAGGGTGTACCTTTGGCTCCAAGAGATTGGTGCAACCAGTGCCCTGCTATTTGATCGGCTTCTAAACGGCTCGAACTTTAGCCGTTTAGAAGCCGGTCAAATATCTTTACAATGACCGAGTGAATTGCTCGGTGCCATTGGGAGACACTGCGGCTGTTAGGTTAATCTTGCTACACAAATATCTTTAGAATTATCCCTATTTTATTCGAAGTGATATACAAAGGGCCTCTGGGCACCCCCTGGTACCTCATTTTGGACCTGGCTTCATATACTAGGACCGAATAAATGGATTCAGAAGCGGCCTGCTCGCAAGTCTCGGCCGACTCGCCTCCCTCGCGTGGCCTGATGCTATATTCTGGATGGATTTATGGGAGGGAATTTAGGGACAGACTTCGATATTGAGTTTCAAAGGTGGTAATGAAAGCCATTCACTGGATAGACAGCTCAAAGTTCGACACCATCTTCTTGTTCATTCTTGGGACTATTTAATCTTCATAAACACAAAGTTGACACTGTGGGATGGACACAGGGTGGGAACTGGGACCAGGGGGCTTTAACATTTTTCCACTCACAATAATGAATTTTAGACCACTGAATGGTGGATTGGGAGGCTTTTGCCCGTAAATTCGCATTAATTTGCGAGTTATCTATTTAACTTCAGGCGGGCCGGGCTGTCACCGGGATGATCGGAGCTGGATTATCGTTTTGAGACCTGGAACCTAAGTCGGTACCAGGAATTTCAATTTTTTGAAATTGATTGGCATAGCTGGCGGCAACACTACCCTGCATCATGGCCATGCACAATGCAGCGCGCGCTTCTGGCTTCCTCGCGTTCACCTCTGTATCCTCTGTTATGTAATATCGCTCTCGCACTCGCACGAATACCGTTATATTATTTTCCTCGCCTTCATATCCACACACCTCAAATTACTTCCCTTCAGCCGCTGCCCGCTCTTTAGCGATCTTCAACAGCGCATCTGCGTTACAGTTTCGGATGGAGAAAGCAGAATTCAAAATGTGATTAATGCGGTGATTCAGAGTCGAGTGCAGTGGACACAAATAGATGCATTCGAACGCAAAGCACGATCGAGTGCAAGACGGAATGGCAGCGACTCAGAAGGAGAAAGAGTGGCGGGCTGGCTGGAGATAATGTTTTGCGTAAGAGGACGCAGATGCATCCACATTTAATCCTTCTGCACATCAGCTTTCAACTTTTATTCGCGCCATCTAACTAGACCATACGAGTCAAATTTGGAGTTCCCCACATTGCTCCAGTTATTCGGTCGTGGTCTTTCTTCTGAAACCCTAGTTTCTGGATAATTCTCACTATCCAGAACAAATTAGGGGACCATATATATTCAATTTGTGCACTAACTTAGTGCTACTAAGTTCCCTGGATCCCCCCTGTTAAAATAAATAACAATCACCGAAGAATTAATCCCTGAATTGTAAACTGAAAGTGTGCCAATAAGTTTGCAAATCTGAACTAGTAGCAATTTGTTCATTGTCAGTGAGTTATGAAAGCCGCACCAAAAGAAGTTCATCTAGCGGTGCTTTCAGGCATTCCTGAAAGAAGGACTTTCAGGGTAACAATAAAAAATCTCTTTGTTAGAACAAAGGAATTTTTGGATTGTTAGACTGAAAGTTCTTCTTTCAGTATGGTTAGGAAGCACAAATGAAAGAACTCCTTGCAGTGAGGCTTTCATATCTTACTGAAAATGACTCAAGCTTCAAGTTTTGAAAGAGCCCCTGATTGCAGTTCTTTCTGTTCCAATTTAGGTACAGCATATTTTTGTGCTTTCAAAAAAATTTGATTTGTGTACTGATTGTTATAAATTCAGCTTAACTTTCGACCTAGCTCGAGATTTTTCTTTCTTAGGTGTGCATATTCGACACTTCGACACGGGCCGAGTTGGACCGTGACAGCCGCAGAAAATTCGACATTGTCCCAAAATGATGCAGGAACATTGTAGAGCTGTTTGGGGTTTTCTGCGGAAGCAGGGAAACCCAGGCAGACTTTGGCTTAAATTAATCACTTTTTGAATGGTTCTCGCAGGGATTTGTCAGGTTTAGGCTGATATCAAGCTAAAACTTAACAAAAGACAAAAGTATGGCCAGTTTAAATGCAGGAAATGCACAAGAGAATTATTTGTAGCTTCTTACTGCTGAAAGACACTTTTTTTAGAATTTCGTGACGTCGAACATATTCGACAGCCCCCCTGTGACGCGTGACAACGAACCAAAGTTCGTAATCGACAACCCCCCGAGTGACGCGTGACTGTCAAATTGAATTTAATAATACAGTACACAGATAGAGGATAGCGTAGAATTTTATATGAATACCTTTCGTTCAACGACTTCTGGGCCTGGATGAATGATGCGCACCACGCGAGAAGGGAAAGTCAGAGAAATCCGCCCCACCGAGCGAACGAATCCACCCTTCAAGCCCAATGCTCTGGTCTGGATCGTCGACACACCGGCAAAGATGTACTTCCAGTGTCGAGTCGCCGCCGCCGAACAAGTAGAGAATGACGGAGTTGAGAGCAGGCTGCGAATGGAGCGGTGCGTCGAAGGGACATAGTGAGCATATCCTCTCCACGATGTGCTCGTTCCCCGCCGAGTAAGTGCTCGTTCGTGCCTACTACGTTGGCTGGTCGTGCGCGAGCGTCTCCCAGAACGCCACCTCGTTCCAGTGGCTCGAGAAAGTGTACTCCACATCGAACCCCGGCAGCAGGGCCGTAGGTAGCGGCGGCACCTGCCCCCCGTCCTCCACATACTGTCTGCAATCCCCTTCCTACACATACCGCCCCTCGTCCAGGCGCGCATTCTGCCCCACTCTCACTCCAACTCCCATTCCCATTCCCAACTCCACCTCCACCGGCGGCCTCGGGTATCCGGCCATCTCCAATGGGTCCAACTCCAACCCCCAGTTGAGTGCCACCCCCTCCCCGCGGTTCACCGCCTCCCAGCGCTCTACCATCCCCTCCATGAGCAGCGCACACCGCTGCGCCGCGTGCCCCCTTAGCGATGTCGCCCGCCGCGTGCAGCAACCTGTCGAGTGTCGAGCAGAAGGTCCGACGCGCCGAGGAGGTCGCCGCCGTGGTGCAGTCGCATCCAATAACTCGCGCTTTTGCGCCGGCGGCGGGGCGCGCGCGTTGTGCTTCCGCGTGTTCCGAAAGGGATACTCGTCCTGCAGGAGAAGCTCCGGGTCGGCGGTCGTGGGGCGCATTTGCAACTGCGCGCCATCAGAAACTTGGTGCCAAGCAGGAACCCCGCGGCGAGCGCGATCATCTGGAAGAACGTGTCCGGCGCGGTCGCGAGCGCGGGGGCGGGCGCCGCGAGGGCGGAGACGAGGAGGGATTCTGCGGTGCGGAGGTGGTCGACGGCCCACAGCGCCAGGAGGAGCTGCGAGCAGGCTGTGAGTGGAACGGTGCTGTCGAAGGGACATAGTGAGCATATCCTCTCCTCCCGCTGACCGCACGAAACCAATACCCGCCGAGTAAGTGCTCTTTCGTGCCTACCACGTTGGTTGGTCGTATGCCAACGCCTCAGGACCGGCCCGGGTGTTTATTTCAGGGGAGGTGTCCAGTGGCCATCATTTGATAGCCTTGGTGCCCTCTGTTTTGGGTCGGGGGCAGAGCCCCGGGCATGGTAAGGCGCCGTCATTCCCACACCGCCGGGCATTTATGTCCAGTAATCTGGAAAATGAATAAGTGTACATGTCATGTTTAATCTCGAATGGTGCGTTCTTGACACGTCGCCGTCGCAATTTGAGTATGAGAACGATATGTCCGAAAAACGTAAATAGCCTTCCAAGACCAATGACCTTATTAGGCCGTTCGAAGCACCGGCAGTGCTTTAGATCGCAACGCCGAGGCCGCGGACGGCTGCCAAGCCTCGGCCGCTTCTCGTAAGACTCTTTCAATGCTTGCTCACCATTTCAGGACCTTTAAATCCTCAGGCATTCAGTTCGCCATCCGTGTTGTACTGATTCCTGGGCCTCAATTATGCACTGTGGCCAAACTTACAACGATTAGCAGTACCGAAGGCGCGACCTAAATAAATAAAAAAGTTGTGCTGTTTTTGATCCCCGCGAAAGATTTCCTCAGTTCTCGCTCAGTTCTGTTTGGGGGTCGGGCTGAAACCTAGATAGATGTAATCTACTAATTCATCTTCAATTAGTGAGAGAGCCGAAAATACAAAACTGTTTTATATTCGATGGCCTGGCAACCAAGGCCTTCTGGAGCTTGTCTGGCGTGCTCACATCATCTCCAATTGGACTGGATTTTTGGGAGCGGGGGCTTCTGAGGTCTAGGATAAATATCATAGAGTCAGATCACCCGGAAATGACCATTATCTACTGTATGATGTCCACAATAAAAAATTCACCGTAATGGCCGAAGTCTGGGGCGAAAAGCGATCCCCGAATGATAGAATGAGCAGAAATGGACCCTGCATTTTTCCTTGGTTAATATCAACCTAATTGGGGAAGCGAGGCGCATTTGATGGCGGACGGCGGATTGATGGGAGGAGCGCAAATTGATGGAAAGCGCGAAGTCCAAGGTACAGTGATACAACACAGCGGTAGTAATGCATCACAACGGATCGCGAACCAGCAGTGCTGTGATGCATCACATCCCCACCCACGCCTGGTCTCATCCGATATTTCTGTCGGGGCGCACAATGGAGAGTGTGTACTCAATGCATTCCGATGATCTCTGAATTTTTCCCTGCTTTTTTTCGGCAATTGCTGCATACGTTTTGGCCATTTTTCGCACAAAAGTGTTGAACTCACAATCGTAGGCGGATTTGGATAAAATCACGGGGAAAAAAGAAGGTAACTGCTTGAGACAGCCTGTGATTAAAGTAATTTCCCTTCAAATATCAGAAGTCTTTCCCAGCAGAGACGCTCCGAGAAGAGTCCGATCCATCCCGCCGTCCCCGCCATCAACCGCCATCAGATGTGGTCTTACAACATGGAGTTGCCACATAATGGCAAACCCGGGTTGCCAAACACGGAGATTTATCCCTCCAAAATTGGACGGGATATCGCGCCAGGTGACTTGAATCTCTTATTTTAGTTCGCTGGGATTGCCAAATGTCCTCCGAACAGACTTGGAACAGACTCAATCAAATAATAATTGTCCGAGTAGAACGCTCTAGTAAAATAGCAAAGGCCTTCGAACCCGCAAACCGCTCAGAGCCAGATGGACCTGAATTGCTGGATCGCCGCCTCAAGTTTGACCGGGTCGATGACCGGATCCGTTTCCTCAGATTCAGAATCGACGGCGAGATTCTTCAGGTCGATGCTCTGGGGCAAAATCTCGGTGCAGTCCGTAAGGGTGCTGGTGTCGAGACCCAGGAGGCTCATCTTCTCATGCGCAGCAGCATATTCACTAGCCCTACATATATCGTGCGGTTGGCGTCCAAAATTTGGTGGAATTAAGGAAGATGACATACCAATTGTCCTGGTTTCCGACGAAACGGTTGTAATCTTTCTGTGTCGTCGCATTGTGTGAGAAATTGACGTCGCTGTTGAGCTTGAAGGTCCCTGTAGTTAATTGTTCGATTTAGAGGGAACAGGTCAGAGGTGCCAGAAGTCTTCCGTACCCGGAGCAACCGTGGAGCTCTGCGTCTCGGAATCTGGATCCAAATTCATGAGCCGGGTGTGTCCCACCCGAGAAGGGGAAAATCCTCACAGAAACGAACGTCCCAGATATTAACAGTGCTATCAAATGAGGATGGCGCCACTGCGGTGTTGACAAAGCGCTGCTTCCCCGCGGTATGAGCGCCGATGAGCGCCATCAGCTCACGGATGCTGAAACCCATGTCGGCGAAGCGGTCTGTCAGAACTTTCACTGGGCTGTTGGGATTGGGAAGCAAGCCGTCTGGGGCGATGTTCTTGGGCTTCGTGCGCCCGATGTACGTGTTGATCACAGGTCCACCTGGACATGCGAGCTACGGAGAGAGAAGGTAAGACGAAGGTTGAAATAGAATTAACCCAGGGCGTACGACACCGAGGACTCCGGCGAGCTGGGAAAGAAAGTCAATAAACATCAAGGCGTCCAAAAAGAATGTACTCGCATGAAGTACGTCGCCTGGAGAGACGCCAAATTTGGCAGGAAGGGGTTTCAGGAGGCCGACAATCGTCTGAAGGCCATTGTTATCCGGACGCAGGACCTCATTGGGATCCGTCAACATAGATCCGTCCGCGGCCCCGTTCGGCTGCCCCGCTGCTTCTAACGCGAGTGAGAAGGTAGCTGCATGCGATAAGTTCCATATGTCTGTGCTGTTGGTCTCATATACATACCAGCATCGTGAAAGGCGAGGCGGACGGATGCACGAGCGGGATCTCCACAACGACCTGTAACAGTTACAACTTCGAATTTCGCCACCGTAAATGAATTTCTGCGCACCGTGATAGATTCCCCCCATTATCGAATCGCGGATCGCATACCACGGTTTGCACAGCGGGTTCTGCACATTAGCGACCGTTGGAATTCCGCTCTCGCTGTCGTCGGCGACTTGGCGCACAACGTCTTTCGGGCTACCATGCACGGGCACACTGAGAAGATATGTGAAAAGGAGAGAGAATAATGACGCCGAGGACCGCATGATTCGAAGTTTGGACCTGTAAGAATAAATCCACAAAGCCCGAGAATGAGCAGAAGATAGAGAATTGTATGTTGGTCATACACCCATTTTATAGGGTTGGCTTATCCCCGGGTACGCTGGAGACTTAATTATAACATAGCCGACACCGAGGGCTGCGAAGCGCTGCGTAAGTCTTTACGGTGTCAAGTATTGCCGGTGACATGATCTAGTTTCAGGACAGCCTCATCATTCGGAAACTTCGAAGTAATAGCTCGTCAAGTAGGGTAATTGGGGTCCAAGGCGAAGGCGCGAGTAGCTCGTGCGAGCTGGAATATTCTTAGGAACACGGCATTCAGAATAGGGCTGTTGGCCGTACCCGTACACGAGGTATACGGCGTCCGTAATACGGCCGTTTTTTGCCCGTACCGTACCGTTGACTCTCTGGATTTGTACTGTACGGTACGGTACGGTACGGGTTTAGCCGTAATTATCCATCTACGGTACGGTCCGCAGCCCTAATTCAGAGGCTGGACCATGTCGTGTATAATTATATCACTATCACAGATAACAGAAATTGCTGGATAGGAGTTTGGTTGATGAATGGCATGATATTTGACACCGTCAACAACCGTCTGCTCGCAGCTCCACGGCGGCCACCATGCGACCCTTCTGGATTAATTAGACTGGTAGTAGTTACGGTATCCTGACGCAGCAGTGATTTTGCATGTGTAAACTGTCATTTAATTTGGCTTGGAGGCACCAATTATTGCGCTCAGGTACCCTCAGTGAGAAAAGATATGCGGTTGGATCGTAGATCATTCCGCAAACGGACATGATTGATCTGGATCACACAAACCGTGGAAGGAAATCGGGGCTCAGGCCTACTTTTCAAGGAATTAAGGGAGGAATAATTGGATTGGGGTTGCAGACATAATGCAGGAACAAAGTATTAGGAACACCAAAAATTGCAGGTGATTCCAACTATGGGCATTCTGCGGGATGCCCCAGAAGTTCGAGGACCCCGTAACTCACCCTCCTTCCCAACCTTCCCGACCTCCTCTTGCGGAGGCATGAAGAAGACATGAGGCATGTTTGGTAACGAAGCAAACCTATATGGAGAACGTCATCATTTGATGGCCCTTAATGCCCTCTCTTTTGGGTTGGGGCAGAGCCCTGGCCATGGTAAGGTGCCGCCATTTCCGGGTCACACTCGGTTGGGTTTGGATAAGGCGATAAATACGGAGAATTCACGACTTGTGCAACGAGAACGATGAAGGGTATTAACGGATGCTCGACAAAGACGAGCTGGAAGGAAAGAGGTATCCGTGATAATCCCCAGCAGATCGCAAAATCAGCGTGTCAGTTCAGTTGTAAGTTTCGACCGAAAGCTGCGACCATGAACTCGGCCGGAAGAGTTCTGAGAGGCTCGGGGACGAAGATGTATATACTGTACGGATGTGTAGGGAGGCGACGCGCCAGCGACCGTGACAGGGCACCCCGGCCGTTGGCGACACGACGAGGTCCATCGTGACCGTGACCGTCGCCTATTTGAGCGACCGGGATGTTTTTTTTCAACATTTTATATACCTTTTACAATGCTCCCCAGCCTTGAAAGAGATAAATTCAGTCAGATTGCATGCAAAACCGACTGAATTTCACTCTCCGAGTTGCAATTGGGGCGGCAGAGACTCCAATTAAAATTTTCATCCGATGTCACGATATCCGCTTTGGCGACGGAGGCCATCGTGACCGTGACCCGCCCCGACGTCGGCGACGCAACAAGCCAACCGTGACCGTGACTGTTGCCTACCTACACATCCGTACAGTAGTGCCTGTACATCGGGATAATTCCTGGAAACCGGTGTTCATGAGTTGGACTGTGCCGTGTAATGCTACCTACCTACCTACCTACCTAGCAGGGTCTTCCAGGATAATACAAGGATAATAGCATCGAATCTGCGAGTCGCATATGAGAACCACGCCGCCGGGCATCGATGTCCGTTAATCTGGGAGTGAATGAGTGGTACATGTCATGTCCGTTAATCTGGGACTGAACGAGTGGTACATTTCATGACCGTTAATCTGGAAGTGAATGAGTGGTACATGTCATGTTTAATCCTGAATCGCGTGATGTACGAAATGTTTTACGCGACACCTGAGTGACAGGGTGAATTATTTCGTGAGTGTCTTCGGTCCTTCCGCTTGACCACTTCGCGGCCTGCGAGAGCTAGCTGGGAGATGCGGCGAAGAAGAAAGGCCGACGGCGAAAAGAAAGACCCCGGATAATAGGTGAGAAGGCCTGATTTCAAAACGGGAAATTCGTCCGGTAATTTCATCAGGATTGGTACAGGCCTGAGACCCAAAATCGGCCCCCAATCGTCAGAATTTTGCTTCAGATACGAATTTTCTCTCTAAGAGGCCGTTTTCGCGAAAACTTCTCCGCCGCCGGCGCGATTCCATCAGGATTTTCCCAGGCCAAATGGCCATTTTGGCGCATTTCGTCAGGATTTGGAGCATCCCTAGAGGCACAAAATCGCCGAAAATAGTCCAATGGTTCATGTGTGGGGTCCGGACATGGTACATGGATAGAGGGTGCATTACTCATTAGAGTCATGGATGGTGTGAAGGGCCAACTTAAACGAGTTGGTCGAACCACTGATTGCCTTATTAGGATCCAGCCCCGGTCGCGTCCAGCGCCGCAGTGGCCCATCACGCTGGACTACGACCTTCCGGATAATTCTAACTTGATAATCTTATTGGAACTAGGTGAGTAAGAAAAAGTTATTAAACGACACAAGTTTTCGACACAGCCTTAGACCCGTGTCTTCCCCACCTATTATTGAAGATGTCCATAATCGACTCTCGCTACGGAATCTATATCGAGGACCCCAAGCCCGTGAAGGTCTGCCAATGGGGCGATTGCCTCGATGCCGAGAGCGGATACGGGGACCGCAAGATGTGCGCCCGGTGCAACGTTGTGCGGTACTGTGTGCGTTCGCCTTCATGTGTCTTCTCGTGCTTTATTAACAACCTCTGCTGTCTCAAGTCCAAGGCATGCCAACGAGCAGATTGGGGCGAGCAAAAACGCTACTGTCGAATTCCGCCGATCATGGACATCGGAGAGTGGATAGATGTGGGTCCTATTTAATTGCCTCCTCATAGACAGCCCACTGAACGCCTCGCAGAAGCACGAGTCCCTGCTCCGATGGGCGCTGATCGAGGAGCTCCGCCTGCGAAGTGATCCATCTAATATCCTTGGGTACGGCCCGTGTGTGTACATTACGCACATGGACCGGCTGGTGAAAGGAATTTCAACAAGCGAGGTACGAGCTCAGTATGTTGAAGTGTCTGTCTAGGAGAGACTAGAAAGGAATCGCCCCGAGCCCCTTCCTCGTGGAATCGCCTCGGTCCTCTCGTTTGCCGACATAAACGAAGATTGCGCGCATGGACCGGTTGGTGAAAGGAATCGCGCCGAGCCCGTTCCTCGAATCCACCTCCATCCTGTCCTTCGCCGACATAAACGAGCTCACCCAATCCGATGTCTGTCCGCTGAGTGGTTCGCGCAAGATCATCGCGGCGGGCGGCATCGGGACCGGCGTCATGATATTCAACATCGTCCCCCGCGGGCCTGGTGGGTACACATTCTGGCGGGTGCAGAAGTACGACATTCGCGAGATGCCATTGGGCGAAGAAAATCCGACGCGGACGAAGTGGGAGGAGGTCGTCAATGGGGTTGTGAATGGGGAGATCCCCGTTGCGTCGCTTTCGCGAATGGCTGAGGCGTCCGTGTAGTGGGATGTCCTTGATGTACTATGCTTTCTTTCACCTCGGTCCCTCAATCAATACCCGCACAGCAGGATATTGAACACTTGCCAGCGTCTCGACGTTCAACCGCGATGATGTTCAATATTCGTTGGGGATTACTATTAAGGGTGTAGTTAAGTAGGAATTATGAGAATACACAGATACAGGATAGCGTAAAGTTTTATATGAATACCCTTCGTTCAACGACTTCCGGAATTCTGGGCCTGGATCAATATTAATGTTGCGCAACATACAAGAAGGGAAAAATCTGAGAAATCCGCCCCACCAAGCGCCACCACAGCTGAGCTGTTTGGACAAATCCATCCTCTGGTCTGGATCGTCGTCACACCGGCAAAGATGTACTTCCAGCGCCTCCGGGGCCATAAAGCAGTAGAATCGCCGCCGTCGAACATAGAGTAGAGAGTGACGGAGCTGCGAGTAGGGTGCGAATAGAGCGGTGCTGTCGAAGGGACATAGTGAGCATAGCCTCTCCTCCCACCGACCGTACGAAAGCAATCCCCGCCGAGCAAGTGGTCGATTTCTATCACGTCGGCTGGTCGTGTGCCAGCATCTGCCAGAACGCCGCCTCGTTCCAGTGACTCCAGTGCAAGAACGTGTACTCTACATCCAACCCCGGCAGTGGGGCCGAGGGCAGCGGCTGCGGCAGCAGCCCCTGTTGCCCGGCGTCCGATACTGCCCTTCATGCGCCACATACTGCCTGTCATGCGTCACATACTGCCTGCCATCCCCATCCCACACATACCGCCCGTTCCCCGGCGGCGCATTCTGTCCCACTCCTACTCTCATTTCCGCTTCTGCCGGCGGCGTCGAATACCCGCCCATCTGCGCGCGCATCGGGTCCAACTCCACCAACTCGCGCGCCCCCGGGTCCAACTCCAACCCCCAGTTGAGCGCCGCCCCCTCGCCGCGCTTCACCGCCTCCCAGCGCTTCACCATCCCCTCCATGAGCAGCGCACACCGCTGCGCCGCGTGCCCCTCCGCGATGCCGCCCGCCGCGTGCAGGTGGTCTATCAGCCTGTCGAGCAGGAGGTCCGATGCGCCGAGGAGGTCGCCGCCGTGGTGAAGCTCGCTTGCATCCAATAACTCGCGCTTCTGCGCCGGCGCCGGCGCAGGCGGGTGCTTGTGTGTGGTCCGAAGGGGAAACTTGTCGTGCGGAGTCGGCGGCTCCGGGTCGGCGGCGGGGCGCATTTGTAGTTGCGCGCGACGCTCCGCCATGAGGAACTTGGTGCCAAGCAGGAAGCCGGCGGCTAGCGCGATCATCTGGAAGAACGTGTCCGGCGCGGTCGCGAGCCCCAAGGAAGAAGGGATTGCCTGCGGCGCCCGAGGCGTGCGGGGATCGCCAGCTCTCGCTGAGTCTCGCGCGGGCGCCGCGAGGGCGGAGACGAGGAGGGATTCCGCGGTGCGGAGGTGGTCGACGGCCCACAGCGCGAGGAGGCCCTCGATCCCCCAGCGCGGGAGGAGGCGGTATGCGGATGCGGGGATTGACTTTGCGTTTGCGGGCGTTGAGGAAGAGGACGAGGGATTTGAGGGATTTGAAGGATTTAGATTTGAGGGAGGCACAGGCGCGGGATTTTCGGAAGCGGAAGACGAGGAGGCATTTGAAGAAGAGGGGTGGTCCTGGGAGGCGCGCACCTCGTAGAAGGCGCGGTAGAGGAGGAGCAGGCGTGCGATGTCGTGGGAGATGTGCATCGCGTGGAAGTAGAACTGCTCGAAGTCGAGGATGTCTGGATGGCGTGCAGTCGTTAGTGGAGGCCATTTATTTAGTTATTTGGATAGGGCGCACGGGAGAGGGGCTTCAGGAGATGCTTGCCGGACTCCATTCGGTCGAGCACGCTGAGCGGGGATATACCGGTGATGTGCTTCTGGAAGAGAGTTGGGGACGATTTACTCGTTTATTTTGGCTGCCCATTCCCCCAGCTGGGACTTGTCGTCCGGTGGGGTGCACATACTGATGCCCTCCCCGTAGAGATCGTACTGGCGGGCCGCGAGTCCGAGACGTATGTTGCGCATATCTGTTCGTGCGTCGAGCACCGGAGGGAATGCGGTGAAGATATGATCGTTGGGCGTCCGCCGCGACAATGGTGTACGTCCCGTCCCCATACACAGCCTGCCCAAAAGAAAACAAACGATTCAGTTGCCGTCCAGAATGTACAACGGAAAAACCAACATGGACTCGGCGTTCATTAGAGCGACCCACTGGACGTTGGGTGAGCAATTGAAATAATTTAAGCGCCAAGATAGATGTGCGCACCAAGCGCGCGCGTTCGGCAATGTCATACACGCCTATGACCTCGTCGGATGACGCGCGTCTGCGCAAGCCAACCAGCACCGCGGACGCATGGTCGGGGCGGAGACTTATGGCCATGTGCACCGCAGCGGAGATAAAGTACTGCGCGTCCCATCCGCCCATCTCTTGCGATCCTCCAAACGGACCCCACAGCGATAAAATGAGGAGGGCCTGCACGGCTTCCAGGGACTCCGCCGCCGTGGGCTTGAGTATCATCTGTGTGATAGACTCGTGCGCGAACACCTGCAGGCGCAGCCACACCTCCGCCCCCTGAACGCCCTCCAGGTGTCGTGCCGTGACCGCAGAACATGCGATGTCGACGATGGGGTTTTTCGAATTTCTGATCGGCTGGAAGTTCAGCCAGGGCGTGTATTACGCGTCGAATCTGCGTCCGATAATAAGATATACTCCGACGAGGAGACGGAGGGCGCACAAATCAATCAGATAGCTGATACGATCCTCTGGCAAGACGTTGGCGAGCTCATGGTCTTTGTTCGGAAACCGTGAAGCATCGTGGGCCACGGCGGGGAGCTGGAGGATGGCTATCATCGGTGCCGACCAGTCGAGATATTGTCCTTCAGGAATAACATACTCCCACATCCGGTTATTGGACGCCGTGGTTTTGCGAAAGTCAGCGACGTCAGGCGATTCGGGAGTGGGGGGAGATGGCGTCCGGGGGCCCAGCGCGGAAGAGCCGGACGCGAACCGCACCTCATAGGAACACCCTATTGCCAGAACTTTGCAGCGATGGCATCGAACAGGGAATTCGTTGGGGTCTGCACCAAGCTAAGGAAAATGAGTGAAATGAGATAACGAGACTGACTTAGAACCTCGCATCGTGTCTTGTGCTTTCTGCAAGATGCACACGCTTGGATAGTTTTCGCTGGAGTAGCCTTGGGCATGGAGGGCGAATTCGAGCACGGCTTTGCCTGGCGTGGAGGGTGAGGGCGTTTTCCAAAAGGCCCGGGCAGCTTATGTCATCGCGCGTAACCACGTTGCCGCGACGCGTGCGCGCACGTTGAAATTGGTAGCTCTCCGCAGGTCGCCTTTTTTTTTCTATTCTTTTCGATTTGCTTCCGGACAGCACGCCATTCGGAAGGAGTATAAGCACCTCGGAGTCATTGTTCAAATGGAAACCTGAGCAAAAATAAAATTATTGTTACCCAATAAATCTGGCGCTGTGAAACTCCCAGGCAAGTTACAGTCTAACGAACTTGTTCATCAAGTTCTAGACCTGTTTAGAGTAGGAAGAGCTTCAAGAAATGGGATAAAGCGATATAATAATGATATCGATATCCTTTTGACAATGATAAATTATTACGTGTGCAAAATTGCATGGCATGGATGCGTATTAAGGTGAGAGATACGAGAAAGCAATAAGAAGGTAGCGCTACGCGAGGCGGCCGGTCGCCTCCACGAACTTCTCATAAGGAGATGGGGAGAGATGCCTCCTTGACACGTCGTGGAGGGGCTAGTCCAGAAGTGAGAGTGTTCGTCGCAACGCGACGCACTTGATTTGGCTCACTACGTTCAACGGACCCTCTTCCGAGATAACGTGGAGTATCATGACTAATTTTGCTGTGTCAAAGTGTACCTGCTCAAAATGCTCGGTATAATTTCCGGAACTCCGAGAGCGAAAGGAGCAAAGGAAGGTGTTTTGAACATCTCGTACACTTTGAACAGCAAAATGACGTAGGCACAGAACTTACAGTACTGGTCAAAGAACTTGTAGGTCCTGTTCGATGTATGTACTCACGAATCTTTCAAGCCGAGGGCTTCCGCGCGAACTTGTGGGCCAAACCATGCGAACTGGTCCGACCTATGTGCATTGCAGACTGCCGCGTTCGCAGCCCACCTCATCAGCCGCGTACCTTCGAAATTCCATCATTCGGCAGGTTGAGATCTTCTAAGTATCGGAAAACTCGGATTATACCCGTGAAGGCCACAGGCCCAGACAAAAAGAAAATTCAAGTCAGATTACACGCTACTTGAAATCCCCAAACTGCCAGCTGAAGCAGTCCTGCGAAACACGTCAGCATTTTAGTCCAACTTGCCCTTACACCCAACCCAAGAAGAAGAAGGAAAGAAAGAAAGACAGAAAACGCACCACGCAATCCGTCTGCTCGTCCACCGCGGGGACCTCGAATCCATTCTCTGGATCCCAGTCCGCATTCAGCAGATTATCGAGGATGAACTGGACTCCATGCTTCCGCGGATCGACGCTCCACCCGCGCTTGGTAACGGTGTCGTACAGCACGCGCTGGCCCAGATGGCAGCTGGAGTGCACGATCACAGTGTCAGCATGTCAGCGCCAAAATCGGATAGACGGAGTGGAGAAGAAGAGAGAAGAGAGACGTACCGGGACTCGAGCGCAAAGCCGCCGAGGGTGCAGGAGGAGGCGATGCCTGTGCAGGTACCCATTGCCATCGGCTGTAGATTGACGAAGAAATATGAGCAGATATTTGTGATGAGGAGAGTAGAGGAGAGGAGATAAACGCACGTCGGCGGTGTGATAGACGTGTGTGATGTGGTGTATGGACGGCTGCGCAGCGTCGAGTTTCGTGTGGGGAGAGGAGTTTGTGTGTAAGTACGTACGGGTGAGGGCAGGTGCAGGCGCGTGGCAGCCAGCTTGTCGCCTGGGGTCTCGAACGCCATCGCCGGGACGCCGAACGTCACGCCTAGCAGCGACGCGAGTGCCCCGCCTAAGCTGTGGCCTATGAGAATCGCTTGTTAGCCGATGTATTGGGAGGGAGGAAAAATCCACGCACCTGTGAGCCAGATATCGGCATCGGGGTACATGTACGCGACGTCGTTGTACAAGTTCTGGGTTGAATCAGATCGGCGGAATCCACAGGACAGGAAAAGGACGTACCGTGCCGATGGGGTAAAAGAGGCTGTCGTCTATCAGCGCCTACTCGACGCAGTTCTGGTCGCACTTGTCGCCGCCCGCGAAGCAGTCGCAGACGGTGTACCACGTCGGGTCGACACGCGCGCAGCAGCACGAAAACAGCGAGTTATCGTTGATCTTGTGCTTCTTCTTCGTCGGGCCCTCACCTCCGATGAGCCACGGCACAGACGTACCCTTGATGGAGATGACGACAGTGGTGTTGTCATCGCTCACGAAGAGATAACCACGGAAGCCGTCCGCGCCAGGTTCCCATCCGAAGGGAATGCTCTGTGGCGCATCAGCGACGGGGGAGAAGATTGGGGAAGCACACGCACTGCGTTCCACCCATTCAAAGGGTACCACGACTTGTGTCCCGGCTCGCCATAGTACGAGTTGGACGTCATCTTCGCGAGCTGAACGAGCGTCTCGCGCTTGCTGATTTGTCGGGACTCGGGCCATTCAACCGGTGCTGACCGGCAGATTTTTGGATGTTGCTTGAACCAAGAGTTCTTGGGGAAATTCCAGGCTGCTTTTCTATTTCCCGTTTTCTTATCGCTCTCCTCTAAAAATGCATTGATGTAACAGAAATAAGCAGAACGAAGCCATGTAGTTCAACTGCGAATTTTGGCAGTGCAGCTCTGGAGTTTATCGGTTCCCTCGTTCGTAGAATAAATTCCACGCAGCTCAACCAATGTAATAATGAGATGACCTCACCCATGAACTGATTTGAACCATAAATACTGTATCAATCTGTATGGAGGCAACGCAAAGTCGAGCGTTACGCTGGTTGCTAGCCTTTTATAGTAATTCAATTACTATAAAAGGCAAATTTGTAAGCAAAAATGGCCAGCGTTATGCGTTACGGTTGCCTCCATACAGATCTATACAGTAATCAGAGTAACGCTTCGGTTATGACTGAGTCTTTCTGTGCCACGTCCCGAGAAGTCGTATTCTAACTCTGTCCAGTCGACGTGGCGTTAGCCTATCTACGTTTTATTTCGTCTAAGTGCATCTCTCAGACTTCTGTGGCTGCGTGTCAATTTATTTATCCGTCCTGGCGTATAACGAAAATATGCTCGACTCACAATAACACCACGGAACTAAACTTGGAGGCGTACCCCACAACGCCGGCAGCTGTGCCCCAATCGCTGCTACGAAGGCGTGGAAGGTCGGGTCCCGGGAGGGCGAGTGTGAAGGGCCTATGTTGTGAAAGAGGAGTCGGAAGCATACGCGGTGCAGGCGCGGGAGAGCCGTCCGATACGTTGCGGATACGTCAAATAGCGCGAACCTCTCCTCAGACGCCCACGGTTGGGGGCCGTCGATATCGAAGATGAATGTGAGTGTGTGAATATGCGGTACAGCCGCGGGGAGGGCGACGACGGTTAGGTATACATAGGTCAGGCGGGAGTGACTGGTCCTCGGTGAGGGCGATTTGGAGCTCGAGGGACTGCAGTGCAAGGAGGGCCGGCAGTTTGAGGTCAGCTGTGAGGCGTTCCTGATAGGTATCTGCGGAAATGAATGCATGAAAAAGAAGAGAACGTGCTAAACGCGAGACTTGCGGAGATGGACACATACCGCCGTTGTATATTTTGAGGTGTAGCAGTGTCGGTGCGGCATGTTTCAGCAGACGGTAGGCCTGCCAGCCCAGGTCAACTGTCATATCGTGCACGAGGCTCCGCAGGCGCGAGAGGTAATTTTCAGTGATAAGAAAGTCAAGGGCAACGTGGTTAGGGGGATCGAGATCGTGGGTGTCCGAGAAAATAAGATTCTCGAGACGTGGCGGATCTGCACACGGGTTCTCAGATCTCAGATGTGACCATGTCGACGATAGAGACCCAGTAGAGGAGAACGCGGACATTGGTTTCTGTATCCCATTGGGGACGCCGCGCAGGACCAGGCATTCGATGTGGGTGAGGGCGCGCAGGATCGCTTCGAACTGCAGATGCGAATCGGACGGGTTGTCTGCCTGAAACAGAGTATGAACCCAGACCGTCACGTTTCGGATGTAGGGCGAAATATGAGGCGTTCGTATGAGAGCAGAATGTACTCGTTCGATTGACAGAGTACTGGGCAGTTCATCATGCGAGGGGGAGATGGAGCGGAAGATGCGCTGCCTGCAAGGGGCCAGAAACGCTTTGGAGGCGGAAGCGCAGGAGTACAGGGATCTAGGGTGCACGCAGTCGACGATGGCGTCCACCAGCTCTTGCGGCAGCCTCAGTTGCGACATGGATGCAAAGAGAGACGATTCTGATGGATTGATCGAATCATTTCGTTTTCCCACCGATTAAAACACGCGAGGTACGAGTGAGATTTGTTGTAGTGTCTGTTTATAAGAGACTAACCGATTACATAAACGCTTTGATTTTGTTTCTTTATTCAAGTTTCCCTCGAGTCAGAAAGAGCACTGATATGATCGGTCGAAACAGGAAGCCTGAATCTGGAGCGAAATCCATAGTTAGCATCAAGTTGAACACATAGTATTAATTCCGATTTGATTTTGATTCGAATTTGGTCGGCGCGAGATGGGTCAGGTTGAACTTTGCTTGAAGGAAACCCTATGAACACTCGCGAGGTTGCGTTCTAGCCATTGAATGACTACTAATGCTGGCTGTAATATAAATATATATATTCTTCACATATTCCCCTCAGTTGCAGGACTCCATTGAAATTGATGCTAAAGAAAAGTCCCGGATTGACTCAGTAACGGAGGTGAGATCAAACACCATTCATTGGCTAGAATTGCAATGCACAAAGTCTTTATTGGCCCGGGGAGTGAAAAGCAGGAATCCAAAGTCACCGAAATTATGGTTATCCCGTAGAGAATCTTTAAGGGCATGTCAAATCATAATTGAAAAACTATCGCGACGACAGCGAGGACACCAACTTGTGATGTGAAGGAGCCAGCGCGAATTAACTTTACATGGATTTCGTGTCTAATTAGACTGACACTTGAACGTCCAACCTTGGCACATGCTGGATAGTATGTATGATCAACGTCAACTTCGAAACGAGACGGAGTCGAAGTATAATATGAAATTATAGCCCCGTCGCAGGGTGTTCATGGTACAACAGTATAACAGAATGAAACAGCATTCATTCATTTTAGATATACAGCATAGGGGAACGAGACAGTACAAAGAATGAAACAGGATTACAAAGGACGGAAAGAAGCACAGCGTCGGGCGTCATCCTCAAAACTCGAGCACGATGGGGGCCAACGACGTCCTGACGTTGACCTCCCCGCGCGTCTTCCCTTCCTCCGACCACCCTACGCTTCCGCTTGCCCTCGACCCGCGCTTTTGGTTGTAGTCTACCTTGCGCTTACGCCCAGCGCCCGTCGGGTCCTCCAGCGTCTCGTCGAAGTTGACGGAAAGCGATGCAAGCGAGGTGGTTGCAGTGAAAGATCCTTCGTACGTAGGGGGCAACTTGACCGCCAGGGCGCCGATGGACGTCGTGGCGCGCAGGTTGACGGTGGAGTCGACCGGGGCGGCGACGACATCCAGCTTCACGGGGCCGTGTGAGGTGCGCGCGGTCAGGTCAAACGCTGAGGTGTCCGATTCAGACTCGAGATTGATGGTGCTGTTGATAGCTCTTCGATGGGCGTATTAGCGAAATAATAAGTAGGATGGAGGGAGGGAACGCACCCATTGCTGGTGCGCATCTGCAGCTTCGCGGGCTTCTCTGCGTTGTTGGAGAGGTTTACGTCGACGTTTATCGCGCCGTTGGACGTCCTGAGAATGAGGGTGTTGGAGGAGTTGAACGTCCCTTCGATGGGGCCCATGGACGTTGCGACATTGGCGCTCTCAGCAACGAGCGACTGCGAACAGGTTGGTTTAGATTTTATATAAAATTGTCGAAGAGATCCGAACCTGCAGTTTGATGGCGCCAAGAGAGGTTCTGATGCTCGCATTACCGGTGGACAGAGACTTGCGTGGTGGGCAATTAGCTTCGTTGCCAGGAACAGCCTGATGAGGCTCACCTCGGCGTATATCCCGCCAATGGACCCCCTGACAGCGAGCGACTTGAAATCAACGTTGCTCATGTCGGCGAAGGTCTGCGAAAAGAGCTCAAGATCCGTCGAGAAATTTTTGATGGACAGAGGAGCGCCGTCGGAGGTTTGGGGGAAGGTGACCGTGACTTGGAACCGTAGCTTGTGGTGACTTCCGCGGTGGTCTTCGCCTTGCCAGTTTGTCTGGGAGAAGGTTAGTTTCGACCACTATGTGGTTTTCAAAGTGCGATGACATACGAAAATTCCGACGCCCGTCTGATCCTCAGCACGCTTAATGAGACACGCCTTGGACGCATCCAAGTACTCATCGTGCCAGAAATACGCGGTGATGTCGACCTTGACGGAATCCGAGACGTCCTCTGACTGTACATAGTCGACGAGGCCTGTGGAAAATACGCCGCCACGCCTGTGGCGGAGGCTACGTGAAATCAGGAACAGGGTGTCCGCAGACAGTGGGAGCTCGAAGCTTGCGTCCGCAGAGTACGGGAAGTCCTCGAGCGCATCCGTCTCGCCGTTATTGGACCACTCCGCGCAGTGGTCCACGGACACGTCGGATGGGATAGGCCACGGCTGGATGGGAGGTCAGTATTAATCTTGTAGATTTGGATGTATGCATACCGCGTCAACAGCGAATATAGCGGGTGTGGAGGGCCGGAAGTACCCCGCAACAAGCCAGAATATCAAGGCCGACAGGCCGAAGGCCTTCAGAAACCGGCCACGACGCTTCTTCTTGGATTGACAACGTTGAAGGCGTGCTGTTTCCGGGTTGGACACGGGGAGGGAGAGATTTTTAAAAGGGAGAGTTTGAAACTGTACGGGGGCTTTTGTGTCCATGGTAGGAAATGAGAGGAGGGACCGCTCCGCGTGCGCCTTATATCAATCAGCCTTCACTGCGCCGCAGGTTCACGGCATGGCACGATCAATTGCTGCGGGATGTCAATGGCGCTCGGTTCAGGTTCCGCACTGAAACCTAACGGTTCATCTACTTTAACAGTGGTTGGATTCAAATACCAGCCTTGGTAACGTTCTTGAAATGGCGACAAGGAACTCGGATACCAGACCACTGTTGACGCCCAATTTGAAGGATGTATTTTGTGAAGAACCCGGATGGATCACCCAGATAGGAAGGGATCAGAGCGCAGTCCTTGACCATGTGGGAGATTCGCGAAGGGCTGCGCACTACGAAGTAGATTCGTCATCGGCGTCCCGGTCAAAGCGCGCATACGTGGGCACGCGGCATCGGCACAGCCACACGCAGCTAATTGAATTCGGACAATGCAAGGAAAATTTGGCGGGTAAGACAAGGGAAACAGAAGGGTATGGACGACCTGATAGCGCTAGCCTCATTTGCATGTCTTTCCCTGGGCCCTGGCGTTCCTAAGGGGACCGGTCGTGTAATCTTACCTACCTACCTACCCAATAGATGAAGTAGTCGGAACAAAAGGCCCGTTCGATTCGGGGTCGGGTCATGATGTGATAGGAAATATGACACAGAAGGAGAGATTTAAGGGGATGAGGAACGACCCGAAGCGCTGGGAGCTTCTGCACTCCGTTCGTTGGAGCTGTAGAATGTAGGCAGAAGTCCCATTCGATTCAGGGTTGAGTCATTAATGGACTGTAAACAAGACCTTTCTTCGTGGTCGAAACCCAGTAGAAAACGTCAGTAGGGACCCAAGAATGAGGAGCAAGACCGCTGGATGCATTTTCATCCCTGGCTGAAATTACAAGCGGAAACCCATTCGATTCGGGGTTGGATTGTGAGGAAGAGTCTGCCGCATTTTCTCCACCTCGATTTGAAAAATGAGGGGCAAGAAGAAGGACATGGAAGGAAAACGTAAAAACTGATAGCGCTGGGCGTACTACCTCTTGCATTTAATTAAGCAGCCAGAATTCAACCAAAACCCGTTCGATTCGGGATTGGCTGATGCATGGAACGAAGTGCCGAGTTTTTGTTTGTTTTTGTTCTTGGAAGATACTGAATGAGAGCAGGGATTCAGAGGGGTGAGGAGGATTCGACAGTGCAGGGAGCATCTGTATCCAATGGGATTGATCTGGGGGAAATGGAAAGGTGTGGTAGACCCAAATAGCGCTGGACGAGTCCACCTATCGTTGCCACGCACAGATAAAATCCAGTCGAGTTTGAAGGCGCAGGCTTGAATTCTTGTCCTTCTGCCAGTGCGGAAATGTTGTTAACCGGGGGCGGCGATGCCAAGTACCCGGTAAACCACTGGTCAAAATTCGATAAGACGGTAAATCTGGTCGCAATTCGGTAACACGGCGGACCTATGGGGTCGGGAAAGTGAAGCCGCAAGGACGCGCAGCGCACCCGCATCACGGGCGATGGGACTTTGAACGGCAAGCGTACGCGTACGCGCTCACCTTACTGTATGATTTCGACCAAAGGTTCAGTGACGGGTGATGCCGACATTTTTTTGATGTGTGCAAAAATCGCCTTATGTAAATCGAAACAAAATTTATCGGTCTTCTCGGCTGATTTTTTTCTAAAAATAGTGAACCTTTGGTCGAAATGGTACAGTAGTCACAGAACTTCAACACCGTTTGTATAAAAGCACCCGGAAATCCAGGCTTCATAGCAGAATATCCAACATGGTACGCAGCATTCTTGTTACAGGAGCCAACCAAGGTAAGCCTCGAATTTACGCCTGGCCATAGCATTGAACCTAACTTTGATTCAACCTTGTTAGGTCGAGGAATGCACACCGTGCATCAGCCCGCGTCCACTCCCGACGTCTTGTATTCATGGGTGAGTAAGGATCTAGTCTGATGCCGAACAGTGTTTACTCGAGATGTAGGATCGCGAAAGATTGCGGCAGCAGAGGAAGCACTTGCTAAATTTTCAGCTTACAGACCTCTATCGCGGCCGCACAAGCGTTGATCGCGGACACCCTTGACCACGTTCGACTGGATGAATCCAACCACAGATATGACTTGATAGCGCACGGTGCACGCCTCCTGACTATTCAAAGGGGATGCCGATTCACAGGCGGTCGCTGTTCGATTCGGGGTCAAATCATGAGGCGAAATGATCCATCTTTTTGACATTCAGACAGCAAGGTTTCTGCATTAATCCTACCACAGATTGGTATGGATGAGATTTGATAGCCCACGGCGCACCTGCTAGCCGTTATCTCAAATGTAAATGCCAGGATTACGCAGGAGGTCCCGTTCGACTCGGGGGTCAAGTCATGGAGCCAGGTTACGAATTCTCTTTGGCACGTCGCATTCCGACACGGAATCGAAAGTACTGGATAAACCCAAGCACAAATTAGTAGGGATACGACTTGATAGAGCACGGTGCGCACCTGCCGAATATAACTCTATTCCCACATTGTTACGCAGGAGATCCCCGTTCGACTCGGGTCAGGTGATGAGGCACTACTAACATGTTTTTCTTTTGGCATCGCGCCACAGCGAGAGAACAGCGGAATTACTTTCGATGAATCTAACCACAATCGAGTAGGGATGAGACTTGATAGCGTACCTGCTTACCCTGGGTCGGATGGCATTGCTGCAGGAGGTCCCCATTCGACTCGGGGTCAAGTCGTATATTCTGGCCTGGGTAATTCTTTTTCTTGCTTTCTGTTAGCATCGAGAGACGGAGAACTGAGGAAATGAATCCAACCACAGTTAAGGAGGAATACGGCTTGATAGCGTACGGTGCGCATCTGCTGGCCATGAGGTCTTGGAACTTTGATCAGGTCTCCCCTATGCCACCCACGTCCTCGCCGCCTTGTGCAGCATTTTTTTTGAAAAACCTAAAAAAAAGCAAAGGACGGATATATAACCTGACCCCCGATCGAACAGGCCTTCCAATTATACTCCGCTGCACGGTCATCGTATGCGGACGCGCCAAGCGCTATCAGGCCGTCCATATCCCACCTCTGTCCCTGGGTTTATACCACAGATCTACCTCTTTGATTCCACATCCAATAGACAAAAAAATCCAATAGACTACCAGCGGATCACCCGACCCCGAATCGAACGGGTGTAATCCCACTGGGATATACTTTGCGCATGCAGAGAACTATTGCACCCAGTGCTATCGAGTCGTTCTTTATCCCCTTGCATCTTATTTCTTATAACCCTCTTTCCCCCTGTTCACAGCAATGTATTGGATTGTAAAAATGACCACTGGAACACGTCTTTGGCTTATGATTGGAATTTAAATTTAATGCCTGCGCATGCATGTATCCATGTCGCGAGCATCTAGGCGTGAACGATGGATCAAGAGCAGACTCCTGGACCTCGCTGCGAGTTTGCGGAAAGTGGAATTTCCCGGAACTCTCAGTTCGCTCATATCCCTCTGGCGTCCCTGCTCAGTTTTTGAAACACAAAAAGAGTTTCATTCTCTGCCATGAACATGACCTGACCCCGAATCGAACGGGTGTAATTCCGCAGGGATGACCACGGTTTTCTGATGGAACGTGGATGCGCCCAGCGCTATCAGGTCCTCCTCTACTCGTGTTTTTATCGTCTGAATTTCCCCACCGAGGCTACAACCGAGTGAATTCTGATATGTAAAAGACGCCTAGGCCGGAATTGCGCGTCTTTGGCTAACACATTTAATGTTTTGTGCATAGCTGTATACGTACTCACCCTGTGTTCGATTATTGCGCAGTCGCGGCACGGAGGTCGTGAATTAAGGGCACGCTCCGGGTCAGATCTACCATCTAGCTGCCAGCCTTAGCCTGTGGCACGTTGACGCTTCGTACGGGTTTCACTTTCACTGAAGGGAGAGCTAGTGTTATTCGAATGCAAAAGTTGTTGGTTTTGCTGGGGTTTAATGTGACGCGGAAGTGAAAGTCGCGCCGCCGCGTTGAGAGCACACGTGGAAAACACGAGGTGCGCGATCGGATCAGCAGTCACCTGGTCGCGCTGGCCATCAAGTCGACCCTGGCCAGCTCGCCGCTCTCCCTCGGAGTCCCTTTTCCCTTCCTTCTCTTGTCTTCCCCGCCTCACCGTGGCGTCTGTCCCGTCCGTCCTTCCCGCACCCAGCGGAAGCATCGCTTGACACAGCACGCATCATCCGCATTCCACCGTCAAAGCCCCCTTTGTCGACAAATTCAACGGCACGGTCATTTACGCCCGTCCGCTGCACCCAGCAAGTCTCCACCGACGTGTACCCTTTCTCTCGTCTCTGCATCCTCGTCTGCCTGCACTGAGTTCCTATTCCCCGCCGCCGGTGTCGCCTTTCCACAGGACGCGTATTCGGAGCTGCCATGTGGCGGCGATGTGGGTCCGAGGCCAGAACCGCAGCACCGCTCTCGTATGCACACCTCGCATGTTCAGAAACCATGCCTCTCGCACTCGCCGCGCCGGGTCTCCAAATCCGCATCTACGTCCGAGGCGAAAGCCAAACCCCGCCGGCTCCCCGCAACGCGGCTGCGGAGCTGCGCTTTCCGCGCTGCTAGAGCACAGTATCTCCTAGCGCTTCCGCGAGCACATTGGAACGGACCCCCAGTCCAGCAGCGGTGAGTCTGCGTCCGACACCCAAGACGCGCTCCTCGCTACCCGCCTCCGCACCTTACTCGCGCGGCGCCGCCCCTCTTTGCCACATGGTATCGGTATCGCGCCGCCTGCGCGTTTGGTGTTCGTTTCTCTCTCGGTGCTCTCCTGAATTTTCTCTGGATCGTTGGCTCTCTCCGGATTCGACTCCACGATCGCTCACCTCCACGCCTCCTCCCTCGCGCGCGCTCCGGTTCCCGCAGCTCCACAACTAGCAATCGGGTCACACTCCCGATGCGCGCGCTGGTCGCGTCGTTGCTATTCAGGAGGGGTAATGGGTGCGTCTTGTCGGGTCGGGCTGAGGCGCGACTTACGACTGGCACCGCGTGCAGGTCGTGCATGCCGTCCCCGCTTGCGCAGGTTGCGGCCTGTGCGCTGGTAGATTGAAGGAATATTGATATTCCATTCCTGGTCACGCTTCTTGCGCCCTTCTCTTCATCCCGCTTCATCGCGCTGCCCAGGTCTGAGTTGATTCGGCCCGAGGTCGATATCAATTCGAGTGTGGCGCGACTCGACATTATTTCTACGTGCTCTTGTTTAGGCCGGTCTGACATGACCGTCTCCACTGCAGTCCATTCCATTGTTCTTGGTGCGGGTCACCTCAATCGGCGCCGTTCAGGTTCTGATTCCGGTTCGTTCCTCTTTCTATTACTTCCACTGCACGAACTCATTTCATTCCAATTATTCCAGAGCGCGGACTCGTCTTCTTCAATGATTCCACGTCTACAGGACCACCTTTATTTCCACCCCACGCATCGCACGACACAGTCTATCTCTGCGACTCCCATTTGCGCGAATCTATCTCATCTCATGCACTGTCGTGTCTCCGATCCTCACATTCCCGATCAACGTCCGCATCCTCACGTCCATGGTCCGCCCACGTCTTGATGGTCCCCGCACGAAATTTATATTTATATTCATCCGCACGCGTCCATGATTCACGCGGCACGCCACTCACGATGTGCATATAGGTTCCGCATGATACATTCCGCCATGACACCCTCGCGCATCCCTCACAACATCCAACTGCCGTATTGCGAATTGAATTTCCATTGGTTTCTTACGTCTTCCTCTCTGCTGCGTGAGTTTTCGATCTCAGCTACCGTTATAGTCGCAATCAACACGGACCAAGAAGTTCCGTCTTATGTCCCGGGGAACTAGGGTCTTCTCACGTTGATTTAACAATTGGACCGTGCACTTTGAAGACAGCTAATGTAATATATACCCCCGAAAGGTTCTCCCTCATAAGAGCCATAAGAGTCAACCAAACACGCAAGATTTCGGTGTCGGTGGAGCGATGGAATCATTGATCAAAATTCCGGTGCATAGGTCCAGGGACGATGGTGTAATTTTAGCTTGCTTTGTACACCAGGATAATTCCTGGAAACCGGCGTTCGTTATTCAGACCGTGCCGTGTAATTCTACCTACCTACCTACCTACCTACCTACCTACCGGCTAGAATGGAGGTGTTCATATGCTCGCCCGCAGGTCTCCATTCGGACGTGGTCCGGCCTTTCTCGAAGTTTGCCATCTTTCGCTCGTTATTGTTCTTTACACGCGGCGGCAAGCCGCCGTCGGAGAAAAATAAGGAGAGCCCACCTTGTCCCGTCCTCACTTTGCATTAAGGGAGGATGCCAGAATTCCACCATATGTATGAGCGCTGTATATTTGCGGCATTGGCCTGCTCTTTGTGAAATGAGAAGGAAATATGTCCATGAGCGTAAGCATCAGTGACGCTCATCGGACGGCATGGAAGGTAGGTAGGTAGGTAGGTAGCATTACACGGCAGGGTCCGAATATCGAACGCCGGTCCAGGAATTATCCCGGTGTACAAAGCAAACTAAATTACACCATTGTCCCTGGGACTCTCTGCATTACCTAGAACGAGCTCGCGAATACCATGAAATTCCTCCCTTGTCTCGCTGTAGATCCTAGCTAACACAAAGAAACAATATTAATTAGTCACCGTATCACCGGGGATTATAACCCCATCACCCTAAAAAGCTATGGACAGCGCAAAGTTGCTCGAGGATATCATGCGTATATTTCGCAATCAGGATAATCGTGCTCCTCTGGTAGATAATGACTTACAAGAAGGCAATATTATCATGATCTGCCAGTAGTTCCTCCATCATGAATTGCGTAGTTCAAGAACTGTAGCAGAACTTGCGCATTTTAACAGTGTGTGCTCTGGAATTTCAACTGACTGCATACAAAGCGACAGAAGCGTGCTTGGCGCAGCCCTCGTTGATGTGCATTTGTCCTTTGGGGTTCAGGTTGGCCGTGCAATAGATAGTTTTTCGGACGAGTCAATTTCGCCTTGCAGCCATTCCAATATTCAACCGACTTCGCATACAGTTCAATTGTTTCATCTGTAGCATCAGACATGTGGGGTGGAGGGCAAGGGAAGGGCAACTAGGATGTTGCTTTGCACATATCTCTAATCAATCCATGGCTTTTTTTACCACATGCCGCAAGTCCTATTGAACTGATGAGGAATGCGTGGGCAGAAATGAGAGGATTTTTAGTGGCAGGAGATAGCGTGGGTGATTAAGCAGAACCAGGCAGCGACGTACTCGTAAGGGCATAATTTCGGTTTCGGTGAAGAGCAGCGCAATGATCGAATGGGAGGGGACATTTGAAATGTGGCAGAGTGACTAATGAAACCCGGCGATAAAAAATAGCAGCTGCCGACCGAGCGGGGAATTTTTGGAAAACAAAGGGAAAATGGGGGCGCCCGATTTGGAAAACAGCCGTCTATCACCGCCGGCTGTTTTCAGACGTCGGGAACTGCGCGCTCAAAATACTGGCAGCAATTACCCGGATCCTGCCGAACTTTCCTAGTCGCCCGAGTTTCGAGTTCAATGTTGCACTTGGGATTAAATGTTCATTCAACCAAGTCGGATTTTATCAGTAACCAGCCTGGCCAATGGGTGGTCTCCTCCTCAGAATTGTGACAAAGGGTGTGGGTGCCCACACACACATCTTCTGATCTTCACGTAAACCTCGCGCGCGAGAATCCTTGCTTGATAAATTTAAACGGAGTCTCGCATTCCGCAGTCTCAATTGTATTCCCTTCCGTCCAGACACAACTCCTGGTCCTCACGTAAACTTTGGGCGCCAGAAGTCGTGCTTGATAAATTTAAACAGAGTCTCACTTTCCGCAGTCTCAATTATATTCCCTTCTGGTGGGGATCAGTGGTAAAAAGGTTTTGGAGGGTAAAAATACAACCGCGATGGACTATGTAAGATAGTGGTGAGTCGCAACGATGTTGTCTGGTCTACTAATACTGTATGTGGCAGCGAACTCACTTGGTACAGACCTGTCAATATCTGGAGCGCTTGGCAGCAGTCCACGCGCGGTGGAACCCGAATACAGCTTGAATACATCAATTCAAACTCACGAGGCTCAACTGACAATGGGGATGGATTATTTTGAGAACACTCAACAGCCCGAAAGTAAACGGCGGGCGCTGGGTGGTAAATTCAAAGACCGTTTCTGAGTTGCGGGGTTTACAGCTGTTTGCATAAAGGATGGCAGTAGCCCCTTTTTTGAAAATAAGAGCAATTTTGATCTCACACTTTGCCATCGACACTCCGACCGCATTTCTCCATGTATTGACTTGATTTTAGGTGTGTTCGAGAGGGATTTGACAGGCCTTTCAACTCATACCCAACTCACCTGGTAAAATAAAATACCTAGGATCGTCGAAATTCTCACGGTTTATATTCCTGTCGGTCTTGTTATATCTAGCTCTCTGTGGGTTCTGCACTGATTTGGCCAGCTCAGGGCATGTTTGAAAGCTACTACTGCGGTACCCATTCCTATTGCAGCCAATTGTGTCACGGCAATTTCCATAGCCTTTAGAAGGCTGTTGACCCTTTTTGTTGAATGTTCAATTAGACTTGGCCCACTTTAGCTTGAAAGAAAAATCTCATTCGTGCATAATATATGCCAGTGGAATAATTCTCAAACGAATCCACACTCAACAAAATCGGATAGGATTTGAGTGAGTAGGAGGCAGTCCAAGCCAGAGGTGGAATCACTTTAGGCCAATTTTCACAAACCTATATATTCGCTTTTACTGGGTGAGTTGGATACGGCTCGAAAGGCCTGTAAAATCCCTCTTGAATGCACCTAAAATCAAGTCAATACGTCGAGAAATGCGGTCGGAGCGTCGATGGAAAAATACGAGATCAAAATTGCTCTTATTTTCAAAAAGGGGCTACTGCCATCCTTTATGCAAACAGCTGTAATAATCGCCGATCTCAGTTTCCGGAAGCTGTTATTCTGGGAGGACTTAACAGCCCAGAAATAAACCATTAGTGTGGCAAATTCAAACAACATTCATTAGTCGCAGGGTCCTAATAATTGCCGATCTCAGTTTCCGGAAGCTGTTATTCTGGGAGGACTCAACAGCCCAGAAATAAACCATTAGTGTGGTAAATTTAAACAACGTTTCTTAGTCACGGTGTCCTCAGAATTAGATTACGACCTAGATAATTGAATTCAGGGCTCAACTCCACATGCAGACTCCACTCGGCCTACAGGATCAATAAATACTCTATAAGTAGCTAGCTGAAAAGCTCGCGGTGTTTATCGAGAATATGTCGTTCTAGCGTGGTCTGAGATGAGAAATATTTGTTACATAGGCTGCAGTTCCACTGGGCACTGATGCCATGGTTCCCCACCTCGTGCCGCAGCCGATCGTGTTTCCGCGAGAATACTATCGAGCATCCGTCGAAGGTACAGGGAAATTTGTTGTTTCTCGCGGTGCGCGGAAGATGAATGTTCATGTGGACCCGCCGTGTATAGTCGCGTGTGAACCACAGCGGGCAATCCGCGTGCAGGCATTTGAAGGGTCTGGGCCGATTGGACGATGCCGAGGAAGGTGAGTCCTGTTGCAAGGACTCTGATGGTGATGGGCCGATCGTCCCGGCCAATTCAGCTGGAGACGCAACTGGAATGTCTGTGTCGACAAAGAGGGGCGGGGATGAATTCGCCATCCCAGCAATGGAAGACAACCTATTGTATGCGGACCGGAGGGAGGTAGGCCGAAGGGGAAGTGTGTTTGGCACATTATCAGTACATTCTGGCTCGGCCGTCGCCATGTCGTCAATATCTTCAAGTTAATTGGATGTAAGTATTCAGCACTCAAACGAGTGGGAGGCTACACACATGTTGGTACAGAATCATTTTGCGACAAAGAATTCTCGTGGTCATCTTGATAAACGGTAGCAGGATTAAGTGTGTCCGAGCTATGTAGAATTGATACTCACTATTTAGGAAGGCTGTCATCAGCGGATGGTGGTCGTCGAAAATATCCATCGGCTCGGTGAAGGGGTTCTGGGAACCAATAATCGCTGGAGTTGCCGAGTCTGGACCAATGTCATCGACATATCCATATGATATTGAAGAATCGCCCAGGATTTCTGGCGCCCCGAAGGAGAGTGGATCACAGCTACTAAATATGTCCACGCTCTCCGACGGTTCATGAAGGTCTAGGTCTTTGGTACAGAAGTTCCAGTGAGTGCACGAAGCTGTGACCAACTCAGAGAGCACGTACAGTTTAACGTCATATTATGGTATTGAGACATGCCTGAGCTGTCCGGCGCGATGCAGTCGTCGGTGGTCGAATTCGTCTCCGGGCTTCCTGAGTTGGAGGCCCGAACCGTGAATGTGACAGCGCCCGTGTCGCTGTGAGTTCCCTGAAAGTGCAACATCAAGTCACTGACGCGCGTTGAATATGGTGTGGGGTTCGACGCTATCTCTACCGAAATTCTCCCATCTGGAAGACAGACCTTGAAGGAGACCTGTAGACGCGACATTGCTTCAACAGGCAAAGTCACGGACATGAAGCCGGGGCGGTAATGTGTGAGGCGATCGGGAGAAAATGCAAGGACGACGCAGCGTGTATTTGTATTGTGGCAGCGCCGATGACTTCGCGAGCATTAGCAAGCGGCTGAGTGAAATTACACAACACCTATGGTTTAATTCGTGAGCGCTGAAAATAATTCGTTGAACGTTTAACCCCCTCCTTTCAATGATCCGGACGCGTATCTACGCCAGATTCCACCGTCGTAGTCGAGATAAGTCCATTTTGGTTGCTTCAGCACGCCGCTGGGTGGTAGGTAGGTAGGTAGGTAGGGTTACACGGTACGGTCCGAATAACGAACGCCGGCTTCCAGGAATTATCCCGGTGTACAAAGCAAGCTAAAATTACACCATCGTCCTTAAAATGAACGCGAGCGCCGTAAAACTTGAGCTCTATCCGGGGACCGGCGGCGTTCCCGATCTCCGCAAAATACGAACTGCTGCTCCGAGTCCCATGACACAGGCTGCATCCTTAGCCACGCTCAGCCCCTTCGGCACCGAACATCCGCGTCTATACCGGGGCCCGTCTTGCCCCGCTCTCGACACATCTCTGACATTGAAAAGCGCGACACCGTGACAGATGCCCGCGCGCACGACGTCGGGATGGAGTAGTATGATTACGTGTGCGGAGAGCAGGCATACTTCGAAAGCACTGTGGTCCGGAGGATAGCATCGCTAGGAGGACAATCGTAGGAATGTTGTGATGGAATTAAGCCTCCACGCACTCTAGCGCCCAGTAAGCGCCCGGTCATGTGACCGTTCAACTCGGGCATTCGCCGAGGATGAACAATCATTCGGGCTCATCCCCGACCGCCTGAGTCATCTCGTAGAATTAGTATAAAGGGAGTGCTCCCCCTGATGTGGAAACAACTATTCTTTGCTCAATCCATTTACCTTGATCACTAACCTAAGAGTTACAGTCAACTCTGTCTTAACCCATAGCTGTCATAACCCATACTCTGCTAAACCCCATAGATTTTCAAGTCCACCGAGGGTGTTCCCACTCAAAATCCCATAACTCTCTGGTACTCCATAATCCATAAAATTTTTCGGGCTCAAAACTCATAATTTACCCATATTCCCACCATTTTTCACTAGTGTCTGGGTCAAAATTTGCCACAATGATGTCAATTATATCTTCTGTGAGCCATAATATTGACGGAAAGTAGCTATAGCTGTTGTTTAGGCTGCGGAGGTCGTTGAGATTGTGAAATTGATCGCTGCTGTCCTTGAATCTAATATGTGTGCCCATGATTTGGACCTTGAAAGACTATTCCGATAAGTATTCCAGTGTGGGTGCATATAACCAGGCCAAATTCAATCTGGGTCCTCCCAAATCTTGAGGATTTTTCTCAATTCTTTGCCACATGACCTCTGTTGAAGTCCATACTCTGCAATAACCCATAGGTTGAGGTGTCCACCCAGGGGTATTGCAGAGTCGCCAGTAGCACGGATGAAACTCCATAGTTATATCATCTCATGAAACGAATCTGGTAGCGGGAGAGAAGGGAAGCACAGAATCATGGGGGAAATCGACATTCGACATAGAGTGTGCCTAAATCAGATCCACGTTATTCTGGAAGGAAATCATCCTGGCGGCGTCGGACCATGAAGAATCGAGTGGACGACCAAGCCAAATGGCAGAACCCTGACATATTGTATGCCCATTTGCTGAAATAGCGGTAGTTGTGGGCGTGCATAGTAACCACATTCTGGCTAGTAGCCAGAGTGCGGCCCAGCCAGACTCTGCGCGGGGAAACAAGTGCCAGACCTAAGAACGAGAAGGGGAGGAAAGCGCACGTCAATAAGCAAGGAGGCGTCAACACAGCGGCGGGACTAAGGAGCCTTTTGGGATGTATGACCATCGTCGAGGCCTCGCCGCAGTTCGGCCGCCGAGAGCCGCATCATTGGTCATGGACCAGCGCTTTCTGCTCCCCACGACCACCGACAGTGAATCTGTCTCAGTGTTTGTTCAACGATCCGGAGTACCCCTCTAAACTCGCTCAACATCGTTTGTCAGCTATCTCTACCAACATCAACCCAATTTTTTTATAAGAGCAGGGACCCAGACAGGTAAGAGCTGATAGCACTGCTCATCTACTTTCCACGGCTAGGGAGAGTTTCCAAGTGGAATTATGCCCGTACGAATCGGGATTGGACATAAGGTAGAACATTGCACTTTTTTTCTTGAACAAATGTGATACAGAGAGAACGACATAACTGGATAGAGTACGACCCGATAGCGCTGGGCGCCTCCACATCCTGTAGAACTGTGGAAAGCAATAGGTGGAAGGCCCGTTCGATTCGGGGTTGGATCATTAATATACACCAAACCTTCTTTTTTTGGCTGCCGAACATAAGCGGACGTCCTCATAAACAAGTAAGCAAGCCGCGACTCCTGCCTATGATTTAATTCTTGAGCTTGGGATCACCAGCGAACTCACGCACAACTCGAGAATCCCGTTCCAACAGGATCACAACTTTTCCGAGTCGTAGGATCGTCATTCGTTATTTTCAAGATTCGGACACTTAGTCGGGATCTGTCCAAAATCCGAGGCTTCATCGTCCTTGGTATCACCCCTCCTGGAGCTGAGAACAAGATCTTTTTACGGTGTCTAATATGGCTCAAAGACGACGCGTGGGTCTGGCTCCGGCACACGTAGGATTCTGCGTCTGTATTTTTCAGTGGACGTCTTGGATGCATATGCGCTGGCAAGCCACGAAAAAATCTGCTTGTCTGTCCGGCATCTCAACGAAGCGCCCGTGTACGGCCCCCCATAGATATTACTAATCCAGGCGATTCTAAAATATATCTCTCATCGTCACTAGACATTGGCGAGTAGATGACCTTCCACTGAGTACAGAACAACCAATCCAGTTGAATACATCCAAGCGCAACTATAAAATTACAACCGATCTCCCGGCCGCCGTCCCCCAAATCTACCTATCACTGCTCTTCGTCCGAGTCCTGCACCTCGCTCACGACCTCTTCCTGCCACCCGGCGACTTCCTGCAGTTCACAAAACCGCCCTTCATGCTGCACCTCCGTCACGACCTGTTCCCGCCATTCAGCCACCCCGTAGCGTTCACCAAGCCACTCTTCGAACGCATCGGTTCCGCGCAGAGGAGTCGAATGATGGGAGTACTGAGAGTCGTTGTTGACGATGGGGCACCACGGATCGTCGTCGGTGAGCAGGCCCGGCGGGAGGTAGGCTTTCAGGCGATAGCCAACAGCTTCTTCGCGATACATGATGTGGTCTCCGAGTGCCACCCAAGAATTACGCTCAAACCCAATTGGGGGTGGGTGCGCCACCGTGCGGCGGCGGAAGATCGGTGTGCTGCCTTGATTCAGCTCGCGCATCGAATAGTCGCGGGGCGCAGAGTCCTATGATACACTCGTGAGTAACCAAACTAGAAATCTAACATGAATTGACGCACCTCGAGCAAGTCGGTCTCCAGCTGCCATCGTCCGCCCGTAGACGCAATTCTGCGCGTTGTGAAGGCGGGCCGTAATGTAGATTGTACGTGCATCGTGTGAGGTGAGTGGCAGAGTTCCAAGTTATGTGGTGGAATACTGAGGGGCGAGTGGGGAGAAGCAAAGGGGAGGGGCGCCCTTTATATACTCAGGCGCGCGTGCCACCACGCTTTGAACGGTCTTCAAGTTTTCCTGAATAGGCAGGAGGCCACGCTAAATTTAAATGGACCCTGGCGAAACAAAGCGCCGCTCGTGATCGCGATGTGGACAATGCGTATTTGGTGCTGTGAGTGGCATCTCCGCGCTTGTCCTCGGTGCTGGGACCACATATATGTATCCCCGTTCAGGATTCGGTGACTTTCGGGGTTTCGTACCTATGTTCGTGCGGTTACACTCTCGTCGCCTAGGGACGGATTTTGTATGGTATCACACCATGAGTAAGGTATATCTCGAAGGCCCATATGAAACCCTATCGAACGCGCCAGAAATCAAGCGAATCCGTCGAGGAATGCAGCAGGGGCGTCGCTTGCAAACCGCGAGATCAAATTTGATCTTATTTAGGAAATTTTGATGAGTGCCATTCTCATTACAAACCGTGATAGCTGTAAGAATGTTCTCATCCCGCTGTGCTCTCGTCTGTCCCTCTCGCCTTCGCGCACCACAGCTTTACACATCACACCTTTGCAGCACATGGCTACCACGCTGAATCCGCATCCTTCTTTCCAAGACCCCTTTGTCGACAAGTCGAATCGCCACGATCTTGTCGAATCGCCACGATAGAGCGAGGAACGGGATAGCCCATTTCCGCAGGATGTACACTCGCAGTCGCCATTTGATTTAAGCCCGAGCCCAGAACCGCGGCACCACCCTCGTGCGCGCACCTCGCATGTTCCGACTCCATGTCGTCCGCACTCTCCGCGCCCGATCTCCACATGTGGCTCCGCCGAGGCTAAACCCAAAAGCAAATCCTACTGCCTCCCTGCTTGCAAGCGTCTTAACACTAACGCGACTACGGACTTGCGCTTTTCCGTTCTGCTTGAGCGCAGTATTCCAGTCCATCGGCGACGCAAGACGCCTACGGCCACCCCTGCGTGCTTTGCTCGCGCGCCGGCGCCCTGTCTTGCCACCGGGCAAAGGGATAGTGCCGCCTCCACGACCGGCATCCACTCTTCTCTCAGGCTCCACTTTCTCTGGGTACACCTCCACCCACTCCGCGGATTTCGCCTCGTCTCTCTCAGGGTCTTTCCCCTCCGACTCCAGCTCCAGGTCTACGTCAACCTTACTTCTCCCCGCGTGCGGATTAATTACGCTTACCCCTTCCGCCACCATTAACTCCCTCACCCGCCGCCCGCGCATCGAAAGTGCGCTTCCTACCCCGCGCGCGCTCCGGCTGACGCAGCAGCACCACTCATGATCGTCGGGAAACGCTCCCGACGGACGCAGCGCTGTTGATGCGTCGGGGAAGTGAGCTATTGAGTGCTGTTACGGGAACGGACGTCGCGAGCCGGACACGAGGGGCGTCCCCGATCGTGTAGGTCGTGAGCTGGGGGACGTAGATTGCGGGAACACTCTTCCACGGATATCCGTTATTCTGTGTCAATGGGACCCCCTTTTCCGCGCTTCCCGGGGCTGCGCGGGTCGATATTAATCCAGGCGCGGCGCGATGGCGCGATTTGCTCAATTCTACAGGGCGCAAAGAAATTACTTCTGAATGAGTTGGCCTCGAGCGATCCTCCAATCTTCCTCGCGTGGACTCGGAATCGAAGCACTCCGAATCGGTGCGTGCGGATTTTAACTCCACGTTTGTATGTCCCAACCTTGAACGTTTTGACGAACCCCGCACGATATCTATATTTATACGCACGACACATCCGCACGCGACGTTCTCCACCGTCCACGAATCGAAACCTCCACGCGCGAGACCTCCACGTCTTCACGATCCACCGCACGAACTGCAGGACATTTTCGCAACATATTCACGACACTCACGATGTACATTAGCATCCATACTTACGCTTGTATCCGCCACCTCATTGTCTGTACATACATCCACCACCTCGCTATTTACTGTCGTATTGCATTGTTTTCAAATTCAATGGAATTGGAATCTGAATTGTTTTGCTTGGGGCAGTCCGAAAAAAACGAAAATTGGATGGTATGACAAGGAGCACATATGATATGGACCGACCTGAGAGCGCTGGGCGCATCCGCAACTCATGATTTCGTCGTGTCTGCATAAGCGGAAGCCCATTCGATCCGGGGGTCGGGTCACTCAGATATAAGTGACATCCTTTTGTTTAAAAAAAATAATGACCAAGACAAAGGACATAGAAGGATGTAATAAGACCTGATAGCGCTGGACGCCTCCACCTTCTATGCGCATTGCGAGTGGAATGCATCAATGTTGTGCCCGTCATGAAACCATGTGACCATGTTGCATTCCAGCGCAGAATATATTAATTACAATCATATTGAGCACCTGGTGTCGCGACATTGATACCTAGTTAAATGCTACCCGGTTGGATAAGAAAACAAATATATATCAAACATAGAAAATCAAGTCCACATTGTACCGGGGCGAGTCGAGTCGAGTCCATAGGTTATTTTTACAGGGTGTTCGGGTTGTAACACTGCATCCATTCCGTCCCAAGACATGCATTTTCAAAGTTGATCTTGACAGAACCCCGAGGAGATATTATCAGGCACTGCGGAGGGCTAAGAACACGACACATCTCCGGAGGGAGCCATAAATAGCGTTCATTGTTGGACGTAATCCACCCGTTGCGTTCCGCGGGGAAGCCGACTGAGTTCATCCACCCCTCATGTCGCCGCTGCTGCACCGTTGATAAGTCCCAAATCCGCACGGTGCGATCATACGAGCCAGAGATGGCACGTAATCCATCCTGCGAGAAGCCGACTGAGTGCACCGCCCCCTCATGTCCATCCAGTCTTTGCAGCTGCTGCAATGTTGACAAGTCCCAAATGCGCACGGTCTTGTCGGACGAACCAGAGATAGCGCGGCAGCCATCCTGGGAGAAACTGACCGAATACACCGGTCCCTCGTGTCCATCGAGCCGGTGTAGCTGCTGCCCTGTTCCCACGTCCCAAATGCGCACGCTCATGTCGTCCGAGCCAGTGATAGCGCAGTGCCCGTCCTGTGAGAAATTGACGGAGGACACCGGTCCCTCATGTCCCTCCAGCCTCTGCAGCTGCTGCGCTGTTGGCAAGTCCCAAATGCACACGGTCCTGTCATACGAACCAGAGATCGCACATGATCCATCCTGCGAGAAACTGACCGAGGTTACGGCCCGATCATGTCCTTCCAGCATTTGCAGTTGTTGCATCGTTGATAAGTCCCAAATGCGCACGGTCCTGTCGTACGAACCAGAGATGGCACGCAATCCATCCTGGGAGAAACCGACCGTTTCTACCGAACCGGTATGTCCATCCAGCCGCTGCAACTGCTGCGCTGTTGACAAGTCCCAGATGCGCACGCTCCTGTCGTCCGAACCGGAGATGGCGCGACCCCCATCCTGCGAGAAACCGACCGACAGCACCGGCCCCTCATGTCCATCCAGCCTCTGCAGCTGCTGCACTGTTGATAATTCCCAAATGCGCACAGTCCAGTCGTACGAACCAGAAATAGCACGCAATCCATCCTGGGAGAAACCGACCGTCTCTATAGAACCTTCGTGCCCGTACAACCTCTGCGGCTGCTGCACTGTTGACAAATCCCAAATGTGCACGATCATGTCGACAGAACCAGATATGGCGCGCAGTCCATCCTGCGAGAAACCGACTGAAGTCACCAATCCCTCGTGTCCATCCAGCCGATACAGCTCCTGCCCGGTGGACACGTCCCAAATCCGCACGGTGCTGTCGAGTGAACCAAAGATGGCACGCAAACCATCCTGGGAGAAACCGACCGTGCATATGAAATCATCATGTCCATCCAGCACCTGCAGTTGGCGCGCTGTTGATAAGTCCCAAATGCGGACGGTCTTGTCGCCAGAACCGGAGATGGCACGTAAGCCATCCTGCGAGAAAGCGACCGAGGTCACACTGGCTTTGTGTCCATTCAACCGATGCAGCAGCTGCCCTCTGGACACATCCCAAATCCGTACGGTGCAGTCGTCCGAACCAGAGATAGCATGACACCCATCTCGCGAGAAACCGACGGAGGACACCGAACCGGCATGTCCATCCAGACGCTGCAACTGCTGCACTGTTGACAAGTCCCAGATGCGCACACTCCTGTCGTCCGAGCCAGAGATAGCGCGGCACCCATCCTGTGAGAAACTGACAGAGGACACCGGTCCCTCGTGTCCCTCTAGCCTCTGCAGCTGCTGCGCTGTTGGCAAGTCCCAAACACGCACGGTCCTGTCATACGAACCAGAGATAGCGCGGCATCCATCCTGCGAGAAACCGACCGAGTGCACCGGGCCCTCATGTCCATTCAATCGCTGCAGCTGCTGCGCCGTTGATAAGTCCCAAACCCGCACAGTACTGTCGAATGAACCAGAGATTGCGTGCAACCCATCCTGCGAGAAAGCGACCGAGGCCACACTTTCATTGTGCTGAAGCGAAATCAATGGATGTGCAGTGCTGAGGAGCGCCACAACAGTGGGGATTCCTGGAAACCTATCACACCACCGGGTTATTAAATCTGAGTTTCGTGGTGAAACAGCAAGTGCAGAGAGATAGAGGTGAGGAGTAGTGTCCACTATAATGTTCCCTCCAAAGAATTCGGCCAGGCGTTCCGAGGCAAGGAGGTCCTTTAGTTCTTCCGATGTGATATCCTGAGGCAAATGAGTATGATTAAAATCATGTCATGACAGACTTGCCGTTCCTAACCATCGACGTGCTCTCATCAATGCGGGATAACACTCCCCCATCAGCTTGAGTAGGTTCATGGCTTCCATCCAGAACAACAATCGCTCGTCGAGCCATCTCTGGAGCATAGCAGTAATACTGCCTCTCGTCGTCCGGGTCGCAGTTGGAATTTTTGACAGGTGCGCTGCCCAGTGGCGACAAGCATATCGCAACGAGGATGGGATTTTGTCAATGACACGTGCAGGAAGATCCTCTATCTCACAATCGTCCAGAAAGGACGAAGGTAGATTACAAATGTTGAAACACAGAGAGTTCATCCGTCGGAAACAGGACATTGCCAAGCGAACGTGCACCGCGGGACTAGAGCAGGTGATCCTTGCCAGCTCCTGGGTGAAAAATCGAGTTGGTTCGAAGATGAAATCAGAAAAGGACTTGTGGTACGAATATACACGGCCATCCAAGATGTAGAGCACAGAGTGGAGGGATAGAATGGTATTCATGGCGTCTTCAATCGCAATGTCAGGTTGGTTCAAGAGTTCGACAATGTCGGAAACCCGGATGGGCTCCTCGGCACAGAGGACGATGTGAAGGACGGATACGGAAATCTCTTGATCAAATTTTGCTAGGTGCATAAAGTATGCCCTAAGGATGTCATCATATAGACGGTCAACCGGCAGTCCATCGACCCCACGTCGTGATTCGTCCGGCCATGCATTCAGAAGCTGCTGCAATCGGTCCTTCTGAAGATTGATTGAAGGGATTCGCTGTGAGGTAGGAATGATGAAACGGACGGCCGTCGCGGCATAAATGAACAGCCCGGATGCCTGCTGAGCAAGGAGATGGAGCTGAGAGTGGTCGAGTTCGGGGAGCGAACCGCGGAGGTATATGTCGATATCACGCTCAGCGATGGCGGGGGGGACCTCCTCGAGGCGATAGACAACACCAGGAGGGAGGGACTCTCCGACCTCTACGATGCGGGGATCCCGACGACTTGTGACGAAGAACTTCAGGCCCCGAAGATGGTCTTGATGCTGCCCAATCGTTTGCATCAGCTCCTCCAAAAAATGTGACCCATCCTCATTCTCCAACTCGTCCAACGCATCCACAACCACTACCAGCGGCGGGAGACCTTCGCGATCCCGGATGGACGCGTCCCAAGGCCGAACGAGTAAGGTGTCGAGCTGGTTTTTGAGTGGTGGCGGGTTGGCATCAACTTTGGAATCGAGAAGTGCTCGTCGGAAGCGAGGAAGTTCGAGGGCAAGCTCGTGAGCGATGGTGGGAATTATATTTCGGCGTTTACGACCAGCCTCAATCTGGCGCGAACAGAAGAAGGAAGCAGCTAGGCGGGAGGCCCTGCCGTCATCGGCCAATTGCTCGCAGATTGTGTACGAGATCGTTGACTTGCCGGTTCCGGCCATCCCGCTCAGCCAGTACACAGCCGGAATGCTTAGCGATGCGTCTCGGCACCAGGATAAGATTCCCTTGAGGACTTCCTCCCGGGTACCCTTGAAACAGGACTCGCGCTGGACCCCAGCATACCTGAAGTCTAGACTCGGTTGGAGGCGATCAAGGCGTAAAACCTGTGGGAAATAAGATTTCACGCCGCGTTACGTTGAGTGCGTCCCACCTCAGTGTCATCCTTGATGGCGTTGGTCTGTCTGAAATTGGCCAGGTTGAACTCGAGCTGCAAGTTGTCAGAAGTATGTGCCGTCGTGAAAGTGAAACCATACCTCAAAGCTTTTCGTTGCCTCGTCAACTTGTTGAAAGAGCTGATCGATTTCCTTTGGATGTTCATCAACTTCCAAAATGCGTCGCAGGATCCCTGATTTATGCATCTTCTGCAACTCTTCCGAGACCCACTGGAGAGTACTGTGCGGATATAAGCTTTGTCGGCAAACGTTGAGGGGAGAAGTACGCACCTAACGAACCGGTTGAAACAGCGATCCATGTCTTCGGGGAGCTCTGTTTGCGCCAATTCCTTGCTCACTATCTCGAGACGCTGTCCAATCGGTAGCAGGAGCTCCGCCATTGACTCCTTATTGTCGATCACGGCCTGTAATACCAGTGAGAAAGTCGACAAGGGTCGCAATGCTTGGCGTACATCTGCAATATCAATCAAGTTGTTGAAAACAGAGAGGGGGATCTTGAAGGGGGTGCCATCGACAAATTCCTCTGCCTTTTTAGCAGCGAGCTTGAAGCCGTGCCATGCAAGCCTGGCGCCTTCCTTCATTGTGGTGCGGAGGGGCGGACCTTGGAGAGAAAAGGGATCGGTAAAGGATAGATCGGCAGTCTAAACACGGACCTTGTAGTTGAGAGCTAGTCGGATTCAGATCTAAAGACGGGGTAAATTCGGGTTCACGCGAGCGAGAGATAATCTACCTGGAGTGAGTGCGGAAACCATAGGATTTTGAGTAACGTTGCGTCTGGCCAAAATACTCCACTTACCTTGACGGGGCAAGAGAGCAACGCCGGCGTTCGTAGGTACAGGGGATGCAGGATTTTTTCCCGGTGAAGGTTTATCGACAGTATCTGGGCAAAACCGATGAATTGCTGTCATGGGAGTCAAAGCCGTCTATGTACCTTGAACGAGAACAACCTCGCCAGGGACTTCTCCCGGAACGACGGAAGTTTCTGACAGTAAGATCAGGAAAACGTTGAGACTGACAGACAATAAGGGGTTTACCGGGCCCGAGCGAAGGGTTGATAATCGATATATTCGTTGCGTCCCCTGCAGTGCACCCGTGAAATTTAAGAGGATTGAATATCCTGATTTTGGCCACTTACTGTACGTCCGGAAGTCGTTCGCCGAACCTGGATTCATGTGAGTATTTCCACAATCGACGGGATGGAATAGTCCTAACGGTCAGGTCCTTTTGCCATCTCATCGTGCTCCCGGGGCAGTGCAAGCGCCGGCGTCGAGGCAAGCGCCGGTGTTGATGCATTAGCGTTTTGAGATGCCATCGACTTGAAGCGGTCGGGAACGAGTCTTTTAAGACGGCCTGTAAAACGTTTGGTCATGGACAATTTCGCTCTGCCAGTGGTCGCCGGCGTCGAGGCAAGCGCCGGCGTCAAGGGATTAGCGTTTTGAGATGCCATCGACTTGAAGCGGTCGGGGACGAGTCTTTTAAGACGGCCTGTAAGACGTTTGGTCATGGACGATTTCGCTCTGCCAGTGGTGCTGTTCAGCGACGACGATGCGGGGTTCATGATGGTCGTCGAAAGCAAGTTATGTTGACACGAAGCATGTCACGAGAGGTTACGAGAAGAGATCGGACATAAGGCGACGCCACCGGGAACAGACGAGTAAGTATGGCATTCCAAAAAAAGGAATCCCAGGCTGCTGGAAACAAAACATGGGAGAAGATCGAGGCTTCCGGTATTGTCGCGATTAGTGATGAGATTGCGACCTATCCGGTCAGTCTTAACTTGGACCAGGGAGATGTATATGTGCTTTCAAGTAAACGGACCTGGCTTAGAAAAGACTAAAACTTGTTTTCCAGATGTTAAATAAAGAAAGACCTACGAAGTGTCTGATTTCTGATGCGACCGGGAGTGTCCCGTTGAGACGGGTGCAAAAAACAGAGACACTCCATGCCCGACTGATAGCGTTTGTACTTCGATCCCCAATCTGAGTTTGTGACTGAAAAAAAAGGGCGGCAGACTGGGCACCACAGTTATTGTAGGATGGGAAAATCAGATCATCGCAAGTGCAGAAACCCACCAGGAGCGATTGTACGGAGTCAAAGGGCATTCCGAACGTTGAAGAGGATTCAATCGCAAGCGGAGGGACGAAGTTGAGACGAGAGATAACGCTCTCCCGCATTGATCCGGCATGCATCGCCACAATGCTACCACGTGAAGCTCTTTGCGCGCCGCGCGTTAGGCTGCGTTGGGTTTCGGGTTGATTTCTTTTTCGGCATCACAACATTGCTACATAGATACAGATTGATAATAGCGGTCCGCACCTGCTATGGTTACCCCTTTTTCTCGATTTGAAAGATTACACGATAAGCACAAAAATCCACCGGAATGTGAGACGACCTGATAGCGCCGGGCGCATCTGCACTTGTTCGCAGTATATGAATGTTAAGCAGAACACCCGTTCGATGCGGGGTCGGGTCATTAATATACACAAGACTTTTTTATGGTCGAAAACCCAGTAGCAGGCATCAGTAGGGACGCGAAAATAATGGGCAAGGCCCGATAGCGCTGGGGACATTGACGTCCTCTGCGCGGGACTTTCCGAAATTACAAGCAGAAACCCGTCCGATTCAGGGTTGGGTCATGATAGAAGGAAGAGTCTGCAGCATTTTCTCCACCTCGATTTGAAAATAAAACGGACATTGAAGGAAAACGGAAGAACTGGCACATCTACCTCTGGTATTTAATTACGCAGCCGAAATTCAAGAGAGGCCTGTTCGATTCGGGGTTGGGTCCATGGGACGAAGCGACAAATTTTCTTCTCCTTGTTCTTGAAAAATGTTAGGGATTAGGGGGGTAAGAAGGACCCGGTAGTGTTAGGCAAATCCGTATCCACTGGGATTGATGACAAAAAAATGACATGGAAGACCCAGATAGCGCTGGTCGCCACTTACTTATCGTTACCACGCATAGATAAAATACAAGCGGAAACTCAAGTTGGATCCAGCCGATATTGAAGGCGCAGGCCTATATTCTTGATCCTCTCTGGGAATGTTGTGTAAGAATGCTTTGACTGGAGATATTCAACTTGTGAAGCCACTTGCTCCTAGCAGGACCTTTGTGCTGACGAAATTCAACATACGCTACGGGCACAGCTGATTGCGAAATAGAGCTACTGCCGAGCACGAATTCGGGTCTGGTCATCGCGCTGAAAGTAACTTTAAATTAGGTCTAGGAATGCATACCGTGCATCAGCTCGCTGTTTATGGTTGAGCAAGGATCTAGTCTGAGGCCGAACAGTGCTTACTCGACATGTAGGATCGCGAAAGATTGCGGCAGCAGTGGAAGCATTTGCTAAATTTTCAACCGACATCCACCCCACGTCCACGGTCGTTCCCATCCAGTTGGACATCACCGACAAGGCCTCTATCGAGCCGTGCGCGCGTTGATCGCGACCCAGACACTAGTGAAAAATGCTGGAAATATGGGTAAATTATGAGTTTTGAGTCCCAAAAAAATTATGGATTATGGAGTACCAGAGAGTTATGGGATTTTGAGTGGGAGAGCCCTCGGTGGACTCAAAAATCTATGGGGTTTAACAGAGTATGGGTTATGACAGCTATGGGTTAAGACAGAGTCGACTGTACAACCAAAGGTTAGTATGGTAAGACTTGATATAGCTTGATAGCGCACCGTGCGCACCTGTTATATTTGAAAGGGCGAAATCACTCTGCAGGAGGTCTCGTTCGACTCGGTGTCAAGTCATGCTCTTGAGGTCGAAACCTTTTTTTGTTATTCCGACAGTGAAGTTTCTCTAGAAATCCAGCCACATATTAGTAGGAATAAGACTTGATAGCGTATGGTGTGCACCTGCTGGCCATGTCCACTTTTTAATGCTGTTACGCAAGAGGTCCCCGTTCGACTCGGGGTCAGGTCATGGTCGGGGCCTCTAGAATCTTTTTTCTTTCTTTTTCGGATACAACAGTTCCGAATCCTCCAACCTAGGGTGCATATCTGCCTCGTTCCTTCTCTAACTGAATCGCGATCCAGCACGAATACCGTGTCGGCTGGCGGGGTCAATTCAGGAGCGGTGAGAATAATTAAATTACTGCTTTCGTTACGGTGCATGTGGGGTGCCTGGGTTGAAGCCACAAACACGCCGTTGCACTAGGCATCGCAAGCTCGTGAAACATAGATCGTTCGAACTATATGGATCCTGGATTTCTCAAGCGTAAGTGGCTGTTTTTAGACTTTCGGTTTGACTTCTCAACCTGGCGCAATTCATTACTCCAGACGGGGACGGTTGTCTTCTAACACAGGGGGCAAAGCTAGGGGCAGTGATCATTGTGGCATGCCATGGGGCATGCTAGCGGAATGTCATGGGCACTTGCAGAGGCCTCGTTGCAGTCACTGTGGGGATTTGATCAGCGGAGGCATTGCAATCTTTCGGCCGAACCGGAGCAGATGCCGAACTGATTAGATCTCGATTACCTTTGCTGTATGAATTTCCGAAATATATCGAGTTCCACTCCGCCGTGGAATTGACACCTTGCAAAAGGGACAGTAAATCATCAAAGATAGTGCATTTTTCTGGACTATTTTCTCAAACCTTCCCTCGTACGCAGTCGCGCAAGTCGCCCATAGGGCTAATTAATCACGTGCAGAGCATCATCCACTGTCGCTCACCCACCAACCTTGAGGATTTCTCATCTATCCACCTGGACAAGACCTTCAAGGACATATCCAGGAATTAATAAGTGTTTCATGGTAGTTTGTTGGGCATTAAATAGAGGACGTTGATAAATACACATTGTGTCTCATTTTGGACTCATTTTGAATTGTAGAGTAACTTTATGAGTGCTCACAAGGCCATAGCCAGGACCCCGGAATATACCCTGGGAGGCTAGGTCAGGCACCGGACAAAATTTTGACATTTCGGCCTCCAAACCTAGGTCCCGGACGGACAAAAATGGGGGGTCGAAGGAAAAAATGCTAGGTTCTGTCCGGACAAAATTTGAGAGGTTGGTCAAACTATTTTTGGAGAAACCCACCTACTTTGGCTTGCTTCGGTGCGCAACTCCACTCAATCTCCAATTTGAAGAAAACAACGCCAAAAAGAGGGCAAGAAGAATAAATCGGCATTTTCTCGGTCCTGGGAGCGAAAATTACTCTTTTGGGTGATCCCATCAGCCTCGGCTAGGTTCAGGACAGACAAAAACGCCAGATCCTGTCGAAACCTGTCCGGATCCACAATTTTGGGAACCTAGCCTTTGACAGTACATTCCAGGGTCCTCCATAACCACGTTAACGATGAGGCGATTGAGGAATCCGGAGAAACCGGCCCGAGGCTTCGGCCGATTTGATGCGGAGATCAGCGGTGATCGATCACAACAAAATTGGAAACATTGATGTAACTGCAACGAGGTTGCAGCAAGGGCTGTTGGTGTGCCGGTGGGATGCCATTGACATGCTGTTGGTGTGCCGGTGGGATGCCATTGACATGCCATTGGCATGCCACTAGCATGCCCTTATGACAACTGCCACCACCTTTGCCCCCTGTGTAATACTCCAGTCCGTTAAAGCCAGTGATATCGAGGCCTGAAATTAGCCTTTGACGTCAATGCCGCACTGCACGGACGCAGTGGACCCACAGCACAACCCAAGATTAAAAGCACCCCTGAAACAGCTATCGACGAAATAGGAAGCCCAAGGGCACCGGTTCTCCCGCCCCCGTGCATCAAGCCACAGGGACGAAGTGCACTGCAACCAGAGTGAAAATCGTGGTGACGGCTCTGTTGGCGGTTTCAAGTCGCTTTCAGCGTTTCAGCGCAACCTTCGTCGCCAGGCAATATCGCGAGGGTCGGCGGCGTGAGAACCTTGGAGGACAGTGCTCACAAGGGTAATGGAATGACTAAATTCTGTCCTCCAGCCTTGCGCATTGAATATTTTACAAGTGGTCTTGTGCTGTTGAACGACGTTGAATCTGTTCTTGTTTGCGAGTAAGATCATTATTCAGGAAAGACCTGATAACACTTGACGCGTCCGCTTATGCCACAATATGTGCGGTATTGGGCTGAAGTGGGTGCAGAAGTACGAGGTACGAGCGTCAAATGTTAAAGCGTCTGTCTACGAGAGACTAGTGCAGAAGGCCCGTTCGTTCGGGGTCGGGTCATGAGTGGCGTTGGATGCTTTTTCTTCTAGAAAAATACAATATTGCGCAATTAAGGGCAAAGGGAAAGAACGGTCCCGCCCAGCTCTGGGCGCTTCCGCATTCTGCGCAGTTCAATTTGAGGAGATAAATTCCAACTTGAGGCGGAATGATGTCCGTTCGGTTCGGGATCGGGCCAAGTGCAGGCCATGATGCTTCTTTTGTTCCAAACTCGTTGAAAAAGATTAATATGTCTCGTCTTGTTCTCAGTATTCGACTTCGTCGAACGGGTCATTTTGGGGATTTGGAGAGTCTCCGGAGACGGCCGATGTTTGGTCCTGTGTGCTATCGGCATCAGTCTTTGCACTTGCTTTGCACCACCATTTGACTACCATGAACTTGGACGACGCGACCACGACAGCACTTCTTGGGCTGATGACACAAGTCTCCCTTACTTGGTTCATTCCCTCTCTTCGCTTTATACAGAGCTAAAGCTTTAGTAGCCGCCAGGCCGATAGGCTTTTTGACGCCGGTCAATTCGCTGCTGCAAAAACAAAGTACTTGGAGGAAGCCATCGAGATCGTCGGTCCTGCATTCACACTGCCGACAACTCCGGGGAGCACATCCAGCGGCCTAATCTCTCAAGTGTACATCGATCTGAATCACTGGGAGCGCACGAATATGATGGGTTGCTGCGTCGGGATGGCGAAATGTCTGCGTCGCGAAAACAAGCTTGAAATGGTGCCCACAAATCAACGATTCCTCTTTTTCCCCCCATCTGAGCCTTGACAGGCCCTCGCATGGTGCGAGGAAGTCAATGCCCTTTATCGATGCGGTTACCACAAATCGGAGGACCCACTCTACGGCGAGTTTTCCAGGCACGATGGCAGGGCACCATACATTAAACAGCACCGCAGACTGGATGGACCATATGCCGGATATGCCGGAGATGTCGCTGCTTAAATCGACCGCTCTTTGTCTCGCTTCAGAGATTTTCGCTGCTCTGGGTAATTCCGGTACAGCCACGACACGGAGGTGGAATGCGTACAAAACTACAAAAGGGATGGGTATGCACCATCAGACCCCAGCTCTACAGAGCGTCCTCGATCGGCCCCTTCGTAACAAGTTCCTCGAATCACGCCATCCAGATCCGCAAGCCACACTAAGTACCGACCCACGCGTACCTGGGCTGCAGGTTAATGGTTCCTGGGTGCGGCTCAATGTTGCCAATCTCGGCGGTGTGACCGATGGGCGCGAGAGCTTCGCCAGTTTCATCTGGAACAGTGAGTTTTGTTGATCTTCTCACTGTAACCCACCCTGAAACGATTCCAGGCCACATATACGTCGCTGGTGGAAGAGCTTCGGCGGAGGGTCCTTTATATCGCGACATGTGGGTCCTCAATCTCAACGCGTTAGACGCTTGGCGAAAACTGCCAGACTATCCGATCTCCTTTGCGCGGGCTGGACCGTTCATCGGCTGGACCATGCTCCTGTACAACAATGCTGCGCTTCTCTTCACCGGCCGCTCCACCTTGGACGTCTTTGACCCCTCCGCAGAAACTTGGTCCTCTTTCGAGACGACGTATTCCCCGACGGCGGCGGACATCAGCGCGGGGATTGTGGATGGCTGGCCATATCCAGGGAAAATATTGGCCGATGCGACGATGCAGATTGTCAACGACAAGCTGTATGTATTTGGCGGCGTACACAACACGACCAAAATGGGCTGCAATCTGTTCATGGAGCTCGATTTGAAGACGAAGAAATGGCGCCGGCTGAGCGGCTACGTGCGCGCTCCCAAGCACAGCGACAATACGTGTCCGGGCCCGCGCAAGAGTGCTGGGAGCTGGGCCAACCCAAATAAAGACCGGATATTTTTGCTATTCGGGCACTTCGACCGCCAGGCGGCGAGGGCTGGGGAGCTGCACAAAGAGTCGGAAGCATTTGGATACGAAGATTTCTGGAGCTGGAGCCTTACCGAGGAGCGTTGGCGCCGCGAACGAATGTCTGGAAATCCGCCGTGTGCGCGTACAGAACTGGCTTACACATATGTACGTCGACTGCCGCTTCTCCAGATATTATGCTGAACTGTTGAATACGTTCAGAACGAAAAGCTCCAGAGAACGATTGTGTTCGGGGGATATCACCCGACGTTGCCCACCCACGTCCTCACGTCGAACAGACAGGTGCAGTTCAACTACTCGTATTTCGCAGACACCTTCCTTTACAATATGACTGCATCATCCCACACCGAGTCGACGCTCTCGCCCCCAAAATGGCAACAGGTGCTCACACCTGGATTCCCGACGTATCGCTGCCAGGCGCAGCTCGTGTGCGACGCCGAAACCGGACGGACATACATGTTCGGCGGGTGGACGAATAATCAGTACATCCCGACGCGCACGAAGATGCATTCGCGCAGCTTTGGCGATCTCTGGGAACTGCGCATCGATCTGCCCGGTGGGCACTTCGAGGAAGTAAACATGGAAGAAGAGGCACGCGTGGCGCGCGCTGGGCCGTGGCAGCGTTGTTTTGCGTGTGCCGCAGCTGGCCCGTGGAAGAAATGCGGAGGTGTGTCGCCTACTCCTTTGAGAATTTATTCGGATCTTAACACGAGAGTATTTTAGGAACATGCAAAGGGCGCGCTTTTTTCTGTGGTACGGCTTGCTTTCGGGAGGGATGGAAGGAGCACAAGGAGCTTCATAAGTGTCGCAAAGTGTAATGCCCACATTCTCCTCGCTCTAAAATAAATTGCGAGTGTCTTACTGCCCTGCTCTTTCTTTAATCGAACACGAGGACAAAATTGGCCACGTTCGTCGTTGGCCTGCTTCTGAACCTACCTCGGTACCAAGCTCGGGACACTATTATCAGCTGACGCCACGCCACCTTCCGACAGGAATGGTCTACATACAACTTCAAGCTTGTAGCATGAGGCACCCATTCAGTGCGCGAGCGTCGGCACCGGAACTAACAGCAGAGAAGTTAAAAGACGATGCCCAGGGAAGCGAAGGTGGAGACATGTGCTTGAATCAGCGCACTCGACGGTCCATTAATCCGTATATGGACTAGGCTATCTTGCTATAAATTGTCTTCGCAAGGTATCTGTCGCTATCAATTTATTTGGAACACCCGAAACATATTTGGCATTGCGAAGGCAGCATTGTCGTGTCACAAGAAAGAACTGGTTCAACGAAGACAGCGTAGACAAATTCGGAACTCTTCGCACAGCCTTCTAACATTCTAAGTAAGATGAAGTGAGTTGCTTTGAATTGAACAGTAGGGACAACTCACCGTTGTTCAGCGGCACGAGCTGGATCCTTACTTTCCAGCAGCGATGCGGATCGAAGCCCAGAGGATGACCGCCCGCGTCCGCAGACACGTTGAAAACCACGCTCGTCTGTCCCAGCGTCCCGTTGAACGGACACAAAGACCACAGGTCCTCGATGCCATATGCGGCAAGGACGCGGAGGCGACGAGACTCGGGGTATTGCACGGCAGTGTAGATCCGGGCCGCGTCGCGGTTGAAGAGCGGGCTAGTGTACCAAGACAAGGGGCCATCGCTAGTGACCGCAGTGGCGTTGGTGAGCCAGGCGCCCGAGGCCCGGTACGCACGAATGGATCCGTTGGAGAGGGAGAGTGTGGGGTATACGTCGTATGGATATGTAGCGTACGTCTGGACATCTTCCAATCAGTGGGTGGGGCCAGACAGGATCTGCACGCGACTCACGGAAGTGACTTCGTAGCTTGCACCGTCGGTCGCACCTGAATATTGTAAATCAGGGAAATGTGAAACGCTGGACTCAACGGCTTTACCATCCTGGCCGAGGACTAGAGGAGCTCCCGTGGAATTGGCATTGTGGCGAGTAACATTCCATGCAGCAAGGCTGAACTTGCACGGCAGGTCCTCGTAGATGATGGGTTTCTTTGCTAGGACACTGGCAGCGGCGTATAGAAAAAGTACGGGAAACAATAGCACGAGCATGGTGGTAGTGAACAGAGCTTAGAAGCCCCCAAGACACGAGTCTGAGACGAAGAGAAGACTCGGACGAGCGGAGTTACTTAACCCCTGGTACGTCACGTACCATACGTGACGATGTCAAACTGAGTCTTGTCTAATTAGGAATACTTGACGTCGCTTCTGGAAGTTATTGCAGTGTTGTCTCAGACAAGGAGCTTTCATGAGAATCGGGTGCGGGCAAAGCCTGAGTGTACCGCCACAAGCCGTCATTGCTAACCCTAACCCAACCATACCCTCCTCCGGCTACTATCATTATGGCAAAATGACTGGTTTTGGGCTCATTCAAGTCATCGTGCCGATGCCAGACTCCAGAGTCTCCGCCTCGGTCTCCACTCGAACCCCATGTCTACCGCTGGAAGGTAGGACATGCAGTTGATGGCGCCCACGGCGAGACTACCTCACTCTAATGTTACCCGACTACTCCTCTACATGACATCTCTGGTATTCTGGCGTTAAAAGCTGTATCATATTCAGCAATCCTGGACAAAACTGGTCTTGCGGTCGCTCCTCAATTCCGAGTCATTCCAGCACAATTTTGTGTCAAGACGAGTCACATACACTCATGGCCCAGGTATAATCAAGCTGCCTGCGGACGGCTGCGGGAAAATCAGTCCACGACGGAGGACCTATGAGCGATCTCAAAATTTGCTCAGAGGGAAGTCGTCCATCCAATTTGGTGCCCGATAGGCAACGGGTGGGTCGAATCACCCCCTATTTCTGCACTTCCTTGCTCTGAGAAAATTTACTCCCGATATTCCTCATAGCATTCATACATCGCCTTTTTTTGTTTGGCTCTTTAAAGGCCCGGAAACATCTGTGGCGGGCAGTACAAATATTTCAATCGACAGAACAGTTATCGACAGCTGTTGTGGTTTCGATGAAGCAGTGCCCAGATAACCTCAGTTCATTTCAGGGTGAGTGAGTGGAACGCTCAGCGGGACCGTCCACTGATGCGGTTTGTTTTCAGAACTAAAGCAGCTGTATATATGAGTTCAAGGCTCCTCTTTTCTCGATTACCTCTTCCTTCTCTTGTCTACGATGTCCCGACACAGTGCTTCAAGATCCAGCTCAAATGTCATAATCACCCTTTACGACTCTCCCGGTACCCGCTCACAGACTTGGGTGCCGAATATATGGCGTGTCCGGTTTGCCATGCGGACTTTATTGTCGACAAATGTTTGATTTTGATTTTCCTTTCCAGGTTCATACTGAACTACAAACGTCTCCCCTATCGTACCGTATGGGTCGAGTTGCCAGACGTGGAGGGCACCTTACGCTCCATCGGCGCGCCTCCCAGCTCCCTCAGGGCCGACGGAAGCCCTATCTACACCCTTCCAGTCATAATTGATCCCAGCCGCAATCCGCAGGCACCCCAGATCCTCGCGAATACGAACAACATTGCCGAGTACCTCGAGGCCTCCTACCCCGCGCGCCCGGTATTCCCCGAGGGATCCCGGGCGCTCCAGACACTCTTCGTCCACTACGTCCAGGAAGTCCTCGCAAAGCCGCTCCTTCCGATTATGGTGCCCATCAGCCACAATCAATTGCCCGAGCGGACGCAGACACATTTCCATGGTACCTCGCGTTCGCGGACTCCCATGCCTGGTGGATCGCGTTCTCGGACGCCCATGCCCACATCATCTCACCCACGTCCGCCAGACGAGCACGCGTGGCAGCTGGTGAAGCAGCAGTTCGACTTCCTGGCGCTCGTCCTCGACAAGAATGTCGGCGATGGCGACGGTGTCGTCGCGCAGGGGTATCACGTCTCATACGCCGACTTTACGCTCTGCTCAGTCCTACTGTGGATCGAGCAGATGGCGCCCCACGACGGGTGGGTGCGCGTGAGAGACTGGAATGGTGGGCGCTGGGCGAGGCTGCGCGAGAGATGTCAGGATTACATGGACGTTTTCTGACTCGGGCTGCATCATTTGAGAATAAGAAATTCCGAGCTTCCTATATAGATATTACTGTAGCCGCCTAACTAAGATAAATCAGCAACAATCCATGTTTAGTACCTTTACCTCGAGACTCGTGAAATTCATTTGCAAGTATGCACAGTGAGCCACTCTGAGCCTTATCACAGCTGCTGCATATGGGCGCCTGACTCACCAGTCTTCAGCTGGAGTCATGGTCGGCATCTGCCGTCAAGTAATGCAATCAACCCTTGGTCACGATTCGAACCCAGGAATTCGTGGATTAATAATGCTGTCACAAGCAACTCCGGTTCAAAATTGATTCGTGTGTTTGGTTTCTACCGACGCGTCTCATGAGTTCACGTGGACTCCGCGTGCTGCATGTGATCTTGATCTGGGTTCTTAGGCGCGCGACGTCTGTATACGCACTGCCAGTGCCACTGGTGGGGACGGGCATCAGCCATTATCGAGCCGGCATATTTGTCCCTGTTTATCCTCTGCCAACACACAATTTTGCAAGTTCCGTCGTGTATCACTCTCCCACATGTAGTTTATGGACTCATTTGGCACACATGATATCTTCATTGAATGCTTCGCCATCTGTTCCATACATAATATCAACAATTCAACTCGAGATCCGGCACTTATCCTCGAATAACCTCCTACTCTGACTAATTATTCGTGCGTGTAATTAAGCGAAATATTCCATAAAGGTAATGGAGGACACCAACTGAAAATAAAGCATTAAATCTGGGAAAATGATTTCCTGGAGCATATTTTGAGTTAAATTTAAGCCTAGCATCTGAGCCACAACGAGTTTTACACGCTCATCACTTGGACAACACGCGTCAACGCGTCCGCCCAAATTGCCCATCGTTTTATCAAATCTCAATGAATCTCTTCGGTTCTGCGGGAAGAGTCATAAGGAAATGGTCGCCTAAAGATCTACCATGCCCGATTCTTTATAACGCCACTAGTACTCGAGGAACTGCCTGAAGGGACAAATATTGCAGTCATATCTCGTGTATTTTATAAAACTAGGAAATCCGCTACCGTACTTTCATTTTAGCCCTTATTTTAAACACATTTTCTGACTCAGAATTTTTATGACATGCGACGTGAGGAGACGATGGCACGAATGTCAGAAAAGATATCTTTATGGTTCTTGGCAAAACGTGCTTCATATACGATCTGAACGGAATTGGACGGGGGAAGGCATTATATCTATCCCCGTCTCGTCCGTGTCCGCCGGCTGCCATTCTTGGCGTTCTTGGACCACTTTTTTTTGGTTGCCAGTACGCGGGTCTGGATTGTTCGGGCGCTCTACGGGACCATCCGCAAGTTCGGCGTCCATGCTGAAACTTGTCTCCGAGAATGGGCGCTCTCCGGATGTCGAGTGACTCCAGGCAGCCAATCCAGATTAGAAGAGTATTCCTTTCGATTTCGTGGAACTTGAATCTTTCAATGATCTCATCTTTTATTTGAAGAACTTGTTTCCCAAGCTTTCTTCCGACCAGCAAATTCCGTGAAACATCTCAATTTCAAGAAAACCGCAATACAGTTCAGGGCATGCTCCTACCCAAACGGGACAAACCTCATCTGATTGTTCGAGTGCCATGCACGGTACCGTGGTTGGGCTGCTCAAGTTTCCTAAGCTTCCCTTCTCGCCGGAAACTTTTTGCGGTATAAAACCTGGAAACTCTCCCCGTCTTTCTGCAAGTTGAATCCCCCTCCTCCAACTTAAAGATGTTCTCCAACGCTTTCGCCGCTCTCCTCGTCACTGCTCTGGCTGTCTCAGCGTCGTCCGCTGCGCCCCTCGAGGTACACATTTCTCAATTTCGCATACTACCAATATTCACCATATGAGTACGACAGGCTCGCCAGGGATGCACGCAGACGTATACTGTCGTGAACGGAGACACCTGCTCTGCCATCGAATCGAGGACTGGAGTCTCCGATTCTCAGCTGCATGCACAGAATCCGTCAATTAATAATGGCTGCACCAGTATGTTCCCTTCTACCTATCCTGTCCATGTGGATTTTTGCCCATTTTCTTTTTACGCTAGATCTTCAACCCGGCTAAGTGCTCTGCCTCGGTGGGGGTGGGGGATATCCTCCTAGTGGCGGATGCTCGCAGACGTATACCGTCGTGGGCGGAGACACCTGCGCGGTCATCGAATCAAAGACTGGGGTGTCCGATTCTCAGCTGCATGCACAGAATCCGTCAATCAATAGTGGCTGCACCAGTATGTTCCTTTCTACCTATCTTGTCCATGTGAATTTTCGCCCATTTTCTTTTTACACCAGATATTCAACCCGGCCAAGTCCTATGCATCAGTGGTGGCGGGGGGTCTTCTCCCGGTGGAGGCCAGTTCCTCAACGGCCTCGGTATGTTCTGCTAATTGTCTGTCTTGCATTTGCGTCAATTATGCCTTGTTATCCAGCCACCTACTATGACCCCGATGGCGGATTTGGTGCATGCGGTAACCCGCTGCAGAACGGCGATTTCATTGTTGCACTCGGAACGGGACACTGGGATGGCGGCTCCCATTGCGGACAGAGGGTTAATGTTCAGTGTGCGTATCCCTTCTTCTTTCCTCTTCTCATTCGTCAATGCTGAATTGCATTTATATTGCAACAGACCAAGGCAAGAATATCCAGGTCAGCGTGCAGGACTTGTGCCCTGGCTGCCAGCGTGCTAATGGAATCGACTTGTCCGAAGGCGCAATGGCGGCGCTTGATTCAAACTACAAGAACGACGGGGTGATTTCAGTTGTCTGGTCTTTTGTTTAATTGATGTTGGGCTCCGGGCCTGTAGATATTGGATTTGATTCTTAGCTGCTCATTTAATAGGGAATTTGGTTTATGGTCTGAGCTTCCTGTTTCAGTTCGTGAATGTGAATGTGAATGTTTTTGCGTTTGAGTCTGGAATCAATAAATGTCACCGTAACACTTACACTGGCATGGTATTCATGAATTAATTCCACTAACCAAACACGCCGAGCTGACCGCGGCCACCAAATGTACTTGCGCTGATACTATATATCGCTTTGGAGTGCAAAATGGACTAGAAGTGCAACATGTGGTCGGTGCTCGATCAGTTTTGGACCGTGCTCGTGGCAGGCATTACTGTAAACTGATCGATGTATATGAAAAATGATTGGAGAGAATGGGTGATGAACAATTTTTGATGGCAAGAATCTGCCGTGAGTCTCCCATCTACCTTCCTTCGCATTTTGTTACTCTCTGCCGTATAGTTCTCGTCCGATTTCTGCCATTTTTTTGGGACATAGTCTGACACAAAAATACATGTGGGTTCGATTCCGACGGGTCCGGAAACCAACGATGGAAAAATAAAGTAGAACCTTGTAGATGGAATCTGGCACCAATCTGGTTCCACATTCTGTGAAAATGGTCATTTTTCCAAAACTTTACACATCTATAAGGCCGAAAAAAACCTTATAGTTTGGAATCTGGCACCAAATTCTGGGATTGGATAGATAGGTGTTCGAGGCCGGACCTCCCGACGTCTTCGTCGGCAGCATGCGGTCATTCTAATATACTCGGCCACCTCCGGTGACGTCTAGGTGCAACATTTGGGGCTGGCCCAACCACTGCTTCGACTACTCCAATTTTTTTTCTCTGTGGCAGATATGCTTCGATATGAGGTTTTGAGATTCCTCAGGCACCCTGTCAACCTGTAGGAGTAATGGGAGAAAAATCGGTACCGGGGGAGGAAAAATCTCAGGGTCCACCAAACTCACGCAGATCACCTACACATTTTCACTCTTAAACTTGGCTTGCCCGTGACATTTCAGCAAATCTAAGAAGTGCATTCTGTTCGCGCTCACAATGCGCATGGAATATCAGGTTTCCGGCTCATGCTCTCCATTATTTCCCCCGCGGCGTGGTCCCCAACATCGCACTACGTATAATATCAACAGAATTTGGTATACCCTTCAATCCTGACCTTATTAATCAAAGTTGAATGGTACATACATGTAAAGCCAGAAAGCCCTCAATCGCAGCTATCCACCCATATGAGACTTTAACTTTTATGTACAGAATTCAGGATGCTACCAATTCTTCGGGACATTCATTTCGACGAGCCCGTATTGAGTACATGCTCACTAGATCCTGCTCTTACCCTCTTTCCATCCAAATGAATGAATGGGAAGACGTAGAAACCCGCGGATCGCAAAGGGCAGAAATCCTTGCTGCAGTCCTTCCCCACTGTGTACGCTGGGAATACGTGACACTTCACCTTTCAGAAACTCCACTCCCCTCGAAACCAGAACCAATGCCTCTACTCCGCCTGCTGGATTTGTGGATATACCCCAGTTCTAGTTCCGCCATCGATGTTGCATTTTCTGGACTGCCTCTTTTACGCACAGTTACTCGCGAAGAGATGGCCGCTTCGCACGTCACATTACCATGGGCACAATTGACTTCGCTGACCCTGCAGCGAGTCTATATGCACGAATGTGTCCCAGTTCTTCAGCAAACACTCAACATTCTGCATTGTCAGCTGGAGCTCTATCTACATTCTGAGCCCTTCGATGACATGGCTATCACGCTGCCATGCGTGACGGAGTTGACGCTGAAACCCGTCGGTCGGACGTGTCAATGTGAATTTTCTCCGGGCCTTCATCGCCCCTGCTCTCTGCACTCTCAGATCCCCGAAAGATTCCTTGGAATGACGCCGATAGAAACTCTGGCCGCGTTTATATCAACATTGGGCTACGAGCTGCAGGAGGTCCGCATCACAGTGAAAAGATTCGGACTACGAAGAGCCTGGTAGGCCTCGCAAACGCGATTCTAATTCAGATTAACCACATGTACGGTGCGTTTTGCATTTGATTCGCCTGAATACTGCCAACTCAACTCGCACCAACAGTGAAGTATACCAGGCGATATTTTTCGAAAAGACTGCATTACATATCTCGCTCCGGCTCCAAGGACGTGCGTGGCTTCCACCACCCACTCACGGCCAAGGCTATTCGACCGCACGAGTTGCCGGCCACCCAAGAGTGCGTTCATCATTCATTTTCTGACATTTGATCTGACACTTTGGGACAGGACCTATGACAAAATCCTGGCAGGGGAGATTGTCGTCACCGGCAGGCAGCTACCCGCCTTCTTGTACCCAGCCAATCATCCCTACAACCCGGACGACATTGAGGATAAACTCCTTCAAGGCCCGTTGCCTGTTGCTGTACGTCACTTTGTATCTTACACACCGTTCTTTCCTGATCAAATCTGTTAGTCGGCGAAACAAATCTATCAAGGACCATTAGCAGCGCTTCGAGGCCCGGGCTACCACAGAGGCAACGCAATGGGCAGGAGGAGTTGGGGCCGCGCGACATCGGTTATAGTTGTGTCCAGGTGAGTCTCGCTCCCGGAGATCGTTCCTTTTGCTGATAGTTTCAAGCTTCGTTTCAGCTTGTCCAGCCTCGCGAATTGGTCATTGCAGGATGGGACCTTCAACTACGAGGAGTTCTTCTGGTCCATCGTCGATCTTTTCAAGGACGGAGAAGGACAGGACATCCTCGACCATTTCAACTAGTAAGGGCGACCGTCTACTATCAACGATATCCTTGCTCATGCCGCATGCACAGCCAGGTTTTTGGGACTGTCCCGCAGGCTGCACGCCCGGCAGAGAATGCGGGACCAGCGGAGCCTTCGGCTTTCGATATCCTGGCTGCCCAACGCGCCGCGAAGCGTGCCCGTCTCGTCGCTGCCGCCGAGTCTGGATCAACGGAATTGTAGTTGGTCACATAGCTAGAAAAATTGTGTCTTTCATCGCAATGCAATTTTGCTTCCTGCCATCTTTTTTGTGTGATTTCAATTGAGCTAAATGGATTTTGAATGGTTAGAAAGCAGATGAGTAACCATCAAATATTTCATGGCCATGCCGCTTCTTGAATACAAGTTACACTCTACCATAAAGGAGTTCTAATGTAAGGCCTTGTGTACCTTCCGAAGCCTAGGAACGGTGTTCTACATGTACCACCTTGTCGTCACCTACACCATGTTATGTATTGCTGTCCGGACTATGCAATGTTATATATTGCTGCCCAAAAACGGAACACTAGCCAGAAAAGGAAAGACTAGTTGAGGCTTGACCAAGCTTTTTGATTGCTCTGCAATTCTCGAGTTCCATTATAAACACCTTTGCCGCGCCAAAAACCAGATGTACCTTTACAAGGATTTTGTCAGAATATGTACTCTGCAAGGCCATACATGATCATATACTGATCTCACGGTTTTGCTGATGTACTACGATGTAACTACGCGCGTACTGGCTGGGTAATTACTTGCACGGGTTCGGCAGGGTACGAGAATACCGTTCTCGAATATCGTTGTGCTTTAAATTGAACGAGATATACACAAGTTTTGTAAAGGCGTGGTTTCACCTCTTGTTAGTAGAAATTGATAATATACTCTACGTTGGATACTCGACGTCGTGACCTTAAACTGGGGGGAACAGGGAATCAAATTAATCAAAGCTAAAAGGATGCTACGATTGCCTTGATATAAGTACAAGAGGAAAATGCAAAAACTATCAGCTACGAGCTATCGCGTTATATCGTACCTTCAGGTAATAATTGTACATGGCTTTGTGGCGAGACGATACTCATGGGACAGGTCTCACTCCTTTTTTCAGTCACGTTCCTATTTCTGATTCACAGTTTAGCTTCCTTCTTACCGCTGTTCCCGCGCCCAAAGAGGTGTAAGGCAACCTTCCTCATCTGGATCTCCTCGCTGCCCTCAGTGATCCTATACCGGCGGTGGTGTCGCCAGATGTGCTCGAAGGGCTTGTGCCTGCTATAGCCTATGCCGCCGTGGACCTGGATCGCGCGGTCCGCAGCCTCGGTGCACAGACGGTTGGCAAAGTAGTTGCACATGGCCACCTTGTGGCTCAGCTTGGTCTCGATGTCGCCGGGCTGCAGCGCCTGGTCCATCTCGGCGGCGGTGGCGCGGATGAGGAGGCGCAGCATCTCGGCCTGGGTGGCGAGCTCGACGAGCGGGAACTGGATGGCTTGGTTGGTCGAGAGGGCTTTCCCAAATGGCTTGCGCGAGTTGGCGTAGACGACGGACTGGTTGATGCAGTAGATGGTGGCGCCCAGCGAGGAGGCGGCCTGGCGGATGCGGTTTTCGTGCACGAAGACTTGCGCGATGGACAGGCCGTCGTCATCCGGTCCGAGCACAGCTGACTGGGGGACCCAAACATTCTCGAAAGAAACAGTGGCGTGGTCGGTGGGCATGTTCAACGTCCTGTAAATCGTCAATGGTGAACGGCATCGGAGCAACATATGGAGAAGCAGCTATACCACTCATAACTCTCCACCTTGATCCCAGGCGTTTCTCTCGGTATCACGAAGCATGTAATCCCCTTTGCGTTTCCATCCTTGCCGCTCGTGCGGGCAAACACAAAGCAATGAGTAGCATGATGCATGCCGGTCTGCCACTTCTTCCTCCCATCGATCCTCCACCCCTCCTTGCCTCCCCTCCTTTCCCTCACAGCGCGCGTCTCCATCCACGTAGCATCGCTGCCATGACCGGGCTCAGTCAAGCCGAAGGTAATTCTCACTCTACCCTTCAGCCGGCCGCCGATCAGCTCGTCCTTCTGACGGGCGTCGCCGAAGCGGTGCACCATGACGACGTCCGGGAAGTTGCCGACGACGCTGTGCTCGTTCTGCAGGTCGTTGAACAGGCCCAGCCCCTTGGATGCCAAGTGCTCGCGGATCACGGCCATCCACAGGTTGCTGCCGTCGGCGCCGCCATACTGTGCGGGCAGGGCGAAGCGCCAGAAGCCGGCGTCGTCGGCCAGGCGCGTGGCCTGGGTGAGCAGGGCCTCCCATTCCGGCCGCGGCAGCCCCTGGCGGTCCCAGTCGGTGCGGGCGTGCTCGCGGCGGTGGTCGAAGAAACGGTCGTTGTCATCGCGGGATTGGAGGGGCTGGATGGTGCGGGCAATGAAGTCGTCGAGGCGGGAGAGGTATTGGGTGAGATCCTCAGGGAGGGCGGTGGTCAGGGTGGAGGATTTCATGGTGGAGGAGGAGCAGGCAGCAAACAGTTCGTGCGTACTACTTAGATGATCCCGGCGCCCGTCATTGTCCCAGAATACATGAGAAGAGAATCCGGGCTCAGAGTGAACGCGGCGGCGCCCGAGAGGATGAGAAAGAAAGAGCAAACCGAGACCCGGCAACCGGACATTTGATTGCCGAAATCAGTCTGGCGCCCGGGTCTGCTTGTTCGGGCCCTCTTCTACTCTCTTGACTGCCATGTCTAGCGACAACAAGAAAATTGGGGGAGAATTCGGCGAGGTTCGCGCAAATATCGACGTGGAAACCCTTAGCAGGTATCTTCTCAAGAATGTGAAGACACTTCGGGGACCCATTGACATGAAGCAGTTCAAAGTAGGTCGGACGAGGGTTCGTGGGCGGCATACTAATCGTACATCCAGTTTGGACAGGTATGCTGCCCACATGGTGCATATAATCTAACTCTCAACACTGGAGCAAGTCCAACCCAACTTACTTCCTAACCGATGCCAAGTAGGTGTACTTATGGTCTTGTGAGGATGCTGCTAATTTTGAGAAGCAAAACCAAGCTTGTTTTGCGCAAGAAACCCGCTGGCAAACTCATCTCCAACACGGCACATCAAGTGGAACGCGAATATACTATGCTCCGCGCACTGCACAGGCACAACACGAATCCTTCTACCCCGAGGGCTCAGCAGGTCCCCGTGCCAGAGCCCATCATTCTCTGCGAGGACAAGTCTATCATCGGGACACCATTCTATGTTATGGAGTTTGTCGATGGTCGCATCTTCACTGACACAACAATGCCTGGGATGTCTGCGCAGGACCGACGGGAATGGTAAGCCGCCATCACTTTGCAGGCTACTACATCCAACGTCTCTCTAGCTGGCTTTCTGCCATAGCCGCTCTCGCAGCCCTCGGCTCGATATCTCCCGCAGCCCTCGGCCTGTCCTCTTTCGGACCCTCCTCAGACTACTTCCCTCGGCAGACCAAGTCACTTGGGCGCCTCTCCAGCACTCAAGCCGCCGTGGTTGATCTCGACACAAACCGGCCCATCGGTGATGTTCCTCACTGCGACGAACTTATGGCGTGGTACCGCAAGAATTTCCCCGACGAGAGGAAGACCGGGCTGCGTATCGTCCACGGCGATTACAAGCTCGACAACTTCATTTTCCACCCCACCGAGAACCGCGTCCTTGCCATCCTCGACTGGGAGCTCTGCACGCTCGGCAGCCCGGTGCGTCTCTTCTTTATTTTTTGCCTTCAAGCATGATACTGATTTAATACTATTCTTTAGCTCACGGACTTCGTCAGCCTCACTATGCCATGGTCCATTCGGTCGGCAGACATGCAGGCCGATTCGGACAAGCCCGTCATGGGCGGCCACTTCAAGGACGCGCCAGAAAAACAACCTATCCCGCTCGAGGATCTCGAACGTGAGTACTGTAGCCTCACGAATCAACCATACCCCATAAAAGACATCGTGTTTGTACGGAGCTGGATGTTTTTCCGGGTACGTGAGCTACATTGGTGGGCGAGTTGTGATTCTTGAGTACCTTTAGGGCGGAGTCATCTTACAGGGTATTGCGGCGCGCGTTGCACGGAAGCAGGCGAGCTCGGAGCGGGCGTACATATATGCACAAGCCTTTCCATTATATGGAAAGCTCGCAAAAAAAGTTATCGAGGAGTCGGGCAGCAGCGTTGGACCTCGGGGAAAGTTGTAGCACTGAATAAATTTTGTTGCTCTACCTATCAATGTGCTAGTGGTCGTTGCTCACAGTCATTGTTCCCATTCACCCTTTCCAGGAGTTCTTGAAAATAATGACAAAGATCAAAAATTTTCTATGCTTCAAGGAAAATCCCTTTGCCACAGTTACGGCCCCGCGCTGTCTAAGACTTTGGACGAACTCCAAACGGGACGGCCTACGGTACGGGTTGTGGCGTTAACACTCGGTGGGACTCCGTGCGGGTCGAACCCACAACTCTGCCGAACATGCCGCACTACGAAGGGATTCTGGTTCAACAGTGATCTTCCACATCTATGAAAGGCTTGCCAATATCCGCCAGTGACTGGCGGACATTGCGGCTGCGTGTAATGTACGCTCCTCCTGTGGATTTAATCCAAGATAAGTAGTGGAGGACGAGGGGCAAACCGCTGGTGGAAAGACCAGAAGGATGGACAAACATGCCTAGACGCTCCAGAAAAGTCGAACTCGGGACCAGGGAGTGCGGAATCCTGTCAGAGATCGTCAGTCTAAATAGAAGGCATCTATAGCGGAAGATAAGAAGGAAACTGCTACACTGCTACCCACACCCAATAAAGAAATATCTCGAGCTAGATCGAAATGTTACCTGAATTCATATAAATTAGTACCCAAATCGAGAGAAAGGTCTTACGTAAGTAATCCATATGGTCCGACAAGTAAAACGGAAAGAGCTGCAATCGGCAGCTCTTTCAAAAGCCACAAAGTTATTCTATTTCAGTAGGTTATGAAATCCTCACCACCAGAAGTTCTTTCAGTGAGGCTTTCAGCCATATTGATACAAAGACTTTCAAAATTTCCTTTGTTCGTGACAAAGGAAATTTTGAAAGTCCTTGTTTCATTACACGTGAAAGCGCTGCTGAAAGATGAACTTTCAGCAGTCCTTTCATAACTTCCTATGTCACTGAAGGCCCTTGGTTTTCTGCATACTTTCAGTGAGTGTAAATTTATTGTTAGCGTTCGTGCATTAATTAGATTAGCTACACCGCTACTGTATCAAAGCTGATTCTGTTTCAAATTTTACCAATGTGCTACATTAACGTCTGAACTCTTTTGACCAATGCCATTGCTGGGACATTTAGCAAAATGAAATTCTATTTTTTTGTTTTTGTTTTTTGCATTGAGGCCTGGCGCGCCCGTTTTGGTAATAGGATTGCCAAATTAGGATTGCCAACGCACACACTGGTTCTCTCAATTGCGACCAACGGGGAGGTAAACGAGATTGGGAAGACGGACATACATGCATGAAGTTATGTAGTGTCCAGCACTAGTCTGAGGGAAGCGATGGGCCGCTTCCATAGCCATTGGACGAGACGATCCCAAAGAGTATTCCTTTTACAAAGTGCCGTTCATTACATGGTAGCAGTAGTATATATGTTGTGAAAAACGGCATTAGGCATCGTCAGTTCTAGTCCATGAGGAGAGAAGGAAATATGTGGAGCGCAAGGGATGTAGCAAAGTATAGATATAGTCCGGCTCCGTCGACATCCTGCAGTCAGCGCCTGCTAGACCAGGGACCATACAATCGGGACTGCGGGGGCGCCGCGCCCGGGGCGAGACTGAATCCCATCGAGGTTCTCGAGTACCGATTCGGCGCCAGTCCACCCGCACCCGCACCCGCACCCGCACCCGCCGGCACCTGCGACGTCCGCCTACGCGCGTTCGGCCTCGTGACCCTCCGAACGCCTCCCTCCGGCCCAGGTACACACCCCTTCCTCGTACGACTCCACCCCCGCCTGCGACTCCACCCACATCGTTGCGCCCCTCGGGCTCGTCGTACATGACGAGGTTCGGCCCAAAACTCGCGCTGCTTATCCGTGGCGTCAGGAAGGGGCTCGCGCTGCGTGGTAGAGTGCTGTGCATGCTCGCATCCCTAGTTCTCCCTCGACGGCCTAGGCGGTGGGCTCATCGACTGCGGCGACATCGTCTGCGGCGACGACCCTTCGTACCCGTACGGCCCGTTGTACACGTCGCTCCAGCTTTCCAAGACGGCGCTCTGCGGGCTTGGGAGGAGGTGGTGCGCGTTCGTGTTCGTGTCGTATGCATAACCGCCCTCCTCGCTCGAGCGCACGCCGATGCCGAGGGACGAGCTACTCGACATCGCGTCGTGATGATGGTGGTGGAGGTGTTGCGGAAGACGGCGAGGAGTGTGGGGAGCAAGAGAGACGTGCTGCTGTCGTGCCTTGGGCACGAGGACGCGCCGATGCTGTTGCCGCCCGAGTTGACGAGTCGACGCGGACGCGGACTGGATGGTCCACGAGTCGGCGCCGGCTGAAGGCGCGTGGACTCGGTCCGAGTTACTCTGTCTCCTGCTTGCGTTATCAGCGTCTGCACTCAAAACAGGAGAGGAGAGTTGACTCACTTGCGATTATAGTACTCGTCCGAATCCGGATTCGGCGTCCCGCTCTTCCACCTGCTCTCCCTCTCAAACTCGGCGCAGCGCTTCATCACGATATGCTTCGAGTCAAATTCGTCCTCATTGTCGCTGTCGGCATGCGCGGCCTTCCCGTCCTTCACCCCCGCGACCATATACCCCTCTGACCCCACGAAAAGTCGTCGAGTGGTAGGGCGAGGACGAACGAGAGGAGGATAAGTGAGATGGTGGCGTTGGCGTGGTGCGGGACGATGCTCTCGATGATGAGGTACAAGGTGAGGCTGATCGTGGCGGGGAGGAAAAGCGTGCCTGCCAGCTCCATGCCGACGACAAACTGCAGGCTGAAGCAGAAGGTCCTGCACAGATCGCGGACGAGATCGAGCTCCGCGACATTGTGGATGGTACTGTTAATTCACCGCCGGCGCTGTGAGAGGAGGACGCATGGTGAGATACCGATCCTCGCCGAGGAGCAAGTCCTTCTTGTGGAGCGTGTCGACGACGTTCTCGGAGTGGTGCTGGACGATGTCTGGGTTCGCGATGATGAGGACCCAGAAGCCGGAGTCGCCGTTGGGCGCCTTGAGCGGTGACGCCGCCATACATGGACTCGAAGGCCGTCATGCGGCGCGAGATATAGTATTCGAAAACTGTAAGCGTTTCTCAGTACCAATCAACGCGATGAAGGAGAATAACCCACCCTGCATGATCGTCACGAAGGTGTCCACCTTATTCGCAATCTTCGTCTCGCTGTGAAGGCCCACGATCTCGTCGCACACCGTGCAGCTCAGCATCCGGGTCAAGCTGTCGGGGAAGACCTACGAGCGGGTCGCGTCGTCAGCATTCGTCCGGCGTAGAGAGTTACCGCGTTATCCAGACTCACCTTCGTATTTGCATCTACACAAAGCACCAGCTCGAGTCGAGGACAGAGCTGTGGGCGAGTGTGAGCACGTCGTCTTTGAGATAAGGAGAGCAAGTGAAGAGAGGTACACGGCGACGTGTGACCCGTCCTCCACAACGACCAACCTCCGCCGGATCCTGAGCCCGAGCTAGATAAACGGGACGGCGACGTCGCCGATCATGGGCACCGAAGCAGCCAGCCAGCAAACCATTGCTGCCTCCGCACGGCATCCATTCCACCCATGCCCCACGCCACCGGAAGGCATAGAATTAAAAGTTGTGAAGCTTACTCGTCTCGCGAATATAGCCCGAGCCTCGCCGGATTGCGTACCTATCAAAGAAAATTTATGATCAGGGTCTGCGCCGAAATCCGAGAGCCACAGGCAAAGCGAAACGCGCCGCGTGAGGGCAGTACCCCGGTCCACGCGCAATCGCGCGCCTCTGTCCGCGGTAGTGAAGAGAGATGGTCGCCGACGAAAAGATAGAAATAGAAAATATAACGAAAAAACGACTCACATCATCCCACCTGCCCGTGCGCTTGCCGTGCGCCCTCATCCGCGCCAGCTGCGGCTTCCCGAGATCGTTCTGGTTAACGTGGAGCGATGTGAGAACGTTGTAGTTTGTCGTGTTGATATCGCTGCGGCCGAGCGAGGCGCTCCGGGGCATGGGGGCGCTGGGATGAGCGTATTGGATGAGGCTCCATTCGCATTAATGGATGTTGGGGACGAAAAAGCGGGAGACGGTAGTAATAGGTGCCTGTAAGTGGAAGAAGAAGTTAGTGGATCGAATTACAAAGATGGGAATGTGGAAATAGAAGACGTGGGACAAGGTGTGCAGCATGGGAAGAGAGTAGCTCACGCAAGGGGCGGCAAGAGCGGCGCCTCTTGAAATTCCAGAGACGGAAGTGCTCCACCCAAGATTGAAACAAAGCTCTTGGCCGTGTAGAACGTAGATCAGAATCGCACCCTAGTGAAGCGAAGTTTTTGGTGGTGGTGGTTGGTGTGTGAGTGAGAGCGGGAGGCCGGACGGTGGAACATATGCGCAAACAAGGGCATTGCGTCAACGGGTGTCGCAAAGCCGGAACCAGATCAATCATGGCTAATTGCACGTCCCCAATCGTTTTGAGCATGCGGGAGGGTGTCAAATAACTAGAATGAGTAATATACATGTCTTCAGATAAGCTTTGGGTCAGCATTTCATCACAGAAATGGATTTCATCCTACCTCAGTAAAATGCCCATCGATTTCTCAATTCTCAATGGATCGCTTAATTTCTGCAGATAATGTGGTTTTTAAACAGGCCCTCCACCAAGGTACCGTGCCGGATTTTTCCTCTCAAGCAATTGCCCAGAGTACCGCAAACTTGACTGTGTTTTTGCACATGGGGCAATTTTAAAAAATCCGCCGCGGTAGTTCTATGCTTTGGATCATTATTCATCAATTTGCCGATTGAGTTTTCCACTTAAGGTCTGTTGAGAGCAAACGATGGCAGTTGCGAACCTCGTTCCTGCCAACCAGACATGTATGCCGGCTCGATCATCGTCCCCATACGCAGAATGATGAATGATTCTACTAAATACACGAATAGATGCGTCAAGTTACATGTCCAACCCCACGCAACCCTATCGCGCAGCCTTCTTAGCGGCCGCCTTCTCCTTGTCGCGCTTCGCAAACAACTTGTGTCGCGGCGCAGCATTCCGCGCGGGCTTGTTAGCCGCCCTGTTCATCATTTGGCCGCCCTCCCCCGCCCCTCCGTCTGCCTCGCCTTCGTTCGCGGCTAGCACAGACCGCACCAGCTCGATCTGCTCCTCCCGCGTCCGATAAACCAGTCCCTCCATCTCCTCCATCCCCTCCAGGCGCGTGATCACCTTAAACGCATACCCCTGGTCGACGAGGAACTGCTGCCGCTTCGCGCTGAAGAACAATTCTTGCGTGTCCTGCGAAACGAGCGAGTAGAAGAAGGCGTTGAAACCTGCGTCGTTCCGCCGCCTCGCGCGCAGGATGCGTCCTGATTCCGAGTGTCAGTTTAATAGTAGACCATAGATGAATAAAAGAAAGGAAGGCCACGAACCGAGCCGCTGGGCCTCTTGCCGCCGGGACCCGAAGTGGGACGAGATCTGGATGAGGCAGGTTGCCTCGGGCAGGTCGAGGGAGGTGTCTCCGACCTGGCGTAACTTTAGGTTAGTCAAGCACGCAAGACGGCGGCGTTACACACTTTGGAGAGGAATATCGTGTTGACCGTTGAACTATTCTGGAATGAAGACAGAATCTGCATCCGTTCGGCCTGCCCGGTCGCGCCATGGATGCAAAACTTCCCGAGACGCTTCGCATAGGCCTGTAGCGATCATCCATATATAAGCCGTATACGCCACATCGCATGCAATAACACGCACCTCGAGCGCATATACGTTGTCGGAGAACACGATAACCTTGTCTCCGCGGTCTTCGTGGTACTTGATAAGGAACTGGCAGGCCTGGAACTTGTTCGGGTTCATGCAATGCAGCAGTACGCGCTTGCGGGTCGGCAGCCTCAGATACTCGTGGTAAAACTCGGGCGTCATAGGACACCACACTTCAGCACTCTGAACGCAGTATAAATACCAAGCCAAGATCCTCGTTACATGCGTCTCACCTGTACGTTGGCGATGTGACCCTTGGCAGCGAGGTCCCTTCGCACACCATCAGCTGGGGCAGACAGGCGGATAAAAGAAATATGAACGCACATCCAGTTAGCCTCGTACAGCTTCGGGCCAACCATATAGTTCAACTCGGCGATCTTGCCGTCCTCGCGGACCAGCGTGGCAGTTAGCCCGAGCTTCGAGTGCGCCTTGATGGTGGTGACGACCTGGCTGATCATCGCCGCGGGCACAACGTGCACCTCGTCGAGCAGGAGGAACCCCCACTCGCGGGAAGTCAAGAACTGCATCATCTTCTTCGACTCGGGCGACCGGTTGTGCGTGTTCGCCACCATGGAGTACGTGCACACCACAATGCCACTGTTCCCCGAAAACTAGCGAGGTGTGAATGAGGAGCTGAAATGGCATTGTTGAGGGAACTCCACGCACCTTTTGCTTCTGGTCTCCGGTGAAAACCGCAATCTGCCGTTCCGCGATGTTCGACCACTGCAGGAACTGCTGCTTCCACTGCAAGGTGGATACCCTGCTCGCTCGTTAGTTAATTATAATATTGTGGCTTTGGAAGGCGTACGAGGACGTGCAAAGAACCACACATGACTTTTTCATGGTGCACGTTGCAGCAATCCCGACGAGGGTCTTACCCGCACCGCAGGGCAGCACAATGATGCCGGAGCGCGCGCGTCTGTGGGTGAGAAAATGCAAATCAGCGCGGAGGGGGGATGTGAGTGTAAGCCGTGTACCCGTTCCCAAACATCTTGTTTAAGCTCGTCTCCTGGTACGGCCGGATGATGGTCGCGGGCTTGAGATCGATGTCGAGATTCGTGTTGACCGTGTCGTTCCGGAAATCGTACTCCTCCAGCATTGGATATTCAAGCTCGCTGCATCGCTTCTTGACATTCTGTCGGCGAGGCCGTTGAGCATCGGGCTACCTGTGCCGACATATAGGGCAGGACTTACATCGACCTGAGTGTCGTTGATCTCAAACGAGTGTGTGTTCTCGTCATCTTCTTCGATTCCGTCCACTGAAATCTCCATTATTGGCAACACGATCCAGCCAGCGATCAAACGGCGAACCTCTTTGAACACCCACAACAGAAGCAAAAAGATTCGCGTCTGTGGCCTTCGCCGGCACCTTGGAGGTCGTGAATGTTACAGCCTTGATGCTGTTGTCCGGCTTCGCAGAAATCAGCCGGGCCTCGCGAACGACTCTGTCCTCGAGAAGCAGCTGCAGCGTCTCCGGGTGGCTCGACTCGACGAAGTACTTGTTGTGCTTCAACACCAGTTTGACTTTGCCGTAACTTCGCGTCCGCTCGTGGATGAAGGCAGTAATGGTCTCTGGAACGGGGACCTTGGGCTCAGACGTAAATAAAGGTGCTTACATTCGCTGAAGGCGCCGACTAACCTTGGATAGTGTATTCAGCATCTTATGTGAAGATTCTTATGATCAGCAAATAGGACGAGCGCGCGCAAAAGCGCACGGACTTCAATTATGTCTTCCGTCTGCAGACCAACGGACACGGCGGCGTACAGCGAATAAGAAGTGAGTTTGTATTCATGAATGAAGGCCGGTCTACAGATGCGTCGTCGCTATCTATTGGCAAAACCAGAACGCGTACCTGCTGACGGGCTCGCTGATAGCGGTCAGAAAGTCCTTCGCCTCTGCTGCAATTGGAGAAAATGCCTCGAGGATGATGTGTCCGTCCTCCGGGCTGATCCACAGTGGGCGGGAAGCATGGTCCGGCTTGAGGTGCAGCCATGAAAAGTCCTGGTGCGTGAACATGTGAGATGCGAGATTGGCTTGATGCTGCTCCAAGGACGAGAGATGTAACGGGGTCGTGTCTTTTGTGCGATGCGTCTCTGCGAGTTTGCGGGTCAAGGCAGTGAAGTTGATGGTGCCAACGCGGGAAGCGAGCTTCGTCTCTGGAGGGGAAGGTGGGATTGCATCTTTGTCGCCGTAGTCGATGACCATCTCGTCTTGGTCCCAGTCCTCTGCTGTTCTCGGACGTTTCGCTGGATAATCCGAAGGTCCCGCTACAAGTGGATCTAGCATTTTGTTGGGAAAACGATGCCGAGGACAAACCTTCAGCATTGCGCTTCTCCAACATGGCGGGAAGAGGAGAGGCAAGATAGAGTCAAGGAGTGCGGAACCGCATTTTTGGGTGGCACTGGTGGCAGTGAGTCAGATGATGGAGGTGGCGGTGTCGGTTCAGGCTCCGACAAACTCCGTCGCTGGCCCTCCTCTTCGATTCTAACCCTGGCCATGCCTCAGTATTCCGAGAGATGTGAGCCTCCAGTACACCCGAAAATACTCACTCACTCCCGATCGCACGCCAGTCAACGCGCCCGACGCAGACGTGGTCTTCCAATCGTGCGACGGGACCCTCTTCGGCATTCACCGCCCCAACCTGCAAACGAACACGGAGGGATTCCCTCCGCCCGAAATAAACACGCGCGACGAGGTTGTCCCGCTATCCGAATCCGCGCCCACCCTCGAACTACTCTTTCAATTCATCTATCCGCGCCGCCACCCCGCGCTCGACGAGACCGCCTTTGCGGACCTCGCGGCACTGGCGGAAGCCGCGGAGAAGTACCAGGTATTTTCTGCGATGAATATATGTCGTATACGCATGAGGTCTGTTGTTCCATTTTCTCAAGTTCAATGTCATTATTTCCTCGCGCAGAAACTGATGATTTCCAGAGATGTTCTCCCAGATCACGCACCTGAGGTTCTTGCATACGCAGCAAAACACGACTACCCCTTCCTGGTCTCCGAAGCTGCACCCTTCACGTTCGACGTCCCCCTCGCGGACGTCGTCGCCATGCTGCCCGAGCATTTAATATTACCCTGGGTGCGCCTCATTCCTTCCCAAGTACATACCGCGGTCTCTAATCCAGCGTCAGTAAACAGATCAAATACATCGACGCGTGGAATGTGGTCCTCAACGACGCCATCGCCGTGAACCAGCGCACGCACTACAACAACGCGCAGCTTGGCCAGTGCCGCTTCTGGAAGGCCGAGCGGCCTGCGATCGCGCAGCACTTCGGGCACTCGCTCGTCTCGCTGCGGCGACTCGACGCGATTTTCGCGGACCAGGGGACGAAGCTGTCTGCGTGCTGCGCGGAGGCAAAGGCCTCGTGGCGCACGCAGATCGAGGACGCGATGGCGAAGATTCCGCCGTTCACGAGTTTTTTGTAACCAGGGATGTTTGTTTCCATCCCCGTGACCGATTCGAATTCACATTGAATTATACTCCCAACCACTAGGTAGCCATTCACAACCGTTCAACTATAATTACAAACTCCTGATTCCCATTCGACTAGCAGTCAATGTCGTTTGTTGTGCCTGGGCCCCAGTCATGAGGGAAACGATCACAGGAAACACTTTGTTACTCACACTTTCGCACGACCTTCACAATTATGCGGTGAGCACACTTCAAGCGTTATCATTGCGCAGACATACCTCGGCAGCACGGCAGTCAATATCGTTTGTGGTGCCTGGGCCCGAATCATAAGTATGAGCAAAAGCAAAAACGATCACAACCCGAAACGCGTTTCTCACATCGAACGAACTACAGTTCTGGGATGAGCGCACTGCAAATGGTCTTATTCCAAAGACAGACATACCTCCTCACGCACGACGGCGCGCCGGCAGTCAATATCGTTGGTCGTGCCTAAACCCAAGTCATCATGGGAATCAAACGATCAGGAAACACGGCATTGCGCACATTCCCGCTCAGCCAGGGGCATGGAAAGAATGCCCGGGATGGTGGCAAGGACGAGAGCGACGAAGAAGGGCTTGATTCCTATCATGATTGAGTGAAGAGGGCTCGGCTAGATTGTGGACTATGCGATCTCGTTTAATACGCTGGGGGGAGCCCAGGGAGACCGGCGAGTGGCCCAAGACGCCGTCAAGTAATGAATTGGTTGCGACGCGGGGATTCCACGGAGTACTAAATCTCCGTCGAATTTGACAGCGGTGAATGGTGTGGAGTGCATGCCTATTTGACCCCATGACTTGTTCGCGCTCCAGAACGCTAACTATGCCATCGCAGGGAGACGGAGAACACAACGGCGTTGAAGTCGCCGTCAGGCGGTGAATCACGGCAGCGCATAGCGCCCGGTCGATGTGTGAAGGCGTGTTCAGGACTCACCGCAGCGCAGCGGCCTTCGCGCTGACTAGGACAGGATCGGAGCGCGGACCCACACACTGTGGCCAAAGAAAACCAGCCGTGGCCACGGCCTTTCTGCTAATAGTTACCCGTCCAGTGCACCATTTATATATAAGCGATAGTAGGTCGTCCTATCATCGCATTGATATGTACCGCTCTTTAGCCTTCCTTCTACTCATCCAGACATGGTTATTACCTGTAGCTTCCGCCACGGAGGTGGTTGAGACTAGGAGCAACAACGCTGACCTCTACAATAATGTCATCGACCAGGGTAATTTTATGGTTCGTGGCATGCTTATTCTTATTCGAGCACTCACCTTCAACAGTACGGCGTAAACGTCACTATCGCTGGGACCTGTAAATTTGTGGACATATTTCAACCGAAAAAAAAAACTAATGATTTTATTCCAGCGCTCACTGTGATCATTGACACCGGAAGCACGGATATGTAGTACGTGCCCTCGATCAGAATCGCGTACAAAGATTCATGTTTTATAGCATCTCGAGCCCACCAGGCGGAATTGGCCCATTCAACGACACCGGAGCCGTTGCCGCACTCCATTACGAAGATGGTGCAGGGATCAATGGCACCGTAGGGTTGGCCTCCTTCGAGATTGCAGGCTACACAATTCCTGCTCAAGGTGGAGCTCTACTTTCGTCCTGGTGAACAATTCTAACTCGCCGTTTTTGACAGCGTTTATAAATGTTACGAATGTAAGTTCATGTACTTTCCATCATCTCGCTGCCTTTAAATATACATGTAGGGCGCCGGTGATGGTTTTTCTGGACTGGTTGGTCTTGGTTTCGACGCCCCTAGCGATCCGATTCCCTCCGGATTGACCGCCGTAGGCCTGAACGGCACTCTAATCGGCAAATCTGTTTTGTCCAGTATATTTGACCAGAATCCTGACAAGCCTCGAATGTTTGGTTTGTCGTTGTCTCGCAACGGGGACCAAGGAGGAACTGCCAATGGGTCTTTGACTATCGGCGAGTACGATGTCCGCTATTCAGCAGTTCAGCATGCACCTCTGTTGTCTCAATTCCCAGAGGGGAGTAACGATTGGAGTGTCTTGATGGACGGCATATTCGTTAACGATGTTCAAATTCCCTGGGCTACGGACCCCAAAGGAACTGTTCCAGCCGGAAAGGTCCACGGACTTTTGGACTCGGACACTACGCTTTTCTACGTCCCAGAAGATATCCGAAACGCGATCTACTCTATTGTACCTGGAGCCGTTCACACCGCCCAGAACTCGTCATGGTACGGAGATGCTTGGGTTATACCCTGTGATACCGCCATCGATTTGCACACCATGTTTGGGCAAGTGAACAATCAATGTTCATTATATTGTCTTAATTTCTAGTATTCCAGGGGTCAAAATTTCACTCTGCATCCTTTGGATTTGTCCAACCTAGACGTTCTTTCCGGGCCGGATGGACAGAATTACACCGTGTGCACAGGAGCTATTGATGACGGGCTTGGAATCGGCCGGGATGCACGCTTTGGCCAAACCTTTCTGCGCAATGTGTATACCGTGTAAGCATTTTCTCTCGTCTACCGTTCTTCTACTGATATATTTTCCATGTTTCAGATTCGCATTTGGAAATGAAACTACAGGGGCATACGTACAAATGCTTTCACAGACCAATAAGACTGCGGCTGTCGCCGATTTTTCCGCCATTCGGCTACAGCAATTGGGTAGTGGTCCTCCAGAACTGACCCCGGCGGACCTTGTCCAGCTCTTTGATGGACCGTTGCCTACGTCCACGGGAGACTTAGGAGGAAGCAGTCAACTCGTTGCGGCTCAGCAGGATATCGCAGCTAACGTTCCTTCAACTTCCACTGATTCCAAGCTCAGTAAATACGGACCCATCGTCATAGGTCTCCTTGGTGCGAACCTTGCCCTCCTTCTCCTCCTCTTGTCTCTGGCAGTTTTCCACCTGGTCAGAACTAGTGGGAGGATAAATCCACCAGGGACTCGGAATGGTAGATATACTCAAGTGAAATTGAGGGAAAATATATCGTAGTTGTACATAGTTGTTTTAGTTTGATTATGTTCATCTAATATGTTATTTAAATTTTCGCGAACCGTTGAGATATGCCTATAGCGAGCAAATAATACAGCTAGAAAGGCCAATACCAGTGCTCAAAGCTATAATAAATTACAAACCAATAACCCTCGCAATGCGCCATTCGATTGGCAGCATGTTTTCTTCACCAAGGGTACTTCTCACTGGGGTTAGGTTGATTTAAAAGTGTTGTCTCAAGGTTTTCGGAAACAGCTGTAACATTGTACAACAAGCGAGATACGAGCTCATTTTGGTGATGCCTCTGTATAATAGCAGTCCCCTCACCACTTCATGTTGTTTTCAAAAGTACGTGTTCGCCTTCCATTCTTTATTTTCTATTCATTTTTTACGCGTCCTATTTCAACGTACGGCTCCGTGATTTGACTCTCGTACCCAGTGCCCGTATACGATATGATGCCGATGATAATTTTCGGAATCACGACACCCGTCTGTCCATATTCTAGAATCACAACACCGGGTCCCGCTTAGGCTGTCAGCGTTCTTACGTAGATATTCGTTTGGCGAGTGAGCTACGTACTGGTACTTAGCCGTATGTCTTCTTTGATCCGCCTCAGGTGAGCTCGATGGTGCAGCCTGCGGCGTCCCGAACAAACATATACTTGATTGACTAGACTAGCGTCCAATCGCAATTCGATGAAGTTCCTTCAACGTGGGTTTACCCTGCACGATTTTATTCCTGGTTGCTTTACTGCACAGTTTACAGCATAATGCATTGTTGCCATCGGCCAATGTCCAGAATCCCACCACCCGCTGTCAGCGCCTCATGCCAGTGTGCGGCATGCGTGTTGGGCGAGCCGTGCCTCTTCTCGCGATCCGCCTCAGTCGAATCCCGCTCGGCGCTGGGCGGCATCTGTGGGAAGTAGGTAGGGGACTCGCGCATACGTCCAACAATGGGGCACATACGGGACGCCCGCACGTCGAACAGCGGAGTGGGGTACGTAGTCCTCCTCCCGTAGTCTACCACGCCATTGTCAATTAACGTCAATCACATCATACCATGAGGCAACTCATCTCGAGTATCAGATGGTGGGCTGGGCGACAAGCGCCCATATTAAGCATTGTCACTACAGTATGTACACGAATGATTATAGCATAATTAACAGGGAATAAGGTGAAATGAACAGTTCGAATGGAAGCTAATGCCGAAGTAAAAGGCAAAAAACGTGTGAAAGAATGTAAAAAAAAGCGTGGAGAAGTCATCACGCCTACTGTACATCTGCACCGGCAGTAACAGGGTCCCAGCAAAACATGCACTGCAGTTCCGTTCAAAGGTCAAAGGCCAAATCATACATGTATCCATCCATCAATTGCAGTCGTTAGAGTCCGAGTCCCAGATCCGCGGCTCCAAGAAGAGAATAGAAAAGAGCGGTCAAAGTCCCATCCAAGAAAGTACGTGATGAGCGTGCCGCACGAAAGTACATGATAGGGATCAAATCGCGAACTTCGACTCGGGACCAGCGCCCTTCTCGAGCGAAGCCGAACCCGAAACCGGGATAGCTGACTCGATGTCGATGTCGGCCCACCCGCTAGCTGTGCTGTCGGACAGCTTCTCGCTCGAACGGGTAATGGTGGTCGGCGGCGGCGGTGCGGGGAAGAAGCGCACACGCATGCGGACGAGGCCGTACACGGCGACGAAGATGACGCACTCTGCGAGCCCGATGCCGAGGATGTAGAGCACCAGGCGCACGGGGTGGCCGTTGGGATTCATGAAGGAGTATGCTGTGGCCGTGAATCAGTAAGTAAATCGAAACACCAGGGAAACGAGGAGGGGGAAGAGGGAAACTGAAACTCAAACCAAAAACTGGGATGGAGGAGGGGGATAAACCCACCGTAGAACCCTTGTGTCGCATACGTGATGTACACCACTCCAACATAGCCGAGGAGCAGGACGATTGCGAGAGGGAGGAGAAGGAAGGCCGCCACGGGCGTGTGCGTTGCGGTGATCTCGAAGAGCGCGAAGACGGTGTTGAGGAGGTGCACGGAGATGGCAGACCAGGCTGTACAAACGCCGTCAGCCTCGCTTTAAATAATATCGAGGGTAGTGATAGGCATCGGCGTACCGTCAAAACGGGCGTCGAACGTCGACGCGTTTGCGAGGATCCCCCAGAATACGATCGATACCAGGATCGCTGACGGGTCAGGGATAATAAGCGCGGGATACGGAAGAAAATGGAAGGGACGAACGGTAGGTGGTGATGGTGGCCAGCAGTGCAAGGTGCAGGAATCGCCAGGGCTTGGCCCAACGCTGGAGGGGGTACGCCTTTTGTCCGTGCCGCGCGTAGAGCGCGGTCTGCAACCCGGCAGCGGTAAAGTAACCACAGATCCCGCAGTAGGTTAAGTGCGTGAAGTAGGAAAAGAAGCTGTGGCACAGGGTTAGCGCCGTACCCTGAAGCGGAATGTGAGCGTACCCCGCAGCGTTTTTCTGCACGACGATGCCCCAGACGATGCTGAACACAAGGGTGACGAAGGTGTAGAAGGCCACCGCAAGCCGGATCGCGGCCAGCACGCGCGGAGAGAAGAAGGGCGACGTGACAAGTGTGTGGCGAGTGTCGAATGGATCCAGCTGGAAAAGGGCGGAGAACGAGCGCATGGTGGACTTGGCGGGGGGCGAGAATCGAAGAAATAAAAGAAAGAAAGAAGGTCGGGAGAGAAAGTCGATTCTAGCTCGAGAACGCCTACGCACAGCGGGGTGGTGGAAGAAGGGAAGCAAGCGTGCTATAAGTATCACGGAATGTTGGAATCAAATCATCAATCCGTCATTTTGGACAACAGCGACCAACATTGATCGCCGTTGTTGCCGACCCTCCCTCACTCACACGACCATCTGCAAAATATTCAGTACGCAGGGCCGGAGGACACAATCGAGTTATTCCATTACCCTTTGTGAGCACAGTCCCCTCCAATTTTTCCCCAGAAGAATCATACGATAATTCCTTCCGCCGGCTCGCCTTTGAACGAATCAGCGGTGATTCAGCCTCCCCGCTGAGGACGGCGTTTGGATTTTTTCTATGCAAGCCACGCGGTCATGCTAACCATCCGAGAAATCCCACCCGACGCCGCCGACCCCCGCGGCGGCGGCTAGCGACGAAGGCTGCCCTGAAACGCTAAAACCGACTTGAAACCGCCAACAACAGCCACCGTCGCCACGACTTTTATTCTGTTTCCAGTGCACTTCGTCCCTGCGGCCTGATGGACGGAGTCGGGAGAGTCGGTTTCCTTAAGGTTCCAGGTTCGTCGATAGCTGTTTCAGGTTCTTTTAATTTTGGATCGCCTAGTGTGGGTCCACTGTGTCCGGGTCCACTGCGTGTGATGTTGACGTCAAAGACTATTTTCAGGCGTCGATATCGCTGGCTGTAATGGACTGAAGCAGCAACAGATAAGACTGTACCCGTCTGGAGCAATGAACTGGTGGCAGGTGAGAGGCCAAACCAAAAGTCTAAATCAGTCGCTTACGCTTCAGCAATCCAGAATCAATATACAAAATGGAATGATCTCCATTCCACGAGCTTGTGATTTCTGGTACAACGGCATTTCTGTGGCGTCAGACGAGACCCTCCCCTACATGGACCGAAACGGAAGCAATAATTTTAATTATTATCACCGCTCCCGAATTGACGACGCGATATTCGTGCGGGATCGCAATTCAGTTAGAGAACGAGGCAGGTATGCACCCTAGGTTGGACGATTCGGAACTGCTGGATCCGAAAAAATAAAGAAAAAACATGCTATGGCCCACCATGACCTAACCCCGAGTCGAACGGGCTCTTGCGTAACAACCGCAGAAAGCGGACATGGTCGGCAGGTGCGCGCCGTGCGCTATCAAGTCGTATCCATAAGTACTAATCTGGGTAGGATTTATCTGGCAATTTCGGTGTCTTCCCCGTATCGGCAAAGAAGAAAAAAAAACACAACGCTGCTCTGATCATGACTTGATCCCGAGTCGAACGTGGACCTCCTGCGTAAACTTAATCGAACACATTCAATATATGGCCCACAGGTGCGCATCGTGCGCTATCAAGTCGTATCTATACTGATCTGTGGCAGGATTTCTGGCAATTTCGGCGTCTTCCCGGTGCTCGCAAAGAAGAAAAAAATACATCGATGCTCTTATCATGACTTGACCCCGAGTCGAACGGGACCTCCTCCATAATGAATTCGCCCGTTCAGATATATAACAGGTGCGCACTATGCGCTATCAAGTCGTATCCGTACTAATCTGGGATTGAATTTATCTGGCAATTTCGGCATCTTCCCGGTGCCGGCAAAGAAGAAAAAGACATCGCTGCTCTCATCATGACTTGACCCGGGTCGAACAGGGACCTTTTGCGTAACAACGTTACAAAGTGGACATGGCCAGCAGGTGCGCACCATACGCGATCAAATCGTATAATCCAGCAATTTCGTCCCTGGGATGACAAAAAAAGTTCTGATCGATTTATGACTTGACCCCGAGTCGAACGGGGACGTCCTGCTAAGGACAAATTTTCCTGCTCATGCTGAGCGGCGCACAGTACGTTATCAAGCCTCCTAAAGCCTCATTTGAGACTCAATTAATCCAGCAATTTCGCTGTCCGAATTCCAAAAAAACCTGTTCCCTCCTTGTATGACTTGACTCCGAGTCGAACGGGACCTCCTGCGCATGTAAAATTAATCCAGCACAGGCCTACAGGTGCGCACCGTACGCTATCAAGTCGTATCCCTGTCAGCCAACTTCTTGTAGTTGGGTAATCCAGCAACAAACGCTCGTTCTGACTCATGACTTGACCCGAGTCCAACGGGACCTCCTGCATAATGCCTAATGACCGTGTTTACGGACTTATAAGCATATAAAAGGTGTGTACCGTCCGCTATCAAGTCTCATTCTACTAATCTGTGGTTGGATTTATGTAGAAATTTCGCTGTCGGAATGGCAAAAGGAATGGTTTCATCAGGACTATGACTTGACCCCGAGTCGAACGGGACTTCCTGCACACCGAATTCGCACACTTCTAGATGACAGGTGCGCACCGTACGCTATCAAGTCGTATCCCTACTAACCTTTGGTTGTATTCGTCTAGCGATTTTCTGTCTTCGTCGTGTCGGAATGCCAATAAAAATCTATCGCAGAAAGAGATGCCCACTATCATCAATAGGTGCGCACCGTGCGCTATTAAGTCATATCCTTGCCTAGTTGTGGGAGCAATTTCGCTCTCGGGATGACAAAAAAAATGCTCTCATCGATTCATCACTTGACCCCGAGTCGAGCAGGACCTCCTGCGTAAAGCACGCGCGAAAATGTGCATGTATTATCAGCAGGTATGCTCCGTGCGCTATCAAATCATATCTCTACTTATTTGTGGTTGAATTCGTCCTGCAGTTTCGCTTTGGTTTCTAGTTTGGGATACTCACGAGTTTATGCGTCGTTCCCGTGGGACTCTGAGCCCCGTGACTATTCGATGCGCGAGCTGAAAATCCTCCCTCCATCTTGTCCCAAATCAAATGGCCCCGGTAAATTATTATATCGACAAAAGCCGTGGATTAGTCACAAACTAAAAAAAGCTGCAGATTATCTCTCTGGGGCTCTCCATATGTCAGCCTCGAAGCGTGCTGAATCATTCGATTTCAAAGCCTATTACGACTTCCTCGGCGATCTCATGGCGACTGACGAATCCGGCAGTAAAGCTATCAGCTAAGGATTTATGCTCGAGTACTGGCTGTACAGCGCTCCCAGTATAAAATGTGATGGCCACCAAGAACCTCAACAACACCTATTCAAAATCATATCCAGCGGTGATACTCACACTATGTCTCTGCCCACTTTTTCGTTCTCCACCACCGTCGACGACGTAGCTAGCGCCTTCGCAGCAGAAATTGAAGGAAAAAATGGTGATCGAAGCGCCCTGGACTTATACTTGACTACTTTGTCTAACGACCAGCAGTCTTAATTACAGGAACGTCCCTGAATGGAATCGGCTTTGAGGCAGCCCGCGCAATCTCGAAGTATGCGAACCTGGTCATCATCACTGGCTACAACTCGGAGAGGTAAGCACTTCTTATTCGCGATTCACGTCTAGCGATACTGCTAAGTACTCCGTCTGCAGACTAAAGCTCTCTGAGGATGCCATTAAGAAGGAGGTGCCATCGGCCAACATACGCAGGCTTGTTCTCGATCTCTCATCCCTAGCCGCTGTGCGCAAGGCGGCCGCCGAAGTCAATGCGTACACAGAGCCGATTCATGTCTGTTTTTTTCTTTTATACATCTGGCCCTCAATTATGCTCAGCCGTCGTGAACAGGTCTTGATCCACAACGCGGCTGCCACGATCGGACCATTCAAGCTCACCGCAGACAGGCTCGAGAGTCAGGTTGCCACCGACCACATCGGGCCGTTCCTCCTGACGAAACTTCTCGCGCCCAAAATCCTGGCCGCAGGCACCGCGAGCTACGTCCCGCGCGTCGTATTCGTCTCGAGCATTGGTCAAGGGTGGGGCAGCGGCGTAAACTTCGACACCCTCGGGCACCCCGACCCGGAGAAGTACCAGGACATGGATGCGTATTTCCAAGCCAAGAGCGCGAACGTGCTCACTGCCATTGAGATATCTAAACGCTCCAGGGGCAAGATCAATGGGTACAGTCTCCACCCCGGCAGTACGTTGTCCGGGAATTTTCGTGGATCCGGAGCTGAGAGTAAGATGGCAGTCATTTATACCAACATGCCACAGAATGAGCAGTCTATACCCGCGATGCAAGCCTATGGTACGTTGCTCTGCTTCTCCGGAGCGTGATCGCCTTAGTTCATTTACACGGTATGCGAAAGGCATTCTGGGCCCGGACGGTAAACCCGACACTGAAAATGTCGAGTGGAAAACGATTCCCCAGGGAGCGGCGACGTAAGGCAATTTGACTGAGTACTTCTGCTGATTTGAATGATCCACAAACACAGGACCGTGACCGCGGCTTTCGACACTCGTCTTGGTGGTAGGTAGAAAGAGCTCTGTTAAACCTCATGAACGCTCATGGAGTTGCTTTGTTGATCGTAGATAAACCTGGCGCGTATCTTTCCGATTGCAACGAGGCGAACAAGAACGTGGCGGCGCACAGCTCCGATCCCGTAAGTCCAGCCCATTTGCCGTGGTTGCATTTTTATAGGACTATGTTTGCTAGGTGAATGCTGCCAAACTTTGGGCCGTTACGGAGGAGATCATCGGTGAAAAGTTCACATTCTAGCGCTGTATATACCTTGGATATTCGAGCGTCAAGTGGTTACAGTCTCGGTATGTTGCGTTTCGAGTAAATAATTTGTATTCCTCTTTGGAGCGTTGGGAGCTATCGTCGATAAGCAGAGTGAACGATTTTAAAGATCTCACCGGGTTTCTTGATATGCTCCACAATTCGATGCTCCATAAGTATGAGGGTCGTTCTCACTTTTAATAAAGGGACCCGTGTAGTCGCAGAGATCCATTTATAGTTCGTTCCATCTTTATTACTTTTCATTCTGTTCCGATTTCGGTTGTCGATGTAACTTGTCATCGCACTGAGCACTGGGCTGTATTAGTTGAACCGGGAAGTGGAGTTGAAAACATTGGAGTGGAACTTTGAAAAAGATGAACAGAAGTCTGACTCGCCGTTGTAAACATCTGTGGAATATGCTATAGGTAATACACTACAGTGTGAGAGCGGTAGCAGGCCAAGATTGCGCCTGTCTGCGACATCTGCACGCCGCAGAGCGAGGTCTCGTCCAGCATCAGGCGTCGAGGTTTATTCACTCCCTTCTCGTCCAACCGGTGAATGTGAATTTCCCTTGGCCAGCGCAATGGACCCAGTTGGTGCCAGAACATAGCGTATCCAGTTCTAGAAGTGCAGGGGAATAGCCTCCGGTGACGGAAGCCGGAGTTCAGTATCAGCTGCGGGAGCGCGGGCGGCGAAGTGGGAAGGCTAATGTGGTAGCGTGACATTTCGTTAGTAATCTTACCACCTTCCGCAGGGGTGGACCTATTGGTGAGGCGGTTTGGATTCGTTTCCACAGCACAGTGACCGGAGACGGGAAAGCAGAGTCCACAGCCCTGGCTATGAACTCGTAGGTGTCGGCATGCAGTGGGCTCTCAGCGACAGATATTTCGATGCGGTGGATCCACGCGGTCGACGTTATTGCCCGCGAGATTAATAACGTCATGACCGGGGTGCAGGACTCGGACGAAGAGCAGCACCAGGTGGATCTACAGAACCGGCGGGCAGAGAGTCGGTTGTAATTTAGTAGTCGCGGTTCCATGAGATTGGCGATGCTGTTTTACTTGGACATTAACTATTCGCGAATCTCTAGTGGTGATGAGGGATATATTTTAGAATCGCCTGGACTTACCTATGGGCGCCGTACGCGTGGGCTTCATTGAGATGCAGGAGCTTTTGCGTGGTCTGCAAGCGATATTCATCCAAGACGTCCACTAAAAAATCCACACGCAGAATCCTACGGTGTGCCGGAGCCAGACCCACGCGTCGTCTTTGACCTATATTAGACACCTTAAAGAGATCTTGTTTTCAGCTCCAGGATTGGGGATACCAGGAGCCATAGATGCTCGCGCTGCCAGAAGGCAGGACCAGATGCCAGTGCAGAGCGTGAAGAATCCAAGTCTCGAAAATAGGATATGACGAGTACGAAGAGTCGAAATCTGTTGCGATCCTGTTGGAACAAGTTAGGCGTGAGTTCGCCGTTAATCCAAAGCTCAAGTCGACTCAGAGAAGGAAACAGGTGAGAAACGTTGGAAGAAAGAAAGAAGATGTCGGGTTATTCGGCTACGAAACCGAACCAAATGCGGCTTCGGCTCTTGCGGCTCTTTCGGCTCTTCCGAAATTCTCCGAACTTCCTGCTTTTGTCCGCTCTTCCAATCGCACTTGAATTCGCTGTGTTGAGTTTGTGTAAAAATACAAGATCTCTGTGTTCATCGCTGATATGGATCGAGTGCAGATTTTGTGTCGGTCACTTGCATCAACTTAGGCTCGAAACCAGCCTGTCTATGAAAGCAAGCTTGTCGATAGACACCGACAGTTTCATAGACAGACGGTCATCGGTCTAGCATCAACTTGTCAGAGGTGCCGCAGTCGAATTGCGTAGTGAATTATTATCGAGGGGCTGGCTATTATTTTCCAAGCCACTCGGATTAAATTTGCGTAGACGAAACCAGACACTTGCACCAGTGAAGGTGCGAGTGAAGGATTGAACCATAAATTGAGTGCCGGAAGTCGCCGAATACGAACTGATGCCGTGACCTGCCTGTGACTGTGACCACTTTTGTCCCAATCCACTCCTCACCACGAGCAAGAGCTGTCACACCGCCAATTGCCAAATTTAGGCACGCCGGAAGTGCTATTCGGCACGCAAGGTTTCGAATAGCACTTCCGGCACACTGAAATTCAAGTCCACAGAAGTAGTTTATGTTTATGTATAGGTTGAACTAGAAAGAGCTGAATCGTATTAAATTTCAGAGTGCGTGAAATACATTTGAAACACTATGTGTCGGATTGCAAGACAGATGAACCGAAACCAGTGTTTGAAAATAAATATATAGGGACTGAAATAATGGTAGCTGATACTTGAACTGGGACTTGACATATCAGTTGGGTATAGGCACAACTGAAATGGTAGCTGAAACCCTAAATTTCCCTTTTTGTTTCAGCTCCACCAAAACTACTTGTATCGGCTCGAATTTCAGAGCAAGCTGAAATCTGAACCGAAAGTAATGCTTTCAGCCACGCTGAAATCTGGTCGGCAGATGATCCATGGATGAGCCGCAGACAAGCCGCAGCTCGTCCGCAGACGAGTGTCAGCTCATCTGCAGAAGGTCTGCAGCCCATCTGAGGATGAACATGTTTATTTACTTATTCTCTAGTCCTCAGGTGCACGACACCAGAGGTAACAAGAGGAGGCATAACACCCTTAATATATTTTCTTATTTCGTTAGTTTAAAGGGTTAATACATAGCTAATCTGACTGCTGTAAGATCATATGGTGATCTGCCTCCTCTTGTTGCCTCTGGCGTAGGACTAAAGAAAAAATAAATAAACATGCTCGTCCTCAGATGGGCTGCAGACCTTCTGCAGATGAGCTGACACTCGTCTGTGGACGAGCTGCGGCTTTTCTGCGGCTCATCCACGGATCATCTGCCGACCAGATTTCAGCGTGGCTGAAAGCATTACTTTCGGTTCAGATTTCAGCTTGCTCTGAAATTCGAGCCGATACAAGTAGTTTTGGTGGAGCTGAAACAAAAAGGGAAATTTAGGGTTTCAGCTACCATTTCAGTTGTGCCTATACCCAACTGATATGTCAAGTCCCAGTTCAAGTATCAGCTACCATTATTTCAGTCCCTATATATTTATTTTCAAACACTGGTTTCGGTTCATCTGTCTTCAATCCGACACATAGTGTTTCAAATGTATTTAACGCACTCTGAAATTTAATACGATTCAACTCTTTCCAGTTTGACCTACACATAAATTTAAACTATTGCTGTGGACTTGAATTTCAGTGCGCCGGAAGTGCTATTCGAAACTTTGCGTGCCGAATAGCACTTCCGGCGTGCCTAAATTTGGCAATTGGCGGTGTGTGTTGGATATTGATGGCGCATCTATAATTAGTGGTGCGATCGGCCGACATCAGTCAGCCCGAGCTTTCTTGCTCAGCAGTTGAAGGACTCAGAAACCAGTAGAATATTCTAGTAAAATAGCTAATAGGTATATAAGATGTAGTAGGTAGCTGTAGGCTCCTTACGAGTTTTTACCCAGTCGCCTAACAGTGCAAGTGTCAAGCTTAATCGCTTCGGCTAAATCACCAACAAGAGCCGAAATAGCTTGAAGCGTATCAAAAGGAGGAAGCGCCGCCTTACGTCGGCACAGACCTTGCTTGCTAGTTCACAGATTACGTTGAACGAAATCAAGATGTTGCTTCCTCGGCGAATAGCCTATGATATATACATAGTTCTCCGACAGTTTCAACTAATCATCGGGTCTCTTTTTCAAACATTGCTACTAATACTTGTTGATCGACTTGCGGAATCCTGAGTGGGCTCAGATTAATTGAACTGCATATTGGCGGGACGACATACTTTAAACAGTCCCTTTTGTGCAGGACTACCCGGGTCTGTTTCTTGGATTTTGCATTTGCGCGGTGTCAGGGATTTTGGGGCAGGGATCAAAATACAAAGATTTTCAATGTCAGCTGTATAGGTTTCATGTCCTTTGGGTTCGTCGCCCCCAGGTGGATGTCACTTACAAAGGACAGGCTTTAAATCTGGGAGAAAGATACACAATAGTATCACATCGCACACGAAAAAAGAAGAGTCGGAAGCAGACTAACATGAAGGATTTGCCAAACGTGATTGAAATCACCATTGGGATGAAGGTGATGGTAACAAGCAATATTGAAGCAGATCTGGATATCACAAATGGAGTGTGGGGGGAAATAGTCGAGCCTCCATCATGCGCTTGAAAAAGTTGCTAGCATATATTCTCGTGAAGCTGGATCGTACACAGGCGACTCAGCTATTAGGATTGGATAAGCACATAATTCCAATAGAGCCAGCGCAAATGACTTGCTGTGTCAAGACTGCTGGATAGAAAGTTCACTCAACGAACAATTAGACGATGTCAATTCGCGATGACCAGGGCATATTCGTTCACTGATTACAGGTTCGTCGTCAATTTGCGAAGAAAGGAGCATATGGATTTAGCGAATATACAGGTCACAGGGACAAACGATCCCATACATACTGGTGGATATAGCAGTTCCGCCAACTGGGAGCCTCAGCCTGTTCAACCTGTATGTTGCACTTTCCCGGAGCTCCAACCGAGAAACCATACATCTGCTTCAGGATTTCGACGATGAATTATTCATGAAAAGCCATTATCCAATGTTGTTAGCAGAGGATGATGGACTGAAGGCTCTGAATGAGAAAACTGAGAGGTGGTGGGATGAGATGCAGTCATGCGGGCAGAGCAGAGAGCAGATGGTAGAGGAGCAGCTTCAGGCCAAAGAGTCGGCCTCGTAGATCAAGCGTAGATAACGATTTGATTTGATTACAAAGATACGGCGAAAAGCGAGATCAGTGATTCCGGAACAATGTGTAGGAGGCCATATGAGTTTGGAGAGACCTTGACAAGCAAGGTAACACTGTGGTTTGCTGATGGCGGCCTCACTCTCCCGAGAACGTCCGGCTTCTCCTGCACGGGCAGGCGGCTCTCAATGGACTGCAGTAACACACCATGCTCCATACGCTTTCGTTTAAAATTCGTCCTCGCTGGACACATGCGTCTGGCAAAACTCATGTGATGGGCACAAACTTGTGTTCCTGCGGTCGATGGCCTATCCCACCCCATCGCTCCGCTCAAATGCCTCAATTCCCACCTGGGGGGTGGGCTTCAGAATCGGTTCTGTGATACATGCCTGGCGGATGTGCGCCACCAGTATGCTGCGGCGAGACGCAAGGCATGGCACGAGCTGCCCGCTGCGTTTAGCTTGCAGCCATGGACCGTTCTTCTCAAAGCCAAAAACCGAGATGTGTTGTGATCCTCTCCTTTCGTGAGCATATCCAACCTTTGTTTCTGAATAATCCCACGGTCAGGATGAAGCCACACAATCCTAAAGAATGGATTATGACTCGCAAGCTCTCAACGTCCGTAGCGTAGATTGAGTTCTGTGAGTTGTCATTTGGCGATGTACAACTTCGGGTCTGCGAATAGATAGATTACTCGTCCGAGTCTACGTTATCTATCAATTTTGGAGAAAACTCCCGAGACGCGAATATCAGACTTGCGGATGCGTGGGTAGATGATGATGAAACTTCCCCCCTTTTCTTGGTCTTCTAGACCAATTCTAGACTTGGTCAGTCCAAAATTGTTTGATACCGCTTCGTGTCCAGATCTAAGGACAATGTGAATTTCCAATTTACCCCTATTGTCTTGGCATTCACATGGACCATGATGAAATTCGGATTCGTAACCGTATAAAAGCCTGGTCGCTGGACAGCAGAACCATGTTACGCATATCAAAATCCCCCCCTTGCTGGCCGAGACTCAGGTACACCGCGCGGTGTACCTCAGCAGCTGGGATCCCAGACCTGCCGCAGCGTGCTCCTGCGTCCACTGTAATCGTCCAATTGCCCTCCGAGAAATGCCTCACTAAACGAAAAAATAAATAAATTAGCGGCAGCTCACCCAAGCTGTGCCTAGGGATGGACACGGGATCAGGGATCCCCGCCGGGTTTCGGGGACGGGATCAACGGGGCCGGGGACCGGGTTGGCCATTAGCCGAACCCGTAAAAACCCGTCCCCGACCCGTGGTCCCGCGGGGCTCTAGCCTGGTCTAGCCTCTGATGGCCGGCCAAATGTACCGAAAGAATGGAATTTTAATTACCATAGATTCGGGACGATCTTTGTGATCCCCGATCAGTGTGGGTGCTTATATATCTCAATTGCAGACTTCGCACATTTAACTTGCACTCAATGTTCGTGTCAGCGCGTGCCAGTGTAAAACGCTGATGGGTGTTTGCCTCTACTTCCTCAATGCCATCCTCACCAACTGCGTGCCAATTTCGTGTCTCATGCGGATGTTGATGCGGATGTCGGACGATCGGTTCCTTAAGATTCAATTGAAAGACCCACTTCCCCTCGACGACTACTACCCCTCAATGCCGCTACCCATCAATTTGTGACCCACATCTCCTCGAGATTCAATTGTATCGGTATGCAATGCCCCTCGGATTTGAAAATGCGACAATGACGATGCAGATAGGAGAGTTGGGTGGCCATACCTTAAATACAAGACGGCGTGGTGCAAAGTGAGTACATCTCTGCTTTTTTCCCACTCGCTCACAGCAGAATGGCTTCCGCTAGTGATGGATCCAAGTTGTCCGGCATCCGGGTGGTCGCGCAGAAGGCCAAGTCAGCTGGGAAGGCAGTCAAGAAGGCCGCGAAGAAGGTTGTTCAGTCTATTTCAAGTGCTGCTAAAAGTCTGTACCTCCCTTTTATCACTCACTCCTTCCTGTGCTGACTTGAGGATATTTTCCTTGGCAGGCCTCGCCTCATCGAAATCAGATGGCGAAACTAGTGCGTACCAGACCCTTCTTCATCCGCAGCTGGTTAATCTGTAAATAGAGCGCAAATCCCGCTCCAACGTCTATCAGTTTTTCCACCCGCCCGAGAACCACATCTCCACCAATGAGCGCCAGTACCAGTTCTTCAAGTGCAATGCGCCGCGCGGATGTAAGCTGTCAGGTGGTGGTGTACGCTGCTATCAGACGAACTCAGACAAAACCCCCGCAAAAGATCGCTCCTCGACTTCCACCCTCTTGAAGCACGCGAAGAAGTGTTGGGGCGACACAGTGGTCACGGCGAGGACGAAGGGTTCTAATGCGCAGCCGAAGGATGGCAGTATCCATGCGGCGTTTGCATGCCAGGACGAGCGCCCTGCAGTGCCCAGTGATCGCACCCTTACAGCGGTGGAGCTGCGGTACGTTATTTCCTCTTCTTATCGTTCGATTTCACTAACCTATTCAATCTTTCAGCGCACACATCGTTCGTTGGGTAGCAGAGAACAACCGCCCGCTTTCCATCGTCGAGGATCGCGAATTCAAGATCATACTCGGTGCTGGGCGACCTGAGTTCAATCTTCCTGGGCGCCGAACCGTTTCGCGAGACCTCAATGTGTGTTTTGGAGTCAGTCGTGCTTTCATTGAGGAGCTTCTGAAGGTACGCCCACACATTAGGTCTAAGTTCGAGCTCATAGAAGTGTAGGAATACAACGGTCGGCTTAGCTTTGCCACGGACGCGTGGACCTCTCCCAATCACCGTGCGTTTATTGCGTGGACAGTCCACCTGCACCACGAGGGGCAGCTGCTTTCTTTTCCCTTGGATATTTTTGAGGTACCGGAGGTGCGCAACACATCTTTTTATCAAACTTCTCCACTGACGACTGGCTTTAGTCCCACACCGGAGAGACTCTTGCATGCGAGTTTGACGATATGCTCTCCAGATATAACATTAGAAGCAAGGTACGCATTGCATTTTCATTAGAAAAATCTAAAATTAATTCGGCTCGGCAGATTCTCGCGTGGGCAGGCGACAATGCGACTTCAAATGACACGCAGAATACAGCACTTGGCGATAACCCAAACAACAACTTCGACTCAGTCAACCGCGTCCGCTGCTTCGCCCACACGCTCAACCTCGCCGTTAAAGCCTTCTTGCGTCCATTCACACCCGAGAAGAAGAAGAAGAAGAAGAAGGGGAAGGGAGGCGAGGTTGACGATGAGGAGGATGACGAGGACGAGGACGACGAGGACGACGATGATGGGGGAGACGGTGAAGGCCTGATTCTTGAGGAGGATGAAGACGGCTCGGAGTTACCCGACCTGGTCTCGGTTTCGGACGACAACGGCAGCGACGCGGAGGACGATGAGGACACCTCGGCTTGGGATGAGATGGATGCGCAAGCACAGGAGAGCCTTTCGAAGGATCTCAGTGCTGTTAAGGTCGTAATATCTCTGGTGCGTGCTTCTTTCTTTCTGTCTTTTCATTCTGTTGCTTAATACCTGACAGATCCGTCGCCTCGCGTTTGCAATCATCAACTCCACCACAATCGGTCTACCTGCCTGGCTCAGGAAGTGTGATGAAAATGGCATGAGACGTCGCCTCATTCCGCGTGATGTTCGCACACGTTGGAACTCTCTCTACGACATGCTCGTGTTCGTGCTCACGTACAAGAAAGTTATCAATGATTTCACGGGAGATCGGAATTTGGGTTACTGCGCGTATGATCTGACAGATTTGCAGTGGGGTCTTGTTGGGGATATGGTACATGTATTGAAGGCGCGTGCATCTGTATCCTAAAAATAATAAATTCCTGACGCAGTGCAGGTTTTCAAAGATGCAACGCTGTACTTTTCTAGTGGATCCCACTGCACGATTACGCAAGTTATCCCCACCATGGACCGAATCGATGATCTTATCACGGCGACAATTGTCAACCCATCTCGAACATCAGGTCCCTCCAAGCGGGTCCTTCACTCGTCCATTCTGTCGGCTCTTCAGCTTGCGAAGTCCATGCTCAACAAGTATTACTCGCACACTGACTCTTCCAACATCTATCGCATTGCCATGAGTTCGTTGTTTTCTCCCTGAACACGCACTTTACTGAATGTGAAGTAGTCCTTCACCCAAACTACAAGCTGGATTACTTTCGCACTCGCAAGTGGGAGTCGGAGTGGATCTCCACCGCCGAAGATCTGGTTCGCGAGGAGTTCAAGGCCAACTACACGTCAACGGAGGTAGATGAGGATGCGGGTCTTGATCCCGAGGATGCGTCGAGTGATGCAGTATGTGTTCTTTTCTTTTCATGGAAGATTCTTGTTCTGATGCCTGCCCTCAGGTCAGCAGGGCATCAAGCCAAACGGACTTTGACTTCGACGCAACAACAAATTGGATGGAGGACAACGACATGCTGGGGAACATGGTAGATCCTGATGAGCTAGAAGAGTATCTTTCACAGCCAGTCGAGCGCCTCAAAATCCCAGATGTGATGAAGTGGTGGTGGGATAAGCGCATCGTTTGGCCGGGCCTCTCGTGCTTGGCACTTGACTATCTTTCCATTCCAGGTAAGTCGCATTTTGTGGACACTGATCTCGTGCTAATTTTTGATACAGCTACATCTGTCGCTGTCGAGCACCTTTTTTCCCAAGGACGCCACTTGCTTGTCTTCACCCGCAACCGTCTCTCCGGCGCCACCATCCGGAAGTTTTTATGCCTGGGTGCCTGGAGCCGACACGACTTGATTCGCACCGAGCTTTTGACCAAAGCTATCAACAAGTCGATGGGTACTCGTGGGGAAATGAAGCGCACAATTTCGGTTATAGACGTTGACAATGACGATAAGCAGGAAGGGCCGAGCGCTAAGAAATCTCGCAAGTAATATTCATTATTAATCAATAAAATACAATCGATCCGAAGCACGTTATTCCTACTTGACTTGAACTTAAACTACACACTCGTATTCTTGTACCGTACATTTATACTAGTATTGTCTCTCTAGCCACTGTTGTTATCATCTATTTCACTTCTCTTTGGTTCGAGAAGGAGTGGGAATCATGTCATGTGTTAGCCCCGCGGGTTATCCCGTCCCCGTAGACCCGGGAGCGGGAACGGGTTCGGGTTTCCCGGGGACGGGTACAGGGTCAAGTTTCTATCCCCGAACCCGTCCCCGTGTCCAACCCTAGCTGTGCCCTCAAGCCCCAGGAGCGAATTCAACCCCAGGGATTTCAAGACGTGGCACAAACCCCGCATCCCTCTCTACAAAAACTGGTCGTGCGACTGGCCGCACTGGGAAAACACCAAGGAATTCCACAACGGGTACATGTCCACAAAAACGATGCGCGAGATTTACGGCATCGCCGGGGAGGTCGAACCGCTTGCGTTCGTCCCCGAGAGGGTTAATCCTGAGTCGACGTTCGTATTTGTGGTGGGCGGGGTGTATTATTGGTACACGTACGGGGCGCTCAGGCGGTTTGAAGGCCCGTTCGCGAGCCATGACGACTTTCTGGAGCGCCTTAGATACAAGAAGGTGTGGGGAGGTGGGATTCAGGTGTTGCCCTTACTTGGGAGGTTCTAGATGGTTGCACAAGCACACGTACTTAGGAATAACGAGGTTCATCCCAAGTGTCAGGAAGAGGAAATAAATGATAGCAGAGGCTCTTGCGGTCGAATCCAGGCATCTAGTTACAAAATAAACAGAAAATCACGGCATTTTTCGATGCAAGTTGCAACTTGAACTTGATTCTTGGTTCATCGAATCGGCGATTGTTAGAACTCAACAAAAAAAATACAGACTCAAGGCGTTGGTTCATAGATTCTATCCCCGCAAAACCCCACGGAGCAGATGCAGCTCAGTCGCTTTTCTTCAACGAGTCGACACGTGGCGCTCAACATCAATCCATCAAAGTCGTCTCTTGTCGCCAGCATCCATGTCGCAGCTTCCAGTCAGGCTGCCGCAAGAGCTAGTGGATGTTATCGTCAATTGCCTACGTCCTGACTCTCTGCAATCGTGTGGTTGTGTCTGCCCAGCGTTTCCAATGAGCCCTTGCAGACGGCGTATCTTCCGCTCCATCTCCCTCTCGCATGATGGACGACACGGCCCTACGCAGCCTACTCTATCAATAGAACGTGTAGACTCCGCTCTTACGCGGGTGCCTCATATTCGACCCTATATCCGCAATGTGACGGTCCCGTTTTATGACCTGTTGCAGACACATCAGGAAAATCTGAAATGCTCTGAGAGACACATAGGTGGCTATCATGGGCTATCTGGGGCTATGGCGAGCTATGGTGAGCTATATAACTGACCTGATTGGCTATATGACGCTATGGTGAGCTATGGTGAGCTATATAACTGACCTGATTGGCTATATGATGCTATAGTGAGCTATGATGGTCTATAGAGCTGAACCAATTGACTATATGGTGCTATGGTCATCTATAAGATTTCACTAGTATAAATAGCGGAAAGTTAGGTAACACAATGGCAAGTAAACTTATGGCTGTCACGAATGGTTATCTGGACCAGATCTTCCTTGCTACCAGATGGAACCTTCTTGGAATTCATTCTATGGTTTGCAGCAGGACAAACCGCTTAGGCAAAATCTGTCCCTTGACAACTTTTGTTGAGCATTTCGAGCTCTACAATTTTGGTTTGGGGTTTATTTTTAGCTACTCACAAAATTATGACCTCGCCAGCCACTACCACTTCACATTATATGTAGTAAGTTACCACAAAGTGAAGGCAAAGGCAGAGGGAGGTGGTAGGTCGGTGCTGACCCTTCTAATATGACTTTGATTCTACATATCTTAATGCCTCTTTAGTCTAGTGGTTATTTTGTCACTTCTCAAATTTTAGTTGTACGCGCGAGGTCCTGAGTTCAACTCCCCAAGGTGGTCGCATTTGAATATACTTACCCTTGCTTACTGTTAATTAGCTTTTCTGTAACCTTGACTTCGCAACCCATTATCCTAGTAATGCAACAAGAGAACAATACATTATGACCTTACAATTACAACATCCCCATTTTTTTTGTGCTCTGACTGCGACCACTATCATAGAAAACACTGTGACTATGGTGAGCTATGGTGGGCTATGGTGGGCTATGAAGTTCAAGTCCAGGGTCCCACGTTTCTCTGAGGTTGGTCAGTTTACTCTATCAGCTATGGTCACTATATAGGGCTCTGGTGCGCTATATGGTGCTATGGGGCAACTTTGGATTCTCCTGATGCATACGGCCTCTCCGATTCGCATACGCATCTCGAGGCGATCCTGCGCGCCATCACACACATCCAATGCCTGGCTCTGCACGGTTCCGTTAGGCTAAATACAGAACTCTCCGGTGCTTTCCTTGTTGCTGTTTCAAAGCTCCTCGAGAAGCACTCCTTTGATACTTTCCATCTGATATGTATTGATGCTCCACACGCGTTCATGACGCGTGCCATGTCCTGTGTGCGCACCGTCCTCCTCCGCCGCGTCTCGATCCACTATGCGCCGGTCACAGGCGATGATAACATGGACGTCGATCCGCCGTGTCTCGGGAATCTTATCCTCCCGACTGCGCACGATATCACTCCTCACACCCACGAGCCGTTCAATTTTCTTGTCACTGGAAAACGCCTCTCCCATCTGCGGGGCCTCGCGCTCGGTATGGCGTGGGACCCAGCCCGTCAGTCGCACCGCCTACTGGCACATACTGCGCGGACACTGGAGCACCTCGAAATATATTTCGGCAGAATGTGTCATCCTTCTTCGCAATTCTGCGCTTACCCTATTCTCCTTCCTTTCCATCTTCTTCTTTGTCACAGATAACATTCAGGTGTGCCCCGCCGGTGCCCTCGACCTGCCCCCTCTACCTGCGCTGCAATCCCTCGAGCTCCGCATCAGCCTCTCTTGGTACCGCGCACTTCTTTCCGAACTGTACCTCACCATTGCCGCCCTCCCCGCGACCGCGCCGCACATCCATACCCTCACGTTCACCATTGTCATCCACGACCCTGAGCCATGGGCGAACGAGGCGCCATTCGCGCTCTTTGACGTGTCCGCAACATATCCCGCGGCCCTCCCTCGTCTGCGCTGCGTGCGCTTCCGGCTCCTGTTTGCTCATCTGGCGGGCAAGCACGCGCCCGCGGCTCTGGACGCGAACTTCCATAAGTTTGTGACGGCGATGGAGGCGCATGTGCCGGCGTTGCGCGGTACGTCCATGCTGGAGTTTGAGTGGGGGATTTACGTCCCCGAGGAACAGGTTTAATGTGTCGGGTTGTGAGTCGTCATGTCTTCAGTGTAGGCCAGGATTAATATTTTACCTGCGTTAAAGTGCCAAAACCTCCAACTGAGAAAATAAGTACAGGGAAAGGGAACAGTGCTTGGGAACTGAGGCGAGGTGGACATCTAATTGGCATGGTACAACCGCGGTGGTTTGATGATCCCGTCATAATCTCTTGAACAATGGTTGGCCTTAGCATCAGCTATCCGTTTGCTCACCGCAAAAGAAACGGCTGCAGTTGCTGCAGCGCAAAACCGCGTACTTATCATATAGCGAGCGACTTCGGAGAAGCTTGTTGCGTGTTCTTCGTAAGATCAGCATCGCCTCTCTCGATATCTCAATGGTCGTTCATCACAACTCCATGCGCATGTTACGACTGGCGACTTTCAATTGAAAATTATTTTCAGCTGCTTTCTTAGCTGTAGATGTACCAGCATAAACCTAGCCACAACTTGGTAGGGAGAGGACTTGATAGTGCACGGTGCGCACCTGCTCACTAGTAATGAAAACCACGTCTTACTTGGCGGGAGGCCCGTTCGACCCGGGGTCAAGTCATGATGCTTTACGCACTTTTTTTTTTAGTTTGTTGGGCATCTAAATGCCGCCAATAAAACCATCCGTGAATGAGTAGTAAGAGGACTTGATAGCCCACGACTTACCTGTTTAATATAGGGCAGATATTCGAAGGAGTTCCCCGTTCGACTCAGGTAATACATCTGTTACGACGCTTGTGCTTTTTTCCTCTTTGTACTCACCGAGGACCAAAAGTCCCTGCTTAAACCCAAAACAAGGCTCAGCGGAAATGGAGTTTGGTAGCGCACGAAACACACCTCCTAATAATGAGGGCTGCCGCAAAAAAGGGAACATGTGTTATCTTTATGATTTCTTGTGGAAAGAGTCATGTCCGAATGCTTGGGATACAGTACTAGTAAATTCAGCCAAAATTAAGGACGTATAAGAGTCGATAGCGCACGGCACGCACCTGCTGCTCATAAGTCTTCACTTATCGGTATGCAGACAATCTCCGTCCGACTAGCAGCCAATTCCCCAACGAGTGCGGACCATTTCATTCTACTTTATTTACATCTCGTATACCGTTTATCCCTAGCTCTGACTTTAGGTGTTGATTCCCTGCGAATTCTCTTCCTGAATTATGAAAAGGTGTACTTTCGTCTTGCAAGTTGAACTGACGTTGGAATTTGAGCCGAGTTGAACATTCGAGTCGTTTTCACTTGATCTTCTAACAGTTGGGCCATTTTTTCTCCACAGGTGAGACTGATAAATATTCTTCTGGGATTTCAGCACCAATGGCTGTCCAAGATCGTTATCGCAGAAAAGTTGAAAAAGAGTCTTGGAGTCACATGCAGTGCACGTCTGCACAGCCTTCGGCAAACATTTGGCGCGCTTGCGCTTTGTCTTAAGCCGCCACCGCCCCGCCTCCTGTACAAGACCTCGAGAGTCCTTGGCTTTCGACCACTATCTCCTCGCCATGTCGAATCAGCCCCCTCCCCCTCCCAATACCAGCACATACGTTTGTGGCCATCTCGCACTTCTGGCGGCAAACCTGACATCAGCTCTTAGCCCGGATATGCACCCCCTCCAGGCGGATACGCACCTCCTCCAGGCGCACCTCAAGGCGGTTCTGTATGTCCCACCCTAAGCATTTCTTACCCCCGCTAATCTCTCGTTGCGGATTACAGGCGCCTACTATGCCGGGCCAGGCCCCCTACGCATGCCTTTCCTTATCCTGTTGCTAAATAAGCTAACCCCTCTTAGCTGCCCCCCGCCGGCTTCGCCCCTCCACCAGGCTTCGCACCTTCCATGCCCAGCTACCCTCCCCAAGGCGTCCTTGGCTACGTGCGTTCATGACCCCTTAATTAAGAATAAGCCAGAATATCAATATCAATGGCAGGCACAGGGGTACCCCCCGCCCGCGGGCGCATACCAGCCACCCCAGGGCTATCCGCCGCCGATGCCGGGATACCCGACCCCGCAGGAGTACGGGGGGTACCCCGCTTACCCGTCGCACGGATATCCCTACGGCGCCCCTGGGGCTTCCGAAGCACCACCCTTTCCCGGTGCGCCGACGATGCCAGGATCGCCGCCATTCCCCGGTGCGCAAGCGATGCCAGGAGCGCCCCCATTCCCCGGTGCGCCGGGAGGTGGGATGCCCGTCCCGGGCGCGCAGGCCCCACAGAGCGATACGGAGCCACAGACGGTTTTGTATCGCGACATCGCGATCCACAACCCGCGCTACTCAAGTGGGGTCTTCGTCTACGGCTACACCCGCGATGCGATCCAGCACGATATTAATGAGATTAAGGAAGCAGCTGACAACGAGAAGAAGAGCACGTGGCTTGCTGCTTTCCTTTAATCAAGTTGATATTGACATTGTTTATCCACACAGTAATCGATATCCTCACGCGGCTCGGCCCGCTCAAGTTGGAGGTTGTCGCGCAGAATTTCCAGTACAAGCCGTTGATCGGCAAGCTACTAAACGGCATCGACGCGCTCGCGAAATTTGTCGTGGACAAGACCAAGGGCGATGCCGAGTGCGTACGCCTTCCTCTCCCCTTTCCCTCATCTTTCTTCTTCGATCCTGATGACTCACATTTTAGGAAATGCCTCCTGGGCCTCATCCTCGGACCCCTCAAGTACGACGTGGAGCTCGTGCGCGGCGCTATCAAGCGTATGGGGTGCGTGGTATTTCTTGTTTCCGTATTTCCCTATTTGCTTTCTTTGTTTCTCTCCCTCGTTAGTTACTCACACACTTCCCGCAGCACGGATGAAGAAGCGCTCAACGAGATTCTGCTTGACCTGACGCCCGCGGAAGTGGGTCTCCTTGCGCAGGCGTACCATAACAAGTACAAGGAGCCGAAAACGCCGGACAACTACCCGACGCTGGCGAACCACGTGAGGGCGGATTTGAGTGGGGCCTATAGGAACTGTGTGTTTTTTCACCTAAATTTCCCTCTCCTGGCTCTTTCTTTCCAATACTCACGGTGCTATCTGCCTGTTTTTCTCAACCTAGTATTCGAAGAAGTGCTCGACCCAAATCGGCAGCTACTACCTTCGTCTGTGCCGGACGTGAAGCTCGTTCAGGAAGACGTCCAGGGATTGCATGATGCCCTGGCGGGGCCGGGGAAGAAGACGACGGATAAGGTACGTTTTCTTTGTTTGGGGTTTGTCTTGGGGGCTGGGGTGCATCCCGAGATCTCATCCTCTGCGTCACATTCTTATTTCGATGCCATACATCCTGCATCGTCACCCTTGCTTCTGAGCTATTCCTTCCCAATCCCACCTTCCTACTAACTCCTCCGCAGAACAAATTCTACAAAATCCTCACGGGCCGGCGACACGATCACCTCGTACAGGTGGGCGCCGTGTACAGGAAGACCTGGGACAAGAAGGACCCGAAGGAAAAGGATAAGGAAGAGTACGGCAAGTTGTTGAAGGATATTAAGGAAAAGTTGTGCGTGGTTTTTACTTAACTTTCCTTTCAATTTTACGTGCATTCTCTTCTCCTTATACATCGTTCTCTTCTTTTTGTAGAGACTTCCTTTTTCCCTCCCATATTTCTCTCTCTCAGTCCTGGTTCAATGCTGACACCTGCTTTTTATTTATTTTTCCTTCGTTTTTATTCACAGCTCGGGCGACGAACGAAAGGCGCTCCTTTGGATCGTCTCCGGCGCGGAGCTGAACTACGAGCCCTACTTGAAGTCAACTGTGACACCACACGCGCTCCGCAATGCCGACCCGCAGGCGCTCCGCGACGCGGAGAAGCTCGAGAAGACGATGCTGGGGCCGGGGACGAATAAAGAACTGTTGGCTAGGCGGTGAGTGGTTTGTTTAGGATTCAACTTTTTTTTTTTGGACGGGTTCCTTCCGGAGGTGGAGCAAGTGCGCCGCTTGTTCTCGGGCGCGCGCACGCCGCTGCCGATGCTCTCCAATTTTGTGCTACATAAACACTCAGTGCTGACCATACCCTTCCTTCATCTCTATTTTGTAGGCTTCTGCGCGCGCACTGGTCCCGCCCACGCATGGCCCGCATCAACGAGGCGTTTTTGTCTCTCTACAAGAAGCAGCTCATCGGGCGCGTGGAGGAAGAGACGACTAGCTTAATTAACCCGAACAGCGCGTTTAAGCAGCTGCTTATTGCGCTGATTGAGGGGTCGGACAGACCACAGAAACAGAAGAAATAGAACGAGGTGAGTCTCGGCGGACGTGGGGCAAGGGGACGGAGAATCGAACGGACGCAAAGGCCGAGCCAAGAACGAAGAACGAATGAATCGCAAGAACAGCAGCAGGACATGGGAATCGAGCCTGAACGTGTATTCTGTATGGCTGGAATTTGTAATCTCTCTCTGTCATTGAGTCTTCAGCACGCAAGCCGAGCCTCCGCCTTGTGGACTCGCAACCAGTCTGCTTTATTCATTTTCTTTTTGTCTTTCCGCCACGTTATGTCTCCCATTTTCTCTGGAGTCTCCCCGCCGCCCGAGTCCAAAGATATTAGGCGCCTCATCCCCATGGGTCGACGAAATTCGCCCGCCCTTACGGCTCGCATCCTTGATACACGCGTGGCTCACTAAAACCACCAATCACCACGCTGAACTTCTTGCGCCTCAGTTGCCTTCGACCGGACGAGATCTCGGAAGGCGGGGAGCTGAGACATGCGGACGCGAGCGGGACAGTGAGCACTGAGCAGTGGAAAACCGCGAAATCCGCCGTGAGATGCAGCGTCCAACCCCACTTCATGCCACCAGCTGACCATCTCGGGCTATGTCATGTGTTGGCGCTTGGGCACTCCACGGTTACCGCCATCAACCGACAGCAAAGCCGAAAAGCGGTAGATGACTATAGATGTTCTTTTGGAATTTCCCGCCTAAAACTCACACCCGAGTTGCAGGCGTACACTTGCTCTTGCTTCCATTCTCTTGCATCCTCTAAAGTGTTCCACCTCAAGTCAGCCGTAGGGATATCTTCTCGGAACTCCCTTATAAAACACTGCGGCGGGCTTGGTAGGCCCGCTTTGATAACCATCATTTGTGGGTCCCTGTGGGTCCACCATGCGCCTTTATCAGTCCAGTTTCTTTTCCGCTATTTTTTTTAGCAGAGGTGAGCTCTATCGTTAACGTTCTGGTGACCGTCACGTCTCTGCTGCATACAAGACTTCCCCCTTAGCTCGCCATTTTTGCCCGTATAACCGAAAATATTATTTTGCTATTTTGATTGGCCTCGGTAGACGAAACGGGTTCGTCGGCTGATTAATCCGCATGGGTACTGATACAATGTATTGAAGACGAGAATACCATTGAGAGAATCAGTAAGCGAACCATTCGGGGATGTGGAAGCAATCCAGCCTCGTGGGCGATGAGAGAACTGGATCTTACGTCCCGGACCCAAGGCAAATCATGAGGTGTAAAGACGTCCAGGGACGTAGAATATCGCGCCAAGTCCATGTGAGTTTATTGGGCCTGCTTGTCCCTTTGCGAGACACTTTTGGCGCGAAGGGCAGACATAAAGATGGCATAATCGAGCCCGGCGGTTGCTATCTCCTGTCAGTGTCGGATGTCATGGGGCGTATGTTCCCATGTCACGGCTTTCCCTTATAGGCAGAGGTATCGTGTTGTTGACAGCCCCTCCGTAGCTCTCCCACTCGCCCTTCATGACTGAAATGTATCTGTTAGTTGGTGCGTATCTGCGTCACTCGATCTGCATGTATACCCTACTTACTTCGTCGCAGTTCAAAGCGCAAATGGACTGACATGGGACAACCGGAAGTTGCCCAATCTTCGTGTCGTTATCCAGGAGGGCGAAAAGCGGGTCGGAAAAACACCTACCGTGAAGCGAGAACTCAACCCCACCTGGAATGAAGAGGTTAAATTGTGAGTGCCGTGCACGACGTTGGGTATCTTCGCCGTCTGCTAAACAGTTCACAAGTGCTTCCAAGGCGACGAATATCATTACACTTCGGGTCTGCCATCATAATAAATTTTCTCTCTTCGACCCTTGTCTGGGAGAGTTTCGCAGCACAATAAATGAACTTTTGACCCTTCAAGGAGCAGAAAACGGTGGGGATATCACCTTTTAATCAAGTTCGAGCCTTACATTCTACCGCAGTTGTGAAGCTAGATCTCAAACTTGATGAACGGCCTTCGGGCACGCTCTTGGTGGCCCTTCGCTCCGTAACACCTGACCAGGCGGTTGTCATTGCAACCGCGGATGGCCAGAAGCTCTCAGTCGCACCCCGTGCCATAGTTTTTGCAACAGATTGGGTGCAGCACGGAGTGGACAAAAGCGAGCTGATTTCACCACTCGGTGCAGTCATTGAGCAGCTTGCCATCCTCATTAAAATAGGAGACGAAATTACCAAGGTATAAATATCCCCTACAAGTCGCTTCCATCTTGACCTCTTCTCTGACATATACACAGATCCATCCCTATGCCCATGGTGCATGGAAGATTCTGACCTTGGTCTTTGAGGTGCTGGATATTCTTCTTTTCCGGTTTGGGTGCTGGCTGATTCCTATAATCTCAGGTTGTGCAGAAACAGAAAGAGACAGATGATAAACTACTTAAGCTTCTCAAGACTATGGCCGAGGTTTATTCCTTTGTTGGAGATGTCCAGGATTTACCTCAAAAAATCAAGAAACTTGAGGATAGTGTCCTGGAAATCACCAAGGAATCTGTAGAGTGTGCAATCTTCATTCATGAATATGCTGGTCTTGGATTTGGAGGTGAGTGACCTCAGTTTGAATTCAAGGGTGTTACTCACTGCACAACCAGGCCGAATGGCTCGAGACACTTGGTCTGACACAAGCACTAAGATTGATGAGCTTTCTGTAGTCTTGCTCGAGCTGAAAGATGCTTTTGACCGTGGGATAGCTCTCCACTCAACATTTGTGTCAGTAAAGCTGCTAGACACAGTTCAAAAATTAGGTCAGTTGAAAACATCCAGACTCATTTTCTCCGAGATAAGCACGACGCGAGGCACGAGCGGCTTGTGCGTATCAGAGGATAAGATAAAGAGAAGGCGAGAACGGGTAGTGGTACGCGACCGTGACATCGGTCACTTCTTATCGTGACCGCGTACCACCATACGCCGTTCACGCCTCTTTCTCTGTTGTACCCGTACCTCCCTATATACATACTCGCACGACACCCCAGCATGACCAACGGAGTCGCAGGACCGTCCAGTGGAACCCCAGCTCCGAATCAACCTCCGCCCAGAACGAAAAAGACTCACACGTCTTCAGGCGTCATCAAGGCGTTAAAAGCCCTCCCTTCCGCCTTGAAACGTACCAAAAACTCAGCCATCGAGGCCAGGAACGCTGAAAGGAACCTGAAACACGCTAAACACCTCGAACAACCCGCGAACTACTCCGACGCATCAGACGAGGAGTCGCTCATTACGGTGTCAGACGCGGAATCTTCCCCGACCTCCCGTCTATATAAGATCATCGAAGCTCTGTCCCCCAAGTCGGCCAAGAACGTGATACGAACGTTCATGAGTACAGCAGGGAAGGAGAAACGCGCGAGAGAAGAAGACGTGGAGTCAGATGGCAGAAAGTCGGCCAAAAAGTTGCGCGAAGAAATTGCGCTCCAGCCGGGTATGAGCCTCCCCATTTCTTTCCACCCACTCGTCTACGATCTACGAGCCCACGACATCTACTTGCCCCTTTCCCTATTCACCTCCCCGAGCTTGGAACTAATTACTTCCTCCTCCGCGACCCTCACCACGCGAAAGCTAAACGCGTCGATCCTCGGGGGGAAGCAGCCTATCGTGCTCGACATAGAGGCCTTCGAGAGAAACCATCTCAGAGAGACCGATCTCGACCGCGCGCAGTGGATAGAGGCCGCGAGAAACTACGTCTCATTCATCGAGGAGGCTACCGGCATAGACTCCCCGGAGAGCACGCGTTGGAACGCCCACTTCGGCCATTTCGAACGCGTGGAAAAGGCCCAAGAGAACTTCCGCGCCATCCTCGCCACCGACGTGCGTCTAAGACAAAAATACCTGTCCTTACCTTTCCGCTTCGACCCCATCGTCTACGCCCACGAACTCGACCAAGCCGTAACGGAGATGCGCATGCAGCGGATGGAGGAGCGCCTTACGGGGTCATCCTCCTCCCATCACGCCGGAGGTCGCGGAGGCAACTCCAGCAGCGCTAGCGGCGGCGCGCGTGGCGGACGCGGCGGAGGCGCTCGCGGAGGAGGCGGCGGCCGTGGGGGGGGGCCAGCTCCCTTTCATAATGGCAACGGCGGCGACGCGCCGCCCGCCGTCTGCCTCCTCTGCGCCAGGCGCGGCCACTTCTGGAATCAGTGCACAGCAACCCATTTCGAGGATAACACCACCCCCGTCTTCGGCGTCAAACGCAACAACGACGTTTGTGCGATTCAATCCGGCCAAACACTATGCCGGGCTTGGAACGCAAAGGGCGCAGGAGCCGTCTGCACACACGACCCCGCCGCACGCGCCCACCGCTGCACCTTTTGCGGTGCCAACCACCACGCCTTCAGCTGGTCATGCCGCCACAACCCGCCCAATTGACCAGACGTGCCCCGCTACCTCTTTCTTGAAATCGTTGGACTTTCTTGCCCGCTCACCATCCCACGACGAAATACTCAACCGAATCACCACGCCTTACAATGCCGACGTCTTGGATTCTTTCTTGAACAAACACAACCTCGCAGAGACCTACCCTTCCCTCGTCCATAACCTTCGGCACGGTTTCCCCATGGGCGACTTCCCGGAACTGCACAAGACAGTAATCTTCCAAAACCACCCTTCGGCGGCAGAACACCAGGACTTCATCGACGGCTACCTCGCAGAAGAGGTCGACGCACGGAGGATGAGCGGCCCTTTCTCCCAAGCCGAGACAGAGACAATCCTCAAAGGACCTTTCCAATGCTCCCCCATTATCATCTCCGTGCAGCCACAGGGCCTCGACGAGCCAGACAAGCTCCGTCTCTGTCGACACTTGTCCAAAGGCAACAAACATTACCCTTCCACCAATTCTTACGTCGAGAAGGACAAATTTCCCACCAAATTCGGCACGGCATCTGAGGTCGCAGAGATCGTAAGTCGCCTTCTTACTTGGTTCTTATCTTATTCTTCTTCACGGGGCTTAACTTACTCGCCACCTTACCGGGGCTTACCTTACTCTTCTATTACCTTACCCACTTTCTCTTACAAACCCGTTCTTCATCCCCGAATACGCGCCCTTACCCTTCCCTATCTTATCTTACCTTACACTTTTCTTCCGCATTTCGCGCGTCCTTACATACCCTTCCCCTACCTTCCACTTAATTCTTTTCCCCCTTAACTTACCCTTCCTTCAATCCGGCGACTTACAAAACTTATCTTACCCCAGATCTCCAACGCACCTCCGGGCGCCCAGGCGATGGTCCTCGACATCGCAAAATTTCATCGCACCTGTCCAATACGACCAGGCGACAAACGGTGGTTCGTTCTACGAGGACCGAAAGGTTTCTACATCGAGCATAATTGCCCTTTCGGCTGCTCTTCTTCCAGCAGCAACGCAGGATCCATTGCCATCGCCATCGTAGACATTTGGAAACATGAAGGTGTTACGCCGGTAAACCGATACGAGGACGACTTCCTTCCTTTCCGTTACCCAATCACCTCCATCACCGACGCACCATCTGGACCCGCTAGCTATTCCTACGCCTACGATCGGGAGCAGGCGCTGGAGCTGATCCACGACATCGGCACACCGTGGCACCCACTCGACAAGAAGGGGCAAGACTTCCACGACACGGCCCCATACATCGGCTTCATATTCGACATCGCGGGAAAGCGCGTATTCATAGCAGAAGAAAAGCGCGAGAAGTTTTTGCGACGGGTACAGGACTTCGTCAAGAAATTCAGGTACTCTTCTTGCCAAATCCGGGACGTCGACACAATCCACGGATCCCTCTGCCACATCACATTCGTTATCCCCCTCGGTCGCTCCCACCTCCCGGGCCTATCCAATTTCTCCGCCTCCTTCAAAGGCAACACTTTCTCGAGAAGACACCCTCCGCACTCGCTCTGGTCAGATCTCAAGTGGTGGGAGGACACTCTTTCATGCACCAATATCTCGCGCCCCATTACCGCGCGCGGCCCTCTCCGCGACCATCGCATCTACGTGGACGCTTCCACCGACTGGGGAATAGGTATACTCCTCGACGGACGCTGGGACGCGTGGCGCGGAATTGGCGACTGGAACTCGGGCACTCGTCACATCGGGTGGCTCGAGACCATCGCCCTCGAGTTAGTAATCTACGCCATCGAGGAAGCGGACCTCCACGACGCTTACTTACTGGTCCACTCGGACAATCAAGGAGTCATAGGCGCTTTCGACAAAGGCCGCAGCCGAAACTTCGAGATGAATCTCTCGATTCGGCGTTCCCATTGCGTGCTTGCCGCGCGCAACGTTACCCTTAGCCTCTCTTACATACCTTCGGCTCAAAACCCCGCGGACCCTTTATCGCGCGGCGCATTAGGCGCCCAGGCGTCACGTCTTCACTCCAGTTTCCTTCTTCCCTTAGACCTTATCCCTTACTTTCGGCATGTATAAGTTCGTAGCAACTTATCTTACCCGCTTCTTGACCCCGAGTCTCTAAATTGACTGCGAGCAGATTCAAATATCCTGGCGCCCCGGCGACAGCATCATCATCACCACAAACGGCGCTTACGGCCACCCACGTGTCTCAAGCGACAACAAGACATCTTACGACAGAGCGAGATCGCGCGCTGCCCGTAGCAGCCACGGACGCGGGAAACACTCCCGCAGCGCCTCCGCTTCCCCGCCTTTCCAGGAGCTTCACCAGGCCAGCTGATCTGGGCCCCGCACCGTGTAGACCAGCAGTCGCCGTCCCACTTCCCATTGCCAACGTTGCAGCCTCTGCAGCCAAGAAACCTAAGCCGAAGCCGCGAAAGCCTCGACCAGGACGCGAATTACAGAACAATCACTTGCGGCCACACGTGCTCGCCGAGGACCGTCTGCGCGCCTGGAAGTCCCCGTTTGCACTGGAGCACGACACCGCCTTTCGACGAGAACTACCTTCAGACGTAGTGGAGAAAACTTACGCCACCCTTTTCGCGTCCTTCGCGGGCCCCACACAATCCAATTACGGGGCAGGGTTACTACGCTTCCAGCAATTTTGCGACGCACACGACATCTCGGAGCGTGCTCGGATGCCAGCCTCCCATTTCCTCCTCGCCGCCTTCATTGCCCAACACATCGGCACCGTCGGCGGAGGTACCGTGAAGTCTTGGATGTCCGGCATCAAGGCTTGGCACGACCTCAACGGAGCGCCCTGGGAAGGTGACGACAGATGGGTTGAACTTGCCAGACGTACCGCCAACAAAGAGGGCACAGCCTTCAAACGAGCCCAACGGGGCCCGGTTACAGTCGAACACATGCGCGCCCTGCGAGCCGCCCTCGATATTTCCCGCCCTTTTGATGCAGCCGTCTGGTCCGTCGCTACCGCGGCCTTCTGGGGCTGCCGCCGCTTAGGCGAGCTCACCATCCCTTCCGCCGACAAATACGACCCCAAACTACATGTCTCGCGCGGCGCGCTCATCAAACGAATCCGCCCCGACTCCTCCACTCCCGCCACGGCTGTCCCGCTTCCATGGACCAAGTCTACGCGCGAACGCGGAGGAATGCTTACGATCACCGATCGCGACGATGAACTCTGCCCTTCCAAAGCCCTCGCCAACCACTTGCGCATAAATGAACGAGTTCCCACCAACGCCCCCCTGTTTGCCTTTCAGAACAGCAGCGGTAACTGGTCCCCCATGATTAAAGACTGGTTCATGGACCGATGCAAGCCCATCTGGAAGAACGCAAACCTCCTAGCGGTTTTCGGTCACAGCTTCCGCATCGGAGGATCGACCGAGCTCCTCCTCGCGGGCGTGCCATGCGACATCGTCGCGGCGCTTGGGGGCTGGACTTCGCTCGCTTTCCTACTCTACTGGCGAAAAATCGAACACATAATCCCGATGAATATTGGAAAGGCTTACAACCAGCAGAAGCTGGCCGACGTCGCACAAGCTTTTGAGGCTTTCCGCGTAGCCAATGGAATAGCTATCCTCAGCGCAGATCACGAGTTCTAATCCCTTACCGCCGGGCTATTTTTCTTATCCCTTACAACTACTTGTCTTCCCTTACCACCAATAAAACTTCCCTTACCAATGTCTTCCGATCCCGAGCTCCAGCTCCTGTGGGGTAAGCCGGCGGCGCGCCGCAGGCGCGTCACCAACTGTGGGGAGCTTACGCTCTGGGTGGTAGAGTTGGTGACGCGCCTTCGGCGCGCTTTGCCGTCTCCCCCGGGAGTCTCTCCTGACGCTCAGAGCCCGTACGGTCCGCTACTCACCCTTTCCCCTCGCGGCGGCGCGAAGCGCGACCCCTCATCGCCTCCACGCAGCCCGCCGCAGGCGGACGAGTCAGCGAGCCTACGGCTCTTCCCCCACACCACGAAACGGAGAATCCACCGTTTCGTGCTCTTTCCTGTCACCCCACGATTAGTGGTAGCCGTTATCTTATCCCCTTTACTAACTTAACAATCTCAGTCGAATCAGAGAAACTGAGGGACCTCAACCCAGGGACTTTTGATGCAGCACTGTGTCAAGGATGTCTTCCTGGCACACGCAAACACATATTATCAGATCACAGATTGGCTTGCTGTGCCAGCACCTGAAAACACTGGAGGGAACATCCTCTGGTTGCATGGAGTGGTTGGATCTGGGAAAAGCACAATATCAACAACAGTCTCAGAGTACTTTCGTAGCCTCCACCGACTTGGAGCCTTCATCTTCTTTGACCGTAATAATCTGGATGGAAGTGGTCCCCAGGCTGTCATCCGTTCAATTGCATACAGGTTGGCTGACTTTGATCCTCGCATTCGGTCGGCCATATTTGATGTGATGTCCCAAGAGACGACCCTCATCGCTGCACCACTTAGAACACAATTCAACAAACTCTTACTGGAACCGCTTGTCAATGTGCAGAAACATATTCGGGGGCCGATTATTCTCATTCTGGATGCCCTAGATGAATGTGGAACACCTGATTCTCGCACCAGTCTGGTCTCTTTGATTGCCAATGAATTCCCCAAGCTTCCCCCTATTTTTCGCTTCTTCATTACCAGCCGGCCGGACTCAGACATCGCACGTCCATTCCGTGCACAGCCACTCATCACCCAAATGGAACTTGATATCACCACCCCAGCAATAAAGGAGGACATTATTGTATATATCCGCAACAGCATGCAGACCATTCAGGAAGCAGAGAAACTTGGTCCTTCTTGGCCTGGAGAAGATGCTATACAGACATTGGCCAACTATTCTTCAGGTCTCTTTGTGTGGGCATCAACAGTGTGCAAATTCATTGCCAAGTGGAATCCTGCTAAGAAACTGGTCCTCATTCTTGAATCAGGTGCTATGCCAGGGAAACACTTGCATGATATATACAATCTATACAGTGTGGCCCTTCAGAACCTTGTGGATTGGGATGATGAGGATTTTGCACAACAAACTCTGGTAGTTCTGGGTGCTGTTGTGGTTGGCAGAGTGCCCATGGCAGACAACAGCATAGATCAACTGTGTGGCCTGGGCCTGGGTGGATCATCCAGAGTCCTAGAGCGTCTTGGGTGTGTTTTGCAATGGGCTCCTGGCGAAACAGTTCGAACATTTCATGCATCGTTTACTGATTACATCACCAATCAGGAGCGTTGCGGGGGCCGACCATGGTTTATTGACTCCACAGTGTATAACAAATCTCTTGCACTGCAATGCTTGCAAGTCCTGAAAAGAGAGCTTCAGTTTAACATATGTGACCTCAAAGACTCGCGGATTCTCAACACAGAGGTCACACTGCCGAAACTCTCGGAGCGCATAGAGGAAATGATCTCTCCTCAGTTGGCATATGCAACTAAATTCTGGGCAGATCATCTTCATGAGGCAGGTTTGGACCAAGACAAAGACATCCTTGATGAATTGAAAGAACTTATGGAATATCGCTTTCTCTACTGGCTAGAAGTCCTGAGCCTACTGGAGCATGTTTCAATTGTGACCAGCAGTCTGAAAATTGCGCTGAAGTATGTACATGTGAGAATTTTCCGTTCTTTTGAAAAGAAAAAGAACTTGACTTCTTAATCCCATACTAATAGGGAAGCAATGCACCTCTTGAGAATCTCATGCAGGATAGCCTCAAATTTATGGCAACATTCGCACCTTTGATTGCACAAAGTGTACCACACATTTATATCTCAGCTCTCCCATTTGCACCCCTGGCAATCAGCAGTCCGGAAGCAATATTCTGCATCATTCCCCAAGACATTGTATTGTCACGGCACTTTAGCAGACAACTGGCCCAGCATCCAAAAAGAATTGCGGGGGCACACTCGTAGTGTGTTGTCTGTCGCATTCTCCCTAGATGGAAAACAGATTGTGTCTGGGTCTGGAAATGGGACCATTTGTGTCTGGGATTCCGAAACTGGCGTCCCAGTTGAGAGTTTGGAGACCAAGACCAAGTTTGTTGTGGTATCCCCAGACGGCAAATCGATCGTGTTTGCATCGGAGGAATCCATGGACGCATCCGGTAAATCCATGGGCATCTGGGATTCCGAAACTCGCATGGTTGTTGAGACGTCTCACGAGTACGGATACTCTCTCGCGATCTCTTCAGATGCAAAGTTTATCCTGTCTGGGTCGGGGGATGGGAGAATTTGTCTCTGGGATGTTGAAACTGGTGCAGTCATTAGGGTGTTTGAAGGCCACAGAGAAGAAGTTGTATCTGTTGCGTTCTCGCCGGATGACAAGCACATCGTATCGGGGTCCTGTGACATGACAGTCCGTGTCTGGGATTCCAAAACCGGTCTACTTACTGCCTGCTTTGATGGATACCACACAGCCGTGACTTCCGTCGCATTTTCGCCGGCTGGCAAACAGATCGTGTCAGGGTCCACAGACGGGAGAGTGCGTGTTTGCAACTTTGAACCAGGTATTTCTGTCGTGGCTCCCCAGCCATTCCTAGAGTACATTGAGTGTGTTACTTCTGTTGCATTCTCACCAGATGGCCAGAGGATTGTATCTGGGTCTGACAATGGCACAGTTCATGTCTGGAGTTCCCGAACGGGTTCAATCGTCGCTGGGCCATTCAAAGCGCATATCGGCCGTATCGCCTCCATCACATTCTCGCCAGATGGAAAACAGATCATGTCTGGTTCATCGGATACAACAATTTGTATCTGGGATCCAGAAACTGGTTGGGCCGGGAAGTTGAAAGGACACACCCACGGCATTACTTCTGTTGCTTTCTCCCCTGACAACAAACAGATCGTGTCTGGGTCGATTGATAACACTGTTCGTGTCTGGGACTCCAAAACCGGGGTGATTGTCTGGAACTTTGAATATGGCAGTGAGGTCGAAATCCACTCCGTTGCTTTATTTCCAGACGGCAAGTTGCATGTGTTGGGGTGGAGGCATGACACTCTTTTACACTGGGTACATTCCCAAACCGGTAGGACTGCTACGGAGTTTGAAGGGCACACGGGCAATATCGCCTGCTTCGCATTCTCGCCAGATGGTAAACACATAGCGTCTGGATCGTACGATGAAACAGTACGTGTCTGGGATTCAAGCAGCGGCGTGGTTGTTCTGGTCTTCAGAAAACACGAAGGAATAGTTACGTGCGTTTCCTTCTCACCAGACGGAAAGCACATTGCATCTGGATCTAAGGATGAAACAGTGCATGTCTGGGACTCAACCACCGGCGTGATTATCACGTCTTTTTTTGGGATCTGGATCCCAGCTGCTTCTCTTGCGTTTTCGCCAGACGGCAAGCACGTAGTCGTAGGATACAAATTGCCCTACCAATCTAGGTCAGATATATCCAAGTTGCGTGTTTGGGATTTAGCAGTGGCGGCAGTTACTGGACCGTTCCGAGGGCACAAGGGCGGGGTCAGCTCTGTCGCATTCTCTCCAGATGGCAAAAGGGTTGTGTCCGGGGGAGAAGATCTGGTGGTGCGAGTATGGGATTCAGAAACGGGTGTTGAAGTTGCCGGGCCCTTCAATGGGCATACGGCCCATATTACCTCAGTCGCATTCTCGCCAGACGGAAAACATATAGTGTCTGGGTCAGATGATCGTACAATTCGTATCTGGGACTCCGACACCACTGCTGTTGTTCCTTGGGAATCCCGAGGAGACACCGAGTATTTATCCATCGCATTCTCCTCAGATGGCGGACGTATCGTTTCTGCCAGTACCAGTACTCATTACGACAGGAAAAATAGCTCTACGGTGTCCGTCTGGGATTCTGAAACCGGTGCTCTCGTCGCTGGGCCATTTCCTTTGTCCTACAAGAGGGAGCGATTGGCCTATATCGCATTTTCACAAGACGCAAAAGGGATCATCTTCTCCACGGACTGCGTAGTTCAGGTCTTGGATTCGGAAACCGGATCCCTAATCGCTGGGCCATTTGTGAAGCGGACTACGTCCTGGTCGGACACTTCGTTTGCACTCTCACCGGATGGCAAGCGACTTGCGTTTGGATCCGATGACGGAATGGTCGCTGGGCCCTTTGTACTAGGTCCTCCTACAGAAGTTGATTCTGTTGGCTTCACGCAAGACGGGAAAAATATTCTGTCACTTTCAGCCAAGACAGTATACGTGTTGAATTCTGAAACCGGTGCCGTCGTCGCTGGACCGTTCGAACATGAAGACAATTGTTCAGTCTCGTGGTTGGCGTACTGCGGAAAGACGATGGCCGTTAGCAGCGCCAACAGTTTGCGTATTTGGAACTCTGAGACAGGCTTGATAACTGCAGTTGAGACGGATGGTCGGTATCTTGCGGTCTCCCCAGATGGACAACAGGCTGTAACTGCAGGGAATGAATCATACATCATGTCAATCTGGGATTCTGAAACCGGGAATCTCGTTGGTGGGCTGGTGGACGTCGCAAGCAGGGCCCACGGAATCGAGTGTGTGGCGTTCTCTCCAGATGGCAAGCGGATAGCCTCTGGCTTGAGCGATGGCAGTATTCGCGTGTGGAAGGTATGGAATAACTCCGCTCATTTCTCGTAGGTTCCAAGTTCTGATCAGACTTCTGATCTCTGGGGACATCATCCGCATTTCAATTTCACCGACGGATGGCAGATAGATTCTTCATCGGAACGAGTTCTTTGGGTCCCGCCTGCGTTCAATCACAGATTATATCTTCCTTGGAATCCCGTCATTGTTGGCTTCCAGGCAACAGCCAAGCTCGATCTCACCGACTTTGTTTACGGCACCGAGTGGGAGCAATGCATCGATCCCAAAATCAGGGCTGCCTGGTAGGAGTACTCATTTGAACGTTAGACCTTGACAGTCGTACTCACTGGATTACGGCGACAGAAACAATGAAAATATCCTCCGTCAATTTAAATTTCTTCCCCAGATTGTTCGTCCATGCGTCTTCATTCATGATTCACGACTCTGCTCGATTATATCCCTATTCATACTATGTCACAAACGGCTTACCCCATCATATTCCCCACATTTTCTCTCCTATATCCCGGTTGTGAACCCCGTTGTCTGTACCCCCAATTTCCAGTTCCACCTAGCGATTGTCCGTTATCTGCCATCTTATTAACGAATAGTCGGTTTTTTCCCCGTCTCCACTTTCGCAGTCAAGCGCCGGGAGTGATCATCGAGTTAAGTTGTCCACGCCATTCGAGGCCCTCGAAAGTGCTGGAATAACACGGAGCGAGAGCTGCTTCTTTCCTGTGAAGAGTGATATCAGAAGCCAAGGTTGAACCTGGATAGTGACGATGGCGCACCAATCACATGAGAAGGTTGAAGTAAGTACTGGAATTCAGACCCTTTTGTTGAAACCACCATCATTCTCCACAGATTCACTGCTGATATATGTTCGAATTTCTCCCCGAGCAGTGTGAAGAATGCTCGTCAATAAATTAGGGACTTTCGGAGCAGCCTCTGGAATGGCTCGTGGTCCATGGCGTCCGATGCAGAGGTGTCTCTTCTCCCTTATCGCATCCTCCAAGTACCAGCGCGCTCGCAGGCCCGCCGCGTATGGAACCTCGGTCGACACAAGGTAAGGTAGGTAGGTAGGTAGCATTACACGAGAATGAGTGGCCAACTCAACAGAAATTGGGGGGCGGCCTCCCGTACACAATACTCCATTTCCATCCTGCGTCTCATTCGCTCACTCGTCTCGGCCTTTTCATTCTAGTAGTCTGTCCGGCCCCTCAATCAACGCAACAAGCAGATCCGCAAATGCGCCGCTCGTCTTTCCCTCCACGCACTCTACGAGTTCCTTCTTGTACAGGCGACCAGTGCGCGCGCAGAAGCCTGAAAAATAGAGAAACAGGAAGGGATGGTCAACGCTGATCGTTTACTATGTGGTACGAAAACGGAGAAAGTATCTGCGTGCGTCTCGAACGCAAGCAACGGCTTTCTAATTAAAATATCGGCACAGACTTGTACTCCTAGCATAAATGACCCACCTCTCTTGAACGTCCGCCCCAAGCTGGAATCACCGAACCTCGCCCAAAAAGAATGTTAAAACCAAGCCACTCACCGCATAACTAACCCCGACTTCCTCCCCATCGTCTTCTCGATCTTCATCGCGTCGCGCAGGTCCTGCGGGTTGATGTCCGGGTGGCGCGGTCGGGCTGTGCGCCGGAGACGATCCAGAGGAGCGCGTGGAGCTCGTTGCCCGAGTTTAAGCTGTGCATTTAAACAAAGAGGAAGACATCAGTATTGAACAGAGAGTGGGCGAGAAACCAGGAAGGAGGGAAATGGGTATCAGCGGGCAGAGAACATAAAACGACTTGTGAACGAGAGAAATCATTCCGAGTCCAAGTGAACGAAAGCCACCCGCACGAAGGAAGGACGGGAAATAAAAACACGCACAGCTCCTCCCGAATCACGTCCTTAAACAACTTGCCGTGCTTCTCCCTACCGGGCCCGTGCCGCTCATTGTAGACGCGACACACCTGCATGAGGTGCTCACGGTGCCGGCCTGTCAGGATCTCGTAGAACTTCCTCTGTGCAAAGACAAAGGTTAGCCGTGTAGAACAACAGAGTGGCGGGTTTGAGGCATGTAAGGTGTGCAGGTGGAGTCGTTGAAAATCGCGTGCAGGTGGCGTTCCCGTCGGGAGATAGGAATGTAGAGGGGCGAGGATGGGATCGAATGGAATGTAACGAGAGAGAATGCAACCAGAAGCAAATTATGCATTTTAAAAAATGCACCTTATTCGTCCCCAGATCCTCCTCCCCCGCCCTGTAAAGCGCCCTGAGGTCTTCCTCCACGGGCTCGTTGGCGTTCGGCGTCGGGCTGCAGCCGGCGCGTCGCGTCGAGGGCTTTGTCGGATACTGTGCGAGGGGATCAGTGATGCGTGTCCGGGTGGAGGATACAAGGAGGGAAAGATAACAGGGATAACGCGCATACATCCGCCGCCAAAAAATCGCGGAGTGGGGCGCGTAGATGGCGACGGAGACACCTGTGCTGGCTAACACTCTGCACTCGAAACCCCGTCCCAAAACTCCCTCAACATCTCAAATCTCACGCCCCTCCCAGAAAAAAAGATAAACCAACCCAAGCCCGGTGAAAAAACAACAAAATAAATGATAGGGTTATGAAGAATGGCTGACGCTCACGCACAATGTTTAGCCCCACCCCCTCACCGAGCGCGCCAGCACCGTGTTGTACTTATTCAGGTACGCGTACGCAAGGAGGCCCACGTTCCCCGCGTCAGTTCCGGCAGAATCTCGCTGAGCGTGTGTTCGCGTGTTCTATGGCGGAAGGTATTATTAGTCTGTGATTCATCTAGGAGAGCAGAACACGCACGCTACACCGGTGACAGCTTCATATACGAGCTCCGCGTCGTATTTGAGCGGGCTGAGGATGAGGCCCAGGAGGCCGGTTCTGCACGAATCCAGATTTCCAATTAGTGAGAATTCCGGAAGAGTGGACGGGAAATAGGAAGAGTGGGTGAAAATAGGATAAAGGATTGGGGAAGGAGGATGAATGGGTAAAGAAGCAGGACGCAGTAGGACCGACGACTCGGAGCAGCGAAACAGAGAAGGAAACCATTCAAGGAGTAGGGAAACGGAAACGCAGTGGAAGAAGGACGGGAAAGGAAGGTGTACGCACTCGACCTTGCTCGAGGTCATGCGCTTGACAAGGTTGTGGAGCGTCTCGCCCTTGCTGGGTGCGAGGGCCTCGTGCGTGGGGGACTCGATCTCATGCGCGACGATATCTAGCTTGAGCGGACCCAGGCGAGTGTGGATGTGCGGATATATATCAACTCGATTAGAGAAAAGCAGCGAGAGACGTACACTTATCTTTCTTAGCATTCTTAATCTCAACAATATCATGAGGCTGGATCGCGTCGCGCGTGTAGCCGTCCAAAAAAATCCCGCCGGAGTAGCGGGTTGTGAATCGTGGTGCGGCGGTACACGACCGTCGGCGGCTCCGTCTGGTTTTGCAGGGCCTTCTCGCCTGGGATGGTCATCCCGATTGCCGGCGCACCGGGCATAGAAGGCGCACCTGGGAAGGGTGGTTCACCCGAGGCGACGTACTCAGGATAGCCCTGCTGGCGGGTACGCGTGCGCGGGCGGGGGATACTATGGGCCGGCCATTGACATTGGTTACTCTGAAGTAAGAGGCGCGCCCACGTAGCTGAGGTGAGCGGGGGGAACGCCGGGTGAAGACCGGGCTGGTGGAGGCGCGAAGCCTGCGGCGGCGGCTAAGAGAGGTTAGCTTATGTGGCGCAAGGATGAGAAAGGGCGTGCGTAGGGGCTTGGCCTAACATAGACGACTGTAATTCGCGACGAGAAATTAGTGGGCTGAAAAAAGGTTAGGACAGGATACGCACGAAGCCGCCTGGAGGTGCGCCGGGGAGAGGACGCGTATCCGCCCGGAGGTGGTGCATATCCGGACTGGGGCCTGGGTCAGATTTGCCGCAACAACGCAGTCAGAGGCACGCACATATGTGGCGGTATTGGGCGGGGGCGGGAGTTTCGACATGGTGGGGAGAGGCGAGGTTGATAGGAAGAAAAGGGCTCTCCATATTTTACAGAGGATGCGAGACGGCCCGCGGGCGGCGTTGGCTCATGATGCCTTCCCGAGAATCGCCAAGACTCGGGCAGCGAGAGGCTGTGCAAACGTATATAGCATGTGACTCCCAATTCTAGCAATCACGATCTCAGTGAGACCTGTGACAGTTATTAGTCCTGAAATTCAAAGATACCACTGGCGGCCGCGATTGTGGTAGGGGAAAAAATTACACCAACATCCTAACCACGCCGAGCGAAAAAGGATATTCAACACAGATGGTTCAACTTGCAACACGATTTTGGGCCTCGACCTCCGTCAAGAAATGTTCGCGGGCAACGATTACACCTAAATTTAGAGCCGAATGGTATCAAGTTCCATCCCTCCTTTATTTATGCAGGAATTTTGTATCCTCAGTGATGAACTTCCATAGAAAAAATGTCAATATTCACCTTCGTCTTGACCCCGAGTCGGACGGCAACCTCCTGCACACCATGGGTTGGCAGATTATTAGTAATAAGCAGGTGCGCATCGTGCACTATCGTTTCTTATCCCTCATTGTGGTGGGTTTATTTGGATTGTAAAAATGACTGACAGAATCTCACGCATGACTTGACCCCGAATCGAACGGGACCTCCTGCATGCAACTATCCACTGTGATCCAAACTCAGCAGGTGCGCACCATACGCTATCAAGTCTTCTCCCACCTAGCTTCTGGGTGAGTTTATCGAAGAATTTCGTCGTCTTGTCGGTGTTTGAATGTACTTATGCGAAAAAAAGTGGATAGAAACGTCCATGACTTGACCCCGAGTCGAACGGGGACCTCCCACTTGATTCCTAACTAGAAAACTCTGAAATTCAGCAGGTGCGCGCCATACGCTATCAATTCTCCTCCCACCTAATTTGCTGGTGAGTTTATGAAGACACTTTCTTGGGTGCAGCTCAACGCTCGATTGAAAAAGACTGAACAAAACCAGGACGCATGGCTTTAGTCGAACGGAGACTTCCTGGTTACATTTCTGAATATAATTTAGGTGCTGCGAGTTGGTGTCAGCCAACACAGAGGGAGAAAAGAAAGACATCGCAACCCAGATGGGATAACTTGATCGCGAGGTGAACGGGGCCTCCGGTATAAATCTCGGTTGGATAGGGAGGTGCGCTGTGTGTTGTCAAGTCTTCACCTACCAGCTGCGGAACCTTGGTCGGTCAAGAAAAAAGGTATAGCGCTAATTCTCATGGCTTGACCCCCAGTCGAACGGGGTTCCTTACGTGCTTCATTTTCGTCGACCGAATGATGAGCAGGTGCGCACCATGCGCTATCAAGTCTTTTACCATCTGATTTCTGGGCGGTTTTATGGAGGAATTTTGCTCATCTTGTCAGTATTTGAATGCAGGCGAAAAAAAGAGTGGATAGAGAACGTCCATGACTTGACCCCGAGTCGAACGGGGACCTCCTGCATGCAAATATCCATTGCGACCCAAACTCAGCAGGTGCGCACCATGCGCTATCAAGTCTTTTACCATCTGATTTCTGGGCGGGTTTATGAAGGAATTTTGCTGGTTGTGTCAGTGTTTGAATGCAGGCGAAAAATAGTGGATAGAGAACGTCCATGGTTTGACCCCGAGTCGAACGGGGACCTCCTGCTTGAAACTCGATTCTGGCAAATTCAGCAGGTGCGCACCATGCGCTATCAAATCCTCTCTCACCTGATTTGCGGGTGGAATTATGAAAGATTCTTTTTGGACGTTACATTCAACGCTCGATTAAAATAAGACTCAACAGAGCCAGGTTACATTTCTGGATTTAATTTAGGTGTTGCGAGTCGGTGTCAGCCAAAACAGAGGGAAAATACACAACCAGATGGGATAACTTCAAGTTGACCGCGAGGCGCATAAATCTCCGTTGGATAGGGAGGTGTGCTGCTTGTGTTGTCAATTCTCCCTTACCGGTTGTAATTGGCTTTCGAGTTTGGATCCTTGGTGGGCCAAGAAAAAATGTAGCGGAAATCCTTATGCTTGACTCTGCTTGACTTCGGAGTTGTGCAGAAGTTCAAGGATTCACGTAACAGGATAGTAGTTGAGACTCCGACGCAACTCCGACCTTGCTCCGAATCTCTTCTCCGAGTCTTTCGGATTGCTTCTCCCTCGCATCCGATGTCGCGGAACTCAAGCGGAACTTCAATTGTATCACACTCTCTTGAATCGGCTCAATTCTTGCAAAGTCGTCTGTTCCAATCCTACGGCAGTCCTCTTCAGCCTGACAACAGGTACTTATGCTACACACTGCCGACTCCGGTTCTCTAGTTTGCTGCTTTTTTCACTGTTCCTCGGCTGTGGTATGTATTCATTTTTCTGTAGCATTCACAGTAGCACAGCAGCACTGTGAGATCCTTCGGCGCTGGAGGTTAATTTTAGAAGGGGCTGTACATGCGTCGGGCGCTATGATAGCTATCCGTCTTATTCGATACTCTCACACTCCATGGTTGACGACTCAGATTCTGAGGCCGACGCTACTTCGGGCTCGACGTCTATGCAGCCCGAGTCTATCCTGTGCGTAATCCAATGTTCTCTTGGCAGGCACTTCTGACCTCGCAATCCAGACACAACGGCGCCTTTTTCCCAAGCTCTCAGCAGTTCGTCGTCGCCGGCGGCACGTTCACGAGCGTGGGGAATGTAAACCTCACCACTCCTACTCCCCCTCCTGGTACGTTGATCATGTTCTTGAAAGACACTGTCTGATATCGAATCTACAGTCTTCCGCACGATCCCGTTCGGAGATCTTGATCTTCGCAGTGAAATACGATTAGATTCCGAGTCTGGTGTGGTCTGCCTACAGCGTGGACGGCGGTCTGTTAGACGGATGTATTCCGCCCGAGTCCATGGTCTCAGTTCGAGTGTGGTCGTGGCTTTATATCAGGGAGCCAAAGCGGAGGAGCTATGTCCTTTTTATCCAATCTATTCATCTCTCTTATCTCGTTTCCTTGTACAGGTGTGGAAACGGGACATTGCTCGATACTCCGCCCTCCGGTGAGCGCAAAATCTTCAACTCGTCGTACCTGTATTGACAAAGAAGGCATTCAGCCATCCAAATTTCCTGCAGCTGTATGGGATCTCGAAGTCGTGTCCTTTATACGCCACGGTTTTCCACGGTGGTTCGTTATACTCTCGTCGATGTTCTCGCTCGTTCAACTTATTTTAGATCTTATGCCTGTTGAACATGTTGTGGATATGTATCGTCATTCACATATTTTGACGACGTATATCTATGCCTGTCTTGTACGTATGCAGTTACCAGCGCTCCCGCTGATTCACCCATTTCACCTTCAGGACTCGGAGTTCTTGGTACGAAGGCAGAATCCACGGCTGGCTGACTAACTTGTTCCGCAGGGAGCCGCCATGTATTTTCAGCACCAAGTTTCCGGAAAATACCTTGCACGTAAACTGATTCGAACGAACTCTGCTCTTCTGACGACACAATAGGATCCTTACCTTTGCACGTCATGGATACGACCTTCAACAGGGCGGCTCATCGTGGACATTGCACCTTTGAACACCGACAACTCTGTCCGCCTTTATGGACTATTTGATGGTCTTCGCCGGAGCATAACATCGTTTCTGGAGCCACACCAGGAATCGACAGCCATTTTCTCTCTAACCTTGGACCAGTATCATGAAATTTGCCATTTGCATCTATCTCAGACTCGGCGGCTCCCGATTTCAGCTCATGCCACGGTACACCTCGGCCAAATTATCTCGTGTTCGCCGGGCTCCCGGTTTGAGGATTCTGATTCCATTGCATATCCGCATGAGTGCTACCTGAGCGACTGGGGCTGGGATTCGGGCGGAAATCGGATGTCCAATGGTTGGACTCGGTATGTACTTTATATCCGCAATGATCGATATCTAACTCAGAAGGCCTCTAAACTCAACAGTTTTCAAGCTTGCAATGTCCTCCCCGGGGAGCTTATATCCAGAGAAATACATTTCGACCACTTCACGACTTGGCTTGTGCAGGCGAACCACATCTTCCATCGCGTCCAGATTAAATCAAATCGCGAGAATTGTCGTACGTTGCCTGCTAACTATCTGTGGTGTTGTTCTCCAGGTGACCTGTGGCGACAGTATTCATGCACAGTGTGCAATATCAACTGGCATTTTCTCCCACTGGACGTGACCCTCCCGCTGGATACCTATTTGTATGTCCAATGGACAGAACTGAAATACACAATGGCACACGCCTCCGATTCCCAGATCATCCCGCATACTGGTCCCTGAACCCATCGGGACGTGAACACCTTAGCGCCGAGGAAGCTCGATGTCTCGGGTTCCCGCATATAGAGTTGACAGTGTTGGCCTTCGGACGATCCTGGGATGATAACGTCTACGCTGGACTCAGCCAATTTCACCGCGGCAAAGGATTCAATCCAGACAGCCAGGACATTGCCCGCCATCTTAGGTACCCACTTTATCTGTTGTCGGAAGACGCACACAGTGAGCTGTGACATAAAATTCCTGTATCCGGTCCTGAGCGCTAACTTTATTTCCTGGAGGTACCGAAGAGGCTACTGGGAACGGAGACGATCTGCCCGCGAGCAATGCTCCAGTTTTTGCGGTCGATAGGGAGATATTTGAGTTCCTCCCCGAGGACTGCAGTGACCGTACGCGCAATGAAATTACTAGACGTGGTACTGATCGTACTTCCAGTTACAGAGTTTCCTACTCCAACTCACGAAGGGGACACCCGAATTTATCGTCTTTACGCCGCAGAAATATTTCCCCCATCCCATGACTGGAAGATCGTAACTGGTGTGAAGTTCGGGCTAATTCTCGGGCTCTCTTTGATCCAATTGAAAAATTGCGTTCATGTGGCTTTTCCATATATTCCACCTTGGACAATCGAAACTGCAGTTCTCGGAGCATTGGCAGCAGGAATACTTCTGGTATGCCGTGCCCCGCTGGCCAAACAAACTCAAAATGAGCAAGCTCCGCCTAAGGGTCTCTGTACGTGGTGAGCCTAGTCATCTCCTCGACATCGGCTTTAACTCATCAGCACCATGACTGAACGAAGAGTGGTCGGCACAGCGTACAAAAGAAATTGTTTTGCGGGGTTGTGTTGAACTCATGACACTTTTTATCCAAATTTCTCTATTCGTGGGACCTTGTAGATGCCGCTGTAGATACGACGGCATCCCATGTTCTGCGCCTTTTTATAATTTGCCAATGCGCTTGCAGCTGATATTCTGGATGTCATTCCGGATGCACTATGGAAAGGTTGAAAAGATTGAATGTGTGGAGACAGATATAGATCCCCGCGAATAAGTGTATCTGATGGCATTGAGCGCACGTAGTCACGCACAGAGTATCAGTGAAAATCAACGGGTGGTCCAGAGATTCCAGAAACCTGAAATGAGAAGACCAGATGCTAGGGCACCTTAACTCATTCGGAGCATCAAATTGAACTTCCGGTTCCGGACAGGCAATATGAATACGTCATTGCATTCATACCACTCGGACGACTTGAGTACATCACTAATACGGTCTTAACTAACGGTAACGGTTGCCTGGCCGGAGCTGGACAGCCCTTCTACCTGATGCGCGCACCAACATTAGCAATAGGTTCCAACCAACCAAGAGACAATTCGAGCTTACCGCCATAATTTGTAGATTCATAGTACCCAGGTGCATACCGAGCGCAGCCCACGCATTGATATGGTTTTGAATCGTGACTGACCCACTGGTACGCTTGTTCTGGCGGACGGACAGGTACTGGTTGAAGGTAGCAGTGCCTTGAATGGACGGTTGGTTCACTTGGGTGTGTTCGTAGATATCGTAAACTGATCCATCGGAGGTAACGGTGCCCTTGTGCGTAGTGCCGGAGTTGGCAGTGCCGAGATTGAAATCGTTAGCATCTTCGTTTATGTAGTATTCGACCAGAGGGTTGGTCGACCAGCCTGTATACGGTTCGCTGAGCGTCAGCTGTAATAGTATAGATAGTAGAAACCAGGACCAACCGTAGACAGAGAGTATAGAAGCAGAAGCGGGGTTGGGGCCCCAGGCAGCGTTAAAGTTCATCACCCTGGAGGATTTTGGAAATAATTTGTTGAGCGTAAATCGTACACATACGGCTGGATATCTCACCTAGATGTGCTTCCGGGGTTGAACCCCTGTCCAACGACGAAGTCGCCGGATCCCTGCCACTGAACCTCGTACTGCCCTCCGGCGATGTTGGTAAAAATGACGTCGAAACTGCCAGCGACAAAGTTTTGCCAGAAAAAGCCGTCGAAGGTGCCTTGGCCGGTCCCTTGCACCCCGCGAGCAGACAAGGCACCGGACTCGGTGACGTCGCTGGGGAAAGTGAAATTGCCGGGCAGGAATAGGGCGGAAGCTCCTGCGACAGCGACTGCGACAACGGAAAGCAGAGTGGTTGAGAAGCCCATAGTAATCAGTTGTTCAATTGATAATGAGCGAGCTCCAGGGCTGCCCTTATAAGCGTTCGGATTATAGCTCCCGTCTCTCTCGTCGAAATTGCATGAGAGCTGGGGGTCGTTATGGATAAACCCCGGCACTTTTAGTGGCGGATGGGCCGCCTTGCCCAGCTTCTCCTCTCCGCTCTCGTCCTCCTGACCTCAGCACATGTGGCATGTCGAGCCAACATATTTGCTCAACTAGATTTTGGATTGAAAGGAGAATCAACTTCTCCGGAGGAATGATGAATAGAGTGACAACTGGCCAGTGGACTTGAAAAAGGCGTGTTTCGATTAGTTACCGCGTGACAACCGTATAGGTCCCGTTATTATGTAATGATGGGATGCTTGCACAAACAAGTAATTTCTGAGACGCGTTCTGCACGCGTTTTGACCCTCTCGGAGCCCTCTCATAAAACAATGTATCCCATTGTGATTGATATTAATTTATACGACTTTGGCTGAATTTTCGAGTAATTTATGGTATAGCCATGGAACACAGCTGACCAGCGACAACCGTCCTTCAAGTTTTGCGAGCGTTGAGCAATATACTACACCGTAAGTCCTTTTAGGATGGTCCATCTCCTAATTTTGCATCATATACCACCGTCGCGGACGACGCGTCCAAATCGCGTCGTCCCTGGTAATCAAGCCTTGTGTTTTGATCGCACTCGGTGCGATTGCATGAGGCTTTCAGTTGAATAATTGCTGATCAACTGAGAAAGAGCCCTTTCGCAGGCTGGTTTCCAAGTTATGCTGACGCCATTTTCAGGTTTCGGTGATGATGAGGCCTGATCACCAGACCTAATGTGGACCTATGTCGGATATTTGTCTGAATAGTTCGATGGCACTTTTATTATCCCCGTACCCGGGGTAGACAAGACCCGGTCTACACATTCATTTTAAGGCCGGCACATTCTCCAACGTGCACGGCACATTTGTCGATGGATTACCTTGCTTGTCAAGGTTTCTCCACCCTCATAATTGTCACACTTTTCACCCCACCCATTGATCCGGAATTAGTGATCTCGCATCTTTCTGTACTTTGCTAATCTAATCTAATCTTTATCTGAGTCGCCCGAGTCTGCTACGAATCCGATCGTCAATCTACTTGCATCATCTCTTTCTGCGACTGCCTCTCTTCCCACCATCTCCTGGTCTGCTCATTTAAGGATTCCAGTCTATCATCCTCTGCCAACAGCATTGGATCATGGCTCTTCATGAACAGCTTGTCATCAAAATCTCGAAGCAGACGTATGGTTTCACGTCCGGAACTCCGAGAAAGTGCAACATATAGGTTGAACAAGCTGAGACCCCCAGTCGGCGGGGTCGCTATATCCACCAGTACGTAAGGAATCGTTTGACCCTGTGATCTGTAATTTCTCAATTCTTGTGCTCTTTTCATCACGAAGATGACCAACCTGTAGTCTGTGAATGCATATGCCGCTGTTATCGCAAATTGACGGCGTCGGATTGTGCATTGCGTGAATGTTCCATCTGGCAATTGGAACTTGACCCAATAGGTTGTTTGCGCCAGCTCTATTGGAATTATGTGCTTATCCAATCCCGCCAGCTGCGTCGCCCGTGTACGACTCAACTTCACGAGAATATATATATGCCTGCAACTTTTTCAAGTGCACAACTGGCCCGTCTTCAATTGTTGGCTCGTCAGGATCCAATACGATATCGACAATCTCTCCCCGTGCCCCGTTTGCGAGATCCAGATCTGTTTCAACACCATCACCTTCATCCCGACAGCAATTTCAATGACGTTGGGCAGATCTTTCTGCTTTCGACCGTTCTTTTTTCGCCAGAGATGTGACGCTAGTGTGTATCTCTCCCCTAGGCTCAATGCCCGCCCTTTATAAGTGTCGTCTGCCGGACATACGTAAATGCGATGCCCCCTGTCTTGCACAAAACCTAGTAGCAATACTTCAAAAGAGATTCCGAGGATTACTTGAGACTCTCAGAGAATCATGTATATAGTGTAGGCTATTCGCCAATGAGAAAGCAGCATCTTGATTTTGTTCAACATAATCTGTAAACTAGCAAGCAAGGTCTGTGCCGACGTGAGGCGGCGCTTCCTCATATCAAGGGCCATAGAAAAATATATTTTAGAAACTGAAGGTTTTTCCAGGGGTTTCCCGAATGAAGTTGAATTCCTATCTCAATCTATTGTATCTATATTACAAAAGACAAAGACGCCATCCCCCCCCAAAAAAAAAGAAAAAAAAGACGCCATCAAATGTAACACATTTTGATTGGTTGAAGATCACATGTATTTCCCCTTTTTCGGTGAACTCTTCACCTGCTCAAGCTCCAGTACATGGTTGCCTACTTCAGCTTCCACTGTTAAATTTTGCTTTATATACTGAATAATTTGGGTTCCTGGTTCTTTTTCAATGTGCATTCTGAATTATCTGAATCTGGAGGGATCACAGACTGTCAGAAAGTAATCATGCATCCAGCTCGATCCAGTTGTACAGCAATCAACCTCTGCGGCTGATTCCTGTCGGTGCTCATGATGGAATCCTGGGGTTCTCTGAAAACATTCAATAGCCTCAGACAACTCAGAGAGCTCTGGTACTAATTTAAACCTCCTTTCCTTGAAGACGGCAGCAGATACATGATTTTGGGTCGTGAAACTGTAACAGGTACACTTCAATTTGCACGACAGTAATTCTATCTGAATGATTCAAAGTTTCGGATTACGGGGGGGCACGAGGAGCCAATTGAAGATTGGCGACGAGTGGCCGTGGTCTGGATATTTGTTTACAGCAAAAGGGACAGAGTCCCTGCATAAAAGATCGAAAATCGAAAAATATATACAGGTAACAGTCTATGCTTACAGCTCTTTGCAGAACTTAGGGCGCGGGTCGTTTTTTTTTTTTTTTTTGCAGCTATTTTGGGCAGAACAGCAGCTGCAGGCTCAATTCTTGTCCGTTTTCCTTGTGAGTATGCTCAATTGATTCACAATTCCAATGCACAGTTTTTAGTATGTTCAGATTCTTTATTTGGTTCTCGGATCAAATTTATGGCCCAAGTAAACACATTTTGGGACATTTCCCAGCAGGACAGCTCTAGTATTAGTGTTTGACCCCCGATTGCCCTAGATTTTTTATATGGTGGACTTCTATGTATAATGTAGTTCCTCAAATACCGGGATAGTGATTGTAACCCCTAGTTTCAATCTAGTAATCAGGAAATATTGGGTAGATTTAGGAAAAAAAAATTGAGTCGCGCCCAAAGTTCTGCAAAGAGCTGTAAAGTGCCATCGGACCGCCATACTATAGCGGCCGCCCCCTGCAGTGACTACGCTCCGCGAAATTCTAGCGTCATTCTTATGGGAAGATACTGACATTCTCGGCGGAGGTTAAATGCAGATTGAACGAGACTCGGAGCCTTGATACATTCCGTGTCGCGGTCGATCACAACCTGTACAGTAGAGGATAACGAGCATCGACTGACACGAAGGAGAAAGGAATGCTTGGACCCATACAGCACCGTATCCCTCAACGCGAACGCCAACCCCAGGCCCAAGAAGTCCAAGAGTAAATAAAAGTAAGCACAGCACGCAGTACTAGTCCAAATCGAGTGCGAGGCGGTCCGCCCCCTATGTATGAGGAGTTTTGTGAATTTGCCACGGATGAGGAGGAGTTTGGCGGGACGCCGGGGAGACTGGATTCGTTCCGCGACTCGGCGATCCATAGCTCCCAGAAGGGCTTCTCCCTCAAGTTGAAGCCGTCCGAATAACTTATAAGAATCCGAGGCGTTGATTACACAGAGGTAGCCGAGGATTCGTGCATATTGTAGTACCGCGAGAAAACACAGAAAGAGCAACCCCCGCAGAGACGTCCCACTCCATGATCATGAGCAGATGGCCGCCGCATCACATTAAAACCGCGAAAGCTCGAGGGAAAAAGTCTATGCTAGCGAGGAGCGCCAGCCTAAGTGAAACATGGTCAACATTAAGGTTATCAGGCCGCCGAAATTAACCTTAGCCGACGCCGGAAAAAATTTCAGGACCCCGCCCCCCGTTAACGTACATAACTTGAACCGACACAAGTACGCAAGTCAGTTTTGGATTGCCCAGCCAGCGCATTCGATGTCATTCCCACATTCCCCGCGCCCGCGCTCCCTGCAATATTGACGCATGCGTCCGAATCAGACCATTCGCATCGCAAGTATCTGCCGATGTCAGATCTTCAAGCCGATGCGGCCGCGGGTGCGCGCAGGGGCGCGCCGCGTTGAACATCCGCGCGGGTGCAGACGAAAGGCGCTCGGTGATAGATTAAGTTAACCTCATGCAGGGATGATTTTTTCCGGTCCCATCACACTCGCGGAGCAGCCAGAGCCAGTTGGCTTCAGGCAGTCTCAGAATGCGAAGACTTTGAATGTTGGCAGAATTTGCACTTGCGGCGGAGGCGACGTTCGTGTGTTGGACAGACATCATACACTCGTGGTCGTGATGCGTCCAGCTCGAGGCTAAAGAAATTCAACTTGATTGAAGCTTGAAAGTGGATACAAAGGATGACGCACATGGCTTTTTATGAGCGCCTATATAGCATCCCAAGAGACAAAATTGAAAATTCTGTACCACCCGACGATCGCGGGACTTCGCAGGACGGCATGGTTAATTGACTGACCGGCGGGCGCCGCGAGTCGCCACCTGATGCGCCGCAGCAGAAGGGCTCTAAGCGATTGTCTATGAAGTAACTGATCTTCGGTGGCCGGAGTGGTTGAATAAATGGAATACATTTTGCCTTCTCGAAATTTGAATCCGGCCCGAGGACACGATAATGAGGAGTGATCCATCCAAGATTAGTAGGCTGATCGAAAGGCCCTCGGCGGTTGTAGGGCGACAGCACCATCCTAGTGGGTCATCGGAGGACAAGCACGGAAAAGGTGAAGTTGTGCAAGCCCCGTCGAAGCACAATTCCGACGCTTTGTTCTGCTGACAATCAAAGGGAAGTTCGAACACCCAGAGTCTCTGTTCCACGTCGATGCCAATGAGATATCCGAAGAGTTTCTGTCAGAAGGATTTATCCGTTAGCCGACGGTAGTTCTGGAGTCTGATAGAATCAGCAAGCGAAGACTTAAGCCTATTCCAGAAACAGCGGCAGCAATGAAAACGCGCAGTCGTTGTCTTATCTTGGATGCCGAAATGGGAACGGGAACCTCTGTTCCGCATCAAGACGCAACAAGAATATAAAACTCGCCTTTCGGGGATGTGCGCTCATTCCGCGAGCGTAAGGCAGAGAAACCCGCGGAGGAATATGTGTGCTCCGGGGTCATCCCTCAGAGCACAGACATCGACAGACAGGCAGAACGATCACCATCCTCTTCAGAAAGGTTATAATATGCAAGCAGTTGTCTTCTATCTGGCTGGACCCGAACCAACATCCAATACGCAGAAGAGAAAGGGTTCCAGATCGGTCTGCAAAATGCTCCGTCAAAAAACAAAAAGCGACTCATGGAGACAAAGGACGAATATGACGTTATTCCGACAAGGAAGCGGATGTGTGAGAGCTAAAGTGGGAGTTGGGTGGCAGCATATCCCGGCAGAACACACCGTGTGCACTCCCCGCGGCTGCAATAGCCAAATTATCCAAAGACGCCGGCAGCGCTACTAGAGCGGGTGAGGGAGGTCAGACAGTAGGGGGTGCTTGACGATTTGTTTTGGCTTCCGGAAGTCAGCGCCAGACAGAGATGACTTGGATGGATGATCACGGATCCGAGAAGAGCGAGGACAGCATAACGCTTTCTGCCATTTGACTGTTCGCGTTCAAACTATACTTGTACTTGATGCCAGCGGATAGACCCCGATGGAGGAAACCTAACCTGTGGATTCCCACAAGCCGTTCGATCGTAGTGTGTCGCGGTATCGATATTCGCGCACGCGTCATCTAGTCTCGGTGGATTTTAGACGATGCAGAGGGTCGAATCCAGAAATAACTTGGATCAAATACCCGAGGGATAGGTGGATTTTTGGAGAGTAGGTGCGGTGGAAGTGACATGAGTGGAATGAAAAGAGGTATCCTTTGGGCCAGTAAAGTTGGGCGGAAAGCCTTGGTAGCACTGCCTCACAGTGACCGCGAATGACATCAATGACATCAACGTTCAGAGCATTGCATGGACGCCGACGTTTCGGATGAGCCGTGGCAAGTGGCGATGGATGTAGTGTGCCGGAAGTACGAGCGGTTGTAGCGGCGACTTGATCCGATATTCAATCTCCGATTTCTCGCATTCCCACGATCACGGTTGCGTACCTGCTTTGCTTTACATTCAAATTTCGTTCTGGCTCGGGGCGGAATAAATTGATCAGCGAGACCTAAGTCTCGACGGAAATGCTCTAAATCAGAGTAAGTACAGCAGAATGCAAGCGGTCTTGGCCCAATCGACAATGATTTCTTCTTTTCTCTTTTTGGCACCAAGAAAATTCCAAACTGATTTTAGCCACGGGATAAATAGCTGTAAATAGTCGAGGAAGTCTCCTTGTCCCTTCGTCGTCCCAGTCCCTCGGTCTATCGCTGATTTGAACTTTAATATTCTGGTTTCAACTTAGTTCCAACTTTGGCTTGATATAGAAGAAAGCCCTAGTAGTATCAAGTTGAAGAAATGATATATGGATCATCCATTTGTGTAACGAACAAGTTGCTCCATCGGGATCAAGCACGCTGAAAGCGCCAGGCAGCCGATCTATTGGCGCACGTCTGGCAACGAATCGGAGATTTAACTGCGTAACGTCGGATCCGGGCTGGCGACACTGCATTGAACGCTATGACAGTGGCTCTGCGCATTATGGCCGCAGGATATGGAATCGGCTCGCGAGTTGAAATCTGGGTAGCTTGCAACAGAGTGGATGGAAGCGGCTGGCCTGTGAAGGCCGTACCCAGGGACGTGGTACAGCTAAAAATTGATTTGGGGTCAAAGTTAGTTAGCTGATTCCCGTAGCGCCATTCACTCTTCGAACCGATCAGGGTTTCCATTGACGAATATTAATAAAGCTATCCGTTCTGTCGGACTGTCCCCATCCCCGTTAGCTAGCAGCCATACAAAGGACGACGCCGGGTGGCGGGGCCGCGTAGTTTCCGCCTTCCTGCCCAAATAACTTGCACAGCAAATCAGGTAGGCCGTATTGTTGACGTGCGCAACATTTTCGCGGCATCTCTATGTAGTCGCTCGAACCAGAAAGCATAACCGCAAAGTGGCGATAAACACGAGGCGGTGTATCTAGAGACCCCGGAGGCTTTTTGTGCTCCTGACATTGGCGTCCAGGGACATTGACGTCGCCAGGACAGCGATGTGCATATAAAGACGGTGTCGATTGTGCGGCGTCCAGAAATTAGACGTGTGCGAATTCGTACATGCTAGTCTCATGGCCGGAGGAAGTTATATTTCTCAGTTCTTCAAGTCACAAACACGCCCCGGGTTAGTATAACAGGTCAGAAGGGCGTTGCGGGAGCTCTTTACGTCAAGTGAGCTAAATTGCGTGCAAGAGGAAGTTCCCATAAGGACGGATGCGAAAGCAGCCTTGAAGCACCTAGGCACGCAAGGTTAAAAATATTTTTACGAGGGTTCACCCAGGCATAAGCTCCAGTCCTTCGAAAGTCGTGGGGTGTGCTGAAGCCCAGCCGCTTCGCAGAGAACATAAATAAAGGAGAAAACAAGGTCGACACTTTAGGTTGGAGGTTGAATTGCGAGTGTTGGCCATTGTGCTTTCTCGAATACTTAATGGGATTTAACTTGGCAGACTCGAGCGTTGAATAGCTTGGAGTAGTGGTGGGATCATTGAATTCGGGTCCTAACTATCGCCCGGGAATAATCCTTAGGATTCTTGAGTCTTGAGGGCTGCAGAGGCATTGATCTTTTCAGGTTACAGATGCGGTCCAATCTTTTGGTTATCAAAACCTTAACGGTAAACCTATGATCCATTCACTTCCCCTCTCCCAACCACCAGCGCCCTCCGCCGACTCGCGAGTTTCGACTTAGATACATCATACATAACAGGGCACTGAAAGGTCAAAATATAAATATCAATCAGATCCAGATTCCACCAAATCCCCGATATCCGCATCGCCTTCGAGTGAGTGGAGGATAACGAATCCCCACTTCATCCATCAAAACAATCACCCCATGCGGTGTCAAGTCAATCGTTTCGCTTGAATCAGGATGGGCTCATGGAAGGGTAGGCCAATGTATGTTAACGTGTCTATATTATCGAAATAGATGTACGTACGTACGCGTACGTACTTGGTAGCGGCTCTCTTTGCGCTCCTTATCACTTCGGAGGCTGGGAGGTATGTATACACGCGTTTTCTGGTGCTCTGCGCTGGCTCGAGGGTGTTCTGAATTATTTTCGGCCCGCCACGCGGACAATCAAACACTCTTCGCAGATCACCCATCTGCCATTTAGGGTGGCAGAAAGCGTAGCGTTAGCGTCGTCCTTGTCGGATCCAAGTCATGTCTGACACCAACGGAACGTGAGTAGTAGCTCTATGGTCGAGCAGATACAGCGGAATTGGAAGTCGGAGAAAACTGCTCTGCCATACCTGTCAGATAGAGTTCGGATGTGCTTACGGCGGGTCGCAAGTACAAATTACCCACCAGACTGGCGGGTCTCTCATCAATATAAAAGTAGAAATACCGACTGAATGCGTGTGAAGACTACACGGGGATATTCCGCCGACACCGGGGAACCTTTGACCTTCCTGGGATGTTTGCATGTGTTCTGATACGATACTCGTGGGCGGGAATCTCTGATAACGGAGATAAGAACAAGGCCGTGAACCCAATTGATAAAAGAGCTACATAAAAATCGCACAAAATACTTCGAAAGGACACATCTTAATTTCCGACCGTTCTCCGACTGCAGGGACAATTGGTGATGGATGTGACATGCACATGGTTGAGTCGGATTTTTCATCGATCCCCTCCCGAGAAGGTCCTATGAAATTGTTTCCTTCCCTTCGTCCTCTTCTGCGTGTATCTGTGAGGTGTTGAACGAAGTTGGTGCGGAGAAATGTTGCCGGACTCGGGCCGGTTCCACATGATTGCCAAGCACTGGCAAATAATCTTCTCCTCTTTTTGCCCCAACTACCCAATGGCAAGACTATCCACTTGAGCCACTCCGCTAAAATCTCGGACCAAAACCAGAATTTGATAAATTCATCGGTCAGCAGCTGTGGGATGGAGGTTGCAAACTCTTCGAATTTCAGAGCGAGATGACCGTGCCCCAGCGGTAAGCCCAAAGAGTCCATTACAACGCAAGCAGCTTTCCGAAACCTAGGCGCGCAGGGGAATTAGGAATCCGCGGCATTTGCGCGTGTCTGATAACCGTTCCCTTCTCCGCATCTGGGTTGACTCTGACTCCATACGATATCTTGCGAACCCACCAATATCTAGCATCCACCAATACCATGCTTGTGCGCGCAAATCGGCAACTCGGACTGCCCGTCTATTGGAAATGGCCCACGGGAAATCCCGGACATGCCTCTTTTCTCCAAGCGCGTTTCTTCCAATTCTCGCGGCGCTCTGACAACGTGAGTCGTTTCCTGCGCCCAATTCTCCGGCATCCGAGTCCTAAAGCGTCGAACGGAACGCTAAATTGTGATCGGTAGCGCGATAAGTTTGCACTCACACACTGGTTGTGTCTTCCGACGGTGGTTAACCCGGACTGTATTCTGCGTCCGGTCACATTCGCCCACGCACCTGGGATGCCCCGAAGCACCCGAGCTCGCTGGCGAGATAGTCTGGGAATCACCAATCTATAGCGAACTTAACGCGGTTTCGTTTTTAAAAACGGCGTTTTTCCGCCGCAGATCCGTGCGTCGTACAGTATATTCCGACGCGCTGGCTTGCCTTGGCGGCAGGATGGGGAAGGTATATCCCGCGCGTCACCCACCCACGCAGCTACTCTCCGCGACAAGACCTGAACACGCCCACTTAGCGGCCCCATGACCCCTCACGCGGCGCCGACCTGGGCGCGGACCCACCGACTTTCATTCTGGAGGATAGAGTTGGTTTGCTTGCCCGTGGACGCAAAGCCCGGCTGCGCGTCGTCCCGGGCCCGAGGCGCTCATCCCGGTTTTCGCTACCTTTCAATTTCAACGCGTTTATACTTGCTCCGCAGCCGCGTTCTTCTGAGAAACCCACCAGGTTGGCTTTAATTTTCGTGTGGCCGCGTCTTTGATACGAGTTAGAATCGGATCGAGTCTGAATCTGCTTTGTTTTTTCTTTGCTTGGTACCCGCTTCCCCTTTGGCGACGTATCTTCCGGGTGGTCCGTAACTCTCATCTCTGTGCACGCGATTCATCGATTCTTTCATGTACAGACGCCGGCCACCCGGACTGGACTTCCATACCATCGTGGACTTGGCGGCGGGCGTCACAGGGCAGGGTACAATTCCAGCTGGCAGCAATCACTGACGCCAGCTGATTCAGGCTCCCACATGAAATTCCACCGTCGCCGTTGCAAGCTGCGATTCAGGCGGTTTACGCTGGGTCTTCGTCAGATGGTTGTCGTGACGGTAAGATCTCCCGGTGCTGTAAGATGGTTTACGGCGGCGACGGGATTTTCCTTGGCTAGAATCATTGCTCGATGTGTTTCGTGTCTCATTTATACTCAGGTTTATGCGCCTCCTAATTCCTATTCAGATCTAGCTGTGTGCTTGCTTGGAATCATTCCTGCGCTTGTGGCGGGTTTGTTCCGCGTTTCATCTGCGTTGTGCCGTGTTCATAAAGATTGTAGTCGCGAGATGAGAGACGCCCGTACGGGGATGGCGCGGGGATAGCGCTTAGGCGTAATTGGGCAAGTCCGATATCATGCTCGTTGATATCCGCTATAGAGCGCGTTTTGGGTTGAGAGTTTTTCTTTTTAGGGTCTCTTTATCGAGGAGGACGACCTTTCGCAGGTAGGCGCCAGTTCGATCGGCGGTCAAAGTTCAACATGCCCAATTATCAAGTGCAATTGCGCGCCTCACAAGGCATAGCCATCGCCGCTTACCTCGTTCACATACGCGCGGCAGTTTTAGTGTGTGGTCTGCAGGTGTGGTGAAATTGACGCCAAGTGAGAAGGTCGAGGCCTTCCCCGGCATATTAATTCGAAACCCCGGGCTTGGATATTTGAAACGGCACCTGGTTTTGTTTTCGAGCACTGAATCCGAGGCGCGACAATCCGAACGTCTATCGATCAATGCAAGGCCATCAGGCGCATCATCTGTGCCGATGTTGCCGGGGTTAGCAGTTTGTGGCTCTGGTTAGTGGTTAAGGTTCTCTGGTTAGAGGTTTTGGTTAGAGTTTAGTGTTTAGAGGTTAGTTGTTAATGTTAGCAGTTAGTGTACGGGCTCAGGGATACTTAATGCTGTTCAAGGAGGGACTTGTGCAAAATCTTAGGATTGATGGCTGATCAATGTCCGACTGGACAATAGCATTCGCGCCATCAATAGGCTTTTGGGCAGCAGGCCGAATGTCTATGCTACTAAAGTTGGATGTACTCACTGAATCCGCTCTTCATTTCCTACCGAAGGAGAAATATGTCCCGATCCTTCATACTCGCGCTGCTTTTCCAATTTGCTTGCCCTCAACGTCACCCGGGGCTGGTCGACTCATCTTCGTCTACCTCACAGCACTACAGCTGTTTTCAAAAAAGAATGCACCTTTTGATCGAGTGGTGCTGCCCGATTTTTGCTTATCTTTGTTTGATGGTGCGTCTCCCCAACGCTCCACTTCTTTGCATCATAGCATTCGACACGGTGTTGTGACTCCGCAACTCTCCACAACTCTGCCGAATGTATATTTATATGCTATGGGGGCATGAATCCCCTGGGTATCATCTTGGTATCGACCAAGGATGCTTTTTCACGGAGCGGAAAGATATTTGAAGGTCGGCCGTCTGTTTCCGCCGACGATTGTGGTACAGGTGGACCACGAGTTTCTTGATGTCGTGGGGGATATCCTTCTTGGTTCCGCGTGCCATGTAGACGAGAAGTATGGTCAGAACTGGGAGTCTGAGAGGTTTCCGCTCTTACAGCCACCGGCATGTCGTCCCGGTGGAGCGGTGGAGCACTCGAGACTCACCGTCAAACAAGTGTAAGCAGAAATCGAGCGGCACCACTCGATCAAAAGGTGCATTCTTTTTTGAAAACAGCTGTACCCGAGGCGGCGGAGAAGCACCAAGTTTATTCTGCTGTGGAGACTTGTCAGCTTTGGATGAAGTGCGTGTTATGCGCATTCCTTCCGCAGTCCCTTCTGAATTCCCGGTTTCTTTCGAAGCAAACAACGGATTACAGCCCGTTTCAAAAGTTTGTACACCTTTCCAAAAATATAAGCGCTCCGAAAGTGCTTACAATTGTTTGCTGCGGCGTCGGCCCCACTCACCAACGTCATCGATGCAATACGGTGTTGTGACTCCACAACTGGCTCCCTCCCTCGGTTTCCTTCGTACTTCCACCATTAGCTACTACATCCATTGAATAAACTGTCCCATGCCTCAGAGCAACTACTACCGTGACCATACTAGACAGCAGGATGGCTGGACCGTCTTAGCTCTGCCACCAGACCTTCCACCTCCCTACGAGCAGGCTGCTGCCCCTGCTTCTGCTGCCGCGCCCACAGCTGTTACAGGTAATCGCGCAGTGCCTCAGGCCCTCAGTTTACTAATCTGCAACGCTAGGAACCCTCCTTAGCTTCCATATTCCAACAAACACCAATGTCATTGGGGCCGTACAAGTCACGCGGTCGAAGAAGTATGGCCGCAAAGTTCCTTTCAACACTGCTTTCGTCGAGATGTGTAATATCATGGGCCTCGATCCTTCCACGGCAGCCATTGGCTATAAGTGGGACAATGACAAAGTCAACGCTCCGGTCCGTGGATTGCTTACAGCGGCTGATTGGAAGGAGTGTCTTGAAAGCGGAATAAAGCAGATGGAGAGAGCGCGGATCCGAAATGTCACCTGCCTGGTTAAGAATCTGGCGCGTTGTTTCTCTCGTGAATTATCTGTTGCTCACATTCATGCCTAGAATCCTCCGGAGGAAACAGGTGCTGTTACCAAGGCCTCGGGCAAGAAGCGCAAAGCCCCGGATGGCCCGTCGAGTTCTTCTTCCAGTGGAAGGAAGACATTCGACTTCACAAGCGAGTATCGAGCGCTCAAAAATCACCTGTTGTGTGCGAGCCACAAAGGCAAGCACTGCTTCGTCCATCATGATGGCCACCACATAGGTGTCGAGCCGGACCATATTTCTCTGTGGGCCAAGGAAATTGTGATTCATTCCTAATTCCTCTGATTGATTTGAACTGAAAGCCATTCTAGTCCGTAGGCAACGCAACGCAGGCGAGGCCTCCCGAGAACCTGATTTTCCAGAAATACTTCCTACCCGAGCAACACAAGAAAGCCCGCAATTCCGAGGCCAGCAGCAATCCGGGTGCCCCTGCTATCCCCAGTATCCATGTCACCGTCAACACGGGCGGTACGAGCAGCAGCACTGTTACCCCCGCATCTCCATCTGGAACGGCCCGGGCTCGAGTCCCTTTGGCACCTATCACGGCGGCGACAGCCAATGCGGCTAACTTTGATGTACCCCCTCTTTCGACCTGGCGTGGACCAGACAACAGCAGCTCCGGATCGTCCCCCATCTACTACCCCTCTGTTGTGGATGTCCTAGAAGCCATTGACGTTTCCGGGGTGTTTGAGGACTCCCCTACTCTTACATTCCCCGTCGTCATTTTTGCAGATGCTCTTCACAGCTTCCAGATCACGCAGGTCGACCATGTCCCGATTTTGGACCCCCAATTTTATGTTGACCAAGTCGACATGCCGTGGGAGCTGGCAGAGCTATTCGTCGACCAGTCGCTTGATGCTGTGGAGCGTGCCACCGCAGAGCGTTCTTGCAAGGGGAAAGGCAAGGCAGCTTGAATTCTGATCATGATGAAGCGATAGATACCCGCCGAACAGAACCGAAGCAGAAACATGAGAAGTTGTACGTTAATTCAAGTAAATTATGTACCTTACAGTCGCAGTGCTCTTCGAGAAGTAATGTAGGTCATTATAATGTAGAAATATGTTTTGCTAGTGTATAAAATATCTTGGCTTAAATGTTGCTCAAATGCAACCAGCCTGCAAGAACCATCCATGAGCTTTCTCCGCTGTCATCGATGCGTACACACCCCGCCAGATCATTGCGTACAGCGAGTCCGCATTTGGTCCACCTGCCATCGCCCCATCAGTGTAGTCGCGGTGCGCGCGCACCCACGCCTTGAAGGCCGTAATCAGGCGAGTAAGGTGGGAGATATTCAAGTCGCATTCCTCTGCAATAGTCTGAGTAGTACTCAAATATATGCACCACAAGGTACATACCGCTGCTCAATCATCGGACGTAGCACCGGGGATTTGTGGATGGACGCGTTATCCATAACAATGACTGAGTTTGGTCCAGGATATGGGTTCATGTTGTCGAGTAGACCATCAATGAAGCTGTTGAAGCTGGCGGCGTTGTAGGAACCAGCAAGGACGTCCAAGTGCAAAACCCAGCTCAAAGAACATCACCAAAAGCGGAAAAAGCTCGAAAGGGGTTCACAATGCACTTACGAGGGTCTCCAGGCCTCACGAGGGTGACCTAGGCCTGTGAACGCGTTCCGAGGGGGTTCAAAGGGCCTTCAAAAAGTTCCCAGGCCTCGCGAGGGTATCCGAGGCTGGATGACCTTGCAAGGCCTTGTGGCCCTCGCAAGGGTATTCCAGCACTCCAATTCCATTGCATGTATCTTACAACAACTTCAAATGACAAAGAAAAACAAATTTATTGCAAAGTTGGAGCAGTACAGCTAACGGAACGAGGTACATAGAGTCGCGTGCCGACTAAAAGAAATAAGGGAGACCAGCATTAGTATTATGAACGCCATATAAACGATTGGGCTTACAATGATATTTATGCTGTGAAAAAGAGGCACTCTGCACGGCAAAAAAAAGATGGGATCAGAAACAAGAATAATGCGCGAGGGAGCAACTCACATTTGTGATGAACAGATTGCGCTAGAGCTGGACAGGATACTCAGCGGGGGTAAAAAAAATGATTTCAAGTCAAATTCTCACCGAACGTAAACGTTATTCAGCGACGGTCAAGAGAGATTAAACCGGGGATGCAAGGACGACCGAGGAACCGAGGTGATCTGAACGGGAATGTGTTTCAAGGTTAGCGAGGGCACACCTCTCGGAGAATTAATGGATTGACCATTGCAAAACATCCGACATAATCCAAGTCAGTCTGTGGACTAGAAAAAAATGTCAGAGACTCGAGCTACCCAGGAAAGCAGCGAGGGACGTACCCGTTGACCATGAATGTAAGGGCCACGATATGAACTGGATCAGCGAAAATTAAGGACTGAGTATAAAAGCGAAAACACGCACGTGAGACGGGTATTTCGTATGTCCGCGCTCAGGTAGACGGTTGACTCGGAGGAGGCGCGACCAGCTGCAGGTGGGCATTAGCGAGAAACGAGGGCATTGAAATCGGAGGGGTGGGGAGCACAGGAGGGCGGGAGTTGTATGGTAGAAAGATATGGATGAGGAACAAAGAAAGCCGGGCCACTCACTTGCCATCCAAAATGTAATAGAGAATGCAATCCCGGTAGTCGTTCGAGGGCCGAGAGCGAGGACCTAGGGTTGATGAAATGTAAGGGATATGAGAGATGGCAACAGGCACGCACAGGGACGAGGGTGGGTGCGCGACGGGGAACACTGGGAGCACGGGCGGCGGCGAGGACACGTAGGTATTGCAGTTTCGGGGCGCTGCTTGTTGATATTGCAGCTGCTGCTGAGGGCTGATACTGCCGAGAAGGAGCTTGTTGCGGAAGGAGATGCTGGCGCTGCGTCAATAAGATAGATAAAGTCGAATGTATGCGTACCTATTTACACCGAGCCAATGCTTATATGACCGGGGACTGCGCTAGTACATCTATGGATGACGTGAGTCGAAGTGAAAGAAGAGAGGGAGGGAAATACAACCAAAGGAAGGTGCACAGATGAAGAAGACAACGGCCAGCGAAGGAAGTGAGTGAGGGTGAAAGCCGTTGATGATGGTGAGGGGACAAAGGTCTGCACACGCCGGGGTTGGAGGCGGACAGGTGAAGAGGAAGGGACGCGACAGGGACCAAAATACAATAGGGACTCGAAGAGCGGAGGGACTTGGAAGCGAAATTGAAGGGAATGGGGAGCTCACCAACGCCTCGTAGTTACGACTTCACGATGCCCGACAGTAAGCGCGAGTTGTCGTGTCATAACTGGGAGTTACGTCCATTGCTGGACTCCGTGCAAAATGGGGGCTGCAGCGGTAAAGATGTCGGGAGGTCGAGGATGATGCGGCCAGAACGGGGAGGGGTGAACTTGACGCGATGGAGGAAGCTGGAGGACGCGAGGCGAGTCGGTGGTGGGGGTCGGAAGGAAGGCGCGACGGGGGCGGACTTGTGCCCTCGCGTTTTTGAAGTCACGGTCGAATGTCTCAAGGATGTACAAGGGCTTGAGGGAACATAGCAAGGGGCGGCTAGCCTGGAAGTGCCCTCGTAAGGTCCTTGGGAGATGCGTCCAAGGCCTGGATTTGCCTTGATGGCTCTTGTCAAAGTCACGAGGCCTAGCCAGCTTCGGACACTTTTGGTGATGAAAGAGCAGGGAGAACAGAATACCTGCAGAAATGATCAGATAGTGATGAAAGAAGGGATGAATAGCGGACGCACTTTATCCCCCGGATGTAAACATCGTGTCTCCGGGCGTCCTCTCCAATCGGCGCCCAGGCCCATGCCCGCTTCATGGTGTTGTGATTACATGCGGCCTCGTCAACAAAGACAAGCTGATCAGCGCGGTAGGTCGTAGTCATGTAGATTTGATAGTTGGCTCGGGTGTCTTCATTGCGTTGAGCAGCTACACGGGAAACCTGGAGAGGGTCGGTCGGATGATCACGATATTGGTGTTCAACGTACCCGTTTCCTGGTGTATCTGCGCTGCCTGATTGCACGCCAGATGGTGAGAAGCAAGGCTTCAACACCACAGATTTCCCACAATTCCGTCTGTATCTCACGCAGATAAATGTCCGGGGTTCTCTCCAACAAACTGATTATGAACTGGAAGAAAAGGTTCAGTGTGTGCGGGGTGAGCTGGCCACTATTCCTCTTACATCAACATCGGCTGCCTCCAAGATTCGCGGTCGTCCCAGCACTCGTAGGGTGGGCTGTGCATGGTTTCCTTTGTTATCCGCCCGATAACGCGCCAAGATCTTCTTAACAGCGCTGAGGCATATCTGGAGATCCAGTGCAATTTCGGGTTGCTTTTGTTGGCGGTTGTAGTACAAATGGATTACTTGCTTTTTCTTCTCAACGGAAATGTGCTTGTTGGTCCCCATGGGTGGTTGGATAAAGCTGAGTGCATCGAGCACGCACAGTGGAGCGGCTCCACAGGCGAGACACAGGAGTAAACAATTGTAAGCACTTTTGGAGTGTTTATATTTTTGGAAAGGTGTACAAACTTTTGAAACGGGCTGTATCCGTTTCTTCGCACTGTTGCTACCCGGTTCTTGATTGCACTTTCTTCACTTTCTTTTATTATCCATCAATTTGGAATTGAGGCTGCTAGCGTTGTTGCTGTCGGGGATATTTAGGTCCGACACTCGTCTAGCTACCGACACCGAATGCAATTAATTTTACCCCTACTGCAGACCTCTGACTCAACGTTCCATGACTCGGATTATTCAAATTCGCTTTCCATAAGTATTCATTTCCAGCATTCATCCCGAAGTTCATTTCTATCCAGTAACGTATTTCGGTGAGTACGGTCCTCTACTGGCGCAATCGAGCTTCTGCGAGCACGCAACATTCTCAGGTTCGCGGTGCCTAGTCGGCGCTGCTCGGCTTTCCTTCGCACCCGTCCTTGTAGGAACTTCCCGCTGAAGCTATGTGCAATATAATGCCAATCTAGCTCGCTTGACGTAACGAGTTTTCGCAACGTTTTGAACTCCTATTACTCACTATGAGTTTTACTTGTGGCTGGAAGAACCGATAGATACCAGATCTATTCCAGTAACGAGACTAGCCTACGGTGGGATACGTCTCATTTCCGGGTACCGCACAATAGACCGCCATCTTCATATGCACATCGCTGTCGTCGACCCATCCATTATGCTTCTGGTTGGAGTGACTACACAACGATGCTGCGAAACTGACGCCACACGTCCGACCTGATTTGCTGTGGCAGTTAATGGTTGGGCGGGAAGGCGGGAGCTACGCACCAGATGTCATCCTCTGTATGGTTGCCAGCTAACTTGAATGGGTCGCGCGACAGGACGGAAGGCTTTAACCACCGATAGACAAGCTGATTGGTTGGAGAATGAATGGTACTATGGGCATCGGCTAGCTAACTTCGGCTCCGAAATCAATGAAGCTTGCTTCGGCTATGCATTAAACCGCCATTCATTACACCTCGCCCGTCGAGTCCATGATTCCCGGGGCCATAATACGATTCTGCGAGCAGCGTCGCCGACGTGCGTTAATAGCTCGCCTGCCTCGCACTCTCCCGCCTTTCATGGTGCCCAATGCCGTAGAATAAAAATAGCACATGCAATAAATCCTTTCTCTGTTCACTTTTGTAGGGGATGAACTTGAACTAGGGATTTCAACCGGAAGAACATTTTCAGAGGCCGAAGTCATGCGCAAACCTGGAACTTGGTGCCTTGAAAATCGAAATATCCCCGTCGGTCATCCACTGTGTTCTGATTTACGCTTTCGCATTCAATGTTGCGAGATGCTGATTGAATTAGCGGCTGGTTCAGCCCGAGGCAGAACAAGCAAACGTAATCGTGGGAAACGGAGATTGAAAGATCAGGCCGAGTCGGCCAACTCCGCTGTCTTTGAGTGATAATCATCTTGTCCTTCTCACGTTTGCTCAAGTCTTACCCGTTTGCGGCACCACTTCCATGACCCACTTCTTCCTTCCCAACCCAAATCTCGGCCTCTCGGTGTGGAGCTGATGGTCATCGCGGTGGGTGAGTCATTTTCATTGCTATCAAATCTTTCCGCCACCACTTTACTGACCACCCAACAGATGGATATATCATTGCACTCACGCATATTTTATTCTCATCATGCCAAATTCGCCCGCTTCCCATCTAAGTTATTTCTGGATTCGACCCTCTACATCCTCCAAATCCACCGAGCGTCGAGATGACTGTAACGTATGATAACACAACACATCACATCTACAAACCGCTGCTGGGAAGCCCCACCGCTGTACTAGGTTGGGGTTTCCTGCATCAGACATCTGTCAAGTATAATCGCGAGCAGCCAAACTGGCAGAAAGCGTTATTCTGTCTTCGTACTTCTCGGATCTAACATATGCCTCAGCCTGTCTGCCGCAGAATTCTGGAAGCCAGATCTCATGCACCCATCCACTCTCTCTTTCTGCGTTCCCCACCAGGTTAGTGCTACCGGCGTCATAATTCAATTTTGTTCGGATAGCCGGACGTGACATGGATACGCATCTCCACATTCTCGAGTGGCACTGGCAGAAAATGGGACACCCGCGTCGACGCTGCTCATCGACGGTGACAGGCTTAAGTTGGTGTCTACCGTGAGGTGTATGCTATTCTGCGTGCATTATACTCACACCCGCATCTAGATTTTCTCTTGGCCCTCGTGCATCCGCGTTCTTGTCGGGGTAACGTAATATTCGACCTCTCCCCCATGAATTGGTTTGTTTTTTGACTGTCCGTTTTGTGGACCGCTTTGGAACCTCTTCTGTGTATTAGACGCTGAATCCAGCCGCTTGGAAGACAACTAGCCGCATTTTACAAGCATTTTTCTGCGGATGATTATCATCATTCTGCCTGTCTGTCGACGTCGATTATCTGTGGGATGACAAGGAGACAATGCTCGGAACACAATTGGTGACATGACGTCCCGGAACAGACTATTTCGTCCACAGGTCTTGCTAATTATGGGATGCGCGGAAAGGCGAGTTATATATTCTTGCTGCGTCTTCCTTCATCTTAATGCGGAACATAGATGTTCCCATTTCAGCACCCCCAAAATAAGACACCGACCGCGCGTCCTCATTGCTGCCGCTGCTTCTACCCTTCGCTTCCCAATTTCTATCAGAGCTACCGTCGGCCAACGGATAAATTCTGTTGATAGAGACTCTTCCGGAGCAATCCCGCACCTTGTTCTCCATCTGTCCATCTCCGCCTAAACTATCTGAGCGCCACACATCTGGTTCTCTGTACGACATATGTGATCGATCAGCATCCCGGCATCGACGCGGAACAAGACTGTGGTTGATTGTCACTAGCGGAACAAGGCGTCGGGATTATGGACTCGCATGGCCCATATAATGCATCACGCCCGGGGACGTCACCTTTCCCTTCGAATTTCTCGTTCTCGGATGGCCGTTGGACGATGTGATTCAGCGACCACCCGGGCCCCGGCCCGATCAGCCTGTAGCCTGGCTGGAGGCTATTCCCTTGGACTTTTATCTTGCGCGTCCAAAGGCCTTCTAGACGAGGTGTGCAGGATACCGTTGGGGAATGCATTACCTCACCATAGGCGATCACTGCGGCGCGGATCCCCCTTCTGCCTCGGACCCGGCCACATTCCGAGCGCAACACACGATCACTCTTCCCTGTCATGGCCTGGCCACATCACAATTTTAAGCTGCTGCAAGCAAGCAAAATAGAACCCTGCAAAAGGACTTTTTTCTTCAACCACGTACTGGCGTACCTCATAGGCACCCGCCGCGAGTCGAAGACTTCCGTTAGGTGGCGACCCACGGCGCGCCCGTCAGTCGATTAATTATCGTAAATATCATCATTATGCCGTCCCGCGATCGTCGGGTTGTATCCAAATTTAACTCCTCCTGATTGGCGCCGGGCGGGATGCTAGCCCATCAAAAGCGATGCTCGTCAGAGCTCTACCCATGTGCGTCCCATCTTCGCGTCCACTTTCAATCAAATTATCAAGTTGAATTTGCCTCAGTTTCAAGCACGAGTTGATCACGAGTGTATCGTATCATGCTGTCCAAGACGTGAACGACGCCTGAGGAGTCGTTCGCAAGTACACTGCCTACATTGTTCAAAACTCGCGGCCCTCTGAAGCAGTCTGAATATCTGAAGCCAGCACTTGCGCGACGGCGATTGAAAATACAAATCATAACCCTGCATGCGTTTATCCTCAATCTATCACCGGGCGTCTTTTCGTCTGCGCCCATCTATCAGCGGACCAGCTTTCGTCTGTATCCGGCCGCGGGATCGTCAACGGAGTGCGCCCCGTCGGTCCCGGTCCCGCATTTGGTCTCATCGGCTGGCAGATCGTGACATCAGCCGAGCAGATACGACGTGATTCCCGATTCGGACGCAGGCGTTATTATTGCGCGGGCGGCGGGGACGAGTGCGGACGTTTGGGGATGACAACTGGCACGCTATCACCGTCTGGGGCAACGCAAAACTCTCTCGTGCTGACATCGATAGCGCAGCCTTCAAGCTAGGTTCACGTACGGCGCTCGGCGTCTTGGTAGCGTCTCGTACAAGTCGTAAGGTTTATTTTTAGCGGTCCGTAAAAGCCTGTAAAACGCCGCTCGGTAAGGTCAATACTATTGTTTCAAGGTGACGGACGCCAAGCGCTTCGTTATTATATTATTCTGCGAATTCACTCGTTTATTTGCGCGGTTTCAACTTGACGCGGTGTCCCTCCCTGCACATGTCGTCCCCTCCCTCAGGCAGGCCGCGCCTTCGGGGTTTTCTGTTCGCCACGCAGGGATATGTCTCGGCTGTCTCCGATAATGGAATGTGATTCCCTCGGACTCTTGTGAGGTATTAATTATTTCGGGACCCTTTCAACTTCAACTTGACGGAGGCTAGAATCCCTTCGGCTGGTTACTGCCCACTCATCTGGATTCGCAACATCTATTCCCGACGTAACTTCGGATTTCTGGGATCTCCGAACCGCCTATTCATTTTCATTAACAGCTCTGCGTGGCTACGTCTCTCGTATCGCGTTTTGCCCTGGTTTACCTCATTTAATAGCCCACAGCTGCATCTAGCACCGTGTCCCTTCTATGTGGTTTCCTTCAATCATACGCAGATTGCGCCACCTTCCGATTTTAACCCTCGACTGGGTCGTGGACCCGGGGGGCGATCGCACTGGGATTGAGTGCTCGTCCTCAATCCCCACCTGGGACTTTGAACCCCACGCCTGTTGGATACTGGATTCACGATTTTGGCGGGCGCGCCGGAGAAGTTTTGTTGCTGTTTTTGGTCTTTGAATTCTCACCAACTGCATGCACGTCGCCGTGACGCGTCAATAACAGGGGCATTATATGAACATCTGCCTTCATATCGGCGACGATGTCTGTTTCGGGTAGGTGTGCCTGCTCTCCCTCATACACATGTTATGTTAGTTCCATAACCACTCGTTGCAGTACAAGTCGGTTATCTGCCTCACCATTATTGTTGAGACGGATGGTGGATGGGTGTACTTTCAGGTGGCAGCGGAAGTTCCGACCCCTGGAGACGCATCACACTTTTAGGTACGCACACAATCGATCACCCATCGGTCATCTGCCACGCGGGGCGGAAGGCAGAAAGTGTTCGTGGTTGTCGGATCCCAGTCATACATATGTCTGACACCAGTCGAATGTGAGTGAATTGGAGCAGATACTGTGCAGCGGAAGTAGAAGTCGAAGTCCCAGAGGAAGGCGGAAATCTTTCGTGCTTGTCGGATCGTAGCCATGATTGACACCACTTCTGGAGACTGACAGGAGTTCGATTGGAACAGATACTGGGGAGGTAGAAGTCGAAGCCGAAGTGGAGTTAAAGTGGCTCTGTTTTCCTTGTCAGATTGTGAGTACAGAGACAACTCTAGCGGTTTCCTTCACAAAATTTCAAGGCAGGCATAAATAACGACTGAGTGCGTGCGAAGCCACCACGCGGTATGTCCCCATATTCAAAGTTCCGGACGCGTCGGGGAAGAACGTCCTGCAATTCTTCCGGGAGTTTTCCGTTCAAGCGAGGCTTCCGTCCTAGCCTCTATTCGGTTTTTGAGTTTCATTTACTCGGACACGACCCATCTAGGGTTTATTTTTGGCTGTGGTGGTAGGTTATCCTTGACCATATTCAAAGCGAAGAAAAGAATTGATCGGTGCCAAATGTGCACAAACAAACCTGCTCTTTCCTTTCCTCTTCAACCCGAATTTCGTTCTGGGTTCTGCACGTGGTGCCGCTCTAAATATTGGAACGAATGCGCGAGCATGTCGCGTCACCACCTAGGACAGCCAATTTTGAAGACTCGAACAAAACTTGTGGTTGCATGAAATTCATCGCAATCGATCGATATCGACGTACGACCTTTCCATTGTAACAAATCCGACAGTCCACACATCTCGAGCGCCGATTGTGCACGCGACACCTGGGCGCGATCTCTGGCTTGCCGAGTCTCCCGGTATCTGCATCTGTGGACCTCTTTCCATGCAGTTTATTTGTTCTTCAGCGCTCCGAGTCGAGGATCAACAAAACTCTAAATCCCCTCGGCGCATCTCCTCCATCATCTTTTGTAACCAGGCGCAACAACCCGGGGCCGACTCTCCTCCCGGAGCCGCTCGCTACTCAGCATAGGCGCCCTGCGGATCCGCAGAGATCCGTACCTGATGACACCTCGGCTAGCCAGGGAAATTCCCGGAGGCAATTGTGCATTCCCGTCGCGACCGGCGTTTTACCTCCGTCAGCGCTCAGCGCCAAGCTCTGCCAAGCTGCAGGGTTTTTGTTTGTTAAATCATGCCGTCGGCCGACGTGATAAAAGGCTGAGTTGATGAAATTCGTAGGTGGGCGCGTCAAATCCGTGTTCAAATTTTCATTTGTTGTCGTGGGGAATAACAGCGCGAGCTATGTGTTTCAAACGTCCAAGAAGGATCAAGACTCGGCTGGCGAAAGTAATTGCATGAAATCCATCCTAGTTGGATGAATCCTTCGCTCATTCAAGTTCGATGAGTCTTTTCTTGCCCACTATTTTCTCCTGTCTTGACGGTAAAACGACCTTGAACGACCCTTAACAACCCCGGCTTACCCCGCCCCCGTTTGAGACTCGGACTTAATAGAGGACCCCTGACGATACCCTCAACGGGTAGGTCCGGTGCCGGACAAAAATTTGACGATTTGGCCTTGAAACCTGGGTCCCGGACGGTCAAAATTGGGGGGTTGAAGGCAAAAATGCCAGGTCCTGCCCGGACAAAATTTGAGGTCTGGCTGAGGTTTGGTCAAAGTTTTTTGAGGGAAAACTATCCATTTCGACTTGTCTTCGTGCGAAAACTCCCTCGATCGCTCCAATTTCACGAAAACAACCCCAAAAACAGAGCAGGAAGAAAAAATTAGCATTTTCTTGGTTGTGGGAGCGAAAGATTACCCTTTTGGGATGATCCCATCACCCTCGGCTAGGTCCAGGACGGACAAAAAACGCCCAGATCCCCTCGAAACCTGTCCGGACAAAAATCTCCGGATCGAGGACTTTGGGAACCTAACCTTCGAAGGGATTGTCAGGGGTCCTCTTAATAGCCGTTACTGGTTGCGAGCGTCCATGACCATGACGACGCTTCCCAGGGGTGTGCAGATCCTCCCCGCAGATCATCTGCATCGCCGCGGCCCTGCTACATAGGCCTACTCACGAGTCGGTTGGAGCCTAAGGCGTACGGCCAAGTTGGAGTTTGAGGCCTGGAACTAAAACTACCTCTCCAACTCGAAAGACCGGAGATCATGGCTTGCTTGGTAAAATAGGTATCATTACAGAACTCTGGGAGTGAAAGGCCACCACCAACTTTTATTAGCTCCACTGCCAGCGAGATCGACGCAAATTAACGTGCTGTCGTGTTCGCAGATTTAAGTCTCTTCAATGCCAACTCTCACACCATTTAAACCACTGTTCCTCTACATTCATGTCTCTGGACAAGCAGGATTTTCCGCTCCCGCATGCACCGCCGATCCTTTCAATTCTCTCTGCCTATCTCAGAACCATAGATAAAGACTGGCCGGGGACCGGTTTAATTTCCTTGTTATGCTTCACCATCATAAAACTACTGCGGTCTGACTACGGGAGACTAGCTTACCGTGACTATCGGAATTGTGGTACACCAATCGTCCGTCCATCATAAGCGATACTCAGCCATGTGGGCGCTCGAACTGCTTAACTCGCCTATCATCAGCAGCTACTCTTTCTAACCCCACTCCTATCCCATGTCTGTGTGTCGGCCATAGACAACATATAGCTAGAAGACAGTTTCCCACCATTAGGATTTTCTGACTATTTTTTAATTTACAAACAGCCTACACCATACCATTTATTTTACCCACAGAAATCCTCAGTGGGTCGCATAACCTCTTTCCATTCAAGCACCATGCATGGCAGACCGTGACAATCGAATATAAGTCAATTGCCTGATTTGGACCTGGGTAGCAGCCGTGACGCGTTGGCTGTGCTAGCGCGGTTTCGAGGTGACACCCACACATTGTGTCGACGTTTCGAATCAGTTTCAAACTAACAGCCTCAAACCCGTCCCTCTGATTACTCTCTGGATTTTTTTTACTCTCCACATACCACATACCCCGGCGCCTGCGATTTAATTTATGTTCATTAACCGATAACCTTCCTTATCCAATTAAAAGCGTTTCGAACTGTCTTGGGCGGCCAGTATCTGTTGCCTGCTGTATACACTTCGTGGCGAATATTGTATTCATTCCCTGAATTACTCCCCTCGAGACTATACGCTGCCATGCGTTCTCTGCCGTAGCTGCTAGCAGTGATCTCTGTTGCTCATCATCCGGCTATCGAACCCAGTCGCACAAATTTTTGCCTTCTGGCACCGCTTCACCATGACGCGCCGTCCCTCTCCATCTGATAGGACACTAATATCTGATGATCCGCGGGATCTCTCCATGGGACAGTATCCTTCGTACAGAACAGTTTCAATATGACGCTCCGTGCCTCTCCGTCTGCATTTTCTGATAGCGAACTCGGAACACTCTCTACTGCAAGACCAGTGCGGGACATGCATGTGGAATTTGACGCCAGCAATTGTTCGCCCTTGAAGTTGAACTCAATTCCCTGCACCATCACCCGGAGGCGGGTCTTCTGCTGGGCACTGATTTTTGACACGAGTACTCTAATTGGAAGCAATGTTCGCCCTTGAACCCAACTGCAATATCAGAAGACGTATTATCCGTTCGCGCTGTCGCAGGAACGGAACAATTTATTTCCCCGCCGCGAACATAAATATCTTGGGCGCAGATTGCTGGATCTCCCGCTCCGCTTCTCCGTTCTGTTCCTCATTAATATCCATCTGAATCTTAGTTCGCATCGCAGGGCCCAGACCGCGCTATGCTCCATCTAATTCCGAACTACTTGAGTTCTGGCTTTTACATAATTTTAATCCTCATACAATGTGTATCATACCCGAACCCGAACTGAGATGGATAGCGGGCGCTCAACTTCCGTCGGTGGTCTTGTTCACATCGCCGGGGCGATATGCAACTACCCGCCGATCAGAAGGCAGCGCGCCACAGGCACAGTCCGCTCTTCTCCGTGTTCCCCCAAGACACACAAAAGGACACCAATATCTTTTCTTACTGAGGTGCTCGTAGGTAATGCACTAGCTACGTATTATAACACACTTGCATGAACCGGTCATCTCAGCCGCGAGTCTGGAATTTACGAGATCCTTCCGTAACGTTCTCGTCAGTGTGCTTGCTTTACGTGCCGTGCGAATTCGCCGCGCCTGCGAGTTCGTACCACTATATGTACTTGTTCACATTTCCACGAATTTTGAACGTAATTATAGCGGTCTCCCCAGAGGGAAGTAATATTTCCTACGGAACCTATGAGATCAGATTCCAGAACCGGCACTCCTTGATTCCACCTCTGCCTGTTATCAGCCCCACAAATATACTGCATATTCAAAACACCTCTCCGACCTTCAACCTGGATCTGACTGATACCTCGCAGTACCTTCGCATCAGCATCATCACCAACCACCCCACGCCAGAGGTATTTTGGGACGATCGACCACCTCCTCGGCTACACAAACACTGTTCGAAAATCACCGATCTATCACGGGGGAACAGACGTGGCAGAAAGCGCTAGCAGTAGTGTCGTACTTGTCGGATGACCCACCAAGGTGAGCAGTCGTTATGATGGGCCAGAGGATCAGTGGTGGGCTGTTTCGATTGTACCATCAATCGGAAGCCAAAGTCGTCCTCGAAAATGCGGTCCCGAACTGTTACCCGGAGCAGACATGGCGGACATGTATACAATTCCCACTGGGATGCCTGCTTTTCCTCACAAATTCTAAAAGTAGAAAAACCAACACGTGGTATCTTCATCTTCCTGACAGACCAGCCTGAGGGAACTTTGGCCTTCCTTTGTACGAGTCTGTTTGCATTCAGAAGAAACACAACAGTGCTCGGGAAAGACATACTGCACCCAGACATCTACATGGAACCGCACTTCCAACTCTGTCTATAAACTCGCACAAAGTCATGAGAACAACACGCCTCAATTATCATGATAGTTCTCCGACCGCAGGGTCGATTGCTAACGGGGAAATTTATATTTTGTTTACGTATCGTGCTTTCCTGCTATCTAAGAATTTAACCCTCCAACCTAACCTTCGACAGCTCCCGAACAACTTATGCATATCTTTCGAAATGTTACCGGAATCGGCCGATCTCACGTGACAAACAAAGCGATTTCTTTTCTCCTCTTTCTTTTTCTGCAATACGCTCCGATTCCTAGAGAAACAAGCGTGCATAGATGCCACAGACTCGCCCCGAGCTTAGCACCTGAGCTCCTTCGCTGAAATCTCGAACCCAACAAATGTGGCACTCGATTCTGGGAGGCTGTCAAAGGTGGCACGAAATGCATTGACGTACGAGAGGATCCTCAACAGTAAACTGTACAACCCCCGAGTACTACATTACAATGCTCAAGCATCCCGGGACATCCATAGCCGCGTCCCAGAATGACTCTGAGTCTATCCTAGGACTCATCCACGGCATTTGCGCGCGTGTCTGGATAACCGTTCCCTTCACCATTTGGGTCAACCAGCAACTCACATGACGATATTCCAATATGGACACACACCCACGAATATCTGACATTCACCCACCGATATAATTTCCCCGAACGCCTATCTTTCTCTTGGGAATGCATCTCGACGGACCGCGGGACATCCCACGCCAAACCAGATCCTCCACACGCGCGTTTCGTCTCCCCGCTCCGCGTTATTCCCTCCCAGCGATACACACGCCGCCTCTGAAAAAACCTGGACCAACGTAGTGTACCAACCCCGCAATCCGCTACCTGGGTCAAGGCCTGGTCAACTTCCCCTCCGCCCCAATTCACCGGTATCCCAAAGTGGTGAATACAACGCTAAAGTGTGATCCGAGCCGGTGGCGCGATAAGCCTTCGCGGTTCCCGTCTTCCGACGCAGTGGCTGGTCGGGTCTATTCTGCGTCTGGCAATTTTCAAGAACACATCCTGGGACGCCCGGAGCGCCCGATTGCGCTAACTACATACGTCAGCCTGGGAACGGCCAATCGCAGGCGAAATCCTATGTTCAACGCAGCTCGTCCGCTCATGCCGAGCAAGCGGCATCTTTTCCGACGCGGCTCCGTGAGTTCATTCCCAGGCGTGGGCTTGGCTGGGCGTCGGGAAGCGGAAGATATCTCGCGCATGTCGTACCCACGCTTCAACTCGCCGTGAAAGAACGCCAACTAACGACCCCATGACCCACCATACGGCTCCGACCTAGACACGGACCACACCGGCAAGCGTCCTGGAGAAATAGAGTGGGTTTACTTGGCTGGAGAGGCCGGCTGCGCGTCGTCCCGGGGCCGAGGCGTATTCTTGATTTCGGTTTTCCCTGCTTTTCAATTTCTGTGTGATGATCTTCCGTCTTCTGAAGAGCCCGCCAGGTTGGCCCTAATTTTTATTTGGCCGCGTCGTTGATACGAGGTGGAATCGGTCCGAATCTGAATCTGGAATTCTAGAGCCTGGACATGCTTGTTCTGGCTCTCGTTATCTGCTTCCCTTTTGGCGATGTATATTCTCGGGGAGCGTGTGCAATCCACAACACCCAGTAAAGAAATGTCTCATGTCTGCTCATCCGATTCATTAATTCTTCTGCAGACGCTGCCCTCCCGGAAAGTACGTACATACTAATGCTTGCCTGGCGTCAGGGGCCGCAGCGTAAGGAAAATTGCAGCAGCAGCCGTTTCCAGCCGATTCGGGCAATCGCCGTTGGTTGCCATCGCTCAGGTGTCGCCGCTGGATGGCAACTACCAAGCGCGATCCAGTCGCCGCTGGTCCGCGTAAGATGGGCGTTGCGGGAGGATCGCCCAGTGCTGTAAGATAGATTATCGCGGCGCGGGGCACTTATTGTTCAGATTTATTGGATGCGCTTGTTCGGTGTTTCGTCTTACTCGTGATGTATTCGTGTACTGACCATGTTCAAATTTAGCCGAGCGCTTGTTCCAAGATTCCTCAACATGTTGATTCCCCCGCCCGCTGTTCAAACCAATTCGATCCCCCCACTGGATGTTCTCGATAATTTGCCCTCGATTGACGCCTACAACTATCCTCCCTCACACTGAAATCGTCCCGCTTGCAGTTCGGATTGAGATGTCTGAAACGCCAGAATATGGGGACAGCGCGGGCATAGCGCGTAGGCACAATGGGGTAAGTACGGTCATGATCGTTCGAACCATCTTGCGCATTGTTTCCTGATCCAAGGACGTTTATTATAGGGTCTAGAAAGGAGGCCTTTCCTATGTAGACGCGAACGTTCGATCAGCGGTATCACCGTCAAAACCCAACCCTAATTGATCGCGTCGACATCGCGTCCCAATCACGAACACATTCGAGCACCCGATTAAAGCGCGTTTCGTTCGAGGGTGGCGGCCGTGTACGCATACCCCGCGCCTCTCAAAGCCGAACCCTGAATGCCTAACCTTGTTCACTGGGTCCCACGTAGCGCGGGGTAAGATCTCCGCCACTCGCCGATTGCCCGGCGGGGTTATTTCAACCAAAAGCTAATTACTAACGCGCCCGCGCCGGAACCGCCGCCCGATTGAACCGTGTTTCCACCGCACTACCGCGTACAATAGGCGTTCAGCGCATCATCGCTTCTTTCGCTCATAACGTCAGTCAGCCTGACTCATCCCCATCCACATTTACGGTGCGTACCACCGCAGATGAAACATCCACCTGGATAAGTGCTAGGGTAGGTGCCAGGTGGGAAGGTGCGCGATTGTGAACAAGACAATCCACTTGAACAGTGGCAGATAATTCGGATGATCAGGCGAACTGGTTTGGAGCAAGAACAGTGAAATCTCGAGTGAATTTCAGTTGAATGGGGCGAATGCAAAAGAAGGGTAGAGTTCGCGGCCCTGGCGATGAGGTTACAATTATTATAATAGAACCCGGATTTTCAGGAGAACGTATATTGAACAACCAGCGGAATAAGCTGGCTCGGGACTCTCGGGCAGGTCATGGTATGGTGTCGTTCAATTGAACCAGCGCTCGATGTCTGTTTTAATGTTCCGGTTCTTGAAAGGCGGGAAGAAGGTACATATGAAATTTAAACACCGGGTCTATTGTTTCGCTTTGCGATAGTTCTGTTTCTTGAACATATGAAATTCGGGGGTTGCACATTAGTGTTAAGGGGACAACCCGCGATACAGACATGGACCTCCAGCAGTCCAAACTCAATAATAAACAGTGGTCCAATCCTCGCGCGGGGATAGCACCTAGCACATCCAGACGAATTCTTTTCTTTCAATACGAGCGGGAGTAGTAAATAATGTCGCCTTGGAGACTTTATCGTTATGTGCTACGTGCGCCCTCGTGGGCGAACGTCCTTTTGAAAAAAAAACGTAAGGGACGGAGCGCTGAGAGGCGGTGGGTTTGATATGGTGCCGGGTTTAAATGCCACATACGACGCACCGGGGGTCCATTTACATAGCACCGGGTTCAACCGAGTATAATTAAACTTGGTGTGCATCAGACATTCAGTGAATATGGGGGGCGGAGAGTATAACAAAAAAAACCGTAAACGTAGAAGGGCACGCCCACCGAGGGAGTTGAACCCCCTCTCTTCAAACCTCACTGTTGTCGTAATCACTTCTCAGTACTAGTGGAGGAGAGATCATCAGGTCCACGGGCTCGGTATCCAGGTATTCTGCGCTGAATTCGTGTTTAGTGAATTGCCCTGTGTTGAGCCACAAAGTAATTCTTGAGCTCAAACTTCCAACAGTTCGAACTGTTTCTCCGATATATATATACGTTGATATACGTGAACAACAGATACTCTTGCCAGTTGACGGACGAACAAAAAGAACCGAAGACCTTGATTACGCCTGCGGGGGGAATCGAACTCCCACCTCCTCAAACTGGTCATCTTCATCACTGAGGGAGGAATGATCACCAGATCCACGGGCTTGGTTTTTATTCGTGTTGATTGTATTACACTATACCGACAAAAACGAAGAATTTCAGATGCTCATAGACGAAGGCACGGACCCTAATGTACGAAAAATATGGGCCACGATGAAGGATCGCGGCTACGTATATCAGTTATCTGGGACGACAGCAGCCTGGGACAAAAAACCAAAAACTCTGAGATTGGTATACGCCCGCTGGGGGAGTCGAACCCCCTCTCCTCAGACCTTTATATTCAAACCAGATATGGTACATAGGGAGGAGTAATCACCGGATTCACGGGCTTGTTATCCACTAACTCTGCACCTTCACATACTGAGCACTCCGTCCCCTCTTCTAATTAGCGGAAGGAAAAAGCTGACGCAGAAGACCCTACGCCCACAGGGGAGTCGAAACCCCCCTCCTCTGACCTCTTCCTACTTCACAATTTATTGAGGGAGAATGGAACACCAGGTCCACGGGCTTGGTATTCAGGTAGTTTGCACCCTTCATTCATATGCTAGTTCCCGCCCGTCATTCGTGTTGCCCGAATTGTTCAGCTGTAAAACGCTTTGCTGAGTCGTTCGTTCGGTTATAAAACGCTTCGGGATATTCTTCAGTTAGTACACGACCAGAAAAATTTGCAGAACAAGGTGCACGACCAGGACAAAAACGTCTTGGGTAACACGCCCGTGAGGGGAGTCGAACCCCCTATCTCCTCAAACCTCATGCTTTTCCCAAGGCATGGTGGGAGGAGTGAGAACCAGGTCCACGGGCTTGATATTCAGGTAGTTCGTACCGTCTATTCATGTGATAGTTCCCGACCTTCATTCGCGCTGTCGGGATTGTGATTGTCGGGTACCGAAGACATGTTTGAACTAAAGTTTCAAAACTTCGAGACTGGTCTGTACATAATGCGGTTCACGATGTACACGACAGAAGTACTTACTCTTTTCAATAAGTCTCCGACCAAAAACAGGCGAGAAAAACAACAATCGAAGAGGTCACGCCCGCGGGAGGAATCGAACCTCCTCTCCTCAAACTCTTTTTATCAAACACACCTTTAACGGAAGGAGGAGTGATCACCAGGTCCACGGGCTTGGTATTCAGGTAGTTTGCACTCACATGCTAGCTCCCGCCCTTCATCATGCTAACGGTAATGTCTTTTATGGAAGATAATGTTAGTTCGAACAGGGCAGACCAGGAAGAATTCGGACTGTGTCTCTCAGGATAGACTATTCCTTGCCATTAAGCGTAGACCACGAACAAACAACGGTTGATCCGAAGACAAGTGAACGGAAAATGGAAAGAAAAAAATGAGAGATGGCGGCGAACGCGCGCGGGGAGAATCGAACCCCCTCTCCTCAAACCTCTTATTCAAAGTCAACTTATGAAAGGAGGAGTGATCACCAGGTCCACGGGCTTGGTATTGAGGTAGTTTGTACCGTCCATTCATTTGCTAGTTCCCGCACTTCATTCGGGTTGAATGAGTGCTGTGTCCGGCCAGAGTAATTCATAGTCAAAACTGAAACCTTTCAAGAGTTCGGACTGGCGTCCGAATATTGGCGGTTATATATGTGAACGACTGCATAAGAAGTACTCCTTCGCTTTTGCATACGAACGAACGAACAGAAAGAGAGAAAAAAGAGTTCAAGATGATGCCCGCGGGAGGAATCGAACCTCCTATCTCCTCAAACCTGAATCGAGCCACAAAATGCAGGGAGGAATGATCACCAGGTCCACGGGCTTGGTATTCATGTAGTTTGTCCCGTTTGTTCATACTAGTTCCCGCTCTTCATTCGTGCTGACGGCAGTGTCTTGTATCGAAGATAATGTTAGTTCGAACAGGAAGCAATTAACATGCAATGTAAAATATCAAACCCGCCGACGACCACGATTCACAGACAGGTACCACTTACTCTTCGTAGACCACCAAGAAAAAGACACAGAGAACGATGCACGCCCGCGAGGGGAATCGAACCCCCCCTCCTCTGACAATTTGTTTACGCCAATACTGAGGGAGGAGTGATCACCAAATCCACGGGCTCGCTGTACAGCTAGCGTGCGTCCTGCATTCATACTGAGTCAATTGTTGTATCTTGTGCCGAAAATATTTTCAGGTGAAGCTGACTGCCAAGACCTCGAACTGTCTCTCCGATCTACATCTGCAAAAGAACTCCGCCCACGATGTACGCGACAGACTGAAAAATGAATGAGTCCGCCTCCCTTCGTGGACCACCGGAAAAAAGAAACATCCAGCACTTTAATGCCCGCGGGGGGAATCGAACCCCCACTCCTCTGACCTTCTTTCCACCACAATCCTTTACGAAAGGAGGAGTGCACCATGTCTACGGGCTCGCTATCCAGGTATTCCGCGTCCTGTATTCGTGTATACGAAATCTGCTCGCTGCGCCGTGTCAATTTCAATTTTTCGGTTCCTTCGAGCTCAACCTCGACCTCTTTACATCCATAAAAACCCGGCTGTGATGTAGTATGTACACGACAGACCGCAAAATAAATGAATCCACTTCCCTTCGTAGACCACCAAAAAAACGACATAGAGAACGACCTACGCCCGCGGGGGGAGTCGAACCCCCTCTCCTCAAACCTTTTTCTTAGTGCCTTACTGAGGGAGGAGTGCACCATGTCCACGGGCTCGCTATCCAGGTATCCTGCGTCCTGTATTCGTGTTTACGAAATTTGCTCGCTGCGCCGTGTCAATTTCAATTTTTCGGTCCGAGCTCAGCCTCTCAAGACCTTTAACTGTCTCTCCGATTTACATCTGCAAAAGAACTCCGGCCACCATATGCGCAATAGACCGCAAAATAAATGAGTCCGCCTCCTTTCGTGGACTACCAAAAGAAAGAAAATCTGAACGATACACGCCCGCGAGGGGAACCGAACCCCCCTTCCTCAAACCTTTTTCTCAGCGCTTTACTGAGGGAGGAGTGCACCATGTCCACGGGCTCGTTATCCAGGTAGTTTGCGTCCTGCATTTACGTTGACGGACTGTGCTCGCTGCGCCGTGTCAATTTCAATTTTTCGGTTCGAGCTCAACCTCGACCTCTTTACATCCATAAAAACCCGGCTGTGATGTAGTATGGACGCGACAGACCGCAAAATGAATATGTACTCCTACACTTCGTGGACCACCAAAAAAACGACATAGAGAACGACCTACGCCCGCGGGGGGAATCGAACCCCCCCTCCTCTGACCTTCTTTCCACCACAATCCTTTACGGAAGGAGGAGTGCACCGTGTCCACGGGCTCGCTATCCACTTACTGCGTACCCTCCCTTAGTATTCGCTCATTCCGCCCTCACCGGTTGAACGAATTCCGTACCCTCACCTGGTCAAACGAAGCGCGCGGTGCTACCGGCGCGGTTGCCTACGGCTATTTATATCTGTGGCTGTCGAACATGCTTTCGCGCTAGTACAGGATCGGTATCGATAGGCGCCAACTCACGGATTACTGGCGCGGTATGACATTGATTATCGATGGAGGGTATAAATAAGAGGGGTGGACGCCGGGGGTTGGCCGCCGGGGAGGTTAAATTCGGGGCAGAGCTGAAAAAGCGGGGTAGAGCTGAAAGGAAGCGGGGTGGCGTTCAAAGCAGGGTGGGTCGAATAAAAAAAGCAGGGTGGTGTTCACCGAAAGAAAAAAAAAAAAAAAAAAACAGGATGCAGTGACGATCAGGGTGGGTTGAAAGAAAGCAGGGTTGGAATGCAATTGTTAGGGTTGTTTGAACGCGAGTGAGTAGTCAACGAAAACGAATTAAATCGGGCCGCGTTCAGCGCTCAGCGCCAATTAATTGCTAGATTTAATAAATTTCATAAAGAAAAACTAGCCACACCCTCGTTTTCTTTCCGCGCAGGGTTTTTTTCTTCCGCAATAAAAGCAGTGTGTGTCGAATAAAAGCAGGGTTGTTTTGTGTGAATCGTAATGCAATTGCAATGCAATTGCTTGGCAGCTAAGGTAAGGGCTTAGAACTAGCCACGAATTCGAATTGAAAGAGCAACTGATTATAATTAAACGAGTCAGCTAATTGAATAGCTGACGAGATACATGTACACCAGCAACTAATTAAAACGGACTAGTCAGCTCCGGTAGCGAACGCCGGTAACGAAGGGAAAGCAACGCAATGCGCAGGGTCGATATCGCTGGTGGGCGCCACCTTGAACGCTGGGCGCGGGGGGAGGGGAGGAAGGAGGAAGGAGGTGCGGTGGAGCGCCCCGTCCGCCGCGGCGACGAGATGTCGGGATAGTAGACTAGTACCAGTTAGGCGAGTTGAAAAAAAAAAAACAATTAAAATCGGTTACGTATACGCGAAGATGTTAGATAACGATTACGATTACTGTGAAACGACGACTAATTAAAAGTCCGCTGGCGGGTGGGGTAAGGATCTGGGTGACGACGCGTGCAGGGTCGGGGGAGCGCTGGTGCTGTGCCACTTTTGAACGCTTGCAGGAAGAAAGTACTGTAATTTCAGTGGGGTGAGGCGCCACTTTGAAGGAGAATGGAGGAGCCGACGATTATGATTACGCGAGCGAATACCAATCCCACTCCAATGTCATAGCAAATGCAATTCAATTTCGATGTTCGGTTCAACATAATTCAATTAAGTGAATACTTTCCATACACTCGACGCCGCCACATGGAAGAAAGAAGTGAAGAAAGAAGAGAAAAGACGGTAGGTGGGCGCCGCCGGCGAAGCGTAAAGTTTAAAAATCGAGGTGATAAACGGGATCTAGGGAATAGAAAGTGAGGATAAGCTTTGTATGGAGGATAAGCTCTGTGTGTCGCTCTGTCGTCGAGCAATCTGGATAGGTGGGAAGAGGAAGAGGAAGGGATCGGGGGAGGTATCATGGATTACCACTGCGGATTTTCGTGGCTTCTTTTCTTGTTCAAGGTGAGTAGAGTATGTGAAAAGTATGTTATATGCATTGACGTATACGTTGGTACGTGGTGTACGTGTGTGCCCACGCGGGCTGGGAAGGAGGAGGGAAAGTATAAGGATGATTCCGAAGCAGGAATAAGAACGTTGGGCGGGAGAATGGTACAGGCGAGGATAAGGAAACAAAGACCAAACAAGAATGGGAACAATACCAACCCGACACAAATAACAGCGAAAATGCGGCAGCAATGAGTGGAGCGCGCCAAAGCGCACTATAAAAAAACGAAAACGCACCGACGCCACCATCAACGCTTCGAAGACGCGGATCCCACGCTTGCTCTGAAGGGTCTCCGTGCGGGTTTGGAGGGCGTTGGCGCGTGGGCTCGGAGGGTGCTAGCGCGCGGTGGTTTTTTGGGCCCGACGAGGGTACCCGAGCACGCGCACGACGGATTGAATGATTTGCACGCGGGGACTTCGATGGAGGCAGGGGGCACGATTGGCTGGCGACCGGATGGCCGTGACGGGGAGCATGTTGTTGTTGTTAGATACACGGTGGGTGTGTACTCGACGGGGGCCGGCACGGGAGCAGATTTGATATCGCGGATCGCGGGCAAACGCTAAAGATAATTGCAGCTGTTTCTAGAAAGGCGGTGCGACGTGTGTGTGACGGACGTGTGACTCACCCGGGCTGATCGCGTTGTGCATCTGCCATCAGATCTCGATCGCCGATCCTCTCGTGCATCCCAATTGAGCGTCATCCCGATCTGGACTTGTGTGTGATGGTACCTTTGGGCGGGTCTAGGCACAGGATGTGTGTGCGTATTAGTGGGCGGAATTGGATTAGGTTTGTGTCGCCTCCTTGTCCTCCTCCTCCATCTTCAGCAAACAGGAATATCTGCGCGCGCAGTTTAAAGTCAAGCAATGGCGCCCGCCCCGCTCTCATTCCTGCCCCTCTCCCCCAGCCCGTCCCCGCCCAACACCGACATGCACCCCGCCCACCCCATGCACCCGTCGCTCCTCTACTCCCACTCCCAGACCGCCCCGTCCTCGCCTGGCTTCGACTACACCCACAGCTCGACCGGCAGCGAGAGCCCGCCCCCGAAGCGTTACCGCAGCGCGCCCCCAAAGACCTTCCAATGCGCGGGCTACGGCGAGTGCCGCATGGTCTTTAGCCGCAGCGAGCATCTGGCACGCCATATACGGTGTGTATTCCTATTCCTATTATTCTTCTTTCTTTCCTTGCTTTTTTCCTTCGTATTTTCTGGCTTGGGCCCACTCCCCCACCCCGGGCCCCAAAAAGCCCCCGTCTCACTCCGAGTCCCTATCCTTCCTTGTCTTGTCTCGCAACACACCTCTTACTCCACGCCCCTTTCCTTCCATTCATTCTCCCTCCATTTCACACCCGGAGGCGCCTCCCCCGGCTAGGGGCGGGTACGCGGGTGCGCGGGTCGTCCGCGCCATTATCCAGTGCCCGCGCTATGCTCTTACTCGCTTACGCGCGTGCACTGTACGCCCCGCCTCCTCCGGTTTCGCCGCCTTTTCCGCGCGTGCACGCGTGTATCGGCCGAGTCCCACCATTCCTTCCGTCATATTCTTGACATTTCATTTCATTTCCCTTACGGCGTTTCGCTTTCAATTTGTTCCCCGTCTTCTCATTTTCATTTGTTTCGCGGAGTTTTCCCCGCTTTGTCCGCATTTTCCGATTTTTCGGCAATTTCTTTTACGGGAATATGTGTACTGACATATTTTATTTTTTCCTCGCAGGAAACACACGGGCGAGCGTCCGTTTGCGTGCCACTGCACGAAACAGTTCTCGAGGCTTGATAATTTGCGGCAGCATGCCCAGGTTTGTGCCTCTATTATCCATTATTTATTCTTCCACCGCCTTCCTTCCCTCGATTATCCACCCCACTCCCTCTTCCATCATGACGACTCACAATCGCCACCCTCCATTCCATTCCATTCCATCCTTCCTTTCCTTTTTTTTTCGTCTGTCCCATTTCCTTGGGCGTCTCCTTGGGCATCCCTCCCCGAGGTTTCCCCGCTGGCGTCTCTGCCCATCTTCTATTCCATTTCCTCTATCCCCCCGGCGGGCGCCGGCGCCCGTTGCTCCTTGTGAGAGCCCCGCCCCACCCGCCCTCCTCTCCTCGCTCCCCTCTCTCTTTCATCCCCTCCTCCCCTCATCCTCATATCCTTCCTCCTCCCTCCTCCCAGCAAACCAAAGCTAACCCACCCTCCTCTCACAGACGGTCCACTCCGCCCCCGAGGACAAGCCCCTCAACGAACGCATGATGCGCGCCCTCGCCGGCGTCAACGCCTCCATGATGGCCGGTGTCCGCGGCCGCCGCCGCTTCGACGCGCCCCTCCCCCTCCCCCTCCCCTCGCCCTCCCTCTCCTCTCACTCCCTCTCCTCCTCCCAGTCGGCGTCCCAGTACAACCCCAACCCCGACGCCAAGTACGAGTACGGCCAGCACTCGCCCTCCTTCCCGCCGCACTACGGCTCGCCCTACGCGCACGGGCACTCCCTCCCGCCCACGCCCTCCTCCTCGTCCTTCCCCACCTCCTCCTCCTCTGCCTCCTCGTACCCGCCCTCGTCCTCCGCCTCCTCGTCAGGTTCGGCGTCCGCCTACCCGCCCACGCCCCCCGCCTACTCTTCCTCCTCCTCCGCCCCGCCGTCCGCCTACGGCGCGTCCCCGCCGCTCGCGAGCGCCGCCTACGGCGCCGCCGGCGGGTACTTCGAGTCCGTGGCCGGGTTCGAGCAGGGGCTGCCGCCGTTCGACCAGGCGCTCGAGCACCCGCCCGCGCCCTTCGACCACGCCCAGCCCTCTGAGTACGCGGCCGGCCTGTACACGTTCGACCTCGAGGACGGGTGCGGCGGGGACTCCCCGTACTCCAGCAGCAGCGGGGGCGGCGGCGCGGAGATATGCGTGAAGCAGGAAGAAGTAGAGCAGGAGGGCGGAATTGGGATGGAGGCGTTCTACGCGGCGCTGCACGGGCAGCCGCAGATGCAGCGGTCGGCGTCGGCTGCGTCTATGCACTCTGCCCACTCGCACTCCCGCCAGCAGCAGCAGCAGGCGCACCCGTATTACGGAAGGGCGCCGAGTACGCTGAGGGGGAACGCCCCCGCCGCCATCGCCAATAACAACAACGGCAGCGGGGCGAGCAACCACTCGTCGCCGCAGAGCAGCCCCGCGGGGAGCCCGTGCGAGGGGACGTTCTGGGGGGCGGCGGCAAGGCAGCACGCGCAGCTCGCTAATGGTGGGCAGGGGCAGGGGCAGGGGCAGGGGCAGAGGTACCTCCCGAGCCCGCCGCTCAGCCCGCCTTACTACGCCACGTCCTCCTCTGGCCACCCTTCCTCGCTGTCCCACCCGAGCGCGATCCCGCAGCACGCGGCGATGCACCCGCAGGAGATGAGCAACGCGCAGTATTATGCGGCGTTGCAGGCGCAGGGGTGGGCGAGCGGGGCGCAGCAGCAGGGGCGGGAGGGGGGGTATGTGTATGCTTGATGAGTGATTGATTCGTGGAGAAGAAGAGGAGGAGGGGGGAGGGGGGGAGGGGAGGGGATGTGTGAGTTTCTTTTCTTTATTCGCTCCGCTCGTCCTCCACTGTCTGCTTCGTCGTCGACCCTCCCTCTCCTCCCCTCCTCGCAATGAAGCCCATACTGACGACCCCCACAGAATCTTATACGCTATATCTATCGAATCGAAATCAATCAAAAGGGCCGCGCTGGCTGCTTCTTCATCATCGTCGCTCGTCTCTCATCCATCCGCATACTCGCCGTCGTCGTCTCATAGCGGTCGTCATACACCCTCACCGTCGTGGCCGTCTTCCATACTCGCCGCCGCCCGTCGTTGTCCACATCCGCATCCGTCATCGTCGCCACGTGCATCGTCTTCTTGGTCTTGGGCTGGGACACTCGTTCTTCTTTCTTGGGATTTGGGTTTTGGGTTTTTTGCTGTCGTCTTCCTGTTTTGTTGTTGTCACCCTCTGTCTGTCTTTTCCCCCGTTTTTACTCTCTCCCACCACCCACCTTCACTCCACCCACCTTCGCTTCGCTTGGATTCTCTCCGCTCGCTTCGCTTGTTTAACACCACTTGCATTCGAGTTGGCATAGCACACCCCTCCTTACACCACTCGCCCGCCCGCGCCGCGCTCGCTGCCGTACTCTATACATACATATTATACACGTTACATATCCGCCTATTTCCTATTTGGCTATCGCGTACATTATTCATACCTATTGGATTCTTCATCCGTCCTTCTTCTTCCTTCCCATGCTATTTCTCTTCTGTTGACTTTATCTTTCTTTCTCCCCACAAGGAGAGGACTACCTTACTTCACTCGCGGGCGTTTTACTTTTTGCTTTACTTTATACTTCTTTACGTATGGGCGCTCGCCCCCTGTCTCCGTCTTACCTTGTGCGAGGAGGGCGGGGATGGGACAACCTTTTTTTTCTTTCTTGGATGTAGACTACCGTCGGTGTAATGTATGCACAAGTGCCATGTCATGTATGTAACTACCAAATCCAAAGCAATGCACACTGCTGCCAAATCGATGTGGATGCCTGAGGCTGAGAATTGGTAACAAATGAGTCTAACTCTAGACTCGTCTTGAGTTTTGCGGTGAGGGTGAGTTCGTTACTCTACGACTTGGGCTGGGAAGGGGTACGTAAGCTGAGCAAAGGATTATTTTTTTTTCAAGTCAATGTCGTGTATCTGCTGCATAAAATGATATTGACCCGTGGAGAATGAATCGTTTCGGGCTCCAATAAAGTGATGTTACTGTAGTTTTCGCGTGCTCTTTTTTTCTCTCCCCCTTTCTGTCTTTCTTGCGCATACCGAACGAACCGGAGGTGGAGCAGCTTGCCAAGAAGCCTAGTCTCCCAGACGTAAGACTCCAAACACAAAAAAGAAATTAAGACAGTCGAAATTTAATTGTTATATGGAGTCGCTTACATAGCGTTATTCGAGTCGCTTACATAGGGGTATAAGTAATGCGTAGGTATCATTGACATGCGTAGCGTCGGCATCAAGGGTATCATACCACAGCGAAGAAGGCGGGCAGGTAGAACGCCGGTCTCCAGGGAGCCGCATCGAAGGGCGCACAATCGCCTCCGAGTCCGGGGAGGGAGGACAGGGGGATTTGCAGTTGCTATGGCGTTCAGGTGCGCACGCCGCAGGGATAGAATTAAAAATTTGGCGGGCGGTCCGACGGGGGCGGTGATCGAGGAATTGAGGGTTGGATTTTTTTTGGAATGATGGATTGTGGATTGTAGGGGAGGAGGCCGGACCGGGAGGGTGACATGGTTGCCAGGATCATTGTATACTCACGGTGGTGAGGATTTTAAGGAAAATATACCACGGCCGGCTCGTGCACCAAAGTTATTGAAGCTAGAGGCTGAATTTACCTTGAATCATTTTTTAAGATTCAAGATTCGAGATTCCAGTTTCGCATAGACATGGTAGAAATATCATGGCGGACGGGTTGAATGTTGTTAGAGTTAGATTGAACGACCGATGCATCAAAATTCAGACACAAAAAAGAAGGAAAGATGAACCGGATCTTGCAGGGAGTTTGAAGCTTGTAGTAAATGTCACGTAGCACAGCAACCAGAAATTAAAAACGTCTTTCTGTGTATCTTGACGTTGGAATTTGGTGGCGCCTTGCTTCTTTGGTTCGAATCTGGGAGCGGGGAGTCGGGGGAGCGGGAGAATCGCGCGTCGGGTTCATAGTAAGCCTAGCCGAGATGTCATGTTCTGTCATTGTTGCATTGCATCATGGTGGCGCCCGAACCGTCCGAGTCGCTTGCGATCTTCTGCGATCGTATAATTAAAGCTATGTGATGCTCCACACTTCGTTCTTGGCGTTGGAGCCCGGAGCAGAACGACGTCGGATGGAGCGGAGGCCTCGACTCGGAGGCCCAGGCCATGGGAGCCCCGATTTAATCTACCGTCCAGGATCCGAGAGGACGCAGCGGTGAATCCGAATTTGGGAACATACGATGACGTTGAACTTGTGGGGTCGGGACCGGCCCGAGTTCCGAGTTCAACACTGAAAAATCGAATGACGCGAATCGTTGCAGGTACAACCTGTCCTCAAAGGTGCGGGTGTCAATGGGGTAGTCGTCCATGGGAATGGGCATAAAATAAGAGCAAACGGGCCAAGGTTGAAAATTGGCTCTGCAGGCATTTGCAGCAAAACCAACGCAATTCATCCTGTTGACTCTGCGCACATTCACTTAACCAATTGCGTTCACGCGTCGGCGGAGAAGCAAGTAAAGGGCGTATAAATACATATAATAGGAACAGAGAAGACGGCACGACGAATTCGAACGGCACATACAAGCAGTGAACGTCACCGAAGATGTGTTAATATCTGTATGTATGTAACCTCCCAAGTCATACAAGAGGGCCAGTCTGAGGTTATCCAAGTCCACCTAGGTTAAATGCACGTTACGTGCGAGGATCCCGCACGCACGTACGAAAACAGCACCAGATGCGTGGTGTGTCAACGTAGTCGGGGAAAGCCGCAAGGTCTTCTGATGGATCGCAGAGGTCAGTTGTGTAGTCCGGGGGCTAGTTGTATAGTCCGCCGGCGGTTCAGATATGGCCATCGGCGGGAGTTGACCAAATAACTGACGTTTTGGTAATCGGACGGACAGAGAAGGAATTCTTGATTAGGGCAGGATGGGTTCATTTCCCGTCCGAATAACCGGGGAGGCACCCCTTTTTACTGTCCATATGGCCTGGTTTATGCTTCATCAAAGAGTGCAGTTGAAGTAGAATGAATCGGACGTGGTGTACGGTGCACAGCCCTGAATCATAAAAGTGGTGTTCAGGTGTAAGGCAGGATGGGTTCGATTCCCCGAGTCCGAATGGTAGGCGCACATTGGTTTTTTTGATGTCCACGACGTCTGGATTATCAGTTCAACAAGAACTGTGCTTGAAGAAGACTAACTCGGACGTAGTGTACGGTGCATAGCCCAGAAAATAGCGTGTGAGGTCCCCTGGTGGATCAAGGTTGATAATAGTTGGGTAAATTGAAATCGAGATGAATATTCGAGGCACAGAACCGAGAAATAGCCCCGGAGACTCGGAAAATCTGCGCTAAGATGCATATAGTCGTCCGCGGAAGTTGGGGTTGGATTATGTTGGAATCTAGATGATGGTCGGACTGCGATGGGGATTGAAGCGGCGCCGGAGATTGCGAAGATGTTCATGTTCGCGGCGGAGAAATAAATTATTACCTTCTTGCGACAGCACGAAGAGATCATCCTTCTGATGGTGGAGTTGCGTTCAAGGGCGAACAGTAGTTCCAAGAGGTATATTCGTATCAAAAGACGCCTAGTCTCAGGGTAATGGTGCAGGGAATTGAGTTCAACTTCAAGGGCGAACATTCGTCGGCGTCCATTTCCACATGCATGTCAGACAACGGCCTCCAGCAGAGGACGTGTAGAACTTGCTATCAGAAAACGCAGACGGAGAAGAATGGCGCGTCATGTTGAAACTGTTCTGTGCGGATGTTCAATTGTATTAGGCGGCGGGTGGTGGATGGGCGAATGGTCGGGCCGCGATTTACAAGGTACAAAAGCGTGGGGTCCAGGGGCGAATGCATACTAGGCGGGTCTTCGATGATTGCAGTTGAACGTTGAACCCACATGCATCTCGAAAAATGAGAACTCTCTATCAGAATATGCAGACGGAGAGGAACGATGCGTCATATTGAAACTGTTCTATACGAAGGATACCGTCCTATGGAAAGATCGATTGCTAGCAGCCACGGCGGAGAACCCATGACAGCGCGTAATCTCGAGGGGATGAAGCCACACAACCGAACGAAATACAATACCTGTCATGAGATGCATACAGCGGGCGGCAGATCCCTGCCACTCAAGTCAAGTCGTTCGGAAACTTTAGAATTAGATTAATTGCCTGTGCTTGCTTAACGAACATGAATTGAATTGTAAGCGCCGGGTCTGTGGAGGTCAAAACCCCGAAGGCAGAGAGACGTGAACGTGTGCAGAGGGACGGTGGCCGTCAGGTTGAAACGGCGGGGAGGTCGTTAGTTTGAAACTGGTTCAATCTGCGAGGACCATTCCGAGGCGTCAGCATGGCGATGAGACGATTACTTAGCCCTCGCGACAGCGCAATGCGTCGGTGTCACCTCGAAACCGCCCATAAATAGCACAGCCTTGAACGCGTCACGCTAGCGGCCTAGCGGCCCCACTATCAACGCCTGCATCCAAATCAGGCAGTTGACCATTCATTCAATTGTCATGATCTGCCATGCCCGCATGGAAAATGACCACGGGGCCCGCTGCAGACAGCCGGGTCCAAACGAAAAATGATGATTCATACCTGAGATTATACCTGGCCTTACCCGGACCACGGAAGATTTCCGTAAAGTTAAAATGGTCCGAAATTTACTTCCAGATGTTATGTTCAAGTTACCATGGCCAGTGCAGATAGGTGCAGATACATAGCCACGGATCTGTTTAGATCTGGTAAGCAACTGTTCAACACAGCGCCCACATGGGTGCGTACCGCTTTTGATGAACGGATGATTAGCGTCCCACCAATCGGAGACTGCGGTGTTCCGACTGTCGCGGGCATAATTGATTTCAATTATCGCATCCCGGAGTGAGCTCCTGCAGCGTTTCCTGCTGGGCGGGTAGCTGTGAAGTAATGAGTGGCCGGAAAGACGAGGCACGACGGGTCGCGTGGCGGGAAGGCAGCGGGGTTCGAATTCTATCCTCGCTGCCTCTGGATGCAAAATTGCCAGAGTGAGGGCATGACAGGGAAGGCAATCTAGTCCGCCTCCCGCAAGTCACGTATCTACGGCTCCGGGGCACCATCGCGGCGAGAAGAAGGATCGGCAGCACAGCGATGGGATGAGTTGCCTAAAGGGGGACCTTTATCACCACGTTTAGAACAGCTCGCGGGAACTTACGCAAGTACTGCAGCACAACACGAGGCAGATCCCGCGGGGGTAAAGTGGAGGGGAAAATGGTAAACCAGTGAATTAGGAGCTCAGTGTGAACATCGGAAAAGCAGTAGCGCATGGCTGCGTACATCGGCTTGCAGGCATGACATACATCGGGTAGGGCTGGATTTCTGTCCTTGTTCCGGAATTTAATGTCCCCTTGTTCCGGTATTGACATATTGCACGTTAAGTCTGATGAAGAAAACCCGGGATCTTTGTTCCGTCGGATGCCGACATCAATTACCCCACACTCCGTTAAAATCAGAACAAGAGCTCACTAAAATTCAAAGATGGACAGATGTGAATGGTCTTGTTCTTGTTCAACGCACACCCATTCCCCATTTTCCCCATTCCCATTCCCATTGTGTTGAAGGAATTAGCCGTTAAGCAGCGAGGTCCAAGGAAAGTCTGATAAGAACGCGCGCAGTCATCGAATGCTAAATAGAGGACAAAGACCGACCGAGTCCGTGGCGAGGGCGAGGGGCGTGAGTGCGGCCGAGAAACGTATTGACTTCCTATTGCTCTACTTCGGGACCAAGACGCAGCAGTCCCCGAAAGCGTCCAATGGGTAGACGCGCGTCGGGGAGTCTGTGCGGCAACGTTAATAAGTATTTTGTTCCGGAATGTCACTGTCAAGACATAAGGTTTCTGAGACGCCACTATTAGAAGTACTGGTGTTCCGAGAAGGGAACGGATGTCACCTGCATAGCTGACGGACAGGTAAGATTGACTGACGGTGATGATCAAAGACGGGAAACTAAACTCAACAGAATAGAAAGTTGGAGGCACACACATGGGGAGATCATAACACAGCGGGTGCAAGTCTCCGCAAAACAATGGACTGAGCGAGACAAAGGGGCATGGGCCTTGAAACGGGCGATGCACTGTTGGTCGACTGTGAAAATAAAAGTCAACATAGAGTCGAGGACAGATGTGACATACTTGGACGCAAGTCAGAGTACAGCGGGTATCAGGAAGGGATGTGGGCTCACGAGGTCGCCAAGTTCATCTGACGATCTGAATACTGTGGAGTGAGAGTCAGGGCACGTCAAGGACAACGACGGATATTTTACTTCGCGAAGCTGCCGTGGCCAGGGACGACCAAAGTTCTCAGACGTAGTCTCCAGTCTCCAGATGCGTCCCAGGTACATTTACGACATTCCAACGATCGGGCGTCGATTTTATTAGTCGGGGCAGAAGGTTTGATGATTCGGTGCTTGCGGATTCTGGTGCGGGAGCTTTTAGAGTTAGGTACGTGCAGACTGTCTGTTGGTTGCGTAAGTTGATCTCGAAACGTGGGCAGTGTGTTGAAAAAGACAAAGCGCAAAAGGAACGCCTGAGAGACGATACCGTCTGGATCGTCCACCTACAAACCCAACAGTTGGAGGGAAATGATCCCCGTTCGACGCCGATTACTTTGATGATTGAAGAGGAGAAGACATGACATGATCAAGCATGAAGAGGTCTAGAAAGCGCAGTGACTCACAGATTCAATCTTTCGGGATCTTTCATGCAGGTCTTGTTTACTCTCGCTCCAGGTATCGTAGTTGCTCACCAGTTTCAAGCTTGTGCTCAGAAATATGGGCAAAAGGAACAACAGATGGGCCCTGGAACCAAATAACGGAAAGATTTAGGACTGCGAGAAATTCCCCCAGAACTTGCAAGTTGCCACCACTAGCAACGACAAAAGCATTCGATATTTTATCAGGGAAACTTGAAGGAGCTCGTTATATCCGTCAGACTTCGTTGGAGCTTCTATTGTTTACTGGAAGAATCGCTCTCCGCTTGGGTAGAGTGCAGTCAAAGGCCCACAGTCGCCCAGCGAGTTGGAAAGTCAATGTCGTGTGGAAGGAAAGGTCGACGTCACGTAACGCGTTACCCGTGACTCGGCATTTGCCCCGCAACCATACCATTACCCGGCATCAGTGCCAAAGCTCGTGGGTAGTTGCGAATTAGTAGTACAGCACTTCGCCTCGGAAGTTCTGTCGTATCTCCATGTTCAGCTGGGTCATATTAAATTCGAAGGAGTTAGGCAAGAAAAGCCCCCGAGCAACGGAGATGTCGGAGATGGCCGAGCGAAGTTTGAAGGCTTCGGACAACGCAATTTTATAAAGGGAGAGATATTTAACGCCGCGATTCCCATACACCCGTAAGTGCCTCGCTGGGCCCTGCCTTGACTTGTATGGCACAAACATCCACACCTTCACCGGACATCCGGCAAACATCCGGCCGGTTAACCTTTCAAGTCCGACCCGGGTGCAGACGCGCGCGTAAATTTATTCCAAGGCGAGCGTCGGGTGCAAGCATGTCAGGCAGAAGCGTCGCGTGTTAAAAGGGAACCCCGGCTGCGAAAGCCCGGTCGCATACACCCTCCTAATCCCGCACTCAAACACCCTTCAGAATCTGTTCCCGTTGTTCTGGAACAAGCGTGGGCGTTCTCGAACCGCTGGGTCCTAGCGATGGGTTTTCTTATCTCGGCTTTTTCTTACTTGCATTTGTCTGGACGGGGGCATCGTTGTCTTTTTTTTTTTGACTTGCTCATGCTTCCTGACTTCCCCTCTTTTTGCTCGTTTTTTCCTCCATCGATTGCTCTTGTCCCTCCCCTCGTGCACATATCATAACCTGGCGATCCCTCCCTCGATCTCTCTCTGAGAAGGTTATCCTTTATTTTGAGTTTGACTTTCGTTTTGCTTTCTTCTTATTTTCTTCCACCCCAGTTTCGGGTCGCGTTTCACCTCTACATTTTTAGCTTTTACAGTTCACCGGCGGCGCCTAACCAAGCATATTTTCTCTCCACTTTTCACTTCTGCTCTTCCTCCCATATGGCTTGAATTATATCGACTCCGGCGCGTTGATGTCTTCCATTGTCGGCTTGGATGCGTTGAAGTATTCTATTTCGCGGTATTGAAATATATTGCATCTAGGTGAAGTGAATTGAATTGAGCCATGATACGGGATTCGCGAGCCTAACTTTGCACTTCCACTCTGCCGATGATCTTCTTCTTCCTCCAGTGGTCGCTGCGAGCTCCCCGATCATTGTACCTTCGTCGTTGAGCCCTGATCGTCGCACACGTTCACCAACGTTCTCCAACCCCGGTTGAATCTATGACTGGTTGTATTTACTATTCGAACCCCCGTCATGTCCAACCACCCACCCCGGCATCCACACCCCGTTCCCCGCGTCATTTTTACCCTCCGATTGATATCGATATCGGCGATCTTGCACGAGAGTGAAAGCTTGTTCGACAGCCGAAGACAAAAGAAATGGGCATTTGCAACGGGGCTTCCGCCTTGAATCAATGCTCACCCAACATAAACAAATGCTATAGAGTGAGCGAATAACAATCCCTTGGAGGGTCCCTCCATATATTAGTACAAGTGTATTGAGGTTGGAGAAGATGAGTTCGACTCCCCTCGCGCGCGTGCACCTTGAAGTTAGCGATTTTTCTTTGTTACCACTCATAGGAAGAGTAGAAGGTATTCCCTCCTCCCGACCATGCATAGATCGACATGGATTGATGTTTGAGGAGATAGGGGTTATAATGCATTTTTTTAACATCTTTTTGAGGTTAGTTTGGAGCAGGGTTCGCGGGCATTCGCTTCTGTGTTTGCCCTTTTTTTGTCGTCCACGAAGGGCGGTGTATTCTTCCCACCCCCATATTCACCAAATATCTGATGCACACCAAGTTTAATTATACTCGGTTTAACCCGGTGCATCGAGCGAGCCCCATTCACCCCTCCCGGTGCGGCATCGTATGTAATAATGGACCCCGGTACGTCGTATAGCATTTAAACCCGTCACCATATCAAATCCACACCCTCTCAACGCTCCGTCCCTTACGTTCTCGTCAGGAGCACGTTCGCCCACGAGGGCGCGCGCTTTAATCTATCAGCCATACTGATGAAGTCTGCAAGACGACATTACTTACTACTCCCGCTCGCATTAAAAGAAAAGAATTCATCTGGATGTGCTAGGTGCTATCCCCGTGCGAGGATTGGACCACTGTTTATTATTGTGTCTGGATTGCTGGAGGTCCATGTTTGTATTGCGGGTGTCCACTTAATATTGATGTGCGGCCACCGAATTTCAAATGTTCGAGAAACAGAACTAGATCGCAAGACGAAATAATGGCCATGGTTGAAATTCATATGTACCTTCTTTCCGCCTTTCAAGAACCGCAACATGAAAACAGACATCTCGCGCTGGTTCAATTGAACGACACCATACCATGACCTGCCCGAGATTCCCGAGTCAGCTTATTCCGTTGGTTGTTCAATATACGTTCTCCTGAAAATCCGGGTTCTATTATAATAATTGCGTCCTCATCCCCAGGGCCGCGAACTCTACCCTTCTCTTCCATTCGTCCTCCTTTCAACTGAAATTCACTCCAGATTTCACTGTTCTTACTCTATCTCAGCTCGGGGAAACTAGTTTGCCTGGTCAGTGGGCACCCGAATTACCTGCCGTTGTTCAAGTGGATTGTCTTGTTCACAATCGCCAACCTGGACCTATAAACACCTACCCTACTACTCATCCGGGCGGGCGTTTCATCTGCGGCGAATACGCACCTTGAATGTGGATGGGGATGCATGAGTCAGCGTTATGAGCGACAAAAGTGAGTGATGCGCTGAAAGCCTATTGTACGCGGCAGTGATGCGGGTGAACGAGACGAAACGCGGTTCAATCGGGCGGCGGATCCGTCGGATCCATCGGGCTTGGCGCGCGTGCGCGAGCAACTAGAGGTTGAGATACCCCCCGCCAATCAAACAGCGCCGGATATCTACCCGCGCGCGCCATACCATCTACCGCCGGCCGTGCCGTCCCATCTCCCACCGGCCAAAGTTCGCTTAATCGCGAGACAGGTTCGCGTCTACACGGGGCCAACTGGACGAAGTTAGGAAGTGAGGATTTAGCGATTGGGACGCGCCGTCGACGCGATTAATTAGGTTGGGTTTTGATGGTGACATCGCTGATCAAGCGTCCTGGCCGATATGGGAAAGGCCGTCTTACTCTATACCCAGAGACCCTACAATAAACCCCGCCTTGGATCAGTAAACAATGCGCCTAAGCGGAGATTCGAACAAACATACTCCATTATGTCTACGCGCTATGCCCGTGCCGTCCCTGTATTCTGGCGTTTCAGACGTCTCAATCTAAGATGCAAGCGGGACGATTTCAGTGTGAGGTGAATCATTGCAGGCGTCAAGCGAGGGCAAATTGTCGAAGGCATCAAGTGGAGGGGTTTGATTGGCTGTATCAGCGGGCGGGGCAGCAAAATGTTGGGGTATCTTGGAACAAGCGCGCGGCTAAATTTGAACATGTTCAGCACACGAATAAGACGAAACAGACCGAACAAGCGCACCCAATATATCTGAACAAAAACGCCGCGGTAATCTATCTTACAGCACTGGGCGATCCTCCCGCAACGCCCATCTTACGCGGACCCAGCAATATACGTCGTAGTTGGCAACCAGCGGCAACATCTGAATTGGTGGCAATAAACAGCGGATCAGCCGGAAACCGCGACTGCTGCAATTGTCACTGCACGACCCCCGACGCAAGGCCAGTATTGACCCATTTCGGGTGGCCAGCGTCTGTGGAAGAATTGATGAATCGGATGAGCATAGATGAGACATTCCGGATCCTTTGCTGGGTGTTATGACTCCCCGAGAAGATAAATCGCCAAAGGGAAGCAGATAACGAGGGCGAGAAAGTCAGGCTCCAGACTTCCAAATTCAGATTCCCAGACGCGGCCGAACAAAAATTAGGGCCAACCTGGCGGGCTCCTCAGAAGGACACGCTCACGGGGAAGTAACGACGCGCTGAAATTGGGAGGCAACGAAAACCGAGATCAAGAATACGCCTCGGGCCCGGGACGGCGCGCAACCGGGTTTTCCGTCCCATCCAAGCAAACCAACTCTATTTTCCAGAACGCTAGCCGGTGTGGGTCCGTGCCTAGGTCGGGGCCGCGTGCTGGGTCATGGGGGTCGCTGCCTGGGCGTGCGAATGGTGTTTTCACGGACATTTGAAGCGTGGGTGCGTGGAACGGGTGCGTACTCGAGATATGTCTTCCCCTTCCGACGTCCAGCCAAGCCAGCGCCTAGGAATACACAATGCACGGAGCCGCGTCGGAGAAACGCCGTTTGCCTGGGATGGGCGGGACCCGCGTTGAACATGGGATTTCGTATGCGATTGGCGGTTCCCAGGCTGACGTAGCCAGCGCAATCGGGCGCTTCGGACGTCGCAGGATGTGTTTCTGAAATTGCCGAACGCAGAATGAGTCACGTCGGAAGACAGGGATGCGAGTGAGCTTATCGCGCCATAGACTCGGATCACAGTTTAGCGTTGCGTTCTCCACTTTGGGATGCCGGTGACTTGAGGGCGAGGTGGAGGCACTGGCCTTGCACCACATAGCAGATGGCGGGGTTGGCAACCCACGTCAGTCCGAGTTCTTAGCGGCGGTGTGTGTGCTGGGAGGGAATAACGCTTCGTCGCGAATGGCGCGGTTACACGCTCGGTGGCTCGAATTGATGTTCACGGAAGGGAAACGCGCGCGTGCAGAAAAGATCACTTTGGACACGGGATGTTCCATGGTCTTAAGACGCATTCCCAAGAGAAAGCTAAGCGTTCCGGTTTGGGCGCACGCCGCACGAGCATATTATATTGGTGTGAGCGTTCCGATATCGGTGGGTGTGTGTTGATAGTCGTGGGTGAGCAGCGATATCGGAGGCTATCAGAGGCCAGCGGATTGGCCGGGGTAATTGACCCAGATAGGTGAAAGGAACGGTTATCTTCAGAAAAAAGACACGCGCGCAATAGCGTGGATTTCTAGGATTCCCCACAATAGAGCCCGGGACGTCAATAGGTTTTCCGGGACACTGTTGAGCCTTGCAGTCTACCAATTGGGTATTGTTCAGCTCACCGTTGGGGAGCCATCTCATCGGTCTATAACGTGCCACTGACAGCAAACGGACACAGTTATCCCCAAGTTGTGCCACTTTGGCAGCCGTCGATCAATTTGTTGAGTTTTTGTTTGGGTGCGAGATTTCGAGTGGCACGGCGCATGCAGGTCGCCCGGGAATGGGAACATCGGAGAGAAAGCGAAAGAAAGAGCAATCATCACATGGAATCGGCCCGGTTCCCGCAACATTTCGAACTCCGCGATATTGTCAACTCGGTTGAAAGAACTTAGAAGCTACCGAAGGTTTTAGTTGGATACGGGTAACGGTCCTCAGATGGCAAGAAAACAAGATACGGCAGCAAGACATAAATTTCCCACTCCCCCATCGACCCTGCGGTCGAATAATTGAGACGTGTTGTTCCCATGACTTTCTGCGTAGGCGGAGAAGGAAGTGCGGTTCCACGTAAACGAGTGGGTGCAATAGGCTTTCCCATTGACACCGAGCGCTACGCAAACACCTAAAGGCCTATGAAACCCAAAAGTTTACCCCGGTGTCTCCAGAGGCCGGAAGATGAGCAATACCGCATGTTGGTATCTCTATCTTTAGCTTTTGTGAGCGAAAGCCGCAGAGCTGGGGGGAGTCGTGTCGGCAATCACGACAGCGTAATTAGCCCCGATTCATGTACGTCAGAGTGAGTTCCCAAACTTCTACATTTGCTATGGGGGATTTATTATACTCCAGTGGTTCACAACATGAACGACGTACAGTAGTATCTGCGCCGCTGAGCAGAGGAGCTTTTCGAGGAGGATTTTTGCCGAGTGGCTCTCTCAAGATTGATATGGTTGACTTTCGGAGACCAACGTTCATCAATCCCACCGGCAACCCATAACAGATATTCTTGCCCGCCATACATAGCTATTACTCACGTTCTGTTGGTGCCAGCTGTGACTGGGATCCGACAAGCACAAAACTACTGCTAGCGCTTTCTGCCACGCCTGTTACAGCACGAAAGATGAGTGATAAGTGTTTGTGGAGCCGAGGACGGCAGAGACCGTCCCAAAATTACTTCTTAGGATGGCTGATGCATGATACTGAAGCTATCCACGTATCTGGAAAGGGGTTGTCTGAATACGCATGCAGTGTATGTGCTTGGCTGGTCCTGGTTGAGGGCGGAATCCTGAATAGAGCAAAGGTTGAATGATAAGTTGATGTGATCCTGAAATCCTCTGATGTATGATCGCGGGTAGAGGTTCTAAGAGTGCCGATTCTAATTGAATCTAAACGATAGATGCACCCTAGGAATACTCCACATGCCAAAGAAGGACGTTGAACTCCTGGCGTTACGTCCACGCGTCGGCGCAGAAGCACTTACAGCGCACACAAATGGATACAATAATCGGCCCGTAAACGAGCAATACAGTGAGTACGTCACGGAAGGCGCGGCGCATGAATTAGCAATAATATAAACATTCCAAGACATACCACGTACCATGTGTGAAACAAGGGGCCCATACAAGTACGTCATATATTATCAATGCGTAGCTGGCGCGTTACATATGAGGATTCAGCACCCACGTACGAAAACCGCGCGAGATATGAAATATGGACTGTTCCTGCCGCATGCGGTCTTCTAAGCGTGATGGTTAGTTGCCTAGTCCGGGTTTTAGCTGCGTAGTCGGACGGCTATGTTAATGAGGCCATCGTGGAAGTTGCACAACTAACTGCCAACTAACTAGGGTGTGAGAATCACAATTAGAAGCGAGACGGAGGTCGGGATTAGATAAATCACGGCGGGGTTGGGCTGAGATGTGGATTGAGATTGAGATGGATATTCACGAGGCACAAAACCGAGAGAGGACGCCGGAGATCTAGATGTTCCTGGCGGGGAATAAATTACTACCTGTAAGAGTAGTTCCAACGGCGGAATTTGAACAACGAACTGCCATCTCAGTCAATTGGAGGAGAATTACAATTAGAAGCGAGACAGAGTTCGGGATTAGATCATGGCACGCGGGCTAAGATGTGGATTACGATTGAGATGAATATCCACGAGGCCTAGAACCAATAAGCAACCCAGGAGATTCGGAAATCTGCGCTCAAAATGCAAATCTTCGACACGGGAAACATATTAATATTATTCAGATTCGCTGAGGTCCGTACATACCTATCTGTTCGACACTGGAACAGTGCAAGACTAATACATCTTCGTGATGGTAGAGGCCAGGGGTTCAAGGGCGAACAGTACATAGTTCCGATTAGAATCCTCGAACAGTCGTTGGCGGAAGTTAGAAGCTAGATGATGGTCGGGCTGCGATGGACGATGAAGCGGCGCCGGAGATCTAGCAATCTGCGCCAAAGATACGGAAATAAATTATTACCTTCTTACGACAGTGTGAAGAGATAATGTTTCTTCTGATGGTGGAGTTGGATTCAAGGGCGGACATTAGTTGGAACCAACTAGAATATTCGTGTCAAAAACGGCGCCCAGTGAAAGACACGGCTCCGGGTAATGGTAGAGGCAATTGAGTTCAAGGGCGAACACTAGCTGGCGTTCAATTCCACATGCATGTCCAAAAAAACCGCCTCCGGCAGAGAATATATATCCCGAGTTACATATCAGAATATCCAGGCGGAGAGGAACGACGCGTCATGTTGAAACTGTTCTATGCGAAGGATCCTGTCCTATGGAAAGATCGAGCGGGTCAACAGTGGGTCGCCCGTCCTATCAGATGGGGAGGACCGCGCGTCATGTTGAAACAGTGTAGGGCAGAGCTTTGTGCTGCTTGTTCAATGGCCGGATGATGAGCGGAGGACCTTGCTAGCAACCACGGCGGAGAACCCACGACAGCGCGTAGTCTTGAGGGGATGAAGCCACATACCGAATATGATACCTATCACGAGAGATATGGCAGATCCCCGCTGCTCAAGTCAGGTTATTCGGGACGCTTGGAATTAGATTACTAGACGATTGATTGTTTATGCTTGCTCAACGAACATGAATTGAATTTTATGCATCGGGATCTGGAGGTCAGAAATCCCGAAGGCAGAGAGACATGAACGTATGCAGAGGGACGGTGGCCGCCAGTTTGAAACGGTTTGGGGGCGTTTGCATGTTAGTTTGGAATGGGTTCAATCTGCGAGGACGATTCCGGGGCGTCAGCAAGACGATGATTAGTGCTAGGGACAGTGCAATGCGTTGATGTCACCTCGAAACCGCCCATAGCACAGCCAACGCGTCACGGCTGCTAGCGGCACGCTATCAACGCCTGCATCCAAATCAGGCAATTGACTTACATTCAATTGTCACGATCTGCCATGCCAGCGTGCATTTCCCCCGTGTAAAGCGACCACGGGACCCGATGGACGCCAAACGAAATACTGCATTCATAACCTGTCCGCGAATTTGAATGGTGGGACAAAATATTCGTGGTCGGAACGAACCAGATGTTGGCTATGGCCACAGACACAGTGGGAGGTCCGTCTGTTCTAGATCTGTGCTGTTCGACAGATTCGTGAGTGTTCAACTTGTGTTCAACAGTTCAAAACTTCAAGCGCCCACATGGCTGCGTATCGCTTTTGATGAACGGATGATTTAGCGTCCCACCAATCGGAGTCTGCGGTGTTCCGGCGGTCGCGGGCATAATTAACTTCAATTATCGCATCCTTCCATGACCGAGTGAGGTCCTGCAGCGTTTCTGGCCTCGCAGCTGGGCGCGGTGCCTGTGAAGTAATGAGTCGCCGGAAGGATGGCACGACGCGTCGCGTGGCGGGAAGGCAGTCGGGTTCTAGTTCCATTCTCGCTGTCTCCGAACACAAAATCGCCAGATGCAGAGTGAGGGCATGACAGGGAAGGCAATCTGCGAGTCCGTATCTACGGCTCCGGGACACCATACGCGGCGAGAAGAGGAAGGATCGGCAGTGCACAGTGATGGGCGTGCGCTGCCCAAAGCGGACGTTTATCACCACGTTTAAAAGAGGTCACGGGAGTATTCCAGCACAACACGAGGCAGATCCTGCGGGGGTAGAGTGGATGAGAAAATGGCCAATCGGTAAATTGGTAGCTCGGTGTGAACCGTCCTGCGTCATCGAGAGCAGCGAGGAAAGCAGCGACGCATGGCTGCGTGCATCGGCTTGGAGGCATTACATACGTCGGGCAAGGCTGGAATTACGTCCTTGTTCCGGAATTTAGTGTCCTTTGTTCCGGTATTGACATATTGCACGTTTGGTCTGATGAAGAAAGGCCGAGACTGCTTCCGTCGCATGCCGACATCAATTACCCACACTCGTTAAATCAAGATGGACAGATGTGAATGGTCTTCTTGTTCAGCGCATACCCATTCCCCATTCCCATTCCCATCGTGTTGAAGGAATTAGCCGTTAAGCAGTGAGGTCCAGGAAAATCTGATAAGAACGCGCGAAGGCATTGAATGTTAAATAGAGCAGAAAGCCTCATACCGACCGAGGCCGCGGCGAGAGGCGTGAGTGCGGTCAAGAAACGACTTGACTTGCCATTACTCTACTTTGGGACCAAGACGCAGTGCTCCCCGAAAGTTAGGAAGTAGTGGTGTTCCGAGGAGAGAAGGGATGACACCTGCACATCTGACGGACAGCTACGATTGACTGACGGTGATGAACAAAGACGGAGACCTAAAATCACAGAACATAAGTTGGATGCAGAGATTATAACGCAGCGGGTGCAAGCCACCGCAAAACAATGGACTAGGGGAGACAAAGGGGCGTGGACCTTGGAACGCGCTAAATCGTATCAGAGCATGCGCTGTTGGTCGAAAAGAAAAGTTGACATAGATTCGAGCACAGATCTTGACGTACTTGGACGCAAGTCAGAGTTCGGCGGGTATCAGCAGGAAGGAATGCGGAGTTAAGTGCCCGCGAGGTCCATCTGAAGATCTGAATACGGTGGAGTGAGAGTCAGGGCACGTCAAGGATAACCAAGGTCAGCCGCCAGGACCAGGGGCCACAAAAGTTTTCGGACGTCAGTCTTCAGATCGATCCCACGTACATTTACGACGTTCCAACGCTTTCTGCCAACGGAAGAGCGGGCGTCGATTTGGCAAGATTTCTGATGGGTCGCAGTGGAAGGTTTGATCATTCGATGCTTTATGATGTGTGCGGCGATTCTTGTGCGGGGAATCAGTATTCGGAGCATTTAGAGTTGGATAAATGCAGACCTTCTGTTGGCGGGCACTATGTTGAGGGAGATATCTGCACGCAATAGGCCGCAGGCGGAGTGTTTGTGAAATGACACCGTCCAGATCACGTCCATAAACATATTACAAACTCGACAGTTGGGAGGAAATGATCCCCGTTCTACGCCGGAACGAAACGATGACTGAAGGAGAAGACCGGACGTAATCACGCAGGCAGTGGTCAGTGATTGGTGAGTAATATTGAGGACAGGGCCGGACAAATGAGCATATTAATGGGAAGTTGGAAGTGGAAGTTGAGCGGCAGATGCGGGGTTTTCCTGACTTACATACTTCAGACGTCGGCGGGACTGCCCGTGTGGGTCTTGCGTACTCTCGTTGCAAACTTGGAATCTTGCATATCGTAAAGACCTAGTTACTCCAAATCAGCCTATGACGATCCACGAATTGTAGTTGCTCACCAATTTTAAGTTTGGGTTCAGAAGTATGAATGACGTATATGGACCCTAAATTCAAAAACAAGTATGTCTTTCTCGTCACTTTCAAATGCATCGGTCTTGTGACTTGTGGAGCTCACTCTGAGCTCTCTTCCGGGAGAGAGAGCAGCCACAGTGTGCGTCTTGCCTCGCGATCAGACAAAGAATCGCACCCTGCGGGTAGACTTGCGCGCCATTATCGAGCCACCGAAATCCATATGTGCGCGGGTATCCGAGGGATTCAGGCAAAATTTTTAGTAGAATGCGTTGCCACGGACCAGCGGCGACACAGAAATTGCACAGAAAAGCAGTCGGTGCTTTATGAGAACCTAGTCCTGGCAAAATTAGTGCCCCGCGGATAAATTCCAGTTCAAAGGACCGCGATCTTCACAGCGTCGAGCGAGATCCAAACGGTCAAGGGAGAAGTCACGCGTTACCGTGACGGTCGTCGTCGTCATCGTACCTAACACGTCGAAACAACATTCTCACGCCATGTCTTTCACCGTGACCGCAACTCCGAAACGACTGATATTACGCCGTCAGGCTCTTGACTCTAGCTCGACGGAAAATGACACCGGCTACAATTTTCCAGCTCTACGTCGAGATCCCAAGAGATAGTGCCGACTTCAACCAAGTCCGAGTCGCCGACAGGCCTCCAAAGTTGCTTGGAAGATACAATTCCAACACTGCCCGAACGGTGTATGGAAGGTCAGATAAGATGCGCTTCCTCCTTAAGGCCTCCTTGCTCAGCGGGATCTGCCACGCTTTCTGGATCAAAACTGGTATATATATGCCTTGGCCGTGGTCAGCTTTTTTTTTTGACCGTGTTTGAAAATTGTATTGAACACTCCTGGTCAGAACTCAGAAATTATGACTGCTTTATTGAGGATCGCCCTACGACTAACTGATCCCCCCAAGTATCAAGCCATAACCAGTCTGACTTCAACTTCTCCGCCACGTTGATACTATCGACGACGTCATTAAGCAAAATCCCGACATTGATCGTTCGAGGATAATGAACTGTAGTAAGAGATTGCCTCCGGTCTGGCACTGACGATCGAATTCTTCTTCGAGACATACCCATCATTTTTGTCGTTCGCCCCAGACGGACAGGAGCTAATCATAAGACGAACGCTTGTACCCCGATTGTGTCAAGAAACAACCCGCAGAGCGGACTAGCGCTTGAGCGTCGGCTCTGCTTTATAATTATGATCTTTGTGGACTAAATAGTTGTCTAGGAATTCGAAATAGCTTGCCGAAGGAGTGCCCTTCATCTTCACACCATAGCCGGTGAGACTAGTGTCCGACAGTTCAGCGAGATTGAATTTGGGGACGTCCGCCCTCAGCAATATAACTTCACGGGGCTAGCCTGCGGTCTTTTCATTTTCTGAATCAGACAGCTACCAGTCGATTAATCTCCGCCCTGTCGGGGACTGTCATTCGGTCGCGATGCAATTGAATCTATTGTGGGGACGTGCTCCGTGCGGAGTTTTTGGAGCTCATAATCTGCTAGTGGGAGAAAGGCCAATTTAAATTGCCATTCAACGGCGATGGTTGAAAATTTGAATTCAGGATACTCAGTTCACTGCCTCCCAAGAAATCGATCCGCCTGCCGTTTCACCCATACGCTGTGGAACGAGGCTGTACATCGACATTCCCCGTTGTGATGATTACGGTAATTACGGTACATCCTGTTCTTCCCTTGTAGGGGACAAACGTGTCTCCAACCACTCTGGTCCGGTTGCATCCCCTACTCTCAAATTAATAGCCATGCTAGGATCGATGTGTACTGGAGTGTACTTTAAAAGATATCTGTCAAGAAAAAGGAGCAGAGTTATGTACGCGATTCACCATCGACTTCGACTTCGGTGACCGAGAACTGGTCAAGATGCACTCTGTCAGACGTCATGCTTGTGGTAGCGTAGGCCAGGGTTCCAGTATAGCGAGTTCGGCAGCGCTCCACAATCAATATCAATTGCATTCTTTCTGCACCAAGAACCATTTGACCGGTTACTCACCCCGAATGGTCGGGGTGTGTGGAATAACGCAAGAGATGAGACAGCTGCCGTGTTGGTTATTATGAACTTCACAGATTCTTTGAGAAGATCCATCGCCAAAGGGAAAGGAGATAATGAGAGTGAGAAAGTCCAGCGGCTCCAGAATCCCACATTCATTCAATCCGACTCCACGTCGTATCTAAGACGCGGCTAAACCTCAGAAGAAGGCGCCGACGGACGGAGGAAGCAGAGACGCGCTAATATTGAAGAATCCCAGTTGAGTCCAACTCCACCCCTGGTATCAAAGACGCGGCCAACTTGATGGGCTCCTCAGAAGAACGCGCCGACGGACGGAGGAAGTAGAGACGCGCTGATATCGAAGAATCCCAGTTCGGTCCGATTCCACCTCATATCAAAGACGGCTAAATGAGAACCTGGGTAACCTGGCGGGTTCCTCAGCAGAACGCACCGGAGGACGGAGGCAGTAGAGACGCAAGAATTCCAGCTCAGTCCGATTCCACCTCGTATCAAAGACGCGGCCAAATGGAAATCAGGGCCAACCTGGCGGGCTCCTCAGATGAGAAGAACGCGCCGACGGACGAAGTATCGACGCGCTGATATTGAAAGGTATCGAGAACACCTCCCGGGCCCGGGAGGACGCGCAGCCGGGGTTTAGGTCCCACCCAAGCAAACAAACTCTATTCGCGAGAGCGCGGCCGTTGTGGGTCCGCGGCTAGATCGGGGCCGCCAGCTGAGCACGGGAAGAAGATTGATTTTTTTTTTCGTCGCGCACAGTGAGTACCTAAGTGCGGGATATATTTCCCCCATCCCGACGCCCAGATAGTCTGTCGGAAGAAACCACGCACGGAGCCGCGTCGGAATAAAATGCCACTTGCGCGATGACCAGGTTCGGAAACATCAACGAGGATGGCAATCCGGCGGTGCATAGGCAGGGTTAGATTTCACCTGCGATTGGCGGTTCCCAGGCTACGTCACTCGAGGTATTCCCAGAGACGCGAGCAGTTGGGTGCTTCGGGGCGTTCCAGGGTGTGTTTAGAGAATTTCACCGCACAATAGAGTCTGGCCAAATATGGCGCCGGAAGTACGCGAGTGTGGGCATTTAGCATCGCGTTTGCCGTTTTGGATGACGAGGAATTACCTGGAAAATGAAGCGGGCCGGGCCTTGGTGCATGTAGCAGGCTGCGGCCCCACGTTGCTCCGAGTTTTCAGCGGGCGAGCGTTACTGGGAGGGAACGACGTTTCGCGTCGGCGACAGATGTGGCGTAGTTGGATGCTCGGACCGGATCGATGTTCCAGGTGAGAAGAGATGAGCCGCGTATTCAAAGGAAAGATCTGTTTCGGAGTGGAATGTCCCGCGGTTCGACGAGATGTACATATCCCCAAGCCGGGCGGCCAATGTGAGCGCACGGGCACAGTACATCGTGAGTGGAGTCGATATTTATGGGCGCGCACCCATTCGCAGGTCATCGGATTGCCTGTGCCGTTGACCTAGATGGTTAAATACTCCGCACAGGAAGAGATAACCTGGATCTGCGGCATCCACAACAGCATCCGGGACCAACCCGGGACGCTGTGATACGTTGAGCGTTACAGTCTGCACTTCGCGAATATTACATAACTGTGTGGATCGCGAGGCTCACGAAATTTCAAGGACCTCCCGCTGTTGTCAATTCAATCGATGATTCGAGAATTCGTTCGAATTTTGGTAATGGTCCGAGATTCTAGCGGAGAGTACCAGGTTATACGTAGATCCAGTGGTATCGCGCGGTGACTCGGAGTGGCAGTGTTGGTAGAGTAGCTTCGAGAGGCCGACTCGGAGAAGGTTCTGTCGGTATCCATAGTCCAGACGCAGTGCTAAGAGGCCGGGAGTATAGTAACACGAGCTCCACAACAATTGAGCTAGAAGGTCAAAAAATGATAGTCCCAGACATATAGACGCGCCGTTTCGAAATTGCGGAGAAAAGAGTATGAGAGGTGTCCGTGGGAAGGTTCGTTGTTTCGACGTGTTTGGAGCATCGGCCGTAATTAGTGTTGCCGCCGGCTAAGTCGATCAATTTCAAAAAACTGATATCTAGCTCGGAATAAAATCGGGATAATTCTGAGAATATTTGGGGAGATGCATCCCTCAAAGAGACGTAGGGTGTACCTATGGCTCCAGGAGATTGATGGAACCGGTGCCCTGCTATTTGATCGACGAGACGCGTGACGTCATCATTTTTTTTGCCCTTTCCTCTTCCTCCTCTCTTCCTCGTCAGCCACTCGGGATCCCTCATTATCCATCCGTGACAGTCTCCGTAGGAACCTCCAGCAATGTTTGAGACATCTTGACCTTAAAATAACGGCCCCTTCGGCGAGGAACGAACTGGTACTGTTTTTTTTTTCCCGTTCAATTCGACAGGGGGTGTGACGGGTGACACCTGGAACATGGCCCAGGTTGGACCGTAACACCCCCCAAAATTTCGACATCGTCCAAAAAGAATGCAGGGACATGGGAGTGTCGTTTGGGTTCTGTTTCGGAAGCAGGGAAAGCCAGGTAGAAGTTGGTTTGAATTAATTACTCTAGGATGGTTCCCCCAGTGATTTTGTGATTTATTGTGTTTAGGCTGATATCAAGCTATAAATTGACAAAAGACAAAATTTGTGGCCAGTTTCAATGCAGGAGATGCAAAAGGGATTTGTGCCCTCGCTGCCGAAAGACACTTTTTTTAGAATTTTGTGACGTCGGACCTATTCGACAAGTTCGACAACCTGCCCTGTGACGCGTGACAAACAACCAAATTCATATTCGACAACCCCGGTGACACGTGACTGTCGAATTGAATAAAAAAATACAGTATCGATAAAGCGTCTGTCAAGAGAGACCAGGCAGGATGCTATCCAGAAAGCGGATGGCTTAGACATACTCCCACTGTCCGCTGAATGTCCTTGGACCGTGCATTTCTCCAACTCGCATCTTCAGAATGAGTGGGAACAACTCCCATTTGAAAGAAAAATCCCGACCCACGCAAGTGCAATGGAAGGAAAGTTTGGCTCCTTCCGAACGAGGGGCGTCCTCTGCCGTTACTTCCGCTGCCCGGGTCTGATCTTGATCTACTTGGCCCAAGTCAAAAGGATGTCGAACGAGGGCAGACCGAGGTAGATGAGCTCTTGTATCGGCATGGCCACTACGGAGTTATTGGGGAATCCTCTTGCTATGTAAGATTCCGCTTCTACCCCGAGTCTTAATTGATTCTTAAACATCTGCAAGATTAGTACTCGATTACGAAGCCTGGAGTTACCTGCGAACTCCGCTCGACTTCGGCCTTCCCTTCAATAATGCTAACGTGTCCTGTCCTATTTTCACTATGATTCTTCTAACTCGCTGTGCTTCATCACAGCCCACTTCTCGTCCTCAGTCATGTTTCCTTCTGGCGTCGACCGGCCTCGATAAGCGACCATTTCCGTCCAACTGTCGGGTTTGTTCAGACGGTGGATTTTTTCTCGATGGTTTCCAGTACTTTCCCAGGCGGTCTTTCTGCAGTCTGTCGGGAGTCTTTGCGAGATCAACTTACGCAACACAAAGTCTGTACCTAACTGTAAAGGTTCCGAAGTCTGATTCCCCAGATTATCAGAATATTCATCGGGGCGCATCGAATAATCGAACCCTCCACTCCGGCTAGTCAGAAATCTTCCTCGATCGTCTGAAATAAAGCGCTGGAACGTCGCAAGTTACATGTGCGTGGGATCCAACCACTGACGTTCGAGAACTGTGGTCCCTGAGCATGGCGGCTTCGCGAGGTACAACGTTGGGACGTGCCCTGACTCTCACTCCACCGTATTCAGATCGTCAGATGGACTTGGCGAGTTCGTAAGTCTCCATCCTGTTGATATCATATGTACTCACTTAAGCTCTGTCCTCAATCCATGCCCGCTATTTTTGCGTACAATTGATTAACAGTGGCCCTCATATGATATGATGTTAAAGTTGGGCCCGCTGTCGTTTCAAGGCCCACGCCTCTCTGACTCGCCTATGGAGTCCATTCCTTTGTGTAGAGCTAGCGGTCAACACTTCTCGTGGTGTAATTGCGATCCTCATCCTGTGTATGTCCAAGTTTCTCTGATTTTAGGTGATGATCATTGTCAATATCATCTGTCCGCCCATCATCGAGGTGTCACCCATTCTCTTTCCGAAACATACTGCATGTCCAGTGAAATAACGGCACGTAACTATGAACATTACCTCCGCAGACTTCCCGACGCCCTCCTGTTAATAAGTTTAAAGTATTCAATGGTCCCGAGTGTTTGTTGGACGCCTTCGGGGAGCGCTGCGGCTTGTTCCAAAGCAGAGAACAAGTAAGTAAATACGTCCATTGCCGCACTAATATCCCTCATCGTAAACTCCGCCGGTCCATTCACCATCCAGTAACTTTGTGCGTTCTTATCAGAATTTCTTTGGGCCCGGATGCTTAAGGATAAATCCATCCTTTGAAAGAATGGGAATAGGTCCACATTGAAGAACAAGACCACGCACATCTGTCCATCTCCGCATTTTCGTGAGCTCTTTGTTCTCATCTTGTTGTTGTTCCTATTTTGACGCAGTGTGGCAGCATAAATTGATGTGTGTCGGCATCGACGAAACAAAGATCTCCGGCTTTCTTGATCAGACCCTGGTCTACCCTGCGGTATGTCAATACCACAATGACAGAAATTCAGCCTTACTCAATGTATGTAATGCCTGCAAGCCGATGCACGCAGCCATGCGCTCCGCTGCTTTTTTTGTTCTCTTCACACCGAGCTCCCTATTGACCGATCGGCTATTTATCCATCCACTCTACCGTAGTGGGCTTTGCCCTGCTTTGCCTCGTGTCGCGCTAGGTGGTGTTGGAGTATTCGCGTAAGTTTCCGCGAGCTCACCGACCAGCCCTTTGTACCTCTGCTGTGCACTAATCAGTTCAAGATATCCTACATGGACCAGGTGTGTATTTATTATTTTCCTCTGGACCCTACAATCTTTAACGGGGTTGCCATGCTGGCTCGCCAAGCCGTGACAATTGAATGGGATGTCAAATTGCCTAATTTGGACGCAGGCGTTGATAGCGTGCCGCTAGCAGTCGGACGCGCTGGCTGTGCTACGGGCGATTTCGAGGACCGATACCGACGCATTGCGCTGTCATGCTCATCGCCATGCCGACGTCTCGGGATCTTGCTCGCTGATAGAGGCCGTTTCAAACTGACTGGTACTAGTTGACACAGCGTCCAACATGCTCGGATGCTCTCGCCCCAAACGCCGCCTGCGCCGTTTCAACCTGACGGCCACCACCGTCCCTTTACATACGTTCACGTCTCTCTACCTTCGGAATTTCTGCTCTCTAGTCGCCGGCGCTTGCGATTCAATGCATGTTCATTCAGCGAGCACTATAATAGTAAATAATTAATCTTCCATTCGGTATCTAATTCCAAGTGTTTCGACCAACCTGGCTTAAGCGCCTCCCGTCTCGTCATGGATCCTGGACATGTATTCATTCCGTGGATTAATATCTCAACACTATCGGTTGTCATGGGTTCTCCGGCTGCTATCGATCAAACCCAGCGGCATGAAGCTTCTCTGTCAACCGTTTCAACATGACGCATCGAGGTATCATCCCGGAACATACTCAGGTGTGTCCATTGGCATTCTGAATAATGTATGCCCCCGCCTCCCAGGTCCCTTGAGCTCAGGTGGCACTTCTTAAGTTATCCGTGCCTCCTAAATTCAATCCTCATCCCGCCCGCCTATCCCCAACGGCCGCGGCATCCGATCTAACCCGAACTCCAGTTCTCATTCCATCTGTCTGAATTCGATGGCAGGTAGTTTTTCAACCTCCGCTTGACGCATCGGCATCTCCACGGCCACCAGACTTGTGTTTTTCGCTGGTAGACAAGTTCCGTGCTCACCGTCGTCTTCTCATACCGGTGAACTTTCAGAGGGAGTCAGTCATGTCGAAATTACTCAAAATGATGTTCAACTTCGAGCACCTGATATTCAGCATCTCGGAAGCTTCTCCAACGTCCCGTTTTCCCCTGTTCCCTGCTGGGCGATACATGTAGACCACATATGATAAAACACCGTAGCCACGAGCCAATGCGGAACTATGTCCCCTTCTTCCTGTTCTTGACCTCTACTCCTACCTGACCTTTCCTCGTTGTCAAATCTCATTAGCTGGGAGAGCTGTGGTTCTAGGAGCGCTGGGAGGCAGTTCATCACACTGATCCACGTCAAGCAAATGCACCAACAAGCGGCCCACTTGACTACGTAGTAATGTCGTGATTATTGTTGCCACTAGATCGCCGCTCAGTCTCAGCTCATAGGCACTTCATCGTTTTGCTGTTTGAATGGTAGCGGGCGCAAATGAGTCTAAGCAAGATTAGACTCGGGTAACAGGTATTTGAAGGAAAGTGCTGACCTCTGAAGAAACTGCTGCAGCCCTGAAGGACTGATCATACCTGTTTCTAAGCTGGGTGTCGCAAACACCATGGACATCCGAGACTCCTCCAGACTGAACATTAATTGGACCATGGGTCAGGGAATTATAATAGTAGCGCCGGACACGTACTGTTTATTAATGAAGGAGTCTAGACAGGCTGCACCTGTAACTTGACTGGCCAGAAACACCTTGCTCGTTCTTGTGGGATATTTATAATATTTTGCGAAGAAAATGACTGAGGTCTAGTGTGGTATTTTATGGAATGGACGAAGCACATACCAAGAATGCGAAAAATCCGAAGGAAAATGAAGGATTGATGTGTCAACAACGGATCGAATCTTCCCGATCTTGCTCCTTCTTTCCTCTGGTTCAACATCGCACAACTTCTTGTAGAAAGCCATTATATCGTCAGCGTTGGGCGTGGCGTTTTGACTTGATTGCTCGTTCCGTGTCTTCAAGCTCTGGATTGGGTCCATCGCGGATGTTTGAATATCCTCGTTGTATTTTTTGATACGGCCCACTACAGAAAATGAGTCCGTCGAATACTTGGGCCACAGTAGGCAAACAACTTACCCTGGGAAAGGCGCGTGTTCGAGTTATGAATTGGGCATGCATGAATTGCTCAGTGAGTGCTTGGACTGAAAATCGTCAAAGATCGCTGAAACAAATTCTGCGTTCTTTCTCTCGATGTCGGTGATCCGCGTCTTGTTTTCCACTGCGAGTGGATTATCAAATGGAAAAACAATGAAAATGTTGAGAACCTGTAGCTTGAGGGAAAGTCTTTGTCCTGATTCTCTTTATCCTGATGCTCCCTGTTTATGGAATGGTTGTTCAAGGCGACGACTTTTCGAAGCTCTGTCTCACGACACTGATGGTCTGCTGGAGTAGTACTACACAAATAATGAGTTGAGTCCATACGTGCCAGATGAGGCTTACCTTTACTATGGTCCTGAAATCGGTGTATAAAAGGAAAATGGCTTGCGTTTCTCTCTGTAGTTCCACAGACACCGCCAAAAGATCGAGAGCCGGGTAATGTACGTGCTTGTAGAGAGGCAACGGTCACGGTCACGGAGAGCGCGTGCTCGGGTGCCCTCGTCGGTCGCAAAAAAAAAACACCGCGCGCTAGCACCCTCCGAGCCCACGCGCCAACGCCCTCCAAACCCCGCACGGAGACCCTTCAGAGCAAGCGTGGGATCCGCGTCTTCGAAGCATTGATGGTGGCGTCGGTGCGTTTTCGTTTTTTTTATAGTGCGCTTTGGCGCGCTCCACTCATTGCTGCCGCATTTTCGTTCGGTGGGCTTGTTTCGGCTTTCTCTTGCACTTGTTCTTGTTTGGTCTTTGTTTCGTTTTTCCTTCCTTATCTGTACCATTCTCCCGCCCAACGTTCTTATTCCTTGTCCGGAATCATCCTTATACTTTCCCTCTCCTCCTTCCCAGCCCGCGTGGGCACATACGTACACCACGTACCAGCGTATACGTCAATGCATATAACATACTTTTCACATACTCTACTCACCTTGAACAAGAAAAGAAGCCACGAAAATCCGCAGCGACGATTTATGATACCCCCCGATCCCCTCCCCATGCTTGGCTCAGCAGCGACCGAGTTTATCCTCCACAAAGCTTATCCTCACTTTCTATTCCCTAGATCCCGTTTCACCTCGACTTTTAAGCTTTACGCTTCGCCGGCGGCGGCCACCTACCGTATTTTCCTCACTTCTGCATGGCTGCCATGTGGCGGCTTCGCAGGTCTCTGTATCGACTTCGGCGCACCGACGACTCGATGGCTTCTATTTCTATTTCGCTGGTTCGAATGTATCGAAAGTGTATTGAAATTGTATTCAATTGAATTGAGCTATGATATTGGTAGGATTCGCGAGCGTACTCATAATCATAATTGAAAAAATCTTCTACTGCGCTCCGCGCACGATCTTCCCCTCCCGCGCCACCCCAGTGCCCACCGCACCGAAAACCGTTTCATTTCATTTTTGCATTTTTTCTTCCCCCAACTCCAAGCGCCCACCACCGACCCTGCACGCGTCGTCAACCAGTTACCAGATCCTTACCCCACCCGACCGGTTTAATTATACCTCAAATCGTTATCTAATATCTTCGCTTAGCTGATACTGGTCTCTCGTTAACGGATTTAATTAGTTGCTGGTTGCTACTTGGACTAAGGACTCCGCCCACCTTACTTTACCTTAGCTGCCAAGCAATTTTATTATAATTCAGCAACCCTGCGTTCATTCGACACACACTGCTTTCAGCGCGGACGAGAAAAAAAACCCTGCGCGGACAAAAACCAGGGTGTGGCGAGTTTTTTCTTTATGAAATTTGTTAAATCGAGCGATTGGGGAGCGCCGCACCGCTTTGATTCGTTGCTACCTCCACCACCCTAGCTTGCATAACAATCGCATTCCAGCCCTGCGTTTATTCCACCACCCTGATCAGACAGCATCCTGAGTTGTATTCGTCGAACACCACCCTGCTTTTCGATCCCCTCTGCTTTTCGATCCACCCTGCTTTTCGACGCACCTCGCTTTTTCAGCTCTACCCCGAATTTAAATGTACCCCGCATTTAAACGTACCCCGATGCTCAACTCCCGACGGCGTTCACCCCGCTTTATTTTTACCCTCATCGATAACCATACCGCTACCGCGCCAGTACGCCGTGAGTTGGCGCCTATCGATCGGGCGATCCCGCACTAGCGCGAAAGCATGGTCGACACTCCCCACGCGCACAAGGATAAAAATAACACACCCTCCCTCCATCTTTAGCGCTCTCGCAAAAAAGCCAACACGAATAACGGCTACGAAGCGAGTGGATAGCGAGCCCGTGGACATGGTGTACTCCTCCTTCCGTTAAAGAGCATGGTGAAAAGAAGGTCAGAGGAGGGGGGGGGTTCGACTCCCCCCGCGGGCGTGTGTCGTTCTCTGTGTCTTTTTTTTTGGCGGTCTACGAAGAGACTAGTGGCACTTCTGTCGGTGAATCGTTAATCGTCGGCGGGTTTACATGTAAATCGGCGAGGCTTGAAAGTTCGCTTCGAACTGAAAGTGGTGGGGTGCCTTCGACGTAAATCCGGGATGCGGAATACCTGGGTAGCGAGCCCGTGGGCATGGTGTACTCCTCCTTCCGTAAAGGGTTGTGAAATATGAAGCTTGAGGAGGGGGGTTCAATTCCCCCCGCGGGCGTGTTTCGTTTGGATTTGCTTTCTTTGGTAGTCCACGAAGGGAGGCGGACTCGTTTATTTTGCAGTCTGTCGCGTACATGGTGGGCGGAATTCTTTTGCCTTTTTCAGATGTAGATCGGAGGGACAGTTCAGGTCTTGGAAGTTGTAGCTCCAACTGAAAATATTTTCGGGACAAGATACAATAACTCACTTGGGATAAATGCAGGACGTACACTGCCTGGATAGCGAGCCCGTGGATTTGGTGATCACTCCTCCCTCGGTAGGTCAGCAAGAACAAAGGTTTGAGGAGGCGGGGGTTCGATTCCCCCCGCGGGCGTGTGTCGTTCTCTGTGTCCTTTTTTTGGTGGTCTACGAAGAGACTAGTGGCACTTCTGTCGGTCAATCGTGGATCGTCGGCGGGGTTAATGTTTTAATGTTTTACATTGCATGTGAATCGGCGAGGGGTTGAAAGTCTACTTCGAACTAAAATTTTTATCCTGGCACGACATGAATTCAGGACGCAGAATGCTTGGATAGCGAGCCCGTGAACATGGTGCACTCCTCCCTCAGTAAAGCGCTGAGAAAAAGGTTTGAGGAAGGGGGGTTCGACTCCCCCCGCGGGCGTGTATCGTTCTCTGTGTTTTTTTTTGGTGGTCTACGAAGGGGACTGGTGGTACCTGTAGGTGAATCGTTAATCGTCGGCGGGTTTGATGTTTTAGTCTTTTACATTGCATGTGAATCGGCAAGGCTTGAAAGTTCGCTTCGAACTAAAATTTTTATCCTGGCGCGACATAAATGCAGGACGCAGGATACCTAGATAGCGAGCCCGTGGATCTGGTGATCACTCCTCCTTTCATGAGTTGACTTTGAGCAAGAGGTTTGAGGAGAGGGGGTTCGATTCCCCCCGCGGGCATGTTTCGTTCTCCGTGTCTTTTTCTTGGTGGTCTACGAAGAGTAAGTGGTACCTCAGGTGTCTGTGAATCGTGGTCGTCGGCGGGTTTGATCTTTTACATCGCATGTTAATTGCTTCCTGTTCGAACATTATCTTCAATACAAGACACTGCCGTCAACACGAATGAAGAGCGGGAACTAGTATGAACAAACGGGACAAACTACATGAATACCAAGCCCGTGGACCTGGTGATCATTCCTCCCTGCATTTTGTGACTCGATTCAGGTTTGAGGAGATAGGAGGTTCGATTCCTCCCGCGGGCATCATCTTGAACTCTTTTTTCTCTCTTTCTTTTCGTTCGTTCGTATGCAAAAGCGAAGGAGTACTTCTTATGCAGTTGTTTATATATATCACCGCATTTTTCGGGCGCCAGTTCAAACTCTTGAAAGGTTTCAGTTCTGACTACGAATTACTCTGCCAACCCGAACGGAGTGCGGGAACTAGCATATGAATGGAGGGTACAAACTACCTGAATACTGAATACCAAGCCCGTAGACCTGGTGATTGCTCCTCCCACCATTCGCAAGCTAAATCAAGGTTCGAGGAGATAGGGGGTTCGATTCTCCCCGCGGGCGTTCACTACCATCTGTCATTTTTTTCTTTCCATTTTTCTTTCACTTCTCCTCGGGTCAACCATTGTTTATTGATGGGCTACGCAATAGCAAGGAATAGTCTATCCTGACAGACAGAGTTCGAATTCTTCCTGGTCGGCCCTAACATTATCTTGGATACAAGACACTACCGTCAACACGAATGAAGGGCGGAAACTAGCCTATGAAGGAAGCGTAGAAACTACCTGAACACCGAGCCCGTGGACCTGGTGATCGCTCTTCCCTCAATGAATAGAACACACAGAGGTCAGAGGAGAAGGGGGTTCGATTCCACCCACGGGCGTGTGGCCGTTTCGCAGTTTTTTTTTCTCACTTGCTTTTAGTCGTACTTTATTAAAAGGAGTAAGTGTTTCTGTCTGCATTTTGAACTGCATAGTGTACAGACCAGTCTCGAAGTTTTGAAACTTTAGTTCAAACATATCTTCGACACCAGACAATCACAATCCTGGCAGCGCGAATGAAGGCCGGGAACTATCACATGAATAGATGGTACAAACAAGCCCGTGGACCTGGTGCTCACTCCTCACACCATACCTTGGGAAAAAGCACGAGGTTTGAGGAGAGGGGGTTCAACTCTCTCGGCGGGCGTGCCCTTCTACCTTTACGGTTTTTTTTGTTATACTCTCCGCCCCCCATATTCACTGAATGTCTGATGCACACCAAGTTTAATTATACTCGGTTGAACCCGGTGCTATGTAAATGGACCCCCGGTGCGTCGTATGTGGCATTTAAGCCCGGCACCACATCAACCCACCGCCTCAGCGCTCCGTCCCTTACGTTTTTTTTCAAGAGGACGTTCGCCCACGAGGGCGCACGTAGCACATAACGATAAAGTCTCCAAGACGACATTATTTACTACTCCCGCTCGCATTAAAAGAAAAGAATTTGGATGTGCTAGGTGCTATCCCTGCGCGAGGATTGGACCACTGTTTAGTATATTGTGTCTGGACTGCTCGAGGTCCATGTCTGTATCGCGGGTGTCGCCTTAACACTAATGTGAAAACCCCGAATTTCATATGTTCAAGAAACAGAACTATCGCAAAGCGAAACAATAGACCCGGTGTTTAAATTTCATATGTACCTTCTTCCCGCCTTTCAAGAATCGAATCATGAAAACAGACATCTCGCGCTGGTTCAATTGAACGACACCATACCATGACCTGCCCGAGATTCCCGAGCCAGCTTATTCCGTTGGTTGTTCAATATACGTTCTCCTGAAAATCCGGGTTCTATTATAATAATTGTAACCTCATCGCAAGGGCCGCGAAATCTACCCTTCTTTTACATTCGCCCCCCATTCAACTGAAATTCACTCGAGTTTTCATTGTTCTTACTCCAAACCAGTTCGCCTGATCATCCGAATTACCTGCCACTGTCCAAGTGGATTGTCTTGTTCACAATCGCGCACCTTCTTACCTGGCACCTACCCTAGCACTTATCCAGGTGGACGTTTCATCTGCGGCGGTACCCACCTTAAATGTAGATGGGGATGAGTCAGGCTGACTGACGTTATGAGCGAAAGAAGCGATGATGCGCTCAACGCCTATTGCACGCGGTAGTGCGGTGATGCGGGCGAACGAAGGCTAACGAGACGAAACCTGACGACACGCGGTTCAATCGGGCGGCGGCTCCGTCGGGATTGACGCGGGCGCGTGAGTAATTAGCTTTTGGTTGAAATAACCCCGCCGAGCAATCGGCGAGTGGCGGAGATCTTACCCCGCGCTACGCGGGACCCAGTGAACGAGGTTAGGCATTCCGGGTTCGGCTTTGATAGGCGCGGGATATGCGTACACGGCAGCCACCCTCGAACGAAACGCGCTTTAATCGGGTACTCGAATGTGTTCGTGATTGGGACGCGACGTCGACGCGATCAATTAGGGTTGGGTTTTGACGGTGATACCGCTGATCGAACGTTCGCACCTACATGGTCGGAGAGGCCGCCTTTCTCTAGACGTAGAGACCCTACAAAGCAAACAATGCAACGATCACGACCGTACTTACCCCATTGTGCCTACGCGCTATGCCCGCGCCGTCCCCGTATTCTGGTGTTTCGGACATCTCAATCTGAACTGCAAGCGGGACGATTTCAGTGTGAGGGAGGATAGTTGTAGGCGTCAATCGAGGGCAAATTATCGAGAACATCCAGTGGGGGGATCGAATTGGTTTGAGCAGCGGGCGGGGGAAACAACATGCTGAGGAATCTTGGAACAAGCGCTCGGCTAAATTTGAACATGGTCAGCACACGAATACATCACGAATAAGACGAAACACACCGAACAAGCGCATCCAATAAATCTGAATAATAAGTGCCCCGCAGCGCGATAATCTATCTTACAGCACTGGGCGATCCTCCCGCAACGCCCATCTTACGCGGACCGGCGGCGACTGGATCGCGCTTGGTAGTTGCCATCCAGCGCGATACTTGAGCGATGGCAACCAACGGCGATTGCCCGAATCGGCTGGAAACGGCGACTGCTGCAATTGCTTCTGCGCTGTGGCCCCTGACGCCAGGCAAGCATTAGTATGTACGTCCATTCCGGGAGGGCAGCGTCTACGGAAGAATGAATGAACCGGATGAGCAGAGATGAAACATTTCTTTACTGGGTGTTATGGACTGCACACGCTCCCCGAGAATATCCCTCGCCAAAAGGGAAGCAGATAACTAAGGCGAGAACAAGTACGTCCAGGCTCTAGAATTCCAGATTCAGATTCGGACCAATTCCACCTCGTATCAATGATACGGCCAAACAAAAATCAGGACCAACCTGGCGGGCTCTTCAGAAGAACACGGAAATATCAACACACAGAAATAGGGAAAACCGAAATCAAAAATACGCATCGGCCCCGGGACGACACGCAGCCGGCGTCTCCAGCCAAGCAAACTAACTCTATTTCTCCAGAACGCTTGCCGGTGTGGTCCGTGTCTAAGTCGGAGCCGCATGGTGGGTCATGGGGTCGTTAGTTGGGCATTCTTTCACGACGAGTTGAAGCGTGGGTACGACATGCGCGAGATATCTTCCGCTTTCCGACGCCAAGCCAAGCCAGCGCCTGGGAATGAACTCACGGAGCCGCGTCGGAAAAGACGCCGCTTGCTCGGCATGAGCGGACGAGCTGCGTTGAACATAGGATTTCGCCTGCGATTGGCCATTCCCAGGCTGATGTATGTAGGTAGCGCAATCGGGCGCTTCGGGCGTCCCAGCCTCCCAGGATGTGTTCTTGAAAATTGCCAGACGCAGAATAGACCCGACCAGCCACTGCGTCGGAAGACGGGGCCCGCGAAGGCTTATCGCGCCATCGGCTCGGATCACACTTTAGCGTTGTATTCACCACTTTAGGATACCGGTGAATTGGGGCGGGAAGGAAGTTGACCAAGTTTTGATCCAGGTAACGGATTGCGGGGTTGGTACACTATGTTGGTCCGAGTTTTTTTAGAGGCGGCGTGTGTATCGCTGGGAGGGAATAACGCGGAGCGGGGAGACGAAACGCGCGTGTGGAGGATCTGGTTTGGCGTGGGATGTCCCGCGGTCCGTCGAGATGCATTCCCAAGAGAAAGATAGGCGTTCGGGCATATTATATCAGTGGGTGAATGTCAGATATTCGTGGGTGTGTGTCGATATTGGAATATCGTCATGCGAGTTGCCGGTTGACCCAAATGGTGAAGGGAACGGTTATCCAGACACGCGCGCAAATGCCGTGGATGAGTCCTAGGATAGACTCAGGTTCATTCCGGGACGCGGCTATGGATATCCCGGGACGCTTGAGCTGCAGTGTAGGATTCGGGGGTTGTACAGCTTACTGTTGACGATCCTCTCGTACGTCAATGCATTTTGTGCCACCTTTGACAGCCTCTCAGAATCGAGTGCCACATTTGTTGGGTTCGAGATTTCAGCGTAGGTGCTCAGGTGCTACGCTCGGGGCAGAATCTATGGCATCTGTGCACGCCTGTTTCTCTGGGAATCAGAGCGAATTGCAGAAAAAGAAAGAGGAGAAAAGAAATCGCTTTGTTTGTCACGTGGGATCGGCGCGATTCCGGCAACATTTTGAAAGATATGCATAAGTTGTTCGGGAGCTGTCGAAGGTTGGATGAGGGTTAAATTCTCAGATAGCAAGAAAGCACGATACGTGAACAAAATATAAATTTCCCCGTTAGCAATCGACCCTGCGCTGGGAAAACTCTCATGATGATTGAGCCGTGGTATTCGCATGACTTTGTGCGAGTTTATAGACAGAGTTGGAAGTGCGGTTCCATGTAAATGTCTGGTTGCAATAGGCCTTTTTCCTGAGCACTGTTGTGTTCCCTCTGAATGCAAACAGACTTGTACAAAGGAAGGCCAAAGTTCCCTGGTCTGTCAGAAAGATGAGGAGATACCGCGTGTTGGTATTTTTACCTTTAGAATCTGTGAGGAAAAGCAGGTATCCCAGCGGGAATTATATGCATGTCCGCCGTATCTGCTCCGGGTAACATTTCGGGGCCACATGTTCGAGGATGACTTTGGCTCCCGATTGATGGTTCAATCGAATGTACGCTCATTCATCTACTCCCTCCGAATCTCTGGTTGGTTGCGCAACCTACCACTGATCCTCTGGCCTATCATAACGACCGCTCACCTTCTGGTGTGGCATCCACTACTGCTAGCGCTTTCTGCGACCTCTGTTCCCGCGTGACAGATCAGTGATTTTCGAACAGTGTTTGTGTGGCCGAGGAGGTGGGCGATCGTCCCAAAATACCTGTCGTGGCTCATCCTGATAGTGGGTGGTTGGTGATGATGCTGATGCGAAGATACTGCAAGGTATCAGTCAGATCCAGGTTGAAGGTCGGAGGGGTATTTGAATATGCAATATATTTGTGGGGCTGGTGACAGGCGGAATCAAGGAGTGCCGGTTCTAGAATCTGACCTCATAGGTTTCGTAGGAAATATTCCGCCCTCTGGGGAGACTGCTGTAATTACGTTCAAATTCCTGGCAATGCGAACAAGTACATATGTGATGCGGCTCGTTTCGGGCTCAATGTTTCGGGATCCATGCGACTGTAGCAGGGAGCGATCCTCGGTGCAGGCCCTTTGAGGTGCACGCGAGGAGGAAGTTGGAAGAGCGAGAGCCGTCGGCACGACTCTCGCTGTATCCGACCTCTGAGGGGACTTGATGACCCTAGGTAGGGGCCCTGATGTCCCAGTGGCTTGGGGAGCAGTTAAACGCTTGCTCAGGCCTCCAGGGTGACAGTAGGGGGGGTCCCTCAGAGGGAAACGTTCACGACATAGAAGTAGCAAGTAAGTGATAGATAGATTACCTAATCTATGATCACATGATATGTACGTATAAACGAATTAAAGTAACTACAAGGCGCTAAATGGGCGCCTGTCGGAATTAATATACATAGGCGTCACAACATATAGCGGTACAAACTCACAGGTACGGCGAATTCGGGCGGCACGTAAAGCAAGCACACTGGCGAGGATGTTACGGAAAATCTCGTAAATTCTAGACTTGTGGCTGAGATGACGGGTTCACGCAAGTGTGTTATAATACGTAGCTAGCGCATTACCTACGAGCACTTCAGTACGAAAAGATATTGGTGTCCTTTTGTGTGTCTTGGGGGAACACGGAGAAGAGCGGACTGTGCCTGTGGCGCGCGGTCTTCTGATCGTCGGGTAGTTGTATATCGCGCCGGCGATGTGAATAGGGCCACCGACGGAAGTTGAAGGCCCGTATCCATCTCAGTTCGGATTCGGGTATGATACACATTGTACGAGGATTACAATTATGTAGAAGTCAAGTAGTTCGGAATTAGATGGAGCATGGCGCGGTCTGGGATCTGCGATGCGGACTGAGATTCAGATTAATATTAATGAGAAACAGAACAGAGAAGCGGAGCCGGAGATCCAGCAATCTGCGCCCAAGATGCTTATGTTCGCGGCGGGGAAATAAATTGTTCCCTTCCTGCGACAGCGCGAACGGATAATACGTCTTCTGATGTTGCAGTTGGGTTCAAGGGCGAACATTACTTCCAATTAGAATATTCGTGTCAAAAAAATCAGCGCCCAGCAGAAGACCCGCCTCCGGGTGACGGTGCAGGGAATTGAGTTCAACTTTAAGGGCGAACAATTGCTGGCGTCAAATTCCACATGCATGTTACGAAATGGTCTTGCAGTAGAGTGTTCCGAGTTCGCTATCAGAAAATGCAGACGGAGAGGCACGACGCGTCATATTGAAACTGTTCTGTACGAAGGATACTGTCCCATGGAGAGATCCCGCGGATCATCAGATATTAGCGTCCTATCAGATGGAGAGGGTCGGCGCGTCATGGTGAAGCGGTGCCAGAAGGTAAAAAATTGTGCGACTGGGTTCGATAGCCGGATGATGAGCAACAGAGATCACTTCTAGCAGCTACAGCAGAGAACGCATGGCAGCGTATAGTCTCGAGTATTTCAGGGAATGAATACAATATCCGCCACGAAGTGTATACAGCAGGCAACAGATACTGGCCGCCAAAGACAGTTCGAAACACTTTTAATTGAACAAGGAAGATTATCGGTTAATGAACATAAATTAAATCGCAGGCGCTGGGGTATGTGGTATGTGGAGAGCAAAATAAAATCCGGAGAGTAATCAGAGGGACGCGTTTGAGGCGAGGCTGTTAGTTTGAAACTGATTCGAGACGTCAACACAATGTGTGGGTGTCACCTCGAAACCGCACTAGCACAGCCAAACGCGTCACGGCTGCTACCGGCACGCTATTAACGCCCAGGTCTAAATCAGGCAATTGATTTATATTCGATTGTCAGGTCTGCCATGCATGGTGCTTGGATGGAAAGAGGCTATGCGAGTCGGCGACCCACTGAGGATTTCTGTGGGTAAAATAAATGCTATGGTGTAGGCTGTTTGTAAATTAAAAATAGTCAGAAAATCCTAATGGTGGGAAACTGTCTTCTAGCTATATGTTGGGTATGACCGGCGCACAGACATGGGAGGAGAGTGGGGTTAGAGAGATTAGCTGCTAATGATAGGCGAGTTGAGCAGTTCAAGTGCCCACATGGCTGAGTATTGCTTCTGATGGACGGACGATTGGCGTACCACCAATTCCGATGGTCACAGTGAGCTAGTCTCTGCTAGTCTCCCGTAGTCAGACCGCAGTAGTTTTATGATGGTGAAGCATAACATGGAAAGTAAACCGGTCGTCGGCCAGTCTTTATCTATGGTTCTGAGATAGGCAGAGATAATTGGAAGGATCGGCAGTGCATGCGGGAGCGGAAAATCCCGCTTACCCGGAGACATGAATGTAGAGGGACATCTCGTTGGCAGTGGAGCTAATAAAAGCGGTGGCCTTTTACTCCCTGAGTTCTGTAATGATACCTATTTTACCAAGCAAGCTATGATCTCCGGTCTTTGGAGTTGGAGAGGTAGTTCCAGTTAACCTCCAACTTGACCGTACGCTAGGCTCCAACCGACTCGTGAGCAGGCTACGTAGCAGGGCGCGGCGATGCAGATGATCTGCGGGGAGGATCTGCACACTCCTGGGAAGCGTCGTCATGGTCATGGACGCTTGCAACCGGTAACGGCTATTGAGTCCGAGCCTCAGACGGGGGCGGGGTAGGCCGGGGTGGTTCAGGGTGGTTCAGGGTGTTTTAACGTCAAAACAGGAGAAAATAGTGTGCAAGAAAAGACTGATTGAACTTGAATGAGCAAAGAATTCATCCAACTAGGATGGATTTCATGTAATTACTTTCGCCAGCCGAGTCTTGATCCTTCTTGGACGTTCGAAACACATAGCTCGCGCTGTTATTCCCCACGACAACAAATGTCATTTTGGACACGGATTTGCCCACCTACGAATTTCATTAACTCATTTAACATCACGTCGCCGACGGCATGGTTTAACAAACAAAAACCCTGCAGCTTGGCAGAGCTTGGCGCTGAGCGTTGACGGAGGTAAAACGCCGGTCGCCACGGGAATGCACAATTGCCTCCGGGAACTTCCCTGGCTAGCCGAGGCGTCATCAGGCACGGATCCGCAGGGCGCCTATGCTGAGTAGCGAGCGGCTCCGAGACCAGAGTCGGCCCCGATCGTTCGGGGTCGTTGCGCCAGGTTGCGCCTGGTTACAAAGGAGATGCGCCGAGGATGAGATTTAGAATTTTGGTGATCCTCGACTGGGAACGCTGGATGAAAAATAAACTGCACAGAAAGAGGTCCACAGATGCAGATACCGGGAGACTCCGAGTCGGCAAGCCAGAGATCGCCCAGGCGTTGCGTGCACAATAGCGCTCGAGATATGTGGACCGTCGGATTTGTTGCAATGGAAAGATCATACGTCGATATCGATCGATTGCGATGTATTTCATGCAACCACAAGTCTTGTTTGAGACTTCGAAATTGGCTGTCCAAGGCTGTGACGCGGCGGGCTCACGTATTCATTGGAGCGGCACCACATGCAGAACCCAGAACGAAATTCGGCTTGACGAGGAAAGGAAAGAGGTGTGTTGTTTGTGCACCTTTGGCACCGATCAATTATTTTCTTCGCGACGGTCAAGGACAACCTTATGGGCCATATAGTGTGCAATAAATCAGGTAAAACGGGTGAGAAAAACTGCACACTTGGGATCTATGCAAAGAAAAAAAACACATCTGGACCAGACATAGAAAAAACTGAAACCGATGCGACAAACACGCGTATTGACACATTGTGGTTGAACTTACATGTAGGTAGACCACCTAGGATATAATATTGATGACCGCATCTCCTGGACTGTGCAACCTTTCACCATCTGGATGGTCTCTATTAGTTGAGCAGAGGCTTTTCATCGCATCTCCAAGTACTGTACTGATGTCCCACTGGCAGGCGATGCTTGATCCCAGATATGGCTAGAGAACTCAGCTGATACAGCCGGTTTGGAAAGTTTAGAGGGGTTTCGTGAATCCTTGATGCTCCATTTTTGCTTACCTCTGTTTGACACTGCATCGCCGTCTGCTCCATCTTGCTCCACCTGTCGTCATCGATTGCCCTCGCTTGTCCTCGGCTGTATACGGAGGAGGGAGTTTAGCAGCGGCAGGGGGAGGAGCTAGGACTCACACAGCAAATACCCAAATTTCCAGCCACCGGAAGTTAGCTCGAACCACTTAAGTATCAGATTAGATATCTGGTAGGCTGAAACCAGAACGGAAAGCCCACAAATCCCCTCTTCCGAGATTTTTCCCATTGGCTCGGCATTTTCCAGCCAATGGGAAAAATCTCGGAGGATCAGAGACGTGGGGTTTCCGGTCTGATTTCAGTCTGTAGGATATCTAATTGGATTCTTACCCGGTCCGAGCTAACTTATGGTGGCCGGAAATGTGGCTAATTGCCGTGTGACTGTCCATCCATCCTGTTCCCAGGTGTGCTCCCGATAGTGTGAAGAGGTCGAGTTGTTAATTAGTTGATTGCATGGGTGGTTGTGTTCATGAGGGAAAGTCAATTTTCGATAATTATTCATAGTCTCGTGGTATTTCAGTACATTTTAGTGCAAGGTTCATAATTCAGAGCAAGTCCAAAGTCGGCAATACAAACTTGTAAGGCTACTGAACTCCCTCCTCCGTATACAGCCGAGGACAAGTGATGGCAATTGATGATGACAGGTGGAGCAAGATGGAGCAGACGGTGATGCAGTGTCAAACAGAGGTAAGCAAAAATGGAGCATCAAGGATTCACGAAACCCCTCTAAACTTTCCAAACCGGCTGTACTCCTTAAACGAGTGGAGGGAAACCACTCAACGACCATAAGTATGGTTGGAGGGCTATAAGTATCAAGGCCATACATATCCATACTCTTCAGTAAGGTTGAGCAGAGTGCCATGGCCTTTGAGAAGCCGGTCCAGTCAGTGGTTGTGTTCGTCAACAAAACAGAGGAGGACTTGTGTATATTTTATGTTCAACGTATGTGCATTTTTTTCACCTCACTGGAGGAGCATCTGCTTTTTTCGAGTACGATGACAAGTCAACTGTTGTTTTCTTCGTCTACGCCGAAGTTGCGTATTTTTCTTCAGACTTCAGCCAAGTGTTAGTTTTTTATTTATTGCACAGTATATGTGCCATACAACCTACCACTGCAGGCAAAAAATAAACCCTAGATGGGTCGTGTCCGAGTAAATGAAACTCAAAAGCCGAATAGAGACGAGGCTCGAACGGAGAACTCCCGGAAGAATTGCAGGACGTTCTTCCCCGACGCGTCCGGAACTTTGAATATGGGGACATACCGCGTGGTGGCTTCGCACGCACTCATTCGTTATTTATGCCTGCCTTGAGATTTTGTGAAGGAAACCGCTAGAGTTGTCTCTGTACTCACAATCTGACAAGGAAAACAGAGCCACTTTAACTCCGCTTCGGCTTCGACTTCTACCTCCCCAGTATCTGTCCCAATCGAACTCCTGTCAGTCTCTAGAAGTGGTGTCAATCATGGCTGCGATCCGACAAGCACGAAAGATTTCCGCCTTCCTCTGGGACTTCGACTTCTACTTCCGCTGCAGAGTATCTGCTCCAATTCACTCACATTCGACTGGTGTCAGACACATGCATGACTGGGATCCGACAAGCACGAATATTCTCTGCCTTCCATCCCCCGTGGCAGATGCCGATGGGTGATCGATTGTGTGCGTACCTAGAAGTGTGATGCGTCTCCAGGGGCCAGAAGAACTTCAGCTGCCAACTGAAAGTACACCCATCCACCATCATCTCAACAATATTGGCATCCGAGGCAGATAACCAATTTACTGATAATGCAATGAGTATGGAACTAACAGAACTATGTGCATGAGGAAGAACTGACACACCTACCCGAAACAGACATCGTCGCCGATATGAAGGTAGATGTTGACATAATGCCCCTGCTATTGACGCGTACGGGCGACGTGCATGCAGTTGGGGAGAGATCGGAGATCCAAAACAACAACAACAAAAAATCTCCGCGCGCCAGCCAAATCGTGCATCCAGTACGAACTTCACTCAACAGGCGTGGGGTTCGAATTCCTATGTGGGGATGTCGCATGGGGGCAAGCACTCAATCCAAGTAGTAAGATCGCCCGCCCGAGTCCACGACCCAGTCGAGGGTTAAAATCGGAAGGTGGCGCAATCTGCGTATGATTGAAGGAAAACGCATAGAAGGGACACGGTGCTAGATGCAACTGTGGGCTATTAAATGAGGTAAACCAGGGCAAACGCGATACGAGAGACGTAGCCACGCAGAGCTGTTAATGAAAATGAATAGGCGGTTCGGAGATCCCAGAAATCCGAAGTTACGTCGGGAATAGATGTTGCGAATCCAGATGAGTGGGCAGTAACCAGCCGAAGGGATTCTAGCCTCCGTCAAGTTGAAGTTGAAAGGGTCCCGAATAACTAATACCTCACAAGAGTCCGAGGGAATCACATTCCATTATGGGAGACAGCCGAGACATATCCCTGCGTGGCGAACAGAAAACCCCGAAGGCGCGGCCTGCCTGAGGGAGGGGACGACATGTGCAGGGAGGGACACCGCGTCAAGTTGAAACCGCGCAAATAAACGAGACAATTCGCAGAATAATATAATAACGAAGCGCTTGGCGTCCGTCACCTTGAAACAATAGTATTGACCTTACCGAGCGGCGTTTTACAGGCTTTTACGGACCGCTAAAAATAAACCTTACGACTTGTACGAGACGCTGCCAAGACGCCGAGCGCCGTACGTGAACCTAGCTTGAAGGCTGCGCTATCGATATCGGCACGAGAGAGTTTTGCGTTGCCCTAGACGGTGATAGCGTGCTAGTTGTCATCCCCAAACCTCCGCACTCGTCCCCGCCGTCCGCGCAATAATAACGCCTGCGTCCGAATCGGGAATCACGTCGTATCTGCTCGGCTGATGTCACGATCTGCCAGCCGATGAGACCAAATGCGGGACCGGGACCGACGGGGCGCACTCCGTTGACGATCCCGCGGCCGGATACAGACGAAAGCTGGTCCGCTGATAGATGGGCGCAGACGAAAAGACGCCCGGTGATAGATTGAGGATAAACGCATGCAGGGTTATGATTTGTATTTTCAATCGCCGTCGCGCAAGTGCTGGCTTCAGATATTCAGACTGCTTCAGAGGGCCGCGAGTTTTGAACAATGTAGGCAGTGTACTTGCGAACGACTCCTCAGGCGTCGTTCACGTCTTGGACAGCATGATATGATACACTCGTGATCAACTCGTGCTTGAAACTGAGGCAAATTCAACTTGATAATTTGATTGAAAGTGGACACGAAGATGGGACGCACATGGGTAGAGCACTGACGAGCATCGCTTTTGATGGGTTAGCATCCCGCCCGGCGCCAATCAGGAGGAGTTAAATTTGGGTACAACCCGACGATCGCGGGACGGCATAATGATGATAATTACGATAATTAATCGACTGACGGGCGCGCCGTGGGTCGCCACCTAACGGAAGTCTCCGAAAGTGGGCTCGCGGGGAGTGCCTATGAGGTAATTGGTCCCCGGTGGAATATTAATCAGGTACGCCAGTACGTGCTTGAAGAAAAAAGGCGTTTTGCAGGGTTCTATTTTGCTTGCTTGCAGCAGCTTAAATTGTGATGTGCCCAGGCCATGACAGGGAAGAGTGATCGTGTGTTGCGCTCGGAATGTGGCCGGGTCCGAGACAGAAGGGGGATCCGCGCCGCAATGATCGCCTATGGTAAGGTAATGAATTCCCCAACGGTATCCCTGCACACCTCGTTTAGAAGGCCTGAACGCGCAAGATAAAAGTCCAAGGGAATAGTCTCCAACCAGGCTACACGAGGCTGATCAGGCCGGGGCCCGGGTGGTCGCTGAATCACATCGTCCAACGGCCATCCGAGAACAAGAAACTCAAAGGGAAAGGTGACGTCCCCGGGCGTGATGCATTATATGGGCCATGCGAGTCCATAATCCCGACGCCTTGTTCCGCTAGTGACAATCAACCACAGTCTTGTTCCGCGTCGATGCCGGGATGCTGATCGATCACATATGTCGTACAGAGAACCAGATGTGTGGCGCTCAGATAGTTTAGGCGGAGATGGACAGATGGAGAACAAGGTGCGGGATTGCTCCGGAAGAGTCTCTATCAGCACAATTTATCCTAAGACCGACGGTAGCTCTGATAGAAATTGGGAAGCGAAGGGTAGAAGCAGCGGCAGCAATGAGGACGCGCGGTCGATGTCTTATTTTGAGGTGCTGAGATGGGAACATCTATGTTCCGCATTAAGATGAAGGAAGACGCAGCAAGAATATATAACTCGCCTTTCCGCGCATCCCATGATTAGCAAGACCTGTGGACGAAATAGTCTGTTCCGGGACGTCATGTCACCAATTGTGTTCCGAACATTGTCTCCTTGTCATCCCTCAAATAATCGACGTCGACAGACAGGCAGAATGATGATAACCATCTGCAGAGAAATACTTGTAAAATGCGGCTAGTTGTCTTCCAAGAGGCTGGATTCAGCGTCTAATACACAGAAGAGATTCCAAAACGGTCCAGAAAACGGACAGTCAAAAAATAAATCAATTCATGGGGGAGAGGATGAATATTACGTTACCCCGACAAGGACGCGGATGCACGAGGGTCAAGAGAGAATCTGGATGCGAGTGTGAGTATAATGCATGCAGAATAGCATCCACCTCACGGTAGACAACTTAAGCCTGTCACCGTCGATGAGCAGCGCCGACGCGGGTGTCCCATTTTCTGCCAGTGCCACTCGAGAATGTGGAGATACATATCCATGTCACGTCCGGCTATCCGAACAAAATTGAATTATGACGCCGGTAGCACTAACCTGGTGGGAAAGAGAGAGTGGATGGGTGCATGAGATCTGGCTTCCAGAATTCTGCGGCAGACAGGCTGAGGCATATGTTAGATCCGAGAAGTACGAAGACAGAATAACGCTTTCTGCCAGTTTGGCTGCTCGCGATTATACTTGACAGATGTCTGATGCAGGAAACCCTAACCTAGTACAGCGGTGGGCTTCCCAGCAGCGGTTTGTAGATGTGATGTGTTGTGTTATCATACGTTACAGTCATCTCGACGCTCGGTGGATTTGGAGGATGTAGAGGGTCGAATCCAGAAATAACTTGGATAGGAAGCGGGCGGTTTTGGCATGATGAGAATAAAATGGGCGTGAGTGCAATGATATATTCATCTGTTGGGTGGTCAGTAAAGTGGTGGCGGAAAGATTTGATAGCAATGAAAATGACTCACCCACCGCGATGACCATCAGCTCCACACCGAGAGGCCGAGATTTGGGTTGGGAAGGAAGAAGTGGGCTATGGAAGTGGTGTGCCGCAAGACTTGAGCAAACATGAGAAGGACAAGATGATTATCACTCAAAGACAGCGGAGTTGGCCGACTCGGCCTGATCTTTCAATCCCCGTTTCCCACGATTACGTTTGTTTGTTCGGGCTGAATCAGCCGCTGATTCAATCAGCCGCAACATTGAATGCCAAAGCGTAAATCAGAACACAGTGGACGATCGACAGGGATATTTCGATTTTCAAGACCAAGTTCCAGGTTCGCGCATGGCTTCGGTATCTGAAAATGTTCTAGTTGAAATCCCTGGTTCAAGTTCATCCCCTACGAAGTGAACAGAGAAAGGATTTATTGCATGTGCCATTTTCAGGTACCATGAAAGGCGGGAGAGTGCGAGTCAGGCGAGCTATTAGCGCACGTCGGCGGCGCTCCTCGCAGAGCCGTATTATGGCCCCGGGATCATGGACTCGATGGGCGAGTTGCAATGAATGGCTGTTTAATGCGTAGCCGAAGCAAGCTTCATCCAGTGCATTGGTACAACTAAATTGATTTCGGGGCCGAAGTTAGCTAGCCGATGCCCATAGTACCATTTATTCTCCAACCAATCAGCTTGTCTATTGATGGTTAAAGCCCTCCGTCCTGTCGCGCGACCCATTCAAGTTAGCTGGCGACTATATAGAGGACGACACCTAGTGCGTAGCTCCCGCCTTCTCGCCCAACCATTAACTGCCATAGCAAATCAGGTCGGACGTGTGGCGTCAGTCAGCAACAGCAGGGTTCCAGTTTAAACCTGTCGTACCCCTACGAGACCTCCGTGTTCAAACCGGTTCGAACCATCATGGTTCGAACCCTGGTCTTCCTTCTATATAACTTGCCTATAACTCTGCGGTTTAAACCATTGTGGTTGCAGTTCCAACCATTCGGCTTAAACCACTGTTTATACCGGTGGTTATGGTTTAATCTGGCTTAAACCACAAAATCAAAATGTGATGGTTCCAGCTGGTTCAAACCGGTTGGAGCTATGATGGTTCCAACCCGTTCAAACCGGTGGGAGCCGTGATGGTTTAAACCGGTTGGAACCAGTTGGAGCCGTGGTGGTTCAAACCAGTTGAGGCTCATACTGGTAAGAAAAGATTTCTCTTTGTTACCTGGTACTCTGTATGAACAATGAGATGCCAAGTTGTAATTATCCATAATGTAGATCTCTACCACACTTTCCGTAGTTACGTCCCAGGGCAGATCAGTATATTCTCCGCATTTTACCATTGAGAACTACTCATCTTCCAGGCTCAAGCTCTATTTCCAGTTCAACTCAAGATAGAAGCTAGCAAGCATCCAGGGAGCACTTGTTTGCATCATTATGACTTGAGTTCTCAGATACAGGAACTCTTACAGTCTTAGTGCATCAACATGGGGGCGTCCTGAGAGGTAGAAATATTCGTTTAGACAAGGACTTAGAAATCTGTAAATTCTGACTGTAGTTGCTATCAAATCCTGACCACAACTGCTCACATAGTCCTACTGCGAGCCACGGAGCCCCACAGTTGGAACCACCTGAGTTCAAAGCATGATGGTTCCGACCGGTTCAAACCGTGATGGTTCCAACAGGTTCAAACCGTGATGGTTCCAACAGGTTCAAACTGTGATGGTTCAAACAGGTTCAAACCACTGATGGTTCAAACTGGTTCAAACCCCGAGAGTGGTTGGAACCGTGATGGTTTGAACCTGTTGTTCAAACTGCATGAGCTTGAACCACAACAACCATGTTCAAACCACAGAGTTACAGGCAAGTTATATAGAAGAAACCCGAAGGTTCAAACCACCATGGTTCAAACCAGGTTCGAACCGGGGCCCTCGTAGGGGTACGACAGGGTTTAAACTGGAACCCTGCTAGGGTACCGTCAGTTTCGCTGCATCGCTATGTAGTCACTCCAGCCGGAAGCATAATGGATGGGTCGACAGCGATGTGCATATGAAGATGGCGGTCTATTGTGCAGTACCCAGAAATGAGACGTAAGCCACCGTAAGCTGGTCTCATTACTGGAATAGATCTGGTATCTTTCGGTTCTTGAAGCCACAAGACTCATAGTGAGTAATAGGAGTTCAAAACGTTGCGAAAACTCGTTACGTCAAGCGAGCTAGATTGGCATTGTATTGCACTTAGCTTCAGCGGGATTCAGTTCCCGCAAGGACGGGTGCGAAGGAAGCCGAGCAGCACCGACCTAGGCACCGCGAACCTGAGAATGTTGCTTGCTCGCAGAAGCTCGATTGCGCCAGTAAAGGACCGTCCCGCTCACCGAAATGCGTTACTGGATAGAAATGAACTTCGGGATGAATGCTTGAACACTTATGGAAAGCGAATTTGAATAATCCGAGTCATGGAGCGTTGAGTCAGTGGTCCGCAGTAGGGGTAAAATTAATTGCATTCGGTGTCGGTAGTTGGATGAGGCGTCGGACCTAAATATCCCCGACAGCAACAACGCTGGCAGTCCCAATTCCAAATTGATGGATAATAAAAGAAAGCGAAGAAAGTGCAATCAAGAACCGGGCAGCAACAGTGCGAAGAAACGGATAATCCGTTGTGTGCTTCGAAAGAAACTCCTGGTCGTAGGGAATTCAGCCATAGAAGAAGGGATTGCGGAAGGAAAGCGCATAACACGCACTTCATCCAAAGCTGACAAGCCTTCACAGCAGAAGAAACTTGGTGCTTTTCCGCTGCTGGGGTAGTGCTGTGAGGTGGACGAAGATGAGTCGTTCAGCCCCGGGTGACGTTGAGGGCAAGCAGATTGGAAAAGCAGCGCGAGTATGAGGGATCGGGACATATTTCTCCTTCGGTAGAAAATGAAGAGCGGATTCAGTGAGTACATCCAACTTTAGTAGCATAGACATTCGGCCTGCTGCCCGAAAGCCTATCAATGGCGTGAATGCTATTGTCCAGTCGGACATTGATCAGCCATCATTCCTAAGATTTTGCACAAGTCCCTCCATGAACAGCATTAAATATCCCTGGGCCCAAAAACTAACTGCTAACATAACCACTAACCTCTAACCACTAAGCTCTAACCAAAACCTCTAACCAGAGAACCTTAACCACTAACCAGAGCCACAAACTGCTAACCCCGGCAATATCGGCACAGATGATGCGCCTGATGGCCTTGCATTGATCGATAGCCATCAATAGGCGTTCGGATGCTGGTCCGAACGCCTATGCTACTAAAGTTGTCGTGCCTCGGATTCAGTGCTCGAAAAAAAAACCAGGTGCTGTTTCAAATATCCAAGCCCGGGGTTTCGAATTAATATGCCGGGGAAGGCCTCAACCTTCTGGCTTGGCGTCAATTTCACCCACCTGCAGACCACACACTAAAACTATCGCGGGTATGTGAACGAGGTAAGCGGCGATGGCTATGCCTTGTGAGGCGCGCAATCGCACTTGATAATTGGGCATGTTGAAATTTGACCGCCGATCGAACTGGCGCCTACCTGTGAAAGGTCGTCCTCCTCGATAAAGAGACCCTAAAAAGAAAAACCGTCAACCCAAAACGCGCTCGATAGCGGATACCAACGAGCATGATATCGGACTTGCCCAATTACGCCTAAGCGCTATCCCCGCTTCATTCCCCGTACGGGCATCTCTCAACTCAATCTGAGGTGCGACTACAATCTTTATCAACACGGCACAACGCAGATGCAACGCGGAACAAACCCGCCACAAGCGCAGGAATGATTTCAAGCAAGTACACAGCTAAATCTGAATAGGAATTAGGAGGCGCATAAACCTGAGTATAAATGAGGCACGAAACACATCGGGCAATGCTTCTAGCCAAGAAATATCCCGTCGCCGCGGTAAACCATCTTACAGGACCGGGAGATCTTACCGTCTCGACAACCATCTTACGAAGACCCAGCGTAAACCGCCTGAATCGCAGCTTGCAACAGCGACGGTGGAATTTTCAAGTGGGAGCCCGAATCAGCTGGCGTAAGTGATTGCTGCCCGCTGGAATTGTACCCTGCCCTGTGACGCCCGCCGCCAAGTCCACGATGGTATGGAAGTCCAGTCCGGGTGACCGGCGTCTGTACATGAAAGAATTAATGAACCGCGTGTACAGAGATGAGAGTTACGGACCACCCGGAAGATACGTCGCCAAAAGGGAAGCGGGTACCAAGCGAAGAAAAAACAAAGCAAGCTCCGGATTCAGACTCGGTCCGATTCCAACCCGTATCAAAGACGCGGCCACACGAAAATTAAAGCCAACCTGGTGGGTTTCTCAGAAGGACGCGGCTGCGGAGCAAGTATAAACGCGTTGAAATTGAAAGGCAGCGAAAACCGGGATGAGCGCCTCGGGCCCGGGAAGACGCGCAGCCGGGCTTTGCGTCCACGGGCAAGCAAACCAACTCTATCCTCCGGAATGAAGGTCAGTGTGTCCGCGTACAGGTCGGAGCCGCGTGAGGGGTCATGGGGCCGCTAAGTGGGCGTGTTTAGGTCTTGTCGCAGAGCGTAGCTGCCTGGGTGGGGGATGCGCGGGATATATCTTCCCCATCCTGCCGCCAAGACAAGTCAGCGCGTCGGAATATACGACGCACGGATCTGCGGCGGAAAAAACGCTGTTTTTATGGGGGAACGAAACCGCGTGAAGTTCGCTGTAGCTTGGCGATTCCCAGACTATCTCGCCAGCGAGCTCGGGTGCTTCGGGGCATCCCAGGTGCGTGGGCGAATATGACCGGACGCAGAATACAGTCCGGGTTAACCACCGTCGGAAGATACAACTAGTGTGTGAGTGCAAACTTATCGCGCTACCGATCACAATTTAGCGTTCCGTTCGACGCTTTAGGAATCGGATGCCGGAGAATTGGACGCAAGAAACGACTCACGTTGTCAGAGCGCCGCGAGAATTGGAAGAAACGCGCTTGGAGAAAAGATGCATGTCCGGGATGTTCCGTGGGCCATTCCCAATAGACGGGCAGTCCGAATTGCCGATTTGCGCGCGCAAGCATGATATTGGTGGATGTTGGGTTCGCAAGATATCGTATGGAGTCAGACTCGGAGTCGACCCAGATGCGGAGAAAGGAACGGTTATCAGACACGCGCAAATGCCGTGGATTCATAATTCCCCCGCCCGCCTAGGTGGAGGAAAGCTGCTTGCGTTGTAATGGACTCTTTGGGCTTACCGCTGGGGCACGGTCATCTCAATCTGAAATTCGAAGAGTTTGCAACCTCCATCCTTGCTCCATCCCACAGCTGCTGACTGATGAATTTATCGAATACTGGTTTTGGTCCGAGATTTTAGCGGAATGGCTTAAGTGGATAGTCTTGACATTGGCGCGTGCAGGTAGTTGGGGCAAAAAGAAAGGAGAGGATTATTTGCCAGTGTTTGGCAATCATTATGTGGAACCGGCCCGAGTCCGGCAACATTTTTCCGCACCAACTTCGTTCAACACCTCACGCAGAAGAGGACGAAGGGCAGGAAATAATTCATAGGACCTTCTTCTCGGGAGGGGATCGATGAAAAATCCGACTCACCCATGTGCATGTCACATCCTTCACCAATTGACCCTGCAGTCGGAGAACGGTCGGAAAATTAAGATGTGTCCTTTCGAAGTATTTTGTGCGATTTTTATGTAGCTCTTTTATCAATTGGGTTCACGGCCTTGTTCTTATCTCCGTTATCAGAGATTCCCGCTCACGAGTGTCGTGTCAGAACACATGCAAACATCCCAGGAAGGTCAAAGGTTCCCCGGTGTCGGCGGAATATCCCCGTGTAGTCTTCACACGCATTCAGTCGGTATTTCTGCTTTTATGTTTGATGAGAAACCCGCCAGTCTGGTGGGTACTTTGTACTTGCGACCCGCCGTAAGCACATCCGAATTCTATCTGACAGGTATGGCAGAGCAGTTTTCTCCGACTTCCACTTCCGCTGTATCTGCTCGACCATAGAGCTACTACTCACGTTCTGTTGGGATCAGACATGACTTGGATCCGACAAGGACGACGCTAACGCTACGCTTTCTGTCACCCTGAATGGCAGATGGGTGATCTGCGAAGAGTGTTTGATTGTCCGCGTGGTGGGCCGAAAATAATTCAGAACACCCTCGAGCCAGCGCAGAGCACCAGAAAACGCGTGTATACATACCTCACAGATTCCGAAGTGATAAGGAGCGCAAGGAGAGCCGCTGCCAAAACGTACGCGTACATCTATCTCGATAATACAGGCACGTCAACATACATGGGCCTGCCCTTCTATGAGCCAATCCTGATTGAAGCGGAACGATTGACTTGACACCGCATGGGGTGATTGTCTTGATTGATGGAGTGGGGACTCGTTGTCCTCCACTCACTCGAAGGCGATGCGGATATCGGATTTGGTGGAATCTGGATCTGATTGATATTCATATTTTGGACCTTCAGTGCCCTGTTATGTATGATGTATCTAAGTCGAGACTTGTGAGTCGGCGGAGGGCGCTGGTGGTTTGGAGAGGGGAAGTGAATGGATCATAGGTTTGCCGTTAAGGTTTTGATATATGCCATCAGACGTGAATATGAACTTGATCACCGGTAGACCATTCTGAAGACATGATTTTTCGGTTGGCCCTGGGGGCAAGATAGGAACTAAAAGTTCAACAGACGCGTTCGAATATCGCGAGCGCAGGGTAGATTGATGGAAACTTCCGGCATTAAAACTGGGATGTGGCGCACCAGACTTGCATCTCCAAGATGCAGATGCACTACCAAAAGATTGGACCCTGTAAGCTGAAAAGATCGATGCCTCTGCAGCCCTCAAGAGTCAAGAATCCCAAGGATTATTCCCGGGCGATAGTTAGGACCCGAATTTAATGATCCCGCCACTACTCCAAGCTATTCAACGCTCGAGTCTGCCAAGTTAAATCGCATTAAGTATTCGAGAAAGCGCAACAGAGTACACTCGCAATTCAACCTCCAACCTGAAGTGTCGACCTTGTTTTCTCCTTTATTTATTTTCTCTGCGGAGCGGCTGGACTTCAGCACACCCCACGACTTTCGAAAGACTGGAGCTTATGCCTGGGTGAACCCTCGTAAAATATTTTTAGCCTTGCGTGCCTAGGTGCCTGCTCGGCTTTCCTTCGCATCCGTCCTTATAGGAACCTCCTCTTGCACGCAATTTAGCTCACTTGACGTAAAGAGCCCCCGCAACGCCCTTCTGACCTGTTATACTAACCCGGGGCGTGTTTGTGACTTGAAGAACTGAGAAATATAACTTCCTCCGGCCATGAGACTAGCATGTACGAATTCGCACACGTCTAATTTCTGGACGCCGCACAATCGACACCGTCTTTATATGCACATCGCTGTCCTGGCGACGTCAATGTCCCTGGACGCCAATGTCAGGAGCACAAAAAGCCCCCGGGGTCTCTAGATACACCGCCTCGTGTTTACCGCCACTTTGCCTTTATGCTTTCTGGTTCGAGCAAATACATAGCGATGTCGCGAAAATGTTGCGCACACCAACAATACGGCCTACCTGATTTGCTGTGCAAGTTATTTGGGCAGGAAGGCGGGAACTACGCGGCCCCGCCACCAGGCGTCGTCCTTTGTATGGCTGCTAGCTAACGTGGATGGGGACAATCCGAGAGGACGGATAGCTTTATTTGTCAATGGAAACGCTGATCGGTTCGAAGAGTGAATGGCCCTACGGGAATCAGCTAACTAACTTTGACCCCCGAATCAATTTTTAGCTGTACCACGTCCCTGGGTACGGCCTTCACAGCCAGCCGCTTCCATCCACTCTGTTGCAAGCTACCCAGATTTCAACTCGCGAGCCGATTCCATATCCCGCGGTCATAATGCGAAGAGTCACTGCCATACCGTTCAACGCAGTGTCGCCAGCCCGGATCCGACGTTACGCAGTTAAATCTCCGATTCGTTGCCAGACGTGCGCCAATAGATCGGCTACCTGGCTCTTTCAGCGTGCTTGATCCCGATGGAGCAACTTGTTCGTTACACAAATGGATGATCCATATATCATTTCTTCAACTTGATACTACTAGTAGGACTTTCTTCTATGTCAAGCCAAAGTTGGAACCAAGTTGAAACCAGAATATTAAAGTTCAAATCAACGATAGACCCAGGAACTGGGACGACGAACGGACAAGGAGACTTCCTCGACTATTTACAGCTATTTATCCCGTGGCTAAAAGCAGTTTGGAATTTTCTTGGTGCCAAAAAGAGTTGAAAAAGAGAAAAGAGAAAATCCTTGTCGATTGGGTCAAGACCGCTTGCATTCTGCTGTACTTACTGTGATTTAGAGCATTTCCGTCGAGACTTATGTCTCGCTGATCAATTTATTCCGCCCCGAGCCAGAACGAAATTTGAATGTAAAGCAAAGCAAAGCAGGTACGCAACCGTGATCGTGGGAATGCGAGAAATCGGAGATTGAATATCGGATCAAGTCGCCGCTACAACCGCTCGTACTTCCAGCCACACTACATACATCCATCGCCACTACTAGTACTGTGGTTGCCACGGCTCAGCCGAAACGTCGGCGTCCATGCAATGCTCTGAACGTTGATGTCATTGATGTCATTCGCGGTCACTGTGAGGCAGTGCTACCAAGGCTTTCCGCCCAACTTTACTGACCCAAAGGATACCTCTTTTCATTCCACTCATGTCCATGTCACTTCCACCGCACCTACTCTCCAAAAATCCACCTATCCCTCGGGTATTTGATCCAAGTTATTTCTGGATTCGACCCTCTGCATCATCTAAAATCCACCGAGACTAGATGACAGTATAACGTGCGCGAATACCGATACCGCGACACACTACGATCGAACGGCTTGTGGGAATCCACAGGTTAGGTTTCCTCCATCGGGAATCTATCCGCTGGCATCAAGTACAAGAATAGTTTGAACGCGAACAGTCAAATGGCAGAAAGCGTTATGCTGTCCTCGCTCTTCTCGGATCCGTGATCATCCATCCAAGTCATCCGAGTCTCTGTCTGGCGCTGACTTCCGGAAGCCAAAACAAATCGTCAAGCACCCCCTACTGTCTGACCATCCTCATCCGCTCTAGTAGCGCTGCCGGTGTCTTTGGATAATTTGGCTATTGCAGCCGCAGGGAGTGCACACGGTGTGTTCTGCCGGGATATGCTGCCACCCAACTCCCACTTTAGCTCTCACACATCCGCTTCCTTGTCGGAATAACGTCATATTCGTCCTTTGTCTCCATGAGTCGGTTTTTCTTTTTTGACGGAGCGTTTCGCAGACCGATTTGGAACCCTTTCTCTTCTGCGTATTGGAGGTTGGTTCGGGTCCAGCCGTATAGAAGACAACTGCTTGCATATTATAACCTTTCTGAAGAGGATGGTGATCGTTCTGCCTGTCTGTCGATGTCTGTGCTCTGAGGGATGACCCCGGAACACACATATTCCTCCGCGGGTTTCTCTGCCTTATGCTGGCGGAATGAGCGCATATCCCCGAAAGGCGAGTTTTATATTCTTGTTGCGTCTTGATGCGGAACAGAGGTTCCTGTTCCCATTTCGGCGTCCAAGATAAGAAAACGACTGCGCGTTTACATTGTTGCCGCTGTTTCTGGAATACGCTTTAGTCTTCGCTTGCTAATTCTATCAGACTCTAGAACTACCGTCGGCTAAAGGATGAATCCTTCTGACAGAAACTCTTCGGATATCTCATTCGCATCGACGTGGAACAGAGACTCTGGGCGTTCGACCTTCCCTTTGATTGTCAGCAGTAGAACAAAGCGTCGAAATTGTGCTTCGACGGGGCTTGCACGACTTCACCTTTCCCGCGCTTGTCCTTCGATGACCCACTAGGATGATGCAGTCACCCTACAACCGCCGAGGGCCTTTTGATCAGCCTACCAGTCGTGGATGCTGCCGCTCCCTTGGATGTTTTTCTTATGTGTTCAAAAGGACTTTTAAAAGAGGTGTGACGATCACTCCTCATTATCGTGTCCTCGGGCCCCATCCAAATTTCGAGAAGGCAAAATGTATTCCATTTATTCAACCACTCCGGCCACCGAAGATCAGTTACTTAATAGACAATCGCTTGGAGCCCTTCCGCTGCGGCGCATCAGGTGGCGACTCGCGGCGTCCGCCGGTCAGTCAATTAACCATGCCGTCCTGCGAAATCCCGCGATCGTCGGGTGGTACAGAATTTTCAATTTTATCTCTTCTTAATTGACGGGATGCTACATAGGCGCTCGTCAAAAGCCATGTGCGTCATCCTTTTGTATCCACTTTCAAGCTTCAATTAAGTTGAATTTCTTTAGCTTCTCGCTGGACGAATCACGACCACGAGTGTATGATGTCTGTCCAGCACACGAACGTCGCCTCCGCCGCAAGTGCAAGTTCTGTTTTTATTCAAAGTCTTCGCATTCTGAGACTGCCTGAAGCCAGCTGGCTCTGGCTGCTCCTCGAGTGTGATGGGGACCAGAAATCAAATCATCCCTGCATGGGTTTAACCTTAATCTATCACCAAGCACCTTTCGTCTGCACCCGCGCGGATGTTCAACGCGGCGCGCACCTGCGCGCACCCGTGGCCGCATCGGCTCGAAGATCTGACATCGGCAGATACTTGCGATGCGAATGGTCTGATTCGGACGCATGCTTCATTATTGCAGGGAGCGCGGGCGCGGGGGGTTGGGGAATGACATCGAATGCGCTGGCTGGGCAATCCAAAACTGGCTTGCGTACTTGTGTCGGTTCAAGCTATGTACGTTAACCCGGCGCGGAGTCCTGAATTTTTCTCCGGCATCGGCTAAGATTAATTTCGGCGGCCTGATAACCTTAACGTTGACCATATTTCGCTTAGGCTGGCGCGCCTCGCGACTTTCTCCCTCGAGCTTTCGCGGTTTTAATGTGGTGCGGCGGTTATCTGCTCATGATCATGGAGTGGGACGTCCCTGCGGTGGTTGCTCTTTCTGTGTTTTCTCGCGGTGCTACAATATGCACGAATCCTCGGCTACCTCTGTGTAATACACACCTCGGATTCTTGAGGTATAAGTTATTCGGACGGCTTCAACTTGAGGGAGAAGCCCTTCTGGGAGCTATGGATCGCTGAGTCGCGGAACAAATCCAGTCTCCCCGGCGTCCCGTCAAACTCCTCCTCATCCGTGGCAAAGTCACAAAACTCCTCATAAACAGGAGGCGCACCGATCCTCCAACTCGATTTGGACTAGTACTGCATGCTGTGCTTACTTTTATCTACTCCTGGACTTCTTGGGCCTGGGGTTCGTTGAGGGATGCGGTGTTGTATGAGTCCAAGCATTCCTTTCTCCTTCGTGTCAGTCGATGCTCGTTATCCTCTACTGTACAGGTTGTGATCGACCGCGACACGGAATGTATCAAGGCTCCGAGCCTCGTTCAATCTGCATTTAACCTCCGCCGAGAATGACAGTATCTTCCTATAAGAATGGCGCTAGAATATGGCGGTCCGATGGCACTTTAAATAATTGCTGCTAACATTTATCATTTTCCGTCACATTTGCATCGAACTAGCAGTGACCTGTGCTATGCTACGGGAATGTCTTCTTAAGCATAGACTGTTACCTGTATATATTTTTTCGATTTTCGATTTTTTATTCAGGGACTGTCCCTTTCGCTGTAAACAAATATCCAGACCACGGCCACTCGTCGCCAATCTTCAATTGGCTCCTCGTGGCCCCCCGTAGCCCGAAGCTTTGAATCATTCAGATAGAATTACTGTCGTGCAAATTGAAGTGTACCTGTTACAGTTTCGCAACCCAAAATCATGTATCTGCTGCCATCTTCAAGGAAAGGAGGTTTAAATTAGTACCAGAGCTCTCTGAGTTGTCTGAGGCTATTGAATGTTTCTAGAGAACCCCAGGATTCCATCATGAGCACCGACAGGAATCAGCTGCAGAGGTTGATCGCTGTACAACTGGATCAAGCTGGATGCATGCTTACTTTCTGACAGTCTGTGATCCCTCCAGATTCAGATAATTCACAATGCACATTGAAAAAGAACCAGGAACCCAAATATTCAGTATATAAAGCAAAATTTAACAGTGGAAGCTGAAGTAGGCAACCATGTACTGGAGCTTGAGCAGGTGAAAAGTTCACCGAAAAAGGGGATATACACGTGATCTTCAACCAATCAAAGTGTGTTACATTTGATGGCGTCTTTGTCTTTTGTAGTATAGATACAATGGATTGAGATAGGAATTCAACTTCATTCGGGAAACCCCTGGAAAAACCTTCAGTTTCTGAAATATATTTTTCTATAGCCCTTATTTTCGGGTGACTAGTCACTGCGCGGACCGGGCCCGCTGTCCCCATCGACAAATGTGCCAGGTCTGAACAAATCTGCCGTGCACGTTGGAGAATGTGCCGGCCTTAAAATGAATGTGTAGACCGGGTCTTGTCTACCCCGGGTACGGGGATAATAAAAGTGCCATCGAACTGATCAGACAAATATCCGACATAGGTCCACATTAGGTCTGGTGATCAGGCCTCATCATCACCGAAACCTGAAAATGGCGTCAGCATAACTTGGAAACTAGCCTGCGAAAGGGCTCTTTCTCAGTTGATCAGGAATTATTCAACTGAAAGCCTCATGCAATCTTACCGAGTGCGATCAAAACACAGTCTCTCAACAAACCTTTATCGCTCGTAAGTTAGGAAGACTTGATTACCAGGGACGACACGATTTGGACGCGTCGTCCGCGACGGTAGGTTATATGATGCAAAATTAGGAGATGGACCATCCTAAAAAGACTTACGGTGTAGTATATTGGAGCTCAACGCTTGCAAAACTTGAAGGTCGGTTTTCGCTGGTCAGTTGTGTTCCATGGCTGTACCATAAATTACTCAAAAATTCAGCCAAAGTCACATAAATTGATATTAATCAGAATGAGATACATTGCTTCATGAGAGGGCTCCGAGAGGGTCAAAATGCTTGCAGAACGTGTCTCAGAAATTACTGGTTTGTGCAAGCATCCCATCATTATATAATAACGGGACCTATTGAACGGTTGTCATAGGACCCTTGATTTTATCGTTGGAGGTCGAATACGAAGTTCGGACGAAATTTGCGATTTTGGACGCCAATGTCAGAGGAAAGTTCGGACAAATCCGCTGGACAATGGTGAGACCTCAGATTGAGGTCAGATCAGAGTTCGGACAAAGCTGTGCCACCGAGGTCAGATGCTCACACAGGCCCAGTTAGGGAAGTAGCTGAATCAATTTAAACAATGTAAAATGTATGAATGCAAAATCTATTCGGGTGGCAATAATTTTGTACCTACACACCAACCTACTGTACCCACTTCTTGCTTTTTTTATTCCCACCAGCCCGACGACGAGGATCCAACCACACCCTGGAATCCTACGGAATGATTTCTCAAGGGAGAACATATCAAGATGTTCCCTTGCATGTGCAGATGATATCTTGCAAATTCCTGACCCAATCCGATCCCACCTCCCTGCCAAAACCATGTCGATCTCCCGACTTCTCCTATTGGACCTACCCCCGATGGCATCTTCCGATGAACCGATTTCTTCCACGTTAAACTCTTACACAACGAAGGAACCCACCAAAGATATGGAGGGGTTGCTGCCTTTCCTGGCACTCCCAACATGTCCTATGCTGCGAAACATCACCAATAAATTCGGCCAGGCCTGGTTCGATGGAAACAAATCCATATCTACCTCTGTCAATCCAGAACTCGCATACCCGTTGTGGGTCTTGACATATTAAGGAGGCATTGGATATCTTCAAAATCCTTGTGAATGGAATACTCGGCCTAATTGTCATCCACCGGGACCATCTAGGCAAACATCCATGCCCGCTCCTTCCTTGGTTCAATGCGAGTGAACCAAATGAGCACTTGTTCTCGGGTTTGCACGATGTCTCGGAGGATTTTACCCTCCAGGAGGCGATCCTCATCATTCCAAAACTACGCACAAAAATGCAGGCTGCCATTCTCACCATCCTGAAAGCTGCCGACTTCAATAAACAAGGATCCGGGTATTCACATACCTATTACACCTCGGATGATGTGGACTTCGCACTTTTGAGCCAGCATCCCACCGACATTGAATTCTCCGCAGCATATGAGATTGCTATAGAAGAGAACAACTGTTTATGGTCTCTTCTGGGGATTCATCTGAACGAAATCTCTAGCACTCCAGACCCCAGACCCACACTTATCACCCAACCGTTGCCAGATCCCGATTTTGAGGAGCATTATCTGACTGAAGAGTCAGATGTTCTTGAAACGGAAGAGTTGACAGCAGCGGAAGAACTCCAACGGGTAGTGGATAGTTTGAAGACAATCATCAACATCTCCCGAGCAGGTGATGCTGAATTGGATGCTTGTGTTATGGCGTCGGTGGCACTTTCTATGGAGGAGCTTGCAAAGATGTAAGTCTCGAATTCTTCTCATTTAATTTGTGCTCACGCGCCAGTACCTCAGTGACAAACTTCCAGAGAGCAACCCAGAATGATTTGTGGAGATCCAGGCTGAAATTGCACACACAATGGCCACCCAACCCGTCGCCTTTGTTGTGCTTCTGCAGGGCCTTGTGCCTTCCACTTCCAAAGACACCTCCTTCACTTCACAACAGCCAGTCCTCCCTCCATCTTCCAAGCCTCTCATCGACGTATCTAGCCATGATCTCGCTCCACTCGTTGAAATCCAGCGCCAGCATCAAACCCGCGAGGAGAGAATGGGAGTCCGAACCTACAAGGCATCGGGAACCTACAAAAACCACAAAACTGGTGTCGAAAAGCCCCTGACCGACAAGCAACTCCTTGCACAGAAAATGCAGGCGATCGTCCAGAGAGATCAACAGCTTGGCACCAGCACGGGCCTCACCCAAACAGCATGCTGGCGCACGGACTCTGGTCTGGCCACTGCTCCCACTCCAGTCCCAAAGACTGGAAATGCAGCCAATGCAGAGATTTCTGTGAGGGGACACGCCAAAGAAGCGATGAAACAACATTGCATTATCTTTGGTAAAGTGAAGTGTGTCTCAAGGGTCGCAGAAGCTGGTGTTGGGAAGACATCCCCATTAAAAACCAGGGCCTATGGGTTTTTAATGGTTGGATCTGAAATTCTCCTTGCACGAGGTAAGTCCATCGGCGTCGGTGGCATAGATCAGAACATTGTCATTTTTTTGGCCAGTCATTACCATGTATTCCAAAAACAGGGGAAAGGCGGGAGTGCACACATGGGTCCCCAACTGCAACAATCTTGGTTCATTGTCCTACATGGTAGTACAATTGCATCAGCACTTGTACCGACACCAGTTCAAGTGCACTGATTGCAACTATGCTGCTCTCGGGACATTGCAGTTTGCTCATCTGCTGGCCAATTCTTTCCTTTCTATCTTACCCCAGGAAGACGTCCCTGAGATGGTGAAAGAATTTCGGCAACACATAGAAATCGGTCCGTGCGGTCAGAAGATCTTCGACAAGCTTTCTATGGAGCTGGAAGTGCTGGCAAAAGCAGTGACGAGTTTGAACACGGTCCAGTGGAAGGGGAAGGCAAATGTTAATCTTTTAGATCTAGAAGAGGAAGAGGATATTGTGGAGTAATATATTGATTTTTTTTCACACTTTTGGGGCCTCTGGGATTTTTTTTCAAATAATTTGATGTCGTATGCAAAGTTCGGACAAAATTTTGACCGAGGACTTACTAGAGGCAGAATTTGGACGAAAATTTTGGTCGGGACCTTGACCAAAGTCCAGACAAATTTTTTAGAAGGCCCAAAATTTGTATTCAACCTCCAACGATAAATCAAGGGTCCTGTTGTCACGCGGTAACTAATCAAAACACGCCTTTTTTAAGTCCACTGGCCAGTTGTCATTCTATTCACCATCCCACCAGAGAAGTTGATCCTCCTTTCAATCCAACATCTAGTTGAGCAAATATGTTCGCTCGACATGCTACATGTGCTGAGGTCAGGAGGACGAGAGCGGAGAGAAGAAGTTGGGCAAGGTGGCCCATCCACCACTAAAGGCACTGGGATTTATTCATAACGACCCCCAGCTCCCATGCAATTTCGACGAGAGAGACGGGAGCTATAATGCAAATGCTTATAAGGGCAGCCCTGGAGCTTGCTCATTATCAATTGAACAACTGATTACTATGGGCTTCTCAACCACTCTGTTTTCCATTGTCACAGGAGCTGTCACAGGAGCTTTCACCCTGTTCCTGCCCGGCAATTTCACTTTCCCCAGCGACGTTGATAAGGCTTGCAAATAACCACTAGTGGAACACGCTATTTTTGTGCCTTTCAGTTGTGTTTGCAATGTATATTATCTTATATCCAGAACTAGTACCGAGACTCAGAGGTAGCTGGTTGGGCCAACATCACAGAGTAACGGGTCATCGAGGGGGTAATACATTGAGGTGACTAGCTGCACTCACCCTGAAACGTGTAAAGGTTTGTGTAGTCTGCTAAACATCATGAGTAACTTCATATTCAATTGGGTTATGTTGGGTATAAGCCCAAGTAACGAATTGGGTTGAATTGCAATACCGTTGTGACGCTTTAGGGTTGTAGAGATGTGGACATCAGATCAGATGATGGCCTAGAACACTGGTCAGACCTTATTGCGGACTATAATTGACTATACCCAACTATACCCGACGGGCTCAACTATATCCATAGTTGCTGGCCTGATCAGAGATTCCCAAAGGGTCAGACTAGACTTCTACCAAGAACCCAATTATGGATATAGGCTGTGAGGGGTATCGTTCGAAAGCTGTGAGACTATACTACACGGTATAGGGATGCTAGCTGGAGGGGAATGAATGAGGAGTGCAGGATATAGGAATCAATCCTGTATCTGATGTCAGTTTTGGCGGATTGGAAATAAGCTCAGTGCTGACTGAGCTTGTGGCCTTTCAGCTGATTGCTGACTGAGGTTCTGTCTTGGCAGATGACTGTAATATGGTGTGCTCAAGACTGGCAGCCAATGGCACCAACTGGATTCACTATACCAGATACATATCTGACGGATACACGGCTGTTTGACTCATATTTTCTTATATCTGCTTGTACTTATTTATTCTGGGACTTTTATATAAGTAGTAGGTGGTCATTAATAGAAGGGGACAGCATCACCCCACAACTAGTAGACTTAGGCTTGCGATTCGGGGCGATCTGGTTGTGCACTACCATATAGAAGGGTGTGGCAACTCAAAATCTTACTTTACTGGATGTGTATTTGAATCAGAATTACATGGGATACTAGAACACTGCCTTGGACGTCGGAACTGCTACGAGAACACTGCCTTGGACATTGGAAACTGCTACGAGAACACTGCCTTGGATGTTGGATTGATACTAGAACACTGCCTTGGACGTCGGAATTGCTATTTTGGATTATATCCACACACACCACAAACCCCACGGAGTTGTAAACTCACCACACGCTCTTGGGTATTGCGCCTATCGTCTTCAGACACTCAACCTTGCCTTGGCTATTGCCCTGTTTCTGTGAAGCATTATAATATCTACCGTTTTGGATATATCTTTTTGCGCAAGCAAGCAATATCTCCGCAACACAGTTCTCTACACACTTTCTCTTACCCAAAACCTCTCCCTTCAATCTTTTAAAGGCTCTGAAGCAGGGACTGACACTCGTTGGTTTCTACTGGGAATCTTACGTCTTATATCTTGCACTTTGTTGGTCGGTTTCATAGGCTATTGCTTATATCTGCAAACTTTGTGATTGGGTATAAATGTTTTGAGTTTCCCTACTAGTTTACGAGCACACAAATCAATGTCACCGAGTCCGGTGCCTTGTCTGCTCGCGGGGTGCAAGGGCCCGGCCAAGGCACATTCAACGGCTTCTTCTGGCAAAACTTTGTTGCTGGCAGTTTCGACATCATTTTTACCAACATCGCCGGAGGGCAGTACAAAGTTCAGTGGCAAGGATCCAGTGATTTCATCGTTGGGCAGGGGTTCAACCCCAGAAGCACATCTAGGTGAGATATCCAGCCGTATGTGTACAATTTATGCTCAACACATTATATCCTCCAGGGTGATGACCTTCAATGCTGCCTGGGGCCCCAACCCCGCTTCTGCTTCTATACTCTCTGTCTATGGTTGTTCCTGGTTTCTACTATCTACACTATTACAGCTGACATTCAGTGTACTGTATACAGGCTGGTCGACTAACCCTCTGGCCAAATACTACATCAACGAAGACACTAATGATTTCAACATTGGCACTGACAACCCCGGTACTACACACAAGGGCACCGTTACCTCTGATGGATCAGTTTACGATATCTACGAACACACACAAACACACCCAAGTGAATCAGCCCTCCATTCAAGGCACTGCCACCTTCAACCAGTACCTATCTGTCTGCCAAAACAAGCATACCAGTGGGTCAGTCACGATTCAAAATCATATCAATGCGTGGGCTGCGCTCGGTATGGACTTAGGTACTATGAATCTACAAATTATGGCGGTAAGTTTGAATTGCTCCTTTTTTAGTTGGAACCTATCGCTAATGTTAATGCACGCATCAGGTGGAAGGGCTGTCCAGCTCTGGCCAGGCAACCGTTACCGTTAGTTGAGACGGCATTACATGTAGTGATGCATGCAAGTCGTCCGAGTGGTATGAATGTAAATGCATGTATAAATGCATGTAGTGAAGTATTCATTGCCTGTCTGGAACCGGAAGTTCAAAATCTGACACTTTGGCACTCCGAATGAGTTAAAGTGCCCTCACTAGCATCTGGTCTTCTCATTTCGGGTTGCTGGAATCTCTGGACCACCCATTGATTTTCATTGATACTCTGGGCGCGGCTACGTTGTCTTGCATGCTCAATGTCATCAGATACACTTGTTCATGGGCATCTATATCTGTTTCCACACATTCAATAATATCATCCACAATATGAGCCGCAAGCACATTGCTGAATTATCAAATTGTGCAGAACATGGCACGCCCTCGTATCTATGGGTGTATCTGTAAGGTCACGCATCTCCTGACAAATAGAGAAATTTGGATAAAAGTGTCATGAGTTCAACACAACCTCGTGAAACAATGTATTTTGTACGCTGTGCCGACCACTGTTGGTTCAATCATGGTGCCGGTGAGTTGAAGTCTGTGTCGAGGAGATGAGTAGGCTCACTGGGCAAGGAGTGGAGCTTCTTCATATATTTTGAGTTTGTTTGGCCAACAGAGCCCAACATACCAGAAGTATTCCTGCTGCCAACACTGTTTGAGCATTTCAAGTTTTTCAGTGAAAAAATCAGTGAAAAATGTTTTGCATTTTACACAAGTTTTTCAATGAAAATGTTGGTGAAAAACTTGAAACTTCGTCATGAATTTTTTGAACTTCAAAACTGTTTCAGCACTTTTTTCACCACATTTTCACAATATTCAAAAAATTCAGGAAAAGGTTTCAAGTTTTTCACCTAATTCTTTGCTCAAAAACTACTGAAAAATCAAAACATTTTTCACCAATTTTTTCACCGAAAAACTCGAAATGTTCAAGCAGTGCAATGCTCCGAGAATTACCGTGTCAATTATCCAAGGTGGAATAGATGAAAAAGCCACATGAACACAATTTTTCAATTGGATCAAAGAGAGCTCGAGAATTAACCCGAACTTCACACCAGTTACAATCTTCCAGCCATGGGATGGCGGAGGTGTTTCTGTGGCATAAAGACGACAAATTTGGGTGTCCTCTTCGTGAGTTGGAGAGTTGTACCCACCTTCGTGACTTAGAAACTTCGCTTAGCGTTGCGAGAGTTCGTCACTTTGATGGTATTATGTGAAAGTTCATCACATTGCCTGGTTTGTGTGAAAGTTCGCCAGTTCAACTCGGCACCCTCAAGAACCCGGAATCTCGGCCATTATTGATGCTTCAACAAGGCCGGGCATGTTTTTTTTATATAGATCCCTTGCTAACACTAACCACTAACCACTAACCCTAACTTACTAACCTAAACCACTAACCACTAACCAGCCATTTCGGCAACTGATGATTCCCATCACTCTGTGATGTGCCGAAGAGTTGCCGCTCAACAAGCCCGGAATACAAACTCACGAACTTTCATAGAAAGCAATCAAAATCACGAAGTTTCACGTATTCCCATCAAAGTCACGAGCTTCCGCAATGCTAAGCGAAGTTACGAAGGCACGAAAATGGCACAGACTCTGAGTTGGAGTGGGAAGGTCTGTAATTGGAATTATGATCGTACCACGTCTAGTAATCTCATTGCGTGTACAGTCACTCCAGTCCTCCGGGAGCAACTCCAATATCTCTGCATCGACCACGAGAACTGGAGCATCACTCAGGAGTTGATCGTCTCCATCTTCACACTGGGGGCAAAACCTGACGCACCTGGGTTTCAGGTGCGTCTGAAGCATCTGTTTCGCAGGTGACAGCAAACGAACAATGGGTCGTTTGATGGACTTCTGATCCGGACTACCAAAAGTAAACTGTATTATGCAATTTGATAGCACAAAGAGATACCATTATTTACAAGGACTTACCGTCCACTTCGACTAGTCATACCTTGTTGAACTACCGTTGGACTACCACACTCTGGGAGCTTGTTCTGGTGAGCTGTGAGACAGCCGCACCGAGGGTCCGATCTGCGGCTTTTTTTTTCTTTTAATTAGACCCTCGGTGCAGCTGTCTCATAGCTCCCTAGAACAAGCTCCTGGTGTACAGTAATCCAACGGTACTCCAATAACATCTGAGTGATCAAAGAGGACGGTAAGTCCTTGTAAATAATGGTATCTCTTTGTGCTATCTAATTACATAATACAGTTTACTTTGTTAGTCCGGATCAGAAGTCTGTCAAATGACGCATTGTCCGCTTGCTGTCACCTGCAAAACAGATGCTTCAGACGCACCTGAAACCCAGGTGCGTCAGGTTTTGCCCCCAGTGTCAGTAGGCTCTTCAGTACCTCCAGGTAATAAAGTTAGCGCTCAGGACCGGATACACGCAATTATGTCACAGCTCACTATATGCTAGACCAGTGACCGTCTGTCTATGAAACTGTCGATAGACAGACCGGTCGATCTGAGTTTAAATTCGTGTGTTGAGCGGGTTACCATATAAGGTTATTCCGGACCGCATGTTCCATGTGGGTAACTTTGGATCCAAACATTGACAATTAAGATAGAATATGTTGTATGAGGCTCAATTCTCCATATTTTTGTCTAGGATAAAAGCCCTCTTATATACACTGACAAGGCACACATTCCTTACTCTGAGAAGAATGAATTTGGCGAGAGATAAAGAAAAATGTAAATAGCCTTATATAGTAACCCGCTTAACATGTGAATTTAAACTCAGATCGACCAGCCTGTCTATCGACAAGCTTGCTTTCATAGACAGGCTGGTTTCGAGCCTAACTATATGCGTCTTCCGACAACAGATAAAGTGGGTACCCAAGATGGCAAGCAATGTCCTGGCTGTCTGGATTGAATCCTTTGCCACGGTGAAATTGGCTGAGTCCAGCATAGACGTTATCATCCCAGGATCGTCTGAAGGCCAACACTGTCAACTCTATATGTGGAAACCCGAGAATCGAGCTTCCTCGGCGCTAAGGTGTTCACGCCCCGATGGGTTCAGGGACCAATATGTGGGATGATCTGGGAATCGGAGGCGTGTGCCATTGTGTATTTCAGTTCTGTCCATTGAAAATACAAATAGGTAGCCAGCAGGAAGGTCACATCCAGTGGGAGAAAATGCCAGTTGATATTGCACACTGTGCATGAATACTTTCGCCACAAGTCACCTGGAGAACAACACCACGGATAGTTAGTAGGCAACGTATGGCAATTCTCGCGATTTGATTTAATCTGGACGCGATGGAAGATGTGGTTCGCCTGCACAAGCCAAGTCGTGAAGTGGTCGAAATGTATTTCTCTGGATATAAGCTCCCCGGGGAGGACATCGTGAGAAAAGAGTATGAGAGGTGTCCGTGAGAAGGTTCGTTGTTTCGACGTGTTGCCGCCGGCTAAGCCGATCAATTTCAAAAAAAAAAAAAGATATCTAGCTCGGAATAAAATCGGGATAATTCTGAGAATATTTGGGGAGATGCATCCCTCAAAAAGCCGTAGGATGTATTTCTGGCTCCAAGAGATTGGTGCAACCGGTGCCCTGCTATTTGATCGGCTTCTAAACGGCTCGAATTTTAGCCGTTTAGAAGCCGTTCAAATATCTGTACAATGGCCGAGTGGATCGCTCGGTGCCAGGAGGAGACCTTGCAGCGTTTTGGGTAATCTTGCTACACAAATATTTTTAGAATTATCCCTATTTTATTCGAAGTGGTATCTCAATTTTTTGAAATTGATCGGCTTAGCCAGCAGCAATACTAGCCGTAATGCCGACGAGACGCGTGACGTCACCATTTTTTTTTTTGCTCTTTCCTCTTCCTCCTCTCTTCCTCGTCAGCCACTCGGGATCCCTCCATTCGTGACAGTCTCCGTAGGGATCTCCAGCAATGTTTGAGACTATAGCACCTTATCTTGGCTTCAAAATAACGGCGCCTTGGGCGAGGAACGAACTGGTATTAAAGCGTCTGTCAAGAGAGACTAGACAGGATGCTATCCAGAAAGCGAATAGCTTAGACATACCCGAAGATACTCCCACTGTTCGCCGAATGCCCTTGGACCGTTCATTTCTCCAACTCGCATCTTCAGAATGAGTGGGAACAACTCCCCATTTGAAAGAAAAATCCCGACCTGGTTTTGGGGAGCCACACAAGTGCAATGGAAGGAGAGTTTGGCTCCTTCCGAACGAGGGGCGTCCTCTGCCGTTACTTCCACTACCCGGGTTTGATCTTGATCTACTTGTCCCAAGTCAAAAGGATGTCGAACGAGGGCAGACCAAGGTAGATGAGCTCTTGTATCGGCATGGCCACTACGGAGTTATCGGGGAATCCCCTTGCTATGTAAGATTCCGCTTCTACCCCGAGTCTTAATTGATTCTTAAACATCTGCAAGATTAGTACTCGATTATGAAGTCTGGAGTTACCTGCGAACTCCGCTCGACTTCGGCCTTCCCTTCAGTAATGCTAACGTGTCCTGTCCTATTTTCACTACGATTCTTCTAACTCGCTGTGCTTTGTCACAGCCCACTTCTCGTCCTCAGTCATGTTTCCTTCTGGCGTCGACCGGCCTCGATAAGCGACCATTTCCGTCCAACTGTCGGGTTTGTTCAGACGGTGGATTTTTTCTCGTTGGTCTCCAGTACTTTCCCAGGCGGTCTTTCTACAATCTGTCGGGAGTCTTTGCGAGATCAACTTACGCAACACAAAGTCTGTACCTAACTGTAAAGGTCCCGAAGTCTGATTCCCCAGATTATCAGAATATTCATCGGGGCGCATCGAATAATCGAACCCTCCACTCCGGCTAGTCAGAAATCTTCCTCGATCGTCTGACATAAAGCGCTGGAACGTCGCAAGTTACATATACGTGGGATCCAACCACTGACGTTCGAGAACTGTGGTCCCTGAGCATGGCGGCTTCGCGAGGTACAACGTTGGGACGTGCCCTGATTCTCGTATTCAGATCGTCAGATGGACTTAGCGAGTTCGTAAGTCTCCATCCTGTTGACATCATATGTAAGCTCTGTCCTCAGTTCATGCCCGCTATCTTTGCGTACAACTGATTAACAGTGGCCCTCATATGATATGATGTTAAAGTTGGGCCCGCTGTCGTTTCAAGGCCCACACCTCTCTGACTCGCCTATGGAGTCCATTCCTTTGCGTAGAGGTAGCGGTCAACACTTCTCGTGGTGTAAATGCGATGCTCATCCTGTGTATGTCCAAGTTTCTCTGATTTTAGGTGATGATCATTGTCAATATCATCTGTCCGCCCACCATCGAGGTGTCACCCATTCTCTTCCCGAAACATACTGCATGTCCAGTGAAATAACGGCACGTAAACTATTAACATTACCTCCGCAGACTTCCCGACGCCCTCCTGTTAATAAGTTTAAAGTATTCAATGGTCCCGAGTGTTTGTTGGACCCCTTCGGGGAGCGCTGCGGCTTGTTCCAAAGCAGAGAACAAGTAAGTAAATACGTCCATTGCCGCACCAATATCCCTCATCGCAGACTCCGCCGGTCCATTCACCATCCAGTAACTTCGTGCGTTCTTATCAGAATTTCTTTGGGCCTGGATGCTTAAGGATAAATTCATCCTTTGAAAGAATGGGAACAGGTCCACGTTGAAGAACAAGATCACGCACATCTGTCCATCGCCGCATTTTCGTGAGCTCTTTGTTCTCATCTTGTTGTTGTTCCTATTTTAACGCAGTGTGGCAGCATAAATTGATGTGTGTCGGAATCAAAGAAACAAAGATCTCCGGCTTTCTTGATCAGACCCTGGTCTACCCTGCGGTATGTCAATACCACAATGACAGAAATTCAGCCTTGCTCGATGTATGTAATGCCTGCAAGCCGATGCACGCAGCCATGCGCTCCGCTGCTTTTTTTGTTGTTCTCTTCACACCGAGCTCCCTATTGACCGATCAGCCATTTATCCATCCACTCTACCCCAGTGGGCTCTGCCTCGTGTCGCGCTAGGTGGTGTTGGAGTATTCGCGTAAGTTTCCGCGAGCTCACCGCCCAGCCCTTTGTACCTCTGCTGTGCACTAATCAGTTCAAGATATCCTACATGGACCAGGTGTGTATTTATCATTTTCCTCTGGACCCTACAATCTTTAACGGGGTTGCCATGCTGGCTCGCCAAGCCGTGACAATTGAATGGGATGTCAAATTGCCTAATTTGGACGCAGGCGTTGATAGCGTGCCGCTAGCAGTCGGACGCGCTGGCTGTGCTACGGGCGATTTCGAGGACCGATACCGACGCATTGCGCTGTCACGCTCATCGCCATGCCGACGTCTCGGGATCTTGCTCGCTGATAGAGGCCGTTTCAAACTGACTGGTACTAGTTGACACAGCGTCCAACATGCTCGGATGCTCTCGCCCCAAACGCCGCCTGCGCCGTTTCAACCTGACGGCCACCACCGTCCCTCTACATGCGTTCACGTCTCTCTACCTTCGGGATTTCTGCTCTCCTAGTCGCCGGCGCTTGCGATTCAATGCATGTTCATTCAGCGAGCACTATAATAGTAAATAATTAATCTTCCATTCGGTATCTAATTCCAAGTGTTTCGACCAACCTGGCTTAAGCGCCTCCCGTCTCGTCATGGATCCTGGACATGTATTCATTCCGTGGATTAATATCTCAACACTATCGGTTGTCATGGGTTCTCCGGCTGCTATCGATCAAACCCAGCGGCATGAAGCTTCTCTGTCAACCGTTTCAACATGACGCATCGAGGTATCATCCCGGAACATACTCAGGTGTGTCCATTGGCATTCTGAATAATGTATGCCCCCGCCTCCCAGGTCCCTTGAGCTCAGGTGGCACTTCTTAAGTTATCCGTGCCTCCTGAATTCAATCCTCATCCCAGCCCGCCTATCCCCAACGGCCGCGGCATCCGATCTAACCCGAACTCCAGTTCTCATTCCATGTGTCTGAATTCGATGGCGGGTAGTTGTCCAACCTCCGCTTGACGCACTGGCATCTCCACGGCCACCGGACTCGTGTTTTTCGCTGGTAGACAAGTTCCGTGCTCACCCTCGTCTTCTCAGATCGGTGAACTTTCAGGGGGAGTCGGTCATGCCGAAATCACTCAAAATGATGTTCAACTTCGAGCACCTGATATTCAGCATCTCGGAAGCTTCTTCAACGTCCCGTTTTCCCCTGTTCCCTGCTGGGCGATACATATAGACCACATATGATAAACCACCGTAGCAATGCGGAACTATGTCCCCTTCTTCCTGTTCTTGACCTCTACTCCTACCTGACCTTTCCTCATTGTCAAATCTCATTAGCTGGGGGAGATGTGGTTCTAGCAGCGCTGGGAGGCAGTTCATCACACTTATCCGCGTCAAACAAATGCACCAACAAGCGGCCCACTTGACTACGTAGTAATGTCGCGATTATCGTTGCCACTAGATCGCCGCTCAATCTCAGCTCGTAGGCACTTCATAGTTTTGCTATTTGAATGGTAGCGGGCGCAAATGATTCTAAGCAGGATCAGACTCAGGTGACAAGTATTTGAAGAAAAGTGCTGACCTCTGAAGAAACTGCTGCAGCCCTGAGGGACTGATCATACCTGTTTCTAAGCTGGGTGTCGCGAACACCATGGACATCCGAGATTCCTCCAGACTGAACATTAATTGGACGATGGGTCAGAGTAGGCCGGACACGTACTGTTTATTAATGAAGGAGTCTAGACAGAAGCTGCAGCTGTAACTTGACTGGCCAGAAACACCTTGCTCGTTCTTGTGGGATTTCATGGCTTCGTCCATCACATAAAATACCACACTAGACCTAAGTCATTTTCTTCACAAAATATTATGAATACCACATATCATGAATGCGAAAAATCCGAAGGAAAATGAAGGATTAATGCGTCAACAACGGACTGAATCTCCCCGATCTTGCTCTTTCTTTTCTCTGGTTCAACATCGCGCAACGCCTTGTAGAAAGCCATTATATCGTCAGCGTTGGGCGTGGCGTTTTGACTCGATTGTTCGTTCCGCGTCTTAAAGCTCTGGATTAGGTCCATCGCGGATGTTTGAATATCCTCGTTGTGTTTTTTGATACGGCCCCCTACAGAAAATGAGTCCGTCGAATACTTGGGTCACAGTAGGCAAATAACTTACCCTAAGAAAGGCGCGTGTTCGAGTTTATGAATTGGGCATGCATAAATTGCTCAGTGAGTGCTTGGACCGGAAACTCGTTACAGCCCTTTGCGGAACATAGGGCGCGGCCCGTTTTTTTTTTTTTTTGGCAAGTTTTCACCAGAACAGTCGTCCTGGGATCATTTCTCAACCGTTTCCCTTGGGAGTATGCTCAGTCGCTTCGGACTGGGAATACGGAGGGCATGGCATCTTGCGATTTCTTCTATGCACCCCGGGTTCATTTACTGGGCGAGTTTGCGCTATTCTTGGCTACTTTTAGCTGTCAGAGTGCAGAACATGTCGCGTGCGGGCTGTAGTTGTCCGACTGATCTGAATTTTTGATACGATGGACTTGAAGGTATTATGGTGGGCCTCGAATACCGGGATAGTGAATGTGACCTGTCTTTGAAAACTATCATACACTTCAGCAAGCACAATATCAAGTTCGTTCTCCTCCGAGGTATAGATTTGAAGGATGGGTCACATTCACTATCCCGGTATTCTAGGCCCTTCGTAATACCTTCAAGTCCATCGTATCAAAAAATTAGATCAGTCGGACAACTACAGCCCGCACGCGACATGTTCTGCACTCTGACAGCTAAAAATAGCCAAAAATAGCGCAAACTCGCCCAGTAAATGAACCCGGGGCGCATAGAAGAAATCGCAAGATGCCATGCCCTCCGTATTCCCAGTCCGAAGCGACTGAGCATACTCCCAAGGGAAACAGTTGAGAAATGATCCCAGGACGACTGTTCTAGTGAAAACTTGCCAAAAAAAAAAAAAAACGGGCCGCGCCCTATGTTCCGCAAAGGGCTGTAAAGATCGCCGAAACGAATTCTGGGTTCTTTCTCTCGATGTCGGCGATCCGCGTCCTGTTTTCCACAGCGATTGGATTATCAAACAGAAAAACAATGAAAATGTTGAGAACCTGTAGCTTAAGGGAAAGTCTTTGTCCTGATGCTCCCCGTTTATGTATGAAATGGTTATTCAAGACGACGACTTTTTCGAAGCTCTGTCTCAAGACACTGTTGGTCTGCTGGATCACTACACAAATCACGAGTTGAATTCATATTGCCAGATGAGGCTTACCTTTACTATGGTCCTGAAATCAGCAAATGGCGTGCGTTTCTCTTTAATTCTTCGGACATTTCTTCGACAAACTGGTGGTGGGCGGTCTCGATTTTCCTTTCGCAGCCTTCAATCGCTAAGAAACAGGTAAGTTCATAATGGCACCAAGATCGGTGTATCCGTCTCACATTTGCTCTGGTCGTGCACCGAGGATACGAATTTTTAATAGCGCATGATTGCGTCTCCGAATGATTTGATGATGGTTTGAAGACGCTCTTCTCTGAAGCCAGAAAGGTTGTCTCGTGGGTATTATTTGTGTTTGTTGGACGCATGTCATTCCTTTTATACCAGTCCGGAGTGTGGCTGGAGTGATTCGCCACAGATGATCGTAATAATTCTCTTCTACTGCTACGTTATTGTATTAAGTACTTATTCTTTTCAGTGTACCATACTAGCGAGGTCTCCAGGATACCCACATAGACAAGGCCTGAGATAAGTTATCCCCGGCGATAAATGCACGCCACAGTGTTGTCGGCTGTTTGTGGAATCGCGACGCGTATTTGGGTCTCGTGACTCGGTACCAAAACCTTCGTTGGTCTTCAAACTTTTTGCGGAACATCCGAAGCGCCGATTCACCATGCTCAAGCTTCTCTCCCTTCAAATTACCCAAACGGCCGACCGTCCAATGTCCAACTCTCCCCAGGGCCCCAGTGTTAGCCCTGTCAATGTCAGCCACTCCGGCTGAGGGTCAGCCGCTTCGAGGCAATGAAAGTCGCGGTGGCTGACCAGTCCCCTATCTTTATCTCTCTCTCTCTCTCCTCCCACATCCTCCTTCCCTCCTCACCTCATCCTCACCTCACTTAACCCACCATGGGCGCTCCCGTCACCCCCGTCAGGACTCCTGCTCGCAGACGTAGTCACTCCAAGAGGCTTTGCACCATCGTTCGTTCTGAGCTGTGGTTCTACGACGGCAACATCGTCATAATCGCCGGCTCCATTGCCTTCAAGGTTCACCGCGGACAGCTTCGGCGACACTCGGAAGTATTCGACGACGTCTTCAGCATACCTCAACCCAAGGATCAAGACCTGTACGATGGTTGCCCATGGGTCGAAGTCTATGATTGTCCTTCGGATATGCTTTACTTTCTGAAAGCTCTCTATGACGGCCTGTGAGTCTCCGCGCTTTTTGCATCCCCCCCGAATGATAACTCACATCCATTGGCAGGTACTTCAAGACCCCGGGCGCAAACGACTTCCCCGCCGTCGCCGCCGTCCTTCGCTTGTCAACGAAGTACCTCGTAGAACACCTCCGCCAGCGCTGTATGACGCGTCTCGAGCTCGACTGGCCCTTGACGCTCGCAGGATGGGACCAACGCGAACAAGCCGCCACGGACGGCGTCGGACACTACTCACCTCGCGCCTCCTGTCCCCACCCCATCCTCGTCGTCGATCTCGCACTAGATCTCGGGCTGTCCTCCATCCTTCCCGCAGCGCTGTACGACCTCGCGCGCTACGGCCCGAGCAAGATCCTGGCCGGAACACCCGCTCCCCCACTCTCTTTTACGTCCGAGCGCTCCGCGCCCCGCAAGCCCACCACGCTCCCGCCCGACTTCCTCTTTCTCACGCTCCGTGGCCGCGAACGCGCCCAGCGATATCTCGCCGACTTCGTCATCAAGGAACTCCAAGGCCGCGCGCCCGCGCCCGACTGTCTGTACCTGGAGGACGACCACCCTAGCCGGATGTGCTGCGAGTCGTTCTACTTCATCATGCTCAACGTCCTGCGCTCCGTCGGGGGGATCGCCTGCGGGCGCGACGCGGACCCGCTATTCACGCTCGTGCAGGCTATGGACATGCTCTCGCGGACGGATTTTTCCGACGGCCACCGCCAATGCGGGCTCAAGCTCTGTCACCCTTGCAAGCTCAACTTTGCGGCCTCGGCGAACCGCGCAAGGGACGAGGTATGGAAGCTGCTGCCAGCATGGTTTGGGTTGATGGGGAAGGCGGTTGAGGGCGAGGGCGAGCTGCTGCAGAAGCGGGATCCGTGAGCAGCGGACATCATGCACTCCTTTAGCATCACCTTCATTTATGTATACTATCTGCTTTCGATTTATCTCATCTCGGGTATTATGGAATATGGAATCACATTCGTTTAGGCTTGCGGACAATCTCGGACGGACTCGGATAATTTACCAAGACAAAAGTAGAGGCCAAACGATGAAGTATCCACTCCGTCCAAGTCTACTCAGTTGCAGTCGCGGCCGGGGCCGTTGTAGTGTCGGTGTTGGTGAAAAATATAGTGGAGCATGGAAGACAGAACGCTGCGAGTGACTCAACTCAGTTCTCGCCGTTCAAAGTAAAAAGAGAAGCAAAAAACGCACTTGTTGTTAGGATGGGTATGGTCTCGCACCAGCACGAAAGCGTAAACGACAATTCCGGAGCTGGGGCTGGGGCTGCTGTCGGCTCGAAGGCGGGGGGCGCGGTGAGGACTTCAGAGCCTCCTCCTGGAGGAACCTGCGTCAAGTTAATAAATCACCCGCCGTGGGAGGTCAATTAGATACCCACCAACGCAGCGCTCAAGGAGATGGCTGAGAGCACAAGCAGAGCTGGGCGAAGTAACATTAACGAGGATGATCTTCGATGGGATATCTCTGGTCGTCCGCCTTATAACCATTGCCTCGTCTGACAGTGATCATCTTCGTGTCAGGAGAGACGCCCCGTGCTCAGACGATTCAATGAAGGGAAAAATACGGGGATTCAAGATCATCGCTAGATGCCAGGAACGGGCTTCAGCGGGGTTCTGGCCGTGGATTATGAATCTTGTTCAACATCAACGTGTTGGTTCTGCATCGTTCGGCTTGTTATTGCCGGCGACAGGAGGAGACGAGCAACTCGTTTACTGTTGGGATCGTCAAAGAAGGAGATAGGATGAATGAAGAAGATATGTACCCGGCATTGGGCGTGCGAGTCGAAGACACGTCTGCGAATTTAATTCAGTAATTAGTCCAGGTGCATTGGATCACATCGTCCGTACCTGTAGTTCCACGGACACCGCTAAAAGATCGAGAGCCGGGTAACATGATGCCAACCGACCAGGGACGAGACAGTCTTGCGCACCTGGGAAATGAATTCATGTACTTATCAGTGAAGAAGAAGATTCCAGCCCGTCCAGAAGCAGAGGAGGCTCGTGGATTCATTGAATATCCCCATTGAGGATTTTCTACGGCCTTCATTGCGGGCAAGATATTGCATAAACGCCATGCACCTAAGCCTGTAGTAAGTGATCCATTGCTCGAACCGGATTCGTTTGCCCAAAAAAAAGTCTTGACCGGTCCAGGCGTGGACTTGCTGCAAGTGTCACCGGACGTCAGTATATGCTGGAACCTAGGTAGAGAAACTCACCTTGCATTCGGAGTTTCGGCGTGGCTTCCCGTAGAAACGAATTCGAGTCGGATTCCTGCCAGGTGCCACGAGGTGCTGTGGTTGCATATTTTTCTATCGCCGTCGCACTATCCCAACCGGTGCAAGAGTACTAGCGACCACCGAATCACCAGTGGCAGTTATGTGAAGCAGAGTCTCCCTCGCATGAAAGGAGCTAATATTTGCGCCGGTAGTTTCCCGCTAGAACCGAAAAGACTTGATACCGAGATTTCAGGCGACCCCGAGCATCTCAGCACGGAAGACCGGGAAGGAGGAAAAGGTGCGGCTGTCTGGCGGTTGTTACCTCGGAATGGTGACTTCGGCGCTTATCAGTGGGCGCTGAGCCTTCAGGTTAGGGTTACATTCCGCCTCCCGACTCCCGCCGACACCCGCGTCCGTACCCATGGATAATCACGGCTGCAAGCGTACGCATTGAATTTATGGGTTTTCGTCGCCTCTGCAACGGGTAACGCCTAGGCCCTCCGAGTCGCCTGTACAGCTCAGTCTGACTCGGAGACCGAAGTCACCGTGTGCGCCTTCCGTCACTCCACTCGCAATCTGGATCCGCGGACTAGAAGGTGTGGATCTGGGTGTAATGTATTTGAATGCCGTCACGGATAACTTCATCTGAATCCCAGGACTTCTCATTGCTCCCTATTCTTTCGGTGTCCTGCTTAGCCTCTGCATCGCACGGGAGAAGCTTCCGAAATATTTTAGCCATATGAAATTGAAATTCTATTTTGGAGGCTTACTTGATGATCGTGGCACAGTGATGAGCGGCAGGTCGTCTTTCCCCGCCGAACGTTCGAGCGCCTTTGTGCATCCAATATGTGACTATCCTTTCTGGATCTCGACACTAGGCCGACTTCGACTCAGGGCCGTACGGATCCATCTCCGTGTTGGCGACACGCGTGCTCGTGTATGGGTCCGTGCTAGAGCGGAGGATGCGTGCAGCATATCGAGACGCGGTAAGTATTACAGCCAATATTTTCGGACGTTGAAAATGTCGTCTGGGACTCTGGGTATGTTTATTCCTTTTGTTTTCTTCGTAAAGGATCCAAACGCACAACACAGCAGCATCGGACATGTCGGTCAAACTATTTTGTGACTTTGAGATTCCAGTGCTCTCACCGCTGACTTCCTTTTGGACATTAGCAGTGCACCGGTTGCCGAATCCCCGTTTAGGGAATGCTCGTTTAGGAAGTGTCTTATCCAGGTCGACACAGGAGAACCACGGTTGTCTATATATGTCGCGCCATCAGACGGGAAAAACCTCATGTTGCATTTCTTTTCCGTATCTCGTGCCCTAAATGACTCGTCATTAAGTGCGGCCGCCGTTGTCGAATATAGAGCTTACCGCTTCGGCAATCTTACAGCATCTAATAAAGAATCGAGCACCCTGGCGGACGCCAGTCGCGTTTCGCCTAAGGCGCGCCGCGGGCTGTCCGGATATCAATCATTGACGGCGAACGTTCGGTCCTATTCACAACCCGCAACGTGGTCCTATTTCTGATCTTTCCCTGGTGTTGTCTGACCACCAATCTCTACCGGGGAACGTTTCATGGTGCACAAATGGCATCTGAGTGACCATATTCAATACTGCATTCTGTCTGGACAACACGCTGCTTGTGGATCCACATACAGAACCGATGAAACGAACCAAAGTCAACAGCATGTTTGATATTTCCAGTGAGTAGCAACTTCCACTGTGGCGTTTTTAGGATGAATTAATATTCTCCGCCATCCGAATTCTCAGACATCATCGATCCTCCTACTATGTGATAACCGTATATCCTTTGCTCATATGGGGAACTCTACGCAGCAGCGAGGAAATTCATCATCCACAGCCCATAATTCAACTTGGTAAATGGAGAATAACATGTCTCCGTGTTTCTTGTTCGGTGCGAGGATCTTACAGCTTTCTCATGCTTTGACGCTGAGCTCCGCGACATATAAACCAGCTTTGTGAGGCTTTCTCGGGTCTCAACATGTCTCGCAAGGATCTACCGGATTCAACTCTGGCAATGTTCACCAAGCCAAGGCGGGTTTACATCGCCTGCCTCAATTGTCGCAAACGCAAAATCAAAGTCAGTATTTGCCTGTTCTACCGTTGGGGCTTGTTTAAAATATTATTCCCTGTCAGTGTGTCACAACCGAAGAATCCCCAGACAAGCCCTGTGAACGGTGCGCGAAGCGAGGCCTCACCTGTGAATACGTCTCCGTCGGCGATCAGGAATTCCCCTCCCCGACGTCCACACAGTCCGGACGAGGCGGACCTCCTATGACTCAAGCGCAGTCCGTCCCACCGCCTCGTTACGGACCAAATACATGGGGCCAGTCTCCTCCAGCGTATGGTGGAAATAACCCGGGGGGAGCGACACCCTATCCTTACAACCCACACTCAAACTCGCCCTACTTAAATTCGCCCCCGCCGATGCCACAGACCGACCCGTATCACTCGTCCCGCGGGCAACATGGTGCTACCCCCCAGTACCCTGCATACAACCATCCCGCCATGACAGCTGGGCCCTCTCATGCCCCGCAGGCCCAGCCCTATCCGACGGCTGGATTCCCCCAGCATCAGCCTCCTCCCGTGCATGGCTCTTACAACCAGTATGGTCAATATTTTCCTAATCCAAGCCCCGGGCCCAACAACATGTTTTACCCGACAAACACGTACAATAGGTAAGCGTCTCTCCGCACTGTCTCTGGGCCTTTGCTTACTCCGCTGTAGCCGCTGCACCTGTCCACCTACCGGAGCATGCTTTTGCGGGGCGCGGTGATTTGAACGGCGGGGCGCAAATAGTTTTTTTTCCATAAATGAACCCCTTTTGGAATTTGCAAGGAGTGGGGCAAAGGAATTTGTTTGTTTGTTTGTTATCTTTACCCTACATACCCAATGAATACTGATACTCGGAGATCTGACTTCGTCATGAGTATGTTGGGGAATTGAAGAATCGGCAGTGGATCGAGAAAATAGATGGCATCTGATCAAGCGACCCAGAACTTAGGCAGTTTTGGGGTCTCGGAGATTTAAATTGGATCAAATCACATCTACAGAAGGAAGTAAGCCTATATGTTGTGAAGTACGACCGGACTCGATCACTCTAAAACCCGCTTCGGTATCATTTATTCTACACCAAGAGACCGGAATGCGACCGCGCACCTTACGTAGAGCCTTGACAGGAATAATATAGAAAATCAATAATGCTGTGTTTTGTAAGGGCAAAACTTGACTCTAGGAAAGAGTCGATGAATCAGCTCTACATTCCTGCTTCCGGATATGTAGTAAAAATAACCCCTGTCTTATCAGAGCCTTGGTGCTGCGAGCGGCTGTGAATCCCGTGCTTTAAAACCGAATCGAATCTCTCCTTGATTTTCTACATGCAGTGTCATGGCCAGAACAGAAGAGGGTACGCACATTTGTTCGCGACGGCGTTGTAGCAAACTGAAAATTGTTACCGTCGTAATATTTCCTTTCGGTTTAGAATGCGCTGCACACAGCTGTTGGTCCGCGGGAGTAATCATAAGAAGCAGTTAACCTTTTCAATTCAAGGGAACTGTTATCAACCACGGCTCATTCGCCGAAGCCGTTTCAAGTATGTATCCCTTATCTTCATTACCAACACCGCTCTAGCAATTTTGATTTAACATGCCAGATCTACACCGAAGAATGAAATGAACCGATTTAGTCTCGCGAACAGAGGTGAAGCCTCGCCGTCGGAACTTGTAATTTCAGTCGGTTTATACATTCTCCTAATACTAACAATGCCTGTGTATGGTCACAAATCTTTCGAAGTGGCCGCCACATAACTTATTATGGCGAACCCGCGGTAGCTATGGGTGCCAGGGGGTCAATTGATTTCAAATTCTGACTTAGCCATCCCAAAGATACTGAGCTCCGTGGATGCTGTATTCCTCACTATCAGCTCTACCTTTGACAGCACTCTGGTCCACGCCGGGCATTCGATTCATATTGAAGAGGCTATGTGTGTGATCCCTGCCATGTGCACGACTGATGAAGAGCTGCGCTTCTTCCTACTTCAGATATTGCAAAGGTTTCGTAGATGGCCCTCCCCATTGGGCATTGAATATACAATAAGTCCACATTCTGGGACTGGGAATCAGAGTCTTCTTCTCTTGCCGTGTTTCCCGTTCTCGTGGGTTTCCGTGCGCCGTTTAAGCGGGAGCATCTCAGCCCCGATATAGCCAAAAGCCCTTGCGGCGTAGGGGCGCGGATGAATGTGGCACATCGATCCGCAGGACGTCTCTTGGGGCGCGCACGCCGGCGGACACGAGTCTCCACATGCACAGGTGGAACCTGCACGTTGCCTGTCGGAGAGAGTGGTGGTGATTGAATAGCGACAGCTACAGGCGGGGTCGCGGGTGACACCGGATTCGGGGCGAGAATGGGTGGCATTAGCGATGGAGTGTCGTGTGTGTACGCCAGAGGGGGTGTTCGCGTGGAGTAGGTGGGTCCCCTGGGAGCGATAGTGATAGCGACATCCGAGAACGTCACGGCAGTTGTCAAGATGGCAGTATCGGCGCTCGGGCCAGCTATGATCGGGATGGGCGGATTATTACCAGGTCTCGAGGCGGATGAGGAGCTGTAGCGCACTTTAGTACATGGATTTATGAGAGTACAAAGGATGAAACAAGTGTTACCCGGGTTTGATATTAGCGTCGTCTCGGGCCCTAGAGAATGACTGTCAGGAAACCAAGGGACGGACGAACGAGCGCATACCGAATATCAACGACGGTGAGGTATTCGTTCAGAGAGCTGGATGGATTCTCAGACCTGCATCCAAACTTTAGCGCTACTCAAGACAATCATATGTACTTGCCTGACGTCGAGCTGGATGCCTCTCTCCTGCGAGACAACAACATTGATGGAGACCGGTTGTGCGGCGTAGGTTTTATTTACATCGATAGCCAGAATAAATCGTTGAACAGTGGGGAGCGGCATGGGCGTCGTGGTCATGACCGGAAAGTGGTGTGCCCTAACCTTTTATGCTCAGAGTTGGGTGGCACATCACGTTCCATGCATTTTGCGGGATCTCAAAGCGTGCACAAGAAAGCGCGAGAAGTATTTTTTTGAGTCGCGATGTTGGTAGGCAAGCGTTGGTAAGATGACGCTTAGACTCTTGAGTCACTTGGATCGCCCAATCACGTACCAGTTCCTTCATAGTCTCTCGTAGACAGACGCTTTAACATTCGACGCTCGTACCTCGCGTGTTAAATTCAGTGGCCCGGGGAGTGCAGCAGCACCGTTATGATCTATTGTCTTCCAAGCGTGAGTTTGTAGTAAGTTCGCGTCAAGTCGGTTAGCGGTTCAAGCTTTGGAGACACTATTGGCAGTTGGAAGTTCGTGGTGCAGCGTGTACAGGCTGATCCGGATTCCGGAAAGTTCCGAAGTTGGTGACGATTATTATCGGCGACTCGGCGTCTAAGTTATTGGCGTCAATCGCCACCGGCCACTTATCCGAGATCCGCCCAAGGTCGGAGTACTAGAACTGTCGTTTAACCATTTTTATATATAAAAAACGTCCGCCCATCGATGAAGCTTCGAGGGAGGACTACAATTTCACTAATCCTTTCATTTTTAACGGTAATTGTTCTTGTTTTCTCGCAGTCATCGCGTAAAGCGTACCACGTGCTTCACCCAATTGATACGCGCGCTAAAATGAGGCCGACCAACGCCTACTGGCAGCTTCCCTGCTCTCTCTCTCTCTGCATCTGCTGGGACACATGCCCCATCCCCCCATGAACCCCGGAAACTCCCCCTCACAGCTTCCCGCAGCGTCTAGAACCATTGAAACAACGGACACAACTGAACGGACCCCTGTGGACCAGGACGAAACAGGTCTGGGATTTCAGGCAAATATATCGGGCCAAGGAATACATACAGTCCTTCCTGGGAGCGGATTTGGTGGTCAATATTCCCTGACTTTAAGATGTCTCGGTGTACTTACTACCTTTTTATAGTGGCCAGGGAGCCCCAGGAGTCGTATCGTAGGGCAGAATCTTTGCAGCCTAGATCCGATTTTGCTTCCTATGGCTCATTTGAGCAAGATCACCACAGTCCCGGTAGAAATTATACTCCTGGCACGGATGAACAGACTCGAGGAAGATCGCGCTATGCATACGGCCGACGAAATTCATCGCCAAATTATGGGTATGCGGCTCATTCTCCCCGTCGGTCGGAGCCAATTATTCGGTCTCATCCCATCGCCGTTCCCCATACTCAATGGTATTATCAACCACACTCTCGAGCGAGCCAACGACGGGGCCGCTTCTCCAGTCCACCCGAACCACCACTTGGCACACCATCTCGACCAAAAAATGACACTGAAGAACCGCAGGAGCCTCGGATTTTCATACCTCCCCCGCCACCGCACACATCACAAAAAGAAGGATATCGCCAAGGATTCTTTGCACCTGAGCGAAGATCTATCCCATCACCCGTCCTTCGGGACAGCCGAAGCAGAAGATGGTCCTCGAGGTCCTTCAGTCGTTATCGAAGCTCAAGTCTCTCTCGATCCTACCCGTACTTACCACATGGCTACCACTCGGGTGTCTACGACACGAATCCTTATCTATATCCGTACTCAACGGTTCCACTGCCTCCTGTGGTACCGATAATACTCCCTCCGACAGCGCCCGAGCCACCATTCGTGGCTGTCAACCCCTTTAGCATGGGTCATGCACGGCCCGGCAGTCCCACAGCTTACTATACAGGTAGCTTGTCTTCATCGTCCCGAACACACCCTTCCGCACCTTCCTCGCCTTCCTCCTCCGGTTCCAGCCTCGGTTCGGACTCCAGAAGGCCCTATCAACACCCTTCACGCCCAGGCTACCCTGTCCATACGTCCCCTTCTCTGCCTTTTCCGAACATTTCGCCGCGTCGCCATCATCGCCGCCATCGTCGTCAGACGTGGCGTAAACGTCTCAGGCATCTATTGATTTTCATCCTAGTCTTCCTTTTCATCAAAATCCCCCAGCAAATCTACCTGCATCTCCTCCTGCGGCTGCCTGGATTGTATTTCTCCCGTGTCTCTCGGTTGTTCGAGGACGCCAACTTGAGCCTCCCTGATATTCGGCGGATGGCTGTCGCCAATGCTGATCAGTGGAAAGATGGCACGCCGGGCTCGTTAATGACGGCGTGGATCCCGGATGATGCTGCAGTCTCCCCCCATCTCCTCAACTTCCGCCATTCTTGGGAAGGTTTCATTGATTCGCTACTGCGCGAATGGAAGACACAGAATGTCGTATCGGCTTTGATGTTGTCGTGAGTCCTACATTTCTGTCTTCGGTGCTTGTTCTGAACCGCGATTTTAGAGCCATTCTCACGATGCTCCAAATTGACGCGGCGGCATCGGATCCTATTGCAAGGACTACCGCGCTGCTGTCGCTGATTTCCGCTCTCATGAGCCTATTATTCGGGAGCATGTATATCATTAGGTTCGGGACGATGCGCAAGATGTACAAGGCCGCCAATTGGGCAGATGTACGTCGTGTCAGCCCCTTTGCGTCTTCGGTTGTTGAATCGGAGACTCCTCTCCACAGGAAGCGCAAAAAGAGAAAGCATCCATCCTGTGGAATGTGTGGATCCTGCTCGCCATACCAGCTGTTTGGCTTGCCTGGTGAGTTGTCCTGTTATATCGCTGGATGACGCAGGCCTGTTGATATTTTCCAAGGTCCATCATTCTTTTCGTTACTTGTATCATGGCCTTCACCTGGCGCACGGGCGCGGCAGCGGACCCGGTGGACTCGGCGCTCTCGAATAACGCCGCGCATGGACTTCAGATAGGTGTTAGCGCAGTCCTCGCCGTGGCTCTGGTCTATTTGTTCTTGATCGTCAAAACGTTCAGAAAATACGGCGACGTCATGGACAAGAAATGGAACGAAAAGGTGATTGGCTGGGCGCGGGAAGGGCGGTACGCCCAGATAGGATCATACCCCGGGGCCTGGCAGCCAAGTCGCAGCAGTAGCCGTTCAAGACGGCATTCCCCATCCCCAAGTTCTCGACCTTACTCGCATTATCCGCCCATGCACATTTCGAGTTCGGTATCTCCCGCACAGCCTCCACGGTCGCATGGAGGTCGAGATATTCCAGCCACACCTCCCCCAGCAGCAGCAGCGTTTGACAGACCTTTCGTCTCTGACCACCAACTATCTCCCTTCCCGCCCGTGAAGATTATAGAACGCCGCTACAGCGTGACGAACCTCTTGCCCGTACCAATTGTACCCAACCGAGACATTCGTCTTGAGGATATGTCGCGCTTCACAGCGGTGAGTGAAACGTCTACCACAATATTTCAGGAACTAATGTGAAACCATGCTTGCAGGATCTCGACGACATTTGGAACGGCATCCACAAAGATATTCCTCCATTTCCGATCGAACCCGGAGAAGCCGTGGGCCCGCGAGAGCGCATCGCGGGCCTCATTCATTTGTGGAACAGACAGTTCTTCCTTGCCCGTTCGACAGAAGCCGTGCTGTGCAGAGAACAGCCGAACTATGGGCCCCCGACGTACGCCGTGTACCTGGTGAGCTTGTCGCCGCACACCCCATTCGGCCCGCTACCTGGCTACTTGCAAAGTATGACCGTCATTCATCTCGTCGAACCCGAAAATCAGCAACAGTCGAGCATCCAGTACGAAATTGGCCCGGCGCAGACGGGCGAGCGGGTCATTCCCATGTCTCGCGAGCGGAGCGCAGGTTCAAATAAATCGGCTCCGGCACAATGGGACGGGTTGGACATAGCTCGTACGGTTCCATCGTCGGTTTCGCCGCTGTGCTTGTCCATCCCGCTTCCGCCCTCGCCCTCACCACCGCTTGTTCCCAACGCTGCTTCGTCCCCGTCTCCAGTGAGGCCTTCGGATCTAGATCTACTCCGAGATCGCGAAGGCGGGTCGGACAAGTTGCCATCACGTAGTGCCTCATCTGCGTCATAAAATGTTTCTTGTTGTCTTCTAATTTGTAACTTGTAGGTTATATGTGTATGTATATATCGATATGCACGGACACAGTCACAGTACGTGGGATATTCAGCGTTCGAGGGGATGTGAGCAGAGAGAGGTTTGCCTCCACGGCTTGAATCAACGTTGAACCCCTCGGTTTTATTCAATAGTCCATCTCATTTCCGCTGTAGTCAGTGTCCCTCCCGCGATCCCCGGATTATCTTACTGAAAGGGTGGTATAATGTATCCTGGTAAGTCCGGTGTGATTCACATAATTAAAATTTCAATCTGGACCTCAACACGGAATGTGAAGTCGGCTCCCCGGGCGCTTCCCCCGAATAAATAACTATGCACTGTTTGAAGTTACGGCCAAGGCTTAGATTCAACAAGTCAAAGTATAACAACAGCATATGAAGTCCCCGTGGACCGTGGTGATCGTTCCTACCTAATCATGAGTCATCGAGCTCAGGTTGGAGGAGAAGCGGAGGTTCGAATCCTCCCGGGGGCGTTGGTAGAGAGAAGAGCTTTTTTTACCCCGGGGCAGAGAGGCTTTTGAAAACCTGGTTGGGTAATTGAGACCTCGTTTGACGCCGCGTGCGGATTCGGCTCAAACGGAGTTGGTAGTTTCCGTTCCTCAGCATCTCGTTGCGAAAGGGATATAATATATCTTTATCTTTTTTTCCCTGTACGGTGAAAGACTTGAAGACCTGGTTGGATAATTGCACGTTCGACAGCGTGTGGGGATCCAACTTTAAGGTGGTAATTTCGAGTCCTCAGCATCCTCTGCGGAATCCATATCAGCTTTCGTTTAGCTGGAATTTTTTGACTCGGGATCGACATGCAAGTTAGAAAAGGGTAAATAAAGCCCCGTGGATCGTGGTTATCACTTCTACTTAATAGCTCCTAGAGCCAAGGTTTGAGGAGAGGCGGTGGTTCGATTCCTCCCGGGGGCCTGGGGGTGTAAAGAAGTATTTTTTCTCCCTGTGCGGTGAGAGATTTTGAAGACTCAAGAGCTGATAGAATACTGGAGCCAGTACGGATTCAAACATAAGGTGGGTTGGCAATTTCGTCGGTGAGAGGATTTTGAAGAGCTGCTTCAATTTAAGTAAGTTCGAAAGGGTGTGCGGATTCAAATTTAAAGTGAGATGGTAGTTTCGAGTCCTCCGCATCCTGCCGCGGAGAAATAACACCCTTCGTCTTCGCCGAACAGGGATTTTTGAATCGAGGTGAAGTTGGGAAAAAATGTAGTAAGCCCTCGTGGATCGTGGTGATCACTCCTACCTAATACATCGTTTTTGTGTTGCCTGGATTGAGGAGAGGTGGAGGTTCAAATCCTCCCGGGGGCATAGCGGTTTCAGAAGTCTTTCTTTGTCCTGTGCGGTGAGAGCTTTGAAGAGAGGGTTCAATTTAAGCAAGTTTGAAAGTTCGTGCGGGTTTAATTAAGGCAGGTCCGTAATTTTCGTTCCCCAGCATCCTCCCGCGGAGTTTTTGACTCGGGGGCAACATGCAGTTAGAAAAGAGTATACGAAGCCTCCGTGGATTGTGGTGATTGCTCCTACCTAACAACGCTTCCAGATGTATGTATGGATTGAGGAGAGGTGGATGTTTAATTCCTTCCGGGGGCACTGATTGGATTCAGCGTTTGTTTCCGCTGTTGGGCGGACAGAATGCTGGAGAGCGTTAACGTTGAATAATGTAGAGCAACTTCGAAAGTTCGCATGGATTCAAGGTGAGATGGCAATCTCGACTCATTGGCACCCTCCCGCTAAAGCATCACAATATCAGCTTTCGTTGTCGTTGAACGTTTTTGACTCGGAGTCGACACGAAGTTAGAAAAGGGCATATAAAGCTCCTGTGGATCGTGGCGATCGCTCCTACCTTATTAGATTAAACTTTGTGTGAGGAGAGGTGGAGGTTCGAATCCTCCCGGGGGCATGTGTTGCGACCGATTTGTTTTTCCCCCGTCTGTGTACTTCTACATTTCGTTGGTAGTGTGTTTAATTCATTGAAGTTCTTCCTCTCTATTAGATGGTACGGAATGACACCCTCCGAGCCACGTCTTACAAAGCCCGCAAGCACGGGGTTTCCACTTGCACGAAACCATGTCATGGACAATTCAATTTACCGGGGTTTTGCAGTCATTCGAATCCTCCCACGGGCGTATCAAGCTGACCTCCATTCTTTTTTGTCCTGGTTATTTGCACCCAATTCGCCGCGGGAATCCCTGGGACGCGTTACGCGCCGGCCACGTGACGGCGCCATGCCAAACCCGACACGCACCAAACCTCCTTCGGACCTTCCACTTTGCACGTTCCCAGATCTGCGCCTTCTGTTTTCCGTCCGCAAAGTTAGCTAGGAAGGCAATCTGACGTCGGGATGCCCCGGCGGACGGCCCCCCCTCCAGCGGACGAGCCCTCGTCCCAGACGCCGCGGCCGCGTGTCTCGAGCAGCACGAGCATCGTCAATTTTGCACCCCCGCCCCTCAGCGCCCGCCGCCCCTCGTGGATCGCGCCCAGCCCGTCCGCGATGAGCCTCCCCGATGCTGCGGGCCGCCGGCCTAGCTGGACCCCCGCGCTTGAGGGCAGCAGCGCCATGGCCAGCAGCAGCCACCATGGGCACGGCCACATCCAAGTGAATCTGAGCCTGAAATCGAAGCAGCGGCTGTTCTACCCGCCACCGGAGGAGGAGAGCTCGGGCGTCTCGTCCTCATCGGACTCGTCCCCGTCGTTGTCGCGCCCCGCGGGTGAAGGCGACAGCTCGGAGGAGACGAGTAACTTTCGCATGGGAATGCAGATCGACATGAAGACTCTGGTGGGAGACGCGGTCGGGAATGTATGTGGGCTTCCTTATGTAGGACGAGGAATATACGCTAACCTTTGGTGTTGGTGTTGGTGTAGATGAGCATCTCGCCGACCTCGCGCGACATCGTACTGGCGGCGCGGCGGGGGCTGTTCATCATCGACCTCGAGTTCCCGCTCTCCGTCCCGCGCTTCCTCCCGCAGGGCGGTACCTGGGACGTCGCCGACGTCCAGTGGAACCCGCACGTCAGCCGCGCAGAGTACATCGTCAGCACCTCCTCCGAGAAGCTGTTCGTGGTCCTTTCGTTTCTGCGTTAAGTGCACACTGACATTGCGATGCAGGCTAATCTGGAATCTACATTTACCATCCCACCCGCTGGCGGCGGGTTCAAGCGCGAGCGCGCAGTACCCGTCGAGCATCCAGCACATCCTACACGCGCATTACCGCGCCATCACCGACATCAACTGGCACCCCGCCCCCGCGGAGCGCGACCTCGTCGTCAGCACCGGTGTCGATGCGTGGGTCTGGGCGTGGGACCTGCGCGCCGCGCGCAACGGCCGTGCGGTCTTTGGGCTGTCTGCCTTCAATTGTGCGTTCTTGCTATTAATCGCGATGATGGGATTGTGCTGATGGCGAGTGTAGCGGGCGGGACGCAGGTGAAGTGGAATCGGCAGGACCCGCATGTGCTGGCGTCGAGCCATGCGGGGGAGGTGCTTATTTGGGATCGGAGGGTGAGTTTTTCCTCGTTCCTATTTCCAATCTTCCTTCTCCTCTGTTCATGCTCATCTTCTCCTTCTCCTCGTTCCCTTCTCCTTGCTTCGTCTTCATGCTTTCCCCTCGCTTCAGGTTCTGTCCCTCCCCTCCCACGTATACTAACCCCCACCTCACAGAAAGGCTCCCTCCCCACAACCCGCCTCCGCGCGCACCGCTCCAAGATCTACGGCATCGACTGGAGTCCCACGCGCCGCGACGAACTCGTCACCTGCGCCCTCGACGGCACGATTAAGGTGTGGGATGTTGGGGTTGGGTCGGGCGGGGGGATGTATAGCAACAATTCCGACGCCAATTCTGGGGTGATGTACAACGCAGCGGGGAATACAATGGACCCGGCGAAGGGCGCGTGGAGCTGCGCGCAGTGCGCGCCCGCGCCGCCGACGCAGCTCGTCCACGGGGCGTGTGCCTGTGGCGAGCAGGGCAACTACAACAACGGCGGTAACGCGCAGAACCACTATGGCACGCACACGCCGATGCGCACGATTCGGACAGCGCACCCCGTGTGGCGCGCGCGACACCTGCCGTTTGGGAGGGGGGTGCTGAGCCTGCCGCAGCGCGGGGGGACAGGGCTTGGGATGTATGCATTTGGGGGTGGGGAGGGGAAGGGTGAGTGGAGTTTTCATTCGTCTTTATTTTTCTTTCACGCTCGAGTCTGTATCTTATGCTCTTCCTTCCGCCAATTTCGCTTGCTTTATAGTCCTCCTTCCTGTGTCCTCCCATGCTGCCATATGTCCCTTCCCCGTGCCTCCCAGCGTGTCACTCGTCCTCCTTCGCCCTCCCTTCCCTTTCCCTCACCTCCCTTCATCGCCGTCCCTCGTCCCTATCCCATTTTACTTCTCTATTCTCTCCCCCGCCCCGTCCCTCCATTCTTCGTCATCCACATTTACCCTTCCCTTCTCCATCGTCGTCCTTCCGATTCCATACTGTGCTTCCACACCTTCGCTACTCCCCAGGGTTAAGGTTTGCCATTCCTCGCCCGCCCCACGTTCATTTCACCCGCTGCATATCGAGCTCATCTATTCGCGCCCGTCCTTCCACTCCTTCGCCTCGCCTTCCGCTCCTTCGTCCTGGCCCCACCATTCCGTATTTGCCCGTCCCGCCTTGTCCTTCCATTCACTCCTCTGTCCAGTGATTTTTTATTCACGCCTTCGCGTTCCCTCCACTTCCCTTCATCCTTATTTACCTTGCGTGCCCACCGTCCTTCCACTTTTTCGGCGTTTCACCACGTTTTCTTCGCCTTCGTCCCAGTTCTTCTCCATCTCCCTCGTTCTCGTTCCACTTTCTCCGCGTCCAACTCATGCATTCGCTCGCTTCCTTGTTCGTCCGTCCTTGCCCCTCGCTCCCCTTTTCTTCATGGTCTTCTTTCCTTCCACATCCTCCGTCGTTGTCCTTTCGCCTCTTTTCTTCTCTTTCTGTTTCACCTTCGCCACGTGCCGGCTATCCGTTCCCTTCCTGGACCCTCCTTCCCTACCCGCCTTCATCTTCTCATTCCCGTCCTTCCGTCCCTTCATCGTCGTCTTCCTTCCACGTCCTCGTACCGTCCTTCCCGCCTCCTTACACCCCCTCGGTGCACATATTCACATCTATGTCTATATTCGCGTTGTTTGACGATTCTCTGCTCCTTTCTTTTACTTCTACATCGGACTTCCTGCTTTCCTTCATCATCGTCCCTCCTCCTTCCGCGCGCACCTCCGTACTTCCTTTCACTCGCTGACCCCTCCCACAGCTCCCCACACGCACGCCGGAACTGACGACGCGGACGACGACGACAACAACAGGGCCCGCGACAGCGACGACGACGAGCGCGAGAAAGGGGACAGAGACGCAGACGCAGACGCGCCGGTGGAGATGTTCGAGGGGCACACGGACGTTGTCAAGGAGTTTGTGTGGCGGCGAGGCGGGGGTGAGTCTTTATTTTTCTGCTTTTTTCCATCTGGTTTGGGGCGAGTAGGCATTTTTTCCCTTGGCGGGTGTTCGTCGCCTGCGTTTCTCGCTGGACCCGCGCGCGCATGGACCTACATATTATTACACCTCGCCTGCCCTCCTACCGTTACCCGTACATTATACAGACACTGACGCGCATCCACAGATGGCACGGCGTTCCAGCTCATTACCTGGTCGAAGGATCGCACGCTGCGGTTTTGGCCTGTGGATGCGGAGACTATGCAGGTGCGTTTTTTTTTGGTTTATGGTTTGGGGATACGATATGATATTGCGATACGATGTGGTGGATATGTATTCTGCCATGCGGAGATATGCGTTTGCGCGTATTGTCTCTGCGGACCTGTCTGTTCTCCTACGTATCCTCAGATGCATCATTCTCTCCGCCTTCCTTGTCTCTGCCGCCGCTATCACAAACATAGACACTGACGAGCTTACAGAAAGTCGGGTACGTACGCCCAGCGGAGGCGCTTCCTGGCTCCACGCCATCGCCGCCCCCCGCGCCGACCTTCTCCTTCCGCAATCCGCCGCCGCCAGACTCCACACTGACCGGGCCCACATCACCACTGCGCGGCGCGCTCTCCGCCCCCGTCGGCGCGCGCGCGATCCTCGCAGGCGTGCGTGCCGGGGCGCCAGTCGCGGGCGCGCGGCAGCAGCGCCGGGTGTCCGGGGCGGGCGCAGGCGCAGAGCGGGACGAACGGCCACCACCCGGGCTGCTGTTCGACGGGGCGCCGACTGCGCCCGCGGGGTCGATGCGCATGTCGCGCGGGACGGCGGGCGGGCGGCGTGTGGGAATGGACGCGCTGACGTGGTTGTCGAATGTCAAGGAGGTTGCGGGCGGCGCGGGCGGGGAGCGCAGTAGTTCTGGCGGACGCGGGGGTGCGGGGAGCAGCGGGGGCGGGAGTGAGTATGAGCGCGCGGAGAGCGCGGTGGGGGTTGTCCGTCGGCGGAGCGATAGTCGGGGGCGTGCGCTTGAGGAGGGGCAGAGTTTGCAGGATGAGTAGGTGTTTAGTGCTGTCGTCGATGCATGCGAGCTGACACCGCCCGATAGGCTGACGTCCGTGATTAACAAGCTTGTGTCGGCGAAGATCAAGCTGGAGAAGGTGGGTTGCGTGAATTGTTGGGGATGCGGGTGCTGACTCTGTGCAGCATGATCTCACGAAGAAGCGGACGTGCACGCTGGGGCTGCACGGCCCATGGGGCGAGTCGTCCTCCGTGTTCATCCGCATCACCTTCACCTTCCCGAAGGACTACCCGCATGGCCTTCACCCGCGCGGCACGCCTACCGTCGAGCTCGAGCGCAACCCGCTCATCTCGCTTAAGAACCGCGCCTTCATCCTGCGCCGCCTGCGTGCACTCCGCGAGCGGCAACGGCCGTGTCTCGAGGCGTGCCTGCGCTTCCTCAGCGAGGGCTCCAAGTCTGGCGCGCCGCATCCGATGGACTCCGAGTCGTCCTCTGACGAGGAGCACGTCTCGCGCAAGTCACGCGAGGTCACCGTGTCGCTCCTGCGCAGCCACAAGAACCTCGCCGAGCCGCGGACGTCGCAGGGTACATTCGGGCCCAACGGTATGTAATTCCGCTGCTCCTTGCTGCCTCTACTGGAGCGCTGATTGATGTCTTCTGTGCAGGAGAGCTGGTCTGTTTCTTCCGCGCGCCGCCGCGCATCGTGCGCCATGTCTTGCGCGACCTGTCGATATCGGCGTCGCCCGCAAAGACGGTGTCGGACATCCCCACGACAGCGCACGACAGCATCGACATCAGCGGGGAGCACGCGCCGCGCGTCTTCCGCTCGCCCGCGCTCATCGCAGACGCCGTGCGACGGCTGAGCATCGCGGCCACGGACCGCATTGTAAAGCCGCTCGACCCGCGCCGCCCACAGGACGGGGACCACATCTTGCGCATCATGACGAATCTGCTGACGTTCTCGCACGACACGTCGCACCACCGCGACTCGGAGTCATCGTCGCGCTTGCGCGGGGAGGAGCCGTTCCGCGGGGACAGCTTCGCGTACCCGGCGCCGCGCAGGAGCATGGTGTTCATCACCAACACAACGCACATCTCGGGCGGGGATCGCAAGGTCGCGGTGGAGTATGTCTTCGAGGCGGAGACGCTCGCGGGGCTGTGTCAGAAGAACGCGGAGGTCGCGCGGGAGCATGGGCGGTATGACCATGAGCGCATCTTCAAGATCTTGCATGCGCTGTTCCCTGCGTATGGGGATTGTGCTGCACCGCCGGCGGCGAACGTGCTTGTGGTGAAGATGGTTGCTCGTGTGTGAGTATCGCCGTGCTTCTCCTGCTGCGCTCTAATCTGATTTCCTGTTTAGCCACTCGGAGCTGTGCAAAATGAAGGACATCCAGATGCTCGCGATGCTGTCGATGGTCGTGCTTCAGGGCTGCCGCTATACCCACTCTCAGCTCAATACCAAATCACCAGACCTGCGCGGGACGCTGACGCCCAAGTACGGAGGGGCGGTGGACTACTTCAGCATGTCCCGGTCTAGCTCTGGCGGGAATACCGGTCGTATGAGCCCAATCTCCCCCACATGGCCGCGCCTCACGGCCTCTCCGCCCCTCACATCTAACCAGCCGGCGCTCTCGACGTCAAGCTCCTCGCGCGGCTCGTGGTCGAGTCTTTTCAATGCCGGCAGCATGCGCCAGTTCATGTCGGGTGTGCAGGAGTCACTCAAGGACGGGCTGACGACGCCGTCGGAGGCACCTGCTCCGATCCCCGTGCCCAAGGGCGACCGCATCCACCGCGGGCCTGACTCGCCGCTCCCGCGCAGGCGGGGCTACTGGCGCGACTCGCTGCCCTCGCCATCGACCGTGTCCAAGTCGTGGAACGAGACTTCGTTGCCCACGGTGAAGCACGCGGTGTCTTTCTCGTCTGCGGGCCACCGGCGCCCGGTTCTATCACACTTGAATACGCCGAGGAATGCGATCCACGAATCCCGAGTTGTGGCCTTTGATGTGCCCGTCGAGCGCGATAGGTACGGTCTTCGTTTGCGTCCATTTCGTCTTGAGCTTATATGGCCTTTTTGCAGAGAGGTGTTTCCTGCTGAGCAGATGGTCGAGTTCCGGAATCATGTCCGCATCTACGCGGACATCCTCTTCAGCTGGCAGCTCTACCACAAACGGTTGGAACTCCTCAAAGCGATTAACCAGCCCGACACTCTGGACGATAGCGCACAGCACGGTATCGGTAAGTGTAGCTCGCCCGGTCTTTGCTTCCGGCATTCACGCGCGTAAATAGGCTTAGTGCGGAGCTGCACCACTTGCGGCGAGGCCGTGGAACTAGGAAAGAATGTTTGTCGGACCTGCCTGCGCCCCTGCGGCATGCCACAATGCACCGTCTGCCGACTTCCTGTTAAAGGTACGACCTGTACTCCTCGGTGGCGAATAGGCTTCTAACAGGGTCACTCGCAGGTCTTTCGCGCAGCTGCCTGCGCTGCTTCCACGTCACGCACATCTCGTGCTGGCGGCGCCTTGACGTGCCGATCTGCCCGTCGGGTTGCGGCTGCTTGTGCGATAACCACCGTTTCGCGCACGGCGCGCCACTCGCGAGCCTCCCCGCTTCATCGGCGCCAATTACTTCTTCGCGGCCGTCTTCGAAGGGTGCTACGTGATCAGCCCTCGGACGCGATGGACCGTCCTTCTATCTCAGTCTCGTCAGCGGCGGAGTTGACGAGTGAGATCAGCGCTGCTGGATCTTTTCCTGCATATCATATCTCCTGAATGGCGTACGAATGCTGTTCCGTGACAGGTCATGCACTGCTCGTTCTGTATCTATTAGCGACCTCCAAATCTCATGATTGCAATGTACATTACTGTTGGCAGTACTATATGTACAAGGTCTTGTATTATTGATAGTTAGATATCGTTTCAATTTGGATGGAATCTGTAGATATCGATGGAGCTTGATGGATGCAAGGAGCTTAGGATGCCAGAATCCGTTGAGCGAAAGTAACTTGGCAGCGCGCGTTGCGTTAGATGCCCGCGACCAGCGACGAGCCAAGATGGAGGAGTGTAGTTGAAGGATACTACGCAGTGGGTCGACTGCTAAACTGACGACAATACCGATATTCTGGTGGCCCAGAGCGCGGGCGTCCAGCTAAGCCTGCGGCCCGCGGCGTCGAGGATGCTCATCACCGTGGACGCGCTAGGGGCGATCCACGAGGGGCGGCGGGCACAAAGTTGATCATACTCGTGCTGCTCGAGACACGCAGCCGCAACGTCTGCGACGATGGCTCGTCCGCTGGGAGGAGGGCCGTCCGCCGGGGCATCCCGACGTCAGATTGGCTTCCTGACCAAACGCTGCGGACGGAGAATAGAAAGCGCAGATCTGCCATCTGGGAACGTGCAAACTTAAAGGAGGTTTGGTGCGTATCGTGTTTGGCAAGGCGCCGTCACGTGGCCGTCGCGTAACGCGTCCCAGGGATTGCCACAGCGCGGCGAATTGCATTGCCTTTTACAGTTATTGACTCAACCGGAGCCTGAACTTATTGATTTAACCACCCCACCAGTTATTGATCTGACCCACACTTTTCGCCTATTGATTCTGCACTTTCTACCTATTGACTTAACCCGACTTTTACCGCTCTTGACTTAACTCCAGTTTTCTGCTGTGGATCTAACCCATTTACCTTGTTGATCCAGCATTATTGGGTTGTTGAACCAACCTAACTTTCTGCACCGTCGCGGTATTGAACCAACCCTACTTTTTTTCACATGGCCAGTTATTGAACCAACCCAGCTTTGCACGGTCACGTTATCAAACACGACTTTTGATCTGTCTGTCTGTTCTGTGTACAGCCGACTCTCCTTTTCTGGGCTGCAATCCTGCTGAATTCACTCCAAAGTTCGGCACAACTTGGGACGATGTGACTCGACGCGCGGCGCGTGGTGCCTTACAAGTCAGGTTACACACATCTGGATTGGAAGGTATAGAGGATGGATAAAAACTGCGGGTCGTTTGGATAATCTGAATTTATGACATGTGCTACGCGGCCTCAGGACGCGTCGAAAATACGTTTATGGGACCCTGATCATTTTCCTGCCATTCCACTCCTATAGCTGTTCAATGACATTCCAGAAACATTAGGGCGTTAGGGAGTTTCGACCCTCGGTGGAAGTCATGAAGTGGTTGTTTAAATAACATAAGCCATCGAACAGCCTAGTCGTCTCAATAACTGACCTTACAACTGACACATCAAAAAAAAGTGAGGTTGATTCAACAACTTGACATCCTTAAAAGTAAGGTTGTTTCAATAATCACGCCATTCCAAAGGGAGGTTGATTCAATAACATGACCTCCTCAGAAAGTAAGGTCAGGTCAACAACTCCGCCCTCCAAAAAATAAGGTTGTTTCCATAACGTGACCGGGTTGAATCAAGACACCAAAATGTTGGGCGAGTCAATAAGTCAGTAAGTGAGGTTGTATCAACAAGACTGCGGTTGTCGAGTCAATAACCGGCCGAAAGTTGGATCAATAAGGTGAGGGCCAAAAGTGTAGACAGATCAGTAGCCAAAAAATGGGTTGACTCAATCAAGGTCATTTCTGGTTAGATCAATACTTGGGAAAGGCAATAACATATTTTCGCGGCGAATTGGGTGCATTGCTCTGTAGCCAAGTTGGGTCTCTCTGTACGGGGAAAAAAAAAACAGGGACAAAAAAATGGAGGTCAGCTTGATATGCCCGCAGGAGGTTTCGAACCCCCTCCGCTCCTTCAATTCACTGCACATGCACGGCTCAGTTGGCAGGAGTGATCCCCATGATCAACGCGGGCTTATTCACCCCATTTGTACCTTCACTTTGGTGACTGCATAAATCGACCTGAATTAAATTGCACATGGCATGGTTTCAAGTTAGAGACGCGTGCTGACACTTTGTCTTTAAGTGACTCGGAGGGTGCCGACAGTCCGTATCACAGAGATTCGACGAATTCCGTATAGGACAAGACTAAATATAGAAGCAAGTGCGCTGATGAAGAAAAAAATTCAAATTGGCATCCACACATGCCCCCAGGAGGATTCGAGCCTCCGTCGCCTCTCCTTAAACTCGAATTCTCATCAATTAGGTAGGAGCGATCACCACGGTCTCATACACTCTTTTCTAACCTTCATCCCCACTCCGAGTCAAAAACGTCCACACCCAAAACAAAAAGGTGATTAATCTAACCTAGTGCCCTGAGGATTGTCATTTCAAAATTCAAAAGCCCTCTTTGCGCGACGCTTTTATGTCTATGGAATAAAAAAAACCGGGCTCGCCTCTGCTTGGCTCTGGGAGGATTCGAACCTCCGCCTCTCCTCAAACCGGTGCTGAGAAATCCCCTTTATTAAGTAGGAGCGATCACCATGATCCACGAGGGCTTCATACGATGGTTTCTAACTTCATGTTAATCCCGAGTCAAAAACCTGTGTTCAACAAAAATGAAAGGTATGATTATTCCGCACGATGCCGAGGACTCGAATTACCAGTTCACCTTGGGGTTTAATTTGTAGAGGCTTTGCTTTCGATCTTGATATGCATTATGCACTCTTCAAAGTCTCTCACCGCCCAGATTCAGAGGGAAAAATATTCTTAAACAGCCGCACGCCCCCGGGAGGACTCGAGCCTCCATCTCTCCTCTGACCACGTAAGACTGAACTGAGGTACGCAGGAAGGGGTGATCACGAATTATGTTGTTTTCTAACTTCATGTCGACTCAAAAAAACCTGGGTTCAACGAAAGATGATATTATAACTCTTTCGTGGGAGGATGCTCACCTTAGATCTGAATCCGCTCTTCGAGAGCCTTTCACCGCGCAAGAGCAAAAAAAAAAATCATCGAACACAACCAACGCCCCTGGAAGGATTCAAACCTGTGTTGTGGTTCCACTGGGATTAGGTGGGAGCGACCAGCACGATCCACGAGGGTTTATTGGGTTCTTCCGTGTTGACTCCAAATCTTCAACAATAACGAAAGGTGATATGCATGTATTCTTCCGCAGAGGACGCCAAGGACTCGAAATTACCACGTTAGAGTTGGATCCACACGCGGTGTCAAAGGATAGTTCAACGAATAGTGCGGCGTAGTAAGACTAGTGGGAACATCAAGGGTTACTAAGGGATAGCTACTACTCGCTTGGCGATGAGCATGAACTGGCAGGCCCAATATTTGCTGGATCTGAAATCACTTTCTCCTTCAAGGGCGATCCTGCACGACGAGATGTGTACGAGCTTGTCGTTGTCGGAGTCCTTCTATTGTCATGCTTCATTCATTGTCGAGGGATTTATCAAGTTCTTTCGCGTGTCTACGAGCTCATTGGATATGTAATCCGAAATACACATCGAATCCCCGTCTTTTTTTCACCGAAAAGAAAGCTGATCTCTGTCGAATGATGAGGAACAGCTACATAGCCAAAGTGATGGTAGAGGATACCTCGGTGAAATTGTCTTGGATCAGGAATCTCAGACACCAAACATCTACGGCGAACGGATCGCACTTCTGGTCCTTGAACTCAAATTCGGGCACAGAACGTGTTCCCCTATATCCCGGCCCCGTAAGCGGAGGCCCCGTTGAAGGATCGGGTTTGCCGGAGAGGTCGAAGTCGATCCAGTAGTATTTGACTGGATGCTCAGTTCAATTTCGAAAACGGATCTCCCGAGTAAGGTCCCGCGTCATATATGGATTCACATCGTCGATTAAAAGAGGAGATGCGTCCATCATAATGTTATTGTATTTGAAGTCCCCGGCAAGAACTGAGCGGCGTATAACGAACTAAATCTGACCAGTTTACCCGTGCCATACATTATTCGAATGCAGGAACTGTAAGCCCTGCATCGTGTAAGTCGTCCCGCTCCCCAACTAAGTTTGTAACAGGATCTTACCTCGAAGATCTCAGAGAAAAACTCCACAACCTCGCCAATCGTGAGGAACTCGACTAGTTGCCAGTCGTGCAAAAGCGGCATCACAATGATATCCATATTTCGTCATCGGGTGCGTGCAATGTTTCGGTCAGACGAATGCAATGGTTCTGCGGATCGGGAGCAAGCGGCTCCGCGGTGATTTTAGTGTGAAACATGTAAACCTCTCGGAATATAGGAAACCACACATCGCTGGACGGGCTCCAGCGGTCACTCTGTTTTAGAACGACGGAGGATCCGTCGGAAATCCTGATGGTGTCCGCAAGAATGGCGGACTGGGATTCGAAGGAGGTCAGAAAGGCATTGGCAATGACAACATTGCATTCGTACCGGCGGTAAAATGCCATCTTCACATTTTTTGTAGGACTTATTACTATTTATTCAAGACGCAGACCATCCCGGAGCGTATCTGGAACGCATCAAATAACCGGAATCCTTGAGCCACGAGTAGTGGTCGCGCCAGAATAATTCCAATTCGCTCAATTGGCCTTCCGTCATTATATGCTCATCCTTATGAAATCTGGGGTCTTTAGCCCTATGATCTTCAGTGCAAAACTGCATCAGTCGGTCAAACGCGGTGGAGGACATTGCGGGATGGGCGAAATGGACAAAAGCATGCGGGACCCACGAAGTTCCACCAAGTGATTCGGACTCGTCACGTAAGCTTGCAGTACGTTCATGGCACTGGCAGTGTCCCCCCTTGTATTTATCGAGTAAGTAGGAGTGATCGCCACGATCTACGGGGGCTTGATATGCTCTTTTCTAACTTCATGTCCATCTAGCATCAGCGATTTGACAGGCAGCTTGCAGCTTGTTCGGGCTCGTGAGCTTGTCAGTAAGCTCACAAAGTCAAAAAGTTCACAAAGTTAGAAAACACATTCCACGAAATGGTAAATCAAGTGCGGGACGAGCCTCAAAACAAAACAAAAAAATTAGGAAAAACTCTGAGCTTGTGAAATTTCGGACGTGGTTTGTGAGCTTGCGGGTTTGTTTGACCTTTTTAACCTTGTTCAAGCTGACAAGCTGCGTGTCAAAACTCTGATGAGTTCAAGAAATCTCCTTATGTTCCAGCTCACTCGGCCTTTCAAGTTGAATTTATTCAACCTGCTACTTTGATGTTCTCACCGCAAAGAAAAACAGGACTAGATCCCCTCCACGCCCCTGGGAGGATTTGAACCTCAGTCTTTCCTCAGAGCATGCTTCCTGGTGCCCAGCTAACCTAGGAGTGATCTCCACGATCCACGGGGCTTATTTTATGACATTTCCTACTTGATGTTTCCTTTGACTACTATCTGTGACTGCCAACCTGGCCGGACTAGGAACCTGGCCACTTGCCAATTATAAGTCTAGTTACTTAGTCATATGTCATTTTGGTGCTCGGGGGGTGGAATACAACCTATGCTGCCTGTTCTTGCCAATTTTCAGCTGAACGTGATGAGTTGATGTTAAGCGGTGTCGCGAATGATGTCGAGCCACAGGGTGGGAATATTAATTTCTTATCCCCGAATCACCGTTTCGCTCCTTTCTCCACCAATTCTTCATCTTTTCATGACTTTGGGGGGTCGTTCTTCTTGCCTGCTAGCAGGGTTCCCTCTGGGTATCTAATTGGTTCTGTATCCTCCCTCACTCGTTGGTAGACTCGTGAAAATGAGTGCCATTCAACCATGAGGGCTGCAACGGGACGACCCTCATATCAAATGACCATTTGACCATCAGTGTCCAGCAATTGTCAAGGTCCATCTTCATATGGAGGGCCTACACTTGCAACATATTGGAGAGTTTCATATTCTCAATACCTCCCTTGGTCCGTCTTGGACACCATATTTGCCTAATAGTCGTCATATAAAAGTTCAAACGTCGGGTTCTCAGGATCATGACATAGGAGTAGGTTTGTATATCTAGGGGTGTTCATTCACTTCTTATGAGCATGCCTGCAACTTGTTTTGGTTCACAAAGTTCTCTAGCTGGCACGCGGGCCTCGTTTCTTTGGCATCACTGATATTTGTGTTGATACCGGTCATTAGAAGCATTTTATTCCACCACATTCATGGTTCCTTTGTAGCGTTATAGTGTTCAAAAAGGACCGCTTATGACACTTGAACATAATCCCACACTGCAAGTCCAACGCTGCAGCCGTAAACAACAGTTTGCACAGGTGGCCAGGTACCCCATCAATTCCCTTTTCGGGAACTCCGACAAAAATAAATTCACTGCGCCACGAAGATGCCTCCAAAAAAATGGCTCCCACTAGGCTCAGACTGCTCGCAAGAAGCGCGCCCATTTTTTGGGGCCCATACATCCTGAGTGAGGTGCTCAAGACGGCTACTAAAAGGCCAAAACCTCACGGTGGCCAGGTTCCCCCTCCCAGATAGTAGGTAAATTCGAACCGTATGTTCAATAAACATATTTTTCACGGGAAGGACATCCAATGATCCATGCCCGGTTTTCTGTACCTTCAACCGGACAGGGGCCTCGCCGAACCCTTGAAACCCATTTTTCAAGTGTTCCTGACATTAATTCCCTCTTCTCTGTTTCATCAGGCAGAAACTCTGAGTGATCGCCCGATTTGTCCCACAAAATGCGCTCTTGTATGTCCATATCGATTCAATATTATTATGGAACATGTGTCTTCGGTATAGGATCAAATTTTGGTCCATATGAAGCTCTTATTCCCGTTCAACTTGAACTGGAATTGAACCTGAAATGACGGCTGTGCTCGAATTTGAATCTCCGACGATGGCTTCGCCGGTTGTTGCCGAGGGTTCCTCCCATCATATGACACTCATCTCCTTCTTTTGCCCTACACTATAGCTTCGCAGGATCCTCCCACTGTCAATGGAAACAAATGCCGACCAATTTGCGTCCGAGGATGACCACACACCGATAAACCCTCCAAACGAGTCTGAGCCTGACGACGACGACGACGAATTGCTACACATTCCAGGCGCTAACTTCGAATTCAAGATGATCCATTTTCTCAGGTCTCTCCTACCTATTTCCTTCCTCTCTTGGTTAACTGAGATCATTGCTACTTCTCAGCACCGAGCTCGCAAGCCTTACCCAGCTCGTTGCAGAACAGACTGATCTTTTAAGACGCATAGAAGCACGACGGCAAGCAGCTGCAGGTTAATTTCGCCGGCGATCTTCGTTTTGTCTCTTATATCTGTCTTAATAGACTTGTCACGGCAGCCCATGCCTCAGGTACCAGCAACAAGCAGCAGTGCATGGAACCCGCTGCTCAAATCTTTCGTCACTGAAACCATTCAGCCAAAGGTCGACCGGTGGCGAAATGGTCTTGATTCACTACTGGTTTTTGTATGTCTAGTCATTTTGTCTCGTAACTAGTGCTGCTAACAACCCCAGCTTGGCCTTTTCTCAGCGATCGTGACCGCTTTCTTGGTCGACTCGCTGAGTACTCTACAACAAGACGAAAGCACTAGGACGAACGAGTTGCTGGTGAATTTGACGGACATCCTCATTGTGCTTAGCGGTAGGCCCTCCAACCTAACATTCGCTCAGCCCTCCTCTTTTGAGCCGGATGCGAGTGACATCCGCGTCAATTCCTTCTACTCGCTGTCCCTTGTGCTGAGTGTAAGTATGACCCTTGTTCATTTTGTCGTCTTTTCACAAGTTCCAGCTCTCCATCGCCGTACTAGTCGTAGCTGGCCGCGGATTTCTAAACATGGTAACATGGTCTCCCCACAAAAAGGCCGCCATTCGACTAGCGGACATCCACAAGAGATGGGCGGCAGCTGAGCGAATGCTGCGCCCTGCAATCGAATCACTCCCGCAACTACTGGTTATACCAGTTCTCCTGTTCATCGCGGGACTCGTGGACGTGCTGCTGTCTACCGTGCTACAGATTTCGCCTCCGCCAGCGCTCATCTTTGTAACGACGAGCCTCTGTCTCGTATCAATCGTCACCGTTGCCTGCGTGTTATTTGCAGCGTTCATTGACGGCGGTCTCAATCCATCGACATCCCCGTTTCAATCGAGCTTGGCATCCTTCCTTCGAGCAGGGATAATGAACACAATATCGGCCTTTCCCTCACGATTACCCTACACGATCTCCGTACTGGACATATTGCGGTCTGGTGCCTCCCCAATGGCGGGTTCTGGGACAGAATTGGAAGATGCGAGGAAAAATATACCTCTATCTTCCGACGCCGTGTGCAGCTACCACGACATCATTCAAGAAACACATGATGACGATGCGCTGGATCTCGCAGCCTCCGCTTTGCTAGATATTTTAAAGACCCCAGAATCCTCAACACGCGCTAATATGTCGCAAACCGAGCTCGCGACGTTCATTCATCTGCTCTCCCCGGAAGCTAGCATCCGCAGCAACCGCACCGCGGCCGAAGTATTTTCTGCGACCTATCGAAACCCTCCCTGGATTTCCCGAGGTGAATTTGTTCCCGCCTTGACGCTCGCGTAGATGTTAATGTCTTCAGACGTCCGCCTCTTTGATACTGCTCATGACCTACTGGAACCTTTCCTCGACGCACTTCAACGTAACCATACGGACTACTCGGGCATCTCGTTCGCTAGTATGTGGGATTCCCCATTTACACTTGCCCTTGCCGTCCTCGTGGGTTATCGACCGGGCCCGGTTCACCCGGTTGTGTATATTGCCTCTGCGCCGGCGCTCAATTGGGAATCATGGTCTGCGCATCTGCAGTCCATCGCCACTAAGGAGAAAATTCTGCGGCTCGTATGGAAGGTTCTCGATATAAAGCTGACCAAGGTGTATTTGCAGGATATAGATCTGGACACTCGGCGAGAGCAGATGCACTCATTGATATACAACAGTACCCAGCCCAGGGACTGGGTGGAGATCGACTCCTGTGCGCTCCTCGGATCCCTTGTCTTCCTGTTCGACCACGGGAACCTGGAGCAATACCCCTGGATCACCGACTTCGTGGAATGGATCACCGAATGGGCATCACTCGATGTGCTCGTCGTCGACGTGCTGCGCATTCTGCAGGGAGACATGTTGGAACAGCGGTGGGTTACCTGGACGATGAAACACAACTTCTTCACGTGCATCGAACTCGTCCTGAACGCGTGTGCCGCACGTCCCGATGCCCTGTCGGGAGACCAGATTCTCAATTTGTGCATGCTGTGCACAAGCAATGCGCTGCGTTGCATAGATGCATTTATGTCCCCGCTGCTAGACTCCTTGGAATTCGTATCCAACTTTCCACGAACCCTAACTATCGCTCGGCATGCAATGCGCAGTTTACACGTGCAGATGCTGCCCCCGGCGCTGAGAATGGGATATAGAGTTAAACTGCTCCGCATTTTAGGAAACATTGTCAAGATAAAGCATTGGATGGATCGGTTAGGCGAATACAACAGCAAGAGTGAGATCGAGGGCGAGCTTCAGGCTGTCGTACAGCACAGTACGCTCAACTATCTTATTAATCTTGGCCCCGCTGATTGTAAGTATTACGTAGTAAACGCAGAAAAGGTCGACATCGGGGAAGATCTCGATGCAATTCTCAGTGCGGAGTCGGTCACTGGGATGAGCATGAGCTTTATCAGGGCGAAGTGGATAAGGGAACACGGGATTAATTATGGTGGCGTTTCACCGACTCAACGTGGCTCAGGCACGGGGCACAACGTTTCTTATTAAACGGATCTTTGACTCATTTACCGCCCAATAAATGACTTGCAATGCGCGCGGCCACGCCCCAGGGCAATCAAACCCCACTGTTCAACCCTTGTTTCTCACCGGATCCACGGGGTTTGGTGGACCTTCACCTCGACCCGTTCATTCGAACCGCATGTCTGAGGAAATGCATGTGTATTTGCGACAGAATTAGGGATCCCTGAAATCAAAATATCTGGGTTCAATTTCAACCTGACCTGATGTTGAGAATTTTCGCAAGTTTTTTGTCTTTCCAGATATACGTTTCGATGGTCTCAGCCCACTCCTCTGATTAAACCAATTGCTGGCAGTTTATTCCACACGTCGCTGGACACGTATATAGACGAACGTCCTTTTGCTTTTCGTCACGGAGCAACTTGCGCTTCCTAGGACATTCAAATGCGCAAGAGGGAGAGGTGTCGAGATCGCCTCAAAGCCGGGAAATACTTCGACCAAAAACTCCGAGCCGCTGTGTTGGAGCGTCAGTTCAACACCATTCTTTTTCTTTTTGACCTCCAAGTTTCCAATATTCGGGTCATCCTGAGATTTCTTTTATCAGGGTCTCTTTATATATGCCCGTATGCCAGTAGGTGGAAATGAAGATTCAATGGAGCTAGCGCGGTCCCGCTGACAGGAGCTGTGCCCCGGATCGCTGTGAAAATTCGGCCAAGTAAGGAAGAAGGAACTGACGTGTGGCTGTGCAGAGTCACGGCATCTCTTTCTTCTTGCTTTCATGGCGACTATACCCAACGAACTCGTTGGGGCCATCCTTGACGAGCTGGAACACGATTACCAATCGCTCAAAAGGTGCTCTTTGGTGGCGACTTCCTTCTGCGTGCCCAGCCAACGCCACCTATTTCGATCCATATGGGTACATCGAGGGGATTGGCATTCATACACATTTGCCCAGCAGGCCGTGCACCGGGGGATACCAATTCCGTCCGGTACTATCATGGGCTCACACACTCTGTTCACGGAGTCTCCACATCTCGCACTCTATGTACGCGACTTGGCCATAGACCTACCTGCCTCGGAGGACGAAGACATTACGTTAAAGCACGTCCTTCAGAAATTGCCCAATCTCGAGCGGTTCTTAATTTCCGGGATGACCGTTCACTGGGGCGATTTGTCTGCGGGCCTCAGATCTGTGGTCTTGGCCATTCTCTCCCAACCCACCCTCGATCGCCTTCATCTCTTAAATATGAGAGGCGTGCCCACCACCGTCCTCCTACGCATGCTTCCATCGATGAGAGCGTTGTCCATCCATCGGACGACATTCAGAGGGGAGGATGCTTCCTCTGAAATCATGGAGCTCCCGGTCGCTTCACGGTTAGAGCACATCACAATCAGCACGAACATGCGCTCTACCTACAAGCTTATCCTCCCGCACGCACCCGGGTTGACGAATGTCACCAAAGTCCGCATTTTTATCGATTTTTTCAGCTGCATGGGTCCGGAAAAACTCCTTTCTGGGCTTGGCGGAACCCTCCAGCACCTTGAGCTCGACTGCGACCGTGCGATCCCATCTTCTTTTTTCATATCTCTCATTAACACCTGATTAAACAGGGCTCTATTACCCCTTCACTCTTCCAACCCTCCCGGCGCTACGTACTCTGGAGATCCGTGTTTCCAACGGCTCCAAACGCTGCATGCCCGACGGATTAGCGGGCACACTCGTGGCTCTTCCGCGAGTCCCGCTGAAAATTGTATTTAGCATCAGCGATCGCCCGCTGGAACCCGCTTGGGACGACGAGGGACCGCTGGCCGGACTCGCCGACTGGAAACTAGAAGATGTCCATTGTCAGTTGCTCTTCCAAGATGCGACAGACCCAGCGACACCGTCTATGCGAGACGCGGCGTTCAACGCGTTCTGCGCCGCGATCAGGACAGCGCTACCCGGGTTTCATGTTGGCTTCTCGAGGGTAGATGAAGACCAGTCGTATGTATCGCGGCTTCCTTAATTGAATCAGGTCGGGTCCGGTGCTCTTCCTTCAGTTGATTCGAGAATAGAGTCTGATGTCTTCTCCAGGTCTGTGGTTAACAATCTCGGGCTTATGCCCGTGTGATACACCCAAAATAACTTTCAGGGTCGCCTCCCGATATCCACTGACGGACCGGGTGGGAAGGCAGAGCGGAGATGATTCCGATGAGTCTAGTTGTTCTCTTCTATCGATTTTATTTCTATCTTATCAATCTATACCCCTTGTGTTTGCATCCTACTCTTCAAAAAACGACTCGTTCGCAAATCGCTCGCTCACCTCATCGAAAGATCCGTTTTCACAGTTACGGCACACGGGCGGCATTTAGAATGTCACCGTTGACACCGATTTAATCATCGGCGGCCGACTTGTCTGGCAGATGGCGTGCTGCGGTACCGAATTAGATCGGTATCTCACCAACGAGATTTCCCTCAGGCCTCAGGGCCCAGGTCTCACTGCCTGAGATGGTCGTAGTGAGGAAGTCTTCATCCACAACTACGCCAACTCCGCGCATTGCCAACGATCTGAGAACTGCTGTGAATCCATTCGCGTTTCAACGCCTGAACACCTTCTCCATGCATACGGGTCCCAGGATATTGCTCCCGACTCATATATACCAGTACCAAGGCCGATGCCACCCCAGGTGTGGTGTGAGAATAGTGTGCCCCGGCTCTAGAAGGGTCGATAACTCCGCGTGCGGGCTCGAAGGAGTCCGGCTCAATCGCTCAATGCTGCGATTGTCTTTTGTGCGTCGAATTCAACATGACATAGGTGAGCTCTTTACGCGGTCAACAACAGATCGTATACATTGATATAAATGCACTCAACTCAGATTTGCCAGACTCCTCCATCCCCTCAATTCAGCTCTGAATCTAATGCCCGAAAAAGAGAGGCGCAGGAACCATTTTTTTCTTTCCTTGACGTGTTGCATAAATGTACACTGATTTCGGACTGTTTTTTTTAGGTTGAATTTTCGCCTTGTATGTTTTTTTCAGCGCATTTAGTTCTTTGGATCTTGACCCCAATTCTTGGCCCACCGCCAGAATCGAAGGCACGCTTTTTCATGTGACGAGAATCTGACATCACATTTGATCGCCCACTTGCCGCTCCTCCCAATCAGCCCAGCGCGACGAGACCATTCACCACAACTTTATTCAATGACCATCCAAGCAGGCTCCTCTTGGCTCCTCCCTAAAACTAGTCAGCTGCCAGGTCCAGTGATCCACTGCTCTCGGGCCTCAATGGCTGCCGGCGTCTTTTGACCAGCGCGGCGGTCCAAGCCTTGAACCAGATTTTGACCCTTTGTCAGTTATTGCGGGACTGCGCCTCGTGGCGGCCCATTCAGGAAACATATTCTTCATGTAATGAGCCCAATTATCTGGCGCCTTGGAAACGCTCTCTGCTGTCTCAATTGTCTGTTTTATTTCGGCTTATTGTCAGGATATCGTCCTAAAATATCCGGCCCTACGTTCTGCAACTGCCTGCGTCTTTGGGAATTAAATTTCTTGTTGCGCTTTGACCATAGGCTGAATGGGCTCATTGAGTGGCTTTGAGGTCCGCATCTGGCCATGCATGCTGTGTCATCAAAGCACGAGTCAAAGCGGCATCCTCCCTCATAAAGGACGGCAGGCAGCCATGCTATGAAGGACCCTCTTAACCTCGTTCCCTCTCAATGTCGCTTCCCGAGCAACCCACTGTCCGGAACTTTCGTATATCGCTGGACAACGCAGGCGATGCGCCACTGACTCTCTCGCTAAACGTTATTGTCTCTAGCCGAGAGGATATCCGTCTTGAAGTTCGGTGAGGAGCCACTTCCTTCTCTATTGTATCATCGAGTCTGAGGTGGAACAATAGAACGAACGACTCAGTCGGGCGAAGCAGGGCTTTGGAAGTTCGCGCACTTCAGTAAGGCCCTCCATCTCGATGTCGGAATCGTTCGTTGACTGCCGCCATGAAGCCCAGGATCAGCATTGCCCGTTCCAACGAATGGACCCGATAGAGGCACACAGGATAGGTGAGAATTATTGCCCTGCCATAATATCTGGTTTCAATGCAGAGTTTAGCTCTTCAGGCGTGGCATCATCATCGAGGATGGTTACGCCGAGCACCGCGGCAGCAGGCCTTCCCCTCTACGGTCGTGAAATGACTTCGGCTCGTCATGATACACGCCAGGACATCCTAGTTGCGCCACGTACCCATTCGAGTCCAACTCCAACGACGACGACTGGGACCAACGAGGAGCGGGACATTGCTCCTCCGGCTTACTCTCAGTACGAACCACTCAACGTTGGCGTACAGGCGATACCACCTCCTGTCCTTGCACCGCGAGCGCCCTCGTCCATCGTATACAGGGCTCCCGGTGTCATCGTATACCCTCCAATAAATGGTCCTCCGCGTCTACCACCACCGCCACCAATCCGTCCCGTTCTCCGCACTCTATACGAGGCGATGCAACGGGGCGAGTTCGTCCCGGAAATTATCATCGAGGAGCATGAACAGCCTACTTTTCCACTAAATCTCAGCGGAAGGCGAAGGAAATACGAGGAAGACTCAGATGATGAGGAGGAGGACGAGGAGGAGGAGCGGTATGCGAAGCGAAGTCGGGTTTCATGGGGTCCCTTGAATTTTCTTCGTTCGCGGAATTGATTGTGACCTGAATGGTCATTAATAGACGCATTTTCATGTCGGACGTCCTGTTTGACCAAAGTTGAACGTTGCAACTGAAGCCTAGACTTGGGGCTGTGCAATAGCACTGCCACCCTCGGTCTCTTTCTGACTCCCATGTCCATCCCACACGAGCTCATCGCTGCCATCATCGACGAGCTGCACCTTGACCGGGCATCTCTGAAAGCATGCTCATTGGCGGCAATTGCCTTCTGCTCCCCGAGCCAGCGCTACCTTTTCTCCTCTATGTGGCTGCATCGCGAGAACTGGCAGTTCTACACGGCTGGACAGCAAGCGCTTCACCGAGGGACAGCTACTCCTTCGGGTACGATGCGGAGGGTATCAGCTCTCCTAACTGATTCTCCCCATCTCGCTAGTTATGTGCGGGACTTGACTATAGACCTGCCGGATTCCGCCGACGAGGATATACCACTGGAGCGCGTCCTCAAGGCAGTGACCAACGTGGAGCGCTTCGTGATCTCGGGTCTAAATGCGCGCTGGGATGAACTCTCTCTTCCCCTCACATCTACGATCCTGGATGTCCTTGCACGGCCCGCGCTCGAGCGCCTACATCTTCTGAATATGCGGAATGTACCCGCTCCTGTGATCTTTCGTGCTCTCTCTTCCATGAGAGTACTCTCGATTCACAACACTAGTTTCGATGAGGATGACTCAGAAGAAGAGTCTCCTGAAATTACCAGGAATCCGACTCCGCTGCCCTTGGAGCATTTAATGCTCAGCACCGGCCTGACATATACCTACGCGCTCATCCTTGCTCCACACGCACCCAAATTAACAAACGTCAAGCAACTTTTTTTGCGAGTGGATATGAACGCCCGCAGCCTTGCAGAACGGCTGCTCTCGGCCATCGCGGGCACCTTGGAGCACCTCGAAGTCGATTGTGGAGGTGCGCCGATTGTGGCTTGTGCTCTATCTTACATTAACGCTCAGCTCAGAGCTCTCCACCCCGATCTACCTCCCGCATCTTCCTCACCTGCGGTCTCTCACACTCCGCATCTTCCGCGGCCTCTCCAGACGCCTGCCGGACGGGCTGGCAGGGACACTCGCCGCCTTCCCACACACGTCCCTTACTCTCTTATTTGCAATCCAAAATCGCCTGGTGGAGGGGAAATGGCTCGACGAGGGCCCGCTCCTCGGGCTAGATGATTGGGAAGCAGATGCCATCCACTGCCAGTTGCTTTTCCTCGCTCCGAAGAACACGCGGTCGTCAATGCACGATGCCACGTTTGACGCGTTTTGTGCAGCTATGCGGGATGGGCTCCCTGGATATCCGCTTGAATTCTCGAGAGCGGATGAGGAGCAGTCATACGTAGTGAAACTTCCATGGTGAGTACCGGTATTACTCCTGCCGTCGATTGAATTTGATGCCCCCCAGATATCATATGTCTCGCGATTAATAATATTTTTGCTTTAAAATATGATGTTCGCTTGACTTCCCTTTCGATTGAAAGTTCGTAAGCGACTTTTTGTGGGTCGTATCGGTTCATGCCAGCTGCAAATGACATACCATTTAGGCTCCATCGCTATGCTCCTGCACCTGTCTCTGCGTGTTTTAGTTCCTTTAATTCTTTCACGAGTCAAAGAAATCTCCGCTTAACGCTAGCTCAAACAAGCTCAAGTTACGAGGCTGCAAGGCGATGTACGTAAAACCCGCTGTGACTCACCACGCTTCGGGCGCTCACGACTCGTTTTCAGCTTCCCACCATGACGCAAATCGACATCGCTGCCTATATCGCAAACTGGAATGCACCGATATTCAGCGGCCACGTCTATGAAAATGTCCAGATTTGGATCAGCTCGATTCGCGATGGGCTGTGGAACGTACCGAGCGAGCATTGGGTTGACGTGGCGTCCCATTTCCTGGGCGAAAGGCCAAAGTCGATTTTGGACAATGTCCAGCAGATGATGGCAAAGCTGGATTCGAAAGATGCTTTCACGCGTACGGACCAATGTCGAAGCGAAGACGGTGGTTTTGGACGATATCCGACGACAGATGACGGCAAAGCTGGGCTCGAAGCCGGGATCTGGCATTGGGACTGGGCGACGTTTGCGCGTATCCTGGTCCACGTTCACGGTGAGCATTTTTATGGCAATATTCCGGCTTTTTCTTTTACACGCAGATCGAGTCAAGAAGGATGCGGCGAATCTAGCGAAGGGTAGCTAGCTATCTTCTGCATATTTCTGCTGGTTCTCAATGTCCGTGAATACATAGATGCGCAAACCCTCGGAGATAGTGTCCGTCGTTTCAGGAAGCAACATCCCTATGTAGCTGCAGCGGCTGGCCTTGGACTCGTCGCGGCGGGGTGAACCACCGTCGCGCCGGCAGTTCTCGTCGAAACGTTGAACTGGGGTTTAACGCCTCGGGCGTCGTCAGCGGTGCGTTCCATTTTCGGTCGCTCCTCAGTGTTACTGACAATGATGCATTCTAGGCTCGGTCGCCGCTGGGATCCAATCGACTGTGTACGGTGGCGCTGTCTCGAGCGGGTCGATATTCGCCATGGCTCAATCTGCTGCTGCTGGCGGGATCATTAGGGGAAGTCAGAGTGAACGATTCACGGTCGATTCTGGGTCGATTCGGCTTTCGATTCTGGGCCGATTCAGAGACCAGAATCCGTCGAGAATCGCATATAACTTTGACCGCTTCGATTCTGATTTTGATTCAGCGCCGATTCAACAAGTCGATTCTCTTTCATCATTAGGGGAAGTCAGAGTGGACGATTCTACGTCGATTCTGGCTCGATTCGGACTTCGATTCTGAGCCGATTCTGAGACCAGAATCGGCCGAGAATCGACGTCGCCAGAATCGAAATAGAATCGCTGTTCCTCCTCGGGAGGAGGAACACACACAGAATCGACCCAGAGAATCGATCTGTTGATACGCGTGTCCCATTTGATCTAAATGATGAAAGAGAATCGACTTGTTGAATCGGCGCTGAATCGAAATCAGAATCGAAGCGGTCAAAGTTATACGCGATTCTCGACGGATTCTGGTCTCTGAATCGGCCCAGAATCGAAAGCCGAATCGACCCAGAATCGACCGTGAATCGTTCACTCTGACTTCCCCTATTAGATCAAATGGGACACGCGTATCAACAGATCGATTCTCGGATCGATTCTGGGTCGATTCTGTATGTGTTCCTCCTCCCGAGGAGGAACAGCGATTCTATTTCGATTCTGGCGACGTCGATTCTCGGCCGATTCTGGTCTCAGAATCGGCTCAGAATCGAAGTCCGAATCGAGCCAGAATCGACGTGGAATCGTCCACTCTGACTTCCCCTATTATAGCAGCACAGACGGTCAATGCAGGGAAGATGGCGCTCGGGGCGTGGATTGGGTTCGGAGGTACCGGGAATAAAGCTGAAAATAATGCTGAAAACAGTGTGGCGGAATTGGATGTCAACGACGCCTCGATTTTGTTGTCGACGAGCGCACTTGAATAAAGGCTCATGAATCGTCTTGAATTAACAGGTCCGGGTGCTCCGACAGCTCGGATCATCGACCCGGCTCCAATTTGATGTGCAGTGCAGTGCTTCCAACCGTGAGGTTTTCCAAATATCTGTGGCTAGAATTTCGCAGTTGGTGACCCAGGACGGAGTTTGCTGGTGGATCTCTTGGTGTTTATGCATGCTTCTATGTTCTCGCCGCCATTCGTTTGTCATTTGACGACTACTTAACCTTGGCTTGGCAGCAACGTCTATCTGGCGACGACGTTGATGCACGAGTTTTGCAATACTTATGGAAAGATGATCGATGTCACTGCGTGGTCAAGCACGTCAACCGGTGCGTGAGAAGGGCTTGGATCTTCTTTATAATACGAAACGCCGCGACAAGCGTGCACATTTGCAAATTTACCCAGATGAAGGAGGAGGATTCACTGAAATTCTTCAGCTCAGGCGCCAGCAATTCAACCTTGTCCGAATCATTGGCACACGAACACAGCCTGCATGCACGTCAATTCCTGCTCTCCGAAAATGACACCGGTATTTTATTCAACAGCTTTGTGAAACGATGCTTACAACCTTCAGATAAGGATCCAACTCGACGAAAAAACGGTTCCCACTGGCGTTTCCTTCCAGCCATGTGCCTGGTACTCCACATCGGTCTGGTCCTACTGCATGTGGTGCTGCTCATTATAGGAGTGAAGAACATGGAACACAATGTCGCCTTCGGTATTGAGTTGCAGAGCAGGATTTCCTTTGCCATCACTGCAGTGACAACAGGTATCGGGATTGTGAGCCTTGTATCTTCGTGCATTGTATGCTCGACTGAAGCATGCTTTCCAGGCATATCTCACAAGTGCACTGTTCGTGACCCAAAAGCTGGCAATGTACCAGAACCTCCAGTCGGAGCAGACGTTGACCGCTACACACGACAACGTTGCTTCTTGGAACGGGCTTGGATCTGCAATCTCTATCTTGTTCCGACAGCGCGATGTGCCCGCGTCTATTCTCGGAACATTGGCCATCGTTGGATACCTTGGGTGCATATCGTCACTCCATATAACGACACCAGCGCTTTTTTCCGTTGCGGCATTCAACATGTCGGTCCCACATACAGTACAGACTCTTGGAGTTCCGGATTTTAATACCTCGGCGAATTTTAAGTCTGTGCTTCGATTTTCTTCGCTTCAAATACATATCTAATTCAAGCCAATGACCAGTCCTACAGCTGAATTCATCAGCATGGCCCTAGGATTCTTGCCACACACCCAACAAAGAAAAATATCGACATATGTCAAAATCACTGCCTAGTTTATGTAAATCAGTAGCTCATTCAAAATCGATAAAAATACAATCTTTCATTCAAGCTGAAAAGCAAGATGGAAAGAGCTGCAATCAGTGGCTCTTTCGAAAACAGAGAGTTACTCACTCTCGGTGAGTTGTGAAGGGACTCCTGAAAGTTCATCTTTCAGCTTCCATTTCCAGAAAGAAGAAAGACCTTCTTTTCACACAGTTAAAACATGCATTGGAATTCTGTCTTTCCTATTTCTCTGAAATTTTTGCCCTTATATGGAAATCTTTCCTAAAAAAATGAAACAAAGAACTCCAATGCACCTTTTGACTGTGGGAGAAAGAAAATCTTTGTTCTATCTGTAAATGGCCGCTGAAAGGCAACCTTTCAGCAATCCTTTCACAACTCGCTAAGAGTGAATAAGTCACTGTTTTTCAAAAGGGCCAATGATTGCGGCTCTTTCCATCTTGCTTTTCAGATTGAATGAAAGATTGAATTTTTATCAATTTTAAATGGGCTATTGATTTACATAAACTAGGCAGTGATTTCGACATATGTCAATATTTTTCTTTGTTGGGTGTGCCATGGTTGAGCAACCTCAACGAATCTCAGACTCTTGGATTATTTAATGGCACTCTGTACGATACTCTAAACGACTTGGGGTCTGTGCGAGGGAACGCCAGCGTCTCAGCGACAGCGTTCAACATAACTTGTTTCGATCTCCCGGGAGTCCATACCGGGATGCTATCTGGGGGCTTAGAATGGAACATATCTCTCGGTTCGGCTGGGAACGTCGAAGCAACGGCTCACCTGTGGTCTTCAGGTGTGTGTTCTGCATCGTCATTACTGCAATAATTCAGACTTTCCTTGATAAATCAGGGCCAAATTTCATCGCCGCCCTTTGGCCTTTAGACGAGAATCCGCAGAACAACTCCATCATCCTGTACACACCCAACCCTGTTGTCGATGATTCTGGGGCTCAAGGATCTCCCGTGGAATTGTCGCCGCCGATGGCAAATCTCTCTGTAACCCACTTCCAGTTTTTACAATGCTCGAGAACGTTGCTATCTCAAGAAGCTACTGTTGACGGCCGAACGGGGAAACTCAACACGAGCTCCCTTGTTCCAAGCATATACAAGACTCGTTCGGCGTGGCAACCATATACCGACATCGTCGTTCTGCCTCAAGATTCCACACTGATGGGCGGTAATTGGGTATGTGAGCCATCATCTAATTTGGCAGTAGCATAACGAGCGTTCAGTGGACTGATATCCTGGCACTTGCGCCCGATTCACCTGTCCCCTTGAATGATGATCCACGGAGTGGACAGGTTCTTTCATACGGAGATCTGTAAGCACAGACTTCCCGTTCGAGATCATCTACTATACCAACGATTTCCCAGGTACCTCATGGACCGGCTCGGCCTTGACCCGTCATGGATTGCGACCCACGCCGTCCCCGCATCGGTGCCGGTGTTGAACTTACATGATATCGAAAACTCCCTTTCCGCACTCGTGGCTTCCGTCTTCTGGATGAGTAAGTGGCAATAATTATCCCATGAAAATCCGAAAACGACGTGGCTACCTATAGTCGGGCATATTCAGCCAGATGCATTGGAAATGAGTTTTGGTGAAAAGGAAGAGACAGGGTCGGTTGGGAACCAACTTATTCGCCCTGTCTTGAAGGTGGGCGACGCAATCGTCCAGGAGCAAGACCTGCGTGCTCGATTAGAGGTTCGCAAATCGGCTGTTTGATCAACCCGCCAGATCACTGACTTTGGTTTAGATCAATATAGTAGCAGTAAGACGGTCCCCATATAAGTCTCGAGCAATGCTGATAGTATCAGGTTTCCATTGGACTGGCGATCTCGATCGTGCTATGCGTTCTCGCTGTTCCGCATGCTTTCGTGCACATGCGCTCTGACAAATTTGTCGACAAAACAGGATTGCTTCACATTATCTGGATACTCCGGAATAATGGTAGCCTCATCGATAGTCTCCCGCAAGTGGCAGATCCTCTAGACGCCAACTTGCGCAGTGCAGGATTAATAAAAGTCCGGCTATCCAATGTCGCCGCCGACCAAAAACAATCAATGGTGGTCGCCGAGTTCACTCAAACTGTGAAACACTCTGGTAATGGATATATTGAAGCCATTGCTCATTCTTTTTGGCTGATTATGGAACACAGACGAAAACTCACAAAGCGTCAAAAGCTACGATTTGAGAATCCCTTGTATTAGCCTGCACGCTTTCCTGATTCTTCTTCATATTGGACTCCTGGCAATTGCACTGAGCTCACATGCGGAACATCACGTCATTTTCCGCCTTGAATCCCAGCATACGGCCTCCCTTTTGATCACTTTGATCTCCACAGGCTTTGGAACGGTAGGAGAAATCAGCATTCGATACATCCGGACACCCAATTGATTTCTTTTCAAGATATATCTTGCCGTCGTCCTATTCATCACCCAGCGGATGGCCATCCAGTATTATCTCGGTAACACCCGGACATTGACAGCTATACACGACAATATTTTATCGTGGGCTGGAATTGGTTCTGGGCTCGCAAGCTTGTACGACCAACTTGCGGTACCTGCTTCCATAACCGGAACACTCGCCATCACAGGATACTTGTCGGCCATCGCCTTTCTCCATTTGACGACGCTTGCATTATTCGCTCTGCAAACCTTCAATCAAACATTTCCGTCCAACGTGCACACACGTGGATTTCCAGAGTGGAATTCCTCCGACCACAAGTGAGTCGAGGGATGACTGCATATTCTGTCCAGTTAAGTTCACCTACATGTTCATCCAGTGCTACGTCGTTGTTTCTGCAGGATATGAGTGATTTTTGGCCGTGGATCGGGAACCTGAATGGAACCTCGACTCTTGGGCTGTTCAATGGCAGCCTCTACGAGGTATTGACAGAGCAGAGTCCTGGAACCCCCGCGCGCGTATCTGCGATGGGATTCAACGTCTCTTGCGGAACCCCTAACCCGTCCGACGTAATTTCGACGCCGAATAATTCTACAGACTCCGATGGTCTCCTGTGGAACATTTCTCTGCAGAATGGAGGTCAAACCCTGACATTCCAACCATCTTCCTCAGGTGCGTAGTCTCCTTTATTGTCCAAGCCGACGACTGACTACGCCCTCGCTTCAGGTCCAAATGTTCTTACCATGAATGCGATGGATCCCCGATCCGATCAACCTGCATCGAACTTAAGCCCGTGGACCTCGCTGGTTCTCTACGCGACGAACACCGTGCTCGACTCACATGGAAACACAGGATATCAACTCCCCTTGAACCCGCCGATAGGCCCGAGCTCCACGGTCTCTGACTTGCAGATTTTCCAATGCTCGCAATCTTTAATTGTCCAGCACGGTAATGTTGACACCGAATCCGGGCTCGTAATCGGATCGTCTCTGGAACCAAGCATTTATAAGACCGCGTCGACCTGGAATCTATACGAGGCACCTCAAGCCACCCCTACTAATTCGACGCCTCTTGAAAGCGGAGAAGTAAGTCGTTTTTACGTATCAGCAAATTCGGTCTGAACCTAGGGAAATAGTGGCCGATGCTGGGGAACACTGGAAGCAACATTCAAATGTCTCTCGTTTCGGACGATTTCAGCACTTTTTCGTGGATGGATCTGTAGGAAACCCAAATTTGGTCATTAGACGAACCTCCTAATATACATCCCTTCGCAGATACCTCATGGAGAGACTGGGTCTGGATCCGTCCTGGATCAGATCCGGCGTGGTTTCTACACCCGGGTCCGACCTGTATTTGCATGACGTTGAGAACGCGCTCTCGGCGCTGATGGCGTCTTATTTCTGGATAGGTTCATGAACCAGCTCCTGAATCTCGACTACGCATTGCTGATTTTGATCGTATTTCTTTCGTCTAGCCGGCCATATTCGACTACCGCCGTTGGTAACTCAATACAGCGTTGACGAAAACGGGACGCTCGCAACAGGCGACCCGCCCGTTTTGTCTGTTGGGAGCACGATCGTTGATCGAATAGAGCCCGCCGCTCGACTGAATGTAAGCCACAACATTCTTAGACGGACATTTACCTGCAGCTAACCGGTATTACTTAGCTCAGCATTATTGCCGGACATCCATGCTGCTTATCCGAAACATGAACTTACTCCAACTTACCTCTGCTGTTTTAGGTTTCGCTCGGTCTGGGCGCCTCCATCCTCTCCTTCCTCTTGGCTCTCACATTCATGGCGCGCGCGGGCACTCCGAGGACCTCGCTAACGGGGGTGGGGATTCTTCAAATGATCTGGCTGTGGAGGAGTCATCAAAGGCTCGCGGGGGAGCTGGAACATATGGACGAACCGACAGACGCGAGGTTAAGGGCTGCGGGGATGGTGCGAGTGCAACTGGTTGGTGGGAATGTGGATAGAGACAGAAGAGCCGATCGTGGCGAGTGGTTGGCGATGAGCATAAGAGTCAACTCGGAGAGTAGGGGGGGCAGGGGGTTTGGGTTTGGGAGGTAGTAACTTCGTATATGTAAATTATGGGAGTTCGACAGACTACAGTTAGAACATATATTCGAAAATTCAAGGAGCCACATAAAAATTGAACACGAGTTGAAAAATTGGTGATTATAGAGAATTGGTATGCCGATGGTTGTACTTGTGCAAAAAAAGGGAAAGCGTGAACAAGGGATGAGACAGGTGTTGAAATTGCCGATAAGGTCACATTACTTATCTACCTTACCCATAATCTCCACCCTTCCGATCCCTTTCCCCTCGTACCTTTATCCCTGCGGACCTGGGCCATCCATTTCGCTATATTCGTGTTAATTACTGTTCACTCGTAGTTTTGAGTCGCAGTTCGTCGATAAATCCCCTGCACGTTTGCCAGGGACTTCTGCTATATTTCCCGCCTGAGGTTGGTTGAGACTGGCATTCTAACACAAACGAGCAGCATACCCTGCTAGCTTCATCCTGCTCGCTCGCTGCCATTCTCTGAAACTTCGTCGACGATGGTTTACTACTTGAGTCTCGTCCTCGATTCCCCTGCACTTCACGACATTAGTAATGTGGCCTTAGCGAGAACCGCGGGAGAGATAAAGGTTGAATGAAACTTCATTTTACCATTCTTACGGAAATATTTACATGAAGCTGTAATTACCTCCGGAGTCTGATAGATTGAGTTATTACATTGATATCAATGTATGTACAGCATCTCCGGTTTTATCATCTGAAGAAGGATGAGAATAGTTGAATAGAGACTTAAAATTTAACCGAATACAACGGAACGAAACCGTGCACGGTGACACAAACTCACGCTAAGAGAATCAATTCCTCTACAAATTCTGAAACTTTATTAGAGTGTATTAACCGAAAACTAATACACTCTATTATAGGGGATATTTTCACGGAGAAGTTCTTGCGAATTTCAAATGTCAATGAGATTAGCTTCAAGTGAGAATTATGCCACGAGGTAAAGGGCCATCACTGGGGTAAGATCCGTCGGTCACCGTTGGCCACGTTTCCCCAGTCTTCCCCAGTGCGATAATAATTCTGATAATTGAATTCACGCTCTGATTTTGTCTGATTGCGACTCGGAGTTTGTTTGGTGTGCCGACTCGCCGGGCCGGCTACCTTACCGAGCCGGCCACATCCAACTCTTTGCTTCTCTACTTTCGCGTCATGAACTTTCTCTTGAATACCTTCAGTTTACGATGCTTTCCACTTCTTCATCTGGCTTGCGACAACCTAATCTTTTGCATTTATGTCTTCTTGCAGACTTGGGGTCGAACACTTGTCGAACACAGTTGATTCTTGGAGAGCCGAACCCCGTCGGCGGGGCCGCGTCATCTTCGTCGATCTGAGTCCAATCTGAGTCTCTGATTTTCCCCGCACGCGGTCGCGTACATACAGTCGCGTACCTGAACGAAGAGAACCTCGTTTCATTGTCAGCCTGCAGGTGACTGCGTATGTTTCAGAGTCCAGCCCGGTTTTGCGGTCGCCAGTCGCCGCACGCAATTCACGTCGCAGCAATTATATTTCTGGGCAAATCTGCTCCTGCATGTAAGGTTTGATATTGATCACATCTACGGTCGCTTACTTCGGTCACCACAGCCGTCGCTGGCGTAGGACAGCGCAGGAGCGTATGTAGGACTTCGGGAAATCTCCAGAAAATACTCACGGCTTCGAGCACACTCGGGTTAGGGTTATTCTAAACGCAGCCACGCGCTTGGCACATATCAGGTGGTCTTTCTGCATTCGATGCATGTGGCGGGCAGGTCTCGAGGTCTACTTGCGCACACTCCACATCAGATCCGCCGCCAACGTTTTCTTCGTGATGGCGAGTACAAGAAGGCGAGCACCTCGACACTGGTACCCCAGCTCGAGATGCGTTCAACCATTTTCTGCGCTGCGCTCTACGCGTTGCAAGCTTTGGCCGCTCCTAGCTGGTCCGCCACGCCTTTCAACCCTCCGTCCATCCCGCTCGCTGTCAGATCCCCGTACCTTTCTGTATGGCTACCCCAAGGACAAGGGGCGGCTCTCAATGACGGATGGCCGAGCTTTTGGGCTGGTCAGGTGAGGCTGTTGCAACGAACTTCGAAGGGAACTGACTGACGGCGGACTTTCCCTGCAGACAATGGCCTGGACTGGGCTCGCTAAGGTGGACAACCAGAGCTACAGCTTCCTCGGGGCTCCTTCTGTGAATGGGCTGTCTTTCACGAAGGCGACCCAGAAGAGCTTCACGGTAAACCACAAGTTCTTCACACTGGAATGTTCCAGAGCTCACATTATTCCAGTTCACTTCCACTCAGAGCATCTTCGTTCTTTCTGCTGGTCCCGTTGATCTTACGATAACATTCTTGAGCCCTGTCGAGGTAACTATTCGTCATCTTATTTTATTGCGTCGCTCGCTGATCCCTATGTGGTAGACCGATCTCGTCAAGATGTCCATCCCGCTTTCGTACATGCAAGTCTCGGCTGCCTCCACCGACGGGGCCGCACACTCTGTGCAAATCTACTCGGATATCAGCGGCGAATGGGTTTCGGGCGTCGATTCCTGGGACTTGGAATGGGTGACGACGACGACTGACATTGTCAGCCATGAAATCCACGTCGCTTCTCCCGCTCTTTGGGAAGAAGTCAACGACCAGATCCAATGTAAGCCCGTCGAGTCTTTTGAAAATTTTCTGACATGAATATCAGATGGTTCCGTGCACTGGTCCATGCTGAATGTGAGGCGTCGTTAATGCAGTCATGCCCAGCAGTATCCTGAATGTTCATTTGCAGGACAAGAAAGCCACGTACCAGACTGGCTCAGACCAAATCGTACGCGGCCAGTTCCTGAACAAGGGCGTCCTCACGGACGTGAAAGACACCCGCTTCCGGCCTGTGAGCGACAGCTGGCCCGTGTTCGGTCTGGCCAAGGACCTCGGAAGCATCAGCAAAAACTCGGCTTCAGTCCTATTCTCCATCGGACACATCCGAGAGCCCGCAGTCAAGTACCTCGTCGCTCCGAACGTCGCGCAGTCGCGCAGCCTCTACTTCTGGAGCCGCTTCTCAACCGTCCCATCGGTGGTGCGTTCCGCGTCGTTCGTACATGACCTCTGAATACTTAACTCATAATTGTCAGCTCTCGTTCTTCCTGAACGACTACGCCAACGCTTTGGCTACGGCCAACAAGCTCGATGCGAAAATCCAGGCGGATGCGACGAAGATCTCCCCAGACTACGTCGGCATCGTTGCATTATCCATCCGCCAATCGCTCGCCGCCAACGAACTCACCATCTCGAAGAAGGCGAATGGCCAATGGAACACGACCGACATCATGTATTTCATGAAGGGTGCGTCGTCTACACACTGCTTTCCCATTCAGTTGCAGACGCTAACACGAACTTGCAGAAATTTCCAGTGACGGAAACACGAACACCGTTGGTAGGGCCCGCGGCTTCTTCGTTGGGTTCTTCACTAACGAGCGAAACAGACGTTATCTTCCCCGCGTCCCCGATCTTCCTCTACCTCCAGCCGGCGCTGGGCCAGTACCTCCTGGAGCCGTTGTACAGGTACCAGGCGTCTGGACAATACCCCAACAAGTGCGTATTATTTAAGTTCGACGTGGAACCGTGCTGATGTTCGGCAGGTGGAGCATTCACGACATGGGTACGCTGATTAAATTCTCAATCGCGTTCACCGTATACTTACGCGCTGCGTTCCAGGTGCTCACTATCCCAAGGCAGTAGGTCATGCAGACGGCTTGGACGAGGCGATGCCCGTGGAAGGTTCGCGATGCGCAGCCAAAGTACCGAATGGCCGACTGACTGTCAACAGAGAGCGGCAACATGCTCATCATGGCACTCGGCTTTGCGCAGAAGTCGGGCGACAACTCGCAGCTCATCCGATATGTGCGTTCTCCGCCCTCGACGTGTCATGGACAGAATTGAACGTTTGATAATACTAATAGCGCGCGCTCCTGGACCAATGGACACAGTTCCTCATCGAGGACTCGCTAATTCCGATGTTCCAGCTGAGCACGGACGACTTCGCCGGGCAGCTCGCGAACCAGACCAACCTCGCGATCAAGGGCATCGTCGGCATCGGCGCCATGGGCGAGATCTGCAACCGGCTCGGGGATAAGGTCAAGGGCGCCAACTACACTGTGCGTTTCGTCTTCCGCCTCCGTCTGTCATACCGCGTGCAAGCAAGCTGACGCTGTTTGGATAGGCTATCGCGAAGTCATACGTGGCTCAGTGGCAAGTCTTGGCTGCGTCGACGGCGGGCACGCACTTGACTCTCGACGTAAGTGGAATCGTGTTTTTCTCCCGCATGTGTGCGTTTCTGATTATGGGTTATGGGTGAATCTTACAGTACAACGATAATGCCAGCTGGGGTCTGGTACGTCGTGGTTGTTCGAACTCAATGCGCTTCGTCTCTTAACATTTCTGTGAAGACATACAACTTGTACGGCGACGTCCACCTCGGCCTCAACCTCTTCCCCAAGTCCGTGTACGACATGCGTATGTATCGCCTCTCGCCCCTCGTTTTATTTCTCATCGATGATTTCTGCCTTCCTTTCGCAGAAACGGCCTGGTACAAGACCGTCGCCAGTAAGCTCTCTACCCCCTTCTTCAACTTCGAAAAAATCTGACTTACTGCTCGCTCGCGTGTAGATAAATTCGGCGTTCCGCTCGACACACGGCACACGTACACCAAGTCGGACTGGTTAATGTGGACTGCGGCCATCGTGACGGACGTCGGTCTGCGCGACCAGCTCATCACGACGCTCAAAGACTACGTCTCGAACGGCCTGAACAACCAGGCGTTCCCGGATCTGTACGACACCATCACCGGTGTCGCGGATGGGTTCCGCGCGCGCCCCGTGACGGGCGGGCATCTTGCACTGGTGAGCCAACTATCGTGCTTGTTCCGAAGATTTCTGTGCTGATAGGGTTGTTGTAGCTTACGTTGTAGGGAGAAGAAGAGAGAGGAGCGACTGGTTTATTTGCAGGAATCCGTTTTGAACGGAATGTCTGGGACTTCGTAACGTAAAAATATAAACGATGTGGGATTGTGTGTAACGCAATTAATTCAGTCATGATTGATGAAATGAATCGAGTGTGGATAAGACTCTCAGTATATAAATTGTGTGTGGTATGTTCAAGGTGTGTTACCCATACAGATACTATAACTTCCCCGATTAATTCAAAGATGGCTCATTTACATACTTACCTTCATCCAATTCAAACTTGGTGAGGTCAGGCTGTCGAAAAATTGAACCTTTGTCTTGTAATAAGGTCATTGCGAGTTGATAGCACCATCCTTCGAACACCGAAATTTACTTGCCACCCATATAATGTTGGCGTTGCCGTTCGGTTTTGTAGTTGTCTGGTGGCGTCCAAGATATCCTAACGCGCCCCGCCAAGCTTGTATGTAGACTAGCTGCGAGGGGTTTTCGGAGGGGTTTTCGAGTTTCGGAGGATCAGCCTAGCAAAATAACGCTGAAAAGTACTGTCGGGATTAACCGCACGGCAGAGTTCGGCATGTGCGTCGGCTTTTCCCGCCTTCGGATCATTTCGGCGTCCGAGTCTCCTTTCTTCCTGCCACCACCCGAGCTCGTCTTAGAGCCTGCAGTGGCCCTGCACACTCTAACACCCGGCCCTGGTCCGGGGATCAGACTGCTATAAGAACCAGAGTTGACCGAGGGAATGGATCCAAGATTGATATCGCCTCAAGTCCACTCTAAAGGCTCGTTATGAATTACACGAGACCTTCTGCCGGCAGGATGACGCCCACGGCCTCACCCGAAGAAAGAATCGATTGGTGCTGCAGAGTGTATGAAGCCTTTGGCGCGGAATTAATCCAGCAAAGCCGATGCTTTGCACAGAATTGCAGCCTTCTATCGTTCACTCCAAGCACCCCATCCGCAGGCTTCTCGACTCGGATTCCCATCCATTTCCTCCATCATACTCAACGCCTGGCGCTTGTGGAAGACCTTCTATATACATTGGCGCACACGATTCATCGGCCTGCCTAAACCGCGTGGACGCTTACGCTCACTCTGGCGCTAGTTTCTCTTGACAGACTCCCTCGCTCGTTCCTCGTTCTGGCGCCTTCAACTATAATAAGAACATGAGGGGGCAGCGACTTGCAGCTTCCTCTCGCACCTTCAAAAGTGTTCCGCTCTCAAATCGACAGCCATGTCCTCCTCCAATCTCTTTGCCGTCCTCGGCGGGAAGTGCGATGAGGCTGGGAGCGTGGCTGCTCAGCAGATTTCACTAAGCCCGACGATGGTTTCGAATCAACTGAATCGAATCAGCTCTACTACCTTCCACGAGGATTGCAATTCCGCCACACTGTCTTTTCGTTCGTACCTGAGGGCGATTCCTATGACTTGCACGTACAGCGATCTGAATCAAAAAATTATTTGTCTTCCATGTCGGCCCCCAAGCTCTTTGATTCTCACTTCCTCGGGATCAGCTAAAGTGGAATGTCTCTAGGCATGCGCTCACGAAATACCCTTCATGGGGCTGCTCAACCCTGGTCAAGGTCGACATCATGGCATGCTTGTCGAGACATGCCAGCCTGAGCGTGTGTGCGGACCATTTTCGGCGAACACGATTCGAGTTGAATGTTACATCGGAAGAAAATTAAAAGACGCGAAACTACAGATTACTAACGTCTACTTCGACGCAATTCGAAAGCTAGTACGAAGTTCAAGATTCGGGTGTTAGTACATTGGTTTGTGAATATGAAAACAAGATATGCGAGTATTCTTTCGGATCTGGAAAAAGTTAAAGGAGACCGAGCGTATGGACGAGAGTATGTACACCCCATATTTGTGGCTGGAAGAACACGATCCCGCGCGCCTCGCACAGCGGGAGGAGTTTCTTCACAACGAGTTCGTCTTCCGCATGAAGATCGTACAGGATTTGCAACCGCTCCACTGCAGGGAGGGGGGCAATACACTCGTCGAGATTGGCCCATGGGACGGCAAGGAGGATGGCTCCGTGGGAAACGTATTTTGGAGCCAGCCTGCCGCTGAGGAGCAGCGTGACGGATTCCAGCTGAGGCGCGCGCAGTGTCGGCAGGAACTGCTTGATCAGCGCGCTGCAAATCGCTACTCCGTTCTTGGGACTCACGCCGCAGCTCAGCGTCTGCAGCTCCGTGTTGTGTTCAAGGGTGAGGTACTGTGAGATGTACACTGGATAAGAACGGCGAGGATGATTGATGAACAAATGATTCAAGATATGGTGACATCGTGCAAGTACACACCTGCTTTGGTTTTGGACCACCACGCATCCGCGTCGCGCGTGAGGAAAAACAGCGAGAGGTGGTGCAGGGATGGGCCGAGGAGACGCAGCAAATCCCGGAGATTCGCGAAGTCTTTCGACGAGATGGAAGTCGTCTCGAGGTATAGCGTGTCTAATGGCAGACACGCTTCGTGCGAGATTATCCACGGGAGCACCGTGTAATAGCCGGCCCCCGCGCCTAGGTCCAGGGTCCGCAAGCTGCGTGGGAGCGGCGGGAAAGACGAACAGCTGCGCTTAGTATCCTCGATGGACCAGCGAACCGGATCCAGATGCAGGTTTGTCAGCTCTTCGAATCCACAGGCCAGGGATGTGAATTGTGCGAGTGTGAATTCGCCCCCGATGAGACGCAGGATGCGAACGTGGGGAAACGCAGTAGGAATACGGCGCAGAATGTGCTCCAGCTCCGAAGGAATGGAAATTCGGCGCCCAGTGCATTCGATGATGAGGGTTGTAATGTTAGTCAAGCGCGAGAGGTCGTTCAGTGTGACATAGATCTCCTCCAGCGGGCCCATGACATTGAGCTCGCGGATGAAGGGGGCGAAGGTCTGCAGGGGTGAGTTCGCGAGAGCCTTCAGGGCAAGGATATCCGCCTCTGTGCGTCCTCTTTGGAAACCAGGCAGCGCACCGCTGTGCAAATTGAGTGGAGGGGCGAACAGATGGAAGCGGCTGCGTGCCATCCATTGTTTACATACTAAAGCACATATTGCGATGGACGACGCATCGTCGGAGAGGTTATCGATGACCTGTTCGGCGAGTTCTGTAGGAAATGGAATCTTCAGGTTGTTCTGCGGTTTTTCGTCCAGAAGGTAGGGCTTTGCCATCGTGGCAGGAGATAAGAGGCCGCTAGCCTAATCGGGCCGAACAGCAAGCGGACAGCCTTTATTTTTGGGTGAGATGCAAATAACTGCAACCTATCTGCCTACTTGTGGAGGACAATTTGGGATTTAAAAAATGAGGTTAAATCCCGTCATGGAAATGTTGCATTGAATTCGAGCCGCTGAAACTCGATTCCGTGGCTGTGCAACAACAGTCTTTTCTTCATACCACCATAATCGCCTTATCGTTTCCTTTCACTTTGTAAGGAAGGGTAGCCTGTCTTATCCGAAATTTCTCCAGATAAAAATGTACGCATCTCGATGCTCTGAATGTGGCGTGTATCTGATTTTGGTTTCGCGACTTCCCTCAAAGTTTCCTGGTCCGCCAAAATGTCGACTGACACCGGAGGCAAATTAAATATCTGTAGGTGCACCTGGGCTAACACCAAGCGAATGTGATTCAATGTGGCATAATGTGATTCCAGGTGATTTACTGTATTTCCGTCGGCGCCTCTATATCTTCCTCTTCAACATATTTCAGTGGGAGCGCCTTCAAAGGAATACGCGAAGCTTGGGTCACCTGTGGATACCGCAGGATTGATATCAAGACCTCGCTGACTAGTACACAATTCCTCTCCACTTCTGCGTCAGGAACGACGAGATATTTGCTAGGGCCTCGCGGATTATTTATTGAGCATCAACGATCGAATCGTTCGGTAGGGTTTGAGTTAAGACTAACTTTCTTTCCTCTACAACTTCCGGTACTCTCCTCTTACCGAGTTCAAAATTGACTGTGAAAAAATAACGGACCTTGTTTTCAGACCCAAATTGCGAAGAAGAGTGCTGTTTTCACACTTTTTGTATTTGGTTGTCGAACAAAAAAAAAGTCAACAATACTCAAGTATTATCCACCGGAAATTTTCAACATGCACTACTATCACGCACTGGGAAGTTGGCCACACGGGGAAGCGGGCCACTTGCCGAATATAAGGATGAATACTAAATATTGAAGGCTCGGACTCGGGGGAGGGAGTAGGACCTCTGATGAGTGGAGTGCAACCAACACGCATCGGTGGCTGGACGATCCGCTCGCGGTTCAAATTTTTCAGGAGTCGCTTGTAACATACCTTGGTGACATTTCGGAGAAGACGGAGATTTAAGCAAAACTCGCGATGATGCAGAAGTTGATCAATGAAGTGGGAAATTAGTATACACATTAAGTGAACTATATTATGTATTCTTATAATGGTGAAGTGCTTATTGTCGATTGTTCCATTTCAGGTTAGAAAAAGTGTGCTGGAGTTCTAACCCGGGAATTGAATGCGATAATATGTCGGGGGTTATTCTAACATGGATCCGACAGATAAATCAGTATACCAAGGGATGAGGACGAAAAAGTGGAATGAACGCGGTAACGCAAGCCCCAGAACCGGTTTGAACACAACACACAACCACATGTGTGCGGTGGAATGATTTTGGGTCGAAGCGCGTTCAAGTTCTCAAGAATTGCATTGGGCGTTGGGCATTTTCGATATGTATTCAACAAGCAGTCCAGCACAGTTTCTCTCAGTAATCCTCCATCTCAATCGTGGTCGATTCCCAGCTGTTTCAGTGTCAAGTCCAAATTGCGAGCATTTTCCTGTGTGTCAGGATGGTCCAAGCCCAGAAGCTGTTCCTGAGCATGCAAGGCCCTTTCCTGGAGCTTGCGTGCCTCTTTAAGTCGTCCCATGTCCTGGTACGTCAGCCCCAGATTCGCCGTGGTGCGCAAAGTATCAGGATGCCCCTCCCCCAAGAGATCGCTTTGCTTCTTCAGTGCCGTTCTTCCGAGCGCTGCGGCTATTTTCAGACGCCCGTGGCGACGGTATGTGATGGCGAGCGCTTCCTGTGCTCGGAGAGTAATAGGATGGTCTTTTCCCAACCCGTCTGACTCCAACATACGGTTGAAAACCTCCGCACCCAATCGCTCTGCCTCCTCCAGGCGTCCTTGTTCTCGGAATGTTGCCGACAAGTCCATTCTTGTCTCAAGTACTTCAGGATGGTCTAAGCCTAGCATGAGCTCCATTCCTTTGCTGGTTGCTGCTTGAAGAGCTTCTGCTTGTTCGAGAAGCCCTTTGCGAGAGTACGTCTTTGCAAGATGAGCCATACCCCACAGAATGTCCTGGTTGTTTCCATATGATCGGCAGCATACTTGGGCCAGACATATGACCTGCAAATGTTCCGCTTCGTTCCATCTCCCCTGATGTTGATATGTTCGTGCGAGATTCTCCATAGATCGCATCTTCGCTGGATGCTCCTCACCCAGGATCCTTCGCATCTTCTCCAGAACAGTGGACTGCAACTCCTCTGCCTGGTGATATTTCCCGAGCTCAAGGTAGGTCAAAGCCAGACTCCGCATGGCCCTGAGCGTATCTGGATGCTCCGTGCCCAAACTTCGCTGTCTCTGGCTGAGAACGGTGTGCTGCAGTTCTTCTGCCTGGTGATATTTCCCGAGCCCAGAGTATGTCAAAGCCAGATCTCCCATGGCATTCAGTGTATCTGGATTCTCCGTGCCTAAAATTTGCGACCTCTGTTGGAGGACAGACTGCTGTAGCTTTTCTGTTAGCTGATACTTCCCAAGCCGAGTGTATGTCACAGCCAGATCCCCCATGGCTTGCAGCGTATATAGATGTTGTTCACCCAAGATTCTTTGGGTCCGTTCGAGAACGGTACGCTGCCACTCCTCTGCTTGAGGATACTTCCCGAGCTGAGAGTACGTCAAAGCTAGATTCCGCATGGCACGCAGTGTATCTGGATGCTCCCCGCCCTGAGTCTTCTGCCTCTGTTGAAGAACGGTGCGCTGCAACTCCTGGGCCACCTGATGTTTACCGAGCCGAACATATGTTATGGCCAGGTTTCCCATGGCCTCCACCGTATCTCGATGGTTCTTCCCCAATAATCGTATTCTGTGATTCAAAACCAGTACCTCGAGCTGTACTGCATCGCTGAATCGGCCTTGTTTCGCGTACATGGCAGCCAAGACGGCTTGGATATCCAATGTTTTAAGTTCATCCAACTCCTGGACTTGCAACAGCGACTCCGCTAGGGCAAGTCCATCTCTGGATTTGCCCTCGTAATAATATTCCCAAATACAACGGCTCGCAAATGTCAGATCCCGGATGTTCGTCTGCCGCCCTGAATTCTGCATATTTTTAAAGAGGAGGGCATCCAAATGGGGGAAATTTTGGTGTTTGAAGCGAAAGTTACGGTGTGCGGATGTCATGGCCATCCCCAGCAGTCTATGCATGCATATTTCCATGGGTGTGTCCGATTGAACTGTCGTGCCACACCATTCATGGACTAGTGGGTGGATGGAGAAAGTGATCGTCCTTGATGTTGCTTGAAGCTCGATCAAGGAGTACCGACAAAGTTCGTCCGTTAGAGCCATGAATTTCATGGAATCCCATTCTGAAGTTAGGTTGTCTAAGAATTCGGAGAGGAACTGCAACGGATCATGCAACTCGTCATGGGTAGGACCCTCCGGCCCAGGTCTGTACGACGCGGCTTGTTTGAATATCTCCTCCGTTATATCATCGTGATGGATGAACGAGCAAAGTTGAAGAAGTGTAACCGCCCGTGGAGACAATTTCTCGAAGCTCATTTTCCAGGAAGTGTAAACCGACCATGCGTACTCGGACTGAGTGGGTCGTTGGTTGAGCAGCTGGACACGCTTGGCAGCACTTTCATACTGGTCGAGATACGTGTGAAGTGCCCGGGACAACGCGATATACGCTCCGGCCTGGGTGACAGCCAAGGGGAGGCAATGCAGTTTCTGCAAGGTGAGGTCCTCTATCATCGAAATATATTCCATGAAAATGTAATAAATACCTGAACTAGTCGCTCCGCGATTTGCCTATTCTCCGACACCTCCTTGTCGTATTCCGCGGTGTCAAGCAGAAGATCGATTGTTTCCTCCAGCTCCATCCTGTCCACCTTGTGTCGGGATTCGGCAAGTTGCCTCAGATCAGGATTGCGAGAGGTGATGATAATGTTTCCATGAGTGCAGGTCGGGAAATATTGAAACAGGTTGAGATTAATGTTGTCGGCATTGTTATACAAGATCAACCAGTTTGTGGGCTGGCGAGCCAACCACAGCAGCGCTTCTTCTGCAGTTTTCAAGTTATTGACCAGAGCCAATGTTATCAGGTCGTTCTCGATGGTTTGTTTAGAGGTACTATCGATGAAGTAAACATCGAAAAAGCTTCATAAGTGAGTGTTAGTGTCAGACATATCTGGGACGTGGATTGCGTACGAGGACTGTTCTACAAATTTGAATGCGATCTGGCTCTTGCCAGACCCACCAAGACCATACAAAAGGAAAACATGCCGACGTCCCACGTTGGTGTTGAAGTACTCTGTCATTTCGTGGAGGATCTCTTGTCTACCACGGAAGCGGAGTGTTGGAGATGGGCAGACTTTCGGATAGATGGGAGAATTGACTGGGATCACGGGATCTGGAGGAACAGGCATTTGAAGGATTTCTATGAAAGTCGCGAGTTAACTCACTGACGATGACCTTGACGGCTTCCGTGAGCTGTGATTTGACTTCTTCCCGTTGCAGATAAATCTGCGTATGAGCCAATACCTTGCTCTGATTCTCCCAGTCTTGCGATGGCTCCAAGTACTGCATGCCCTGCTGAACATTGAATCGAAAGTAGGTCTTGCGCAAGTTTCGAAATCGGCGGACAATCTGTTCATGTGTCCTCTCGCAGTCCGTTGCCAGATTTTTCATCGTCTTTGCAATGTCACCAGAACTCGGAGATTTTGGAATCCGTATCGTATCCGGGTGCCCACCCCCAATACTGCACACAATCACGACGTCACGGGAGGGATACATCTGTTTTGCTTCCTCAAGAAGCAATGAGGTCGGGTTGTTGTTTCCTACGGTGCCGCCCACGTATCGCTGCTTCATCCATCCAGATCCGATCTCCATCGCCTTGAAAAGCCCAGGCGTAGCGGAGGTCGCACGGGCAGCCTCCCATATCATACAGTCGATTGCTGGTTCCTCGGGGGAGTGGTAGGACCGAAAAAGAACGGGGATGGCGGCATCCATGTTATTTTCATTCATGGCGCACACAAATCTATTCGCGGAGAATTCCGTCAGGAAACACACGATCATACATTCCACGACCCAAACGTACGTTTTGCATGCATCTGGGCGGCTGTCTTCCATTCTTCCCACACCGAAGATATCCTTGAGAGCTTCCTCAAATTTGCGGGCCTTAAACTCCTCGCCAAATCCCGTTTTAAATTGAGGCCTAAGCTGCTCATACGACGAAAATGCATCCTTTACCGACATACGCATGCGTCCCAGCATCAGCGCAATGATACTACAATTTATCCAGGATTAGCGCTTTATGGCAGCGTCCACCCTGAAATTCATTTACCCTCCAGCGCCACTCCCACCAATGACCTCGAAATATTCGCAGGGACGCGGCATTGCGTCGAGGGGGGCTTCCATCTTGGTGCGATACATCATTTTTTCCAGTATGATCAACTCAGACAGCGCTCCGGAACCACCTCCGTCTAAGATATTGTGAACGCATGAGACGTCGAGCGAAAGACCACGACTCACCAAGGGACAGTACCCTCACCCCCAGATTCGGAGGTCTGCCAGGACGACGGGTGGTCATATCGGATCAGATCTATGTTCTAAGATGTCGTCGCGGGCTGGTATTGGCGGGGTAGAGGTGGTGGTGAAGCAGAAGAGCACTGGCGCCCATGGCGGTGCTGCAGTGACAGCCTGAGAGTCTGAGATAAAATTAGGCCATTTGGGCGTTGCGACTCCTACGACTTCAAGCTTCAAGCTTCAAACGCCACTGCATTGACGGTCTCAGCCTGAATTGATCAAAAACGAGGAACTTTTAATCCGGGGGTATCAATTTCAGAATTCAACAAGTGTTCAATTTGATGGCCGGCTTGATCCGGCGTACACATACTAAACAACAAACGTTTTGCTCTGTCTCCTAGTTCTTCCCAAACATCCGGACCAACGTCTCTTTGGCAGTCTCCCGCTTGAAATCGAACTTCTCATTGTCAGACGGCTCCGGGAGCAATGCATACCCGTTGGCCATCGTCGCGGTCGCGGACCACAGCAATTCGCCCTCCGAATCCCCCGCCGCACGCGCGGCCTCCTGCTTCTCTGCCGCGAGACTCGGGTCGAGGTACTTGATATCATACTTAACTCCCTGTAACTCCTCAAGGAGGGCCATGAGTGCGCCCCACGTGAGGCAGTCGCCCGAAACACGCAGCTCGCGCATCGGCTGGCTTGGATCGTCGAAAGGGAGTAGGATCGCGCCCACGATGAACTTCACAACACTGTCGTCGATGTCAGACGCATGAATTTCATCTTGGACGACAGGAAAACGCACTCTGGCATGGCGGTAACATGCAGCCGCGCCTCGGGATATCCGTACGTGCGCGCAACATGCTTCTCCACGTCCACGCCGTTGAATTCTGACACAGTGTATTCCGCCACAGCGCCGGAGAGGATGAGCGTGTAGCGAAATCCGGGCGTGTCTTTGGCGCGCGCACGGAGGTGATCCCGCGTGACGACCTTGTCGCGGAAGTACCTGTTCTTCCAGATCCCGTTCTGCGCGATGTCCGCGCCGAACTCGGAAGGGATGAAGTGACGAGCGCCGCCCGCAATGGCGGCCTCGATCATGCCCGGCTGGAGCTTCATTGCGGCGTTGCCGGCAAGAGAAACTACAACTTCGAAGCCTGTCGCGGAGAAATGTATTTTTTAGTGAGCGCTCTGCTAATATAATACTGCATTGGGCGGGTACCTTCGTAGGACTTAGCCTCGAGGAAAGAGCCTGCAATGACCTCGATGCCCCTCTCCTGGATCTCGGCGAATCGCGAAACTTTTGCAGGATCAGAGAGGACGGCGACGCGACCGAACTTGGACTTTTGGGCTAGGAACTCTTCCATGAGGGGACGGCCGACTGCGCCGCTTGCGCCAACGACGATAACGGAGGGTGCCATGGTGTTTTTGGTTTCTAAGGTATTGATTCGAAAGTCGGAATTTTGGACGAAGCCTCGGAAGTGCTGAATGCGAGTTTGGATAGAATAGCGGCCTCACACCGACTTATATACCTCAAAGACAGAGGTTGGTAATTCGACACCGAGATTTCCGCGCTGCTTCTCGCAGTGATGGGAGAGGCGGGACCGCCTTCCGCCGCGCTGACGAGTTGAGCTAGAGTGCGGGACCGCCTTTCGCCGTGCTGACAAGTCAAGCTGATGAATGACGGGTAAGATCTACCGACGTCTACGTGTGTGCAGTTCCTGTTAGCATGATGGTAAGCGCGGAAATGATCTAAGTCTCCAAAGATCTCCTTGGAGATGATTCGATTGGCTGAATATTTCGGCTTCAGGCGGAGATACCGATAATTCCTTTTATTTCCCTTCGCTGGAAACTTACAGCAGAGGAATGATTATTCACACCGCACGTTACACACATCTTCACAGGTAAATTCGTTGAGCGGTGTTCGCGAAGATGGCAGCCCAAAATTATCTAACAAGGTTAGGATGCAAATGTGGACAAGGAAGACCCGATAGCGCGTGGCGGCGGACACGCTGACTGTGGTCACGCATAGAAGCACAACTACGTGTGGGGACCCGTTCGATCCGGGGTTGGGTCGTAGGTTTTTCTCAACTCTTTTTTTTTCGACACTGAGTTCCAAGCGCGGACAATTGAACGTATGGAAGCCCAGTGAATTATCGGAGTCGGGATGGGCCCGAGAAGACCCTGCAGCGAGCGCTGACACCTGTTGAACTATCTATGTTCAATGCCGAGATTTGCGGGAACCGGTTCCGTTATTCCATAATAAATTAGGTCGATTTTTGTTGATTTTTGATTTTTGAATTGTGCAAGGAGGCCTCCTCCCAAGACACGTTTGAAATGCAGAGATAAATGGCGCGAGGACTCTTAGGTTGACTGGCGAACAATTTTTTCCTCTGGTTGAGGCACCGCAGCCTAAATTTATACAGGCGAGGCGATTTGGATCTTGGACTTGTTCTTCGTCAATTTAGAGAGAAGGCATGAGATTGGGTCTGGGTCAGCCGATTAGACGCCTGCGAATGCGACGTGCGTCCTCAAATCTCTGATCTATCGGCGAGACACTGTGTGTCATACAGCCAAATTTGTTCACCGTGTCTTTCAGTCTTCGACAAAACTCTCATGGTGTGGCCAGGTGCGGTGTAAATTCTTAAGTACCAAACGCTAGGTGAGTATCTATAGCTGCAGTCAGTGGCCCTGAGATCTACAGCCTTAAATGGGGTGAGCTCGTCGAGGGGAGGTTGGCTGTGGCGTAGCCGACAAGTATATTACATAGGCCGATGTACTGTAGCTACAACTCGGCACGTTCCGAAAGGGGACCTAGCTGAGCTACTAATTTATCCTGAGTCTTATCCTCGAATTCCCCATCTTGTTAATTCAAACTTGAAATACGGTCTAGGAGAAGTAGCCGTGTAAACGAAGGCCTAGGCCTGGAGGCTGTGCAACGACACTGCCACCACTCTGCCGATCCATCATCTCAATCTCATGCCTAGGCTAGTACAGCTTAGTGCGAGTCGCCTCGGAGTTGAAAATTATGATGGCATGTCCTCTGCACCTTCCAAAGCTCCCACTGAAGCCGTTCTTTTTGTAGATACAAATTTCGATCAATATGAGGCGCTCATATTTTTTTCGTGGATTTTATCGCAGGTAATGAAGGAGCTCTGAGCATTTCTTTTGGAGGTTTTTGATTGATGGAGCTGATCGTTTAGCGGTTGCCAAGGCGTTTCAATTTCAAACTCCGAGGCGACTCGTGTTCGCCTGTACTCGTAAGTTCCAGCCTCTAGTATACGTGATTCTGAACGACTGTCTTCAGGTATCACGCGCGGTAGACTAGAGAGACTAAAACGAGCCTATCTCATGCCATTCATTCCACATGAACTTACCTCCTCCATCATCGACGAGCTACACCATGACCGGGCATCTCTGAAAGCGTGCTCACTAGCGGCATCTTCCCTCTGTTCCCCCAGCCAACGCCATCTTTTTCCATTCGATGTGGCTACACCAGGACAACTGGATGCATCGCATGCAAGCCAGACCTCAAGCACTTCACCAAAGGGCAGGCACTCCTTCGGGTGCGATAGAGAAAATTTCGGCTCTCCTAACTGAATCCCCCCATCTCGCCAGCTATGTGCGGGACTTGACCATAGACCTACCCGATTCTGCTGCCGAGGATATGGCACTGCAACGCGTCCTCAAGGCAGTGCCGAACTTGGAGCGCTTCGTGATCTCGGGTCTGAGCATGCGCTGGGATGCCCTCTCTCCTGGCCTCGCAGCTATTATACTCGATGTCCTTGCACAGCCCGTGCTCGATCACTTGCATCTTCTGAGTATGCGCGATGTACCCGCTCATGCGATCCTTAGTGCTCTCTCTACCATGAGAGTACTTTCAATCCACCACACGAGTTTCAATGAGGCAGAACCTCCTGCAATTTCCAGGCCCCCGACCACGCCGCGTTTAGAGCACTTAATTTTCGCCACAGGGCTACCGTCGACCTACGAGTTTATCCTTTCTCCATACGCACCCAGATTAACAAATGTCAAAAAGCTATTTTTGCTTGACGATATGGTTTGCCGTCTTCATGCAGAACGGCTGCTTTCATCCATCGGCGGTACCCTAGAGTGTCTGGAGCTTGATTACGGAAGTGCGCCGGCTACATTTCACATCATACTCCCATACTAATGGACAGTGCAGTACTATCTAGATCGTCCATGCTGAACCTCCCGCACCTCCCCAACCTGCGTTCTCTCACACTCCTCATCTTCTGCGGGTTTAGGAAACGTCTGCCCGAAGAATTGGCAGGGGCACTCGCTGCCCTCCCCCCCACGCCCCTTACCCTCCAGTTTACGATGCAAGTTTTTCAGGAGGAGGAGAAATGGGTCGAAGATGGTCCGCTCCTGGGACTAGAGGGCTGGAAAGGGGTCTCAATCCACTGCGAGTTGTTTTTCATAGCTGCGGAGAGGTCGCAGCCTGCGTCGCGAGATACCGCTTTCGACGGGTTCTGTTCGGCAGTGCGGGCGGGTTTTCCTGGGTTCTCTATTGAATTCTCGAGGAGGGGCGAGAAGAAGCCCTGCGTCGTAAGGCAACTCCCGTGGTGAGCGCTGATATACTAGTGCAGACCATTAAATCTGATACCTCCTCAGATATCACATATCTCGTGATTAATGTACTAGCTATGATTTAAAACCCATCACTGCCGTTCGACGACGGTCGAGTTAAATAATTTATGCAACCCAGCAAGGCGATTTCAGGTAATGAAATCACCCATAAATCGTCTAAATTGAGGAGATAATGCTGCTTGGTGGTCTTGTTCTAGAACACCCCGGGTCGGTCCCGAGAAGCCTATAATGCCATCTCCTACTGTACTATCCTTTAGTTTGGATTACGTCTTCTCGCACAAAAGGGGAATTCAAAATAATTTGATGACCCATTTCGTGCAAGTTCACCAAAAGGAAGGGTTTCAAATTGGGTCGCCTCGCTATTTCGAGCACTTATGATGTAAGCCACTGGAACTGGAATGGGTGTCTCGAACACAGGGGAAAATTGTTCCCCGGTCCAACTAGGATACAACCTTGAATTGAACGGCATCCTCGCAAAGCAAACGATCAACACTGATTTTGAGCGAGTCCGCATCAGCGCTATCTGGTCGTCCTCCGATTCATTTCCTTGGATTTCAAACGCGTTTTGAGACGAGGTTCCTTGCATATATATATAAAACTGAGCGAACCGTTACGGAATAACTATCGAAATGAAAGGAAGCGTATGCAGAAAGGAGAAGGGAACGACATGCACTCACACAAAGATCTTCCACCGGGAGGAGGTGCGCACCATAAGCTATCAGATCTTTCTCCTCTCTGCTTTGTTCCTTAGTAGGAACCAATTTTTTTCAGGCAAGGCGCAGAGGCCAAGAAGAAAAGGGAAAAAGCAGCAACAGAGATGTGTATGACCTGACCTGGAATCGAACGGTTCCCATAATTCAAACCAGAACAAAACGAAAACTGGGGTTTTCCCTCCCTTTTTTATTACCTGGCTTTAATCTGTATTTTTCAGACAGGGTTACATACTTCCATTCAAAGAAAAAACATTTATCAGAGAAGCTTGACCCAACCCCGAATCTAATATAATGGGCTTCCACATGTCAAATTCCTTCACACCTTCAAAACTAGAAGTGGGTACGCCCAGCGCTATCAGGTCGGAAGTATTCCCACTCTCTGTTCGTATAAACTCGCGTAGCTCCAATAGGATTGTTTACAGTAGCCCTTTTGGCTCCTTTTTGTGCTCCTTTTCAGCTCCTCTTTGTTCCATTTTTTAAAAGAGGGAGCAAAGAGGAATGTGAAAATGGAATGGAAAAAGGGCTTTTTAAAAAAAAAATGAGCTATATGCGTCCATTTTTGAAAAACTGGCCTTTTTCTGTTCCTTTTATTTCCCCTTTTTCAGACTGGATCCCCTCCTCGACTTGGTTCTTGTTAGGTTACATAGTTTATATCCTCTCAAATACACTCCCAATAGACCTTGTACTCCTCCCTGAATGCAAATATTCTAGGTGATATATATGTCCAGTGAGGTTCCCTTTTTTCTCCCCTTTTTGCCGAAACCTGGTGCATGGGTGTTCACAGGAGGCCGCTTTTGTGCTCCTTTTTTTTCTGGTTTTTGTCCAAAATTGGACCTCGGAAGTCGTTCTTTCACATCTGGGACCTTGTCTAAATAGAAAAGGGGAAAAAAAAAAACCCGGCCAAAATCCAGGGGAACACCGAAAAGGAGAGAAAAAGGGAAGAAAAAGGAAGTTAAATGGCTACTGTGAACCACCCTAATGATGAAATATATGAGTTTTTTTTCGCTATTTATCGGTGCTTTGAGTCCATACCCCCTGGTTTTTCAGCGGATGTGAACTTCGCGGTCTGTGTTTTGCACTGGTTGCAGGTCGAACATCGAGGTTGATTGATCTCGGCTGCCAACGGCCCGGGACCACGGTTAATGCACTCCTTCTCCTCCTTGCCTCCTCCTCCCTTGTGACATGATTATTCTCACACCTGTCAGTATTTGATGCGCCATTGATGCGCTTCCACGCACCTGCAAGTAGTACTGGTAATAAAAAACGAGAATAACTGTCATAGAAATAAGTCTAGCCGCGCCCTAAGTTCCACAAATAACTGTATTGGGTTGTGAATTGGTCACAGAAATTGGAATAGTCCATGAATTCTGGACAGCACAGATCACTGTGGAGCGGCAAAGCCGAGCACTTGAACCATCAATCACGTTATCGCGACTCATTGATTCTGATTGAAGGCGATCAAATTGAACATCAATTCAATTTACCTCCAACACTCCAGCGGCGCTTGAAATCATTTAGCATTGTCTCCCATATTGGTGCGTTTGTAATCCAGGCAGCAGCTATCCACTTTATGGAGCACGCCAGTGAAATTCCACTCCCGCACTCCGTCGCCGACCGGGGTTCGGATATCCTTAAATACGAGGACTAATATCTTGCACATTAATTCATACCTCGCAATTTCATCGTGGACTCCTTCAACAACAAACTTACCAACAACTCCGAATTCGGTCTCGACACAGGGGTGCAGCGTAGGGGACCACAACAACTCTGGATCTACCGGCTTTGGAAACAACCAGGGTGGTCAATCTTTCTTCCACATTCCCGGGTAGAGCCCATCTAACATATCCTCAAGATCGAGGGGTTGATTCTGCCATGAACCCTTCTGGCACCTATGGTCAGAACCGCTCCGAGTCTGAGCGGTACAACAACATCCACTCGAACACGAACTCCGACATCAACGGAATGAACGATTCGTCGCTCGGTTCTTCCCGCAATACGGACACGTCGTTCGGTTCCTCTCGCACCAAGGACAACACTAGGACAACTTCTCTTCCGCGAACGGCGGCTACAGCGGCGGTGACACCGCCTGACACCGCCGCCTTGCCGCTACCACCAGATTTTTCTCTCTGCTATTCAAGTAAACACCAAAGGAGGAGTTTGGGCTCAGAACACCCATCGGCACGAGTAATGATGTTTTCCATACCTCTGCAACACTCTGTCCCGCAAATAGAATACTATGGAGAGGAAGGGCTGGGTTGGGCTCATCCCAAATGGAGCTGATCCGAGTCCAAACCGGTAATCGTTAGCACTCCATCAAAACTCAGCGCGCGCAAAAAAAAAGTCGTTGTCTCAAGCTTTTCGGAAACAGCTGTAATAACTTAGCGCCCATGCCGTACTAACAACTACTTACGTAGGCGGCGCGGAGAAACTTGCGGGAAAGATGATGGGAATGCAAGTACGGGGTCAGGAACGCAAGGTACCTTCATCTCACCGCGGGAAATGTTTCACTTATCCTGTGTCAGATGGGCGAAGTTGAGAGGAAGGACTTCTGATTATCTCATATTACGGACATTGTACACCGAAATAATGTACTTTTAGCACATGCAATCGAAGTGTTAGTCAAACGAACCTGAGAAGGTCTCTTGCATCTGGATCGACCATCAACGAATTTTCTACAGCTTCCGCACATCCTTGCAACCCGCAGAATGTCGACCGTGTCCTCAACCGTGTCCGATATACATGCGAGACTACGCTATATTTAATCAAGGCCGCGCTAACAAAATGAGCTTCTCCCGCAAATTAACTGTCACTCCCTCCGTTGAACTCAAAGAAGCCCCAACTGACATCTTTTAAATCAACCGCCGCTCGTGCCGGTTGTGTCCGTGGGTTTCGGGCTCAAAGTGGTTACGGTAAGGGAGGATGGATGCCCGGATGAAGGCACGATCTTTGAGCCCGACTTTTCATACTTGGGTGCGAATATGAACGTTAAACGACCAGGTGCAGTGTCACTGAATAAATACGATAAATACCTCGGTGTGCCAGGCACCAAGCGGGCCATAAATACGTTATGGAAGTTGTCCAAGCACTGCTTGAAACCTACAGTCCAGGGGGAAAGAGCGCGTCCACATCCAGCACCCAGCGTCCTCGGTGATCCGGCGAGAACCCCCACATATAGAATTTTCCTCTCAGCATAACTGCGCCGCTGGGGCCTTGTGGATGGCGAGAGCCATGCAAGAATCCCTGCCACAATCGAGCACCGTGCCGCCCGCTGCGCAAGAGGAAATAGCTGCGGACCGACTGTTGAGCAGGTGCCTCCAGGTCGTGGTAGGTCTGGAGAGAGAGCGGCGCGCGCATGACTGCCTGCAGCAGGCGGATGACGGAAAAGGTGCTCGAAGATCTGTCCCCGGTATTGAGCTCCATGAGGACGCCATCTCGAGATGCGGGCAGGATGAAAATCTTCGTATGTGGGGCGATAGAGTAGTTCGGCATGCTGCGGGCCAAGATCTCGAAGTCGACTTCGCTGGTGAGGTCAACGGGAAACGCGTCCTGGCGCGTAGGTGGTGCATATGGGTGATCCTGTCTGGACCCAAGCTCAGGGAGAGGGACGTTTCGGAGGCGGGGAGCAGGGGGTGGCTTTGGAGCGTGGGATTAGAATAAGCAGGAATTGTTCGGAGGCAGTGCGCACCTGAAGCTGTAAAGGAAGGAAGGAAGGCCAAATATAAGGAAATATAAGGCTGTCAAGTCCCTTCGGAAATTGCTGTAGACGTACGAGGTGCGGTGCCGGAACAAGTAACTATTTCGGCTTCAGCGAACGGCAGAAGAAAATATCTTGCGCGACTCACAAGTTGATCCACTGCGTACGGCGAAAGTGAGACCTGGTTGGTGGAAAATCAGACCTGATATGGCCCAATATTCTTGGACTTACTGCTGGTGGGGGCGGGCTCGGGAACGTCTGGTAAAAATTTGCCACAAGGATCAGATTGTTAAGAAGGCCGATGGGAATAAATACGCACAGAACCGTGGCCTCCCCGAATCGGGTGCGCCTGGTAGAAGAATGAGTAGAAATTATCGTGAAATGTAAGAGTAGGGCCTACCACATTCCGAGGTTGACGAGAGGACATGGTTAGTTGAGGAAAGAGGCAGCAATGAACTGAACGCATCTCCGCCGGCTTTTTATATCCGCCATTCGTCGACCGGACGTTCGCATCTAGAGATCAAGGATCAAGCCCGAAGGTCAGTGGATTGAGACGGGAGATCCACAAGGGCTCGCATTCAGTTATAATTGACAGAGATAAAACCATGGTTTCGTATCCCCGCATTGACGTCCACCAAGGTCTGAGAGTCGGCCTGCCAAATTCCCTAACACAGATCGGATCCAATGAAGTTGCTGTCGACTTGATGGGATAGCCAACAACGCGTGGAAGTCTAATTTGTAAAACAAAGTAACCATCTGAACACGTATTAAATAGAAATAGGTACGGAGTTCGCACCGGAATCCAACGAGCCCACACTATATTCATCGTAGTCACGGAAGCAAGGGGAATCACTGTCTTGCCCGGCGATAAGTTGCTCGTAGAGACACCTCTCTGATATCCCGCGGAAGCGCCGAGATATTCTGGTTCTCTGACAAGAGAGATTTCATAATTGACTAGGGCATTGAGCAGCGCCGACTGTTCTGTTCTGGAGTCTTCATTCCTTGGAAGTCGAAGAGGGATTCTGAAGGAAGCACCAGAATGTTGGGGTATGAAAGGCGGTGTCTAAAAAAGACTGCGACTGTCAAAGGGCCCAAACTTGACCTCTCAGGAGCGCACAGTCACGGAGGAAGAACTGTGGGCAAGCAACATGATATTGATGCAGCCACAACATGACACAACATTGAAAAACCAAAAGCGGATATGCGTGCCATACTTACCCACAACGCCCATGTCCATTGCAGTGATTTCATGTACATCAACCGTAGGACGGGATGGGTCTGGGTCAGTTGATTGATTACTATACAGCAGCAAAACTCGTGGTTTCCTAGGATTTTTGTCGCGTATTCAGCCTCATCTTCATAGCTCTAGATTTCCTCGGATTCTCTGACTCGGACTCGCAAGCTCTCTTCTTTTTTTGCACTCGAAGATATGAAGACTCGGTTCCATTCCATTTCCTCGGGAGCGCGGCGGATTCAGGGATGGACTGCCCCACCCATCAAGACTTATGCGTCGAAGTCTGGAAAACCTGGGTGAAAGGTGGACGACGGGCCGATCACCAGTGCTAGATCCGGTCATTTTCTCACCATTGCTGGATGTTAATTGGTTACAATTGGCCCGGTGGCGCTCCGGCCGTCCGCTACATCTCAAGGATCTCGTCCCACGAAGGCGAAAAAATATCTGGCGGATGGGAGTCCGACGGAGACGTCAGTGGGATAAGCGTCTCTTCGTTTATGCTTCCTGGCTCATGACCCAGACGCAGACTTCCATGTCTGCGTCGAAGCGGAGTTTCTCTCATTGCGGGTGAGTCTGCCCCGACATAATCGCTGCGATTGGCTAATGTTCCTACACCCGCCTCAGAAGGACAACCAGATCGCATCGACCGTATCGGTTTCCACAGTAATTAACGGGCACAAAATCAAACTTTGCTGTATCTCGTCTGTCAGAACGCAAATATTCCAATATCATGCCAATGCGTTTGGCGTTACCGTTATTAAGGATTCCACCCCATACGGCACTAGCTGCTGCTGCTGCCGTTTCCCGTTAAAGAATTCTACCGAGATCACAGCTACCCGCTCTTTCCCATGGCCAACACCCTGCATCTGTCTCATTCATCACTCCCGTAAGTGTATGGTGTCTTGCCCTCACGCATTCATATTCACTCGTTCCCATGCCCGTCTATTGGCCTCAATGCAACGATCTTTTTACGCACAAACGGCGCTGAAACATGTATCTCCCTTCTGGCACAATCCCCGAGTAACCCTTATTCTCCGCCCCCAGTTATCAATTATTCCCCAAACCGCTGAATCACAACGGCGCTCCGTTACCATCAACAGACATCGCTGAATCTACGCACCAATATCTTTCCCCGTCCTTGTCAAGGGCAGTACTCTGAACACACTACCCGACAGATGACTGCACCGCTATGCGACGGGCGGCGCGGCTGTAATGTGCGCACTTGAATCAATCATTGCCCCACTCCTGGCACGCCACGAAAAAGTCTGCCCTCCTTTTGAAGTGCTCTTGAAGCCTGCCCCAGATTCGTGGCCCACAAGCTAGGAGAAAAACGGGAACCCCGACGCTACAGTGTACTGTGGAGCCACCGGGTCAAAAGCAGGTCTTCTCCATAAGGCTGCGCCTACGGCGGGAGGGTACTCCATTCATTGGTTGAAGGCTTGGGGAAAGGCTGTTATGGGTGGGCGAGTCGCTTTACCTTCCGCGGCCCACGTCTGACCTGAGAATCCAAGATCCTAGGCCGGGAACACTGCTGGGACCATACGACCACAAAAGACTCCCTTGCATAGCTTTGCAAAGGTCGCGGCGCGGCGGCGATACAAGCACTTGCCGCCGGCTTCCGGCTCTTCGTGAAGATGCTGCCCGGTTCGTGTTATGGTCGTACCCGTATCGGAGCACGCCTCTTACGCCGTGTAGGGTGTTAGGAAGGCCGACACGACGGCCGTCAAGAGGAGAAGCATGCCTCAAAATACCTCTGTGCAGTCGCCCAGTCGGATTACGGCTATGTCTGTCCCCGCCGTTGTGCTTACACGGGTCTCCAGCCATTCGACTGTCTAGCGAATCCTCTCATCTGTGAGTCCTATGCTATCCAGAGAGCTACATTTCAGCTGAGAATCGAAGATCTTAGGGCGTCGACAGCCCCACTGGCGGGCCACGGAGAAAAACGGGAACCCCGATGCTACAGCGTACTGTGGAGCCACCGGGCCAAAAGCAGGTCTTCTCCATAAGTCTGCGTCCACGGCGGGAGGGTACTCCGTCGTTGGTCGAGGGTTTTGGGAAAGGCTATTATGGGTGGGCGAGTCGCTTTACCTTCCGCGGCCCACGTCTGACCTGAGAATCCAAGATCCTAGGCCGGGAACACTGCTGGGACCGTACGACCACAAAAGACTCCCTTGCAAACAACGCATAGCTTTGCACAGGTCGCGGCGCGACGGCGATACAAGCACTTGCCGCCGGCTTCTGGCTCTTAGTGAAGATGCTGCCCGGTTCGTGTTATGGTCGTACCCGTCTCAGAGCACGCCTCTTACGCCATGTAGGGTGTTAGGAAGGCCGCCACGAAGGCCGCCAAGAGGAGAAGCGTGCCTCAAAATACCTCTGTGCAGTCGCCCAGTCGGATTGCGACTATGTCTGTCCCCGCCGTTGTGCTTACATGGGTCTCTAGGTATTTGACTGTCTAGCGAATCCTCTTATCTGTGAGTCCTATGCTATCCAGAGAGCTACATTTCAGCTGAGAATCGAAGATCTTAGGGCCTCGACAGTCCCACTGGCGGACACGCGACCGCAAGGCCTTCTCTCAGGAAGTGCGACCTCGTGCCCGTACATCCTCCGACCGCCAGGATGATATGGACAATCCATCGTGGCCTTCCTGGGCCTCGTGACGCATTGCCATCCCTCGAAGAGGGACCTTTCCAGTATCTGGCTGCCCGCCTGCTCCCCCTCATTCTTGCCTTCTGGGCATCTCGACCTCTCTTGCGCACACGAACGATGAAGACATCAGATACATGTCCTTGAGCAGGCCGTGGTTTAATGCAAGCGATCCGGACCCGAGGCCGTCCCAGTCCAGATTCACAGCTAATTTCGGTGCACGGCTTCACACGAGTCGTGGCGGAGGCTTCTATCAGGGTGGGCACAATATGCTGTCTACCCAAATACCTTCCCTGATTGTCGTCAGGACTCGTCTGCTCCCTCGGAGGCGGACACAGTAGCATTCATCGGACGCTACTCGAATGCGCCTCCCATTAACCCCAATCTGGACGAGATTGGGTGGTTCGATTCGATTCCAGTCGCTGTAGAATGCCCGGGCTGCGCACCACGAGCTATGCAGGAGTCACGGGTGCAATCCATTCTACTCGGACTGCGATCCTAGCCCTCTCGAGTCGATCAGAACCCGCAGTCGAGATTCGCAACGCTTTCGGGGCGTGGCTTCGCACGAATCGCGGCGGAGGCTTCTATTGGTGATCACGGTGCGTAAGATACTGTCTTCTCAAACTGACTGACGGTATGGTAAGGACTGCGCTGCTCCTCGGAGGCACACTGAAAGTATCATACATCGCGACTCCCGCTAACTCAAAGCGGGAGGGCCCTGGTTAAACTCTGGACGAGATTGATTTTTATTCGCTGTATAAATTTCAGGTGTACGTATGCTGTATATGAAATCTCGGCTTCCCCCACTTTTAATGGTCGGCGGTGTTAACGCAGCGTATGCAATGTAGAGATAAGTCTAAAAATAAACCAACTACGGCATCCCAACCACGTGCCGTGTCCGTGTGGAGAAGCCGGCGGTATTAATCGCTTTGACCTTCTATGACATGTACTCGCAGTCTGGGGGCTGTAATCATATTGACTCGGTTTCTTCAGAAGTTATTCCTACGGTGGTGCCGCTCATGGTAAGTTATATCCAAAGTGGCTGATTAATGTCACTTTCCATGAATCGCGTACAATTCTAGACATACGGGTTTTTTCCCCTGTTATATCCACTCAACTGTGTTGACTTTGTTTGAATCTCCGACGCTCTCCGACGCCTATCCCGATTTTTCCAGGCTAGAGAATAATGATTGGCGAGCACAGCATCTCATCAGCGCCCAAGGCTGTGCACAGACACGTCAGTCTTCTCATCCCCATCCAAGGCTTTCTTTCCATCTTCAGTATACGTTATCAGGTTGCTATCAAGTCTTCAGGTAGCATGGCCCATCCTCAGATTATTATCTGTCATCGCTCATTCACTATCGTAGATTTTCATCCATAGAGCATGGTAACGCGGACAACGGCTCCACAGCGCTTTCCCTGAGTGCAACCCTTCCACCCGAAATCATTACCATCGTGATCGAACAACTCCATGAGAATAAACCTGACCTCTTAACGTGCAGCCTAGTTTGTCGCGGGTGGCTCCCTTTTGCGCGAAATAATCTCGAGATAATCATTGGCCTGACTTGCACGTCTACATTCATGGATCTGATCACATCGCCGACGACTACACTGGCGACCACTGCTCGTCATATAGGCCTGTGGAATCCAAAACCTTCCGTGATTCCTCCACCTGTGTTCCTGGTGTTGGCGACCTTCGTGTCGTTGTGATCTTTGAACTTGTGGGGCACTCTCACAGTGAACCTACCCTCTCTTCCCACCCTCACTCACCTGCATTTATGGAGTGCAGAGGTTCCGACCTACACCGGCTTCGTCACCTTCGTATCGGGCCTCCCTGTGTTAAAGAGCCTCACTCTTTGGAATGTATCGTGGGCCACGGGCCCTGACAATGGTCAGTACACATTCCCGCCATTTGACCTCGCTTCCCTGGAACTGGATTGGGGCCCAAGGCCGCCCATCGGAAGCATTATGTTTGCCCTTCGCACACGGAAATTGATACTTGGTATCCCATCATCCATCCCGCCTTCGTTCTTGCCCACTACCTTCAAATACCTGCGCCAACTGGGTTCCCATCTAAAACACTTGGAGCTCGAGGATTGCGAAAATCACATCGATCAGCCCCCCCGGTCCTCCCTTGTGTATTGAGGTCTAAAAAACGTGGGTAGATCAGATAGCTACGCTGGCCTTCAGCGCCAACATCAGCCTCGAGTACCTCAAAATTAGCGACGCCCTGCAGCTCAATGTCGTGGGAGACCGCTTCGACCTCACCGTCTGCCCTTCCCTGGAATCTTTATTGTCACAGGTCATACCCTACTGCCGCGCAAGAGAGCTTGTGCTCAAGCGCTCAAGGTCAGGACCGAGTCAATCTCGATCCCACCACCGTGGGAACCCATCACCGAATTAGCCGCGCTTTTTGACACACCGGCACGATCGAATTCATCGTCGACGGCTCCCCGTTTTGCCTCAAGGGCTCCGCCCGGCTTGCCTGCGAACGGTTCGAGCCCATCTTGCGCACCGCGATTCCCAGCCGTGCCGGCCTGCAGATCGTTTGCACTGATGGAGAAAATCCAGATGAAGTCTGGTGTTAGACGGAGATGCAGGAATATTGTCTCTCTTGACAGACGCTGTACTAACAAAACGCTCGTACCTCGCTCGTTATACAGTCTGTTAGTTACCGCGCTTGATTAGCGGCGTCCGATCTTATTATGTAATGATGAGCAATGCACAACCAAACAACTCATTTATTTCACGCGTTTCTGAGGCGTTTGACTTCGTCTTGCACAATTCGACGTGAATTTAGAGAACAGTTGTAATCTCAGATGTATAAATGCCCCCAAAATTGCATGAGGGGTGTTTATATCAATAATTTACAACATACAATAATTCTTCGGCTGATTCCGGCATCATTCCGCGACAGAACTCGAAATTCCTTCACTAGTCTTCCTCCCCTCCGCAAACGAAAAACAAGATATTCTGGGCATCGCCGTAGTACACTGCGCAATGATTTGGTTGAATAAATGGCCAACATCGCATTTGACGCGTCAACTTACGGTCAAGTCGCGGCAATAGGTCGTCGCACGTGGTTTCCCAAAACGGATGCTTATATAATAAGGCTCGACACCACCTGTGACCCCGCGGTAACTAATAGACTAGCAGGAATACCATCTGCGGAATTTTAGATTTTCCCTATTTGAACCGAAGCGAACTGAGTACGTTTGGGTTTGCTACTCTTAACTGGGCGGCTTTCCCCGATATAATCAGCGAGCTGAAGAGCCCAAGTTGCTAAATCTCAGGGAGAGCAGAGCAAATAGGCTGATGGGGCGGACGAAGGGGAGAGCTTGAGCGAGGCATGAGCGTTTGGTTAGTGCAGCGTCTGTCAAGAGAGATTAGGAGAATGTGCGCGATTCGAAAGCGAACTCGAGTCTAACAGGGTACCGTGACCTGCTATCCTTGTTCGTAGAATTGGTTTTTGACCACGCCGGTGATTATTGGATGTATTTCGAACGTCGGAGGTTCTGCGCCAAGTTGAACGGCTACAAGAGGCTGTGCCACGACACCGCCACCCTCGGCTTTACTTCTGACTACATGGCATCCGTCCCACACGACCTTATCGCCGCCATCATCGACGAGCTGCACCATGACCGCGCATCTCTGAAAGCATGCTCACTAGCGGCTGCTTCCCTCCGTTCCCCCAGCCAACGCCACCTTTTCCATTCGATATGGCTACATCAGGACAGCCTGCAGTTTCGCATGGGACTCTTACCCACCGCGCTTCACGAAAGAACAGGGACCCCTTTGGGTGCCATAGAGAGGGTATCGGCTCTCCTGGCGAACTCCCCCTATCTCGCCAGCTACGTGCGAGACTTGACCATAGACCGACCGGATTCCGTTGAGGAGGACATGGCACTGCAACGCGTCCTCAAGGCAGTGCCGAACCTGGAGCGCTTCGTGATCTCGGGTCTACGCGTGCGCTGGGATACTCTCTCTCTTCCCCTTCGATCTACAATCCTGGATGTCATTGCACGGCCCACGCTCGATCGCCTGCATCTTCTACGTATGCGGAACGTACCTGTTCCTGTAATCCTTCGTGCTCTCTCTTCCGTGAGGGTGCTTTCGATCCACGACACGAGCTTCGAGGAAGCATATCCTGAAAATCCCGGACCTCCGACCCTGCCGCGCTTGGAGCACTTCATACTCAACACAAGGCTTCCGTCTACCTACGAGCTCATCCTTCCGCACGCGCTCACATTAGCGAATGTCAAAAGACTGTTTTTGCTTGTCGATCCGACTTGCCGCCTCCATGCAGAACGGCTGATGTCATCTATCGGCGACGCCCTGGAGTGTCTTGAGCTCGATTACGAATGTGCGCCGACTATACTTCCCGTTATAATCTCATATTAATGCGCAGTCCAGCACTATCTAGTTCTTTCCCATGGGACCTCCCCCACCTGCCCAACCTGCGTTCTCTCACACTCATCATGTTCCGCGGTACCTTCAGAGGGCTGCCTAACGGACTCGCGGGGACACTCGCCGCCCTCCCACACACGTCCCTTACCCTCCAGTTTACCATACAAGCTCTTCTGGAGGAGAGGAAATGGCCCGAAGATGGCCCGCTCCTCGGACTAGAGGATTGGAAAAGGGTCCCTATCCACTGCCAGTTATTTTTCATAGCTACAGAATGGACACAACCTGCATCGCGAGATGTCGCGTTCGGCGCCTTTTGCGCAGCGATGTGGGCGGCTTTTCCTGGATTCTCTCTTGAATTCTCGAGGGAGGGCAAGAAGAAGCCCTGTGTCATGAGAGAACTCCTGTGGTGAGCGCTGGCATACTCCTGCAGTGCATTAAATCTGAAACCCTTCAGATACCATGTATCTTGCGATTAATGTACTAGTTACGATTTACAATGCCATGGTTCTACCCTTTCGGTTTGGAGCTCATAAGCGCCGTTCGACGATCGTCGTGTTGGTTTATGCAACCTAGCAAGGCCATTACGGTGACTGAATCACCTATTAGAATAGTCTAAATTGGGGAAATAATGTTTGATTGGTGGTCTTTTTTTAGGACACTCCAGGTCGCTCCCGAGGAGCCTATAGAGTTTGATAACCATCTCCCCACTAGTACCGCACTACGTGCATGCACTTCCTGCGTCTTCTGGTGTCTTGTCTGTGCTGTTATCGTTCGTTCGTTTGACTCGAAATGTTTCAACGATACAAATCTTGTGGGTGACAATCGCCGTTCAATGTAAACTCGAACTCGAATCGGCTAAATGCAAAGTACTGTTAGTAACATGATCACGACAGTGCCCATCGACAGATGTGAACCCGTATCCCCACGAACGTTCGGCTGCCTAGGCGCCACCGGCAGCTTCAGACTCCTTGTTCTCACTTGCTAGACATGTCTTTGACGCTCAGCTCTACGGTGTCCCCCTCGTCCCCAGCAATGACTGCTGACACGGAAGTCAGCGCCGCCGACGAGAAGGACACTCCCACCACTACCACCACAGAGCTCGACGTCGCTCCCTACCTAGAGGAGACAGTGCCCCCTGCGTCCCCAGAAATGATTCCTGACACCGAAGTCGCTAGCGGCACTCCCACCACCACCACAGAGCTCGATATTGCTCCCCACGCAGAGGATACGTCCCCAGCAATGATTCCTGACACCGACGTAAACGCTACCGCCGAGAAGGACAATCCTACCACTACCACAGAGCTCGACGTCGCTCCCCACGTAGAGGACACGACCCCAGCAATGATTCCTGACACCGAACCTGGAGCGCTTCGTGATCTCGGGTCTACGCGTGCGCTGGGATACTCTCTCTCTTCCCCTTCGATCTACAATCCTGGATGTCATTGCACGGCCCACGCTCGATCGCCTGCATTTTCTACGTATGCGGAACGTACCTGTTCCTGCGATCCTTCGTGCTCTCGCTTCCGTGAAAGTACTTTCGGTCCAGGACGCGAGCTTCTATGAGGAAGCATATCCTGAAATTCCTGGACCTCCGATCTCGCCGCGTTTGGAGCACTTAATCCTCGCAACAGGGTTTCCGTCTACCTACGAGCTCATCCTTTCTCCGCACACACGCAGATCAAGGAATGTCAAGAAACTATATTTGCCTGTCGATGCGACCTACCGCCTCCATGTAGAACGGCTGTTTTCATCTATCGGCGACACCCTGGAGTGTCTTGAGCTCGATTGCGGAAGTGCGCCGGCTATACTTCCCGTTATACTCTCATATTAATGCGCAACCCAGTGCTATCTAGTTTTCCGTTGAACCTCCCGCACCTCCCCAACCTGAGTTCTCTCACACTCCTCATCTTCTGCGGTTGTGATAAACGTCTGCCCGAAGGATTGGCGGGGGCACTCGCTGCCCTCCCCCCATGCCCCTTACCCTCCAGTTTACGATGCAAGTTTTTCAGGAGGAGGAGAAATGGGTCAAAGATGGTCCGCTCCTCGGACTAGAGAATTGGAAAAAATTCCCCATACACTGCCAGTTGTTTTTCATAGCTGGGAGAGGACGCAGCCTGTGCCACGAGATGCCACTTTCGACTGGTTTTGCGCAGCAGTGCGGGCGGGCTTTCCTGGATTCTCTCTTGAATTCTCGGGGGGGGGTGAGAAGAAGCCCTGTGTCATTAGGCAATTTCCATAGTAAGCGCTGGTATACTCTGCAGTCCATTCGATCTGACGCCCCCTCAGATATCGCGTATCTCCGGTCTACAGTTGAAATTTTGTGGTCTTTACATCCGCATTTGCGGCGATTTGAAGGCCACAATCGCCTTTCTGCGGGTGTTGAGCTATACACTGTTATACAACCCAGCGAGGCGCGCGCCGGTAATAGTTTCTCCGCATAAAATTGGCTGAGTCGCCGAGATAATGTTCCTTAATGGCCTTGATTTAGGGCATCTAGGGTCGCTTCCAAGACGGAATCTCAGATATACCATCTATGTACGCACTACTGACGCGCTAACTCCTACATCTCCTCGTGTATCCTCGTGTCTCCTCTGTGCTGCTATTGTACGCTCTTTCGACTCACCATCTCGAGACACTCGTGCACCACAATCACCGTTCAATCCAACTCAAACCACCTAAAATTAAAACTACACGAGGCTTGCGCATGGTGGTGTACGTCAACAGGTGTGAACCTGTTTACCGAAGCCTCGTGCGTTCGGTCGTCAACCTCTGCTTCTCACCATGACACAGGTCGACATCCCTCCCCATATAACGGACTGGAACGCACCGATATTCAATGGCCACCCACATGAAGACGTGCGGATGTGGCTTTGCGGAATCCGCTATGGGCTAAAGCAGCGACGTATTCCGAGTGCGCTTTGGGTTGACGTCGCCTCGCATTTTTTGGGCGAAGAGCCGCGGGCTGTTTTGGACAATGTCGAGCGGATGCTCGGACAGCTGGAATCGAGGGAGGGAACGTACCACTGGGATTGGGATACGTTTACGCGTGCTCTCATCCATGTTCACGGTGCGTATTCAAAGGCAGGCGTATCCTCAATTTCGTTTAATTTTCCAGCTAGATCAAGTCAAGAAGGATGCGGCAGATTTAGAGAACGGTCTGTGTCTTTTGTCCCTGTTTCTCTCAGGTCCTCACGAATACGTAGATTCCCAATCCATCGGAGATAATCTGCGTCGTTTTAGGACGGAGCACCCATATGCAGCCGCAGCGGCAGGTCTTGGCCTCGTCGCAGTCGGCGGGATCACCGTCGCACCGGCAATCCTCGTCGGAACGTTGAACGTCCTGGGATTCAGCGCCTCAGGAGTGGTCGGCGGTGAGCTCCGCTTCCCCATTTATCGGGGTTACATAGTAATAATATTCAATTGTGTCTTCTAGGTTCGATCGCCGCTTGGATCCAATCTACAGTGTACGGCGCCGCTGTCTCGAGCGGATCATTATTTTCCCTGGCGCAATCTGCAGCTGCGGGCGGGATCATGGTAGCGCCCGTTGCGGCACAGGCGGTCAGTACGGGTGCGATGGCACTCGGGGCGTGGTTTGGCTTTGGAGGCGCCAGAGGTAATGGTGGAAATAGTGCACCAGCGGCGATCCCGGTGCACGACGATGATGCTCCAGTTTCGTTGTAGCATAAACGCGGTAGCTAAGTCCCATGTTATGTCGTCAAGCCTTGCATTGACAAGGCGCATAAACCATGGCAAGAGCATACGAATTAGATTCTATAGAAAGAACGGGTAATATTTCACTCCTCCGAGAAAGGATCTTCTGTCAAAGAAGTCAGCTGTCTGGGCGCGAATGTTGCCAGTACATAGCATATACTTATTTGCCCCATTCCCAGAAAACCGCCAACAAACGAACAGACAAGTCAAATCTCGGCAGGAACCGGCCCATCATCCACCGCCGCATCAGCGCATCAATTGCCCATAACGCCATCAGTGTCGTCGTCCAAGTTTCGCTCTGGCTTGCTTTACTCTCGAAATTTCGCCCTCGCCTTTCCGAGCGAAACCCGGCATGATTACCACTCCTTGGACTCCGCGGCGTCCCGAAATCCGACAAAATACTTACCCTATTGTTGTAGCCCTTCATGGTTCCTTGAGTTTAAAGTGGCATTCGAATTTGACTCGAATGGCTTGGAATTCAGCAAAGTGTCCGAGTACTTCTGAGTACTTTTCGTACTTTTATTTTGTAACAGAAGTGCGCGCTTATTTTGGTTTTTGCAACAAGATTACACACGCTTATATTTATTCTCTGCAGCCAAGTACACCCATTACTCATATCGTGGCAATATCTCTTTGCTCGCCGAGAAGTCCTCGATAACGACCTCGCAATTCAAGATCCAGCAGGTAGCACATGATATGGTGAAATCGCAGAGACTTCTAAGTAGCGACCTCTTCCTCGGTTCCGGACCTCGATATCTTTTAGACCTCAATTCCTCAGGCTGCCGCAATGATCACACGAGACAGCGCGTCGAATAAAGGCTTCGACATTCCAAGTTGTGCCTCAATTGCGTCTTTATATTTATCAGTCTCCGAAGTCGCCTCTGCACCCAACCAATAACAGAACACCATTTACGAGACGAGAACCCGGTGGTTGGCGCTGACCGGGGCCTTGATGTAGGCCGCGCGAATCATATGCTCAGGGCGGCCTCGGATCTCCTCCTACGAATCCACGATCTCGGATTCACTGCTTCTCCCTGATAAGCCTTGAGATGGCCAAACGGAGATACGGGCCGTTACTTCTCTTACTTCTCGGACGACACGCTGCCACGGAATACACCCGGACTCTACACGACAGAACTGCCTGTCGTTTTTGTGTTCCCAAACGTCGCGGTTTGTCTCGGGAATCATGCCAGCAGAACATATGCACGAGGTCTCTCAATACCCTCCACAACTATTGGTAGGTACTTTCGGTGGCACCAGAGATGAGTTTTCTGAGGTTTTCAGATTTTCAGACCACGCGTACATTTACATGCGGAACCGCACTGGAAGCGCTTGAGTCTTCTTCCAACTGGCCCGCCAAGACATTCGTGCCCGCAGCTCACGGCCTCTAACGGCAGCTGTCATTTCAGTCGTGATCGTCCTCATAACCTTATACATTTGCTGGATCGTTACTCGTCGGTCCCGTGTACACGGCGCCGATTTTAACAACAAGCTCTTGGCAGGGATTCCACACAAAAGCAGAACAAGCTTAATCAGGAACTCCCGGAAGGTGATGAGTCTTCGATACATCTATGGTTCTGATTAGCGTGGACAGATTCCTGTGTACGCGACGTCCTCGGCTGTCCTTGGGCTGCTATCCAGTTAGTAAACGTCCCAGAGCTACTGGCCACGGGTCATAATTTGCCATTTGTGGATGTCGCGCGAGTTTATCCACATTCTCAACAGTTTCATTTATTTTCGTTTGACGGCCAGGCGCGCCGGCTCCGTGCCCCTCATGGGTCTGGTTCTTTGCATTCGCGAGCCGCTTCGGCGCATTTGGTGTGGGCAGACGTAGGCCTATATAACCAGGTGTGTTTGCAACCGCTCGACAGATCTCCCCCGTTCTCCTCTGGTTTTTCAGTTATGCGGCGCTTCTCTGTCACCCTTTTCCTTGCATCGCTTCTGGTATTGCCGTCTCTCGCCAGTCCTCATATTCGCCAGACGACGAACGGCACCTGCGTTGATAGCGACAACGACGGGGACTGTGACGGCGATCCTGAGCCCGCTAACCCTGACGGCAACATCCCCACACTCGGGGATGGTAATGGAATTCCGGACGTCTCCAACGCCACGAACCCTGTGTGCATCCCATTCTACGCCGTACGCGATGCTATCCTAGGCGGCGTGTTTCAGGGTAGATACAAAATTCATTGCCGACGCGAACTTTACTAAACGTCAATAGGCAGATGTAACGATGCGGCCCGTGGTGCTGTGCGTTTGGCATTCCACGACGCCGGCACGTAGACGTCCACTTCGATATTGATTCATCGGACTGATAGGCTGTATCTCGTCTAGGAACGTATTCGTCCGCGTTTGCAAACGCGGGCCTTCCGACCGGCGCAGCTGACGGGTCGTTGCTTTGGGATCCCAACGAGGTTCTCCGCAGCGAGAATGATGGGCTGACCAGCATCGTCAACCTTCTGCAGCCCCTCCACGCTCAGTTCGGTGATGTCACGCCCGGGGACCTCCTCCATGTGCGATAGTCTCACATACGATTTGTTCCGAGCCTTCTGCTAATGGCGGGTTTGCGTGTCCCAGCTCGCAGGTGTTCTCGGCGTCCTCGCGTGCCCCGGAGGTCCCCGTATCACGGCCTGGGTCGGCCGTCCCCAACCAAAAAACATCGCACCAACCGGCCTCCTCCCCAGCCCTGACGACCCCGTCGAGAAGATCTTGGATCGCTTCGCCGATATGGGGTTCACGATTCGCGACCTGATGGCGCTCGTCGGCGCACATAGTACCGGGACGCAGAGTTTCGTCGATCCCGCAAAGGCAAACTCGTCCTTCGATAGCACCGTTGATCTCTGGGATGTCAAATATTGTACGTTCCCCCCCGTCGATGGCGAATTATCCTCATGTCCATTTGCGTTGAAATAGACACAGAAACCGCAGATCCTACAGTCCCTCCCGGTAATTTTCACATTACGTCGAACAAGTTCAAGGACTCATTGCTTTACTCTGTGCACTAGGTGTCCTCAAGCTCCACAGCGACGTCAACTTCGCGGGCAACTCGTCCACCTCGGCTGACTTCGCGCGGTACTTCAACAACCAGCCCGATTGGTGCGTTCATTTTTATACTCTTGTAGCGGGGCTTTGCTCACAATAAACTTCAATTCAGGGACGAGGACTACATCTCTGCGCACGAGAGGCTGAGTGTGCTCGGGTACGACACCGCAACGCTCACTAACTGCACGGAGCTGATGCCCGCGAGCATCAACCTCACGGACGTCAGCGTGCCCGACTCGACGGGGGTCCTACAGGTGGACCCCACGCTGTTAGAGGCTGCGATCCAGAAGTACCGCGCCCCGTGGCTGGTGCCATCGTCATAGACGCCTGTTCCAGCTCTCCATTTCTTGTATTTATTATGTTAATATGGGTTGTCCAAGGACAAGGTTGGGGTAGAAAACAGTGCACACTCATTTTTGTATATATCTTCATGGACGAAAGAGCTTCGCTATTCATTTTATTGCTCTGAGAAATCGAATGCAGAGACTCGAGTATTCATGATGAATTTGAAAGCCAGGGCATCGAGTGTCAACGTTTAATTTCATAATTGCCTTTTCGAGAGATGGAGGTGCCAAGACTAGTGGAGCTAAGAGAATGGAGCGTGAATCTGACAGCGGTGGCAAAGAACATCGGAACCGAAGGGATGCAGTAATTATGAGTGGAACAGAACTCTCGGGGTACGGAATAATCAGTGAACAGCAACCCAAACTCGCGACTCGGAGACCCGGCAGGCAAATTCACCATGACTTTTGAGTGCCCATGGTTTGCCAGTGTTTGAACAGAGCATAATTTAGGTAATAGTCCTTCATAATCTTTGTTCCACATGTCTTGAGATGTCTCTTTTACTAAAGCCGCGTATGTAGAAGTATTTGGCCTTGTTGTTGTTATTTGGAGACGCGTCAGAATCACGTGCTCTCAAACTCTTCCACTCTTCCTCTCTTGTCTCATCTGCGCTTTCAAGGATGGCTGCTTCACTGATTGTCTAAAAAAGAAAAGACCACGCGTGGCCTAACCTCGAGTCGAACGGGCTTCCTGCAAGATGAGCGGATGTGCATCATGCGCTAGTAGGTGTTGTATACCTCTCCTAATCTTCGTCTTATTAAAGATTTCTTGACATAGCTTGTTGAGAGCAGAAAAAAAGTGTACGTCAACCCCGAATCGAACGGGTTTCCCGCAAATGTTGCAGCGCGTATAGTTTAAGCGGGGGAGCATCCCGTGCTATCAGGTCCTATTCCCCTCTTCGCACCTTGAACCTGTATGCATTTCAGCCTGCGCGGCTTTATCAAGAAAAGAAGGAAGAAAAAGACGCGAACTTGAATCATATTTCGAGCTTGGTTGAACATCGACTCTCTTCCTGTTGAAGAACCGATAGCATGGAGTTGTCAATTAACGACTTAAACGAAAGAGAAGATCTAGAAATCATATTAAGACCCAACCTCGAGTCGTACGCGCTCCCCGCGTGTAACTATTGAGGGCAACATACTGAACAGGTGCGCACCACACGCTATCAGGTCTCATTCCCTCTCGACCTACCGTGAAACTTATGGGATACACTTCAGCCTGCACGTCTCTTTTGAGAAGAAACAACGACACAAACTTGAATCATGACATGGCCGACTTGGAACCTCGAGTCCCACTCCTAATTATTCGTCCTGTTGAAGAACCTCTAACATGGAGTTATCAATCAACAAAAAAGAACAACACAAGTCGCCAACATATGACCCAATCCCGGGCTCCCCACCGCTACTCGAATCGACCGCTCTACTTTAGCGGGTGCACACCACGCGCTATTAGGTCTTATCCTTCGTATCTTGAACCTGTGAGATACATTTCAACGTGCGGTGTTCGTCAAGAAAATGAAAGGCGCCATGAACTTGAGTGACGAATCGAAGCTTTTCGGCCTGGCTGAGGTTGGCAATTTCTTTGCGTACCTTGAACCTGTGGGATAGTACACTAATTCAGGCTGCAGGCCTTGTTCAACAATTTATAAAAACACCGACAGATAATATTGGGAAGACGTACGTTCGCTTCTACTGAAGCTGCGCGTTCAGCACCGATTGCCGCCGGTCTTGTATTCTCGCAATTCCTTGATGCTTTTCTGTCTTGAAAGTTAGTCGCTGATTTTGGAGAAAAAACGGTATCACGGGAACACTACTCTTAGTATACCGATTGCAACCCAAATTTCCTACTTTGTGGGTGCACGCCACGCGATATGAGGTCTCATTCCCCCTCTTCGTAGCTTTGACTTGCGGGATACATTTCAGCATGTGCGTCTCCTTTAAGAAAAAAAAAGTCGACATGAACTTGAATCATAATTTGGCCGAACGTCGAGTCAACTAACATCCCTCTCCACTTCTTTGTCTCGTAGAAGATTTTCGGACATAGGTTCTCGAGAAGAAAAAATCTCCATTCTTTCTCCAACATGAACCAACCCCGAATCGAATGGGCTCCCCGCGACTAATTAACGTTGCCGGGCAGATATTGAGCGGCTGCGCACCATGCGCTATCAAATCTTATTCCTCCTCTTCGTACCTTGAACCTGTAGGATACATTTCAGCCTTTGTCGCGGCGTCCAAGGTCAAGAAACAAAAGCACGTTCCGTCTTCTCCGTAGCTGCGTCGGATTCTGTCGTGTGTATCTCTGTGAATAGGAGGGAAATGGATGAATGTATGCATATGATCCATTTCCCTGCAGCAAATCCACACCACACACTTGCACTGGCTGAGGTTGTCGGTTTCGTTGTTTAAATTTTTAAAAGGCGTTTACTGAGGCTATGACCCAACCCCGAATGGAACGGGCTCCCCGCAACTACTCTCGGTAGCTCTACTCTACTTTGGGCGGGTGCACACCACGTGCTATCAGGTCTTAACTTGCGGGATACATTTCAGCATGTGCGTCTCCTTTGAGAAAAAAAAGGGAACACGAACTTAATGCCGAAACTGGAATCAACATGATTTTCTCGCTGAAGCTTTTCGGCCTAGCTGAGGTTGTCAATTTCTCTTTTTTAAGTTACAGAAAAAAGGTTTCACCACCGTGTCACGCCATGACCCAACCCCGAATCGAACGGGCTCCCCGCGACTAATTAATGTTACCCGGGGGATACTGAGCGGGTGCGCACCATGCGCTATCAGGTCTTATTCCCTCTCTTCGCACCTCTAACTTGTGTGGGATACATTTCAGTCTCTCGCGACGTCCAATATTAAAAAACAAAAGCACTCAGCTTCCCCGCCTTTGTCGTAGCTGTGCGTATATACAGTGAATAGGAGGGAAATGGATCGTGGCCAATCTATAAATGAAAGTACACACACCCACCCAGCGGCCTGGGTAACTCGAAGCCCAAGCCAAGATAGTGGAATTCCCCAAACACCGGAGTGAAGTTGATGCGGTCCCAGACCAGTTGTAGGGTATCCCAGCGCTACGTACGAATGATCCTTCGAGCGAGACGCCGAACAAGAGGGCACAGCCACGTCGTCAAATCCCGCTGGAGAACTTGACACACGAAAAGAAGACTCGAAAATAAAACATGAATTTCATCGCACTAAACGTATTCGTAACCTACGACCGGGCCCTCCTCCCCTCTAGCCGCCACCCAGCCACTAACTAGTATACAGTCTCATTCGTCGTCGTAGTATGTAATATGCATATATTTTCCTCCTCCTAAATCTCACGGCATTGTATTGTTTTTTTCTTGTGATTAGCTTGTCGGTATAGCTGTCGCAATCGTCGTCGTCGCATGTAATCGAAAGGAGCAAAGAAGGAAGGGAGCAAGGAGGGAGGAGCAAGGAGAAGCGCGCCTAAGCGGTAGGCTTCTCGGTGCTCGACCGCTCCTCGCTCGCCTTCTCGTTCTCCTCCGCGTCGCGCGCGGCGCGCCCGGTTTCGTGGTGCACGCCCTCGTCGTCGATCCACGCGTCGTCGGCTCCGCCGCCCTCGTCGAACGCCGCGCGGTGCTTCTCGAAGTGCGAGCCGTGGTTCCTGGGGTGGGTGTGTTAGTCCGGTGTCGTGAACGTGATGAAGACAGAACAGGAGCGAGGAGTAGGAGGGTGGGGGTGGCAAGCCGAGAACGGGCGGGGAAGAACGAGATACGGCTCAAGGCCGGGGGAACAACTCAAGGAATCAGGAAAACAAGAACTCACTCAGGCCCAATAATGGTAATGAAGATCACAAACGCCGCAACGACGCCGATCAGGATCCCCTGCACCTTGGCGTAGTCGGGCACGACTTTGCCGTCGATCGTCGTCTTGAGGTTGTCGCCGCCAGCTGTGGGGGGTGGGTGCGTTAGTATGGGGCGTGAGGGCGACAGAAGCAACAATCGCGTGAAGACGACGGAAGGGCGAAGGAGGGTGGTCGTATCATTGGATATAAACGAGGGGCGTACGGTCGCAAGGGCCCGCGACGCCAGGGGGGGAAGAGGAACGCAAAGATACAAAACACTCACTAGCCTCGATCTGCGCCGACGCAGACGACACCATGTTGCCCAGCTGGTACGCCACACCGGGGAAGGTCGCGCGGAACGCGGGCGGCGCCATCTCGGCGAGGTGGATGGGGATCTGGGTGGGGGTGTCAGCGTCTCGTTCTCAGGTTTTAGATTTTAGGTCAAAGAGGGGAAGGGGAGCTCGCCCGCAATTCGAAAGGAGGAGGGAGCGTCGAGGTACGATCGAAGCTCGGAAGCTCGAAAGCAGGAGGGGTAACCCGAAGGGGGAGGAAGCTCGAAAGCACGAGTCCCAAATTCTCCACTCAAAGCACGCCTCGTTCTCGAAAGAAAATAGCAAGAAAAAGAACTCACAACTCCCCACGCGCCCTGGACGCCAAACTGGATGCAGAACGCGCCCGCAGAGAGCGCGCCGAACGTGTCGGGGATGATCCACAACGGGATGAAGACCGCGGTGAGGCAGGTGAATGCGCTGGGGAGAGACGTTAGTTTCGGGTAGACATGATTTCGGAGTAGAAGGCAGGAGAGAGGGGGAGGGGTAGGGAGGAGAAGCAGCACGGCAAGGACCCCTCCGCTTCACGCAGCGCTAGGACTCGAACGAGGAACGAGGAAGGAAGGAAAGAAGAGAAGTGGAAGGCTCAAATGCACAGCCACAGCCTCTTTCCTATTCGGGCGTAGCAGCAGCGTCCAAACGAACGCGTCGTCGTCCGCCCAAGCAGTCCCCAGCAAACGCCCGACCCGCCCGCCATGAGCATCGCCAGCATCGCACCACACACGCACCACAAGGCCCCAGCCCCGCCGCAGAGGAAACGCGTCGTCGGGCCCGGATCGCTCGAAGGCCCAGATATCCCGCAAGTAGAGGGCCGCCCGTTCGCCCAAGACGCGAGCGGCACCACCACCTGCCCGCCATTGCCACCGAACGACAGACACGCGGAGGGTAACGCAATGCAATAGAAGACGACCCCCACTCGAATATAAGCAGACAAGAGAAAAGCACGCACACAATCGTGATCCTCCTCCCCAAGAACTGCGAGATCCACCCCGCGAAGCCGCCGCCTGCGATCGCGCCCTGGAGACGTAGATTAGCACTTTTCGTATAAGAAGAGGGGGGTTTTAGGGGAGAGGGAGGGGTGGGGAGGGCAGGAAGACGAAGGAGCAGGCACGAGAGACACTAGTCGCGTGATGCGCGCCAGGCACGATGGCTAGATGCGCCCGCGCTAGGCTAGTGTAGCGCATCACGCGCTAGGCACGGCTCGGCGGCCGCCCAGGCGCGCGCAAGCGTATGGGGATGGGTGTGGATGAGAATGAAACCGGAAGGAGGAAAGGGTGTCCGTCGCATGTGGAGTGGGATGAAATTCGTGAAATATGGGAGGATGAGGACAAGAGGGGCGAAAGGTGGGAGGGTGGGAGGCCGAGTCCGGCAGGGGATAGAAAGACAAGAAGGGCAAAGAAAAGTATGAGGGTGGGAGGCCGGGAACGGCAGAGGGTGGAGAGGAAAAGATGGTGGACGGGTTGGAGTGGGTGAAGTTGGAACACAGCGAATAGGATGCGAAAGGATAGAAAGGGGCAGTCGTCGGACGGAGGGGGGTGGGAGCAAAAGAACGGAGAGAGTAGGACGATGAATAAGACGTAGAACGAAGAATACGATGGGCGAATGGGAACGACGGAGGGAAGGGGATGAACGCCGGTAAGACGCGGAAGGTAATGACGGAAAACAATCCCCGTTTCGGTGCCCCGGGACGCCGGCGCCCAAGTGAACGTGGGGTAGGATGGATGTGAATGGGGATGTACAGCGTGAATGGAGTGTACGACGGGTAGGACGGAAGGCGGGGACAGGATAGATAGAGTAGAATGCGCGTGGGAGCAGGACGACGGGAATGGAGAGGGAGATGCTCCGGAGAACGCCAAGCGCGTAGAGCGCTCGGAATAGCTGCCAAGCGCGTTCTGGAATAGCCAGGCACGGAAGGAGGAATGGAGGACGGATCGGCGAAAGACGGCCGAGGGGAGGTGGGGACGTAGGGACTCGGAATAGCAAGGAAGGAGGGACTCGGAATAGAAGGAAGGAGGGACTCGGGATGGAAGGAAGAGGACTCGGGATAGCAAGGACGTGGAAGGAAAGTCGGAGGAATAGCCGGACGAAGGGAGGAAGTGGACGGAAGGGAAGGATTCGGAACAGCAGGAAGGAAGGTAGGGAGGACTCGGAAGTACGAGGAGGTGCAGGAAGCGAAGGAAGGAACGGAAGGTAAGGATTCGGAACAGCATGAAAGAGAGGGATAGCGCGAAGAGATGTAGGAAGCGGGGGGAGGATAGCGGGAGGAGGAGGGAGGAATGGAGAAACAAAACTCGAAAAAAAAAACATACACAATTCCCGATAATAGTCGCGACCGTGGCCGCGTGCGGCGCGATGTTCTTGCTCTTCTGGAGGTAGGTCGGGTAGAGGTCCTGCGAGCCGTGCGAGAGGAAGTTGAAGCCTGGGTTGGGGTGATGAGTCGACCGTAAGAAACAAACAGAGGTGAAGGAGAGGGATAGTGAAATCGCCGACGCGGGGACGTAAGGCGACGCGGGACGAGAGGCTCCAGCAAGCACCCGCGCGCAACACCCACAGTTGCGCGAACGCGCCCCCCACAAAACACCAAGACCGCGCCGCCCTCGCGCACACTGCCGCCATCCGCGCTGCAAAGAACGTCCTGCTCCCCGCGCCGCCGCCTCCCACGCTCGACACCCGAACTCGCGCCTCTCCCGCGGCGCCCCGCGCAAACGCGCAAAATACCCCAACGCCCATACCGAGCCACCTCGCCCTTGGCCCATATGCGGCGCCGCCCATTCTCCGAGCCAAGCCGTGCCCGGGGCGTTCTCCTTGTCTCGCTCGCCCCAAATCCCCCACTCTTCTCTCCACGCGTCCCCCTTGCCCCTCGAACACCGTCCCATATGGAGAATGGAGATATAATAAACACAAAAGACGCACCAGTCATCAACAACACAGCATAAACACAAAGGAGCCAGTGCGTCTTGAGCATCTGCTTCGTCTCGCGGAGGAAGACGCGCGTCTTGGCGGCCTCGGAGACGACGCCGTGCGATTCGGCGGCGAGGCGGGCCTGGGGGAGGAATAAGTCAGAGGGGGGTTAAAAAGAAAGTAAGAGGGGGAGGGGAGGGGAGGGGAGGTAAAAGAAAAGATGCGACAGGAACGCAAGAAGGGAGGAGGACGGAGGACGGGACCGCGCGGTCGGACGGAGGGAAGGAGCGCGGAGAGAAGGGGAAGAAATCAGGAGCGCGAGGAAGGAAGGAAGGAGGGGGGAAGGAGGGGAGAGAGTAAGAGAGAGACGGGGGAAGAGGGGATGGGGGACGGGACCGACGGAGGGAAGGGGGAAGGAAGGGAAGGAGCGCGGAGGAGGAAGGAAGGAGGGGAACGAGGAGAGGAAGGGCGAGATGACGCGAAAACGCCAGAAGGTCGCTATGACGCGAGAACGCCAGACGGGAGAGGAGGGAGGGGACGGGACGGAGCGCGGACGGGGAAGGAGGGGGAAGGAAAGAGGCGGCACCGAGCGGGCGCGCGGAGCGAAGGAGGGAAGGAGCGAAGGGCGAGATGACGCGGAAACGCGGAGCAGGGGAAGCGCGACGGAGGGGAAGCGGTAGTAAGGGCGAGGGCGAGAAGTGCAAACGCCAGAAGGGCACGAACGCCAGAAGGCAAGAATGCATGAAGGGCAGGGAAGGGAAGCAAGAAGGGCAGAAGGGAAGCAACGGCGAGGAGACGCGATAGCGCCTTTCTCTTAAAAAAAGGAGAGGACGGGGATCGAACACAACACCGCAAGGAAGGAAACACACCTTCAAGAACATGCTACTCTCCGGCAGCGCGGCGCGGAGGGCGGCGCCGAAGACGGAGATGCCGGAGGCGGTCCAGAAGAGGGCGCGCCAGTGCTGCGGGACGGCGGGGACGAGCTGGAGGGAGATGACTGCTGCGAGCTGGGGGGAGATATGGGTTAGTAAGGAGGATGGAAATAAGGGGAGGAGAGGGAAGGGGAGGAGGGAGCGGGTGAAACGGAGCGTTAACATGCCCCCGTGTACGCCCCCCCCGGGATAACACGGCCCCGCGTCGACGACTCCGCGACCTCCGCGCGTAACGGAGGGTCGACGGCCGTGGAGTAACAGGGTTCGCGTCGGCCCCGCGATAACACGGCTCGCGACAACACACCCCGCGTTCACGGCTCGTGTGTAGCCCCGTTCGAGCCCTGTGTTCACCCCCCGCGCCAAAAGCCCCGCGACCCCCGCGTTACGCGTTAACGGCCCCGCGCCCCCTCTATGTGCAGACACGGAACGGAGAAAAGAAAACCCACCAAATACCCAACAGCGTACCCCTGCTGCAGCACGCCGCTCGCGAGGCCGCGGAGGCCGACGGGGAGGTTCTCGAGGGCGGTGGAGGCGGCGAGGCCCCAGATGCCGCCCATGCCGATGCCGAAGAGGGAGCGGAGGGCGAGGAATTGGGGAAGGTTTGGACGAAGCCTGGGAGGGGGTTAGTTGAAGATACAGGGGCAGAGTGGGGGGGAGTGGGGGAAGAGGGATCCAGGAGGGAGGCGGAGGCGCAGGCGGAGGAGGAGCAGGGAGGGGAGCGGGGGGACAGGCAGGGAGGGAGAGGCAGGGATGGGGATGCCAAGGAGGCAAGGAAGCAGGGAGAGACAGAAGGAGGGCGGAGACAGGAGGATAAAGAGGCCAAGACGCACCGGCACCGAGCTCGAGGCAGGCGACGAGGAGGAGGTTGAATACGAGCGGCCACTTGCGGCCGAAGCGGTCGGAGAAGACGCCGAAGAGGACCGCGCCGACGGAGCGGAAGAGGAGCGTGAGCGTTATCGCTTGGGTCTGTGCGTAAAAACAATTAGAATTCAAACAATAAGCGAAGAAGGGAGTGGATTTTAAAGGGAAGAGAGGAACGCACAATGGACGACGTAGGCTTGTTAAACTGCACACCGAGCGCAGGCACAGAGAGCGAGACGCTGAAAAAGTCGATCGCGTCGCACGTCCACGCGAGCCAGCCGACCCAGAAAAAGGCCCACTGCAGGAGCGTGAGGCCGCGCAGCTGCGTCAGCAGCGGCTCCTCGCGCGTCGTCGGGCGCGGCGGCAGCCGCAGGGGCGCGAAGAAGATCGTCATTTGCGCTGTAACGTCAAGGAGGCTTCGTTGGTTTTGCTGGGACGAGCAAAAGACTTCGCAGAGTGAACGGCGAAGAAAACGAAACGGGTGTGCCTGCAATGGGAGGGAGCAGCAGCAGCAAGGGCGGCAGCGGGCGGTTGCGGCTTCTTATACCCCACGCCACCCGCCAATCCAAATGCCCGTCAGCTGCCTGATGCCATCACGCACAACCCCACACGCTAATAGGATATTGCAGCCGATTCCTATCTGCCAGACTCCAGTCGGATATCCTCGTCTATCAATATCTTTGCACGCTGCGTTTCATTGAGGACGGCGTTTAATGAGCGAATATCGCCTGACGTGAATATGCTGTTCACGCTAACTGCGGGTATGACAGACAGAGATAGAGAGGGGAAAAAGCGGAACTTGTGAAGTGGGGGCATTTCATACTTATTTCATTTCATTTCAAAATCTGATTGATGGATTGATGGATAGATTGCTTAGCCGACGTGTGGCGGTGTCTCGTCCCCTCCTTCTCTTCGGCGCCCCTTATTCTTCTCCCGCCCGCGCGCCTCGAGGTCCGTGTTGCGCGCTTAACTTCAACTTCAAGTGGTTGTTGTGCAGAACGATAAATGCGCGCACGCCCACGCTACCGGGTCGGCCGGGTCTCGGGTCTCGCCAGTCTCGCCTCCATCGCCAACATTATCCTGGTTCCGGGTACGGCATCCCACGTCCTGCCTCCTGCACTGGCTGGGCGTCTGGGCGTTCCGTCTCCCCCGCATCCATGGCACCTGTCGCACCCTGCCCCGCGTCGGCGTCCGGCATCCGGCATCTCAAGTCTCTGGGCTGGGCATACTCACGTCCTCTGCGAGCGGGCGTCTTCGCGTCGGCGATCGGTACTCCGCAGGCGTGGGATACACGTAGCGTTTGATAATTGACGAGAATTGACGCGGGCGCTATCCCCGCTACCCCGCATCCATACGCTCGGACTCCCACGTCCACGTCCGACGTCATCGATCGCGTCTGCTCATCGTTATCCCGTCCAGTCCCGTCCCCGTCCTGCCAGTTGCCGTCAGACTGCGCCTCCCATCTATGCATCGCGCAACAACCGCGATATGTATCGTGCTCCCGTTACAACATCTGCCAATGCACAGTCGTGAACCCCGAGTTGTGCCGTTGCGACGTCCGCGAATGTGCACGTCCCGGTGAGCATGCAGGTCCGTCCCCGCCGAGGTCCGTCCATAACAGCTTACCCCGCGTTTATCAAATTTAATATCAACATTTGCACTTAAATCAGCGTTCCGTGTATGACTCAATTCGCATCCAACTACATATGCATCCCCGTCCCCTTCTCCATGCAAATCCCGTCTCCGTCCTCGGCGCCAACTACATCCAACTAGATCCTGTCCCCACCGTCCTTGTTCCTCGGCGCCAGCCACATCCTCGGTCTTGCACCATCTCCATGCAACTCCTGCCCTCCCTCTCCATGTACCTCCTGTCTGTCCCCGGCCTCGACACCACCGCCTTCAAACAACCGGCCTCCAAACTCGCCCAGCGCCTCTGTAGTTGTACGTAGCTGTCACATTAGCTTCTCGCGCGACTGAATGCACGCATCCCCGTTGATCTGGAGCCATCCACAATCCGACGGCGTCTCGCTCGACTGACTGCGGTGCACCCTCGATCTGCTCCATCCTCGATCTAATATCCGTGTCCGCGTCGGCGTCAAATCGCGAGGCACCGTGGAGGCGCGCGCTTATATTGGTGTCGTCGCATCGTAACGTTTATGATTTCCTTTCGTACGTGATAGTGATCCAAGGAGTATAGCGTAAATATTACTTGAATATTACTATGCATCACGCACTACGCGACGGCGTTCAACGCACCACAGCCTAGCATGTTAACAGTTAACCATCAGGCGCCCGATGTCCTACGGAAATTTAAAAGACGCGCTCACCGTCGATCTTTGCCCATGCAATTTCCAGTCTTCATCCATCCACCCATCCATCCTCGTCTACACAAAACCTTCCCTGGCCCCCGTATACCTTACTCATCTAGGGGCTGTAAATTTTACGAAAACTTAAAAGGCAGTGCCCAGAACACAGCACATACATCCACACCCCACCTCGGCTGTCCCAAAAAATTAAAATGATAGCCGTGCGCACAGCTGATTAGCGCTACCTTTAAGTAAGGTACGATAGTTGATTCCCGAACACGCGAGCAGGGCCCTTTGTTGGAACTTGGCGAACGGAGAACGGGGGCGGTGCGCGGATTTGGGGCACGATCTTCAAATTAATACTTTGGACTCGTTGAGAATAAAAGAATGCATTACACCTCGTTGAGGACAAGGGCCCGCCAAAAAAATTGCTGAGACAAGATGGCATGACCCGACCCCGGATCGAACGGGGTCCCACATTGCACCGAGGATGAAGGGTGATTGGGTATGGGTGGTGGGTGCGCCCAGGGCTATCAGGTCTTCCTACATCAATTTCGTCCTCGACTTTATCAAAGACATCCTTGGCCTTGGTCCTGGTCCCGTATTCCTTGCCTAGTCGAAAAAAGGATAACAAATGGCGAGTACTACTATGACCTGACCCCGGATCGAACGGGTTCCCACAAATTCATCCCCCAACAGAGAATTATTATTGGGAGTGGGTGCGCCCAGCGCTATCAGGTCTTTCTACCTCAATTTGGTTCCTGGGTTTGACCTCTATTTTTCAGATGAGATGGTTTAATTGCAAGTCGGGAACAAAAGGTTCAGAGAGTCGACAGTATGACCTGATCCCGAATCGAACGGGTGTCCACATGGGAATGATTACCGACGTAATTGGAGTAGGTGCGCCCAGCGCTATCAGGTCTTTCTACCTCCATTTTGCATCTGGGTTTGATACATATTATTCAGACGGGGCTACTTACTTCAACCAGGACAAAAAAAGACGGGACGAGTTGAATGACCCAACCCCGAATCGAACGGGTTCCCACCCGATGATTGGGAGTGGGTGCGCCCAGCGCTATCAGGTCTTCCTACTCTGTGTTTTGTTCCTTGGTTTGAAGCATGATTATATGATTCTCAGGTGTTGATTCAACCCTGGAAAAAAAATGTAACGAAGCATCAGGCCATGACCCGACCCCGAATCGAACGGGTTGCCCACATGGGAAGAAATTATTACCGACGTAATTGGAGTGGGTGCGCCCAGCGCTATCAGGTCTTTCCTAACCTCATTCATCTCTCTTTTTATGAAAGACATTTTCACCAAGGATCAAATGAGGAATCATGACCCGGAATCGAACGGGTTCCCACAAATTCATTCCTCGCATAAAATAATTATTGGGAGTAGGTGCGCCCAGCGCTAACAGGTCTTCCTCTCTCCCTTTTCTTCCCGGGTTTGATAGGTATTTTTCAGATGATATGGTTGCAAGTCGGGAACAAAAGGTTGAGAGAGTCGACAGTATGACCTGACCCCGAATCGAACGGGTTGCCCACATTGAATTTATCGCCAACATAATTTGAGCAGGTGTGCCCAGTGCTATCAGGTCTCCTTCTACCCTCTTTAACACTTACTCTTATTGCAGACATTTCGGCCTGGTTGAAAAAAAAAAAAAAGCATAACAGATGACGAATCATGACCCGACCCCGAATCGAACGGGTTCCCACAAATTCATCCCTTCCATAAAATTATATTGGGAGTGGGTGCGCCCAGCGCTATCAGGTCTTCCTACCCTTCATGTCGTTCTTGGGTTTGACACCTATTTTTAATGAACTACTTGGTTGCAAGTCGGGAAAAAAAAACCTCAGAGGAACGAGCGATGATCCGACCCCGAATCGAACGGGTGCCCGCACATCAATCTTTATTCTCTTGATGATTACTGGGAGTGGGTGCGCCCAGCGCTATCAGGTCTTCCTCCACTCTTTTTGCACCTGGCTTCGACCTCTATTTTTTGGACGAATTCAGATGCAGACTGTAAAGGCAAAAAAAAGACTAGACGAGGAGTTGAATGACCCAACCCCGAATCGAACGGGTGCCCGCACATCAATCTTTATTCTCTTGATGATTACTGGGAGTGGGTGCGCCCAGCGCTATCAGGTCTTCCTCTACTCTTTTTGCACCTGGCTTAGACCTCTATTTTTTAGAGGAATTCAGATGCAGACTGTAAAGGCAAAAAAAGACTAGACGAGGAGTTGAATGACCCAACCCCGAATCGAACGGGTTCCCACATGCAATTCTTGCAGGATGATTGGGAGTGGGTGCGCCCAGCGCTATCAGGTCTTTCTCCACTCTTTTGCACCTGGCTTAGACCTCTATTTTTTAGACGAATTCAGATGCAGACTGTAAAGGCCAAAAAAAAAAAACGGAAGAATGGTCTATGACCCAACCTCGAATCGAACGGGTTCCCATATAGCCACATCGAAATTACTGCGGAAGTAATTTGAGTGGGTGCGCCCAGCGCTATCAGGTCTTCCTACCCTTCATTTCGTTCTTGGACTTGACTCACACTTTTTAGATGAATTCGGATGCAGATTGGAAAAAAATCTCAGAAGAAAAGAGCAATGACCCGACCCCGAATCGAACGGGTTGCCCACATACCCAATGTAAACATACATTATTGTGGAAGGGTGCGCCCAGCGCTATCAGGTCTTTCTACCTCAATTTGGTTCCTGGGTTTGACCTCTATTTTTCAGATGAGATGGTTTAATTGCAAGTCGGGAACAAAAGGTTCAGAGAGTCGACAGTATGACCTGACCCCGAATCGAACGGGTTGCCCACATTGAATTTATCGCCAACATAATTTGAGCAGGTGTGCCCAGTGCTATCAGGTCTCCTTCTACCCTCTTTAACACTTACTCTTATTACAGACATTTGGCCTGGTTGAAAAAAAAAAAAAGCATAACAGATGACGAATCATGACCCGACCCCGAATCGAACGGGTTCCCACAAATTCATCTCCTCCATAAAATGATTATTGGGAGTAGGTGCGCCCAGCGCTATCAGGTCTTACTACCCTCCATTTCGTTCTTGGACTTGACTCACACTTTTTAGATGAATTCGGATACAGATTGGAAAAAAATCTCAGAAGAAAAGCAATGACCCGACCCGAATCGAACGGGTTGCCCACATACCCAATGTAAACATACATTATTGTGGAAGGGTGCGCCCAGCGCTATCAGGTCTTCCTACCTCCATTTTGTTCCCGGGTTTGACCTCTATTTTTCAAACATCGATGGGTGCAAGTCGGAAAAAAAAAGGTTCAGAAGGACGAACTTGAAGCATGACCTGACCCCGAATCGAACGGGTTGCCCACATTGAATCCATCCCGAACATAATTTGAGCAGGTGCGCCCAGCGCTATCAGGTCTTCCTGCTCTGTGTTTTTTTCCCTTAGTTTGAAGCATGATTATATGATTCTCAGGTATTGATTCAGCCATGGAAAAAAAATGTTACGAAGCATCAGGCCATGACCCGACCCCGAATCGAACGGGTTCCCACAATTACCATCGAAACTGTGATTAGGAGGGGGTGCGCCCAGCGCTATCAGGTCTTCCTGCTCTGTGTTTTGTTAATCGCGAGGCACCGTGGAGGCGCCCGCTTATATTGGCGTCGTCCCATCGTAACGTTTATGATTTCCTTTCGTACTTGATAGTGATCCAAGGAGTATAGCGTAAATATTACTTTAATATTATACACTTAGGCACTACGCGACGGCGTCCGACTCAACACGCACGTCCGACCTAACGCGCAGATCTCGGCGCGCGTCCGATAACCTACGGGCGAAGATCACCTCGCGCACGCCGATCTCTGCTCATCCATCCATCCATCCTCGTCTACACAAAATCTTTCCTACTATTCACTCATTTAGGGGCTGTAAATTTTACGAAAAAATTAAAAGGCAGTGAACGCAGAACACAGCACATACATCCACACCCCACCTCGGCTGGCCCGAAAAATTAAATTGATAGCCGTGCGCACAGCTGATTAGCGCCAGCGCTACCTTTAAGGTGCGATAGTTGATTCCCGAACACGCGAGCAGCGGGGCCTTTGTTGGAACTTGGCGAACGGAGAACGGGGACGGGCGCCGTTGTAATAATACATTCCTTAGACTCGTTGAGCATACTTAACCCGAGAATGCATTACACCTCGTTGAGGACAAGGGCCCGCCAAAAAAAATAGCAGAGACAAGACATCAATGACCTGACCCCGGATCGAACGGGGTCCCACATTGCACCGAGGATGAAGGGTGATTGGTATGGGTGGTGGGTGCGCCCAGCGCTATCAGGTCTTCCTACATCAATTTCGTCCTCGACTTTATCAAAGACATCCTTGGTCCTGGTCCCGTATTCCTTAGCCTAGATTTAGATGTGTATCAATAGTCGTGAGTGGTTTGCCGTAGACACGTGACTGCCAAACACGACCACACCTGCAAAACACGACTTCTACCTCGCGCGACCATGGCCCGTCGGGGGCTCGTTCTGCTGGTTTTATTCTTCCTCATACCTCATATAGCCCTCGCCTTCAAGTTTCACAGCCAGGAAGGCTTCCTTCTTGTTCGTAAAATTCTACTGGATGCACTCCCTCACTTCGAGCCGCATTGCTACCAAATGGACGGCGTGTGCAAGGTTCTGGACGGCGTTGACCTCGTCGCCGGAAAAACCTCCCCGCCTCACTCCCGTCCTCCCCAATGTCGGTGTAGCGGCTGCCTTCCCGAGCAGTCGCCCGAAATATATCATCCTCTACTGAGGCTGAAGAAGGGTCCTTCGGATATACCCCAAAATTACCGCTTCCCTCGGCCGGCCAGAAATGCCGATACCATCTGAGAATGTGTTAAGGAACGATGTACGGGTTTTTCCTTTACATCCCTAGTCCTGAAAACGTTGTACAGGAAGCAAGCGAATGTCTAGTTCTGGGCTTTGATGACAGTCAAAATAGCATCAATCTTTTGTGCATCTGTCCGTGAGGGGGTATGTTTGCTGTCGGGGCAGCTCTCGCATCTAGAGCAGGTGCAATTGCACTTAGTAGTAGAGGTTTTTGGCTTTTTCCTTGGAGGAGCAGAGTCCATAGGAACCAGAGAGCTAGTGGAAGATGTGTTTTCGTCCAGAGTGATAGCAGCATGCTTCCGTTTGTCAGGTGAACGGTAGTTGATAGTGTCGGGGGTCCGAATAGTTCCAAAAGTGTGGCTGCCATAAAAAATTGGAGCTTAGAGCCTTTCTTTAGCAACAGCATGGACATTTGTCGCGGGGACAAGAGTCTCGGGGGGTAGCAACATTGGCTGGTTCGAGAGGCGTTCTAGGGGCGGCAGGTGTTGCAGGAACCCTCCACCGAATGGTATCCACCGTTCCGGCCATGCGAGAGGCCGCAGAAGTGGCAGGAGAGGTGGAGGCGCAACACGGAGAATTTGGCGGGTCGAGAAAATTTCCTTTTTGAGCAATTCCTTTTTCGGAAGTAGGGACTCACGGCTTTCTATGCGCGACTAAAATCAGACCATTAAACAAGTTTTTTTCCACCTCCTCAAAAAAAAAAAAAACTCTAGTTTAATGGTCTGACTAGGGAGACTACGTATTCCTTGCCTAGTCGAAAAAAGGATAACACATGACGAGTATGACCTGACCCCGGATCGAACGGGTTCCCACAAATTCATCCCCCAATACAGAATTATTATTGGGAGTGGGTACACCCAGCGCTATCAGGTCTTCCTACCCTCCTTTTTGTGAGTGGGTTTGACATCTCTTTCTCAACCGGGGGGGAAAAAGCGTAAAGAAAGAAAGATGTATGACCCGACCCCGAATCGAACGGGTTGCCCACATTGAAATCATATCTGATGTAATTTGAGTGGGTGCGCCCAGCGCTATCAGGTCTTCTTATACCCTGCTTCACCCCTCTTCTCATGAAATACATTTCGGCTGGGTTGGAAAAAAAAAAAAAAAACAGGAGAACAAGTCATGACCTGACCCCGATTCGAACGGGTTCCCACATTACATCGAGGAGAAGAAGGTAGCATTTGGAGTGGGTGCGCCCAGCGCTATCAGGTATTCCTCCACCCTCCTTCACCCCTCTTCTTATTGGATACATTTCACCCGGGCTGGAAAAAAAACCTTAGAAGAAAGAAGCAATGACCTGACCCCGAATCGAACGGGTTGCCCACATTGAATTTATCGCTAACATAATTTGAGCAGGTGCGCCCAGCGCTATCAGGTCTTCCTACTCTGTGTTTTGTTCCTTGATTTGAAGCATGACTATATGATTCTCAGGTGTTGATTCAGCCGTGGAAAAAAAATGCAACAGAAGCCATGACCTGATCCCGAATCGAACGGGTTGCCCACATACCCAATGTAAACATACATTATTGTGGAAGGGTGCGTCCAGCGCTATCAGGTCTTCCTGCTCTGTGTTTTGTTCCTTGGTTTGAAGCATGATTATATGATTCTCAGGTGTTGATTCAGCCATGGAAAAAAAATGTAACCAAGAAGGAAGCCATGACCTGACCCCGAATTGAACGGGTTGCCCACATGGGAAGAAATTATTACCGACGTAATTGGAGCGGGTGCACCCAGCGCTATCAGGTCTTCCTGCTCTGTGTTTTGTTCCTTGGTTTGAAGCCTGATCATACGATTCTCAGGTGTTGATTTAACCCTGGAAAAAAAAATGTAACGAAGCAGCAGGCCATGACCCGACCCCGAATCGAACGGGTTCCCACATAGCCACGTGTATGGAAGCTGTATTACGGGTGGATGCGCCCAGGGCTATCAGGTCTTACTAATCTCCTTGTTGTGAATGGGTTTGAACCATATTTTCAAACACGGTTTTTTCAACTGGAGAGAAAAATTACCGAAAACTACGATATGACCTGATCCCGAATCGAACGGGCTGCCCCTAATCATGGTCGCCGAACAAGTTAATGGGAGTTGGGTGCGCCCAGCGCTATCAGGTCTTACTACCTCAATTTCGTTCCGTGATTTGACATCTGTTTTTCAACCAGAGGGGAAAAAGTGAAGAGAGGAACCATAACCCAACCCCGAATCGAATGGGTTGCCCACATACCCAGTATAAACATACGTTACAAACCATTTGGAATATTAGTTGTGGATGCGCCCAGCGCTATCAGGTTTTCCTACTCTGTGTTTCGTTCCTCGTTTCAAAGAATACTTTTTAGTTGTTTTTTAGATGAACTTGTTACAGATTGTAAAAAGCGAGATGAAACCAGACATGATGTGACCCCGAATCGAACGGGTGCCCACAAATCCATTTTTGACACAGCGTTCAATGGCCGGGAGTGGGCGTACGCAGCGCGTTATTAATATCAGGTCTTCATCCCTCTCTTTTCCATCTGGTCTGGATCTATTTTTCAGCCGAACTTGGATGGGGACTGTATTAAAAGAAGTCACGCAAAATGGGCCATGACCTGACCCCGAATAGAACGTGTGCCCACATGCATTCGTGACGAATTACTGGGCGTGGGTACACCCAGTGCTATCAGGTCTTTCTACCTCTCTTGGTACAAAATTTTGTGAAACGACCCTGCGTTACAGGCAGGAAAAACTGAAACGAAACGGCGCCTGCGTTACGCAATGCATTTCACTCATACAACTTGCAAAACGTGTTCTACATTTTTTCCCTTGGTTTGACACTTGTTTTTCAGGCGTTGCTTGGACCGGAACAAAGACGAAGAAGATGTCTCCAGAGCGGAAGGCGCATCACCTGACCCCGAATCGAACGGGGATGCCCACCACAAAATTCGCGTGGAAGAAATGATTTGTGGAGTGGGTGCGCCCAGCGCTATCGGGTCGTCGCCCACTCCTTTTCGTACCTGTATTGGATCCATATTTTCGGATGACCTCAGATGCACCGTGACACCGATACCGCAATGAAAAAAGAAAGTTTGAAAAAAAAAAACTCAATGACGCCTGATCCTGGATAGAACGGGTTCCCACATTCAAATCCCTTCACGCCATTAATTGCTGTATCTGGAGCGTGTGTGTGTGTATTACACTGTATTTTTTGGAGAGTCAGTCAGACGCCTTAAGTGCGGTAAAATAACGTGGCGGTGCATCTCATATGATCGTCGCGTAGCGCTCCCGTCACCGCGCGCTTAAAATCGCGCTAGACGCTGTTGTCCTGTGCCACCATCCTGGCGGCTATCCGCAGCCCCGTTCCATGTCTCTCACTTACTACCTCAACAAGCTCCGCGGTCCTCCCGCACCACCACCTCAACCGGTCCCAGTGAAGCCTCCTGGCCATGTAGCGTCTTCACTGGGCCTTTCGTCCCTCGGCGCTACCATCGGGCTCCTTTCGCACTCTTATCTTGGATCCAGCGTGAAGCTGCTTTTGCTGGGATCCATTGTGGAAACCGGCAGACGTCTCTTTCGCTGGCTTATCGAGCGATTCGGGATCCGTGGGCCATATGTCTTTCATCATGAGCAGAAAAGCAAGCTAACTTTGTTTGCAGAGTACTCTACCACGATTCGATTCACGCAGGGCGACCCTGCGTACGAGTGGATTGTTCTGTTTCTCGTGCGTCTTCTTATTCAATCGCGTTCTGGTTTGCTATAACGCGGCGCATAGACACAAGAAAACGTCTGGCGGCGCTCGCGCGAATTTGTCGTAAGCGCGAGCAACTCGCGCCGCAAATGGGCGGTGCGGGCGACATCGGATGCGACCGTCAAGGCCAATGCGGAGTACGTGCCGACCTACAAGACACCGCAGCTCTTCCGCTGGAAAGGCTACTGGGTAGAAATCAAGCGCACTGGGAGTGTTGGGGGCAGCGATGCGGACGCGGGGCCGTATCCGTTTCCGTCACCGTACGGCGGGGAGGCCGGGAACATATATATAACGTGCGCGCTGTTTTCTTCGTCCTGGTTTGGCTGACCCAGAAAAAATGGCATTGCAGTGTGTACACCCTCGACATGAGCGTGCTGTCGGACCTTGTCGAAGACGCGCGGCTGCGCTACCTCGAGGTCAACCGCCCGAATGTTGTGATCCACTTGGCAGATTCAGTGCGCATCGTCACATAACACCAGCCCGCGCCTCGTCGCTGACCTTTCCCTCCGTAGAATCACTACGGCCCCGGCCAAACCTGGACGACGGTGAAACACAAGATGCGGCGGCCGCTCAGGTCTGGCGGACGATTTTATCGTTGATTCACCCGTATACTTATGGTTGAGTTACGCAGCTCGATCATCCTCCCCGAAGGCGTCGTAGACTCGCTTGTGAACGACGCCAAAGAATTCCTCGACACGGAGAACTGGTACATCGAAGCCGGCATCCCTCATCGACGCGGTTATCTGCTCTACGGCCCGCCTGGCACCGGAAAAAGTGAGCGCTGTGCCACTTCTGTGTGGTTGAGTGATATTGAACACGCGTTCCAAAAGCCTCGACGATCTACGCCCTCGCGGGCGCTCTGAACCTCGAGATCTACTCTCTCTCTCTCGCCGCACACTTGTCAGTCTTTCCCGTCCCTATTATCGCTACTCCGACATCCAACATTTATTAATTCATTCACCGAACGTAGTGTCGACGACTCCTTCCTGCAGCGCGCGGCGTCGTCGATCCCGAAACACGGACTGCTGCTCATCGAGGACATCGACTGTGCCTTTTCCTCGCGCGACGACGACGACGACGACGATATGAATCCCCCGCATATGAAACCCATGGCGCGCAAGCCCGCGACGCGCTCGAAGGTGACGCTGTCCGGGCTGTTGAATGTCATCGATGGCGTGGGGAGCGAGGAGGGGAAGCTGTTCTTTGCGACTGTAAGTGTTCTGCTCTTATGCGTATCGTTTATTCGGCTTCTGGGTGTCTTTTCTACGCCGTCCGTGGCGTATCTTTTCCTCCGCCCTTGTCATCTTCCCTCCGCCTTCACCTTTTCTCCTCAATCGCAACCAACGCTCACATCAACGTTCCTCAGACAAACTACATCGACCGCCTTGACGCGGCCCTGCTCCGCCCCGGGCGCATCGACTGCAAGGTGCAGTACGGGCTCGCGACGACGGCGCAGGCGCACGCGCTCTTCCTGCGGTTCTTCCCCGCCGCGCGGTTTCCGGATCAGATGGAAGTGGAACTGATGGACTCGGACGAGAAACGCGTGCCCGCCATTCAGCTGGGCAGCACACCCAAAATATCTGCGCCCGCACCCGCCGCGCAGCCCGCCATCCAGCCAGGTAGCACACCCAAAATCTCCACCCTCGCAGTGCTCTTCGCAGCGGAGGTGCCGCCGGCCGAGTTCAGCACGGCGGAGCTGCAGGGCTTCCTGCAAGGGTACAAGACGCGCCCGGCGGAGGCGGCAGCGGGCGTAAAGGCGTGGGTCGCGGCGGAACGGGCGGAGCGGAGAGAGAGGGAGCGGAGGAGGGAGAAAAGGAGGGCGAGAGGCGGAGGCGGAGATGGTGTTGGTGTTGGTGTACCGAAGTTGAACGTGCTGGGGTTGAACGACGCCGATGGCTTGCCGGTGCCTGCGCCCAGCTCGGGGGATAGAAAGCAGACCGCCGAGTCGGGAGGTGATGGTGCACAAGAGCCGACAGAAGGTGGAGGCGCTGCTGGGGCGACGGCGGGTGAGGGTGTTGCTGGGGCGGCGTCGGGTGGAAGTGGGTCTCCGGCATCGGAGCAAGGGTTTCGTTTCGTGTAAGGAAGCAAGAAACCCGTAACAAAATTCAGCTAGCTGGTATTTATTTACGTTAAAATGAGCATTGGCTCATTGTTCAACTAGTGCTTTGCAGTTACGTCCTTGGTTCGGATGTTGATATCAATGCCTCTTGAGTCTGGCCTGTGTAATTCTTGCAACTCTTTAGGTAGAGCTTTTGTCCCCCTATTGGCTCATGATTCAACTACGTCGGTGATTCAAATCCATGCTGGACTCTACCCTCTGCCAGTGCTTGAAACTTCTTAGGTATAAAATCCGTTGAAGGTAGTCTTTGCCACCCTTCTCATTGTATGTCGTTTTCTCCTGAAATTGACGGTCAGAAAAATCAACGCCATAACCCCGAGGAAAACACGAGAAATCCACCTCAGAGAATAGCATTGAGAAAGAAGGGACAAATTTGCAACTGTGCAAATAGGTGCAATCTTCGGGTTTAAGATACTAGCCAATGGTTCACGGATCAATGTGATATGGGACAACATAACCGAAGATATTCGCGGGCATATTATATTCTTCACTGCAGCAGCACCCATTTCGAAAACCTTCATTTACTGTTTGCGTTTGAATTGAACAAATTGTCGTGGCGACAGACGAGTCCACGGAACGTTCAATGGTTTACGGATAGCAAGGTGATACGGGACCGATACGAGACACAATAACCCAAGATATTGGGGTGGACCAACGGGGGCGCGATCAACGACGAGCGGGATGAGAGCGCAAGAATGCTGTGGTGGCGCGAAGAAAACCAGCGTAAGTCCCTAATCTACACAAACAATGCCTCTAGCCTACTACGACACAGCCACAGCCGCCTCCTGAACGCGCCGGCGGCGCGTTCGCCACTGCCACAATATAGTGCACATTCTTCACTGCAGCAATGATCACCCATTTCGAATGCCATGGCACACGAAATGCGTCGTGTCGAGAGGTGAGTTGGAGGAACGTACAACAGAACACAGAGACGACACGAGGAAATGCATGCGTCTATAGTGGTAGATGGCCTCGGATATTCCATCGTGGGTGCCACCCTGAATGTCATAAATTATGGCCATTGACCAGCATTATCTCTGCGACGTAGCCAATTTTATGCAAAAAATACATTGCCTGCAATCGCGGCGCTGAGTTGTATAAATCAATACCCGCAGAAAGGCGATTGTGACCTTCAAATAAAAGCGGATGCGGACGTGGAACAACATAAAAATTTAACTGTAGATTGTAGCCAATAATCGTGTGAGATATGTGATATCTGAGGAGACGTCAGATTTAATGGACTGCAGAAGTATATCAGCGCTCACCACGGGAGTTCTCTCTTGTACTAAATTCAACCCAAGGTGGGAGTGAGTGCGCCCAGCGCTATCAGGTCTCGTTCAGTATTCTCCACCTGTATTCATCAGACAAAACTTTACCCGGGGTTGTAAAAAAACGTGCGCGAGGTAAGGAGAACATGACCCGACCCCGAATTGCCAAACGGGCTGCCGACAAAGCCTTTTTTTTTTGGAATCTAGAGGTACAATGGCAGGGTGTGCTGAGCGCCATCAGGTTTTCCTCCGCAGCCTTTTGTACCTGGATTTGTCACGTATCATTCGGTGAGATTGTTCCGCCGAAGGAAAAAAAAAAAGTACGAACCGGGCCCCCGTAAGTCAAATTTGTACGAAGAACTGTAATGGAGGCTGCACATAGCGCTATCGTCTCTCCCTACTCTGCAAACTGTTCCGTGTTTTTCCTTTTTGTTGAACCCATATTATTTAGCCGAACATCGGTCAGGTCCTCCTTAAATGATTGATTGACGATGTAAATACTCAAACGGAAGAAATCTCCCCGACCCGCCAATATTTCTAGCGTCGATACATCCACTTCCTTAGAAAAGACCCGGGATATACCTACACGGGACCCTCTCCGCGAACCGTTCCCATTCCTTCCCAAAAAACTTCTTCAAATACGCGTCTTCCCGGCTACCACGCAAATATGCAGGGACATACAGCAAAGTGCACACGCTGAGGTTCACCGCAAGAAACTTTCCCCACGGTGTCGTCGAGCCCTCAGCGAACCACCACGAGCCGTCACACATGAGAGTGAGCATCGCGCCCAGCAGCGTCATATTGCCCCCGGTGTACGACGGGTGGCGAACAACAGAGTAGGGGCCAGTGGTGACCAGCGCGTGGTTGTCCCGGATGGAGAGCGCGAATGTGAAATGGCGGCCGAGCTCGCGGTAGCAGCGGAAACGGATTGTGGCACCGCCGATGATCAAGGCCGAGTAGGAATGGGAGCGTGAATATCTGATGCGATTCGGGCTGGGTATCAGCCAGGATAACTGAGATTTCGGTAATTGTGAAAGCCCAGTACACAGTCTGCACAGTGTCAACAAATGGCCCTGTAGATTTGGAAGACAGCACTGACCCTGATCCAGATTTGTAGGATTGGAAGAGCCATAAGACGTTCGTACCAACCGATGGTAAACTGTCCATTCGTCTCCGAGTCTGTCCTCTTCTGCTCTTCTGGACGAGCCGGAGGGACAGGAGGGACGAAAGAACGATCGTAGAAAAATGCAGTGGCCAGGAAGAATAGCAGTTTAGGCAAGACCGACATGCTTGGTGAATTGGGGGGGGGGGCTTGCATCCAGTATATGAACGAGCGCAATAATCGTCTCGCATGAATTCTACTCAGCCGAGCCGTCCGAGTATGGTGCCATCTGCCCAACAGCCCGTGCTTCTCGGCGGCGAATCCTGGATAGAGCGTGTCATTCGGAACTTTAAATTTTTATTTCGATCCATATCAATCGAGTTGAGGCATACCAGATCCAAAACGGAACTCAAGTAGCTCAGCTCAGATCTAGACTGCCCCACAAAACTCAACATTTTCTAGCTTCCGATCAAGAGTCCCTGTGCCGTTATCATATACAATATTAAATAATACTGTTACAAATAATACGAAACTTACAACGTCATTGGGGACTCAGTCAATACGTTTACACTGCAAAGAAACTGGAGTCCACCGGGATTCCTACTGGTGCACTATCCCCATCGTTGTTTCTAGCCTCTCCGAGGCCAATCCATGCCCCGAGCGCCATCGCACCTGTACCGATCGCCTGTGCCGCAACAGGGGCCACCGAGATCCCGCCCGCAGCTGCAGCATGGATCCAAGCCGCAATCGAGCCTAGAAGATATTCAGGAACCCCGATAAGCCAGGGGAAGCGAAACTCACCGCCGACCACTCCCGAGGCGCTGAATCCCAATACGTGCAAGGTTCCGACGAGCATCGCCGGTGCGACGGCGATCCCTCCGGCTGCTACGAGTCCGAGACCTGCCGCTGCAGCTGCATATGGGTGCTCCTTCCTAAAACGACGCAAATCATTTCCGATAGATTGGAAATCTACGTGTTCGTGAAGACCTGGTTAAAATCCAGGACAAAACACCGACTGTTCTCCATATCTGCTGCTTCCTTCTTTACTTGATCTGGCCAGAAAAGAATCAAATATAGGTCACCTCAACGTGGAAACTCTCACCGTGAACATGGATCAGAGCACGCGTGAACGTATCCCAATCGCAATGGAACGCTCCCTCCTTCGATTCCAATTTTCCGAGCATCTTCTCGACGTTATCCAAAACCGCTCGCGGCTCTTCGCCCAGGAAATGCGAGGCGACCTCAACCCAGTGCTCCCGCGGAACGCGTCGTTGCTTCAGCCCATAGCGGATTCCGCAAAGCCACATCCGCACGTCTTCGTGTGGGTGGCCGTTGAATATCGATGCCTTCCAGTCCTTTAGGTAGGGAGCGACGTCGGGCCCTGGGGTGGTGGTGGGAGTGTCCTCATCCGCAGCAGCGTTTGCAACTTCGGGGTCAGGAATCGTTGCTGAGGACGAGGAGCCCACGGTATCTCCTACGTTGGGAGCGACGTCGAGCTCTGTGGTAGTGGTAGAACTGCCCTTCTCGGCGGCAGCTTTGACGTCGATGTCAGGAATCATTGCTGGGGACGTATCCTCTACGTGGGGAGCGACGTCGAGCTCGGTGGTGGTGGTGGTGGGATTGCCCATCTCGGCGGCAGCTTTGACGTCGGTGTCAGGAATCATTGCTGGGGTCGTGTCCTCTACGTGGGGAGCGACGTCGAGCTCTGTGGTAGTGGTAGGATTGTCCTTCTCGGCGGTAGCGTTTACGTCGGTGTCAGGAATCATTGCTGGGGACGTATCCTCTGCGTGGGGAGCAATATCGAGCTCTGTGGTGGTGGTGGGAGTGCCGCTAGCGACTTCGGTGTCAGGAGTCATTTCTGGGGACGCAGGGGGCACTGTCTCCTCTAGGTAGGGAGCGACGTCGAGCTCTGTGGTGGTAGTGGTGGGAGTGTCCTTCTCGTCGGCGGCGCTGACTTCGGTGTCAGCAGTCATTGCTGGGGACGAGGGGGACACCGTGGAGCTGAGCGTCAAAGACATGTCTAGCAAGTGAGAACAAGGAGTTTGAAGCAGCCGGTGGCACCTAGGCAGCCGAACGTTCGTGAGGACACGGGTTCACATCTGTCGATGGGCACTGTCGTGATCATGTTACTTGCAGCACTTTGCATTTAGCCGATTCGAGTTCGAGTTTACATTGAACGGCGATTGTCACCCACAAGATTTGTATCGTTGAAACATTTCGAGTCAAACGAACGAACGATAACAGCACAGACAAGACACCAGAAGACGCAGGAAGTGCATGCACGTAGTGCGGTATTAGTGGGGAGATGGTTATCAAACTCCGTTTATAGGCTCCTCGGGAGCGACCTGGAGTGTCCTAAAAAAAGACCACCAATCAACATTATTTCCCCAATTTAGACTATTCTAATGGGTGATTCAGTCACCGTAATGGCCTTGCTAGGTTGCATAAACCAACACGAACAGCGCTTATGAGCTCCAAACCGAAAGGGTAGAACCATGGCATTGTAAATCGTAACTAGTACATTAATCGCAAGATACATGGTATCTGAAGGGTGTCAGATTTAATGCACTGCAGGAGTATGCCAGCGCTCACCACAGGAGTTCTCTCATGACACAGGGCTTCTTCTCGCCCTCCCTCGAGAATTCAAGAGAGAATCCAGGAAAAGCCGCCCACATCGCTGCGCAAAAGGCGCCGAACGCGACATCTCGCGATGCAGGTTGTGTCCACTCCGTAGCTATGAAAAATAACTGGCAGTGGATAGGGACCCTTTTCCAATCCTCTAGTCCGAGGAGCGGGCCATCTTCGGGCCATTTCCTCTCCTCCAGAAGAGCTTGTATGGTAAACTGGAGGGTAAGGGACGTGCGTGGGAGGGCGGCGAGTGTCCCCGCGAGTCCGTTAGGCAGCCCTCTGAAGGTACCGCGGAACATGATGAGTGTGAGAGAATGCAGATTGGGCAGGTGTGGGAGGTCCCACGGGAAAGAACTAGATAGTGCTGGACTGCGCATTAATATGAGAGTATAACGGGAAGTATAGTCGGCGCACATTCGTAATCGAGCTCAAGACACTCCAGGCCGTCGCCGATAGATGAAAGCAGCCGTTCTGCATGGAGGCGGCAAGTCGGATCGACAAGCAAAAACAGCCTTTTGACATTCGCTAATGTGAGCGCGTGCGGAAGGATGAGCTCATAGGTAGACGGAAGCCTTGTGTTGAGTATGAAGTGCTCCAAATGCGGCAGGGTCGGAGGTCCGGGATTTTCAGGATATGCTTCCTCGAAGCTCGTGTCGTGGATCGAAAGCACGCTCACGGAAGAGAGAGCACGAAGGATTACAGGAACAGGTACGTTCCGCATACGTAGAAGATGCAGGCGATCGAGCGTGGGCCGTGCAATGACATCCAGGATTGTAGATCGGAGGGGAAGAGAGAGGGTATCCCAGCGCACGCGTAGACCTGAGATCACGAAGCGCTCCAGGTTCGGCACTGCCTTGAGGACGCGTTGAAGCGCCATGTCCTCCTCAACGGAATCCGGTCGGTCTATGGTCAAGTCTCGCACGTAGCTGGCGAGATAGGGGGAGTCCGCTAGGAGAGCCGATACCCTCTCTATGGCACCCGAAGGGGTCCCTGTTCTTTCGTGAAGCGCGGTAGGTAAGAGTCCCATGCGAAACTGCAGGCTGTCCTGATGTAGCCATATCGAATGGAAAAGGTGGTGTTGGCTGGGGGAACGGAGGGAAGCAGCCGCTAGTGAGCATGCTTTCAGAGATGCGCGGTCATGGTGCAGCTCGTCGATGATGGCGGCGATAAGGTCGTGTGGGACGGATGCCATGTAGTCAGAAGTAGAGCCGAGGGTGGCGGTGTCGTGGCACAGCCTCTTGTAGCCGTTCAACTTGGCGCAGAATTGGCGCAGAACCTCCGACGTTCGAAATACATCCAATAATCACCGGCGTGGTCAAAAACCAATTCTACGAACAAGGATAGCAGGTCACGGTACCCTGTTAGACTCGAGTTCGCTTTCGAATCGCGCACATTCTCCTAATCTCTCTTGACAGACGCTGCACTAACCAAACGCTCATGCCTCGCTCAAGCTCTCCCCTTCGTCCGCCCCATCAGCCTATTTGCTCTGCTCTTCCTGCAATTTAGCAACTTGGGCTCTTCAGCTCGCTGATTATATCGGGGGAAAGCCGCCTAGTTAAGAGTAGCAAACCCAAACGTACTTGCATTAATGCAGTTCGCTTCGGTTCAAATAGGGAAAATCTAAAATTCTGCAGATGGTATTCCTAAATCTCCGTCTAACACCAGGCTTCATCTGGATCTTCTCCATCAGTGCAAACGATCTGCAGGCCGGCACGGCTGGGAATCGCGGTGCGCAAGATGGGCTCGAACCGTTCGCGCGCAAGCCGGGCGGAACCCTTGAGGCAAAATGGGGACCCGTCGACGATGAATTCAATCATGCCCAGGGTATTACGAAAGGGCCGCGTGTTGAAAAGCGCTGCTAATTCGGCGACGGGTTGCCACGGTGGTGGGATCGAGATTGATTCGGTCCTGACCTTGAGCACGAGCTCCCGTGCGCGGCAGTAGGGTATGATTGGTGACAATAAGGATTCCAGGGAAGGGCAGACCGTGAGGTTGAAGCGGCCCCCCACGACATTGAGCCGCAGGGCGTCACTAATTTTGAGGTAATCGAGGTTGGTGTTGGTGCTGAAGTCCAGCGTAGCTATCTGATCTACACTACACACGTTCGTTAGACTTCAATACAAGGGAGGACCGCGGGGGGGGGGGGGGGGGCTGACCGATGCGATTTTCGCAATCCTCGAGCTCCAAGTGTCTTAGATGAGAACCCAGTTGGCGCAGGTATTTGGAGGTAGTGGGCAAGAATGAAGGCGGGATGGATGATGGGATACCCAATATCAATTTCCGTGTGCGAAGGGCAAACATAATGCTTTCGATGGGCGGCCTTGGGCCCCAATCCAGTTCCAGGGAAGCGAGATCAAGTGGCGGGAATGTGTATTGACCATCGTCAGGGTCCGTGGTCCATGATACATTCCAAAGAGTGAGGCTCTTTAACGCAGGGAGGCCCGATACGAAGGTGATGAAGGCGGTGTAGGACGGAACCTCTGCACTCCATAAATGTAGGTGAGTGAGGGTGGGAAGAGAGGGTAGGTTGACTGTGAGAGTGCCCCACAAGTTCAAAGATCGCAACGACACGAAGGTTGCCAACACCAGGAACACGGGTGGAGGAATCACGGAAGGTTTTGGATTCCACAGGCCTATATGACGAACAGTGGTCGCCAGTGTAGTCGTCGGCGATGTGACCAGATCCATGAATGTGGTGGACGTGCAAGTCAGGCCAATGATTATCTCCAGGTTATTTCGATCGCGATGGCAATGATTTCGGGTGGAAGGGTTGCACTCGGGGAAAGCGCTGTGGAGCCGTTGTCCGTTAACATCATGCTCTATGGATGAAAATCTGCGATAGCGAATGAGCAATGACAGATAATAATCTGAGGATGGGCCATGCTACCTGAAAACCTGATAGCAACCTGATAACGTATACTGAAGATGGAAGGAAGCCTTGGAGGGAGATGAGAAGACTGACGTGTCCGCGCACAGCCTTGGGCGCTGACGAGATGCTATGCTCGCCAATCATTGTTCTCCAGCCCGGAAAAATGGGGATAGGCGTTGGAGATTCAAACAAAGTCAACAAAGTTGAGTGAATATAGCAGGAAAAAAAACCCGTATGCCTAATCAAAATTGTACGCGATTCATTCCTAGCAAGGGGAAGTGACGTTAATCAGCCACTTTAGGTATAACTTGCCATGAGCGGCACCACCGTAGGAATAACTTTTGAAGATACCGAGTGAATATGATTACAGCCCCCAGACTGCGAGGAGTACATGTGATAGAAGGTCAAAGCGATTAATACCGCCGGCTTCTCCACACGGACACGGCACGTGGTTGGGATGCCGTAGTTGGTTTATTTTTAGACTTATCTCTACATTGCATACGCTGCGTTAACACCGCCGACCATGAAAAGTGGGCGAAGCCGAGATTTCATATACAGTATACGGACACCCGAAATTTATACAGCGAATAAAAATCAATCTCGTCCAGAGTTCAACCAGGGCCCTGCCGCTTTGAGTTAGCGGGAGTCGCGATGTATGATACTTTTAGTGTGCCTCCGAGGAACAGCGCAGTCCTTACCATACCGTCAGTCAATGTGTTTGAGAAGACAGTATCTTGCGCACCGTGATCACCAATAGAAGCCTCCGCCGCGATTCGTGCGAAGCCACGCCCCGAAAGCGTTGCGAATCTCGACTGCGGGTTCTGATCGACTCGAGGGGGCTAGGATCGCGGTCCGAGTAGAATGAATTGAACCCGTGACTCCTGCATAGCTCGTGGTGCGCAGCCCGGGCATTCTACAGCGACTGGAATCGAATCGAACCACCCAATCTCGTCCAGATTGGGGTTAATGGGAGGCGCATTCGAGTAGCGTCCGATGAATGCTACTGTGTCCGCCTCCGAGGGAGAAGACGAGTCCTGACGACAATCAGGGAAGGTATTTGGGTAGACAGCATATTGTGCCCACCCTGATAGAAGCCTCCGCCACGACTCGTGTGAAGCCGTGCACCGAGATTAGCTGTGAATCTGGACTGGGACGGCCTCGGGTCCGGATCGCTTGCATTAAACCACGGCCTGCTCAAGGACATGTATCTGATGTCTTCATCGTTTGTGTGCGCAAGAGAGGTCGAGATGCCCAGAAGGCAAGAATGAGAGGGAGCAGGCGGGTAGCCAGATACTGGAAAGTTCCCTCTTCGAGCGATGGCAATGCGCCACGAGGCCCAGGAAGGCCACGATGGATTGTCCATACCAGCCTGGCGGTCGGAGGATGTACGGGCACGAGGTCGTACTTCCTGAGAGAAGGCCTTGCGGTCGCGTGGCCCGCCAGTGGGGCTGTCGACGCCCTAAAATCTTCGATTCTCAGCTGAAATGTAGCTCTCTGGATAGCATAGGACTCACAGATAAGAGGATTCGCTAGACAGTCAAATACCTAGAGACCCATGTAAGCACAACGGCGGGGACAGACATAGCCGCAATCCGACTGGGCGACTGCACAGAGGTATTTTGAGGCACGCCTCTCCTCTTGGCGGCCTTCGTGGCGGCCTTCCTAACACCCTACATGGCGTAAGAGGCGTGCTCCGAGACGGGTACGACCATAACACGAACCGGGCAGCATCTTCACGAAGAGCCAGAAGCCGGCGGCAAGTGCTTGTATCGGCGTCGCGCCGCGACCTTTGCCAAGCTATGCGTTGCTTGCAAGGGAGTTTTTGTGGTCGCATGGTCCCCAGCAGTGTTCCCGGCCTAGGATCTTGGGTTCTCAGGTCAGACGTGGGCCGCGGAAGGTAAAGCGACTCGCCCACCCATAATAGCCTTTCCCAAAGCCCTCGACCAATGATGGAGTACCCTCCCGCCGTGGGCGCAGCCTTATGGAGAAGACCTGCTTTTGGCCCGGTGGCTCCACAGTACGCTGTAGCGTCGGGGTTCCCGTTTTTCTCCTAGCTTGTGGGCCACGAATCTGGGGCAGGCTTTAAGAGTACTTCGAAGGGAGGGAAGACTCTTTCGTGGCGTGCCAGGAGTGGGCAATGATTGATTCAAGTGCGCACATTACAGCTGCGCCGCCCGTCGCATAGCGGTGCAGTCATCTGTCGGGTAGTGTGTTTAGAGTACTGCCCTTGACAAAGACGGGGAAAGATACCTGGTGTTTGGATTCAGCGATGTCTGTTGATGGTAACGGAGCGCCACTGTGGGTCAGGATAAGCCCGAGCGGTGTGGGGAATAATCGATAACTGGGGGCGGAGAATAAGGGTTACTCGGGGATTGTGCCAGAAGGGAGATGCATGTTTCAGCGCCGTTTGTGCGTAAAAAGATCGTTGCATCGAGGCCAATAGACGGGCATGAGAACGAGTGAGTATCTGAATGCGTGAGGGCAAGACAGCATACACTTACGGGAATGATGAATGAGATAGATGCAGGGTGCACATGTTGGCCATGGGAAAGAGCGGGTAGCTGTGATCCCGGTAGAATTCTTTAACGGGAAACGGCAGCAGCAGCAACTAGTGCCGTATGGGGTGGAATCCTCAATAACGGTAACGCCCAAACGCATTGGCGTGATATTGGAATATTTGCGTTCTGACAGACAAGACACAGCAAGGCTTGATTTTGTGGGTTAATTACTGTGGAAACTGATACGGTCGATGCGATCTCATTCTCCTTCTGAGACGGGTGTAGGAACATTAGCATCACAGCGATTATGTCGGGGCAGTTGCTCACCCACAACGAGAGCAACTCCGCTTCGACGCAGACATGCAGACATAGAAGTCTGCGTCTGGGTCATGAGTCAGGAAGCATAAACCAAGAGACGCTTATCCCATTGACGTCTCCATCGGATTCCCATCCGCCAGATATTTTTTCGCCTTCGTGGGACGAGATCATTGAGATGTAGCGGACGGCCGGAGCGCCACCGGCCAGGTGTAACCAATCGACATCCAGCAATGGAGAAAAAATGTCCAGATCTAGCTCTGGTGATGGAGCCCGTCGTCCACCTTTCACCCAGGTTTTCCAGACTTCGACGCATACGTCTTGCTGGGTGGGGCAGTACATCCCTGAATCCGCCGCGCTCCCGAGGAAACAGAATGAGACAGAGTCTTCATATCTTCGAGTGAAAGAAAGAAGAGGGCTTGCGAGTCAGAGTCAGGGAATCCGAGGAGAATCCGAGGAAATCTAGAGCCATGAAGATACGTCGATATGCAGGCTGAATACTGTACATACCTGTAGGGGAGCAACGTCCCGGGAACCGTGACATAGCTGTTGCGTCTTTTTCAGGCAACGAGCACCACCGTGATCGTGACCGTTGCTCAAAGAGGCAACAATCAATTTTTTCTCTTGCTATTATCGGCCTTCTCTGGGGTTCAGAAACAATATCTGGTATTGCACACCTCGGATTAGAGGTGTTGTGGTTATTCGGCATAGTTATCAACTCTGAAGATTTTTTTAGGGTTTTTTAGGCGTATGTCACGATTTTTTTGAAGCAACCGAGCCCATCGTGACAGTGACATGATGAAAAAAAGGCAACGCAACGGACCCTACCGTGACCGTGACCGTTGCTCCCCTACAGGTATGTACAGTACTCGACAAAAATCCTAGGAAACCACGAGTTTTACTGTTGTATAGTAATCAATCAACTGACCCTGACCCGTCCCGTCCTACGGTTGATGGACACGAAATCACTGCAATGGACATGGGCGTTGTGGGTAAGTATGGCCTTTGTCGGAGTTTAAACTCTCGGGCCATGTATATCCGCTTTGGGTTTTTTCAATGTTGTGCCGGATCATTACCATGCCGCTTGCTCAGTACCTATAGCCCAGTTCTTCCTCCAAGACTGTGTGCTTCTGAGATGTCAGGTTTGTGCCTTTTGACTCTCGCGGTATTTTTATACATCGCCTTTTATACCCCAACATTCCGGTGCTTCCTTCAGAATCCCTCTTCGACTTCCAAGGAATCAAGATTCCAGAACAGTGCAGTCGGCGCTGCTCAACGCCCGATAAATTATTCTCACCTTCGTCAATTATGAAATCTCTCTTGTCAGAGAACCAGAATATCTCGGCGCTTCCGCGGGATATCAGCGAGGTGTCTCTACGAGCAACTTATCGCCGGGCAAGACAGTGATTCCCCTTGCCTCCGTGACTACGATGGATATAGTGTGCGCTCGTTGGATTCCGGTGCGAACTCCGTACTTCTTTCTATTTAATACGTGTTCCGATGGTTACTTTGTTTTACAAATTAGACTTCCACGCGCTATTGGCTATCCCATCAAGTCGACAGCATCTTCATTGGATCCGATCTGTGTTAGGGAGTTGGGTAGGCCGACTCTCAGACCTCGGTGGACGTCAATGCGGGGATATGGCACCATGGTTTTATCTCTGTCAATTATAACTTAATGCGAGCCCCTTGTGGGATCTTCCGTCTCAGTCCACTGACCTTCGGGCTTGATCCTTGATCTCCAGATGCGAACGTTCGGTCGACGAATTGTGGATATAAAAAGCCGACGGAGATGCGTTCAGTCCATTGCTGCCTCTAACCATGTCGTCTCGTCAACCTCGGAATGCTGTGGGCCCTATTTTTACATTCCACAATAATTTCTACTCATTCTTCTACCAGGCGCACCCGATTTGGGGGGACTACGGTTCTGTGCGTATTTATTCCCATCGACCTTCTTAACAATCTGATCCTTGCGGAAAATTTTAGCAGACCTTCCCGAGCCCGCCCTCACCAGCAGTAAGTCCGAGAATATTGGGCCATATCAAGTCTGATTTTCCACCAACCAGGTCCCACTTTCGCCGTACGTAGTGGATCAACTTGTGAGTCGCGCAAGGTATTTTCTTCTGCCGTTCGCTGAAGCCGAAATAGTTAGCTGTTCCGGCACCGCACCTCGTACGTCTACAGCAATTTCCGAAGTAACTCAACAGCCTTATATTTAGCCTTCCTTCCTTCCTTTACAGCTTCAGGTGCGCACTGCCTCCGAACGATTCCTGCTTATTCTAATGCCACGCTCCGAAGCCACCCCCTGCTCCCCGCCTCCGAAACGTCCCTCTCCCTGAGCTTAGGTCCAGACAGGATCACCCATATGCACCACCTACGCGCCAGGACGCGTTTCCCGTTGACCTCACCAGCGAAATCAACTTCGAGATCTTGGCACGCAGCATGCCGAACTACTCTATCGCCCCGCATACGACGATTTTCATCCTGCCTGCATCTCGAGATGGCGTCCTCCTAGAGCTCAATACCGGGGACAGATCTTCGAGCACCTTTTCCGTCATCCACCGGTTACAGGCAATCATGCGCGCGCCGCTCTCTCTCCAGACCTACCACGACCTCGAGGCGCCTGCCCAGCGGTCGGTCCGCAGCTATTTCCTCTCCCACAGTGGACGGCACGGTGCTCGATTGTGGCAGGGATTCCTGCACGGCTCTCGCCATCCACAAGGCCCCAGCGGCGCAGTTTTGCTGCGGGGAAAATTCTGCATGTGGGGGTTCTCGCCGGATCACCGAGGACGCTGGGTGGTGGATGTGGACGCGCCCTTTCTGCCTGGAATGTAGGTTTCAAGCAGTGCTTGGACAACCTCCATCACATATTTATCGTCTGCTTGGTGTCTGGCACACCGCGGTATTTATCGTAGTTATTCAGTGATACCGGGTCGTTTAACGTTCATATTCGCACTCAAACGTATATGAAAAATCGAGCTCAAAGATCGTGCCTTCAGCAGCGCAGCCATCCTACGGAGAGACCCGTGCTGTAACCACTTTGAGCCCGAAACCCACGGACATAACCGGCATGAGCTGCCGTTGATTCAAAAGAGGTTAGTTGGGGCTTCTTTGAGTTCAACGAACGGAGTGACAGTTAATTTGCGGGAGAAGCTCGTTTTGTCAGCGCGGCCTCGATTAAATATAGCGTGGTCTCGCATGTATATCGAACACGGCTGAGGACACGGTCGACATTCTGCGGGTTCCAAGGATGTGCGGGAGCCGTATAAAAATTCATTGATGGTCGATCCAGATGCTTCCGGGTTCGTTTGGCTAACACTTCGATTGCATTTGCTAAAAGTACAGTACAATGTCCGTAATATGAGATAATCAAAAGTCACTCCTCCCGAATTCGCCCATCTGACACAGGATAAGTGAAACATTTCCCGCGGTGGAGATGAAGGTACCTTTCGTTTCTGACCCCGTACTTGCATTCCAGCATTTCCCATCATCTTTCCCGCAAGTTTCTCCGCCCCGCCTACGTAAATAGTTATTAGTACGGCATGAGCGCTAGGTGGTTGGTGGGGTGGTAGGCGGACCTCTGAACTTGTCGCCCATAGACGCCTTCCCGGTGTTGTTTCTTTCGGACTCGTTACGATCGCCGCTGGATTGGAATTCATCACGGTGCCAGGCGGTGTCGCCGCCGCTGTAGCCGCCGTTCGCGGCAGAGAAGCTGTCCTTGGTGCGAGAGGAACCGAACCACGTGTCCGTATTGCGGGAAGAGCCGACCGACGAATCGTTCATTCCGTTGATGTCGGAGTTCGTGTTCGAGTGGGTTTGTTGTATGCCAGAAGAATTCATGACAGAATCAACCTCTCGATCTTGAGGATACGTTAGATGGGCTCTATCCGGAAATTTGGAAGAAAGACTGACCGCCCTGGTTGTTTCCAGAGCCAGTGGATCCAGAGTGGTTGTGGTCCCCTCCGCTGCGATCCGTGTGTCGAGACCGAATTCTGAGTCATTGGTAAGTTTGTTGTTGAAGGAGTTCATGATGAAATTGCGAGGTATGAGTGAGGTATGTGCGGTTGAATGTGGTATGAATTAATGAAGATATTAGTCCTCGTATTTAAGGATATCCGAACCCCGGTCGGCGACGGAGTGCGGGAGTGGAATTTCACTGGCGTGCTCCATAAAGTGGATAGCTGCTGCCTGGATATTACAAACGCACCAATATGGGAGACAGTGCCAAATGATTTCAAGCGCCGCTGGAGTGTTGGAGGTAAATGGAATTGATGTTCAATTTGATCGCCTTCAATGAGTCGCGATAACGTGATTGATGGTTCAAGTGCTCGGCTTGCCGCTCCACAGTACTTGATTTGTGCTGTCCAGAATTCATGGACTATTACAATTTCTGTAACCAATCTATGGCAGCATTTTTCGTTATTTAATCATTGTCGATGGCTTGAGTCCCAGACCTTCGTCCATTGATGCAAGTTTTAGTCTCAAGAGTCAAGTCTGTAGTTCAGATCAAGAGTTGATCTCGGGCCGAACTGTGCCGGCTGCCTAAACGGGAAGGTCACCCCTATCAAGACCTTCACATCTACAAAAAAGGGTTTGAACATTTAGCATGCCGAGGAATATGTGCGAACATCTTTGTGAATTATCCATTCAACACATCCTGTCAATATTGGCTGTCATCTTTCTCTGGCTCTTCTCGGATTCAAGTTATTCTCAAACCAGCCATTTTATGAAACATTGGGGTTATGGAGGACTTGGATTAATGTAGAGGTTATAGACAGTATTGTCCCAGTGAACGGCCATACAGAGAAATTAGAATGGATGGCTCATTTTTAATGCCAGCACATAAATTTCAGGAAGGTTCTCAAAGAGGAAATCAAGTGAATTGAGTTGAATTGGTTCAATCAGGAGGCATGTACGAGAGGGGAATGCAGATTATACGTTTCTTGCCTAAAGGTTGTCAGCTAATCTATTCAAGATATTTTCCTGGCGAAGTTGAATTGAATCGGACAAGAATCGGCCAGCCCAGATGATTGCTTGAACAACTTGTGGCAGTGACCGTGAATTGATTGAGCAAGATAGACACATCCATCTTTACTAGTAAGAATAAACTCAAAGGCATTTTCAACCTATATTGCAGTGATAGTTGCAAGAGGGTACGCGTGGGAATATCGAGGCTGCCGGGATCAGTCTAAGTTATGAACTTCGATCCTACGACTATGGGGTTGAACCAATGACTGTGGTTAAGCTGTGAAGTGTGGACTAGTAAGTAGCCTGATTCCATAGATTGTTGACTAGGACTGTGAATAATATCGAAAATTGATCTCATACCAATTCACAACCAATTACAGTTATTTGTGGAACTTAGGGCGCGGCCAGACTTATTTCTATGACAGTTATTATCGTTTTTTTTATACAAGTACTACTTGCAGGTGCGTGGTTTCTATGAGAGTTTTTTTTCGTTTTTTATTGGTACTTTGAGTTTGTACCCCTTGGTTTCTCAAGGAATGTGAACTTCGTGGTCTGTACTTTGGTTGCAGGAGGTTGATTGATCTCGGCTTCCAACGGCATGTCCTTGTGGGATGATGGTTTCCCACATTTGACAGCATTTGATGCGCCATTGATGTGCTTCCACTTTTGTGCCGCTGTGGTGCGGCCACATCGCTGGGGCGCGATTCACCACATTATCGCTGAAGTATTGGATTGCCAAGAATTGATTCCTGTGCAGGTTAAATTAGTCTGGCCTGCTCTTTACAAAATAAAATGATCAAAAAATAATAACAGTTAATATTCCTGCCGAGTCTGGGCACCGAGTTCAGGATATTTTTGAGTTGTTGAACCCCCGAATTTGGGCTCATACTCAAGGGTAAATTTCACACTCCGTCATCCTATTTTAAGGTAAGTGTATTGAGTATGAATTTGTACATCCCATTTTTCCCCCCCATTTTCTAATTTTTTGGGAATGACAGTGTTACAGTGGTCCCCGCCCCATCCCGCCCCTCCCGATTCTTGCTGGTTATGCTTATTTCGGCTGTCGGAACAGACCGGCCCGTGACCTGAAGTGGTGAGTTGAAAGTTCAGTCTCCATCAAAAAGTTCAAAGTTGATAATTAGTTCTGCATCAGAAACCACGCACCTGCAAGTAGTAATAAAAAACGATAATACTGACATAATAGGTTTCTGATGCAGACCTAACTGTCAACTTTCAACTTTTTGATGGAGACCGATCTTTCAACCCACTACCTCGGTCACGGGCCGGTCTGTTCCGACAGCCGAAATAGGTATAACCAGCAAAGAATCGGAGTGGGGCGGAGACCGCTGTAACACTGTCATTCTCCCCATAAAAATTGAAAATTGAAAAAAATGGGGTGTACAAATTCATAGTCCATACACCCACATTCAACTTGGGGTGTGGGGCCGTGGCAGGGCCCGGCGGAAACTTCGTACTTATGTAGTCCTACTGAGTATATCAATACATACAATGTACCGAAGCAGTAACAAGCATCTGATGGAATGACAATGATAATTACATGGTCAAAAAGACCAAGGAAAATCTGACAGAGTGGAAAGAAAAAAAAAAGAATGCAGATGGAAGGGATCAATCTCATGCCCTACAGATTCCCCGAGGGAATGTTGGCAAAGACATAGCCAAAAATACTGCCCGCACTTGAACCGCCCGCATGTGCCGTCGGAGCTTGAAAACATCTTCGATGCATCGTTGCTCGAGTCTGAGATAAATTTGATTACAGCAAACAATTGCACAAGGATAACCAACAATAACAATATTATCTAGGAACTTTCTACATTATTAACAGATAACAGCACTCAAGTGGCAGAGAGGCCATGGAGTAATTCAGATTCGACTTGCTGGCAGATGCATGGGAGCTGGTACATAGATACACTAACTAGGCAAAATGTTTGTCTCAGAGTATTTTCGGTACTGGAGGCCGAATTCTGGAGGATACAGAGACTTTGAGACATGGCTTGTGCAGAATAGAATGTTGGAAATAGGTTCAGGAGTCCCCATGAATATTCTCAGAATTTGATTGCATCATAATGCTTTGATATGCCTTCATTTGTGTTTCAACTGCAGAGACCCAGTTTTTGCAATTTGATCTGTGGTTTCTTTCAGAACAATCTGAATTGACTACGTTGTATTCCGGGATGTGAAGACCCATTATACAAAGAGAACTATGCAAAAATATACAGGCAATCGGACACTATAGAGCTTGCAAAATAACCTAAAATGGCCAAAATGGTGATAAAACCTCAAAAATGACTCATTTTGCTGGCTCTGTAGCATCTTATTGCTTGTATATTTTTGCAAGGTTCAACTTGCAAGATTTCTCCTCACATCTCAGAGTATGACTCGGGTGATTTAGATTGTCCTGAAAAAAATCACAGATCAAGTTGCAAAAAATGGGTTTTTGCTGTTCAAACACAATTGATGGTATATCAAATCAGTATGATGCGATCAAAGTTCTGAAATATTTTTAGGGACTCCTGACCCTATTCACAACATTCTATTCTGCAGAAGTCATATCTCAAAGTCTCTGTATCCTGCAGAAATCGGCCTGCAATACCGAAAATACTCTGAGACAAACATTTTTCAGAGTTAGTGTATATATTGGTTCAAGATGAAAAAGAAAACATACGATGCGTCAAATGAAGTTCAGCTCACATAAAAATACATTAGCTATGAAGCAGGATAGCCATGTGAGATAAATGGCGAAGAAAGGTTTCAAAAAGGTTCAAAAATAAAAGGATGCATAACGGAGGGTTCGAACGGGTGACTGCACGATTACCTAAAATAGGACAGCCACTAATTATCACAAAAATCGTATTGAACTCGATAAAAAAGACTACAAACACAGCCACTAAATGAGTAACTAAGTTGAGGTGATCAAATGAAAAATTCAGGTCATCAAAATTCTCATATGAAGTTTGTTTAAATAGACGATTTCTTATTACATAAGTACTCGTAAATAGGATGACGACCAGTGCAAGCTACGTATTACGGTAGGCGGGATGGTTGAGGTTCATTTTGACATTTTGACATCACGTTTCCGGTGATCCGGAAATATGATGCCGATGAATTGGACCTCCGAGTTGCTTCTGAGGCAGAATATGAACGTAGTACTCATCAGTGTAGTGTAGTGTTCGTTTAAATATACCTTTAAAGCTTTGATGCGGTCGCCGCTTGACTGGCACAACGGATCCAGGAAGAAGTGTGCCCCGTCCTGGTACCGTTGCTTCTGAGCCTCTGGTGCGCTCAGTTACGATGCTTCGGACTCCTATGGATGTATAGGATGTGTTTTAATGCCCCTCCCAAAAAAAAAAAATTGTAGGTGCTGCAGGAACACGTCGAACATGCACAATCAAATTCAACCCGATCACGTGCAACTTGATGTGCCGCGAACTCGACGTGTAAGTTCATGGCACACTGTCTGAACATGCAATAACAATCTTTAATATGTGTCCTACATGTTAGGTACCTCCAAGTACATTCATTTAACAGCCCAAAGACCCTGTAGGCAATTATATTCATGATTAAAGATAATCAGATGCAGCTATGATCATGGCGGCGGCTCGGTTGAAGCAAGACTATTTTTGTGTCCTAGTCGAATCAGATCATATTGCCTACACTACTGGCCAGGATCAAAGTAACTACGGGTGAACAAAATGAGGAAGCATTTGGCAAAATATGGTCCATCCATCAGTCAACAAGAACTTCGGGGCCCCAATAAGGTCATGAATCTCCCAAGCCATTGTTTCGAACTCGTCTGAGACCCATCTATAGCAATCCTCATGAGACTTTGGGATATTCACCCTCAGTTCATCCACAAGGTGCTGAGGAACCGGTGTTGCAAAATTGGTCAGACTTGTCTGGGAAGTCACAAATGTAGTTTATCCAAAGTTCTTCCCATGGCAGACACGGTTCCCACGGTTGAACTCGATCCAACGGTCTGCATCGATGTTATGCTCCGGGAGAGTCCTGTGCGGGTTTTTTCGAGCACAAGACAGAGCCAGGCCTCTGTGCTATTTGCTTTATCACTAAGAAGGATCCCGCACGAGCAGAGCTAATGAAGGTATACTTTCAAGTTTCATGTTCACACTCTATACATACTGCTCTTCTGACGAGTTTTGCTAGGCCTGGCCTCAGTGCACTGGCTGTAGTGCCCAGCACAAAAACATGAAAGGGGCTAAATGTGGGACCTGTCTGATGAAGGGTGAGCCCCTGCATCATTTGCCTGGCCTATCGTATTAATTCCTTCGCAAATTCTTTCAGATCATTTAGTCATCGCCCCGGCACAGCCTCTCCACGAGCCACTAAGCATGCAGGACCCGAATTTTGTGCAGGATATCGACCCTGCATTGAAGACAATCCAGGAACTCCAAGCTGACGCTTGACGAAATGCAATGCTGGGCAGAACACTTCAGAAAACTGCAGCCAAGTCTCCCCCTGGTTCAGCATCTCTTCAAGTTGCAGTAGCAAAGGGGACTGCAAGACAAACCACTGTTTATCTTGTGGCCTTAACTTCCAACGGTTCTCGCACTGAAGCATCTCAAATTCTGGCTAATGCTACACGGTCATTCCCCGAAGACATGATGCTGAATGGTAAGTTTATTGCTTGCTCTCCTCAGTTGCATTTCCATCCTAATCAATGTAGATGTCTTGATACATCTTCTTCGCCATTAGAACCTGGAGTGGGAGAAGGAATGCTCTGAGAGCCTGTCCCTGTTAGTGTCTCTTTTCACACCTCGTTGCAAGTTTCCTGACTTGCTGTTGATTGAAGAGAGCACATTTTACTCTGTCTTCTTGGAAATGTAGGAGTTCAACCCCATAGCACTCATGGAACACTGGGCCAGTTTTTTTTGATGCCCACGAACAGGTTCATGGAAATCATCTGAAGAAGATTCTGCAAGGCCCGACTAAGGCATCCCACGAGTGCACCCGCGGGTGATCCGGATCCGTGGCGGTGAGTACCCGTGATGAAAAAAGCCGAACTCAGATCCGTATGAGTTTTTTCCCACAGATGACTCGGATCTGTATGAGTTTTTCCCATGGATGACTCAGATCTGTGAGTCATTACCCGCGGGTAAGGCAGGTACTTGTCACAATTGGATACTATCTAATCGTGACAACGCCTATCTAAGTGCTCAATACATTAGCACTGATAACATAACCCCTATGACATAAGACCGGGCTGGATAGGATATTTATGGATTGCGTAACAGGGAAGGTGCGAGAACAATAGAAACACGTCTCTACAAAACAGTTCATACGCAGGGATCATTTTTTTTTTCATAACCCATGACAAGCATAGTTGATGCAGGCACAGACGGGTTATTGTGCAGATACAATGCAGGTGAAAGGGTTATTGTACAGTTATATATAGCAGTAGTTCACACAGCTCGCTGAACAGTATAAGTAGTCTAGCTAGTCCGTTGTTGTAGTTTAACCTTTTATTCCATCATCTTCGAGACCTCTATGAGCACTACCCAATCCCTCTCATCTTACCGAGAGTGGACACTTAAATCTTGACTGTGACAGGTACTTGTGAGTTCATGTCGAGATGTGCAAGCCAAGTATGACATTCATCAATTCTACGTGGGTTGCTGGTTAAATCCACTTAACAGGCTGTAGTATTACACTGAGATTCTGGAGGATGAAGCGGGACGATTCGGTGGCTCGCTTCATGATTCAGTGATGGGATTGGGGAGGCATGACTAGTTGTACGGCGAAAAGAGTATAAAGAAGACAAAGGCTTAGTAATGCAAATAAAGATTAGAAGTGTCAAAAACACTCTACCTACAGGGATCAAACACGGAGCCTCCACATTGCATGAATTTGTAGAAGGAAAGGGAACAGTAAAGTACACCAAGTCCCATGCCCCCCTCTCGTGACAGCTAGCATACACAAATGTATTTACGTATAGTGCCACATGGGCCCCAAGGGGCCCACGCGCACTTTAATGGAATTTTGAATTAAAGTACACCAAGTGGCTGACAATACCTGTGAGTACTCATGTGAGTATTAGGCGCTACCAGCTCCAAACTCGGATCCGTGACAGATCTGTTCCCACGGGTACCCGGATCCGTGGGTTTTCCCACGGATCAACTTGTGTGGACCCGCGGGTTACCCGCACTCATGGGATGCCTTAGGCCCGACCACTGTGTGATTGCCATCCCCATCCATCTATCTGGAAGGCTTCATTTCGATTACAGATGTACGTTGTGGGCGTTGTGAATGCCCTACGCCTGGCCCAGCGAATGTGACAAGAGACGCACAGAGTCTATACGCCGAACGATATCTGTGCATCCATATTCGGATACCACCTTACCGGATTGGGAGTCTCGCTAGACTTGCGCTTCGCACGTCCTGTTCACCTCGTCTACAACTGTGTCCACCACCAACCTAGCGTGCTCTACATGACTCCGCCTCTCGCACATTCCGTTCACCACCAAAATACAGCTGCGGTGGAATTGCCTCCACATCCGTCGCATACGCATATCTCCTTCACCACTGGAATCTCCCATTTACACCTCTCGCACATACCCCTCACCAGTGAACAACCACCATCGCTCACCCGCTCTTCCCATTCACACCAGCAAACAACCACTTTCGCTCACCAGAAGACCTTGTTCACACCTGTGAATGCACCGTTCACCACCTCGTGTTGCAGCCACAGGGGATGAAACGCGAGGATCCTTGGGCACGAGGCCCGATGTATCGGACATTTTCAAGGTATAAAAGGGAGACGTAGTTTTGGGCAGTAGTCAGTCAATAGTGGTTTTACACCCCCACCCCACTCCTCACACACTCTTGTAAAAACCTCACTCAATCTAATTGACCACACACACACACACACACACACTTGTCCTTCGGACGTTTCATTGCCCTCCCTCGCCGTTGTCTCACCCCGAGCTGGCACACACACACACACTCCGGTTTTATCGCCAGCAGACCTTCCTTCACGAGTCGCGGCACCCTGTAGAAGTTGGAACGACGATAAAGCACTAGCAAAGCGTCTACAATAGACCCTGGCGACGATCGCGCACGAGCTACGCACTGAACGCAGGATATAGTCGACGTCGAAGGATATCTTCACGCTCCCGAAACCGTGGTCAGAGCATCGAGGGGAATGCAGTAAAGGAACGATAGAAGCCCCTTTGGATTAGGCAAGCGGCAGATTAGTGGAATTGCCAGCTCGCGCAAGTACTCTCTTTAAAACCTCTCTTTCGCTAACCTCAAACCTCACGTTCAAACACACTATCATTAAACAACAAACACATCTTTCTCCCCCTATACCTCACACTTGAATTCGATGATACTAGCCCCTCAGAGGACGATCAAGCTTGCAAGTGAAAAATAACTCACTTCGCAGTACCGCAGTCCGCATCACAACGTCCTCTCATCAGTGATCATTGTCTCTGCGGCTTATCAGATCGGTGTAGTTCGAAAAATCAACTGGGGTCCAAGCCCCTTATTTTGTCCATACTGACAAAGAGAATAGAAAGCGTAAAACTAGTCTGACAAATAATCAGGAGCTCACCTCTTCTAAACGAACTCGAAGTAAGTGCTCACCTGAACCAGATTTCTCGTTTCTGAGCTCTCAATTAACCCAGCTTTCCGTTCCCACTCCCTTGCGCTCGGAGTTCGCAGCTGTTCCCGGATTTTCCAAGATGCCCTTTGTGTTTGCTTCAGTATTGATTTCCCAAGAGGGAGTGGTCAACATCGAGTTGCCAGACATTAGTGCTGGGGCAGTAATATCTACATGTCTTCTCCAAGATGCACCATTTGATCAGGGCCAGACAAAAATGGTTCACAAGGTACATTCTGTGTTCTGGTCCTCTACTCTCTCTCTGATACTCTGGTCTTCACAGGCAATTGTTGATGGGCTACCATGGGTCGCTAAGCGGTTCTTCAACATCGGTGCTGGGGAAGGCCACGTTGATATCCAGGAAAACTACAAGCAGGTTGTCAAGGAGGTTACTCGCTTGAGCAAGGCTGGTTATTTCCTCAAGTGATTCATTGCAGAGGCAAAAAAAACAGGGCATCGAAATTGAACAGGTAAGCTCTCTGCCGCAGCATGGGGCAAGAACCTAATTTGTTATTATGCTTGCACAGGAATCCAGGTTACCGATTTCAAACTCGGAGTGGAGGTTATCCAGGAGGGCTGCGGACCCTCAACGGCTTCAGGATTCTCATCGGAGCAATATCAGGCAGTAGCTGAAGCACAAGGCAACTCAGACTCTCATTCAGCGGCTGTGATCTGGCTCTTCGAACCCAGACGGTCCAGCAAGGTGTCGCACTGGAGTGGAACTAATGAATACCCTCCCTGGCACCGAAGTAAACTCGGCAGCACATTGAACACATTCACCCACTATGCCTACCTGTTCAGCCTCGAATCTATGGTCCTGGCTGATCTTCAAAGTGTGCTGAGATCCGTTTTCTTCATTGGACACCGATGACTGAATTCCCAAGCTGCCACCATTGTTGACGAGAATGGCGAGGGCATTCAGGTTTTGTTTGATGTAATGTCCCACACACTTGATGGGTATGTTCTTTTTCAGTCTCTGGTACCAGAATTGAGTTAAATTTTGCATAGTTCTAGTGGTGTTGGCGACCATGCTATGCCTGGTGTCAACACCTTCCTCCAAAAGCATGAATGTGGGAACTGTTGCAGGAATCTCCATCTCAGTCGTGATGGATTCTCTACTGAATCTGCCTCTGAAGACTCTGACAGTGACAATTAATTTGTCTGAGACACTAGCCACATATGACACACTGTTTTCCGATTCAACTCGGACTCTGAACTCAAAAAATATTATTGCTTCATCAACTGATTGTGTTTGGGCTGCTAAATGAATGTACTTGAAGGCACTGAACATGTAAGACACATATTCAAGATATCTATTGCATGTTCATACAGTGTGCCATGAACTTACACGTCGAGTTCGCGGCATGTCAAGTTGTACGTGATCGTGTCAAATTTGATCATGTTCGACGTGTTCCTGCAGCACCTACAATTTTGGGGGAGCATTGAAACACATTCTATATATCCATACAAGTCCGAAGCATCGTACCTGAGCACACCAGAGGCTCAGAAGCAACGATGCCGGGAGGGGGCACGCTTCTTCCTGGATCTGTTGTGGCAGATCAGCACGTGGTTGCTTGACCACGCAGGCAACCGCGTCAAAGCTTTAAAGGTATATTTATTTAAACGAACACTACACTACACTCATGAGCACTACGTTCATATTCTGCCTCAGAGGCAACTCGGAGGTCCAATTCATCGGCATCATGTTTCCGGATCACCGGAAACGTGATGTCAAAATGTCAAAATGAACCTTGACCATCCCGCCTACCGTATACGTATACAGACCACAAAGTTCACATTCCTCGAGAAGCCAAGGGGTACATATGAGAGTTTGTTTCGTTATTTATTGGTACTTTGTATCTGTACACCCTGATTGCTTAGTAAATGCGAACTTCATGATCGTGGTTTGCACTAGGGCTCTGTTTATAATTCTTGAGGCAATTATAAACAGTTTTAATTATTTGTTTATAAACAGGGTGTTTATAAACATGTTTACAAACACCATGCGCCAAACCGGCTAAAATTGAAGTGTATCTACCTCCCCTGCCCACGTAGTGTTACCAGCCGCTTTTTTCTTGTTTTTGGTGCTCTCGAGGGCCCGCTCCGACAATCAGCAAAGTTTCCAATAGCATTCGCACCTGGGATGGGCCTATCCACGAGTAAATCACGGAAAAACGGATTCAATGGTGATATCAACGCCATCACAATGTGACCCAATGCATTTCGCAGTGAGTGAGGATGTAGTTGGAGCATCTTCGGCTGGATCTGCCATGTTGACAGCTGCGAGGTCTACCTCGCACGCTGCTGTGATCGTTATTTTGGTTGCCGCGGCATTGGCTACGTCGGTTGTTGCGGTGGCCTCCATGTCGGCCTTGGACTCCTTCGTCAGCTTCCCACCCATGACAGTATTTGATGTGCCATTGATGTGCTTCCACATTTGCGCCGCTATGCCGCCAGGGCGCGAGTCACTTCACTAAATTACCACTGGATTGTCAAGCAAATATTGGTGCTGTGCAGGTTCATCTTGCCCTTACACGCATAATAAAAATAATAATAGCCAACATCTTCCTGCCAAGTCTGTGAGCACAATATTTTAAAGTCTCGTGTTTAGGATTATTCTCATTGCTGAGCACCAGAATGCGGGCTCATATAGATTCCAGATCATCGTATTTGAATGTGGGACAGGGTAGGAAGGTGTATTGACTATTAATTTGTACACCCCATTTTTCTTTTGGAGAATTCAGTGTTAAGGGTTCCAGCCCCCTCCCGCCCTCCCGCGCCTCCTTGCTTGTTGTGCCTGTTTCGGACGGCGGAACAGACCGGCCCGTGACCCAAAATAGTAAGGCACTGCATCAAGAAGTTCAAAGTTCACAGTTGGTTCTGCATCAGAAACCACGCACCTGCAAGTAATAATAAAAAACGATAATAACTGTCATAAAAAACTCCATGAGGGTCAAATGCATAATGAAGCCTAAAACACACAACTTCATGATTTTGTGTCAAGGAAACCTGTGTTTAATTCTCAATGTTATTTTTGGTGTGTTATTTTTAGATGTCTTTTTCGGGACTGATTTATTGGACAGTATATATGGCCCATACAATCTGCACATGGCGAACAGCTATTTTGACACCTTTGGAAAGCCCTGTATATATGCTGGCTGGAACCTTCTCGAAGACTATGTCTGTTCTGCAACGAAAAGGTTTTGTCTGGCGCTGCAACTCACAGAAGTCGACAGGGCTGTATCTTGCTTGGACCGGCTTGCAGACCTCACACATGGGATGTGTGATATCCAAATTACACTTGGTTGGGCTGGGATGTACCTTCCTTGATACTGCAAACGAAAAATAGCCTTACTACGCTGCAAGCTCTTCACTTCCTCGGAAACAGTTGTTTTGCACAGGGAAAGGACGAAGCAACACTGAATGTGTTCCAGGTCACATTAGAGGGGTTCACTTTCATGGATGTTCATCACTGGAGGGGAACATCCATGGTCGAAATTGGTAACAACCTTTCGGAGTGCTGCGGCGATCTCAGGAAGACGATGGACCTGTGGAGGGCGGCACTGATCGAGAGGGATTCCGGGTTCCCAGACTGAAGATGTGGTTTGAGTGCACGCAAAGATTGCCTCTGCTGATACAGTTGGTGCTGACAACTCTCTGCCTCGAATGCTCGCCCTGGAGGTATTTTGGGAGAAAATCACGATACAGCACTGGTGTGCTTCTTGGGCATGTGTAATGACTTCTGTTTTATTGTTTTAGGAATTGGAACTGGAGCACCGGGAAGTGGACTGCGATCAGAGAGCAACTCTCAACGAGAAAGATGAAGCACGTGCAATTTAAATGCAGAAGTTCGAAGCCAATGAGATCTTCTGTTATAGTGTTACATGGGTCCGAGTATGAGTACTATTTGGAGGAGAGAATTGTTCCACTGTCGATTTGCTGTATTTCCATGGAGACTGGGAAACTGCTGTTGAGAGCCGAGACAACAGTAATTGCACCCAGAACAGTGGCAAGTGTCAAGTGCAAACAGGTCCAAATGAAACGCTAAGAGCACGTCGGAAAGTGAGAATGGAGCCCGGTATATGAAGTTCTTCGGGAGGCAGTGAATCAGCGGAAATGCTGTGGAAAATTCAGACACAATCGATGGACGAAGGTGGAATCTACAGCTTTCGACTGAATCAGATATCAGAAACGATAGGCTGTGGCAGTTGCCAGGGACATGACAGTTAGATGAGAGAAGGTGGTTATTTATATCTGACGGATCTGGTCAATATTGACGCTTGTTGTGCAGCGACGTTGCCTTTGTGGACCTTTTCGTTCGCAAGAACTGCTTGAATCACATCCGCTGGCGACGCGATGATCTCTGGGGATGAATACTCGGACCTGACGGACATCGACGAACTCTCCGAGGAGTACGAGGCCCAGCCGGCAAAGCGAAAGGGCAAGGGGAAAGGCAAGGCGAAAGCAGTTGCCGGGGAGTACAGAATCCGACATGCGCTCAAGGCCCCACGCGCGACGACGTACAGCACCGAGGCGCTATACAGTACGCTCACCCCGCAACCTACTTCCTCGGTGATGCTGATTCTTCACAGAGCAGATTCACAACGGAGACATCAATCTTGAGCCGGAATACCAGCGCGGTACGCATCAAAACCCCTTGTCCTGCGCATCACTGAAGGATTTGGCTTCCATTCAGAGGTGGTGTGGCCCGAGGCGAAGCAGATTGGCATAATCGATTCGATCTTCCGCAATTTTTACATCCCGCCGGTAATATTCGGTGTGTGCCTTGCTCCGTATGAGAAGTATCCCCGGTTCACACCTCTGGTACTACTCAGCGGTGAATGCCTTTGACGATGGGACCGAGACGCGAACGTGTATCGACGGCAAGCAGCGGCTGACCTCGATTCATCGGTGCGTCGCTACAGCTCTGAGATACGTTGACGAGTAACTGATAGGGATGAATGAATCAAGCTTTATGCAGGGTCTGGTTCGTCCTGGGCTCCTTTGATTTCTCATCTTCTTGCTCACCTTTCCTTAGATTCCCCGTGCGTCGCGTCATTCGTGCGCTTCGCATCTACTTACCTACTCTTCTGACTCGCTATGCAGACAAAGACGCGTATGTCCTTTCGTCCTGCGTTACCCCACTCCAGTCCTCATCCATACTTTAGGATCACGGGTGACAAGCTGTGGTACCAGGATAACCCAGCCCACCGCACCAAGACGGCTAAGAAAATCCTGCCGGAGAAGTACCGCAATATGTTCGATACCAAGGCCGTGGTGTGCGTCGAGTATCAGGACATCAAGGACGCGGATGAGCGCGAGATTTTTCAGGTGAGCACTGCCCACTCAGTTTCCTTTGTGATACATGAGCCAAGGAGTGACTTTCCCGTGCTTCTTTGACTTTCTTCCTTTGGGCTGCATGGGAGACTCATGTCTTTCTCTTTGCGTCTCCTCCTATACATGGGACACTTATATTCGAGACGAGCGTGCCCGGATGAGACTGTTCTGAATTTGACCTTCTTTCTCTGCGTATTGTGGGCATCTCACTCATTCATCTCCCTCCCAGCGCGTTCAACTCGGTGTTGCCCTTACCCCCGCCGAGAAGCTCAAAGTTCTCACCACCGCCCGCGCGCGCTTTGTGCGCGACCTCCAAGACGTCTTCCTCAACAACGAGTCGTCTGGTCTGGGTGGGGACGCGCTCGCCTGGGACCGCTCCCGCGGCTCCGACTTTCGCTGCCTCGCGCAGACGATCCAGTGCATCGCCATCTCGCCCAAGACGACCTCGATTCAAGCGACGGAGAAGTGGCTTGCGGACCCCTCGCCGATGGCGCCCGGCTTCGCGGAGGGCATCGAGAACACGTACCGTGTCTTCGAGGCGCTCGCGCGCCGCAGCGCGAACGTATTCACTGCGCCGGCGAAGATTGCGCCCGTGGAGTTCATCGCGGTGGGCATCCTTGTGCATCGCCACAAGCACAAGCTGACGCTCGGCGGGCTCGCTGACGCCGTGAGCGCGTTGCGGGTGGACGTGCGCAAGGTGCACGACGACATCCGGAATAACGGCAAGGTGTACAAGACAATGAGCTCGTTCATCGACCGTTACAAGGGCCCGCCCCCCGTGCGCGGCGAGGTGTGCGCGGCGGACGCGGTGGGCTCGGGTGCGGGCATCGCGAACGCCAGCGCCAAAACCAGCGCTGGTAACGCGGCGAAAGCGGGGACCAAGCGCAAGGCCGCGGCGCGCGTGTCGGACGACGACGAATCTTCCGACGACGACTACGCCCCCTCGCGGGCGACGCGCAAGCGCGCGAGCCCCACGAAAGCCACAGCGCCCAAGCCCGCTGCGCCGCCCACGCCGCCGACCTCGACCGCGACCTCTGCGCCGCCCGCTGGTACTCCACCAGCTGGCGGCGTCTCCGAGATGCTCCAGACCGCGAAGCAGCGCATAGACGCGGCGCGCGCCAGCGGGGTGCCCGTCGCGGTCGCGCAAGGCCACAGCCTCCCGCAGCTGCCCTCACCAGGTCTCCCGTTCTCCTTCAACCCCGACCTCCCGCAGAACCCGTACTTCGGACAGCAGCAGCAACAGCAACAGCATCACGGTGCGGCGAGTGTCGCGGCGGCGCTCGAGGCGGGCCTGATGGGGAACGGAAATGGGGGCGGGAGCGGCTGGGGTGGCACCCCGCCAGGCGCACGCGTGAAGCAGGAGCAGGGGGCGGGGCCGCCTCCGTTCTCGGGCGGGAGTGCGGACTCAGGGCGCTACAGCAGCCACGGGGGTAGTGGAAGCTATGGGCGGGACCGCGGGTGGGACCGCGACCGGGACTATGCTGGGTCTGGGTACGAGTATGACCGGGAGAAGCGGTACAGGGAGAGCAGCGACCGGGGTGGGGGCAGCAGCAGGGGTAGGCGCTATTGATGATCGTTCACTGCTGCTGGAGCAAGCGCGTCGATGGGCCCACGCATCCGCTGCAGTGGGAGTGCACCGGGCGCGCCCAGGGTGGCGGGAACTGTGCCGGTGTGTCGGTGCCTGTGCTCGACATGGTCGTTGGACGACGACAGTACGATGGATGAATGAAAACTTAAAGGGCTTCGCGTTTCTTTTCTCTCTCTTTTTTTCCTTGGCAAAATAAATAATCCATGTACATATATGTGTACGTGTATCTATTTCTTCGTTTGACGGCTGGCGTCTCCAGACCCAAAATATTCGATTTTGCATGACGCTCGTGCACGACAAGCGATGACAGAGGCGTGCATAACACACGTCAACACGTTCCTCCTTCTCTGCGTTCTCCCTCCTGCTATTGTTGCTAATGCTCAAACTCAAAAGCATCTCCGCTTGTGCATCCAAAGTGATCGTGCGAAAATGAAGGGTTAAATCCAGCTGTCTCATTTCTCTATCCGGAAGATTTGGCCTCGGGCTCGAGGTGTACTTCCTCTGCGACGCACGTCTCCCGCGAGATCCTCCTCGTTGAAGTAGCCTAGCCTTGCTTTGTTGTCTTTGGCCAATGGAGCAGGATGGTTCCTCGCTCGCAGACGGAAATACCTATCGAGCTAACGCCGCACCCAGGAGGCCGAAAATAGCTTCCTGCCAGGCCTGGCTACTGCTGCATATCAAACCAATGAGATAATCAATGTTAATGACTGTGGGGTATCCGTGGTACCTCCCGTGGAAGCAAGATGGGAGACGACATCGACGAGCACGACGGGCGAAATATACTGCGTAACGATCTCTCGCCCATCGAAATGATTGTTTCTAGCTTCTGGCGGCATTGGTCCTTTGTGTATGCATATGCGATCTGCAGATTTTCCGGAACCTTTACAGTTTCGTGGACGACCACCTTTGACTGGGAATCGTAACGGCTACTTTCTTTCAAAAATAAATTACGTTTATTCAAACTTGGAGTTTCTAGTGAGCATCGCACCAATCAAGCACCGCCTGCTGTAGATGCGCGTCGAAACATACTGTATGTGATTCCCGTGCGTCTTGCGTCATCGGGCGCCGTATCTCTACAAGTGACTGCACTGCACTCAATGCATTGTGCTGGGGCAGCGACGCTTGATGTTAATCACTCGTTCAAATCCAAAAATAACCGAGGGCTCTAAAAATATTCCGACGATCTAACGAACAATCCCTGCTTCAATGTTACCATCTGCCAGGTGCCCTACGCCCAGAATACGCAAGGTCTCTCCTAAAAGTGTCTTCGTCTTTCGTCCTTGTGCCTCTCGATCGGGCGGCCTTGCTGTGGTCCAGAGGTAATCGCCGTCCGTCTACTTCCGCATCTTACTGCAGGCTGGCTGTTAAAAGGCTTCGACTTCCGATTTTGGACTCGGTTGCGTGGGCTACGAAAAGCTCAGGCTATCCCCCATACAACAGACGCCTGGATGCCTTGGCTACATGGCTCATGTACCGACGCGCGAACCCAAGCTGGAGTATAAAATGTCAATGTCTACGGATCTTTTCCTCATCCTGGTGCTGGCCATCAGAATCCTAGAACGACCTCTCACGAACAGCAACTTTTTCTTCCCTCTCCTTCCGCGCATTCATTTAAGAAAGTATGGCACCCATCACGTCCTCCCTGTTGTCTTTCCTGCTCGTTATACCCCTCCTGGCGTCCGCCGCCCCGTCTTTCACATACCCGAGCCACATTGCTGGCTTGCCGCGGGATGCAACGCATCTGGCGCTCGACGAAGAGGCACGCGAGATAATTGCGTTCAACGGGAATGGGACGAAGCTCGGGCGATTCGCATTCGACTCGGGTAACTCCGGGTTTGTCGAGAGACAGGCTACGGGCTCGTGCGCGACCATGAGTTCCTCCGATGTGCAGACATGTAAGCGATTCTGTCCTTGCAATCATCTCCCACTGAAGGATTATTACTCTGTTAGTGCCTGGGTGGAATACCCTCAAGTCGACTGCAGAGAAGAACTGGGGGACTGGCAGCTACAATGTCGTGACCAACGACAAGGACGTGCGTCACCCATACTTGTATAGAATTTTTTTCTCTTCATACTGACTTGCGCATCATGGCAGTATCCGAACCAGCCTGCCCAAAGCTGCGTGAGCACTGATACTGTGTCGATTACGCTCACCGGTATGTATAGCTGTGAGTTTAGTTGAGGTACCCAAAACTCATATTGTCTCAGGCGACCCGAGCGCGGCGAAGAGCTGCACCTCGCAGACGTCCACAAGTAACGGCCAGCAGGTCGGCACCAGCGGCACCATCGCGCTAACGCATTCCGCGGGGACGAGTTCTAGCACGACGAGCACCGTCACGAGTTCGTGATTTCCCTCTACACGATGCCAATTTTAACCGTGATTACTTTAGAGACATCCTCCATCGCCGTGGGTGTCTCTGTCGAAGCGAAAATTGGGTTTCCCGAGATCGCCGATGTCACGTCAACGTTCTCGTTCACGGGCACGTTTACGAACACCTTGAGCACCGCGTGCGTTTTCTCTCCATTTCCATGCGCTTGCGGTGTTTATATGTCCTTAGATCTACCGCGACATCGGACCAGACCTCGAGTGAGACGCTGACACAGACAAATGCCGCCGGAAAGACGTGCCATCTTCAGGTGAAAATGGTTCCGCCTTTATTATGTACCTTCTCAAACTGACTGCTTCCTGGTTAGTTCACGACGCAAACCTGCAACATCAGTGGAACCGGCCAGATCCGCATGCTCGCGACTGGCTGGGTGTGGTTCGAGTATAACAGTGCCACGGATGGGCATTACAAATGTATGGATTTCCCTCCTTCCTTCCCTCGCTGTATTATTAATGTTTCTTTGTCCAGGGGCACTCAGCATCGATTCTACACTCACGAACCAGGACGACCGCTCGACGTTTATTCAGTTCTCAAGCACGACAGGGACCACGAGTACCTCGAACTACAGCGGAGTGTGCTCTTAAGCTGATTGAGTAGCTAATTCAATTTGTGACGGAATGTAAAGTGTGAGAATTCATGGTGCTATGGACTTGTCCTTGTCTCTCTTCTTCCAACATCTTAATTTTGAGGTTGAACCCTAAAATCTATCGGTCACGTGTGTCTTGTTCCAATTTTTTTTTTTTTTTTTTTTTGAGTGTTTGGGATGATGAAACTCAGTCTGCAGAAGCATTCCAAGCTCGTTCGCTTGTGTTGCTGGGTTTGAGCCAGCCATTGCTGATGAAAATGTCCAGGAGGAAATGCTGTTACACACGTTGTACAAATCAGTGTGGGACTCCAGCCTGAAAGAGCTATCCTATCCCGTGTCTATTGTTAGTCATGGGACACACACCCACTAAAACCCCCTCATATGTCCAGTCATCCGGCAATGAATCTTCATCCATAAGTAGGCCACTCCATGTGTTCAAGACCAGTTGCTTCTTCAATGTGAGTGGGCCGAATTTAATTTTCAAGGCTTCATTAATTGCCTTCAACCATCGGTTGTAAATAACCATCTCATTAAGTATCATATCTGGATTTTCAATTGCTCGAGTTCGACGGAGATTCCATATTAGATGCCACGCAACCGAGACCAGGATGGCAAATAGTCTCCCCTGTTCTGGTACAATGACACCTCTTTCAAATTTAAATCTCACGAGGTTACAACCTAGAATTAGACCCCAATTAAATGTAGGCCATTGGCCAAATTTCTTCAACCAAAGTTGCTGTGTGAAGTTCCATATTAACTTTGGCCTGGTGCATCACATTCCAAGGCAATGTGTTCTAACGTTTCGGGGACACCACAAACATGGCATTGTCCACGTATCTCTAGTGTGTTAACATGGGTCCAGAAGTCACCGACCCTAAATGTGTTGTGTATACATTTCCAAAAAAATTCTCGTGCCAGACGTTGTAATGTCATTGAGCGTGTGGATTTCCAGATGGCTTTGTCAGAAGGTGTGTACTTCGAAATTTCTTGGACTGAACACCGAATGCGGTCGAAGTTAATAAATGTAGATTTTCGTTGAGGTTTGGGACGCAACTTTCGTATAATCTCGGTAACAATCTCTGCTCGGTCACGTGTGTCTTGTTCCATTTGAACCGCGATCAATTAGGGTCATTCACAGTTGCCATTTTTCCGTCCATTTTTTGCTCCCTTTTTGTTCCCATTTTTCTGAAATGCCGATGGCAGTTTTCAATTATGTAAGTGATTGGACATTGAACCCATTGATGGCGCGGGCATTGACCGTTAGTCTAATACATGAGCAACCTGAAGGCTTTGAAGAGGAATTAGAAAATGAAGCAAAAGGGAGCAAAAAAGGGCAGAAAAAGGGAGCGCCGGGAGGGGGGTTTCACAGTTGCCCTTTTTCCTCCCTTTTTTGAACTTGTTGCTCTCCTTTTTGATCAAGCTTTGCACTTGAGGTGCGGTTTTTTCCCCTTTTCAGCCCTTTTTACATGTCTAAAGTGAAAAGGGAAAAAAACCCGGTCAAAAGCGATGGGAATACAAAAAAGGGCAAAAAAATGGTAGGAAAAATGGTAGAAAAATGGCAACTGTGAACGACCCTATTGATTACTCCAACTCGCATCCAATATCTTCGCGTCATGTCCCCGGCGTGCGACATTTCACCTTTCCCGCCGGTAATTTTCCATTTCCCATGTTATGCGCACGCCAAGAGAAATTCGATCCCTCTTTTCCGGGCCTCAATTGGCGCTACTCCCATCGACCATGACACCACTCGTTTAGCTGTCCTTAAATACAGCGACGAACAACCCTCATTTTATTTAATCCGCCCTCAACCTCGGTCACCTCCATAACACTCCTAATTCTCAATTAACCCTCATCTTCCTCATTATGTTATCCTTCGATAACATGAATGACAACAGCAATAACAACGACGAGTTCGGTCGCGACACGGCCGCAGCGGAGGAGACTACAACAACAATACTGGATCCTCCGGCTTCGGAAACACCCAGAGTGGTCAGTCTTCCTTCACTTTTCTCTTCATAATAAATCCAACATTTCCCCAGATCGCGTTGACTCCTCGATGAACTCCTTCGGCGGATACGGCCAGGAGCGCTCCGACAACACCAGCTCGAACATGAACAGCACTACAATTCATCCTTCTGTTCCTCCCACAATACTAGCTCCGACAACATCTCGTCGAATGGGAAATGGAGAATTATCGCCGGCAAAGTTGAAATGCCGCACTGACGCGCAAAGATATTGGATGCGCGTTGGAGTAACAAATTGATTCGCGGTTCAAATGGAACAAGCCACACGTGACCCTATGGATTTTGGGGTTCAAATCAATGTGAACGTTGAACGTTGAACGTGAAGGAACGACTCGGTAACAATTGAAAGCCCACGAATTTCCACGGGGTGGAAAGGTGCCGTCAGAAAGGGGGAAAGAATGGAAAGAAACTTGAAGAGACTTTGAACTGGCTCAACGGGACGGCCCGGCGGGGATCTCTGTAATAACAAGAGAATCCAAGTGACAACCAGCTCCCGGGAACGTTTTAAGCTCTCTGCTCGCAATCCTGCAGAGTTGAGGTCCGCGCGGAATGATATGCGGCGGCTTTTGAGTTGTGCGCAGTATGAATGGAATTGCTTATGCCCATGGCGCTCCAGTTTGACGTTTGGCGAAAAGATCTCCCAAATGGATTGTTTAAAATTCAGATGTCCCTAGTTGCGAGATTATTTAGCCCGTCAAGAACGTTAAAAGACCCCACAGGAAACATGTACATTGAACGCCGAGTAGTACTTTCACTTTCATAAACGCATTTGATACTGGCAGCTCTTCTTGTTTGAGACGCGCAGGACTAGCAACCATACTAGCTCATAAAATGCATGACATGAAGAGACAGCAGCATTAAATGGATATGTTAACCAGAGAACAAGCGAAAAAGTTGAACTGTTGAAGATAGTCGGAGATCCGCGGGCCGAATGTCCCACTCACAGCCTCTGCACGTGACGAGCGCTTTCTTTCTCAAACGTTCACGTCGTTTCAAACTTCCGCATTGCCAGCAGTACTCTGTGCAACGACGTTGCAAAATTTCACATCAGGCCTCGTCCTGGCTCAATATTCTGCGGATGACAGCTTTTTTCGGCGTCGGCCGGCGAAACGACTCTTTGCTGCTCGTTTCCTTCGCTGGTGCACGTAGTGACTCGTGCGACCTCAGCCTTACCCGAAAAACTCCCCAAAACCTAGGGACTTGACATCGGTGGACTTGAGATAGCGGCCGTTATCAGCTGACCCAACACTGCCCTTTCATCAAACGCGGGAGAGGCGGTGTCGCGAGGCTCTCTCTTCATGCGTATCTCCCTCTCCCAATGTTTGAAGCCTCTTCGGTGAGTTCTCCTCTATTCCTCCATGCTATGATTTGATTTGATTCGCCTAGTCTCCGCCGTGCCAGTGGGACTCCCCGCGGCGGTGGGACTCGTGCTGCCGAGACTTTAAGTTCGCCCATGTCGGTATATCTTCCTGTGGAGCTCCAGTTCCTCGTCCTCGACGAAATATCGGACGAAAATCTTGAGCTCCGCAAGCTATCCCTGATATGCCGTGCATGGGCTGCTCACTCTCAGCGTATCATATTCCAGGACGTGTGGGTCTCGTATACCACCGTCCGGCGCTTGCTCGCGCTCTTCCATACCAGCCCGCACCTCGGAGCGTACGTGCACACGCTGCGGGTAGTGGAAGGTGCGACGTTCCTCTCGGATGCGCAGATTGCCGTGCCGGTCCTGGAGCGACTCGTCGAGCGTCTCGCGGATATGATGCCGAATGTGCGCACCTTAGATCTTCTCTACCGGAAATTTGGCCCGGATGTCACACGTGTTGAATGCTCTGCCGACGCATTGATCCGCATAACGCATCTGCGCATCCGCTCCGGGATATTCACAACCGCAGATAACATGCTGCGCTTCATTGCGCTGTTTCCGCGGCTCGACGCGCTAGAAATCTTGGGACACTACACCATCATCGCGAGGCCGTCCACAGCCCCACCCCCGCCCCCGAGGCACCTACGGTATCTCGCGTTAGGACGGGTATTTTGTTCAGGCATCGTTATAGCGTGGTTGGCGAGCGGGACCGTTAGGGTCGACGACTTGCGCATCAGCTCCTGGGGCCACGATAATACTCCATTGGACTCTTTCCTCATCAAGATTGGGGGCGGTCTCCAGCGGCTGCACCTGCAGGAGGTTCGGTCTCTCGGTACGTTCCCTCCTTCGACACGAATACGTGCCATTAATCCAGTAATTGAAGAGAGAAGTATGTCCATACCATCCTGTCCCTCCCTCCGGCACCTCGAGATCGACCTCCGTTTCAGCACCGCGGACCGCAGAAGCATGGAAGCCGGCCTGCTGCCGGTCTTGCACCAGCTCGCCAGCCCGCACCTCACGACGATGTATTTCGATACCTACGTCGTCCCGGGGTACCTCGATCTCCCGTGGGACGCAGTCGACGCCGCATTAGCTGGATTCGGCGCGCTCCGCGAAGTCGTGTTCGAGCTGTACGGGCAGTTCGACATGTCCGGCGGGCTGAAGTTCGGGCACCCGACGTACGCCGAGCTGTGCGAAGGCATGAAGCGCCAGATGGCGCTCGCCGATGCTCGGGGGATCCTCAAGTTCAAGTGCGCTGGGGGCGATAATCTGCTGACGTCCGACGCCTAGACATATTCTGCTGAAACACTTCGCAATGTGTTCTGGGCCGATTCACCATTCAGCTTTCGGGCGGTCTGCCAACTAGCCGCTGTTGCCACGCTACTGGAATTCCCGCTCCGCAGCCCTTTGTGTTGTCCAACAAACAAACAAATCGAATGCACGAATCTATCCGTTTCGGTAGCGGGGTGTGGTGAAGTCTCTAGTGGTCTATTCGCAGCGTGACGGTTGCGGATCACCCTATTTCCCATCTTGCCTCTACATCTTCCTACAAACATCCACCCAGATTTGGCGTTAGACTGATCCTTGATGTCCGCTGCCCATAAATATAAAGGCTAGGCCGAGTCCGCATATTCAACAAGGCCGTGCGTTTAGCACCACGACCGTGTGCTCGCCTTCGTGACTGCCGCTATGCGAACTTGGTAGATCAGGACTCTCCGTTACTGATGTTCGCAGTCGCGTTTTTGCTTGTATTTACATATCCAGGTTAGGACCCGCAAACTGTGAGACGGAAAGAATACAATGCCTCAGCACATGTAATGTGAGAACCCGTGCTCGGGATAATCACAATCTATTACCGAGCGCCCCGCGCCCTTTAGCTCAGTGAGCACAGTCGGCATGAATCAAATCAAACGCGCCCTAATACTAGTACTCCTTTCGACCCTTCCTTTTTTTAAAGAAAATCGCTCAGTATCCCTTCCGGATCGCCAATTTAACCTTTCACACACACACCTCTTCAAAAACCTGCAGGCCCCACGCGCGTATCGATTTCAAGCTCGCTCGCTTAGTAACTGCCTCGGCAAACAGTTGAGTAGTACAACAATTCCCATATCGGGCCCCGCCTCGTGTTCCCGCCCAGCGTCAATTGGAGCGCGGCCCCCGGCCACTAGCTGCTATGAGTATGCCCGATCTCAGCGCGCTGTGGTTCTGACAAAATAGCGGGATATTTACGGGTGGGAGTTGAATGGTCCGCGATGTATTTCGGACCGCGAAATGGAGACTGCTCGAATCTTGTCTGGAATAATTTTGGGCAGGAATATTTCTCAGCGCCAAACCAGACAGGCGCGCGTCAGTATCTATTTTATCTTACCCCAGGTAGTAGTGCCTGGGCGCCTGTCGCGCGTAAATGGGCAATGCGACACGAAACGAAGGGAAGGGCGCACATATCGGATCATTTCTTCAAGGGCTCGCGTCGTAGACTCGGAAGCAGAAAAATGCATTTTTACGCGACATATTCATGAGCCCATATTAGCCCATATTCAAGCGAGAAATAAGCAAGTAATTTCACGCGATTTGCAAAGCAAGCTTCGAACAATGTAGCGCGAACTCGACATTGGCGCATTTCGCTTAACATTCCCTCTGCCTATGTACGCTTAAATTACACGCCCTTTGTTCCTTAGTCGTATCTGTCAATCACATCTATTTTATGGCAGACACGGGCGGATGGAGGGCCGCTCTAGGCGCAAAATGGCATTCTGCATGTGCTGATGTGATATTACAGCGCGGATTGGACAGTAGGCGAATGGCTGGACGCCGGACGGACAGTGGATGCCAGATGGATGGACGATGGATGGATGGATGGATGATGGATTGTAGATTGTGGATTGTGGGTGATGGATACAGGGATACAGGTAGATATGCATGGCTGAGGGAATGCGAATGTGATGCAAGTGCAAGTGGAATCTGGAATCTGGATGGATGCATGAGGTGGAAGCAAGTATGTATGTAACAGAGGAACGACAGATGGAATGTAGGTGGATGTAAGTAAGCCAGCCTCTGGCGGGATGTCGTAGAGCGGGGTAGCAAGGCAGCCGTGGACGTAACGAACGTAGCTCGTGGCGAATGCAACTGAAGCAGAATTCATGATCAAGATGTAGCAGACAGGCAGGTATAGCATGATGTCGTAGCAGTGGATGGTATCGTGGCGCCGTTTCTTGAATTTTGGGTCTTGTTCTGGCTCCGGTGCATCCTTTCTTTGATTCTTCTTCTTCGTCGTCGTCGTAATGGGGAAGCACAGAAATTTACTCCCCCTCCTGGTCCGTAAGATCAAAATCGAAACCCATCCCGGGACGCGCGCACATGACGCGTGCAAACAGCGCGCGCTCCGCAGCGCCCCCGCGCGCCGACAGAGTGTGCAGATGGGGGAGGAGGCGGGCCTCGTCTGCAGCTTCCGGTTCCGAGTCGTCCTCCGTAGCAGCGTCTGATTCCGAGTCGGCGGAGAGCACGCCCAGCCCCTCGCCTCCGTCCACGCGCAAAGTTTTTACCCAGGCACACGCGCGGAAGAAGTTCGCGAACGCGGCCGGGGGCGCGTGCAGCGCGGTCAGCGTGAGAGCATGCAGCTGTGCGAGGGGCAGCGGGAGTGTATGGGTCGTAGCAGTGCAATCGGAACCGGAGGGACAAGAGTCACAAGACGTATGGGGATCGGCGGCGTTATGGAGGCTGTGCGTAGAAGTCGAGCCTGCAAGCCAATCGAGCAGCACCCCCACATCGTCCGCGAAGGCGTCGGATTGGAGGCCCGCCGCGACGTCCTCGAGGTGCAGCTCGCGGAGCGCGGGAAGGTGGGGGCGGAGGACGCGGAGGAGGCGCGCGATCGCGGGGGCATCGACGAAGCCGAGCGTGAGGTGCGTTAGGTGGGGGAGAGTCAGCGGAGGTCCGCCCTTTCCGCTCCCTGCGCCCAGATCAGCATCGAGGCTACCGGGACCAGCAGCACCCGACTCGGAGACGAACTGGGGCCCACAGCCGACGAGAGCGAGGGTCTCGAGCGCGGGGCACGCGGCGAGGATGCGCGTGAGCTGTGCGACGGTGGGCATGACGTCCGCGGCTTGGTACTTGAGCTCGAGCGTCGTGAGGCCCGCGAGCGCGGGGGCGTTCTCCCAGTCGACGTGTACGCCCGTGAGGGTGACCTCGCGCAGGCTAGGCACGCGGGCGCCGCCGAACAACGGTAACGGGCGTCCCAGCGCGGCGGGCTGGAAGACCGCGCCCTTGGTGGCGAAGTACGCGTTACAGCGGGCGAGATGGAGCTTTTCGAGGCGCGGGAGGGAGGGCGCGAGTGTGTGGGTGTGCCGAAGGAAAGCGTGGATGGGGGCCCAGGTGTCGGTGAGGAGCTCGAGCGCGCGCCAGCGCGGGGCAGTGGGGAGGAGCAGGCGGAGAACGGCGGCCATATCAGCGGCGCGGAATCCGTGCTCGGCCTCGTCCTTCTCCCAGTCCCACTCAGTGTCGCGGAGATCGAGGAGAATGTCGAGGGTGTGCGTCTTGGAGCGCTCGAGCCAGGCGAGGGTGCGCGTGAGCTGGGCGGCGGAGGTGGGGAACGTGAGCACGAGGCGGGTCCAGAGGGTGCCTGTGCCAAGCGCGACATGCCGCCAGCGGCGACATACGTGCGAGAGGGTCGTGGGTGCAGTCGTCATTGGGTCGGATTCATCATCGTGGGGTTGTTCTATGGCAAAGAGAAAGATGGCGGAGAGGAGCTCGTTAGGCAGGCGGTCGATGTCGCTGCACGCGCGGAGGGCCAGACACCCGTGGAATGGCATTCCGTGCTTGCTGAGGGAGGCTCGAAACGTCGAGCAGTGCCAGTCGAAAAGGGCGATGGCAACACTCTCCGTAAACGACATCTGCCTGTAGAAGCCCGATGAATCGATTTGGCCGAGAAAGGCTGCCGGGCGGGCGTACCTGGGGTGGTGTCGCAAAGGTGTCGCAGTAGGCGCGCAGATCCCACCCGCTAACGGCTCTTATAGAGGTGGGTGTCGTGATGGGTGGAGGAGAGGTCCCCGGGGAATACCGAAAAAGGTAGCTGTCGGAGATACGAAGGGAACCCCTAAACAGGCAGCTTGAATCCACAGCATCGGCGCCCACAGCCTCGTGGAGATTCCGTAATTAACCCGCCCGCCCGACTCAATTGCCTCCGCCTCGTGCTATGATACCCGATGCGCTTTGTGGGCGTGTATGGGTCCCGCAACTTTTTCTCCAGCGCGCGCAACAGATGGTCATCGCAGGTGTGCGCCGCAGAGAGCGCCTCGAGGCGTCGTTTGTCCTCGAAAAATAAAGCCCAGGCGTCTACCCAGCTCGTTCTCCCGCGAGCGTCATCGATAGGCGCGCGCTAATTCATGTGCACGTATGTCTGTGAAAGGTCAAATGCCAAGTGCGCGTAAGATACGCCACACAGTTCTTCAAAACATTCCGATGTTGCTTGGACGATACGATAGGAGGCGGACAAATCGTGGGTGCGCAGAGCTAATACTGGCGATAGGATTCCATCCACCCGTGGCGAACGGCGTCCGCTGTCCGTCGTCGTAGTAGTATCGAGGGCGCACATCAGCATCTTCATCACGGCGTCTCAGCAACTCACATGTCGGATATTCGCCTGTTTTGCCGGAAACATTTATTCTGCATCCGGTCCAAATTTGCCCGAAGCCCTTCAAAAGGGAGTCAGTAAATGAAAATAAAAGCCTAGATAGGGATAGAATGCGCGCCCCAAAAAAAGAGAAGAAATGGAGGTAAAGTAACGCACAATGGAAGAAAGGATCAATTGATGTGACCACGCCAATTTGATGCGCCAACAACGAATCAATGATGCGCCCGCGTTTCCTAAATTGGATCAGAGCTGTCAGGAGGAAGGCGGCGCGCAGGATGCTGCTCGTCAAGGCGGATGCTGAACGGGCAGCGCAACGCAGAATCCGGGCTTGTGCACGGTGACAAAACGAGCGCGTCGAAAAGGCTCTAGCAACAAAATTCGGCGATGGGTCTTGGCTCCGTGCTTTCGGCGATGGGTCTCCGTTCCGTGCGTTGGACATTGCTCCGTGCTCCGAGGCTGAATGTACGAATCCAGCAAATTAACCCCATCCGCATGAGTGCATTGACTCAACTGAGTCAACTCTGATTTGCGGAAGGAGTTGATAGGAGTTGATCCACTCACTTGGTTTGCGCAGTAATTCTCGGGCTCCGGATCCAAATGGCCGCCGAGATAGCGCAGGGAGCTGGATATGGTTGTGGATGGGAATGGCGGAGGGAAGAATGATTGGAACCCCTCAGTGTCAACGATATCGATGGTGAGAAGAGAAGGATACGAATAGAAAAACGCAGAATTGTTGGAGAAATGTAAAGTGCAGTACTTAACCAGAGGACGCGACCGGTTGTCGCAGAAGGAGAACGCGTTATTCCATCTAGAAGGGATCTACGACACACCGGGCGCGGGTACACCACTTGCTCTCCCGTGCTCGACCAGGATTACCGTCAGTGATAGGGGGGAAACGAAGCACACGGATGGAGAATGACGGAATTTTTAGGAGTTCACAAGTGTATGTGAGACGAAAAGTGCAATAGGCACAATCATCGTCGGCGATGTGGCACGCGTCCGTGCACTGGAAGGGAAGGATTTGCGAGTCTGGGACAAACGAGCTTACCTCCAGATGCCAGGCTTGCTCTCCTGGGTTCAACCAAGATTGCCGAGCGGGAATGCGCATTTTCTGGGCGGCTTATATTGTCAAGAAAAAAACTGAGTCATGAGCCATGGGCCGATGTCGGATGGCCAATAAATAATCTTGGTTTTGAGCGCTGTGGATCGTATTCTTTGAGAACTGAGCGAACATTCGACACGCAGAAGTCAGAAATGGAGTTGATGGTCACATAGACGGAAGGGCGAAGGCAGGAGGACCGAGTTCAAAGTCAAAAGCAAAAGTCGGGAGCGGAAATTATCGGAGACTGAATTCTCGGTGATGGCCGACAATTCCCACGCCAAATATTTCCTAGTCCGACTTTTGATGGCTGGATTTTAAGCAGCCAATTTAGGACATACGTATGTTCTCTATTCGAAGGTTTTAATTATCCCGAGCACGAGGGGAAGTGTTGTATTTCTCCTTCCCCACAGTGTGCACCCGCCCCACTTAGACCAGAATAAATACAAGCAAAAACATGCTTTCGGGAATAATGTGCACATCAGCGCCGCGGGAAGTCTTGAGTCAAGCAAGGCCGCATCGCAACAGTCACTGTGGCAGCCTACCCATGCTGGACAGCGACCATCACCGCGGACGCGGACGGCACAGATACTGTATCTAGATGGAGGAGTTTGTTAAAGCATCTCGAACTTATAGACAACATGCTTCATCGCGATCATATGGAGGAAGGGACAGTGGACTCGGACGGTTTGCACAGATGTTCAATCCGGGATCTGTCGACCAGTCGTATTTTCGGAGTCCTAGAGTAAAGTAGTAGTCCCTGGTAGCTCCCGGAATACTTCCCCACCTCCGGTCTTTCTTCGGGTAACCAAAGCCCCAGTAATCTCACGTTGGGCAGAATAACATTAACGGTTACAGCTAGTGGCCGAGGCCGAACAAAATTAACGGGTGCTAGACGGGGACACGAGGGGGCCCGATATGGGAATTGTTGTATTTGTTTGCCGAGTCCCTCCTAAGCGAGCGAGCCTAAGATGGATATCCGCGATGGCTGCACCGTAGTGTGGATGCAGGTTTGTGAAAGGTTAAATCGGCGGTCCGGAAGGAAGGGACACTGGGGGGATTTTTTCAAAAAAAAGAAGGGGGCAGAGGAATAGGCAGATGCAACAGTCTCTCGGTGAGCGAAGAACACCACGGGCGCTCGTGATTGGACTACAAGTACAAGGTGATGATTATCCAGAGCACGGCCTCTCACGGTCCCACAACCTCCCGCGAGCCTAACTTGGATATATGTAAATACAAGCAAAAGCGTGGTTGTGCAGATGGTGCGCACACCAGCAACGGAGAGTACTGATCCCCCTTAATCCAGAGCAGTAGCTACGACGGATAACACACGACCTCGGCGGTAAATATGCGGAACTTGGATGCCTTGCGGTTCTGGACAACAGACATCAAAATATACGGATGTAAGAACTCGGACTTCTGTAGGCGAGATCATGCATTGAATCATATATACAATGATCTACACCCGTCCCGCTGCTGTGAAACAAGTCCCTGGATTTGGGAGACAATTCTCGAGGTAGGGCTGAGGGAAACGAGATCAGAGGGACGCTTTGACATCCGGACGGCTAGAGACGCCGCCATTCGCAGCAGTATTGTTCAGAGCGAGAGCCGATGCTGAAATTTTGACCGATGTAGTTCACTGTCAGGCAAGCACCTCTGGCGATAGTGGATGCTGGAATGTGAATGTTTGAGTACAGGGCGGCTGTGCAAGCAAAAAAAAAAGACGTGACCTGGACGCGGCCCAGTCGCAGCAGTTCAACCTGTTGTGGTATTGAAGCCACCCCATTGTGTATGTTTTTTAACCTGGCGCATAGGGAAATATTGTCGGTCCTGGACCTTGTTAAAATCTGTGAAAGTCTTGATCTAAAACCTCAAGACTCATGGGTCGTAAGCTTATCTTAAAACAAGCTTTCAATCCTCCTCCAGACACTCAAGTCATCGATATTGTGGCCTAATCAACTCTCCACGGACTTCATTGGCGCTCCTGGAACAATTTAACTGCCTTAGCTGCAACCCACACAGCCAGCTCATTCAAGTCACTTTGTAATCGATTCACCACGTATAAATCTATTCATATTAAATTACAGTAATAGAGGGGGCAGGAGTAGCAGAATTAAGGGGCTCGTCATCATCTACAGCATAGCACGATGAGTGGTGGTAACAGTCTGATAGCGAGCAACCATACCGTTTTCGTTCAACTCCTCTCGGCCTGGGGATAGCCCGATTGAGCGTTGGTGTTGCCGCTCGTGGCTTGCATCTATGTAGTCAAATTGTATGAATGAATAAGAATTCGTTGGATCACTGAGAACACGCACGTTAGGCTGCATGCCCGGCTGTGTTGCCCTCCCCCCAGCGTTATTATTCGCGCCGGTGTTAGCCTGCTTTGGATCATTGCGCTTGCTGATCTTTCGGTACATATAGACGCAGAGCATCCTTGCTGGGATAAAGCGTTGAAGAAGGGGGCGGGGCGGCGATGTTTTGAATTTTCTGGGAGGGAGCACCTATATATAGGGGCGGATGGATAATGTCAGCGGCGTCGCGTAAGACTGACAGTGGGCCGCCGGGTTCCATCTTGGTTCCATCGGCCACAGGCATGCTTCCGGTGGGCCGACGGAATGAACGTAAATAACGCTGTACAAGCTCTGAGAGGTTTGTAGATTTCTGGCATTTCGGATTGGTTCCTCTCGCGTTATTTCCTCGAAAGCCGGAGGGACAAAAATAGATTATGGCAGTGGCGCAGTATTTCGTTCTGAAAATCCAAATGCCGATGTACTTGCGGAACACGCTCCAAGATATGTTATTTCCACAGCTATCATCATCTTTTAGTTTGAAATCTGACCCACATACCCGAACTTGTCAGTGAAGCTCGGTCGTGAAATGCAAGAACATATAGCGCCAATTGATACAATGCAGCGTAAGAAAAATTCTTGGCGTGAGCATTGGACAAGATCACCCAACGTACCATCGTTAAATTGAAACCGAAATGTCACATTAGCACTCGCAGACGAGGGTTGGGTCACTTGGGCCGCATGATATAAGTGCGCCCTTTTCTTACCTGGTTATTCTGGTTAGATATGCAGATTTCATAATCTGTCATCGTGACTTCCTGAAATTATAGGCTCACCGCCGCGACGTATAACATGTAATCGACGCAGCGCGACGCGTTGGTCACGTGTGGCGAATCGCGCGGAGATCAGCGGTTTGATTTTGGTTTGATTACTCGTGTTTTTTTTCTCTGCGTTCCTCGGACCTCCATGTCCCTGAAAACCCACCAGGCGCTGTAGTAGCACAGAAGAACTGTGTGATTACATTGTGGATTTCCTCGATTTGGATCCGGATCTGAAATCCACATCCCTCGTTTCTCACACATTCTGTTCCGCTGCGCAGCCTCGCCTTTTTCAGCACATCGTTCTCGATCCAGCTGGCACCGCGGGTATTGAATATCTTCGAAACCTCCACCCTTCTCAGCCCCTTCGTCCTCCGTCTCAGGATCTCCCTTCCAACCCCGTTGACAGAGTCCGTTCCACACTGTCGCAGGCGGATGTTTCACCGACTAAAGGATATCGATTTTTACGGCGACGAAGACGTCTTCCCCGTCTTTCGCCCAGAATTGCGTCGTCAAGCTCCCATCGCTTCGTCAGAATAGTCCTGGCATGAAGGTGACGTACACCGATTTCGATACCTCTTCAAAGATTCGTCGCTCGCAATCGAGGCGCTCAGCCTTGTCGAAAACCTCCTTTCCGCAGCCCGTTTGAGCATCACGCGACTGAGGACGCAGGCCAATATGTATAATTGTTCGCTGCTCAAAATGCGGCCTCGCTGATAACCTACCGCGTCAGGTGCCATTGACGAGAAAGATATTTCCCAGCGCTGACGTGCCTCGAGCTCATGAACACCAATCCGGGCCTGAAAGACGCTAATGACGCGTTCGCCGGCCTCTCCCCGCACAGTGCGATCCAAGTCATCCAGCTGCAGAACCATAATACAAGGAGCTTTCCCGACGAGGGGGCGTTCCGCGCGATTGACGGGCTTCTCGTCCGGTTGAAGATGGACTTATCGTCCGGTCGAAGACGCCGAGCCTTCGGCGGGTAGAGATTGTCCTTGACGCCTTCGGGAAAATCGACCGCTGGACGACATGTCTACCTCAAGTATCGCTCTTGGTCGTCACGACGCTGGGAGACACGTCGAATATGCCCCAACCCTCGTCTGCGGGTATTAATGTGATTTTTTTAGGTTACTAAAGTACTGTTGTAAATTCGAGTCTTTGCGTCGAATTTTGTTTTGCGCTCTGCCCGATTAATTTCAAGGCTCCATCCAGGTGTTTAACCACTAAACTTCATTGGGTACGCAATTGACTCAGAATTTATTTACCATAAATGTTGGCTTAATAACGGCAAACGAAGGTTCGCAGAACTTCCATGTCTGCCGGATCCCTCATTCCTTGTTCACATTTTCCTCTTTGTAGATCAGTAACCCCAAAGTTGGTCGAACTATTCGCCAATTTCAACTCATCCGGTTCAATTTTTTATTTGGCTACCTGAAGCTTCGTATACATAGTCTAACTGTCGAACTCCTATAATTTGCATTTACAGAGCTGCTACCTCCCAAACCCAAACCCCCTGCCCTCCCTACTCTCCGAGTTGCCTCTTACGCTCATCGCCAACCACTCGCCACGATCCGCTTCTCTATCTCCATCCATATCCCCGCCAACCAGTTGCACTCGCACCATCCCCGCAGCCCTCAACCTCACGTCCGTGGGCTCCTCCACTTGCTCCAACTCCCCCGCGAGCCTTGGATGGTTCCTCCACAGCCATATCATTTGGAGGATCCCCACCCCCGTGAGCGAGGTCCGTGGGGCGCTCACGCGCGCCATGAATGTGAGGGCGAGGAGGAAGGAGATGATGGAGGCACAAAGACCGAGGGAGACCTGTGACAGCAACGTTAGGTTAGAATGAATTCATGTTTTAGATAAGTAGTCTGGATTTACGGCAATAACGTTGAGCTAGGTAATACCAGACTTCAGTTAGCCTCCCGTAATTGCCTGTTTAAAGCTGCTGTGGCTTACATTCAGTCGAGCGGCGGGCTCTATTCGATCAACGACAGTGCTCCCAACAGACAATACAGGCGGGTCGCCTGTTGCGATCGTTCCATTCTCGTCAACACTGTAATTAGTCACCAACGGTGGTAGTTGAATATGGCCGGCTGGACAAAGGAAATACGAGAAAATCAACCACGGTCAATCGATCTTGGGAAGGAGACTAGTGAACGAACCTATCCAGAAATACGACGCTAACAACGCCGAGAGCGCGTTTTCGACGTCATGTAGATGAAGCTCGGACGCGGGTGCAGAAACTACACCGGATCTGATCCAGGACGGATCTAAACCCAGTTTTTCCATGAGGTATCTGCGAAGGAGTGCATATAGTTTGCGAGTTCGTCTGATGGTTGGCTTTCTTACAGATCCATCGGTGACAAGGTGTTGAAATCGCCTGCAACGAGGGACAGTGGGACAGTGCTTTTAGTGTCTGTCAGCATCGGCCACTGTTTCCGTAGGTTCAGACCAGATTTGCTGATACGTAAAAACGACATACTTCTCCACTTTCAAGAGGTGTCGGATTAGTAGCGGAGGCTTGGGGTGTCTCGTAAAGAGTCCATGTTGATACGGTCTTGTAAATGCTTGGTTCCAGAGACGACCCGATGATGAGCCCAGATTCGGTGTCAACGTCGCCGTGTTGGACGACTAAAGATTGCGAGCATTGGAAAATCTGCAAGTCAGAGACCGTAGAATTCGGGCCCATCGGTGGGTTCAAGGGGAGTTGATATCCTGTGCCTCCATGTGAGTCGAGCACGGTATTTGTTGCGTACAGAACCAGCGAGGTCCACGACGTCAAGTTAGACGGAGGGTCAAACGGTCCGGGAATCATTGCATGCATGGTAAGCACATTCGGACCTGAGGCGCGTCGTCAGAGGTGCGCTCGAGTAATCAAACGAAAGCAAGCACCTGAGGAAGATGGCTGAAACGACAGTGGTTGGCCTCCATTCTGCAGAGAGATCTTCCACAAAAGACCGTCGGAGTCTGTTGAATTATTCGGCGTCGAAGTTACGTCAGACGGGTTAGGGGTTCCACAAGACACGTTGAATCCCACTGCTGATACGCGCGCGGGGGCGGTTCCGGGGCCTAGCTCGGTCAATACCTCGTAGAGACTGCCGTTGAACAGCCCAAGTGTCGAACTTCCATTCAGGGTCTGCATCCATGGCAGAAAATCGCCAATATTCTGTAGAAATAACGACGTAGCACTAGATCGATAGGTGAATCAAGTAAGCAGAGGAAAGGCTGATCTTTGACTCACTTATGATCAGAGGTATTCCATTCTGGAATTCCGTGCGTTTGCACGGTCGCCGGAAATGTTTGATTGAACGTTTGAAGCGCGAACAACGCAGGCGTCGTTAGATGGAGAAATGAGAGGGTCGACAAGTATCCTGCGATAGCGAGCGTCCCTGTTACGGATGCAGGTACCGCAAGTTGGTTGTACAGACTTGCGAGCCCAGAACCAAGTCCCGCCCACGATAGAATATCGTCATGCATAGCAGTCAATGTCCGAGTGTTTTCGAGATAGTATTGGATTGCCATCCGCTGGGTGATGAATAGGACAAGCGCAAAATATATCTGGAAAGCTATCAGTTTGGTGTCAAGATGTATCGGGGCATTGGTTTTCGTACCGTTCCAAAACCCGTGGAGATCAAAGTGATCAAGAGGGAGGCAGTTCGTTGAGATTCAAGGCGGAAAACGGCGCGGTGTTCCGCATGTGAGTTCAGTGCAATGGCCAGGAGTCCAATATGAAGAACGATGAGGAAAGCGTACAGGGAAATACAAAGGATTCTGAAATCGTAGCTTTTGACGTTTTGTGAATTATCATCTGCGGTTTATGGTTAGCAAAAACGAACGATCTATGGTGTCCAATATATCCATTACCAGAATGCATCGCAGTTCGAGTGAACTGGTCCACCACTACGTCTTTTTGGTCTGCAGTGGTATCCGATAGTCGGACTTTTATCAATCCAGCACGACGTAAGTTGACGTCTAGAGGATCGGCCACCTGTGGGAGAGAATCGCTGAGGGTGGGATGGTTTCGGAGAACCCAGATAGTGTGAAGCAATCCTGTGTTGTCGATGGATATTTGAGGGCCCGTGTGTACGAAAGCATATGGAAGAGCGAGAAAGCATAGAACGAGTGATAACGCGAGTCCAATGGAGACCTAATGTTGTCCTCAGCATGATTATTCGATGATGGGATGCCTATCTTACTGCGAAGAGATTGATCTAACCGGGCCTGAAGTCAGCAATCTGAAGATTGATTAGCTGATGTCCGAACCTCTATTCTGGCACTCAGATTATGCTCTGGGACAATTGTTTGGGCCACCTCCAAGTCAGGAGGTATAAGTTGCTGTCCAAAATCTCTTGCATCGTCTCTCTCACTGTACCGCAATTCCAATGCGTCTAGCTGAACATGCCCGACTATAGGTAGCCACGTCGTTTTCGGATTTTCATGGGATAATTATTGCCACTTACTCATCCAGAAGACGGAAGCCACGAGTGCGGAAAGGGAGTTCTCGATATCATGTAAGTTCAACACCGGCACCGATGCGGGGACGGCGTGGGTCGCAATCCATGACGGGTCAAGGCCGAGCCGATCCATGAGGTACCTGGAAAATCGTTGGTATAGTAGATGATCTCGAACGGAAAGTCTGTGCTTACAGATCTCCGTATGAAAGCACTTGTCCACTCCGTAGATCATCATTCAAGGGGACAGGTGAATCGGGTGCAAGTGCCAGGATATCAGTCCACTGAACGCTCGTTATGCTACTGTCAAATTAGATGGTGGCTCACATACCCCATTACCGCCCATCAGTGTGGAATCTGGAGGCAGAACGGCGATGTCGGTATATGGTTGCCACGCCGAACGAGTCTTGTATATGCTTGGTGCAAGAGAGGGTATATTGAGGAGTCCCGTTCGGCCGTCAACAGTAGCTTCTTGAGGTACCAATGTTCTGGAGCATTGCAAAAACTGCAGGTGGGTTACAGAGAGATTCGGACCCATCGCCGGCGACAATGCTACGGGAGATCCCTGAGTTCCCGACGAATCGATAACGGAATTAGTCGTGTAGAGGATGACTGAGTTCGGCGGGGTATCGGACAAAGGCTGGAGCATAGTGATGACATTTGGTCCTAATTCGTTGAAGTTCTGAATTTTGTACGATAACGACTACGCGGAACACAGACCTGAGGACCATAGATCAACCGTGGCTGGGAAGTTCCCGGCCGAGCCGAGAGATATGTTCCATTGTGGGCCCGGACTCGATGTTCCAGTATTCACACCGGGGAGATCGAAACAAGTCATGTTGAACGCCGTCGCTGAGACGCCAGCGTCCCCTCTCCCAGAATCCAAGTCGCTTAGAGTGTCATACAGAGTGCCATTGAACAATCCGAGGGTCTGAGATTGGTCGAGGTTACTCATCCATGAGAAGAAGTCTAGAGTTCCGTCGATGAATGCAGCTGTAGCACTGCTCATTTGGTGGAATCAGATACATATTGGAACCGAAGAAAATATAATCACAGACTTAATATTCGCCGAGGTATTGAAATCCGGAACTCCAAGAGTCTGTACTATATGTGGGACCGACATTTTGAATGCCGCAACGGAAAAAAGTGCTGGTGTCGTTATGTGGAGCGACGATATGCACCCTAAATATCCAACGATGGCCAAGGTTCCGAGAAAAGACGCGGGCACATCGCGTTGTCGGAATAAAGTAGATATAGCGGATCCAAGCCCGTTCCAAGAAGCAACGTTGTCGTGTGTGGCGGTCAACGTCTGGTCCGCCTGGAGGTTCTGGTGCATTGCCAGCTTTTGGGTCACAAACAGCGCACTTGCAAGAGATACCTGGAAGTCATGCTTCAGTCGGGCATACAAAGTACGAAGATACAAGGCTCACAATCCCAATACCTGTCGATATCGCAGTAATTGCGAAGGAAATCCTGCTCTGCAACTCGATACTGAAGAAGACAGTATGCTCCAGGTGCTTCATTCCTATGACGAGCAGCACCACATGCAGCAGGACCAGACTGATGTGGAGTACCAGGCACATGGCTCGAAGGAGACGCCGGTGAGAACCGTTTTTTAGATCCTTATCTGAGGGGTTTTAAACGTCGTTTCACAGAGCTTTTGAATAAAATTACCGGTGACATTTTCGGAGAGCAAGAATTGACGTGCATGCAGGCTATTTTCGTGGGCCAATGATTCGGACAAAGTTGAGCTACTGGCGCCCGAGCTAAAAAATTTCAGTGAATCCTCCTCCTTCATCTGGGCAAAAATTTGCCACTTGATATACGTTTTGCAGTATTATATAGAAGATCCAATCGTTCTCACGCACCGGATTCTTGACTTGCTTGGCTACGGAATCTATCTAAAAAAAGCCCTAAATAAGATGCGCTCCCGCCCAACTCCCGCCAAGCATTTCCTAAGCGGGACCGGCCATGTAATATTACTTACTAAATCAGTCTCCCCTGACGAACGTCAAGGGTTTGAACTCGTTCTTAACCTGGCTCTTGCCACCTTTTGTCGCCGTTTGTAGGCATAGTCCATTAGTAAACTCCATCCGAAATTCCTCGCCAATCAGATACGAATCTCGCCTAATCAATGGTGTACGTTACACATACATGAGCGCGGAAGTAAAACCTAACGACCCGTCGACGTGGGACCTCCCGTGACAGATGGGAGTTGCCCTTGGCCCGACGATATCGATCCGAGCTTTCGGACCATAATCGCTGGACAAATAAATTACAGCTATTTGCAGAACATAAGGCGCACATCAAAATTTCATCAAAAAGTGATGTTTTCACTATTCACACGGCAATTAGCCACATTTCCGGCCACCATAAGTTAGCTCGGACCGGGTAAGAATCCAATTAGATATCCTACAGACTGAAATCAGACCGAAAACCCCACGTCTCTGATCCTCCGAGATTTTTCCCATTGGCTGGAAAATGCTGAGCCAATGGGAAAAATCTCGGAAGAGGGGATTTGTGGGCTTTCCGTTCTGATTTCAGCCTACCAGATATCTAATCTGATACTTGGGTGGTTCGAGCTAACTTCCGGTGGCTGGAAATTTGGGTATTTGCCGTGTGATTGCCCCTCCAGCACACTCAATTCTTGTTCAAATGCTCCAAGAACTTTCCCAATTGATTTCCGCACATATATCACAGTGCTTAGGCCATTCAGAAAATTTATTTCCCTTAGTGATGGCTTCATAAGCAGAGTCATGTGATTTCAGACTAATGCCCCTGCTTTAAGAGGAAAACAGGTTGTAGGATCTTGAATCTTCCTATGAATGTTCATATATATATCCTTCATTGCGCTGGGTGGGTTTCATAGTATTTACTGAGCAGAAAACGAATAAATGAAGACATATAAATACATCATTTTTAAGAAGCCATCTGTGCAGCACCAGGGTATTATTTTGGTTATTCGACTAGTCAGTGCAATGCATAATATATTGAAGAATAATTGGACAAAGACTCAGGGCACCCGAAGTAGTTCTCCCTTGTAAACAGGGTCAACAGTGGAAGATCACCTGATTTTGCTTACAAAGCCAGTACTGAGAGAAATACATCTGGGAACCGGCCTAAGCACTGTAAAACATCTGTATAAATCGATTGGCGATGGTTTCAAGGTATTTGGTAAAGAACTGAGTGAGATACCGGGGCAATAGTGAAAAATAGCTTTTTTTAGAAAAATTGATCCGCGCCTTATGTACCGCAAATAGCTGTAATCTAAGAAAATTCACGAGCCTTTGACAAAACTTATTACAGCCGATCCTGAAAGTAATGAGAATAACTTGATTTTTTTTGTGCGGTTCTCAATTTGGAAATACCAAAAACAGTGGTCGCAGGTTCGATTCCTGACGCGGCACTTTTTTTTTTGTCAGCATTAGGCGACCCCAGAGCATTTTAGCCATTATTTCAAGGTGAATTTGTGATAAAGCGGACATAGAGTAATACACTGCTGAATGCAGTCTGTGCAGACAACATTCAAATATAATCTCACATTCTGTTGGCTCCTATGGTACTATATAGAAAATTGTAGGAAAATATATTCCTTCATGAAATGCCACTGGGACATACCAGAGGTATCAGATTTGTGTGGCCAAAGTATTCAATTTCGCCTGACCTTGAACAGAAAAATGACTGTGCAGGACCATAAAAAGTGAGGTGGAATGGTATCCTCTGTACTTCGGGCCTAAGAGCAGTAGTGTTGTATGACGGAATTTGGGCTGATTAATATGAATTCAGCACCGCAGAGTCGAGTTTTCCACCTTAATAGAAATGCGTGCGCCGGGAATCGAACCTGCGACCACTGTTTTTGGTATTTCCAAATTGAGAACCGCACAAAAAAATCGAGTTATTCTCATTACTTTCAGGATCGGCTGTAATCAAGTGCGTTCGTCCGGCACCAAAATCGGGGTGTCACTGACGTCCAATTCCACCACTGGCGCACTGTTTTCAACCAGACGCCGGTGGATCTTCGCCTCGATATTAATATTGGCGTAAAAGCATCTTTTGATTCCAGCTTTCCATCTGCTGGACACCGTCGCATAGCGATGGGCTTAAATGATATGTCATTTTGCAGCTTGCGTGAATCAACACGACCCACAGAAAGTCGCTTACGAACTTCCAATCGAAAGGCGGCAGTTAAACGAATGTCGCATTTTAAAGCAAAAATATTAATTAATTGCGAGACCTATCATATCTGGAGACTGGGGGGCATCAGATTCAATAGAGTGCAGATCACCATGGAAGTTTCACTATGTATGACTGCTCATCATCCACTCTCGAGAACTCAAGTGGATATCCAGGGAGCCCGTCCCGCATAACTGCGCAAAACGCGTCAAACATGGTATCGTTCCTTGACGGCCGCGTGTTCTGCAGAGCGAGGAAAAGCAGCTAGCAGTGGATGGCATCCGCTTCTCAATCGTCTAGCACGAGCAGTGGGCCCTCGTCGAGCCATTTCCTCTCCACTAAGCGATTTTGAATTGCAAATACGAGGGTAAGGGACGTGCGTGAGAGGGCGGTGAGTGTCGCCGCCAGCCCATCCGGCAGGCGTCTGGAGAGGCCACGGAAGATGCGGAGTGTGAGAGACAGGAGGTGGGGGAGATGCGGGAGATTGAGTGGAGTGGAGAGCTCTGAGCTGGCGATGAATGTAAAATAGAGCGTAAGGCACAATCGGCGCACCTCCACAATCGACCTCAAGGCGCTCCAGGGTGCCGGCGATGGACGAGACCAGCCATTGTGAAAGGGAGTTCATATCCACTCGCAAAAGGAGTTGTTTGACGTTTTTAATTTGGGTGCGTGTGGAGCGAGGATGAGCGAGTAGGTATATGTCAGGCTGGTGCTGAGCATTAAATGCTCCAAGAACGACGGAGTCGGATTCCTGGTAATTTCAGGAGCCCCTTCCTCTGAGTCATCCTCATCGAAGCTCGTCCGGTGGATCGAGAGCACTCTCATGGACGAAAGCGCACGAAAGATCACAGGAGCGGACACATTCCTCATATTCAGAAGATGTAGGTGCTCGAGTGCGGGCTGTGCGAGAACATCCAAGATCGTAGATGTAAGGGGAAGGGAGGGCTCATCCCAGCGCGCGTTTAGACCTGAGATCACGAAGCGCTCCACGTTCGGCACTGCCTTGAGCAGTGGCATATCCTCGTTGGCGGAATTCGGCAGGTCTATAGTCAAGTCCCACACATAGTTAGCGAGATAGGGAGATTCAGTCAGGAGAATATAAGCTCTCCGTATCGTACCCGAAGGAGTCTCTGTCCCTCGGTGAAGCGCTTGCTGTCCAGCCGTGTAGAACTGCCAGTTCTCGCGATGCAGCCACATAGAGGAGAAAAGGTAGCGCTGGCTGGGGGAGCAGAAGGCAATTGCCGCCAATGAGCATGCTTTCAGAGATGCCCGGTCGAGGTGCAGCTCGTCGATGATGGCAGCGATGAGCTCGTGTGGGATGGACATGGGAGTCGAGAGTCAGAAAGAGAGAGCCCAAGGACAGTGTCGTTGCACACAAGCGAGTCCAAATCGGGCGATTGGCGATCAAACTCGGGTCCTGGCTCTCAAGCCTCAAGTCCCATGACATCAATTTCTACGCGTTCCCAGGGCGTTTTGAGCTCGTTTGAAGCTGGTTCGAAATATAGGTCAAAAAGTTTTTTCTGCCCTCGACCGGGACCCCCACCCCGTGTAGGGAGCTCCGCCAGCACCGCGCCATCCTTTGAAGATGATGATGTGGAAAATACAATACTGGCTAGAGCGCACAACCCCCGGAAAACCAGCGAGCTTGATCGCAGATTTGTGAATCGACGATGTTATCGCAGAGTTCTGTACTATTTCGACCAAGTCTTCAGGCCTTGTGACCTGTGACCATAAGTCTTCATTTTTGAAGTCTTCATTCTCGGTTGGAACCTGTGACCTCTATTTCAAGTCTTCATTTGTGCAAGTCTTCAACTAGAATTTCATGGGGAACATTGCCAAAATGGCCCACTGGCATGAATTTCAACCAAAATTCACGTTGAATTCACCGCAATTTGACGGCAAACAGTCTACATGGGCTTGATATGGACACTAGATAATTTTCGATTTTTTGGCCCCCAAAATGATAAAACGGTCAAGTCTTCAACATCTCCGGTGACCTGTGAACTTTAAAAAAAGTCTTCAGTTCAGTCGGCGCTGTGACTTGTGACTGAAGACTTGGTCGAAATAGTACAGTTCCTGGACGTGAACTACTTCCGTGGTCATCTGGAGGGAAAATAGGGAAGCAGGAGGAGGTCAACTCAAGAGACAGGAGGCACAGCCGCACTAGGTAATCTAAGGGGCTGGCAAAAACTTCGGTGAATACTTGTACATTTAACGAAATTCCGCAGTACTTCATATAGTACCTCAGCCTATAACCCATTGATACCCGCAGACGAGGGCTAGAACGCATTTGACGTACCGCAGTCGAATTTGGTTCCCGTCCTCTAAGCTCATCATTCCGAAAGTAACTCGGAGCACTTTGTACATGGAGGAAGCGGATCGGAATCCGGAATGATTAGGAAGACGATAAATGACATGAACATACATCCGGAGCCCTCGAATCAGTAGTAGTCACTGCGCTTCAGGTGAAGCAGCCCTCGCTGTCGAGCCACTACCATTACACCCTCCAACCTGCCTTCAAACTCTTCGAAACTCAGGCGCAGCTCATCCGGGGATTCAAGTTCGCAAACGTCCAACACCACCCACTGAAGATTAACGAAACCGTTTCCGGTGAGATTTCGGTCCATCTCCTCCCACGGAAGGTCCAGAAGTTGCTTTGTGAGCGACATTCTGAGCCGTAACATTGTCAAAAGAGGGCTCGAGATCTGTTGGAGAAGTGGAAGCAGGCCCGTTCGCATATTTATTGCGCTCGTAGTGCTGAAACGCAAGTTCAGGGTGAGACATCGCAGAGCGGTGCAGGGACTGATACGAATGCCGACAACTAGAATTGTCTGTCGTAAGAAAACAATGGATAGTGTAAACGATTCACATGGCGCTCACCGCCGGCGGGATCGGTCTTCTCTGGTAGTTCGATCACCTCCAGATCCCGAAGTGAGTGTCCAACCTTCGACAGGAGCATGTTGTATTCGGAGGCGTCACGATCATCCTTGGAAGAGAGTCCAATGATAAGACTGTCAACGGTGACATTGTGCGCGACCAACCATCTTGCCACCGGTTGGGGAGTGTGATTCTGGGAAGACGTGAGCGCAAGATGCTTTAAATGCACCGTAGGCGCGGTAACTGTAGGCCCCAGACTTGCTACCGGATCACCATGGTACAACATCCAGCCGGAGAATTCCAGCTGATCGCAGGATGGGAACGACCCAATGAAATCCCACAGGCCCTGCGCGGTCGGAAGCACGCAAAACCTTATGGACATACGAGTGACTGTCGGACACCAACGTCCCAAATTCTGGAGAGGAGTGAAGATGTCGGTGATGTCGATGGAGTGGACATTTGGGAGGAGAGCCAGCATTTCAGAGAGTGATGCGACGCCTTGCGCAAGGGAGAGGCTAGTGACGTATTGCCCGAGATGCTTGCTCTCGTTCAAGAGTGAGACAAAGCGTCCGGGGTCCAAGACATAGACACGTCGAAATAGAATCGATTGGATGTGGGTGGCCCAAGCTAAACAGACGAAAGCCAGCCTGTAGAGGTGCGCTTTCGCCTCCCCTTCCCAGGGATTTATCTGATCCAAGATGAGGAACTGGATTTCCAGTGGAACGACTGGAGACGAGGTTGGGGCACTGCAATCCGAGTTAACTATGCCAGGGTGTTCACACGATTTCGACGGACCTGGTTTGCAGAGACGAGGACATCTGTTGTGGTGGGCGTCGACTGCGATAGTTGCTGACTGTGCTGTCCGAGTCCACGTGAGATCTTCATCTCGGGATGTGCGGTGCGCTCGGGCCGAAAATTCTGGGATTGAACCTCAAGTTGAACTTCAACAACGCGTATTCGCGCCCATTGCCGCGATACTGCTCGGCAGTGTTATCAGGGTCAGACAAAAAAGGTGAAGAGGGGTCAAGAGTCCTTGACCTGTCAAGCAATTAACGGGTCTTTGAAGGATCGTTGACCCAGTCAAGACTGCGATCGGGCCGATGACGTCGCTGTCCGCCTCTTGTTCTTTTTTCAAATGTTTTTGAAGACTTGGCCCGATCGGGTGTTAGCTCACTCGGACATTTCGGCCCGTGCGTTTGACCGGTCCAGGCTCGTCAGACAAGACCTTGACATTCTCCTAAACCTGTCAAAAACCCGTCAAGGCCAGTGGCACCGTGGCACTGGCACTGGCATTGGCATTGCTCGGGAGCTCCTCCGTATTCAATGAGAATCTCAAATTCTTCATCACTCCAAACGATTTGTTTGACAGAATCCTGTGCCTTGTTAGAAAAACCCAATCAACACCGGACGGTCCTCATTCGGTCAGTCATAAAGATTTGGGGAATCTATTCGACACTGTTATATTGGCATAGCTCATCCGCAATATTTTTGAATGAAAATATAATTCTACGCCGGCGGCATCGCTTCCATCTGAGCCGCGCCATTCACAGCAGGAACTACATTCCAGCGCGACTTGACGAATACTAGTCATTCCGTGAGTCGAGTTACTTGATGGCGGGTAAAAGACAGCTTACGCTCGGCCACAATGGGTACGCCTGTGAAGTCGGAGAACAACCCAGTGCGGACGACCTGTGACTCCCCAAACCCGGGGCTCTTATGCGAGATCTGGCTTCCACAGTTGGAGCAGAAGATGTGTGTAACTGTGGCGGGTGTTAGATATTGCGGATGGTACTCATAAAGCGCCAATGGGCACACCTGTGTTGCCCGACTCGGCGCTGGACACAAACGTCTTGACCGGGCCCTCAATCTTCACGTTCTTCTGTAACTCCAGAACGCAGGTAGCAAACTCGCTGCCGCTCGTTTTTTTGCAGTTGGTGCAGTGGCAAATAATCTGTGAAGTGCGTTGAGTAAGTGGTCGGAAAGAAGGGGGAAACTTGGGCCAATGCTGACCTGACCGCCGTGCTTCGAGGCGAGAGTAACGGTGGTTTGGCCACAGAGACAAGATCCTGAGTGAGACATTCCTAAATTTTTTGTTGACAATGGAAGGGACGCGGGATACAGTGCTGCTTCGCCTGGCATTTATACCTCTCAAATGAGGTTTAATTTTACCCCCACCCACGAGAACGAACAATGAGATCCCGCGCCGCCCGCGCATGTACACGTGCATAGTTCCTGCTTGCTGATTTTGGACTCCAAAGAAGCTTCTATTTCCGCAGTACGGGTGCATACTCGGGCGGACAGTGCACGGGCGCTAGAAGAAGCGCGGTTATCACGAACGCAGGTGATGTAATTTCAAAGTTGCGCGGACGGATTAGTAAAAACGACGTCACGGACAGCCACCCCGCCGAAACTCAACTCAGCGATTACTAAGGGCTCGGCGGGGTCCCTTTAATGGCTTCGAGGGGAAGAGGCAAGACGAACACAGAAAAGTGACGTGTCGAGGCTGGGGAATTTTTAAATGAACGCCGAGTGTCATTTGCGCGGGAAAAAAATCTATGCAGGTCACTCCTGCAGAGCCGCACAAAATGCATGGGACGTGCACTGGATTGCTGCAGAACCTGGTGCAGATAGAGCGTTCACGGTACTGCACAGGTTGGAGTATACACAGGTGAGATTAAACATATTGAGCAACGCCGTCCGCATATCGCACGTTAGCAGTCCAGGCGTGTCCATCCCGGGTAAAGAGGCTGAGAAGATAGAGTCCCGCGATATTATTCTTGCAGACGGAAGGGAATGAGTCGATAAGCAAGCTGTGCCTCACGAGGCAGACGCACCTTCAAATTGTTCTGCAGGTGCTTGGCCAGCCACCAGGCGAGATTGTGGGAGGTGATGGGGCGGTGCTCGCAGTTTCCCGGGATGCGCTCGGAGAAAGTCTGCGTCCCAACCTACGACGATTACTGAGATGGGGGGAATTCATAGGGAAGGAGTCAAACAACATAGGGCAAGAGTCACGGAGACGGGTCCGGGGGATTGACACAGCATGTGGGCACCGGAGTGCTTCAGACAGTCACGGAACGCAAGGATGTCGGTTACCAGGACACCGCCAGGTCCAAGGGTCTTCGGCATTTTGTTGCGCTCATAAGCAATGATGGCGTCCGAGTGGCATTGGTCGCACCGCCGTTGTGGTTCAAGTGATGGTCGGGCCTGCACAGCAGAGGGCCCGTGGGGAGTATGACTCATAGAATACCCACTGGGAGCAATGTGCACAGTTGGAAAAGGATTCGTCGGAGGTCGTCGCTATATAGAGAACAACAAGTTAATTGTGATGCAGTTCTTTTGTTGGGGAACAAAAGACGCACGTTCATGCCATGCGACTGGGTAAGATTCGTGAGAGCGTATATGGTATACGAAGGGACCTGTCTTGTCTGCGGAGTGTGACACTGAGATACAGATATCGCAGAACAAATTCGATCGCGTACCTGTACCGCGGCATGCCCGCCGGAATCAGGGCGCTGGCCAATGGCAATTCTACCAGGGACATAGAGCTCCCGATCAAATATTTCCTCTACGTGGGCCTAATCTGACGGTTGCCTCTGGCGTTCCTGCAATAAATACATGCATTGAGTTATGGATGAGTAACCAACGATGGCATAGGACTGACTGATCTGCGTGAATGACGCGAGAAAGACATGACATAGGGCAGAGGCTGGATGGTGGCAAAATATGAAGTGGAATACCGAGAACGCTCCCTTGATAATAATTCCTAGACACAATGAGCATTCCGAACGGTGGCCACGTCCGAAAATGGTATTTTGGACGCCACATGAGTCATTTTCTCTTTGTTCCCAGTGCAATTGGTGCAATGAGCCATCGGAAAGGTCCACTGGTTTCGTGTGCAGGGATGTAGAGGGGATACAATAAATGCGACAGGTCAAGGTTGAGGTTGAAGCAAAACCTTGACCACAAAAGCCTGATCCAGCTTGAAGGTCAAAGCGTATAAATTGCAAACGCACTGGATTGAATTGGGGGGTAAATGGCCGGAGTACGTCTATTTCACAGCGTTGTATGACGCAAGAGACCAAGGAGAGGGCTGAGACTCGGAGGGCGACATCGAGAGTGGTAAGAGCGAGTACAAAAAAATCGACGCGCTGATCGGATCACGATATCAGTGGCGGTGTTGTGGTCTAGGCTTTCGGTTTATTCGGAGTCGTCGGGGATATACGGGAATCGGAAACCAACCTCTAGATAGCACGCTATATGGTTCTGTTAATGTGTTTGGTACTTTTTCCACTTGTGTTCTCCCGAGTTCGTGAACAGGAATCCCATATTGATTAATTTCTTGGATTGCAGCGCACGAAATACACTTCATTCTTACATATGGAAGTTCACTAATTGCCTCAGTGTTTACGCGGGAACGGCAATCACTTTGGATTGGCCAACGGAGAAGGGATCACCATAGAATATTTCAATGAGCTTCCAGCCGCATTCCTTCAGGAGTTCCCTCAACTGGAGCACCATTCTTTCTGGTCGTTGAAGAGGGATATCATCTAGGAGAAGTGAGTTTTGTACATCAGTAGGCGAAAATGAGGTGCACATTGAGATCAGTGTAGTACGCGATGACACTCAATTGACCGAAGTTGAGGAGGAGCAGGGCTGGTGCCGGTGGACATTCTGCACCCTAGATGTCCTTCATGAGGGTTTCATTGCACACATAAGAGATGATGTTGTTGATGATCAGAAATTTAATTGAAGTGCCCGCAGCGACACGAAGGTGGCATAAGATATTGACACAGTACTAATTGCACCAGTTGTGCAGGATCATGTGGAGCAGGAAGACAGACACATTTCGTGAGGGCTGAGGAGTGAAGGCATTGTGCGTTTGGTGAAGGTTCGGGTGAGGACACGCAATATGGTGGAAAGCAGAACATACCCTCAAGGATAACCTTTCTGGAGTTGATATAACTGGGGAGCTCCTGCGTACAGAACTACAGTAACAGACAGTCAAAAACATCAACTCAGCCCGGGGAATCTTGAGGCATCATCGAGGCCGCTGTATCCCAGTAGACAAAAGGGGGTGGCCTCCCATTTGGCCCTGTTTTTGTGGACCCACAAGCCTGGCGGCCTATGTCATGGTTGACAGATGGCCGTTGCCTGGGCCTCCATTCAGCCGGCACTCTGAGACATGTGTTGCGATCCTTTTATTAATATGCCTGTAATAGACACAGGGATATCATGCTAGGTACCATGCGGGGCAGCTGGCAGAGTCCCCAAGATTGAAATTCGGGTGTGATTCTTTTGTGATCTCCGTTGTTCAATCCATTCTCACATCCGAGTTTCATGAATTAAGTCTGAATCATCCCTAGAGTGTGCGGGGGGCCTGATCCAGCGATATCGAGTTCAGCCGGATAAGACTCAGGATAGAATTAAGCCCAGCTGGACCATGACTATAATATGTCCCCTGAGTATAGACCCGTTGTGGCGGTGCTAGTAGCTATATTGGGATTGTTTGTACATATATAGCACCACCTTCTGCTCTCGTTTTCCATCACCTGGCCCAGTTTCGTGGCCCAGGAGATCCCCAGAAAGCCACCGAGCCTAGCAAGGCCATTTGTATCTCACAGAGACCCCGAGAGGTCTCCACCGTAGAACGTGCCAGTGGTGCCACCCGCACTTATCGTAAATGTAAGAGAGTATGTGTATGAAAAGATATGAAACACATGACCGCCTTGAAATAATCCCGGGAAGACAGCAGAAAATTTGTTCGAATTGAGGGAAAAGGCTTCAAGATTTGACGCCTCCGGAGAATCCGACCGATTGCGTGGTGATTTGCACTGGGCTGGATTGGGCACTGGCTGCTTGGATTCCGTCAGAGATGCAGGCGAGCTATTGGTTTAGCTGTAGGTAGTCTCTTTACTTGGCAGTGTTGTGGGATGCAAGAGCAGAGAGGGCTGAGAACGGGAGCGCGACACGCGATAAGTGGCGGTGTCGTCATGGTCCAGAGTTTCGGCTTATTCGGAGCCGACCGTAACATTCACCAATTTTTTTAAATTGCACATCTCTAGCTTACACCGGGGGCAAAAAGCCACGCATGTGGCATCCACATGCTTAACACACATGTGGACTGCATGCTGGTGTGACCTGTCACAAAGGTGCTAATCACCTTTGTGAAAATCCTACTGAGAAACCATCGAAGTTGAAGAAATGGTGCCTAAAATTACGAGGCCCCTGTTTGATTAATTATGGAGTGCGGTGGGGAGCGGACACCCATTCCCTTCATTTCCACCAGATCATTAAGCTCCCTATCCGAGAACACCTCTCTCGTGATTTCAACAACAGGCGATTGGACAGAGTGCGTGGCTACACTCCTCCCATTATTGCAGAAGTAACTGTTGGTGGTGATCTCGGTGGAGGATGTGTGCCTGCGACCACCTACGATTTGGATATGCACATTTAGGATGGCAAAAATGCTGTTTTCATAGAGTTTGCCCACAAGAGCACCCTGCATGAAAAAGTAGGGTCTTCCAGGAAGGGTGAAGAACAGAATGAGATTTAGTACTGCTACCAGAGCTGCAGAGAGCCGCTTTGTAACCCGCGACTAAATCGTGAGCAAGGCAAGACACATATTGGTCAACAAGCCCGTCTCAATTGTCACCCCAATCAACTTCAAGATCAAGACATGTGTGTCACGGAATCCGGTGTCATGTTTCGATAGCTTGGATTAGGCTGTGTCAGCGTCAATGAAAAGAGAGAGCAAGGATAACCACGTAGTATGTGAGGCAAACAGCGATGAGGATGTCGGTCAACGCAGAACCACCCAGCCACACCTTTAAAACATGTCAAAATTGAAAACCATTTATTTGGCCATGCACCCCAGCAGCCACAAAGTATTCTTTACTTTGAAGCAGTGCTAGGTTGCCGGCTGTGAATGTGTGAGGTTCAAGATATGACGGATGGGGAAATTGAACCTCGGTGCGAGAAGTTACCAAGCAAAAATCCACTGACTGTACAAATCAGAGCAGCCTGCAAATATCATGGGCCCTCGGTCAGGAAAGTGAATGAAATTCAAGGCACTTACTACTACGATTGATATTGGGATGAGCCAGGATTTGGATAAAACATAAACCCGGTATGCGTAAAATGATGGCCAATCAAAGCGACTAGAGGGTGGAACGTCAACACGCGAAAGGAAATCAGGGCAAAGCAATAATACTCAGTCCGCTCATAACGGGGATGGTTAACTGGTTGAAATTGACAGCCTTCAAGCGATAAGTCTCCCCATAACCATATCCGAAAGTTTGGAAAGCGTCGTGAGTCATGAGAATAGTTTGCACCAACTGAATTGTGAAGACGGTATAGACCAGGCATTTGGTAGAAAGCTGATCGTTGGGGAAGGCTTCATAATAGAGATCTGGAATATCTTGGTACTTGACACTGGGCGAAGACGAAAAAAAATATGCTTACACAACTGAATGGCCAAAGTACCAAAAAGGCCCCAATGTACTTAGAAGATATCCGATGAGCTGTGCCGACAACGATGACTTGAAGCAAGGGGCCATCTCTGTAAAATGCTTACCAATGGCCCAGACCTGTATGGAGTAAACTCATCAGCAATCTGCACAGAAGAAAACTGGTACCGACAATTCTGCGATGCCAACTCCGGGAGGGAGGGTTGAAACGGAAGTCATGGCTTTATCGGATACGGATTGAAGGCGAAGAAAGAGTTGTTGCTCTCAGACTTCATTTTAACCACAAAGAATAAAATTGGATTCGTTCATGATGGCACACTTAATATACTTTCATGTGAACCTAATAACAGAACCTCCACGATGGAACAAAAGGGGAGCCGTGGTCAGATATCCCAGTGGTGTACATGGATTGTAACTTTCTCACCTGTCTTCAAATATCCCTCGATGACCACCGCGCAAGGTGTTTGTGTATTGGTCGTAGTTGAGATTCCCACAGATGATCATGTGTGCATGCGGTGATGAAGAAATCTTGCACTTGGGGTGTGGGGCTGTGGCAGGGCCCGGCGGAAACTTTGTGCTTATGTAGTCCTACTCAGTATATCAATACATACAACGTACCAAAGCAGTACCAAGCATCTGAATAAGTCCGAGTCATAGTTCAAAGTGAAAATTACCCAGAAGAAAATCCAGAGATGATAAACACACAGGACACCTGGCTGATATTCAAATGATGAGGTTATCTCAGGGTTGGAAGTGCTGAACACTGGTGAATTGGTGATTCACAGAACAATCTTCAAATCACACACCCAACACTGAATTTTGCCAGAAGCAATCCGATGCAGACAAGTTGAAAGACAGCCTTTTCTCCTTTTCCTTTAAACTGGATGGCTTCAGCAATGGAATTTAAGTCAACTTTGGCCATGGTGTAACTTTGTCAAACAGATTCTGGATAAAGTATAAGCTGACTTGAGATGAAGGCAAGATCAAGGCATAATTTTGCAACCACCATATAATGTTGGCATCTGAATTACTCACCGGTGCGAACTGAACCAACTGGGCAGAGATAAGCAGAATTGTTGTAAAATAAACTGCACCTTGTGATGAGCCTGGTAGTTAAGTAAGATGAGGGGAAAAATATATGAACCCTCTGAGACTTTAAGGACCTAAGATGGGGGAGCAATGGAGGCCCCCACCCTGGATATTGACATGTCAATTGTGGATGTTTGGCATTTGCTCTTCCAAGTAGAAAATTAGAATATTAGGTTTCTATTTATAAACTGCGAAGATCAGGTATCTGCCGTTCGTACCGAACAAAGGCAGCCTACACTTTTTAAAATGTTGTGAAATTATAATGAGCCTGGCAAGTAAGATGAAAGCAAAATCAAAGGCAAGATATTGCTATGAGCACACTGTGAGACCTGAAGATAAAAGAAGGCAATACGAGCTCCCCAAGCTTTAATTATTGCTTCACTTTCCCTCTGGCAGGTTGTTTATATTGAGGGAACAACGAGGACCTTTGTTTTGGTTGCCTGGTTGCAGAGAGTCACAATAAAACTGTGCATTAGGTCGCGGTTGACGACGAGCGGCATCTTAATCTACAACATTCCAAGAAATCAATCCTGTAAGATCAGTTGGTATCATTGTAGCCATCTAAATAGATTAGCACCGTAGGGTAGCAGGGGCAAACTGCTAGTTATCTAGGAACTTTCTACATTATTAACAGATAACAGCACTCAAGTGGCAGAGAGGCCATGGAGTAATTCAGATTCTACTTGCTGGCAGATGCATGGGAGTTGGTACATAGATATATATAGGTTCAAGATGAAAAAGAAAACATGTGGTGCTTCAAATGAAGTTCACATAAAAATACATTAGCTATGAAGCAGGATAGCCATGTGAGATAAATGGCGACGAAAGGTTTCAAAAAGGTTCAAAATAAAAGGATGCATAAAGGAGGGTTCGAACGGGTGACTGCACGATTACCTAAAAATAAGACAGCCACGTATTGAACTCGATAAAAAAGACTACAAACACAGCCACTAAACGAGTAACTAAGTTAAGGTGATCAAATGAAAAATTTAAGTCGCCAAAATTCTCATATGAAGTTTGTTTAAATGGACGATTCCTTATTACATAAGTACTCGTAATCTATGAGGCGGTGTGGCCTAAATCTAGACTGGCTGGAGCTACTGGACAGATCGTTGGGGTATATCCTGAGAGACATGCGGGAGAAGGTGGTTTGATCAAGGACGGGGAACTGTTGCAAGCATGGGACGATGAGATGTCATCAAAAAGGTCAATATTGGACCTAATAGAAGGAATGAAATGTGGCAGCAGTGAAGTCACAAGGCAGGCGTAAAGGAAGGACCATCGAGGACCGCACAACTCCCCAGGATCGCACTAGGTAGTTATAATATTGTGGCGGCGGTCGGTGAAAAGTCCAAAAGCGAAGTAGTCCCGGAAAACAGCAGCGAACGTATCAAAAGTCCAGGACGGCATTTTGCTTCAACGTCACGACGTTCGATTGAAGAGATTATCCTTCTCGCACCATCCGTGTAACCCTGCCGATATCCAGGCTGTGAGTCTTCAAAAAGTCAGACTTGGAATGAAGATCAATCGCCTAGTCGAGGGTTACTATTCAGATGGAACCAGCCAGATTTAGCGAAATTATTCAAGGAATCCTGGATGTCAGGCTTGAGCACTGAGTATACGAGCGAGGCACGAGCGTTTTGTTAGTACAGCGTCTGTCAAAAGAGACAACACTGAGTACTGAGTGAGGGAGTAAAGAGACGCCAGTGAACACGTGGCACGTTGGAGGATCAAACATAGCACAGCTTTTTGCTTCTTGGCTTACTCCTGCCTCTTGAGTCCTGGCTCTTTGATGACGCTACATGGCTCCCACCAATCTATCTTCAAATTTCGCCGCCTTAGAGTTGTCTTGCGCATCCATTTCATCGTCGTCATTGCTTTCATCCTCTCGCAACGAGGTCGCTCTCAACGTTGATGCAAGTATCTTGGTGACGACCGTCTCCCACTCCGCAAATTTCAGTTTTAAACGGCCTACAGTGATACTGAATCCCGTCGTTCTGATCCACCAGGCTACTTCAATCGCCTTGTCGCTGACTGCTTGGACAACAGGAGGAAACCAAGCTCTATGGTGGTCGAATACCGCACCGCTCTCGCAATTCATTCGCGGGTTGATGAGACAGTACCTCAGAGTAGAGTAGCTATTCTGGGGTGCTCTGAGCTGCTTTGAACCACTTTGGGGCACTCTAAAGTGGATGAATTTACTCTGGTGCTCTGGATTACTCTGGGCACTCCGGAATGCTTCAGAGTGGGACCAGGTTTGTTGATGTCCCGCTTGGCACCGTGATACTGAATCCCGTCGTTCTGATCCACAATGCTACTTTAATCTCCTTGTCGCCAACTACTTGGACAACGGTGGGAAGCCCAGCTTTATGGTGGTTGAATACCGCACCGCTTTCGCAATTCATTCGTATCATTCGCGGATTGATGGGAATGATTTGCAGGTCGCAACACCCTCCGCGCTGTTCTGCAATGTGACTATGGGGTATAAAAAGTCTGCGGTTCTTGCGAAAAGTCTCTAGAGTTGATCTCCCTTCGCCCACAGTTGATCTGTTGGGCATAATCCTTGGGTAAAAATGTTCAATAATCTCAGGTTGATCCTGTGCATTACACTTCCGATGCTCGCACATGCGCGACCTATTTCTAGGAGCGATGGAACTAACGTCACCTCCGTTTCTTCAATGTCTAATCCTCCTAATGGTTCCGCCGTGTCCACGTCTGCTTTCCCCGTACCAACCTCGTCCGGCAACTCCATGTCCCCTCCTCCCATTTCAACTTCGAGCACAGGCAATGGGACGGCCTTGTCCACGTCTACCATCTCGATACCCTCCAACTCTACGTCCTCTCCTACAAATTCAACATCGGGTCCCGTCAACGCGACGGCCTCCTCCGCCTCGGCTTTCCCGGTCCCAACCTCGTCCACCAACTCCACATCCCCTCCGACCAATTCAACTTCGAATCCGAGCAACAGCACGGTCTCCTCTGGATCTCTGGTCATCGCCCACTTTATGGTCGGCAATGCCAACCCATACACCGTGCAAAATTGGGTCAGCGGTAAGAGCATTTCGCGTCAATTTGAATCTATGCTCATATGGATACCAGACATCGCCCTCGCGTCATCGAAAGGGCTCGATGGATTTGTGCTGAACCTCGGATCGGACAGCTGGCAGCCAGACAAGGTCGCGGACGCCTTCACCGCCGCGCAGGGCGCCAACAGCAGCTTCAAAATTGGGTTCAGCTTCGACATGACGGTCATGCCCTGCACGGCCGCGAGCGATGCCGCGCTGCTTCAGAGCTACATAACGAAGTACAGCAGCCACCCGAATGTGCTGCAGTTCGACGGCAAGATGCTCATCTCGACGTTTTCGGGCGAGAAATGCCAGTTCGGTCAGAGCACGGTGGATGCAGGGTGGACGAGCGCGATCAAGACGGGCATGCCACCGGTGCATTTTATTCCGGCATTCTTCGTCGACCCATCCACCATTGGCAGCTACCCGTCCGCTGACGGCCTGTTCAACGTCAGTGCTCGCCGTTCATCATTCCCATATAATATTAATCGCAACACAGTGGAACGGAGGGTGGCCTCAGTCGAAAGTCGACACCAGCTTCGACACGGACACAACATATGTCTCTGCGCTCGGCGGGAAGACATATCTTGGCGCGGTATCGCCGTGGTTTTTTACCCATTATGGTCCCGACAGCTTCAACAAAAACTGGATATACAACTTTGATGACTGGTTGTTCAGCGAGCGCTGGGAGGTTCTCATCAAGAACCGCGAACAGGTCCCGATCGTCGAGGTCATTACGTGGAACGGCAAGTCTCCCGGCTTTCCAGATCCTGCGCCATTAACTGTGTTGTTGTTCAGATTACGGTGAATCCCACTACATCGGACCGATCGAGGGCTCGCAGCCCAATTCGCAGGCCTGGGTAAATGGTTTCGACCATCAAGGTACGTGGCCATGGTGCCTGTCATCCTTGGGATTTTACATGATTTATTGACATACTTCAGGATGGTTGGACATCATGCAATACTACATCGCGTACTACAAGACAGGGGCGGCGCCAACCATCTCCAAGGACCGTATATTTTTGTGGGCGAAGCTGTATTCCGCCAATGCAACTGCCCCCGACCCAGTAGGGCCACCCAAAGACGCAGTAAGCGCTCCTGTTTTTCCGTTGTTCGAATCGTGCTCAGCGGATGATTTGCGATAGGACTGGGCAGCGGACATGCTTTGGGCGCAGTTCCACCTGACAGATGCCGCGGACATCACACTCACGTGCGGGTCCTCAACGCAGACTTTTTCAAGTATCCCGGCGGGCGTGTCGAAGCAGAAGCTGGCGCTGATGGAGGACTGTGATATCTCGGCGAAGATCACACGCGGAGGGAGCGATGCGGTTACGTTCGCCCCGGTGGGCATGAATTTCAGCACAACGCCACCGTCCTATAATTTCAATGCGTTCGTTGCTGCGTCGCCGGCATAATCATCTAGTCCGTCTAGTACATAGATTACGATCACAACCAGGATTTTATTCTCAAATGATGCACCACACGGAACCGGCATGAAGACACACTCAAGAAACGGACACTGCAAGTCGTTCTGAGGATATAATGTAATTAAAATCACATAAGTTCGTACACAGGAAAAAAAACCAAAGTCGGCGATGTCGGAAAAGAAGCGTCTGGCACCTGGTCTGTTGTGCAGCTGGGGCAACTTAGCTCTCAACTTAAATTCAAAGTCTGCATTATTGTGCTCAACCCGCCGCCCATGGATTTTCCGATCGACAATTTAGCTGGCAGAATCCTATGGGCTGGAACTTATATTTATTCAATACTTATGTAGGTCAGGACCACTATTATACTACGCTGGCGGCATTGTTTCAATCTGAGCTACGTTCTTCACAGCGGGGACTACATTCCATCGCGACTTGACAAAGACTAGTTTCCTCGTGATTTGAGTCAAGTACTCGAAAAGGATGAAAGCAGCTTACACTCAGCCGCAATGGGAACACCTGTAAAGTCGGAGAACAAGCCAGTGTGGATTGCCTGCGACTCTCCCAGCCTGGGAGTCTTGTGCGAGATGTGGCTCCCGCAGTTGGAGCAGAAGATGTGCGTAATTGGGGCGGGTGTCAGATATTGCTACCAATCCCTGATGATACTCGTCAACCGCTAATGCGCTCACCTGGGTTCCCGGACAGCGCGCTGCTCACATATGTCTTGACTGGGTCTTCAATCTTCACGTCCTTCTGCAACTCCACAACACAACAGCAGCAACAAACTCGCTGCCGCTGGTTTTTTTTGCAGTCGGTGGTGCAGTGGCAGATCATTCGTGAATTACGTGGAACATGCATGAGCGGGGAAGAAAAGATGAAATATTGGCTAAGGCTAACCTGGTTAGCATGGTTCGAAGTGAGCGTAACGGTGGTTTGACCACAGAGACAAGATCCTGAGTGCGGCATCTCTACGTTTTGTGTGAATAGGAGAAACGTTGCTGGTCCTCCTGGCATTTATACCTTTCAATGTGTCCTACCCATGGGCCATCAAAACTAAAAGAAAAAAGAGAGCCCGCGCTGGCCGTACACATATACGTGCCCAGTTACTCGCTGACTCTGAATTTTAAGCGGGACCGGCCGTGTAATCCTACCTACCTACCTACCTACCATGTTTGATTCCCGCAGCATCGGGCGCTCATCGAAGAAGACAGAATTCCCATAACTGGGCACCGGTCGAGTCATTGGTAATCGCCGAGTTTCGGCGGGGTAGCGGTTCTCGCTGAGCCTGCTGGTACTAATCGATCCAAGGGTCCTGCTCTTAATAAATGTCCGACCAACGCGTCGTCACAAGCGGGGACCGACTAAATTCTGAGGGAGAGTTGGTCATAATCACCCCTGTCCAAAGCCGTGCCCAACTGTCAAATTCTGGAGTGGCACCATGTGACCTGTGCCCCGTGCTATCTAAGCATTACCTTGTACGGTGGTCGGATCGCCCACATCATGGTTGCCTTCACTCCGCAACTAAATTCATCGGCCGAATATCAGGGCAAAAAAGGGGGAAACACAGAAAGGTAGTAAAGCTGGATCCTGAGCTCATAGATGTAGCTCCCTTATAACCTCAAGAACTGCGAGAGAAATTCCCAAGAAACGCATGAGACCATTCAACAGGGTGGGAGAATTCCAGAATTCCAGACCCGGTATTTGGCACTGCTTGGTGCGGCACATCAACGCGTATTCGACACGTGAGTTGGGTGACAGAACTTGAAAGGCACGTGCCGGAAGTTGAAAATGTTCATTGATTTTTAAAAAAATTAGCAGAGAGATAACGCATTTGCAAGAGCGACGTCGGCGCATTAGCAGTGATGCACTTTTCGTCGTCATGATCAGTGCAGTTCAGACTCAAAGTACATCAGAGCATGAATTTCCACTATATGGTCGGATGTATGGCGTTAGTTGGATGTAAGGTCGAGAAAGTATTTTTCACTTCCGACTCGAATGTATGTTTCTCCGGCCATAAGCCGGCCCCCAAGCTCGTAACCACGCATTTGCGTTCACGCAAGCGGGTATGTAGTGGTAAGTGAGTGAGAAGTTGCTTGCCATTATAAATTAAGTCCATAAGTAAAGCTAAAGTCCAACCCGGCTACAAAAGCTGGATTCCAAATACCAGAAGTACCACCGAAAGCAAAGCCACCGGCGCTCCCACTGAACCCGCCCCACTCTTCCCTCCCCCGCCTGAACCCCCCGTCCCGGGCGTCGTGCCGTTCCCCGTCGACAGCGTGCTCGCATGCCCGCCCGCGAGCGGCTGGTCCCACAGGAACGTCGGCTCGTCCCCATACGCAAAGGTCACATTCTTGCTGAGGAACCTGACGTACTTCCCGTCGGGATCGCCGTACACCGACGCAATCGCCGCGACGTTGGGGAAGATCTCGATCGTCACGTCCGTCTCGCCCGTCGCGGTGGGGTCGGTGCCGATGAGGAAGTCGACCGTTTTCTGGATCGTGGCACCGTTGGCGGTGGTGTTCCAGCCCTTGGACTGGGCGCTGGGATCCGCATAGGCGAGGAGGCGCGCGTTTGTCTGTGTGGGATCGCTGAGTACTGGCCGGTATTGGAGCAGCAGCGAGAGGGCTTACGATCATGCCGGCGAGGTTGAAGTTCCTGTAATGGTACGGTCGCGAGCGGCTGGCCTCCTGTGGCTGTGACACAGATAACCGTCGTTCAGCCAGTGCCCACGGATGCGGATACGCACCGGCGTACCTGGTCCCCGGTTGCATTTACCTGCCCCTGGAACGCCCCAGTAAAATAATTCTGTGTCCAATTCACCGCGCCCGCGACGTCATTCACGATGAGCTTCAGCCCTGCGAGCTGATTCACGAGTATCGTGCCGTGGTTGCTAAGTGCAATTCAATCAGTCTCAGGCAGTCGCCTATGGGGAACAAAGGAGAGGATGGGGAAACAAACGTACTTGGTTGCGGCGGCGGCGGTCTTGCCGATTGACGAGGTCTCGAGCCAGCTGATGTACTTGTTGCACCAGGCAACGAACTGCGTGTCGAGTGCCGGCGTCCAGTCGGTGTTCCCGCTCTTGCGGAGCGCGAGGATACCTGAGGAGATTTTTGCGAAACCGCGCAGGTCGCTGTTTCAATAATACGTGAGCATCGTATAAGGATCAATCCAACTGCCCGGACTCACAGAATGCCGGTGTATGTGCCTGGAAAGAGGATGTGCGAGTCAGCTTCCAGATAAAAAGACTGAGAAGGAAGACATAGACTCTTACCGACTTGACCGTTCGGCCCGCCCTGCATCTGGCCGAAGTTGAGGTTGGGGTTCATCATCGTGCTTGCGTCCAGGAACCACGTGTTGACGAACTTGACTGTGGATCTCAATTAATAACGAATGCCTGGCACAGAACGAGCGGTGGAGACGAACCGACGTTCTGCGAGTATACCGAGGACGACTTGTTCTGCAGCACCGCCGCGATGGAGTTGTACAGCACGGCGTCGGAGAGATTGAAGAAGGACACAAAGTCCGTGAGGGTGAAGCGGTCAGGGTTTACCTGGCCGTCGCGGAAGACGTAGTTGCACTGCGTCCACTCTAGACAGTCCAATGTCAGTCAAGATAAAATGAATACTGAAGGAGTCGGTACGTACCCTGAGCCAAAGGCAGAACCGTGGTATTTTTGACGTTACTGCAGTCAGGCCATTGGCTGTGAGACGGTGGGTGAGTGGACGGCCGGGGTTAGTACAGAAAATCCTACTATGGTGCCCAGCTCATATAATCGTGTTTGTCGCCACTCGGTGGGAGGACGGGTTTGTTTGCCACACCTGGGATGACTCGTCAGCTCGGGAATGTGGCAAGAATGCGGGAACACACTCCAGGGCCCCCATGACGCCGTGTAATTTGCCCAGGAGATAATCGAGTCCACAGCGCCGCCGAGGTTCGCCGGCAATAGTGACTGCGCGACAATACGATTGGGGTCGGGGAAATCCACAGGGTACTGCGTGAAGCCGTTCGTCCCCAGCACTGGCCGGGAAACTGTGAGGACGAAACACAGCGCGAGTGTCGCCCGCAGGGTTCGTTGGGAAAGCGTGTCCAAAAAAAACATGAAGAGGATGGTGGGAGGGAAAAGGAAGAACGAAAAATGAAAAGCGGAGGGCGAACAAGGTATGAAGACTGAAGCGGATAATACTCGCAGCAAACGGCGAGTCTTGCCCGGAAACGTGTTAGGAGCTATGCTGATAGCATGTATGATACGGAGTATTTTCCCCGCAATAATCAATTGTGCTGCTGAGCGTTGATCTCCCACATGTATATTCTTATCACCACTCACCTGAAGGTCGCTGAGTGGCGCGGCTCACCCCAAAATTTGTGGTCCTACCACGGCGCTTCAGATTACAAAATGCGACTTTTGAGGAGGAGGAAACTTTGCGTCAAGGCGTCCGGTCCGATTTGCTCAATTGATCTGCAAACGAGCACTGTTCATCCATCCTTGGCGTCTGCACGTCCGCGAACTAACGGTGAAGCCAATCATTGTCGCGTCCCAACAAGCAACGGCCTCCTGCGACTGGTTGCAGCGTCCCAGGGCCACTTGCTCCAGTTATTTTGGCTGCCTACCTAGTACCTACTGCGTCGGCAAAAGGAGGGTAGGCAGGTGGGATGCTACTTAGCATTATATTGCACGTTGCTTGCACGCGGGAATTGCTTGGGAATTTTTCGGTTTCCCGCTCACCGCCGGATCATGCGATTGTAATTTAATGCCAACGGTTGAGAAAACGGAAACAAAACAAAAAACAGAAACGTACAGTTGTCACCAAGCAGCAGCGTTAACGTTTACTTGCATATCTTATCTTCGCACCTTGTATATTCAACTATATTCAATCCGATTTTAAATTCCATCTCAGTGGTCGGTGATCCGTTCGGGTTCGATCAGGAACCGACGAATATCTCCGACAGTTGTCCCATTCGTCGCGATGACTTAGTAGCTACCCGCATTCGGCCAGAATGGCGACGTGATTCGGGCAGTTCGGACTATAAACGCCATACCCCGCCGTACCTAAATACATCCGCTGAGAATTATTGAACCAAGGCCACCCACAAGTTCGTGAAAAATAATGAGGAAGAAACGATGTACACTGTGCCCAGCGTTTGCAGGAACGAAAATTACCGTTTTGGACAGATACATCATTCTCGGCTAGCCGAGGCCGGCCCAAGAAAGACCTTGCACACGGCCAAAAATCCCCGATGATTTATAACGGCTTTCCGTGAGTTCCCTACGACTGCGGCGAGGAGGATTTGAAATCTAGCATTTGGCGGAAGTTGCAATAACGAATACAGTAACAAGCAGTGCACGGCGAGGCTAAAAACGCCTCGCACGCCACACGGCCTGAAATCTCCATGTGCCCGTCGTCAGGCGCCCCCGCCGCAACGGATAGGATACACAGAACGGGAAAAACTCCCACACTCGTTCCTACCGCCGCTTTTACGTTGAATTAAGCCTGGTAATTACTAGGAGGAGGACGAGGACGTATTATACTGGCACTGTCCCACAATTAGACATCTGAATCAAGTTCTACCGGACCGTGACTTGAAATCTTGTCCTCTTCCTCGACCACAAAACTCTCCGGAATCCAGTGAAGCTGGCAGGACTGCGGGGAAAGGAGACCCGTCGTCACGGTAAAGTACCTAATTTTCACCCTTCTCTAGATCTGTCGAATGCTTTCGCTACGTTTGTAAATCGCGCCAATGTTATACCGGTGACCGTCTGTCTATGAAGGTAAACTTGTCTATAGACCAGGTTTACCTTCATAGACGGGCTGGATTCGAGCCTACGCCAATGTAAATAATTGGTGGTATGGGAGAGACATAATCGTTATCAGCACTGATTTGTTCTGCTTGTCCTTACTCACAACCGAGAATGACCTTACTTCAGCCACTACAGTACGGAGTGTCGATTCACTTTTTTTGGAGAATCAATTTCGCTTTTGAAAGTGGTACATATTAAAGTCATTTTTTTGTAATCAGACGCGGGACTACAAGGAGAGGACGCGCATCAAGCGCCTTCGGAAGAAAGTATGTACACACGAAGGAAAGGAAAATCGATACAAGGTTCCAGAACGGGCTGGCTAGGTATGCTACACTGTGTGGTTTGGTTGTTTGGGGGCGCAATAACTAGTACGAGAGTGAGGATAGTCAATTAAGTATGAGAGCGATTAAGTAGGGATGGGTTGGGAAGCGCGGAGATGAGTTAGATTTTGATTTTGAGCGTGCCGACGAATTTATTCACTTAACCCTCAGCCCCCGTAGCCCGCGCACGACGTCGTCCATGCTCTGCACAGTCCCGGACCACTCGCCGCTCCATCCCGCCTCCTTGCGGTGCATCCCGCCCTCTTTTGTCCTGCGTGCGTGAGGGGCGGGAAGCGCCGGGACGGGGACGAGCGACGGGTACGAGAACGGCTCGATCTCCGTCTCTTGTGCGCACAGCGAGGTCGACGACGCCGCGTGTTTCAGCGTGCGCGACGCAGCTCGAGCGTGGGCCTGACGGCGCCCGGCAGCGGCGGCGGCAGCGGGCATGGAGTGCGGCTCAGGGATGCTCACGGTGCTCGCGCGCTTCCGGCCGCGGACCTGGCGTGGGGACATGGGCGGGAAGACGAGCTCCAGGGGTGCGTTCTCGTCAACAGGCTGCGACTGCGCCTGCGCCACCTTTGTGTCGGTCGCTGATGTGTTCATGGAGACGCTGAAGGAGGCACTGAAGGTGGGGGAAAGTGGCGAGGCGAGGGGCGTGCGGGTGCGGAGGGAGAAGAATTTGTTCCCCCGCGGGTGGGTGTTGGGGGCGGTGAGGTGCTGGGCGGGGGTGGACGTCGACGTGGAAATGGTGTGCGAATGCGAATGCGAAAGCGAATGGGTGGGCAAAGGCGGAGGGGCAGAATCGACGAGCAGGGCACTCTCTGTCAATAAATCGCCGAGTTTTCGGATTGAGCGGGCGAGGCGCAGGCGCTGGGAGTGCGGGAGGACGTTGGAAGGGGAGATTACGGTCGTCATTCTATGGTGTTAAACCGTCGAAGGGTGAATAAAAGAAGTAAAGTAAGGGCAGGGTGGGGAGTAAACAACAAGGGCGTGCAAATCTGTGGCCCTTATACCGGTGCAACCAAAGTATTTTGGGAACAATAGACGATTTGTTCTAAATCAGGAACAAGGCTAACAATGGTCCCGTGTTTAGTTCGGGCGTTCCCGGTATTGTAACTCTCGACTCGGCAGAAAACGGATCACGCTTGTCTTTTTCTTCACCACGACTTTCCGACCTTGGATTCTTTCTTGTCCTCCTCCTCGACTTCTCTCAGTCGAATCTCATGGAATAACTGGATCTCTGTCTCGCACTGGCTGCTTCCAGTGGCACCGCCCTGTGTGCATTTTGCGCGCATCGACATGGTAGCCATCCGCAGATCATCTCACTTCCCACGGTCATATATATCTCTCCGGGATTTATTCTCTGCGGTTCGTTCCTCGCTCTTCGTCCTGCTCTTAGGTACTGGGAACTCATCGTTTTAAAGTGCGTGATACCCCGCTGCCGCAACGCTAACGCTTTCTGGACCGGCTCGGCCGTTTCATCCTGGCAACATCTCTCTCGCTCGCCCAATCTCGTCAATCATCTCTTCTATCATACCTGTCACGATGCATCCTGCGCTACGCATGATATCTGCCCGCCATTTCGTGTGACGCTCCCTAACAACGCTATAATCCCTGTCCGGACAGACCGTAAGTTAGTCTTTCGACAGTTAAACAGATGGATGGTCTCCGTGAAACCAAGCACTGCAAACGACTACTCGCGGATCTTCCGCGCTCGATATCCCCAGGCGCGGGGCTGGCCAGGTCGGTCGATCATTTCGATAATGAGGTCCGTCGATGGATGATCTTCAGTCACCCCAGGTGACAATCGCTGCCAGATAATGTGCGGGGATGCGCACCAAAGCTGTGCCCGCGGTGGGATCTGCCGAATGACTTGGGCGTATATGTTGTCGACGGAAATCAATCTGTACCGGGCGTTCAGAAAATACCAGAACATCATCACATCCGCAGATTGGCCTCGAGGATTATTCTTTGCACCAGTGTTGCATCGTCGTTGCTGGTGGAGACGTCCACAGTGATGGAGGATTCGTCTAAATAAATCACAGGTGAGAACCGGAATTGTTTTATACATGGAAAACACCAGCTCGTGACACTGAGTCATCCCCGCGCGCGGATTTCATCAGCGCGATCGTACGTGACCGAGCCATAACAATATTGTGCGGTGGATGCAGTGCTCAGGGCCTTGAAGTCGTGTAATGGGTAGGCTCTTTTTTCAGGTGATTTGTTTCAAGTCTATGTATCTGATTAAATTTGATTCACCATGACGTGTTACTGTTCAGGCCCGCGCTTTATTTTCCTCATATGCGGTCCCCGGGCACCGGCGCGAGCTGAACGCAGACACATATGGGGTGCGCTTTTCACCGAAGGTTCAGGTGACGAGGACGGCACTATCAAGGTTGAAATGCCATTGGACGAGCTGGAGTTCTGGTTCGGCGGGGTGGCTGTCCTGGCCGAGGCTGGTGTTACTAAAGTGCTGGCCAGCGGCCAGGTAGGTAGGTAGGTAATTAGGATTACACGGCCGGTCCAACTCGCGAATGCCGGTTCCAGGAATTTTCCCGGTGTACACGCACTATTTAATAAACTTGGAGTGGGTACCTATCCCCAGATCCTCGATAATTCGGGCGATGATGTTTTATAGGACCTCGACAACCCCGTCTAGCCCCGGAGGCGAGATATCAATTCTACAGTTCCGCAAGGAAGACGCCGAGCAGGTGCATGCCCTGCTTTTAGAGGGGCTCGTCTACGCTGGTAAGCATTCATTAATTCGTGCAATGACATCGAATATTAACACTTCGAATTTAGCTGATTCTCCCCGCAACGTCGCGCTCCGCAGATATCTGTATCTCCTCGCATCCTTGCTCGTCCTAACTTTCCTCCTCCTCCTCGTTTCAATCCATCCTTCCACCCACCGCGCTGGTCTCCTTGGAGCACTAATAGTTCTCTGCGGCGCTGCGGGGTGTGCGTACATCTATCGCTCAATCACACAGTTCTTCCTCCACCTGTGCACCGCCGCGCGGGCCACTGACATAGCGGATATCTCCGCGACGTACGGTGTGCCACTCCCAGGACAAACGCAAAGCTCTGGCGCGTTCTGGGTCGCCGTGGACGAAACAACGACACGAGTCGTCGGCTGCGTAGGCCTAAGTACGTCCAATCCAATCCAATTCACCGCCGAGATAAATATATTCAATTATGGATCCTACTGGCAGAATACGACCCCCGCGCATCGGGGACGCTCCGCCGTATGTTCGTCTCTGCGGGGCACCGCCGGCGTGGAATCGGGAGCATGCTTTTGGTTGCTGCGATGGCACATGCACGATGTATTTCACCGGAGCTGGAGCTCGAGCTAGAGACGTCCGAGTTCCAGGATGCCGCGAGGAGGTTGTATGAGCGGCACGGGTTCAGGTTGGCTGGGACGCGCGTGATGTGGCTGGGTGCGGGGCTCCCGATGAGGATGGTGCGGTTTGAGCGGCGGATGATGGGGGACGAGGGGATGAGCAGTTAATAAGTGAAGGTCTTACAGGATAAAATTGGTTTTTGACAGCTTAGGCTTCGAGCGTAAGGCACAACCTCGTATTAAAAAGATACCTAACAAAGTCAAGGGACATGACTACACCCCCATGGCCACCCAAAAGAATAAAACCCAGCTCAAACCACCCACCACAAGGTACACCAAAGCCTCGCCGCTTCGCCGACTCGATATCGCGCCGGACTTGCTGCTGCTTGCCGTCGGCGCGGCGCTGCTGCTTGTGCTGCTCGGTGCGACGCTGCTTGATGCGATAGGACTGTATGCATATGATGTTGGGAGTACAACCAATGTTAGGAGTGTGACAAAGGAAGGCGACTATAGGCTTACGGGAGACCATTGAGCTCGGCCGCAGCGGCAAAGCCGACGCCGATGTTGACGTAGTCGAGCAGCACGAAGGCGGGCGCGCGGTTCCCGCCGAGGGGCGCGCAGCGGTTTGCGTGTGCGAGGATCCTGTGATTAATGTGAGACGAAGGAATAAGAATATTATATACTGCAGGCAGAGAATGTGTGAGAGTGTGTATTGTATGGATTTTTTTTCCATTCAGGGATGTTAAGATGGGTATGAAGAATGGGAGACGCACGACGTGAGTCCGTTCGTCGTGGGCGCGTCGAGGGGGTCGCTGATGATGACGCCCGAACCGATGGGGATGATGTTCGTGTTCAGCGAGTGGTTGATCAGGTACATGTGGTCTTCCGTCGCGAGTGGGCCGTGGATGCGGTCGACGGAGCACGGGAAGGATGCGTTGGTCACGGAGAAAGGCGTTTCCCAGATCTGACGAGCAAGATGTAAAAAAGGAGGGCAGCATATAGAGGATTGCATACCATGGAAAACTCCGGGAGGATGAAGGGCGCCGGATCGGGGCCGTCTGCTTCGGAGTCGAGGAAGACGACGACGCGCGTTCCCGCGTCGATCATGCTCCCTAGGGTTGGCCAGTCGCTCTGCTTCACGGGAAGAGAGGGCGGTATGTACGTCAAATTGGATATACCTGCGCATCCTGCACTTCAGCATCCCGATACGCAACGGAACCTCAGAAAATACCAGCGGCATCGAATATAGGCTTCCACACGGTAGCCGGAGAGAGGCCCTCGGGGTTCGTGAAGAGGAGAGTGAGCACCTCGTTCGGGTTCGCGTCGAGGAAGGTCTTGACGAGCTTAAGGTAGTCCAGCACGGGCCCACCGTCAAACAGCGTGCAGCCTGGTAATGGATGGTGAGGCATTTGTCCCATCAACTCTGGCAGTAGCGTACTGGTGTGGCAGAAATGCAGGACATCGCCGTTCATGTGCGCCTGAGCCTGCAGCAGGCGGACCCCAAGGCTCAGCTGGGTCGGGATGTCCACTTCCTGGTCACGAGCGACTGGCGACGCGCGACAGTCAATCAATTATTGGCAGCGGATTTTGATGCTGGGAAGAGAACGACGCACGTGCGAATGGGTCCTCGCTGAATGCGAACGAATCGTGGGCGCCGATATAGGTGACGTTGGAGTACAAGCGGGAGCACAACTCCGCGCGGCCGTTGCAAACTGTCGCCCTTGTGCATGTCAGTGGCTTGTTGAATAACAGAGGGCGAGACGTACCGTTTAGTCTGAATCTGCACAGCGGTGGCGAGCGTAGCTGCTGCGATGCACCATAAATTCAGCGGCAACATCGCAGTCGTGAACGGACGAGGGGCGTGAGATATCTGGGTGAAGCGAGCTAAGAGGTGTCAGGTGGCTTAGTTAAAGGGTGGACAAAAATAACTGACGTGCTGGCAACAAGAAGGAAGGAACGCAGAATTGGACGTGACATTAGATATTAATTGGCGGCATATGGTGGAAGGTGGCCTAAAACAGACGAGTTCTGTGCTATTTTAGGAACAGTGCCGTTTTGGCACTATCTCTGGAGCGGACACGATCCAATGCAGCTGCAGCTGCTAAGTTACTCGCTCCTGCATCGAATTCTTGAGATATCCAGAATTGGCCACCAGCGACAAATTCAGTCAGACAGCGTTCCAAAAATACCGTTGATTGTCGGCTACTCCATCCAATCCAAGTCGCCAGAGGGAGGAGCGGTGGTAACTATTTGAACTGCGGCAAAAAGAGGGACGTCAGGAGCCACTGGCAGTCCAAAATCTGTGATGAATATTTGCCAAGTGTCACCGACGGTCGACCAGTGGGCGGGGTTCACGGGTAAGCTTCGCAGGCGGATTGATTTTACTATCCAGAGCAAACAGTGAAACATGGCCAGGAAATTATGTCTTGATATCCGAGGGTGAGGAGGAAACGCTATGAGACTGCGTTGTGGCAGTGCTGTGGTGTTGAAGGATGTTGACATCATTGCACGTGTTCACTCTCCTCTTGCTTTTGCTGACAGTGACGCAGGACCCTTGATTATGGTTTGGGAGGTCGAATACAAATTTCGGGTCTTCCAAAAAAGTTGTCCGAACTTTGGTCGGGCACTCCATCTAAAATTTTGTCCGAACTCTGCCTCTAGTACTGTACTATTTCGCCCGTAGGTTCACACCATGTCACCCGTAACCTTACATGTTCACTGGGTTAGATGTTCATTCTTCGGCAATCACATCAAAATTGCCATAAGTGGTAATCCGGCAAATGCCGGAGGGGAAATTTTTGCATTTTTACGCCTATCTGGGCCACAAGAGTTCGCCGTCATCGTCACCGGTACCAAATAGGTTCAGTTCAAGACCCTCCGTCACCCGTTACCTGAACCTACGGTCGAAATAGTACAGTAAGTGCTCAGTCAAATTTTCGTCCGAACTTTGCATCTGACATTGAATTTCTCAAAAAAATATCCTGGTGCCCGCAAAAGCGTGAAATAAAATCTACTCAACATCCTTGTCCTCTTCCAGATCTAAAATATTCACATTTGACTCCCTCTTCTGCTGGATTGTGTTCAAACTCTCTACTGCCTTTGCCAGCACTTCCCGCTCTATTGAAAGCTCATCGAAAATCTTCTCACCGTGCGGACTGACTTCTACGTGTTGTCGGAATTCTTTCACCGTCTCTGGGACGTCTTCCCGAAGTATAATGGATAGGAAAGAGTTGGCTGGCAGATGAACAAACCGCAACGTCCCGAGGACAGCATAGTTGACAACACCGGCGTCCATTGGGCTGGTGGAAGTCGAGAGAGCAAAATAATGGGCATGTTGGCGTACATTGGGGTGCAGAGACAAATTACTTGCCACCCTTTTCCACCGGTGTATAGACCAATAAATTTCGGAATAGATTCACATTGTTTGAATTGATCGAGACTCAGCTACTTCCCTAACTGGGCGGGTGTGGCGCGCGTTGAGCCATGACCTTGATGGCGGTGGCACAGCTTTGTCCGAACTTCGATCCGACCTCGCTCCTAGTGCCCACGGTGTCCGAACTTTCGATCCGAGGTCTCACCATTGTCCTGCCTGGTTGTCCGAACTTTACACAGGGAGGATAACCAGATAACTCCTGCCAAAATATAGGAAAGATACGGAAGAAATATTTTCAATAAGTTTTGCATGTTTTGAGCCTGGAGAATGCTGGACACATTCGAAAGATATTCTTGGATTAGAATATTCTTTGAGTATCTTTTCAATACTTTCTTCATCGCTGGCAAACAGACATGCAAAAGTTATTGAAAATACTTTCTCCATATCTTTTCAATCTTTCAACGTGGGTTATTTGGTTATCCTCCCTGTGTTACTCTGACATTGGCGACCCAGATCATAAATTTTGTCCGAACTCCGTATTCGACCTCCCAAACCATAATCAACGGTCCTAGTGACGCTTGCTCTTGTCGACTCGAATGCTCGTCTCCTTTGAAGTTATGGCGTCTTGTCTCCGGTATCATTCCGTATACAGGTCATCTCATTGCACTTCAAAACTTGGCTGATTTCCTAACGTCTTCGAGCCAGTGGATTTCGAGGTTTTTTTGTGACAGTCTTCGGGCCCCAAGCCCCAGGGTCGTCCGAGGGCTGCATAAGTATTACAGCGCCTGGGAACACCACTAGTCCACCGCCTTCTCTTATGAGCACTCCGATGCCGTGGAGTGTGTATGTGCGCGGGCCAATCGTCCTCGATGTGGCCAGCTGGCTCCTACGATTTCATCGGTTCTAAATTGGACCTGAAATTGTATCCTCTACCTTTTAAAGGAGCCATTTTTGTCTGATACTGTTCCGATCTCTTTGCCTTCTCTCGTACTTATATCGATCAATGCCCCCCTACTTCAGACTTTGCTCAAACCTGTGTACTCCACCTTCTACTGCATGGTATCTCAGGCTATTTTTGCGACCGTGTGTCTGATGACTCCGCCTGAGTCTTTGGGCCACTTCTCATCGTAGACGCAAGACCTCTGCCTGGAATCTGAACTGCCCACAACGACTGGTACTCTCTTATCCAATGTGCTGCACGGGAAGACAGGATGAGAAAGTAACGATCCATGGACATTCCCAGAATACCTGATGACGACTCCCCTTTGTTCCATGACGGAGATTCTGTTATTAGGTGATATATGGAGGGAGTAGTTTACACACAAGTATGGGTGTCGTCACGATCAATGATCAAATCCTATTTTATTCCTTGTAGCCGGGTCTTGCTTAAAATGAAGTTTGAGGCAACACCTCTTTCTTCCCATCCACGATCCGACAGCACCATGACATCTGTTTCAACCCTCTCTCCCGGGCTTAAGATCTCAGAAGTGTCAGTGCTAGTTGTCTTCTGTGCAATTTGTCGGGTCTGGTAAAAATGCCGCGGCAGGCGCGGCACTGACGCGCATTGACGCGGCAGTGACGCGCAGTGACGCGGCGTGACGCGCGATTGACGCGGCAATCGGCGCGCCGTCTATTACTGAGCCCAGAGTCCCCTTTGCCTCCAGAACTCACTCGTACAGTGTTTACTAATGTAAATGTATGATTTAAGCACAGAAAACCCTAGCCCAAAATGGGGGTCAGTTCAACCTAAACCGCGACTAATTAGCGTTAATTAGTGCTAATTAGTGCTAATTAGTCGCAGTTTCAACTATGTTGTGGTGCCTTCAAGTCATTGAAGTGAAGGAAAAATCCCAGCAATTCCTCCACATAAAAAAATGCAACTACATAAGTCTATGTTGAGAAAATTGTTGTTGAAAATGAGTCCTTCTCAGGGCACAACTATTTCTCCACTGTCATCTCAATTTCGTGGACCACTATTTAAATATCCCTCAGCTCAAAGGAATGGGGACTTGTTCAGGCACAGTTGGTGTTGCAGTCCACTTCTCACATCATATACCTGGGTTGCAAATGTCCTGGAGAGCTCAGAGGGGGGGGGGGGACATTGAGACAATAAAAGATCTGCTTGTAGGCTCATGCTTTTGGCCACAGTACTGTGTTCGATTTAGAAGTTTCTCATAACCGAATAATTTACAATATACAACAGTGTAGATCTGGTTCCGGTCTCGCCCTGCGACGTTGAATGTAATGTAAATTGACGCGGCACCAGCATACCATTTTTAATACTGTAACGAGGCCCGATTTCAACATAAACCAAGTTTCTACCGTTGATACATCTGTTTAGGATATGTGCTTAAGCATTCTCGATTCCGAGTTCTTTTAGTATTGTTTCCTCACTTTTAGTTCTGGCTCATAAGAATACCATTATGAAGTGTCCAGATTGAAAATTGCCTCATTCCTCATGATGCAGATACTGAATCCCTGGAGATTTCTATGCAGCTCGAGCCTCATTTCTTACAATCCGGATAATTGGTGCTGCAGGCCCAGAACTTTCTTTGTGCTCTCCACACTAGACATACACTCTTGTACTCTCTGCAGTCACCAATATGGTTATAGTCTTGCTGAGCCGCACTGGGAAGTTCGCACGGTCCGCGACTTGCCTGCATTCACATTCAATATAAAAAAGCTACGACTGCCAACTGGTATACATAGAACAGGCTTGATATGATTCAATAATTCGATTGATATAAGTTATCAGTGCTGTTCAGTGATCGTGGTTTCTGCCGGAAATTGGGTATGGCCTCTCATAGATACTGAAATGAGGTCTTATTGGTCTCTGATCAAAAATTCCTACCTTCAGTTTTTCTGTGCACAAAGTCCATGATTGGACCAGGTCTGGTTGAGCCATTAACCTATCCTCAGGCTGTGTTTTGACACCATTTCTCCAAGTAATTGATGAATGCAAACATGACAGAGCTGCCATGATGAATTTATTCCAACTCGATAAGCAGAGACCTTTAATGTTGGTTAAATCTTACCATGTAAAACAAGGCAAACAAACCTTCCAACGGCCACTAATTTTCCATGGTCCTAGAAGGTGTGTATCACTCCTCTCGGGTTTATCTTTTGTTTGTTGACTTGAGTTACTCTCCCTACCCTCTGTTTTTTTCTTGCATTTCTGACTGCACTCCCTCACCCCCTTCCACCCTGCCAAAAGCTGTGGTGCATTTTCATTCTATCAAGATGGTGGATACATGTGTTGTCAACTGTGCTTGTTGAGTGTGAATGTTCTGTGATTCGGAGTGGAAGTCACAATAACTGAGCCAGTCTCAGATCAGTCGCGGATGTGTCGCAATCTCGAATGCTGCTTTGCAGATACGAGAACACATCTTGGTTTCAGGTGATTTTTCTTTCTTCCCACTTGCACCTCATTCCTCACCCCAACGTTCTGTGTCTACAAAAATGAGTGGCGCAATGAAGGTTGGAATCCCAACCCACAGGGTAGTGAGCATCACATTTCACATGAGGTAGTATCAAACACCGAATAACTCTATTTGTGAATAGCACACATGTACCATTTGAGCTTGAGACATCCCTCTATTATCAATTTCATTCTGTAGTTCCCACATCTCATCCCAGAAATTTCCTTGATTCACATTTGTGACCATGAAGTGCTATTACACTGTCTGATTCCCCGGTTCCCTCCGTGATTGCTCCCTTTAAAGTCATTTGAACTGTGGGAAGCAAACCAAGTTGTGTATGGCTACACTCCAATTCCATCCCACCTGAATGCATTTTCATTCTATCATTTCTGACACAGAAACGTAGAGAATAGTGGTTATTTCCGAATTTCTCACTTATGGGACTGCAAACAGTTTAATAATTTGAGCCCTGCAGGAAGTGAAAATCAACCATGTTTGCATGGTAAGGCTTGGTTACACAGAACACATTTTATTCAGAAAACACCTTGGTACTGATTAGTAACTCAACTGTGCGGGTGGAGACTAGTTATACCTGCCAACAACCAAGAAAACAGTGCCAATAGAGTTGATCTGCATCCTAACAACAAGATTGGTTTGGAGGCCCTTTCCTGCTTTACAGAATCACTATGTACATGACTAGCATTAATTAATGATTTAAACTGTGGAACCAATGTGTATTAGTGCTAAATAAAATATGTGTAGTGTATTTAGGTAACGCGGCACTGACGCGGCGGTGGCTGTGTTGACGCGGCGTTGACGCGCACCGGCGCGGTTTTGATGTGGCATCGGCGCGCATCGACGCGGCGGGTGACGCGGCAGCGGGGCGGTTACCAATTGGTTGCAAGATCCTTTTAGACATCCTAATGACTGTTGGAATATATTTTTTCATGTTCAAAATAGTTTACAAGACAATATGGGTGGAGGAACTCGTCAAATCATCTACATCTATGCTTAAACATACTTAGTTGGTGCCCTAGAGTTTTCCTGAGACATTATAAGTGTGATTTATGCGCAGTGGATGCCTGAAAAACAGCAGCGGCAAGTTCAAAAAGATGCCGCGTCACGCCGCGCCGGTCCGCGTCAGTGCCGCGTCAGTGCGCGCCTGCCGCGTCATTTTCTCCGGACCGCAATTTGTCAATGACTTTACCCTATACAGGTCTGGGCCATTGGTACGCGCTGTATGGAGCTGTCCTCTTGCTCCAAGTTATCGTTGTCGATCCAGCTCATCGGATACCTTCTGCATTGGGCTCTTTTCGGCACTTTGACGATCCAGTTGTGTAGGTCACTTTCCGTCGTCCCTCAGCTCATGTATCCAAAATATTCCAGATCTCTATTATGAAGCCTTCCCACACGATCGACTTTCCACCAAATGCCTGGTTTATACCGTCTTCGCAATTGAATTAGTGCAAACTATTCTAATAACTCACGACGCCTTCCAAACGTTTGGATATGGTTATGGGGACATTGCACGCTTGAGCGCTGTCAATTTCGACTAGATAGCGATCCCTATTATGAGCGCACTGGGTATGACACCCCGCACAGATTTGCCTTTTGATGTTGATTTTCCATCATCTGGTCTCTTTCATTGGTCAATCTACATTCTATCAAAATCACGGATACTCCCTATATTAATTGTGCTCGTAAGTGCCTTCGCTTCCCTTCACTTCCCGGTCTGATAATGATATTATCTAGGCCGCTCTGACCTGTAGTATCAGTGGGTTTATGACTGGCAACTTCTCGCGCCAAGGTACCATTTTTCTACGCAGTATATTTCTAGACTGAAACATCCAAAGCCGGCAATCTACCGCTGCTTCAGAGAAAATCAAACTCCGTGCTCTCTGCGGTGCGTTCTGAGAGCAAATTGGATTCAACGATTGGTTGATTTATTCTTCAAGTTATGGCTTGGCGGTTCTGCCTTTACCGACGTCCTCATCGCTGTCTGCTTGACATACTACGTGATTACTATTTATTTTTCGTTCCATTTGATGCTAAGCGGTCATAATCGAAGTTATTTAAATATGACACCGGATTCCGCGAAACGCATGTCTTGATCCTCAAACTAATTCGGGTAACGATTGAGACGGGAACATTGACTGGTGTGTCTTCCATTTTCCCCACGTTCTATTGCCAAACCCCGTTCTCTGCAGCTCTGGTCGCTCTGACGGATCTCGTTCTTTTCTTCGCTCTTCCCGGCAGACCCTACTTTTTCGCTGCGGGTGCTCTTGTGGGAAAGCTCTATGCAACACCATCTTTGCCGTCTTCAATGCGCGTATGCAAATTTTGGGCGGCCGCGGGCACATGTCTTCTACGACGATCATCTCCGCCAACCAGCTGCACAATAATACGAGAAGTGGAGGCTTTCACTCTGCGCATGGCCAATCGGCGGTTGTTGAAATCACAAGGGAGGTGTTCTCGGATAGGGAGTTGGATGATCTTGTGGAGATGAAGGGAATTGGTGGACGCGCCCAGGTGCATTCCCAAATAGGGGCCTTGCCGTAAACAATGTCTCTAATTTCTATATCATTATTATTATTATTATACAGTGTTCGCCCTTAAGGCCTTAATGGTACTTCTAAGAGTCGCTAAGGCTTATTAAGGGACAAGGCTTAGGTTAAGGCCTCGGCTTAAGGTCTCCATTTATTGATTAATTAATATTTTCTATTAATATAAATATATATATATTTCTCCGCAGCGTACAGCGACGAGTCCAAGCGCGTCTCTTCCGTGCATGTAAATATACTTCCGGGATTCCGGCACGCAAGGTACAGCACAGTTTGGCTGCAATTACATGAAGTACTAGTGTATGTACTCATTGTTGTGCTTCTCTGAACCCTGGTGAAAATGGTTCAGCCCAATCAGTAGCGGTAAGTAGTGCTCAGTATTCACCAGTAATCGATGGTAGTCGGGTTAACCATTACACATCCACGGAAACACGCTGCCTTGTTATTCCAGCTCTGTTCACAACATATCCCACTCACAAAACACCTCCATCGCCTCAACAAGCTTCCCTCTTCCACCTGCCCGTGCTGTGATGGGGCTGACGAGACCATCAACCACTTCCTGCACTTCTGCCCTGCCCACGCCGCAGCCTGCCGCGCCCTGCACTCTGTCAGCCGCATCGCCCATTACTCCAAGCACCTTTTGACAGATCCGGGATTGCTTCCTGACCTCTTTCAGTACATCCAACGCACCGGTCGTTTCCACGCCGTATACAGAGACTTTAAGGAGTTGGAACGACCGGAAACCGACGCTTGAGTAGATTATTTATTTTAGCTCTCTTTTTCATCTTACCTATCACTTTCCCATTCACGACAACACCCATGATTTTACACTCACTTTTACATAGCGGCCCCGGCCCACGTACATCTATCGCGGAATTATCCGCTCCGTGTCTGTCATAGACGGTTCGCAAAATTTCGAGCCTGATAACTCCATTGTTACATACAAATACTTATGACAGATTACATTAGATAGTTTTATCTCTACTATATGTCCTAGACACAAAGGAGAATAAACAGAATTAAAAAAAACAAAAAAAAAACCATTACACAATATCACACAAAATGGGTGACTTCCCGTAAGCATAAAATATGCTGGGGGAATTTCTGAATGGTGCCAGTGATGTCGGCTAGATATAATGCGAGAAATTATAATGACTTCCGATTCCCATAAGCACCCGCATCTTATTTAAGATTACTTGGAATGAACGTGTGTCACAAACAAGCCACAAACAACGTGTTGACAAATCACTCTTCCCAACGCAACCCCCGATGGACATTGACGCGTACTTTTTGCATCAGATGACGAAATGGAGCAGGACGATGAAGAGGGTAGTAGCCACCTTCGTCACTTCGTTACTTCGCGTAGGTACGTGAAACTTCGTCACTTTGATGGGAATCTGAGAAAGTTCGTCACTTTCTTCCTTTCTGTGAAAGCTCGTCACTTCAACTCGGCACCTTCAAGACCACGGAACACCGGCCATCAGTGTTCATTCACACAAGCCGGGGAGTGTTTTTTTATATAGATCCCTCACCCTAACACTAACCACTAACCCTAACCACTAACTGTTAACCAGTAACCTCAAACCCCTAACCTCTAACCAAAACCACCTAACCAAAACACTAACCTCACCCAAACCTAACTGGCTATCTCGGCAAACTTTTGATTTTCATCACTCCGTGATGTGCCGAGGAGTCGGCGCTTGACAAGCCCGGAATAGCAACTCACGAACTTTCATAGAAAGCCATCAAAGTGACGAACTTTCACCAATTCCCATCAAAGTGACGAAGTTTCCCAACGCTACGCGAAGTAACGAAGTGACGAAGATGGCGCAGACTCCGATGAAGAGGTGGAATGGGAGCAGGCTGCAACTGCAGCGACTATTATTGTCCTTGAGGCAGAGGAAGCTCGGATACTGTGGGCGCAACGCAGGAAGGAAGCTCGGCTCTATCTGTGTCAACCCCAGCTGCCACCGAACCAAGGGATGATCATGAGTCGGGGCCCGGGGAGTGCACAAAGCGGCGTGATAGACTTCGAGGAAAGCAAGCTTAAATCGAGTTTCTTCTTTTGAATCACCGGCTCAGGCCTCTAATATGCCTACGGGGGCCGCGGGTGTTGCAAAAGATACAGGCGGCACATCGATGGTGGAAGACGCGAGCCACATCTTGAAGGTCATGCCACTTCCCAAACGGGTTATTCTGGTGTTTTTAAGTCTATTCGAGGGGGGTACTCCCCGAATAGATTCGGAATATACACTGGTCCTACTGAGGGGTCTAAGCGAGATCTGTGTCCGGTGGGGTCCTGATGGCGCCTCGGCATCGCGGCGGAAATTGTTCAGATATTCCCCCAGCTTATTTTATGCTTACGGGAAGTCACCCAATGAATGCAAAATAAATAAATAACGGTGCAGAATATGATCACAACGTCTGAGTTCCACGCAGACGGCCCATTCCTTACATGCATCGAGGTCGTACTGGTCCGATCCGCGGATATTTCTCCGCCATGTGATAATTTAATTTTGAACTTCAACTTCCGGTCGTTGAACCCGGAGGCCGGGACACGTGTGGAATGCGCGTTGATCTACCGCACCAAGCAGTGCTAAATAAGGCTTCGCATCCCATCCCTGATCCCAGAATGGTTGCGCCTGGACTCTGGCTATGTGCAAGCAGAGCAAGGACTGTGGCCGACGTAAATGTGGGCCTCCACCTGCTTGAACACCCCAACAACTTGAATGAATGCCTTCCGATCAGAATGCCGCATTTAATTTGGGACTGTGCTCTCTGACGTGTCGCATCCTCACTCAAGAGTTATTTATTCCTCCTCCCGTTCTATGTTTGAATCCGATGAGGCTGATAACGTGCTCAAGCACTCCGTGACTTCGCAGAAATTTTGAGGACTATCGTGGAACCTGAGAGCTTTCCGAGGGTAAGCATTATATTCTCCGAGTCTGCTTCCGATGAAAAGCTGAATTTTCCTTATCTTTGTTGCTCTACTGTGCTCTACTGACAGTACTGCGAAGGAAATCGCCGATTGACATGCGGGCCATAGTTAGAGCTCGAAATGTTATAATTAGAGAGAAAGGATAATTATGGAACCCCCGACCCACCTCTCCCTTTCGCCTCTTCCTCTCACCATAGTCTACATTGTCGGATCTTCACCAATGTCAACTGCGTCGTCACCATCCGTGTCAGCGGCCGTCGCTCTACCGACCGGGCGCTCCAGCAGCGACTTTCCTGGTCCTGGGTCCTCTGTGCCTGCCAGCAATAGCTTTCTCGGTGCGTAGGGCATCGAGATCCACACTCACTGCGATCAGGGAGTGGATAGCCACAGTACCACCTATCCAGAGATAGCCGGAGATGCTGGTTAGATGCCGGCTAGCCGCTGCCAGCCGGTCTACCCCACGTGCGGTGAGGCTAGCGGCGAGCCTCACGGTTAGCGTCAGGTAGCGCTAGCCAAGGGCTACCGGAGGCTACCGCGGGCCGCAGCACGGCTATTTGAACGACCGGGGCCTCACAGCCGCTAATCACAATCAACAGCTGAGCCAGAGCGCCGCCGGCGATCAACCCGCTGAATGCAGTAGTGCTGATATTGACGAAACTTCCAGGCGTCGCCTTCGTCCTGGTGAGCTGCTGCGCCACCATCGGGAGCACAGCGGCGTTCGTGGACAACACGTGTGGATGCCCCTTTGACGCGAGCTTCCTCGCAGCAAATGATGAGGACTTTGAGGACTCATTGCACGCTTGCAAGCAACACTACGAACATTTCTCCTTGGGGGGTTCCCTAGGCACTGCCCAAGGGGGGCCGAGCACCGGGGCAGGGTTGCCGGGCCGGGGTGCGCCATTGCGATGGAATGTAGCTTCCGTGGTTCTCGGTCTTGCGCTGACATTGGGTCTGGTGGACAGTATGGTTTGTGATTGGGCTGTTGTATCTCGACGCAGAGGGACAGTTTAGGTTCTTTCTTTTCCTGCATCCCGACTCATCACGAGCAACAGATGTGGCGAGAACTCTGACTTGTACTGGCTTGCTATTTTTGTTTTGCGTTTCGAGTGGATGATCGATTTCTTCTCTCCCGTCATCGTCGGAGGGCTCGAATTACTATATATGACTGACCCACCTCTCCCTTTCGCCTCTTCCTCCCACAACAATCTACATTTTCGGATCTTCACCAATGTCAACCGTGCCGTCACCATCCGCGTCAGCGGCCGTCGCTCTACCAACCGGGTGCTCCAGCAGCGACTTTCCTGGTCCTGGGTCCTCTGTGCCTGCCAGCAAAAGCTTCCTCGGTGCGTAGGCCATCGAAATCCACACCAGTGCTGGTATTGACGAAACTTCCGGGTCCCAGGCTGTACAGCAGGCGTCGCTTCCGTCCTGGTGAGCTGCTGCGCTACCGTCGGGGGCACAGCGGCGTTCGTGGACAACACGTGTGGGTGCCCCTTCGACGCGAGCTTCCTCGCAGCAAACGAACAGGACTTTGAAGATTGCGCACTTGCAAGCAACACTACGAGCGCTTGCTCTTTGGGAGGTTCCCAAGGCACTGCCCAAGGGGGGCCGAGCACCAGTGCAGGAGTACCGGGTATGCCATTGCGATGGAATGCAGCTACCGTGGTTCTCGGTCTTGCGCTGCTGGTGGGTCTGGTGGGATGATTGGTGCTGCACTGGTTCGATGCAGAGGGACAGTTTAGATTAAGACTTTCTTTTTTCCCCTCGCATCCAGACTCATCGCGAGCAACAGATGTGGCGAGAATTCTGACTTGTACTGGCTTGCTATTTTTGTTTTGCATTTCGAGTGGATGATCGATTTCTTCTCTCCCGTCATCGTCGGAAGGCTCGAATTAGATGCACCGTAATTCGCAGCACGCCTTCGCAAGCTGATCATCATCCTGCCTTGACCTGCAAGCATTTTGAAGTTCAGTTCCTAGGTTATAAAGTTTAGCTGGCCTGCTCGACAGATACTGAAATGCTACCTGCTCAATCGAAGACCTTTTTCAGAAGATGAGGAGGAATTCACATTTCTTTTATTCAGTTGAAAACTACCCTCTCTGCCGGTAGCCCGACTTTCCCACTCTATTGAATGTGCCATGAGAATGGTCGTGCCTGAACGGCGATCCGGATCCGAAATTGGTGCCGATGGAACCACAGCGAGCCCTGTGCACAAAGTGCTAATGGACTATAATTCCAAGGCTTTGCCTTCCAACTCCTGCTGGGTTTTTATCCTCCACAGCCACAAAGAACGGTTTCAACTTTCAACGGACTTTCAGAGTCTGCCGTCTAATTCGTGAGATGGGCTGTTCGAGAGCGACGTGTCGCATCTTCCCAGGAGGAGGAGGATTGCCTGCGCGGTCCCAAATTGAAACTTCAGGTAGCCGCACTACGTACATGTGACACCTACACATACGCCACGGATACCCAAAAAACGCCGCCGTTTTGAACAGGCTATCACTATCTACTATATACTTCTGACCTTTCTAGGCAATGCTCATGAGCAGCAAAACTAGCAGAAACCTTGCCATTATCAGCCAGGAGTCATAAAGGAGTCCCCTCATCACATAACCTACTAGAATGCAAAGTACATAGCGCAACAGTGCAGCCGTCTCGCAGTTTTGATTTGCATAAGGGTACGATAGCACAAAGCTTCGATATTCTAAAGTACATCTAGAGGCCCCTCCAGCAATAAAGTGGATGGGTTGGGATAAACATTCCTTCTGCTCAATGACCTTGAATACATTGTATCGAAACCGCGAGACACTTCGTACATCGCGACAATGTCGGGATTCAATTTGTGAACAGCCACAGTTTGCACGCCAGTGCGCCACTCGGGACGGCAAACGTGGATGTCGCACAGGAAATCAATCCTAAGATCTGTGAGAGAAGGATGATGATCTGCAACACGAATGCATGGCATTCATCGTCAACTGCGACAAAAGAAGAAGCACAGTTCAAATTCTCATTTGACGTACTGCCATACACGGTTGTCATAGCGTAATCTCTCCACCACGAGAGACCAAAATTGCGACCATACCAGATTGGGCATGATACCAATCTCTGCAAAAAGTATAGCCTATAGAGAATACAGTAAGTACAATGTCTACAGGTAGCGTGAGTGATGAGGATAATAAATGAGTAAAGAGAATAGACGAACCCTCAGTCGCACCCGGAGATGGTGGTAAGACTGAGGGTCATTGTGACGGACCCGCACCTTAAATACGGTGCGGGTACGATCGACATCGAATCAAATAAGTAAATGAAATAAAAAGAAAAGCCCGATCGGGCTGCGCAACGCCAACGTCCGCAAGAGGAAAGCTCTTCCTCAACATAGCCAGCATTGACCAGGGATCGAATCCGAGTAAGCAACCCAAGGAATGAGTTTGTAGCTTCTCAAAGACTCGTATCTCCGGTTCTAGTCCAGGACCATGTGCGGCTGCTCCCACGATCCTCCCTTCCCTTTCCGTCCTCTCTCAGCCTGCCCCCTATTTATACTTTCATTCTATGCCTTTTTCATTTAACATTCTTGCCTATCGTTTAAAGCGCATTCCTGGCGTCGCACTGCCTTCGTGCTTCCCTTTCCCCCTGCGCATACCCTCTATGTGTTCTGTACAAGCTGGATGTTCGTAAATTCGACATAATATTTTCTGTTTCAAAGTAGTCTTGATAGTAGCTAATGAATGCGGCCTTTGATTTTATTCCTGGTTATGATCTTAGGCGACGGGTAATGTTGGAAATACAACCCGTGGTCGCGCACACATTGATTGGAGTTGCCGCCAAGCTCTCCATAATTTCTTATCTCAATTCTTATTTCACCGTTGCTATGTTCAACTATGGTTTAGCTCGCTTTTCCACATGCCTTTATTTCAGACCACATGGTATTATTTCAGTTACCTTCTGACTCATAGATAAGAGACTTGTATAAATACCTACCTGCCTCACCGAATATATTCAGTCTGTTCTTTACTTGCGAACCCCCATCAATAATATCTTCCCATAGGTAAGAGGGAGGTACCAGGGATGCCCGGAGGGCCTTATGAATGTATATGCGGTCCGAAGATAAGACGTGTCGCATCTTCATCATCAACAGCCTAAATTTTGGAAAGCTTGCAAGAAGGAGCGCTGCAGGAATCCAGCTCGCTGCACAGATCTTTCGAGCTCTGGTGATGCAATACTTCTCCGAGGGCAAGCATTCTGTCCGCCCCTCCCGCAACACGTTAATGGGCCACAAGGTATGCTTTCGCTACGCTCTGGCACTTGAACTTTAACTTATATGTGCTTATGAGCCATACCTGAATCTCCTTCCAAGAGTGTCATAATTGAGTACATCAATTCTATGTGCCCTGTGGAACAACTGATATGTGGTGGACTCTCAGTCTAGCGAGTGCAACAAAGTGAGTGTTGAACGCGGTTGAAGACATTGCGGAATTCCGGGAAATAAAGACAAGCGAAGGCCCGGAACGATACTGGAATTTTGACGGTAGCAAAACAGGCCGCGTAGCCAGGATCCGCAGGCAGGTAAGGGATGGAACTATGGACCTGGACCCGGAGTGAAAAAAGAGGAAAAAAGCGGTTGGAATCTTGAATCAAGGTCAATTGGGTTGATTCGAGTGCGAACTTGAAGTCCATTGCAGTGAGAGAGGTATTATGATAATGCCAGGCGCCGGCATGGAATGTTTGACAGCAGTTATTTGAGAATCGTCGGAGCAAAAGAGATGGATGAGCATCGCACATGAGAGGGGCCGTGAAAAGGTGCTGGTCTTTTATATTCGGTAAAATCATTACGTGACTGCAGTTCCAAAAAATGTCGTTCTGCGGCACAGTGCGAACGACAGTCCCAGTTTGGGAGTGTCATCGTTGAAGTATCAAAGCTATCCGCTCACAGGGCTCACAGGACTCATCTCTTGATAACTCTTGTCTAATCACATCAATGGAGTTAACTTGAACAGCACGCAGCTGCCTCGGGGTTCAAAGAATGTGGGCGCAGTGAGAATAAAGTCATTCAAAGGGGATGTGTTGCTGCGTATCTGAATGCGCGGTTTGTCTGCTGCACTCCCGTTAGGTCTTTTGATCCCAGGGGAAAAGACCCGCAAAGGATGAGCAGAGAGAAAATATAAAGGAGATGGGTTCAGATGTATGAGGGTTCGTTTGTACAAAAAATAAATCCCGCTCCGCGAAAGAGGTTTTCCCGCGCGCGAAAGAAGTTCTCCCCGCGCGAAAGACTAAATAATAAAAATGTGGATAAGAATAAATAAATTACAGTACACCGACTGGCATACCAATGCTCCTAAAGCAGAAGCTGATAAGATTACTGTCGCAGCTGCAGGCCAATGGAGGCTGATTAGGCAAATGATTGTTCGAGCCGAAGTCACTTGTAAGTTCAAACTCCGACTCAGATCACAACCGTGATCTACGACTGTACGGTACTACTTAGTACTATTTGACTGTGACGGTTCTGAATTGAATCTATTTGATCCCTGTGGCGGTTGCAACGAGCTTTTGCGGCCCAGATAAGCGAAAAAGTGCAAAAATTTCTACTTCGGCACTTGCCGGATCACCATTTATTGTAATTTAATGTGAGTGCCGAGGAATAAACATTACGACATACAAGTTTAGTAGCATTGGAATGCCTATTGATGGGTGAATGCAAGGTGAGTGGCTATTGTCCAGCGCAAGAAATTGATGAGCCATCAATCCCACAAGTCCCTCCTTGAATAGCATTAAATATCCCTGAACCCTAACACTAACTGCTAACACTAACCACTAACCTTTAACCAAAAATCTGACCAAAACCTCTAAGCAGAACCACTAACCGAGAGACTTGTCAAGTTTCCGCCTCAGATCACTCTTCCCGATATAGTAACCTTTTTCGGCAGTTTCGGCAGGCCTCGCACAGAGTGTCGAGGCCAATTTTTACAGTGAGACCTCCATCCTAGAAGAATATTGATAGAAAAAGAGTATATTCATAATGAAGGTAGAGCTATACGCTACATAAGGATATTGTACAACTTCTCGATTCATGTGCGCGAAGGGGACCGACCATTTGATGCCCCTCCCCTCCTCGCTGCGCTCGGGGGGTCCCCCGAGCCGGGGCATCTCAGGTCGGCACACTAAAGCCTCGTTCGCGCGTTCCTATTGATCTTCACCCTAACCAGAACCAGTGTGGCGGGACGGCACGGGTAATACCCGGATTTAGGGCGCTGCGCTTGCCCTAACTCCTCGACAGCGGGGCATAGGCGACGACGACGACAAGCGAGATCTCGGAAATGGCGGATGTGCGTGATGGAGGGCGTACGGTCGTGGCGGGCGGGAGGGTGGTGGGAGGAGGAGGGAAGGATTGCGGCTGACAGTGACAGCGGCGTGGATCATTTGTCATGAGCGGAGCTCGAAAGTGATAACCGTATGCCGCGCTGCCGAAAGAAGTTACTATATCGGGAAGAATGATCTGAGGCGGAAAGTCAAAAGTGAACCGAGACCACAAACCCCTAACCCAGCAATGCCGGCACGAATGATGCGACTGATGGCCGTGCGTTGATCGATAGGCATCAATAGGCCGAAAGCCTATGCTACTAAAGTTGTCGTGCCTCGGACATTATGGGTGAACCTATGGTTGAAAGAGTACAGTATTCGGTAGGATAACTGACATGCGGTAGTGAATGCAGTTAGTCTGTATGTACGGTGCATATATATTTATATATCTATTTCGCGTGCCAGGGCTTCTTTCGCGCGGATCGGTTTCTTTCGCGCGCGAGAAACTTCTTTCGCGGCGCGGGATTTATTTTTTGTACAAACGAACCCTCATACAGATGGGGATGAAACCAAACATTCCCAACGATAGCCGTCCATTTCGTTAAAGATATGGATAATGGCTGTGGTGGCGAGCGCCAAGAGCGCTTCCCAAGCTGCCACTGCTGCGAATTACGAAGATTGACATGGGCGCGGTGAGAAAGGAACAAAAACGGAGTGATATAAGTAAGTCGAAATCGAACAAAAGAGAGAAGCGAGATAATGATGGAAACCTTCATCTTTTTTCCCCAGTTCCACTCCAAGAGTCGATTTTCAGCAATGTCGGCGAGTGTCGCGCTCCCAACGGACTGCTCTAGCAGTGACTTTCCTGGTCCCACGTCCACTGTAGCCGCCAGCAAGACTTTCCTGGGTATGTGACGCCTCGACGTACACCTGAACTGGTACTGACAGGCATCCCGGGGCAATAGGTTGTACTGTCGGGGTCGCCTCCATCCTGCTGAGCTTGCTGGAAGGCCAATCCGGCAACTATGACAGCGGCGGCATTTCGTACGCAGGAGGAGGGGATGGGGGGCGGGGACGAAGGACATGGAAAACATTGGGGATGGGGACTCGCCGCTTACGACTCGTTGGGGAGATTTGCCGACCGTATCATCCAAGACCGGTAATCCTTAGCCTTGCATCAAAAGCCGCACATCGCCTAGGTTCATATCAAACCCCACATGCCTAACGTCAGAAGGGTTTGGATTAACATCTGTCGGAAAAAAGGCTGTCGGCATGCAACGGCATGGTACAGCATGCGGCGTTGGGACGGCTTCGGAGTGCTTCGAAGGCGACCCGGGTGGACTTTGAACCAGTCCCAAGCCGTGCGAAGGCTTGATGCAAGTTCGAAGCTGTCCCATGCCGTCTGAAGGTGTGCAGCACCAATTATCATTTTTTGAGGCCAAGAAAGACGGGTAATACATTTAATCTAAATTATTCAGTCGTAGGTACATATCCTCGTCAATACAATCAATAATGTAATGCATACCATCCTTCCCACCAAAGATTGGACACAACAAAGCACCACGAACGATGTGCTCTAGCGCAATAAAATAGCAACTTTTCAACGTCAATTTCTCGCGTATCGGGCAGTCCGTGCGAGTTTTGGGCTGCCACGCTGTGGTTCGAAATGGCCGTACCATGGCTAGGTCAAGTGCGGTGTCGCCAGGGAGTTGACAACGAAAAATGAAGTGCAACTGACCCATGGCGAGAGGGTTGCCGTCGTCCTCGAAGATCACAGAATCGAACCGGGGAGCACCGTGGAAGTGTGGATTACACCGTAGAATGTCTCTCTCGCTTCTCCAGTCAACTTTGGACTGGTACTCAATGTAGATCACTTTGCACGGTTGAATCTATATTCACTAAATCGTTGGATGGAGAGTATCAATGAAAATCAACTCACCTGAATCTGCTCCTCCAGTCGCACTTGATATTTCGGATGGTGCTGTGCAATATACTCCCGCAGGCGCATGTTGAAGTCACGGAATGCTGGGTCAGTCTGTTTTTCTGCCTCCAATCGCTGAACAGAGACACGGGGCGCCGGGGATCCGAGTGTCCAGGGTACGGAAGATATCTCGCTCGCCCCGGCAAGGACAATGCGCTCACTATCTTCCAAATCTTTATCTTGTTGGCCCCGACGCCAGTCATCAATAGCCATTTTGACGCGGGCCATCGCCTCTTCTTTCTCATCCTGCAAACCAATCTATAACGACAGTTTGAGTGCTTCGAGCACAATTTGAAATAGATCACTTGCCTGACGCTCCGCATTTTTCCCATTTGTTTTTTTATACATCTTCTCGACCTCCTGTTGAAATCCTTCACCGACACGTGTGTTCATGTTCCTACTTGTACCTTTGGACATGAAGTCCTCGAGCGCATGTGTGAGTGAGTGCTGCTTCAGAAAGTTGAAATCTTTCCCGAGCGCTTCATAAACCTCCTGCTAATTTGTTAGTTGGAAGAATGTCAAGTAGAGAACTACAAACGTTACAAGTACGCTCGTATTGACGTATCATCTCGTTGAGGTGGTCCAGCCTCGTTCTTGTTGTGACCGAAAGACCCAGCAGAATGCGGACTTTTTGCATTGCACGCACAATCCGAACAAGGCACGAGTTGCGTGGAAGTAGCTGTACGAGACAAGGCAACGCACACTGATCCCGATTCCTCTTAGATTGAGAAATGAGTGTGACGGACGATAGACACACCTTTAAAATATCCACAAAAGTCTGCCCCTCCGTATACTCGATGGTTGTGGTGGAGGGTAGATGCTTCAATCCTCTCCAGCGCGGAAATTGGTTCATACTTCCAGAAATCAGCAGCCGGTACAGTGAGGAAAAAATGTTTCACTCACGAGTCATTGAATTGTGAAGCTAGGCCATTTGATTGAAGGTATTCTTTAATTGAAACCCAAACATGACGGCCCCATTTACCGCCATCGAAGTAGTGAAGTAGATCGTAACTTGCCGCTGCGTAAGGGTCGGAGTGATTGAAGGTCCACAGAAAATGCTATGTGAAGTCATGAGCACTGGAAATGGGGTGTCATGAGGACCCACCTTGAAGTTGTGCAGACCGTACGATTTCAGGAGCTCTTCCCGCTCCGTAACATTGAGATTTTCTGCTCGCCTCAAAACACACTGCATCGACCGGGACGTGCGGCGTTCTGAATGCTCAAATAACTTGTGTGGGTCAAATAACTTGTGTGGGTCATTGTGATGTATAAGACACTTGGGGCACGGATGATTGCTCCGCGAGTTGCGGATAGCGAGCCAAGCGGCCATCTCCTCGAAGTCCATTGACTCGATGAGAATGCCCGGATACGCGGCACGAATCACTCCATCACCAAATCTTATGGCTTCGCCGTTGCGTGAGCGGCGTTCGAGTGATTCCATGACCACTCGGCACACTGTGTGGTAAATTTTGCGTTTGAGGGCATCGTACTCGGTCCTGCGCACCCCTTTCAAGGTTTTGGGGTCAATTTCGCGCAAAGCTTCCGGCTATGGGGCGTTAATAAATAAAGACCGGAGAAATGAAGACACACACCATTACAACAAAGCCGAGGAGCGCTGCGCCCCCATTGCCGGACCCATTCCGCGTTGCAGATTCGATCCAACAACCACGAAGCAGAAATGGATGCATCTTGACTTTAGTGGAAACGAGACCTTTGTCGAGCCAAACATGAGCCGGGGTGTAACACGCAGGATACTTTTCGTTGATGGGTAGAGCGTCCTGTAATCTAAGCTTAAGCATCACCAAGAATGATAAAAGATATATTGAAACTCACGTCCACGGCACCCCAAGTTGTTCCAGTACACGGTTCCTCGTACAGCGGGTTTGAAAAGTCAATCTTGCCCTTTAGACACAGGTAGCGCTGCTGAGAAAACCATGTGCTGACCCCGACGAGAGTTTCGTCACGAAGCCATCTTTTCATCACGTCCCATGGATCGCGAAACTCAATTTTGATGTCGTAGGTTCCGCCGAGCTCGCGCCCTTCGAACTCAATTGAAACCCGAGTCGTACGGAACTGCGTCAAAATTATATGGCTGTGTGTGTGTGAAAATATTAAGGAACGTACGCGTACATTCCCCTCCCGCGCTGCATCGAGGGCCTTCTCCATATCACGATGATTGCGAAAGGTGATGTGAGATTTTTCGGCCCATTCAGTTCGTAGAAGCTGAAGATCCTCGTCAACATCGTTATTAGCCATCCGCCGACTGACACAGCGATAAGCGAAGGTGGCGTCCGCTAAACTCCGGAACGGAGCCCAAGGACGTTCGTCAGGTGGAGATTTGGCCGCTGGTTCTTGTGAATCCGCAGACCCCGCTGAGTCGAGAGCAATAATTTCGTCGGGTTTGCCGGAATGAGGGTGATGCTTAACGTATATAAAGCATTCTGGGAGCTGCATATTTGCATCTTCCGGCGGAGGAGGCATGTCCAATTCCATCGGGAGAAGATCTGGAGAAAAAGAAAGTGGTGAAGGCGGTCGCACGTCGTCCATCGGCATATAGGATGTCCCGGAATTGGCAAGATCATTTGTGGTCTGAATACGTCATGGAAAAACAACTCAGCGACCGACGCTAGAAAAATAAGAAACCTACGTTGTTTGAATGCTGTGGCGCAGCCTGCCCGAGTCTGTGTGTCACTGCCTGTCGCCTGGCGATGCTGTTAATTTTACAAATTCTTTCGTGCTGCGCCAGATTTTTCGTAATGAGGTCGTGACAAAAGCTGCATTCTTTTGGGTTGTGGGAAGAGCTAGCTAGTGGGCGAGTCGAGACCTTCTTCTGTTGATTACTCGAATTATTTGGCTTGCGTTTTCGCGCCATCGAGGTGGAAGACGGGGAGAGTGATTTTGATCAATGATGTCACACACCCGCTGCAGCGCGAAAGTCACGTCACCACACCGCTCCAGCCCACTCGCTTGCTTGCTCGCTTGAATCTGAAACACTCGACGCGATGAGCTCCACCGCTCGCCTGTATAAAGGGCTCAGCGCTCCGAGCCTTCCATCCTACATCTGACCTGATTCACCATGTCGGATAGTACACGAAGCCGATCCACTACACCCTTCACCAACTTGCTTGATTTGACCCAGCAACTCACCCCACACAAAAGCCCGAGGAGAGCACGCCAGGTCCGTTCCCCTTGCATTGTATTGCAGGTTTTTACTCACGTCATAGCAGATCTGTTTGGATATCCAGTCTCTCGCTAACGACATCGGCGAATCTCACAGCGCTGTCAAGCGCAAGCTTGCCGATGTGACTAACCAGCTAGGTACAACGCGCCAGCAGCCCCGGAAACGCCGCATGCGAGGCAATCGAGCCACCGGAGCACCCGACGATGTGGAGAACCCCGACACTCTCGAAGATCGTGTTCGCAAGGCTGGCCGTCACTTTGTCATCGAGTACGGCCTTTTCCTTTTCACCGACATTTACACCCTCCTGGCCACCGAGGAGGACCCCGCCTTCAAAGAGGATACTGAATTCGACTCGGAGGAGTCGCGCATCCAGGGCCAGCTTCGGGATGTTGTCGCGCTGCTGCCTGGAGATGCGAGGTCCATTCGCGAGCAGGAATGGATTGCTTCTTCGGTGTGTCACAGTTGACTCTGTTTTTTCTCGTTTGCTGAGTTCTACTTTTCGCGTTCGTAGTTCGCTGATGGCCTGAACAGCAAACGATCGACGATTCACTCGCGCTTGCGGCATGAGAGCCTCGCACTCATCGTCGCAAGCTTCACTTTCAGTGATGGGGAGAGCGCGAAGGTTGAGGACTTTGAGTCCTCCTCCTCGCGCTTCAACACCTTCTCCAAACGCATCGGCTACCAACCAGCAACAGAAGATGCTCCCGCATTGTACTCCATGCTTAAAGCTGAGGTGCTCTTCGCTGACTACGATGGGACGATGGATGTGGACAAGATTTTCCGCGGGAATCTTCTCCTCATTGTGAGGTTTATTGTCCCCATCTTTTCCACTGCTGACGACTTGTAAGATTTATGCGTGCATCATACGGGGTCCACGAGGAGCCCGAGGCTTATTTGACGGGAATTCCAAGCTCCCGGCAGCCAAAGTAGCGCAGCGAATTCATAAAATCAAATACACAACCCCAGCCGCCATCGTAAGCTGCGCCATTTGGGTGAGTTTATTGTATCTTCAAATCATGGCTACGTCTTAGTTTAATGTGGCTTTCAGGCTATATGGCTGCTCTCGTCCGACACTCAACTTGGTTCTAGTGGCGAGGGCGACGAGACCCAGATTGATTATAAATTCTATTTTCAGACTTTCCTCCGCCAGATCTGCGACGGTTTGCGCGACAAAGCTGAGTGGGCTGTCGAGCTGTTCCGCTTCTGGGACGATGTGCTCTTCCCCAACACGGAACACTCACTCGGCCAGTCCACCTCAGGCAACCATCAAGCTGTCAGCACCGTCATCGATACAATGGATGAAGCTTTTCGGGCGGCAACGCAACGCCATGAAGACCCTCCCATGCCAGGTCCATCGCGTGAGGAACAGTCTCCTCCCCCTCCCCGGCGATCTTCCTCTCCCGCGCGCGCCCCCGAGGAGAGAAACGGTGCGAGCCGTGTGCTGAGGCGGCGCCGTTGAAGTAATCACATAATTCTGATATATAACACTATTATACTTGTATTGCGTCGCGAAAAAAAAAGTCTTGGTATCATCTTCTCATCCTTCTATCGTCGTGAATATGATTCTGACTGTGAACGGGTTCAAGTTTTGCATTGAAGTAAATTGGATACATTTAGTAGCTCTACATATATTCAGGTAATCTTCGGCGCAACTTTCGCGCCATCCCCGATGGACGCGGCCCGACGCGGCTGGATTCGGTGAGGAAGGTGTGACGATAGGACTCCCGGATTGACTGCTGGATGCCCTCAGCAATATATAAAGTTGTCTCCATCCGCTCCGGAGTGCTGGCCATCAGCGAGCTGCGTAGGATGGGTGTCTCATCCGTGGCTGTGTCTTCCAGCATGGTGCGGCGGCGTTTGGGAAGAGGAGTGGATGGGGAGGATTTTGTCGTTCTGTTTCGCTCTGGACAGCATGTCAGTACCGTAATTACAGAAGAGAGAGATTGAAACGCACTCTTGTGACTCAAATCATGGACCTCATCTTTAATCTCCGCAATCTCGTCCTCGAGCCTCGAGAGACGGGCCTCGAGAGTAGACCTTCCAATGGGCTCACTCCCCACCAATGTATTCGAGATGGAGGAGAGTGGTGTGCGTAATACGTGTTGCGGCAGTGGCGGTGAGTTGCCCGGCGATAAGCTTTGGGCTTTGATGCGACGGCGAGCTTCCCGTTCAGGTTCGGAGTCGGAGACGTGGGTATCGTCGGACGAGGGGATGGGCATGAAGATTTTTCGAGGCAGACACTGAGACGGGGCGGTGTAAGCAGTGGGTGAGGTGGAGTGATGATGTCATGGTTTGGAGCACATACTATATAAACCCCCACTGCGTGACACCGCAACCCCACCTCTCTTCCTTTCTCCCCCCCACCATCCCCTACCGCCTCGTCTCGTCCTCGAGGTTTGTCTGCTCTGTGCCGACGATTGATTTCACTGATGTCTTTCATTTAGTTGACTCTTTCCACTCGCTGCCCAAGTACGCCATTTGTCACACTTTCGTCTCCAATCTCATCCTGACCCACTCGCAGCTCGTTGGTGACACACCCTTCTTCATCTACCCGGCCTCGCTGATCTTGAATGTCTTTCTAGGTTGCTTACGGTGGTTTGGGTACGTCAATTGTTTACTCATTTTATCTACCGCGCTGATTTTTTTTCGGTCCTCAGACTTGATTTGCCCGCCAATTGTATGTACTACATTAGTACTGTAGTAGCTATAATTGCAATATACATATTTCAATCGTCCTTTCTGAGTCTTGTATGAAATGGATCGGGAATACTAACCACCCCGAATACTATCTGCCTACCTGGTTGGGTTTGAGAGCCACAGAAGCAGTCGCAAGGCTCAATAGCCCCCTTGGTCCATGGCAGAGCTTGGAACTCACGATGTGGCTTTGAAGCGGTTGGAGGATTCTAACCTGTGCGTTGGAAGCCACCTAAAACCATGTGACCATGTAACGGCATGGAACGCGTTCAACGACGATCAAACCCGACTAGGATTTTTCCGACATCCTTAGCTTACTATGGGAATGTTAAGTTTTTATTTCCCCGTTTCTCAGCCAATATCAAATCATTAGCCTTCATTCCAAGTGGAGGATCTGTTCAAAACATGTATAGCTACAATATTAACCAGCTACAAAATGGCCTGAAATCCCTCGCTGGTGCTGTAGAGTCGAAGTATCGTCGAGGCAGGTTTTGTGATGTTTTTTAAGATGGTAACGATTATGTAATTTCTTACCATATGGAGATATCTTTGATCGTTTTTCGTATTGCGCGCCTTAATGTCGGAAAAATATTAATTGGCTTGCAACCCCTTCCAATAGCCTTTTGATCCGAGAGTCGTCTTTAAAGGCCTTCCAAGAGCCTTAGAAGGCCAGTCTCGGATCAAAAGCACCTTACAATAGCCTTTCAAGGCCGTGCCAAGGCTGTTGCAAGGACATAAATTTTACGTTTTTCCGACATATCAATGCCTCCCACCGCCCTGCTTTCCGTTCTATCCATTCTAACCACAGTGAGGGGCTGAGGACCCTCAATATATCACTCTGAAAATAATTAAAAACTTTACATTCCTCACCAAAAAACCCGATGTTAGTACAAGACCGTCCACGCGTGGACGTTCTTGGTTTGAGACTAGCACATCGCCAAAAATCATCTCACAGTGTCAAGCTTTTCGGAAACAGCTGTAATTGGTGCCACTTTGCGCACTTACCGGGTTTTCCGAAGATCAGTCTAATAACTTCGGTTCGCCTACGAGGATGCGACATCAAATCGGTTCGCTCGACCTTTTAAACGCCCTGAAATTCGTGTGGACTTTATTGTTCATGTCCTCCAATAATTCATCGAAATTTGTTGGGTATCTGCCCCCGTGGTTAAGATGCCAAGCCATCAAGCGCGATGCCACGGCAGTAAGTGACATTTTCCAACAGCAGCTGTTGATTTAATGTTTGGGAAAGGCAGTGCTCAGCTGATAGTCTCACCTTGTATATACTTCAGCCTCTACATCGCGTCTTTCTTCCCGCGCACAAGACCAACTTCCACCAATGTCAAAATCCGCCCCAACGTCGTCCTCTTCATCGACCCCGACATCGTCCTCCTCGTCCGCGGCCGCGACCCCCTCCGGCTGCGACGCCGGCGACTTCCGCGGCACGGGGTACTCCGGAACGATCAGCGGCGGGTTCTCTGGTGCGTTCTTGATCCATACAATCTATCCTCGCCGTTCCGCTATATAAGGATTTCAGGCTGCGTCGTGGGCGTCGCCTCCGTGCTTCAATCCTGCTGCGCGGAAGTGGGAAGCACCCCGGCCTTCGTGAACAACACATGCGGCTGTCCGTACAACGCAGTCTTTCTCCCAGCGGATGAGCCCACGTGGGCAGAGTGCACCATTCACCAGAACGCGACGAGTCTCTGCAGCCTCGAGACTCCGAGTGCCGCCGTGGGAAGGCCCGTGCGGTGGAATGCGGCGGTCGTGGTACTCAGTGTTGCGCTGCTGTTGGGCGGAGTAGAGATCTGAATGGGATGTCACAATTTGTTGGTCCGTCTCACGGTAGACTCGTATAAAACGTCCCGCATGCCATCTTACGGCACCCGTGCTGGATCCTTGCTTTGGGAGTTCAATATAGCGCCGCGTTGGAGAAAGGCTACTCTCATTCAGTCCCGAACAACTATGACAGTCTAAGGAATTTCATCATATGGCGGAACTCAACTTTGAAGTTCTAACCCAATTCTAACCTCTTCGCTTTCGAACTCACTAATGACTCTCGTTCAATCAAATCCCGTTTGTTAGGAGAAAAAGTCGGACAACAATGAAACCGAGAATGCTAAATGCCAACCACAAATTTGCTCTACTTATAGAGGTTTGTAGATCTATGTAATGCCCGACGACTCCGAAATAGCCGAAAATCTAGACCCAACACCGCCACTAATACTGTGATCGCATCACTTTTTTCTCTCTCTCTTTGCTCTTGACGTCGCGCTCCGCCTCCCGAGTCTCAGCTCTCTCTCTGCTCTTACGTTCCTCAACGCTGCCGAAGGTAATATGAGTACAGCTAAAATAGTAGCTCGCCTGCATCTGAGGTGCAAGAAGCCAGTCCTCAAATCACCATCAAGCTGGATCTTTTGCGCTCAAGGCTCTGCCTTGACCTTTCCGATGGCCCATTGCATCAATTGCACTGGTGGAATAAACAGAAAATCATATCATGTGGCGTCCAGATTACCATTTTCGGACGTGGCCACCGTTCGGAATGCCCATTGTCTCCGGGAATTATTATAAAGGGAGCGTCTCCGGTGTTCCACTTCATCTTTTGCCACCATTAAATCCTCGTAGCATCCAGCCTCTACCCATGTCATATCTTTCTTGCGTCATTCACGCAGATTAGTCAGTCCTACGCCACTCGTTGGTTACTCATCCATACTCAATGCATGTATTGCAGGAGCACCAGCGCCAACCATCACATTGGCCCACGTAGACGAAATATGTGATCAAGAGCTCTATGTCCCTGGTAGAATTACCACTGGGCGCCCTGATTTCGGCGTGCATGGCGCGGTGCAGGTACGCGATCGAATTTGTTCTGCAATATCTGCATCTCATTGTCACACTCCGCAGACAAGACAGGTCCCTTCGTACATCATATATACTTCCACGTGTTTAATTACCCCGTCGCATGGCATGACGTGCGTCTTTTGTTCCCAACAAAAGAACTGCATCACAATTAACTTGTTGTTCTCTATATAGAGACGGCCTCCGCCGAATCCTTTTCCAACCGTGCACATTGGCCCCAGTGGGTATTCCATGAGTCATACTCCCTACGGTCCCTCTGCTGTGCAGGCCCGACCATCACTTGCGCCACAACGGCGGTGCGACTAATGCCGCTCGGACACCATCACTCAATATGAGCGCAATAAAATGGACAATCGCGGACCTGACATCGTCCCCCAACGCAGTATTACGACCCCCCCTCCCCCGGAAACGGCCCCAGCGTCGTCGTCTTCGACTGTAAAACGCCCGGGCCCGGCGGCGTTCTGGTGGCTGACATCCTTGCGTTCCATGACTGTCTGAAGCACCCCGGTGTCCACATGCTGCGTCAATCCCCTGGGCCCGTCTCTGTGACCCTCGAGGTGGGTCGTCTACGTCTTTTCCGACCCATCATCCTGTCTCAGCAGTCGTTCTAGGTTAGGACGCCGACCTTCTCCGAGCAACTGCGAGCACCGACCCATCACCTGCTTCAATCTCGCTTGGTGGCTTGCGAAGTAGATGCAGAATGATTTGAAGGTGCATCTACATCGTGAGGCACTCCTTGTGTACCGACTCATCCCTCTCCGTCTGCAAGAACAACATCGCGGGGCTCTATCTCCTCGGTCTCTTTACCCGGGATGGACACGCCTGGACTGCTAACGCGCGATATGCGGACGGCGTTGCTCACTATGTTTAATCTCTTCGTGTTTAAATTCCAACCTGTGCAATATGTCCCGTTCCATTTCTTCCATCCTGCATAGGTTCATCTGCGGTTCTCCGGTTGATTTTCTAGTTGTGTCGTTCTACGGGAGCCACATGCAATAACTCAAGATGGAGATTTTTGGCTGCGTACATGAAATTTGTCATTCGGTGTGTTCTTAGGCTCTCGGATGCCCTTTATGTTTTGGATTATATGCGACTGGAGCCGCGAATTAAAATCGGCGGCATAGAGTAAGCCAGGGCACTCGGTCGAACCCTTGGTAATCGCCGAGTTGAGATTCGGTGGGGTGGCTGTCCTTGCTGCGGTTTACTAATCCACCCAGCCTTTACCGACGTGTACGGTGTCTTCACTAGGCGTCACGAGTAGGAACTAAGAACCTTGAGGGAGACTTGGTCAGCCCTGACGAAAAACGTGCCCAGCTTTCTAATTCCGGAGTTCACTAGGTCACCTGCGGCCGTGCTTCCTCTAGCGCTCGTGCGCTGGCCGCCCGACTGTGCGCCCGACACCGCGGAAATCGAAGTTTCTTGCGAGTTCATCAGCGAGCAGGAAACTTAGCACGTGCAAATGCACGGGCAGCGCGGGCTCTCATTGTTCGTTCTCGTGGGTGGGGCTAAAATTAAACCTCATTGAGAGGTATAAATGCCAGGCGAAGCAGCACTATGTCCCTCGTCCCTCTCATTGTCAACAAAAAACTTAAGAATGTCTCACTCAGGATCTTGTCTCTGTGGCCAAACCACTGTTACTCTCGCCTCGAAGCACGGCGGTCAGGTCAGCATTGACCCAAGTTTCCCCCTTCTTTCCAACTATATACTCAACGCACTTCACAGGTTATCTGCCACTGCACCGACTGCAAAAAAACGAGTGGCAGCGAGTTTTCTACCAATGTTCTGGCACTGCAGGACAACGTGAAAATTGAAGGCCCAGTCAAGACGTTTGTGTCCAGCTCCGAGTCGGGCAACGCCGGTGAGCGCATTAGCCGACGTTGATCAGCAATATCTGAAACCCGCCACAGTCACGCGTATCTTCTGCTCCAACTGCGGGAGCCAGATCTCGCACAAAAGCGCCAAGTTTGGGGAGTCGCAGGCCGTCCGCACTGGCTTGTTTTCTGACTTCACTGGTGTCCCTATTGTGGCCGAGCGTAGGCTCTCTTTCTTTCATCAGTCATCGATCCCCTCAACTCACGGAATGACTAGTCTTCGTCAAGTCGCGTTGGAATGCGGTTCCTGCTGTGAATGGCGCGGCTCAGTTGGAGGCGATGGGACCGGCGTAGAATGAAAATACTGCGCATGATGTTCGATTATAAAACTACATGGCGCAGACTGTCAAAAAAATTGTTTAAAGCAACAAAAAATTTGAGATTCTGACTGAAGACAGAGAGCACTATCACGCTAATGCACGAGAGTTCGCGTGGAAGTTCAACATGAGCTGCAATTACCCAATTTCCGGGCCGAGCGAACTATCAGAGAACCGCCAGTGGTGAGCGCCATGTGAATCGTTTCCGCAATCCATTATTTCCTTGGCCGGTACAATTCTAGTCGTTGGCCTTCACATCAGCGTCTGCAGCGTTGTTCGAGGACAGATTGAAAAGTGTAATGGCGGCGCTCGGCAGTGATGGGTGCTTCGCCTGAAATGATATGACTGCCAGTGTTGTCATTGACCGGGTCAAATCAATTTGACCGGTGAATGCCAACACTGGAGCCCTCGAATCAGCAGTCAATGACTGCTGATTCGAGGGCTCCGTACGTATGTGAGTATTGCCTTCCAAATTTATGCAATTTGCCGACTTCGGGGTGTCGTATATCACGGCCATGCCTTTATAACGAGGATACCTCTGGCGGTCAACCTGGGAAAGCATCTCCGCCACCAAGCAAGTTCTTGGGGACTGCCAGGATTTAATGAAGCTATCTGCACTTGGGCAAGCACCGGCATGTCCGCGGCGGCGATGAGAATGTCGATTTCTGCCAGTGGGATCGACCCATATGCATAGTCGTAGCCGCCAACTTCTAGCGTGAGGCTTCGGATCCACTATTCGAGATATCACGGTCTTGACGTCGTAAACATTTCCTTCGTTCGTGATAATGTTGAGGACGGTCAAGGCTGGGAATCGAGAAAGATCCAGGCGGGCGGCAATTTGGTCTGGCGCGAGAACAGGGCAGGTTAATGCGGGTTCGAGGTGAAAAAACGTATGTGTTCCTACCAGAAGATATCCTCAACCGCGTTATGCTCCGACGAGCGGCATCCAGTATTATCAACGTCTTCTCGCTCCACTCGTGCGAGGCATATACATCGACGTGGACGAGCTGGGAGAAGTCGAATGGACAGGCTGGATGCAAAAACCAATCTCCAAGCTACACCGAACGGACGAGTTTCAATTCATCACCAACCGTTGTCCCTTAAAAGCCAAGCCCTTCTGGTCAAGTACAATGGGGGTTGCATTGTGGAGACTGAGGGCGTCTAGTGTGATCGGGAGGGCCTGGAAAATGCGGAAGTACTCGAACGAGAGACACCCGGACAGCGAAAGCTTGCGAAGCAGCGGGAGTTCCGCAATGAATTGTTCCTGCTCCGCGATGGAACAATCACAGGCATTGAGGTCGAATTCGGCCTCTCGCAGCGCCGAGAATCGTATGCTCAGACGAGCGGAATTCAGGATTCTTGGGATGGCATCGTTCACGAGCCATATATATGAACGTCGGTGAGCTGGGAGAAGTCGAATGGGCCAGCTGGATCCACTTGGAACCACGAACAGACGAGCGTCAATTCTTTTATCACTGTCTGCTGCCTCTCGAACATGACGGCCTAGGGTCTGTGAGTTATTGCACCGTCAAAACTCAGGGCGTCTATGGCGGTGGAGAGGCCGTGGAAAAGGGATTGAAAGTATCCGAGCGGGAGCAACCCTCCGGTGAACGACAGCTTGCGAGGAACGGGAGCCCCGCTATGAGCTCCTGTTGCAGCTTTATAGGACAATCCGGATTAAAGAGGTCAAAATCGACATGTCGAAGCCCCGAGAACCGTATGCCGACCAACATGGTAAGAACGCTCGCGCGCATGGGCAGGGCCAGTCGTCGAATGTAAGCGATGAGGTGGGAGAAAGGTCTAGAGTAGGGCGTACATATTTAGCAGAGGATTTGAACCAGCCATTCTTCCCCTCGAAGATGGAGACGGTGTGGATAAGGCGAGACTGGCTAGAGGCGCAGAACGGATGGGAAACCAGCGGGGTTGAGCGCAGATCTTTGTCGGAGGGGATAAAAGCGACGATATTATCGCAGAGCTCTTGAATGCGAATTGCTTTGGCGGCCATGGGAATCTGGAGCAAAACAGGAAGGAAGAGAAAAGGAGAAACAGTCGGCCCCGGGCCGACATCTCCGCTTCCGAAGCCTTTCCAAAATACAAACAAACAACATCGCCATCATATGGCGCGACCACCACTCTCTCACTTCGTCTGGCTGCTCTGCTTCTCCTTACTCTCTTCAACACGCGCGGATGAAAAACCGTGTACAGGGCGAAATGCTGGGAAGTACTATGATCTGAATGGGCTCCAGGCTGGGTGCGTCTGCCTTGCTTTTGTATTTTTGCTGCGGATACGTGGACCTTGGATTTGGGATCCGAGCGGGGAATTCCTCGCCCTTTTCCTTCTTCAACCGCTAGGTATTATCGAAATACATGCGCTGGTACTCATAAACGCACAGGAAAGACTACACCCTGACCACACCGGGCGGGCACGACATGGTGCTGAGTGCGTGCAAGAGTGTGTCGCACGAGACATGGGGCCTCAAGATGCAGGATCCGGGGCTCGTCGGCGGCTTCGTGAGGCAGGACCACGGGGATTTCTCGATGGGGTGAGTCACCCTGATTTTTTTTTTCTCGGCCGTGCAAAGTCCATCGGGTGCAATCCACCCGCCACACCCAAAATGAGTACTTACATCTGCGTCTGTGACAGCCAAACCAACACGACGCTGTCCTTCTCGGGGCGTGTGGGCCACCCGCACCTCACGCTCGCGTCCGGCTCCAAGTGCCACGACGAGAACGGAAAGGAGATTGAAAACCTACGAGGCTCGACCGAAATCGAGTTCATCTGCGATCCCTCTCATGGAGCGGGCTCACCGAGGCTCGTGGCGCAGCTCCCGCCGGGCGGGGACGATGCCGCATGTGCCTGGTTTATTGAATGGCGAACAACGGTGCGTACTTTTTTTTTTTGCATTGTCATTCGAATGCGTGGCCAGCAGAATGACGTCATGGAGGGGATGCTGAACTTCTTCTCAGGCCGCATGTCCGACCAGCGAGGGCACGACGTTTGGCGGGGTTGTGTGGTTTTTGTTCATCTCGTACGTTTTATTTCCTTGCTCGACTTTTTTATTTCCCGTCTGAAGTGACGCAGCGCCGTGATCCTCCTTATCGCCTACCTCATCATTGGCACTCTTTACAACTACTTCGTCCTGGGCCTCGCCGGCACCGACGCCCTGCCGCGGTTCACCTTGGCAGGGCTAATCTACCACGGGCGCGAGGCGTGGGAAATGGCGGGCGATTGGTGGGCGTCGTCCGGACGTGGTACGTCTCGCTGTCGTTCTCAATTCAAATTTGTCTGATGCATGCTCTTACTTTCTTTTTTCTTCCCTCTTAACGAAATGTAGGCAGTGGCTTCAGCTCGAGCGCGCGCGGGCCCGTGGGCCTCGGCGGCCCCGCCGGCTTCGGCTCCCGCGCACGCCCGGACGTCGAGCGCGCGGGGAGCGACGGCTCGTTCGGCAGTGCGAATGGGGCCGCAAACGGAGCCGCGAACCCGTTCATCCGCACCGCGCGCAAGACCCAGCTGCAACCGCAGACGAATCCCGCGAGCCACCAGACCCAGGCGATGGCTCCGCCGTCCGCGAATCCCGTGCCGCCGCCCGGTATTTCCATGCCCACCGCATCGGTTAATTCGATGCCCGCACCTGCACCGATGGCTGCGCCGATGCCGCACCAGGCGGGCGCGCTGAATCCCGCGAGCCACCAGGCACAGCTCATGGCAGGGATGCCCGTGCCGCATCTTCCTGGTGCAGCGGCGCCGGCAGCGCAGGAGCTGCAGAATCAGACTCAGAACACGCAATATCGCGATGAGGCGCCGCCGCCGACTCCCAGAGGAGTTACGGGGCAGACCTTCTCTGTGGGGGACGACGAGGGCGACGAGGATGAGGGTGCGGAGGTCCAAATTGCGGATATCAGGGGGCGCCTGGACGGCGGTGGGGGTGGACCGGTCCGACTTTGAGCGGGAGGATCTGATTCGACTTCCAGTGGGTCGTTTGGGCGCGTGTGTTCGCCCTTGCTAATGATATGGAGAAGAGGGAGGGAGGCGGGGAAGACGTATGTTATTTAGTTCCGTATTCTATTCAGCTCGTTGTTCGTTCGTCTGTTTTTTCGCTATGAGATCGTATATATACCTAGACCTTGTAGCATGGTTGAGCAACAAAGCAATGCTGGATGTCCTTCTGGTGTTTGCTTTCTTCTGCAACAACGACTTGCGTAAGTTGAATTCGCCAGTGAGATCCGCTTCTTCGGATACGCATTGAGAACTCGCCGATGGGCGTCTAAGTATAACGAAAACCTCGATGAAATGTTGATGGTTGGATGTCATCCCGGATTTTAACGGAGTAACCAACAAGTCTCAAAATTCCAGCCCGGTAAAATCCAAGTTCATTATTGGCAATCGTAAACTTGAAGTGAAGTAGGCTTGCACGGCTTTCTCAACCTACGATCGATCTGGACCACACCAACAGTTCAGTGCAGTAGACGCATCAGTTCCCGGCTGCTCCCGGCCTACTAAATGCTACCGATAGCCGAGAAGTGGAGGAAGGCACCTTGTTGGCTTCAATCATCGTTGCTTGAACCCCCAGTTGCGGAAATACAGCCTCTTCCTATTTGGGAATTTTACACGGAAGCAAAATGCTACTGTTGATTTTTGTTTGTTTGTTGGCTCTATGTAAATCATCCGTGATCGTTGAAGTCCTAGATGCTATCGAAAATTTTTTTGCGAGAGAATTGGGCCAATATTCAGGTCAGTAAATCCCATTATCTTGAGCGGTAGTAATCACTTGTTCTCCCTTTTTTCCCCCAACCACCTTTGTTTTTTTAGGTTGGCTCAAATTCCGCTGTCCTTTTTTTTATGACCCACATTTTTTTTTGTTCCCGGATTTTCACCGAGCAGTCCGAGATCACGTGCTCTCTGCCTCTTTGGGACACATGCCTTCTTTATGGTGTCTATACAGTTGATTAGGAGCTTCCAGGCTACATTCACTGCATTCCGACCCCGTGTAGACATACCCTGTCTACATGTGTCTACATTTTCTTACGTCGGGTCGCCGTACTTCGGCTACATTCGGCTACAGGTGTCTACATCATCGCATTTTTCGCAATTTGCTTGTTTGTGCTTGTACGTGCTTGTACATGCACGTACGAGGTCCAAAGCTCGCAAGCTCACAAGACGACAAGCCAGGTCCAAAATCCCACAAGACATCAAAAAAAAAAAAGTCCTAACCTATCCCATTGGATTACAGGCATCATTTCTGCAATATAATGTTTTCAAAACAAGGTAAAAAGGTCGCAAGGTCACAAGTTTTTTGTCATCTTGCTGATGATGTGGCTACCTCCGTCTACGCGCGTAGACATACCTTAGACACACCTTCCCAGAAATTGACCAGAACAAAATCAAATTGGTGAGTTTGGTCAGTGTCATGCGAGTCTACATTGGTCTACTTGTGTCTACATCTGTGTACTCAGTGTAGCCGCATGTAGACTAACTAGCAGTAACCCGTGCTTCGCTACGGGGATGACATCCAGATAATGTCTCGGGGATTCTGAATGATATGCACCACGCGCAACAATAAAGGTCTCCCCGTGAGTGACACTTCGATGACGGCCTAAGTTCATAGTAAATCAGAATATTATCAGTTGAAATACATGCTGCTCAACCCACCGGCCGTAGGAGCCCGGTTTTGGTTATTTCGGGGCGGTGACGGGGAACGTGGGCGCAAATGCTGGCCTGAAAGGGTGTCAGTTGTACAATATATTTTTCGGAATTGAAACGCACCTGTGTGTCCGCGTGCAGCTCTTTGGAAGCTCTGCGTTGGAAGAGGGGTCAAAAGACCGTTGGGAAGAGCCTAACATATCCATAAGTGTCACAAGAAAAGTGGTACTCGATGATCATTACCTGCAATACTTGGGACGGACGTAACTGCCTCTGTGATGGATATGGGTACTTTTACTTAGTTTCTACGTACTATTTTTAGCCACAGTCATTTCCGGAATTTGCTCGCGTGAACTCGCGTGAATCATTCTGGCTCTGAGTCAACATTGACAGGATAGTGACTCGGAGTCCGGAATCTGGGGAATTGACTCCAAATGACTCATTCGTAGCTTAGTATATATACATCCGAATGTACTCTTGTAAGAATAACACATCTTGAATACAACTCTCATCTTGCCTCCATTTCTGTCTGAACTAAGTCTCTCTTGAAGGATCTGCGTCGTGCAGTCTTTCACCTTTGATTGAACAACAGCGTCTTGCGTGTTCATCACCCCTGGAAAGGCCCGCGTCCCGCAGTCTTTTGAGCAATTGATCACTGAGCAACAGCGTCTTGCGGGCTCATTTATCATTGCAGTCAGTTGAACTCTAGGATCCTCTTACGGGGATTTCTGGAACTCTCAAGCTCTACTCGCAAGCCGAGTAGAACTCTATTTCTGCAACTTGGGTTATTTACGTGTCAAACGCGGCAAATCACCCTGATCCTTAACAGCCTCAATGGTGCTCGGGTCGATTGAGCCAGTTCCCGCCGAGCAGACGGAGCAGGTTCTGCATAAATATGTGACATCTGCGAGGCGAGTCAATTTGTTCACACACCATCAACATCCATTCTCATCTCCTTTTCAGCACACACTCTGGTCCACCTAGCTTTTTGGCCACGGGATCTGTTTGTCTCGGGTCTAGCTGGCTCAAGAGGTCGATTCTCTCGCTCCTTCTGATGCCGTCTCAGTTGACCAAGTGACTGCGCACTCAGGCCCGCCAGAGCACGTGTAGCAGTGGGGATGGGAACATTTTCATCAGTATTGTGCGGGACACGGCGCCAGTGAGGACTGGCATCTTCGGCTGCACGAATGTCGCGTTGGATCTGATGACCACAACGCTGATGTCTTTGAGGTGTGTCAAATCCCTGACGTACTCAAATTTATGCCGTGTCAAGGCCGTACAATGTCAACACTTACATTGTTCAAAGGGTAAGCAGGTTACAGTTTGGTGAAAGTAGTGCAAAAGATGTACAGTATGTATTGGAGCGACATACAGAGACGGAGCTGCATCGGCAGTGTGGAGCTGTAGCCTGTCATCACCAAAAGCGGGAGATGATTGCCTAGAATTGCAATGCGCAAAATGCGGTAGAATGTAGGCAATCACGACAATCATTCCGATTTTTTCACCTGACCTTGCAAAGGCTTAGCAGTTCCGGAATGTGCGCCATATTGTGATAAGTGAGAATGCTGGTGATCCATTTCAATACATTGCCGAGGGCCACATGGATGCCAGAAGCACGTATACATCATCCATTATATTATAATCATTGTCTTACAAGAAGAAATGCATTGGGGAAAAGCAGGATGATAAATTCATAGATCGAAATGGTGTATGTAGTTTGTGTACATAAAAGAGCCTGTAGCGCAGATGAGCCCAGGGACACAGAAGATAAGATAGCGGCCCGAGATATTGTAGTCTTCAGAAATGTGTTGGAGATTTGCGCTTCAGAGTACGACTACAGTCTACCAGAAGGCATAACTTGAATCAGGTTTGATATCCGACTTGCAACGGGTGGCGGGGGTATTATTTGAATGATTTGAGAACAAAGGATTTGAGTGGGTACAAATTACCAAAGAGATCTTGAGGGAGGGATTGGGGAGTGTGGCATTTGACGTGGTGCTTGCACGTGTAAAGCGCGATTTGAGCGACTCGAACTTCAGCAAGAGAGAAAAGACACGAATTTGAGCTCGATGGGAGACGAAATCCATTGAAGCAGAAGGCCAATATCTTGGAAGTGGAAGTAATCCTGTACACGTACGGCTGGCTTGCGTATCGACGGCGACTCTGAGTCGGACAGCAGGAAAATGAGGGCCAAACAGATCTCTTGAAGTGGGATTCCGAGGCTCTTGCGGTTGTTGTGTTTGTGGTAGCGGCGGAGCGGAGGAGATGGGGGGAAGAAAGAGAGGGAGGAGCAATGGCCGCGTGATCACGACCAACATTGTTCTTGTTTGTTCAGATCACGTCATCTGTGCACGGACCACCAATCCTAGTGTCGGCGCCGCTCCGTACTCCAACCTATCCAAGAGTCTGACTTTCAGACTCTGCATTTCTTTAGTTTGGAGGTTGAGACTCGTGGCAACCGTCTGTCCCCAGCTTTGTACTTTATAATTGTTGCGGCTCGGATGGACAAGTTCCGAGTTGTTATTGAGTTGTTAACGGCTTAAATTAGGCCCTGAATGCTGGGAAATTGAATGCACTAAGCAGGAATTGTTGTGCCAGTGGAAAGTGGGAGGGAGTGCGCGGTGATGGGATATATTCCCTGTCATTTGATAATTCCAGGCATGCGGAAATCAATGCAACTCAAATGGAAGGACGGGTATTTTCCACCAGCATTGGAGATGCATTGCCTACTATCTAGAACCATTCTGTACACATTGCAGACAAACCGGAATCGTTGGGATCACATTGCGAATCATTGCAAAATCATAACATGCTGGCGGCATTCACCGGGCATCAGAAGGTTTTCCCGGTTTTGGTGATGGTGGAGCACGGAGAAGAAGCGAAGCGAAGGAGGCTGTGTCCAGCCGGCGGACTCCGCGCCGATTCAACATCTCAACATTTTATAAATGGAACAGTTTGGTGGAGAATTCAACAATTGGGTGGAACTATGGAGCAAATGATCTCATTGAACACAGGCGCACTACCGGAAACGGTTGACTCGAGTCAACTGGCCAATCAGGTTTGAGCATAGTCAACGGTGGTCGATTCTTACATAGATATGTATGTCTACATGTGTCTACGCATTGTCTACATCCGTAGACGCAGTCTGCGTCTAGAAGGGATCGGAACGCAGTGATTGGAGTCTCTAGGGTGTTCTGGGATGGTTGCAGCTTCAGTTAGCCCAGTGAGGATTGGAGGGGAGATCTACTCAGCAGTACCAAGCCCCTGCCTAGGAGATCTCACGATTATTTTCACTTCTAACACTAGTATAAGGCTGTATTGCAATGAAAACAGGGCCTGATGACTTGTCAACCACACCGAATCCTATCTCTTTTTCGCCTTCGTCGCTTGGCTCCCTTTGCTCCTCGCTGTGGTATCTATTATTTTGATAACGGTCCTCCTTGCGGACGTCACGGTGGCATATCACGTATCACCTCCCGTTGTGCTGGCCGTCCTTGGACTGGCCGTCATTATACTTTACTTGCGGTATATCTGCTGGGCCTTGATTTGGATGGTATTCGGGCTGTCAAAGATCGCGAGCTGGCTGGTGGCCGGACTATCAAAAGCCGGCACATGGCCCATATCGGCATTCGAGTATGTTCTTGGGAAGGCCCGAGAACTCTGGCAGTAAATTTGCACTTGTTTATTCTTCCGCTGGATTTATTTTTTATGTAAACTGTAATCAATCTAATTCTCCTGCAAGCCGTCGAAAAATCTTTGGTTCGGAGGTATACCGGTAACTGTCTGACTATGAAACTGTCGATAGACCAGAGCATGTCCATTCCTAGTTTCTCTCTCCTATCATTGCACCGGGACGGCAGCTGGCTGGCACGGGGCGCGGCGATCAAATTTTGACCGGACTTTGAATCGCGCCGCCACGTCGCACCGCGTCCAGTAACTTGCCTCCTGCCACAATGACCGCCAACCCCGCCCTTCAGCTGCAAGAGCTCTGCGACCATATCACGGGCTTTCTGCATGACTCAATGGATCTCAAGTCTTGCGCTCTCGTCTCCCCTACATTCACATCCTCGGCACAGCGCCACTTATTCCACGACATCATATTGAATCCCAATTGTCTGGATATCGACTATTCCGCGAGACTGGAGCCCTACGATGAATCGGGGTCCTGCAAGCGTCTATGTGCTGTTCTTGCCGACTCTCAGCATCTGCGACCACTCATTCGCCGGCTTCGGGTCGGCCTCGAATACGACCTGCTTGACCTGCTCTGTAGAGTCGGGAATGGCCGCTCTACAGATCAGGGGATTCCGAATCTCCGGGACCTCGTATTTCACCGGCAGAGTGCTGGCTACCCGTCGGGCGATGTTGTTGACCTGGCTTCAAAGCTAATAAGTGCACCTTCCATCGTTCAGGTCAGGCTGTTGTCCGTTCCCTTTCGCAGCACCCGTGATTTGCAGAACCTCTTCCAAAGTTGCACTCCGACCCTGGATTCTGTCGTCTTCAACAATATATACATCGGTGAACAGTATACTCCCTCCATCCGCGACATCGCCACCGTGTCGCGCCGCACAAAGATAAAAACATTGCGCTGGGCAACGCGCAATGTGTTTGACGCCAGCATCCAATGGCTCCTCGATCCACTCTCTCCACTGGATCTCTCCGAGGTTGAAGACGCCAACTACGCGCCCCCCATGACGCCCGGCATCCTCACCCTTCTGGAAAACGCCTGCTTTTCCATCAGGCGACTGACCCTCGATGCTCGTAGGTCGCCGATCCCGCTCCCGCAACAGGTGCTGATCGAGTTTTCACCCAGAGTACGCCGTGAACCCCGACTTCGCGCGCCATCTGCTCCTCCCGCCGCTCGCGCGCTTCCCGGGGCTAACGCATCTCACTATCGAGAGCGCAGCGAGCAGGCTTCGCGATGTCCAGACGCTCTTGGCGTCATTGGCCCCAGGAAACCAGATGGTTTCTATCAGACTGGAGATCACGAAGGTCGGGGAGCTGCAGGCGGACGCGATACAGGGCATTGCGGGCGAGTGCACGCTGGCGTCGATGCCCGCGCTGCGCACGGTTGCGGTGCATGTGCGCAGGTTTCCCTTCCGGCGGTTTGCGGCGGATACGGGGGATATTCTGAGCATGATACGGGGCGGGTTCGCGGAGTTGGATGCGAGGGGGCGGCTTGAGGTCGTGGTGCAGTGAGATGTGAGTACGATGGGTTTTCAATTCCGGTCATCTAATCGACAATCGACCTCAAAGTTCAGTTGGATTATTCGTTTTCCTTCGATATTCGTTGCGCCCAGGATCTATTTAATCTCAAACCCACTCCAGCGCATTATCACGTACTTGGACTCGCGCATACGAGGGATCCGTTTTCGCCGGTCCCCCAACTCCCCAACTCACTGGCGAAGGGTGGTAACGGGGTGTCCGATTTCCTGCGAACGGACTCAGTGTTTCGAAACCTAATGCTTGAGCGAAAACACGCACTTTTCAGAAACGGGCCGCCGTTGCTGTGGTACATGTACAGGAGCACGATACCTGTTTCAATCACAATCGATCCGGATTGATTAATTTAGTTTTGCGGTACACTAGCAAAAATAATATCAACAGAGTGAGCGAAACAATGCGAGAAGTTTTGATCCTCCGGATTGGCTCGCCGACATAGACCGGTAACCGATCTCTCGTATGAAGACAAATCGTTCATAGAGAGACCGATCGATCTGAGTTTGAATTTCCATAGCAAGCGAGTGATCACGTTGAAATTGATGGTCAGATATTGGATCGTGCCAAAGCAATTGAGAGCAAGCTCCTCAAGACCGCTGAGAGATCCTCCTGGGGCAATACCCAGCTCGAGATGCTCAAGGTTGACCAATAAAGGCACGATCTCTTTGCCAAGAACCAGCGTGCGAAGAGTAGCATCCTTCGAGTCTCCCTTCGATGCGAGAACCAAATATCCGACGATCCCGGTGGGAGGGCGGGACACTTACTCTGTGAATGGAGGCGAGGTGAGCTACCACAAACGGCTGCAGTGAAAACTGCGAGACCGCCGATGGCAAGCAAACACAGGCCAGAACCAAGAAAGCCACGGAAGGCCAGAGGAATGAGAGTGGTGAACTGTGGAAGCAGCCAAAGAGGACAGGGAAAGATCATCTGGAAAATGCGACCGAGGGCTTCTTAGATGAAGACAGGAAGCATGGTTGAAAGTGAAGGACTTTGGGACTCGGTTTCGCATATAAATGGGGAGCAAGCTCGAACATAAGCTTGAATTGGAAACGAGAAGCGGCATCTGCAATGGCATTAGCTTTCGAAGATATCCAATCTGCTTCAAAAGTAAAGTCTAATTGAAAAGCCAGCCCAAGAAATTGCCGAAGGAGCTGCATGATAGGTGAGAAGCGGATAGAAAAGTTCTGGATGGAGGTGTAGATATTGTCGGAGTCGGTATGGAAAATAATGTGATGCCCAGTGAAATGGGGACCCCAGCAGAGGATGGCATGAATGATTGCAAAGAATTCCTTGAATTTAATATCTCGATTGGAATACCGATGAGGGATGCAGATAGAAAACCATTTGGAGCCAAAAATACCACCTGCACCCTTGGTACCGCTTGCATCTGTATAAATGTGCAAGATGGGTCAATTGGGGCCAGGAAATGGACACCATTCCAGGAATGAGAAAAGGTGCTCCACCATTGAAGGTCGCGACAAGCAGCACGAGGAAGTCGACGTTGAGAGAATGGGGATTTAAAAGTTGATGCAAAGTCGAAAAATGACCGGAGGAAGGATTTGGAGAATGGAACAACCTGTGAACAGAACTGAAGATATCCAACAAGTTCCTGAAGATCTAGGAGGCTACAACGAGATTTTGAGAGCCAGGTTTCCAACAGCTGCGAAAGATATTCCAATTTCTCTGCAGGAAGACGAGCCTCCCTTGCAACAGAGTCTAGCTCAATCCCAAGCATGTCAAGACATGTGGTCGGGCCAATGACTTTAGACTCCTGGAATGAAAGACCAAGAGCGCGAGCTAAACCACGTATCCAGTCTAGAGCTGAAAGGATAATAGAACGGGGAGTATCTGGGCGGAATATGAGCAAAAAATCATCCAGGTAGTGGCGGATGAAGGCAGGGAGGTGATGTTGTAGAATCCAGTGTAAAGCCTCTGAGAAAAGATTAAAAATGTAAGGTGCAGAGCGCAAACCAAACATGAGAAAGAGCTCATAATAAAAGCCATCTAGCCAGTTGAAGCCGAGAAGAGGCCAATCATCTGGACGAATGGGAATGTGGCGAAATGCTGATTCAAGATCAAGCTTAATCATGAGTGAATTTGGGCCAGACTGAACCAGGTCAGAGATAGATGCTCCAAGCATGTCATATCGAATGGAGGCCTCCGAGTCTGGAATGCCATCATTAACTGAAGACCCACAAGGCCAAGAAAGGTGGTGAATACACCGCAGTTTTGTGGAGTGCTTCCGAGTAGCAACCCCAAGAGGGGATGAGCGGAAATTGGGAAATGGTGGGGCCGAGAAGGGGCCATGTAACCGATTTTTGGATAGTTCAAGCTCAATATTAGAGCTTATCGATGCAGGATGGTCATATGCGGAGGTGAGATTCGATGAAAGCTGGGGAAGAGAAGAGTCCCCAGAAAAGCCAATGTTACAGCCATGATCAATAATGTGAAGTAGGCTTTCAACAAATATACAATCAGGATAATCCCGAAGGAAGTAAGCCCATGAATCTCTGCGAAGGGGAGAAGCCACCAATGGCAGAGATGCCGCATCCACGGGGCAGGTGTTAACTCGAGGATCAGAGTTCGGTCGAGCCGGTGGATAGAAGTGAGGTGGAAATAGCAGGGAATTCGAAAGTGGGAATGAGGGCGCTGTAGACTCAACAAAGAGGAGCAGTTGCTCGGCGCAGCCTGAAGGACCAGGAGGCACATGAGGTGCTGAGATAGGGGAGCTGGGGATACCAGAACCAGATGGGAGTAGAGCCGTAGCAAAGGATGGGTGTGCAATGGACTCAGAAATGAGGAGCGGTCCAGGACCAAGCTCAGCACAAGTTTGACGTGTAGAATGATGTCTAGTTCTGGGTACAAACCGCTTAGAACGTACGCGGCGACCAGGAGAAGAGCGGGTGAATGCGGCAGGACTTTGGGACAAAGGTAGTCCAGGGATAAAATGTTTAGAGCGCTACCGTGACCCAGAGGATTTCTGAACGAAGGGGGATGATACCAGAGACCAAGAAGAGCTGTGTGACCATGAGGGCCGAGGCATTTTGCGCACGCAAAGACTCAGTGGCTCAAACGAGTGGCACGGGTCTCAATTCCGTACGGACGCTGCATCTAAAATAAGAACAAGCAAATGCAGAGACTGCAAGTGCTGTGAGATGGTGGAAGAAGGAAGAGAGACAAAGCACAAAGAGCGACGCATCGTGCCGATATCCCCGAACCACGTGACAAAGTCACGCCGTTCACTCGCCGACATAGACCGCGGCCAAATGGGATTTGACCGGTCCACATCTCAGCTCAGTCTGCTACGGCCATGTCCACTGATACTGCAGATCTAGGTGAGCGGTGTGCAGCTGTGACCTTGACATGACTGATTCCGGTTTAATCAGAACAGAACGCAGGGAATCGAATCCTATGAGCGACGAATCTACTGTGTGGACGTCCTGGATCAATAACCCAGAACCCAAGCACATATCCTTCCCAGCGCACGGCTCTGCTGTCGTCACATGCCTCGTCTTCTCCCAAACTGTATCATTTCTGCGTCTGACGATCACCACATTCACGTTTACTGTCCTTTCATCGGAAGGCTGCTTCATTCGCTTGATGGCCACGAAGGAGGCATTTGGGCCCTTGCCGTTTGAGACAATATGCTCGTCAGTGGATCTAGTGGTAGAACACTGAGGATATGGGATCTCGAGACAGGCCGCTGCATTCATGTTTTCGGCGGGCACAACAGCACAGTGCGATGCCTGGCTCTCGTGGAGCCTGCATGGGTCGATGTCGAGCAAGACGATGGATCAATTGCCAAAGAGGAATCGCCCAAGCGGCCGTTGATCGTCACTGGCAGTAGAGACCACACACTCCGTCTGGACATTACCGAGACCTTCGGAACCACCGCCGGAATACCGATACAATGAGCCTGCAGAGGTGCGCTGGCAGTTCTTCGTTACTGAACTTGGCTAACTAGAATCAGAACCCCTTACATAAACTCCTTCTCGAAGGCCACACCAACGCCGTCCGGGATTTGGCGGTTCACGGAAGAACAACCGTGTCCGCTAGCTACGACTGCAAGGTTCGTGTCTGGGACGTAATATCCGGTGAATGTAAATGGGTTTTCGCTGGGCATACCGGGAAAGGTCAGCTATCTCTGTCTCTCATTTTTTTTCGCTACATCTGACTTTTCCCCTCAGTGTATAGCGTCGTTTTGGATCCTGTGCGGGATCAGGCTTATTCTGGCTCAATGGACGGCACTGTGTGGATCTGGAACTTCCAGACGGGCGAATGTTGTCATACATTGAGCGGCCACACGTCCCTCGTTGTCTTTTAGGCCTGGCGTCCTCCCATCTCGTATCAGCCGTCGCCGACGCAACTTTGCGCGTCTGGGACCCGGACTCTGGGACGCTCATTCACACGCTCGCCCAGCATACCGGCGCGATAACCTGTTTCCAACACAACGAGTTCAAAGTTTTGAGCGGGGCGGATGGGACGTTGATGATGTGGGGTATACGCGACGGCACCGTCGTGCGGAAACTTTTGGCAGGTCTTACTGACATCTGGAGGGTGGTCTTTGAAGGCGGGTTGTGTGTTGTTGTTAGCAACCGCCAGAATTCTACTGTCGTTGACGTTTGAGACTTTGAGAACGAGAATGATGCTCGTTGGGTTGGGGATGGAGAAGAGACACCGGACGGGACGAGCGATATAGGAGCCTGAGTGACGAAGCTGAGAGTTGTAATTTTGAATCGTATTATGCGATAGTTTCCTGACCATTCTCCCTTAACAAGCCCGTATTTCATTGATCTTGTTAAGATCTCCGTCGTAAATCTTGGTGTGAGGTTGGGTTCCATACCTGCGTTGGTCTCGCTTCAAAAACTTGAACAAGCGGTGCAACATTACGGTGCGACTCGAGTCTCGTTAGCCACATGTTTTTGTGGTTCATTTTGAAGGACTGCGTAGCTCCTTTCATTTTGCGCTCCATTTTTAACCGCCACGCACGTGAGTAGCCACGTAAGCCTCGCGGACTGACTCGGACTCACCTCAGACCGCGACCGACTGGCCCAATGTCTCTGCAAGCCGGGTGAGTCGACCTACAAGTTTGTACCTCATTCTTAACCTGGATGAGATCCAGTGCCCACACCACGCTCCCAGCCATTCCATTAGAGCTTCAGTTTCTCATCTTGGATCAAATGCACACTCCTGAAAGGGAGGCGAAGGTGCAGCTCCGGCGCTTGGCTTCAATCTGCTTAGCCTGGGCCATGCACATTCAATCTCTGTTATTTCGCCACGTCGCACTCGGATTCTCAGATGCTGAGAACTTCCTCTCGCTCTTGCGCGGGAGCAAGCATCTCGGGAAATACGTAACTAGCCTTGCCCTGCTGGAAGGGATTTCATTTAACTCCGTCGAAATCCAAGCTTTGCTCCCAAACGTTCGCACAATGCACGTTACCGTCCATGTCTTCCAACCTCTGACCGGACCGCGGTGCCAGTGGTCGGCGGTTACGCGGCTACGTATCAAATTTTGCGTCCTTTCCACGGCGCAAGACTTGTGGGATTTCATCGGCTTGTTCCCCGCGTGCGAACGCCTCGAATTTTTGGGGTGGATGTACAACGACGGAGATCCGCTGGCGGGCCTGTCGACTGCGGTAGACGCTCCCGCGAAACACCTGGAATATCTCGCACTCGAGTCCTCGCGGAATCACTCCCCCCAACCCGTCGCACGATGCCTGGCGATGCATAACAACCTCAGCGTTGATCATCTCTTCATTACGCTGGCTGCCCAAGATGATTGGGACGCCTCGGCCTCCAATATGTTACTATCGAGGATCGGGAGCACACTTCAGGACCTCGAGCTTGTCGAACTTCCAGAACAAGCGGATCCCAGCTGCAGTACGTGCTACGAACCAACGCGAACATAACTAATTTCTCACATTATGTGCTAAATTCTAGTCGTCGGCATTCGTCTCAGCCCTTGCACTACTTTGCGGAGCCTTGCCCTGAACTTGCGTTTCAGCACCGCCAGCGCCAATAACATGCAGGCTGGCTTGCTCTCACTTCTCCAACAAATCTCGTCACCCGTGCTGGTGGCTTTATCCCTCAGAATGTCGCTCACGAAGCGGCTTCTGGAGCTCCCGTGGGAAGTGATACACACACTCCTTGCAGGGGACTGTTTCTGCAATCTCCAGCGCGTCACTTTCAAGGTGTCGGATGCGAGAATCCCCGATGAGCCGCGGTTAGGCTTCGACGAATTCGAGGATATGATGAGGGGTGTAATGGTCGACCTTCGGCGGCGAGGGCTGCTTCGCTTTAGACGGTATGAGTCATAAATGGTTTTCTACAGTACGAAGCAACGGTTGCATTCATTTATTATCTCTATTTGAATCATATAATGACGGATTTCCACTGACGTCGTCGGGCTGGAATGATAGTACACTGGCGTACACTTGTTTGTGGGGGGGAAAAAAAATATTCGGTTTCAACTTCAGTAGATGGAGAATACTGAAATGGAAGCAGTACCTCATCTTCGTGTCTCTCCACTTCCACATCTCCCCAAAAAAATATTGAGAATAATCGTGACGCTATCGCCAGGCAGGAAAGGTAGCGTAATAAGCATGTACAAGTAGGTAGGGTCCTATTATACGCAGGTCGTGTCCGAGATACAATAGCGAAGCACATGCATAACGAATGTATCACTCAAGTCTGTGTCCTTTGCACGCTCACCGCGGCGGTGTAGCTGAATAAATCCGCAAAATAAAAAGTCCGGATGCCGAAGGGCATGCTCATGTCCATAACATAAATAGGACGGCGACGGCCAATATTGCTGTGCGTCCGGTTTCCCAACGCGGGGAAGCGGAGTTGCTCCCAGCGCTAGGGGTCTGTGATGCAGTGGAGCTGTCCCCCGCCGACGTCGCTTGAGATTTCTGCCTGTATTGGGATGAGCGGCAGTTCAAGACACGAGCGACACGGTGACTTACGTGCTAGGTGAACCAGCAGAGGCGGAACCCACTGAAGCCGGCGAGGACGCGGATGCGCTGGGAGACAAGGCGCTCTTTGCACCGAGGATGTCCACCGCATTGACCGGGCTGGTGTCGCTGGCGGCGTTCATGTACGCCGAGCCGTTACCCATGAGCCGTGCGACCGACTCCAGGTTCCACTTGTTCTGCTGCATCACGGGATACCCCGCCTTGAATGCATCTACGGACTGGTCTGACAGCTCGTGCTCAAGCATAATGAGACCTGGGCTCTTCGATCCGGTCAACCACTGGGTCATGGATGCGTTGATCGCCGCAGGTGTCGTTCCCCCGGCTACAGTGAGAGTCCAGTCTGCCGTGCTGAAAGAGACAATCCATGAATATTGGTGAATAGCGGGAAGTGGGAAAACAAACTCATGGTTCCAGATGATTGTCGTAAGGCCAAATACCTGAAGTCGCATTAGATTGAACTCAAAAGGAATCGAACGTTGAAAGACATACCTCCTTCGCAATCGCACGGGTTCTTACGTCGCTATCTGTTAAGGCATGAGAGGAGGAAACTTCAACGCCAGCTGAAATGTGTACCGCCATAGGGAGGCTACAATTTCTCGTCAGAGAAAGACTCCAAACATAAAGTGAAGACGGCATACCCGCCAGAATTTGGGGACCCGACCACCCGTTGAATTATGAATCAACTCCATCGTCCATCCCAGCTATGTTCCGGTCCGCGTAAATCACACAACGTACACAATTAAATGATGCATCGTACCTCAGCCACAACCTGGAGGTTAGTTTGAGTGGTCATGTGCGGGTGGGTCCATGTGTGCACGGCAATATCGTCTCCCTGAGCAAAGGCTTTCTGGAACTCGGCCGGGTACCAGATAATGTTGCTGCCGATCATGAAATGGGTCGCGCTTTGGTTGTTCGCTTGCAAGAATGAAAGCAGGGCATCCGAGGCCTTCCCGAGTATTAGAAAGTGTGAAGAGAAAAATAAATGGGAGAGACCCACAGGTTGCGGTCCATCATCGAAGGCAATTCCGATGTAACCTAAGAAGTTTCAGAAGGAATTCAAGCAGCGAGAGATGGGAGACAAACCATCGGGCGCGTCCCAGATGTCCCCGCTGATCCGGCAGCCGTACGTCGCGGAGCAGATTTCCGGGCTGTTAGGATCAGACCCTGGAAACTCGATGAATACACTGCATGGTGTGAGAATATGAGCAACAAACCAGTCGGGTACACGGGGTTTTCGTTTGGAATGTTTGTTGCAACGGGTATGTCGGGAATGACATTGCGCGCGATTGCGTCGTTCAACGCCGCTGTCCATTCGGCCGGCAGTGCATTAACATCGGGTACGGCAGGAGGACCAGGCGGGTATGCGTTTGTCCACTCTAAAGAAAGATTATGATTGAGCCGCTCGGGACCACCGAGCACATAGCTGCTTATAACGCACCGGGCGAGCCTACATCCGCGTATGTTATGCCGTCCGTGCCGCCACGCTTGAATAACGAGTGAACTGTGCAAGGGAATGAGAATGGTCTCAGATTTTGCAAAGATAAGACGGACCAGGATGATCGTCGACATGATACCAAGTGGTCGGGAGGCGTTTAGCAAGGGTGTGTTCGTGGTCGTGGTCGAACCGATGGCGCAGACTTGGAGAGGCGGAAGAAAGGAGGGCCAGGAGGAGGGGGACCAGAACGAGCATGGCAAAGTAAACGAGGGAAGGAAGCGAAAAAAACGGGCAGTTGAGGCCGCGAGTTTGAGTCCTTTTAAGCCTTGACTAAGCCTTGACAATGATAGTCATTTGCACGGCAAGTGCGCATCACTGCCCAAAATTGATCCTATCGCGGCTAATTATAGCTTCTGTCAAGTTGCCGATAACGGAATCCCAAAATAGAAAACTAGGTCCGACAAGGCCACGGCTGTGCTATGTTAGTCTCTCTTGACAAACTCCCTCGCTCGTTCCTCGTTCTGAATGCTATGTCCAAAGCCGTAGCAAATCGCCTCGGGACTTCCGGCTAATGCACGGCCCTAATGACACGCAAATTCAACGTTTCGGTCTACTCCTCGGAACGAAAATCATTGATGCTCCTGTCTGTTTCCACAAAAGGATAGAGATATAAATCCATTGGATATCTTCAGCTTGGGTTCCTTCAATGAAAAAAGGGCAAAAGAGATGTCAATCGAGCCGTATTCGCCGGTCTTGACGCAGTCCCGCATGATCCGGCATTACGCTATTTCGTAGGCAGCGGAACATTGCCTGGGGTCGCATTCTTTTGGGCTTTTTTTCTATTGCCGCTCGATTTGCTTTTGGGATTTAGTCAATTTGCGTTTTTCCCCTTCTTCCACAATTCCGTCAGCGGGCTTCGCTAATACGCGACCATCTCAGGATGTGTATATTACTGGCAGAACGAGATAGAGTACAAGAGATACCGTAATGCTCTCTGCGCTAATTTGAAAAATGACGCATTGGATGATATCGCGCGCCCGAAGTCATGGAACAAAATGACAGAAGTCCTGCGTCGCTCGCCATGGGCAACTTCTTCCGGATGTCCCTTTCAAAGGGAATATCCCTCGCCTCGCACGCAGCAGTGAAGCGAACCTCCCACAAGTGCTGGAGGTCCCTCAATGCATTGTCGACATCGGGACGGTGCATGTCGTCGCTGTACGCCTTGTAGTCTGCCTGGATGACGAAATCAAGGACCTCGATCCGGGGCATGCAGATGGGGAGGCTACCAGCGACCGATAGGACTGAGTACGGCACCCGGAACCTATTCACTGTAGCTTTCAGAGTCAGGAAGCTCAGATTCGGCATGTTGGGAAGCCGGATTCCATTGTCGTGTTGTTCTGCGGACACATTAGACTGGCACATCGAGAGATTAATGGAGGACGCACTGCCGAAATCAATGGTCAGATGGCGGATTGAACCGGAGCACTTGAGCGCGAGCTCCTCCAAACCATCAAGCAATCCTCCCATCGAAAGACGGAGCTCCAGATACTGAAGTTTTGCCAAGGAGATCTCAATCTCTTTGTCCAGCATGAGGTTGCGAAGACTGCTATCCTCGCGCCATCGCTGTTGGAGAACCAGATGCCCAAGAATCGGGGGGCGCGGACGAGATGGTTCGTCAGCGAATGACCGGAATTGATTCTCCTCGCTGAATTGAACACGTATGAAAGCTACTTCGTGGTATGATGCGAGGGCTCGTCGGAGGAGCGAAGCAGGTGCGCCGGCGTGATCGACCAACGCAAAGCATCGGAGAGATGGAAGGGAGAGAAGGCCAGCGAACGCGGTGGGGAAATTCGCCGACCAATTACAAGTGTTCCAGTCATTAATGAAATCTTTTATGACCAAACGTTCGACGGTGCTGAGGAGAGGGAGGAACGAGGCCAGCGGGTCGAGGTGGTAAGAGGCGAAAGGGCCCTCGATATGCAGATCGCGCACGTAGGAGGCTAGAGGCGTTAGACGCGGACTTTTATTGAATCCGGATGAACCGTTCTGGATTGTTTGTGGGTTCAAGGTAAGCCAGCGAAATAAATGACGCTGGCTCGGGGCCAAGAATCGCCGAGCTACTAATGAACAGGCGCGTAGGCTGTTGAGGTCTTTGTGGGAATACCATGCGTCCGTCTGCGCCAGTTGGTCTACGATGGTGTCGATGAGCTCCTGCGCGAGCTCGAGCATGGTGGTTTTGTGAGAGGGGGTCTTTGTTTGATCGTGTTGTGGTCATCGTCACGTGCTTGAGACTCCTCACTTGACGGTATCTCGTCCGAACCAGAAACGCGGCACTGCCGACCACGAATGACTCAAGACATCTCACACGTCCTCCTTTTCATCGTATGTTTCGTCCCCAATTGCTCAGGATTCCGTGGATTCATTCAGGTACTACCAAGACAGCGAAGACGCCCAATCCGGCTCCCTGTGGGTCATAAACGAGGACCGCGTCGCCCCCACACGGTTTTCGGCACCCACCCGCAAATTCGAGCTCTTCTCGTACGTTATCTCCGGGCAACTCGAACAGTACGTCTTTCCTTGAATCAATGACTCATTCAGCTGTTCCACAACAACTAACGCCTTCTCCGACAAAGACTCCATTGGCAACATTGATATCCTCAAGTGCGGTGACCTCCAGCTCACCACCACCGGCACAGGCATCTCGCACGAAAAAAACGCACGGCGCTACGCCGGTGCACTTCCTGCAGATCTGATCCCTCCCCTCCACCGCGCGCCTTCAGCCGAAGCACTTCACGCGCCACTTCACCGACGCGGAGAAGCGCGACGTGTGGGCGCGGGGATGGTGGATGGCGGAGGCTGCGTGCGCAAGCGCTGGCGATCCCGCAGGCAATCTCTTCCTTGCGGGCTCCCGGCGAGCCGATAGAATTCCACGCCGCAGGCCCCCCAAGCGCCGGCGCGGGAGGGTGGGAGATAGGCGGCTCTCCTTCGCATCCACAGCTATCGTCTCGCATCCATGACCATCATATCCGCCATCCACGACATTGCGCATCGCAGGCAGTTCCTCAATCGCCGGCGAGGGAAGGTTGGACCAGTGGATCGCGATATCGGAGCTATCTTTGCATACGGTAGGGTACGTCTTTCGTCTTTCTTATCCTTCGGCTTTGATCAGTATTCAGCTCGCATACAGGGCTATCGTCTCGCATCCATGTCCATCGTCTCCCATCGTCTGGCCATCCTGTTGCCTTCAGAGCGCAGGCAGTTCCTCAAGCGTCGGCGAGGAAAGATGGGAGCAGCGGATCGCTATAGTGTGCTATGTCTTTAGTCTTTCTTGTCCTTCAGCATTGACCATCCTCGCTGCGATCATTCTTGCATTCACGGCTCACATCCACATCCATCGTCTCGCCATCCTGTCGCCTTCGCGATATCCGACCTATCTTTGCAGTACGTCTTTCGACTTTCTTGTCCTTTGGCTCTGACCATGCTTGCTGCGGTCATTCTTTGCATGCGTGGGTCATCTCGCATCCGCAGCTCCACCAACCCTATCCACCGCCCAGCCCAAGGCCGTACGCTGGTCCTCGCGACGAGGTGAGGGATATCATTCCGAGCGTGCGACTGCGTGCTATGGTTTCCAGGGATGATGGGCGGGGAGGCGGCGTCTGACGAGCGTTCGGCCCCGCGGGCTATCGCCCAAGACCTGCGAGGAAAGGTGACAGCAGCGGATCGCGCTTGAGACAATATCTTTGCATGTAGTGCGGTACATCTTTCATTCTTTCACATCCTTTGCAGCTCTGATTATCCTTGTATGTGCGGCCATCGTCTGCGCCATCCTACCTACGCTAGGTGAGAGATATCTCCTGATTCTGATGCGCGATAGTCCAACGTTATCGGGCTCTCCCTGCTCCCTCTCGTTACCAATCGCCTTCCCTTCCTTCCGTTTCATGCCAGTCCGCGCTCAGCTCTTTCATTCAAGAATCAAGATGCCCGGATGCAAACGCTGCAAATACGTTCCTCGCGCCTCGTTTTGATCGGTGAATCCGCTTCCAAAGATGCGTAGCAGTTCGCCGCTGGTTTGCTATTCAATCCTGTCCATATCTCCAGGTAGTCGCCTCGTCATTATTGGCCTCCGAATTGTCCCCAATTCCACCTTACGCGCGCGGAATGCTTGTCCGAGGAGATGCCTTGACGTGTCGGAGAAAAGCACGCTACGGTTCTCCGCGCGAGGTGCGTCGACTCTGCTGTCAGCGGGAGTAAAACCTCTAATTCGCCTCGCGGCTTCAACGCCACCATCCTCAAACAACGCGCCCCTTCTGGTCACCAACGCTCTCAATATCCCCAATGCCATGCATTCTCCAAGTCATGATGTGCGCTTCGAGGGCTTTCCTCGCCTCCGTTTCAAGTCCTCGCGTCCATCCAGCTTCAAGTCCTTGCGTCTGTCCGCCTGCAACTGCATGCGGCTACCTTCAAGTCCAAGCTTCCATCTTCCGTCCTTCCGACTTTCGGTCAGGCTTGTCTTGAATTATATTATACGAACAGTAGCTTGCAATCTGATCCCCGAGTCTTCGACCCGAGCTCTGTCCTTGAACTGGAATTTCAACGTGGTGGTTTCCATTTCAATTTCCTTCTTACCGGCCCCATCCTAGATCCTAACTTGCACTCATTCATGTCCGAGCTGAGCCAACGGTGAATCCCAGTGTAGCATGTACCATGTTGATTTTATCTTTACGATTACCGTGTTCACTGGAGAAATGCAGCCGTGAAATGCACTGCGACTTCCTTTGAGCACACAAGAATTTTATGCCCACTTCAAGGAAAACTTTTGCCTGACTCCAACCTGACTCAGTATTCTACTCAGTGGTTAGAAAGTTGAAGCTCGCCGAACGTGTTGAACTTTGGAAGCAAGGAATAATCAACCACCTAGACGCGGCGATGAAACCGAAAGTCGTGCTTGATGGGGCCTAAAGAATTAGCAACTTGAAGCCCCACGTAAATTGGTCACGCTTTCCGTCAAAACAAGGGACGGCGTAGTCTTACAATAAATAGCCTCTCAGGTCTAGTGTCCCTTGTCAGACTTTATAATAATATTAAGACATAAGATACGCCTCCGCTACGCAAGCGCTATGACACAGAAATATGTATATTCAAACGATAGATGAATCTCAACAGTAAAATTATATGCAAGATATGCCCGGTGATTATGAAGCAGGAGCAGTAGACATTAGGCGCGGCATTGACATCACCCTCAGGAATCAGCATTGGTGGAAATTCAGATCTTGTCGACCTGAGCCCCAGCAGATAGCATCAATGAAGTTGAACCATGCAGGAAAGGTGCCAGGAAGATGTTGCCCAGCAGGTATTTGAGAATTTTGTCCAGGACTAACCAGAAAGCTTGATCAAGAATTTGCACCGTGCGAGGATAGGAAACAGCAAAATAAATGATGGGAGAGCGCGGGGATCAAGTGGAACGGGCGGACTGACTTCTTATATTCAAAGCCAGAACTACGCAGCACTTCTATACGTACGAACAGGAACACGGAGTGATTCAATGGGTCAACTCCACTCATCCATTCGCTGCGTTGGATGCGCTTCTTCTCCCATCCTTTATGTAGGCCAACCCACGCAACCCTTGTCAGAGTGGAGTCTAGTGATGAGCAGATCATTTCAATATGCGTACGTTCTTTCAAGCCAGGTTCTTTCCGAGTTTATAGCTCCAGCCAAGTTCGGCGCATGACTTTCCGGACGATTAACCAGGAGTTCCCGTAGAGCGATTGACCACAAAGGAAGGATAAGAACACCACAGTATCCAATGTTTGAGCTGGATTTGCGAGGTGAGCCGAGCTAGATATGAGGGTTTTTGCCACTTTATTATATTTTAGTCCGACTGATAGCCAACGCACTCAGATTCTGCTATTTAAAGTAACTGAAGCGAACCTCGGCTTTGTCCCAGAGAGGAAAGAAGAGCGCCGGTAACGCGAGAGTTCAGTCAAGGCTGTACTTGTCAAATGCGGCCGTGGTAGATCAGCTGTGACATAGCCGAGATAGCTGAAAAAGTAATAATAGGAAGAGACACGAAACAGGGGAACCTGAGTTCAACATAACGCAGACCGGGCAACCCGATGCACGAAGCAAATGGGCTTTGGATTAAAACTATTTTTAAAGAATCGGCTTTCGGGCCGTCCAAATCGATAACGTCCACAACGAGACCAAATAAACAGTCCCTTCTCACCGAACCACCACCACACCGGAAAATGCAAAAATTACGGGTGCCTGCAAATGCACCTTAATCTGTCAGCATCAACCGCATGTTCAGCGCGGCTGAAAACGCACCTGAAACCGGGGGTTTCGGACGCGCCGACTATGCTGCTGAATTTCCTAAAATAGGTTGGAAAATCAGTGTAGTTTAAATCTGTGGTTTAAGATGTAGTTACCACTGGTTGGGCATTTCAAAATTTTTAGTGAAAATATTGATGAAAAACTTCCTTGATTTTTCACCTTTTTTACACTGAAAAAATATGTGAAAAATTCAAAACTTTTTCAGCACTTTTTGATTCCAAGGTGAAAATTTTGAAATAAAACCCAAAAGTACTGAAAAAAGTTATAGATTTTTCACATACTTCTTCACTGAAAAAAGTGTGAAAAATGAAGGAAATTCCTCACCAATATTTCCACCAGAAAACTTGAAATGTTCAACCAGTGTACAGCACAGTCGATTATGTTTCTGAAAATTGAAGCTTCAGCGGCGAGATCGGCGTTTCTGGAACCTCTAGTTTCAGACATGCCGAAAGCGGCACCGAAAACAATAGCTTTGGTGGCAGTTTCGGCGCGACTGATCATGAAACCATTGGTTTCAGGTGCAGTTTCAGCGCACGCCGAAAACACAGTTGAAACCCATGATTTCAGACATGCTGAAATTCATCCTCAGATGATCCTAGGATGAGCCGGGGATGAGCTGGGGATGATCTTAGGATCATCCAAAGTCCTGCTCAAATACAATAATCTTTATGTAAAGAACTGGAAACCCTTCTGGCAATACGGTACATAAATGCTACATATACACGAATTCGCTGAATTCCAATTAAATATTTCTTGGTGCTCGCGATAATCTGACTAAGACAAGCGCGTTGCAATATTAATTGGACGTGTGACACAACCAAAGGGAAAAAGAGAAAAAAGGCCGAGAGACATGAATAAAAGTCCGCGCGACACAATGCTAGAGCGCGGGCATATGTAGAAGTGCGTCGTTTGTGAGCGATGGCCCCGATCTCTTTGCCCCGCTGCCTCGAGTGGGCTGGGGATAGGATGCCGGAATCGGTTTCATATGCACCCTAGTCGCGTGAGTATCGCGTACTAGATGGAAAAAGTATAACAAGGAAATCTGCGTCCGCCATATGGGGTAAGGATGGGGTGTGGAAGCAGGCGAACAGGGGTGGGGAAGGGCAGGTGTGGTCGAGAATAGATTACACTATGCTACCGGGGCTACAGGCACGTGACGTAGCGTGTTTGCAGAAGCAGCGCGCCGCAAGTAGTCCCCAATCAATCCATAAAGTGACTGAAAATGCGTCCGAGAGGGATAAATACCCACTGCGCTGGAGTTCAGCAACCAGGGGCTAAGACCGGGTGCAGGACTGGCAAAAATCACACACGAAATCAATAAAAATCTCGGTGAACTTAAACGAATGCAGATGATGCAGTCAACACAATAGATACACGGAAACTCACCAAACATGTGGGGGTCTGGGACGCTTCGGTCGGCGCACACCGCCGCCGGGCTTTTCGAAATCTGGAGGTCCTCTCGAGCTGGCTACTGGGCTTCATTTTTGGAAAGGTGCCGCACCACTGGGTCGGGCAGAAGGACAGGGTGGAAATGCTTCCACCGATGACGTCTGTGCGGTGGTGTGAAGTTAGATGTAGTGCTCATTTGCGACGAGTCTGCTCAGTTCTTGTGATCTTTGGTGTGTAGGGCATCCCGTATCGGCTGCGTTGGCACATATTTGTCTAGCCGCGTCATCTGGTTCTTCATCTAAGCTCTTTTTATGGCGGAGAAACACAAGAAATTCCCACCTTGTCATCCGATTGCGGTTCGCCAGCGCCCTGACACGGCGGTAAACGGCACAAGAAAAAGTCTCAGCACGCGAGATCGCACGCAGAGACAAAAGTCAGATCATCTTTTGACAGAAATGATAACGGAAATGCCGCAGGATACCTGGTATGAGATTGGATCCGAAGGCCCACTCCTCGGGCCCCAATCTTCCCAGAAGAGGTCGGAGCTGCTCCCACTGATGGGTCAAGAGGATTGGCGGAGGTCTCGAGCCTTGCTGGATTAGATTTGGCGCAGCGAAATACTATATTACCTGCCAATGAATAGTGTTAACATAGTGATACGGAGAACTGTGTGAACCTTGTCCTTGAGCTTTTGTTTTAATGCCCAGCGACGCCAAAATCTGTGGGCTCTGCAAAGTGGTTAGGGATAAGGCAATAATAACAATTGACGCCTACTTGGTTGAGATGGCAACTTTACAGTCGGTGATTGAAACAATAAAATAATAATAAAATCCCAGCAGGAAATAAAAATGGGGTAAAATCACAGAAAATGTATGGAACGAAACAAGGAACACTTACCCGGTCGGACTTGCGACACAGGTCCGCAAGTTTGATGTAGTCTCTTATAAACAGACACTATAACATTTCCAACTCGTACCTCGTTTGTTATAGTCTGTCGAAAAGGTTGATGCGCCGATCGCTGGCCGCGTTATTATGTAATCTGAAATTTTGCGGAAGACGTTGGGGGACTTGCAACGCATCTGTCCCGAGATTTGTTTCATATTATTGTGTAGAACGCCAGAATGAAGAACTTTTCCAGCCAAAACTCCCTCACAGCATTTGAATTCAAGGTGTTCGATTTTTGATGGGGCTGCCACGTGAGCAAGCCGCAAGTTCTTCTGCCGGGAACACAGATAAAGAGACAAAATCTGAGGAGATGAGTTGCTTCCGAATACAAATAGAAGACATCTGGCTTCTTATTTTTTCAAAACGAATGAGCCTGAGGCAGAGAACGGCGCGATTCTAAATTCAAACTCCGATGATTATATAATAACGCGGCCACTCATACATGGTGACGCGGTTAACAACAGACTAAGTTTGATGAGCGTTCGAACTTGAAGTATACGTTGTCAGACTTCAACTTCCAGTTGCAGCCTAAGGTCTCGTGTCAGTCACTGCAACCAAATAAAAATAAAAATAAAAAATCCGCTTTATCCAAGTGTTCCACATCAGCTGCCCTCTCAGGCTAGTCAGTGTATTCTTGATGCATGATGACCTCCTCCAATTTGGCCACCATCTGCGTGAACCATAACACTGAACGAAGTCAGAGTCAACACATAAATAACATTGGAAGATGTACTTGTATGACCGCACATAACCCGCACCAAACACTGTCAGCTCCGGGTGCAGCAGTTCCCCCGCCTTTGAGATATGTGTCAACGCCTTCGGGAACTGATTATGGTGAATGGAAAGAATCACCCAGTAAAAGAAGGGATCCAGCGAGTCGTAGTGGTTACAATGTAGGTGTCCATTGAGTCCCACTCACTGAGCAACCACGCAGCTGCCGCTGCCATGGACACAATCGCCTGCCAGTCATCATGGTTCGCATGCAGCCACTGCTCGTCAACCTCCAAGGCTACTGGCTGCTCTCACCCAGTGCATGCAAGCAGCGCATGCACCCGATCTGGAACTCCATCGACCCCAGATCCGCCTCCACCTCCTCGTCGTACATGACGAGTGCCTCCTGCCAGCATCTGCTCATACCACTCCTCCGTGTTAGTGACGTTGTACTGCTGGCGTGCGGTCAACAACACGCCTCATGCAGTGTCGTGCTGCTGGAGCCGCTGTGATGCGGACTGCAGGGCTGCTATGTGGAGTTATTCCTCAATTGGCAGTTGGTTCGTCCAAAGGGGTGTTAAGGATGGATAGTAGTTGGTTGTTAGGAGAGGAATGCGCGACTTGTTGTAAGGGAATGTTTATTCGAGGTGGTGATTCGAATTGATCAGTAAAAATAGGTGTGGGTGAAAAATATACTGTCTCCCAGCTAGCAATCCACTGATCTGCTACTTGTCACTATCCAGAGATCCTGCTGTCACCTCACTTCAAATTTCCCCAAATGAACGTTCGTAGTTGGTGAACCGTTACAAGCCAAGGGGCTGTGTCCGCAGAAATTCCCCGACGTTGATACGGCCCAGATTATTCCAGCCGTGAAATTGCGCATTTTCGACTTTCTAAGGATCCAGAAATGGGTCCGCGGACTGTTGGATGGCGCTCCGCTGAGGCTAATGATGCTCCGCGGACCCCTGCTCGGTGATGCATAAGAGAGTCAGAGTGAGCTCCGAGCTGCTGATTGAGTGTCAATCATGTGAGAGGTGTGAATCAGTGTATGTTCGTGGGATTCTTGGCCCTTACCAATTGGGGGTCGGGATCACTGTCATGTACTAGGAAGCACCGTCAGACTCAGTCCACAACCTATATGTAGGGGCGGATTGCGCTGCAAAGGCTAGACACATAAACAAGGAGATATATAAACACAAAAGCCCAGACCAAAGACAGATTGAATCTATTATCAACTACAGAGTTGTGGGAAAGACTGAGGCTAAGAGGTCGAGACATATGGAACGCAGGCTCTGCGGAGGCTATAAATAGCACGCGGAAGGCTTAGACAGCTCAGCGGCTCCATAACTCGATGTCCAGCTTGAACTATCTCATTCATAATGATTGCGAACTGCGAGGATTGAACACAGTCGATACCTAGCAGGGTCCAGACCACACGTGATGAGACAGACGCGCTCAGATCAGACAACAAAGACAAGCACGATCGATCTATTTCGGATCTAGTGCAGGAAACCAGATTGGGACATAGCATATGCGTGGTCAGACGGCTCCGTGGACCCGTTTAGCAGTTATTGCTTATCAGGGCTTGGTATACTTACCAACCAGGCTGGCAGGAAACATCAGGACGGCAATACACGAATTGCGTCGGCAGCTCCGCGGGCAATTCAAATATACCCTTTATAGGTTGACAAGTCAAACAAGATGACTCATTCGGCTTCAGAATCTCATCAAGCAACTCAGCATCCGTTTACGTGGCTGCCACATATCAAATATCCCTACTCATTTAGTCATTATCAGTTTATCATGTATTTATCAGAAGTAGTATAAAAGGCCTGTCAGAACCCGCAATGCCTCAGTTCATCCTTACCCCCAGTATTGCTGTGACTACGGTCTAAAGCTTACTTATACGGCGTTGGTGTCCTCTGGTCGGCTTCGCGGAGATTTGTTATCATACAATCTTTCGTTTGTAGTTGCTCATTAACAGAGATTTGGTTGTTGGCTCTTAATTTAGCTTTAAGGCACCTAAGCTCGCGTTGTTCACCGTAAGAAGTGTTCACGTACAAAACCTAAAGGTACTAGAGTAGCGAAGCCCAAGTCCATCGTTCAACCTCTTTGAGTGAGAACTTTGCCCTAAAGGTACTTTGGTAACGAAGCCAGAGTCCATTGTCAAGCCCGTCGAGGTTGTGACTTTGCCCCAAAGGCACTTGGGTAACGAAGCCCAAGTCCACTGTCAGGCTCGTCGTAGCGGTGTCAGTGCCCTAAAGGTACTTTGGTAACGAAGCCAGAGTCCACTGTTAGGCGTGCAGTAATGCTCGCTCGTAACCGGAGGTCACTGTAGACAATTTGCCAAAGTCCTTTATTGTAAGGGACTCAAGCTCACTGCCTTCTCCGCACTATCCCGCTATCTCCGAAGCTCGCTACATCACCATTACCATTATCACATGTCTCTTTGTAACTTATGTAGTTCCCGGAAAGCGCCGCATTGGGGCAACTAATCCTTGACCCAACGCTGACGCTTCTCCATTCTAAAATATAGAACTTGGAAAGGTTTACCCACGGGCATCGATTTAAGTTAAACCTCTATCCCCTTAACATTTATTGTGTTCCCACTTCTACAGGGCACTGGGCTCGTGAAGGAAGGTGTGCGATCGATAAAGGTGTGTGTGTGTGTGTCGGAGAGAGTGAGTTCACGCAAGCTTATTTCTTAAGCTGCGAGAGAAGGGTGTTAGTCGATGAGATGCTGTGGGCAAATGTGTGTGTGGTGTGTGTGGCCAATTGATTATTGAGATGGTGTGTGGTACCAAGGGGTGAACTAGGTAGCAGGGGAAGTACACCGTTTATTGACTGCCTACTGTCCTACGTTCCTACGCTCTTTATACCTTTCCTGCCTGGTCCTCAGTACCGTGAATGCAGGGGGAGCTGAGCGGAACCGCTGTTTCAAGTGTGGCAGGACCGATAGCTTTATTTCGCGTTGGGAATGCGAACCGAGTTTGGCGGCTATCAAGTGGTTTGAAGTCCGAGTTCCTGGATTACAGGTCCGAGTCCTTGCTGGCGGCGTGGTTGTGGTGTGATGGAAGGTGATGACAGTCTGCACGCGCGTGTCGTCTGAGGTCGTAGTGCGAATACGATAATTCGAAGTGGAGACGTGATTGTCCTAAAATGGGATGTATGAATCCGGATTGGGCATCGAAGCGAGATTGCGAATAAGGCTTGGATGGGAGATGGTGCGTTGTGCATGGTGTAGCACATGTGGGAGCTCCACACCGCATGTTAATTGAGATGAGCGAGTCTAGAATCGCGGGTGACGTGTTGCCGAAGAACTCGAGTTCCTTGTAATGAAGCGCCTTCGCCTACGCCAGAAACTTCACCGAGTGCTCGCCAAGCGTGCTGTGGTCTATGGACAGCCGCTTTCTCTTGTGAGCTCGCACAAGTCGCAGATGCCTCGGACGGTGTAATGGGCAACATGAGTGCGATTTCAATTGAATGCATGAGATGGTCCTAAACTCAACATTCAGCAAGCGCACAGCAAACAATGCTAGCACCACTGAGACGGCGGGTCTGCGCCTAGGCGTGTAAACCAGCTATTTTGTCGCTCCTAGGAACGGCTTACCTTCCTAGGAACATCTATAAGGGAACAGTCACCATTCCTAGGGACCCTGTTCGGTGATATACAATTAGAGTCAGAGTGAGCTCCGAGCTGCTGATTGAGTGTTAATGATACAAGAGGTCTGGAATAGTGTATGTACGTGGGATTCTTGGCTCTTCCCAAATGGGAGTCGGGATCGCTGTCATATACTAGGAAGCACCGTCTGATTCAGTCCATAACCTATATATAGGGGCAGATTGTGCGGCGAAGTTAGACACCATACCAAGGAGATATGGCAAAGCCCAAGGCAGACAACGAGGCTTATATCCAGAAACCACCAAGAGCCTGCACGGTTGAGGTTTATGGCACGGCGTTGGCCCTAAATAGGATAATTATCTTCCCTAGGGGACATCGTACACACGAATAGTTGCATACCTAGGAGCAATAATTACTATTACGACTGAGTGGCGCACCCTACTTAGGGTTACTTCCAACAAAGTACGAACCACCAGGCATAGCCCACAGGACCTGGCTATAGGTCTAGAACACACGTGACACACGCGTCGCGTTGCAAAGGCAAATACAAAGACAAAGCAACCGTATTTAGAATACATATGGAAGCTGGCTACGAGAGAGATATACCCGAGCATGCTGCGTGGCTAGTCGGCTCCACAGCATGGCTGAGCAATGACGAGATGACACAAGGCTTGGTGTTATAAACCAAGCCGCACCAAAACGTCCTCACGGCGGCATACGCGTCGGCGCGGCCGTCCCAAGGATAAATCAAATATACCCAATATGACTCCTAGGAGTCATTGCGATGACTGTTTCGGCAGTTTCAGCTACGAATCATGGCGGCATAACCGGCCGTCTCTCCGAATTTCCAATACTCTCTACTCAGTTACTCATTTCATATTATTTCTGTTTACTCATATCTCACTGTCATGTATTCTCAAAGTAGTATAAAACCCCAGCTAGATCCTGCGGTTCAGGAGCATATCACGCCCCAGTATTGCCTAGACTTTGGTCGCAGCATTGCTTGTCAAGGCATTGGTAGACTCTTGGATTGGCCGCAGAGATTTGTTGATATAAAACATCTCATCTCTTCTGTATCTGTTCAATATAAGACCTTTGATTGTTGGCTACCTTCGAAAGCTTTAAGTACCAAGCTCGCTTGTAGCTGCAGCTGCTAGTGCAAAGGTACCTCGGTTTGTATACTGAGGTCTGCTGTTGGAACTCCACAAATCGGTGTGGTCGCAGTACCCTAAAGGTACCTTGGTTTGTATACCAAGGTCTATTGTTGGAATCATATGAATTGGTGTGATCGCAGTACAAAGGTACCTCAGTGCCTGAGAGCCGAAGTCTATTGTTGGCATTCTACGAATTGGTAGCATCACAATACCGTCTAAAAGGTACCTGTCATTTGTACACACAGGTCGTCTGTTGGAACTCCACGAATCGGTGTGGTTGCAGTCCCCTATACCCACTCCTAGTGATCGCAGTAGCATCCTAGGGAGTAAAGCCTGTTCCTAGGAACACATAAAACCCATATAAACCCCGTTGTTTATCAACTATCGTTGCCTCCCACAAGTCTTAGACAGACTCTAAAGTTCGATTAGTCCAAATACCAATAGTGTTGGTTCAATCTTAGTCGTATACTGCGGCGTAGACCTGAACTCAAGTCCGCACTGTGTGTTGTGTGTGTGTTGGTTGGTTGGTTTGGTGTTTTGCATCACTCTATATCAGTCCTAGCATAAGCCGCGCTCGAGTGCACCGTTTCACCGCACCTGATATGGCTCATAGTTAAAGAGCCCCTTTGCAAGTGGCGAGTGCATCTCGATGAGGCCCATGCACGTCTGCAGCGCATGTGACGGCTACGGCTTGATAAACTTGACACCTAGGTGGTGGATCCAGTCGATCGAGTCCTGCTGTGCGTTGATCTATGCCGCGTGCCATGGCTGAACTCCGCAACCTTTGGGGTCGCTCAGCCTGCATTTTCAATTAGCTACCATTGCCTCAGAAAATAGATACAAATGCTCACATGAGTGCGTGGTTCGAGTGTAAGGTCCTCGCCGTTGAGGAGCGCCGTCACCGTGCGGTCGTACCCTGCATGCATTATCGGGTGCCACAAAAGACACTACCCCATCAGCCCATCATCCTCCAAAGCACAAAAGAAACCTCACCTCGCTGATAGTCGGCACAAAGAAGACAAAGTCCGACCCTAGTTGCACGATGAGTGTGCACAACATATTCAACACCGCCATGCCCAGCTCATGCATGCCACGCTCACGTATGCGCATGAGTGGGTGCATGACGCGCGACATGTGGTCCGAAAATTTCACCCCAATAAACGCTGGCATGATCTACACTGAACAAGCCCACATTCAACCTCGGATTCCAATTGTGATTTAAAAAGCGCACCTGTGGGAGATTCCCAACACACTTGAGTCCCTGCGCTGCGTGTTGAAGATGGACATGACTGCTTCGATGACCGTATGGCGGTGTCCACTCGACGCGAGGTCCTTGAGCACGCCCAGCAGCGCCGACACCACCACCGTTCGGAAATAATTGTCCGTGCCCGTGCCCGTGCTCATCACAAGCGCCGACGACGTAAGCGGCACCTGGTTAATCGACACCATGGACGTCTTGCTCCCCATCTCGTCCTCCCCGTTTGTCTATAATCCCAACTTCAGTTGCTATCTCATCCCTTCCAAAAAAAAAGAACCAACGCACCTTCCGCCGATACGGCTACTAGCTAGCCTAACGGCTTTGTGGAGAACGTGCGGGATTTATCAAAAGCGGCGGGTACACATACGCGCTGGTGAAGCAGGCAAGATTTTCAAGTTCATACAACACAGCAGATGCACAGCTTAGCACTCAGAACATGCCCTTCACGACGACATCGTTGAGGAAGAAGAAGGGAATCGAGAGGCGAGTCGGCCGAGCATCCGATTTGAGCCGATGATCGGATGATCGCCGAAAGTGGCGGTACATTCTGCTTTTCGAGCCGAAGTATTGTGCCAATGGTTATAAACTTATTGTTTGAGACTTCGGAATCCAATGCTGGCGCCGGAAAAAAAAAAGGTCATCGCGGGGTCATCCGACGATCGTATTCCCTAGTCATCGCCGCCGATGTGGCGCAGCCTTGCGGAGTTTGTTCCACACCAGTCCTTCGAGAAGCAGCCAGCAGGTTTCATTGCTATCTGTTTTACCGAATCTATGAGGTCTATTTTCTCTAGCTGAATTCCACTGAACCTGAGGGAATTCAGATAAGCAATAATCCGACGTCAGTCCGACGGAAGTCGATGGGAGCCAAACTCGGATCACTTACCAAGCTGTCGTCGGATTCAAAGGATCATCCACTGCCAAGGATAAAAAAATCACACAACATTACACTTCGAAAGTCCAGGAGTATCTCGCACCTCACGTAGTGCAAGCCTGCAAGAAGGTCCTTCGGTGTTGAACAACAAAAGGATGTACAATGACAGTGTTGGGGCACTGAACGGTAAAACACACCCTCCGAGGGAGCTTACTGTATTGCTACTGCAAAAAATGGAAATCATTACGCTCTGTCGGATGGCTCGGATGGTTGCAGAGTATTCATGCACAGCATGCTCAAGAGGTCGCGAACGAGCATGGAATATGTAGCCATGGATATCAACGATCCCTCCGTGGATTTGAGGAGTGCATGATGCCTGCGGGAGGTCCGGAGATGGCAAGCAGACAGTTCTGCATCGTGATGGAAACCCAAATAATATTGATACCGTCGGAGTATCGGAAGCTCAAAGGCATTTTTCCGTGCCCTGAGCCTACGAATGGGATCAATACAAAATCTCAGACACGGCAGTGTTTAGTATACTCGAGAACGTTAACCACGGGACTTACATTATCAATTTTCTTTTCAACGGCCGGAAGTGGTGATCATCCGTTGGGTTGATATCAGTACATAATTAGATTTCTTGCGGTGGGAGCTTACCTGGGAGCGTCTACTGCTCATGAGAGCTCAAAGGTTAGGGCAGCAACGCCACAGTGAACTAAAGACTAGATCACCCGAGATCGTCGAAAGGTGGTTCAAAACGAAATCTACGCTCCATGATTGATTTAACAGGGCGTGAAATCTAACGTCCCAACATGGGATTTAGACAGCACGCAATGCTGGGACTCCCCGGTCCACGATAAGAAACCAAAAATCAACTTGTGAATAATGCTCGTATGGGCTCGAATGAATCCAACGAAATTGAGGGTGTGAAACGTTGGACACCTGGATTAGATGCCATGGGCAAGCGGAATAAGCTCGCAAGCGCTCGAGAGCAATAAACGTTTGCAAAGATCAACGAAGATGGAAGAAAAGTCGATCACAAACCAACCGGGTTAACTAGGTGAAAGTGCGAAAATATATATTCCAAAGAAAACAAGCAGACGAAAAAAAAGAAGGATGACGCGAGTGGGAGGTGCTGCACTGAGCAACACGCGAAACAATGAAATGCATCCTGCATATCAATGATCGTAGAAGCTCCATCGCCTGCGAGCCAGGCGATCGAGGTACGACACAAGGTTGTGCATGTGAAATATAGACCGGAATGATCTGCACGAGTGCACCAGCTAGGAAGGCATCGCGAATAGCACATATGGCGCAAAGGGGGGAGAGCGGGGGAAAGTGCCAACAAAAATGTCGAAAAGAAAAACGAAAAAATGCCCCGTTGAACCGCGTGCAGAGGTCCGCGACACGAGAAGCAATTATCTGCATCAAAAGGCAATAAGAATGCACCGAAAATTTCGGTCGAGACCAGTGACGAGCTAATGGTCTGGGACAATATACAGCAGGTATGTATGATGATGGAAATGGTGAATGACGACGGACCTGGAGCAAAGTATGGCTGAAAGGTGTTCAGACCAAGTTGCAACAGCAGAGAGCAGGACAGTGAGAGGGTTGAAGTTACACGGGAAGTTAGAAGCGGCGGTAGCTCTTCAGGAAGATATCGTCGAGGAAGAGAGGTGAGAGATGGAGGTAAAGGCAAGCAAAGGATTTTTGAGTTCGCGATCGTTCCAGCCGAAGGTGCCGTTGCATCGTTCCTTTTTTTCCCGACTCACTTTTATTGTAGGGCTTTAGGCGGCTTCAGGCCGGCTTACTGTTATGCTTGAGCACTCTATTAATAAGGCCTGACAGCAGTGGACTGGGGGAGTTTGAAGTACCCTCGGACTCGGATAATTGACCGGCTCTTGTAGCAGAATGTGTCGGCTCGCCGAAAAACGGATGATCACCATGTTAGAGTAACTTTGGAGTAACTTGGAGTGGAGTCGGCGAAGGGATTCGCGAATCTGAGCTCAGAGCAGTAAATGGTCAGAACAATTGGGCCAGAGCTGCAGGGACACCACTTCAATGAACAATAAGCCGTTCGATGAACCCGAAGTAAAATAAACAGCGGCCCTCCCAAGGATGCCGAGGTCCGAGGAATTAAAAAAGACAAAAGCAGAAATGCCGCATGGGCACCGCCACCTGTCGCGAAGTCTCACTAACATGCACTCCCAGGTCCCATCCCTCTTCTGAGCAGCGAACTCGTTGTTAGTAGACATGCAGGATCCGCTCTCACCAGCGTCCAAGTGATCTTCGATCGACAGACTCTGAGGGGCAAGTGGGTAGAAGTCGGACTCGCGAGGCTGACGGTGGTCATCCGAACCTCGCCGCTCCACTCTTCTCGGCAAGTTGGTAATCTCGTTGTGTGGCGCAGAAGATTGAGCTGTACTTGAGCTTTACCGAAGAAGGGGCGAAGGGACTCCAGAACAAAAGCAGAAATGCCGCAGGAGTTCCTTCCGACTTAGGCAGAGGCTGGATCATCGAGTCGAGCACTACAGTCGAATTCGCGATAACCCATACTCCTCGGTGGACAGCAAAAGCTATGGGTTTTAAGGAGATTATGGGTTATGGGATTGGTTTTACACCAAAAATGGGATCTCGGTGGCCCCCAAAGTCATGGGTTATCAGGAGGTATGGGTTAGTAGGACTATGGGTTATTTGGAATTCGACTGTATTACTTGAAGCCGGATTGCATTGGAAATGCAGCTAAGTCAATAGAACAAGAGATATGTTGATTAGATTGAAATTTGAAACGATCCAGATCAATTGAATGTCTCTGTTCGCGCAGGGATGATACACAAATAAATAGAACGTACTTCAGATGGGCGGGCGCGGGTCTGGTCTGCGACTTACACCAGTTCTTCAGGTTTAGAAGCTTGCCGAGTTGAGGAATCACAGCGCCGGTCAGACTGAGTGGCAGGCTCGATAGGAACAGGGCCCTTTATTTTCTGAAGCGACGATAATCCGATATCGGATGACCGCCGAGGGTGGCGGTGGAATGCGCGATTCCTGCTTTATTCTCCTCCCTCGCAATCTCCAACTCCGGAGTCCTCGGCATAGTTCAGCGGCGCAGACCACCAGTTCTTTTTTTTCACCGCAGCAGCGAGTCATCTGAGTCGAATTTATTGATGATCCGAGTCCGGATTGTCGATGACCCCGAGAGCAAGAGGATACGAGGCACCGGGGGAGGTGCGACCAGAACGCAAGCATTCACGAATACAGACAGGAGGAACGGGTAACGGAGTAGTGGAGCCAGTGCCCGGTAAGACTCCAAGTCTAGATTCCGAACCTCGCCGGTCGGTCGTAACCAGCAATCGGGAAGCAGAAGACAATAAGCTGTTAGTATGGATCTGGGAAGAATAAGTGAGTGAGATGTTGAGATCCGAATCGCCAATAATAAATTAGTGACCCCTTGGAAAATAGAAGCGCAGGAACCTGAAGTACAATACAGGCTTCAACTGAGAATAATGAAAAAACGGATACAAAATCTGTCGTATCACCTGCTTAAGATTCGGTAATAGCCATTGAATAGGCGAAATGGGCTTCCAATCTGACAGTCAGAATTTCTGGAGCATCACTGGGAGAAAATATTGAGCGGTACAATCTCTGGACTAAAATATCGACCAAATAAACGCACTGACATCCGCAAATATGAAATGAGGAAGGACAACAAATGTCGAGTCTGTCCGACCGTGGTTAAAAAATCTGGCATTGTAAGTTCGGAGAATGTGGACCCAATTTGAATTTCAAGATAAAAGCCTCAAGTCGTAGTTGACTGCGCGCGGGGTGATATTGGGACGGCTGAAATTAAATTTGTAGACCTAGAACATCGAATCTTGCGAGGGAGATCCGTTCAAGGCCTGTTGTACATTCAAGTTGCACAAGGACAAAGTGTGAGTCTGTTTCGATTCGGACAAGGCATACAACACACTTTCATTGAATGGCGATGGAAATTGAGAACAAATGTCGGTATAGATCTCCCGAATCCGAGGATCTTCCCACCTACACCGCCGTTCGGTAGAAATGTTCTGTAAATGTTTGGCGGCTGATTGATCAGAGAATGTTGCTGACAACGTTTCTAAAATAAAAAAGATCAAATCCCTCAAGGCTTCCAGAACATTGTATTCCGGGGATGTTTGTCGGCCACATTTTTCAAACGTTTCGTGGACATTTGACCAAGGTTCCCAATAATATCTAATCTCCCTTACAAAAACCATCCAGCAGTATTTGAATCAACATAAAAATTGTATTAGAGCTCTTGTAATACACGAGTTATGCGCCCGAAACTGGGCTTTTAATCTAGAAATCCGTGGACTTGTCCACGAAGTGAACTTGATGACTTGGGCGTGTGGGTGCGGGGACTTGAGTGCGTGTTAGACTGGTTACGCTGGAAGGGATGCAGGTGCACCGGGAATGTGTCGTTGATATGGCAAAAAACACATTGTTGAAAGGCACTTAGAACGTTGTGCATAAGCAAGGAGATGTGAGCTTGTGGCACTGAGTATATTTGCCGTGTGTGGGGAGTTGAGCGCGAGCATATGGTGTATGGTGTCGGCCGAGTGGCAGTGACATCACCACGTTTGCCAAAGGCGGTGTCTGAGGCAGGAGTAGGCCCGGACCAGGCAGAGGAAGATGGGCCAGGGTACAGGAGATTTGGGAGTGAAAGGATACAGCCAGTGGAACTTGATACAAAGTTGACCCTTGAAGCTTGGATTGCGTGGATTGGAGGACTTGGGGGCCACGGACGAAGAGTTGTGATGGCAGGCAGGTGCTTGCTGTTTTGGATCGACGTGGACATTGGCGCGGAGATCGCACGGCGTTGTGGCTTTGATTGAGTACGCGAATCGGAGATGGGATTGCGGCCGGTATCTTGTGCGTGCCCAAGACATTTGCGAGGGCGAGGGGCGAAGGCGGGGCACAAGCGGTGAAGGCCGTAGGCATAATGGAGTGTCATAACCTTGCTGGGCCTCAGTGCTGATGCATTGAGGTCAATTGAGCTGAAAGTGTTGAGGGAAGAACGACAGAAGGCCATTGTGGGCGCACCAACATTGGCTTTGTTTGGTCTCATGCGCACGGACCATTGATGCAAACCATGAAGCCGCTGAGTATGGACGTCTTCGGTGATGTCCAATAATTTCTATGTATGCCTTGGATTGAGGTCAACAGCTTTCTGGTGCTGTCCTACTGAACTTTTGAACTGCATGTACTGATGCGACTATGGACATTTTTTACGATGTAAACCCAGTGTTCGAAGGATGTCGTTCAAACGTTGTGACAATGTTGTGAAAATGATTTGCTTCAAAGGTTCTTTAAACATCAACAAAATCTCATCTATATGTCTCGGAATATATATTGAGAACATTGCTATCGAATGTTTGAGAAACAAAGTTCTCGATTGGCGGTGTAGACACGGAGAAGCAAGCTTAGAGAACCCAGTAGAGCAGAAGGTGCTGATGGCGGGATAGGACTCCCACGGAGAATCTGACAAGCGCGAAGTCCTGACTCAGGAGTCAGCGCCGTTGCAGCGCCGAGCGAAAAAAAAAAAAAAAAAAAAAAAAAAAAAAAAACAGAGGAACGGTCCGGGGTCGGCGCCAAACATGGGCTGGCGTAACACGGTCAATGAGATGTCACTGGAGTCGAAGTGGTCAGGTGACAGGACGATATCGTCTGGAAGAGTTGGCGCTGGGAGTTTGGGAGGGAGGAATGCAAAGCTGCTGCTCGCTTCAAAATTTATCTGATGTATCATCATGACAGCATCAAATCTTTTTTTTGGTGTCACCCGGTATTGAATCTGGCTTGTTGTAGCCTGGAATAGGTTCAAGATATGCTCTGGTGCGCATTGAATGAGTTGGGAAGTAGTAGGGAGGCGGAGGAAGTATACAGCGCGAAAATAGGCCCGGAGCCGCGGCTAAGCTACGGCCTAGCCGTAGCCGTGGGAGCCAGCCAACTATAATTGGCTCGGTTCGGCTGGAGACGTGATGGCTTGCGGAGCCATCAAAAGCCGAGCCGAGCTAGCCGTAGCCGAGCCGCGGCAACACTAGACCGTACGGTACGGCGCCCATCCCTACCAACACGACATACAGGCATTCTATTCAATTTACTCGTGGTCCGTCCTCCGTGCACGACCATCAGCACTTGATCAAGCACAGTGTGCCTGCCGATACGCGGATGTCTCATGGTTTGTTGGCCGGCCAACAAAGCTGTTTCACTTCACGGTGCCGTGTAATTTTCCTTCCTTCCTTCCGTGTCGTGTGGGGAACTCCACGTGGGTCCTGAGCGCTATAAAACAAACAGGGCCCACCAAGCCTTTTCCTACATTCACCCAACAATGCAAATGATCCTCGTCCTCCAAGTGCTCATTGCTGCAGCCGTCCCGGCTCTCGCCCAGATCACCACGTTCGCCAACATTGGCTGCACCGGTGCGACGTCGGTCGCTCCCTGTGACGGTTCATGCCACTCGTTCGTCGGAAAGAATGCATTCATGGTACGTTTGTGTCGTCCACGATATAGAAATCACAGGGTCTGATGTGGGGGTGTGTAGGTTACTGCCGGCTCGGAGCACTGTGTCACCGCGTACGCTGACGCGGCGTGCACCTCTCCCTTGTTCCCCAACCCTAACGAGGACGGAAACTGCGAGGTACGCCTGCGCAAAATGCAGGAGGGAATATCACTGACGAACTGCAGGCCATCGAATCGGGCAACCCGGTTCTGGCGCTCTCTTGCTCCCCCACCAACACGTGTTAAATGGTCCAGGGAGAGCGGTTGAATGGCGGTTCATAGTGTGCATATGTCTAAGAACGATTGTATCCGCTCCCTCTCAAGCTATTCATCTGCTTCCGGTCGTATTTTCTGGAATTTCTGTGACGACGTCTGTACATAAGGGTGTATTAAATTTGACGGTTACTTTTTGGTATCGTCTGAAGCTCCCATCCTTGAATCCCTTAAGGTTCTTTTCTGAGCCCCCTACCTCTATGTATTTCACATCCTGCCAAGTATTGCCATCTTGAATTGTTTGCGTTTGAGATTTGTTTGTAGAGGAGTGACGAGTCATGGGGCGGCCCTCTCGGCGAGCGGAGTGGAGGCAAATGCACAGAAAAGCGCGTTTCTCGGGCGGCGAGCGTAAATTTTGCATCTCGTTGGGGCGTTCTACAACATCTCAGAACAGAAGATGTATTTCGAATAAAATAAATCAAATTTGATCCGATTGCCGGATCAGGTTGGATGGATTCTGTGGGAATGCAGCGGAAGAAACGAGTTGGCATCAGTGCTTGCATCAGTGTACACGTTAAGTGCTGGAATTAAGAATGGAACAGGACAGACACAACCAACTACGAACGGGGTCGAGGTAGAAACATACCGAGACCGAGACTTGTTGACGTAGATTTTTAAACTTTGGCTGGGGTATCGAATGGAACAGACTGTGTTGAATCGACGTGGTTCAGTCTGCGGAATTTCGGGAAGGAAGTAGATTTAGATATACTATTACTTGGAAACTGAGCACGGTTGCAATTCCCGATTTGAGGCATCGTCCTGACGGTTTTTTCTTTTTTGAGGTTAGTACAGGAGAATGTACGCGATGCACGGAAGAGTCGAGATTTGTCGCTTCAGCTTTCAAGGGACAGGGCGAAGAATGAATGGATCAAAAGCCCGAGGAGTTGGATATGAAGAGCGAGCCACGATAGACTGAAAGGGTTTTGTTGGGGGATTGGGGGACGCGAGACTTGGCTGATATGAGTTGGGCATCTGGCGCTGTCGTACAATTGCGTGGTAAAAATCAGAAGTAAACGGTGGATCGCACAAAATCAGACTGATAGATAAATATTCTTGATTTGCTGTCTAGAAGAGTTTCTTGGGTGCCAGCGGTGGGAATATGTGCGGCACGGAGCGTGAGACAAGGTAAGGTGGTTTCTTGGGACATCTGGGAATGGAAATGATTCAAACGCGAGGATGGATTTTTCACGTGTCGCCCGGGCATGTGCATGTTTGGAGTTTGAGATTTGAAGTGACTTCGACTTGGGGACAGAGTTGCGAGTAGGAGGCTTGGACAGATGATGCATGCCAAGGACGGGTGTGGTGAGTACCAGACACAAATCAATTTACGAGGATTAAAGAGAGACAGCGGGAAGAGCACTCAGCGTACGTCGGGAGTTGGGATGGTCAGAATTTTATTTTAATCAACCATATTTTATTCGAGAAATCGGATCCAAGAATGAACCTGAAAAGTACGGGAAGGGTCTCAATGGCGAGACTTGTGCGGAGATCAGGGGCTGATGACGTGAATGGACAAGGTAAACTTATCTGTGGCCCCGAGCGTCGACTCGCATGGAAAGTGCAACGGGTGGTTTTACTTACTGCTACGCCAACGAGTAAGGGCTGAGAATCATAAGCAACGACGCTCAACCGAGCTTCAGGCGACTTGGTCGGACGCGGCCGTGAGGGAACCGCCACGGCGTCGATTACTACGTTGTGGAGGATCTGGTTGATCTAAGGCACAGCACGAATGGAAAAAATGACAAGTGAAGAGCTGCAAGAGCATTGAATTAAGGTCCACAAATCAGTCAAGGTTCATATCGTGTGAAGCGCAGTGAGGATTGTCTCCGGGTAAAATCGTAAAAGACTGCTTAACTGCTTGAGAAAATGATGCAGAAGGCAAAGGCGAGAGAGACCAGCTCCTGCGGCGGTAGGGGCAGGAAGTGGCAGCCTTGTCCCAGAATAAGCCTGCAGCAATTGGATAACCAGCGAAGGACATGAAAACAAAAAAAATTGAACCCGCGGGTCAGCGCCACCCTCGAAGATCGGCCGATCATCGGCGCAAATCGGATCTTCCTCAGCCGTGCCGCTTTGCCTTAGTCTCCTCCGTCGTCCGCCCAGCGCCCTGGACGATAGCGTCCTGAAGAGTTTGAAGGTTTGGTATCCTAGTCTGTATGTGCACGGCGCATGCAGACTTCGGAGGATTCGGTTGGTTGGGCATTCCTCGGAGGGAATTGCAGCCAAAAATCAATTTGCAGATCCAAAACACTGAGTCCCAAAGCACACTCGTCATCTGAGTATCTAAGGTGTCGAACTCACAGTGAACGTCCCGCGACCATTCCATGCGATGTGACTGAGTATTCAAGTAGAGCTATGGAAGCACTGCTCCGCGAGATGAATTGCAAGTATCGGAACTTACTCCGCAGTCGTGCGAGAATGAACCTAGTGTAAGATCATCGACAGCGCGTGGCTGCGAAACTGGATGAAAGCTAGGTCGAATTCGCAATCCTAGTGCCAACTTTAGGCTGGGACTCCGTGCACGCGGCGGACGGATTTGCTTACAACATTGTGTAACATGCCGCGGTTATTTACTCACTCGGATATCGCGGGTAATTATTCATTGAAACATTCGAGGATGTATTAGCGTGGACTCCAATATTCGAAAAGAAAAGCAGGCACCCATGTATGGACAAGCGATACAAATATGTTGCGTTGATATTGGGGAGAAGTGCAGAACTGAACATAGCGCTGCCATTGTGCGGCATTTAGAACGAGGGAATCTACTAAAAATGAGGAGAATATATAAAGATTTGCAGATATTTTCCGCGACGATGGAGCTAGACCAGACCAAACCGAACCGGAGTGAATGCCGGTCAAGCCATTAGAAGCACATATCGAGACGAGATAGTAGGAAGATGAATAGATGAGAATGAATGTTGCGCTGAGGAAGTCAGACAATTCGAATTTCCTGCCAAAGGCCAAAGCACGACGGCTGTTGTCGCATGGCTTGAATAGAGGCTAAAATACAAGACGGCTGTCGATTCTGGCCAGATACATATAAAACATAGCTTGACAAAAGCAAAAGTGCCGCACGGCCGATCATCCGATTTGGACAAAGCTGGAATCTCTCTGAACTTTATGTTAATTTTAAGACCGTGGACGGAAAGATGACCTGAATGAACAGAAGACGGACGAAGAGGACGAACGTTCATTCGGCTGCTCTCGAATTTAATCTGAACCCATTCGCCATCCAGCGACACGCTCAGTGCCGTTGAATTACCCCGCCGCTCGCGCCGCCATTCGCAAGGATAGCGCGAGTCCAGGGACAAGAGCCGAATCGACTCTTGCGGGGAAGGAGTTCGGGTGGAAGGAAGATTGGGGAGGTAAGAGAATTTATTCGGACGAAAATAGAAAAATAGTATAGGATGGGGAATACATGTATACCTACGATGTGCCACGTGCGTTTTCCGCTCGTTTCCGGGGCGCGGTTTCGAGAATATGCGGCAGCGCGAGGAGCACGGCGCGGTTCCAGGCTGTCAACACCACCGCTGGCCTCTCGACACTCCGCGAGGGAAGATCTGCGAGGACGGTTGTGTCAGAGACGAGAAGAAAAGATGGCTGGAAGGCTGCTCACGAGTTCCGTGCTAATCCCGCGTACTGCGCAGTCCTGCTTTCCGAGGTTCTACTTCGTTCTGGATGCTTGTCTAGACGTGTACTTAACGGCACCTCGATATGGGCGGGATCCGATTTAAGCAGGTGCAGCAGTGGAAAATAAATGAAAGGAGGGTTGATGAGGGTCGGTGTATATCGACCAAGGGAACGCATCACTTGAGGGCGGTACACTTCGGCGGAAGGGCGGGTGTATGGGGATCCTTGGACTCGGAGCAGGCCGTGTGAAAGAGAAAGGCTGGCGAAGGGACTGGGTGCAGGCAGCGGAATAAAAGTGTGGCAGTGCCGGTCCGCATCGAGCTGCGGCGACGAGAGTATCAGCGAGTCCATCATAACTGAAAGAGATCGTGAACTTTCGTCGGCTGCACAGATTCGAGAGGAAGTGCGTTGTCAACGGTCAAAAATCCGTAGACCTAGAAGGAAGCAGTGAGCGCCGAGTAGTGAGCGCTGGGGCAGCAGGAGGAGATGTACCTCGTTTGCATCGATTGCAAAGGCCTCCCACTATGTGCGAGAAGCGAGGGGCGATCATATTCGCAGGGGGGAGAAGCGAGGAACTGTGCTATAGTCTCAGGGGATAGCAAGCACGCATCGAGACAGACTTCTTGATACCTATCTCAAGGATTCAGTGCATAGATGTGCAGAGCATTGATGAGGACAATGCTCCATCAGATGATGACCGTAGCTACGGTCTGCGTGCATAAGTTCCAGTGCTAAATGAGCCTTGGAATCGAGATAAAGTCCCCTCAGCCAAAGCCGTTCTGGATGAGTGTGTTCTTCAAGACAATATCGTCGAGGAAGACGCGAGACAAGAGTCACATCAGTCAGAAGATCCAATTTGAGGCGATTGATCGGATGATTGTCGAAGGCTAGTGGCGATGCCTTGCGCTTTTGTTCTTCCCAACGTGTAATGGGCCTTAATGTACTCGCCGGAGTTTGCTGTTATTCATTATCCAAGCTCGAGACGCCGTTCCAGCCATCTCGGTGATTCCCTAGTCTCTTATAAACAGACGCTACACGTTCTGGGCATGGGCCAAAAAGGCCAAGGTGGCCAACTAGCCAGTCACAGATAGTAGTGATTCCCTGAGGCTCAGGAATGCCTATTTTCTCGGGTGTTTTTTGTTATCCTATCTTACATCGCCCTCGAGGTCATTGAATCAAGATTCACTGTCACATTTCTGACCAAAAACAGTATGGCTTGGATCCGTGTTGGACTTCGATTCAATTCGAGTTCAAAACGACGAACCAATCGAGGCACAAGAGAACTGGCTAACACAAAGCAAGAGAGAAAGCCGCACCAACTGAAGGAGCTGCGCCGTCTCAAACGACTTCAACCTGCAATGAGGAGAGAATGAAAATAAAACTGTATCATACACTCATTCATTTATCATCCAATTCGGATTCGGATCATTCGAGCTCAGAACAGCGAGCTCATCGGAGTCCGAGCACGCCGCCGTCTGGTGTCAATGGCGCTGAGCGTGGTTGTTCACGCCGATGACCGGCATACATTGCTTACGTCCGAGAGGGAAGAGGGAACGGTCGAAGTCCGAGGCATTCACTGGCTTCATTTGAGATTTGTTGGAGATTGGATCCCGGAAGTCGTGCAGCAGCGCAGAGCGAGCAACAAAGAGGTTAAGATCAAGATGTGAATGCAGTCACATGATATCTACGGTCCGAAATACCGGCGTCAAGACTCTACTTCCAATAAGATTGGTCTTTTTGCTTCTACTTTTCAACGGGTGATCCGAACCAAGTACTCCAACCTGAGCAGCGGTCATGTTATTTAATTCGATTACCCACTGAATTTCAAAGTAATTGAAGACTGCCGAAATGTCAAAAAATCAGAGGCGGTTGGTGGCGGTGTCAACCCACAATAAAGCTAGCCAAAAGTAGATATGCCGCAAGGCAGGAGCCACATCGACGGCGATGATCCTAGGATCATCTGAACACTAGCCGTCAGCGCGTCAGCCTAACCTCGCGTTGATACTTTATTAATGCTGCTGCATACAACGAGTTAATCAGAGGTTCAAATTTCCGCTGATACAGTACAAAGGTGCTGAGCACCGAGCAGTCGAGGACATGGTCGTTTCCTGGGGAATTGTAAACTTTACAGACCCGAATTGAGGCGATGAGCGGATGATCGCCGAACTAGTGGCTATCTTGCACGCCAGAAATCCTAGTCGACAACGGACCCATTACATTGAAGAGAACTAGCAAAAAGAAAGGAGGAAATATATGCCATTTACCGCCAAAAGACTTTCAACTTCTTACCCTCGGCTTTGGTTCCTATTCCGATCATCCGAGGCGAAGGATCTCGCCCGACCTCCAGGCTCTGTTAGTTGGATTCGGCTCCCACATTCCAATCTCGTCGGTGCCCGAGCATCGGCACGCCGCTATCGACCAGGACTGCGTAAGTTCCATTCCGATCACGGCGCGATGGCAAGTTGTCCGCGGCGGACAGAATTTGTACATCGCTCTGCATGTTTTTTTTGGAACAGCTACTTAATGCAGCGCCCCGTGATCATTTATTCGCTCAATATATCACATACAGCGAAACGTTTGAGGACGTTCGTAGCGAGCATTTCAACCTCAACCTACGGGTGGGGTTTGTGTTTGATAGCGCAAAATGGACAGAGGAGAAACACTTTAGGTTCGCTGGAGTCCGAGCCTCCGAGGCCGCGGAGAAGGCAACTTCATTTCCACGTTCAAGCTTTGGTAACAATAAGCCAGATACGTACAATAAGATGAGAACAACATAAGCAGAAATCCTGCCCTTCGGCCGATCATCGGTTCTGATCAGATCTTACTTGGGGTGTGGGCCCGTGGCGGTGCCCGGCAGGAACTTCGTACTTATGAGTTTTTTATGAGTTTTTTTTATGTAGTATGTTCACCATCCTAGATGATGTCATCCAGTACTGGCGGTTTAGTGAAAGATGTTCCCAAACAGTCTCGTCAGGTGCCAGCCAGGGCCTACATACCTGCCAGTCTATTTTTTGTATGATCCCACCCGCAACACAACTACCGAAGATATCCTGGTGGAATATATGGTTAAATTCTAAATAAATTGGAATACATCGACCCAGGGACTTAGACTGACAATACACCATTTCCATCATCACGCACCACCCAACTATGGGCTTGAAAGACTCTATGTCGTGAGGTACAGGAATCAATAATGTGTGATGGTGTCGGTGTGCGAATGAGATAACCTTACTTTGGTATGCCTGACACACATAAGTCCATGCAGTGAAACAGACTGTGTTTGACTCACCAACCCTATGTGGATAAATCTATTTGGCAATATATATTTATACAACATACCTTTTCAGTAAACTCTGGAAATGGAGAGGACACACAAGATGGACCTCTGCTCCGTTCCAGTATATAGAGTCCAGGGACGGCTTGAACATACTTAAGGGAGTGCAATGTCAGAGGGCACGACAGGATCAATTCAATACAGTGGATCGAACATTCACAGTTGAGAAAGAAAAATGCATTCATTCAGCACAAGAACAGATGCAGAGAGGGATAAGATATTGAGCACAAACAATAAACCTGGGAGGCCAATCAGGGTAATTAAACAGTGCTGCATCTGGAGGGTCGTACAGTCTTCTGTTCAATAATAGAACAACCAAGCTGCAAGGATATTTTGCACTGTATTAAATACAGGAGAATTTTAGGTCAAAGGGCAGAGGAAGCGAGTGCGGCCATCAATTTTTCGAGTAGATCACTGTCATGGGGCAAAAGCTGAACTAAAAAACACAAAGGCCTTGAATCTGGAGGGCGACACCAGAACAACAGTAATTGGCCAGCGAAAACACTCCATGAATTCCCCGGAGTCCGAAGCATGCCAGAGGGTAAGCCAGGAACATGGGTGAGCATAGAGTTGATTTGACACAAAGTAGACGAAGGTCCCGAGCTGCGGACAAAAGAAGTGTTGAGAGAGAGGCCGAGAAAGAATGTTGCAGGTATAGTAATTTGAGGACAAGAGAAATGGGCACAGGGATGCATCTGAACGAAATGGAATACAGCTTCTTCATATCTGGAGTCTCTTCGGAGGGATTGCGTGGCCCCCCGGCCTTACAAAACTAGAATTGGCTGTGCCGTAGGCAGCAGCAACTGTGATGAATTGCAGGTAGATCAGCTGTTCCACCGCATGGCGTTCTTCTGTGAAAATATCCATATGGTTTAGGATGTGTTCCAAGTTGTGCCAAGGTGGACTGTTCTGGTTGAGACTGGGGGAAGGACATTTGACATTGACGAATGAGGCCCAGGAGAGCGGGAGGGAAGGGGATAGGCTAGATGGGGATGCAACCAAAGAATTGAGGGGGGTTAAAGAATGGTTAATTGACCAGATGGAGAAAACCGAGGCAACATGTGAGTGATTTGGGCAGTGTCAAAAGTCCAGGAATCTATGAATGAAATCCAGAGGAAGACAAAAAGATTTGAATAATTGAAGAAAAGGACATACAGATACAAAGAATCAAGAACCATTTCGTTAAAGAGTGCTTAATCTGGCCTCACTGTGCCGCAAGCAGTAATGGTCACAGTCACGTCCGGTAGAAGCCAAACCACAAAAGGACCGTACAGGCGAAGGTATTAAAGATCCGGAGAAGCATAGTGTGTAGCTGCCCGTGCGATTCCCTGGATTGCTGCTATAGCAGAAAGGACATGTGCTTTCCAAAATGAAGAGACAGTGTGGACAAGCTCAAGCCTCTCGGGTATTCGGGCCCGCAAGCGCCGACATGGGAATGGAGATATCCGGACAGTGGCCGTAGTATTGCCGCTGGCTAAGCCGGTCAATTTCAAAACATTGAAATATAGTGAATGAAAGCGGGAGAATTCTGAGAATATTTGGGTAGGTAGAAAACATAAAAAGTCTTTGGGTCATCTGCGATTCCCAAGTGTTCAGCGTGGTTGGTCGCCAGATATCTGACCGGTTTCTAAATGGTTCAAAATTTAGCCGTTTAGCAGCCGGTCGAATACCTTCACGAGAATGAGGTGCCTTGCTTAGTACCAACGAGAGAGTCTTCGGCTTTCAGGATGGTTGGATCACTTGAATTTTTTCAGAATTCTTGCTATTTTACTTGGAGTTGCAGAGCAGTTTTTTAAATTGATCGGCTTAGCCGGCGGCAACACTAAGTGGCTGTGCCATGAAAAGCCGTGCTGGCTGTCATCGATAGATTTTGCTTTCGGGTGTCGACAGATAACGCAGGCAGCAGCAAAATGATAAATATATGTAGAATTACAGAAACGATATCAGATATACAAAGAAGAGAATGAGTAATACGGAGAAAGGGGAAATGAAGGATTTAAAAGAAATGCAGATGTGGGGAGTCGAACAGGCGACCTCCAGATTTCGTTAGGGGGGTACCGCCACTAATATATCACAAAAATTGTAGTGAAAGTTGTTAAAAAGCCTTCAACACAGCCACTATTTTATCAGGCACGAAAAATGGAACAAGGATTGAGAGAGGTCGTGAAATCCTCATATCGGTTTGTTAAATGGACGATCACTTACTTACATAAGTACTCGTAACTCGGCAGCAAAACCAGCTGCCCTCTTTGTCTCCTCCCTTCTCACTCTTCCTCGACGATCTCGTCTTGAAGAGTTCGCGCGGTTCTATGTTCTAGACTGAAATCTGTTGATTTGCCTACACTCATCTTGGCCTCCATCTTCTTGTTACCACGTTGGCAGACTGGTACGTGGATATGTTTTTCTTGGTCTACGTTATGAACCATCTCATGTTTTGACGCAGGTGATACACCCCCGCCGAGGGACTGAATTCAACCGCGACGGAAAAGAGCTGGTGCCCGATTCTGGCCTCATCAATGGCGTTGGTGTGCATCGAGCAGGCGATTTGCTTCTACATGTTGATCCGATTCCTTTCAGAGATAAATTGGTGGTCCCGCGGTTCATTGGACTGTCGTGAATGTTATCAAGAGCAAAGAGAATGTCGCTGTTAATATTTTGGTGTTCTCCCACTGGTACCTTCTCCGCAGATACCGGTAAGGCCGCACTGATAGCAAACACAGAATTCATCCTGACCCATCCAGTTTCGTGTCATCAACATCGCTGGCTATGCAGCCTTCACCTTCTCTATCGACAGGCATATTTTTTGATGTCATCAAAGAATTGCGACCGAGCCGCTCATTTGTTTTTTCAAACTTCTGACACCCGCCGCCGCCGATCTTGTGCGACAGGCTGTCAACAGCTTCCTGATCCGGTAGCATTCTGCTCTTGCCTTGCTTGAGAGGCCGCCGCTCATCCTCGAACTCAGATATGCAGTGATCCCCCAAAAGGATTTTTATGGCCCTCTCTTTGTTGGCATCACCAAAGGACGGCTACTTCGCTTCTTCCTCTGCGCACTGTCCGCTTCGTCATGTTTCAGCTAAAACTAGCACCTGGTACATCTCAGCCCTGGGATATCGCGCGAATCGGAAGGGTATACGGCGAGGGTAGGATAAGAACGCCGCAGGATTCAGTGTTTGATCTGGATCTGCGGGGCGGGCCATAGATGGATGGATAGCGAGAAGGGTAAAAAGAAACTGGGCGGAAACAGAGGGAGCGAAGGAGGATGGATGGGAACGTGGTGAAATCATTGAAAGAAAATGAGCCCATGATATGCGATACCGAGAATAACTCGCCCACACCTACCCGCTAATCTCGCTCCCCGCACCGCCTCAGCCCCGCGAAACCGAGGATGTGCACGACGGGGAAGACGCTGCATGTGGGTGGGGGTGCGCCGGCGGACTGCAAACCGACTAGACGCTCGGCGGACCGAGAGCGAGAGGAGGGCGGCATGCGCGGGCGAGGTGGCGTCGGGGGCAGGGGGGAGGACGCAGAGCGTGGCGTAGGCAGGGCAGAGGCCTGCTGCGGCGGGGCCGTATGTCCACTGTGCGGGGGCTAGATTCGGAGGTAGGAAGCAGCACACGACGACATTGATGGAATGAGGGCCATGGACGGCGACCGTGGCATGCGTGGAACGGGTGGATGGTAAGGTAGAAATGTATGGAAGAGAGAATGCACGTCGTCGATGTGTGCCCTGCAGAATAATGCGCGCATTCTGTTCGTACTGGGCCTACCGCCACCTCCTCACTGCAGATAAATCTCAAATCGATAAGCAGGCAGCAGAGGAACAGCCAACAAATGCACCAGATGCCACAATCGCGCTGCGCCTCCATCCGCCCGTGCACGGAGAGCTTGAGGTTCCCCGCTGCGTCGTATGCGCTCGAGCGGGTCTTCTCTTTGACGTGGCTAGACGAACGCCAGCTGCGCGTCCAGAGGAGTGCAGGCTCGTTCTCGTCCACGCCATCCCTTTTGAGCCAAGTTCGAGCATGTCTGTGAAAGGAGATGGGCACCGGGCGAGGAAATGAAAACGCAGAAGAAGGACGGTGAATCTAGTGGTGGCAAGGTCCGGTTCAAAAATCGGTTCGAACCTGAACCGAACCGAACCGAACGCGAGGTTCAGGTTCAAGGTTCAGCAATTCCCAGAACCGAACGCCAGGTTCAGGTTCGGCGTTCACCTACCAGGGTGTTTTTCTGAACGCGTTCGAACGCGTCCGAACGCCGAACGCGTAACAATTTTCTTCGGCCGAAATCATGCATAACAGCATGCGGAACGCGCCGAGTTGCGGCGGTATCATTAGCAAATTGCCAATCATTACGACCATTTCGTTATGTGATTTTTGGACCCCGCTTCTACCCTTGCTCCCACCTCAATGCGTCGGGATACACCTATGATTTTTGCCATCCTTGGCTGCTACTGGCTTGCTCTAGGAGTTTGTTTTATGTCTCAATCACTGGCATTCCATCTTTAGAAATTCGCTGCTCAAATATTCAATTATCTATACTACCTCACCTGCTCGCCATGCTCGCCATGCTCAGCCGCTGTCCGACGCGTCGGGAACGAAACTAGCCATATGGGTCCTCCGCTGCTCGCTAAGCCCGCCTCTAGCGCCTATCCATTTTTTTCAATACCTAGGCACCATTTCCGTGGGATTTTTGCCGAATTTTGCGTTTTAAATGCTCCGTTAGGGAGCCGTAGCTTGCACTGGCCGCCATAGTTTTACCAATTCTAGCCATATGGGTCCTCCGCTGCTCGCCAAGTCCGCCTACCGGTGCCTATCAATTTTTTTCAATGCTGTTTCCGTGAGATTTCTTGCCAAATTTGTGTTTTAAATGCTCCGTTAGGGAGTCGTGCTTGTACTGGCCGCCATGGTTTTCCCAATTCTAGGTATTAGGAGCGGCCGCAGCAGAAACCCACTTCTCAGCTTGTGTTGCGGCCATTCTTTTTAAAAAGAGGGATACAACATCCACCACTTGCATCACACTGTTCCCTGTATCTTCACCATGGCAAGCAATTGTTGAAAAGTGCGTACCGTAATGGGCATATCAGTGCTGGGGCTATCGCAGCGAGACACATCGATGCTCTAATCGCAGAGTTGGATGCAGATTTTGGATATGATGCTGAGGGCGAGGATTCTGAGACCGATGAATAATTATCCCATAGAAAATACTTCTGACATGTATTGACCCGCTAAATTTTACTTTCTCTTCCTTTTTTCTTGAGGTTCGAGCTCTTGCCAAAAAACTGCGTTCGGTTCGGCGTTCGAACGCTGATGAACGCCGAACCGAACCTGTCGAACCTGAACGCCAGGTTCAGGTTCAAGGTTCAGTGATTCCCTGAACCGAACACCAGGTTCAGGTTCGGCGTTCAGAGCAAAGTGCCCTGAACCTGAACCGAACCGAACCTTGCCACCACTAGGTGAATCCGGTTTGTCCGAAACACCCGATCACGATGACGTCACCGGTGGCAGTGACAACACCTTTTCGCTTCTCTCCTTTTACGACGGTCGCGGCCACAGCACAGTGATACCGAACCCTTGTCCAACGAACACCGCCTCCAGTCTTTGCCTGTGCGCGTTTCATCACGTCATGGGCGCGAGGAAGGCCGTGGTGGACACGAAAAAAAGCAACAGTAGAGCGTGGTGAAAGATGGGGATAGGAAGAAGAAGCCTGGAGGGAGGGCTAGAGTGAAAGGCCCTCAGTGTGGGCGTGGACGTGTCGGCCTCATGCCTGCGCTCTTGTGAGTCGCCTTGCCGGAATATTATTGGTGGATGAGCGCTGGGAATTGTACATGCGCTCAACGCCACGATCTTTTCCACCAGGTGGTTTCTACCCTGTCAAGTTTCGGTGCCAGACTTGTTCTTGAGTGAGTAATTCCTGCTCGTGTCGCTGGTGCTTTCGCATTAACGAAATTCACGAGAGCGGATAGTCGTATTCCCCCTTTTCTCCGCCCACTCCTCGATGATCTAGTCCCCCATAATCCCCCATCCTCTGCATTTATTTATTTATTTTCCTAGCGCTATCATTATTACGATCTCCCAACGCCGACACGCACGCTCAGCGGATTTTCATTGCGACTGGACAGGCCCGCGATCTCCATCTTGTTCCTGTTCTTGAAGGAGGTGCAGTGGGTGGTTCTTTCGGTTTTTTTCTTTTTTCTTTTTACTTTGCGCTGCCTCGGCTCGTTTCTGCGCACTGTTCTTTTCTCTTCTTCTTTCTGGGTCGGCACTCGGAGTGCGTACAAATATCCCATATGTCGACAGGCTTCTTTCTCGATCTTCTTCTCCTCTTCCTTGCATTGTTCATTTCTGAATTGCTCGCTCCTCTCTTCTTCAATTGCATTCCCACTAATGTGATACCCCGCCCAGGCCTCCTCGACCCCTCGTTTCAAGCCCAACCGCACCCTTACGCCCCGCGTCGATAGTGCGTGTTTAATCCCTTCTTTTTTTTCAGTTCGTTTCATTAGTTCGTTCGAGCCGACGTGTTGCTGGGATTTCGCGGCGAGCTACGTTCCTCGGATGATCCGGGAGGAGACAAGGCGAGATGAAATGCGTTTACTGCCCTCAGGGGTTTTGAATCCACGCGCGCTCCCGGACTCCCGTCTGTTTTTTTATATTCATTTTCTTTCCGGATTCTCGCTTCGTCTGATTTCTTTAGGGTTTTCTTCACCCAATTGGCTTTCTGAAAGGGTCAGATTTCATTCGATGCGAGTCGAGTGCAGGCTCCACAGCCCTTCTCTTCTCTTGTAGCTCCATCCCTCTCCTGGATTCAATCCGACTTAATTGGAGTTGATTCGAGTTCGGATCGATCCGCGCGTAGGGAACCGACTTCCTGGTTTCCATTCGCTCTCTTTTCAGTCGAGTTCCTGGGACTTTCTTGGAGGCGTAGTGTTTTTTTGCGGCGTATTTTTGTTGGGCGTGTCGAGAGATGCTGACGTTCCCGCTCCCACCCGGGATATTGAATTGACGACGTAGGAGGTGCAGTTCTCGTCTTGGACATTTTTTTGTGTCGCGTTGTGTTGTGTTCGGGGTTGGATTGGAGTGTGTTCGGGGCTTACGTTCAATCTCGTCGTTCTACGCTGAAATGATTTACACGCGTGTTATTACATCCGCATCCTTCTTCCCTCGCTCTTTCTATCTTTACCAACGACACAACTCGTGGATGCCCACGTTGGATAGTGTGCCGGGTATTGTCCTCAATTTTCCTTTGCCGTACACCTTTCTATCCCTTCCTACCGATTCTCATAACTCCGTTCTTTTATTCCATCCGCTGTGCTCAGGGTCCTTGCGTCCGGCGCGCGTTCCCGGACTCCCCTCCGTGTTTTTCTTCCTTATCTTGCAGGATTTCCCGCCTCGTCTGATTTCTTTGAGGTTCTTTTCTGGAGGGGCCGGATTTCATTCGATGCGAGTCGAGTGCAGGCTCCATAATCCCTCTCTTCTCCTGTTGAGATCTTCTCCTGTCGTTCTGTCCCTTCCCTGGATTCAATCCGACTTAATTGAATTTAATTCGAGTTCGGATCGATCCGCGCGTAGGGAGCCGATTTCCTGGATTCCATTCGATCTCTTTCAGTCGAGTTCCTGGGAACTTCTTGGAGGCTTAGTGTTTTTTTTGCAGCCTATTTTTGTTGGGCGTGTCCGGAGATTCTGACGTTCCCGTACCCGGGATGTTGACCTGACGACGCAGGAGGTGCCGTTTTGCCTTCCACATTTTTGTGTGTCACGTTGTGTTGTTTCCGCGGTGTGTTCGAGGCTTACGTCCAGTCCTGTCATATTCTATGCTGAAATGATTTACACGCGTGTTATTGCGTCCGCATCCTTCTCCCCTCGCGCTTTCTATCTTTACCCACTACACAACTCGTGGATGACTGTCCACGTTGGGTAGTGTGCCGGGTATTGTCCTCAATTTTCCTTTCCCCACACCTTTCTATCCCTTCCTACCCATTCTCATAACTTTTGGGTTCCGCGGCAATGCACATGCGCTGGGCACGGGTCTCGGCATGCCCGCAATAGCTTTCGGCACGCCCGCAATAACTTTCGGCATACACGCGATAACTGCGTTGTGGAAGTTATTTCGGGCGTGTCCGCCAACCGTCCTTCAAAAGATACACAAGGCCCGTGCTGTTTAGGCGAAGTAAAAGACGCATTGAGGCGGGCAGGAGGCAAGTTCAAGATGATTTAAACTCCGGGATTTATTCTGCAGAATTGTTTATGCTGCTGATTCGAACCTTATCAGATCTCACGACATCTTATCTCCAGAGGACGGTACAGACTCGAGGCTCTATCTATGGACCTTGGCGAGGGGAAGCTCGTATCGTGCCACATCGCGATGTGTCCAAAGGTGCTGATTGCGGTATAGGTGGCAACCTGAACGAAAATTCCTACTCCGAACACCGTCTCCGCGAAGCATCTGAAGATCGTGGTGCGGATCACCGGAACGCTTGATTATTCTTGGATTGCGGACGGTAAAAGTTGCCGTTTTCATCCCAGGGTGCATGAAGAGGAAGCCTCTAGCACAATAGGCCGGAAGGTATGTTGTCGGCTCCTTCGCCCGGACCACTGCAGCTTCCGCTGAATATGTTAACGTACACCGTTTTTTTTAGCAAGCCGCGTGTTATAAGCATGGCTTCGGGGTGTTTTGCGTCGTGAAATCCACGTGTCTCGAATCGCTCTTTCGCTCTGCCTCCCATGTCGTCAAGCTACTCGCTGCTCGGTGCGTCTACGAGTACCCAATGAACGAAGTATCCCTTGCTGATCTCTCCTAGTGCAAAGCGCGGACGGAATCTCATGGAATCCGGGACCGCTGCATCGCAAAAAATCGAAATTCTACGTCCGGATATACCAGGATGGCGTCAAGATACATCGGACTCCTACTGTCAAGGGGGAGCCTTCCCTTAAATGGGACGATATCTCGATAATGTGAGCTCCATGCGCCGCTCCACCTTCCTCACGTACTGATTGCAGTAGCTCGACGGATCCCCCATCGTCGACCATTTCGCTGCGACTGTTTCGACATTCTTGGCTTGGAGATACGTGTATAGGTGTGGCCGAGACCACTGCAGTCGCATTGGCGGAGCTCTGTGGATCAGACGGTGACGCAAAGGGTGCGGGCTTTGTTACGGTATTTTGTACAAATTCACATCCGATATTCAGTTGTGGCCCTGGAACTTATGGCCGTGAAGGGCACGTTGACGGGGAGGCCTGTAGGCCACCTGTTGGTAAAGTTGATGAAAGATCGCGAGGCTGCTCCGTTCGTGGTCAATAAGGCTCAGCGGGATGTGGAGAATGTCAAACCTGGAACGGAATCCTCTGCTTTCGTCGAAGCAGGCGACGTCGTCAAACAGGCCGGGCAGGTCGCGCCAATCGCGAATAGCATCGAGTCGGCGTTGCTTCCAGTAATCTCGAAGCTGGAAATACTGGTCAACATCGGAGACGAAATTGCTAAGGTATGTTTGTGCGCTTAATCTGGCCTCGCCGCTGCTTAAACGCACTCGAGATCCACCCGTATGCCAACATTGCGTGGAAAGTCTTGACTTCGGTGTACAAGGTGCGAGAGATAGCGTCACGAATCTTGATGCCTGTTGATCCGCAAATTAGGCTGTAAAACAACAGCAAGAAACCGACAACAAAGTCTGCGGGCTTGTCCAGACAATGGCCGAGCTTTATTCCTTCGTGGAAGATATCGAATTTCTGCCTCAGAAGATCAAGAGCGTCGAGAACAAGGTTCTCGCAATCGTCAAACAAACAGTCGAATGTGCACTGTTCATCCAGGAATACACGGGACACGGATTCCTAGGTGAGTGATCTGGCTTGTGAACTCGAATAGATACCCAAATTTAAGTAGGACGCGCTGTTCGGAGCACTTTGAGTGACGCAGACAAGAAAATAGAGACACTCACTACTGCCCTGGTCGACCTGAAGAGATCTTTCGAGGGAGATTTAACAGTCCAGTCCTTATTTTTATCGGTGAAGGTCCTGGACGTGGTTGAGCGCTTGGGTAAGTACAGTTTCCTGGCACCGCTGTAGGAGACTAACTTGTCACGTGTATGATGTCAGATCAATCCGACATGCTGAAAAAGCTCAATCCCGTGGAAATGAATGCTACCTCGCGTGCTTTGTGTTTAGCGGGAACACGCCGCGAAACATTGGATGAAATAGCTGAATGGTTTACTCTCCCATCTGGCTCTGGGAACGTCCTCTGGTTATCTGGTGTCGCAGGTTCTGGGAAGAGTACAATTTCAACGACAATTGCAGAGTCTATGAGGGGATTAGAGCGTCTCGGGGCCTTTCTCTTCTTCGACAGAAATGAGCCATTGCGGAGTCACCCTGATTCTGTGATTCGCACCATTGCGTACTCACTTGCACTTTCCAACCCACATATAGGACTAGCCATTTCCGATGCAATCCGTCGCGACCCTGCAGTCGTGAACGCACCCCTTCGGACACAGTTCAAAGAGTTGTTACTAGATCCTCTTTGGGAAGCCGAACGGCACATCACTGGCCCACTCCTGGTTATTCTCGATGCACTCGACGAATGTGGGGAACCTCCTTCTCGACGTGCCCTGCTCTCCTTGTTGTCGGACGAGTTCCCAAGCTTTCCTCATTTCCTTCGTGTTCTCATTACAAGCCGGCGCGAGTCTGACATAGCCGCTCGATTCAGGTCTCATTTTGCGGAAAGAGACTTGAACACTGTGCGTTCGACCACCAGGGACGTGGAAGCGTTCATCCGGCACCAGATGGCTGAGATCCGGGAGTTACAAGACCTGGAATCAACGTGGCCGGGAGAGCAAAAGATCCAAGCCTTGATCGATCTTTCGGGGGGACTCTTCATTTGGGCATCCACAGCTACTAAATTTCTGATCGTGAACGACTACCAGCCAGATGAACAACTCGAGCTTTTGATCTCACAGAAGTCAACACTCTCTTCCGACCTGGATCACTTGTATGGTGTGGCCCTCCGACAGTCTGCTCCCTGGACCACGAACAAGACATTCGCACAGGATGCGCATTCCATCTTAACATGTATTGTGCTCGGGAGGGTGTCGATGACTGCAGAAACAATTGATATAATCTTAGGCTCTGCCACAGGCACTGCGGCAAAAGTTCTGGGTCGCCTCGGTTGTGTCATCCAGTGGAGTCCTGGCCATGAAGCTCGGACACTCCATGCATCATTCGCAGATTACCTCACAGATCCCCTGCGGTCAAAGGGTGAACCATGGTCCCTCAATCCTAAAACCGACCATCATCCTCTGGCACTAGGATGCTTGCAAATCCTCAACCGAGACCTCAAATTCAACATATGTGGCCTTGAGGACTCCCATTGCCTGAATGTGGATGTTCCGAACATTTCCAGTCGAGTAGCAGACAAAGTTCGGCCCCACCTAGTTTACTCGGCATGCTTTTGGTTCAGCCACATCCAGGAGATTCCATTCGACCAAACGGTCCTCGAAGCCATCGCAAGATTTATGTATCATAAAATCTTGTATTGGTTTGAGGTCCTCAGTCTTTTGGGTCAAATCGGAATCGCATCTATGACCCTAGGGGTTGCACGGGACTACGCAAAGGTGAATGTGCAGTTTTCTTTGTTCATCTTGTAAACACTCATCAATCACTCAGGGTCAGGACAAAGACCTTGCAGATTCCGTGGAAGATGCCATCAAATTTGTTGCAGCTTTTGCTCCTGTTATTGCACAAAGTGCACCTCACATCTATCTCTCTGTTCTGCCTTTTACACCTCATGGGTCAAGAATAGCGAAACAATTTAGGAAATCATTCCCTAAGACACTCCTGGTGCATGGAGCTTTGGCAGAGCACTGGCCTAGTATCCAGAGGGTGTTGCGAGGTCATACTGGAGAGGTTACCTCTGTCCATTTCTCATCAGATGGTACGCGAATTGTGTCTGGATCGTGGGACAGTACACTACGCATCTGGGATGTTCAAACAGGGGCATTAGTAGTTGGGCCTCTTGAAGGACACACTGACTGGATCACGTCCGTATGTTTCTCACCCGATGGCATGCAAATTGTGTCGGGGTCCGACGACACCACACTGCGCATCTGGGACACCCACACTGGTGCTCTGCTCCTTGGGCCGCTGGAAGGGCACACAGCATGGGTCAAATCGGTCCATTTCTCCCCAGATGGTATGCACATTGTGTCTGGTTCGCGTGACAAGACACTGCGCATCTGGGATGCTCAAACAGGTGTACCCATTGCCGATCCGCTAGAAGGGCACACATCCAACATCAATTCTGTCTGTTTCTCACCAGATGGAAAACAAATTGCATCTGCATCTGACGACCAGACTGTGCGGATTTGGGAAGTCAAAACAGGCAAACAAATTGGTGGGCCACTGGAGCACGCCAGTGAAGTCCTCTGTGTTCGCTTCTCACCTAACGGCATGCGGATCGTATCTGGTTCGTCCGATAATATGCTGTACATCTGGGAGCTTCGAACAGGTCTATTGGTTCTTGGGCCGCTTCACAGACACACAACTTGGATCCACTCAGTCAGTTTCTCTCCGGATGGAGCACGGATTGCATCTGGTTCTGACGACAACACAATCTGCATCTGGGATGCACAGACAGGGGAACTACTTGGCGAGCCCCTAACAGGCCACACTGGCTTCATCTATTCTGTCGATTTCTCATCAGATAGCAGACAGATTGTGTCCGGGTCCAGAGACATGACACTGCGTATCTGGGACGCACAAATACATGATCCAGTTGCTCCCGACGGGTCGATAGAAGTACAGGCGGACGGCATCAGATGCATCGATTTCTCGCCAGATGGTGCACGGATTGTGTCTGGCTATTCAAAAAATACCCTCCGCATCTGGGATGCCCAAACAGGTGCACTGATCATTGGGCCGCTGGAAGGGCACAACGAGGTTGTGAACACCGTCCGTTACTCGCCTGATGGCACGCGAATTGTGTCTGGGTCTTATGACAACACACTGCACATCTGGGATGCTCACACAGGTGCACTAGTTGTTGGGCCATTAAACGGGCACACTAAGAGCATCAGATCTGTTGATTTCTACCCAGATGGCACGCAGATTGTGTCTGGGTCATACGACAAAACACTGCGGATCTGGGATGCTCAAACGGGTCAACCAATTTCTACCCTCAATGGGCATGCTGACTCGGTCAATTGCGTCCGTGTCTCACCAGACGGCGCGCGAATTGTGTCCGGATCCTATGACCGCACACTGCGCATCTGGGATGCTCAAACGGGCACGCTTATTGTTGGGCCGCTTGAAGGCCACAATAATTCCGTCACTTCCGTCGATTTCTCACCCGATGGCACACGGATCGTGTCAGGCTCAGGGGACAAGACACTACAGATCTGGGATGTTGAAACGGGGAAATCCGTTTTTGGGCCGATCAATGGACACACTCACTGGATCAGATCCGTCCATTTCTCACCAGATGGGAGGCAGATCGTCTCCGGGTCTGATGACCGCATGGTCCGCATATGGGACGCCCAAACAGGTGCACCGATTGAGTCACTGGAAGGACACACCAATTGGATCTACCAGGCCCGGTTTTTTCCCGACGGCACCCACATTGTGTCTATATCCCGCGACAACACAATCCGGATCTGGGATACCCAAACGGATGGACCAGCACAGGCTGAGATGGCGATCTCCCTGCACTTGCCCGACAGCATGCACAAAATATCTGAAACGTTGAACATGAACAAGGTACGAATCAGCAACATTCATCTTCCCAGTCTCACCTCTGTGTTCTATCCTCAGCTTCATTCGGCCCCTAATCCCCTCGGAGATTATCCGAGGTTCGAAGACGAATCGTGGCTCCTAAACGCCGCCGGTGAACGTGTATTTTGGGTGCCCCCTTGGCACCGAGAGGGTCTCTACCTTCCTCGAAATACTCTTGTCATTCGTGCTGCAGGCACAACGAAGCTGGACCTCAGCCGATTCGTGCACGGCACGGAGTGGGAGAAGTGCATTGATCCTGAATTCCGGGACGCTGAATAAATTAGGTGAGTCGAGGTTCTGTCGGCCTCACCGGCCTGCTAACCTGTGCTCCGACATTTCCAATAGGAATGGGGCGGACACGAACGAATCAAATTTCCGCGGAACCACTCGCTCAGAACATCAGGAAAATTCAAAATGCTCTAAGAGACACATAGGTGGCTCTCATGGGCTATCTGGGGCTATGGTGAGCTATGGTGAGCTATATAACTGACGTGATTGGCTATATGATGCTATGGTGAGCTATGGTGAGCTATATAGCTGACCTGATTGGCTATATGATGCTATAGTGAGCTATGATGGTCTATAGAGCTGAACCAATTGACTATATGGTGCTATGGTCATCTATAAGATTTCACTAGTATAAATAGTGGAAAGTTAGGTAACACAATGGCAAGTAAATTTATGGCTGTCATGAATGGTTATCTGGACCGCATCTTCCTTGCTACCAGATGGAACCTTCTGGGAATTCATTTTATGGTTTGCAGCAGGACAAAGCCCTTAGGCAAAATCTGTCCCTTGACAACTTTTGTTGAGCATTTCAAGCTCTACAATTTTGGATTGGGGTTTATTTTTAGCTACTGTTATGGATATTTGTATATCTGTGAATACTCTCATATTCCTACTCACATTCCTTATTCATCTCATCTACAAGTGCAGACATACTTCTCCATGATTATTGTCTTGATTGGGATTATCCTTTAATGAGCCAGTAGACTCATTATAACATACTTTTTATGTGTTCCTTACATGTCAACCCTTATGGTTGTCACATGGCCAATTTATATAGATTTTAACTACTTTTTAATGGTGTTTTGAATATTATTTGAGCCTCAGAGAATATTCTAGAATATCCATGGAACTCTGTAGAATATTCTAGAACATCCACAGAACTCTGTAGAATATTCCTTACCTGAAGAACATTCTGAGCTCAGACAGAACATTCTAGCATTTCTCAGGAATGTTCCAATGCTATGGAGAATGTTCTAGAAGTTTACTGTTCTTTAGTATATAACTACAAGTTTTATACCATGTACCGCACCACATCTTTACTTCAATCCATCATGTAGCACTTCTGCACACAACTTTGAAGACGCTAGCTTCTATAGCCTATAGCCAATTCAAACTAAGACCTAGCCTTGCTGCTTATAGGAACTTAGTGCCTTGTATACTCTTGTTAAGCCGCTGCCCACTGAGTTACAAGGTCACCCGTGTAGTGTGATTCTGTTTGACTGATTTAAGTTTGAGTTCACTCGCATTGAGAATTTACGAATCTTGCTATCTATTCTACTCAGATAAGCTCTTACGATTTACGACTAACTTGCTAAACTACAAAAACATCACTCACGACTTCAGTATCTACTACTGACTTACGCTCGTAAAACGCTAAACCCTAACAGCTACTCGCAAAATTATGGCCTCGCTAGTACCACTTCACATTATATGTAGTAAGTTACCACAAAGTGAAGGCAAAGACAGAGGGAGGTGGTAGGTCAGTGCCGACCCTACCAATATGACATTGATTCTACCTACCTTAATATCTCCTTAGTCTAGTGGAGTTCAACTCCCCAAGGTGGTCGCATTTAAATATACTTACTCCTGCTTAATGTTAATTAGCTTATCTGTAGCCTTACTTCACACCCCATTATCCTAGTAATGCAACAAGAGAACAATACATTATGACCTTACAATTGCCACATCCCAATTTTTTTTTTTGTGCTCTGACCGCGACCACTATCATAGAAAACACTGTGAATATGGTGAGCTATGGTGGGCTATGGTGGGCTTTGAAGTTCAAGTCCAGGGTCCCACGTTTCTCTGAGGTTGGTCAGTTTGCTATATCAGCTATGGCCACTATATAGTGCTCTGGTGCGCTATATGGTGCTATGGGGCAACTTTGTATTTTCCTGATGAAGGGCCTGAATAATAAGTACCTGCAACAACTTACCCCATTTCTTGCATCTTGCTATCTTCGACCTCACTATCGAGTCATTGGTATTGATTTCTTCCATTGTATGTGTGATGCAGCCGAATCTGGCATCTGAATATATCTCTATTCTCGACATTTCACCTAAATTTTAGCGAAGAGTACTGGACCACTCCGCGGGATGAGTATAAAAAAATTATGTCCTTTGAAACATGGTTCTGAAGGTTCATATGCTCCATATCCAAGCTTTCAGCATGGCTTTCGCTTTCCTCTAACACTCAACTCAGCTTATGTGGGCAGTATGGCCAAGGATTTTTTGAATCTATCAATTTTCATCCGATTCTGACAAATTCATGTATTCCGACTGTGGAAGCTCTTGAAAATACTTTAGCCGATCTTGGCAGAGAAATTGAGTGTTCTCAACTACATTGTATCTTCGGATCTCTCGCGTAAACGTCGCTGTACATCAATTGTACATGCTCCCTGACAGAAATTTCCCTCCGGTGCCAAAGACGTATTATCTTGAATTTCATCTCCAATTTCGGACTATTTGTTATCCTTGGAACACAACGAATTCAACGTCGTTGAACACCGGAGTTTGGACCACAACGGGACCAAATCTTGAAATCAAATCATTCTCTCACAACAACCACGATGGTCGACAACCAACATCATCTTTTTCGCTTCCTGGCCTTGGACTCGAGCATCATGGTCGTTTTCATCGAATGGCAGCATCTACCCTCACACACCCGCGATCTCCACGAATTCACCTCTCAACTCTGGCACGGCCTGCTGGTTTTGTCTTCCCTCTACTCGGGAGAATGGAGCGTCACTAGTGCCGCTGAATATCGAGGATCTCACGTCACACTAATTTGAAAAAGAACGCGTGTATCGAGGAGAAATGTCTCGCAATCATTATTACCGTGTGCCGCCGCATATCGAGGATCTCCGTAAGAAAGCACAGATGCGTACGCAGCCCGGTCAGAACTGCCAGTTGAAGGATAAAACCGGGCTGTGAAGCTCTTGAGGAGCCTAGACTAAGTTAACGCAAGAGTCGGAGACTAACATTCATCCTTCTGCGCCAGATAAAAAACAGGAGATGCAGAGGAGGTAAGAGTCTTCGGTGAATGTCGCCAGGCTTTCGCAGGATTTAACGAGGAGATCCAATCACAGTCGGATATCTTCATAGTGATCAAAACAAGGAAGCTCTAATTTAAACCTATGGACTTGACATTTCATTAAGTCCTCGACATCACTGTTTCGTTGGAATCGGTGTACGCATCAGTTCAGAACGTCCACCCCGGTCGACCCGTCCAGACACTAGCCAACCCGTCGATACAAACAGAGCTCCGGGAGAGCAGAGGCCGGTAAGTCTAGCAGATACGTGGAGATCAATACCAGTCTTCACGAACTGTACTCACCCGAAATAGCCGAGATTATACCCGTAGAAGATAATATACACCTAGGTGTGCACGTAAAAACATTGGCCCCAGCACATCGGCCCCAGTCCAGCGGAATTGAAGGCACCTGACAGAATCAGAGACCAGCGATGCCTACAATGAGTACTTCTTCAGGATGGACGAGGACGAGCACTGTACGTACGTATGAACAGCAAGGAAATGATCGAATGGTTTACCGGATCACCCATTCGCTGCAGATAGCTTCAAGTCAACCTCGACATTAATATAGAACAGAGGGAGATGAGCATTGCGCGAATCGGAAGGGTATCTGGTGAAAGGAGGATAAGAACGCCGCAGGATCCAGTGTTTGATGTGGATTTGGGAGGCGACCTGAGTGTGATTAAAGCTCACAAGGTAGGCTGACGAGGGGCGGGCTTTCCGAACCCAGCACGTAAGAGGTCCCTCGTAGCAAGAGTGACACGAGCGGAGAAAATACGCGCGCTTCGAACATACGCCCACGGCCCGATACCTTCGTGTTATCCCTCGGAAGCGCAGGAAGCTCACATATTGCAGGAAAGGAGGCACACATATACCAGCGAAACGAAAATGAATGCAATGCTATACACAGCGAATGACAGACAGCTCTATGGGATATTAATAAGTACGTGTATGATGATGATGGATGGATGGATAGCGGAGGCCAAAAACGGGGAACGGAAACAGAAGAAGCGAAGGAGGACGGAGGAATAAGAGGGATGGATGGGAACATGGTAGAATCATGGAATGAAGACGAGCCCACGGATATGCGATACCGATGATCACTCGCCCACACCCTACTCGTTAATCTCATCCACACGCTCCCCGTACTGCCTCAGCACCACGAAACCCAGGAGGAGGCCGAGCACGCCGAGGACGCACACGATGGGGAAGACGCTGCGTGTGAGTGGGGGTGCGCCGCCGGACTGCAGGACGGCTAAACGCTCGGCGGACTGCGAGCAGGACGAGGGCGGCGTGCGCAGGTGGCGTTTCGAGTCGGCGTCGGGGCGGGGGGGGGGACGCAGGGCGCGGCGCAGGCAGGGCAGAGGCCTGTTGCAGCGGGGCCGTATATCCACTGTGAGAAGATTAGATTGAAAGGTAGAAGTGAAGTAGATGGTGATGGGCATGGAGGGCGAGCGTGGCATGGTGGCGTTATGGAAGAAAGGATGCACGTCGTCGATGCGTGCTGCAGAATCATGCGCCACAGCTCTACTGGGCCTACCGCCACCTCCTCACTGCCAATACATCACAGATCAATACACAGGCAGCGGAGGAACGGCCAAAAAAATGCATCAGATGCCAGAATCGCGCTGCGCCTCCATCCACCCGCGCACGGCGAGCTTGAAATTCCCTGCCGCGTCGTACGCGTCGAGCGGGTCTTCCCTTTGTCGTGACTCGATGAGCGCCAGCTGTGCGTCCGGGGGAGGGCGGGGGCGTTCTCGTCCGCGGCGTCCCTTCTGCGCCAACCTCGAGCATGTCTGTGAAAGGAGATGGGCGCCGGGCGGGGGAGATGAAAACGCGGAAAAGAAGGACAGTAAATCGTGATCGTGGGAACATTCGGCAGTCGGCACACGAGATGTAGGATGACGTGAGCGGTGGCAGTGACGACACTCTCTCAACGACGACTGCACCGACGACGAGTCCTGGTGGCTTCAACTAAGCTCTGAATCTCCTCAATATTTCGGCTTTTCTAACGCATTTTTTGAGGGCCCGTGAGCCAGGTAGCAGAAATCGCGTGCCGTCTAGCGAGGCGTGAAGGCGGCGGCGGACGCCAAACGCAGAAAGAGTGGAGCGCGGTGACGGATGATCAGATGGCTCGAGCCTGGCTACTGCGGGAGATTCAACACGAACGCCTGCCTCACGCGCTCTCGTGAGTGCCCTCGGAATACTATCACTATTCATCGATACAGTATGGTAACTAATATCCACAGGTTATCCTACATAGGCTACATCTGGAAACGACTTTTGGGCAGGTAGAGACCGGCCCGCACTGTAGATCACCGGTCACGCGGTAGAGCCCGATAGAGACCAGCCTTCTCTGTAGAGTCACGTAGAGAGCCATCGTCTACCATCGAGACGTTGCTCTCTGTACATCCTTATGTTCTACCTCGTTCTACAGTGGGGCCCCTCCTCCGTGGACTGTGAGAAGCGCGGACTTATCTATAAAAAAAAATAAGCGAAGTCGGCACGCTTTGCTTCTTTCCTCCCACTTCCAAGTCCTCCCCCTGCCAGTGCCAGCTCCATGCAACTCCAGTCTCCTCCTTCAGTGTCCTCAAATTCGGAACTGTGACTCCTCCTGCAATCCCAAAGTCTTCTCGGCTCAAATCCTCAAGATTTATATATCACAAATTGACTTCGAAGGCTCTCTTCCAAGAACCAAAGTCCGCTCTGCTTGTGTCTCGTGTTATTTCAAGATTGACTGCTTTCTGGTCATTTCACCCATTCCTCCTGTACTGTGTCGCATTTAAATGCCGTCTGTGGCTTCTCCAGATCCAGAACACTAATATTTCGATCATTTAGTCACCGTCAGTGCGCCGGCATTGATGAATTCTCAAAGTGAGTTTTGTGATGATTTCCACAGTCCCTGTACTAACAAAGACCACAGATTGGCCGTGCTGTAACGAACCATACATTAGGTCTCATTGTAGGATTCCGGTGCGGTCAGAGATGGGAGGGGCACTATACTGCATGTCTAGATCTATATCATTTGCTCAATTACATCCACCTTCCCCCCGACATTTATTTCAATGTTCCAATCAAATCAGTGCAAGCGGCCAAATGAATGGTCATTCTCGAGGGAATCTACGCGACTCTATCATAGAACCACGTGCTCTACATGGCTCTATGTGGCTCTATGGCTCTATGGGTCTACCACTCTACCACTCTACGGGCCTCTATTATAGAGGGGACATAGCTATGAGTCTACTGCTCTATGGGTCTCTACATAGTACCCTGTAGGCATGTGTGTTTCCCAGATGTACTTCACGCGCTGAGCGCCACGACTCAAAGTTTATTTCCGCATCTGTGGCAAGCTCTTTTTCCACGTTGGTGTGTTCCTCTCTTCCCCTTTCTCCAGTGTCACTGATTTGGAATTTGTGGATCTATGGGAGGGGTGATCGATGACCTCCTGTAAGTACATCCTTCTTTTTTATGCACCCTTTTCCCACTGTATTCCGTTCATAATTCGCCGGTCCTGTGCACATTCATTGATTTATTTCCCCCTCATTTCGAACCCCCAACGTTGGCACGCATGCCGACCGGATTTTATTTTGCCATGGGCTGCGGGATTTTCATCCCCATGTCCTCGTTCCTGTGCAATAAATGGTCCTTTTTGGTCTTTTCGGAGGGTTCTGCATTTGCGATTACTTGTTTCTGCAGTATTCTTTCCTTCTTCTCGTTTGCTGCTCAACTAGATCCGTGGTACAGTACCTCTCTCGCGTCGAATTGAATTTTCACCGCTTACTTCTGCGTTCCCATATCCATTCCTATACTGTGTGCACGCCCTCCCTTCGGTCACTCTTGTCTTCCATCCCATTAAATGTACTAACCCCTACCTAGATCCCTCGTCAGCATCCTCGTCTCCTTGGCGTCAAGCCCTACTGCTACCCGCTCGCATGATCTTCGTGTTTGCATTCCTTCTTTTTTTCTTTCTCTCTCCTTTTTCACTTAACTCGTTTCTGTCTTTCCTTCAAATGCGACCGCGCGTTCGCTTGATCCCTCCATCCGCCGCCCAGCTTTAATTCCTTCTTCTGCGCTCCGAGTCTCTGAATTCGAGTCGCGTTTCGGGGTTTCCGGACTCCCGCCTGTGTTTTTGTTCTTCCTGGATTCCCTTGATTTGTTTGGGGTGTCTTTCCCTGTTTTGAACTTTTCTGGAGGCGTCGGATTTTCATCTGATGCGAGCCACAGTTTCAACAGTCCGTCTCTTCTCCGATTGAGATCCTCTCTTGTTGCTCCGAGTGCCTCCCTCCCTGGCTTCTCTTGACTTCACTGGATTTGATTCGAGTTCGGATCGATCCGCGTCGAGCCGAGTTTCTGGAATCGATTCAATTTCCTCCGTGATTCAAGTCTCTTCTCAATGGCTGCACATTCCTCTACACCGTCCAGGACGACCCGTGTCTGAAGGACTGGCAGAATGGCGTTTACGGCCAGGGTCCCGCCCTCTTCACGACCATGGCAAAGAGCGACCCCAGTTTGTTTGACGCAGCCCGATCTGTTCACCTACCGGCTAACCGGATACTTCCGCGGTTCCTTCAAGGGATTCGCGCAGCAACTGGCCGATCACCACAACATCCTGACGGGCGTCGTCCTCAAGGCGGACCCTAGCTCCCGCGGCTCCGTCACCCTGACTGGTAGCGACCCGCAGGATCCGGTGCACATCGAAAAACGTCATTTCGAGGGCAGTCGGATATCAACGCCGTTATGACGGGCATCAAGTCCGCCTGGAGCATCGTTGAGAATGGGGGCGTCAACGCACATATCGATGAGCGTATATTCCCGACCCCCGATGTGACGAGCGATGTGGAGATCCAAGACCACATTCTGCAGAATGTCTTTGGTGAGTTGCGTCCTGCTACTGATTTACGAGTCTAATCCCAGTATTCTACACTCAGGCTATCATGCAGGCTGCACGAACAAGATGGGTGTCGCCTCTGGTGCGTCCCTTCTACCCGCCCAGGAAATATGGTTGATATTCAATTTTACTCAGATCCCATGGCCGTACTGGACGGTAACTTCAAAGTTCGTGGCGTGGCGAACTTGCGGGTTGTCGATATCAGCTCCTGGCCCACCATTCCCGAGTTCTTCGTCGCAACGCCCACATACATGGTTCGTACCTCATTTCTTCGTTAAGTCGAAGGACATCAATTGACGGCCCCGCAGCTTTCGGAGAAGGTGGCCGATGTCATAATTGCTGCGGCAAGACATTGATTAACCTCTCCCGCACCACACTCATTATTTGATCTCGGGTTTCCATCATTCGCTCGTTTCGCTCTATTTATTTCTAGTCTTATTTATGTCCAAGGTAGATAATGGGCGCTCGTCCTCGCTTCCGCGCTCCTCCCATCCTTATAATCATTAGTCCTTCCATAGGCTGTATAATTAATAATATTTAACTTGTCTTCGTCTCCCTGGTGAATCCCATCCCCGGCTCCGTCGGTGGATTTCTAAGTCTTGTTGTCGTCTTTTAACCTGGGTACTTAGTTCCAAACACTATATTTAGCGTGTGACCTCAATGAACGAGCGACTAACTTAGGCATCAACATCAAAAACACATTCCTGCAAAAAAGGAAAATATGGTGGATGTTGGGAAGCTTTGAGTCGAATAATGTCTGTGTTTCGGGGAGGAGATTCTTCAATGTCACATTTAATGGATGAAATACCGTCGATCCCGCCCGGAAACAGCATAATTTAACGCATCGAATGATAGTGAAGGTGGAGGTTGCGGGCCAGGAAGAACGAAGGCGGTCCGTGCGCATCAATAACACGACAATTGCCGCCCCGAAATGTTCCGGCCACCGGCCTTTCTCTTCTCGCCTCCATAGTGTAGGGGGTCGCTTCATAATTCCTCTCCATTGATATCCGCGGAGAAACCGATTATTTTCGAACCCAATGTGGCTTGCCAATGAAACAAACGGGCATTGGTGCACCGGTGGCTGTCGGCGGTATACGCGACGCCGCTAGTCCTCGCGCTGTGAACTGCGGTGGAATCCCGATCGCAATCCATCATGCCACTCTATTGTATCCCTCGGCATGGTGTGGCTGGCCAGAGCTAGAGCCATTTTACACGAAGTGGGTGGCCGTTACCATTTTGGGCATTGTACGCTTTGGTTCCTCCATTGTTTCCGACAGAGTATAAGAGGAGCGAGCACAGCGCACTGAGGCATACTATTCCCTCCTCCGTCCTTGGCTGGCCCATCTACCCAACACTCATTCTACCTCTGTATCCTCTCGTATCGACCCCGTCGCCATGTCGTACCCCTCCCGAACAAACTCTTCCCCTTTCCCACAAGGTCCTTATTCCTCGAGCGGTCTTGTCGCGGTTCGAATCTTTGCCACAGCTCTTTTCATGCCACCCTCATTTCTCCCCGCCCTTGCAGCGGAATTTGCTGCAGAACCCTCACGCTCATATGTCGATTCCGAAGCGCCGGAATGCTGTTGACTATGGCACTCCGCAAGACCGACAGGTACGTCCCACAACTTCATCGTCGCTGTCCACTGTATTCAACGCGTGCTTGCTTTTGTAGGAAAGGATGCGTGCCCAGCGCCCAGTCACTCAACCTACCGTCGTCCATCGCCTACCGCCTCCCGTGCATGTGGGTCCTCCTTCATTTCACTTTTCCCGATCTGATCTGAATGCTCGCATTTAGGCCTCCCGTCTAGCGCCACCTTCCCAGGACGTATTACACCCATACAACCTTCAGCGTATCCTCGCTGAGAATTCCGGAAACTACGTCTCTCCTCGTCGTCCACAGTCGAACTGCGCAGAGTGCAAGGCGGACTATTGCATCCAGGTCGCCCGTTCCAACCACGCCAACCCTATCGTCGTCATTCCCGACGAGTTCTACAAGGGCCCTGGCCCTGGAGAACCCACATTAATCCAATTCTACCCACCCGGCCGCGAGAACTCCCGCGATGGTGTCTGGTTGCCCGACATCCTCGCGTTTCGCAACTGTATCGTCCAACCAGGTTTCAAGCTCCTGGCTCATCAACCAGGGCCACTCAAGGTCGCACTCTACGTAGGCCGCTCCGTTTCCGCTCATTGATTTTTCCATGGCTGATATACATACCTTTTTAGATCGACGGGTATCCAAAATTCAAGAAGGTGCATGATATCCTTTTCGCAAATTGTGAACACCGCGCTATCACACGCTTCAACCTCGGGTGGTGGCTCGCCACCCACTTCCGCATCATGGTGGAGCACGACTTGCAGGAAAGCATCGATGATCTCCAGCTGGTGAGCCTGTACTCGCCCGACAGCATCCGGTGGACTGCGACTGCGCGCTTCGTACACCGGATTTGAATATGTTTTGCGTAGTACCGTTTTTTCCTAAGTTCTTGTGTGTTTTACCATAGCATTGTATTAATTTTCGTGGCCTTTTGTGCGATACGAAGCATCAGAACGACGGCGGAATGGAGCCATGTGCATTTATTTTTCAACCGTCTACAACTTAGCATAAGTACAATAAAATACGCATGGAGAAACAGCTTGGGGCGTTCGCAAGTCCTTTTTTTGAATATATGTCCCTGACGTTGCGGACTCGGCTGAAACCGTGCCGCGGAGAGTGTAGACCTAGCCAGACACAATATAAGTGTCAGCGACGACGGTGAGCCATAAAAAAATCCTTCTAGAGACCGGAACACGCACTCGCTGCCTAGAGGTACGCCTGAGTTGAGTTATTCGGTCTGAAAATCCGTTAGCAGAAGGAATTCGACTGACAATAATATTCTGGCCGGCACCGATGCTCGACGCTGAGTATCTGACAGAATTCGGGCAGATCAAGGGTCGAAATTCTCAAAATGGACACCCTCCTGGACCACCGCGCCGTGCCACGGAGATATTCTCCGCAAGGGCCGTCTGCGCCGATCCCGTCACCCAGCTGCCTTGTGTAAATGAGCCTGCACCAGTGAAGGGAAACGCGCCAGCCAGCTTGAAAGAAATTGGATATCTGTTGCGTCGAATTCCAGGGCGGGGGGTGTTGAGATACACGCTATCAGCGGGAACTCATCTTATCTTGTTACTTTACTTATGTTTACTTACCGCGATCTATTAGCCTCGCGGATAAACAAACATGTCTCAGTTAATGCCTACACATAACTGAGGCGTGAGTGCCTTCGTTCTACCTATCCACTATTACTTACCATTAGCTAGCAATATTTCATTCTAGGTACATATTGGAGTTAATGCCTACGCATAACTGAGACCAATATTTTATTCTAGTTCGATCCTCCTCCGAGTTTGCGAGTCGAATCTTTACAGGGGGACCGGGCGCAGCGCCAAGGACAGAATGAGGGCGATGAGAGCTGGATCTGGCAGCGCGGCGATAGCATAGACTGCGTGTCCATATATGTGGTCGTCAAAGTCGTGGCTCTCGTCATGTAGATCGCCCGCGAGAACGAGGGACAGGCGCTGGACGCGCGGTTGGAGGGGTAAAATACGCCGCTGGTGCGGAGAGGGATATAACTTCGCTGGTCTGTGTACAGTACACTTCACAGAGCCCTCTGATAGTGACACGGTGTTGATTGCGCCGTGTTTGAGCGAGAGCGCCTTGAGCTTTTGGTAGCGATGCACGAATTGCATCAGCTCTGGGAGGCGGAGATTGTAGCCGTCGTCGATTTTCAGCTGCGGCAGCCTGTCCTGAAGATCCAAGGCAGTTATGAGTGCAGAGGACTGCGCTGTGGTGAGCACAGGAGTTTGCGGGATAGTTAGCTGCGTCATCATAGGACTTCCGAAGCGACAGTGATTTTGTCGCAGTGCCGACCCAAACAGTGACATGGATCCATTGGATGTGTTTGTGCCCCACATCTGTTGCGATGCACGCATTCTGGTCCCAATGTTGCCCTTATATACGACGACATCATAGCCAAGCCCAGAGAACACCAGCATTGACGATGCCTAAGACTACTAGATCGCTTGCGCGAGCGTTATGACGTAGCAAGGACCCAACGAGGAACGGGTGAGAGAGTTTGTCAAGAGAGACACATGGTATATCGCGAAAGCAGCGGGAGGAGAGCGATGGACGTAGATGAGAAGAAACTTGAACAAGCGCCTAGTCGGAGTTCGTGCGAACTTAGGAATGAGATGATGATAGCGAGGAGTTCATTCGCTAGAGTTAGCATATTGCGGCTAGGACAGGTTTTGCGATAGGTCTATGTCTATAGCCATGCTAGGATCATCAGGAAACACTGAGTAAAAGGTAGTGACGGACGTCGTAGTGGAGCGCAACAGATGTGACACATCACAGCCTCGGTCACAGGCTCGGGCTGAATACTAACTTTGATCGGATCCCCGCTGGATCCCCGTTTAGTCTCTAGACAGACGCAACTCGAAGCTCGTACCTCGCAGGTACATTTTGTAGTATAATATTCCCGAAGTTACACATCTTGTTTGGCTAGATCCATTACTTCAACCAGGCTTCCGCGAACTCGAATGAAAGCACCTCCCGGGCTTTGAGTTGGAATAATAATATCGCGCTCTTGGCCTCTTTCAACAATCTCTTGAGATGCCATCCCAATCAGGTAACATTACATCCTCTTATGGCAGGCGTGCATTGGTAACGAACTAAAAACAGCTTCTCATTAGTTCGGCTGCTTGCGTGGCTCCTTGGTATCTGTCATCCTGGAAATGGTATGCTGAATCATTCAAAATATATTCCGACGCACCGGCCATTCCCAGACCAGTCAAAGTTCCAAAATTGGTGCTATACACCCATGCGCGTCTGGCGGGGGACAGGTTGGATATAAAATGAGAGTAGTTCCTAGTAGAACATCAGAAAAAAACCTCCTCCAACTCAAATCCACCTCAAACCCAACCTCAATGAATTTCCCCACTTTTTCGTTGTCCACCACCGCTGACGAGGTTGCCACCGCCTTTGCTGCTGAAATTCAAGGCAAAAACGGTGATTAAAGGCCTGGCCAGTTCACCGCCGTGTCTGACGAGCAGCAGTCTTGATTACGGGGACGTCGATCAATGGGATCGGCTTCGAGGCAGCCCGCGTAATTGCGAAGCATGCTAACCTCGTCGTCATCACTGGCTACAACTTGGAGAGGTATTTGTGCCCCCTTGCTCGCTTCCAGCGATATTGCTGAGCACTTGATTTGTCTGCAGACTCAAGCTCTCCGAGGAGGCCATCAAGAAAGAGGTCTCTTCTGCCAACATTCGCAAGCTGGTTCTCGATCTCTCTTCCCTGGCCGCCGTTCGCAAGGCCGCCGCTGAGGTCAACGCGTACCCAGAGCCAATTCATGTCCGTTCATTTTTCTCCTTTTCTTAAATGTGTCGAGCCATCACTACAGGTATTGATCAACAATGCTGCGGCGTCCTTCGGGCCATTCAAACTCACTGTGGACAAGCTCGAAAATCAAATGGCGACTGACCACATCGGGCCGTTTCTACTGACGAAGCTTCTTTTGCCCAAAATTCTGGCCGCGGGTACAGCAAGCTACGTCCCACGTGTGGTTTTCGTCTCGAGCAGCGGGCATGCATTCGGCACCGGCGTGAACTTCGATACAATTGCGCACCCCGACGCCACCAAATACAAGGATACAGATGCTTACCTCCAAGCGAAGAGTGCGAACGTCCTCACTGCCATCGAGTTATCCAAGCGCTCCAAGGGCAAGATTAATGCGTACAGTCTTCACCCCGGCGGTGCGTTGTCAATGGTGCTCATGGATCAAGAACTCAGAGAGCCATTACAGGGATTGACACGAACGTATTCCACAAGGCGGAGGCGATACCCGCCTTGCAGGCTTTTGGTAGGTTGTCTTGTCCATGTCCCATCTTTCTATTTCATTTGTGTGTTATCCGAAAGGCGTGGTGGATGCGGATGGCAAAATCAACACTGCGGCAGGCGAATGGAAGACAATTCCCCAGGGAGCGGCGACGTGAGGCAATCACTTACACACTCGCGCTGGCACTGATCAATTGAACACATAGGACCTTGGCCGCAGCGTTCGATCCCCGGCTCAATGGTGAGTGAAACGGCTCTGTTGAATCCCAATTTTGATAAAATACCTTTTTCCATGGCAGATAAACCCGGCGCGTATCTGTCCGATTCCACTGAGGCAAACAAGGACATAGCACCTCACAGCTCCGACCCCGTATGTCTAGCTGTTATTTTCTGGTCTCGCATTTTGACGGTGTTACTATGCATAGGCCAATGCTGAGAAGCTCTGGACCATCACCGAGGAGATCATCGGCGAAAAGTTCACGTTTTAGCGCGTTATATACAATTACTTACTGTAGATGGATATGTCTGTCAATATTTCGAGTCTTGAAAGCATTGTCGCAACCTTATTGAGACCCGCTCCACTGACTCGCGAATACCTTGAGATGATGTGCCCGCAACCAAATATCACAGACCATTGGTGATTTCTTCGACACGACTATGCACGATGGCTTCGGAACATAAGTTGTGGTGAGAACGAGATACACGAGCGTGCATAGGAAACGCAGAGCCACTTGGCAACCCACGGTAGCGAACAACCTTGTCGAGTTTACACCATAAGTTGTGTATTGAGACCTCTCGAACCATGGTTATTGCAGCGAGCAGGCGTTTAGATTGCGGATGGGAAGTCTGACGATCAGGAGGGTCAATATGATAAATGGAAGGAGGGGGGCGTAACGGAGTGAATCTGATTCTCAGGGACTTATACGAGAACAGCGGGTGGGCCGGCGTCCGGAAGAACGAACAATAAGTACCCTGAGTTTTTGGGTACTTGCAATGACAGGATTATTCAGCAGGTGGGTGTGGCCACTTGAAAAGTATGCTACGGGCTAGAATAGCTTTTCACGCCGGCAATTCTTGAAATTGAGCTGTTGCTCGGCACGCCGTCGGACCGATTCAGACAGCCCAAATTAGCTGTTTTTGATTCGTTACTAATGCGCAGACGCGCTTCGCGTCTCGTTGCAACCGTAATCGGCCCGATCACATGACCGCGTTCCCGCTGAGCGGCAGTGCCACGGGGTCATGTGATCGGCCGATTAGTCTTTCTTCGGCGTTTTCTCTGTCAGCCTCGAAGCGGGCTGAAATCATTTATTACGAGTACTATTAGCCCGTCCATTATAAGATGTGACCCGCACCAAGAAGCCCAACAAGATCCTTTCCAACTTATATCATGTTTTTGCCCACTTTTTCGTTCTCGACCACCGCCGACGACGTAGCCACCACCTTCGCTGCCGAAATAAAAGGCAAAAACGGTGAAAAAAGCTCCCTGGACAGATCCATGACAAGAGGCTAACGACCAACAGTCTTGATTACAGGCACGTCCCTCGGTGGGATCGGCTTTGAGGCCGCCCGCGCAATTGCGAAGCATGCGAATCTCGTTATAATCACCGGATACAACTTGGAGAGGTATTTCTGCGTTCTTTCTCTTTTCCAGTAATGGGCTGAGTGTCTGCAGACTAAAATTGTCGGAGGATGTCATCAAGAAGGAGGAGCCTTCCGCTAACATTCGGAAGCTTGTTCTCGATCTCTCCTCACTGGCTGCATGGGCGCGAGGAAGGCCGTGGTGGACGCGAAAAAAAGCAACAGGTGAAAGGTGGAAATAGGAAGAAGAAGCCTGGAGGGAGTGCTGGAATGAGAGGCCCTCAGTGTGGGCGTGGACGTGCCAGCCTCATGCATGCGCTCTCGTGAGTTGGCTTACCGGAATATTATCGCTGATACTGGATGAGCGCAGGGAATCGTACATGCACTCAACGTCACGATCTTTTGCTGGTGCTTTCGCATTAACGAAATTCACGAGCGAATAGTCGTATTCCTCTTTTTCTCCGCCCACTTCTCGATGATCTAGTCCCCCCATAGTCTCCCTATTTATTTTCCTAGCGCCATCATTATTACGATCTCCCAACGCCAACGCGCACGCTCAGCGGATTTTCATTGCGACTGAACAGGCCCGCAATCTCCATCTTGTTCCTGTTCTTCCTGAAGAACGTGCAGTAGGTTTTTCTTTTTGTTTTTTTCTTCTTTCTTTTGCTTTGCGTTTCCTCTGCTCGTTTCCGCACTGTTTTTTCTCTTCTTCTTTTTGGGCCGGCACTCGGAGTGCGTACAAATATCCCATATATCGACAGGCTTCTCTCTCGATCTTCCTCTCCTCTTCCTTGCATTGTTCATTTCTGAATTACTCGCTCCTCTCTTCTTTAATTTCATTCCCACTGATGTGATAACCGGCCCAGGCCTCACGAACCCTCGTTTCAAGCTCAACTGCACTCTTACGCTACCCGCTTCGACAGCGCATGTTTTAATACCTTATTTTTCCCGCTCTTCAATTCGTTTCGTTTGAGCGGACGTGTTGCTGGGATTTCGCGGCGAGCTACGTTCCTGAATGATCCGAGAGGAGATAAGATGAGATGAAATGCGTTTACCGCCCTCCGGGATTTTGAATCCACGTGCATTCCCGGACTCCCGTCTGTGTTTTTTTATATTCATTTTCTTTCCGGATTTTCCGCCTCGTCTGATTTCTTTGAGGGGTTTTGTTTTCTTCACCGAATTGGCTTTTCTGGAAGGGTCTGATTTCATTCGATGCGAGTCGAGTGCAGGCTCCACAGTCCTTCTCTTCTCTTGTTCTTGTCGTTCCATCCCTCCCCTGGATTCAATCCGACTTGATTGGTTTGATTCGAATTCGAATCGATCCGCGTGTAGGGAACCGACTTGCGGGATTCCATTCGCTATCTTTTCAGTCGAGTTCCTGGGAATTTTTGGGAGGCGTAGTATTCATGACTTAACAATGATTGACTTGACGACACAGGAGCCGCAGTTTTGGCTTCCACATTTTGGTCCAATCCCGTCATATTCTACGCTGAATTGATTTACACGCGTGTTATTGCATCCGCATCCTTCTTCCCTCGCGCTTTCAATCTCTACTAATTACACAACTCGTGGATGTTGACGTACACTGTTTTGTTTAGCAAGCCGCATGTCAGAAGCATGGCTTTGGACGGTTCTACATCGTAATTCACGCTCGACATCAGGAAAATCCTCTTTCTCGAATCTGTTACAATTGGGTTGGATTCGGTTGGATTGTTCAAATTTTGTCTAAATTTTGACAAATCCGCCCTAATGCTAAATTTTGACAATTGTGCAAATCCGATCGTGCATTTCTGGATTTTGCAAAATTTGGCACAATTTGAGCACTTTTGAGCACCGTTCATAGCATATTCTGAGCCTCAATCTCGACTCAATTCACAACGCAAGAGACAGAAAAAGTGTCTTCATTCAATTCTACCTATATTACAGGCGAACTAATCTACACCAAGGCTGCCATACAACCCATATATACCTTCCTAATGGGCTCGACAGTCAGAGTAATGTCGAGAGGCTGTCTGCGGCAGACACAGACCTGTCGTAGTATATTTGCACAATAACACATGTAGGCTGTGCAGAATATAACGTTAGTACAAGGACACCATGCACAAGAACGGACATACCTGTACAAAGATGGTGCGCGACATGAATGTGCGCCGGTGAGTATAACCAAACGTCACAACAGACGCACATGCGGACGGCGGCGGTCTAAAAATAGGCTCGTCAGCGCCAAAGTCCCATGTGGGAGTGAATGGGTGATAGATACGCACCGAATCAGTCGAAATGATGAGGATAGTGTTTCCTACAAGACAACAACGATGGCGATGGCCGACCTACACATCAGCGATGTACTCGCCAAAGACGGGGGTGGCATAGCACCTGCGCAGGGATGAAAAACTGTCAGGCAAAGTGCATCATAGATGGTGGACACTTACCAGAACTAATAGAGTCAATGTCTGTTGCATGAATCACGAGGGAGGCCGTACTGAATGAAACAGTTGATCTAACAATAGGCACGAAGTAGCATCAGCATTAAAACAAATGAAAACTGTGGATACATACTACCTGACGAAGGTCAGCCTCATCCTCGATGTTGTTCTCCTGACTGAGCGGCCCTGGTGGGATGATGAGTGAACGGCTAAGAGGAATAAAGGGTCGGCGAGATGGATGTAGAAAGGTAGATGCCAGATGGAAAGTATTGGGAGACAGAAAGGCCAGGGAAGGTGAGGGCGAGAGGGAGGACATGGAGGAAAGGAAGAGAGAGGTGTATGCCGCTGTTGTGACTTGATCAAAACGAACCACCATTTTGCATGCACGTGCACGGCAACCGTTGCCTTCGGGCTCACATTGCCGTCGGACCTTGTCGGACTCACACGAGTGACAGATTAGGGCCGGTCTCGCGTAACCGTTAGCATCGCTTGAGCATTGCCATTGACCATACCCTTTCACAGTGTGATACAGTGACATTGACACAACCCTAAGGCCTTTCACAATGTACATTGTGCGCTTCAACTGACTTTCCACTCATCCACTAAGTGGCTGCCTTGTAAAGTCAATTAAAATGTAAAATCATCACCAACCCTACTGTATGGTGCAAAGTTCCCACTTCATTTGGTATCGATAAGAGGAGTGTGTATTCCAAGCACTACATTGCCAAAATCTGCAAAAGTGGGTATGCAAAAATCTGCAAAATTCGGCAGAATCCAACCATCATTTTGATCAATGTGTCTCGCTTGTATCGCTTGGCTTCGCTTAGCGCGATTCTGACAAGTTGTCACAATTCGGCTAGATTCTAAAAAGAGGTTTTTCCTGATGGAATCGCTCTTTCGCTCTGCATCCCATGTCGTCAAGCTACTCGCTGCTCGGTGCGTCTACGAGGACCCAATGAACGAAGTATCCCTTGCTGATCTCTCTTAGTGCAACGCGCGGATGGAATCTCATGGCTGGATCGCAAAAATCGAAATTCTACGTCCTGATATACCATGATGGCGTGAAAATACGTGGAACTGCTGCGGTCAAGGGGGAGCTAGCACCCAAATGGGACAATACCGCTACAATGTGAGTCCGTTGACGAATGCATGCGGGTATGTGCGCGGTACCTTTCTCGGATGCCGATTACAGTAGCTCGAAGGATACCACGTCTTCCACCATTTCGCTGGGAGTTGTGCGATGCTCATGGCTTCGAGATACATGCATCACATACATATCACGTAGTTTCCGTTGCCTCGAATTGTTAGCAGACTCATTTTGATATCTGGCCGTCTTCCGCATTTATTCATTAATTTTCCTAGAACGCTTTTCATTCAGATCCTCCAACGCTGACCCGAAAACTGACCGGAATGTCATTGGGGGGCTCTTCAACATTGTGCTCTCATCCCCGTGCGGTGAGTGGTTCTTTTGGTTTCGGTTTTGGAGCATACTACGTGGCCTATGCTTGTTTCTCGTTTGCCTCTTCTTCTCATTTGTTGGGTCCGCATCCTACTCGAAATTTTAGCCCAGGCGTTCGAGGCCTTGCTACTCGACCTTCCTATCCTCCACACTCCTCGCATTCCATCGCGCGATACCCTACCTCTCTTGGATTGAAATAAATCTCCACTGCCCGTTCCCGTCTTCTCAATCCAATCCCTCTTTTCTCTCAATTATGTCTTGAAATCCCACTAATGCGCAGCGCTTAGATCTGTCGTCGGCATTCTGGATTCCACAAGCGGACTCTCGCGCCGTCCGCATTGAGGGCGTGTATTTGCTTTCCTTTCCTTTCATCCTCCGGGCCGAGACGTGGTACTTGGATTTCGCGCGCGTTCCTGGCCCTATACGAGATGACGTGTCTCTTGGAGATGCGACGGTGTGTTTGCTGGAATGTCTAAATCGGACGCGCTCCCTTTACTTCCTCTGCTGCACTCCAAGGCATTGAATCCGAGCCGCCAATTCTTTGACCGCTTTGGAGTTTCGCTGGAGTTTGATTTATTCAATTCCATGCAGTTATCGCCTGCCTGAATTCCATTCTATTCCTAACGAATTCATTGGATAAATTCGGGTTAACGTTTAGGTTCAATTCCCTACTTCATCTGACTCAAGTTAGTATGGATTCTGTGTGTCCGAGTTCCTGGATTTGTGTCCGGCCGTTGTCTTCTTCTTCTTCCTTGGTATCGATTAAGCGCTGCACGCGCAGAGGCTGTTACCAATCGTATTTCTTGGGAGAGGCTTTTTTGCGGCCTATTTCTGGTTGTCTGTCCTTTCTCATAACTCTGCGTGGTCATCTTTTCTCTTCGTCCTCTAAATTTTGAATTTGTGGTGATCTAGATTCTACAGGCGCCTAACGAAAAAGGTCGACACACCGCGTGGGCATGGTCGAGTTATTCTTGGGTAGAAGAGTGGCGTCGGACGGAGTTGCGCTTATGGTCCCACGCCTGTCGTTCTGCCGGAGTCTTGCCGAAACTAAAACTCTGCAGATCGCTCCAATCCTACGTGGTAATTCACCGAGCACCACTCGCTGGCACGATGAGCAGGTACTTGTCGCTCCGACAGAAAGAAGTGCATTTCCTCGCAAATCCTTCAATGACATTCGTATGCTTTTTTTGGATCATGCCACCCTTCAGAATTCTTGTCAAAACCCACGTCTACACGTGTCTGCCAGCGCTCTTTCACTCAGCATCCCATGTCGTCTAGCTACTCACTCCTCGGTGCGTCTACAAGTCCCCCGTTTCGTCTGCCGATTGTTCATTCTTGATCTCTCCTAGTGCAAAGTGCGGATGAGATCTCCTGGAAGCCGAGCCCGCTGCATCGGCAAACACCGAGCTTTTACGTGGTCGTCTATCGCGATGACGTCAAGATACATCGAACTAGGACAGTGAAGGGGGACCCTACGCCCAAATGGGGCGATATCCTGCCGATGTGAGTCGATGCGCCGGTGTGCCTTTCTCGTACAGTACTTATTGTAGTAGCTCGGTGGATCCCCCGTCTTCTGTCATTTCTCTGCAGCTTTTTCATGATTCTCGGCTCCGAGATACGTGTCTGGGTGCGGCCGAAATTAATATAGGCGAGCTGATGGACCTCTGTGTCAATGACTCTGACGGTGATGCAAAGAGTACGGGCATTGTTAATCCCCTGTTTTCTACAATTCACGTACAATCGCTAGTTGTGAAGCTGGAACTGATGGGCATGAAGGGGGAGCTAAAAGAAAAGCCCCTGAGCACTCTCTTCGTGAGCTTGATGAAAAAACGCCAAGCCGCCGCGCTCGCAGTCGGTAGGAGTCAACGGGGCGTGGAGAGTTCCAGACCTGGAGCGACAACCGCTGCTTTCGCGGAATTCGAGGACGTCGTCACGCAGACCGGGCAGGCCACGCCAATCGCGAATAGTATCGGGTCAGCACTGCTTCCAGTAATCTCGAAGCTGGAAATACTTGTCGACATCGGAGACGAAATTGCTAAGGTATGCCTGCGCCCACCTCAGTCGCGCCACTAAGACTAACTGAGCTCGAGATTCATCCATACGCCAACATTGCATGGAAAATCTTGACTTCCGTTTATACGGTGGGCGAAATGGTGTCAAATATTCTAGCACTTGCTGATAATCAAATTAGGGTGTGAAGAAACAGCAGGACAGGGACGACAAGCTGTGCGGGCTCGTCGAAACAATGGCTGAACTTTATTCGTTCATGGACGATGTCGACAAAATTGATCTGCCTGGGAAGATCAAGAGAGTTGAAGAGAGGGTTTTCGCAATCGTCAAACAAACAGTTGAATGTGCACTGTTCATTCAGGAATACACGGCGCACGGATTCATCAGTGAGTAATCTGTATAGCGAGCTTGAATGATATCATAATTTCAAATAGGTCGCGCTGTCCGGAACACCTGGAGCGACGCAGACAAGAAAATAGAGAAATTCTCTGCTGCCTTGTGCGACCTAAAGAAGTCTTTCGAGGCCGATTTAACGGTCCAGTTTTTATTTATATCCACAAAAATCCTGGACACGGTTGAGCGCTTGGGTGCGTGCACCTGTTTGAATACTTCATTTAACCCTGATCCGGCCCTGTCAGACCAATCCGATATGCTGAAAAAGCTCAATCCCATGGACATGAATGCCATCGCGCGTGACCTATGTTTAGCGGGGACGCGCCGCGAGATATTGGATGACATCACGGAATGGTTTACTGTCCCATCCACTGTCTCATCCAAATCCGGGAACATTCTCTGGTTATCTGGTGTTGCGGGCTCAGGGAAAAGTACAATATCGACGACCGTCGCAGAGTCTACGAGGGGAGTGGAGCGTCTCGGGGCCTTTCTTTTCTTCGACAGAAACGAGCCAATGCGGAGTCACCCTGATTCTGTGATTCGCACGATTGCGTACTCGCTTGCACTTTCCAACCCATATATAGGACTGGCCATTTCCGATGCGATCCGTCGCGACCCTGCAGTCGTGAACGCACCCCTTCGGACACAGTTCAAAGAGTTGTTGCTAGATCCTCTTCGGGAAGCCGAACAGCACATCACTGGCCCACTCCTGGTTATTCTCGATGCACTCGACGAATGCGGGGACCCTCCTTCTCGACGTGCTCTGCTCTCCTTGTTGTCGGACGAGTTCCCAAGCTTTCCTCATTTCCTTCGTGTCCTCATCACGAGCCGGCGCGAGTCTGACATAGCCGCTCGATTCAGGTCTCATTTTGAGGAACGAGACCTGAACACCGTGCGTTCGACCACCAAGGACGTGGAAGCGTTCATCCGGCACCAGATGGCTGAGATCCGGGAGTTACAAGACCTGGAATCAACGTGGCCGGGAGAGCAAAAGATCCAAGCCTTGATCGATCTTTCGGGGGGACTCTTCATTTGGGCATCCACAGCTACTAAATTTCTGATCGTGAACGACTACCAGCCAGATGAACAACTCGAGCTTTTGATCTCACAGAAGTCAACACTCTCTTCCGACCTGGATCACTTGTATGGTGTGGCCCTCCGACAGTCTGCTCCCTGGACCACGAACAAGACATTCGCACAGGATGCGCATTCCATCTTGATGTGTATTGTGCTCGGGAGGGTCCCGATGACTGCTGAGACAATGGATATGATCTTATCCTCAGCGAGCGGCACTTCAGCAAAAGTCTTGGGTCGTTTGGGCTGTGTGATACAGTGGAGTCATGGAAGCAAAGCTCGGACACTCCATGCGTCGTTCGCAGATTACCTCACAGATCCCCTGCGGTCAAAGGGTGAACCATGGTCCATCAATCCTAAAATCGACCATCATCCTCTAGCACTAGGATGCTTGCAAATCCTCAACCGAGAGCTCAAATTCAACATATGTGGCCTTGAGGACTCTCATTGTCTGAATGTGGATGTTCCGAACATTTCCAGTCGAGTTGCAGACAAAGTTCCGCCCCACCTGGTCTATTCGAGTTGCTTTTGGTTCAGCCACATCCAGGATAATCTGTTTGACCAAACGGTCCTCAAAGCTGTCACAAGATTTATGTATCATAAATTCTTGTATTGGCTTGAGGTCCTTAGTCTTTTGGAACAAGTAACAATCACATCTGCGGCCCTAAGGGTTGCACGGGATTACGCAAAAGTACTTCTACAGTCTTCTTTGTCCGTGTTGTAAACAACATTCATCAAACTCTCAGGCTCGGAACAAGAACCTTGAAGATTTTGTAGCAGATGCAATAAAGTTTGTGGCAGCCTTTGCACCTGTTATTGCACAAAGTGCACCCCACATCTATCTCTCTGCTCTGCCTTTCACGCCTCATGGGTCAAGGATAGCAAAACAATTTAGGAAATCATTCCCCAACACACTCCAGGCTCATGGAGCTTTGGCAGAGCACTGGCCTAGTATCCAGAAGGTGCTGCGAGGTCACAGTGCGGGGGTCTTCTCTGTCCACTTCTCACCAGATGGTACACGGATTGTGTCTGGATCCTGGGATAAGACACTACACATCTGGGATACTCAAACAGGGGCAGTAGTTGTTGGACCACTTGAAGGACACACATCTTTGGTCAACTCTGTCTGCTTCTCGCCAGATGGAACACGAGTTGTGTCTGGGTCTTACGACTACGCACTGTGCATCTGGGACGCCCAAACTGGTGCACTGCTTCTTGGGCCGCTGGAAGGGCACACTAACTCGGTCAACTCGGTCCATTTCTCGCCAGATGGTATGCACATTGTGTCTGGGTCATATGACAAGACACTGCGCATCTGGAATGCTCAAACAGGTGTACCCGTTGGCAAGCCACTAACAGGGCACACATCCGAGGTTAATTCCGTCTGTTTCTCACCAGACGGAACACAAATTGCATCTGCATCTGACGACCAGACTGTGCGGATTTGGGAAGTTGAAACATGCGAACAAATTGGTGGGCCACTGGAGCACGCCAGCAAGGTCCTCTGCGTTCGCTTCTCACCTAACGGCATGCGGATCGTGTCCAGTTTGTCTGATAATGTGCTTTGCATCTGGGAGCCTCGAACAGGTCTAATGGTTCTTGGGCCGCTCCATGGACACACAGATTCAATTTGCTCAGTCAGTTTCTCTCCGGATGGAGTGCGGATTGCATCTGGCTCCTGGGACGATACAATCTGCATCTGGGATGCACAAACAGGGGAACTACTTGGCGAGCCCCTAAGAGGCCACACTGGCACCATCTATTCCGTTGATTTCTCATCAGATAGCAGAAGAATTGTGTCCGGGTCCTCAGACACAACACTGCGTATTTGGGATGCTCAAATAAATGATCCAGTTGCTCCTGGGCCGATAGCAGCACAGGCGGACGGTGTCAGATGCATTGATTTCTCCCCAGATGGCGCGCAGATTGTGTCAGGCTATTTAAACAGCACCCTCCGCATCTGGGATACCCAAACAGGTGCACTGATCATTGGGCCGTTGGAAGGGCACAATGAGGTTGTGGATTCTGTTCGTTTCTCGCCTGATGGCACACGACTTGTGTCCGGATCTCAGGACAAAACATTGTGCATTTGGGACACCCATACTGGTGCACTAGTTTTCGGGCCACTGAACGGGCACACTAAAAGTGTCAGTTCTGTCGATTTCTTCCCAGATGGCACACGGATCGTGTCTGGGTCATACGACAGCACACTGTGCATTTGGGATGCTCAAACGGGCCGACAAATTTCTACGCTGAGTGGGCATGACTATGATGTCAACTGTGTCCGTATTTCACCAGACAGTATGCGAATTGTGTCCGGATCCGATGACGGCACACTACGCAGCTGGGATGCGCAAACAGGCGCGCTCGTTGTTGGACCACTCAAAGGCTACACTTCTTTCATTGCTTCTGTTGATTTCTCACCCGATGGCACGCGACTCGTGTCCGGCTCGGGGGACACACTACAGATCTGGGATGCTGAAACGGGGAAATCCGTTTTTGGGCTGATCAAAGGACACACTGGCATCATTAGATCTGTCCATTTCTCACCAGATGGGAGGCAGATCGTCTCTGGGTCTGATGACGCTGCGGTTCGCATATGGGACGCCCAAACAGGTGCACCGGTTGCGTCACTGGATGGACACACTGAGAGAATTATTGAGACGCGCTTCTCACCCGACGGTACTCGCATTGTGTCTATATCCTACGACAACACCATCCGGATTTGGGATGCCCAAATGAACAAACCAACTTCTAGGTTACAGGTTGAGACAGCGGTTGCGCCGGATACCTTGCCTGACAACAAGCGCAGCGCATCTCAGACAGTGAGCAACACGGTAAGAATTAGTAACGTCCATCTTCCCAGTCTCACGTCTGTTTCCTCTCTAGAGTGCTTCGGCGCATAATCCCTTCAGAGATAATCTGAGGTTCGAAGACGAATCATGGCTACTGAACGCCGCCGGTGAACACATATTTTGGGTGCCCCCTTGGCACCGAGAGGGTCTCTACCTTCCTCAAAATACTCTTGTCATTCGTGCTGCAGGCGCAACGAAGCTAGATCTCAGCCGATTTGTGCATGGCACCGAGTGGCAGAAATGCATCGATCCTGCATTCAGGGATGCTGAATAAATTACGTGAGTGGACTTGCCGTTGATTCTACTGGTGCGCTAATCTGTCCTGTTCAGTAGCTGCTTTCTTCACTCACAAGGGCTTGAATATCTACAACAATTACCCCATTTCTTGTATCTTGCTATGTTTTATCTCACCATTGAGCCATTGCTATTCTTTTCGGTGCACCCGAATCTGACATCTGAATACATCTCCATTTTCTTTTTCACCTGAATTTTTTTGAGTGTAGATCCGTATACGTAGAATACTGAGCTATGGTAGATCAAGCAGGGCAGACCAACAAATCATGATTTCAAAAACCCTAGTCTACGCGCTTGCATCACCAAAACCGGGCGAAACTGATAAGGCCATATAAGGCAATATAAGGGTCAAAAGGCATGCAAGGGTTAACAGCCTGGTGAAGAATTCAAAGGGGCTTATATTAGATCCCTATTCTTGATAAGGGCGTCTCAGCCTGGCGAAGATGGAAGAGCCTGATACATTCAGACCATGCTTTTCAGCATCCACGAGGCGCGTTACTGCATATAATGCCATACACTGTTAACACACATTCAAGATACTTCCTACATATGCTCAGGATGATTCAGGTTCTTCAAATCGCCGCTAGATCACACAAACAAAGCAGGAATGCAAAACAATATCATTGGCACCAGAGTATACAGTCGAAATAGTAGCGGTAGTCGAAGTAGCGGCAGGCGACGGAATGGCAGCGACTCGGGTGGCCTTGAGGTGCGCGAGTGTGCTGGGACCCGACTCGACTCGGTCGGGGTGGATCTTGCCGAGGATGACTCTGGCGGGAGATCAGTAACCGACACGTCAACGGAAGAACAAATTGACACACCTCGCCCAGAGGGTAATGATGTCCCATTCCACATCGTTGAAAATACCGTGAAAGGCTCCAGAAGAGCTCCGCTCGCCATCCCACTCTTGAGAAGGCTCGAGGGCTTAAGGCTTGAAGGCTTGAAGGCTTGAGGCTTGATACTTGAAGGCTTGAGGCTTGAGGCTTGAAGACCAGCGCCGTAAGAGTGAGAAGACTCGAGGGCTTAAGGCTTGAAGGCTTGAAGGCTTGAGGCTTGATACTTGAAGGCTTGAGGCTTGAGGCTTGAAGACCAGCGCCGTAAGAGTAGGGTCGAAGGGCGACGGCGGGGAAGGTGAGGGAAGAGAGCAAAGAAGCGACGTGGCATCAACCAACCATCGATCACGCCATTCGTGATGGGGCGGAGTTTGAATGGACTTCGCGATTTTCGCATTTCACCACATACTACACCAGAGAATTCTCTACAAGATGTTACTGCACCAGTGTGCTTTCCCTGTTTGAGCCCACAAATAAATATACAGTACCCTTGGCTGGAAGCGCACTGCCTAGATTACCGTTGCGGTAAGCGAGAATGTAAGCATTCGTTCAGCACGAATTCGAAAATTTCATAGACTGTCTTCATGTGAGGCTTGCAAATGCCTGTCTTTTAATCCTTGAGGGTTGAGGTTGTGGAGGAAGAGAACCAGGAGATTCTGAGATGTCATGCCAAAAAGCACAGTTAAGAGGAAGGGTCACGACAATGACCCGGGCACAGAGGATGGAAGATATAGAAGATGATGAGACTGAGATCTACCCCATAAGTATCACTATCTATCACCCACTGGAGGCTGTCTGTCGATGCTCTGTACTGTTCCGAGTCACGGCAATTTACATAGTGGCGTTGTGGATTTTTATTTGCCGGACGCAGCCTTATATAGCATTAGAAGGGCGCTACCAGCCACGCGACACTATAGCAGCCTTATATGTGCCTTCCATGGCCTTGTGAGCCGCCGTCAGCTTGGTGAAGCCCCTATATGGCCTGATATGCGTCATCCGGCCATGTGACTTACATCACGGCATAGCAGGTTTCCCCGCTTTTGGTGATGTGCGCGATGGCTTCTTGTGTATTCTTAGCGCCCAGTCATTACCATCTTTTTCGCTCCCTCGCCAAATAGTGGCCGCCTTCATCGAACGTCTGCATCTAACATCTCGAGTTCCCAACCAGATCGAAAAAGGCAATTAAAACTTTAGATTCCATGTCCTCGACATCTGAGTCTTTGCTTATTCCGTCTGCGGAATTGGTCTAATCATCCACTCAGAACATCCGCCCATCCAGCCATCAGCCGACCCCTCGACGCAAACAGAGCCCAGGAGACAGCAGTGGCCAGCAGATACTTACCCGGAGATTAATACCAGGTTTCACGAACTTTACTCACCTGAAATAACCCGAGATCCGCGGTTGATTATACCTGTAGAAGATAATATACAGCTGCGCAGTGATTTGAGAAGGCCTAGGTGCGCACGGAAGAACATCCGCCGCAGCACATCGGCCCCAGTCCAGCGGGATTGAAGCCACCTGGCAGAGTCAGAGACCAGAGAGACAATAGCGACCCATAGCGAAGTGGCAATGATCAATTCTTCTCCAGAAATCGTTCTAGGCGAGCACTATATGTACGAACAGCGAAAACGATTGATTCGGATCAGCGGTACCCATTCGCTGCGTTGGATCTTTCCTCCTTCCTTGCTTCAAGCCAACCTACGAACTTTTTGTGAGAGTGGAGTTTGATAAGCGTAAGTTGAATAAGGGTATCTTCGTTCAAGCTAGCTGATGAGGTTTTTGTCAGAACGGAGTAAAGCTCCAGGCCAAGTTCGGCGCATGACTTTCTCAACAATTCACCAGGAGTGCCCGTGGAGCGATTGACCACAACGTCCCGTCGAATGGCCTTCCGCGAATCGGAAGGGTATACAGTGAAGGGAGGATAAGTACGCCGCAGCATGTAGTGTTTGATTTTGATTTGCGAGGCGAGCTGAGTGTGATTGAGGTTCGCAAGGTGGGCTGATGAGGAGCGAGATTCCGACCAAGTACACGCGAGAGGTCTCTCGCAGCAAAAGTGACATGAGCGGAGAAAGTGCGCGCGCCTCGAACGTACGCCCGCGATAGCTTCGTGTTACCCCCTGGAAGCGCAGGAGGCTCATATATTGCACGGCAGGCGATACAGATACCAGGAACGAAAATGAATGCAATGATAGATACAGCGTATGAGATAGCTCTATGGGATATTAATAAGTATCTTGTATGATGATGGATGGATGGATGGCGAGGAGGGCGGAAAAAGAACCGAGGACGGAAACAGAGGGAGCGAAGGAGGATAGGGGAATAAGAGGGATGGATGGGGAGAGGAATGGGACTGAGATTGGAATCCGGGAAATGGTGTAATGTTGGAATGAAGACGAGCCCACGGATACGCAATCCAGAGCCCACGGCCACTAAATAACGCATCCACACCTACTCGCTAATCTCCTCAGCGCGCTCTCCGTACCGCCTCGGCACCGCGAAGTCCAGGAGGAGGCCGAGCACGCCGACGACGTGCACGACGGGGAAGACGCTGCGTGCCGACGACCAAACGCTCTCTGGCGGACTGCAAGCCGGCTAAACGCTCGGCGGATTGCGAGCGGGAGGGTGGCATGCGGGAACGTCGTTTCGAGTCAGCGTCGGGGGCGGAGGGAAGAGCGTAAGGCGCGGCGCAGGCGGGGGAGAGACCTGTTGCGGCGGGGTCGTATATCCACTGTGGGGGGGTTAGAAGATTCGGGGGTACAAAGAGCCATGAAGTGGATGATCATGGGCATGGACAGCAAATATGGCATGGTAGAAATGTGAGCTATGAACGAGAGAACGCACGTCGTCGATGTGTGCCCTGCAGACAGCGCGCCGTTTTTATTAGGCCTACCGCCACCTCCTCACTGCGAATAAATTGCAAACCAATAAGTAAGCAGCTCGAAAGTACCAACAGACGCACCAGATGCCACAATCGCGCTCTGCCTCCATCTGCCCGCGCACGGCGAGCTTGAGGTTCCCTGCTGCGTCGTACGCGCTCGAGCGGGTCTTATCCTTGTCGTGCGCGTCCGAGGAGCACGGGGGAGTTCTATTCCGCGGCTTCCCTTCTGCACCAAGCTCGAGCATGTCTGTGAAATGACATGGGCGCCGGGCGGGGAAGATGAAGAAAACGCAGAGAAGACAATGAATCGTGATCGTGGGAACGTTCGGCAGTTGGATAGGAGGCCGTGGTGGCCCTGAACGACGGTCTCTCACTGACCGCACCAACGACGAGCCTTGTTGGGCAGCCAACTGCGGCTTCGACCAAGCTCTGACTCTTGGTGTCAGGTCCCTTTCTCCTCCATGTGCACCATGATTCACGAGAATGACCATTCTCCTATTCTTGCACGGACTTTGAATCGCGCCGCCACGTCGCGACTTGCTTTCTGCCACAATGACCGCCAACCGCGCCCTTCAGCTGCGAGAGCTCTGCGACCGTATCGCGGGCTTCCTGCATGACTCGGCGGATCTCAAGCCCTGCACCCTCATTTCCCCTGCATTCACATCCTCGTACACTTATTCTACGACATCATATTGAATCCCAAATGTCTGGATATCGACTATTCCGCGAGACTGGAGCCCTACGAGGAATTTGGGCCGTGCAAGCATTTATGTGCTGTTCTTACCGACTCTCAACATCTGCGACCACTCATTCGCCGGCATCGGGTCGGCCTCGAACACGACCTGCTCAACCTGCTCTGTAGAGTCGGGAATGGTCACTCTACAGATCAAGGGATTCCGAATCGCCGGGACCTCCTATTTCACAGGTAGAGTGATGGCTACCCGTTGGGCGATGTTATTGACCCGGCGTCAAAGCTAATAAGTGCGCCTTCTATCGTTCAGGTCAGGCCGTTGTCCGTGCCCTTTCGCAGCACCCGCGATTTGCAGAACCCCCTCCAACGTTGCACTTCGACCCTGGATTCTGTCGTCTTCAACAATATATACATCGGTGAGCAGTATATTTCCTCCATCGGCGACATGTCCACCGTGTCACGCCGCACAAAGATAAAAGCTTTGCGCTGGTCAACGCGCAACGTGCTTGATGCCAGCATCCAGTGGCTCCTCGATCCACCCTCTCCACTGGATTTCTCCGAGGTTGAAGACGCCAACTACGCGCCCCCCTCATCCTCACCCTGCTCGAAAACGCCCGCCTTTCCACGAGGCGGCCAACCCTCGATGTCCGTACGTCGCCAATCCCGCTCCCGCAACAGGTGCTGACCGAGTTCTCACCCAGAGTACGCCGTGAACCCCGTCTTCGCGCGCCATCTGCTCCTCCCGCCACTCGCGCGTTAACGCATCTCACGATCGAGAGCGCAGCGAGCAGGCTTCGCGATGTCCAGACGCACTTAGCGTCATTGGCCCCGGGAAACCAGATGGTTTCTATCAGACTGGAGACCACAAAGGTCGGGGAGTTGCAGGCGGACGCGGTACAGGGTATTGCCGGCGAGTGCGCGCCCCTCGATGCCCGCGCTGTGCACGGTTGCAATGCATGCGCGCGGGTTTCCCTTCCGGCGGTGTGCGGGGGACACGGGGGATATTTTGAGCATGATACGGGGCGGATTCGCGTAGTTGGATGCGAGGGGCCGACTTGAGGTCGTGGTGCAGTGAGATGTGAGTACGATGGGTTTTCAATTCCGGTCATCTAATTGACCTCACCGTTTATTAGTTCAATATTCGGTTCGCCCAGGATTCATTCGATCAATCTCCATTCACTGGTCTATTTTCGACATTCGAGGCGTCTACTTGTACCCTTATTCTGAAGCACCCTTTCAATGAGTCTATTGGTGAGAACTGAATCATACAGCGTGCGCTCGGAGCTGTTACGCACCCATGCTTTTTGCGCTGGTGGAGGCTGTATGAATCTTCGACTGCAGTATTATGGACGACCCGCCGACATCAATGTGGCGACATTTACTAGAGATGTTGCTCTCTTCTTTTATTTTATGGTGAACATGTTAACTGGGACGGGGATAACGACATACCGGGTTTGGGTGCGTGGACGAGTGAGTCGATGACTCGTGTGGAACCCCCCAAGGCTCGTCGGCGCGCTTCTTGAATGACCGTTTCGGCGTCTCTTTTTTGGGCTTCGAAACCATCTCGCTCCGACGCCGGCTCCTCATTCGATGCCTCCCGTTCACGAGCATTTTGCGCCGCAAGCTGTTTCTGGAGCTGGCAGCACTCGTTCTGACGATGATTATGCGCGCATTCTTCTGCTTCAATTCCCTGGATAGAGCCGTCTGGTGACTCTGGTCCGCGACCATATGTTTTTGACGAGCATACTGAGTGCGAAGATATTCAGACTGCTTCTACTAGGAGTCGTTCTCGGAGCACAGGGTGGCAAAGGTATAATTTGATCAGACGTGCCTGCGGGGTTTCTCTCAACCTTCATTACAAGTAATAGTTAATTCGAGAAATCACACATGGGGTGGTATCGGGCGGCCCAAGCTGGAGCACAAAGCGAAATGAGTCCTGCATCGTTCGCCATAGGCAGCTTCTTCCGAATGTCCTCTTCAACCGTAACCAAGTCGGTATCCCAAATAGTAACAGTGAAGCGAACCTCCCGCAAATGCTGGAGGTCCCTCAATGCCTCGTCGACGTCTGCACGGTGGTGGTCGTTTCTATAATCCCTGAACTCGGCATCGACGACGAAATCGAGGACCTCGATCCGGGGCATGCACGCAGGGAGGCTAACGGCGACCGATAGCACTGAATACGGCACCCGGAACTTCCTCACAGAAGATTTCAGAGTCAAGAAGCGTAGACTCGGCATATTTGGAAGGCTGATTATATCGTCGTGTCGCTCTATCAAGGCGTCAGAATGGTACACTGAGATTAATCAACCACGTACTGTCGAAATTGATGGTCAGATGTCGGATTGCGCCGGAGCAATTGAGGGCAAGCTTCTCCAGACCACCGAGAGATCCTCCTGGCGCGACACCCAGCTCGAGATGCTCAAGGTTGACCAGTAAAGGCGCGATCTCTTGGCCGAGAACCAGCGTGCGAAGAGTGGTATCCTCCGAGCCCCCCTTCGGTGCGAGAACCAAATATCCGAGGATCCCGGTGGGAGGGCGGGACGCTTCCTCAGCGAATGGACGGAATTTTTCGGGTTCGCTGAAGGCAATATTTGTGAAAACGACCTCATGGTACGATGCGAGGGCATGTCGCAGTATCGAAGGCGGTATACCAGAGCAGTAGGTGAACGCAAGGCATCGGAGCGATGGAATGGAGAGCAAGCCAACGAAGGCGCCGCGGAAGTTCGCGGGGAACGATTTCCAATCCCAATTTTGCCAAGCTATGACCAAGCGGTCAATTCTGTTGAGGAGCGGGAGTAACGAGGCCAGCGTGTCGAAGTGGGAAGAGGTGAAAGGGACCTCGATACGCAGATCACGGACGAAGGAGCCTAGACGCGGATTCTCGATGATCCCGGCGGCCACCTTCTGCATTTTTTCCGATGTCAAAGTGAGGGAGCGAAAAAGATGGCGCTGGCTCGGCGCCACGAAGGAGCGAGCTGCCAATGCACAGGCGCGCAGGCTGGTGATGTCTTTGGGAGAGCACCATGTGTCCTTCTGCCCGAGCTGGTCTACGATGGCGTCGATGAGTTCCTGCGCCAGATCGACCATCGTGGTTCGGTGAAGAGGGGTTATTTATTTGGTCTCGTTGTGGTCCTGCATTACATAATTGAATTCCGGCCCGAGCTCCGCTGACTTTCAATCCCTTCGTGCAGCGGTTTGTTTTGTTCGTTTTTCCCTTCTGCTTCGGGCCGAACCCATCGTATGAATAAAGTTGGCTGGCTAGCAGCGGAGCCAGACTTCGGACTAAACTTTCCGATTGGAGAGGAAAGAAGCAACCGACAGAGGAGAAGGTAGAAGAAGAAAAGAGGCCTGCTGGGAGGACGAAGAAGAAGAATGAATGGTCAAGTTCGGACTGTCGTGAGGTATATATACTCGGGGCCCGCGAAGAAAGTTATATGAAATATAATGCGTCGAGGCGGTGCGATTGTGCTTCGAAAGGAGACGTTGCTTGATGCTACATGTTCTTCGTTGCGATGTAAACGGAGGTGATAGTGATAGTGATAGAATAGTTTGAGCAATTTGACATCATAGTGTTTCAAGTCCAACTACACCTCCACGGGGTTGACCTTGTTTCACCAACACATGGTTGGTTTCGCTATTTCTTGGTTCAGAATGACGTTCTCGCCGCTTCTCGGTTTGAAAATATTCCGCGGAAATACATTTTTCCCCCCGCGTATTGGATTACAGTACCCGACAATAGCAGAAGATTAGATTAGATCGAAAGTCCATCAGTGGCAGTTCAGTGGCAGTGAGTCGGCGTTGTGGTCCGATGTGAGCCCGAACCACCGTCGTTGAACCTTGGTTGAACCACGCTCCACGATTCTGCGTTCCTGGCAAGTTCAATCTCTTTCTTACATAATAGAGAAGTCCGCTCGTATTCACCGTTCGTCTCGGCAGGGAGTTTGAATCCAGGGGTCCTTTCCCACTCACGTGTTAGACAAGGGCCCTCCATTTATATTTGGAAACATATATACTATTTTCACTGAGTAAAATGAAGCTGGAATTTCCTCTGCGCATGAATCAACAGTACGTACATTATAATCTACTGCGGGCAGCAGTTCCTCAGGCAAAGATCGGGCCCGTCAATGGTAACTTGTATAACCCAAGCTCTGTTTTAAATTTTTACCCGTTGAGACGTATTTTATTTTTTCGTTCCTCTCAACTCGTCGTATGTGGGTCAAATAATTGTGCAGGGATACCCACTCGCTGGACAGGGCACGGTTCTAAGCAACAGATTTTTCTGAAGGATTCAACCACCGACAATGCCACGTGCACCGACAATGCACACGTGCACGCGGATAAGCGTCATTTGCTCGGTAATAGCTACTGACACGCATCTCAGCTCAGTCTACGGCCATGTCCACTGATACTGCAGATCTAGGTGAGCGGTGTGCAGCTGTGACCTCGACATGGCTGATTCCGGGTTAATCAGAACACAGGGAATCGAATCCTATGAGCGACGAATCTACTGTGTGGACGTCCTGGATCAATAACCCGGAACCCAAGCACATATCCTTCCCAGCGCACGGCTCTGCTGTCGTTACATGCCTCGTCTTCTCCCAAAACCGTATCATTTCTGCGTCTGACGATCACCACATTAACGTTTACTGTCCTTTCACCGGAAAGCTGCTTCATTCGCTTGATGGTCACGAAGGAGGCATTTGGGCCCTTGCCCTTCGAGACAATATGCTCGTCAGTGGATCTACTGATAGAACATTGAGAATATGGGATCTAGAGACAGGCCGCTGCACTCATATTTTCGGCGGTCACGCCAGCACAGTGCGATGTCTGGCTATCGTGGAGCCTGCGTGGGTCGATGTCGTGCAAGACGATGGATCGATTACCAAAGAGGAATGGCCAAAGCGGCCGTTGATCATCACTGGAGGTAGAGACCACACACTCCGCATCTGGACATTACCGGGACCTTTGGAACCACCACCGGAGTACCGATATAATGAAATGGAGCCTGCAGAGGTGCGCTGGCAGTTCTTCGTTACTGAAATTGTCTAATTAGAATCAGAACCCCTTACATAAACTCCTTCTCGAAGGCCACACCAACGCCGTCCGGGATTTGGCGGCTCACGGAAGAACAGCCGTGTCCGCTAGCTTCGACTGCACGGTTCGTGTCTGGGACATAATATCCGGTGAATGTAAATGGGTCCTAGCTGGCCATACCGGGAAAGGTCAGCTACCTCCGTTCGTCTTCTCCGCTACGCTGACTTCTTTATTCAGTGTATAGCGTCGTTCTGGATCCTGTGCGCGAGCAGGCTTATTCTGGCTCAATGGACGGCACTGTGCGGATCTGGAACCTCCGAACAGGCGAATGTTGTCATGCATTGAGCGGTCACACGTCCCTCGTTGGTCTTCTAAGCCTGTCGTCCTCCCATCTTGTATCAGCCGCCGCCGACGCAACCTTGCGCGTCTGGGACCAGACTCTGGGACGCTCATCCACACGCTCGCCCAGCATACTGGCGCGATAACCTGCTTTCAACACGACGAGTTTAAAGTTTTGAGCGGGGCGGATGGGACTTTGATGATGTGGGATATACGCGACGGCACTGTTGTGCGGAAACTCTTAACAGGTCTTACTGGAATCTGGCAGTTGGCCTTTGAAGGCGGGTGGTGTGTTGCTGTTAGCAACCGCCAGAATTCCACTGTCGTTGACGTTTGGGACTTTGGAAACGAGAATGATGCTCGTCGGGTTGGGGATGGAGAAGAGACACTGGACGGGAAGAGCGATATTGGAGCCTGAATGACGAAGCTGAGAGTTGTAATTTTGAATTGTATTATCCGATAGTTTCCTGACCATTCTCCCTTAACAAGCCTGTATTTATTTTATCGATCTTGTTGGGATCTCAGTTGTAAATCTTGGCGTGAGGTTGCGTTCCATAACTACGTTGGTCTCGCTTCAAAAACTGGAACAAGTGGTGCAACATTATGGTGTGACTCGAGTCTCGTTGGCCGCATATTTTTATGGTTCATTTTTGAAGGACCATGTAGCTCCTTTCATTTTGCGCTCCATTTTTAACCGCCACGCACGTGAGTAGCCACGTAAGCCTCGCTGACCTCAGACCGCGACCGACTGGCCCAATGTCTCTGCAAGCTGGGTGAGTCGACCTCGAATTTGCGGGGTGGATGTACAGCGACGGGGATCAGCTGGCGGGCATGTCAACTCCGGTAGACGCCCCCGCAAAACACCTAAAATATCTCGCACTCGAGTCCTCGCGGAATCACTCACCCCAACCTGTCGCATGGTGTCTAGCTATGCATAACAAACTCAGCGTTGACCATTTCTTCATTACGCTGGCTGCCCAAGAAGATTGGGACGCCTCCGCCTGCAATATGTTACTATCGAGGGTCGGGAGCACACTCCAGGACCTCGAGCTTGTCGAATTCTCAGAACAAGCGGATCCCAGCTGCAATACGTGCTACGAACCAACCCGAACACAACTAATTTCTCACATTATGTGCTAAATTATAGTCGTCGGCATTCGTCTCAGCCCTTGCACTACCTTGTGGGGCCTTGCCCTGAACTTGCGTTTCAGCACCGCCAGCGCCAACAACATGCAGGCTGGCTTGCTCTCACTTCTCAAACAAATCTCGTCACCCGTGCTGGTGGCTTTATCCCTCAGAATGTCGTTCACGAAGCGGCTTCTGGAGCTCCCGTGGGAAGCGATGGACACACTCCTCGCGGGAGACTGTTTCTGCTATCTCCGTCACGTTTAAGGTGTCGGATGCGAGAATCCCCGATGAGCCGCGGTTAGGCTTCGACGAATTCAAGGATATGATTGTTGGTTTTATCTCGTGAACCTAGTAAGATATCACTCCTGGCCGTGAGGTCTTAGGTTACAAGCTCATGAGGAGCTCTACTGTAGGTACTGTATTTATACTAAAATGATCCCAATTATTCCTGCATGTTCCGGAAAGTTCCATTGAGTTCCATATCAGTCAGCAACCTCGGCTTTGCCTCGGGCTTGTGCTGGATTGCTAATCTCCAACAATGATGAAGGGTGTAATGGTGGACCTTCGGCGGCGAGGGCTGCTTCACTTTAGACGGTATGAGTCATAAATGGTTTTCTACAGTACGAAGCAACGGCTGCATTCATTTATATCTCTATTTGAATCATATAATGTCGGATTTCCACTGCCGTCGTCGGTCTGGAATGATAGTATACTAGCGTACACTTGTTTATGGGAAAAAAATATTATCCGGTTTCAACTTCAGTAGATGGCGCAACCGCAACGAACACTGAAATAGCAGCAGTACTTCGTCTTCGCGTCTCTCCACTTCCACATCTCCCCCAAAAAAATATTGACAATAATCGTGACGCTATCGCCAGGCAGGGAAAGGTAGCGTAATAAGCATGTACAAGTAGGTAGAGTCCTATTATACGCAGGTCATGTCCGAGATACAATAGCGAAGCACATGCATAACGAATGTAGCACTCAAGTCCGTGTCCTTTGCACGCTCACCGCGGCGGTGTAGCTGAATAAATCCGCAAAATAAAAAGTCCGGATGCCGAAGGGCATACTCATGTCCATAACATAAATAGGACGGCGACGGCCAATATTGCTGTGGGTCCGGTTGCCCAACGCGGGGAAGCGGAGTTGCTCCCAGCGCTAGGGGTCTGTGAGGCAGTGGAGCTGTCCCCCGCGGACGTAGCTTGGGATTTCTGCCTGTAATGGAATGAGCGATATTTCAAGTGACGCATAATATGGTGCGTACGTGCTAGGTGAACCGGCAGAGGCCGGACCCACTGAAGCCGGCGAGGACGCGGATGCGCTGGGAGACAAGGCGCTCTTTGCACCGAGGATGTCCACCGCATTGACCGGGCTGGTGTCGCTGGCGGCATTCATGTACGCCGAGCCGTTGCCCATTAGCCGTGCTACCGACTCCAGGTTCCACTTGTTCTGCTGCATCACGGGATACCCCGCCTTGAATGCATCGACGGACTGGTCTGAGAGCTCGTGCTCGAGCATAATGAGACCTGGGCTCTTCGATCCTGTCAACCACTGGGTCATGGATGCGTTAATCGCCGCGGGTGTCGTCCCGCCGGCTACAGTGAGAGTCCAGTCTGCCGTGCTGAAAGGGACAATCCATGAATATTGGTGGATAGCGGGAAATTGGGAAAACAAACTCGTGGTTCCAGATGATTGTCGTAAGGCCAAATACCTGAGTCGCATTAGACTGAACTCAAAAGGAATTGAACGTTGAAAGACATACCTCCTTCGCAATCGCACGGGTTCTTACGTCGCTATCTGTTAAGGAATGAGAGGAGGAAACTTCAACTCCAGTTGAAATATCTACCGCCATAGGGAGGCTACAATTTCTCGTCAGAGAAAGGCTCCAAACATAAAGCGAAGACGACATACCCGCCAGAATTTGGGGACCCGACCACCCGTTGAGTTATGAATCAACTCCATCGTCCATCCCAGCTATGTTCCGGTCCGCGTAAATCACACAGCGTACACAATTAAATGATGCCTCGTACCTCAGCCACAACCTGGAGGTTAGTTTGAGTGGTCATGTGCGGGTGGGTCCATGTGTGCACGGCAATATCGTCTCCCTGAGCAAAGGCCTTCTGGAACTCGGCCGGGTACCAGATAATGTTGCTGCCGATCATGAAATGGGTCGCGCTTTGGTTGTTCGCTTGCAAGAATGAAAGCAGGGCATCCGAGGCCTTCCCGAGTATTAGAAAGTGTGAAGAGAAAAATAAATGGGAGAGACCCACAGGTTGCGGTCCATCATCGAAGGCAATTCCGATGTAACCTAAGAAGTTTCAGAAGGAATTCAAGTAGCGAGAGATGGGAGACAAACCATCGGGCGCGTCCCAGATGTCCCCGCTGATCCGGCAGCCGTACGTCGCGGAGCAGATTTCCGGGCTGTTAGGATCAGACCCTGGAAACTCGATGAATACACTGCATGGTGTGAGAATATGAGCAACAAACCAGTCGGGTACACGGGGTTTTCGTTTGGAATGTTTGTTGCAACGGGTATGTCGGGAATGACATTGCGCGCGATTGCGTCGTTCAACGCCGCTGTCCATTCGGCCGGCAGTGCATTAACATCGGGTACGGCAGGAGGACCAGGCGGGTATGCGTTTGTCCACTCTAAAGAAAGATTATGATTGAGCCGCTCGGGACCACCGAGCACATAGCTGCTTATAACGCACCGGGCGAGCCTACATCCGCGTATGTTATGCCGTCCGTGCCGCCACGCTTGAATAACGAGTGAACTGTGCAAGGGAATGAGAATGGTCTCAGATTTTGCAAAGATAAGACGAACCAGGATGATCGTCGACATGATACCAAGTGCTCGGGAGGCGTTTAGCAAGGGTGTGTTCGTGGTCGTGGTCGAACCGATGGCGCAGACTTGGAGAGGCGGAAGAAAGGAGGGCCAGGAGGAGGGGGACCAGAACGAGCATGGCAAAGTAAACGAGGGAAGGAAACGAAAAAAACGGGCAGTTGAGGCCGCGAGTTTGAGTCCTTTTAAGCCTTGATAGTCATTTGCACGGCAAGTGCGCATCACTGCCCAAAATTGATCCTATCGCGGCTAATTATAGCTTCTGTCAAGTTGCCGATAACGGAATCCCAAAATAGAACACTAGGTCCGACCAGGCCACGGCTGTGCTATTATGTCCAAAGCCGTAGCAAATCGCCTCGGGACTTCCGGCTAATGCACGACCCCAATGTGACACGCAAATCCAACCTTTCGGTCTACTCCTCCTCGGAACGAAAATCATTGATGCAATGGCCTTTCGCTTCAATATTTATTTCCGTGCAAATATATAAACGGACGATAATAATAGGTGGAAAGTTTAGAGGGTTCCACTGTCTCATGAATGCTAATGGAGTCTCTTTGTTCATGACAGATAAACTCGGCGCTTATGTTTCCGATTGCAACGAGGTGAACAAGGACCTGGCGGCGCACAGCTCCGATCCCGTATGTTCACCCCAGCTTTTCTGGTCTCGTATTTTGACAGGAGCCCTATGTTCAGGTGAATGCTGCCAAACTTTGGAACGTCACCGAGGTAATAATCGGCGAAAAGTTCAAGTTCTAGCGCTGTATGGAGTAGTGGGCGTTCAATAGGGTGTTTCATAATTAAAATATCGGGCCCAACTCGTGCCCCAACTTGGGCCTCAACTTTCATGAAGTTGAGGCCGGAGTTGAGGCACAAAATCGAAGTTGGATGTCAAGTCGTGCATAAGACCACGACTTGACATCCAACTTGTGCCCCAACTTGTGCCTCAACTTCATGCCCCAACTTCGGCTCTGGCGCAGCATTTGTTATGTAAGGTGCTACGCGAAACCTAATTCTGCCTCAACTTCGGAGTTGAGGCAGAAATATCTGTTTAGGTGTTTCACGAACAACGCCTCAACTTGTGCCTCAACTTGGCTCGAGTTGAGGCCAAGTTGGGGCATAAGTTGAGGCATAAGTTGGACCCAAATTTTTAATTATGAAACACCCTAATGGTTCCAGCCTCGAAGTGTTTTTAGTTTCGAGTCCATAAACAATTTTTCCCAGTTCGGATCGCTGGTCGACGTGCCAGATTACGTCCGGTCTCACATTTAACCATTTCCACGACTACGTCAGCGGGCTCCGCTAATGCGCGACCATCGCAGGATTTGAATGTGTGTATTGCTAGCAAAACGAGAAAGAGTACAAGAGATACCACAATGCTCTCTGCGCTAATATGAAAAATGACGCATTGGATGATATCGCGCGTCCGAAGTCATGGAACAAAATGACAGAAGTGCTGCGTCGTTCGCCATGGGCAACTTCTTCCGGATGTCCCTTTCAAAGGGAATATCCCTCGCCTCGCACGCAGCAGTGAAGCGAACCTCCCGCAAGTGCTGGAGGTCCCGCAATGCATTGTCGACGTCGGGACAGTGCATGTTGTCGCTGTACGCCTTGTACTCCGCCTGGATGACGAAAAGGACCTCGATCCGGGGCATGCAGATGGGGAGGCTACCAGCGACCGATAGGACTGAGCACGGCACCCGGAACTTATTCACTGCAGCCTTCAGAGTCAGGAAGCACAGATTCGGCATGTTGGGAAGCCGGATTCCATTATCGTGTTGTTCTGCGGACACATTAGAGCGGCGCGGGAGGGTGGGAGATAGGCGGCTCTCCTTCGCATCCACAGCCATCGTCTCGCATCCACGACCATCATATCCGCCATCCACGACATCGCGCATCGCAGGCAGTTCCTCGAGCGCTGGCGAGGGAAGGTTGGAACAGTGGATCGCGATATCGGAGCTATCTTTGCATACGGTAGGGTACGTCTTTCGTCTTTCCTATCCTTCGGCTCTGATCAGTATTCAGCTCGCACACAGGGCTATCGTCTCGCATCCATGTCCATCGTCTCTCATCGTCTGGCCATCCTGTTGCCTTCAGAGCGCAGGCAGTTCCTCAAGCGTCGGCGAGGAAAGATGGGAGCAGCGGATCGCTATAGTGCGCTATGTCTTTAGTCTTTCTTGTCCTTCGGCATTGACCTTCCTCGCTGCGGTCATTCTTGCATTCACGGCTCACGCGAGTATGATATACCCCCCCCCCCCCCCATCCACGTCCATCGTCTCGCCATCCTGTCGCCTTCGCGATATCCGACTTATCTTTGCGGTACGTCTTTCGACTTTCTTGTCCTTTGGCTCTGGCCATGCTTGGGTCATCTCGCATCCGCAGCTCCACCAACCCTATCCACCGCCCAAGGCCGCACGCTGGTCCTCGCGACGAGGTGAGGGCTATCATTCCGAGCGTGCGACTGCGTGCTGACTTGGTTTCCAGGGATGATGGGCGGGGAGGCGGCGTCTGACGAGCGTTCAGCCCCGCGGGCTATCGCCCAAGACCTGCGAGGAAAGGTGACAGCAGCGGATCACGATATCTTTGCATGTGGTGCGGTACATCTTTCGTTCTTTAACATCCTTTGCAGCTCTGGTATGTGCGGCCATCGTCTGCGCCATCCTACCTACGCTAGGTGAGAGATATCTCCTGATTCTGATGCGCGATAGTCCAACGTTATCGGGCTCTCCCTGCTCCCTCTCGTTACCAATCGCATTCCCTCCCTTCCGTTTCATGCCAGCCCGCGCTAAGCTCTTTCATTCAAGAATCAAGATGCCCGGATGCATACGCTGCAAATACGTTCCTCGCGCCTCGTTTTGATTGGTGAATCCGCTTCCGAAGGTGTGTAGCAGTTCACCGCTGGTTTGCGCTACTCAATCCTGACCATATCTCCAGGTAGTCGCCTGGTCATTATTGGCCTCCGAATTGTCCCCAAGACTACCTTACGCGCGCGGAATACTCGTCCGCGGAAATGGTCGGAGAAAAGCACGCTACGGGTTCTCCGCGCGAAGTGCGTCGACTCCGCTGTCAGCGGGAGTAATACTTCTAATTTGCCTTGCGGCTTTCGACGCCACCATCCTCAATCAACGCGCCCCTCCTGGTCGCTGACGCTCTCGATATCCCAAATGCCATGCATTCTCCAAGTCATGACGTGCGCTTCGAGGGCTTTCCTCGCCTCCGTTTCAAGTCCTCGCGTCCATCCAGCTTCAAGTCCTTGCGTCTGTCCGCCTGCAACTGCATGCGGCTACCTTCCAGTCCGTGCGTCCATCTTCCGTCCTTCCTACTTTCGGTCAGGCTTGACTTGAATTATATTATACGAACAGTAGCTTGCAATCTGATCCCCGAGTCCTCGACCCGAGTTCTGTCCTTGAACTTGAATTTCAACGTGGCGGTTTCCATTTCAATTTCCTTCTTTCCGGACTTGTCCTAGATGATTCTTAGCTTGCACTCATTCATGTCTGAGCTGAGGCAACGGTGTATCCCAGTGTAGCATGTACCATGCTTGAGTTATTTTTATGATTACGCTCCTCGACCGTGCTCACTGGAGAAATTCAGCCGTGAAATGCACTGTGACTTCCTTTGAGCACACAAGAATTTTATGCCCACTTCAAGGAAGACTTTTGCATGACTCTGTAAGTATTCTACTCAGCGGTTAGAAAGTTGAAGTTCGTTGAACGTGCTGAAATTCGGAAACAAGGAATAATCAACCACCTGGACGCAGCGATGAAACCTAAAGTCGTGCTTGATGGGGCCTAAAGCCCCACGTAAATTGATCGCGCTTCCCGTCAAAACAAGGGACGGCGTACTCTTATAATAAATAGCCTCTTAGGTCTAGTGTCCTTAGTCAGACTTTATAATAATATTAAGACACAAGATACGCCTCCGCTACGCTAGCGCTATGGCACAAATATGTATATTCAAACGATAGACGGATCTCAACAGCAAAATTACATACAAGATATGCCCGGTGATTGTGAAGCGGAGGCAGCAGACATTAAGCGGGGGAGGGTTACAAAAAACGGCATTGACATCACCCTTAGGAATTAGCATTGGTGGAAATTCAGATCTTGTCGACCCGAGCGCCAACAGATAGCATCAAGCGGTCGAATCAATACAGGAAAGGTGTCAGGAAGATGTTGCCCAGCAGATATTCGAGAATTTTGTCCAGGGCCAACCAGAAAGCTTGATCGAGAATTTGCACCGTTGTGAGGATAGGAAACAGCAAAATAAATGATGGGAGAGCGCCGCAGTACAGAGCACAGAAGTCCGCAGGGGAATACCGATTCCTGAGTCCACACCATCTAGTTACTTCGCTTAACGTTGTTGAAACTTCGGAAGAGTACTAGATAGTACTACTTTCAATGCCATCTTGTTCCACATATATATAAACTTCATGACTTTGATGGGAATTCGTGAAAGTTCGTGATCTCGAATGCTTTCTATGAATGTTCGTGAGTTCGGCGACTCCTCGGCACATCACAGAGTGATGGGTATCAACAGCTTGCCGAGATTGGCCGGTTAGGTTCGGGTTAGCTGGTTACACGCCTATACGATCGAAAGCCGGAAACCAGGTGGCCGAGCCGCTGGTTTCCAGGTGTCAATCGTTGGAAACCAGGCGCCAAGTAGATCACTGCTGATGCAGATGGCGCCACTGGCTTTCAGTGGGATGCTCGTTGGCATTTTTCCGCTAAGCGAAGACCAAAGAAGGCAATATTCAAAAGAAAAGGCGGCAAAAAGAATCGAACTCGCGCGGAAAATTGCGAGGGGAAAGCAGTAGAAGTTCACATACCAACTGGGCTAAATGCCCGACGAAGAAGCATGAAAATGTTTCCAACACATGCCATGTCTCTCGATGCGAGATCTCCTAAGCTTTGTCCACAAGTCCCTGGTCGCTGACCCACTTTAACTTGAACCAACTGAAGCCATACTTAAGATAAATATTATGTAGACCAATGAAAATTGACAACTTTAGAGAAAGGATTTTCGTAAAAGTAACATCAGCTGCAGGAAACCTCTGTCAACGCTAACTTCTAAGTCTGTGAGCATTTCTTTTTTTTTTCTGAAGTTCAATCATCCTTGGATCATCCCATAGGTCTGTTGAAATAAATTGATATGGCTGTTTTAGCATCCAATGGGCAGTGACATGTTGACAGAGACGTGGGTTGCCTGAGATACTGAGAAAGAGTCGACTCTGCGCTAACTCTAAGTTAACAGTCGAGACTCTAATATTAAGCGGCAGCCGAGCACATCACATCAGATTCAGATCACCGGAGCCACGCATCGGCCACACGTGCTCTCCAACTGACGGCCGGCGCAAAACCACTGGAAACCAGTATGAAATAAGATGAGGTTCACTCAAGTTGTAGGCGGTCCGAACCGAATCAAGACGTAAGTGGTCCCGGAACTTAAGTTCTGCGTGCGCGGTGTATTGCACGCCTGTATGTGGGCCCTCAGGTAGCAACCACTTAAGTTCCTGCCCACCACTTAAGTCCCTTCCAATCACTCAAGTCCTGTCTATGACTCAAGTTATACAAAGCACTTAAGTTACATGTGTGACTGTCAGTGCAATGCAATGAATTGAAAACTTAAGTTACACCCAATCATTACTTAAGTTTCACTGTGGCTGGTAAAACACCAACATGTCTGGGGTCTGTAGGATGATGGGGTCTGTAGGATGATTGAGCTGCGGCCGTGGCATGTAGACAAGGATGGGACACACCAGATGTAGTGGGATGCGAAATGGATGTGCTCAGTAGCATGTGAGACATGGCCAAAGATCACAGTGAGTACGACAAAATAAAATGATGGTCTCGATGTACACACCAAATTTGCACTAAATGAACATTCACCCAAGTGGCATAATGCCGTCGAGCTTAGCGGCTGCCAGCTCAAATAGTGTCCCTCAGATCTCAATAAGCCATGATGTAAAATAGAACCTGGCAAGAGCTCACCAGAGTCAACAGAAGAGTGAACCCCAGGTTGTTGGTTAGTGCCAGTGGCACATTCGGTTTGCGATAACTTGGAGGTGGTTGGGTGCCAGGCAGATCCACATGTGGTGTTCTTGAGAAAAGAATTTAGAAGAGGAGGGTCGGGGATTGTTGACCGTTGTAGTTGCCGGCGACAGAGTCCAGTGGCATGGTGGTGGTGAAGGATGAAGTTGAAGTCGGACAATGGAAACCATACCATCAACCAAATTGAGCCAATCAATGGGCCAATCGGTTGCATTGCAGACGACAAACAACAAACAAGCAGCCCTCTCTCCAGACGACCACCTCATCCACATCCCCCCTCCTCTCCAACCACTGCTGCCATCTTGCCTGCTGAATATTTGTCAGGGCACCGTGACACTACTTCAAATTTCTTCAACATTTGGTCGGTGGCAAGTCGGTGGCAAGCGTCGAACAAGTTCAGGTCAAGCCCAGGTGAGTTTTGAGGTCTGTGTATAGAGGTTAGCAGCGCTGATGATTATCGGTTACGAGTACGTTGTGAAGAGTCCAGCTAAACCGAAGACAAAGAGGTACAAGTTTCATTTGTTTCATCATGTGGGATGAAACTAAATGTCCCAGAACTCAAGTCGTGCCAGAACATAAGTCCCAAGACAGAACTTGAGTTTCTGCGGAACTCAAGTCCATGTGCAGAACGTAGAACTTGAGTTCGGGGGGAACTCAAGTTTGGGACTCGAGACTTGAGTAATCGGTAGAACTGAACAGCAATGGCGAACTCAAGTTCTACACTTAGGTTGTCTGCTTGCAAGTCTTAAGTTCTCCGACTACTCAAGTTCTGAGACAACTTAAGTTTTGAGCAAGGTAGGTGTGCAGTTATATACAGGGCTCTACAGTGTACTAGCCACAACTTAAGTCCTATGACAACTTAAGACTCGTTTCGGTTCGGACCGCCTAGAACTTAAGTGAAGCTAATAAAGTACTTGAACCAGTGATCCAGTTTTCGGTTTCAAGTAATCTACTTGGCGCAAGGAAACCACTGATCATCCAGCCGGAAGCCAGACTGCGGGCCATCGGCCATCAGTGATCTCAGATCCCAGCTGGTTTCCGGCTTTCGATTGTATAGGCGTGTAGTGGTTAGTGGTTTGGGTTGGTTGGTTAGGGGTTAGTGGTTAGTGGTTAGTTGTTAGGGTTAGTAGTTACTGTTAGCAAGGGATCTATATAAAAAAACCCCGCACGGCCTTGTTGAAGCAACAATGATGGCCGAGATTCCAGGTGCTTGAACGTGCCGAGTTGAACCAATGTGACGAACTTTCACATGATCCCATCAAAGTGGCGAACTCTCGCAACGCTAAGCAAAGTAACTAAGTGACGAAGGTGGGTACGCTCCCGATTCCTCTCCGACACTTCGCTGACAGAAAATTATGACTTGAAAATACGATGCGGATTTTACGAGGGTATTCCAAGTTCATCCTCAAAACAACACATACATGTTCTCTGTTTTGATTTTATATTCTACTTCCAGCCATTTGTAGAACTCATACGGGAGGCCATCTATTCCAGGAGCAGATCCGTTTTTTGACATAGTCAAGGCAGTGTTGAATTCCAAAGCAAGCAGCCTCCTATTCATTAGGTTGTGCTGATCTTTGTTCAGACATGCGTCGCATTGTTCCAAGACTATTGAGGTCGTGAGGATTTTATTATTCATCCGGTTTATCCTTTGACTGTATGCTATCGTGATACTCACGGCCTATCTCAGCCATTTGTTTCGGACGAGATTCGTATTGTGGAGTACCTATCCGTGAGTGATCTGGTTTCACAAATTCGTGTATCGATGCCTTTATATGGTTTCCTGCCGTGGATCTGGTCCAGAATCGACTACCGAGAGTTTCCCCCTCAACCACTGCGTTCAGGGAGTGGATAGCCACAGCACAGAGATAGTCGGTTGAGCCCACGGTTAGGCACAGTCGAAACTGTGGTCAAATCAAGTGTACAACACTCGGCCAGTTTTTGCTCTGCAATGAGGTAATTGATGAGAATTGGCCGAGGTTAAGCTCAGAGAATGTTCAAATTGCCTAATGAACCAACTATATTGTATTTTTGAGTACTTTATCTACTGTTCAACATATGTTGAGCATCCTCTGTTTGAATCTCCCCTTTCAATGAGCTGGGGGCAAGTTTTGGGTGCAACTTGAGGCCCTGATACTGTATAATTTCATTCAATTTGACCATCACGCGTCACACACCCCTGGTCGGTGTCGAATATTGGTGCGAGGTCACGCATCCCACACCCCTTGGTCGAACCCTAAATTCGTCATGCAGGGCCCAAAATTGCGTCTGCGACCCGGAAAAGCCAAAATTTTCGTTCGGTGTCGAAAATTTCGGTTGTGTCACGCAAATTTTTGGCTCTGGTCGAATGGTCGAATTGGTATTTTCGGTCACGCGTCACGCCCTAGGTCGATTTGATTGAAATAATACAGTACTTGAACCTTATGAAAAGAAATATTCAGCCAGGTCCAGGTCCAATTTAGACTATAAATTCCATAAACACCTTCTGCAGTGATTTTAGGAAGTTCCATGGACTGCTCGTTGAACCTGCGGCATCTTCCGGGGCACCCACATGAGATATTACCCGTACCGTGTCTGCGATATCTTTCTTCTCTTGTGCACGCTCTCTAAGGGTATCATTGATTTTCTTTTCCAGGAGCTATGCAGCGAGGTTTCGGTCGTCAGGGGGCATGTTGGTATCATGGAAGGCCCTCTCTTGCAGATCTGTACCTTCATGCGGTTTGGTTGTACAGTAGGGGCATGGCAAAAAAAAATCGCATCCCAATATCGTGGTACGGCTCGCCGGACCGTCGGCACACCGCGTGGGCATGGTTATTCTTGAGTAGAAGAGGGCGTCGGACGGAGTTCGCTGATTGGCCCACGCCTGTCGTGCTGCCGCAACCTTGCCGAAACTGAAACTCTGCAGATCGCTTTAATCCTATCATGTTTCACTGAGCCGAACTCACGGGCGCGATGAGCGGGTAAGCATGGATGCTTGCTCCGACCGAAAGAGGTGCTATTTCCTCGCAAGTCCTTCGACGCCATTCGTGCGCTTTTTTTGAAACATGCCCTTCATGAAGATTGTCACCGAAAACCCACCCACGTGTCTGCCAGCGCTCTTTCACCCGGCACCCCATGTCGTCTAGCTACTCGCTCCTCGGTGCGTATACGAGTCCCCTTTCATCTGCCGATTCTTCATTATTAATTGCTCCTAGTGCAAAGTGCAGATGAGATCTCCTGGAAGCCGGGCCCGCTGCACCGCAAAAAAGCGAAATTCTACGTCATGATCTGCCGAAATGGTGTCGAGATATGTCGAACTCATGCAGTCAAGGGAGCACCTGCACCCAAATGGGATAGCATCTTGCCAATGTAAGCGTTTTGAACGGATGTCCTAGGGCGCCGGTCTTGCGTACTGATTATCTCAGCTCGGTGGATGCGGCGTCTTCTCCCATTTCCCTACAGCTTTTTCACCATTCGCTGCTTCCAGATACGTGTCTGGGTGCAGTTGAGACAAATGTAGCTGCGTTGGCGGAACTCTGTGGCTCAGACGGTGATGCAAAGGGTGCGAGGTTTATTACCTGCTATTTTCTGCCCATTGATAAAAAAACCAGCTGTGAAGCTGGAACTTATTGGGGTGAAGGAGGAGCTGAAAGGAAAGCGCGTAGGCGTTCTCTCCGTGAGCTTGATGAAAGATCGCCAAGCTGCCACGTTCGCCGTCGATACGGCTCAGCAGGGTGCGGAGAGGTCCAGACCTGGAGCAACAACCTCTGCTTTCGCGGAAGCCGGGGACATCGTTACACAGGCCGGGCAGGCCGCGCCAGTCGTGAATAGCATCGAGTCGGCACTGTTTCCAGTAATCTCGAAGCTGCAAATACTTGTCAGCATCGGAGACGAAATTGCCAAGGTATGGCTGTGGATTCACTTCAGTCTCCCCACTAATTAAACGTAATTAAGATCCACCCGTACGCCAACATTGCATGGAAGGTCTTGACTTCCGTGTATACGGTGGGTGAAATGGTGTCGATATCCTAGCACTTACTAACAAGCAAATTAGGTTGTGAAGAAACAGCAAGACACGGACCACAAGCTCTGCGGGCTCATCCAGACAATGGCCGAACTTTATTCGTTCATGGAGGACATCGACACCATTCTTCTGCGTGAGAAGATCAAGAGTGTTGAGGAGGGGATTTTTGCAATCGTCAAACAAACCGTTGAATGTGCACTGTTCATTCAGGAATACACTGCGCACGGATTCATCAGTGAGTAATCTGACTCGCGGCGTTGATTCATATTGTAATTCGGATCCAGGTCGCGCTGTCCAGAGCACCTGGAGCCATGCAGACCATAAAATAGAGAAACTTTCTACTGCCCTGCGCGACCTGAAGAAGTCTTTTGAGAGCCACTTGACAGCTCAATCTTTGTTTCTATCCACAAAGGTCCTTGATATGGTTGAGCGCTTGGGTGTGCCCTTTGCCAATATCGTATCTAGTATGCTCACAAGTCTTGTCAGATCAATCAGATACGCTGAAAAGGCTCAATCCCGTGGACATGAACGCGACCTCGCGTGCACTATGCTTAGCGGGAACGCGCCGCGAAATACTGAACGACGTCACGGAATGGTTCACCATCCCATCTGAGTCTGGGAACATCCTCTGGCTATCTGGTGTCGCAGGCTCTGGGAAGAGTACAATATCGACAACGGTCGCAGACTCTGCGAGTGAACTACAGCGCCTTGGAGCCTTTCTTTTCTTCAACAGAAATGAGCCGTCGCACAGCCACCCTGATGCTGTGATTCGCACCATTGCGTACTGGCTGGCACTTTCCGATCCGCACGTTGGGCTGGCCATTTGCGCGGCAATTAATCGCGATCCCACAGTGGTAAATGCACCCCTTCGGAGACAGTTCAACGAACTATTGCCGGATCCCCTTCGCGCGGCTGAACCGCATATCTTGGGCCCAATTCTTATCATTCTCGATGCTCTCGACGAATGTGGGGACCCATTTTCTCGACGCGACCTTCTGGCCTTGCTCTCCGACGACTTCCCACGTCTTCCTCACTTCATCCGCATCCTCATTACCAGCCGGCGTGATTCTGATATTAACTCTCGGTTCAGGTCTCGCTTCGCCGAGAGAGACCTAAACACTGTTGCTTCAACCACCAAGGATGTGGAAGCTTTCATCCGCCACAAGATGGCTGAGGTCCGGAAGCTCCAGGACCTGGACCCCATGTGGCCAGGAGAGCAAAGGATCAAAGTGTTGGTCGATCTTTCGGGGGGGCTTTTCATCTGGGCATCCACAGCTATCAGGTTTCTGATCATAAACGACTACGAGCCAGATGAACAACTCGGGATTTTAATATCTCAAAAGTCAACGCTCGCCTCCGATCTCGATCATTTGTATGGTGTGGCTCTCCGAGAATCCGGTCCTTGGAACAAAAACGAAACATTTGCACGGGATGCACGTTCTGTTTTGATGTGCATTGTGCTCGGGAGGGTACTAATGACTGCTGAAACCATTGATATGATTCTGGGCTCAGTGACGGGCACTTCGGCAAAAGTCCTGGGCCACCTCGGTTGTGTCATACAGTGGAGTCCTGGCCATGAAGCTTGTACGCTCCATGCATCATTCGCGGATTACCTCATAGATCCCCTGCGCTCGAGTGGCGAACCGTGGTCCATCAATTCTAAAGCCGGCCATCATCCTCTGGCACTAGGATGCTTGCAAATCCTCAACCGGGACCTCAAATTCAACATATGTGGTCTCGAGGACTCCCATTGCCTGAATTCGGATGTTCCGAACATTTCCTGTCAGATCAAAGATCATGTTCGGCCCCACCTGGTCTACTCGAGTTGCTTCTGGTTCAACCACATCCCGGATAATCCGCTCGACCAAACGGTCCTCGAAGCTGTCGCAAAATTTATGTACCATAAATTCCTGTATTGGCTTGAGATCCTCAGCCTTTTAGGTCAAATCACAATTGCACCTGCGGCCCTCAGAATTGTGCAGGATTATGCAAAGGTTTGTACGGTGTTATTGGTCCATTGTGCAAACCTTGATCAACATCACAGGGACAAGACCGAGACCTTGAAGATTTTGCAGCAGATGCCATCAAGTTTGTGGCAGCCTTCGCGCCTGTCATCGCACAAAGTGCACCTCATATCTATCTCTCAGCTCTCCCATTTTCCCCTCATGAGTCAAGAATAGCGAAACAATTTACAACATCTTTCCCGTACACACTCAAGGCCAGTGGACCGCTGGCAGAGCACTGGCCTGTTATCCAAAAGGTGTTGCGAGGCCACACTGATTGGGTTACCTCCGTCCATTTCTCACCAGATGGTACGCAGATTGTGTCTGGATCATTTGACAGGACAGTACGCATCTGGGATGCCCAAACGGGTGCAGTAATTGTGCGACCGCTTGAAGGACACACTTCTGGCGTCATCTCCGTCTGCTTCTCGCCAGATGGAAGACAGATTGTGTCTGGGTCTATCGATGGTACAGTACGCATCTGGGACCCCCAAACAGGTGCACCGCATCTTGGGCCGCTGGAAGGGCACAGCGGTGGGGTCAGATCGGTCCATTTCTCACCAGATGCTCTTTACATAGTGTCTGGGTCGGATGACAACACACTGCGCATCTGGGATGCTCAAACAGGTGTACCTGTTGGCGAGCCGCTAAAAGGGCATACATCTGATGTCAATTCCGTCTGTTTCTCACCAGACGGAACACAAATTGCGTCTGCATCTGCCGACAAGACGGTCTGTATCTGGGAAGTCCGAACCAGGGAACAAATTGCAAGGCCACTGGAGCATGCCAATGAGGTCAACTCCGTTCGCTTTTCCCCTGATGGCACGCGAATCGCTTCTAGCTCTTCCGACGGACTTTGCATCTGGGAGCTTCAAACAGGTGCATTAGTTCTTGGGCCGCTTCACAGACACACAGATTGGATCCGCTCAGTCAGTTTCTCTCCGGATGCCGCATGCATTGCATCTGGCTCCGCTGACAATATAATCCGCATCTGGGACGCACAAATTGGGGAACTCCTTGGCGAGCCCCTAACAGGCCACACTGGCTCCATCTATTCTGTTGATTTCTCATCAGATAGCAGACGGATTGTGTCCGGGTCCTCAGATACAACACTGCGTATCTGGGACGCACAAAGAAATGATCCAGTTGCTCCTGGGCCGATAGAAGCACAGGCCGACGGCGTCAGATGCATCGATTTCTCCCCAGATGGCGCGCGGATTGTGTCTGGTTATTTAAACCACATGATTCGCATCTGGGATACTCAAACAGGTACACTGATCATTGGGCCGCTTGAAGGGCACGATGGCGAAATCAACTCCGTCCGTTACTCGCCTGATGGCACACAAATTGTGTCAGGCTCTGACGATAAAGCAGTGTGCATCTGGGATGCTCACACAGGTGCACTAGTTGTTGGGCCTTTGAACGGGCACACTGCGAGGATCACTTCCGTTTATTTCTACCCGGATGGCACACGGATTGTGTCCGGATCATACGACACCACACTGCGCATTTGGGACGTTCAAACGGGCCAACCGGTTTTAACACTGAATAGGCGCGATGACGATGTCCGTTGGGACAATACACTGCGGATTTTGGATGTTCAAATGGGCCAACCAATTTCTACGCTGAGTGGGCATGATTATGCCGTCAATTGTGTCTGTATTTCACCAGACGGCACGCGAATTGTGTCCGGATCTAATGACTACACACTGTGCATCTGGGACGCCCAAACAGGCGCGCTTATTGTTGGGCCGCTTAAAGGCCACGCTGATTTAATTCTTTCCGTCGATTTCTCACCCGATGGCACGCGGATTGTGTCAGGGTCGTTGGACAACACACTACAGATCTGGGATGCTGAAACGGGAAAATCCATTTCCGGGCCGATCGGTGGACACACTGCCTGGGTCAAATCCGTCCATTTCTCACCAGATGGGAGACACATCGTCTCCGGGTCTTATGACGCCACGGTCCGTATATGGGACGCCCAAACAGGTGCAGAAGCTGGGGCACTGGAAGGTCACACCAATTGGATCTACCAGGCCCGGTTTTCCCCCGACGGCACTCGCATTGTGTCCATATCCGAAGACAACACTATCCGGATTTGGGATACCCAACCGGACGAACCAGATCCCAGATCAAGGTGGAGATGCGGGTCTCCTTGAATTCTTTGCCTGACATCATCATGCGCAATGGATCTGAAACGTTGAACAACGACACGGTATGAATACATAATTGTCATCTTCCCAGCCTCACCTGTTTCCTCTCTCTAGATCAACCTGAGTTCGGCCCATAGTCCCCTAAGAGATTATCTGAGGTTCGAAGACGAATCATGGCTGCTGAACACCGCCGGTGAACGCATATTGTGGGTGCCCCCTTGGCACCGAGAGAGTCTCTACCTTCCTCGAAATACTCTTGTCGTTCGTGCTGCAGGCACAACGAAGCTCGACCTCAGCCAATTCGTGCATGGCACCGAGTGGGAGAAGTGCATCGATCCTACATTCAAGGGACGCTGAATAAACTGCGTGAGTCGACTTGCCGTTGTTCCTACCGGTGCGCTAATCTGTCTTGCGTATTTTCAGTAGCTGCTTTCCGCAGACCCACTCGCTCACTGGGGTTTCAATACATACCACAATTACCCTATTTCTTGTATCTTGCTATGCTCTCCTCACTATTGAGTCATTCATATTGATTTTCTCCATTTTACATGTGGTGCACCTGAATCTGACGGCCTTAATATATCTCTATTCACCTGAATTTTGGCGAAAACTATAGGACCAGTCCCCCGGATGAGTGCATTCTCTCCTGCGAAACTTTGTCCAGAAGCTCCATATTTTTCTCATCTCAATATTTTCCAGGAATGAACTTTCCTTCTCCTCATGTGGGCAGTATGGTCAATGATTTTTTGTATCTATCAATTTTCATCTGACTCAGCCAAGTTCATGCATTCCGACTGTGGAAGTTCTTGAAATAGTTTAGCCGACCCTCGCAGATAAATAGAGCTATATTGAGTGTTCTTAACCACATTGCATCTTCAGATCTCTCGCGTAAACGCTTAAGCTTGTGGCCATCCGTATGCTACAAATTACACCATACTTACTGTACATGCTCCCCGATAGAAATTTCCTGACCCTACGGTGCCAAAGACCGATTATCCTGAATTTCATTGTCAATGTATCAACGAGTCTCCGGGCTATGTGCTATCCTTGGAACACAACAAATTCAACGTGAACACCGCCGCTGTCCACCAAAGATGTAACCGGACCACAACAAGACCAAATAAGATTATTCTCTCACAGAAACCACGATTGTCGAATTCCCATAGGAAGCTCTGTCGGAAAAATGAAAATCCTCTTATAAGAGCGTCACGTTATAAGAGCTTTGTAAGCACCTTGTAAGATAATCACAAGCAAACAAGTCGCTTTACGCGCTCTTCAGCTTCTTGCAAGCCATTGCAAGCCCAGGTTTCCTTGAATGTTATCTCTTAGTTCCTATCTACTCCCCCTTTGTCCGAATACCCTCGTATGCTGTCATTCGGCCCCCAGCGCAACCCATAACACCATCGACTCGGCTCGACACATCCGAGCCTTGGGGTCCCTTTTCAGTCCAAACGGCGGGCAGTGGCGGTTCTTAACCGGTGCGCGCCGATTCCAGTCGCACTTATCGTTTTCTCGCGGTGCGTTTCTCATTTTTAAACCCTCGAACGACTCGGAACGAGATACTAACCCCCACTGCAGAGTCACGACGGCGCCCGCCAGCTTGGCTGCAGCTTCGCGATTAGCCCACGGTGGGCACGTTCTGTATATGTATATGTATGTAACACAACAGTTAACAGACAATTGTCCCCCATGGCCTCTGGCAACCGGCGGAATCCTGACTCCATCTTGTCCCAAGTCAAATGGCCCCGGTAAGTTATATCGAAGAAAAAGCCGGGGATTAGTGACGAACTAGAAAAAGCTGCAGATTATCTCTCTGGGGCTCTCCATATGTCAGCCTCGAAGCGTGGTGAATCATTCCTTTTCACCTATTACGACTTCCCCGGTGATCCCCTGGCGACCGACGAATCCGACGTTGAAGCTATCAGCTAAGGATTTATGCTCGAGTACTGGCCCATACAGCCTTCCCAGTATAAGATGTGGTGGCGACTAAGAACCCCAACAACACCTATCCAAACTTATATCCAGCGGTGATACTCACACTACGTCCCTGCTCACTTTTTCGCTTTCCACCACCGCCCAGCGCCTTCGCTGCAGAAATTGCAGGAAAGAATGGTGACTGAAGCGCCCAGGTCATATCCTTGACCACTTGGGCCAACAACCAGCAGTCTTAATTACAGGGACGTCCCTGAATGGAATCGGCTTTGAGGCAGCCCGCCTAATCTCGAAGTATTCCAACCTGGTTATCATCACTGTAGTGTTGCTGGGGTTCGGTTAGGTTCGGTTTTTTCCGAAATTTTCCGAACCCTGAACCGGACACGTGCTGAACCTGGGGTTCGGTTCTCAGAGGTTCGGTTCAGGTTCAGAAGCGGTTCGAACTCCAATGAACCTGTGGGTTTTCCAAGAACACTGAGTGACTCCTATAATTCTGGAATAGGTCCCACTGAGTGTAGAGAGATTATTGAATTGAGTTGGATCATCGAGAGGTACCTGTTCCAGCTCTGTTTTGCAGGTTTGAATAGCAAGCCTTTCAATTGATCCGCCTCCAGGCAAGCTAAAGATTTATCAGATTGTCCCGGGAATTGAATCAAATCCCTACATGACGCCAATGGTACCTCTGTAAATTAGATCTTGGGTATGACTTCAGCCTCATGTGGGTTTAGTTGAGGTTCAAGAAGCAAAACTACCTGTGAATGTTCACCAAATAGCCCCGAAAAAATTCAGGTTCGAACAGGTTCGCACCTGTTCGCACCGGTTCGCAAAAAATCAACAATCTCCGAACCCTGAACCGGACCTGAGGTTCGGTTCAGGTCCGGTTCAGGTTCGGCATCGGTTCAGAACCGAACAGGGGCAACACTACATCACTGGCTGCAGCGAGGAAAGGTATTTCTTTCCTGACTCCTATCGGGCAATATTGGCGCAGACTAAAGCTCTGAGGACGCAATTAAGAAGGAGATGCCATCGCCCAACGTACGCAGGCTTGTTCTCGATCTCTTGTCTTTAGCTGAAGGCAGCCACCGAAATCAATGCGTACCTAGAGCCCATTTATGTCTGTTTTGTTTAATTTTATTCCTCTGACCTTCAATTATGCTTAGCCGTCGTGGATAGGTCTTGATCCACAACGCGGATGCTGCCATGTCAAGAAAGGGGGGGGAGACCGGACCAATTAAACTCACTGCAGACAAACTGGAGTGTCAGCTCCCCACCGACCACAACAGCTGTACTGGGCCCCGACGGTAAACCCGACTCGAGTGGAAGACGATTCCTCAGGGAGCGGCGATGTAAGGCGATTTGCTTGAACTGTCCCGATGTTATTCAATTCACACCCCAGGATTGTGACTGCGGCGTTCGACACCCGTCTTAATGGTCGGCAGGAGGAGTTCTTTTAAACCTCATGAATTCTCATGGTGTTGCTTTTTGGATCACAGATAAACCCGGCGTGTATCTGGCCGATTGCAACGAGGCGAACAAGGACGTGGCGGCGCACGGTTCCGATCCCGTAAGTCCAGCCCATTTGCTGTGGTTGGATTTTTATAGTGTTATTTCGCTAGCATCAGACATTTCTTGTGGCGTTGTACAACGCCAAACAACGCGTGAAAATGCCGCAACACACAACACGACAATTTTTCTAAAAATTCCCGCAACGCCGGAACAAGATCGGCTGATACCATCAGAAGGGCTGTTAACCACAACGGCTTTCGACCTCCCCAAGAACCTCCCATATCACCCGCTTCACTGTGCTCACTTTCAGCAACCTCTATCGTCCACAACCCTCTGCCCAGCCTCGAAAATTTGGGAGGACAACGCGAAAACGCCAAAAAAAAACGTGCAACACCACAATCAAAATGTCAAAAGGCTAATGCTGCCAAACTTTAGGTCATTACGGAGGAGATCATAGGAGAAAAGTTCACATTCTAGGGCTGTATATACCTTGGATAGTCGGCGTTGCAAGTGGTTCCATCCTCGGCATGTTGCGTTTCGAGTAAATAATTTATTTTCCTATTTGTATCGCTGGGAGCTATCGTCGATAAGCAGAATGAACGATTTTTTGGTATCTCCGCGGCTTTCTTCTCGGAATGCTCCACAATTCGACGCTCCATAAATATCAGGGTGGTTCTCACATTTAATAAAGAGGCGCGTGTAGCCATCGTGTGGAGATCCATTCATAGTTCGTTCCATCTTTAGTGCTTTTCATTCTGTTGCTACTTCGGCTGTCGATGTAGCTTGACTGAGCACTGAGCACTGAGCTGTATTAGGACAACCGGGCGTCTCACCGCCGGGAACATCAGTGAGAATATGCTACAGGTAATAAGATTACAGTATGCGAGCAGTAGCAGGCCATGATTGCGTCTGTCTGCGACATTTGCACGACGCAGAGCAAGGTCTCATCCCCCATGAGGTTTCGAGGTTTATTGATTCCCTCCTTGTCGAACCTGCGAATGTGAATTTCCCTTGGCCAGCGCAATGAACGCAGTTGGCGCCAGGACACAGCGTATCCAGTCCCATTTTATAATTCGCCTCCGGGCGTGCTATGGCGCCGGATGCGCGTTTTCTCAAATTAGTACCCACATCATCGCGGTCTTCTTTACACTACTTTTTTCCTCGAAACACCTACGCATCAACCTGATATTGAATGTAAATTGTGGTGGAGTGTATTTACCGAGGAGCAATGCCTTGAAATTATCGTAGTGTGCCGCTGCATACCGATGATCTCTCGTCACACTACTTTGAGAAAGAACGCGAAAGAACAGCAGAGACCGATCGACGAAAGACACAGATGCCAATGATCCATTCTTCAAGATGGATCCGGACGACACCACTATAATTATAGGTACGAACAGGAACACGGATTGATTCAATATGCGTACGTTCTTTCAAGCCAGGTTTTTCCGAGCTTATAGCTCCAGCCAAGTTCGGTGCATAACTTTTTGACCGATTAACTAGGAGTTGCCATTAACGATTTACCAAAACGTCCTCTTGAATGACCATGCACGAATCGGAAGGGTATTTGCGAGGCGAGCTGAGCTGGATTGAGGCAGGTTCGCAAGGGTAGCCGACGAACGGCGAGTTCGCGAGAGTCCCTCATAGTAAGACTGCGGGTGACCTGAGCCGAGAGAAGACACGCACCTCGAATGTACGCCTGCGGCCCGATAGCTCCGTGCTCATACCCACTGGAAGCGCGGGAGGCTCATGTATTGCACGGCAGGCGGCTCATGTATTGCACGGCAGGCGGCACATATATGCCAGGGAGACGAAAATGAATGCAATGATATAAACAGCGAATGACAGACAGCTCTATGGGACATTAATAAGTACGTGTATGATCATAGATGGAAAGATAGCGAGGAGGGCGAAAAAAAGACCGGGAACGGAAACAGAGAAAGCGAAGGAGGATGGAGGAATAAGAGGGATGAATGGGAACATGGTGGAAACATGGAGTGAAAACGAGCCCACGGATATGCGATACCTATAATAACGCGCCCACACTTACTCTCTAATCTCCTCAACACGCTCCCCGTACCGCCTCAGCACCGCGAAACCCAGGAGGAGGCCGAGCACGCCGACAACGCGCACGACGGGGAAGACGCTGCGTGTGGGTGGGGATGCGCCGGCGGACTGCAAGCCGGTTAGACGCTCGGCGGACTGAGAACGGGAGGAGGGTGGCGTGCGCGGGCGGTGTTTCGAGTCGGCGTCGGGGGCAGGGGGGAGGACGCAGGGCGCGGCGCAGGCGGGGCAGAGGCCTGTTGCAGCGGGGCCGTATATCCACTGTGCGGGGGTTAGATTCGGCAATATAGAGGCATAGGCGTGAAATTGATGATAATGGGCATGGACGGCGACCGTGGCATCCGTGGAACGGGTGGATGGAAATGTAGAAATTTGATTATGCAAGAGTGGACGCACGTCGTCGATGTGTGCCCTGCAGAACAACGCGCCGCAACACTCCGTTCTTACTGGGCCTACCGCCACCTCTTCACTGCAAATGAATCGGAAATCAATAAGCAGCCAGCTCGAAAGTGCCAACAGACGCACCAAATGCCACAATCCCGCTGTGCCTCCTTCCGCCCGCGCACAGCGAGCTTGAGGTTCCCCGCCGCGTCGTATGCGCTCGAGCGGGTCTTCTCCTTGTCGTGGCTCGACGAGCGCCAGCTGCGCGTCCGGGGGAGCGCGGGGGCGTTCTCGTCCACCTCCGGCTGTGGGGTCCCTTCCGCGCCCAGGTCGAGCGAATATTCTAGGTCGGGGTTGTCTGTATCGGAATGGTTCGGAAAGGAAACATATTTTGGAAAGCTGAGGACGCAACTGACATGTGGGCATAGCGAGGGACATGGGCGGTTTTCGAGACGCGGGCATCTTTGGGTTCGATATGTAGAGATTGAAGGGTCGATGTTTGGTGTTCAACAAGCGCACGTGCAGGTGAGGTTGAGGGCGGGAGCGTATGCAATCGTGGGGGCCGTCAAAAATTGCGTGGAGGTTAGTGGAGAGTCTGACGTGTGTTTTTTTGTCTGGAGGAAGATCGCCGAGATGCCGAAGGCCCAGACCATCAACCGACCCGTTGATTAGATTGCCGATTAGATTGCGCCTTTACAATAGTCTCCCTAGTCAGACCAATAAACAAATGGTTTTTTTTGGAGAGAGCGAAATGGAAAAAGAAACTTGTTTATGGTCTGATTTTGTTCGCGCATCAAATACTGTAGGTCGACTTTCGCAACCGGGATTCCCAATTAGGCAGAATCTTCCGCATTGAGACGACTTGACAAATCCCCACATGCGCCATCGCTTCTCAGTCGCGTCGACATCCCCTGCCGACGTGCTTTTCTGACGCGTCCTTCCAAAGTGACCTCCAATGGGTCGTTCCATACACCCCCCGTACACGTGCTGCACCCGGAGCTGGTTCTATCCTGACCAGGCATTCATACGAGGCCGGCGGCTCTTTCTTCGCCAACACCACCCCTTCGACATCTGCGTCTACATAAAGGCCGCGATGGATCATGCTCCCCAACTTGTCCCCAACACACGTGCAGATGGTTAAATCATTTGAATTATACCCCTCTAATATTCTAACCTGCTGGATGACATTGCCGGATAGTGTTCTGCACGCTTATTCCCCGGATTCGGCTGACATGTACGGCAGAGGAAGAAAATAGCCATAGAGTGGCCATTGGCGCGTATATACGCGTCTCGTCAAGTGTGGTGTTGTTTGTAAGTCACGTTTCTCATCTCAATCCGGAATGACGACGCACGGCATATACACATCAATCAAATCTAGATGAGATACGTGCTCGTTTTGTATCCATTGCATACAGATATCTAAAATAATACATAAAACATAGCAAGGATGACGGGCCGATGCTAATTGAGTCTGAGAATTTGAGACGCCGGTGTGCAAGGATCGTGGGCGCCCCCAGACGATCTACAAAGAGATCTCCACCCTGGACTCCGCAAGGCGTCGGAACAGCGGCAGCATGTGCGCGACTATGAGCCATATCTAGCAGATAAAAAATTATCCATCAAACGTGCGGCTAGTATATGGAAGTGGGTTGAACACACCTAGTGATCGGCACGGGTATCCTGCGGGCAATGTGGGCGGGACCCGTACCCGCACCCGCCCTCGTACCCGGCCCGGGGGCGCGGGTACGGGTACCCGCCCATGTTCGGCGGGTCTACGGGTACCCGCATGCCCGCTAAACCCGTCAGTGATATCACACATTCTATTCATCTGTACAGATATTTATTGATTAGAAAACCAAAAATCAGTTGTCTTTATGAAGTAGTACCACTACAAAGACCCTTAAAGCTTTATAACAATTTTCACCTTGCCCTTCACGGAGCCCTTAGTGCCCTTCTCATCAACCTCTTGCATTTTGCAACGGGTCATGCGAAAAAGAACTGGGTTATAAGCCAGAGTTTGCCCAAATCAGCTGGCCAAAAAGTATCCGCGGGTCTGGCGCGGGTCGTGCGGGTGGGTACGGGTAGACCGACTCGTACCCGTACCCGTACCCGCGACCACCCGTACCCGCGACCCGCCGCGGGTGGCCCGACCCGTGCCGATCACTAAACACACCAGTACGAGACCCCATCTGCCTCTTCCGAATAGTCCAGGATGAATCTCACGGAGGTGTAGGTCGCGAGCGCGAAGAACATGGCTGCGACCCCCATCGGGGGACCCCAGAAGTACACTAGACCGGCTGTCCAGACGAATGAGCGACCAACGTGCGAACGTTTGCGGTAACACGAAGGCGAGCGTCTTGTGCCCGATTGCCGCGTCGCCCTCGCGGTCGCGAAAGTCCTGCGCGTGTCCCTGCACATTGTTGGGGAAGCATTGAACCAGAGCCTGGGGAGGGGAAATGAACTTACGGTGGTCGTGAAAATCAACCCGCTAAGAACTACAGCGATGATGGATGTCTGCGATAGGGGTCGGCCGTGATCTGGCAAGATTAGTTCAGTAATAGTTGATTGAAAGAATTGCTCACCGAAAATGACCGTCATGCCCCAGCAGTAGCAAACATAGCCCATTGACCCAATAAAAGATTTCAGTGCCCAGTCGCGGGAGAGACCGCCCTCGTAGGCGAACATCGACACCAGATGAAGACTGCTGCATGCGAGGATTCCGTGGCTCACACTGTTCAAGAGCGACAGGACGATCAGCGCAAGATATATTCTCTGTGCAGTTTGTACCGTTAGCCGGCCGGAGACGAGCGGATGAGTAGGTTTCGACAGCTTGTCCTCTTCTACACCGGTGATCTGGTGGGTGATCTGAAATGCTAATTACCAGAAGAATACTTGAATTGCCTAACCTGGTTCTGGATCTGGATTTCAGGTAAGCTGAGATCGAGAGGCGGTATCTTGCGGGAGTGCACCTCGAATGCTATCAGGTGAAGCTCCTGCCAGACTAGCCCGTGGAGGAAAGGATTTAACATCCGGGATCCCAGCAAGAACGGCGCCAACGACGATCTACCGATGGATGAACGAGGTGCGCAGAAGGAAAGACAAGAAAGCTACCACTGGGCTGATCGTCGAAATGATGTCGTGCTCGTTGAAGAGAAAGGCTGTGTATATTCCGTCTCTCAGAGTTCTCATCAGCGAGTACATGATGGTTCAGACTGTAGCCAAACACAGAGTGAAATGGAAACGGAGGATATGCTGAATGGGGGGTGTTCGAGTGAGAAATTTACAATGGCGCATTAGACCATCGCTAGTCCACGGTTGCGCGAAGTGTTTGATTTGACAAAGACCCTTGAGACACCTGAGCCGGTGGGTGTAATGTTTCTGTCTAAATCGGTAACAAATCAGCCAGGTGGTATTTTGATGTAGCCGACCTACATCTCACGAAACTCCAGAAGAGCGAGCTGCCGGACATGAGGCGATACGGCGAATATCATCTCTCAGGGTGTAACACTGCAACCCAACACACGTTCCGATGCCCCGGCCATTGTGCTGAACAATTCAATTTGACTATGGGACCTTAGAGATCGAATTGCTGCCTCAATTTAAGGATGTAGGGACATATTGGAGGTGGTGCATTAAATCTGTTAGGCCATCGAGTGAGCAGATCGCGTACCGGACTAACGACGAATGCGCTGAGTTCGGATGCCTCCAGAAGATAAGGGATCTGATGCCGCCCGGTAGTATGCGAGAAAATCTTCCCAGCGCGAATCTGTCCTCCACCTGCGGGTTTTACTGAGTTTCGATTCGTATTTGGTGTAAGTTGAAGACTCACAGTGCGGTAGTGCACATGGGCGTGTCTGCCGGGTTCTCCCGTGGATTAGTCACCTGTTTGCATGTGTTTAGGGCAGATTCCACCTTGCTTTTCATTCGGTCCTGGTGCAATGCCCTGGCAGACTTAGCTTTCCTTTTTGGACATAACTTATGTCTCAATTTGGAGATATGCTGCCTCTCGTCCTCAACATCCTCTCTGCCCTCAGCCCTGCATCGTCGCCCCTAATTCACACTGTAGAAGCACTACATTATCTTGTACTGAGATCATACACCGCAGGTCCCCAGCAATAAGCGCGAATAAGTCTTTATCAAGCTGTTGTGTGATCGCCCGATGTGCAGCGTTCACACCCATTCTTTTCAGTTTCGGGCCCTCGAGATCTATGTCAAGCGTTCAAAATGGACCCGGGCGCTTTCAAGAGACACACCAAGTATGATACATGGCCGAAGCAGCTGCAAAGTCAGGCACGAGGACTACTCGCTCAGCAGTGGCGACGATGACGAATCAAGATTCATTTAGTCTACCCTTCGGCGAAAACCATTGACACATCATCTCCGGCTATCGAATGGCTACAATCCTGTCTTGGTTTGGAAGGAATGAGGCGTGAACTGAATCTAAAAAGTAAATAATATGGTGGCTCAAGGACCAGGGTCTGAAAACACCTGTAAACAGATATTTCTTTCGCCCCGTTTTGTTGCTCTTCTTCGTTCTAGGTGTCCAAGTACTACTAGAAGTGCTACTATACATCAAAGAGGATTTTTTGAGAATTATTTGAGCCCAGAAAGCAAAGCAATGAGATAGAAAAACATTTTTTTAAAGTGGCTCAAGGAACGGGGGAACACAGCAGTTAAATGAGTTGAAAGATTTATTAAGAGCCAGCGACCCCCAGCTCGCTCGGTCGACGCTGCACACCGACCAGCTCGCATGGGGTCGGGTTATATTTACAGGCTCGCTCGGTTAACGCTGCACGATTTCTAGGCCATTTATACATTGGTATGTTTGGTTTTTCTTGTTTGTCGGATCGGAGGTCATGAGATTGTAAATTGCATGGGCCAGCTCGCAGGAGGCAGGTACATATTTATTAGACGCAATTTTAGCCATATGTTTGTGCGAAGTTGAATTAAATATAAGTTCTGTTGGTTTTCCTCGCCGACTAGCTTAAAATAAGCTGGAGATAGTTTTGGTCCCCAGAGCACAGGCCAGTGTACATATGAAATATGATCTATAGCCATGTTTGTGTGAAGGGCAGTTGAATTAAATGGAATGGTTTTTCTCGCTGAACGGCAATTACTGGCTCGGAGGAAGTTCGGAGGTCATCAGGCCATAATTTCAAACTCCGACTAGTGACATAAGCTGATTGGAGACATTTTCGCTCCGCTAGCACAAAAGAACTAATGAAAATGGTAGGCCGACAAGCGGCAGGCAACAGACAGAAAAAAATGTAATGGAATTCATGTTGTTGTGGTTGTTTTTCAAATTTGGAACAAGTTGTTGAAAGAGTTGAAAGAGTTATCAAGAGCCAGCGACCCCCAGCTCGCTCGGTCGACGACCAACTCACATGGGGTCAGGGTATATTTATAGGCTCGCTCGGTTAACGGTGCGCACAAAGCTCGCATGGGGCTGCTGTACATTTATTTCTAGCCCATTTTGATACATTCGTTCATATGTTTGTCGCATGCTCAATAAATGTTTTCTTGCTTGTCGGATCGGAGGTCATGAGGTTAATTAGGTGAACCAACTTGCAGGAGGCAAGTGCATATTCATTGTGGGCAATTTTATTGGTATGTTTACGCGAAGTTGAATTAAATGTAAGTTTTGTTGGTTGTCCTCGCTGAACGGTAGTTGCCGGATCGGAAGTTAAGCCATAATTCAAACTCCGACTAGTGATATAAGCTGTATATCACACGCGAGGCAAACGCCGAGAGCACGTGAGCATGTCACCAGGTCTATCTTAAAGTCCGACATAAGCGCTTGCGGCATTTTCGGTCCTTTACTGGACGTCGACCGGTTAGTATGGATGAATAAAAATCCATGCTCATAAACAGAGCATTTTAACATGCTGTCCTAATTTCTCCATGGTTTTTGTAACACCGGGGGCAAAAGCTGACGCACCTGGATTCCAGGTGCGTCTGAAGCATGTGGTCCACAGGTGGGATCAGCCGGGCAAAGAGTCTTTTGATGGACTTGTGATCCAGAATAACAAAGTAAATTATCCTCTGTAATTATTTAGAAGAGATAGATAGCATTATTTATATATACTTATTGTCCTCTTTGACTATTCAGACGGTGTTGAAGCAGCATGCACTTACTACACACCGAGAGTTTGTTCTGGTGAGCTGAGACAGCTGCACCGAGGGTCCAATCTGCGGCTGGTTTTAAAAAAGATTGGACCCTTGTTACAGCTGTCTTGTGGCTCACTAGGACGGACTCTCAGTGTGTAGCAAGTGCACGCTGCTTCAACATGGTCTGAGTGGTAAAAGAGGATGATAAGTACATATAAATAATGCTATCTATCTTTGCTATCTAATTACATGATATATTTTATTTTGTCAGTCCGGATCACAAGTACATCAAAGGACTCTTTGTCTGGTTGATCCCACCTGCAGACCACATGCTTAAGATGCACCTGGAACCCAGGTGCATCAGATTTTGCCCCCAGTGTAAGGTTTAAACTCAATAAACCCATGGTCGGCTCGGAGGAAGCTCGGAGGTCATGTGGGTATAGTGGTGGCAAGGTTCGGTTCGGAAATCGGTCTGAACCTGAACCGAACCTGAACCGGACGCACGTTCGGCGTTCAGTTTCAGCGAATACTTGAACCTGAACCGAAAGTTCGGTTCAGCGTTCGGCGGAGAGCAGGCGCGTTCGAACGCCGAACCTAAAAATTCGTCAGGTGAGTGATTTCTACATGAGTTTCTCCACTGTTCGCACTCAATTTACCCCACATTGCATAGCCTGGGTATTTATCCATCACAAAACACACCTGAATCTTCTCTTCGAGGCAAATTCAAAGCAATTTCGATGTTAATTGATGACGGTTTGTTGTCACGTAATTTTCTAGCAAACTTGCGTGAGGGTAATTTATCATTCGTAGGCGTCTCGGCACTAGCAAAGGCATGTGAGATACCTTTTCCAACCACCAGAGCACTGAAAATCTTGGTAAGTGATATTTTCAGTGAGATTTCAGCTGCCCGAGATGGCCGAAGTGCCTTAGGTTCGAACGCGTTCGAACGCCGAACTGAACCTGAACGCACGTTCAGGTTCAAGGTTCGGGAGTTGCCCGAACCGAACACCACGTTCTGGTTTGGCGTTCAGGGCGAAAGGCCCTGAACCTGAACCGAACCGAACCTTGCCAGCACTATGTGGGTAATTTTTCAGACTCCGACTAGTGACATAAGCCGTTTGGCGACATTACAAGCTCTCTAAGCACAAAAGAACTAATGTTCTGTTTGTGAACAACGAGAGGGCGCCAGGGCGGCACAGCGAGGAGGAGGAGCAAGCACGTCGGCGGAGGTGGATTCTAGTGCTGTGCTAGGAATTGATATGTTAATAACATAGCAATAAATAGCATGCTATTAACGTGCTAATAACATTTCTAGCTGGGAGCCTCCAAAAAGGCCTGCTATTTATTGCTATAAATTCAAGAGGCAGTAGCCTACTCCAGGGCCTATTTCACGGAGTCTGAGCTAAATGTAAAAACTAAAGGGACCTGCAAAGTCGAAGTAAACACCGTTTCACTGGGATGACTTAACCAGTGGTCTTTTTATCAGAAATCAAATATTTTCGAGTTTTCTTTAACATGTCTCAAACATGCCAGAGCCCTGCGTCCAAGTGCGTACGAGGCTGCCGACACACCCCAGGCACCGTGTTGAGTGCAAAACACATCTTAGGGCATATTCTAGCAGGGATAGCATATGTAGCATGCTATTTATTGATTTATAGCTTCAAATAGCTGTTACTAGCATAAGCAGACCTGGCCGTCGGCTAAGGAAAGCTAAGCGCAGCTCCGCAGCACTGGTTAGGGCCGGTTGAAATGCAGTGATTATGATGCAAAAAAATAATGTGGCCGGCAGCCGGATAACTCCCGTATAGGGCTGCCCGGTGCCTTTTAAGAGCCTTATTAGGTCATGATAACGCAGCCGGCTTATAAGGCTATTTATATTTTTTCGACATGGGTGTTGCATGAGTAGTCTATGTAACACGTTCTGCACAGTGGAGCGCCTGATTATCAAGGTATCGGGGAGACGGCCAAGAGGGTACTCCTGGAATGGACTGGGGAGTAGTACCCCAGAATAGTGTGGTTCAAAATTACTGGGGACCAGTCCACTGTACTGTACTATTACATTAGGGGAGTGACACGTGACATGTTGAACATATTCGACACTTCGACACGGGCCACGTTGGAGCGTGATGTAAGGTTCCGGTGACTCACACCGCTCCCGCAGCTTCGTCTCCGTTATCCTTACGCTCGATTCGTTATACTCATCGTGATTCATAAAAATCATTGTAGCTCGAGAGGATACTGTGAGTAGATAAAGCAGTGTTCCGAATTCTCTGTAATGATAATTTCCTACGAATAACTACAGTGAAACTGCAATCATTGGGGAGGTTCGCCAAATGACATCACCGTCAATTTCTTTAATTGATCAGTTTGAACAATGAGAACACATAAGCAGCGAGGTGCCGAATATGGTAAGGCTCCAAGGTGAGCTGATAATCAGCTCGAGCTACCTTCACCTCCCGGCAGCACTATTCCGAAACCCGCGCCCACTGTCATCCGTGCGACTCGCTACTGTCTGATATTTCCGAGTTCCGATGTACCAGGAAGTTTCTGTTCTCTGGACTGGCCCAGTACGTCTAGTTCTTTGATCCACCCAGGATGAGATTTGCAGAGTCTTTGCCATATAATTAGAAGAATGAGCAACGTGCAGCCGCTGTTTTATGTGGACACCGGTGTCGTTCCTGTCAGCGACAGGCCCGCTCTGTCTGATGGTGACGATATGTACACAGAATGGGGCCCTCGAGTCCGGGCCCAGCCATTATGTTGGAACCAAATTGACACATCGAGCTCCGCCCAACGTCTCGATCGATAGCTTATGATGTGAGCCGTGGCTCATTTTTTTCTTATCGACATAACAGCGTGCCGAATCGGTGAAAGATGGCATGGGAAATAAAATAGACCGTTTTAGTTACGCCGGCATCTATCATTCAGCGAATGCTGAGGTGCCATGTGCAATATTCAAATTCTGCTATTATGTGGGCGCCAGAGGAGGAGGAGGGAGGTATATTATACTGACGCCGGTGTGGATCCATGGAAGAGATAAAACAGGGCTCCTTAAAATGCGGGGATCTGATGGAACTTTCGTGATTCATACCACGATCGGCAACGATCGGATCACTAGGCCTCCGCGGACCCCGAATTCTTACCTCAGACTTTCCGGCAACAGCCGGCAACATCAACATGAGCAGTGATTTCTCATCCTCGCGTGACCTAACGCGGTGTCGTCAATATGCACGGGTATCGTTGGGATGCAGAATGCGCTGCCTAGCCGACCCTACAGGAACAGGAACACCTTCTGTGGCCTTTGTCGCCATCAGATCGGAAACCCGTCGCATCCGCGCTATTTCCATTCAAACACCAATGGCAATTTTACCAGGAGATTTTCAATTGACTTGTATGAGACGCTCTGCGCGCGGCAATCTTCATGACCACAGCCCGTACTTGATTGAATCTTGAACCTCCCCCCCCAGAAATTATATTGTTCCCTTGCAATGATCTTACGGCTTTCTGGTGGATTCAGGGACATATAAATTGACGATTTGAGAATCTTCCAGTTCTCAAAATGTCCCGCCAGAACCGACCAGATTCAAATTTAGCATCGTTCAAAGAGCCAACACGTGCCTACATCGCCTGCGTTAATTGTCGCCAGCGCAAACTCAAAGTTAGTGCTTCACTAGTCCACGTTTAAGGCTTTGTTTAATTCATCTGCTGCCAGTGTATCAAAGCTGAAGAATCCTTGAAAAAGCCCTGTAAACGCTGCGCGCAGAAAGGCCTCGACTGTGAATACATCTCTGTCGCCGATCAGCACACTTATTCCTCCTCCCAAACATCAGGAAAGGAAGAAATGATCCCTAATCCGACGCAGTCACCGGCACCGACTCCCTATATGCCAGTCCAATATCCGTCTCCTCAGACGTATGGTGCAAACAGTGGCGCCACGCCTACGCCCCCTCATATTTATAACAACTCACCCAGTTTCAACTCGCCGAATTCAATGCCGTATCACAACGCTTCCCTACAGCACCCTGGATATGGCTATCCCGCCATGCCAGCTGGACCATCTCATCCTTCACAGGCCCCACCATATTCGATGCCACAACAGCCTGCTCCCGTGCAGGGATATCACGACCAATATGGGCAATATTTCCCAGATCCAAGCCCCAGCAACAATGTTTTTTACCATGGAAACATGTACGCTAGGCAAGTATCTCACCGCACTCTGTCTGGGCTTCTGCTTATTCCTCTGTAGCCATTGTACTTGTCCACTTTCAGGCCCATGTTATTGTGGATGTAGAGATGCCCGATGAGCGAGGTTGCGCAAATAGATTATAATGCCTCGGACTTGACTTTTATACCTAGTGGAGTTGATACTTTCATCCTAGACACATCATCATTATTTAGAGATCTTCCATCGTAGACAGATTCTCAAAGTTACTCCCGGACATTCGGAATCAAATCTTGTCTTAGTGTCTTCTTTTTCAGGCTTGGAGGCGAGCGGGAAGTGGACAGGATTCGGAAACTAAACTGAGGCGGCGCCCGCCATTAGACGCGTCAGCCTAATTTGGGCTGTGCAATCCGGATACTCCAAGGGATCTCGACCAAGTCGTCGGGTCGTTCAGAAACTGGCAGATCCCACCCACATCAATTAGAAAACTATTTTTTGATGGATTCTGTTACAAGTTCACGATTCAAAATGGGGTGGATAATGTAAACGCTTGCAGCTCTGTGGCTGTATGGGAGCAATTATCGACAGTGCACAGCCATCTGATTCACTTTAGACTCAATTGAACTGATACGGATCTCCATGACCTGATATCACAATTTTTGAAAGCGACAGTGATTTCTTATTTTCTAGCGTGGGAACCGGCGTTCGTTATTCGGACCATGCCGTGTAATGCTACCTACCTACCTACGTAGCGGCTAATAGCAGATTAGCGCGCCGCCGCACAATGCTTATGAACGGATCTACTCTGATGGACACGTATTCCAACTATATATATACATATATACCCCCCTGAGTAACCGTCGGCAGTTATTTGCAGCTCTCATGTTGGTTCAATACAGTGTCGACCCAGTATGATGTTCAGATCCTCTAAGCATCGCCCCAGCAGTGGCCGAGTTTGAATTGTCCGTCAATCAATTGCGCATCCGCGTTGATGTCTTTTAAAAATAATTTGCTACAGCTCCCTTCAACATCACCGCGTCGTCTGGTCCAGAGCGCTTTCTTGGACCATGTTGAAAAGAAACCTACAGAATGTGATGCGATCCCTGCCAAGTGCACCATGGCCAATGATTGGATGAAGAGCCACATGAATTCCATGTGTGCTCGCGCGATATTTATGCATCGACCAGCTATCAACCATATTGGAACCGAGGGCGGGAAGCAGTGATGACCTACTTCAAGAGTTTGTTACCGCTGTAACCACGCGACGTTGTTCGCAATCGGAATCAGAGGCAGCTCTGGTTTCAGCGGAAACAGCTCAACCCTAACGATCAGACCGGGAATAAGTTGTGGGACCAGTACGTTGGCGGCAGTTGGATAGTGATAGGCCTGTGGCATTTGTGGTGAAGCATCAGAGCAGTATTCCGGAACGTCATGACAGCTGTCTAAATTGGATAGATGGAATTTCTGCTCCTCCGACCAGAATTATCAATAGGTGCGACAGTCGGATGAGCCGATGGATTTAGCAAAGACGATGAAACAATTGGTATCCGAGTGTGAGATTCAAATCTAATGTCGTCTTGCACTGGAAAACATGCATCAGGAAGCCAAGGGACCACCAAACAAGTGCGTACCAAACATCAAAGAAGGTGAGGAACTCGTTGAGAGCGCTGGGCGGATTCTTATCCTGGGTACGGGACTCCGAGATTATGGCAGATGACTAGCGATTCCAAGTGCAAAACTGACCTAACTGAATCTGTGGTCTGGGTTAAAAATCATGATCAGTCTTCAGAAAATAACTTCACCGGACCCGGATGTCCGGTTTCCATCGGCTTGAACACCTAACTTAAACAATCGCCGATTTCTATGATTTTTCTGGGTTTGCTATTATGATGTACTTCAAGCTTAGGTGCTTCCCATGCCTGGTCTGGGAAGTTCAACTTGAAACGTGCAACTCCAACGTGACTGAAGCGGGAACTTGGGGCATCAAGTTGAGTCGAATGAATCCTGGACTCCCATTCCCAAATTATTTTCTCGGCCGAGATGACCGGAACTCCCCCGAACACCCAACAAAACTTACAGCCCGATTCAGCGTTCAACCCAGTGAGAAGTCCGGATGCGGAAATGTCCGGCAAACTACTCAGATCTACTGCATTACAGTCAACATCTGCTAAATATGCTGGAATCTATCGACGACTTGAAACTGACTTGAATTATGGGAATGCCCATCAAAATTGGTCGTTAGAACGGCGCAGAATGAACACAGAACTCAAAACTCATTCGAGGATGACCGCATCAACGGCGCGCACGGACCACTTCAAACGAGGGATCAGGCGGAGTTTGAAATCAGTCCTTCCTTCCTACCACCAACATCGCCGCCAGCAGCCCCCTCCCCCTTCTCCTGGTTCCTCCCTCACCATCCCCTTCCGTGGGCCTGACACTCATCATCTCCGAGTCCTCCCATCGTACACCTGCTACTTGGATTCCAACCGACACAAAGACGCGACAAACGACGTGATGTTGTCTTTTCGACGCGTGTTTTCATGCCCTGAGTCTCGGGTACCACATACGATCTTAATGACCCTACCGCGCCGTTCGCCAGTCAAGGTGGGTACCAGTCGCGCGTCGATCCACCTCCTTCCTGATGCTCACTACGCATCGGCAGCCCGGCTCGTAGACGGCTTGCAATCTGGGACAACTCTAGTCACCTCACAGTCGTAACTTGGCCAACGCAGTTGGGCGAACTTCAGACGATGTAGCGGATTCGTCGGATCTGGTGGGTTTTTACCAATCTTCCCCCCAACCTGTCCCCAATCATTCTCCAGTCTCTCATTCGCTGACACCATCCCTCTCGCGCCCGCGTCCAAGTACCACTCAAAAGACGCGGAGATCTCGGCACAACCGCAGCAACGTATCGCCCCCCAAGTGAGTAGTCTTTGTATTATATTTCAGGAATTCGCTGAGAGCTCCTTGCAGCTATCACACGCCAGGCTGAACGCACCCGCCATCCGAGTGCCATCCATCGGTGCTAACGCCGTATGTTACTGTCATATTTATTTACTCACTATTCCACTAGTTAGGTCTTTTCAACCGCCTTCGATACTCGACCAAGATCTGATACCGCTGGTTCGGGACTTACGACGGCTACGCGAGGCACATCGGGGGATGGAGATGGGGGGAAAGTGTGGGCTGTTCGCGGGCATGACTTCTGTACGATGGATTGTGTCGTGGTTCATTAATAATAATGATTTCTGAAGTAATATAATGAGAGGGAGCGAGAAATGTAGTGGGGCATATACGAGCAGCGGGTGGCAAACCCGAGTGGAACCTAACAGATACGAGCAAATGGAAATAAAGCCTCATCTGCGATTCGGCCAACTTTCTGTTCAGATCTGCTCGTTGATGTTTTGCTCTGGGTGGGCATATTTGAGCAGATCTCGGCAGAGCCTAACATAAGGGATTCTCTCTGGGGTTCAAAATTCAGTGGCGCATCGTAATTGAGGCCTCGGTCGTCTTTGATGCGTTCAACCACATCTCGGGCATCTCGGGAGTCAGTGATTGTGACTGGTTTTGCCTTGGGTGCATTCAGCACTGGTTTCGCATGGCGGCTGCTCTATACATCCGTTTGAATTTCAAGAATATACTTCGCTACAAAATCTTTTCCTTTCATCCTCGGATTGCCAAAGTAACTGGAAGATCAGTGCCTGAATGAGCGTACACCGAGATATCTGCAAAGCGGCATTCAGTGGCATCACAGACCTTAACGCCATGGCATTCGTAGAGCCCGGGGGTTGCCGTTTCAGATTATGGTGTGCCGCATCTTATGTGTCGCATGTGGCGGAACTGTGGCGCACTTGTAATGTGCTGTGTCCATTGCATCTGGATAATCCCCCATTAGAACGGACTTGCATATATTTGGCAGAACATACCAACCCTGCAAAGTTTTCAGCCGTAAAGTACTTCCAACACATAGGATTCCGGCAGACAGCATGTCCAACAGTCCTGGATTTTGTTGTGTCAACCTCAATTTTAGTGGTTGTTGGTATAATTGGTCCTGGATGCTGCATCTGCGCCTGACCTTGATATCATGTTGATTCTTCAGATGTAGCCTGAAGTACGATATATTTTCCGTGGCTGAACTCAGGTCTTTGACTTATCAAACTTAAGCCCAACTGGTAATGTTAAATTTTATCGTAGTCCTAATCTGAACTGCAGGAGTGCCTCATTTGACGCCAAAGGGACTCCTGCAACTCGGATTGGATCCTCAGGCCAAATATATTTTTGGGCCGGCACCTGTAGGGCCGTCTTGGTCCGACGATGAAAAAGAAAGACCTTAAAGGAATGGCAAGGGAAATGAAGCACAAGTGGAGTATTTTCGGAATGCCCAAACATATACGAGTAATAACGTGAAGCTCAAGCGTTCCGCGTGGCACGGCAGTTTCACTTTGTAGGATCCTGAAGAGTCAGACTCAGAACCGAGAAGTCCCTTGCCCAACTTTGCGCAATATCACTCAGCTACAATTACACCCGGCATTTAACTGCGATTTTTTTACCGGTTGAATTTTTTTTGATACGGTCGTTCTCGTCACCTGTCGATTGAACCCTCGACCAATGGATAAAAGTGTCCGTTTCCTGTGCCCGCGATCAAGTCGGACATGCAGATTCTATCAAGTATGAAATCATCTCATATTGTATTGAATTACAGTCAAAGGCGCCGGACTACTGCAGATTAGGCGAAAACGTGCGAGCTAGAGCTAGTCAATACTAGTATAGGTATAAAATTATTGGAAAGGTCGGTATAATGCTGTAGAATAATATCTGGGGTATGAGAAGAGGCTAGAGCTACAATAGGTCAGTGATATGCAGAATGTGGTATATGGATACGATAAGGGAAAGTCCAAAGTTCGGTACGTAAGTAGCAGACTAGTAGCAGATTATGAGACGTGGAGCCGCCATACATCAGCGGCGCCGGCGGGGGAGAGTCCGCGGAAGCTCGAGCATCCCATTAGGAAATCGACGCGCTTGACGCCTCCCGCCTTTTCGTCCTCGTACCCGCGATGGCCTTTCAGCCGCGAGTACCGATGTTGGTATGCAGCAGTCGCCCGCCGCATGAGTTTCTGCGTTCCCAGCGCGTGGAATTCCGCTGGGGTGACGTTCACGCGGAGGCTGCGGTAGAGAGCGGTTAACACGTCCGACACCGTCACGTAGCGACTATTGGAGGCTGTCACGGAAATTGACCACGGGAGGTGGGGCGTGACGATGGATATGGTGAGTTGGGGCGGATAAACGGCGGGTTCGAGCAGGCCTCGCGACGACAACCCTGGGTAGTGGGTGGATATCGACGAGGGATGCAGGGATATGTCGTAGGTGATGAGGGGGGACTCGGAGTATGCGACCAAGTTGTGTGCCCGTGCTCTCGCCCCCGATGAGTCCGTGTAGGAGCGGCGCGGGGCAAATGGTGTGGGACCTGGAAGGCTAACATACGGAAGAGATGGCGGGGTGAATGGACCGGAGAACGACGTCCCAGATGAATGCGACGAGTCGAAGAAGGGAGGCGGCGAGTGGAAGGTGTTTTTTGTGGCGAAGCGGACGTGTCTCCCTGGCATATATCTCAGTGATGAGTGGGTGGGTGAGTGTGGGTGGTAAACGATCAAACACGAGGCACTTGCCTATTTAAATGGCGGGCGAATCCTTGTTGAGGTCTGTAGATCCCGACGTCCAAATATGACTCGTGCGGAGATACACAGGACGATACTGCCTCCGGCAAGACATTCCGCACAGCCTTGCCCGGAAAAGGGTTCATCGCACCCATATGGGGATGTGAGCGGGCAAGAACGATAGATTTTACAGCTTTGCGGAGCCGGCAGCGCAGACGGAGTGTGGCTCAATTGTGGCCTCGTCTCGGAGTCGGGAATGGTCCGGTTATCAAATTGTACCTTTAGGCCGTGGAATGGAATAACAGCATAGCAAGTCCGATGAAACCGACTTGCGGTGGAGCTGTGAACGTTCATGAGTCTCCGGAGCTCCAACACATTATGAATAGAGCAAGAGAGAACAGGCCTGGATAGACCGAGACTTCTAAAGATGCTCATCAGATGCAAGCAACGACGCAATCTGTACAATTATGCACCGCCTCCACACATGCCTGTGTTTTGAGGCGATGCCTTTCGCTTATCTACCGCATTCGGGTTGCTAGCCTCGAGGCACAGCTCAGCCGTCCGTGCTCTGCACCCAGAGTCGTTTATGCCGTCCGCCTGCGTTTGCGCAAATCGGTGTCGAATGCCGCAGTATGCGACACATGTCAGCGCCACGACACTGCACCGCCTTGAAACACTGCTCAAACTTGTGTGGCAAACTGAGACATGTAAATTCATGAGTCGTAGACTGCGCAGTTCGGGGAGCGGAATGTAATTAAGGAACACTCAGCTTGAGCCCTCCGTACCCCAAATGCGGCGAAATGAATGCTGGTGTGGGGCGGTGGCATCAAACGACGACTGCAAGGCAAGGGTCAACTGTGCTGTCCAAATGCCAGTCGCACCGCCGAAGATGGCAGGCAGACGACAACACTTCAGGTCGTGTAAGGTGCCCCTGAGGCCCAGGAGGCCGAAATTGCCCGTGACATATCGGTGATGGATGCCCGATGTTGCAGTTAATCCAGGGTGATACCCTCCGCAAATCAGCAGAAATTGCGCTACAGAGCAGCCAAGGAATCCCGAAAAGCCGAACAAACGGAGCGATTAAGATTGAAGCTAGTGGGAGCTTAGCGCGAGAGCTAGCAGAAGTTCGAAGTCACATAAATCCAAACGTCGTAGATGGTCTAATCTCTCTTAGTAGAGTTCGTCACTCGTTAGCCTTCAGTGGTGTCACTTCACTCTCACCTCTTCAAATTCTTGGGCCGAAGGCGAACAGTACGGAGTCTCCATCCTTCCGCTATGATCGCTGCTGCTCCCGCGCTCCCACCCACAGTGTCCGAGCGCTATATCCATAGTCCAGTCCGATGCCGGCGGCGCCCGACGCGACCCACTGTGGGGATCACCAGCGCTCGCCAGGGCGCCCGGTGCCTCCACCACCCACCATCCCCAAGGACGACCGCAGCAAGGATGGTCAGAGCCGAAGGACAAGAAAAACGAAAGACGTACCGCAAAGATAGGTCGGATATCGTGAGTCGCTCCTCCTACTACTCGCCGGCGCTTGGGCCTGCGGCGCAGAATTATATCGGAGCAAGGAAGGGAGTGCCTGCGGCGCCCAAACGCGCTGCGGGGATCGCCTCCCGCCGGCTACCCCACCATCCCGATATGGGGAGAAAGCAGGGAGACGTGTCGGCCCGGAAGTCCGGAGAGGAGGGCAAAGAAGCCAAGCATGTGCAAAGATCGGCATGACGGCATCACTCACCTTGTCTCCTGAGTCTTGACGCCGGGCTGGCTCTCTTTGATCTTATGCTTCTGTCCTCCTTCTATCTCTTGTGCTCGGGCACGTACCATCGGAAGTGAGGCTTCTGTCCTCCTTCTGTACTACTTTTAAGAAGCGATGCCCGGTTCCATCAAATACTTCTTCGGGACGTCTCGAGTGTCCTTCCGTCACGAATGGGTCAAGAAAAGCGACGGACACTTTCTTGTACATCGGGACCGGCGAAATAGATTCTTCACATTCGTTCTATACCCATCGCCACAATTCAAAGCGACGAACACTTTATTGTACATCGGGGCCTGCGAAATAGACCTACAGTCGAACCTGTCTTAAGCCATACCCCTCGGTGGAAACAAAAAGGTATGGGGTATTGCAGAGCTATGGGTTATTCCTGCCAAAAAATGGTAAAATACTGTTGAAAAAGTATGGGGTATTACAGGTTATGGGTTACCACAAGTATGGGTTAAGACAGGTTCGACTGTATTCACATTCGTTCTATACCCCTCGCCATCATGCATGACACAATTCAAAAGTCCTTGGTGATAACCCCCCGTATACCTGTCACCGACGACGAGCATTAGACTTGACCGTACCCATACCGCTGGTACGGTACACTCGAATTATATTGTGATGACTGATTATATCGAAAGGGACTCTAGGAAATGGTACGTGCAACGCAACTAGATGAAGCTACAACTCATTCCATGGCTCAGGCTTCCACGCCGTCCTGCGTGCATTAGAGGAAAATTTTGATGTGTATGAGTGCCGTACATCATACTTAGTGCATCAAGGGTCCAGTGTGGCACAGCTCCGTCAAGCTGAAATGCGCGCAGCTCCTCTGGGTTTCCAAATTTCAATACACCAATCCTAATGTTTACATTTTGACAGTTCGAGATATTTGGATTCGGAAGATCACGGGTAACCACTCCGCCGAGGTTAGTGCGACTGGTATTTTCCACATCCGAGTGTGAGCCGTTGAATCTAAGCTGTCGGTATGCTTTATCGGGCGGTGTTTGCCTAATGACTGTTACCTGGTCGACAGTTCGGGCGGAGTGGTTAGTGCTCAGAGGCAAATAGGGCTCACGATTGCTGACGAATCGCTGACATCGATGACACTAGTGTATTGACTCATGTTAGCTGGAGCTACATAAGTCCCTCGTTCAAATGCAATGATGATCACACTTCCCCACTCCGCAAAACCGGATCCACTGTCGAGCTCTCCTTATCCAACCCAATTTCACTGTCAATAATCAGTAGCAAAATGGGAATCAAAATCGTACCTCGCCCCAGCCAGGAACGCGGCAATTTTGAGCTCGACTGGCTCAAATCGTTCCACACATTCTCTGTTGCATCGTATGTCTTCCTTCCATTGCCTGTCTCCTATATCGAACAATGGATGTGTTCACGTTAGACATCCCAGCGAGCACGTCGGATTTGGCTCCCTGCGCGTCATAAACGAGGACCGCGTGGACGCACACACGGGCTTCGGGACTCACTCGCACCGCGAATTTGAGATCTTCTCCTACCTAGTGTCCGGCGAGCTCGAACAGTGCGTCTCTGTTCCCTCCATCATCTACCCACCAACTCTTCAACTGACTATGTAACTCTCCAGCAAAGACTCGATGGGCAACATCGAGGTCCTCAAGCGCGGCGATCTACAGCTCACCTCCGCCGGCACAGGCATCTCGCACTCCGAAAAAGCGCACGGCGCGACGCCGGTGCACTTCCTGCAGATCTGGTCCCTCCCCTCCACCGCGCGCCTCCAGCCGAAGTACTTCACGCGGCACTTCATGGACGCGGAGAAGCGTGATGTGTGGGCGCGCGTAGTCGCGCCGGTCGATGCGCCCGGCGTACTCGGGGACAGTCGGGAGAGCAAGGGGCCGGCGCCCGTGCAGAGCCCGCTGACGCTTTACGCGACGTTGCTTTCTGAAGGAAAGCGTCTCAGCCAGGCGGTGGCGGGGTCGAAGGGCTACATTCATGTCGTGCAGACGAGCGGGTATAATACCGAGAAGGCGACGGGGGCCGCGGTGAAGGTCTTGGGGGACGCGGGCGTCGAGTGGGTGTTAAAAGAAGGGGATGGCGCGTATCTGCATTTTGAGGAAGCGACTGAGCTGATCGTGGAGAATGTTGGGGAGACGACGGCGGAGGTTTTGTTGTTTGATATCGAGTAGATTAACTTTTGGATGGTTTGTTGTACTTGTACCGTGACCTCGGGATTGCTCGCGTATCTACTTTTCGATAATGAGAATAAACGAGTTGTATATTATAGAATGAGGATTTGCATACTGTTCTAGACGAAGCGTGTACGTTAATCCACCAATTCCAGCAGCTGCATAGGGACTCGCATCTGAGCACAGGCAGATAGCTGAAACGTTTTCGAAACGCACCATGCAAGAAAGGCACTTTTAAATTATTGTAATCAACATGCTAGCATGAGCCGATTAAAACCCCTCCAGCTCCGCCTATGTATTTGCCTCGGATTGAAGTAATCGCCATATTCGCGGAGTCTTGACGGAGTGGTGGAAATGTTTAAATTTGCTAGTGAGAAGCCACCCAACGTGGAACGTGGACTGCAGTATCCCAGCAGAAATACGTTGAAATCCGTTTCCACTCTGCGGATCGCTTGACTGCCTGCTGGCGCGCGATGGCGCAGATGATAGTCATTATAGTCATAGATGCGAGCTGCAAATACAGAGCCGAAGGATGCGACAGACGAAAGACACTGCGCACTATAGCGATCCGCTGCCGGCACTGGCGCTCGGATGAGAAGCACGAAAGACGTATCCCACCGTATGCAAAGATGGCGCCGATATCGGGATACGCTGTCCACACCTTCCCTCGCCGGCGCTTGAGCAGAGCCGCCCATCTCCCACCCTCCTCCGCCGGCGTTTGGCGCGTAATTCTATCGGCTCGCCGGGAGCTCGCAAGGAAGAGATTGCCTGCGACGATCCCCTGCGGGGATCACCAGCGCCAAGGGGTATTCACTATTAAAATTTGCCACACAGGGTCGGAAAAGTGCGTTAAGACCCTCTGGACCCCTACCTACCTATTAGCCGAGCCCCATCGGGGGATTTCCCACGCAATTTTGCGGAAATGTCATTTTTTAGCTTCAACGGGACCCTTATTAGGCACGAATTTGCGGTAAATCCCGCACCCAAAGCAGATTCTGCCCGTGTTCGATCTTATTTTGGGGCCTTCTTGTGGTTCCCGACCTGCAAACTCTAACCCCAAAAGAATCATTTTTTTTTTGTAAACTCTTCTAAAAGCATTTTTAGAGGAGTCTGAGCCAAGTCCGAAAAGTGAAATAAGGTCTCTCGAAGGGGTACCTACCTATGAGGCTGTGTCTCGGGATCTTCCGGCGGATACCCCTTGACCAGCGCTCGCCCCCACCGCCTCCCCACCGCTTCCCCCGCCCATCATCCCCAGAGCGGATGTTCCGAGTGTCGGCGACGAGGATGTGGGATGTAGTGGTACCAGACGTCGGTAGCATCCACGAAAGTAGAGGAGCGTAAGAAAGACGCGCGAGGCGAATCCGATGGCCTCAAGCAAATACAGTGACGATCAGCACGAAAGAATAAGAAAGACAGTGACGCCGAACCAGTGGCAGGCCATGAACACACGACAGACAATTCCAGTGCGGTCTGCGCATTGCAAATTTCCCGACTCACGGGAGTCGAAAGGAAACGCGGCCACGTGATCGCCGACGAATGATGACAGCGACAATTTGCATAAAATCTCAGTAATCCTCGCTCTATCTAGCCTCGTTCCTCTCATCTCTGGTACCTGGTGTTATATAAGACTCAGATTCAACTGCAGTTATCAATGATCATCGCACTTCCGCAAAACACCTGTCTCTTCTTAGCTCTTCTTGAACTTCGTTCACTCCATCGAGCTCCTTGGTATGCAAACCGTATCCCGAGTCCTCCTCAATCATCAGCAGGAAACTGGGAATTAAAATCGTGCCTCGCCCGAGCCAGGAACGCGGTAATTCGACTGGCTCACGTTGTTCTCCGTTTCATCGTATATCTCCCTCCAATCGCCTTGGATCCTACGTTAACACGGATCTATTCATGTTTACATCCTAGCTAGCACGCCGCATTTGGCTCCCTGCACGTCATAAACGAGGGCTGTGTCGCCCCCCCCCCCCCCCCCTCCCCCACAGGCTTCGGCACCCACTCACACCCCGAATTCGAGATCTTCTCCTACCTGTACTATCACCTACCTTCCAGCGACTCGAACATTGCGTCTCCTTCCCTTCCCTTCCCTCATCTACCCACCAGCTATTCATTCAACTGACTCAATAACTGTGGATGCGAGCCGTTAATGCAAGGATGACCGCAGCAAAGATGATGAGATACCGCACTACCCCACCTTCCCCCGCCGGCGTTTGGCGCGCGATTCTATCGGTTCGCCGGGAGCTCGCAAGGAAGAGATTGCCAGGGCTCGCGCGCGCCACCGCCTCCACCCACCATCCCCAGAACCCGCTGACGCTATACGTCACACTTCTTTCTGATGGGAAGCGGCTGAGCCAGGCGGTGGCGACCAAAGGCTACATCCACGTCGTGCAGACGAGCGGGTATAATACGGGTAAGGCCATGGGCCACGGTGAAAGTGTTGGAGGACTCTGGCATCGAGTGGGTGCTCAAGGAGAGAGACGGCGCGTATCTGCATTTCGATCAGGCGGGTGAGCTGACGGTGGACAATGTTGGGGAGACAACGGCGGAGGTTTTGTTGTTTGATATTGAGTAGATTAATTTTTGGATGTTTTGTTGTACTTGTACTCTGGATTTTTTGTGCATGAGAGTGGACTTTTCAATGATTGGATTGAACGAGTTTTATTCTATAAAACGTGAATTGAATGCAGTGGGTATTGTTCTGAGTTATGAAGCGGGTACACCGATTCAAGCAGTTGCGGACTCGCATCTCAGCGCAAGCAGATAGCTGAAACGATTTGAAAACAAAGCATCGCTGTTGCACCGTCCATTCCTTTTGGATTATTGTAATCAACGTGCTAGCATGAGCCAATTAGAACACCTCCAGCTCCGCCCATGTGTTTATTTGGCTCTGGTGGGTGGGGGAGGCAGTGGGCACGAGCCCTGGGGAGCGCTGGCAATCCCCGCAGGAAATCGGGGTCGGGCGCCGCAGGCAATGCGAGCTCCCGACGAGCCGATAGAATCCTGCGGGAATGTAAGGGCGGCGTATCTCGATATCGGAGCTATCTTAGCACATAGTGAGGTACGTCTCATCCGAGCGTCGGTGCAGGCAACGGATCGCTATAGTGTGCAATGTCTATCGTCTGTCGCAGATTGGAAACGGATTTCAACGTGTTTCTGCTGTGTATATATACTATTGTCCACGTTGCTTCGCAGATTGAAACATTTCCACCACTCCGTCAGCTGTCCGTGAATATGGCGTTTGATACCTATAGCACTTCGATCCGAGCCAAATAAATACACGGCCGGAGCTGGAGGTGTTTTAAGTGGCTCGTGCGGCGGTACATTTCGTGCATGTTTTGTTTTCAAATCGTTTCAGCTATCGGCTTGCGAATCCTTATGCCGCGGCTTGAATTGGTATACCCGCTTGAATGAATCAGGTGGTCAAAAAAGGTAACATTTTGCGAACCAGTAGCACCTGTTTCTCCTGTTTGCCCGTCCCTCCTTGCTCCCTTTTTGTATCTCCTGGTTGCCTTGCTGCAAGCGAAAAGGAAGTGGATGATGATGCGGTTCGCAATTTTTTTCTGTCTGCTTCAACGGCTGATTCCAAGACATCACTAATCGGTCGTGATATTCAATTACAAGCAATTATTACAGCGTAATGTGGTTGTGAGATTGGTTGAGGCAACAAGAGCATCGCCAGAGACGTTCAGAGACACGTCTATCTATATGAAGTAGTCGTACATGACGCGCTAAAATGTAAACTTTTCGCCGATTATCTCTTCAGTGATGGTCCAAAGTTTAGCAGCATTGACCTAGACACAGCAACCCTGTCAAAATGTGGGACTAGAAAAGCTTAGGTGGACATACGGGATCGGAGCTGTGAGGCGCGATGTCCTGGGTTGCTTCGTTGCAATCGAACAGATACGCGCCGGGTTTGTCTGTCATGCAAAGAGACTCGATTAGAATCCACGAGGTTTACAAAAACTTCTTTCTACTGACCATTAAGACGTTTGTCGAACGCTGCGGTCACAGTCCTGGGTGTGAATCGATTAAGTTCCAGCAGGAGCATTCAGATAAATTCGCCTTACGTTGCCGCCCCCTGGGGAAGGGTCTTCCATTCGACTTTCTCGGTATTTGGTTTGCCGTCGGCGCCTAGGATGCCTTTTGGAGATCGGAGAAATAAGATAAGAGCGGGTGCCGGGGAGAAGCGAACCAAACTACTAACCATACGCCTGCATTGCGGGTAGGGCCCCCTCCTTCTGGGGCATGTTGGTGTAAATGACTGCAATCTGACCCTCAGCTCCGGAGGCACGAAAACGAATTTTGGACAACGCACCGCCGGGGTGCAGACTGTACCCATTGATCCTTCCCTTGGAACGTTTGGATATCTCGATGGCAGTGAGCACGTTTGCGCTCTTGGCCTGGCTGTAGGCGTCTGTATCCGTGTAGTTGGCTGAGTCGGGGTGCGCAATCGTCTCGAAGTTCACCCCGGTGCCGAATGAGTGGCCGATGCTGGCGACGAACACTACACGCGGGACATAGCTCGCCGTGCCTGCAGCCAGTATTTTGGGCGCAATCAGCTTAGTGAAGAGGAACGGCCCGATGTGGTCGGTCGCCATCTGATTTTCGAGTTTATCCACGGTCAACTTGAATTCTCCGAAGGAGGCCGCAGCGTTGTTGATAAGTACCTGTAGGGATGGCTCGAAAACTGAGAATAAGAGAAGGAAGAAATGCACGGACGTGAATTGGCTCTGGGTACGCGTTGACATCGGCGGCGGCCTTGCGAACGGCAGCCAGGGAGGAGAGATCGAGAACAAGCCTGCGAATGTTAGCGGATGGCACCTCCTTTTTGATGGCATCCTCGGAGAGCTTGAGTCTGCAGATAAATACAGTCCTCAGAAATATTGCTGGAAGCGAGGAAGAAAGCACACGTACCTCTCGAAGTTGTAGCCAGTGATTATGACGAGATTCGCATACTTCGCAATTACGCGGGCTGCCTCGAAGCCGATACCGCCGAGGGACGTGCCTGTAATCAAGACTACCGGTCTTTAGCCTCTCGTCATTGATCCGTCCAGGAAACTTTATTCACCGTTTTTGCCTTGTATTTCGGCAGCGAAGGTGGTGGCTACCTCGTCGGCGGTGGTCGAGAACGAAAAAGTGGGCAAAGACATGATGTGATTGTTGAGGCTCGATATGAGTTGAAAGGATCTTGGTGGGCTTCTTGGTGCCGGCCACATCTTATACTGGCCGGGCTACTAGTACCCGCTTCGAGGCTGACAGAGAAAGCGCCGAAGAAAAGACTAAACGGCCCGATCACATGACCGCGTTCCCGCTGAGTAGCGCCACGCGGTCATGTGATCGGGCCGATTACGGTTGCAGCGAGACGCGAAGCGCGTCTGCGCACGAATCAAAAACAGCCGCTGTCTCTCGTGATCGGCCCGACGACGTGTCACCGACTTCCCGAGCAACAGCTCAAATTCAAGAATTGCCGCCGTGAAAAGCTATTCTAGCCCGCAGCATACTTTTTCAAGTGGCCACCCCACCTGCTGAATAATCCTATCATTGCAAGTACCCAGAAACGCAAGGTACTTATTGTTCGATCTTCCGTACGCGAGCCCACTCACTGTTCTCGTATGAGCCGTGAGGATCAGATCCACTCCGTTACGCCCCCTTCTTTCATTTATCATATCAGTCCTCCTGATCATCAGATTTCCCATCCACAATCTGAACGCCTGTTCGCTGCAATAACCATGATTCGGGAGTCTCAATACAGAACCTATGGTGTAAACTCGACGAGGTTGTTCGCTACCGTGGGTTGCCAAGTGGCTCTGCGTTTCCTATGTATGCTCATATATCTCGTTCTCACCACAACTTATGTTCCGAAGCCATCGTGCATAGTTGTGTAGAAGCAATCACCAATGGTCATCTCAAAGTATTCGCGAGCCAGTGGAGCGGGTCTCAAGATTGCGACAATGCTTCAAAGACTCGACAAATATTGACAGACATATCTATCCACAGCAAGTAATTGCATACAACGCGCTAAGACGTGGAGTTTTTGCCGATGATCTCCTCGGTGATGGTCCAGAGCTTCTCAGCATTGGCCTATGCATAGTAACACCGTCAAAATGCAAGAGCAGAAAGTAACAGCTGGACATACGGGATCGGAGCTGTGAGGCGCTATGTCCTTGTTTGCCTCAGGGGAATCGGATAAATACGCGCCGGGTTTATCTGCCATGGAACAGGTATTTTATCAGAATCGGGATTTAACACGGCTGTTCCACTGACCATTGAGCTGGGGATCGAACGCTGCGGCCACGGTACTGTGTTTTCAATCGATAAGTGTCAGGACTCAGAACAAGTATGGGGGTGATTGCCTCACGTTGCCGCGCCCTGCGGAATTGTCTTCCATTCGCCTGCCGCAGTGTTGATTTTTCCATCCGCATCCACCACGCCTTTCGGATATCACAAAAAAATGAAATAGAAAGATGGGACATGGAAAAGACAACCTACCAAAAGCCTGCAAGGCGGGCATCGCCTCCGCCTTGTGGAATACGTTCGTGTCAATCCCTGTAATGGCTGTCTGAGTCCTTGATCCATGAGCACCATCGACAACGCACCGCCGGGGTGAAGACAGTACGCATTGATCTTGCCCTTGGAGCGCTTGGAGAACTCGATGGCAGTGAGGATCATGTTCGCACTCTTCGCTTGGAGGTAAGCGTCTGTATCCTTGTATTTGGTGGCGTCGGGGTGCGCAATTGTATCGAAGTTCACGCCGGTGCCGAGTGCATGCCCGCTGCTCGAGACGAACACCACACGTGGGACGTAGCTCGCCGTACCCGCGGCCAGAATTCTGGGCGCAAGAAGCTTCATCGGGAGGAATGACCCGATGTGGTCGGTCGCCATTTGATTCTCGAGCATGTCCATAGTGAGCTGGAATGGCCCGAAGGACGTCGCAGCGTTGTTGATCAATACCTGTAGGGATGGCTCGACACATTGAAGAAAAGGGGAAAAATGAACGGACATGAAATGGCTCAGGGTACGCATTGACCTCAGCGGCGGCCTTGCAAACGGCGGCCAGGGAGGAGAGATCGAGAACAAGCTTGCGAATGTTGGCAGAAGGGATCCCTTTCTTGATGGCCTCCTCGGAGAGCTTGAGTCTGCAGACAAATCAAGTGCTCAGCAATATTGCTGGAAGTTAGCAAGGGGGAACAAATACCTCTCTAAGTTGTAGCCAGTGATGACGACGAGGTTCGCATGCTTCGGGCTGCCTCGAAGCCGATCCCATTCATCGACGTCCGCTGGTCATCAGATACGGCGGTGGAGTGACGAGGTCGAATTAATCACCGTTTTGCCTTGTATTTCCCCTGCAAAGGCGGTGGCTACCTCGTGGGCGGTGGTCGAGAAAGAAAAAGGGTTTTACGGGACTGTAGGGGGTGGGGATAGTCATTGAGGTTGGATTTGAGTTGGGTTAGAGATTTCTTTGACCTTCCGCTGGGCACCACTCTCATTTTATATCCAAGCTGCACTCAACAGACGCGCGTGGGATTATGGTACCAATTTTGGATTCTTGGCTTGCCTGGGAATGGCCGGTGTGTCGGAATATATTTTGAATGATTCAGCAGACCTCTGGATTCACCAAAGCGCAGTCCTCGACATTCATAAATGCCTTGGATCTCCAGGACAGGCTGCCGCAGCTGACAATCGACGGCGGCTACAATCTCTGCCTCCCAGAGCTGATGCAGTTCATGCATCGCCATCAAAAGCTCAAGGCGCTCTCGCTCAAACACGGCGCAATCAACACCGCTTCAATATCAGAGGGCTCTGTGATGTGCACGCAGACCAGCGAAGTTATATCCCTCTCCGCACCAGCGGAGTATGTTTTTGTATGTTTTTCCCCTCCAACTGCGCGTCCAGCACCTTTCCCTCATCCTCGCGGGCGACCTACATGACGAGAGCCACGGCTTCGACGACCGCATATATGGACACGCAGTCGATGCTATCGCCGCGCTGCCAGACCCAGCTCTCATCGCCCTCATTCTGTCCTTGGCGCTGCGCCCGGTCTCCCCGTCCTGGAATTCGACGCGATAGATATCCAATTTCTTTCAAGCTGGCTCGCGCGTTTCCCTTCATTGGTCAGGTTCATTTGCACAAGACAGCTGGGTGACGGGATCGACGCAGACGGCCCTTTCGGAGAATATCTCCGTGGCACGGCGTGGTGGTCCAGGAGGGCGTCCATTTTGAGGATTTCGACCCTTGATCTGCCCGAATTCTGTGAGATACTCAGCGTCGAGCATCAGTGACGACCAGACATCGGGAAAACCCCGAATTGCTATGAGGTGCTATATAAACATACATGACAAATATGGACGATATAGACGCTATAGCAACTGTCTATATCGTCCGTATGTGTCTCTGTGTATCTATATAACAAGCCATAGAATTTTGGTTTTTCCTGATGGAATATCACTGTCAGTCGAATTCCTTCTGCTAACGAATTTTCAGATGGAATAACTCAACTCAGGCGTACCTCTAGGCAACGAGTGCGTGTTCCGGTCTCTAGAAGGACTTTTATGGCTCACCGTCGTCGCTGACACTTACTTTCAGCGTTCAAGCATGATTCTAACCGTGCTGTTGATAGCTGATAGTTGGGATATTGTTCGACGACATACGGCTTTATATCGTGTCTGGCTAGGTCTGAACTCTCCACGCCACGGTTTCATCCGAGTCCGCAACGTCAGGGACATGTCCATTCAAAAAAGGACTTGCGAACGCCCCAAGCTGTTTCTCCACGCGCATTTTATTGTACTTATGCTAAGTTGTAGACGGTTGAAAAATAAACGCACATGGCTCCACTCCGCCGTCGTTCTGATGCTTCGTATCGCACAAAAGGCCACAAAAATTAATACAATGCTACAGTAAAACACACAAGAACTTAGGAAAAAACAGGAGTACATACTACGCAAAACATATTCAAATCCGGTGTACGAAGCGCGCAGTTGCAGTCCACTGGATGCTGTCGGGCGAATACAGACTCACCAGCTGGAGATCATCGATGCTTTCCTGCAAGCCGTGCTCCACCATGATGCGGAAGTGGGTGGCGAGCCACCACGCGAGGTTGAAGCGTGTGATAGCGCGGTGTTCACAATTTGCGAAAAGGATATCATGCACCTTCTTGAATTTTGGATACCCGTCGATCTAAAAAGGTATGTATATCAGCCATGGAAAAATTAATGAGCGGAAACGGAGTGGCCTACGTAGAGTGTGACCTTGAGTGGCCCTGGTTGATGAGCCAGGAGCTTGAAGCCTGGTTGGACGATACAGTTGCGAAACGCGAGGATGTCGGGCAACCAGACACCATCGCCGGAGTTCTCGCGGTTGGGTGGGTAGAATTGGATTAATGTGGGCTCTCCAGGGCCAGGGCCCTTGTAGAACTCGTCGGGGATGACGACGATAGGGTTGGCGTGGTTGGAACGGGCGACCTGGATGCAATAGTCCGCCTTGCACTCTGCGCAGTTCGACTGTGGACGACGAGGAGAGACGTAGTTTCCGGAATTCTCAGCGAGGATACGCTGAAGGTTGTATGGGTGTAATACGTCCTGGGAAGGTGGCGCCAGACGGGAGGCCTAAATGCGAGCATTCAGATCAGATCGGGAAAAGTGAATGAAGGAGGACCCACATGCACGGGAGGCGGTAGGCGATGGACGATGGTAGGTTGAGTGACTGGGCGCTGGGCACGCATCCTTTCCTACAAACGCAAGCACGTGTTGAATACAGTGGACAGCGACGATGAAGTTGTGGGACGTACCTGTCGGTCTTGCGGAGTGCCATAGTCAACAGCATTCCGGCGCTTCGGAATCGACATATGAGCGTGAGGGTTCTGCAACAAATTCCGCTGCAAGGGCGAGGAGAAATGAGGGTGGCATGAAAAGAGCTGTGGCAAAGATTCGAACCGCGACAAGACCGCTCGAGGAATAAGGACCTGGTGGGAAAGGGGAAGAGTTTGTTCGAGAGGGGTACGACATGGCGACGGGGTCGATACGAGAGGATACAGAGGTAGAATGAGTGTTGGGTAGATGGGCCAGCCAAGGACGGAGGAGGGAATAGTATGCCTCAGTGCGCTGTGCTCGCTCCTCTTATACTCTGTCGGAGACAATGGAGGAACCAAAGCGTACAATGCCCAAAATGGTAACGGCCACCCACTTCGTGTAAAATGGCTCTGGCTCTGGCCAACCACACCATGCCGAGGGATACAATAGAACGGCATGATGGATTGCGATCGGGATGCCACCGCAGTTCAAAGCGCGAGGACTGGCGGCGTCGCGTATACCGCCGACAGCCACCGGTGCACCAATGCCCGTTGGAACCAGGTGCCCAGGATACAGTAAAAGACGGCGACAAGACCTAGAAATCCATCGAAGAAGTCAGAGACATGATCCACCAGGGAGACGAAAACAAGTTCAATATTATTAATTATACAGCCTATGGAAGGACTAATGATTATAAGGATTGGAGGAGCGAGGAAGCGAGGACGAAAGACCGTGATGTACCTTAGACATAAATAAGACTAGAAATAAATAGAGTGAAACAAACGAAACCCTATCATGATATAACTTGATCCAACGCCGGCAAATGCACTCATTATGTCGTAAATGCTTCGCCTGCTCCACACCTGACCGTTCTGCCCTCTCTTCTTCCGCAGATTTATTCCAAGCCCTTCTGTAAGAATCATCCTCGGTGGGAGTATTAAGCAGATACCTCCCGAACATGTATCCTAGTAAATGCTCAATGTACCTGTATCGCTCTTCCGTCGACGATGCCTTCAACACTTTGGGATCCATTTTGTCCTCAAAAACACTGATGCTGGTATTTATTTCCCCTCCCGGAAAGGACACCCCGAGTCGTTATTACCGCGCACTCATTGGTTTCTACTTACTTATAACTGTTCACCAGGCATGTAGAGCACATGAACAATATTTTTCTTACAGACTAGCCGCGTTATCTTATTCGGAGCACCCCACCCAGAAGCATGCTAGGTAATTCGAGAGCTTTCTAGGGTAGCTCTTGACTAAAGAATGACGCTGAGTAGCTGACTGTTGGCTGATTGCAAATTTCCCGAACAGGCGTGCGGGAGTAGGTGCCCAAAAAGGAAAACCTGGGCACGTGATCGCTGACGAATGATGACAGCGACGGCCCTCAGCAAGCGCCCACTGCGTAAGATCTCAGTAATCATCGCTCTATCCAGCCTTATTCCTCCCATCACTCGTACCCGGTACTATATAAGCCTTAGGTTCAGCTGTAATTCCCATCGCACTTCCGCAAAACACCTCTCCTCGCAGCTCTTCCCCAAGTCGAGTTCCTCTCGCATCCAAACCACTTGATATCTTCAATCTCAGCACAAGAATGGGAATCAAAATCGTACCTCGTCCGAACCAGGAACGCGGCAATGCTGACCACGACTGGCTGAAGACGTTCCACACGTTCTCCTTTTCATCGTATGTCTTACCTCCAATCACCAGATTCCAGTGTTGACAATGGTTTAGGTACCAAGACAGCGAGCATGCCCAATTTGGCTCCCTGCGCGTCATAAATGAGGACCGCGTCGCGCCCCACACGGGTTTCGGCACCCACTCGCACCGCGAATTCGAAATCTTCTCGTACGTCGTCTCCGGGGAGCTCGAACAGTATGTCCGTTCCTCGAGTCAAAAACTCTTCAACTCTTTAACGACTAACTCATCCTGCAGCAAAGACTCCATGGGCAACATCGAGGTCCTCAAGCGCGGCGACCTCCAGCTCACCTCCGCCGGCACAGGCATCTCGCACTCCGAAAAAGCGCACGGCGCGACGCCGGTGCACTTCCTGCAGATCTGGTCCCTCCCCTCCACCGCGCGCCTCCAGCCAAAGTACTTCACGCGCCACTTCACGGACGCGGAGAAGCGCGATGTGTGGGTGCGCGTTGTCGCGCCGGTCGATGCTCCGGGCGTGCTGGGGGACAGTAGAGAGGGCAAGGGGTCCGCGCCCGTGCAGAGCCCGCTGACGCTTTACGCGACGTTGCTTTCTGAAGGAAAGCGTCTCAGCCAGGCGGTGGCGGGGTCGAAGGGCTACATTCATGTCGTGCAGACGAGCGGGTATAATACCGAGAAGGCGACGGGGGCCGCGGTGAAGGTCTTGGGGGACGCGGGCGTCGAGTGGGTGTTAAAAGAAGGGGATGGCGCGTATCTGCATTTTGAGGAAGCGACTGAGCTGATCGTGGAGAATGTTGGGGAGACGACGGCGGAGGTTTTGTTGTTCGATATCGAGTAGATTAATTTTTAGATGGTTTGTTGTACTTGTACCGTGGATTTTTCGCGCATGAGAGTAGACCATTCGATGATTGGAATGGGCGAGTTGTATCCTGTAAAACGAGGTACTAAGCGGATGCACCAATTCACGAAGCTGCATAGGGACTCACGTCTCAGCGCAAGCAGACAGCTGAAACAGTTCGGGAGTACGCCATGCAAGAGATGCATTGTTGCGCCCCTCCATTCCTTTTAAATCGATATAATTAACGTGGCCATGGGCTGATGAAAACACCTCCAGCTCCGCCCCAGTATTCATATGGCTCGGACTCGATCATCTAAGTTCAAGGCGATGGTTATGTTGAGTTTGAACGACTACGGAGGATGTGAGGACGACAAAAATCAAGAGCCGCACTTTGATCGGATTGCACCTTAAGCTTCCGTGCGGGAATCTCCAGCGCCCGCCGCCTTCCCCACCCAGGGCGCCGCGTGATCGCCGACGAATGATGACAGCGACGGTTCTCAGTCTGCATAAGATCTCAGTAATACGCTCTATCCAGGGTCATTAATATTCCTCCCATCACTCGTACCCGGTGCTATGTAAGCCTTCGTTTCACTCTGTGGATCGACGAATCACGATAACGATGCAAACAGGAAACAAATCATTTACTCGAAACTAAAACCACTTGAAGCAACCCGAGGCTGAAACTATTTGAAGCTGACTATTTCACACCGCGCTAGAATGCGAACTTCTCGCCGATGATCTCCTCCGTAACGGTCCAAAGTTTGGCAGCATTAACCTATAAAAGATCAGAGTATGACACCGCAAAAAAAAATAAGCTGGACGTACGGGATCGGAGCTGTGCGCCGCGACGTCCTTGTTCGCCTCGTTGCAATCCGACAGATAGGCGCCGGGTTTATCTGTGATCAAAAGAGGAAGGAACTCCATAAGAATTCATGAGGTTTGACAGAGCTGTTTCCGCTGACCATTGAGACGAGTGTCGAACGCCGCGGTCACGGTACTGTGTTCATGGATCAACAAGCCTCAGTAGGAGAGTTCACGCAAATCGCCTTACGTCGCTGCTCCCTGGGGAATCGTTTTCTATTCGACGTTCTCAGTGTTGGGCTTGCCGTCCGGGCCTAGTATGCCTTTCAGAGATCGGAGAAATAAAATAAGAGCGTATCACGGAGACGAGTGAGGAAACATACCATACGCCTGCATTGCGGTGAGGGACTCTTCCTTCTGGGGCATGTTGGTGTAAATGACTGCCATCGTACTCTCAGCTCCTCATCCACGAAAACGAATTTTGGACAACCCACCGCCGGGGTGCAGACCGTACGCATTGATCCTCCCCTTATAGCGCTTGGATAACTCGATGGCAGTGAGCACGTTTGCGCTCTTGGCCTGGTTGTACGCATCGGTGTCCTTGTATTTGTCTGCGTCGGGGTGCGCAAGCGTGTCGAAGTCGACGCCAGTGCCGAATGAGTGGCCGACGCTCGCGACGAATACGAGACGCGGGACGTAGCTCGCCGTGCCCGCGGCCAGGATCTTGGGCGCGAGCAGCTTCGTCAGGGGGAACGGGCCGATGTGGTCGGTCGCAATCTGACTCTCGAGCTGGTCCGCGGTGAGCTTGAATGCTCCTATGCCGGCGGCCGCATTGTGAATCAAGACCTGTACATGGTGGCTGAGCGTAATGAAGGGTCAGAGTAACAAAAGAAAAAACGGACACGAATTAGCTCTGGGTAGGCATTGGCTTCGGCGGCTGCCTTGCGCACGGCGGCTAGAGACGAGAGATCGAGAACAAGCCTGCGTATGTTGGTCGATGGCACCTCTTTCTTGATGGCGTCCTCAGAGAGCTTTAGTCTGCAAACGGACGACTTAGCAATATTACTAGATGCGATTCTGGAATGAGAAATTCCTCTCCTCGCTGTAGCCAGTGATGATGACGAAGTTCGCATACTTCGAAATTACGCGGGCTACCTCGAAGCCGATCCCGTTGAGAGACGTGCCTGTAATCAAGACTAATGATCATTAGCCGTACTGCTCATGGATCCGTCTACGGGGGTTAATCACCGTTTTTCCCTCGAATTTCCGCAGCGAAGGTGGTGGCTACCTCGTCGGCGGTGGTCGATGACGAAAAAGTGGGCAAAGACATGGTGCGATTGTCGAGCTGGATATGAGTCGGAGAAGAATCGTGTTGGGGTTCTTGCTGCCACCCACATTTTATACTAGGAGGCTGCACTCGTACTCCAGCAAAGACATGAATGAATTATTGGGTAATGCCGCCAATGTCGGATTCGTCAGTCACCAGGGCATCGCCGGGGAAGTCGTAACGGATTTTTTAATGGAATTATTCAGCGCGCTTCGAGGCTGACAGATACAGCGCCCAAGAAAAACAGACAGTCCCAATCTGCGGCTTTTTTTAGTTCGTTACTAATCAGCGCCCTACAGATATAATTTACGAGGGGCGATGTTGCTTGGGCAGGACGGAGCGGGTGGATTCCAGGGGCCGCCAGAGTTCATGGGGGGCAATGCAGCATTTTGGATATCCAGGAACCGCGTCACTTGCACTCTGGCAATGTATGACGCCTAATATATTATCTTGAGTCTTATCCTGTGATGATGCGCGGCAGGTGACGAACGATCTGCGATAGTCTGTGATCCCGGGGGATCGGTTTAACGAAAATATCTGTGTGGAAGTAACATTATCACCTTCTGGAGAGCGATGTACTGTACCTGCCGGATGCGATGGGGATGCGAAATTCCACGCTGCGACGTATTCTCAGCAGTCTTTTTATTATGCTATTCTGGGAGCACGGTTTGGAACCTGAAAGAAATATTCGTAAGTTCTGGAAAGCTGTAAAAGGGGATGGATGTACCTGGGTGAGCAAATTTCATGTTACGATCTGCTACTACAGCCGGCCATGGGTGGGCCCTGTGGACATTCCGATCCAGCAGACTGGTCCATTTCTGGGAATGTTGAACTGGAGCTCGGTGTTGCTCGGCGCTGGTCGCAAGCTCTGGTCCGACGTCGAGGTGGAGGAGTGAAAGGCGAGAATCTCCGATGATCCGAACTGGCCCGACCCTCCAGCCTGTGATGTGTGACAGTGACAGTATCACAACAACAGCTCAAGTTCAAGAATTCCACAGGATGCATTTTGAAAGTGTCTACACCCCCTAATAATCCTGTCATTTCAAGTACCCTGGAACTCAGTGTAAGTATTGTTCGATCTTCCGATTTACGCCAGTTCAACCCAAGTTCAACCACTCTTCTCGTTCTATAATATATCTGAGTCCCCGAGAATCATATTCACTCCGTTCCTCCAGTTGTAATATTAGCCCTCCTAATCATTAGACTCCCTATCCGTAATCTGAACGCCGTAGTAGCTGCAACAACTATAATTCTGGAGGTCTCGATCCAGAACATGTAGTCTACAGGCCACGGGGTTGTTGTTCGTTTCTGAGTTTTCAAGTGGCTCTCTGTGTTTTCTATGTATGCTCGTCCATGCATGTTGTTCTCACGCCATTTTCCAAAGCCATCGTGCGTACATAGTCGTGTCGAGCAATTACCGATGGTTCGTTATATTTAGTTACAGGCACATCACTCAAAAGGTTTCCCCAGTCAGTCGAGCGGGTTCTCAACAAGGTTGCGACAACGATTCAAAGACTCGAGAAATATTCAGACACATATCTATAGGAATAACGCCCTAGAACGTGAACTGTTCGCCGATGATCTCCTCGGTGATGGTCCAAAGCTTAATAGCATTAACCTATAAAAGCAGATCTGTCAAAGTGGGACACCGCAAAAACAATCAGCTGAACGTACGGGATCGGAGCTGTGCGCCGCGACGTCCTTGTTCGCCTCGTTACAGTCGGAAAGATATGCGCCGGGTTTGTCTGTGATCAAACGGAAAATTCCATGAGAATCTATGGGATTCAACGGTACTGTCTCACTGACCATTAAGACGAGTGTCAAATGCTGCGGTCACAGTCCTGGGGTGCGAATTGAATAAGTTCTAGCAGGAGAATTCAGGAAAATCGCCTTACGTCGCGGCTCCCTGGGGAATCGTCTTCCATTCGACTTTCTCAGTGTTGGGCTTACCGTCCGGGCCTAGGATCCCTTTGTGATAGCGGGTAAATAAAACCAAATGATCACAGGAAGGAGCGAAGCAACGTACCATAGGCTTGCATCGCGGGGATAGACTCTTCTTTCTGGTTTATGTTCGTGTAAATAACTGTGAGCCCAATCTCAGCTCCGAATCCATGAAAATCCATGGACAACGCACCGCCGGGGTGGAGACTGTACCCATTGATCTTTCCCTTGGAGCGTTTAGATATCTCGATGGCGGTGAGCACGTTTGCGCTCTTGGACTGGAAATACGCATCGAAATCTTGGTACTTCTCCGCGTCGGGGTGTCCGAGGGTCTCGAAGTTGACGCCGCTGCCCCACGCGTGGCCGCTGCTCGAGACAAATACGACACGCGGTACGTAGCTCGCCGTTCCCGCAGCCATGATTTTGGGCGCGATGAGCTTCGTCAGGAGGAACGGCCCGATGTGGTCGGTCGCGACCTGGCTCTCGAGCTTGTCTGCGGTGAGCTTGAGTGCTCCGATGGTGGCGGCTGCGTTGTGGACCAAGACCTATACACAATATCTCAGCATAATCGACGGTCAAAGGAATAAAAGGGGACGGACATGAATCGGCTCTGGGTATGCATTGACCTCGGCGGCGGCCTTGCGCACAGCGGCCAGGGACGACAGATCGAGGACGAGCCTGCGTATGTTGGCTGATGGGACCTCCTTCTTAATAGCGTCCTCTGAGAGTTTTAGTCTGCAAACAGCGTGCTTAGCAACATAAGATGGGCCACAAATAAAAAAATACCTCTCGGAGTTGTACCCCGTGATGATGACGAGGTTCGCATATTTCGAAATTACGCGGGCTGCCTCGAAGCCGATCCCATTGAGGGACGTGCCTGTAATCAAGACTGCTGGTCGTCAGACACGGTGGTAGATACGTCGAGGGCGCGTCAATCACTATTTTTTCCTTTAATTTCCGCAGCGAAGGTGTCAGCTACTTCGTCGGCGGTGGTGGAGAATGAAAAAGTGGGCAAAGACATTATGTGAGTGTCGAGGCTGGATATGAGCTGCAATCGGTGTTGCTGGTGTTCTTGGTGGTCACCACCTTTTATACTGGGAGAGCTGCACCAGTACTCGAGCATAAACCATTAGTTGATAACAATTCGTCAGTCCCCAGGCGTTCGTCGGGGTACTCGTAATGAGTTTTAAATCGAATGATTCAGCACGCTTCGAAGCTGACACATGGAGAGTCCAAGAGGGACAATCTGCAGCTTTTTTTAGTTCGTTACTAATCCACAGCCCATGCCGATATAACTTACGAGGGGCGATGTTGCTTGGGGAAGATGGAGATGGAGGATTGCGCCGCTTGCCAGAGGACATGGGAGAACATGCAGCTGTTTGGATACTATCCGAAAACCGCGGCACTTACAGTAATCGTCTAGCAATGCATGATGGTTTGTGATGAAGCGCGACAGGTGACGAGTGATCTGTAATCCCGGGAGGCATCGTTAAATAAATATCTGCGTGGAAGCAACATTATTACCTTCTGGAGAGCGGTAAAGGACGATGTACCTGCAAGGTGGATGGGGATGAGAAAATTCCACGCTCCGATGTGGCATGCACAGTGCGAGGGGGGAGGGACCCGTCGCTTGCTATGCTATGCTGGGAGCAGGCGTCGGATTGTGAAAGCAATATCGTAAGTTCTGGAAAGGGATTGCTGTACCTGGTGGGATGGGGACGAGAAAATTCCAGGCTGGGATACTCAGCCGGCCATGAATGGTCCCCGTGGCACATTCAGATCCAGAAGACTGGACATACACTTCGGGAATGTTGAACGGCTTGGTATTGTTCAGCGCTGGTCGCCAGCTCTGGTCCGACTTGAGAAGGAGGGAGTGAAAGACAAGAATCTCCGATGATCCGAAGCGGCCCGACCCGGAGCCTGTGAGGCAGTGCCAACAACTTATCCTTCATTTAATTTCGAATTTCTCAACTGCCTATAATGATCTTATCATCGCAAGTGCCCCATACGACACGGTGTTCCATACAGTCCGAGTCCTTGGCATTATTTCCTCGTTATTCGTTTGTTCGAGTATCTTGCCAAGTTTCTTCCAATTGTTCAACCAAAATTCTCATCCTATGAATGCGATTCAATCCGGCGCTCCCTTCCTTTCATTTATCACGTTTGTCCCGCTGACCATTGGACTTTCCACCGAAAACTATGATTCCGAATGTTGTGCGACAGTTTACTAGATTAAAGATGATGATGTGGTTGGTATTTTTTTCCGCCAGCTTCAACGGCTAATTTCTTATCTGCGCCTGCTCAACGTGTGCATTTTTTTCTCACGACCAAGGTATGTTCCAAGTACATCGTGTCCAAGACATCACTAATCGGTCGTGATATTCAATTACGAGCAATTATTATAGCGTAATGTGGTTGAGGCATCAAGAGCATCTCCAGAGACGTTCAGAGACATGTCTATCTGAAGTAGTCGTACATGACGCGCTAAAATGTGAACTTTTCGACGATTATCTCTTCAGTGATGGTCCAAAGTTTAGCAGCATTGACCTATACAAAGCAACCCTGTCAAATGTGGGACTAAAAAAGCTTAGGTGGACAAACGGGATCGGAGCTGTGACTTGGTTGCTTCGTTGCAATCGAACAGATACGCGCCGATTTTGTCTGTCATGCAAAGAGACTCGAATAGAATCCACGAGGTTTAAAAAAACTTCTTTCTACTGACCATTAAGACGTGTGTCGAACGCTGCGGTCACAGCCCTGGGTGTGAATTGATTAAGTTCCAGCAGGAGCATTCAGATAAATTCACCTTACGTTGCCGCCCCCTGGGGAAGGGTCTTCCATTCGACTTTCTCGGTATTTGGTTTGCCGTCAGCGCGTAGGATGCCTTTCGGAGATCTGAGAAATAAGATAACAGCGGGTGCCGGGAGAAGCGGGGAGAAGCGAACAAACTAACCATACGCCTGCATTGCGGGTAGGGCCTCCTCCTTCTGGGACATGCACTACATTTTGATGGCCCCTCGGCCGAGTTGATCGATGTCGGCTGACGTGTTCCGAGGTTGGCGGAGGCGGCTTGACCGGGTTGATCGAGGCCAGTTGGCGCGATGTCGGCGGACGTTGGCCGAGGGTTGGTCGAGATTATCTCGGCCAGGTTGGTCGACCCCCAATCTCAGCCCCAATGCCTCCAGCATCCCTGGCACCGTCGGCCGGCCTTCCCACAGCCCATGTGAGTGTGTGGGAGTGCTGCCAATTTTAGATCGATGTGTTACACCCTTGGTTACACCAGAGTGACAGAGTCACAAGAAAAGGTTATTTACGCCTCGACGCCGTCACTATGGGCAACACATCCTCGTCCTTTCTCTCTACACTCATCTCTCCGACCTCGGCTCCCATGGACATTAAAAGTTGTGTTAAAGTAAATATTGTACTTGATATTGGCTGAGTATCGACGAGAAGGGTGGGACTCGGCGTTAGTGGGAGTCGGCTAACGCTCGGCTAACGTCGGCTAGCTTCGTTTAATTCACCGTTAAGATAGGTGTCTTCCGCATCCATCGAGTCACGTGGAGCGTTACTGATGGGTGACAGTAACGTGGGAAAGCGCGAATTTCTAGGTTTGAAAAACAAAAATCACGGTTTGAGGTGGGGGACGTAGTACAAAAATTTCGAAATAAATTGATAACTATGGTAAAGCCTTTCGGTGCCTCAAATCATCCCGATATGAAGGGGGAAGTGTTCTGTGACCTCAATATTTCTTGTTTGCCCAAGCCGCATCTGCTCCATCAAGCCCGTGCAGATATGCATTGGCAAATCTTGACGACCGGATTGAGAAACGACGCATAGAAGCAAGCAGAACAGATTCGAGTGATTCCAGCATGTTCCTCTGCAGATCGTCCTTGGTTGAGGATGATGGGAACATTCGGTAAATCCGCTTGGCATATCCCCAACACTGCTCAATAAAATTGAGCTCCGAGTGGTACTTTGGGAAGAATATAACTTCGCTTCTCACAGTGCTCCTCAAGCATGGATTTCTGACCCAGAAAGCCCGGCTCCATGTAGAGTATTTTTTTGAGACAGCAATTTGTTGATGTGGTGCGGCGGCACTTGAAACTGCTCCCGCATTGAGCTGACATGAGAAAAGTAGCAGAGAAGTGAGTGGCAAAGCAATACGAAGCGAAAAAACCAGCCGAGTGGCATGGTCACGTGGCCGGTTCTATGGTTAGGGTTTCCTTTTTGGGAAGCGCGAAATTTCGAGTGCAAATTTTCAAGTCGATGCCCTCGTTCTTCAAATGAACTTTCCAACACTTTTGAAAAAATACATGTAAAACAATTTATTTGCCCTATTTACCAAGAATCTGAGACCATAGGATTGCTCCTTGGACCAAACTGAATGTTTCTATGGTTTTAGTTTGTGCTGCCAATGCGGCGGGATCGACTAGTAGAGGCGGGACGGCGGTGTCACACGGCGGAACACGTGATTCGATGGAAGCGGAAGACACCTATCTTAGTGGGACTCGCTCACAGGCATCCATCAGTCAATCAATTTATTTTTAAGCCCCGCTCATCGGCCGACACCACGCAGTGGGCCTCGCGGCGAGCGCAAGCTCAAAACCGTGGTTGACCAACCCCGACCAACTAGGCCGAGCCAAGATGTTGGCCGAAGTTGGCCGAGGGCCTCGGCCAACCCCTTGGCCGAGGGAGCCTCTAAATGTAGTGATGTTGGTGTAAATGACTGCAATCCGACCATCAGCTCCGGATGCACGAAAACGAATTTTGGACAACGCACCGCCAGGGTGCAGACTGTACCCATTGATCCTACCATTGGTGCGTTTGGATATCTCGATAGCAGTATGTTTGCACTTTTGGTCTGGCGGTACGCGTCGGGGTGCGCAATCGTGTCGAAGTTCACCCCGGTGCCTAATTAGTTGCCAATGCTGGCGACGAATACAACACGCGGGACATAGCTCGCCGTTCCCGCGGCCAGGATCTTGGGCGCGATGAGCTTCGTCAGGAGGAAAGGCCCGATGTGGTCTGTCACGACCTGACTCTTGAGCTTGTCTGCGGTGAGATTGAATGCTCCTATGTGGCGGCCGCATTATGGATCAAGACCTGTACATGATTTCTCAGCGTAATTCAGGTCAAAGGAATAAATGGGGACGGACATGAATCGACTCGGGGTACGCGTTAACCTCAGCGGCGGCCTTGCGAACGGCAGCCAGCGAAGAGAGATCGAGAACAAGCTTCTGAATGTTGGAGGAAGGCACATCCTTCTTGATGGCATCCTCCGAGAGCTTGAGTCTGCAGGCACTCAGCATATTACTGGAAGTGAGCAAGAGTGCAGAAATACCTCTCCAAGTTGTATCCGGTGATTATGACGAGATTCGCATGCTTCGCAATTACGCAGAACGAAAAAGTGGGTAAAGACATGATGTAACATGTGATTGTTGAGGCTCAATATGAGTTAGAAATGATCTTGGTGGGCTTCTTGGTACCACTCACATCCTATACTCGGCGGGCTACACTAGTACTCGTAATAAATGATTTCAGCCCGCTTCAAGCCTGACAGGCCTGACAGAGAAAGTGCGAAAGAAAGATTAATCGGCCCGATCACATGATCACGTTCCAGCAAGCGCCACGCGGTTATTAGCCTTCTGCGCGGGACGTCGAGGAGAGAGAGGGGATATCGAGTCAGGAAAGGACGAGGTGTTTGGGCACAATTTATATTGGGTCCAAAGCTTTTCGAGCGCTGATCAGGGATCAGACTCAACTCAAGCCAAGCTACGAGGGACGTGTAATTACTGAGTAGAGAAAGAAAGGACTAAGTAGAATGTAGTGCAGCGGAATAGGGATGGTGGGTGGGGAAAAGATAGATTTAGAGCGATGCGAGATGAGTTCTAAATAGCTGCGAGCGCAGTGTGAGACGATGAGTCTTCACCACGCTCGCGGGCGGTATAAATACGAAGTGGGAGTCAAAGCGGGGAGAAAAGCGAGCTTGGACCAAGCGCGCTTGGACGCGCTTGGTCGCATCGGGTAAAAGACGCCGGCTTGTTTGCTAACCATGGGCAATCACAACATACCCCCACACATGCCCGTCTATGTGATCGGGAGTAATTACGGTTATAGCGAGACGCGAAGCGCGTCTGGACTCTGCGCCTTAGTAACGAATTAAAAATATCGGCCCGACGACGCGTCACCGACTCCCCGAGCAACAGCTCAATTTCAAAAATTGCCGCCTGCTTTTCTAGCTCGCAGGATGCTTTTGCAAGTGGCCGCAACCCCTGTCATCTCAAGTACCCAGGAACCCAGTGTATTGTTTGAGCTTCCGATTTACAACAACTCTTCTCGTTCTATAATAAATCTGAGTCCACAGTCGCGTCGGCCCTGCTGATCATTGGACTTCCCATCCGCAGTCTGCAAGCCGTGGTAGCTGCAACAACTATGATTCGGGAGGTCTCGGTATCCTATATACAAAAAGACGTGGAACGCATCACCTGATAAATCACCTGATTTTGTCACGTTTTCTGCACGTGAGGTCTTCGGCCGAAGGCCTGCACTGCCTTTCGGACATCGCATCGCGTCGGCTAAGGCTCCTATCTGCAGCAAACACTACCTACACTGAGACTGCCTGCCCAATAAGGTATGAGGATTTGGTCTTTCCTTATTCTTTCCTTATAGACTGCCTCTCACTCCTCTTTAATAGCAGAGATAATTGTCTTTTGCCCTGTATAATAATACACTACTTTTGCTATCTGCCTGTATCTCAATAAGATCTAGCAGTGTTTTCCCCTCAGATTTCAGCCCTTCTATTCCCCTCTTTTCTGTACCTTGCCTCCAAGCCTCTGTAAGCTTCATCTTTAGTGTGTTGCTCAAGTTCCTCTCTGACAATTTGCCACAGCTAATCTCCTTTCTCCCATGTGAGCCCTATCAGCCACTTTTAAGGACTGATTTAATTTTTTTGATGGGACTCAAGGTATGAAACTCCTCCTAATACTCCACAGAGGGCTCAGATTGCTTTTCAAAGACAGGAGCATGAAAACCATACTCTTGAAAGCCCACACTTAATAGCAGAAATAATTGTCTTTCATCCTGTAATATACTACTGCTGTGCTGTCTGTCCATATCTCAATAAGATCTAGCAGTGCTTTCCCCTCAGATCCTCTTGCCAAGTTGAAAGTTGGATGTCCAATCATGGTCCTCCAAAACTTGGACCCTGCAAATGGTCTTTGCAATGAAGATCAGGCTCATTTGGGGGGAACACGATCACACTACAGCATTTATCCCCTGCATCACAATTATTTCCTCTGCAGAGCAGCTTTCCTTTGCTATGAAATGACATCAATTCCCTGTTCATCTGACATTTTCAATGACAATAAACAAGCCCCAGGGCCAGTCCGTGGACCATGTTGGCCTGGACCTGCGCACAGATGTGTTTGCTCATGAACAGCTTTATGTTGCATTCTCTAGGCACACATCCAAGTGCTGTTCAAGCAAGACCTCAATTCTACTGTCACAAAAAAATGTTGTATACCCAGAGGTGCTGCTTTAATTTTTTTGTAAGTCTTCTTATGAAGCCTTATCACTGCTCAGTACAGTGTTCCCCTGTTCCTTGAGCCAACCCCAGTCCTTGAGCCACATTTTAAAAAATGGTTTTCTATCTCATTACTTTACTTTCTGGGCTCAAATAATGACTCAAAAAATCCTATTTGATGTATAGTAGCACTTCTAATACATGAACACCTGGAACAAAGGAGAGCAACAAAAACAGGGCAAAAGAAAAGTATATTTACAGGTGTTATCGGATCCCGGTCCTTGAGCCACCTTATTATTTACTTTTTAGATTCAGTTCACAGCCGATTCCTTCAAAACCAGGATAAGACTGTAACCATTTGATAGCCAGAGATGTTGCATCAAAAGTTTTTGCTGAAAGGTAGACTAAATGAAGAGTTATTCGCAAATTACGTTCTGGTGGCTCAAGGAACAGGGGAACACTGTAGTTATCATTACTTTATTGTATCCTGTTGATAAATTTTTCATATTTGATTTACACTTTCCTACTGAGATGCAGAGCCCCCCCCCCCCGGGGTTTGGGGCGGAGCCCCAACAAGCTGTCGACCCGCCGAAGGGACGGACGCGAGCGCAGCGAGTCGGCCGTGCCAAAGGCACGGGTCGTAAAGCTTGTAGAACATATGGTGTGAAGGTCACGGGGTTGTTGTTCATTTCTGAGTTTTCAAGTGGCTCTCTGTGTTTCCTATGCATGCTCGTCAAATGCTCGTACATGCATCTCGTTCTTACGATAAAGTTACGTTCCGAAGCCATCGTGCATATATAGTTGTGTCGAAGCAATTACCAATGGTTCGATATTTGATTACGGCCACGTCATCTCAAAGTATTTCCAGTCAGTGGAGCGGGGCGTCAATCAGGTTACGATATCATTCAAAAACTCGAGAAAGATTCAGAGACATATCTACAGGAATTACTTGTACAGAACGCGCTAGAACGCGAACTTTTCGCCGATGATTTCTTCGGTGATGTTCCAAAGCTTCTCAGCATTAATCTAGACATCACGGTCTTGTTAAATGCGAGAACAGGAAAGACCAGCTGGACATACCGGATCAGAGCAGTGAGGCGCTATGTCCTTGTTTGCCTCAGTAGAATCAGACAGATACGCGCCGGGTTTATCTGCCATGAAAGAAAAGGAATCTATTAGCATTCGTGAGATTCAACAGTGCTGCTATAATGACCATTGAGACGGGGATCGAACGCTGCGGCCACGGTACTGCGCGATGAAGTGATAAGTGCCAGGACAAGTATGGGGTAGTTGTCTAGGCTCACGTCGCCGCTCCCTGCGGAATTGTCTTCCACTCGCCGACACCAGCATTGATCTTTCCGTCCATATCCACCACACCTTTCGAATAACGTGTGAATGAAGTTGAATCATAAGACGAGGAGGAAAGCACATACCAAAGGCCTTCAGGGCGGGCATAGCCTCCTCTTTGTGGAATACGTTCGTGACGATACCTGTAATCATGTTCCAGTATCGGATGCATGAGCGCCAATAGCCAACCTACTCCCGGGGTGGAGACTGTATGCATTGATCTTTCCCTTCGAGCGTTTCGATAACTCGATCGCAGTGATCACGTTCGCACTTTTGGCCTGCATGTACGCATCTGTATCCTTGTATTTGTCTGCGTCGGGGTGCGCAAGCGTATCGAAGTTCACGCCGGTGCCAAATGAGTGGCCGATGCTGGATACGAAGACTACACGCGGGACGTAGGTTGTCGTGCCCGCGGACAGGATTTTGGGCACAAGCAGCTTAGTGAAGAGGAACGGCCCGATGTGGTCAGTCGCCATCTGGTTTTCGAGTTTGTCTACGGTCAACTTGAATTCTCCGAAGGAGGCTGCAGCGTTGTTGATCAGTACCTGTACGGATGGATGGCTCGATACAGTTAAGGATATCAGAAGTAGAAGACACGGACGTGAATTGGTTCTGGGTAAGCGTTAACCTCAGCGGCGGCCTTGCGAACGGCAGCCAGGGAGGATAGGTCGAGAACGAGCTTGCGAATGTTAGCGGATGGCACCTCCTTCTTTATGACCTCTTCTGAGAGCTTGAGTCTGCAAACAGATAATGCGCTGAGCAATATGGCAGGAAGTGAGCAAGAAAGCTCAAATACCTGTCCATGTTGTAGCCAGTGATTATGACGAGATTCGCGTGCTTCGAAATTACTCGGGCAGCCTCGAAGCCGAGGCCATTGAGGGAGGTGCCTGTAATCAAGACTGCTCGTCTTCAGATACGGCGGCGAACTGGCCAGGTCGAATTAATCACCATTTTTGCCTTGAATTTCTGCAGCAAAGGCGGTGGCTACCTCGTCGGCGGCGGTGGAGAACGAAAAAGTCGGGAAATTCATTGAAGTTGGATTTGATTTGGGAGAGGTTTTTTTTCTGACCCTCTGGTGGACACCATCCTCATTTTATATCCAAGCTGCACTCAACAGACGCGCATGGGATTATGGTGCCAATTTTGGATTCTTGGCTTGCCTGGGAATGGCCGGTGCGTCGGAATATATTTTGAATGATTCAGCAGACCTCTAGATGACAGATAAAAATGAGCCACGCAAGCAGCTGAACTAATGAGAGGCTGTTTTTAGTTCGTTACCAATCCACGCCTGCCATAAGAGGATGTAATGTTATACCTGATTGGGACGGGATTCCGAGAGACGGTTGCAGAGGTCAGGAGTGCGATTGAGGCACCGAGTCTGGATATCTGTGTGGAATCCATTATCTGACATGGATCCTTCAAAGCCTGTGCCCATGAGGTGCTGAAGCGTTTTTCATTCAAGCCCCGTTGAAGTAACGAGTCTGGCCAAGCATTTGTGATTTCGGGGATATTATGGTACTTGGGGTGCCTGATGGGATGAGAATCAAAGAAAAATAAAATCGGCGCGTACTTTGGCTGTATGATTGCTAGTCCTACTTGTCGGCCCTAGTCGGCTGTAGACTATAGTTCTCCCTGTGGTCCCATTTTCGCTTCAGAAGTGACTGAGCAGGATGTCTGCACGGAATTTCTATGATGCTTTGCGCCCACTTCTGGATCCTGGTAGAGGCCTAGGCTAGCAAGGGGAGTGAAAAAAGGCGAGCGGGGATCCGATCAAATTCGGTATCTTGAATTGGCCCGAGCCCGCCTGTCACGAGTCTGTGACATTTCTGTGATGCGTCACATCTGTTGCGCTTGCTCCACCGGTACCACAACGAGGGATGACCAAAGTAGTGGAAGTGGAAGTGACTTCCACTTCCATTATTGACTGCCAGTGGAAGTGGAAGTCTCGTCCACTGACGCCCCACTCACTTCCACTTCCATCAGGCAGTGTCACGGCCGCCATCATCCCGCCTTCCTGGTGCTTCTTCACCTCGATAACGTATCAGTCCGAAACGGGTTTGTGTATGTTCCGTGAACGTGGAATTTTATGAGAGGGGCTACATTATAATTATTAGAGAATAACTTGGTTGCACCAGCGCGGTGCGAGATATGTGGACGATGGAATTCCGGTAGGAGAAGTTACGGAAAATTATGCATGGTACACAAGCGGTGGCATGGCGAACGATTATGTACAGTGCCTCATGATATCTCATGCGTAGATTTGCCACCGCCTGCCTTGCTGCATCGTCACGGTTGGTGTGTACTAAGTTTTCTTTGAGAAAATCAGGTCCCTTTCCTGACAAAACTTAGGTGCGTACCTTCTTTATTTATGCCTTCATGCCGACCAGGATCGGAGGTCGGAGGTGAATGCGGCACGGCTATAGGATCCTTTTAACAGGGAGAATTTCAGAAAGGTTGTGATGGAGAGGAAGAAAGACGTGAGGGGTGGGTGGTAACAAACAATGCACTGCTCGTCGGCGGCGCATCAGTGGTGGCCGCGGGCGCTGTCACATTCACTTCCACTTCCACTGAGGCACACTTCCACTTCTACTAATCCACTTCCACTTCCACTTACTCACTTCTACTTCCACTACTTCTGTATATACTCTACCACAACGTCCGTGCTTAGTATTTTTTGCTCAGTGTTTTCTGATGATCCTAGCATGCCAGAGCAGGTCAAAACCTGTTCTACCCGCAAGATTCTGACTCTACCGAATGAACTTAGTTTCGTTACCAGACGTTATAGGGCAACTCGCTCGCTCCGCTTGCGGGCTATTTATAATGTTCAAACGATATCGAGGCAGTATATGAAGATTTGATGGCGGATCGTTGCACTATAACGTCTGGTGAAGTCGGTGACACGTCGTCGGGCCGATCACGAGAGACAGCGGCTGTTTTTAATTCGTTACTACTGCGCAGACGCGCTTCACGTCTCGCTGCAACCGTAATCGGCCCGATCACATGACCGCGTGGCGCTACTCAGCGGGAACGCGGTCATGTGATCGGGCCGTTTAGTCTTTTCTTCGGCGCTTTCTCTGTCAGCCTCGAAGCGGGTACTAGTAGCCCGGCCAGTATAAGATGTGGCCGGCACCAAGAAGCCCACCAAGATCCTTTCAACTCATATCGAGCCTCAACAATCACATCATGTCTTTGCCCACTTTTTCGTTCTCGACCACCGCCGACGAGGTAGCCACCACCTTCGCTGCCGAAATACAAGGCAAAAACGGTGAATAAAGTTTCCTGGACGGATCAATGACGAGAGGCTAAAGACCGGTAGTCTTGATTACAGGCACGTCCCTCGGCGGTATCGGCTTCGAGGCAGCCCGCGTAATTGCGAAGTATGCGAATCTCGTCATAATCACTGGCTACAACTTCGAGAGGTACGTGTGCTTTCTTCCTCGCTTCCAGCAATATTTCTGAGGACTTTATTTATCTGCAGACTCAAGCTCTCCGAGGATGCCATCAAAAAGGAGGTGCCATCTGCTAACATCGCAGGCTTGTTCTCGATCTCTCCTCTCTGGCTGCCGTTCGCAAGGCCGCCGCTGAGGTCAACGCGTACCCAGAGCCAATTCACGTCCGTGCATTTCTTTCTTCTCTTATTCTTAATTTTCGAGCCATCCCTACAGGTACTTATCAACAACGCTGCGGCCTCCTTCGGAGAATTCAAGTTGACCGTGGATAAACTCGAAAACCAGATGGCGACCGACCACATCGGGCCGTTCCTCTTCACTAAGCTGATTGCGCCCAAAATACTGGCTACGGGCACGGCGAGCTATGTCCCGCGTGTAGTGTTCGTCGCCAGCATCGGCCACTCATTCGGCACCGGGGTGAACTTCGACACGATTGCGCACCCCGACTCAGCCAACTACACGGATACAGACGCGTACAGCCAGGCCAAGAGTGCAAACGTGCTCACTGCCATCGAGATATCCAAACGTTCCAAGGGAAGGATCAATGGGTACAGTCTGCACCCCGGCGGTGCGTTGTCCAAAATTCGTTTTCGTGCCTTCGGAGCTGAGGGTCAGATTGCAGTCATTTACACCAACATGCCCCAGAAAAAGGAGGCCCTGCCCGCAATGCAGGCGTATGGTTGGTTTGGTCCGCTTCTCACCGGGACCCGCTCTTATCTTGTTTCTCCGATCTCCGAAAGGCATCCTAGGCGCTGACGGCAACCCAAATACCGAGAAAGTCGAATGGAAGACCCTTCCCCAGGGGGCGGCAACGTAAGGCGAATTTATCTGAATGCTCCTGCTGGAACTTAATCGATTCACACCCAGAACTGTGACCGCAGCGTTCGACACACGTCTTAATGGTCGGTAGAAAGAAGTTTTTTAAAACCTCGTGGATTCTAATCGAGTCTTTTTGCATGACAGACAAACCCGGCGCGTATCTGTTCGATTGCAACGAAGCAACCAAGGACATCGCGCCTCACAGCTCCGATCCCGTATGTCCACCTAAGCTTTTCTAGTCCCACATCTTGACAGGGTTGCTGTGTCTAGGTCAATGCTGCTAAACTTTGGACCATCACTGAAGAGATAATCGGCGAAAAGTTTACATTTTAGCGCGTCATGTACGACTACTTCATATAGATAGACGTGTCTCTGAACGTCTCTGGCGATGCTCTTGTTGCCTCAACCAATCTCACAACCACATTACGCTGTAATAATTGCTTGTAATTGAATATCACGACCGATTAGTGATGTCTTGGAATCAGCCGTTGAAGCAGACAGAGAAAAAATGCAAGCCGCATCATCGTCCACTTCCTTTTCGCTTGCAGGAAGGCAACCAGGAGATACAAAAAGAGAGCAAGGAGGGACGGGAAAACAGGAGCAACAGGTGCTCCTGCTTCGATCGATTTCCTGGTCGCGCTTTCAGTGTATTTTATACCAGGAGCACTCTCCTACTTGCTTCCTGGTTCGAAAAATCCAAACCCTAGACTTTCAGATATGCTCCTTTTTCATTCAAGCGCGTATACCAATTCAAGCAGCTGCATAAGGATTCGCAGGCCGATAGCTGAAATGATTTGAAAACAAGCATGCACGAAAAGCACTGTTGCACGAGCCAATTAAAACACCTCCAGCTCCGCCCGTGTATTTATTTGGCTCGGATTGAAGTGCTAAGGGTATCAATCGCCATATTCACGGACAGCTGACGGAGTGGTGGAGATGTTTCAATCTGCGAAGCCACGGAATATGGAACGTGGACAATAGTATATATACACAGCAGAAACACGTTGAAATCCGTTTCCAATCTGCGACAGACGAAAGACATTGCGCACTATAGCGATCCGCTGCCTGCACCGACGCTCGGATGAGACGTACCTCACTATATGCAAAGATAGCTCCGATATCGAGATACGCCGCCCCCACCTTCCCTTACCTTCTCGCGGGATTCCATCGGCTCGCCGGGAGCTCGCAAGAAAGAGATTGCCTGCGGCGCCCGACCCCGATCCCCTGCGGGGATCGCCAGCGCTCGCGCCCACCGCCTCCCCCACCCACCAGAGCCAAATAAACACATGGGCGGAGCTGGATTCAGAGGTGTCGTAATTGGCTCATGCTAGCACGTTGATTACAATAATCTCAAAAGAATGGACGGTGCAACAGTGATGCTTTGTTTTCAAATCGTTTCAGCTATCTGCTTGCACTGAGATGCGAGTCCGCAACTGCTTGAATCGGTGTACTCGCTTCATAACTCGGAAAAATAAGTATGCACGCACTGCATTCAATTCACGTTTTATAGAATACACCTCGTTCAATCCAATCATCGAAAACGAAAAGTTCACTCATGCACGAAAAATCCAGAGTACATGTACAACAAAACATCCAAAAATTAATCTACTCGATATCGAACAACAAAACTTCCACCGTCGTGTCCCCAGCATTCTCCACCGTCAGCTCACCCGCTTGGTCGAAATGCAGATACGCGATCCCCCTCCTTGAGTACCCACTCGACGCCCGCGTCCTCCAAGACCTTCACCACGGCCCCCGTCGTCTGGCCGGTGTTATACCCGCTCGTTTGCATGATGTGGATGTACCCCTTCGACCCTGCCACCGCGTGGCGCAGCCGCTTCCCCTCGGAAAGGCGAGCACTGGCGATCCCCGCAGGCATTCTCTTCCCGGCGAGCTCCCGGTGAGCCGATAGAATTACGCGCCAAACGCCGGCGGGGGAGGGTGGGGAACGGGCAGCTCTCCTCAAGCGCCGGCGAGGGGAGGTGGGCGGTATCGAAGCTATAGTGCGGTATCTCATCATCGTAGCTGCGGTCATCCTTGCATTAACGGCTCGCATGCCCAGTTATTGAGTCAGTTGAATGAAGAGCTGGTGGGTAGGTGAGGTGAGGGAAAGGAAGGGAAGGAGACGCACTGTTCGAGTTCGTCGGATACTCGGCTACAGTACAGGTAGGAGAAGATCTCGAATTCGTAGTGCGAGTGAGTTTTAAAACCCGTGTGCGCGTCTACGCGGTCTTCGTTTAAGACGCGCAGCGAGCCAAATGCAACGGCTGGCTAGGATGTATAACATGAATACATCCGTGTTAACGTAGGATCCAAGGCAATTGGAGGAAGACATACGATGAAACGCAGAATGTGTGGAACGACTTGAGCCAGTCGCGCTCAGAATTGCCGCGTTCCTGGCTGGGCCGAGGTACGGTTTCGATTCCGATGATTGAGGACTCGGAATACGGTTTGCATACCGGGGAGCTCGATGGAGTGGACGAATTTCAAGAAGAGCTAAGAGGAGACAGGTGTTTTGCGGAAGTGCGATGATAACTGCAGTTGAATCTGAGTCTTATATAACATCAGGTACCAGGGATGGGAGGAACGAGGCTGGATAGAGCGAGGATTGTTGAATCTTATGCAGTGGGTGCTTGAGTGAGAGCCGTCGCTGTCATCATTCGTTAGCGATCACGCGCCCATACTTTCCTTTCGACTCCCACACGCCCTGTTCGGGAACTTTGCAATCCAGCTCATCCTTTAGTCAGGAACCGCCTGCTAGACCGCACTGGAATCGTCTATCGTGCGTTCATGGCCTGGTTCGGCGTCTTTCTTATTCTTTCGTGCTGATCGTCGCTGTACTTATTTGCTTGCGGCCATCGCCTCTCATCTAGATTCCAGGGCTATTCTCCGCCATCCATAGCATCGCGCACCGTAGTCCCTCCAAAGTCCCTCAAGTGCCGGCGAGGAGGGTGGGAGCAGCGGATCGCAATAGTGCGCTACATCTTTCGCCTTGCTCATCTTTTGGCTCGATCCTCCGTGCATTTGCAGCTCGCATCTACGACTATCGTCACGCATCTACGGCTATCCTTTCCGCCCTCCACGACTTCGCGCACCGCACGCAGTTTCTCAAGCGCCGGCCAGGGAAGGTGGCAGCAGCGCATCGCGATATCGGAGCTATCTGTATGCAGTGCGGTGCGGTGCGTCTTTCGTCTTCTCACTGGAGTCGCCTATCTCTCGCTGTACTTATATGCGGCCATCGTCTGCGCTATCCTGCCTACCTCTCAAGGGTGTCACCGCGCCCGTACGCACGCTACGTGAGAGATACCGACACTGGCTTTTCCGACGCTCACTCTCATGCCTTTGAGGACTTCGATACTCCACGTCGGTATCGTGCTCTCCTGGATTCGCATTCTCTTCCCGCCAGTCCTCGTTAAGGCCCTTGTCCGGACGCCGCAAACGCGACCCTGCGCCTCGTTTTGATCGGACTTCCCGTTAGGTGCGCGCTTGGCTCGCCGCGGGTTTGCGCTGCACTCAATCCCATCCATATCTCCAGGCAGTCGCGTCCTTCAGAAGCTTCGCTCGCTTGCGCCCGTACCATACCCATCGGAGATGCTTCGCTGCAGAGAAAAACACGCCACGCCCCCAGCCCGCGCTCCGCCGGTGGTTCGCGAAGAGTTTAATTTGGCGGCGGGGTGGTGCGTCCGCGACGTCGTGCTTCTGATTTGCCTCGAGGCGTCTTTCTTACGCTCCTGCGCTTCCGTGGGTGCCACCAACGATTCCGACAGCACGCTTCGTCTGGTACCACTCCATCCGACATCTCCGTCGCCGACGCTCGGAATATCCGCTCTGGGGATGGTGGGTGAAGGAGGCGGCGGCTGATCCCCGCAGGGGAGCGTCTCGGGCGCCGTAGGCAGTGCCGTCCTTCGGGCGCCGCAGGCAATCTCTTCCTTGCGAGCTCCCGGCGAGCCGATGGAATCCCGCGCCAAATGCCGGCGGGGGAGGGTGGGGGATGAGCGGCTAGGAAGGTGTCGGCAACGCATCCCGATATCGGCGCCATCTTTGCATACGGTGGGGTACGTCTCATCCTGCGCCGGTGCAGGCAGCGGATCGCTATAATGCGCAATGTCTTTCGTCTGTCGCATGATCGTCGATGTATTTGCAGCTCGCATCTACGACTGTCGTCTGCGCCATCCATGGCATCGCGCGCCGCAGGAAGGCAGGCGATCCGCAGAGTGGAAACGGATTTCAACGTATTTCTGCTGGGATACTGCAGTCCACGTTCCTTGTTAGGTGGTTTCTCATTGGTAGATTTAAACCTTTCCACCACTCCGTCAGCTGACTCCGTGAATATGGCGATTACTTCAATCCGAGGCAAATAAATACAAGGGCGGAGCTGGAGGTGTTTTTGTCGGCTCATGCTGGAATGTTGATTACAACAATTTAATTTTAAAGGTACCTTTCTTGCATGGTGCGTTTCGAAAACGTTTCAGCTATCTGCCCGCGCTCAGATGCTACAGCTGCTTGAGTTGGTATACCCGCAAAACCTTGTTTTATTGGATACAACTGGTTGGAAAGGTCCACTCTCATGCGTGAAAAATCCACGGTACAAGTACAAGTACAAAAAACCATCCAAACATTAATCTACTCGATATCAAACAACAAAACCTCCGCCGTCGTCTCCCCAACATTCTCCACCGTCAGCTCACCCGCCTGGTCAAAATGCAGATACGCGCCATCCCCTTCTTTCAGAACCCACTCGACGCCCGCGTCCCCCAAGATCTTCACCGCGGCCCCCGTCGCCTTCCCGGTGTTATACCCGCTCGTCTGCACGACGTGGATGTAGCCCTTCGACCCAGCCATCGCCTGGCTCAGGCGCTTTCCTTCAGAAAGTAACGTCGCGTAGAGGGTCAGCGGGCTCTGCACGGGCGCCGGCCCCTTGCCCTCCCTGCTGTCCCCGAGCACGCCCGGAGCATCGACCGGCGCGACGACGCGCACCCACACATCGCGCTTCTCCGCGTCCGTGAAGTGGCGCGTGAAGTATTTCGGCTGGAGGCGCGCAGTGGAGGGGAGGGACCAGATCTGCAGGAAGTGCACCGGCGTGGCGCCGTGCGCTTTTTCGGAGTGCGAGATGCCTGTGCCGGCGGAGGTGAGCTGGAGGTCGCCGCGCTTGAGGACTTCGATGTTGCCCATGGAGTCTTTGCTGCAGGATGAGTTAGTCGTTGAAGAGTTTTTGACTCAGGAACGGACATACTGTTCGAGCTCCCCGGAGACGACGTACGAGAAGATTTCGAATTCGCGGTGCGAGTGAGTGCCGAAACCCGTGTGGGGCGCGACGCGGTCCTCATTTATGACGCGCAGGGAGCCAAATTGGGCATGCTCGCTGTCTTGGTACCTAATCCATTGTCAACACTGGAATCTGGTGATTGGAGGTAAGACATACGATGAAAAGGAGAACGTGTGGAACGTCTTCAGCCAGTCGTGGTCAGCATTGCCGCGTTCCTGGTTCGGACGAGGTACGATTTTGATTCCCATTTTCCGACTGATGATTAACGAGGAGGAAGGTTTGGATGCAAGGGAGCTCAGCGAAGTGGGCGAGTTTACAGAAGAGCTGCGAGGAGAGGTGTTTTGCGGAAGTGCGATGGGAATTACAGCTGAACCTAAGGCTTATATAGTACCGGGTACGAGTGTTGGGAGGAATAAGGCTGGATAGAGCGAGGATTACTGAGATCTTATGCAGTGGGCGTTTGCTGAGAGCCGTCGCTGTCATCATTCGTCAGCGATCACGCGCCTATATTTCCTTTTTGGGCAACTACTCCCGCACGCCTGTTCGGGAAATTTGCAATCAGCCAACAGTCAGCGTCATTCTTTAGTCAAGAGCTGCCCTAGAAAGCTCTCGAATTATCTATCGTCCTTCTGGTGGGGTGCTCCGAATAAGATAACGCGGGAAGGCCGACAAGCGGCAGAACCCGCTACCTCAACCAGCATATCGTTCATGTGTTCTACAGCCTTGGTGGACCGTGAGTATAAGTAGAAACCAATGAGTGTACGATAATAATGACCCGGAGTGTCCTTTATAGCAGAGGAAATAAATACCAGCATAGGTGTTTTTGAGGAAGAAATGGAGCCCAAAGTATTGAGGCATCGCCGACGGAGAAGCGATACAGGCACATTGAGCATTTATTGGGATGCATGTTCGGAAGGTATCTGCTTACTATTCCCACCGAGGATTTTTTTTATAAAAAGCTTGGAATAAATCAGCGGAAGAAAGGGCAGAACGGCGCGGAGCAGACGAAGCATCCACGACATAATGAGTGCATGCGCCGGCGTTGAATCAAGTTATATCATGATTGGGTATGGCATGGAGCGCAAGCACATGTTTTATTGCTGGCAAGTCTGCAGAGTTTGGATACAAAGATACGAGAGTGTGTACAGTACACAAAGAATATCACGGGCAATCTGTAAAGATTTCGTAGTCTCCGCGAAGAAGGATGGTGACACAGGACCCACATGTGGAGCTGTTGTCTCCGATACAGTAAATAAGAAACCCGGAGCATCTGTGACATATGGTGTGTTTTTTTAAATAGGAAAGCAGGGGGGAAGGGGGGACAAAACAGGGGAGCATTGATGTCAGCGTAGTCATCGTATTGGCCATCAAGATGTTCATGAACGGAATAAACGAATCGAGATGGGTTAAAAGTCGATGTAATAAAGAAGTACCCAGTTCAGCGGGCGGTTACACTAAGCGATCCATCGGCTTGCGTGTTCCGACAGAAGAAAAGAGAAGCCAATCACGGGACAAGATCACAGGAATGTAGAAAATCATAGGAACGGGCATAACTAATTATATCAGGACCGACGGAGCAAGCAAGTGCGCATTTCAAACATGGAAAATATGCATTTGTGAGCTGTGTTGCGTGGAAATGTCCTCCTGGGGAGATCCTATCACGTTGTTCAGTAAGTAAGTTCAAGAAAAATACAGCATCCGTACCACGCTATTCGGCATCGATAGATGTTGGATTGATGCATTTCTGCCAATCGGTGCCGTGGACGAAGCGAGTAAGATCCAGTTTCGTCGTTGGGCGGGGACCAATTATAAAGGAATTCCAGGGTAAGAAGAGATCTTCACGTAGCCAATGAGGAACCCATAGAATATGTTCGGATGATGAATTTATGAGCCATCCATCTTCGTATCGGGGATGATTTCCCCAGTGATCGGAATTCTGGATCTGTGTATTTAATCAGAGGACAATAACTAATAAGAATATACCATCAGCCGACTTGCCTTCCAGCCACGAATACTGCCATCCAACTCACACGCCATATTTGTACCATCTGCCGTAAAAAAAAGTCTTGGAATGACGTATTTGCGCTGTTGGCGGATTGACTGAAGGGGGCCAGCACACAATGAGGATGTTTCCCAATTCCATACTTCAACGCGGCTGTTCGGGCTTCCGAGCACGACCTGCTTGCCATCGGGTGAAAACGCGAACGCTCCGAATTCAGCGTCTTGGGCTGTCAATTCAAATGATCCAACAGCCAGACCAGTCTCATTGCTCCAGACTTGGATTGTGGCGACTTCGCCTATGGCACGACTAGGATTTAAAAAATCTTCGGGACCGAGTTCAGATGAATTACCAACGCTCCACTTGCAATCAGGCGACATTGCTATTTCTTGTGTGCAAGGGAGGACCGTGAAAGCAATGTCCACACCGGTGTCTGAATCCCAGATCTGGACCCGGTTTCCGCTCGACGATATGATTTGCTTGCCGTCGGGCGAAAAAGCAACCTGTTTTCTCTTGGATCCGCGAGTGCGCTCTGTAAGCGGCCCAAGCACCAGCATGCCAGTGTCGACCTCCCAGACTCGAACTGTGTTGTCCTGGGATCCAGATACTACGCGCCTCCCATCGGGCGAAAATGCAACGCAGGTAACCCACCTGGTATGCCCTTCAAATGGCCCTGCAACCATATCACGGGTTTCGAAATCCCAGACACGGACCGTTTTGTCGTTTGACGCAGACACGAGCCGTGTTGCGTCTGGGGAGAATGCGGCATATTTAATTTCATCAGTGTGCCCCTCAAATCGCCCTGAGACCATGGCATTCGTTTCGGATTCCCAGACTTCAATTGCGTAATCGGGAGACCCAACGAGAATCCATCTGCCGTCCGGGGAGAATCCAACTAATGAACCTGGATGTGGATTCTCAACAACTGGTGCAACCGTTTCACTGCCGCCGGAGTACCAGATCCGGACCATACGGTCTGAGGATCCAGACACAATTCGCTTTCCATCGGGTGAGAATGCAACAGATGCAATTCCTCCACTTTGGTCTTTTAAGGTTTCAGTGAGCGTGCCGCTGTCGGAATCCCAAATCTCCACGGTCCTGTTCTGGAGTACGGAGACAATTTTCCTGCCGTCTGGCGAGAATGCCACATCTGAAATCCAGGTAGTGTGCACCTGAAGTGGTCCAGCAAGTATAGCACCAGTGGTGGAATCCCAAACGATTATTGTATTGTTTGTTGACGCAGAAACTATGCGCATGCCGTCGGGCGAGAATGCGATGCGATGAACGTCAGTGTCCCCTTCCCAAGGTCCAGTGATCGTTCCATTTGTGAAATCCCAAACTCGCACCATCCTCTCGTCCCGACTGGAGGCAAGCGCTATGCGCATGCCATCTGGCGAGATTGCGAGATTTACGCGATCAGGAACATCGGTGGTGTTCCCTGCAACTTCAAAGATCGGGGTGCCACTCTCGGAATCCCAAACTTGCACCTTCATGTCTTGTGACGCACAGATTATCCGCCTGCCATCCTTGGAAAATGCGACAACACACTCAGTGTGCACCGTAAATGGGCCACCAACTACGGTACCGCTGTCGCAATCCCAAACAATCACTTTCACCTCCGAGCGAGGGCCATGACCCTGTGAGCACGAGAGAATTCGCCCGCCATCTGGAGAGAATTCCACAGAAGCAACATTTGCATTGTACCCCTTAAGAGGCCCAGCGACCGTGGAACCGGTTTCGGAGTCCCAAACTCGCACTGTGTAGTCATTGGACCCGGAAACGATCCGCGTGCCATCTGGCGAAAATGCAACGCATGTAACAAGGTTGCGATGCCCTTCAAGTACTTTCTGAATATTTGGCCAGTTTTCCCCTGAAGGTCCGTCGAAATGCAATGCTCGGGGGTAAAACATGGAAAATTGCCTCCTAATCAGGGATTGTACGGGTGCAGATGGGATGGCTGAGAGGTAAATGTGTGGGGCACTTTGTGAGATTACGGGAGCAAATGCCGCTATAAATTTGTGGGCATCCACTATGAAAGCCTGGAGAGATGCATGTTCTTTCTGGAACACCCATCATTATGATTAGAAAGGGAGAAAAAATTACCACTCACTTGAACATATTGGAGGGCAACTTCCAGTGCCTGGCTTGCAGCCGATACACACATGCGCAGGCTGAGAATCTCCAGCCAATAGAGAAAATTCTTTTTCATAAGTTTCTCCAATTCGGAAAGGGTTTCTTGGTTGTGGTCGCTGTGCAGTAGATGAATCGCCCAGAAGTCAGATGCATAAGCCAATTGGGCCGAGATCCGAGTTTGCATGCGAGCTTGGAGGTCCTCCACATGCACGTTAAGAACATGGGAGTCCTGGAGGTCACATATATTGAACCGGAGCTCTCGGTTGAGAACCTGTAAACATCCTAGTGCAAGCCATCTGCTCTGGGTGTCGGGATTGATAAACCATGGGTGATCACCAGATCGCTTGGGATCAGTGATATAATCACTGAACGATGCATGGAGCAGCTGAGCAGATTCTCCTGAACTCCACTGCACCACACAGCCAAGAGATTGAAGGAATGCAGAGGATCTACCTGGCTCAAAGCCCAGGAAAGTATCGATCATTTGATCGTTCAGAGGCCGCCTTGCAAGCACAACAGCACCTAGAACCTGCAGAGCATCATGTGCAAAAGTTTCATCATCCCAGTCGATAGAAGTCTGAAGTGTGAGGTATACAGTTCATCAATCTTCCCTGCTAGATTTCGGCCTGAATTAAGCAGAATGGTGAGAGCCTTCTGAGGATCAAAGCTTTCGCTGAGAAATTTCGATGCAGTTGATGCCCAAATGAAAAGGCCACCCGAGTAATTAGCCAAGACCTGGATAGTGCTTTCGCCAGGCCACTCGGGACCTAGGCCTGGCTTGATTCTCCTGATATTCCGCATTGTTTCAGTAATGTATGCAAGTATGTCGTTCTTGGTTGCCGTTGTAGTGATGTCAAGTTGCATTGCTGTAATGAGAGGTTGTGCACGGAACTGCTCAGCGATGTCCGAGTCCGGGCGGCTGGTAATGAAGATGCGAAATGCAGCGGGCAGTTTAGGGAACTCACTCGCGATCAGCGAGACCAGACCACGACGTGAATGACGTGTTCCACATTCATCTAGGGCATCCAGGATGATGATGATCGGTCCCCGAATATCCTTCTTAGCAGCAAGGAGGGGTTCTACTACAAGTTTTTGGAACTGTGTGTGAATTGGTGCAGTAACGAGTGTGGTCTCCGCAGTAATAGCGTCACATATGGCAGACCGAATGTTGTCGTTGGTTTTGGCGAGCTAGTATGCGATCGTGCAGATAACAAGGTTGGGGGTGCTGCCTGCCAGATTGGTGCGGGTGAAAAAAATGAAAGCACCAAGGCGGTTCAGGCTACGGAAGTATTCCGAGATGCTGAGTGATATGGCACTTTTTCCAGCTCCGAAGACACCGTGCAACCAGAGGATGTTTCCAGTATCCGACGGCACCGAGAGCCAGTTCCTGATCTCAGACAATATATCTGTGCGTGTCCCAGGAAGACATATTTCGCGCGTTGAAGCATCAATTTCCGCGGGGTTAAGGTCTTTCAGTATCTGTGCTTGTTCTGAATGTATGGATTTATTCATTGAGCTTAATTATTAAAAGAGATTTTGGAACACATACGTATGCTCTGAACTGTCTCCAGTAGTTTTACAGAGATAAATGTTGATTGAATGGCGATGCCCCGGTCGAAGGATTCCTTTAGCTGAAGCAAGACCTCAGAAAGGCGGTCAACCGTTTCACTTGTGTCAGACCAAGTATCGCGAGCGACCCGGTCTGGGAACTATGAGATGCGCACCGAGTGGTAACCCACATGACACACCTGCGAATCCCTTCCCGGTATATTCATGAATGAAGATGGCACATTCTACAGTCTCCCGCGTGATTCCCAACACGCTATCCTCGAGTCGCTTGATCTTTTGAGATAAAAATTCCACGTCTTCTACGAAAGAATAGACTTCGACCATGGTCTGCACGAGTTTGAGAAGCCTGTCATCAGTGTCTTGCTGTTTCTCTACAACCTGAAAGGGCGATGACCAACTGCAAGCAACACAAACCGAAAAATACTATACCTTGTACACCAAAGTCAGAATATTCCAGGCAACTTGTGCGTATGGATGGACCTTAGTTGCGTCAGCTGAGAATTCAGAAACTCAAGTGTCTTCATACCGCCGCAATCTCGTTCCCAATTTTAACGATCACATCTAGCTTATCGATGATCACGCCAAGTGGTGAAATAAGCCCGCCTGCATCCGGTGCGAGGTTGGAAACCGCATCTGTGAGCGCACGCAGTTGTCCACCGAAGATTTTCTGTGCGCCGGCGGCGGCATTATGGATGACCGAAGCAGCTGAGACTGTATTCAGGTCTACGGAAAGCACGCCTGTACTCTTTCCCTTAGATTTGAGATCGAGCTTCGCGACTGATGGAAATTGGTGAGGATGAGAGTAAACGGAGAAGAAAGATCGTTACCGCCATTCAGTCCGCGCAACTGTGAAAGCCGGTCTATCGTGGCGGCAAACTCTCCGAGGCAAATATCTGGGCCCAAGGTAGAGTTGTGGTAGAGCCGAAAGGTAATGACATCTGTACTCGTGACCGACCTTGCGGAATTTTTGGGTACGTGTCAAACGGGCATAGCTGCATTGCGCAGGGAACTCACAAAGTCACACTTTCCTCCCAGGAAGGAGTCAGGCTTCGCTTCACGGCTTTCGTCTTCTTGACGTGGCTCTCTTTCTTCCCCGACGGATTGCTCTCTTGATAGATTGCGACATACAAACTTGGCAGCTTTCTATGCATCGGCGGCGGATTCCAGACCACCCCCTCTGCACGTTTGACTATAGCAAGTTAGAGAGAGCGAAATAAGGGATCATAGGTTACGCACTGAGCACCGAGTAAGATTCGTTCATGGAGGGCGGGGGAACGGGGGAAGGTGGACGGATGTCTTCTCACCCAGCTATAAAAAGGGAGCTCGTGGCGGAAGAAGCGGACAAGTCGTGTGATCTCATCTGACGTGGGACATCGTTGCAACACCAGACAACGACAACTGATGCGGCGAGGTGGTCGGCAGTTGGAAATGCGTGGGTGGGCTTGTTGCACTAGCGATATTTGCACTTCAACGTCAAGCGAAATCCACTGAGCTTTCCCAGATACTCCACCGGTCACACTGAGGACTCACTCGAATCGGGGGCGATACCAATCAGCAAAGTGGGGCGACGGCATCATGGAAGTAGGCACCGCCTGACAGGGTTGTCAAAGAACGGCGTGATGGACCCACAAGGACCCACAAACGCGCTGGTGGAAATCGAGCCTGAGGGAGAGACTCGACTGGCATTGGGCCCTGGGGTGAGTCGATTCTTGTTGGCCACAATATCCAATCAATCGAGTAATTCCACTCCTCGGAAAATGGCGCCATATATATATAGCGCTGATGGAGGGAACGGAGTTCACGTCACTTCCGTATATAGACCACATTGCCGACCGGGACGGGGGAAATGAACGTCTGTAAAAACGGTAAGCAAGGGGCTGATGATGAACTGCTAGGAGTGAGAATTCAGTGGATCCACATGGACATACCGGTTTCCCGTGGAATGTTGAGACAGGTTACCCAAAAAGACGACGGTGGGGATGAGATCGATGAAAAACGACACGGAAGCGGGAGGGGAGAATGAATTGAGGATGAAGAGTGCTAGATCCTAACCAGTGGGTGGCGTTGGCAATGAAAGATTAAGGAAACCCGGCTTGAATGTTAGCGGGACGACAATGGCGGCGAAGGATACGAAAAGAAACTAGGAAACCGCGGGAAAAGATGGATGCAAACGAACGGAAACGGACCGAGAAAGCAAATGTCGTCCGACGCATATTGATCAGCTCGCGCGAAGAAAATATACACCGACCACTAGGGCTCTATATTTCCGCCACATCCGGCTCCACTCCACATTTGGCATCCAAAGTACGCTCATCTTGCCGGCTGATTCTGCGCCGAGGGAATGTGATACGGGAGCCGCAGGGCTGGGGCGAGAGTGGGATTAGACCCAGATTGAAACACGTATAATTTAGAAGCTCAGGGTCACTATCGAGGCAATTCGTGGATTCAGAGTGCCCAGCCGCGAACAGATAGGTACAGGGGCCCACGGTGTACCTGTGCAAGGACACCATGGAATGCTGGATCACAAAGTGCGTGGAAAATTGCGATGTTATAAGTCATATGCCGATGACAAGCCGATGAAGTATCTGATGGAGGGAACGAAAATTTAGTTCCCGTCACTTGGGTACCGGAGCATTATACAGATCACAGTGACGGCCTGGACAGGGAAAATAAAATGTCCGAAAAACGATAGCAAGGACGAGAAACTAACTACTTGGGGTGTGGGGCCGTGGCTTTGCCCGGCAGAAACTTCGTACTTATGAATTTTTTTGTTTTCCCTTAAATAAATCTCCAGTCTAATTTCATCCCACAGTGTGTAAAAGCCTACAACTTTATAGATTTATCCAATCTAGTGTATACACTTACCGTAACGATGATGTTAGCGCTCGGTGGTCTCCATAAATACATCCCCGCGACTTAGGCTCTTTGTAGCCATACCGGCCCAAATCCGCCACAAGTTGGGACCAAAACGCGTCTCTGATCTTGCGAGCTGCAACGGCATCGTCAGAAAGCATTGTCTCAGGTCGGATGAAGCCCACCAACAGAACCTATTGTCATCTATGTAAGAGTCGGAGATGGTAGCGTGCTCCTAGTTGGCGAATATATGGGGTCTCCCTTCGGCGTTTACTCGTATTCGCGGCTCAGGGAGATCTTGAGCTCTTTTCGTGCAGGAAGAGCTAGGTTCTATGCTCGTAGGTGGAGAGTGTAGTAGTCGAAAGGGGACTGGAATCCTCAAATCCCCTGGAAGGACTGTTCCGGAGTTTGCCACTGTCAGGCCACATCAGACGGCACTCATTCGGCACTGTTCATCATGTGACATTTTTTGCTCACTTTGGAGGCGGCGCACCAGAGGTACTACGTAGGTTCGGAACAAGCCGCCTTCTCAGATCACATGATATTCACGTGCTTCGAAGGGAATTCTGAGAAGGGGCTTGGACCAAGATGACGAAAAAGGGCAATGTGTTCTGCGCGCCGTAGTGTCGTCAATACCGCGTCAAATCGTTCGGTCTTTTGAGATATATTGTACCTAGGAAGTGCGAAAGTGTTTCTGTCTAGTCGGAATCTTTTTTAAGCCAGGTCCTATGCCGCAGAACCGCAGGCTTTCGGGGCCTTTGATGCAGAAAACTCCAGCCTACTGTCGTCGATAAACATGTTTACGGGGCGGGAAAAAATATTTTGAGTTGACAGATGTCCAGCACGTACTATTAAAATGCTCTAGGACCTTTATCCGGGGGTAATAAGGTCTCAATTGCGGTTTCTGAGTGACACGCAAGAGAGGCCAAATTTAGAAAGATTTGTCATCATCGCGTCGCGTCTCGCCTGCTTCGTCCGCCTCACCACGCACTATCCTCCCGTGGACCTGGGCAGAAAAAATGCCCAACCTGCCTCCCAGATCACCCCAGACACCTGAGACACCCCGCCGTCGCCCATTCTCACCCGTTGCACCTCGGTCACCTGGGACCCCTCGGCGGCACATACCTCCGCGCTCGACATGTCTTCAGGGAATCAAGGAATGGAAATTCTCCTTCAAGTTGGCGCGTGGTGACCGATAGGAAGATCATTAAAGAGAAGACGAGGTGAAGTCGGCCTTTAGGGGTAAGACCCCTCAGCTGGTCCTGGGGAAATCGGGACTCCCAGTAGTCGTTGTCATATCGAAGAGTCGCCAGAGTGAGAACTTCAAGGTGCGAAGCAGAGGAAGTGTGAGGCCGCAGCGGTTGCTCGAGAGACGATGGTTTTTTGCCGCAATGAGTCACGCTTAATCATTAATGAGACGCGACCTGTCACAGTGCCCGATTCGGATGCGAATCTTGAACCGCATTTATTGGACAGGGAAATAAGTTATAGACTTGAGTTTTTCTGTAAGACCTATTTTAAATAATTGTCCGCTTCGATCGAGCCCATAAAACCCAAGGATCTAGACAGGAATGCATTTGGTTTAGTAAGGTTTGATCTGGCAACTCGCCTTTGAAAGTCTCAGCATAGAAGGAGAACACGGGTTTATTTTTTGAAACTAACTTGCGGAGCTTATGCGGTGATATCGGATGAGCAAAATACTCAGTTACATCAAGGGAAATGGACCAGAAATGACAGAGAATTTCATCTCGGAACACATGTTTTTGTCAGTTTGACCCAAGCCTCTCTCCGAGATTCACCGGCTTGCCGGTGCGGAGACAGGCTTGCTCCGAACCTACACCAGAGGCTCCACCGCATGCGCTTGGATACGGCGGACGACACACTTGATCAGGTGATGCCCTAGATGTCTGTAATTTAACACTACATTTATATGTTATACCGCCAAGGACTATTTATACTATAAAAGTTGGAGTGATAAGCTGGGGGACGACGGCGTTGGACGTGCGACGAATCTGCGATGTCAGTCGGGAACAAAAAGCTGAAAGTCATACCAGATGACAGGAAGCAGGATGAGGGAGCAGCAAAAACCGAAGCGGCAAGATAGCCGGGACCTACGGGGCCCGAATAAACCCGATTCGGACAAGAGATGATAGTTCCTCCGTCAGATGTGCCATGCACGGTGAGGCAGCAGGATACCATTAACAAGACTCTACGTGCACTATCTACAATATCGTCGTAAATCGCACCGCTTCCATGGTAGTAGTATTCTCCTTGATGTGGAACGGTCCAGTGATCTAACACGGTCCCGTGATCCAACCGGCGGAAAGGAAAAGAGTTCGGATACATACCACCTTCGAAAGTAGCAATTCTAGGTGGCACAATCTCTGCTCCCAACTCAGTTTTCAGTGTAACAAATACTAATCAAGCTGGGGACCCGGGAGATCTAATACAGATGAGGGATGAAATTTTAAAGGGACAATGCATCTGATACATTCCACCGTCAAAAGTAGATAGCATCCACGGCTTACTACGATGGCTAAGGAATCATAATTTCAGCATATTTGATACATTGCATTGAAGTAAGGAGAATATACATATGGACAGAGGGGAATCAGACCACAGCGAGCTAAAGATTGCACCAAACAGGGATCGAACGGGTGACCTCCCGATTACCTAAAAATAGGACAGCCACTATTTACTCACAAAAATCGTAATGAAAGTGCTAAAAAAGACTTCAACACAGCCACTAATGAGCCTTGTAATGCAATCGTCGGACAAGTAAAAAAAACGATCTCGAAAACCTCATTGTAGTTTATAAAATGGACGATCACTTATTACATAAGTACTCGTAACGTACTGGTTTGCCACGGAATGTTGAGACAGATTACTCAAAAGCGGTGGAGATGAGATCCATGAGACGAGAACGAGACAGACTGGAGCAGGAGAGGGCACATAGCTCGATGAAAATCGGTGACATTGGAATTCGGCTCGCGAGCAAAACAACCAGACACATCAACGATCAGTGGCGGCGAGGACGTCTTTCTCTTCTTCTTCTTGAAGGCGGGCTAATCAACGTTTTTCCACGCGTTGAATCTCCAGGATAGAATTCTGCCGCGTTCCGTAGGCTCGATGCACGGAAAATTGCGCCAAATGCCAGCCCCTGAGCTTTCCGCGTTCCGAGTGCCTTGAAGGGTTAACTCGAAGTATTCAGACCGTATTGGGGATGAAACACATCAGCGCCCGCCGTACACGACCCCGTCGCCTACGCGATATCGAAGGCGGCGTTGTTGTCTGTGGTGACGGTTGATCTTTTGGAAATCTTCGCCAGTATTGCACGAGAATAATTGCCATAAAACTGTCTTGCTGAGGCCACTCCGGTTTGCCAGCAAAGCCTGGAGCGCCGAAATTATAGTTTTTTCTTTGAGAAGGCGCTCAAAACTATACTGGTAGCAACGACGGTTTAAATTCCCCTCATTTGCTCGAAAGAGACCATATCGGGACCCTGGGAAGGTGTCACCGTGACGTGTATAGATGTGTTCATATTCAGCATTCAGATTTCAGGTACCTCTCCTCGGAAAAGCCCCAAAACGCGGGGGGGAACGGTCGTTGGTATCATATGATTCCCTCCCATTGCGGTGGGGTCGCGCAGTCGAAATTTTTCATGCCTTCCTCGTGGAGCTCTCAGTTGAAGTTGAAGAAGTCCTGTTTGTCATCGCGTTACCATTTCTTCAGGCATCATAATCCGGACGTCCCGGATTGACTTTCAATGGTTCTTTCAACACCGTTATCATACTTAAGTTCTTGTACCTCCGTCGAATTCACCTGGAACACGGTATGCGATTTCAGTTCAATTCTTATCCCCGATACTGAGTTCCGAGTTTAGATGTTGTAGATTTTGCGGTCAAGTCGTTGTTCCTACGTCAGTGCCTTCGAATCTTTGCGTCTGTCTACCTTTAAGTCCTGCCTTCAAGCCCTTGCGTCCGTCTAGCTTCAATTTCATGCGTCCTTCAAATCTTTGCGTCCCTTCAAGTCCTGACGTGTGCTTCGAGTCCTTTCCTGGCCTCTGTTTCGAGTCTTTGCGTCCATTTAGCTTCAAGTCCTTTCGTCCGTCTACCTGCAGCTCCATGCAGCTACCTTCAAGTCCATACATCCATCTTCCGTCCTTCCGACTTTCGGTCCGACTTAACTTAAAATTATATTATGTATACGCACAGTGGCTTGCAATCTTGTCGGAGTCCTCCGCCTGAGCTCTGTCCTTGAGTTCGAACGTGCAAGTACTGAACTTGAATTTCAACTTGAATGCGGTGGTTTCCATTTCATTTTCGTTATTTCCGGCCCTATCCAAACTTGCACTCATTCATCTACGAGCTGAGGGTTGAGGCAACGGCGAAGCCCACTGTAGCGGCTGAAAAAAAAAAAAAAAAAAGTGACAAACAGGTGAACTTGGAGACAGTACATATGTACATAGTTGGAGTTGTTTTTACAATTATAGCCGTTTTCAAAAGTTGGTACGGGTTTTGATGGAGTGGTGCTCCTCAATTTGTGCTTACCGTCGTTTGCTCCTGCATGTGGTCACAGTCCATCGTAATTGTTCGTTTTTCTGCAACTATCCATGGGCAAAATGATCCATTGTTGTTCTGTAACTTGAAAGGTTCATATTCGAGGCAGAGTGGTTGGAATTAGTAAGAAAAAATGGATAACTCCGAGCCAACGGTGGAGGTGGAGCCACGGTCTCCACTTATGACGTCGTGAAGTGAGGACACCAGCAAGCAATCGTAAGCACAAAACGAGCACCACCGTTTCGTAAAACTCATACAAACTTTGAAAACAGCTGTACGCTCCTCGACCATGCTCACTGCGGAAATTCAGCCGTGAAATTCACTGTGACTTTGAGGACGCAAGTTATGCCCACTTCAATGAAAACTCTCATCTGCCTCAGTATTCCATGCGCGAAATCGCGGTTCCGATAGCGGAACCGGACCGTCTTTGTCATTCAAGCATCCAAGGCTTACAAAGATGTGAGCCTAAAATTAGGCTGCTCATATAAGAAGCGGGAATCCTTCTTTCTTTTCTCTCCCACCACCATGCCCGCCATCTCGTCTGGAAAAGTCCTCGTTACGGGAGCCAACGGTTATATCGCTGTAGTACGTCGGAATTCCAGGTCCCTCTTCGTCACTCACACCTCTCAAGTGGGTCGTCCGCACTCTATTAGAGCATGGCTTCTCCGTGCGGGGCGCCGTGCGTTCCGCAGATAAGACCACGCATCTGCGCGAGCTCTTTGCCTCGTACGGCGACAAGCTTGAGTTCATCGTCGTGCCCGATATCACCCAGGTGCGCATCGTCGGAGTTATGGAGGCTGATATGCTAACAGTTAACTGTAGGAAGGCGCGTTCGACGAAGCTGTGAAGGGCGTTGATGCGATTGAGCACACGGCCTCGCCGTACCATTTCCACGCAGACGACCCCGCGGGTGAGTCCCTAATCCAGATTCAAACTTCGCTGATATGGAAATGGGATCGCAGAACTCCTGGAACCCGCTATCAACGGCACAGTGCGCATCCTTGAGAGTGCGCGCAAATACGGGTCGGTCCTTGTGCATTTCCTCCCCGCACCAGTATCCTTACAATCGGTCTCGGATACATAGCACCGCGGTCAAGCGCGTTGTAGTGACGTCATCCACGGCCGCCGTCATGAATGTCTCCGAAGACAAGGAGCCACTGAACGAGAAAAACTGGAACGACCAGGCCGTGGAAGAAGTCCAAGAGAAAGGCCCAAAGGCGTCGGGCGCGGCGAAGTACCGCGCGTCGAAGACGCTGGCGGAGCGCGGTGCGTGGGCTGTCAAATTTTGCTCTGCATGCACGCCTGAGCTATCATCGTGCATGCAGCCGCCTGGGATTTCGTGAACAAACACAAGGGCGAGATCGGCTGGGACTTGACGGTTCTGAACCCGCCGCTCGTGCTCGGGGTACGTGCACCCGTTTCTCTCCCACTGAGATTCCGCTGACATCTTCCTCCTCCCCCGTTTCTCCCACTTATTGCGCCCTCCTCATTACCGTCTACTACGACAGCCCGTGATCCACGCCATCTCCTCCCCTGACGCGCTCAATACCTCCATGCGCCAGATGTACGGCGTCTTCACGAAGCCCGGGGATGCCATGGGCCCGGGCGGGAACTGGATCGACGTGCGCGATTTGGCGCTCGCGCATGTGCGCGCGCTACAGAGGGAGGAGGCCGGCGGGCAGAGGTTGATCATCTGTAAGGAAGCGTTTGAGTGGCAGGATTGGCGTGCGTTTTTCTCTTTGCTCTGTCCTTTCCCCCCCCCTTTCTATGCCGACGTGCATTTCCCTTACGTCGCTTTTTTTCTCCTGGGTCATTTGATGATCTGTCTACTCGCGATGTTATCTATCCCCGTTCACGTCTTTTCGATCTACATTCCTGCCTCATTTCGCACCGCACTCACCCCCTTCCTCCCCCAGTCGACGCCGCCCCGCCCACTTCGAAGTACCTCAAAGGCACGCCCGGCGCGGGGAAGAATGCCGTGCACCCCATCAAATACGACAACGCCAATGGGATAACAGCACTCGGGATCACGTATCGGAGCAAGGAAGATACGGCGGCGGCGGTGGTGGCGGATTGGGAGGCAAGGGGGTGGTGAGGGGTAGCGAACGCGTGTATAGTGAGTCAGAGGTACGTAGCATGGGGGGGATACGAGATGGTATATGTACATGTATGTGTTGTTTGAGGATGAACATAGAAGAACGCAGAACCCTCGTAAAACCCGCATCGTGTCATGCACGTCATGATTTTCTGTCGGCGAAGCGTCGGAGAGGAGTCGGGTTCCGGAAAATGTACGAATGGACATCACTGTACCCGCAACTACCCACTGCTTTCCCGTGGGCTTCATTTTAGTCGGAGTAAATGAGAGCGCAGTAAGGGGTAAAGGAAACCTGCGAGCCTCACAAGGAGAGATGACGGATGACGAGACAGAGATAAGTTCCAGACGAGGACGAGGACGTGGTACGATGGTAAAAAGACTTAATCGCATGTAGCTACACATCGAGTCATATCTGCCGCATGCTTAATGTCCCGGACTCACCCACCTGTTGCGAGAATGAAGGCAAGCAAAAGTTTTCCTTGAAGTGGGGATAAATCTCTTGTGTGCTCAACGGAAGTCGCAGTGCATTTCACGGCTGAATTTCCCCAGGGAGCACGGTCGAGGAGCGTAATCGTAAAAATAACTCCAAAATGGTACACGCCATACTGGGATTCACCGTCGGACATGAATGAGTGCAAGTTAGGAATCATCTAGGACGGGGCCGGAAAGAAGCAAATTGGAATGGAAACCACCACGCTGAAATTCAAGTCCAAGGACAGAACTCGGGTCGAGGATCGGATAAGATTGCAAGCTACCGTACGGCTAACATAATCCAAGTCAAGCCCAACCGAAAGTAGGAAGGACCCAAGATGGACGCACAGGCTCGAAGATAGACGCATGGAGTTGCAGGTAGACAGACGAAAGGACTTGAAGGCTGAAGCTGGATGGACGCAAGGCCTTGAAACGGAGGCCAGGAAAGGACTCGAAGCGGACTCGACTTGGAGAATGCATGGCATTGGGGATATTGAGCATCGGCGACCAGAAGGGGCGCGTTGTTTGAGGATGGTGGCGTCGAAAGCCGCGAGGCGAATTAGAAGCATTACCTGACAGCGGAGTCGACGCACCTCGCGCGGAGAACCCGTAGATAGCGTGCTTCCCTCCGGCGCGTCAAAGCGTCTCCGCGGACGAGTATTCCGCACTTGGGGGCAATTCGGCGGCCAACAATGACGAGGCGACTACCTGGAGATATGAACAGGATTGAGTAGCGCAAAAGCAAACGAGCGGCGAACTGCTACGCACCTTGGGAAGCGGATCCACCGATCAAAACGAGGCGCAAGGATCGTGTTTGCAGCTTGCGTCCGGCACATGCATCTTAATTCTTGAATGAAAGAGCTTGGCGCGCTGGCGTGGAACGGAAGGAGGGGATGCGCTTGATAACGAGAGGGAGCAGGGAGAGCACGATAACGTTGGACTATCGCGCATCAAAATTTAGAATCAGCCAAGAAAAGGCAGTGTCGGAGAGATATCTCTCACCTGGCGTAGATAGGATGGCGCAAACGACGGCCGCACATACAAGGCTGATCAGCGCTGCGAAGGATGCGAAAGAACGAAAGACGCACCACTACATGTAAAGACATCGCCCCAAGCGCGATCCGCTGCCGTCACTTTTCCTCACAGGTCCTGGGCGATACCCGAACGCGCGTCAGACGCCGCGTCCGCGTCCCCACCCACCATCCCTTGAAACCAAGCCAGCACGCAGTCGCACGCTCGGAATGATATCTTCACCTTATCGCGAGGACCAGCGTACGGCCACGGGCGGTGGATAGCGTTGTGGATGCGAGACGACCTGCGCATGCAAAGAATGGCCGCAGCAAGGATGATCAGAGCCGAAGGACAAGAAAGTCGAAAGACTTACCGAAGATAGGTCGGATATCGCGATCCACTGTTCTCATCTTCCTTGCCGACGCTTGAAGAGCCGCCTGCGCTCTGAGGGCGATAGGATGGCGAGACGATGGCCATGGATGCGAGACGATGGCCATGGATGCGAGACGATGGATGTGGGTGTGAGCCGTGAATGCAAGAATGACCGCAGCAAGGATGGTCAGAGCCGAAGGACGAGAAAGACGAAAGACGTAGTGCACTATAGCGATCCACTGCTCCCATCTTTCCTCGCCGACGCTTGAGGAACTGCCTGCGCGCTGAAGGCAACAGGATGGCCAGACGATGGGAGACGATGGACATGAATGCGAGACGATGGCCCGGTATGCGAGCTGCAAATTCTGATCAGAGCCGAAGGATAAGAAAGACGAAAGAAGTACCCTAGAGTATGCAAAGATAGCCCAGTATGCGATCCACTGGTCCAATCTTCCCTCGCCGGTGCTTGAGGAACTGCCTGCGATGCGAGATGCCATGGATGGCGGATATGATTGTCGTGGATGCGAGACGATGGCCCTGGATGCGAAGGAGAGCTGCCCATCCGCCACCCTCCCCCGCCGGCGCTTGGGGGCCTGCGGCGCGGAATTCTCTGGGCTCGCCGGGAGCTCGCAAGGAAGAGATTGCCTGCGGCGCCCGCGGCCTACGCGACCCCCACCCACCATCCCCGCGCCCACACGTCGCGCTGCTCCGCATCGGTGAAGTGGCGCGTGAAGTGCTTCGGCCGAAGGCCCGCGGTGGAGGGGAGGGACCAGATCTGCAGGAAGTGTATGTGCCGGCGGAGGTGAGCTGGAGGTCGCCGCGCTTGAGGATATCGATGTTGCGCATGGCGTCTTCGCTGGACAAGGAAGAGCTGAATGAGTCTCTGATTCAAGGAGAAGACGGACTGTTCGAGTTGCTCGGAGAGATGTACGAGAAGAGCTCGAATTCGCGGTGCGAGTGGGTTCCGAAACCCGTGTGGGGGCGACGCGGTCCTCGTTTATGACCCGCAAAGAGCTAAATTGGGCGTGTTCGCTGTCTTGGTAGTAAGTACCTGAATGAATCCACGGAATCCTGAGCGATTGGGGGCAAAACATACGATGAAAAGGAGAACGTTGGAACGCCTTGAGCCATTCGTGGTCGTCATTGCCGCCTTCCTGGTTCGGACGAGGTACGATTTTTGATCGTCAAGTGGTTTGGAGACAAAGAAGTCTCAAGCACGTGACGATGACCACAACACGACCAAACAAAGACCCCTCTCACAAAACCACCATGGTCGAGCTGGTGCAGGAGCTCATCGATGCCATTGTAGACCAATTAGCACAGACGGATGCATGGTACTCGCACAAAGACCTCAACAGCCTACGCGCCTGTACACTGGCAGCTCGGCGATTTTTGGCCCCGAGCCAGCGCCATTTGTTTCGCTGGCTTACCTTGAACCTACAAACAATCCAGAACGGTTCATCCGGATTCACTAAAAATCCGCGTCTAGCGACTCTAGCCTCCTACGTGCGCGACCTGTATATCGAGGGTCTTTCACCTCTTACCACCTCGACCCGCTGGCCTCGTTCCTCCCTCTCCTCAGCACCGTCGAACGTTTGTCATAAATGATTTCATTAATGACTAGAACACTTGTAATTGGTCGGCCAACTTCCCCACCACGTTGACTGGCCTTCTCTCGCTTCCATCTCTCCGTTGGTCGATCACTCCGGCGTACCTGCTTCGCTCCTCCGACAGGCCCTCGCATCGTACCACAAAGTAGCGTTCATCCGTGTTCAGTTCAGTGAGGAGAATCAATTCCGGTCATCCGCTGACGAACCATCCCGTCCGTGCCCCCCGATTCTTGCGCATCTGGTTCTCCAACAGCGATGGCGCGAGGATAGCACCCTCATGCCGGACAAAGAGATCTCGATCTCTTTGGCGAAACTTCAGTATCTGGAACTCCGTCTTTCGATGGGAGGATCGCTCGGCGGTGTGGAGGAGCGCGCGCTCAAGTGCTCCGTCATCTGACCATCGATTTCAGTACGTCCTCCATTAATCTCTCAACGTAACATTGCCACTCTAATGTACCCGCAGAACAGCACGACACTGAAATCCCGCTTCCCAGCATGCCGAATCTGTGCTTCCTGACTGAAGGCCGCAGTGAACAAGTTCCGGGTGCCGTATTCAGTCCTATGAACCCTGGCGAGCGCTGGCGATCCCCGCAGGGGATCGGGGTAGGGCGCCGCAGGCAGTCTCTTTCTTGCGAGCTCCCGGCGAGCCGATAGAATCCCGCGAGAGGGTGAGGGATTGGTGGCTCTCCACGTCCCATATTAGGCGGCTTCGCAAATTTAAACATTTCCACCACTCCGTCAGCTCTACCTATAGCATTTCAACCCGAACCAAGTAAATACACGGGCGAAGCTGGAGGTGTTTTAATTGGCTCATGCAACAGTGCCTTTCGTGCATGCTTTGTGTTCAAAACGTTTCAGCTATCGGCCAGCGAATCCTTATGCCGCTGCTTGAATGGGTATACCCGCTTGGTAGTTTAGAACAGTATGCAAACCCTCGTTTTACAGAATACTCGATACGACTATGTATTCCATACCGCGCTAGAACGTAAACTTCTCGCCGATGATCTCCTCCGTGACGGTCCAAAGCTTGGCAGCATTAACCGATAAAAAATCAGAGTGCGACACCGCAAAGAAATAGGCTGGACGTACGGGATCGGAGCTGTGCGTCGCGACGTCCTTGTTCGCCTCGTTGGGGACGGTGGGTGGGGGAGGCGGTGCGCGCGAGCGCTGGCGATTCCCGCAGGGGATCGGGGTCGGGCGCCGCAGGCACTCTCTTTCGTGCGAGCTCCCGGTGAGCCGATAGAATCCCACGAGAGGGAGAGGGATGGGCGGCTCTCCACGTTCCATATTAGGTGGCTTTGCAGATTTAAACATTTTCACCACTCCGTCAGCTGTCCGTGAATACGGCGATTGCTGCCTATAGCACTTCAATCCGAGCCAAGTAAATAAATACACGGGCGGAGCTGGAGGGGTTTTAATTCGCCTATGCAACAGCGCTTTTCGTGCATGCTTTATTTTCAAATCGTGTCAGCTATCGGCCTTGTGCCGCTGCTTGAATTGGTATACCCGCTTGGTAATTTAGAACAGTATGCAAAATTTCGTTTTTTAGAATACTCGATACGACTATGTATTCCATACCGCGCTAGAACGTAAACTTTTCGCCGACGATCTCCTCCGTAACGGTCCAAAGCTTGGCAGCATTAACCTATAGAAGATCAGAGTGTGACACCGCGAAGAATTAAGCTGGACGTACGGGATCGGAGCTGTGCGCCCCGACGTCCTTGTTCGCCTCGTTGCAATCGGAAAGATACGCGCCGGGTTTATCTGTGATCAAAAGAGGAAGGAACTCCATGAGAATTCATGAGGTCTGACAGAGCTGTTTCCGCTGACCATTAAGACGGGTGTCGAACGCCGCGGTCACAGTCCTAGGGTGTGAATTGAATAAGTGCCAGCTTGAGAAGTGAGGCAAATCGCCTTACGTCGCCGCTCCCTGCGGAATCGTCTTCCATTCCATTTTTTCAGTGTTGGGCTTGCCGTCCGGGCCTAGGACGCCTTTGGGATACCGGGTAAATAAGACGAGGCTATCACGGGGAGGGGCGGAGCAACGTACCAAGGGCTTGCATCGTCGGGATAGACTCCTCCTTCTGGTTTATGTTCGTGTAAATAACTGTGGGCCCAATCTCAGCTCCGAATCCACGAAAGTGCATGCACAACGCACCGCCAGGGTGGAGACTGTATCCATTGATCTTCCCCTTGGAGCGCTTAGATATCTCGATAGCGGTGAGCACGTTCGCGCTCTTGGCCTGGAAATACGCATCGGTGGCCTGGTACTTCTCCGCGTCGGGGTGCCCGAGGGTCTCGAAGTTGACGCCGTTGCCCCACGCGTGGCCGCTGCTCGAGACAAATACGACGCGCGGGACGTAGCTCGCCGTACCCGCAGCCAGGATTTTGGGCGCGATGAGCTTCGTCAGGAGAAACGGTCCGATGTGGTCGGTCGCGACCTGGCTCTCGAGCTTGTCTGCGGTGAGCTTGAATGCTCCGATGGTGGCGGCCGCGTTGTGGACTAAGACCTATACATGATGGCTCAGCGTAATCGACGATCAAAGGAATAAAAGGGGACGGACGTGAATCGGCTCTGGGTACGCATTGACTTCGGCGGCGGCCTTGCGCACAGCGGCCAGGGACGACAGATCGAGGACGAGCCTGCGTATGTTGGCTGATGGGACCTCCTTCTTAATGGCATCCTCTGAGAGCTTTAGTCTGCAAACAGCGTGCTTAGCAACATAAGATGGGCCACAAATAAAAAAATACCTCTCGGAGTTGTACCCCGTGATGATGACGAGGTTCGCATATTTCGAAATTACGCGGGCTGCCTCGAAGCCGATCCCATTGAGGGACGTGCCTGTAATCAAGACTGCTGGTCGTCAGACACGGTGGTGGATACGTCCAGGGCGCGTTAATCACCGTTTTTTCCTTTAATTTCTGCAGCGAAGGTGGCAGCTACCTCGTCGGCGGTGGTGGAGGATGAAAAAGTGGGCAAAGACATTATGTGACTATCGAGGCTGGATATGAGCTGGAATCGGTGTTGTTAGGGTTCTTGCTGGCCACCACTTTTTATCCTGGGAGGGCTGCACCAGTACTCGAGCATAAACTATTAGCTGATAGCGATTCGTCAGTCCCCAGGCGTTTATCGGGGAATTCGTAATGGGTTTTAAATCGAATGATTCAGCATGCTTCGAAGCTGACATATGGAGAGCCCCAGAGAGGTAAGCTGCAGCTTTTTTTAGTTCGTTACTCATCCACGGCCCCTGCCGATATAATTTACATGGGGCGATGTTGCTTGGGGAAAGATGGAGAGGTAGGATTGCGCTGGATGCCAGAGGACATGGGAGACAATGTAGCTCCGAAAACCGCGGCACTTACAGTAATCGTCTCTAGCAATGTATGATGGTCTGTGATGAAGCGCGACAGGTGACGAGCGATCTGTGATCCCGGGAGGCCGCGTTAGAGTAAATATATGTGTGGAAGCCACATTATTACCTTTTGGAGAGCGGTAAAGGACGATGTACCTGCAAGGGCAAGGTGGATGGGGATGAGAAAATTCCACGCTCCAATGCATGCTCAGTGCGGGAGGAGACGGACCCATCGCTTGCTATGCTATGTTGGGAGCCGGCGTTGGATTGTGAAAGCAATATCGTAAGTTCTGGAAAGGGATTGCTGTACCTGGTGAGATGGGGATGAGAAAATTCCAGGCTGTGATACTCAGCCGGCCATGAATGGTCCCTGTGGAACATTCGGATCCAGAAGACTGGACATACACTTTGGGAATGTTAAACGGCTTGGTATTGCTCAGCCCTGGTCGCCAGCTCTGGTCCAACTTGTCGAGATGGAGGGAGCGAAAGACAAGAATCTCCGATGATCCGAAGCGGCCCGACCCGGAGCCTGTGAGGCTGTGCCAACAACTTATCCTTCGTTTAATTTCGAGTTTCTCAACTGCCTACAATGATCTTATCATCGCAAGTGCCCCACACGACACGGTGTTCCATACAGTCCGAGTCCTTGGCATTATTTCCTCGTTATTCGTTTGTTCGAGTATCTTGCCAAGTCTCTTCCAATTGTTCAACCAAAATTCTCATCCTATGAATGCGATTCAATCCGGCGCTCCCTTCCTTTCATTTATCACGTTTGTCCCGCTGACCATCGGACTTTCCAGCCACAACTATGATTCCGAATGTTGCGCGACAGTTTACTAGATTAAAGATGGTGATGTGGTTGGCATTTTTTTCCGCCAGCTTCAACGGCTAATTTCTTATCTGCGCCTGCTCAACGTGTGCATGTTTTTCTCACGACCAAGGTATGTTCCAAGTACATCGTGTCCAATGCATCACTAATCGGTCGTGATATTCAATTACAAGCAATTATTATAGCGTAATGTGGTTGAGGCATCAAGAGTATCTCCAGAGACATTCAGAGACATGTCTATCCGAAGTAGTCGTACATGACGCGCTAAAATGTGAACTTTTCGCCGATTATCTTCTCAGTGATGGTCCAAAGTTTAGCGGCATTGACCTAGATAAAGCAACCCTGTCAAAATGTGGGACTAGAAACTTGAGGTGGACATACGGGATCGGAGCTGTGAGGCGCGATGTCCTTGGTCGCTTCGTTGCAATCGAACAGATACGCGCCGGGTTTATCTGCCATGCAAAGAGACTCGATTAGAATCCACGAGGTTTAAAAAAACTTCTTTCGACTGACCATTAAGACGTGTGTCGAACCCTGCGGTCACAGTTCTGGGTGTGAATTGATTAAGTTCTAGCAAGAGCATTCAGATAAATTCGGCGTACGTCGCCGCTCCCTGGGGAAGGGTCTTCCATTCGACTTTCTCGGTGTTTGGTTTGCCGTCAGCGCCTAGGATGCCTTTCGGAGATCGGGGAAATAAGATAAGAGCGGGTCCCAGGGAGAAATGGACGAAACTAACCATACGCCTGCATTGCGGGTAGGGCCTCCTCCTTCTGGGCCATGTTGGTGTAAATGACTGCAATCTGACCCTCAGCTCCGGAGGCACGAAAACGAATTGTGGACGACGCACCGCCGGGGTGCAAACTGTACCCATTGATCCTCCCCTTGAAGCATTTAGATATCTCGATGGCAGTGAGTACGTTTGCGCTCTTGGCCTGGCTGTACGCGTCTGTATCCGTGTAGTTGGCTGAGTCGGGGTGCGCAATCGTGTCGAAGTTCACCCCGGTGCCGAATGAGTGGCCGATGCTGGCGACGAACACTACACGCGGGACATAGCTCGCCGTGCCCGCAGCCAGTATTTTGGACGCGATGAGCGTCGTCAAGAGAAACGGGCCGATGTGGTCGGTCGCGACCTGACTCTCGAGCTTGTCTGCGGTGAGCTTGAAGGCTCCTATGGTGGCGGCCGCATTGTGAATCAAGACCTGTACATGATGTCTCAGCTTAATTCAGGGTCAAAGGAATAACTGGGGACGGACATGAATTGGTTCTGGGTATGCATTAACCTCAGCGGCGGCCTTGCGAACGGCAGCCAGTGAGGAGAGATCGAGAACAAGCTTCCGAATGTTGGCGGAAGGCTCCTCCTTCTTGATGGCATCCTCCGACAGTTTGAGTCTGCAGACACTCAGCCCATTACTGGAAATGAGAAAGAACACAGAAATACCTCTCCAAGTTGTATCCGGTGATTATAACGAGATTCGCATGCTTCGCAATTGCGCGCGCGGCCTCGAAGCCGATCCCACCGAGGGACGTGCCTGTAATCAAGACTGTTGGTCGTTAGCCTCTTGTCACGGATCTGTCCAGAGAGCTTTTCTTCACCGTTTTTGCCTTTTATTTCGGCAGCGAAGGTGGTGGCTACGTCGTCGGCGGTGGTCGAGAACGAAAAAGTGGGCAAAAACATGATATAAGTTGGAAAGGATCTTGTTGGGCTTCTTGGTGCCGGCCACATCTTATACTGGACGGGCTACTAGTACTCGTAATAAATGATTTCAGCCCCCTTCGAGGCTGACAGAGAAAGCGCCGAAAAAATACTAACCGGCCCGATCACATGACCGCGTGGCGCTGCCGCTCAGCGGGAACGCGGTCATGTGATCGGGCCGATTACGGTTGCAACAAGACGCGAAGCGCGTCTGCGCATTAGTAACGAATCAAACAGCTAATTTGGGCTGTCTGAATCGGTCCGACGGCGTGCCGAGCAACAGCTCAATTTCAAGAATTGCCGGCGTGAAAAGCTATTCTAGCCCGTAGCATACTTTTCAAGTACCCATCTGCTGAATAATCCTGTCATTGCAAGTACCCAAAAACTCAGGGTACTTATTCCTCATTCTTCCGTACGCCGGCCCACCCGCTGTTCTCGTATAAGTCCCTGAGAATCAGATTCACTCCGTTACGCCCCCCTCCTTCCATTTATCATATGCATATTGACCCTCCTGATCGTCAGACTTCCCATCCGTAATCTAAACGCCTGCTCGCTGCAATAACCATGGTTCGAGAGGTCTCAATACAGAACTTATGGTGTAAACTCGACGAGGTTGTTCGCTGCCGTGGGTTGCCAAGTGGCTCTGCGTTTCCTATGCACGCTCGTGTATCTCGTTCTCACCACAACTTATATTCCGAAGCCATCGTACATAGTTGTGTCGAAGCAATCACCAATGGTCTGTGATATTTGGTTGCGGGCACATCATCTCAAGGTATTCGCGAGTCAGTGGAGCGGGTCTCAATAAGGTTGCGACAGTGCTTTAAAGACTCGAAATATTGACAGACATATCCATCTACAGTAAGTAATTGTATATAACGCGCTAAAACGTGAAATTTTCGCCGATGATCTCCTCGGTGATGGTCCAGAGCTTCTCAGCATTGGTCTATGCATAGTAACACCGTCAAAATGCGAGACCAGAAAATAACAGCTAGACATACGGGGTCGGAGCTGTGAGGTGCTATGTCCTGGTTTGCCTCAGTGGAATCAGACAGATACGCGCCGGGTTTATCTGCCATGGAAAAAGGTATTTTATCAGAATTGGGATTCAAAAGAGCCGTTTCACTCACCATTGAGCCGGGGATCGAACGCTGCGGCCAAGGTCCTATGTGTTCAATCGATCAGTGCCAGCGCGAGTGTGTATGTGATTGCCTCACGTCGCCGCTCCCTGGGGAATTGTCTTCCATTCGCCTGCCGCAGTGTTGATTTTGCCATCCGCATCCACCACGCCTTTCGGATAACACACAAATGAAATAGAAAGATGGGACATGGACAAGACAACCTACCAAAAGCCTGCAAGGCGGGCATCGCCTCCGCCTTGTGGAATACGTTCGTGTCAATCCCTGTAATGGCTCTCTGAGTCCGGGATCCATGAGCACCATCGACAACGCACCGCCGGGGTGAAGACTGTACGCATTAATCTTGCCCTTGGAGCGCTTGGATAACTCGATGGCAGTGAGGACGTTCGCACTCTTCGCTTGGAGGTAAGCATCTGTATCCTTGTATTTGGTGGCGTCGGGGTGCGCAATTGTATCGAAGTTCACGCCGGTGCCGAATGCATGCCCGCTGCTCGAGACGAAAACCACACGTGGGACGTAGCTTGCTGTACCCGCGGCCAGAATTTTGGGCAAAAGAAGCTTCGTCAGTAGAAACGGCCCGATGTGGTCGGTCGCCATTTGACTTTCGAGCTTGTCCACAGTGAGTTTGAATGGCCCGAAGGACGCCGCAGCGTTGTTGATCAATACCTGTAGTGATGGCTCGACACATTTAAGAAAAGGAGAAAAATGAACGGACATGAATTGGCTCTGGGTACGCGTTGACCTCAGCGGCGGCCTTGCGAACGGCGGCCAGAGAAGAGAGATCGAGAACCAGCTTGCGAATGTTGGCAGAAGGGATCTCTTTCTTGATGGCCTCCTCGGAGAGCTTGAGTCTGGAGACAAATCAAGTGCTCAGCAATATTGCTGGAAGTGAGCAAGGGGGCACAAATACCTCTCCAAGTTGTAACCAGTGATGACGACGAGGTTCGCATGCTTCGCAATTACGCGGGCTGCCTCGAAGCCGATCCCATTGATCGACGTCCCCGTAATCAAGACTGCTGCTCGTCAGACACGGCGGTGAACTGGCCAGGCCTTTAATCACCGTTTTTGCCTTGAATTTCAGCAGCAAAGGCGGTGGCCACCTCGTCAGCGGTGGTAGACAACGAAAAAGTGGGGAAATTCATTGAGGCTGGGTTTGAGGTGGATTTGAGTTGGAGGAGGATGTTTTTCTGATGTTCTACTAGGAACTACTCTCATTTTATATCCAACCTGTCCCCGCCAGACGCGCAGGGGTGTATGGCACCAATTTTGGAACCTTGGCTGGTCTGGGAATGGCCGGTGCGTCGGAATATATTTTGAATGATTCAGCATACCGTTTCCAGGATGACAGATACCAAGGAGCCACGCAAGCAGCCGAACTAATGAGAAGCTGTTTTTAGTTCGTTACCAATGCACGCCTGCCATAAGAGGATGTAATGTTACCTGATTGGGATGCCATCCCAAGAGATTGTTGAAAGAGGTCAAGAGCGCGATATTATTATTCCAACTCAAAGTCATTCGAGTTCGCGGAAGCCTGGTTGAAGTAATGGATCTAGCCAAACAAGATGTGTAACTTCGGGAATATTATACCACAAAATGTACCTGCGAGGTACGAGCTTCGAGTTGCGTCTGTCTAGAGACTAAACGGGGATCCAGCGGGGATCCGATCAAAGTTAGTATTCAGCCCGAGCCTGTGACCGAGGCTGTGATGTGTCACATCTGTTGCGCTCCACTACGACGTCCGTGCTCACTACCTTTTACTCAGTGTTTCCTGATGATCCTAGCATGGCTATGGACATAGACCTATCGCAAAACCTGTCCTAGCCGCAATATGCTAACTCTAGCGAATGAACTCCTCGCGATCATCATCTCATTCCTAAGTTCGCAGGAACTCCGACTGGGTGCTTGTTCAAGTTTCTTCTCATCTACGTCCATCGCTCTCCTCCCACTGCTTTCGTGATATAACATGTGTCTCTCTTGACAAACTCTCTCGCCCGTTCCTCGTTGGGTCCTTGCTACGTCATAACGCTCGCGCAAGCGATCTAGTAGTCTTAGGCATCGTCAATGCTGGTGTTCTCTGGGCTTGGCTATGATCCCGCCGTATATAAGGGCAACATTGGGGCCAGAATGCGTGCATCGCAACAGATGTGGGGCACAAACACATCCAATGGATCCATGTCACTGTTTGGGTCGGCACCGCGACGAAATCACTGTCGCTTCGGAAGTCCTATGATGACGCAGCTAACTATCCCTCGAACTCCTGTGCACACCAGAGCGCAGTCTTCGGCACTCATAACTGCCTTGGATCTTCAGGGCAGGCTGCCGCAGCTGACAATTGACGACGCCTACAATGTCCGCCTCTCAGAGCTGATGCAATTCGTGCATCGCTATCAAAATATCAAAAGCTCAAGGCGCTCCCGCTCAAATACGGCGCAATCAACACCGTGTCACTATGAGAGGGCTCTGTGACGTGTACGCAGACCAGCGAAGTTATAACCCTCTCCGCACCAGCGGCGTATTTTACCCCTCCAACCGCGCGTCCAGCGCCTGTCTCTCGTTCTCGCGGGCGATCTACATGACGAGGGCCAGGACTTTGACGACCACATATATGGACACGCAGTCTATGCTATCGCCGCGCTGCCAGATCCAGCTCTCATCGCCCTCATTCTGTCCTTGGCGCTGCGCCCGGTCCCCCCGCCCTGGAATTCGACGCGACAGATATCCAATTTCTTTCAAGCTGGCTGGCGCGTTTTTCACTGGTGCAGGTTCGTTTACACAAGGCAGCTGGGTGACGGGATCGGCGCAGCCAGCCCTTGCGGAGAATATCTCCGTGGCACGGCGTGATGGTCCAGGACGGTGTCCATTTTGAGAATTTCGACCCTTGATCTGCCCGAATTCTGTCAGATACTCAGCGTCGAGCATCGGTGACGGCCAGAATATCATTGTCAGTCGAATTCCTTCTGCTAACGGATTTTCAGACCGAATAACTCAACTCAGGTGTACCTCTAGGCAGCGAGTGCGTGTTCCGGTCTCTAGAAGGATTTTTTTATGGCTCACCGTCGCCGCTGACACTTATATTCAGCGTTCAAACATGATTCTAACTGTGCTGTTGATAGTTGAGATATTGTTCGACGACATACGACTTGATATCGTGTCTGGCTAGGTCTACACTCTCCATGCCACGGTTTCAGCCGAGTCCGCAACATCTATTCAAAAAAGGACTTGCAAACGCCCCAAGCTGTTTCTCCATGCGCATTTTATTGTACTTATGCTAAGTTGTAGACGGTTGAAAAATAAACGCACATGGCTCCACTCCGCCGTCGTTCTGATGCTTCGTATCGCACAAAAGGCCACAAAAATTAATACAATGCTATGGTAAAACACATAAGAACTTAGGAAAAAACAGTACTACGCAAAACATATTCAAATCCGGTGTACGAAGCGCGCAGTCGCAGTCCACTGGATGCTGTCGGGCGAGTACAGGCTCACCAGCTGCAGATCATCGATGCTTTCCTGCAAGCCGTGCTCCACCATGATGCGGAAGTGGGTGGCGAGCCACCACGCGAGGTTGAAGCGTGTGATAGCGCGGTGTTCACAATTTGCGAAAAGGATATCATGCACCTTCTTGAATTTCGGATACCCGTCGATCTAAAAAGGTATGTATATTAGCCATGGAAAAATAAATGAGCGGAAACGGAGCGGCCTACGTAGAGTGCGACCTTGAGTGGCCCTGGTTGATGGGCCAGGAGCTTGAAGCCTGGTTGGACGATACAGTTGCGAAACGTGAGGATGTCGGGCAACCAGACACCATCGCGGGAGTTCTCGCGGCTGGGTGGGTAGAATTGGATTAATGTGGGTTCTCCAGGGCCAGGGCCCTTGTAGAACTCGTCGGGGATGACGACGATAGGGTTGGCGTGGTTGGAACGGGCGACCTGGATGCAATAGTCCGCCTTGCACTCTGCGCAGTTCGACTGTGGACGACGAGGAGAGACGTAGTTTCCGGAATTCTCAGCGAGGATACGCTGAAAGTTGTATGGGTGTAATACGTCCTGGCAAGGTGGCGCCAGACGGGAAGCCTAAATGCGAGCATTCAGATCAGACTGGGAAAAGTGAAATGAAGGAGGACCCACATGCACGGGAGGCGGTAGGCGATGGACGATGGTAGGTTGAGTGACTGGGCGCTGGGCACGCATCCTTTCCTACAAAAGCAAGCACGTGTTGAAGATAGTGGACAGCGACGATGAAGTTGTGGGACGTACCTGTCGGTCTTGTGGAGTGCCATAGTCAACAGCATTCCGGCGCTTCGGAATCGACATATGAGCGTGAGGGTTCTGGAGCAAATTCCGCTGCAAGGGCGGGGAGAAATGAGGGTGGCATGAAAAGAGCTGTGGCAAAGATTCGAACCGCGACAAGACCGCTCGAGGAATAAGGACCTGGTGGGAAAGGGGAGGAGTTTGTTCGGGAGGGGTACGACATGGCGATGGGGTCGATACGAGAGGATACAGAGGTAGAATGAGTGTTGGGTGGATGGGCCAGCCAAGGACGGAGGAGGGAATAGTATGCCTCAGTCCGCTGTGCTCGCTCCTCTTATACTCTGTCGGAAACAATGGAGGAACCAAAGCGTACAATGCCCAAAATGGTAACGGCCACCCACTTCGTGTAAAATGGCTCTAGCTCTGGCCAGCCACACCATGCCGAGGGATAAAATAGAACGGCATGATGGATTGCGATCGGGATGCCACCGCAGTTCAAAGCGCGAGGACTAGCGGCGTCGCGTATACCGCCGACAGCTACCGGTGCACCAATGCCCGTTTGTTTCATTGGCAAGCCACATTGGGTTCGAAAATAATCGGTTTCTCCGCGGATATCAATGAAGAGGAATTATGAAGCGACCCTCTACACTATGGAGGCGAGAAGAGAAAGGCCGGTCGCCGGAACATTTCGGGTCGTTCTGGCCCGCAACCTCCACCTTCACCATCATTCGATGCGTTAAATTATGATGTTTCCGGGCGGGATCGACGGCATTTCATCCATTAAATGTGACATTAAAGAATCTCCTCCCCGAAACACAGACATTATTCGACTCAAAGCTTCCCAACATCCATCATATTTTCTTTTTTTGCAGGAATGTGTTTTTGATGTTGATGCCTAAGTTAGTCGCTCGTTCATTGAGGTCCCACGCTAAATATAGTGTTTGGAACTAAGTACCCAGGTGACGACAACAAGACCTAGAAATCCACCGACGGAGTCGGAGACATGATTCACCAGGGAGACGAAGACAAGTTCGATATTATTAATTATACAGCCTATGGAAGGACTCTAATGATTATAAGGATGGAAGGAGCGAGGAAGAGAGGACGAGCGACCACTATCTTAAAAATAAATAAGACTAGAAATAAATAGAGTGAAACGAGCGAATGACGGAAACCCCGAGATAAAATAATGAGTGTGGTGCGGGAGAGGTTGATCAATGTCTTGCCGCAGCAATTATGACATCGGCCGCCTTCTCGGAAAGCTGCGGGGCCGTCAATTGATGTCCTTCGACTTAACGAAGAAAGGAGGTACGAACCATGTATGTGGGCGTTGCAACGAAGAAGCCGGGAATGGTGGGCCAGGAGCTAATATCGACAACCCGCAAGTTCGCCACACCACGAACCTTGAAGTTACCGTCCAGTACGGCCATGGGATCTGAGTATAATTGAATATCAGCCATATTTACTAGGCGGGTAGATGGGACGCACCAGAGGCGACACCCATCTTGTTCGTGCAGCATGCGTGATGGCCTAAGCGCAGAAGATCGGGATTAGACTCGTAAATCGGTAGCAGGACGCAACTCACCAAAGACATTCTCCAAAATGTGGTCCTGGATCTCCACATCGCTCGTCACATCTGCGGTCGGGAATATACGCTCATCGATATGTGCGTTGACGCCCCCATTCTCAACGACGTTCCAGGCGGACTTGATGCCCGTCATCACAGCGTTGATGTCGGACTGGCCACCCGCAGCCTCGAAGTGACGCTTCTCAATGTGCACCGGATCCTGCGGGTCGCTGCCAGTCAGGGTGACGGAGCCGCGCGAGCTGGGGTGAGCCTTGAGAACGACGCCCGTCAGGATGTTGTGGTGATCGGCCAGTTGTTGCGCGAATCCCTTGAAGAAACCGCGGAAGTATCCGGTGAGCCAGTAGGTGAACAGATCGGGCTGCGTCAAACTGGGGTCGCTCTTGGCCATTGTCGTGAAGAGTGCGGGACCCTGGCCGTACACGCCATTCTGCCAGTTCTCGAGACACGGGTCGTCCTGGACGGTGTAGAGGAATGTGCAGCCGTTGAGGAGAGTGAAGTTCTCCTTGAGGCTCCAGACGCTGGCAACCTCGTCGTGATCTGTTTGACCCGTCTTCAGCGAAATTTTTGAGTGTAAAAATTGTGTTAATTTACCTTGGAGGTTCAACCCAACACCAGGAAGATCGACGACGGAGGGGATGCCGACCTTTTGGAGTTCCGTTTTGTTCCCGATACCCGAGAGCTAAGATACGCATGTCAAAAATCGGGTAGATGACGACGAGTAGATGTAATACCATGAGCTGGAATTCCGTCAGATATAGTTTCAAAAGACGTAAGAGTGAACACCTACCAATTGCGGAGACTGGAACACGCCCGCGCTGACGATGACCTCATGTCGGGCGGTCACAAGCTTCTGATTCAACCTCCCCTTTCCATTGAAGTTACTCGCCACGGCGATTGCCCCTCCCACTGCGATGTCGACTCCGTAGGCAGTGGGTAATCCGCCGCCGCGGGGAGTGCAGAGCGCTATCTTCGTCGCGAGAGTACTGTAGGAAATCGACAGCTTGCCTCTGGTGGACACCTGGACGTCGGTGAGTCGGCTGCGCACGGAGGTTCGGTTGCGGGTGTTGTCGATGGTGTAGCTGGGGTTGCCAACACCAACGGCGCCGACGTTCGCGATGCTGTTCACGTCGGCGATGGCGGGACCGGACGACGCAATGGTGTTAATTACGCTGAGGAACTGCGTGTCTAGAAACATAAATTGTAAACATCAGGCGCACAAATCTGAATGGATTGTATCATACCGTTGAAAGTTGGGGTCAAGATTGCGGACGTGGGGTTGGTAGTGGTCTTCAGCCATCCCTTGAAGCCGTGATTCTGAGTGTCGGTGGCGTTGGCTGAAAGATCATCCTCGATAAGGTTGAAGTAGTTCCGCATATTGTTGTACGACCAGGTTTGGTCGTTGAACATCGCCGCGAGATTGTTGAAATCTTGCTGGGTGTCAGCGATGTTGTTGAGCATGGCGTTATGAACCTGGGGCGTTTTAGCGGTCTAATAAGAATCAGCCACGACATAAACCGCACCGTTGATCCTCCAAGGGCACGGGCACGGGGGTACCTGCGTATTCTTGTCAATTTAGTTCGGCGGAGCAATGAAAGATGGTCCCCACCAAGCGTTGTTCCGCGGGAATTGAGCACCAGGCGAGAATTCATTATACGTGTAGTTCAACTCGATTGCGGGATCTAAAACGGAGCCAAGGATCAGGAGCTTGCGGTTGTACATCAATCACGGAACGAACCTTCAACCGACCGCCCAAAGAACAAGGGTATCGTTGTGTTGACACTGATTACGTTGTTCCCCGCCTCAACGACGAGAACTAAGTGGACGGCGATCAGTTTTAGGTTCTTGTGAGCGGACCTCACATACCTGAAAACCCATTTTCCGCCAGCCGCGCGGCAACGGGCCCACCCCCCACGCCCGATCCAACCACAATGTAATCATAATCTGCGTTGACAGTCGAGGGGCACACCGGTAATAATGTAGCTTTGGCGAGAGAAATAGAAAGTAAAACGCCCGCCAGTAGGCGATGCAGAGTGGGTGAAAGCATTTTAAATATGAAGGGAGGGGAGAGAAGGGGTGAAGATTGGGAATGAGGACGGCGAAGGAATACGGGGAGTTTATATTCTGGTGCTGTCGGTTAGCGCGCTTAATCCACGCGGCAGCTGAAGCACGGCATATTTAGACCTCTGGGGATAAATCGAACAAAGGGGTACCGGTTCCGAAACCATTCACATTTCGGAGCGCATCTGACGGCGCATCATTTCGAGCGCATATATCGTTCCTGAAGCTAAAAGTTTCGGACGTCAGAGTAGCTGTCCATCGAGACGTCGATTAACGATATACCGTATCGATCCGATGGCAGTACAGTCATTCTTCAGAGGTTCAAATCTTTACCATGTTGCCTGTACCGTAGAGTGTTCCTTTTCTCGCATGCAGTCGCTATTCTGTCTAGGTGAGCCTCTAGGAAGAAATTCTCGGCATTTCAGCATCTGTTTGGGCACCTCGGATTGACTTGGCATGTCGTGGGAACAAGGCGTTGAAACGTAGACGGCTCCGTTCCGCCTCTGCCTTCGACTTGGCAGTAACAGATGTGCCGGCAACAATTTCAATTAAAGTTGATCCGTAGCTGAGATGAATGCAAGTATCCAGGTTATGGACATACTCTAGTACAAAGTGGGTAATGCTCCGATACATTAAAAGAGGGTTGCTGTTGAAACCGGCGCTACTAACACGATTTCAACGGACACTCGACATTCCAGGTTTCCAATATTCGGTTAAATTTCCACTCCGCTGGGGTGTTCACCGTATCTCTTTGTATCTCTGTTCTTTGTTGGTTAAGTTAAAACCGGTATTCCCATCACACTGTAGAAAGGGAATGCGCCCGATTCCGCCCTGCATGGCGTGATGCCACTTGGCACTGACTATTGAGCAAGGGATTTTCTCGGGGCAGGATGTGGCTTGATTTAGCATGTGTTTCGCTACGTTTCATATTTTTTCGCCTCAAAGCGGAGGACTCTGATTCCGTGCTTCGCCATGACAGTTGACAGATTCAAACATATGAACCCTTGATAGGCGAAGAAGCCCTGGTGGCTGTGTTGATCCATCAGGTAATACAGTTGGGTGTTCGAACCTCCAAGAACCTCCAGCGTGGGTAAATATCACTTCATTTTTCAATCTCGAATTGCCTTTCGGAGCTCTCCCCCTCTGGGAACGCTCATTTACCAGCGGGCGCTCAAGTCATTCAGGTTCACCATCCAGTTAGCAGATGGCTATCATGTCACCTTTCACTTTGATATTAATTCGCGACACATTCGGTAAATTCGCAGACATAGAAAAAAATTGGGGGAGAGTACCGGGCCGTGGGTGTGTTAGAATCCGGGTGAAACGACCCGGAAAGCCACACAATGCTGCCGTGCCCTGGTGCAGACCTGCTCATCTCTGAATCACCTGAACTAGCGGAATATTAGTAAAAGTACAAATGGTTCTCATGCAAAAAACAACAAACAACCATACTATTATTGAAGTTACCGTCCCCTTCCGTATTGGCAATGGTACTTCTCACCGTGTAAAAGTCCAGTGCCTGGCCTGAGGATGTATGGTAATCAGATCACTACTATCATAAGCGCGCATTCGCTTACTTCTTCCGCGTTTTTTTTTGATGGACGGAGTGTAGTATTTGGACGATATGACTTGACTGGATACGCATCTTTGGCAACTTAAAGTGTCGTGGAAATCAAGGGATTCCGCTCTCTGTATTTCTTCGACAGGGCAACATAATCAACCCCTAGTTTATCTCGTGGAAAGTTCTCAACAGATCTATGTCAATGTCAGTCAATGCCATCGTTACGCCGAACGAATCAATGTGCCAATCATCTGTTACAGAACTTGCCATTGTGTATCAAATACAAATCAAATATTGCATATATCTCGTCGTGGACCGCGTACCTGATATGTACGGAGAATGAAATGCACAAAAAAAAAATTGAAGGGCTGGCATGCCATCATAATTCATGTAATAGGATTTGACATCGGCGCCGTTGACGCACCGATTCAGCGAAGCAGACGAGGTGGGAGCTCGATATTTTTATCAGCAAAATTTTACGTGCAAAGAGAGTGTGAGTTCTGAATTCAAGGCCCCGCGCCTTGAGACAACACCAGCGCCCGCGTAGTGCGTGAGGAACCCGTCTGTAAAAGCTGTATTACTGTCAATGCGGGGACTTTGCGGATAATTGGGCAACGCTATGAAGCAGTAGAATCCTTTGAAGGCCGGGCTAGAACGTTTGCTGTTTGGGAGTTGGAGGTGCCTGCCCGGGAGAACCCGAATCGTGGTCTGTATTGGAAATATTGACATGTGGGACTTCGGGGATGAGTAGCGCATTTCTGGCCCAGCATGAGGAGGATCTTGTGTGGCTACTGAATGGGGGGCCCACATGCGAGACGTGGAAAAACAGAAGACCGGCAGAAGAAAGGTATCAGGTGCGGAAACGCGTTACCGTTCATCCCGAGAAAGCCACAGCGAGGCTCGACATCTCACATGTGGTGGTGGTGTAAAGGAAAGGTCTCGTGGCGATGCATCACGCAACAAACACACCGGCCCGCATGATCCGCACCATGCTTATCCGGTGCCACCATGGCTCTTCCACTCGCGACGAGGGCGCCGTTCATACCTGAAGTCTTTAGCTTTGCTTAACTCGTCTGGCATGGGGATGTAACAATCGGGCCTGTTGGATCACTATGTCAACCTTGCTCACATTGACGTCCCTTTGTCGTTCAGACTTGTCCTTGAGCCAGAGAGGCTCTTTGTCTCCTTGCTACCCTTAAAACTGGAACAGAACAGCCGATTATACGTCTCAAGTATCCCCCCACATCCACAATGTGTTCCTCCAATATCGATCACGGCGATTTCCCATTCTGCTTTCCGACAGAACTAGATCGTGAAATCTTCGAAACGACGGCGATTCTATATCCAGAGGAGATCCCTAACCTCATGCTCGTCGCCCGGCGAGTAAAGATATGGCGAGTGACATCATTCATGAGCTCTCGCCATCGTCGCTGATTTTCTGCAGGCTAAAACCCTTCCAGTACTTGGCGGTGGCGCTTACTGCATACTCAGAACGCAAGCCCACATATTCACATCTGCGCTCGCTGCCAGACCTCTTCCTCCGTGAGCGGGTGAAGCACCTTTGTCTCCACGAGGTAAACCACACACGGGGCATGCTGGACACATGCTGCGATATCGTCGATCTTTCACTCAATTGCGCGTCCCCGGCGCTGTTCCCATTCCTGGAGCCCATGTCATTGAAACGCCTATCCACCCATATCGGCGACCTCCTTGACGATTTCACCTACGAAACGCTCTCGCATTCTGTCTTCACCAACATCACACATCTTACGCTGTTCGATCGCCTCTACGTAGGCACTTGGGACGAATGGCAGGATCTGGTAGCCATCCCGGCGCTCACGCACCTCTGCCTATCGGATGAAGTTTCGCGCTCTATCCTCCACGGTGTGCTAGAGCACTGTACGGCGCTGCACCTCCTGGTCAACCAGTGGCGCGACCTCGCGGAGATCCAACCGGAGGAGTACTGCGCCGTGGCCGGCGTCACCGACCCGCGCTTTGTGATGCTCGAAACCGGTGACTGGGTATACGAGTGGGAGCTGAGCGCCCGCGGGTGCGTGGACATGTGGGACCGCGCGTCCGCGTTCGTTGCTGATAAGAAGCGCGGCGTGATACCTGGTACGCGTGCACCTCCAATATGAGTCTGTTTCTTTCACTCACCGTCGTATCCCGCAGAGTCCCAGTTCTGGCTCTATAGCGGCTACTGGGAGGCGGTGCTCGATTTTGACCGCTGGTCGGAGGCCACTGACAACGGTTCGGTGTGCTCAGAGGACGACATTGGCTCGGTGTGCTCAGTAAGCGACACTGATTCTTTGTCTCCGGAAGACGACAATGGCTCTTTGTCCTCGGAAAATAGCGATGGGTTTTTGTCATCGGGAGGCGACAATGGTTCTTGCGTCAACGACTCCGGCTACGATGAGTAATGCGCTGGAGCTCGCCCGCAGTCCTACATTTACCTCTAATTGCCCGGAACATTCGATGCTGAAGTTATCGTACTACCATTGCTAATTCAACTTGATCTTACTCTACAAAATTACGTAGTTCTCCTTTGTCTTAAAATACCTGACCTGTCGTGGTGTAGTTCTAGTATTCTAATTTATTACAAGAGAGCTTTGGTCCTGGAGTTCAGCAAGTACGAGATATAAAATGTGTTCGCTAATATTCATTCAAGAGAGTATTCAACAGCCTGGAGTAGCACAGGCCGCGGAAGCCCTTCAGACGTTGAGCGTGTTGGGCGATAAGCTCATTTCATTCCACTAAAGGTTCTCTCGAACGGCATTCAGATGATTATACATTAACACCTTTTGTTTACTCGGCTCCGACCCAGAATCCCCGGGTTGACGAAAATTGATAATTAAAAGCAGAAAGAAATCTGACAAGGGCGTTAAGCGCAATGAAGAGGGCAAAATAAATAAATAACAGTCAGCACCGGCCGCTGGCATCCGCTGTAGAGGAGGTTAACCCAAAAAAGATCATGTGAAGCTGCGAGGATACACATACCCGAAAACCCGTGGTCACGGGAAAATGCGTGACTGCAGCGGTCTCAGATGTCTCCCTCTTCATAAAGTACGAGCTTCTGTCCGAAGCTTTTTAAACTCCGCCATCTCCGCTGATTGATTTTTTTGTCGCCGACCCTTTATCAACCCGGTTGCCGTTCATTCATCAATTCGGTACTGTTTCGAAACATATGCCGCAGTCCCGAGTGCTCCCACACAATCAGCTCCATCACTTCTCTATCAAAGACACTCTCCGCAATAAATCCCCGCACACCTTTAATTTTAAATCCTTCAAACTCCGCTCGAGCGTCTCCGCCGGCCCCTGATTCACTTAAACGAAGTGTCGAGGCGGGCGTGCTCTTTTACTGTCTAAGACAAAAAAGGAGCAATGAGAGAGATATCAGTGCTCGAGCCTGAACCAGCGGTCGTCTTAATCATGTACGCGCCGCCGGTGGAGAGAACCTTGGCTCCCTGGATCAAGGTGGACTGAAGATAATAATATTATGTTCATTGGCCGAGAAAATTTGCTGACCGTTCCAAAATTACAGCTAGGGGAAATCAGCGATAGAGCCCATAAAATCAGGGTGTTTGTTAGTAAATGTGACGGTGTGGCTTTCCACGCGGACTTGTCTGATGGCAACAGCAAGGACGGTGAGTGCAGCAGATTTAATAGAGAAGAGCATCGTGAAATGGTGGGTGAGAGATAGGAAGTTCAGAGAGACGAAGGAGAGTTCAGAAGTGAACTGAAGAACGAGGGAGGAGGCGCGCACCTTTTATGTGGCTGGACTAGGCGCTCAGGACAGCGAAAACTTCCGACGCTCAGGAACCGGTGCGTTCAGGCGTGTGCACCCTGAAATGGCCTGACCACCAAAGTTCCGTCGGGAGGTTTGATGCAAATTTCCGCTGGGTTTCCCATGTTCAGTTCCACTCAAACTGTAGATAATGCATTTTTTGGAGTACACACTAGGTTTGCTATTGAGAACTCGGACCAAGGCAGCCATGGCGCCTTTAGCCGCCCACGAAGACTTTGATGATCTTTGAAGGTCTTTGATGATTGAAGAACCGATGATGCACAATAAGCAGTAGTTAGGCTCATCACCGCTCAAGGTGGATGATGCGAAGTGGCGCCGGCGGAGAAGATATGAAGGAACATTACCGATTCTGCGCATAAACGGACTAACGGTAGTACACCAGCACACCTCGGGGATCGAGCGACCTCGGCTGCGTGAAACGAGCGGAACGTATGGGTTAGTCCGAGTCTCATACGCCTTAAATTTGTAAGTATTGCAAGAAAATAACAAGAACATGAATACTGCTAGTGAATTTGTTTCACAGCCATTGACGCTATAGCTCGCAGCTCGTGGTCTCTCTCTTCACGGGGCATCCTTCCGGCCACAATCCGCTTTTTTGCTTCGTCAACCCCGCCAGTGGCTGAGCGCATAACGAACAGCCTCCTCCGCGACGTGTTCCCTTCATCCGTCACCAGCAAATGCAATTCCATCTTACCTCCACTCCTCGCTGCGCGCTCCCGGTAGTCCTTCCACAGAACCGCCCAATCTCGCGCTTCTGCGTTTCCATTATCCCCGGAACCAGGGATCGGGGACACTCTGACGACGACGGCGCCTGCGGAGTAGTCGAACGACGTATACAATGTCGCCGCTGGATTTTTGGTCCAGGCCAAGACCTGTTGGCGCAGAATGCCTGGCTTGGCCGCCTCATAATCATGATGCAGTAGCGCGCGAAAGAAGGACCTTTCCCGTGTGCTGAGTGGGGGCTCCCCTGATTTTTTGGTTAGGAGTTTCAAAAGACATTGCTGGACGGACTTACGAAGCCGGATGGATCGCAGATGGTGGCACGTTGCACGATGACCGCCCGATGTCCAGTCCGCAGTCTGGCATTCAGCTGAGCAATAGTACATGGATTGGCAGGAACCACAGCGCCTGAATTGGGACTTTAGTCCGATGGCCGTATCACACTACCGGGGTTAGAATGTGAATGCAGCCAAAGATGTAGGTAGTGAGACACACCTTCAAGTTGTCGCAAGCCTTGAAAGATGGAAGCTTTCGCAAGTCGAAATCCCCCAATAATGCGAGGCGCTCCGTGAAAAGCTGTTTTAGTTTCTTCCAGCCCGGATAAATGAACGATTTGAGGAACGCCGGCGTCTTTTCCAATTCCTCGATGTCACGGAAGGACTGTACTATCCGCGACATGATCGAATAGTAGGCCATGGAGTGCATAACGCGTTCCAGAAGACCTTGCACCTGATCTTCCACAGAAGCTCTTTCGTTTGCAGGTAACGTCGCGCACAGAATTATGGCACGGAGGAGACCGGCTTCGAGTGCCTGTCCAGTCCAAGTATACCCAGGGTAAGTAGTCAACCGCCTGTTGAGGAGCAGTAAGCACGCGCCCCGTAAACTCTGAATGTGCTCCCCGAAGAGGCCACCCAGGGTGCACGTAGCCTTGACGAACGCCCCAATGATGCCGTTAGATAAAAGTGCTGTGTTGAAGGGACCCCATATATCCTCTGTGTCTTCAAGGAACGTCAAGGCCGTGCTGAAGAATAAAAAATCCGAAAGCGAGGTGGACCGTGGAACGGCGAGGGTAAGATGCTTCACCACGAGCGCCGCCACGTCACCCAGGCGTCCACCAGCTTCCTCGACAATTTCGCGAAAACTATTGGGATCGGCCGCGTTTAAAAGCATCATGAAGCGAGGGTTCTGCGTGAATACATCCTGCATGTCCTTGGGGACATCGAGGACTAGCATCCACGTGCGCGTACACACTGCGCGGACTCCGGCCTGTCTGTCCATGAGCCGCCCGGTTGGAGAGTGCTCATGGAGAAACGCAAGGATACCGGAGAACGCGAGGTAGGTCCGAGCTAACTTGATGCTGGATAGGCGGGCGAGGCCTGGGACACACTCGCGGTAGACGTGCAGGAATTTCAACCATGGCCACACGCGGGCGAACAGATCGGGAGCGGCGTCCTCTGGATATGGGGCCGTGGCTGTGACGGCACTGTGGACGCCATCTAATGCCACCACAGCGCGTTCAATAGAGGAAGGCATGGTCGATGCGTCGAGCTCGGACACAGTAGGAATTCCGGCTGCATCAAGATTTGCATACCAGACAGGAAGGAGCGATTGAGTCACCTGGCCGCCCAGATTGACCAGACGTCGTAAATCCGGCAGGGAGCCTCTCGCAGCGGATTTAGCCATCCTCTTGGGAGAAAATGAGCGGGCGGATGTGGGACAGCTAAGGATGTCTTACACGATACGCTAAAGGCAAGGTCTCGAGGGCATCGAACCTCAGAGAGGGATGTAGCGGCATTGTCTTGGTAGGTCGTGGTTAAGTCGTGGTGTTAAAGAGCAACAAAAGTCACATGTCACATCATCTCGTTCGTAAATTGTCGCACGTTGTCGACCACCTCGCCGAGAACTGACTGCTCAACGCAGTCATTTAAATTTACTGAAGCATGTGCATTTACGGTAGGCTCCTGGGCGTCTCTGACGTCAGTCGGACAACGTTGTTAACTTGTTTATTCCATACAATGGTTTTTCAATACACTTGCTACCACCGAAATTCCGTGCTCGCAGAAGCAAAATCGGGCCGACATCCGAAGATCCGATCCGCCCGTCGCCGCGGAAATTCAAGGCGAAAATGGTGATTACTTAATTCGAGCGGGTCAATCCATCGCTGGCTGCTAACGACTAACAGTCTTGATTACAGGGACGTCGATCAATGGGATCGGCTTTGAAACCGCCCGCGTAATCGCGAAGCATGCGAACCTATCATCACTGGCTACAACTCGGAGAGGTATGCGTGTTTTCTCGCTCTCTTCCAGCGATATTGCCGAGCACTTTACTTGGGGTGTGGGGCCGTGGCAGTGCCCGGCAGGAACTTCGTACTTATGAGTTTTGTATGTAGTATGTTTACCATCCGAGATAATCACATTTCAGTACTGGTGGTTTAGTGAAAGATTTTGCCAAACACTCTTGTCGGGTGGTAGTCGGGGCAACATACCTGCCAGTCAAGTTTTGTATAATCCCACACTCAAACAACTATCAAAGATATTCCGGCCTGCATACATGGTTAAATTCTAGGGAGGTGCGGGATCGGTGATATCCGAGCAGGGGCTGTGCCCTCCAAGCCGGGCGATTGCCATCCGGGTATTGCCGCTGTCTCGACCGCTCTTCTTCGGCAGATGGAACACGTGGCGGGTTTTACTTTCTTCTCTTACCGCCATGTAGGTAAGTACGGCCGCACATTAAGATAGACAGAATGGATCATCATGGCCAACCTTGTCCGAACCAGATTTAGATGCCGCAAAGCGTACAATACTATTCCGAGGGAGAAGAATACCTCATATGTCTGTGGACGATCCATTCGACCGTTGGAGGAGGAAAATCGCCGACTTCGAATTTGCGAACACAGCCATGACCAAGATAGACTGGTGGTTGGGCACAGCGAACAGATCCAGCTAGTGTTGGCAGGGTGAGTAACCGAAGGGAAAATCACGGCGGAAACACGCCTTCTCCGTTACAACCGTGGAGCATCTGGAGTTTCAAGGAAGCCCAGAATTCCAACACCACACTTTAATTGCACTGGAAAGAAGGGACCTGTTAGCAAGGCAGAATATTGTTATGATGGGCGGTGTTGATCAACCTGACCTTAGATGCTGCTTTGCTTCATCAGCGCTCTCACTTTCTTAATTATCCATGACTTACCATGCGATACGAGCAGTCATAGAGTTGGCTAAAAATAAAAAGTAATAAGGAGAAAGGGGAAATGAAGGATTTAAAAGAAATGCGGATGAGGGGAGTCGAACAGGCGACCTCCAGATTTCGATGGGGGTACCGCCACTAATATATCACAAAAATTGTAGTGAAAGTTTTTAAAAAGCATTCAACACAGCCACTATTTTACCAGGCACGAAAAATGGAACAAGGAATGAGAGAGGTCGCAAAATCCTCATATCGGTTTGTAAAATGGACGATCACTTACATAAGTACTCGTAATCTCTCTGCAGACTGAAGCTCTCGGAGGATGCCATCGAGAAGGGTGTGCCATCCGCCAATATTCGCAGGCTGGCTTTCGATCTCTCGTCCCTGGATTCCGTTCGCAAGGCCACCGCGGAAATCAACGCGTACCCAGAGAGCCAATTCACGTCCGTGCTTTTTTATTTATCTCATTATTATTTGTGTTGAGCCATCCGTACAGATATTGATCAACAACGCTGCGGCATCCTTCGGACCATTCGGGCTGACGCCAGACAAGCTCGAGCACCAGACAGCAACCGACTATATCGGACCGTTCCTCTTCACTAAGCTGCTTGCGCCCAAAATCCTGGCTGCGGGTACGGCGAACTACGTTTCACGTGTAGTGTTCGCCTCGAGCAGCGGGCATGCATTCGGCACTGGTGTAAACTTCACTACGCTTGGGCATCCCGACCCGGAGAAGTATAACGACGCCAATGCCTACTTCCAGGCGAAGAGCGCAAACATACTCAGTGCCATCGAGTCGTCGAAAAGCTCCAAGGGAAGATCAATGCGTATAGTCTCCACCCCGGTGGTGTGTTTTCTATGTGTTTTCATCAATCGGGAGCTGAGATGGGCTTGCTGTGTCACAGTTATTTATACGAACATAGGACAGAAAGAAGAGTCCATCCCTGCCCTGCAGTCCTTTGGTGGGTTGCTTTTCTTCTCATATGGTCGCTCTCTTTTACTTACCCAAAATCCCAAAGGCATCCTGGGCCCGGATGGCCAGCCCAACACGGAGATATTCGAATGGAAGACAATTCCCCAGGGAGCGGCGACGTGAGACAACTCAACCGAAAACTCTACTGGTATTGAATGATCTACGACCTAGTACTGTGGCCGCGGCGTTTGATACCCAATTCAATGGTCAGTGGAACAGTTCTATAATTTAATCACCTGGATTCTCATTTGATCAAAGATAAACCTGGCGCGTATCTGTCCGACTCCAATGAGGCGAACAAGGACATTGCGGGGCACAGCTCCGATCCCGTAAGTCCAGGCCATTCGTCGTGGTTGCACAATTTTACAGGGCTACCTTCGATAGGTTAATGCTGCCAAACTTTGGACCGTCACGGAGGAGATAATCGGCGAGAGTTTACATTCTCGCGTTGTATGTAATACTACTTCTAGTCTCTGTCTGTTCCTTCAAGTGGTTTCGGTTCCCGTTAAACGATTTGTTTCACTGTTTGAACCAGAGAGCCACAAGGTTAAACCTTTTTTTTTCTTTTGGAGCGTTTGGTGTAATGAGTGTCAGTCTGCAGAAGTATTCCAAGGTCATCCACTATTGTTGCTGGTTTTGATCCAGATTTTTCCGGGGAAAATTGCTCAGGAGAAAATGCCATTATGCACATTATTAAACCAATTTGGGACTCCGAACCGAAAAATTATCCTATCCCATGTTTGTTAGTCATGGGTCGCATACCCACTAAAACCCCCTCATTGGTCCAGTCATCCGGCAATGAGTCCTCATCCATAAGTAGGCCACTCCAAGTGTTCAATACTAGCTATTTTTTAAGTGCGAATGGTCCGAATTTAATTTTATCAATGAGACGGTCGCGCGTTAAGGCCGTATTGATTGCATTCATTAAACTTCAATTCTGGCTAAACTTCACTGGGCGGGAGAAGATCGAAGTGTTTTTTAACCGATTCATCTTTGAGCGCAAATCAAGTCGTACCTGGTGGAACAGTCTTTTCCTGTGTCGTGTCTCTTTTGCATTCAGCTATCTCGGCTATGTGGATTCACCGGGCCCGAATTCGACAGGCACAGCCTTGGCTGAACTCTCACGTTGTCAGCGCTCTTCCTCTCACCACTCGCTCCCCAACCATGGCACCTCCACACCTCGATGCAGACATACTCTCGCACATTTTCGCTCTCACAGACGTCTATACGATCCTATCTCTCTCCCGAGTGCGTCTCCCCACGGTGTTCCATGGAAGCACAGATTGATCTGTTGCGGTCATAGGTGAACAAGTTATTCCACTCGGCTGCCTTTACAAAACAACTATGGCTTTCTGTTGTCCGTAATCTGGCTTCGCGTTGGTTGATTGACCCACCGGCAGACGAAATTTTGGAGGCATTGTCGACGGATGAGCTTGTAGACGAGGTCAAACGCGGAGTGGTCGGCCCACGTACATGGTCCCCGACCTCGTCGACTCTTCCGACGGTGGCTCGGCAGATCACGGTACACGAACTTCCGGACGGTCATTTTCTGCCAGATGGAAGACACATTGTCTCATATAATAGGACCGACGCCGGTGGCGCCTTTTACAAAGGTGTAGAATGCTGGGAGGTGAAGACCGGGCGGCGTCTGTGGGGCTGGGCAGCACCCAACTACCTCGTGTACCTCGCGACATTCGATATCCTTCGCGGAGGATCGGAAGCGGTGGTATCTGTGGTCAATGCAATGTGTGTTCGCTCCCAGAATCTTATCGCCTTGTTAAACAATTGAGCTGCAGGCACGAGCATAACCATATCATCATCTTTCAAGTTGATCTGGAGACAGGAGACTCACACGATGTCTTCCACCTCCCCATCGACACAGCTTTCCCGCCCCGAGTACAAATTTTTGGGGACTTCTTCACTTGCAAGTGTGAGTTCCTGTCGATTGTGGCCTTGGTGAATTGGCGCACCGGAAGATTTATTGTCTTTGGTGTCTCGGATAATCAGGTATGACCTTAACCCGCACATACGTCTAGTATTTATGATCTTCTGTGAGTAGGATACGGCTCTATTTCCCGGACACATCGTACTTGGCTACTCCGCATCCGGCTCCGTCTTCTCCCACATCGATCACGTCCGCATTTATTCCATCGCGTCTTTTCACCGCATATGGCGCCCAATCAGTGACTTTAACCTTAACACCCCCTCTGACATCACCCGAATTGGGTCCGTCGTTATTAATCTCGCGGGTAATAACGTCGTCCGCGTGGATCCTTGGCGACACCGCGTCGAAATATCTGTTGCCGAGAGCCCACTGCATGACAGCACCTACGAGCTCATGGCCAGGGTTGTGGACTCTGCTTCCCCGTCGTGGATCACCGTGCTGTTGAAACGAATCCAAAACCGCCTCACCAATAGGCCCGCTCCTGTAGAGGCTAGTAATGTTAAGATTACTACAGTGTCACGCTACCATATTAGCCTTCCTACACGGACGTCGTCGCCCGCACTCCCGCAGCTGACACTGAAATCCATCTTCCGTCATCGGAGGCTGTTCCCCTACACTTCTAGGACCGGATACGCTATGTCCTGGCGCCAACTGGGTCCATTGCGCTGGCCAAGGGAAATTCACATTCACCGGTTGAACAAGGAGGGAGTGAATGATCCTAGATGCCTCATGCTGGATGAGACCTCGCTCTTGAGCGTGCAGATGTCGCAGACGGGCGCGATTGTGGCCCACTACGGCTCATACACTGTAGTATATTATTACCTGTAGCATATTCACATTGATGTTCTCCACGGCGAGTCGGACTCCTGTTGTCATTGTGCTGTGAATCTGTTCAAAATTCCCCTTCGAATGTTTAAACTCCACTGCCCGGTCCTACTAACGCAATAGTCAGTGCGATTTCAAGTACATTGACACCAAAGTGAACCCGCGGGGTGATGAAGTAGGAACAGAATGAGACCAATAAAAGATGGAATGAATTGTGGATGGATCCAAGATCATTTAATGAACAGGCCTGTGTCGCCAGAATTCGTGATAACTAGTCTAATACATTACTTATGGAGCGTCGACTTGTGCATCATACACTAAGAATTGTTCACTCTGCTTATCGACTCGGACGAAAGCCCCAAACGATCAAAGTTTGGCAGCATTAACTTATCCAAAATATGCTTATAAAGATGCAACCACGACAAAAGAGGATGGACCTACAAGATCGGTACTGTGCCCTGCCACATCCTTGTTTGCCTCATTGGAATGGGACAGATACGCGCCAGGTTTATCTTTGATCAAAGAAAGTAACTCCATCATAATTTAATGGGCAACCTTTGGGCTGTTACGGAAGAGATCATCGGTGAAAAGTTCACATTCTAGCGTTGTAGTAATAGTCAGCGTCAAGTAGTTCCAGCCTCTGTCTGTTGTTTCGCGTCGTTGAGTTTGTAAACGGCCCCTGGAAACTATCCTTAATGAGCAGAGTGCAACGTCGGCTACTAATTTGACTACCTTCTCACGACCAGCCGGTGGGATACTACTTACATACATTGTCGGATCGTGAACCGGGAGCGATCCTGGGCGATCATGATATGTGGACGATGGCCAATATATTAGATTTGCTTTTCATCCATGTACCCTGATACGCCCGGAATGAGCGAGGGAGTCTGTCAAGAGAGACTAGATGCACCTATGGTACGAACCTAATAGACTTCATCCTGACCTTCCTGTACTGTCCGATCGCTGAACCCACTCACACATCCCAAACTTTTCGAAGCTTTCGTCGTAAATGAATGATATTATGGGTGACCTTCTCCATGCGCCGACCTTCCGAATTAGGTGTATGGGCCGGATTTTTGGATAGCAATTACGCGGTAGGTATAACTGGGTCTCCTACATTTGCGGAACACAGAGATGCACCCATATCACAAACTGAGGATTGAAACAGACCTAACTGGGGAATTCAAACAAGTCTCGTGCTCCCCGGAGTCAATCGGTGTATTCGAGACACGCATGCGAAGTTCGTTGTGTGCCACAGATAATTCCCATGACAGGAGTCGAGGCTAACGAGATGAGGCAGAAGACAAACAGGCAGAAAATTTCTCACACGCCGCGAATACCTGGGATTCGGAGTCCCGAGTGCGGGCAGGATGCCCGATGCCCGCAGTCGCTCGTTCAATATGAACCCGGGCCGTCTGATCTTTCTGGTTAGGTTTTTCATCATCAGTCTTTAGGCATGCACGCAGATGATCCGCATCTAAACACGAGTTCATTTATCTGCAATCAACGCAATGCTGGCGTCGGCGTCAAATATCGGTCTGGGTCATATGAGGCGCTGACCCACCGACGGAGAGCCTATCCCACTGAGTTTCCAGGTACCGGAATAAACCGATGGCACTATCATGCTCATTATATTTTCTTTCATAAAATTAAGGCACAGCAGCTTACATTCAGCGCCGACGCTACGCCCCCACGATGTTCTGGGCTAAGGAATACAAAAGATGCCACAATAATGCCAGTGCTCCCTCATTCGAAAAGTCATGCACGGAAGATACCAGAATGATGTCAATTCGAGAAGTCGCGCACAGAAGATACCCCAATAATGTACTAACTCAAGAAATGTCATATAAGGTGATATGGAGGGTACTCCTCGCAAGCCGGAGCAAAAACAGATAGGAGTCCTACGTCGCTCGCCATAGGCAGCTTCTTCCGGATGTGCTCTTCAAAGCCAACCCTGCCGCCACGACTCCTGATAGCAACAGTGAAGCGAACCTCCCGCAGGTGCTGGAGGTTCCTCAATGCCTGGTCTGCGTCGCCACGATGCGTGTCGTCAGTGCTCATATTGAACCTCGCATTGGTGGCAACGTGGAGAACCTCGATGCGGGGCATGCACATAGAGACGCTATTGGCGACTGACAGCACGGTGTGCGGCACTCGGAAGTTCTTCACAGTAACCTTGAGAGACAGGAAGCACAGACTCCGCATATTGGGAAGACTGATCTCATGGTCGTGTAGTGCTGTGGATACATTAGAACGTCGCATTGATAAATTAATAACAGCCTCACAGCCGACATACAGTCATTAATGATCAGAGTCGCAGCGAATGAGCGCAAGCTCGTCAACACCGCCTAGCAATCCTTCCCTCTGGATATTGAGTCCAACAATCAGCTGGGTATATGCATGGCTCTCGTGCTATTCAATACCTGCTACACAACTGCTACACATATCCACCACACAGCTGTACGTTACTAGAATGTCTCCTCTTCATCAACTCAATTTAACTTGACAATGGCATTAACGACCAGCCTCTTTCTCCCACCTCATATATCCTCATGCGCAGATGGACGCGAAACAAACACTTATTGCGTAACTGATTACTGTAAAGTTTCAACTCTCTCCACCAAACGCAAAATAAAGATAAATCCCCCACTCCAATGCTAATATTAATAATCAGGCAACCGCAAACCGCATAGTCCCGTTCGTCGTGAATTTGCGCGAGCGTGGCGGGAGCGGCTCCCCGCCCGTGGGCCCAGCATATTTGACCATCGTTGTCGTCCCCGCTCCCGTCCCATCACCCAGCGATGCACCACCATCAACGTCAACATCCATCCGCGCGCCGGCACTAACATCTGTATCTCCATCACCATGAATGTCCTCTCCCTCTATGAGATGTTGCAGCGGGTGGCTATGGCCATGACGCGCGTTGAACTGGAACGTGGGCTGCGGCTCCGCGGATGTTGGGTGCGGCGCTGCACGGACCTCCGCCCGCAGCGCGCCCACCTCCGCGCGCAGGAGGCGCAGCTCCTCACTCCAGCGCCCGAGGAGGCCGTTCCCCGCATCTGCGTCCAGGAGGGCGACGAATGCACGGGCAGGGGAGCGCACGGCTGCGAGGTGATGCGGGGATGATGGTGCGTCCGCTACGAGATGGGACGACGACGGTGATGACGGGTAAGACGACGATATACCACCGGGCACGGAGGGTGCTAATAGCGCGGTGGAGGCTGGCGTAAGGCTGGATGAATTGGACTCAGACGCGCTGGAACCCGTACCCGAGAAGCGCGCGAACGACAATGGCGAGAGGGGTGACGGGGACCGCGAGTCCGGCGGGGGCTTGTTGGTGATGGGCTTCGCCGGCGAGGTTGGCGGATAGAGCAACTGCAAATCGTCGTCCTCGTCCTCGTCCTCGTCCTCCAGCTCGAGCACTTCATCGTCTACGGGCGCATTCTCCGCAATATTAACCTGGCTCTCCTCGATGCCTTCCATCCCATCCTCATTCTTATCGGCCCCTTCGGCCTCCACCGAGCCATCGCCAATCTGCCCCTGCCCGCGCGCATCACACTCCGCATTCGCACCCCCAGCCTCACACTCCACACTCGGACTCGTATTCCCCACCCGTTTTTCCGCCAACAGCGCCTTGAACACGTCCGTCGGGTGCCCGCGAAACGGCGCGCAGCCCGCTCGTGTCCCGGCTGCAATCGGGGAGGGGTACGCCGCTTCGGGGATGTTGCTGATGGTTTTCTCTTTCTCTTCGGGGTTGGTGGTTTTGTTTCGCACCTCGGGACACGTCGCATGCTGTCCCTCGGTGATGGTACTCGTGTCAGGTATTGAGGCCGTCTACACAATAAATACCATATTGATAAGAGATACAAATTCAGATAGACGAGGTTTACCTGCGGTGCGGGCGAAGCCGGGGATTGACTCTGCGCGTAAAAAAGATCAGGATGATATCAACGACGTGATTGGGGAATGGAACAGTAGGGGTAATCACCTCGGCTGCGGGCGGCGGCTTTTGGATGGGTGGTGGAGATTGGGTTTGGGTTTGGTTTGCGGGCGAATCCTACAATATAGCCCCATCAGCATTCCGTTGATTCGAGCGAGAAAGACTTATGCATTCATGAGTTAGAGGAAACGCACCTCGATCCACTCGAACGTCCCATGTTCCTCGTCGATGATAAAGCCCTGCATGAACTCCGTCGCGCAGATCCCACTCGCCACGTCCTCCTTGCTTAATGCGAAGCCTTTGTGCCCTCTTAACACCCACTGGCCCCATCCTATGAAAGAAATTGAAACGAAAAAGATGAAATAAGCACACTCGACCCCTGAGGAGAGAAAGAAAGAAAGAAAGAAAGCAGGCACGCACCAAGCTTGAGCACATCCCCATCATACTCCTCCTCCTCGAACTCGCGATGAAAGTCCCGCACAAACTCGTCCCGCATGATGAACCACCGATTCCAATATCTCCGTAGCGGGCGGTCGAACTGCGCGCAGCGCCAGCCCCTGTCCATCGCGCCCTGCGTTCCCGCCGCCCGGGCGCTGTCGACGAGCGCGGCACACAGCCGCGCGATGTGCAGGATCTCGAACTTGGCCGCGTCCCACTCGCGCTGCCGGATTGAGCCGTCTGCGCCGAGGACGAGCGCGAGGGACGTCCACTGGAACTTGGCGACCCATAGCAGCGGGATGCGGTACCCGCGCGGGAGGCGCACATGTGTTCCCCCCCATATCCATCCCGTCCCCGTCCGAACCCGGACCGACACGGACGTGCACCCACGGGTCCGCGGTCGAGGCGCTGCGCGGCGGGATGCTCAGCGCGTTCGCGCGCAGGAAGCGGATGATCGCCATGTCGTGCCACGCCTCCCCGTTCGTACGGATGTACGGCAGCTCGGCGGGGTGGCGCCACGTCGTCGCGGAAAGGTTGATTTGGGGCGAGGCCGCGGAGAGTATAGAGGGTTCGAGCTTCACGGGGGCGGAGATGGATCCGGTGCTGCGACTGGATGCACTACGTGCCACACGGCTTGCCGGCTGGTTCGCCGCCTCCCGCTTTGAGCGCCGCGCGGGGATTGTATCGACGCGGGGCATCTGGTAGGGGGGCAAAAATCGTGTAAAATACAGGGGAAATGGTAAGAAGAATCCACGCGTACCTCGACTCGCTGGAAGGGAGAATATATATACAGGAAGTGACACGGAGATTGTGGGAGTGCGGGAAGGGAGAGGTCTGATGATGGGGAAGGAGAAAGAGAGGATTGCACATCAGGACCAAACATTCTTGAAACATTGTGAAGGAATAAAAGACGAAGACTTCTTTGTTGCCCATTTCTGTAGCGCCAGTGCAATGTACCCAATATCCTCACGATGACTCTGTACGAATCAGGGAAAATTTCACGCCTCTTTCAGAGACAGACATTTATGCATCTATGGTTCCTCGCTGCGGCCTCTCCTGTTGCTACTCGGTCATCCGATATTGATTTCAATCTTACCCGGAGTACGACGGTATTCGAGGTGCATCGACGGCTGTCCCATGCGGAGAGATAGGGAAAGATTCACGAGAAATGTGTGCCACCCCTGGGCCCTCTTTCACTTCCCGATTTTTCCCTCAGTTATCCCTTCAGTTACGCCTCCCCTCCTCCCTCTCTTTCGCTGGCATCCAGCAAAACGACGAGAGAATCTCTTCAGCGCCACCGAGAGGATCAGACGAGCGGGGGTGACGTGTCCTCGTCGGATCTCGGCTCCGAGTAACGACGTGCACGCGTCATACTTAGCCTGGACGCGTGATCGGTTGTTCCCGTTTCGACTTGGTGCTTTCAATTCAACGCGTCTTTCTGTGTCTGTTATTTTCTTCCCATTCTGACGAAGACCTAAACAAAGGTCGTGCTTGAAATAAATCCCTTTTTTCAACGGTTGAAGTTTGAAGTTTGTGAGCATCGCTAACATACACAAAATCTAAGTCCGGTCGTTAACTTCGTTTAGCGTTAAGTACCCGATGCTCCGGAGAATTTCCTTGGTTACGTCTTAGGCGACTGTCCCCATACCAATCAGTCTCTCCAAACCGCTTTTTCAATTCCGCCACAAAATATGGGGTACTTCGAAATCAATTTCAATCTTTAGGCATCAAGACAAGGATGCAATCTGCAAAGCAGTCGGGAAATGTTGAGAAAATCGAGTTGAAGAAGGCACCACGCCCAACACACGTGTTCACTTTTACGCGCGTCAGCCAGGCAAACAGGGAATAACACTCAGCAGGTTAAGCCGCGCATTATCATTCTGACTATTCGGCTGAATCCGTGATTCAAGAACTCCTCATGCATTGCGAAGCCATCCTGGAAGGTGCTTGGAGTCCCAAGAATGTCAGGATATCGAGCCTAGTGGCGATATCATTTGTTGGCGGCAACAGGCTTTGATTGCGTCCTACTGATCGGGGATTGGCAGCACCGAACCGCGTTGGTCCGCAATACATTGAGTCAAATCAGACCAAGCTTTGGCAGTGTTCGTTCGAACGGGTGCGCTAATAAATGTGACTAAGCCTAGCAACTTACGCATCCAAGCCTCGGATACGGATATTGCTTTCTCAAGAATAAGGAATTGATATGAACGATACAACACTCAACAGATCCTCAGCACCGTTTAAATAGAGCAAGCACCGCTCCGTCAATTTGAACCCCCACCTCATGTCTACGGTAGTCACACCACTTCAGCTTGGAAGCAGCGTGATCTCGAACAAGATCGGTACGTCGTATTTTCGCGGTCATTTTGAAATTTCTGCTGACTCCCCTCGGCAGGGATGAACGCGATGACCCGTAATCGGTCGACGAACACTGTGCCCAACGAACTCATGAAAAAAATATTACGTCCAACGCGCGGCGAAATCGTTCCGTCGGCTGGTCAGGGAATGTAAAACAATGTGTATGTTGGACTGCCGGCCTGAGTCTCGGTAAAGGCCTAGTGACTACATTCACGAGTCCACCCCTCCCACACGTGATACACCTGGAAATATGACGCTATAATTTTAAAGAATTTAGAACGCCAAAAAAAAAACCGAGGAACGCGCAGACACCGAGGCCGAGGAGGTAAAACGGCGTGCGCGCGAGGCCGATCTAGTTTGTCAAAAGGTGGCGTTGGCGGAGGCGAGCGCGGCCGTGGGTCAGGGCGGTGACGTCGTTCTCATCGTGCTCGGGGTTGAGCTCGTCGCCATGGCGGGAGGAAGAGAGTGTGACTGGTCACGCCACTTCGGAATCATGCCGAGACTATGGATGACGTGCTCCGGACCTCAAATCTGCGCATGGAGACGGCGGACGTGTTTGTGCTGTTGACGGAATTCATGGTATGTGTTATGTGTTTGGGGAGTTTGATTTTCAGATGGGGCGTATCGTCCCACTGGACACATATCCCAGATGCACGACTTTGGCACGACTCGGACTGCGTGTTTATTCTTGGTCTATTCCATAATTGACGCGACGCCGACGCCCCATCTTTCACACCCATCTTACAAATACTAACACTTTCCCCCCAGGTCACACGCGACGTACTACTTCATTGCGGTGGGATGCTACGTGTCGCTCGGCAACCACGACAAGGCACAAGAGCTACTCGACGCTGTGCTGAATCTGCGCTCGAGAAAGATGGGCGGGAAGGACCTGCCGACCAAGGTGCTTAACCGGAAGAAGGGTGAGTCCTTGAGATCTTTTCCTTTCGCTTCTAGTGTGTCCATCGTTGGTCCATCGGGTTACATTACATCCATCTATTCCATCCACTTTTATTCCATTGCTCGTTTTCCACTTCTATTCTATCGATCATTTTGTCTCGGATTCTGGCATATGTATAGACAGTGGAGTTCTAAAAGGAGACGCAAAAGCAGTGCGGAGGCGACCCGGTGCGGTACGTTCAGTGCATCAGTATCAATCCCGCGGATGGTGCGTTGCCGTTGCCCTTATTTATATCTTGACTCCGTGCTGATGAAGATATGCGGAGCTCGCGATATGTGAGTCCTCGTCGGTGTCCTCTAACTTGCAAGTTCACTGACGCGTATGTGTTTGCGTCCAGGCTGGAATACGCACCAGCGCATCGAGGACGCGGTCGCGGAGGCACACATCAAGGAGCTCGCAGCGCTGACGCTGCACGTTGCGCTTGCGGTACAGACCCCGTTCCTGCCCGCCGTCGACGAGAAGCAGGTGGTAATTGCCGAGGTGAGTTTTTATTCCCCGTTTTACGGCTTTTGTTCCCTTGATCCCTAATATCACATCGCGTCCTTCCCTCCTATCTTATATCCCATCTATTTTTATCCCCATCCCCATCCCCATCCCCATCCCCATCCGCCGCACGCACTCCGTAAGAATCCAACTAACGACACACAGGCCTCCGTGGACCTCGACACACCGGACGAGCGCGTGCCACGCCTTCTCCTCGGCATTATGCACCGCACGCTGCGCTTGTACGCCCCGAGCCGGCGCGCGGGACGTACGACGTGCGCATTAGCACGTGGATCGCGGGCGTTGCGCTGTTTGAGCTCGCTGTGACGGACCTCAAGGAGGCGGATGCGACGGACAAGGGCAAGAACAAGGTGGACAAGGGTCAGGATAAGGCAGAGAAGAAGGAGGCGGGGCTGGACAAGAAGGAGTGGGTGCACGTGCTGGTGGGGGAGGATGCGAATTCGGATGGGGTGCTGGGGATTGCGGGGAAGAGCGATAACGATTTGCCCTCGAGGATCGACAGCCGGATTGCGCTGTTGTGGGATGAGATTGCGACGAAGCACGGGATGGCGGGGATTTGAGTTGAGGGGTGCATGGGAGGAGGGGCGCTAATCTTAATTGTGGGAGGGAAGGAGTACGCGTGTCGGACTCCGGATCCTGGCTTGGGCGGGGACTTTATAAATAGAGAGAAGCAGAAGACGCCGATACTATTATAGATTTTATTTATGGCTGGTTTTAATGATTCTCTGGTAGAATTTCCTCGGCGTGGTTACGATCCCACATTCGACGTTGTGGATGCTTTTGCACCTACGTGGAATGTTGAAGATGCCAACCGAACCGGGATGCACGGCCATCTCGATGATCGCAATCAATTTCTCGAACTAAAAGGTATGGCCCTCCTAAGGTACATACTTACTGCAAATACAAGCAGACAGAAATGAAGATATTGGATTTTGGCCATACTATGGTTTTGATGGCAACATAACTTCACACTTGAGCGTGGAATAAACATTCTTCCGTAATACACTCGTTATTCACCCTGTGGACCACGCGAGTGTATCTAGATCTATTCCACAGATCCATGATCATCGGAAGCCGGGTCGTGGTCCTGTGTGGTTGTGACTCACCTTTGATACTTTTACATTTCTGAGCAGTGTACTTGACTTTCTCAACTTTACATATTGCTAAAATGGACAATCTCAACCAGGGTTTTTTTTTGCCTTGGATCCTGAATCTTGGTCCCAGGAAACAATTTCCTTTACTTATCTTGTCCGCTATGTGGGTGAAAAAAGAAACAATACATTAGGGTGGAAAACTACTACATTGGTGATTCAACCTGCACATCGGGTGTGACCAGAGGTTGATTTTCGAGTAACTTGTGTACAGAGTCAATCTCCTCCTCGAAATTTCGCTTTAACCCCTCCCAATACTGTCTTTCTTCATCGTCCCAGACACTTTGTGGTGTTGGCCGAGTCCTGAGCTCCCCATTGATGATCACCACTAATTTTGATAGGATCTCCATTCCACGAGCCTCCACATCACCTGCAAGGGCGTTTATTGCCTTTATCCGGTGATACGGCCCAGATTAGTCCAGCCGTGAAATTGCGCATTTTTGACTTTCTAAGGATCCAGAAATGGGTCCGCGGACTGTTGGATGGCGCTCCGCTGAGGCTAATGATGCTCCGCGGACCCCTGTTCGGTGATACATAAGAGAGTCAGAGTGAGCTCCGAGCTGCTGATTGAGTGTTAATCATGCGAGAGGTGTGAATCAGTGTATGTTCGTGGGATTCTTGGCCCTTACCAATTGGGGGTCGGGATCGCTGTCATGTACTAGGAAGCACCGCCAGACTCAGTCCACAACCTATATGTAGGGGCGGATTGCGCTGCAAAGCTAGGCACATAAACAAGGAGATATATAAACATAAAAGCCCAGACCAAAGACAGATTGAATCTATTATCAACTACAGAGTTGTGGGAGAGACTGAGGCTAAGAGGTCGAGATACATGGAAAGCAGGCTCCGCGGAGGCTATAAATAGCACGCGGAAGGCTTAGACAGCTCAGCGGCTCCATAACTCGATGTCCAGCTTGATCTATCTCATTCATAATGATTGCTAACTGCGAGGATCGAACACAGTCGATACCTAGCAGGGCCCAGACCACACGTGATGAGACAGACGCGCTCAGATCAGACAACAAAGACAAGCACAATCGATCCGTTTCGGATCTAGTGCAGGAAACCAGATTGGGACATAGCATATGCGTGGCAGGACAGCTCCGCGGACCCGTTTAGCAGTTATTGCTTATCAGGGCTTGGTATACTTACCAACCAGGCCGGCAGGAAACGTCAGGACGGCAATATACGAATTGCGTCGGCAGCTCCGCGGGCAATTCAAATATACCCTTTATAGGTCGACAAGTCAAACAAGATGACTCGTTCGGCTTCAGAATCTCATCAAGCAACTCGGCATCCGTTTACGTGGCTGCCGCATATCAAATATCCCTACTCATTAGTCATTATCAGTTTATCATGTATTTATCAGAAGTAGTATAAAAGGCCTGCCAGAACCCGCAATGCCTCAGTTCATCCTTGCCCCCAGTATTGCTGTGACTACGGTCTAAAGCTTGCTTATACGGCGTTGGTGTCCTCTGGTCGGCTTCGCGGAGATTTGTTATCATACAATCTTTCGTTTGTAGTTGCTCATTAACAGAGATTTGGTTGTTGGCTCTTAATTTAGCTTTAAGGCACCTAAGCTCGCGTTGTTCACCGTAAGAAGTGTTCACGTATAAAACCTAAAGGTACTAGGGTAGCGAAGCCCAAGTCCATCGTTCAACCTCTTTGAGTGAGAACTTTGCCCTAAAGGTACTTTGGTAACGAAGCCAGAGTCCATTGTCAAGCCCGTCGAGGTTGTGACTTTGCCCCAAAGGCACTTGGGTAACGAAGCCCAAGTCCACTGTCAGGCTCGTCGTAGCGGTGTCAGTGCCCTAAAGGTACTTTGGTAACGAAGCCAGAGTCCACTGTTCAAACGTCTCGCATAGAGAGTTTGGTTCAGCGCCATATACCCACCACAGAGGCATACAGCTGTCTCCGCGGAACCCTCCGCTGGCTATATTTAGCTCCGCGGAACCCTAAAACTATCCAAATACCCTATTTACCTCGGTACTTAGGTGGACAACTCAGTCAGTTACACTGCTGAAGGACCTCTTTTAAGTCTATTAGACTTCGAAGTGCGAGTTTCCAACTACAAGTCAGAGAATTCAATCTTAGTCGCATACTACGACGAGACCCTGAACTCAATTCGCCTTGGTTGTGCATTAAGTGTGTGTGTGTTGTGTGGTTGTTTTGTGCGTAGCAGAGCAAGTCATATTTCATAGGCATAGCCAGAGGCACCGTTTCAACGGTCTCTGGTCGTCACACATATGCGCTGTACCGTCTCTCCCCGTTCTCTCCTTGTGTGTTTTCTTCCCCTGACTTGAACTTGATTCTGAATGATTTTACAAGGCTGTCGTCATGTTCACACATACACAGCTACACAGCTTCACCACCACGCCAGCTGCAGTAACTGCGCGCACCTCACCCCAGTAAGCGATTGTCGTTCCCGCTCTCTGAGTACGCTGATACCTCTGTGTAGTCGAAACCAATTATGCAGGTCGCCAAGGAGGCCCGTGACGCTCATGATATTATTTGTAAGTGCTTTTACTTGAATTTAATGCGCATATATTCATTATTTACAACGCAGGTTTCTTTACTTGCTCAATTTCGTTCGCCTCAACATCGTGTCTCGACGGCAAGGAGGTGGATGCGGTGGCTGAGTCCACCGGAGGACAGGTACGCTGGGAAGGCACTGTGCAACTTGTGTAGTGATTTGTGTCGTAGTCAATTGAATAAGATTGATTTTCCAATTGATATGAGCAGAGGAACCAAGTAATATGGCAGGGCAGATGTGAGCAGTGGGCGGCAGACCTGACCATATATTTAGCAGAACCGAGCAGATGTGAGCATAGTTGTCATCTGCTATTCGGCCAAATTTCTGTCCGCATCTGCTCATTTATGCTGCACTTTGGGTGGGCAGATTTGAGCAGATCTGGGCAGAGCCCAGCAGAGGGGATTCTCACTGGGGGTGAGCATACAGGTATAGAAGGTGGGATCATGGTGCTGTCAACGGAGGCAGGGCAGAGAGGGTGGACAGACGGGGGAGCGAATGGGCAAGGTTTGCAGGCGAGAGGACCGCGTGATGGCGCAGTGCAGAAGCGAGACTGGGGCGGGCTAGGTCCTCGTCGAGGGTTAGAAACTCTGAATAACTGAGTTCAAGTTCTATAGGACGAAAGTGGGGGACAACTGAAATAAAACGAGTGACCAAAAAATAAGATTTGCCTGTGTATGCATAAAGGCAGCTCTTGAGGCCTTGAGGGGTTGAGGCACTAGGTGAGGAAAGGTTCCAGTTTCCGGAAAGAGTCTCTGAAGAATTGATGAGAAAGAGTGAGAAAGGCAATGGAATCTGGAATTTGAAAAGAAACGTGGAATGCCCACGTGATCTGGCGCGTAACGCGTCGATGCCACAACAAGCTACAACACTTGGACACTAACTTACTTTAACTTGTTCCCAAAATACACAGATCGCTAGTATAATTGATCATAGGTTTTAGCAACACAATGGGCTGAGAAAATGCAAGGGCGTTAGCTGCCCAGAGTCTGTTGCTGAAACCTCACCGCATGAACGCGTTAACCCTGGGACACCTCCTAACACAGCACATTTCTGCATCTGCTGAATGCATTTCCAGGGATTATTTACTTCCAATTCAATTTTTCCCTGTCCCGCCCCGATCCACGTGCTATGCAGACGGTTGTGTGACGGTTGGGCGCCCGGAATATCAGCGTGCGTGATCAATTTAACAGTGGGGGTGTAAATTAACCCTGCGCACTAGAATGCATATCAGCCTGCGCAGCAACTGCTCCACTTGTGTTCTGTGCTATCGCACCTATCACAGACATAGCGGTCCTGCGCGTCCACGAGTGTCGTTCCGCACGTCGAGAAGTTTCGTTTCCAGACCCTCCACTCGATTTAGCCGCGGCTCTGATGTGATTTTGTGGCTCACAGCTCTCCTTATGCATTCTCCTTTATAGCAATATCATCCAAGTGGATTGACAGCCCGCACGATACTCAAGCCACGCCATGCCAGCCATCCTTGTTCTCATTCTGATTCTCCTTATTGCGGTGTGCCTCTTCTGATTCGACTTTGTCTAGAATTACGCGGAGCTGTTTTGGCCTGATCTCATTCTTCCTTCTTTTTGAATGTTCTGTCGCCTTCTTCTGTGTCTGCTCTTTCTTTGATCCAGATCTCGGCGAGCTGACGGGAACCTGGTTCGGCATCCGGCATGTATTCCATCCAGTGGACCTACCGCGGCCCGGGAGCGAAAATAACTCCATCAGCTGGCAGGAAGGTGAATACAAGAATACTTTACAGCAGCGCCCATTTGCAGTCCAAGGCTGTAGACCCCCTCGCTCTTGCTTCTCCTATGCCACCATTGACTCGCCAGCGGACCCTCGAGAGCGTACTTAGCTGGTGGTCGGACAGTAATCCCCCGGGCGCAACCATCGACCTTCACGCAGCCTCGAAGCCCTTGATGAAACTCCTGTACCACCGGCAGGTCTTGGGCTTCATCAAAAAGACTCGTGGTACCTCACTCTCTCAAGAGACCCTGCAGATCTGCTCAGACTACCTTGCGTATGGTACTCGATTGCTTTAGAATCCGGCTGACAGACCTGTAGATTCAAATACCTGGCGGCTTCAACGAAGGTCACGATTCTGAGGGAGCTTTGCACCCGCGCCTCGCGGTCCAAAGAGGAAGCGCGAGCTATTGCCCAATCCCCTGTATCATTTCAACTGACGGACCTGCTCAAGGCCCCAGACAGTGATATCAGGCGATGGACATGCTGGATGGTTGGAACTCTGTGGTATATCCATCAATTGACGGCTGGGGCCGTTTTGGGGGCGGACCCTTGCGTGCAGCTCGTCTCCCTCCTTCGGTGAGTTTCAATCCTGTTAGTGACAATCGAAGGTTTCTAATTCCGACATAAACAGCGACGGAGATATCCGCGTTATAGAGGGTGCAATGTATGCACTTTCTGAGATCACACAGTGGCCGGCCGGCGCGCAAGCTGCTGTGGCAGCAAACGTCCTCGACCACATTTTGGAATTGTTGGAGTCTACGGGTAGCCGCGTCCGGGACTCGACATGTTGGACGGTGGGTTGGCTGGCTCTTCAGGAATCCACCGCTGTGGCTGTTTTGGCAGTGAATCCTTGTGTACGGCTCGTGTCCCTCCTGCGGCGAGTTTCATCTACTTTTCCTGGAGAAAGTTCTGATAAGAACACAGGGACGCACATGTTGGCGTTGGGGCCGGTGCAATATATGCAATTTATCAGATTACCCAATGGCCGATTGGGGTGCAAGCGGCTGCAGCAACAAATATTCTAGACAAAATTGGTGAATTGCTTGCGTCGCCCGACCCTCAAGTCAGGCGATGGACGTCCTGGACGGTGGGTCGGCTGGCCTCGCAGGACTCGATGGCAGTGGACGCATTAGCCGTCACGGTGAGTCCTTGTGCGTGGCTTGTGGCCCTCCTGCGGCAAGTTTCTCTCTTTGTCTTGCAAAAGTGCCTATTATTTAATATAAATATAGAGACACGGAGCATGTTGATGTTGTCGAGGCTGCAATATATGCACTCTCTGAGATCTCCCGATGGCCGGACGGCGCGTACGCCGCCGTGGCAGAAAATACTCTCGACTATATGCTGGACTTGCTTGAATCGCCGGACGCCCGGGTCCGACGATGGACATCTGTGACAATAGCTCGGCTGGCAATCTACAGACTCACCTCAGTATCTGTATTGGCTTTGAATCCTTGTTTGCGGCTTGTGCTTCTCCTGAGGTGACTTTCCTATATTTGTCTTGACTAAAGTGCTTATCTGATATTTATATAGGAACGCAGATGTTGACGTTGTCAAGGCTGCAGTATATGCACTTGCTCAAATCACCCGATGGCCAGACGGCGCGCAAGCTGCTGTGGCAGCAAAAATCGAGCACAACATTATTGAATTGCTCGAGTCTCCGGACGCCGAGGTCCGGCGATGGACATGCTGGACGGTGGGCCGGCTGGTGTACCAAGAATCGACGGCTCCAGACATACTGCAGTTGAACCCTTGTTCGCGGCTTGTATCCCTTCTGGAGTGAGTTCAGTTATCCATCTGTGAACAAGGTTCTGATGTAACACAGGGACGCGGATGTTGATGTTAAGGAGGGTGCAATATATGCTCTTTCTCAATTCACCCAGTGGTCAGACGGCGCACCAGCTGTCGTGGATGCAAAGACGATGGATAATATTGCAGCTTTACTTGAATGTTCACACAGCGGGGTCCGACAATGGACGTGCTGGACGGTAGGCCGTCTGGCTGTCTGGGAATCCACCGCTGTAGAAGTATTAGCTTTGAAACCTTGTTCACGCCTGGTGTCCCTTATGCAGTGGGTCTCAACCATCTACCCTATTCTTCAACAAGATTCTGATCCAGCCACAGGGACGAAGATGTCAATGTCATTGAGGGGGCATTATATGCACTCTCTGAAATCTCTCGATGGTCGGACGGCGCACTAGCTGTCGTGGGCCGAAAGACACTGGACCACATTATCGAATTCCTTCGTTCTCCCAACAGCCAGGTCCGGCAATGTGCATGCTCTACAGTGGGCTGGCTGGCGTATCATGAATCGACGGCCCCAGCCATTTCTTTGTGGTTTGGTTCCCTCCTACAGTGGGTCTCAATTATTTAAGCATGAAAGACGTTCTGACATAACGCAGGGGCGCCGATGTTAAGATTGTGGAGGCTGCAATAATTGCCCTCTCTCAGAACCCTCGATGGCGAGACGCGCAAGTGGTCCTGGAGACCCAGGTGCTGAACCACATTACGAAATTGTTTAGATCTTCGTCCTTCCAAGTACGCCGATGGGCGTGCTGGATGGTGGGTAGACTGGCTGTCCAAGAATCCCCGGCGGCGCACGTTGTGGCCTTGAAGCTTTGTCCCCCGCTTGTTTCCCTTTTGTGGCGAGTCTCGAGTCTTCCTGATGGATGTTGGATAAACCTGCTTATATAAACACAGGGACGATAACATGGACGTCATTGAGGCAGCTATATACGCACTGTCTCAGATCACCCAATGGAAGAATGGCACCTTGGAGGCTGTCAAAACAAAAGTGCTAGGCCTTGTCGTGGAACTCCTTGACTCATCCAACGGAGAGGTCCGGAGATGGACCTGTTGGCTAGTAGGAAATGTGGCTCGCAATCACTCTACGATGGTCCCGACATTGAAACACCATTCTCGGCGGCTTGTGTCTCTTATGCGGTGAGTATCAACCATTGATCTGATAGAGTTTCTAATGTGTAAGTAGCGATGAAAATGTTGACGTTATCGAAGGCGCAATATATGCACTCTCCAAGATCGCAGATCGGCCCAACGGTGTACAAGCTGTTGTAGCAGCCAAGACGTTTGACCATATCGTCGAATTGCTTGAATCGGAGGACGCATGTGTTCGGCAAAAGACGAGCGAGTTGCTGAAAAATGTAATATCTCATCAATTGATGACGCTGGCTGTCTTGGATGTAGACGCTTGCGTGCGGCTCGTATTGCTCTTGCAGTGCGTTATTTGTTGGGATACAAAAGTAGAAAACTATTCGTGCTCATTTGATCTACGCAGGGACACCGATTTTCGCGTTCGCAAGAGTGCGGTCTCTGCCCTGGCTGGCATCAGCAAATCTACGGACGGCATCAGAGCCATCATCCACACCCGAATCTTGGAGCATGTTGGGGACATGATGAAGTCCAAGGATCGCGAAGTTCACTTCAACACGCGCTTGATCCTGAAAAACCTTGCTCACTATCTCGAAAAAGATCTCACTGCTTTGTAACCACTGCAACTGGACGGACGAGGGAAGAGAAATGAGTATCATAGCACAGAAATGAGGCAATAAAATCGGCACCCAAACCCAGATGCGCACTGCCAGTGCGTTGTGGTAGGGTCAGATGGCCAGGTTGTGGAATTTGTTCCACATCCGCTGTTTAATTCTACTGTGGTTGCACCCCTATCTTTCATTACATCATTTATTTACCATGTAAACACGACAATCAGTCAATCTTCTCGCTTTTACTACCACCATTGCGGTCAGTGCAGGGCAAAGCCCTAGAGGAACAGTGGAGCTCCTCGACCCTCCGACTCCAGAACACCGCTAGTGGGCTACCTAGCCACCAACAACTTTGTTTTTGACCCCAGACACTCGCTCTCTTTTCACGCTCCCACGCCACTCTACCGACACCCTCCTCTCATTCCATTTTCTTACTCTACGGCTCAGGAGCTTCAGCATTTTATTTCCATCCACTACTCTACGCTTACATGGATCACCGACCCTTTTGAAGAATCTGCCAGCCGGGAATTCTCCCCTTCCACAGCGTACGCGGAAAGGCAGTTCATGATAGGTTGAGTAGCTCGGTGAGGAGAAAGGCCTAGGCTTGAACGGATCGTACGTGCTAAGAACGATCAAGCTGAGGGCGAATAACGGTAACGCACACCTGCCAGAAGTCTCTTTAGCCGGGATGTGGGGCACTCCATTGGCACTTGATTGGCACTCCATCTTCTGCACGCCAGCATAGGAGGATTTGAATCAGAGTGTCGAAGGCAAAATGTGGACACTAATAGTAGTACCACGAGTGATGTCGGAGGTGTAGGAGGTTTTCAGGCCAATGGACAAAGATGAGAAAGAAATGGAAAAGAAACATGGAAGGCTCACGTGATCAGGCGCGTACCACGTCGATGCCACAACAAACGACAACAATTGAACATATTCCCAAATCACTAGTTAAATCCTCATTTTTTTTGTCGCTGCAGGCTCGAAAACTCGCAGACGAGGGGAATTTTGAAACGGGGTGTATGGATCCGTCCGATGAGGAAATGACTCTAAGGTAACCAGAAGCCCAAACCTCGTCACTCGCCAGTAAAAATAGAGACGAGGCCGGATCCAATTCATTTGAAATTTTATGCAACTAGTCTAAGGTGGCCTTCATGCAATTATTCGGAGAGATCGTTGGCTGGGATGTTTGATTCGCGGGTTGTGGGAACTTGACGGGTACTTGGTTCTCGGAGGTTTATGGTCCCTTTTATACATACTTTAAATTTCGGAAATCAACTTTGACTCGCGGGCCTGGGAACCCCCGGCGAGATCGCAATGCATCGATGCTGGAAACAATTGGCACTTTGACTTTCACCGCACTTGATGAATCACGGACACCCGGTGTGATTCGTGGACCACGCCCGGGCTAATTAATGGACCACGCCCGTTCTGATTCGTGGAGAACGGCCAATGATAGTGAACTGTCCATCGAATCCATGATAATAGAGCGGAGCCAATTAATTGTAGGTGTGTGTAAGTCAGTGCTCCAATGACTCAGAGTGCTCGTTGATTCTGCGTCGGTGTTGTTGGACCTTTGATGGTTCCATTTATTGTTAGGCAAACATTCCTCAGTAGGCGTTGTTTCGTTCGATCTTTGACTCGCAGACGTTGGGAATCCACCGAGCCAGTTGAGAGCGCGAGCGGGGTCGGACCCGGAACTAGGAAGAGGAATAACGACACTGGTTACTGAACGATTGAACACATACTGAAGATTGTTGCGGAAGCGGTGCTTTGAAACAACGTTAACCTGGGCGCTTAATCGTCAAGGTACATACATATACACGACTGAACGATGGTGAATGATCCGGTTCGTCCGTTTGAATCAGGTACGTTGAACAGACGGGGGCGCATGTAATTGGCGCTGAAGGGTTGTCGGAGTCCTGTAAACCAGTCGTTGAGTTCAGAGTCGGGAAGGGGCCTCGTTCCCAAGAATGTCCACTACATTGGGTGAAATCTTCGACAAACCATACCCGTGTCATTGATGTGAAATGGGATACTCCGTGGAGAGAATTATATTGATACTGCTCGGAGTACACAGAGATGATGATGATCCCTATGAAGTAACAATTGAAGTAACAACCAAGTTCCTTGAAACCTCAAATATCTTACATGCTCCATCCAAATTGGCGATGATCCAAGAATGTGAGCCTCGAGAATGCGCGATGCCATGAGAATGCGGATGGTTCACAAATTCAATTGCGTGTGCTGTAGTCTGGGGGTCGTTGGATACCGAGTGGTATATCTATGCCAATATCTGCGGGAGAAGCTTCGACTTGCCCAATTGCACGAAACGACAAGTGAGGTCGCACCAAGCCTGCCGAGCCGCATCAGCGCATCATTCGGCAAGTGCCGCCTCTGCCGACCGGCAAGGCTGTGCGGTGACTCGTCTTTTCGTTACCACATTGACTCTTCGCGCGTCTGCCCCGGCGTCCGCACCATCCTGCCTCTGTGCGGCAAAATTCCACCCCACTACGCGGAGGAGGATGAAAATGTGCGTGGCGCAATTCGTCGCGTGAGTCTAGCCTTTTCGTTCGCCACCGCCGGCCTCGTACGGCACGCTCCTCCTCAGGGCCCCGTGGCTCTGCACCACCGCGCGCGCCGTGACGCACCGCTCGACTCCGCCGTACGGCCTGTTCGCCCCGCATCTCGTGTACGTCGTCAGCGGGCTACGTGTAGGACGCGCCGTTGCCCAGTTGGGCCGTCTTGCTGGGCCTGGGCGCCAACGTCGCGGGTGCGCCGTCCTTATCTTATCGTGTACTCATCCGCCTAATACGTGGCCCCACCTAGGTCCTCGATCCTCCGACGCCCCCAACTCGCTTGATATTTCATGTGCGTGCCGTTTGCGTTTCATTCCCTTCTATCTCCGTATTTTCACCTCGGGGATCCCACTTCGTGCCGCGGCGAGTGGCGTCCAACGACGCGCATTTGAACTTCCCACAACCCATTTGCGCGCGGCCTCGTGCATGTGCAGGGGACCTGTATGCTCGATCTTCCGCGCCTGTGCGCTCAGCCCGGGCATTCCACCGGCCGTCTCCTGCATATTGCGCGACTGCGCTCCCTCCGCGCCCAGGATACATGCGCAGTGGAGGGAACCCGAGGTGTGGGCGTAAACTCCCGTCCGCAGGGGTGGATAAGGGCGTAACGCAATTGACTCGGATGCAATTCCGCGCGCGCGACCCGTGCACTCACTCCACCCGAGCCCGGGGATGCCCCGCGCTCATCTCCTACACTCTTCTCGCTGTCCTGTATATTCGGCATTCATATTTTGTGTATTTCGCGTTCATCTCTTGTGCTCGCGCAATTCATTCATCTCCCGTTCCCTGCATTTCCGTTCCATTTGCTTTCGTTTCGATTCGTTTCATTTAGCGACAGTCCCTCGCTCCATTTATCCTCATCTCCCTCACTCCATTTCCGCCACTTTGCTTCCATTTACACGCATCTCCTTCACATCTCATGGCGTACGTCCACCCCGTTTTCGCTGGCCGACACCCCACTTGTTTCCTTAACTCACCGCCGTCCTGCGCACTTCATCTCGCACCTTCTCTCTCTCGCGTACTTCTCGCGCACTTCGTTTTCGTCAACTTCTCGCGCACTTCGTTTTTGCATCTTCTCTCACTCACTTCTCTTTTATCTCACAGTTCTCTTTTTTCTCGTTCTTCCCTCTCGTCTCCTTACCTGACACCCTCTCCCGCGCGCTTCGTTTCGCTGACCGACCGACAGCAGAGACTTCATCCTCACGATTGTGAGCGTGATATTCGACTACGCGGGGCGTACTCAAGTGCGTTTCTCTTCCTCTTTACGTTCATTCGGCTATGATTCGGCTATGCATGCGTCTTGCGCACGCCTTCCCTTCGGCTGCGTGCGCTGTCTTTCGCTCCTCGAACTTCCTCCCTGCAACATGCGCGCACGGTTCTTTCCTTCCGCGTGCCCGCTGGTATCTTTTGGGCGTGGATGTGAAACCCACGCGTGGGTTTGTACCTTACGTGCAAGATTATGCCTTTATAACCCGCCCCATCCATTCGACAATCCCCTCATTCCCCAGTCATCTCATCGTCTTCCTGCCTATTGTCCATGTCCCCGCGTGGTCCTACCTTCCATACCCACCCAGTCCTTCATTCCATATCCCCTGCCCGATGCTTTCTTCCGAGTCCGCGTCTACTCATTTTGCATAAAAATTTCTCACGAGGTTCAAATGTATCCAGTTATCCAAACTAAGTTCCCATTGGACTCCTTATGACGACGAATGCAATTCCCGGAGGATTCTTGTTCAGATTCGGTTTGAGTTCTCCGGCATAATCCGAACCGTGGAAATCACTGTCTCAGGGCTTCCTCAAATCAACAACACAAACTTGGATCGCAGCCCATCCGCCCAACCGCGCCCTATATCCCGCTCCCCTGAATTCTCTCCTGCGCGGCAGCTAGGCGATATTATTCCTCTTCGCGGGCGATTCCGTTTCTTCGCCGCCGGCTGATCCCGGCGCCTCATACTTATTGATCCGGAGTCGGAGGACGCGCAAGCGGGTCGTATTTGGTCGGCGGACAAGGGGAAGTGGGCTGCCGCAAAAACCAGCCCTCAGTCAGCAGAAGAGGGCGTGCGGTCCGTGATGCGCCCTGGGATTCCGAATAACTTCTTCGGGGCGCCGCCGAGTCCAACTCCCGTCCGGGTAGGGAGGCAGTGGCGGCGGCGCATTCTTCCCGCTCGTGGCGCTGGATGCTGGAGCTGGGGGAGCGGAAGTACCCGCTGGGCTCATCCTGCTTGTGAGGTGCGAGCCTTTGGATCTTTGGGTTTACAATTAATATTGGCGGTTCTTTTCTGCGCATACTGTAAAGGGGAATATCCTGTCGCGCCAGTTGCGGTTACTTATTTTGCTCGCAGCAACGCGGCTGTATGGCTGTAATAGTGTAACATTATTATTTTGTGCACCACAAGCGTGTTTTGGTTGAAAATTACACCATTCAGAGGACATTTCAGCTTATATTCACAGATCACCGGTCACAGATGAAATAACTTGCACCCCATGTTTTAAATGAAAATGCAGGTTGTTGAACGGGATTTTTTTAAAAACACTGCCTGGATTCCGGCTGAAAAAAAAATGCACAGGTGGCAATCAACAATATTCACACCCTCCACATTGGGGGAAAAGATTCACCACTGCCGGTCTATCACAGACACCGGTTCTTTTGGTCACCGCCACAAAATACACAGCCCCGAGATATCCTCCGAAATTCACCGGCTTCAGGGTCAACTATGGTTGAGGTGGTTGCATTATGATTCTCTGTTTAGTAACATCACACATGATTTCATTCATTATTGTAACCAGTTCCCAGGCATGTTCAAATTCTGCGGCAAAGGAGTATGTAGGCTTAAGGCTCTGGCAATTTCTCTGTGTATCCCTCATTCAATATTTAATGTAGCCAGGTAGCGAAGGGTGCGCACCCACGTGGCTCGTTTCGGTGCTGGTCGATCCCCGCTCTTTTTGAATGCATGGAGTCCAGGACCTCCTTATTGCTAAGTTCAATCACCTATGAAAATAATGATTCCTGGGACCTGTGTTTTTTTTTTTTTGCACGTTTGAACCAGGTGTGACTTTTTTTTGAAACGGAGGGTGTGAGAAAAATATCTGGTAGTCAGTTTTTCTGGAGTGGTTTAATTTTCCCGACAATACAACCTGTGATGTATCAGGGCAAGGGTAGTCTGAATAGGGGTGTGTATTTTTAGCGGACAACACTAGTGGGTGACTTCCCGTAAGCATAAAATATGCTGGGGGAATTTCTGAGCGGTGCCAGTGATGTCGGCTAGATATAATGCGAGAAATTATAATGACTTCCGATTCCCATAAGCAACTGCATCTTATTTAAGATTGTTTGGAATAAACGTGTGTCACAAACAAGCCACAAACAACGTGTCGACAAATCACTCTTCCCAACGCGACCTCCGATGGACATCGACGCGTACTTTTTGCATCAGATGGCTGATGAAATATGGAGCAGGACGATGAAGAGGTGGAATGGGAGCGGGCTGCAACTGCAGCGGCTATTACTGTCCTTGGGACAGAGGAGGCTCGGACACTGTGGGCGCAACGCAGGAAGGAAACTCGGCTCTATCTGTGTCGACCCCAGCTGCTACTGAACCAAGGGATGAGTCGGGGAGTGCACAAAGCGGCGTGATAGACTTCGAGGAAAGCAAGCTTAAACATTGATCTTGTATGATCGATTGCTCGAGTTTCTTCTTTTGAATCACCGGCCCAGGCCTGTAAGTACTGTAATATGCCTACGGGGGCCGCGGGTCTTGTTGCAAAAGATACAGGCGGCACATCGATGGTGGAAGACGCGAGCCACATCTTGAAGGTCACGCCACTTCCCAAACGGGTTATTCTAGTGTTTTTAAGTCTATTCGAGGGGGGGTACCCCCCGAATAGATTCGGGATATACACTGGTCTATTGAGGGGTCTAAGCGAGATCTGTATCCGATGGGGTCCTGATGGCGCCTCGGCATCGCGGCGGAAATTGCTCAGATATTCGCCCAGCTTATTTTATGCTTACGGGAAGTCACCCAGTGTAAATGTTGAAAAGATCTGCACAAATTCTGTTATTTTGGGAATAATAATGTTACAGTATTAACCCCATACGGCTGATGTTGTGATTTTTAGTTAGAGAACTACATTCTAGCACGGTTGTTTTTGTAAATCTTAGATATCTAGCTGCTGTCTCATGTGGGATATATTTACTTGTTGGGGCTGTTCGCATATGGGCCATATACTGTCCAATAATTCAATTCAAAAACTAAAAAAATATACACACCTCAAATGGAACTGGGTGACTTTCCATAAGCATAGAATACTCCCCGAGCTTGTTTGAAAGTGCCAGTGATGGGATCACTGCAGGAAATATTCAAATATTCTGTAAACGGTGTCCATTCCCATAAGAAAGAGTTTGAAAATCAAAGTTCCATTCATGGTCGCCGAAGGGCTGGGGCCGAGTCCAGCAGCAAAAAGGAGGTTGTTCAGGTGTTGGGAATTAATTTGGCTGCTTTACCATTCCAAGGGAAGGCACGAAGTGCCCATCATCCACCAAAAACAGTTTATTCATCTAATAAAATCTGTAGGGGGGGTCCTTACCCCTCGAACAGATTCGAATAGACTTGGAATAAATCTTGTACGTTTTCATGTCTCCGAGCTGATGGGGTCCTGACACCTGCCTCGGCAAGGCTTGTAAATACTCTGTACAATTTATCTATGCTTATGGAAAGTCACCCACTATAAAAAAAAGCACACCTCAATCCAAGCCACAAAAATAAGCACATCTTCACCTTTGACAAAAATTGCAACGCAACTTGTATTTTTTGCCAAAAAATGACACAGCACCTGTGGATGCGAAATTTGCTACACGCTGCTCTCCGCTTCTCATACCCCAAATGATTATGGACCAAGGTTCTATCACGATATAACCCCCGTGGTAACAACAAGACTAGAAATGAAGGTACAACAGCAGCGACATGAAGGGGGACAGTGATAATGGCACGGGGGCCGGAGGTCGAAACGGCGGCATGAATGGACAAAGTGCCGATTAAGGAGACTGAATAAGTAAGGCAGCTGATGGTAATCGAGTGCACAGGAGCATGTACATTTTCAATCGGCTCAATGCTTTTGCCATCTTTCTCCATCACCATACCTGTCTTTTGTTCGCATCCCCCCTCTTCTGCCATCTACAGATCGTGCTCACTCTCAATGTCTCTTTCTGCTCCATTTCTGGGCTGTGTAGTTTCTCTCGGTTCCGTTCCTCTTGGTTTCCAGGATGTGTCATTTCCTATGCTCGCCTTTTTCGCAAGGTGTGTCATTTTAGGTCCTAAACACCAACTGTGTCTAATGTTGCGCTCAATGTGCATGTGGTGTTTTTTTTTGGAGACCATTTTGGTCAAGTTGTATCTTTTATCCCACTTGCCTCAAAGTTGTGTCGTTTTCGTTGACGTTCACTCTAGTCGTCATTTTTTTAAAAGTTATTGGACAGTACATGTACCATACTCGCATAATGCATTTCTCGCTTCCCGTTCATTTCGGTTGTGAAGACCCTGAGCTGCGATCAGGCTCGAAAGCCACAAGTGGGAATTGAGAACCGGTGGAGCGTCCATATCTATCCTCGGGTCCGTCATTATCGAACTAATAAACGAGCCTTGTTCAAATATACGTGCTGATTTCCTAACATCGTGGACGTCAAGAAGATTGAAATTCTTTTTTCATCACCGTGGATCCAGGCTTCCCTCATGAAACCGAAATTGTATGTCCCCTGTCTTTAGGACTAAATTCTGTCATTTTAATTCAACAGGCCATTCCGTTAGATAGAAGTTGGCAGTTTCGTCCCTGCACGCCCCCGAATACCTAAGGCGTGAGTCATAATTAAATGGGCGACCACTGTTCCAGGCCCTAAGGACCAGAGCTGCATTTCATCTCATTCATCTAGATTGAGATGAGGTACATTGTCAGTGGTACGGTATCTAACCGTACAGAATTATCTGGGGATACGAACGCAATTGCTATACTACTTTTGGACGCCTAGTCTGGTACAGTACGTACAGTCTCCACAGAAATTCGCAACATCAATATGGAAGCGAAGAAGGTGGGCTACTAATGACGCAGGGAAGACGACGCCTCGGTGTTCGAACCACGCATGTAGCGATTAATCAAATCAAGTCCAAAGCCCAAACATATCGCCGGACAGCGGCAGCGCTATAATTATGATACCTGGGGATAGGCAATGCCGTTAGCTGGATCGACGGAGCGCCACTGGCATTACGGTCACGTACATAGTTCGACAGCGCGGGAGGGAAGCAGAGCGAGCCTGAGGAGGTGTCGCTGCCGGGACTGTGGTGTCGCTGCGAGGGGGGATTTTCTCGGGAGTAGGTCAGGGCGGCATTCCACCCCGCGTTCTCGTAGCGGGCGTCGGCAAACGAGGCGAGTTCGTCGTACGTAGAGGTTTCGTTCGCTTGCATGCCGAGCCGGGGTATGTGGGATCCGGAGTTCATGAGTTCCGCGTGGAATTTATGGGTATTTTGCGGATAGCTGAATTTATATGTGGCGGAAAAGACCAGGGAGGGACTCTCGTACTTTACGACCTCTTGGAGTATTGTGAACCGTGTCGGGTCTGCATTAGATAACGTGAGTTTAGGGGTACACAGCGCGGAGGATATACACACCTGGGCTGTCCAGTATCACCTTCCAATATTTTGGCACCAGTCTGGTGCTGTATAGGAAGCCCACAGCGCGGGACGTGTGGTCCGGAACGGGCACCAATGGGACAGTCTCAGCGTGGAGGATGAGTTCCTCGGAATATACTGTGAAGCGCGAGTACGCAACAATCGGGGATGGGGATGTGAAGGACACGGTAGGATTTATGGCGCCAAGGCGGCGGGGATGATCCGAAGCACGGACGACTTCCTCGCTGTCTGACCATGGCGAGGAGGTGGTGCTGCCCGCCGGATCGGGACATCCCTCGGGCACGATGTCGATGTAGATGACGGTATGTCGCACGGCCGCCGTGCCCGAGAAGAAATCCTCACCGAGGCCGGGCGAGACAGGCGAGCTAAGGGCGCTGTCAGCAGACGCAGCCGACCCGGGATACGCGGGCTCGCGGAAGGGAGATAGCAGATGCAGCACTACGGGATGGCGACGATAAGCACCAGCCTGCATGAGATTGGCCAGAGAACATACATTTCTTGCCTCCACACGACTCCCGCAGTTGTTGCAAACGACTGCCGACCTGCTTGGGGGACCGCCGCTTACCAGTCTTTTCCCAGATGTAATCCGAGATGAACCGATTACGCCGCGGAAAGCGACCTAGCATGCGGGTCTCCCTTGAATCATCCGGCTGGTAGCGTTCCAGCCCTATAACCACACACTGTTGGTGACGTGGGGAGATGAGGTGAACACATTACATACCTTCTATCAGCGCAGCCTCGAGTTCCAGCGGCCAAACGGTCTCACCGCCGCGAAAGGTTTTCCAGGTTTTCCGTACCCTGAGGACTGATTGCAACACTTCGTTCGTGGTATCGCTCTGAGGCGTTGGCCAAGCGCTTTTCATAAAAGGTGAAGAGGGCAGATCGGAGGAAGGCGTAGGCGGTGTGCAGGAGCCCGCAGATGATGTCGATGCCATGCTATTGCGGTCGCTCCAGTACATGGCTAGGGGAGGAAAGGTTGAGTGCATACGGCTGCCGGCTATAGCGGCTTTATAGAGCAGGGACGTACAACAAAGCTCGTGGCGGTAGGACGAGATCGCCGCCTGTGGAGATGGTCCAATATTAGAGCCAGTGTTCTGGGGATGGCTTGAGATCGGCAGATGCAGCGCTTTCAGATCGATCGAGAACTCAAAAGTAAGCGCCGACAGCACTGCGGTACTAACCGGGGCTATGGTACTGCAAACGTAAACCAGAAGCTCGAGACTTAAAATTACTCCACCAGAATTCAGAACATGCCATAGAACTTCGCAAAGAGCAATCTAGCCGGCCCTGTGTACATTAGGTAGCGCCATTCCATTTCGAAGAGATCTTTGACAGCTGAACAAAACAAATTCAATCACAGCCTCACATTAGTGCCGGTTGACAAACGGAGCACAGCAGGGTTGATCCGCTACCGTGCAGTGCCGATAATCCTCGACCTGGCCCGGGATGACGACATGATTTCATTAAGCAAGGCAGAGTAAGTTCGACAAATCAACAAACTGAGGTTTGCCCAATCAGATTATTCGGAGGGTACTCGGGTCTACCAGGAATCGAACAACTTCTTCCAGTTCTAAGAACAGGGCAGCCGAGCAGTTGCCGCTACTCTCAGCCGTCCTAGAGCCGAATCCACTTCTATTGTCGTCGCGGAGATACTTTTCGACCGTCGAAGGATCGGCACCTTGGGTAAGCAGGGACCATCAGAGGTGGTTAAAACAACTCAACAGAGTCTCAGCAGTATCAACTGAGAAGATAGCAGTGCTTGACAGGCAGACCACTCCGATTTTCGGCATTGCTTGATAAGATGGCAGGCGCTAAAAAAGAAAACAAGGCGTCAGATGCGTTGATGGGAACAAGAAGGGAACGCATGGACATAGCGAGAACCACGGAGACAAAGACCTTTATTTTGATTTTGAGAAGATGAATTGAATGGTTTGGCCTCGGCGAGACCTCATCCCGAAGATTTCTTGCAGCTCCAATGCAGCGCCGTCAGGAAAACAACAAGTGTGCCAAGATGATTCCAATCGCAGCGAAAATCATTCCTGCCAAATACAGCACGCAGCGCCATCAAATACATAAAAACGAGTAACGAGATCGGCGGTGGAGTTCACTGTGCTGTACATTCTTCATATTAAAAAAGATAGTACATCTCGCTGTCCGGAACTCACCGTCAGAGTATCACAAAATGGAACATGACTTGGGATTTCATGGATTAACGGGATTAACCTTAATTGCGATGGATCCTCGGCTGCACACTTCCTGTCAGCGGTGTTATCGCTGTTCATCAAAAAACTTTTCGGAAGGATATTTCACCTTCATGTTCAAAGCCACGGAGGTGAACAAACCATTGGGGCGAGGGACCCCAGAGAGAAGTAGGCCTATCAGGAATGGAACCTGTCGATGGATGGAGTGACATCTGCGATTGGCAGGATCGTCCTGGAGACCTAACAGTGTGCAGACCTTCACAAGTCAAAGCGCCGAAGAACCAAGAATGGGCGCCTAATATGCATCGCGATGGCCCTAAGAGTCATAGCTGTTCGATTGAAGATTGTCGGTAGCAGTGCTCCTGTGAAGACGGAACCTTAGAGGAGGGCTGTTTATATGTGGCGGGCGGTGTAGTATGGATAGTATTTTCTTCCGGAAACACGAGTTCGCAGTGAGGTTTCCGTAAACAGCAGGTGTTGTCTTGTTGACGAAAACACGCGGGACTCGGGGAGTTTTCAGGATGCGAGAAAGCTAGCCTGCGATTGGTGGCGCCTTCAGGCCAACAAGTACATCAGCCGCGAGAGCGTCTAGGGATAGTGGCAGATGATTCGAGAATATATCCACAAGTCTGGGACCTGCGTCATGGAATTGAGTAGAGAAGAAAACGTCAAGAGAGAGAAGTCACGTCGTCACACTGTCATCGGCAATTGCATGTCCAGATCGGCCCGACCAGAACGGAAGAATGGATTCAAGGTGGGGTTCACCTCAACGCTCTTGGAAAATTGCAGCCGAACGTCTGCGCGTCTGCCGGACTTGCATAGTGGGGCCCATCCATTTTCTTCTTCGACAGATGCGTTGTGTACCGATGTACTTACGTTTACGATTTAACGCGTCCACTCACGTTCCGTCAAACTTCAAAACTCTCCCCATTCGTCTTTATTGCGTACAACCCTGGCGGCGCGATATCTATTATTCCAAGCGCTGAGGATAACTATACGGATCCCGTCTCTACTCCACGCTGTCCCCGGAGAACCGCCAATCCCTCGGCGTGTCCACCTACAGTCACCTTCGAACTGGTGATGGACGTCGTCAGAAATAACGTCCAACACTTCTGATAGCCATTTCCATCCGAGGATCAGACGGATAGACATGGACGCTCCGTATGTTCTCGTTTCCATTCCATGTATTTGGATCTCGCAGTTTAGAGCCTCCGGAACCGAAATGAACCATTGCGAGCAGTCCCAAAAAGAAAATATCCCGCATAAAACACGTAGCTAAGCATCTAAGATTTACAACAACAGCCGTGCTAGAAATGCATCGCAGCTCTCTAACTAAGATTTGTATTGACAACATCAGCCGTGCAGCGAACACGAGCAAAATAAAGAGACTGGAACGTCCCCGCAACTGCGGGACATACAAAAGACATACATTTCCCCTTCAGAAAAACAACGCCCAGAGAGGAAACCACAGTACTGGGAGTGGAGGACGGCGAGTTTATCGTCGTTGTGATGAACGCCTCACAAACGCAGCATGGGGTTTAAGTACGCGGCGGGGGAAATTGGGGTGGCCGGGGGCGAGATGTGAGTGTGAGTGACATTGATGCACGCATTAGGCGCAGAATCAACTGCGTCTCCCATCGGCGGCGGAGCAGAAATATCCGCGCGAGCGAGAGCGCCCAGATCCCCGGTCGGCGGCATCCCCATCCCAACCTTGGCGCCTGGGCCAGCGGAAATACCAACACCTGGGTCCCGTGCAGGATTGAATGTAGGAGAACGGGATATAGGGCGCGATTGTAAGGATGCGCTGAGATCCGACTTTGTGCTGTTGTTTTGTGGAATGGGGGTGGGCGAGGCTGGATGGGATGGAGGAATTGTTTACAGGCGGGAAAGGGGAGAGCCAAAGCCCGCGCGGGCGCCGTCAAAGTCAGATCCAGGACCGCATGGTTGTGGGAGAGCTGTATCGGCGCCGCAATTTTTGGCTGTGATTGCAATTTTGGTATTTGGCGCGGGGTGGCGAGACACAGACTGCGTGGCAGGCGGGACAGCACTAGTATGGCTGTTGTATCGCATGTGTAGTAGAAAGGTGGTGTCGTGGTCAAAATAGCATTGGGGATGGCGAGGGCGGTGCCTGTCGGGAAGCGCGCGCCTTCCTCCTCCGAGGCGCCCAAGCTGTGGTAGCGCGTAGGGCGCCTTGTAGATGAGCGGTACGTGTACTGCGTGAGTTGCGGGCTCTGGGTGATTTAGCTGGGGACTCTAGGCTATGGAGTGGGAAGAGGGAGACGAGTTGGGGATTCGGTGGGGGGGAAGCTGTATTCCGCCGGAGTGCTGAAGGAGTATGTCAGTCCAAACCAGGATGAATAGAATCATAAATGAAGACGTACGACAAGCCGAATTGATGGGACTGATGCTCGAAGGCAGTGTGTGTTGGAGTGCTGGTAGTACCATGTCAGAAAAATTGCCGCAGAATAGAGAATATCATGACGCACGAGGATGAGAACCACTGGTGGCGATTTTAAGGCGAGAAAATTGGCGACGCAGTCTTCGGGGCCCTGGGATGGCAAATATTAACTACAATAAAGGAACTGACGCACAATTGCACGAAATGATATGGATTTGGTGTCGGGCGAGATGGAATGCTGATAGCACATAAGATTTCAGCGAAGATGATGCACGTAATGGAAGCACGCACAATCGTGTGGATTCCGGAGTAGTCGGTGGGGGGGGCGTGCGGTGCAGCTTCATACGAAACAGAAGAAGGGCTGTAAGTTAGCGAGTTCTTGACAGCGCACCTAGGAGTAAGAGATCGCGGTGAGGCAGGACCGCGAGACGCTTCTGAGTGGTTCCTGGGAGGCAACGGAGGCAGGCTGAAGCTTATGCTCTCCTGCTCCATGTCCGAGTATGTGTAATAATCGCCCTCAGCTTAATCGTCCAAGCCAGGATAAATCAAGTCTTCTTCAAAGAGCAAGTAGGCAGAATTCTCCTCGTTAGCTGGCCGACCACCTCCCCAAACGAAGGGGTGGACGTCGACAGTGGCGACTGAGGTGGTGAAGAGGAGCAGATAACGCACGGTAACGGCTGAGAGCTAGGAGGGTAGATGCGGCATGCTCGAGGCCGACCAGTCCAAGTGTGAGGATGACGACGAGTGCGATCTGGGTATCCACAGCTGCTTTGACACCTTGTTCGTGGTAGAGAATGACACGGTCGCAGACAAAAGACAAGGCAGTGTGTCAAAGCGGTGCAAGTGATGGCATCAATTTTAGGTTTGGCTGCAGTTCGACAATTGAACATCTTTTGCGTTTTGTGGCTGGAGAAATGGCCAAAAAAATGTTCCAGTGCAGTAATCTTGAGGAGAACCAAATTACAAAAAGAATCTATGTTCGTCTCGCGATCCCACCAACCAAACCTGATGACCAACCAGCGAAACCGTCAAACCATTGCTTGTTGAAATGATTTAACTCATCGTAGACAAAAGCCTCCGGTTGACAGAAGGCTGGATCGCACAGTGATTTGCATGCATAATGCATGACGAGGGATCGTTGCATTGATTCCGTCGGGATCTAAAAATACTTATCGTCGGCGAACGGAAGATGTCTGATGATGACAGCCGAAATTGTGTGGACAGTGCCCCCATACTCAATTCCCAGCAGTTCTCCGCCTCGGATACTGCCACAGGGCCATCTTTGGCGCTTCGTTGAAGTCAATATGGTGACCTGCGGATTACACCCACATTGTCAAAGATGTTGTGTCATGCAATGACACCTGCTCGACGGGCCCGTTCGTGGGGTGTTGAACCCTCAATTCAGACGTGAGCCGTGTGTTCCAGGCACCCTTTTACCCGCGGTAGCGCGATATCTGATAAATTGGATTGCCCTGAACAATATTTACTACTCTGTCTCCCTTTGACAGTTGGCGATTTCGTGCCGCATGAGCGCGGACGGTCAGATTAGAATCTCAGGCATTTCGTCGTCCCGGTCCTAAGAATCTCCCGGGTTTTCATTATTCAAACCATGCAAGTAATGAACTGCCCAAGATCGATATCCTGGGAATGTATGCATTGCATTCAGTTGACCCACATGGTGAGGAGGGGCCCGTCTTGGAGCGCGGACACCTACGTATGATTTGTAAGCATCCAACCGAAAGTAAATTCCTGTACACCTGGGGCAGGAGATCATCAGGAATTTCTGTCACGGCCCCAAAACTACATAGGCGCCCAGGGCGCGTAGACGGAGAAGCAGATGGCCCACGCTGGGATGGATGTAGGAGGACCATTTGCAGAGTACACCGCATCAGTGCAGTGGACGCAATCAGCACGCGGATCAAAGCCTGCAGGCTCCGCGTTTGATAATGGGAATAGGCTTTAGAAATTATACATGAGCATTCAGCGATTGAGCTCACTACTTGCTAAATACGTGAGAGGTGCAAAATATAGATGCATGAAATACATCTTTCTTTGATCATCTTCGAGAACAGAACACTAGAAAAAAAAGTTGATTCATTTTCAAAACGTCAAGACGCACAGAATAGCAGCCCCAGATCAGAAATCGCGTTCCTTGGTATGGAAGCGCACGAACTTGGGGTTGGAAGGCGGCCGCTTCCGCTGTGATAGACAGCTACTTGAACTCCACGATCACCAAGCGCGCCAACTTCCGTCACGATGACTCACCTGCCCGGGTTCGCTAAAGCGCCGGTGATTGATCATCTGGAGCAGCGCGCAGCTTCCATGGGTACTGTATCGCAGGTGGACTTCTAAAAACCAAAGATTAATTTTATCAGAGGATGAGCGCGCACGAATTTAGCAGGGAACGGTTTTACGAACTCAGTTCAGTTCATTACATAACCTGTGAAATACAAATTTTACTCGGGATTGATCGGCCATCAGAACACAGCCTCCTCGCCCGCTTTCTTCCGACCACGCTCCTCATCGGTGCCAACCACGGCTTGGCCGGTTATACTGCTTTTGAGTCGCGATCCTCGTGGGATTTTTCTTCTCCTCGGCAACACGTCTCCGCTCGCTCGTCTTTTATGATTTATCTCAGTCTCATTCTGCCCGACTTGTCTCCTGCTTCGTGGCCTCTCGTTTCTATATTTTTCATTGTTTTCCATTGCCCTGGAATACGGCGAACAATAAACCCTGTACCTCTGTTTCTTCCCGGCTCTGCAAGATTGACAGTGATCCTTTCCGTCACTGAGGTGTGGCGTTCCTCTCCAGACACTCCCGGGCGTATCCCTCCCGCATAGATTACTTCGGGCGAATATCCTGTATTTTTCAAGTCGTAATTCCACTTTCGGTTGTCGAACTCGTAGCATGGACCGCTCGAGAGGCTTGGTAGCGCTCGGAGGGCATTTGCACTCATTTTCGGTGGACAGTTATCCGACTTTTCTTTCTTTTCATTTTTCCGTCTCAACTTCGCCATCTAACGCAATCCCATGTATACGAAGGCAGGTATATCGTCGCGAAGGCTTGGTGGCGCTCGGAGAACATCTGAAGTCCATAGGGGAATAGCCGATATAGTATCATATACAGCAGAAATCGCTCTTTCGACTGGAGGCCATATGTAACGGACTTATATTCTTTCAACCCCCTATCCCATCTTCTTTACTTATTAACTCGTTACCAGTTTCTTTCTTTACGCCGACGCGGCGCAACATTCCTTCCTATACCCACCGTTCACTCTGTATCTTGCAGACGCCCACGCTCGTTGACTCCGTTTCATCTCTACATATCAACCATCTCTACAATCACTCAAATAGGCACAAACCTTGATTCATTATAAAAGCCTGTAGCGTAGATCAGATTCCTCGGTTAATCTTACTTATGCCAGTTACTCTCGGATTGACCACCTCAAAACCTCGTGTGCTGGACCAGCTTTCAGCTCTCTGTCACACCATACACGCTTGAAGTGATCATTTTTTATCATTTGAGCATCAAATAACCCTCACATAAAGCCTACAGCTGAATACCGGCTCGGTAGTGGACCGTACCTGCAATCAATAGCCAAGAAATACCCTTCTTGATTCAGCAGGACTTGGTCGTTCGACTTGAGCCCGGACCATTCTGAGCCTTCGTTTTTCTTTTCTTTATCCGATGTGAAATGAACGGCTCGGTGGTGGATGGTCCACACCCGTATTTGGATATTCGGAAAGAATGCGGATCATGATTCGTCGAGCCGCGTGATTGCTTCGACCCTTTTTTTCTGGTATAAATCCTACAGTTGAATTCTACCAATACCGGCTCGGTGGTGGGGATCACGCCTGCATCCAAATTCAGCGAGCCTGGGCCATTCTGGGCCTTCGTGTTTTTCTTTTTCCCGATGTGAAATAAACCCACATAAATCCTACAGCTGAATTACACCAATACCGGCTCGGTGGTGCGGACCAGGCCTGCATACAGTATGTGGTTGTGAAAGTGATTAGCAGGATCCGCTCATTCGACTCAAGCCCGAGCCATGCGCCTGTAAGCTTTTTTTGTCCTGCATGACAACACTCACATAGATCCCACAGCTGAAATGTACCAATACCGGCTCGGTGGTGGAAGTTCCACGTCCCAATTTGATTCCTGGATATCCTGTTTCAGCGAGAGACACCTGTTCGACTCCAGCCCGAGCCATGATGCTTCACTAAGTAACTTATTGAAACTAACTTAGCCTGCTAAAACTAACTTTACTTTACTTATGGCGGGGCAAGTTAATTTCATAAGTAAAGTACAAGTTAAGTTTGAAAAAGTTACTGATCAGTTACTTTTACTGTGGTTACTTATTTAAACTTGGGGGCCTTGAATCACTTGCCTGTGTGTTTTCGTGTCAAGGACCCTGTGTGCGATGGTATGACCATGAAAACAAGTGAATTTGAGGGTATTTGATGCCATCTGATGGCATAAGTTGCTTTTACTGATGGATTGATCTAACTTGGCGGGGCAAGTTATTTACGATCAACTTGAACTGAACGACGCTACACTAAGTTGAAATGAGTTTATAGTTGCTGTGATGAGTGGGCTGGATAGAGAACTCTCCTGGTTACATTGGTCATAAATGCGGAAAGATACAACACCAAAGTAGGAAGTGAGACTGTCGACTTGTAAGGACTGTGTGGCAGGGTGATTATGAGGTATTCAACATAAATGTGGCCAGACACCGAGGATGAGGTTCCTATTCCGTAGTGGGTGCCAACCGCTGATGAGGTTTTGTACCCTTCAAGTAATTGCAGCCAACCTGGAGTGTGAGCAGTTTTCAAAAGTCCGGTGATGTGTCAATCTAATAGTACAAAGATTAGAAAAGGATGCACAAGATGTTCAAAGGACAGGGGGACCTAACCATCAAATGAGGTGTTGAAGTGGCCAGGTGAAGAAGGAGGATAGTAGGTTTACAGCGCAACCATGTCGAGGATGTCCTGATAGAGGATGGTGTGCCTCAATGTATGGATTGGGGCTAGCGGATCGGTATGATTGGTAGGGGGAGAACCAGCAGTGAAATAACAATAACTGACAAATACTTGGAAGTCTGCAGCCAGTCTCAGGGCTGAGGATAATCATTTTTTGTTTGGGGTAGGTGACCATACGGGCGGAGTTTAAATAAGTTTGAATAAGTTACAGCAGTTCCTGAAAATAATGGCAAACACAATTTTTTTTTTCGCGCGATTCCCAAAAAGGAAACTCTCCGCTATACAGAGCAATATCCTTCTCAGTGGTACATCCAGAAGCTTGGATTGAATTTTATTTGGCTAGGAATGATGTTGTGAGCCATCTGGAGAGTTCCCGCACCGGAACCATATGTGCACGCCGATAGGATATGTCAACTTGATGTCAACACCGAATCCGGTTGACCAAAATTTGAAGTCGTGATTTTCGAGTTTTTCTACACACCTATGGGGTCTAGACATCTAACCAAGATATCCGCTGACTTTTATAGCCTAAAGGTGCTGAAGAACGCTCGTGGCGGCTCCTGGACAGTACAAGTTTCCTTTTTGGGATGTGCCCGAAAAAAATTGTGTTTGCCATTATTTTCAGGAACTGCTGTAAGTCAAGCAAGCGTGAGAAAAGCTAAGTAAAGTTCGGCCCAACTAACCCGAAGGGCTAAGTAAACTTGGCAAGTTAGAAAATAAGTTACTTTTATCGGACTCCGCACTAGCAGACTCCCATCTCCGCATTGTTATACTACTTTTAAGGCCTGGTAGCGCTCGGACCGCGTCTGCGGTCAATAGTTGAATAGTCGATATATAGCAGAGGTCGCTCGTTCGACTCGAGTCCAAGCCACTTCCACCGAATCTGCCATCTTTTTTTCTAGTCCTCACCCAATTTCGACTTGGCATATGCGCATGTTCCAACCAGCTGAGGAAAAATATTGTTGAGATGGGGGGAATATATCTCTATTTGCTGCAATAAATCTATGCGAGCCACTTGTTCGCGGACTGCCGAGTATTTTCGCGAAAGGACAGAAGCGAGTGACATCTCTGCGTGTGACAGCGTGACCAGTCGTGACTCGTCTCCGATGATGTTCACTGACGAGCAGCCTGCGGCACCCAGCGAGAAGTGCATCTGCGTAATGACAGGCCTCCAATCCCAATCCTTCGAGGTTCCCACTGCTTCACTTGTCCCTCCAATTCCCTCACTGACTCGCTCTGCAGGAAGTGCGCATTGCCAACTACCTCGAATCCTACCGCGCGACGGGTCGCCCGCCAGCGCCGTGCCCCGAATATCCCGCCGACCCCGCTGCCCGCGCAGCGCAGCACCTCCCCCCGCTCTTCGTCCCCGCGCCCTTCCCGCCGTCCCGCACACATAGCGCCGCCACGATCACCGACCCCGCCCGGCTGGCACTGACCCAGTCGTTCGCTTGGCCCGTCCTTGCGCCCGAAGGTGAGGCGTTAGCCAGTATCGCCGCCGCGCCGGAGTACGCGCATTGGAGCCACGACGTGCGTTCCGTCTACTACATGCTACCCATAGATCCTTATACAGAGACACACACGTAGGAGCTGCGCCATTACGCCTACCTGCGCGGCGCGCGCGTTCCCCCGCCGGGAACGAACCTCTACTACTTCCTATCCAACCCAGTCGCCGCCCCGGCGCTCGCGTCTGCGAACGCACCGGGTGATGGAAGCGGGGACCAGTTCGTCCGCACTATATCCCGCCTCGAGGGTGTTGCAACCCGCGCTGCGCCTATACAGCCACCCCCAAGGACGCCCGGCATGCGCTACTACGCCTACCTCCGCGGCGCGCGCATTCCCCCGCCAGGCAGGAACCTCTTCCTATCCAACTCAGTCGCCGCCCCGACAGTCGCGGCGTCTGGGAACGCACCGGGTGATGGAAGCGGGGACCAGTTAGTTAGCACTATATGCCGCCTCGAGGGTGTTGCAACCCGCGTTGCGTCCATACAGCCACCCCCAAGGACGTCAGGTGGCGGTGGTCGCATGCCGCAGATCCAATATCACTCCTCGCTGCCCGACGACGCGGGGTTTCCAGCGAGTCTTATTTGGTGAGGTGACAGCCTGCGCCTGCGCATTATTCGTGGTCCCACCCACACTTTCTTCGACGTCGTTCTTCTTCGGCCCGCCGAGACCGTTGACGTTATTCGGTGTCCCGTCTGCTCCTAGTTTAACGGTATTCGGCGGCATGCCTGGCGTGCCAAGGACCGTAAACGCAGAACCGCAGCGAGGACGAAAGGGCTTCGTGCTCGGAATTCCAACCCGCCGATGTGTATCGATGTGTATGCGCCTGGCAAGGTGAGTATTTTAAGCTACTTATCCCGCCTCCAAAGTATCGTGTTGATCCGTTGCGTTGTAGGGAAATTCCCAGCGGATACATGCTACGCTACAGCTGAATCAGATGGATGGGCCTTGCAACCAGATATGCATCGTGGTCTTCGCCTCCGAGGCAAACAAATTTGACTTTGGGCTTGTAGGAAAGGCATCTAAGGTGCGCACTGGACCCGTTATTCTTTAGATCTGCGACAGCGTGTTCGTGTGTATATGTACGTTCGTGCTCGTTCCCCGCACCCGGGACCAGGGGAAGCTATGTATGCTTCGGAACTGGCTCTTCATAATCCAACGGCGTCGGAGGCCGCAGTTCAATCTACCTGCCACTTTGGAGGATGAGCAATTCACAGTAAGAGAAAAACACCAACTTGTCCAATGCGGTTCAACCGCGGGATTCGGTTACCCAGCTCTCGTGCAGCACACAGTTGTTTCGGTTAGGACGCGCTGGAAATAGCGGGGACAAGGTGAATAGGGACCTTTATGGGGACCAATTCGAGGAGTGTAACCTTGGCTGAACTATGGAATTTGATGGCGTCTTGGCCGAGTGGAAATTTGGGGAGGTCAGCACCAAATTTCTATTTCAATCAAACACCTGGATGTCCAATGCACGAAATTCAACACAAATTTCAAACATTCGCTGGAGGAACAGTCAGAGGAATGGAAGCGTCACTTCAAACCAGTCAGAAATCGCTCGAACGATACCTGTGTGATCTGAACACTAAACCTTGGATACATTGAAGCTGAATCTTACACTAAACTGGATCAGGTCTCATATTGAGTCGAGGCGGGTATCTAAGTAGTCATATAGAGTTCTCTTCTGCACAGCGCGATTACGGTGGAGCTTATCTGACTTTGTATGCACGCCGGAACAAAGTTTCAGCATATTTTGTTTTTACTACATACTCATTCCTCACATAGACCCTAAAACATGTTTGTGTCTGTCTTATCTGCTGTGTGGGTGTGGGAAAACAATTCATTGGGTGGAAAACAATATCTACTGGTTTAGGTCACTGGGTCGTACATCCAAAACCCCTCCGAAGGGTAAAAGTAAGGGTGTTTTGAGGGCACGGAAACTAGTACTCTGGAAGTCAAGGGTAGAAACACCCCAGGGATTTGAATATCCCGGGTGATCACTATGAATCTCCTCTTCAAAATTCCTCTTCAAATCCCGCCAATACCTCTGTTCTTCCTTGTCTCTGGGATCATCTGGTGTTGGCCGAGTTCTGAGCTCCTCATTGATGATCACTGCTAATTTGGATAGGATCTCCACTCCACAGTCCTCCACATCAGCTGCTATTTGGGAAGTTGATACCTTGACCCTATCTGCTGCTCTAGTAATGGCATTTCCAAGGGAGACCATTATGGTGTCTCTGAAGTCTTGAGAAGGTGTAACAATTCTGGAAATGCTGTACTGGTTCATCCTTGTACAAAGTGCTGTGCTGAGAGTGCACTGAGTAAGCTGAATCACATGCTGAATATCGTGTTGGTCAGGAAAATTGACTTGATCCCACAACTTCCCCAGCACTATAAAAGCCATGGCCAGAATGTTTTCTTTGTCCTTGAACCGGGCGCATTGTGTGGGATTAACATCCCATATGCGAGATAGTACAGAACAAAACAGCTGCCCTCTTTGTTCCTCATCATCAAGGGGTAGTTTTAGTATCCTGAGCAACTGTGAAAACCAGCCAAAATAGTCTTGTGCTAAGGTGGTCTTCCACTGCACTGTCTGGGATAATTTATCGCCGAGCAAGAGGTAAGCAGCTGGATCCCAAGCCATATATTTGCCCAAGAGTGTCCAGATGGATTTCTCCTGCAGAAGGGGTCGAAGCCGATCGTCTTGAAACCATTTTTCTGCATAACACAGGACACAATAAGCCAAGTATTGTGTCCGGCCAACATACACACCATCAAACGATATTCCCCATAGGATGGTGTTCAAGACATTAGTAGAGATCGGAATGTCTCCAAAGGACCTGCAGGAAATAAGGGCTTGGAGGAAGTCACCGATTTCATCAATGTCCCGGGACTCTGCAATCCATAGCTGCTCCAGCGCAGTGTGTACCCATCCAATCTCCATTGATATGCTACCAGTGAGACGAGTTCTAGGAATCCCGCTGGCAAGTCTGACTGCCAAAGTTAGTGTGGGCTGCTCTAGATCGGCGAGGGCGCAAAAGCTATACACAGCATTATAGCATTGGGAGCTAGCATTCCAAAGCGAAAGTGAGTCTCCGTTTTCATTCTTGAATTGCAGAATTTGTTTGACAATGTTCCTTGCAATGCTCAAATCCAAGGGATCCGAATCGTCAAGACGTTTCACAAGATTCTGAAACACTCGAACTATGAGATCTTCCCAGTAGGCACTGCAAGGAATTTCAGTTATGATGTTGTGTCTGAGACGAAACACCCGTCGCACTCACCTCTTGTCCATGAGGGACAGATCGTGAACATTGGGAATGGCAAAGAAAGAGTTGATACAAAAGAGGAAGTCCGCAAGGACTGAGAGACTGCGTAGGCTGGCTTCATCAGGTTCAAAGTTTTGCAGGAGCCATTCCAGGTCGTCTTCGTACATTTTCCCAGCTGAGAGAAATCGCAGGGTCCACTGCCCGATAACACATTCATCAGGAAAATTATATGCACCTTTATATAGTTGGAAAAAGATTGTGGTAATAGCCAGCTCTTCATTGCGGACAGAAGACCAAAGGCTCGGCTCAAGAAAACCGTCGTTGAACTGGCCATTGTTGATCATCTGAAGCACACCAAATCCCCGGATACAGCTGGTAGCACGGTCTTCCATGCCATCACGGATGTGATTCCCGTCGAAACACCCGTTGAAGACATCGGCCAGCCGCTTCAAAGAGTTTCGAAAATCACGGCCAACTGGCCACTGCGAGTTGAGTGCAAGATCTGCTGCAGTTTCCACCACTCTGGGATCGGTTGAATTCTCCAACACCCATAGGATCGCAGGCACTTCATCCGATGGTGGAGGAAGATCGGTGAAGATGGGAGTGGATTGGGATGAAAGATCAGGTAACTCCCCACTGTTAAACAGTGGAAGGAGGGGAGGTAGTTTTTTCATGAACACTGAACATGATGCCAAAGCATGAGAAAAGTGATGGGGAATAGAGGTGATCCATCGGTGTAGTGACTCCGAAAATGGCAGTTTTTTGAAAATAGTTTTGAATGATCTGTGGAATGGAGAGACTTCCGATGTGAATGTGGCCAGCAAGAAGTTTGTAAGTGACGTCTGGAATGGGGAATCTTCCCACACCAAACCAGAGAGGACAATCAGAGTATATAGCATGACCCCCAGAGATGTGAGGACAACAGAAATTTTGGCAAGCATGTGATGGATGGTCCACAAATAGGTGGACAACGCTGTCACAAACATTAACAGCGAAAACTGGAGAAGGAGAAGGGATATCTGCATAATTAGGTCGAAATGCCAGCGTTCCAATGCATCAAATTTCCGCTGCCGTTCAAGCCCGCGTTCTGCCATTGTTCCCTTTTTGCCTGCAGAATTGTAGTACATGATCCACTGCTTCCCGAGCACAGCCAGAAGTGCCGCAAACAGCGTAGAGAATAGGCTAAATTATAAAAGGCTTTGGGCAACCAGGACGAGTGTGGGTGGTCCGGTTTGCAGTGGGGTCTGCATTCCGGGAACAGCAGAGCCAGTGATGTTATGTACAAGAAGCATGAGCAGGGCTCCAGTCGCTGCATTCGGGTCGGGTTGAAACTCAGGCTGGATCTGGATGATGAATGCGGAAGCTACAGCAGAGAAAAGACCCGCCTAGATATTGACCTATTGAGGAGATATCGAAGCCAAGAAAAGATAAGCACCCACGAAAATCAACGAGTTGTCCAGGTCATCACCATACTTGTCCTTGAATTCCTTGTCGAACTCGTCTGCCAATTTCTGGTATTCGGTCCAGAACTTTGTCTTCTTGTCCATAGACTGCAGTTGCTTCCGCGCCTCGACCGCCGTAAGGCTTGTCATTTTCAGCGTTGAATTTCAAAAAACTGACATGCGTCTTACCTCTCCAATGCGGCTTTCAAGCTGTGATCCGGCATCAGCTTGGAGTGAAAAATTAAAGACTCCTCGAAACTACCTTTTCGACTGTTCAATGTTGCTCTTCTGCAATTCATCAATGGCGGTGATGAGTCTTCATGGGAATCATCAGCACGAGATACACAGATTTCGGTTGGCACTCGCTTTTGGGTATCAGATCCTTCGGTCGGAGAAGTCTCCGTGGTCCGCGCTAGTCCAGCTCCATCACGAGTATCGGGGACTTGGGGACTCTGAGATCGACTAGGAGCATCCACCATATTGCTGCAGCACAGGTGGGGTATATGGGAGACGTGCAGGGAGAGGCAAGGCGAGGCGGTGGGTTTAAATAATATCGTTTACAACGTTGTTACAACGTGTATCACGCCGACGCCACCGGCTGACAGGTGCTGAACTTTCGCTCTTCGGGGCCTGTAAGTCGCCGCTGCTGCGTCCAAACATGCTTCTAAGGGTTGCTTCTAAAAACGTGGATTTAAAGGCGCACAATAGCCCGGAAGCATGCGGTTTCTGACACGCGGCAAGCTAAAAACACCGTGTATGTGTTTAAGCATTTCGGAGTCATCGACATGTTGCCCGTCGAGTGTGTTAGCGGTTTCGGCTCAGTGCACCCTGGGATCAGTACGACAACTTTTGCGCGCCCTCAGCCCGCCAAAAATAAAATAAAAATAGATAGATAACGCCACCATGAGATGTCACGGTTCCGGTAATCCATGCCACGACTCCCGAGTGCTCCGCGGGACAGTGTTCGTGATATTAGGATTTTGCAACCAAAGAAACTTCAAGGGAGTATATGTACACAGTGTTGCACCTGTTCCAAGGACGACTTGAAGTAGATCCGTCGAGCGAGGGACGGCTGTACTGCCTGTCTTAATATGATTATCATCTTCCCGGTTTGGGATCTCGTACTTTTTTACACACAAACGTTCGAGCTCTTAGGCTATCAAATATGTGACGAGAAGATCGCGGACGCATCTCGGACATGCATCATCGCGGAAAGTGATCGCAGTCAGCGCGCAAATAAAAATCGTGGACATGGTGAGGAGAAAGGAGGGCATATAATTACCTGCGGTGCAGGCAGGGCGAGGGATCAATTATGCACGTATCAGGATAAATGATCCACGAGATGGTTGAGAGAATCGGGGAATTCACCTCGCATGCGGGGAATGCTTTTTCGATGGTTTGGTGGACACCGCGATGACACACTAACCACTATGCTACCAGGTCAACACTGCAGCGCTGCGTGGCACTTATATATGGGCCTCTTCTAAACGATGAAATATCGAAGTTAAAAGGAATATATTGGGACGGTTTCGGCAAATCTCATCGATTCAACCCAATCGGAACGACACCAACTCACTCGCTCCTCAAACCCCACTGCACGAAAACATCACAGAAAATTGCATCAAACAAACGACAAAGTGTATGTACACCTCCCCGCTCCATCTCCCAACAACGACAACAATAACACACGTATGCCACAGCAATGACCACCACTCGCCCTCGCACCAGCACCCCACGTCCAACCACCTTCGCTTGCACACATCACTCCCATGAATACCCTCTACTCGTGCACATGCTCACGATTCAGCACACCGCAGAGATATCGCCATCTTTGAATAACCCCCTAAAACCCCCTCCTCCCCCCAAACGCAAACCGCGGCCCCAGCCCCCGTCGCCGCCGCCCCAAACGCGAAGCCCGCTTGCTGCCCCTGTCCCGCCTGTGCCGGGGCGCCAAACGTAGCCGGTTGCCCGCCGAATATCGACGGCGCCGGCTGTTGCTGTTGCGCAGGAGGGGCACCGAACAACGACGGCACCTGCACCGGCTGCGCGCCCCCAAACAAGGTCGAATTCGGGGGCGGGGCACTGAATAAGGATGGCGCCTGTTGCGCCTGTGCTGGGGCACCGAACAAGGACGGCGTCGGCGCAGCGGGTGCAGGCGGCTCACCGAACGAAAAGCCCCCACCGACGGGGGCGACGGGCGTAGCAGGCGCCCCACCGCTAAACGAGAACCCCACGGGCTGGGGCGGGGAGAAGTGATTTTGGGCGTGGGCTGGGGTTGGAAGGGCACTATGCCGGGTCGGAGGGGGGTTGCTGGACTGAGGGAGAGTACGGGTGTAACGAGGGCGGGGGTGGAGGAGGATGAGGTGCCGCCGGAGAATATCTGCACGGAGGTGAGCTCCGCGCCGGTGCGGAGGAAGGAAAGGCGGAGTTCCTATGGGGGGAGGAGAAATGTAACAGCAATAAAGGAGGCAAGAATGTAAGAGCGGAATGAGGGACGCAAGGCAACGCAGGGGAGATTGGAAGGATGGAAGAATGTGATGAGGACGCAGGGAGAGGAAAGGAACACATGAGAAGAGGGACGATGGCACCACGGAGGCCAGATTGGAGTAAGGGCGCAAGGATAACGGCATGCAGGGACTCAAATGGGATAGCAGACCAGAAAGGAAGCGGTCGGAATGGGAAGCAGACGAGAGGAAAGAGAGAAGGGTATGGCAGCTCTAAGCCGTCAACGGGTCAAAAAATGATGGGACAATTTTTAAGCGCAATACATCTCAAGAACGTAATCAACAGCCCGTACGGGGTATTATTTAGTGTCTAGTTTGTTGATCCCACAGCGTTTCTGAGTTGGTTAAGTACAGGTGCTGTTACGGGTCCCGTACGTTTTTACCCGTTTTTATTTTACGGCTGATCAAATTGGTCAATTCTTACCCTCATTAGGCAGGTTATGCCTCAAATCTGTACAAAACCCCATGGAAATGATCCGTGCGCATCGATTGAGCACAAAATCATGCCAAATGGGTAACTTTTGACCGAGTTATACCGAAAAAAACGGGTGAAACGGGTGTAACTAAACGGGTAAGCGAACGGGTCTACGGATCAGAGCCCTAGGGTATGCGTGACAGCGTGACTCACCACCCGTACCCTTTCTCTCGTATGATGTTCGAGCAGCCCGCGGCACCCAGCGAGACGTGCATGAACCTGCCCATCTGCGTAATAACAGGCCCCCAATTTCAATCATCCTTCGAGGTTTCCACTGTTTCCCTTGTCCCTCCAATCCCCCTACTGACTCGTTCTGCATCAGGAAAAAACCACTTGAATATATAGCACAACATAGCTGGGATAGCTGGGATAGCAAAATAGCTATGTCCCTGGTTTGTAGCTCAAGTCGCCTACTACAGATTGCTACAAAGTCACCTGTAGCAATCCATGTAACTAAAATAGCCACATAGATCTGTAGCGCCGTTGCGCTCTATAGCAGTGCATAGTGATCAGAGCTCAATGTATTTATGCGGAGGTCTACACAAGAAAGAAACAGATATGCATTGAAAAACAACTACGGGGCAATGGAAGTAGCTACGACATGCAAATGAAAGAGTGTTGGCTGGCTGAGGGAGTCAAGTAGGAGGGCCGTTGATTGCAACGTGCAACAGCAGATGACTAGGGGAAAATTCAGAGGGGATGAGGAGATGGGGTGGGTCACGATGACTTACTCACCATAAGCAAGGTACATATGGATGCTCGGTGAGCGGCACACCTGAACATTTACCTAGGAGATCTAGAACTGGGAGTGTAAGTCAACGAGCAGCAGGGGAATGTGGGGATTCGGGAGTGACCTAGTAATACACATATGCAATGAGGAATTCCAAAAAAAGGCGGGACAAATTAGTAGCAGTGTATAGAAGAGAGGGCACTCGCCGGTTGCTGAGCTTTTGACGAGTTGATCAACCTTGAAGAGAGACGAAGCTGAAATAAGGGAAGTCAGTGTAAGACAGAGAGCCACAGGCGGCAGCAGTGCGAGACAAGCACAGATGCCACAGACGGCGCATGCGACACAGCGCGAATAGACCACAGACGGCCGAGGAAGCGGCACAGCGCAGATGCGAAATGGCCACAGACGGCTGGGAACGCGACACAGCGCAGAAGAGGCCGGTAAGGGCATCTTTGGGCAATGGGAGAGAGGCAGGTGGTGGGGAAAGAGAGAGAGTGCATGCGACATTGCGAGTTGTCAACCAAAACCACCTGATGCCATCAAATCACGCCATCCGTGTGCGCGGGATCGCATCAGGCGGAGTTTGAATGACTTGGGTCGAGATCATCGACGCTCCGTCATCACAAAGTTCAGGCTTGCTCAAACATTCTGCGTCCCTCCGTTCCTCCACTCGGAAATTGAGGCATACGTGACTCTGCTCAGCTGACCAAGACCCGGAGTCGCGGAGTCTCGTAAATCCCGCTTCAGGGCGTGACGGCGTCTGTTTCAGCATGCGAGTCCTCGACTCGGCCTCCGAGTACGTCCAGCTTTTATGGCACAATATGTATTAAGGACAAAATTTCTGGGAACATTGTCTCCTTGGACATGTTTGTGGCCGAGATGATGCACTTGGTAGCAACTTAACTAAATCTTCGAGTTCGAGTAGAACTATCTACAGACCGGCGACGACTATCGAGTACAACATGGTACCATTGCAAGTGTATGTAGCTCACGGTAGCTCACATTGGGTGGTATGGTGTTCTGTATAGTCTTTCCCCATGGCTATTTTGGGGCTATAGAGCTATATATCGGTGGGCCAGAGCTACCGCAGCTACAAACCGCTATTTTTATACCCAGAGCTAACCGGCGAGCTATTTCCCACAGAGTTTTTCCTGATGTGCAGGAAGTGCGCATCGCCAACTACCTCAAATCCTACTGCGCGACGGGCCGCCCGCCGCCGCCGTGCCTGGAGTACCCCACCGACCCCGCCGCCCGCGCAGTATAGCACCTCCTCCTGCTCTTCATCCCCGCGCCCTTCCCGCCGTCCTGCACACGCAGCGCCGCCGCGATCACCGACCCCACCCAGCTGGCATTGACCCAGTCGTTCGCTTGGCCCGTTACTGCGCCCTAGGGCGAAGCGTTTGCCAGCATCGCCACCGTGCCGGAGTACGCGCACTGGAGCCAAGATGTGCGTCCCGTCTACTACCTGCTACCTATAGATCCTTATACAGATGCATAGGAGCTGCGCTATTACGCCTACCTCCGTGTCATGCGTGCACCCCCGCTGGGCACGAACCTCTACCACTTCCTATCCAAACCAGTCGCCGCCCCGGCAGTTGCGGCGGCTGGGAACGCACCGGGTGATGGAAGCGGGGACCAGTTAGTCCGCACTATAGGCCGCCTTGAGGGTGTTGCAACCCGCGTCGCGTCCATACAGCCACCCCCAAGGATGTCCGGCGGCGGTGGCCGCATGCCGCAGATCCAATATCACTCCTCGCTGCCCGACGACACGGGGTTTCCAGCGAGTCTTATTTGGTGAGGTGACGGCCTGCGCCTGCGCATTATTCGTCGTCCCACCCGCACCTTCTTCGACGTTGTTCTTCTTCGGCCCGCCGAGGCCGTGGACGTTATTTGGTGTCCCGTCTGCTCCTGGTTTGACGGTATTCGGCGGCACGCCTGGCGTGCCAAGCACCGTAAACGCAAAACCACAACGAGGACAAAAAGACTTCGCGCTCGGAATTCCAACCCGCCGATGTGTATTGATGTGTATGTGCCTGGCAAGGTGAGTATTTTAAGCTACTTACTTGGGGTGTGGGGCCACGGCGGTGCCTGGCAGGAACTTCATACTTATGAGTTTTTCATGTAGTACTGTATGTGGCCCACTACTGGGATTAATCTATTTAACAACCCCCCTTGTTAAGAACAACCCCAGGTCGTTGGATCAATATTCTATTTAACAACCCCACGATTTGTAAAACAAAATCTGATGGCGGCTGATGGCGGGGTGGCGGGATGAGGCGGGATGCTTTTAATGTGTTCCTAGCATCACTGAAAGTCTCTAGATAAATCATCTGAATGGATGGACCATCTGAAAGAGCTACATACTAATTTTTCTGTTTTCTACTGGTGAAAATGTTGGAAAAATCCCAGACAGAATATAACGGATTATATTTGCGCATAACCCCTCATAAGCCCGTAATATTTTGCCCGGCTTATAACACACAGTTGAAGTTCACATAATCGCTCATAAGCCACACTGTGGCTTGTAAGCACTGTCGAGCCCTCTCAAGGTCACAGGACCCATATGGTACTTAAGATGGCTTCTAGACCGTTGTAACTTCGGCGGCGCACAGCATTAAAAAAAATATAAAAATGCTCGGCAGCCAAAAAAAAACGGAAAAATAAAAATATTCACTGGTAAATACTGTACATGCAATGGAAGTTAATACAATATGCATTCAACGACGATACATGGCTGTCGACGAGGACCTGCAATCCCTATCACGATTGGTCGACGCGCCTGCATTCCTGGGTTCCGATCTGTGCGGCGGAGAGGAAGTGGGCCTGTGAAAGGATGATGAACGGCGCTGGGGCGGGGAAATCAGTGACGGGCCGCGACGCTGCAGAGGCGGCGAGGGCGAAGGGCCACAATGCTGCGGAGGCGGCGAGAGCGGGGTAGGAGAGCAGGCTGGGGGCATGGTGGGATGGACCTGGATGAATGAGAACGAGATAGGAACTGCATGTATACCGGTTCGGAGTTGAAAAAATCTTCTTCATCTTCTTCTGCCTCCAAGCGTTGATTCCCAGCCGCTCCATCAGCGTTGCGAGGTTTATCTGCGTCGGGAAACAAGATGCGGTCCCAGTAGACAAGCAAGCCCACAGCCCAAGGTTTATTGTTGGCCAAGCCATCGACGATGTGTTGTAGGTAGTACGTCTGGCGTTCGCGGTAGTTGATCAATGTCTTGTCGCCAATTTCGATGAGTTGCGTATCGGCCGAATGAAGCCAGATAGCCTGTTATTATGTTATAAGCGAAAGGCGGTCGGGTAAAATGAAGAAGATCAGAAGAAAGCGAGGACTCACAAGCACAGCCGAATTGGCTATCGCGGCCGGGTCCGTTGAAACGGTGCACTCGAGCGCGGCCTATGCTAGGACTGATATAGAGTGATGCAAAACACCAAACCAACCAACCAACACACACAACACACAGTGCGGACTTGAGTTCAGGTCTACGCCGCAGTATACGACTAAGAAGATTGAACCAACACTATTGATATTTGGACGAATTGAACTTCAGAGTCTGTCTAGGACTTGTGGGAGGCAACGATAGTTGATAAACAACTGAAATGGGCTACCAAGTTACCGAAGCAACGGGGTTTATATGGGTTTTATATGTTCCTAGGAACGGGTATAGGGGAGTGCCACCACACCGATTTGTGGAGCTCCAACAGACGACCTGTGTGTACAAACGACAGGTACCTTTTAGACGGTATTGCGATGCTACCAATTCGTAGAATGCCAACAATAGACCTCGGCTCTCAGGCACTGAGGTACCTTTGTACTGCGATCGCACCAATTCATACGATTCCAACAATAGACCTTGGTATACAAACCAAGGTACCTTTAGGGTACTGCGACCGCACCAATTCGTACAATTCCAACAGCAGACCTTGGTATACAAACCAAGGTACCTTTAGGGTACTGTGATCGCACCAATTCGTACGATTCCAACAGCAGACCTCAGTATACAAACTGAGGTACCTTTTCACTAGCAGCAGCCGCTACAAGCGAGCTTGGTACTTAAAGCTTTCGAGTGTAGCCAATAATCAAAGGTCTTATATTGAACAGATACAGAAGATATGAGTTAACAAATCTCTGCAGCTAGGTCAAGAGTACACCAATGCCTTGACAAGCAGTGCTTTGACCAAAGTCTAGGCAATACTGGGGCATGATGTCCTTCTGAACTGCAGGATCTAGCTGGGGTTTTATACTACTTTGAAAATACATGACAGTGAGATATGAGTAAACAGAAATAATACGAAATGAGTAACTGAGTGGGGAGTATTGGAAATTCGGAGAAACGGCCAGTTGTGCCGCCATGATTCATAGCTGAAACTGCCGAAACAGTCATCAAGATGACTCCTAGGAGCCATCTGATTCTTCCTAGGAACGGCCGGGCTGACATGTATCCTGCCGTGAAGATGTTTTGAGGCGGCTTGGTTTGTAAACATCAAGCCTTGGGTCATTTCTTTGAGCTAAGGTATGCCGTGGGGTCGCCCAGCCACGTAACACGCTCGGGTATATGTTTCTGCTAAACCAGCTCCCACATGTATTTCAAATATGGTTGCTTTGTCTTTTTATTTGCCTTTGCAATGCGATGCATGTGTCACGTGTGGTCTAGACCTATAGCCAGGTCATATGTGTTCAAACATTGTGATTTTGTGCTTCAGGGGAGCCTTCCTAGGAAGACTCGTTCCGTGCTTATAGTCGTCATTACTGTTCCTAGGAAGGTATCTCCTTCCTATGAGGCCTATATGTACCTTCTGTCAACTGTTCCTAGGAAGCCGTTTGTACAGGGATAGTTCATATAGTATACTGTTCCTAGGAAGCAAGTGCCTTCCTAGGTTTGTAATACAAGTTCCAAACCTCAACTGTGCAGTCGTTGGGTTGCAGCAGAGATATTCCCTGTTGTCTGTCTTGGGCTTTGGTATATCTCCTTGGTATGATGTCTAACTCTGCTGCGCAATCCGCCCCTACATATAGGTTGTGGACTGAATCAGACGGTGCTTCCTAAGATATGACAGCGATCCCGACTCCCATTTGGGAAGAGCCAAGAATCCCATGAACATACACTATTCCAGACCTCTCGTATCATTAACACTCAATCAGCAGCTCGGAGCTCACTCTGACTCTAATTGTATATCACTGAACAGGGTTCCTAGGAAGGGTGATTGTTCCCTTATAGGTGTTCCTAGGAAGGTAAGCCGTTCCTAGGAGCGACAAAATAGCTGGTTTACATGCCTAGGCGCAGACCCGCCGTCTCACCGTACCCCGGATCTTGTACATCTTTTCGACTGTCCTTGCCGTTGGCCGCTTGGACTTGCCACTGAAAAGGCCTTCGGCGCCACTGGGCCCACAAATAATACAAGCGTGGATCTAGGTGAAGAATGAGCTATGAAAGGAGGAGCAGGGTTGAGATACCTTCAGAAGGATTTGGTTTCGAAAGAGAGTATTGAGTTTTTTTGTGCCTTGCCACTTGTCGTAGAGAACAGGGACGTCGAGTTTGGAGTAGTACAGCTCGCATGTAGCGGTGCCAGGCTGATACCCGATGAACTTGGTGAATGCGTCAAAGCGACCGGAGGAGGTTTTGAAGGGATTGCCATCGTCCACAATCTTGTCGAGGCTTATGCCACGGAGCCGGTTGCTGGTGCTGGAGTGCTGGCCACTCATACCATCCAGAAACTAGGGGAATGGTGAGTAGGATAAACGTAAATGAGAAGGAGGGCCACGCACCGTGCCTGCAATCAAGTCCATGGTACAAAGATGCTTCACGTCGTTCGGCAGGTAACGCAAAATTTGGCGGAGCTGGCCTTGGATTTTGTTGTCAGTGGTGAACTCGTCGAGCGGGTCGAAGTCCTCGTCCTCGTCAACCGTGAAAACATCAGTGTCAACGAGGAAGAGAGCCTCCTGGATGAGAAACTGGCGACCCTTCTCGTGCGTCCTTTCTTCGATCGTATGTGGATCTTCGATCAATTTGTCGGCGTGTGCGGCACGGTTGTGGTGTTTGCGTTGTTTTCGTGGGCGTCCAGCATGGGCCAATTTATTCTCGAGATCTGTGATACGCCGTTTGAGAGTGGCGACATCATCTCGGACATCATTGGTGTGAGATTGGATGTTGCGACGGAGCTGCCAGGGTAATAAAGAGGAGTTTGATTGGCGGATGCAGACCACGTACTCTGCGCAGGGCATCGGCAGGCTTGCTTGGCTTCATCTGCAGGACACGATCCAGCAGCGCATCGGTGGCACGAGCTGGCGTCGAAGGCGGACTGGACGGAGGAAAGCTGGAGGATGGCATGAAAAGATGAGAGGTGGGATGTGGGAGAGAGCGAAGGACGCACCGCGCACCGTGGCCTTATAAGCTATTCAGGCTGGTGTGGCCGCCATTGTTGATGACCGTTTTTGGAAAGCCTGTGTGGCATTGGTCACACTGTGACATTGGTGACTGCAGCGACCTCCTATCCGCGATTTATTGGACGCCATGCCTCCGAAAGCTGGTTATCGCCGCAAGAATAATGTTAGCAGAGCCAAGGATCTGCCTGGGCCAACTTTACCTGGCAAAACATGTATTGTGGCCAGGAGGTTCTTGTGAATCTTCTTCAGCATGCCAAAATTTGCCGTATCAACAGTCACAATTGGCAGGTGCTCGTTGACCATGTGGACCGGTTAAATCCCATTTAGCCACGGTCTATGCAAGAGGAGGAACACGTGATCCCCCTATCTCCGCGTGCGAGTGCTTTGTTCTTTGTCTCTCTTCCTCCTACATCCATCTCATAGCATGCTCGCAGTTCATGCGGCTGCTTTCTCCTTTTTTCAGGAACTGAGACCTGCGCCACTTTTGCCTCTTTGAGCCACTGAGCCACTCCAGCGCGCGATGCCTTGTCCATCTTGGGCACATAACTCCTCTTGGGATCTGGCATCATCTCCCTTTGTGCGGAGGATCTCGGGGTCATGACAACGTTCCAAGCAATTTATTCCTGCTCCACCAGTGTCCCAATCCCCGCTTACCTTTACCCGGACTTCTTATGGCCGCCGTGTTCGCTCCAAGCGGTTCAAACCTTTACTTCGACAACATTCTACCCGTCAATCCCGTGCTGAGCTTGGTGTAACACTGCTCCTCATTTCCGAGTCCATTGCACATCCGTCTTCAGTCACGGCTTCTGGTATCCCCAGCACATCCTCTTCCGGACCTCTAGTGTCCGCTCCCGGTATCCCGGGCTACGCCGAGCCCCTGCTCCTCCTCGTCGAGTCTACGGCGCTTCCCACTCTATGTGGCTTCACCCTTCGGGCTGATGCGCCAGTCTTACCACGCAGGTTTACTCTTCGCACAGATGCACCAGTGTTCATTCCCCGCAGATATTCTCTCTGGGCTGACGCACTGGTCTTCTTGTCTCGGGGGTCTACTCTATGTGCAGATGCACCGGCATTCGTCCCACACAGGTCCATCCTCCGGGCTGACGCACCGGTCTTTGTACCTCACAGAATCGCACAAGGTGCTGCTCTACCGGTCTTAGCATCTCCCAAGTATGCTTTCCGAGCCAATGCACGTGGGTTTGTACCCCGCACTGTTATTCCCAAGCTATCCAGGCAATTTTGCCTACCTAACGACCACCTCTTCCCGCCTCGCTTCTTCCCCTTGGCCTGTCCCAATTCCGATCCCCGGGTCAACTGTGTCCCAGCCGATGCCGCCACCCTTCCTCGCGTATCCTCGTCTCTCAATCGTGATGCATGGGAGTACTTCCTTCGCGACTATCCGGATCGCGTTTTCGTCCAGAGCATCCTTCACATCATAGATCATGGGGCAAATATCGGTTTACTGGTGACCGGTCAGTCTCGCAGGCCAGTCGCAACTTGTGATCTGCCTCGGAGCATCCAGAGGCTATTGCTTTTACCATTGGGACCCAGCTTTCGAAGGCGCGCATCGCTGGTCCATATTCTGATCCGCCATTTCCACAATTCCGCTCCTCTCCTCTCGGTGTTGCTGTCCGCAAACATTCGGGGAAACTTCGCCAAATACACCATTTATCCTGGCCCCGCAGTCGCTCCGTGAATGATGGCATCCCTGCTCTTGAGGCTGCTATCTCGTACGACATGTTTCATCGTGCTGTCGAGGATCTTGCCCTTTCGGGCCCAGGTTCACTAATGCTTAAACTCGACCTGGAACAGGCCTTCCACCACATCCCCATTCGCCCCGCTGATTGGCCGCTTCTGGTCTACCAGTGGGAAGGGAGCTTTTACTATGAGCTCTTCCTGATGTTTGGCTTGCGCTCGGCACCTTACATCTTCAATCTTTTTTTGGAGGCTCTTCATTGGATCCTTCAACACCACATTCCCGCGAGAATCCGGCACTACCTTGATGATTTCCTTAAAATTTTCCGCCCTGGTACTCCAGTGCACCTCGTGCAAGCTGCTCTTGCGTGGTCACACGATCTCGCCCACATACTCGGCCTCAATTTCCAGGAGTCGAAAGTTGAGGGCCCGACAACGTCTTTGGAGTTTCTCGGCATCGTCCTCGACTCCATTCGCATGGAAGCTCGTCTTCCCCTTGATAAACTTACCTACCTCCAGAATTTGCTCTCCGCTTGGGCGGCAAAATCCCACTGCAGCCTCCACGAACTTGAGGAGCTTACTGGCTATCTTCAATTCTGTTCGCAGGTCATTCCCTATTCCCACGCTTTCCTCCGCTCCATGTTCGATTTCTCCACCACCTTCAAGTGCTCATTCTCTCGCCGCTGCATTTCTCGTGCCGTTCGGCGCGACCTTAGATGGTGTTCAACTTTTTCCTCATCCTAGAATGGTGTACATCTTATCCTTCCTCAGCGACCAACCATCCATATTTACACTGACGCCAGTGGTACGAAGGGTGCCGGTGGTGTCTTCAATTCCGAGTGGTTCTCCATCTGTATGCCCCATCGTTACGCCAAGCGCGACATCCAATTCAAGGAGTTCTTCGCCATTATATACGCCATTCTTTGCTGGGGACTGGTATTTTCTGGCAAACACATCATCTTCCACACCGACAACCAGGACGTTGACTCAGCAATCCGTAACCTCACCATCTGATCTGCTCCAACAATGGAACTTCTTCGACAGTTCCTCGGCCTTGCTTGCCGACTCGACTTCACATTTGAATCCCAGTGGCTTCCTACCAAGGAGAATGGTGTTGCCGATGCGGCTTCTCGCTTCCAGTTTACGAGAATGTTCGAACTTGCACCGCATTTATCGCGCACATCCAGCCCCAAAATTTTATCCATTTCAGACTCAGCATTCACTTCTTCTTCATGCCGTCCATCCGCTATTCTCTGAACAAGCCTTCTTTTTGTTTGGCCGCATCCTCGGTTCGCCTCTCCCGGCCCTCTGGACCTCCGAGGCTGTTCCTCTCGTGGCCCGCGTCTGCTGCCATCGGAGGTGTGCAGCCTTCTGCTGCTTCTCATGGGTTCCAGCGTGGATCCCGCTTTAGGCCACAATATCATCTTGTTAACCAGACGATGGAAGGCATAGATTCGGTGAGCAGCACAACGTCAGGCAGAGCCCTTGAATCTGAGTGTGAGCAATATGAAATAAAACACAGAAATGCACTCAATGTAGTCGCAAAACACTAGTACGCGGGGGGGAAAGCCCTGAAATGGACATAGATGATATCATACAAATGCCGACTCACCAAATTTATGACCAAATGCCCATGAACATCGACCGCGACGAGGATCCGGCTACCGATGTTGATGCAGCCCCCACCGTCAATCTCCCTCCGCGTTTCATCTTTGTGAAGCATCACCCGCATGTGAACAAGCCCAACGAAATCATCCCTATAGATGGCTCTCCATCCCCAGCAGCCCCGCTCTTGGAGAAAGATCCGCACCCAGCACCACTGCCTGATGCGCGTCCTTGGGCACCCTTCAAAACATATTCAGACTACAAGTTCGCTTCGAGCCGTGTCCGAAGGCGCGCTCCCAATGCTGAAATCGATGAAGATCTCGATGACCTCCATGGCCACGCGTTCTCCAGTGACTGTTTCATCACATTCCACAACCACCGAGAGATGGAGAAGTCCTTGGCGGCGGCATGCAAAAGCAATATTTCAGTAAGCAGTTCCTGACCCTTCGTATCTGCTTTCAAATTAAGATAAATGTGTGGCTCAGTCTCACCGCAAGATTTTGAAAATCGACTTTGAGGGAACAGAGTTCAGTGGGACCTATGAAGTCGAAGTTGAATTCCGGGATCCGTGGCAGATAATGAAGCAGTGCGTTACCGATGAAACTCTTGCGTCTGTCAGCACCTGGTTCTCTCAAGAGAAATATTTGTGCTTGAACGGGAAAGTGGAATTTTCCAATCGGCTCTATGATGAGCCATGGACTGGGCGTAACTGGCAACGTGTCAATGTGCGTTTTGATATATTGCTGCACCCATATTTTGCTTAACGACACCAACAGGATTCCCTCCCCGCCGACGACCTATATGCATCATGTTACTTGGCCCTTCATGTCTGGCTCAACAAGGGTCTTGTCTCCACGAAGGTCAAGATGCACCCTATTCTATTCCGCATGTGCTGGATTCATTCAACGACCCGTAACGGCTCAGGCAATGGCGGATCGGTATTAGCGGGATTCGTTAAGATGGTAAGTTCACTTTATTTATTAATTATTGCGGTCCCCGAATCAATACTTTTTAGCCCCATAGCCTGCGTCAAATCGACTCGAATACATTGACTGGTGCAGCGAGGTCAGAATTTGACCGACTAAAGTGAATGATCTATCACAGTGTTTGCCATCTTGTCATGGCATCGCTCGAGCAGCGGTCGCACAACGGCAAGGCACTCCGATTCGGTGATGGTGTCACTCACATCGCGTATCCTGGAGTTCTGATTGAATCCATGAATTTTGAGGAGCTCATGGCGTGGCTTGCCATTCGCAATTCAAGGTCGCTCCATCCTTGCCCTCAATGTCTCGTCCACAAAGATGATCTTCCACGGTTGACATGAGCATTCAAGGAACGTACCACCAAATCCATGTCCCTTGCTCTTGCCAGTGCACCTGCTGGAAAGACAGAACGCAATGAGCATCTCAAGAAATATGGCCTTCATGATTTCGAGGTGAGTGATTATATTTTTGATGCTGCTTTCGACTCACTTGTTTCTCGAGCATTTCCTATGGAATTTCAATAACTCGGATCCATACAAAGCGACCGGCTATGACTGCTTACATTTCTTCAACAGTGGCATTTGGGGTTGCCACATGTGGCCCCTCATCAAGGGGCACCTCCAGCGCAGCGGACTCGCCTCAGAATTCAATGCAAAGTATGCCTGTTATTTCTTTCATCTGGCTGCCGTTACCCACTTTCTGTCATTCTGTTCTGAAAGCATGGCCAATTTCCCTCGTTGGCGCGATCTCAAGCACCTATCGTCGCCAACCACCATCGACTATTCAGAGGGTCAAACCTTCCTCGATATTCTCAAGGTATTTGCTGGCGTCCGACTCAAGTCTGATCCAGAACTAACTATCTTTGTTCAAGTGCACCCTGCCCTGCATCGTGCAACTCCTCCCGCAAAATTCATGTCTTGTTCGGGCAATCCGCATCATGGTAAAAATTTGCATTATGCTGGGTCTCGAAGTTCTGGTAGAAACCCACATGGATCTTCTTCGAAAGTATATTTCGGAATACGAGAAGATCTGCAAGGTACGTGAACTTTTGCTCTCAAAATGCCGATCCTCGGGACTCATATGTCTCCAGGACATCTCACAAACCCACGACAAGTCATTTAACTTCCTCAAACAGCACTTCCTGTCGCACGCGATCGACTGCTTCAAAGACAAAGGCACCAGTTGGAATCAGAATACTCGTGTTGGTGAAGGTTTCCAACAGGAGATATCTGTGCAGTACGAAAAAACGAATGGCAAGGACGCTGAGCATCAGGTATGTTGCTTTACTCACTGTCATGTTTCCTTCACTCAGCGTCATGCATTCAATAGATGTCGGTCATGGACGAAAACGAGGAAACTATGGCACGGCTCGATATGAAGGTGAATGAGTGGCGGAAGAGCCAGGAAGAGGATGAGACAGACCCAGTTCTACCATCCCAAACTACCACAGCTCATTGGAAAATTGGCTCTGCTGATGCTCGGATGACCAGCACTCGCATCGAAACAGTTAATCGAAGCAACACGTTGTACTGTGACCTCAACACACACCTGAGGGAATATCTCGTGGAGCACCATCCCAACCACCCAGTTTGCTATGATGAAGATATTCAGGTCAGTTTTTGTTCTGGATTCGGTCGAGTATTCAAAGTTGATGAAATTTGGTCTCGTCCTCATACAAGTCGAGCCATGTAAAGTGCTCTACGTTGAGTTCCAATCAAAAGTTGATTGGAATAGCAGGAGAGACATCTTACGCTGCATGTCAGCGTCGGCTCGGGTCGACTTGACCAGAAAGGACACGGGAAACCATTCGGGGATATTGGGCACAACTAAGTAGCTGATACGGTTGTCGAGGATTATGACGAGCCGGATAGCTTCCTTGTTGGGTCAAGACGGATTAATCCGAGGGATGAGCGAGGGAAATCAGTGAGAGCCAACGACAGAGGGGTTCCCATAGAGGAAGGTAGCGGGTAGTCGTATAATCCAGTGTAGTATGAGCGACCGGTGAGAATCCAGAGCGTTGGGATAACCCGAGGGAACAACGAGGTCAAGCCAAGGTAAGCCTGAGTATAGATGAGGTAGAATCTACTGTACAAGGAGATTCTACTGCTACTTATATACTATTTGGTGGTCAGGAGAGTATCTAGGTGATAAATGTGACAATGAGGAGAATCAAGGGACGCAGGGGCGTAGTGACGCACCAAGAACATAGAGGGGTAGTTGCGACGCGTAGGGGCGGGTCGGAACTGCCGTGTCTCGATCGGGTTTGTGATAGTTGATGGGGTGTCACGTGGCCGAGTTACCCGCGGGTTAATCCGGGCAGCTGAACCGAATCATGACACTGCAACCCCATGTTCCATGGACGCCGCCGCTACGACTCTATCATCTACAAAGCTCACAGCGATGATCTTGCCATGGGTCAACTCAAATTGGTTTTTTGTTGCCATCTCCCACGCAAGGTTACTCTTGATTTGGCAATGGTATGCCCATATCACAAGTCGACCTGGACTGCAAGGACCCGCACTGACTGCCCCATGCGCGAATGGAGTCCTGGCTCAATCTTCATTGCGCTGGAGCATGTTGCCTGGGGAGCACTACTTTGTCCCATCTTCGGAGCACGCCGTGAGGTATTCTACGTGATAGATTGCGTCGATGAAGACATGTTTTTGCGCGTAAATAATATTGATTAAATATATTCTTGCAACCTGTTCAAAATAGTGTAAATTCAGGTTCTATTGACATAGGTAATCGTTGATATGCGGTTTTGAGCCTCAACAGTGGTTGTGAGCAACCGAAAGCCCTTATATGTCCGTATGTACCTTGAGCCCCATATAATGCCTTGAGATGGCTTATAACCTTCCCGCCACCGGTTTATAATCCACTACAATCCACTATAAGCCGGTAAGCAAGCTCAAGCCGTTACAACCCAAGTGCTGTTTTTCCTACAAAGTCCCTTCAACGCTCCTTGCATCAAGTATTTGCCGAAAGTCTACCAAAATTGCCAGAATAAATCTAGGGAAAGTCCAGAGGGCACTAGAGTGCATTCAACACGCATTTATCATTGCACACCCATATCAAAAACAATTTTTAACTTCGGGAACAGGCATTAGGCCTGGTGCTGGCATTATTTCGGCGACAAAGTTATAAATAGATGAGGCTTGTTAAATAGAAAATTGATCCAACAACCCCGGCTTGTTTTTAACAAGGTGGTTGTTAAATAAATTAATCCCTACTACCGGATTACGTGGGAACAATCAAAGAATAGCTCCCTTTCGTAGACATGTATGCACATTCTGAGTCGACAGATCTGTGAATAAATGTGTTCTGAACTTGTAATTATCAGGGTCCGGGACACTGCTCTGGCTATTATTTTTCGATCAAAACGGTGAAATCAGTGAAAATGCTAGAAACGGATCATGACTTCAGGATGAAACAAGATCAAGGAGGCATCTATTCGGGAGCCAACTACATTGACATGTACCTGGTTGCCAGACTTAAATCTACGTGCTCTGAGACAATAGAGCCCGAACTCAGGCAATACGCATTTGACGTGTGATGTCACATGTGACTTTACGCATTGAACTCCCTCTCCGGTGCTCTGAGCACATCTTTGGGTGTCAGTTTGCATCGGGTGCAGTTATATAGTTGGCTAAAAACAAAAATGATATTAAATATATGAAGCAGATGAGTAATAAGGAAAAAGGGGAAACAAAGGAGTTAAAAAGAAATGCAGATGAGAGGAGTCGAACTGGCGACCTCCAGATTTCGTTGGGGGGGTACTGTCACTAATATATCACAAAATTGTAGTGAAAGTTTTTAAAAAGCCTTCAACACAGCCACTATTTTACCAGGCACGAAAAATGGAACAAGGATTGAGAGAGGTCGTGAAATCCTCATATCGGTTTGTTAAATGGACGATCACTTACTCACATAAGTACTCGTAACTGAAATCAACTCAAATCTGAGTCGGACTGACTTTACTGAACTAAGCTCAAGTCCCGGCCAACAGGAAGAAAAAAAAAGTCGAACGTGAGAACGAATGACCTGACCCGGGTTCGAACCGGGGTCTCCTGCTTAGATTCATTTCTGACAGGCATAACTTGAGCAGATGCACTAACCACTGTGCCACCAGGTCACTCCTTAAATTTGGAGTAGCAGGGCTTTATTGGTCTTCTGATATTAGTAATAATTGGAAACACTTGAAATGTCTTATAAAATTATCGACTCAAATCAAATCTTACCTGCTCGAATCCCAACCCAACTCAATTAGAAAAATCCCCACTCGAAAAAAATCCAAGTCGCTCCAAAGAAAAAAAAGAATGAGACAGCAAGAAGAAACACAAACTCAGAGGAATGACCTGACCCGGGTTCGAACCGAGGTCTCCTGCTTAAAATTCTTCCCAGAATAACCTCAGCAGATGCACACCAGGTCGTCCTTCTTTTCTACCAGCATTGGCTTTATGAGCTTGTTCTGACACGGTGAGATGGAGGAATAATAAAATCAACTGTCGACCGAGCTAGCCTCAAGCTCGAACTTAACTCTCGTTGATTTAAACTTGAATCCCCAACTCAACTCGACGTAAAACAGATCCAAGTAGCACAACGCGCTCCAAAAGACAAGTAGAAGAAAAAAATTAAATAGAAAAAACATCTCCGCAAGAAGTAGCGACCCAGCCCGGATTCGAACCGAGGCCTTCTACGCAAAGGCCTTCCAAAGATATGCATTTTCAGCAGACGCACTAACCACTGTGCTACCAGGTCGTTACTTCCCTTGCGCTGAGCGGTTATATATGGGCCTCTTCTAAACGACGAAATATCAAGCCACTTTGGAATTGAAAGAAACATGTTTTGACGGGGTCGAAATCAATTATCGATTCAACCGAGACGACTCACAACCCTCGGCAACTCACTCGCTCCTCAAGAGGTATCGTACCCCACCGCACAAAAACAACACAGAAATTGTATCGAGACAACAAAGCGTATGTACACCTCCCCGCTCCATCTCCTTTCCAACTACAACAATAACACACATATGCCGCAGCGATGACCACCACTCGCTCGCACCAGCACCCCCACCCTGCGCTTGCACGCATCACTCGCATCAATACCCTCTACCCGTACGCATGCCCACGATCCAGCACACCGCAGGGATACCGCCATCTTTGAACACCCCCCTAAAACCCCCTCCTCCCCCCAAACGAAAACCCCGCCCCCCCGCCCCCCGTCGCCGCCGCCCCGAACGCGAAGCCCCCTTGCTGTTGCCCTGCTCCCAGTTGTTGGCCCGGTTGCGTCTGCGCCGGGGCGCCAAACGTCGCCGGCGCACCGCCGAATATCGACGGCGCCGGCTGATGCTGTTGCGCAGGAGGGGCCCCGAACAGCGACGGCGCCTGCGCCGGCTGCGCGCCGCCGAACAACGTCGAATTCGGGGGCGGGGCGCCGAATAGGGACGGCGCCCGTTGCGCCTGTGCTGGGGCGCCGAACAAGGACGGTGCGGGTGCAGCGGGTGCAGGTGTGCCGCCGAACGAAAAGCCCCCACCGACGGGGGCGACGGGCGTAGCGGGCGCCCCACCGCTGAACGAGAAGCCCACGGGCTGCGGCGGGGAGAAGTGATTTTGGGGTGCGGGTTGGGGCTGGAAGGGCGCTAGGCTGGGTCGGAGGGGGGTTGCTGGGGTGAGGGAGTTTACGGGCGTGACTAGGGCGGGGGTGGAGGAGGATGAGGTGGCGCCGGAGAATATTTGCGCGGAAGTGAGCTCCGCGCCGGTGCGGAGGAAGGAGAGGCGGAGTTCCTGCGACCAAAATAAAGGGCGCGACGGAATAGAGGGAGGGATGGGATGATGAAATGAGGGACGAACGGGGAAGAAATGATGCAATGTAACCGCAACGGAAGCAACGGACGCAGGGATGACGAATAAGGTGAGATGGAATGGGACACAAATAGAACAGCGGACGCAGGAAGGAAGCGGAGGAGCGGAAGAGAGGAGGAGGGAATGATGGAATAACGGACACAAAGAAAAAGGCGGAGGGAATACACGATACAGCGCAACAGAGGCCAGATGAGAATAGAATCGGGAGACGCAACACGCAGAGAGAAAGGCAATGAAGGACGCAATGGACGCAAGATTGAAGGGAAAATGTGAGATGAGGAAGGAAAAGAATGAGGGAAGAGGATGGATGGATGGAATGGGACAAGAGGAAAGAAGAATAAATAACAAATGGAAGAGAGAAAGGAAGCGGTGAGAAGGAAGATTCGAGGAGCGCACAAGAGGAGGGAAAGGGAGAAAGGAGGGCAAGACACAAGTCAGAATCAAATAACAGACGCAATGCACAACAACGCACCTCGACGCTATGGCCGGCAAACTCGGGGCGGCACGTAATGCTCACAAACTGGTCCCCGCTCCCATCGCCCGGTGCGTTCCCGGGCGCCGCGACCGCGGAGGCAGCGACGGGGTTGGACAGGAAGGGGTAGAACGTCGTGCCCGGCGGGGGAACGCGCGCGCCGCGCAGGTAGGCGTAGTAGCGCAGCTCCTACGTGTGTCTCTGTATAAGAAGATAGGCAACAAATAATAGACAGCAACGCACATCATGACTCCAATGCGCATACTCCGGCGCGGCGGCGACGCTCGCGAACGCCTCGCCCTCGGGCGCAGGTACGGGTAAGGCGAGCGACTGGGGCAGCGGCAGGCGTGCGGGGTCGGTGATCGCTGCTGCGGTGCTCGCACTCGTACTTGCGATGGGAGCGCCGAATGGCGACGGTGCGCTCACGGATGCGCTGGGGGGACCGCCGAAGATGCCACTGCCCTGGGCAGCGGGTGACGGCGGGAAGGGCGCGGGGACGAAGAGCGGGGGGAGGCGCTGCGCTGCACGAGCGGCGGGGTCGGCGGGGTATTCCGGGCACGGTGCTGGCGGCCGGCCCGTCGCGCGGTAGGATTCGAGGTAGTTGGCGATGCGCACTTCCTGCAAAACGAGTCAGTGGGCGTATTGGCCAGGGGGAATGGGATTAGACCTCGAAGGATTGGGATTGGGGGCCTGTTACTACGCAGATAGGCAGGCTCATGCACGTCTCGCTGGGTGCCGCGGGCTGCCCGAACACCATCGTGGAGGAGGAGAGAGAAAGGTACAAGTGGTCACAGTCACGGTGTCACACAAAACTGTCACTCGCTTGTAACTTGTTGTTCTTTTGGGAAAATGCTCTGAACGGATACGCAAAAAAGAGCTTCGCCTGGATTCACTTTGAATCAACTTCAAAAAATCATCCCTTCCTCTCCCGCGTCTTCAACAATATTTATCGTTGGCGGTTTGAATTTTGAAAAGAGACTCCGAATTCCGGGGGCCCGGGCTTGCCACTCAGAATCTCCAGGCAGCAGATATCCCTCTACTCTGTCTCTCTACTTCTCACTGGCTCTCTCTAACAACACCTACTACATTCATGCCGATTTTAATATCCAATCTCCCTACCGTCGAACGCTTGACTGACATCACGCAACGCAACGCACCCCCAACTAAAGTCCTCTTATCACAAGATTCAACCTCACAAGAAAGACCTGATAGCACAATGTCGAGTGCGTCTGCTCCATATCGTTCTGCCAGAGTGCTACCATTTAAGCAGGAGACCCCGGTTCAAGTCCGGGTCAGGTCATTGCATCGAGTTGGAGCTTTTTTAGTTAATTCTTCTGGGAAGAAATATTTGACACCATAAGTGCGCCTCCTTCGATTTGTTGCTGTCGTTGTCAAACACTAAGCCTGGGACAGTCCTCCTTTTTCAATCCCTTTGTTGGTTGCTGATCCCAGCCAGTATAGCTTGTGTCTAGAATTTAAACTCCTGCAAGAATGACCTGATAGCACAATGTCGAGTGCGTCTGCTTCATGTCGTGTATATTTGCTTTCAACATTCAAGCAGGAGACCCCGGTTCGATTCCGGGTCAGGTCATGATCGAAAATCTCGAGTTTATTTATTTATTTCTGGGAAGAAAGAGGTTCCGGTGACTCACACCGCTCCCGCAGCTTCGTCTCCATTATCCGTACACTCCCGATTCTTTAGACTCATCGTGATTCCTCTCCCTACTTAGTCATATTTGGCCAGTAAGACTCGTCTCGTACCTCCTTAAACACTCGTAAGTAGCCGTAGTCAGTAACATACTTCCCATTGAACAAGGATTCCCCCGTTCTCTCTTGTTCCCCTTCTCTGAGTCTCCCATTTCGCGTGCTTCACTCGGAAAGGACTCGAAGTCTCGCACTCCCGCAATTTGTTGCTGTCGTTGTCAAACACCAGTATGCCTCGTCTCTAGAACTTAAACTTCTGCAAAGAAGACCTGATAGCACAATGTCGAGTGCATCTGCTTCTTGTGCCTCAAATAGCACATCTCAAACAGGAGACCCCGGTTCGATTCCGGGTCAGGTCATTGATCGTCTCGAACAAGATTTTTTTTTAAATTGTTCTTCTGGGAAGCACCAAGGGCTCAATGCGCCGGACAGGCAGAACTCAGACTGTGTACCTACCCATACATGTCTTATCCAAATACAAATACAAGTCCTCGTGTCTCTGAATCCGAGTCGATTATGTATTATCAATATTTACTTCAACTTCGAGTGCTTGCTCACATTCCAAATTCCAAGCCTGCAAGAAAGACCTGATAGCACAATGTCGAGTGCGTCTGCTCCATATTACAATATGCTGCATGAGATACCATTTGCAGGAGACCCCGGTTCGAGTCCGGGTCAGGTCGTTCTTGGAGTTCGCTTTTCTAATTTTTTTCTCTGGGAAGAACGACGTACGCCTGCTTCAACTTCTTGCTCCTGTTATTGTGAAACGCTAACCCCGGCCCAGTCCTCTTTTTTGCTGTTCTGTTTCGCGTCATGATCCCAGCAAACATCCCACGTATCCCGAGTTCCAAGCCTGCAAGAAAGACCTGGTAGCACAGTGTTGAGTGCGCCTGCTTTTTGTGATTTTTCATAATAGAGTCTTAGGCAGGAGACCCCGGTTCGAGTCCGGGTCAGGTCATTGCCTTTGGAGCTTTTTAGTTAATTCTTCTGGAAAGAAAGGCCTGACACCCCAAATGTGTACTTTCTTGCTGCTGTTATTGTGAAACACTAACCCCGGCCCAGCCCTCCTTTTTGCTGTCCTGTTCTGTTTCGCGTCATGATCCCAGCAAACATCCCACGTATCCCGAATTCGAAGCCTGCAAGAATGACCTGATAGCACAATGTCGAGTGCGTCTGCTCCATATTGTCCTGTGCGAGACGCCATTTAAGCAGGAGACCCCGGTTCGAGCCCGGGTCAGGTCGTCCGTTGACTCTTCGTTTATTTTTACTCGGTGCATAATTCCGAAAGAGCATCCATTGTAGTCCAATTTCAAGGCTTAGCATGCTTCCCAAATCACAAAGCCGAGTTGACTACGTGCCACACCGGTCAGGGTAGGATCATCTCGAGATTCTTTCTTTGCGCTTTTCCGTAGTAGGTAGATAGCGCTAGTGTTGCCGCGACTCGGCTCAGCTCCGAACTCGGCTCAGCTCCAGCTGTGAGAGCCGAGCCAAAATAAGCCAACCGCAGTCAGCCGATCAATGACCGGCTCTGGCAGCTTGGCTTCGGCTTGAGCCGGCTTTATAATGGCTTAGCCGCGGCTCAATTCGGCTCACAACCGCAAATAGAACACGCTCTCTGGAGCCGTTTTCTTCTCTCTCTCTGGTGGCTGGTGTCCCATACACCTCAGCGACTGTCCGTACACTATATCCGAGCCTTCGCAATTCCATTTGACCTCTATAGTCACCATGAACTCCCCATGAATATTTATATATTATTGATGCTCATTATTGCTGAACTCTGGTCTTTCATGTCGACGCGCGAGCGCTGCCTCGATGAATTTTCGGATCAGGCCGCACTGTCAGCCTTGCTAAATGCCCTCCAGATGAAGCTCATAGTAGAAGGTACGGATCCTGCTATCCCGCAACAACTTGAATCTGATTGATCCAATGTTGCTACACACCTTTCAAGAGTTGGGCGAGTTTCTATGTTGCCGGCGAACCTTCACTATATTCCGACATGGCTTGGAGCTTCCATTACATCGTCAGAGTATCGCATGACTCCTGCAAATGTGAATTCTTGTTGGATCGACATTGCTTAAGGCTGACTATAGCTCCAACTAATTTTAATGTTGCATATGTACTTCCTCTGTAAAATTGCTAAGTACTAAACCGCTAGGAAAGCCGCGCACGCCCAAGCAGCTGTCGACTCGCAGCTGATCTGCATGTGCGGCGTTTCCGGTGGTGATGTCACGGCAGACAAGAGTTATGGTGCGATGTAAGTTCATCGCTGTGACTGCAAGAGGAATGTGTCGACAAAATCAGTACAGAACACACACGGAATCCGGGACGTACCTGTGAAAGACAGCGTCCTCCAGAGTCCCTCGGCGGCGATGGCGGGTGCACACGGGCGGATGGTGTACCAATTCAAAAGGCTCAATCATTGGTCACTCCCTTCTCGCGATGTTGCCCCACGTCGCTGAGAAAGGCGTGCACGCAGAAGTCGTTGCGGATTCGCAGCCGTGCAGCCGATGCATGGGCCCGGCATTTTTTGCGATGTCACACCACAAAAGGGTGGTTCGATGCCTCGGATCCATCGTGATATGACGGCGTGCGGAGTGCAAACGAGAAGGAAAGAAATGATCATAAAATACAGACAGAATCGGGGACGTACCTATGAAAAACCGCAGACCATCGCACTGCGCGACTTTGGGCAGCAACAATTAGCCCACCACCTAAAGCCCGAGCCCCGAGCGAGTCGTAACCACCGCACGCACGAGCGGGAGCGGTGCCGATGCCCAGGTGTTGAGTTTCATGCAAGGGGAGGTGCCTGGGCGGACGGACAAAAATGAGGGGCCGAAGACAAAAATGCTAGGTCCTGTCCGGACAAAATTTGAGAGGTTGGCCGAACTGTTTTTTGAAGAAATCCACCTATTTCGGCTTGCTTCGGTGCGCAACCTCGTTCAATCGCTCCAAGTTGACGAAAACAACCCCAAAAACAGTACAAGAAACAAAAATACGCATTTTCTCGGTCCTGGGGGGCAAAAATTATCCTTTTGGGGCGATCCCATCAGCCTCGGCTAGGTCCAGAACGGCCCAGATCCCGTTGAAAAATGTCCGGACAAAAATTACCGGATCCAGGATGTTCGGAACCTAGCCTTCGACGGTACATTCCGGGGTCCTGTGGTTGTAGAGAGACAAATATTCAACATAGCCCTCCGGGCACCCCTGGTACCTCTACAACCAACCGCTACCCGGTCCAAACCCCTACCTGTACCGAGACTGCGACCGAGCCCCCTACCGCACCTCAGACCGGTACCTCTATTTGTAATCCATAGCACGAACCAAACCGCACTGCAGACTACAGCCTCCATATTCGCCCCCGTAATGCACAAGTCAGACACCATAAATCTTGCAAGTGCCCTTTGAACATAGGCATGAGAACACCGGGGAATTGAATCAGAGTAGTTAGAAGAGTAATATAACAAAAGTGTAAGACAGCTGTAATCGAGGAAGTATTAGCAGACTAAGTTTATCAACTATCACACGAGATTCCGCCCACGCCCAATTGCTTCTGCACTCACAACTCCTTCATCGACGCGCCATTCCAAAACCTGCCTCCACGGCGACGTGGGGGACGTCACAAGACAATCCCAAGGTGCCAAATTGGCCAATATCCTGCCTGCTGCAAGCATATCAAGGTGGGGACCCAGAGTAAATGGAAGCCGAAGCAGCTGTACATGATGGAGTTTTGCCTTGGCCACAGCCACAAGAAGGGGCGCGAAATACAGCTCGAGCGCGGTCGCGCTCGACGCAGCCAGCACTCGATTGATATCTGTAATCCTGTGGATTCCCTAAATTGGACAAGAAACTGTCATGTGACCTTTCCTCTCTTCGTTTGATCCAAGAGGTGCTCGATCTCTGGATCACTAAATATGTCCCACGACCCACCCACCCCCGTAAAAGGCAATGATGATCAGTGGCATCAGATGAGATCAATTCTGGTGGCGCGCCATTCAACACGTCTCCTTCGCGCCACTCATGTCTGTCTACGCTCGCCGACGCGACTGGAACTCTTGAGGTATCTCTGACCTCTCACTCTGCAAACAACATGGAATCCTAGCCCTGTATATGCTGCACATACTACATATCCGTCAAATAATGCAAATTCTTCGGCACTATATTATAACACATTTTCGTCAATCGTACCTAGCACCGGGGAGAAAGGAGATGCGAGAGCTGGGACACGCCAAGTCCTCTGCCCCAGATGCTCGGAGTACATAAATCATGGATGCCGACGATCCGACCTCCCATCAGTGATCTCGCTTCACCAGATCATATTGAGTGATCCAGAGATCGAGCACCTCTTGGTTTGATCCACCATGCGCCTGTAAATGAAAGTGCGCCGGCTGCCCGGACTCCCATGGCAGAATCAAATTCCACCGGGCCCCGTTTGGACAGGTGCGTAAGTGTCTTATACTGTGATCTGGGCAATTGTTTCAGACACTAACTTTCCCTCATTCCGATGTCCGCTGCGACCCTCTCTACTGCTCGGCGTATCAGCATTTTGAGCTACCAGGGGCGCTTAGTAAGGAGGGAGCGGAATCCCATTCGCAAAAATGTTTGAATTTGAAAAATAGCAGTATTGGCAATGGTTGAATGAACTACCGGTTGCAAGTGGTGTGCTGATGGTGTTTCTTGTTCCACGTGGCGCAAAATTTGATGGAGCCAGAGGCGGCCCCGCTCAGGCGGGATGGGCAGTGGTGAGGAGCGTGGCACAAAGTTTTGGCTTGAAGGTTAGAGGTAGTTAGAGGGCGAATAACCATGCAGGGGGTAACTGAGAAGCGGGACACGCCAAGAGACAAATGTGTTGCCAACATTATTGTGAAAGAGGGCAGGAGGTGCGGGAGCTGGAGAAGGAGCTGTCGCGGGGTCTCGTACGTGATGTCAAGGATTCAACGCGATTTCGCAGAAGGCATTTAAGAGTTTTTTTTGGAGGGGCGAGGTGTATGTAAGTGGTAACGTGATGTCAAAGATTCACAAACAGAATGTTAGTTCTTTTGTGCTAGAGGAGCAAAAATGTCCCAATCGGCTTATGTCATGAAATTATGGCCTCATGACCTCTGAGTAACCTCCGATCCGGCAACTACCGTTCAGCGAGGAAACCAACAAAACTTATATTTACTTAATTCAACTTCGCACAAACTGGAAGCTCACCGAGATCTCCAAGGTGAGAAACACTGGGCCGGAACCAGAAGCACGTGGGATCAGAATAAGACCGTTGATTCTGGGTAAAGAGCTCGAGCGAGATAAGGTAGGTAGAAGTAGGAAGCAAAGCGTGTGTGTGTATGTAAGCATCATGTGAGTAAAGGTGTGCACGGGTTTACACCCTCCCCGACTGTCAAAAATCCACCCGTCCAAACCACAGCATAATAAGTAGGAAGGCGGATATGTACTAAAAACTGCTCCCAGGGTAACAACCCTGTGGGAAAAAATCCACCGGGGCAGGGACAGATAGAAGGTGAACAGGACAAAGGCGCCAAAAACCATTCCTTCGATCCTTCAATTTGGGCGTGCGAGCCATCGGTCGAGTGCTTCGGCGTGCGCGAGTTCCGCGCCAGGCAGCCATCGGTCGCCTTCAGGGCCATAGCCCGTGAATCGTACGAGGTATTGTCGACCCCTTCCGCGAACGCGCTCGTCGATAATATCTTCGATGTACCATTCTTCATCGCCCTCGTTGTTGATAATGGGTTTGGGCTCGGCGTGTTTGCGCGAGGGAAACAAGTTGTCATTGTTTTCAATGTAAGGTTCTAATTCAGATGCGTGAAAAGTGGGAAAAACACTGGGCTGATTGGGGAGGTCGAGAGTGAATGTAGAGAACTCATTGTGTTTATCGATAATAGTATAGGGCCCGTCGAAACAGGGCATGTATTTTGCGACACGGCCATCGCCCTTCTTCATATACGCGGCGCGTCGATGCGAAGTCGAGAGCTTGATGCGGTCACCTATTTTGAGGTCGTGGTCCGGGTGTCTCGTTTTGTTGGCTTGCTCAGCCTGGGCAAGCTTGGCAGTGAGCAGATTGTCTTTGGCTTCAGCGACGTCGTTCTGTAGTTGTTCAATGATTTCGGTGGCAAGGATATCCTCCGTGGGCATGTCGACATGAGGAGGTACGACCAGGGGAGGAATTATACGAGGTGAGCGCCCCATGCGGAGCTGGAAGCCAGAGAAACTGGTGGACGTGTTAACAGTGTTCATCATGTCAAAACGCACCTGGGGCAGAGCGCATTTCCAGCCGCGCTGGTTGCGTGCGACGTGATAGCGGACAGCTTGGTTAACAGTCTTGTTAGTCCGTTCGCTAGCGCCGTCTGTTTCGGGATGCCATGCAGTCGACATCTTCAATTTAACGCCCGTGAGCTTGTGCAAGGCCTTCCAGAAGGCTGAGACAAAAAGCTTGTCGCGGTCCGAGATAATCTCGTCGGGCAAACCATTTTCACAATACCAGTGGTCGAAAAACAGCAGCGCGAGGTCAGGGGCGGAGAGTTTCGTAGTAGTCGGAACGATTTGGATGTCGGTGCCAAGCCGGTCGGTGAAGGTCACGATGCACTCGCAGCCCTGGTCCATCGGCAGCGGCCCTATAAAGTCGATGGCCACGGAATCACCGTGTTGAACGGGGATAGGTAAGGGGTGGAGTGGACCGGCTTTCTTGACGGTGCGAGATTTGTTTGCCTGGCAGTCAGGGCAAGACGGAATATAGGCAGATTCGAGGTCCTTTCTCATGTTGGGCCAGTAGTAGGAGTCACGGAGTGATTGGTACGACTTGTCGAACCCAAAATGTCCGAGGTTGTCATGGGCCAGGCGGTAAAAATTTCCGCGCAAGTTGCCAGTGTGAGGGATGATCAGACGGCCACCGGCGTACCATAGCTTCTCTGGCTCCCGGAACACGAGTCCAGCGACGCCCTGAGAGGTGGAGTCAAGTTTCTTGCACCAAGGATCCGTCGCGTAACCGGCCTGGATCGCGTCCAGAAGTTTTGCATCCGTCGCTATTTTAAGGACGGAGGCAATCGGGTCGGCAGTGTCGGCCGTGTTCCTGATCTGTGTACGTGCCAAGCATTGCGCGGAGTGGAAGGTGAGTCGCTCTTCACCTGAAGAATTGAGGCTATGACTCCCGAGTCTTCTTCATGCAAGCCCCATGGTTCGAAGGCCGACTGTTCTGCAGCAGCGCTATCTTCAAATTTGGTACGTGAAAGTGCGTCGGCCACTGTGTTGTCTTCGCCCTTGACGTACACGATCTTACAATCATATTGCAACATGAGTTCCATCCAACGCGATTGTCTGTGCGACAAGTCCTTTTGAGTCTCAAAGTTTTCAAGGGTGCGGTGGTCGGTATATATGAGGAAGTGGGAACCAATCAAGCCCACTCTCCATTTCCTTAAGGCCCAAATAATCGCTAACATCTCTTTCTCATGTACAGGGTAATTCAATTCCGCGCCCTTGAAACTCATAGAGTCGAAGGCTACTGGACACACGGTTTCCCAGGTCGGGCCGAAGGACAGTACAGCACCGGAGAGGTTATTGCTAGCATCAGAGGTGACGAGAATCTTATTATCGCCGGGGTTTTTGTGATCAATTGTTGTCAAGCAGTCGGCGCCGATAACGATCTCCTTAATGGCTGTGAATGCGGCCTGGTGCGCGTTCGTCCAGGGAGGGAAGCTCCGGTCACACTCCTTTGTCGTCAGCGCCTCGAGGACCATTGTATGGTCGGCGAGACCTGGCAGGAAACTGGATACGTAACGAACGAGCCCAAGGTAAGCCCGCACATTCATAGCAGATTTGAGTTGGGGCCAATTAACAATTCTCTCAACTTTCTTAGGGTCCGCTTGGATCCTGCGAACGGAAATCCGATGGCCCAAAGAATCGACTTCGTAGCGGAAAAGCTTAGTCTTCTTAGGATTGCAATACAGTTGGGCCTTTGCTAGTGAGTCAAAAATTAACTTGACATGCTTTTCATGTTCGTCAACGTTCTCAGACCAGATTATAATGTCGTCAAGATACACATGGCAGATTTTGCCAATGTGTTCCCGCAGCGCTGCGGTGACTCGCCGTTGTTGTATTGCCGGGGCATTGCAAAGGCCTTGAGGCATCACCATCCATTCGTACAGACCTAAAGGTGTACTGACAGCTGTATACTTTATAGAGTCGGGATGCATTCGGATCTGAAAAAAGCTATCGGTAAAATTGATAGTGCTCCAAATCCTCCCTCTGGCGCAATCCGCGAGAATATCATCGACGCGATGCAAGGGGAATGAGTCGTGCACCGTATTTGCATTGACTATTCGGAAGTCGTTTACCCAACGCGGGAGTACGAGCTGGTCCGACTTGGGAATCAAGAACGCGGGACTTGCGTGAGGCGAAGATGAAGGACGTATTCGGCTACTGTCGAGATGTCCTTGGATCAGCTTTTGCCAAGCGTCCTTGTACTTTCTCGGGCTTTGGTAAGTCCTCATCTTGAAGCTCATATCTGCGTCTTTAATGGTGATCTCACAGAGTACATCTGTCGGAAGTTCATCAACATGTGGCATTTGTTCAAATAGTTTTGAATAATCATTCTTTAGTCTCTCTGCACGTTCGTTCAACTCGTCCCAGTGGGCGAGGATTTCCACGCGCTCGCGTACCAGCGCGATAACATCCACAGGCTTAACATCTTCAAAAAGGTGTGCAGATACTAAGTGTTGGCAGCGCTGGCTGCATATGGACTTCAGTTCTTCCAACATCACTTTGTGGTCCGTCTTGGTCTGCCTTAACTTCTGGCGGAGTTTCATCTTGGGTTTTGGCATCGATGGTGCGGGTACGGAAGGGTTTAGCAGATTGTACCTGCAATGTTTGTCTATAATCGATCGCACGTGGTGGTCAATCACAATATGATTTCTTTGTAGCCATGGAAGGCCCAGTACAATAGGCGCACAAAGGTGCGGCGCAATGAGGGCGCGTACAGTATTTGAGACCCAAGATTGGTCTTTAGAGATAGCGTGCAAGTTTACGTATTCTGTCAAGGTAGTAGACGAACGAGCGTCCGAGTCACCGAGTGCTAAGGAAACTTCTTCTGGCTTGTGTAGCTTGAAACGGCGTAATGCGAGCATTTCGACGACCGCTTCATCGATTAGGACTAGATGTGCGCCGTTGTCAATCAGCACTTGAGTTTCGATGGGGAGATTTGACATCGGCCCCTCTAGCAGACAAGTCCAGTAGAGGTGCTTGACACAGTGCGAAATGGAACGTACATTGCGATCAAGGTCCTCCTCAGAATCCACGCTGTCGTCGTCGTCCTCGATCTGCGGCATGACGACAGCAACGGCAGGAGCCTTGCTCTTCTTTTTCGCGGCGGTGACATGGGCGGTGGTGAGGTGCTCGTAGGTGTTGGCGTCGGGGAAATCGCACTTTCCGTTGCCTGCACGGTGACCGGCGAAGAAGCGGTGGCATTTCGTGCACCCCTCGTTTTCGTTCAGCAGCTTGCGCTCGTCCTCGTCCAGGAGCTTGCGCTCGTCCTCGTCGAGCTTGGGGAGCGTTTTTGTCGACGTGGAGGAAGCGGTGGAGTTGGGTTTCGAGGAGGAGGAAGAGGCCTTGCCGAACTGCTTCTTGGCGGTGCGGTCGCCGTCGTCTGCAGTGTGGGCCTTGCGCTTCCCGTCTGCTTTGTTCATCTCTGCGGCAATCAGGCGGTTCTGCGTTTCTACGTCGTGGATGTGCTCCTCATCGATGGTGATGACGGCGGCAATCCAGCGGTCGAGTTCAGTGATGGGGATCGCAGCGGCGGTCTTCTCGTGACCATACTTGTAAGCGAGATTGGCACTCATGCCCGCTTCCAAGGTGTGGCGGAGACGGACGTCGTCGAGTTCGGAGGGGGTACCGACGAGCAAGGAGTGGAGGGAGGCAACGGTGGTGGACCACTCCTGGAACGATTCGGTTTCTTTCATCTTACTCGACAGCAGCTGCGTCCGCGTAGTGAGTTCCCAGTCCGTGTGCAGGAATTTCTTCCTGAATTCCGTCATGAATTCCAGAAGGAGCATCACAGTGAGGTGCATGCGTTCCTTTACCGGACGAATCCAATTCTGGATGCGCTGGTCGCGGAAACAGCCGAGGACCATGGCTACCTGCTTTTCGTCAGCGTGGTCTTTCGCAGCGAAGTAGTTGAAGAATGCGAGTTCCATATCGTTGATGATCAAGGGCGTGAGATCGCCCTTGGTGATGTTGGGGAGTTTATTTGCGTGGGACTCTACCACGGCGTATTTCGAAGGGGCGGACATAGCGGCGGGGCGGTGGTAAGCAGAGTCGGTTTCGGAGGAATCAGAATCAGAGTCAGGGGGAGGCGCTGGGCGAGGCAGTGGATACTGTGGTGGCGGCGTTTTTGGCGTTTCGGGTAAGGGTACGGTGTGTGGGGAAGACGGTGTTGACGGTGTTAATGGTGTCAGCAGGGAGGCTGGTACACCTTCGTTTTCTCGAGCCCTGGCCCGGGTAGTGAGAGGGATGGGGATGGAGGGCTGGCGAGACAGTTTGCTGTGACTGAGGGTGGCTGTGTAGCTGACGTGGCACCTGAAAGGGCGCGCAGCGTCAGACTCAGAGGGCTGGACGGTACGGTGAGCGGAGAGGAGTACAGTTGCGGCCCACTGTGGGGAAACACAATGCCTCGGGAGCAGTAGGCGGAGGTATCAGGACGGATGCAGATCCTGATACGCGATAACGGCAACGGCGGATATTCTGAAAAAAGTGGAAGCTCACCGAGATCTCCAAGGTGAGAAACACTGAGCTGGAACCAGAAGCACGCGGGATCAGAATAAGACCGTTGATTCTGGGTAAAAGAGCTCGAGCGAGATAAGGTAGGTAGAAGTAGGAAGCAAAGTGTGTGTGTGTATGTAAGCATCATGTGAGTAAAGGCGTGCACGGGTTTACACAAACTTACCAATGGCTAAAATTGCATGTAATGAATATGTTCCCACCTCCTGCGAGCTGGTCCACGCGATTACACAATCTCATGACCTCTGATCCGACAAGCAAGAAAACCCCCCCAAAAAATCATACTGTACATTCAACCAAACATACCAATATTAATGTATCAAAATGGCCTAGAAATTGTGCAGCGTTAACCGAGTGAGCCTGTAAATATATCCCGACCCCATGTGAGCTGGTCGGCGTGCAGTGTCGACCGAGCGAGCTGGGGGTCGCTAACTCTTGATGAAACTTTCAACTCATTTAACTACTTGTCTCAAATTTGACAAAAAAAAAAGACACATGAATTCCGTTATTTTTTCTGTCTGTTTGTGCCCGCCGCTTGTCGGCCTACCATTTTCATTCGACGAGATTTGGCAGAGAGTATTTAATCATTCTGGAGGCCCTCGTCGAGTACGTAAGGAATTCACGTGCTGTCTTGATTCGGCATGTCATGTGATGTCATGATTTCGACGTGATCCGGTAGATCACTTTTAACGTTTGGAGACCTGGAACCTAAGTCGGTACCAGGAACAATTTAAAGGAAATTTTAGACAATGAACCGATGAGCGTGAGTCATAGGTGGAGCGCTGTGGAGCGGCGACTCCATGTCAAACAGAGGTAAGCAAAAATCGAGCATCAAGGATTTACGAAACCCCTCTAAACTTTCCAAACCGGCTGTAAGCCGGAGCTGAGCCGTAGCCGTGGGAGCCAGCCGACTATAAACAGCTTGGCTCGGCTGGAGACGTGATGGTTTGTGGAGCCATCAAAAGCCGAGCCGAGCTAGCCGTAGCCGAGCCGCGGCAGCCCTAGATAGCGCAATGAATTGGATTCTTGACAAATCGCGCAGCAGGAGAAAATGTCACGGAATGCTAGCCCTGACGTTTAAAATGGTGTCGGATTTTACACTTCTAGGCGGCGTACGTGCTAGGAACCTGCCAATGACGGCGTTGAATAATTTAACCGTAGTTTAAATATAAATATGGACTATCTCCACTGAAAAATTCTTACCTTGCGAAGACTGGCCCTTCCCTTTGCCCTATGCATGAGAGGAATACCACATTTCCTGAGGCGCACCGGGAGCCAGACCGGCGCGATGAAGCGCCGCATCCACCGCCTTGGAAATCGCAATCGTCAAGCGGATCTGGTTTGCCCCACATCAACACGTAAGCGTCTCAACGCAGAATGGAACACTGTACCTCCGCCGATTTATCTTCCATGTGAGACACACGCAACGACATCTCGCTGATCAACTTTGCATCCTCGGCGCTGTGCAGCCACTTGATGTACCATGTCCGCTTCATAAGCTCCAGCATCGTTGTCCTTTCTTTGTCTGCATCCTGCACCAGTTTCTCCATCCCTGGCAGGACTTCGTTGTCTGAATACTGCACCAGTTTCTCCACGCGAATATGATCACCCCCGCCCGCCCTTAGGACTTCTTTATCGGGATTTTTTGGCTCCAGTGGTTCGTGGAGCAATCTACTTAACCGGATGTGGATTTGAATCAATGCCCGCTTATTGTCGCGTAACTGCAGGTTCCAGAGGAATTAATTTTGTACAGGTCCACGTTTTTTTTGACAACCCACCTGCTCCGTCCATGCTTGGAGTGCGAGGATGCCAGCCGCGAACACCGTGATCACACTTTGCGCAAATGATAAGACCCCCAGGATGTCGAAAGCAGAGGGCATTAGTGAAAGCCTAGGTGAGAGGAGCGCTCAAGGCGTGTTCGCTGGCGTTCGCGTGTGGGTGATTAATTACGGCTCGTCTCACGTCAACGAATTGCTCCCGGGCCGACGCTTCCAGAAAGAACTCACGAGGTTTTTGATGGATGGCCCCTAAATTAACGGTGAAGATTGTCTGCGCACACAACGCACAGAAACAGACCTATTTTGGAGAGTTTCCAGGTTTCCATTGGACTATTCCAGATAAGTCTCATTCGAAGCTCCAGGTTGAAACTTGAGAGGGAACTTGAAAGTGGCAACCACAAGACAACACCCTCCCAGTCAGAGATACATGTTATTCATCCATGTAGCGGGCGCGTATTCATCGAACATGCTCGAGTTTTGCGTCGGGGAACGGCGGAGAAACACAAGAAAGGGACCAGATTAAAGATCAACGGGTCCCGCGCACGGACTACTTCGCTTGTTGTCTTCCTTCCGCCATCTTTTCGCTACATCCCCTGGCCGGTGTTCTGGTTCCGCGCTGTTCAAAACCCGGCATCAGTGACAATTTCTGCCCATTAAATTTTACTCGCTTCAGCTCTAGGATTTTCCATTCCGGCTAGCAGGATGCGTATGATATTGTGTAAGCAACGTAGGGCGTTCACCTACGATAAACCTGCAACCCTTCGCACTACGATCTTCAACATAGCATTCCCCGGGTGGAAGTCAGGTTCCTATTCTGGTGGCACAGTGAATAATCAATGCTACCGATACAGGGTGCATTATTCACGAACCTTCCGCCTAGGGCCCGGCCGGTGCAGCTTACGAATTATCTGGCAGCGTCCTCGACAACCCCAGACATCCCTGAGGGATATTGAAAGGAACGGGAGGCAATAAAATCCTGCTACTCACCTTCGTTCAGCTGACACGTGTTATTTAGCTCTACATTTGAGCCAGAGGGTGACTTCAACTTGTACATGCTTAGGTGCCACGATCGGTCGCAGACCGAGAGGTCGGCAACACTTTGGCTTGCTAACCGCAAGCGTTGCCTCAGCGTCCACCGAATGGAGAAAAGCGGAGAATCGCGACATCAATCAAGGAGTTGCAGGAACTCCACAAAATGTACTTTCCCCACCCGTTCTTGAGGATTATTATGCCAGTCTCGCACTAAGTAAGTAGGGTGACTTTGAATAAAAGCATTCAACTTCTGCCACTGATACCTCTCAATTTTTTCAAGGCAATGCTACATCGCGATCAATTGACGGACGCCCAAATTAGTGCAACCTCTTGCGTCACTCAGGTGACAAAGTTGCAGGCGTGAGTTTGAATTCCCGTAACTGATCAATGTATCTTTGTTTTAGATGCTCGTACTACAGCTTGGGAAGGGTTAAAACCACTCATTCTCAACCAAGTTATTCAAAAAGTAGTTATCACTGGAACTTGCTGCGGCATGAACAACGAATTTACCCTTGAGAATAATTATCTGTCATGCCTAAGCGATCCAAGTTCATAAAATTTATGACAAGGAGCTGCAGGACGACGTTGAAGCTTGATCGGCATGCTATGTTGGATTTTTACATCACAGTTGAGTTGTATATTCCGCTTCTACTCTGTCATCCAATCTGATGGATTGGCTGGCGCACGCTCACCCTCTTGTATGGGCAGGTAAACGCGAAGTATGGAAATACCCTTGTGAGGAATTTGCTTTCAGCCATTCACATTCTCTGTTTGTTTTATACTCACTGTTGAACACCAGGGGGTCAGACGGAGTGGCTATATCAGGCATAATACAGCATAATACCGGAGACACAATGCATACATCAGGGTACTGGGTTGAAAGTAGGAGGAAGTGAAGGCTGCAAGGTTGAATTTCTGAGTTCGCAAGGAAATTTGGAAATTTATTTCACAAGTATGAGATGTGTAATGGAGGTTCCTTGCGACTTCCTAAACCCGAATTTAACGAAAATTTCTTGAGGGTGGCAGTAATCTTTGGAGACGGCGGCAGTGTGATAGTTGAACGGTGGCAGTGTGACAAAATCGACGCCAGATTGGCGGCATTTGGCGGCGATGTGGCGGCACTGGCGGGACTTTCACCCTGCCCGTCTATATGCATGAAATTACTGTTCACGTTCTGACCATAATTTCGTAGACTGCGCCGGATCGGCCCAGGCAGGATCCAAGTGGCTGAAGGGCGCGGATTTTCTGTTCCAGACGACCTTCGTTGCACGTACAATGCGAACTTGGGAGTATTCTACGCTGTGTTTTGAAGTTCCTCTGGAACCTGAAACCAGGCTTCCCATACCCCCAGACAACATAGGCGTTCTGTATCTGAGCTATGTCCAGCATTTCGAGTACGGCGCTTCTTTCTTTTTTTCTGTCTCAGACGGATAACAATACGAGTCACTGCATTCAGCCCAAGAGGTGAGCGAGATCTGGATCGTTCATTTTGATGCTGAATAAGCGAGACAGCTGATTGATTCCGGATCGCGCGGCAACACAGCCACTTCCTACTGTTATGTGCAACATAATATACAGAATTGAGATTTCATACTAGTTGCAGAGTGAGCAAGTTACGAAGTGCGTTTGTGGCGAGTCCGCGCGGCGGAGCAGAGATACGAGAGACGACGCGGTAGAGTGGCCGTTGATGGCAACTTGATGCGCTGATAATCATTGCCTTTTCTGGGGGGGGGGTCGTGGGAAGCTTACCTAATCGAACTGAACGATCCAGAGATCGCACACCTCTTGATTCAGCCACCCAATAGCCAGGGTAGCTTCTGCACGCTGTGGCTATCTTTAGTCTAGGTGTGGCTATATATATATCCAGGGTCATCTAGACGGACCCTGGCTAGCTTCTGCACGCTTATGCCGAGCTCGCGTAGCTGCACCGTGGGTAGGCCTGGGTAGGTTGCTATAACGACTGCCTCCACTCGCCCTCGCCTGACATGCAAGGTATGTTGAGCTGACTAACCATATCTGACTATGCCGGCTAGCCGTAACTGTGGTTATGTCCAGCGAGGCGCTAGCCTGTCTATCCCACTGCTGAATGCAGTGAGTATGTAACACTTATCCTTGTGACACCTCCACTCATCTTCTTCGTCTTCAGTGCAACTGTTATTCAGTAACAGTGCCGATGCTGAGTTGCCTCGGATGTGCTTCCTTTTCTATCGGGAGTGCTCCCATCCCCGCGCGGGTACACGAAACGGTCTCTATCCTCTGTGAAAACGGCAACCCTTCGTTCAATAATATCAAAATATGTGTGTAGTGTCTTCATATTAGTAGCTGAAGACTGATAAGGTCCATTAGTTATCTCGTACATCCAACCACATATTGCCCATAAACGCGCTGCCTTCCAATTTCATTGCCATCGGCGACGGCAATTTGAAGATTAATCCTATTTATGGGTGAATACAATTCTCATTGAAGCGTCTGCCAGTGTTGCTCATGAATCCATTCAGACGAGGCTTCACGAAAATAATGCTCAATGGCCTGGCACTGAACAGTCTTCTTCATACGATAACTCATCGGCTACACAAACTCCCCAGGGACTTTTCGGCAGGCATAATGCTGCCCATACGAAGGTTTATGGTGAGCAATGTTTCAGCATTGTCGGTCCTTTATTGAATCTTAGGAATTCTACGAAGTTGCATGATAAGGATAATAATTCTTGTTTCCTCGCCGCATCCTTAAAGCTGCTACTAGATTACGGAACACCGGGCTGCGAGCCAATGAAGGGTGAAACAAAGGAGACCGGCCGCTTTGCACGTTGGTTTGAGCTTAAATTCATGAGTGCTGCCACTCAGGTAGGAACTTCGAGAAAAATACATACCTTCTCTAACCGCGTTACATGATGACAAGGCAGCATCGGCGTTCTGGCATGTACGCCATTTGCTCGCGTCACATAGGGTTCTTCAAGCCCCAACACTCCTATGGAAGATCCTGTGGACCAGTTCCTGATTTTAATAATGCTGAGAAACATGCTCTCCATTGTTAGTAATACGTAGTCGATACACGACGGACAAGGGATGCGGCGAGACGGACGGGATCGAAGAATAAAAATACCTTCGATATTTGGATGATCGGATCTGCGTGCCGCCAACTTTTCGCGATTTCTGATTCACCCACTTTAAATTTGCGCGTGACGTTCAACCACACCATTTCGTATGGCAGGATGCGTTCAATATGCGGGATTCGACTTCCAGGGTCTTTATATTTTCCTCAGGGGCGGATAATTCGACTCTGTCGGTTTGTTTTGCAATCAATCTATGATACATACATACTTCGAAGATCGATCTTCCGCGCGGGATATGGCATAGATCATATCCCTTTGTCAAGTTCACATCATATGGACCACGACTGAGAAAGCCGAAGAATTCGAAGATTGAACCACGGCGAGTAACTGCCGCGTCGTCGGAGTTTCAATTGGACTGTTAACGCTGTGATGCCATCGGTCGGAGTTTTATCGGCATGATCGGCATATTTCACCTTTGCGCAAACAAGAGTTTTCCCTCCACGGAGTCGCAAATGTGAGATACACATTCTAATGGATCGACTTGACTGTTATAACACAGATTCAACCGAATCTACGGCGTCACCGCTTTTGCCTCATTGGACTAAGGAGTGGATGCTAAATATGCTAAATCAAAACTTTGCATAGAAGTTTCTGCCAGAGTGATGAGACGACGATAAAAAAAAGCCACAAGGGCTTTTAGTTGAGATGAATAACCTAAGATGGAACCGCAACAAGATGGCTCATCAACGACGGTGGACAGTGATGGATGCGAGCCAAAGTCCATCCTGATTGATTGAAGATGCTGATGAACTCATCGATAGTGCGCACGACTCCACCAACGAGATTGTGCATCTGTGGATATTATGGTGTAACCTGGCGCAAATGCGACTTCAAGACAGAGCACTCACGGTTAAATCGTACGTATATATTTCCGCCGACGCAACTCCCCAGTTCGGTAGCAATGGGTGCGGTGCGCAGGGGCGCGCGGCACCGGGGATATCATGCCTAACTGCGTCGCCGCCAGAAACCAGGGGAATGATCTTTTCAAGCAACACCAGTTTGGTAGTTGGAGTGGCGGCCTCCCGGAGCCGTTGTAGGATAGAAATCGCCTGCGCATCTTCCCAGTCATGGATGATATATCTGAGGAGAAAGACGGCCGCATTTTTGACAGGCTGAGGCGTAAAAAAATCATGTACTTCGTTGAAGCCTCAGATTTGTCAAAATGCAGCGTTGGGATATCACGCACCTTGGAATTCAACCAGGTTGTTGTCGATGTGAGAAGGAAATTGTTCCCTCCAATGCTACAAAGAATGAGTTATCGGTGTCATAAGCACGGGAGATTCCTCACAGCTCTGGATAATTCGATGGTCGGTCCAAGATCCTGGGTGATTATGTGTAATTTTGGGTGCTTGAGTGCGATTGTCAGAGACGCATGTCCAATACCTGCACCGACGTCTACGACTGCGGCTCCGGCCGGGAGCTGGTCCCAATCAAAACCTATTGAAAGAAACTGTTTAATTGCAAGAGATTACTGACTTGTATGTCCTACCTTGGAGAATTAACTGAGGGGGGTCGGAGATTGCTGTGCCGCGCAACATAACAGCGAATCGACGTAGATCATAGCTGTTCTCTGGACGCTGCAATACCTTGAACAGGGGTTCATCCGTCCCAAACGCACGATTGTAGGGAATCTTCTGCGTTTCTGGGTGCAACAAAGTGTCCACGAGATATGCGGACGCCTTGAGGGTCATATCGGCCCTACCGATTGTAAGCCTAGAATGCTGAATTTATAATTGAGTAAAACTGACGAGTTTTCGACTAATGCTGCAATTCCCGAAGTCCCTGTCAGTCTCTCCGCACGGCTTCTGAAATCAGTCCACTGGACGCCACAAAATGAAATGAAGTCGACTTACTTTTGGAACAGTACGGAGGGCGGCTTGCCCTTGTCGAGTGTGGATGATAGTCTGTTGTTGGAAAACACACCCGGTGACAGCTCTCGGAAAATGTGATGGGTTGCCAAAAGTCGAAGAACGCGACCTTCCAAATAAAAAGTTCCCAGTCGAGAAGAGAGATGTTTTCGCCAACGACTTACCAATGAAAGCGGGGTTGGTTTGACTTGGTGCTGCTATTTCTTTCACATGGGCACCCTATGAATCGATATCAGAACTTGCCAGCGTACCCAATGCATTCAATTCTACCTGTGGTCCCGCTTCACGAAGGATCTCAACCACATTGAGCTCAGACGCAACACGGAGACAGCACGAAACATGAAACTAAGATTTCGTGAGTGGTGATAGTAATAGATACTGACCAGAGATGGACATTCTTACGCCAAGTGTGCTGTTCGTAATCACCGATATCGGGTCAGCCACCATCGCTGTAATTTGCCCCGCCGCAGCGACGATATTCTTTATTGCGGCGGACACGTCAGGAGTGCGTCTCAAGACCTCCATTAGGTCGTCTCGGTCGAATGTCCCATCCAGAGATGGCAGTGGCGTCCCTGTTTCGAGATACACTCGTTCCATGGTTTGCACCCCGTCGGTGATAATATTCGCAAGAAGGCGCAGGGTCGATAGAGATTCCATCTTGAAAGTTGGGTGAGATGCGTAATGGGCGAGTGGGACTTTAGCGTCCCTTTATACATCTGTCCAAGGCGCTTCCCCGCTTTTAGCGGATCCGCACCACATTCGCAACATATGCCATCACACCAAATATATGCCTTCCAAATGGATAGCTCCGAATGTTCTCACAGGCATGGTCATCCCACACAACACGGGACAGGTTTCACCCTTACACCCGAATACAGGACCATTCCATAAGACCCTCTTCGTCGCCGTCGCTTCCCACACTAACCTTCGACTTCCCGCGCGTCTTCAATGTACTCTCCACACGGATGGATCCCTTTGGAAAAACATTCTCCCATAATTGGGTCCAAGACTCGGGTGAGTGGCAGAACATCTGTGGATGACCATCGCTGCAGAGGTACAATCCCAACCTAGACCCCTTCACTTTCTTTGCGACGTGCGCCCCAAATATCATGGATCCGGGGAGCGGGGACAGCAGGCCCGCGACCAAGTGTGCGAGTTCTGTCTGCTTCTGCTCATCGAAGAGATGGAAGAAGCAGGATGTGTGGATGATGGAGATGTGGCTATTGAGAGCGGTCAATGACGTGACGGTTGACAGATTCGGAGAGGGTGCGGTCGAGGTCGAAGTCAGAAGAGGCGCGGCGGGAACAAGAAGATTGCGATCGAATATGTCCCCTGGCAGGAAGAATACGGGAAAGGTCTCGGGCGTGGATCGGAATAATGCGTGGCCGAGCTTCCAGAATTCTAATGAACAGGTGAGTTCTTTTCGTAGATCCCGGTGTCATTGAATACGCCACCTGGTCGGAGATCGCTCGCAATCAAGTTATGTACAGGGAATCCGTCAAGCGCTACCTTCCGGATATCTGTTCCGACTATATGATATCAGTGTTGATACTTCTACCCAGTTGTGCACGACTAACAGCAACATCCGAGATCCAGCATAATGGCATCCGGCCGCTCGCGACCAAGCGAGATGGCACGCGGGTATGCAGACATACGAGAGATATTCATCCTATTGTGAGTAAGCCTTCGAGGTACGCTAGAAAAATAGCAACAGGCACCTCGCAAAGCTGAACGAGCGGATGCAATAATATGCATATAGCTGAAGGAACATTCAGCGACAATTTTCAATTCAAGTATTCAAGGAGGCTGTAACCTCGTATGCCTTGGTCTGGATACCGATGATGTGCTTCTTCAATTCGTCTGCATCGTGTATCCCTGTCTCCGATGTGAGGAACCTGAGCTCTTCGTCGTCAATCTAAACAAACGATAAGTAAATAGCGCGGTCTGTGTGATTAAATCTACGAACATTCCACAAGTTGACATCAAGGGGCGGCTTGACATAGTCCATCGTGCACTGCAACCGACAACTGCGTTGGGGCTTTTATACAGTACTATATCGATCCTCGGCAAAAGCCTCAGGCTTGAACGGCTCACACCGTGCGAAGATGAGGCCGGATTAGTTCAATGCTTTCACAGGAGTGCCAGTCGGACGTCAGGGCAGCATCCACATGTCCAGGTTGGTTAGTAAGACTGAAGAGATAGTGAAAATAGCCGCCAACTCAGCGGGTCGGTGTCAAGTAGGTGATTCTCTCCTATCCCGTCGCAAGGCAATCCACTTCAGCTGGCATATCCATGATCCATCTCCTCCCCTGGGGTGCGTACGGCGGACGCCGGCTGCTGTAAAATGCACCCGACTGAACGAGAGACAATTGAACTTAACGTATCGGAGAGGTGCATAGGATATCCGCGAACACTCAACGGAAAACCCATGACCTTGTATCGCGCTAAAAATAAGAAAGAAGGGCAGAGGATCGTATTGAGCGCGGGACAGCGCGTGTTCCTCTTGCGTCAGTCAAGACTCATCAGGAATCTCACGAAGAAACGAGAGCCTATACCAATTCGATTCCATTCATCACTAAAAAAAAAACATTCCAGTACAAGACAATTGAAGTGTTAAAGCTGGCAGGTAGATGGTGGCGCCGGTGATCAGGCCATTGCCGCCGCAAGTAGATCGGAAAAAATGGGGGTGCCGAAACCAGCTAATTCGCGCATGTCAGACACGTAAATACAACGAAAATAAACGAGGAGACTTACTGAGCGGATCCCACCCTACCGCCGCGTCAAATGCCACCTAATTACAGACATCAGCAAGCGGAGGTGTGGACATTCTTGGCGAATACTCACAGAAGAGGCCGGACATTCGAAGCCCGAGTTGTGCCCAGTAGTGATGTCAGTGAACGCCGTCGATGCCTTCGAGTAGAGGAAGGGGTTGAGGAATCCCAGCACGGGTTTCCCTGCGGCGAGGAGGCGGTCGTTGATCAGAGCAATGATTGAAGCAAAGGTCGGCGAGGATGCGCTGGTCCCTCCTTCGAGGATTGTTTCATTATCAGCGACCATCTCGAAGTTCCACCCCTGAGTAGATACATCGGGGTAGCCTCGTCCGGTCTTGTTGAATGTCCCTTCAAAGTCAGCTGGGACCGTCTGCAGGAAACCGGCGATTGCCGCGGTCTGATAGTACGGAGCGGGGAAGACGTTCGAGAATCCGCCACCGGTGAAGTTGATCGCTTTCTCCGGTCCGAAGCCTTGAGTGGATCCTACGGCGGTCACGAAGGGACAGGCTGCGGGGAAAACGGGTATGAATACGTTGTCGTCGCAGACATCTGGGGAATCGTGGTTTCCGCGCACGCCTCCCTACAGACAATGTCAGAGTTGCGTGGATGTGTGGACGTGGGGACAAACATCTCCGGAGGCAAATACCACGGATATACCCCGTGCGCCAAGGGCCATGTATCCGTTGCAGATTTTACTACAACAGAATGGATCAACATGACGATTCTGGAGACGGCGCAAATACTGACGTTGCCACACTCGGTCCAAAGTTCGACTCAGAATCACCGTAAGATGTGGTCATAACCGTGGGCGGGTTGGGAACACCGTCGAGGAACGTGGTGGTGTCCAACAAAGCTGTAGGAAAGTCGAATCCGCCTACGGAGAGAAATTGGATGGGGACTCCGGTAGCGATACCTAATAATTCGGATCAGGCACGACCCGCATAGATTGCGTGGATACGAACCTGTCGTGTACTCAATATCCAGATCTGCTTCCACCCCTGCATCGAACGGGCCCTGCTCGTTAGTTCCATTGTCCGTGGTCAAGACCGTGAACGTCGTGGTGGGCGGGATATCCGGTCGTAAGAGTGTAAGGAACTCCTATGAGGGCGTCAGTTGTTTTTCCACCCCAGTTGAAACATCACGAACCGCCAGATCGGCGTTCTGCGCCCACTCATCCTCGTATGCAGTCACCAAAAGAACATTGTTCTTTTCCGTCGCCGGGGTGGTTGGGATCCCGTAAAGGTCCTGCAAGCAAGTCGGAGTCACGATCCCCGAAGCAAGGCTCGAATTACACGATGCGGCGGGCCCACGCTTCTCAATTGTGGAGATAGCGGGAACCAGACGGACATCGGGCGTAACGAACTCTGTGGTAGGATGGATAACATCGACGTGCCCAACCAGGTCGGACGGCAGCGACACAGAGAGGGTGCGCGTGATCGTGTGATTCATGGACGGGTGGGTGAAAACCTCAAACTGCGCAGCGAAGAGCTTGTTTGCCTGAGAGACAGGTAGAATAATGGTCACCCAGTCTCCATTGGGTGAGATCACAGTGGGCGTGAGGCCGTTCGCAGATGCAAACGTATTAAAAGCAGAGACCGTCTCGGAGGAGGGCTCCGCGAAGGCCTTGACCTTCGGGAGTCTGGTCAGTCTTGATGCAAATGAAGATAGATCAGCGAACCTCATCCATCGACAACCACTGTCGGAATTCGGAGTTCCCAGGCGTCGATATAGACCGCAGCTTTTCCTGCAGACCGGCGACATTGTTCGAGGTCAAAGCGACACGCAAGGTGATCGTGTCGTTTGCAGCGGCGGTACCTTGACGAACGAAGCCAGAGGGAACAGCAGCACGGCGCTCGTGCAAAACCATGGTCCCGGCAGATGCCACAACCACGAGCGAGAGAATAGAGAAGAGTTTTCGGAATCCCATGGTCACTACACAAGGCTCAGGAGTCTGAGGAGAGCGCGGTGAGAGTTGGGTAGAGTTCTCCTGGGTTTTTATACCTATCCGCGATCATAAGAATCCCTTGTAAGTACTCCACACCGCCGAAGACGCACGTCCCCGACGGCGATAATGCCCGTCCCAGACGTCAGCCATGAGGATGGTTTAGCCTTGATACCCTTGACAGCGATCTGCGAAGGTGCAAGCTGATGGAGAAAGGAGAGAAAACTCACGGCGGCAGTGACCGCCCCGCAATCTTTCGGCATTCGCCGCGGCTTCGCCCGGGTGCAGTAAGCCAAAAATCAGGAAAGTCAATCAGTCAATCACATATTTCTTGCGTTATTCCTCGGGTATTAAAAATATGATACTTGTTGGCTCGGAATATTCGTAGAAATCGCATAGGTTGACAATTTTCGGAGCATGTTCTACGATTCTCAAACGGTCACTTTTACCTCCCTTTCGCGCACATCGCCTTCCTTGATACCTTCGTGATATTTTCGCGGAACAAGAGCGCTGTAGACGGGATATCATAACCACACTCCAGAAGATACTGAATCCCGAAGACGACTGTCGAGTTTGCCGTCAACCCCCATCAAATCCAGAACTAAAGAAATAAAACTGTTCGTGATGAACCACCAACAGCATATGCTGTTGCCTGCTGCGGAGCTGTAGTTCCATCAGAAGGAACTTTCCTGCCGTTCCTCCGTTATTGAGTTACCACAGGTTATACACATGGTCTCTCGTGATACGAATGGAGTTAGATAATAATAATGGATTGTAGAACAGTGTCCACCGTAATGCAGCCTGTGCTAGCCTTGTGATCATGGTGTATATTGTCATCTTTGTGCGGCAATAAGGGATCAAGGACCGATTCTTCTCCCGGGTCGCTATCTTCCCGTCATTGGACCAGTTGCCAAGAAGAACCGCTTCCATGCGTGAAAATGTCTGATATGACCCAAATATGACCTAATTCCGAAAGCCTTGCACGACTCCAGCGATTCTCGCGGAACTGCCATGCTCGCTCGCTGTTCATCCCTAATACATATCCCGCAAGTCTCAGGATTCTGCCGTCCTCCGGACTATGCGCATCCTTACGTTTTGTGGAATACGGACACTAGTAGTAAATGTGGGCCGTTTCGCTGCCCATGCGTGTGTGCACATTGGGTCATTTATTTTTGCATCCGGTCCATGCGCGCGTGGGCACATTCGGTCATTTATTGCCTTGTTCATTCTTTAAAGGAATTTGCACCCGAATTTCATCTGGTGTGAAAATGCCATCGAAGGAAGCACAAAGTCTCGTTCAACAAATTGTTCGTGCGCAGGCCGAATAAAGCCGACCGAGTCCACGTGGGACTTACGTCACTCACTCCTCCCTGATTCTTTTTCCTTCGTGCGGGGACTACCAACCGTGCCCAATGCCTGATACAACCACGGATCTCCCTCCTCCCGATTTCGTCCTCCAGCCACCGTTTGACGACCCCGGTGCGGATGTGATTCTGCGCTCATCGGATGGCATCGATTTCCGCGTCCACCGCCTCGTCCTATCACTCGCGTCGCCTTTCTTCACATCTATGTTCACGCTCCCTCAGCCGATCTCCGAATCCCAGGTTCGAACCATCCCGGTGTCGGAATCAGCCCTTGTCCTCGACAGATCTCTACGGTTCTGGTATCCCGGTGCCGAGCCTATCGTAGGCCAGACGCTGGATGAACTGCGCGAGATGCTGGAGGCTCTTATCCTCAAGTATGATATGCAGTTCATTCTTACGTCCGCGAAGCAGCAGCTGCGAGCGCATCTTGGGGAGGATCCAGTTGCGGTGTTCGTCGTCACGAGTGGAAGGACGTTGCGCTGGAAGCTGCCAAGAGCTCCCTGCGACTTCCAATCCGTACGTTCGAGTCAGCTCGACGTGCGCAACTAAAATATATCTCGGCGGACGCATATCATACTCTGCTTCACTACCATTCCGAGTGCGCAAAGGTCGCTACGCTGTCGGCTACCTCCCTCAAGTGGACGTCGTACTCCGACGATATTCCCGGACGGTGTACGACGAGCGAAACCCTTTGTCCGTTCGACACCCTGAAGCGAGACTTCGCGAACGGTACAGTAAAGGGGATCGCGGCTTGGTTCGGCGCCTACTTAAAGGGCTTGCCGGATGTGTCTCGAGTTCGCCGGCCGCGAGACTCGACAGTTCTGAACTGCTCAATCTCGCGGTGAAATCGATGTCTCCAAACTGCTCGTATTGCAGAGTGAATGGCATTCAGGTATTAATGGAGTTTGCCGTTAAACTCAGGTCGGAAATTGATAGGAAAATCGAGTTGGTAAATGCTTCTCCCTGCGACGATCGTGGTCTATCTAAAACTTTTGCAGGTGGAATTAGAACTGGACTTCTAAACCTTACATATCTAGATCTGTCCCTTCGTCGCGCATGCGAAGTTCTTTTCTCCTTTTTTTGGTATCTTTCACAAGTGCGTATATTAGCTCCTTGTTCCCCGATGGTCTTACACACGACGGTGAGGGTTAAGTCATGCCTCTGGAACGAAGGGTATCTGGTTTCGATGCAAGAACTTCGTTATTGGCCCAGCGAGCGGGGTACTCGGAACCGGAGTTGCGTGTCATAAAACCAGTAATGGATTTCGTCGACTGACGTGAGTACCGGAGGTCTCGCTATTCATTCGACGACATTATCCGAAAGTGCATGTCTTTGGTTCGAAAGTCCGAACCCGATTGAATAAAGCCGACCTCAACATTCGCAGGTGCGCGGCGATCACAGGTCGCCCACGGTGGACCCACACCAGGTGCTCGATCCGCGCTGCTTGACCAATACCTCCATGGCACCCAAGACCACGGATCCACCTCCTACTTTCGTCCTCCAGCCACCTTTCGACGACCCCGGCGCAGATATCATTCTACGCTCCTCGGATAGATTTGATTTTCACGTCCGCCGTCTCGTTCTATCACTCGCGTCGCCGTTCTTCAGAGATATGTTCACTCTTCCTCAGCCAATCCCTGAATGTCCGGTTCCAATAATCCCTGTGTCGGAATCCGCCCGTGTACTCAACAGATCCCTGCGGTTCTGGTATCGCGGTACCAAGCCCATCTTAGGCCGGACCCTAGATGAACTCCGCGAGATGCTGGAGACCGTCATTCGGAAGTACGATATGCAGTTCACCATTCCTCTCGCGAAGCAGCTGCGGGGACCTCTCGCACAGGATCCAGTCGCTGTGTTCGCCATCGCATTCCGGCATGAGTGAAGAAGCCGCCAAGGCCTCCCTGCGACTGCCAACTCGTACATTCGAGCTCGCTCTTCCTGCGCAGCTCGAATATATCACGGTGGACGCATACCACGCTCTACTGCACTACCATTTCGAGTGCGCAAAAGTCGCAGCGCGGTCGGCGACCTCTCTCAACTGGACGAAGTACTGCGAAGATATTCCGGGCTGGTATATGGCGAGCGACGAAGTGTGTCCCTACGACACTCTGAAGCGGCAATTCGCGAACGGTGAAGTACATATCGCCGCGTGGTTCGACGCCTCTTTCCTGAATTTCTAAATCTGGGGATTAAATGCATCCTTCCCGCGTGTTCGCATTGCAAAGGGAATGGCATTTGGGTATTAGTGGAGTTCGCAGTTAAACTGAGGTTGAAGATTGACAAGAAAATAGATTCGGTAAGGCCTTCTCGTCGAGGGACTGTGTTCGATCTAATACGTTCTTTCGCAGGTGAAATTGGAGCTGGATTTATAATATTCGGCGTTCATTTCAAGATGTACCATAGTTGCAACGATCTGCCGTACTAGAAATCTGCATTTTAACGGCTTCACAATTCATGGTTCAAGCAGATTACGATAACAAAAAACGAGTAAAAAATGGCTCCGTATATTGGGAGGACAATCCCGGTACATGTGTTGGAGGTCAGGATAGTTCCGAAAAAAGTAGATCCGATTTCCGGAAATACGTCTCCCGTCAACTCATCGTCGAAGCACGAGGACGGAGATCTAATCTCCTTGACATGTTCTCTCACAATAATCCTAAGAATTCGACTCGACTTGCGTGATTTCGAACCACTTGAGACTGCGGGGTCGAGGGCGTGGCACGAATTGAAAGGGGTGGCCCAGAATTCAGGCCGCCAAAGTATTATAGTACTAAGTGCACATATTCATACATTCTTCGGGATTTACTGTACTATTTTCGACCGTAGGTTCACGGTATGTCACCCATATGCTTTCAACCTTATCCTCTATGCTTCCCTCTCGTCCTTTCCTCTTTCTCTATATATATTATTTGCTCGAAACCACGCCAGTCCATTAGCTATGCCCATTCGTCCCCATATCCCCCCGCATCATCGTCCCCTGCTGCTGTCCCAGCGTTATCTCGCTGAGATTATTAAAGTACGCCCCCCAATCGTCGACCCTGCCAAGCACAAACATCAGATACCCACAAAAGACAAGAAAATAAAACCAACACACTCGAACCCCGTCGGCGCATTCGTCCACATCGCTATCGTATCGCTATCAATCAGCCTCATCATACTATCCAGGTCATGGGCCTGTGCCCCATCTCCGTCCCCGCTCCCCCCATTCATACCCGCGAACGGGTCGTCTAGCGGGAACCACGTATCCGGCGGCGCCGGCGCGAACATGCTGGGCGCCATCGCCTCAGGGCCAAACGTCCCCGGGACCCCGCCGACGCCGTCTGCCAACGACGTTGGCGTGGACGCATAAGGCGCGCGGAACTGGGCGTCGTGGACGGGGCGCTCGAACGTGCGCGCCTGCGCCTCGGGCGGAACGGCCTCGACGTGGCGCCGCGGGTAGTCTTGGCCGCGGGGCAGCGGGGGGCCCGCGGGCGTGTTGGTTGCGGCTGCGTGGTTCGGGAGGGGCAGCTGGCCGACGGAGGCTAGTTCTTCGAGGATGTCCCTGTCATGTCATGAATCAGCGGGTTCCTCCGAGGACGTATCTGGACAGCGACGAACCAATAAAGGACGGCATGTTGCCATCTATGTAACGAGGACATGAGTTGGGGAGAAAGAAGGGCTTGGTAGGGCTGCTTACCGGTCCTCGCACAGCCGCACAACCTCCATGCACTTGTGCACATCCGCGATTTCGCGACTCGGATCGGGAACTAAGCCCGCGCGTTTTCTGCTCCAAACATTCAGCAGTAGGATCATGCCCGACATGAACACCGCCGACTGAGCAGTGCGTCAGTCGCAAGAGCCAAAGAACTTTGGATGAAGAGATGCACCAAATTCATAACGACGGGCACATTCCCCTTCCGGCGCCTCTGGACATCCACCATGTTGGCGCACCTCCGGGCGGCGCTGGTGCATATTGCTAGCGAGGGTAGCGCCTGAGTCAAAAAAAAAACTACATCAGTACCGGGCACGGTAAACCACAACAAAAATAAATTCAACAGAAATAACACTTACCGACGGTGCCGACTTGCGCATTATCGGAATAAACGGCCGGTGTATCATAATCTGCAGATAACAGTACGCGCAATGCAGCGCCACACTCTGGTCGAAGAACACGAGATCTGCGCGCGTCGGGTCCCACCGCACTACCATAGTAAGTATGGGTCAGTAGATGTTGAAACGATACGAGAGGACAGGAACGCACGATGTTCGGGCACCTCATCCCGCCAACTATTCAGCGCTGAATCAAGCTCCGTGACGGCTTGCTCTTCCCACGCGTCGTTAATCGAGAAGATCGCCCGCACCTTGTTCAGCGAGTACTACATACAAGTCAACACACAACTTGGGTCCCTGTAAGGGAGCGAGCGCACGAGCATCTTGAGGCTGAAGGACAATATATGGTTCAGTCTGAGGAGGACATTGAAGAACACGACGCGCGACGGCACGCCGGGCGGTTGCTGGAACGGGTGCGTCGGGTGCTCCCAGTACTCGTCGTCGCACTCCACCGGAAGGTCGATGTCGAAACTTCATCAGACGCCGCCTGTGAGACACAAAGAGGAAAGGGAAGGAAGACGCACTCATCGTAGTGGATGACGCAGGAGCGCCCCAAACGGGCACTGTACACGCGGTCCATGTACACGAGCACCCAGAAGGCGCGCTTCCACAGCTCGCTCTCGACGGAGGGGTGCTCGACGCCGGAGTCGCGCCGGTGCGCGCCGACGTCCTGGAGTTGACATCTATTAGCACCCATCCCTCCGGCACACAACACATCAACACACCTGCGCAAGCCTCAGCCCCACGCCAATGAGAGTCCAGCACGCCTGCGGCGTAGACGACCCTTCAAGGAACGACACCGCGAGCTGCATATCGGTCAGCTCGCATACAACTTTAGGAAAACCTCTGCGCACGCAATAGTACTGCAGATCATACAGTGTCGCCTGTCCGAAGAGGCGTTTCCCCACCAGAGGGATCTGCGAAGAAAACACGTCTATTCTTCAGCATCTACGCCGAGTTCGAGGGAAAATTGTGAGACAAAAACACGACACACCTGATTAAACCACTCCCACCCACACGCCAGGCGCCCCATGCTTACGCCCTCCGTCCCGCTGGGCGGCACGACGCGCGGGTCATCGCTCCATCGCGAACCTACCGCGCACACGAGCAGCAGGATCGCCGCGAAGTTGTCGTCCCTTTTTTCCATGTCAGCAAGGCCATAATCATCTATCAAATGGCAAGGAGGAGGAGCGGAACGAGCGAGGAAAGGAGCGGAACCAGCAATGAAAGGAAAGGAAAACACACCGATGATGCAGCCCCCGCATCACGTCCCGCTCAAACGTCGGCCGGTGCAACAGCGGCAAATACATGTTCACGTGTGTGAAGTAAAGATTGATTAGGTTCGCCGCGAGGTCGGGCGATGGGAACGAGTACGTGTGGATTCGCGGGGCTGTGATGTCCCACTAAAAAAAAAAAGAGAGGTCAAAATCCATCGTCTCCGCACCAAGTCGCTGTTGTTTGGAAGGGGAATGAGGAGTGGAATTGAGAGAAGGACGCACGGGTTTGAACGTCCAAAACTGCAGGCGCCGAGACGTCCACGGCAGCCCCCGTGAGGACCCCTCGCTGTCTCCCTCCCCGTCGTTCGACGCCTCGGCGTCTAGGCTTCCGCTCGACATGCTTCCAGGCGTACCCAACATGCTTCCAGTGCTTCCGGGTGTGCCCATGTTCGCCGCCCACGGGCTCACCAGCCCATCCTCGCTTCCTGCGCGCCGCTCCACGCGCCGCACGTCCGCCTTGAGGTCGATCGCGGCCGTGAGGAGCGCGCCGGTACTGCTTTTGCCGATAAAGCGCCGCTTGGGCGGGGCGCCGACGGAGAGCTGCCCAAGCTGGGTGAAATGGGTTAGTCATAGACAACCAAAAAGAGTTGAAGGTAGGGTACAAAGAGATGCATCGACGATAAATCCTGGCGTGACACACCTTGCGCGTTATCTCGAGATGCACCAGGTCGTCTGCTTGCGGGGGCGGTGCGGGCGCGGATAGGCTGTGGAGCTCCGTCTGCAGGACGTACAAAAACGGATTGTACCCCTTCGCGTTCATCCGCTCCAGACTCGGAGTGAGGCTGTCGGGCGGACTGTCAGACGAGGAAACGGTTTGCTTGTTCGACTGCGACGCCGACGACGACTTGTGGAAGTGGTCGACCAGCTCGCTACGAAGCTGGCGGAGAAGCGCCTCGGAGTGCTCCAGCCGCGTCTCGAGCGATTCGACATAGCTGATCGTCCATACTGTCAGCACATCCTTGAATGCAAGGGCAGCCCTACCTTATCGCCGGGTCGCGTCTCTGAGTGGTCGGATTTAGTGGTGGCCATGTAGAGCATGAGTGAGACAGACCGTAGTGCCATCGAGATAGGTGCAATCTAGATTCGCGTCGAGACAAGTGGAGCAGCTATCCCCGCCCCTCTGAGACCCGTCGCCTACATCGATAATTAGTGGATTAATTCCACAGCTACCTGAGCTTGAAGAGACTTACATCGAGCTGAAAAGCCATCAATATGCCTGTAAAGTAAGAGAGAAAGGCCACGTACTCTTTTTCCGGCGACAGCCATCACACGCGCGCTGGACTCGACGTTTCTTTCCCTGGTGAAAATCGTGTTCGTATTCCTCCTTGTTGGAGGTCATTGGATGCGTTTTTTCTTGTGAAGGTACTGCGAGAAGGAAAGCTAGTCGTCCGACCAGGTAAGATAAAGTATTGGGGACCGAGAGCAATACTCGTGGCAGTGATGAAGACCCGCAAGATCCAACAAGCCCCAGAAAGTCGAAACCGTCAAGGCGAGCGCTGCCGCAGAAAGAGGAGGGTCTCCGTCCGACTAGTACTTGGTGAGGGTAGGACGGCGCGAAAACGTCATGAATCTGACGTGAATCTGACGTCACATCATTCCCCGGTTTCCGTGAGAAAGTCACTGTGCGCGAATGTTCCGTCGGCAAGTCCGATCTTGCATTCCATCCAATAGAAAATTTGTATGCCGAACCTGAACGAGGAAGCTCCAAAAAATCAGCCAGAACTACTATCCTAGACCCCCCTGTGGAATTTTGGCTGATGGCAAGGTTATTTCCATTCCGTTTGCTTCCACAAAAATCTGGGAACCGCATTCATCTCTAACCTATCAGTGTACAACATATCTAGGGAATAGGAGGCCTAGAGCCCACACAATAAATCGAATGGAAGAATTTGTGACATTTTGTGACACAGCCAAACGCAAAACTCGCTTCCACATGATGTCCCATTTCGGAACACTTATATCTTTCCACAGACGTCGTTGAAAATTCTGAAAATTTGAGACACTACGGAACAGATGTCCAAGAGCTTAAGTTTGCGTGCCGGAGGAATTCCGAATCCCGAGCAACTTGTTATTGCTTGCCATCACGGCAGTGGACACAGGGGGACAAGGATAGTACATAGAGAGAACGAGAAATACTCTCACGATGACGAATTGGCGCTAACGACTGCGTGGCCCGGAAATGTCACATGTGTGTCAGATGGCCCCCGAAGAGCAACCGAAGAGAACATCTTTATACTGCCGCGTCATTTTCTCCGGACCGCTTTATACTCAAGCAACGAAACAAAATCAGTGTTAGCTCCAGAACTACATATTAGGGTATTTCAAACATCTATTTTTTGACCCCCAACTCGAGCCCAACTCCAACCCCAACTTGACCTCAACTTGGGTGACAAATCATCATATTTTCGTGCCGGGAAGGATGAATGAAGCCAAATCGGACAGACGAAGTTGGGGCATGAAGTTGGGGTCGAAGTTGGATGTCAGATTGTGGTCCAGAGCCCGATTTGACATCCAACTCGGTACCCCGGATTATTTGGTGCCCCAACTTCAAGCAGAGTTGGGGTCAAGTTGGGGCCAGAGTTGGGCTCCAATCGAGATGTTTTAAACACCCTAATAAGATCCCGACCTATCCCGAATCATTCGGGTAAAGTCGTTTCGAAAAGATTTCGCTATTAAACCATTTATAACTTTAAAACGGTGTGGAGCATGTAGCCACCCAATATTAATGCTAGAAGGAAGAAAATTGTGGCATGGTTGATTAAGAGCAGAGCCGGTAAATGGCGCTTTAAGTCAGTAAGAAGCTTCCTCACACAATCCTCAGACCCGAGAAGCCTTTAGATGCGGGCACCAGTGTGCCCCCGCCTGTCGGAAAAAAATCAAATTGCACGCAATGGCTCAGAATACGTTGGGAGCCGTCGCAAGGTCATTTGGTTTTATGTGGCTTGCAGCACACAGGTAAGGTTCTTGAGACCACTTCCAAGCCACACCGTGGCTCTCAAGGTTCCCCGTGCCAAATGGTCTTGCAGTGGATCGCAAGGTGCACAAAGCATGCTACCAGAAATAATAAAAGAATTACCGCTGCTACTACTACTACATTCTCTTAGTGTATCTACTATTCCAAGGTATTAGGTTCAATTGATACACAAGTAAGTAAGTAAGTAAGTAAGTACTGCAACATGTCTAAATCTAATAGACACTACTAAGAGTCGTTCGACAGAGTATTCAACCGCACATGTATGTGTAGGTAAAGTTTTGAAGGACATGAACTGAGTTATGTACCTTGCTCGAGCCACCGGGTTGACGCTCCACCCAACTCCACACCTCTCGGCAATCCGCAGATAACCCCGGTGAGCAAGAGACATGTATCCGACATGTATCTGTATATAAATAATATTGACCAAATGTCCCTGTGTCACTCCAGGTACTGGTTAGTGGGAAGATAAAATTGTCTCCGAGTCATCTGAAGACTTGCCAAGTCCTGGGTGCCTTGACATGTCTTGTGACTCCTTGCGAGTCGCCTAGCGTGCCCTGTCACGGCTTGGGACTCCTTGCGAGTCTTTGCATACCTAGCAACAGCTTGTGAGTGACTCGAAGGCATAGCTGAGTGGATTGCAACCGCCCGCAAGCCGTCCCAAGGCCACAAGTTGATTCAAGCCCTTGCAAGTAATTTGACTTTTTTCCGACACCTTGTCCGTCACTTTAATGTCATATTCCAACAGCCGCTCCGCCCACTTCACCGGGTTTTATTCTTCCCATAAATTCGGTTCTCATGAATCAGAAGATTCCGGACCATATCCATGGTGAAATTAGCCAACCCTCTGACATGATCCCAGCCTTTGCGGGTGCGATTGAGGACATTTCCACCAACACTCCTCATGGAACCGTGTTTGCTTACTTCCGAGGTTTGGCCAGTGTGGAAGAGGGGATTGCCCTGCTTCGATTGCCCCGCCTGTAGGTTCATTTGAGGGGTCAGTGATCCGTTGAATCTAGAGCATATTTTTGGAGAAATAAGAGGCTGCGGGTATGGTGATGAAAGCGAGGTTTGGGAGAGTGGCGATAGATTGTGAAAAGTGACGAGAAAGCGGGCAGCGATGAATTGTCGATGTCGTGGGGTTACTACGCCGAGATGCGCATTGCCGTGGTTTGGTAGTTCATTGATGGAAACACATAAGGCACTGGGTTGGGTGATAGCCCACACTGGCTCGCACAGATGAGTGTAAGACGTAGAATGGTGATTCGCTGGCGCCGGGGGTGCGAATTTACTAGCTACAAAAATCATGTAAGCAAAATAAAAATAGAAGTGTCTAGAGCCGAAACCAACGTGTGGTTTGAATTTCCACACGCCGGCCATACGACCCTACCACACCAGGTTATAATCTCCTCCCTATCAGTGCCGCAGCACCCAAGAAATCATTCGGCTTAATTCTTTTACTCCGTTCTCTGCTTTGCAGAATGGTTTTGAAATTGTACTCGATATGGTTCTTTCTCGGGACGTACTACAACACAAGACTATCATCCATGATTTGCGTTCCCGGTGTAGACCAGACCAAGCCCCCACACCGAAGCCTATTCCCCGCTCCCTTTATTACTATTTTAATCATTGCAAGTCGGATACTGTCCTCAGACAGCTCTTATTCACCACCACCCTGTGGTCCGCTTTCCCGACAACTCTCGCCGCTGGGCCATCTGCACCACTCCATGCATATGCATATCCCACACTCGAAATTGACATTGATGACGTGCTCACTGCGCTTTGGAGTGTGTCTTCAGTGGTCGGCAGATCTTCCACAGTGCTATTCGATGCTATTCTCGCGGACTTACTCAATATGCGCGTCTACTGTACCAGTGTTTTACTGTACCAGTGTGTTTTCGGATAATCTGCATATTTTCACAAATCAATTCTCTTGAGTGTCAATATAAGTGTTGGAAGAAAAGTTGCAGGAACATGGCATAACAACTTTAAATGGTACATGGCGAAATAATAGCTAAGAAGTCGGTATTGGTAGAGCTCAAATCTATTCAGGGTTCTCTATCAAAACGAAAACAATTTTCCTATAATATCCTCGGTCAGGGTCCAAACGCTGCGGCTACAGTGCCAGAGATTTGCTTCAATTCAGAATCAATTGGGTTGCACATACAGTATAGTGCCGTTCAATGGATCACGGACCATCAATGGATCAACATTTAAATGTAGCCTCCCCACACATCCTGGACACAATTCCTGTTGTATATAGCATTGTATAGAGTGTTTGCATTTCCAGAATTAATTTCAAGTGCAGAAAGCCATTGACGCCCGAATGGTACGCGTTTTTGTGTCAATCAGTCCATGATTGACCATCAATCAACTTTCCTTTTCGTCAATTATATCTCAATGCGTAACATATTGGCCCCAAATTATTTTTCATCTGATAGATTACCTTCTTAGCTATAGTCGCTCCCGAAACCGCAAGGCAATCTGACCAAAAATGCGGCCGCTAGAATTTCCGCGAGCGCTTCCACGTGAAGAGCGTGACATCCGTTTGTTGACGCGTCCATCATCCACATCCATCATCAGTCTGCGCCGTCTCCTTGGGCATCATCTATCGGCATTGTGTTCCCATGCCGTCCTGCGCTAAATCTGCACGTGTCAAAGCCCACGCGAACAGTCGTAAGAAGGAGCTTAATCTTCAGGCAGTGGTGCACGAGTACGAGCGCGAGCAGGCCAAACCAGCTGAGCTGGGCAAGAAAAAATCTATTTGAGCTATTGCAAAAAGCCACGACGTATCATATGGTTCACTAAATCGAAACATACATGGTGGAAAAGGAGTCCGGGAGGCGAATCAAAAGAAGCAGAAACTCACGCCTGCCCAGGAATGGTCACTTGTCCAATTCATCCTCGAGTCTGCAGACTGTGGGTTCCCACTCAAGCACAGCCAGATCGCCGAAGCTGCCAACGCGGTACGCCAAGCCCAGCTCGGGGCCGACTGCAAGCCTGTTGGGGACAAATGGGTCTTCAGATTTCTTGACAGACATCATGATGCACTACGCACCTTTTGGAGTAAGTCACTCGACACCCAGCGCGCGCGAAGCCTAAATCCCGAGGCCGTCAAGTCCTGGGTGGAGTTGGTACAGAAATGGGTTGTGGATATGGGGGTCTCACCTGATAGGATATATGGGATGGATGAGAGCGGCTTCCCGATGGGCTATACGGGGAAGGAGCGTGTTGTTGGTGCACGTAGAACGAAAACCCAGCACAAGCAGGGTGGCGCGAACCGTCAGAACATCACGGCGTTGGTTACGATTCGCGGCGATGGCAAGATGGTCGTTCCGCCGATGATCATCTTCCCTGGGGTTAACTTCCAGACGGCGTGGGGAAAGGGGAACACTATCAATGCATTGTGAGTACACCTGTCAATGATGGACACTGCCGAGACTCACCGAACGATACAGCATCGCAAAATCTGTCAACGGGTGGACGAATCAAGAGCTCGGATATCTGTGGCTCACCAAGGTCTTCGACCCTGCGACCAGGGACGATGCCAATGGCCTCCCCCGTGTTCTCCTACTCGACGGCCATAGCTCACACTATTCAGAAAAGTTCCTCGACTTCGCGCGCAAGAATAACATAATCTTACTTGGGTATCCACCCCATTGCACCCATGCGCTGCAGGGTCTCGATGTTGTGTGCTTCGCGAAGCACAAAGTATGCTGGCAGACTGCAATTGTCGCCTTTGAGGAGAAGACGGGACGGGACATGTCCAAGGCCGACTTCCTCACAGTGTGGGCCCCTGCATAGTGGAAGCGTTTGACGAGTCAACGGTCCGGGCAGCCTTCAGGGTAACTGGCATCGTACCTTTCAATCCCGACTTCGTCACCGCTGAGCAGATGAAGCCCAGTCAAGCAACGTCGACGCGGAGCGAGTTCCCAATGCCCCAACCCAGTCCTGTCCGTGCAATCACAAACGCGATGCGTCTGCAGCCCCCAACTCGTTTTGACTTGTCTCCGTCTCATCTGCAAGCGAGCACGTCGAGGCTGCCACAGACGCCGCAAACACCGTGCCGGCGACGTGGCAGAGATGATGATGACGAGAATATTGACCCTACACTTTGGTCACCTTCGAAGAGAATCAGAACACTGTATGCGCACCTTGGCAGCACTTCTGCCGGCTCCCTCCTCCTCCGCAGCCCCAAAATCAAGTCGTACGCAAACCCCATACTTCCTCCCGTTATCCAGAGCCTCCCAAGCATGGTGGCGACACCCAATTGGTCGCTCTCCAACCCAGGCACCAACAACGAGCCCTGGAAAACAAGGAATCAGCTCGAGGAGGATATTGCGGCATTGTGGCAACAGCTCGGGCTCGCGCACCAGAATGTCACGGTGCGGGACCAAAATCATTGAGGAGGCCAATGCCACAATGGTATTCCAGAACATGGGGCTGAAGAAGATGAATGAAGCACTCCACCAGCAGGAGGAAAAGGCGGTGACTGACCGTGCAAAGCTTTTCAAGGGCAAAGCCCAATGCCTCTCCTTGGATGAGTTTTATAATGCGGTGAAAGAGTTGGATGAGGGGCGGAAGGCGAAGGAGGCTGGGAAGCAGGCTAATAAGATTGCGAGGCAGCATAAGAAGGAGCAGAAGGAGGAAATCGAGAGGGAATGGGCAGCGATGAAGGAGCGACACATTGCCAAGGTCGAAGTGTGGTCCACGGAATGCTCCCAGTTGCTGCAGAACGGCGTAAAGAAGAAAGACTTGCCCCCCAAGCCGAAGCTGGGCAAGAAACCCATTCTCCCCGTCGAAGACGACGAGGAGGACGACCTGGAGGAAGAGCAGATCGATGATGCTGATGTGTGACAGCAGTGATCCATCGAACGTAACTTGTGATATTTCCGTGACCACAGCCATTTTATTCTTCTCGATACATTCTAATGCCTTAATAAATCTTACTCCTCTGTAGTATAACTTCTTACATGTTGTAGTATATCCTAGAATAAATTCCCGATTTATTGGTATCAATTGCAGGTGTTATGCTGGAAAGATCAAAGTTGTGATCCATCGAACGGCACTATACTGTAGTCGCTCCCTGAGGAATTATCTTCCACGCAGTTTTCTCTGTGTTCGGCAGGCGGTCGGGAGAGAGAAAACCTGTGAATAAATAAGTACATAGCGTTGCGTGCTCTGCGCTTTGCAACGTGTGCGTTCGACCCCTCGTGTGCGTCGGTGGTGGCAGGCATCCACGCCCTGCGCTTCTGCACATCTGTCAAATCCACTCAAAACATCTGAAGAGCCGAATCTCTCCCATGTTTTTAGAGCCCCCTCCAGGAAGGCGACGAGCGCCGCTCATCCTCATTCATGGGAAGTGTCGGAAGGGCATGTGCCGCATATATAGCCTCCGGACGTTCCCATGGCTGGCCATCCATCGCCGCGGTTTCATACGAAAGATTATCCCCACAAATGAGGTCCAGATCCGCAATAACACACCGGCAGTGCTTAATAATTTTTCGAATCGCCGGACTCTGGTCCCAGAGGTTCTGCAGACCGCCTCTGCTCGACTCCACAATTCGTATGATCGGACCGACTGAAATTCTGCCCATACCAAAGAAGAACGATGAGCTCGATGATGGTACGCAGATCATTATCGCCTTCCAGATATTCGACTCGAGATGACTGAATGCGAGCGACATCTTGCGGTCACGAATGAACTACATGAGCTGCCGATAGACAGGCAGGTTGGTTATGATTTCAGCCCCAGCTTCGAAGAATCATTGGTATCGGGTATTGCTCGTATCGGGGAAACAAATCGCGTCTCCGATGTGTTCGTGGGCATTAAAATAAATGCCGTGCCCATCTTGCATTCCTTCTTGTCGTCCTTATTATTGAGGAACATACCCATGAGTTCGCACAGCTTTACACCACTCCGAGACGAAACCTTCTCAGCGTTCTTTCGCTGCTGCCGATCAAGCGCCATCACAACCCTTTGCCTTGCTAGTATCGGCGGCGTTAGTCATAAACTATAACAAATTTCGGGCCTCGGCCCGATTGTCATATAGTACTGGTCATCCGGACGGAGCACTCCACGTTAACAGTTTCTGCACATCAACATGTCTTTGCCCACGTTCACATTCTCCACAACCGCGGAAGAGGTTGCGACCGCATTTGCCGAACAAATCAAAGGCAAAAATGGTAAGAACGCATTAATTGAACATGATTTTCGCCCCGACTCTACGCAGTTTTAATTACCGGCACTTCCCTCAACGGACTCGGGTTTGAAACCGCGCGCGCAATTGCGAAGGATGCCAATCTTGTCGTCATAACAGGATACAACTTGGAGAGGTGTTTAACGTCTATTCATTTGAATTTGTATGGTTGCTGAGTATTTGCACAGACTGAGACTTTCCGAAAAGGCTATCAAGAAGGACGTACCCTCGGCCAACATCCGTACGCTTGTTCTGGATCTCACTTCTCTGGCCGCTGTGCGCAAGGCCGCCGTGGAAGTCAACGCGTATCCGGAGCCGCTCCATGTACGTGGGCGCGCTTCGAAGGCTAGTAACCCAAGTTCAAATACGCCCCCAGGTCTTGATCCACAACGCGGCGGGGGGAAACGGACCGTTCACGCTTACCGCAGACGGCTTTGAGGCGCAGATGGCGGTGAACCACATTTCGCCGTTCTTGCTCACCAAACTGGTCCTGCCCAAGCTACTCGCCGGAGGAACCGCGAGCTACACGCCCCGCGTAGTGTATGTCTCGAGTGTGGTGCACGCGTGGGGCCCCGGGGTGGATTTGACATGTTTGAGCACCCTGTGGCGGAGAAGTACAACAACATGGAGGCCTACAGCCAGTCCAAGTCTGCTAACATCCTCGCGGCCATCGAGCTCTCGAAGCGATCCCAGGGGAAGATCAACGGGAACAATCTGCACCCGGGAAGTATGTCATAGATGCAGGGTGAAGGACCGCCGTTGAAACTTCTCGCAGCTATCTTCACGACTGGCTATCAGAAGGAGGAGAACAAGGCCGATCTGATCGCGGGTGGTAGGTTTTGATATTTTCTTCTCCCTCGCCACAATTTTTACCCGTCTGCGCAGACATCGTCACACCTGATGGCCTTCCTAACGCTGAAAAATTTGAGTGGAAGACGATCCCTCAAGGGGCTGCAACGTAATTATTGAAGCAAGAATTTATTCCACTTAATTACTTATAATATCGCACATATAGCACCGTAGCTGCTGGCTTTGATCCGAAACTCGACGGTCAGTCGCATGGGATTGAGTGATAAAGATGTCTTACAGATTCGAAGACAAGCCTGGAGCATTCCTTTGGGACTGCGTGGAGGCGAATGATAAGATCGCACCGCACAGCTCTGATCCCGTGAGTGCTGTCGAAAATTGGTTGTTGTTCACTAACTGGGTCTTATGCAGGCCAACGCAGAGAAGCTCTGGACCATCACAGAGAAGCTCATTGGGGAGACCTTCACGTTTTGATGGATATTTACCAAGTGTTGTGTGCCAACGAAATGTACTGTCGATCTGTTCCCGCCCACTGTGCTTCGCGCTACTTCAGATGTTGTCGTGCCTTCACCCTCTCCTTCATTGGCCCTACTACCCTAAACGTCGAAAACGGCACTGGGACACATTGGATCGTGTCTCAATTGGAATTTATCTCTTCAATGACATGAACGAGCAGCCTCCGTTCCCTGTGTCCCATACAGTACCGCAGACAAATATGGACCCAAATTGGGGTGTGTGGAGGCTCCGGGGCCCCCAAACTTGAAAATGACATGAACGGAGCAATTTTAATTCGAGCGAGCATTTGGCACTTGATGAACATGCCTGTCAACGTTAAAATCTGTGCCACAATAATCCGACTTGCGGCTGGTTCTCTATGGTCTAACGAACATGAGGCGAGAGTGGTTACACATTGCCCATGGCCAGCACCAGTTGAAACGGAGGTACCTCGAGCGGATCAGTAGACGCTGATAGCCTCACTTTGCCCAATTCCGCATTATTATTTAAGCGGCCTTTCTACGTTGCCTGCAACTGGGACTCCACTGGGACGCCGTATATCTTCCAAATTCTTGAGTTGAACTACCCAGGGACGTGATTTAAATCACTCCGTCGACTGCAAGGGCCGCTGACGGTTTGATTCGTCCAAGCGCCTCGAGCCACAGACTCCTCTGAAGTTGAAGCGCGCGAATGAGGCGAGGCATCACGTGTGCAAAAAATGAGAGCGATGTTTAACCCACAGACGAGTGACCGCGAAGAAACTGATGAGGTCGGCAGTATCCAGTTGCTTACGAGCTCTAGAAGCACATCTTGAGGGAACTCCGGGATACCGACCTGTGGAAGGGACATGGTGGTAGGTGCAATCGCGTCAAGGGATGACTATTAGTATCAGGACGGTTGCCGTCCTAGAGCGTGAGACGGGAACAGTCTTGTGTGAACAGGCATTGCCATTATCCGTGGTTCGACGATCACTGTGGCTGTTCCTGATGCCCACTTCACATCGATGCTGATGCGCAATGCATGAGAGAATTATTGAGAGAATAATGGAAAATTGTGGAGATAAAAACAGACAGAAATGAGCGCATTGATCAATTTCCAGCCGGTAATAATATTTGAGTAGACATAGAACACTGACGAGTTCAGCCACACCACTCTGTGTCTCTGTGATAAATTTCCTGCAACCTGTGAAGCTGGGTGAATTTCCATATATTACCTCTACGTTCCTGCGGTACCTTCGATAAGTGTCACCTTTAGGGCTCTATGTCTACTCCTCCTCGCTGTCCGACTCATTTTCCCACTGATTACGCCAATGATAACTTATATCCTCCTCTTCTTCCTCTTCTTCCTTGATAACAGCATCGTCTAGTGAATGACAAATCTCTGTACGAAAACAAGGTATACTGTAAGCAATTAATGAAATAGCATCGAGCATGAACGACGCACCGTGCGCCCACAACCATGGGAACGATATCAAATCCCGGCGCGTAACCTCCCCATACTCGCCGTCCTCGCTTCCGTCATCAGAGACCGCGGCAGAGCCACGGCGGCTGTGGTTCAGCGCATCGACCCAGCGCGTGCGGTATTCCTCCACGTGCGTAACCTGATAGCACGCGATCGCCCATGTCTCCAGGCTATTTCCGCTTGGATTCGCCTTGACGAAACGGCGCGCCTCTCTACGATACTGCGCGTGCAGCGTCTCCATCCCTTCCCGAACGGGTCCCTGCCAGAGCGTTCGGAAAAGATGTAGGTTGAGGTTGGCAGCAACACGCACTCGAATAGCATCATCAGCCGCACGCCGTCTCTTCTGGTCGCTCATGACGGAAACACCGGCGATAATTTCCGCCTCGCAGAGACAATGCCTAGAATCATATGAGCTATGCCGGCGAGAAAACAACGCAGATACACGCACTGGCGCATGATCCCTTCCAAATCAACGTCATACTGAAACCATGCAATGAGAAAGACACGAGAGAAGAAGGATGTTAACCAACATTTTGTTTCATCATTCCAGCGGCTTGGAGATACGCTGGCTGGATACGCTTCGATGTGAGCCGCGTGTCGATGCAAATCTCCGACAATGGCTGGTACTCGGGCGCCGGCTCGATGAGCCTGTACATCATCCCTAGCACCCGCGAACTGGGATAGCTGCATTCCGGACCCCTCCCCATAAAATCGGGGTATCGAATAGGCCTCAGCCTATATTGTTCGTCAGCTACGGCAATACGCTAAAGTAGAGCACGACAAACCAGTCGGGGATGTGCACAGGGACACCGGATTTAGCAAAGTCCACTGCGTCAGAGTTGAGTTTTGCGAGAGCAATGCAGTCGGGATGTTCCGGGCCAAATCGGTCAGCGAGGGCCTGGTGATCCGACGCAACGATGCCTAGGATGTCGCTCTTGATGAAATCTAGAAGATGCAACATGTGAGATTTTCTACGGCTACAAAAATTAAATGGCGACCGTACCCACTACAAAGCCACGAATGTCGGATATTTCGACCTTGTCCTTCTGTATCGGCTTGACAGGCGTATAATCCATTGGTTCATGCTCCTTGGTAATTCTAGATGTCGTGTGAGGCTGTTGATTATTTGCGTAAAAGGTTGGATCCATACTGCAGTTCTTTGTCGTAAATGACAGTGTAAAAATCGCCTAACAACGAGCCGGTAAGATGTAGCACCGAACAAACCCGAATTGGGACGAACCATCCAAGTCTCCTCCTGTGAGACACGACACCGAGTCAGAAGGCTAGAATATCTGTGATGGAAAAACCTACCACCAAGCCTATGTAACGTAACTTCAAAGAAAGTCAGTTCTACAAGCAATTGTCAGTGAATCCGCTCACCGTTTCATATTGCGAGATTGCCGAAAAGGTAACGATCAGCGGAAAGAAAATCAAAAACCGAGAATGAAATATTTACATTGAAGGAAGATCCCTTGCGGCTTTTTTCGCACTGAACACGACCACATTCGTGAGGGGAAAGTCCTGAAACGCAGGATGGTCGATCGCTGTGACCAGCCGCGCGTCGCCCGGGTGGATACACGGTGACCGGAAGATCGTGCACTACGATAAACATTAGACTCGGCCACGTCAGGAAAATGGGGTCGATGGAGTACCTGGCCCGTTATAACGCGGCGGGAATTCGTACCAGACGGCGTGACGGCGCAGTATATTTGTCCCTCCTCAAGTACTCTGGGGGAAATTGAACACAGGAAGATTCGAGGCAGGTGAGAACAGCATACTCGTACTCGTCCGCGATTCCTGTCGACAACATTAATTTGTGAACGACGCTAGTTTAAACACGCCCACGCACCCATTAGAAAGGCGCCATCTTTAACGAGCACGCGCTATTTAGGTATTGAGCGAAGACGTCAAGACTATCGACCAAATCACCTGACCGCCTTGTACTTGAGATCGCGCAGGAGCTGACACTTAATGCACCGTAGCACGTTCCGCAGCAACAGCTGGTCCTGCAAGCCAGCCTTGATCATCTTCGTCACCGGCAGGAACGCGTTCTTGTAGATATGCTTGGCGGGGTGCCGGCTCGTGTCGAGCGCCTGGAGCTCGAGTTCGAGGTTCTCCGCGTGCCGGATCTGGGCCTTGAACGCCTCCAACAGCGCGTGCGTGTTCATCCCCAGCGCGGACATGATGCAGATCGCCTGTCGGTTCAGGTGCGCGGGCGCGTAGCGCGAGACTTTCATTACGCCGAGGCCGCGAGACGGCGAATCGAACTTCTTCATCGAGCGGCGGATGCACACCTCGTTGAGCTTGAGATGCGGGTGTACAGAAAGCACGCCCTTAATTCTGCATATCCGGGCACCATCAACACCCAGTTGATATTTAGGATTACAATACTCACCCTCCCATACGGATTTGTACTGCCGACGGTGCCGCCTGATCGCTGCCCAACGCCCTGGCGCACAGGGTCGCCAGCGCCTGGCTGCAGTTACCCACGCCATCTGTGTAGGTGCTACCGAAACATGGCGGGATTAGAATTTGAAATAAAAGAATGGGGCTGTACGCACTACGTGCCATGCTTGACATCACCCAGTGGCTCGATATCGCTCTGTTTGAGGTCCGCCACATGCCGTGTTGCGCTGAAGCACAGCCCCATGCGTGCCGCGTATTTGGCCACTACCAGCGAAAATGAGTGACTCCAGTGAAGGTACGGAAAGCGCAGCAACGCACCGACGTGCTCTCCTGAGAAGTCACCCATCTCCTTCCGCACGCGATCCGCCGTAAAGTTCCCATCCTCGCACACCATCCAGCACGAGTGGTCCTTCAGCTGCGACTCCCCCGCGGCGAGGAATCTGTTATTCTTCTAGTTGGATTTCACGACGCGACAATCGCACACGCACACATAATGCCTTCCAGCGATCCACACCCCGTGCGTCAAAACGTTCAAGATGCGCGCGAGGATACCGCCATTCGGGTCAACCGCCTACAGCACATTGAGCACAAAACACACGCGCACACTGATCCGGACGTACCTCGGCGCGCACTATGGACCTTATGATGCGCATGCGCCCGTCCTCGTCCGCAAAGCCGACGCGCAAGAAGCGCCCCGCGCGCGTCTCCGCGGGCCACGCGCGCAGCACGCGGTTCCCCGTCTCGATCACCTCCGGGAAGAGCAGCACGCGCGTTGGGGTGACGACCGCGCGCCGCATCGCTACGCGGTCAGGGGGCAGTGGGCGGTCATCGCGCGACGCGCGCGGCGCGGGCAGGTGGCGCGTCAGACGACGGATCTGTTCCTCGGCAAGAGGTCCGACAAGCGCGCGGCGGTCCAGTCGGAAGAGCGCCCGCAGGACGGCGGTGCGCGTGCGCCGGTCGACGGGCCAGAGTTGGTGGATGATCTGCGGGACTGCGAGGAACTCAGTTAATTATCGATACGGAGACTGAAATAGCGTCGGGCGTACCTTCCACAGGAAGCAGCAATCCCTGAGAGACGAGCCCGAGGAGTAGGTAGCGCGCATCGAAGGGGTAATTGGCGTCCGCGAGCCACTGATCAACTGGATCGGCATCGCTGCCCTCGAAGGGTTCCCCCGCGGCCCCCCTGGCCGCAACGACCGTGTCTCTGCTCGCCTTAGGATCGACGGCAATTTTCTCCGCGCCCGGGCGCTCAAGTGTGCGCAGACGCGAGAGCGACACCAAGACGCGCTCGAAATCAGATGACTTGAAGCAGATGAACTCGAAGCGGTATGTCAACCACAGACCAAACTGTATCTCGTCAGAGAGAGATTCCAGGATGATGAATTAATTGGCGACCCACCTTCATCGGTGTGCGCACGCGCCACCCACGCGGCATGGTGCCGGGCGCGCCAGACCCATCCTCCTCCACCGCATCCGGCGACCAGTCGATTTCGGTGGCACGGCGAATCTCGAGGCCCTCGTACGCGCTCTCCATGCGGCGGAAGTCGGCTTCGATGCGCGGTGGACGGCGCAACGTCACCGTGAGCGTAGCCTCGAGGGTATGTTCGCGCCTAATGAGGCTTACCGACTGCAGGTCGTCAATCGGACAGCGGGCTTGCAGGACTGCATGGGGTCAATTTGGTGCGATGGGTTTGCATACGGACACGCACTCGGACATTCAAAGGGTGCGTCGTCGAACGCAATCCGGAAGAAAAGATTCTAAAATTTGTCACAATCCCAGCCTCTCCGTATGGCAAAGGAAACTTACCTGCTCGAGGAAGTTTAGGCTCACGATGGAGTGGTCGACTTCCATACGGAAGCCCTGTCTGAAAATGGGCCCTTGCATCGAACCCATCGAGAACACATGCGGACGAATCATAAAGGCTGGATAATTGTCAGAGAAAACAAGTCGAATCCCGCTGAATACATACCGTCTGGCTCTCGTGGTCTCCTCTCCGCTGGACGCATGTCCTGAGGCGGAATCTGTAACTTGTTAGTCCAGTCTTGCCGGTTGAAAATCCATCGGAAAGCTCGCCATTTCATCTAAGAGCTCATTGAAGTTGTACTCCATCGTCTATGTGAAGGAGGCCTTGTCGGGAGGCAGGAGTGCTCAGGGGTATGAGACAAAGATCTGAAAATTAGTCACGGTGTCACACGCATATGGAAACCCGTTGAAATCAGTGATGGGATCAGCTGCCGAGCGATGGCCGCCCAACGACCCGAAACGGACATGTCTTTGAAATGCATGTATTCTATTTGTCGATGCTCAAATATGCATCTCACTTTCCTTAAATCAACCCAAATCAAACATATTACCTCAGAAATGACATGAACATTCCCTGGAGGCCCTTCTTCCTGATTTTCGGGAGGATAAAGAGTAATTGTAGACACAACCGGCGGTTTAAAGACTGCGTGGTTGATTTTTATTACGCTTAAAAGTATCCAGGAGGTTCCCAGGAGTCAGATAATCGCTCTATCATTGCATTTCAAGTCGGCCGAGATGCCCGGGAGCATCAGAGCGAAGCTTGGGACGTGAAAGGGAGTGGGAATGTCATGTTGGCTCCCCTCAGCCTGAGGTCTTTAACTGGTTATATACTGTAGATTATGGCCTATTTTCTGACCAGTTGACTCATCAGAGCTTCATGGATTCAGGATGTTGTCAGGATATATATACATCGTTGAAGCGTCTCGCTCAGAGGTAATATTCACTATGCTGTAATGTGTTGGCGGCTGAAATACGTGAAGAGACATACAAATGCCCGAACTGATAAAAAAACCTTGTTTCAAACCTGAACATTCAACTTTACACTAGGAAAGAAGTCAAGGTTCTGGGTGAAAATGGGAATCAGGGAGCGGGATTTACAAGTAATTTGGGAGAAAGTAGGCTCAAAAAAATATGAATGCTAGTTATTGTTTGAATTCCTGATTCCATACCTCCGAGCGGGTCGTAAACTCAAGGACGGCCAGTTAAACGCCTGATGTTTGATCCAAGTAAGGCCATCAAGGTCGTGGTTCCAGTCCGAGACATTCGCAGGTGGTTTCAATAAGTTCAGAAGCCAAAGTTCCCTTAGAAAATGTCGCCGTCACCTCAACTGTCTCCTCGGCACAATAACGGCCATCACACAGAAATTGACGATATCACTTATTTCAAAGCCTGGTGCTCCGGGTTTCCATACAGCAGGTGATGGCTCGCTCCGGTCGGTCTCAAAAACATCTTAAGTTCAGTCGGTCTAAGCAACGACATCTCAAGCGAGCTGAAAGATACGCACATTTACTGATGGTCTTGATTAACAGCGTGGTGATCTCGAGTGGCTCCACATAAATTCAGACATGCATCCAAAATTACTCACCATCGAGGAACCGTGACGGGCGGTCCCATCCCATCACGTACGAATCTTACTCGACGTACAAGTTGTGCTCGTCTACAATATCCATCCGTTCGGCTCGAGTCGGTGACGGAAGGAATAATCGACGGAGTTATGAGTCTAAGACAACGTCGTCGACACATCCATCTCCCATCGAGGGGAGATTTCCTCGGAATGGAAACGCACAGGGTTGAATAAAGAGGGGATCGGTCTCGGGCGGTTTTTGAAAGCCCACGTCTTTCGCAATCAAATAAGTGTGCGAAACGGAGCCCAAACTCAGCAATCACGTACAGGAATTATGGGAGTGCTGTGGGCCGTCTGCGTCGTCCGGTGAGGTGCAATTATCATCGCTTGTCTCCAACAAAGAGGTCCAAACTGTTAATTTGACCCCGCCCGTCTCGTCATGCGTGCCCCGAAAGTGTAGCTTCAGGCCACTGACGCGGGTTAAACATGGGGTACGGCGTCATATTAATTGAAGGAGAATCTGCCATCCGGAAGAATGTTGAAAGAGACCGGAAGGCGCACCATTGCTTCAACGGGCAACATCTTGAGACGGAATATGGGGCGAAACGGAACGAAGTGCTGCTACCTAAAGTACGCTACGCGAGCCAACTCCTTCGCACAACCAATGAATGATGAAATTGGCACGCAGAGGTAGACATAGTGCTGGGTCGTTTTCTCGAGTTGCTGCCAAAGGCAAAGTATCACCCTACTAAACAATACACCGCCAAAAATTCATTAGTCAACTTGAACTATTAGCAAGGCATCTGACCGGGTCCGGAAATCGCCGGGAAATGATCGCATCAGGCCACAACAAAGCAACAAAGAAGAACAAAGACAACAAAAGCCCCGTCATGATCACCGTGATCAGGTAACAGCAGTCTCTTTGTTTCCTCTCTTGACTTTCCTCCACCCACGCGCGGTGCTTCACTGTCGAACTGGGATGTGGCTGAGCACCCAAGTCGATTGCGATATTCCCAATTTGGTCGCCACCAGTCATTCCGCCCAAATTCCGCCTCACATTGTTATCGCAAAGGGCCCAGAAATGGTTCTATTGTGGCTTCGGGCGGCCCAATCTTTCGCGAATGGATGGTATCACTTTGACAAAATTCCCAAATTGGTACAATGGAGCACTCAAAGCGCTTCGCTGATTGTCTGATCGGTGGCCTGACGATATTGCTTCTTTAGTACAGCAGTATATAAAGGCCATCTATTTAGCTGGACGAACATCGTGCTTTACCCCAATTCAAATCCATATCCTCCATTTCGAACGCTCATCTGCCATGCCACACCCACAACACGATGCCCTGTACCGACGCAACTCTGTTGTGAAATATGACGCCAAGGTCAGTATATCGTTGATTCGACCATCCTTACCCTGCTGACTCCGCCTGCAGCCTCCCATTTCCAGCTATGAGGAACAAGCCAGCTTCAACGACTTTCTCCGCGAACGGATTGACTTACCAGAGGAATGGTCCTACCCTGACCTGCAGGTTGGATCGGGTGTTTATGAGATCCCTCGCAATCCGCCCCCTCTCGCACCTCCCTTCATGCCGAGCGTGAACATGCCTAGCCCCGAGCATCCAAGGTTACCCTCGGACTGGTGGCACAATGATGCGAATGTCCGAATCGTGGGCGGAACGGGGGACCTGTGGTCTGGCGACCGGATTCCGTTCTTCCCTGACCATGGGCGTTGTACCACAGGCATTTCCATGCAGCACGCCCGACTGTCCACTGGAATGTTGCACGGACACAATCGCCTCAGTGTCTACCTCCATCCTTTCCTATTCAATGTCCCACATCCGATGCTTTCTATCCAAGTGCGTTCTCTGTCTCCAATGTCCTTCTTCTTCCTAAACACGTTCTCGTAGTGGCCGGGGTATCAGTCCATCCAGGAATCTTTCTATGAGCAGAAAGGTCTCCGGCCCCTCAATCTCAAACGGCCGCTCCGGTTCCATCCAGATGTGACTCTAGCTGAGTTGGCGCAACAAGTAGCTGAATATTTCTTCGAGTTTTCCGAGGTGCGCTACTCTCATGATACATCATTCTCACACGAGCTAAACCCCGTCCTAGATTTATGGCGAACACTGCAATACGCTCGACCCTCGCGCTATTCTACTTGGGCCTCAAGGCATCCCCTTCAATCGGCTCCGCATGGTGAAGTTGTGGACCTCGAACAGCGGAATCCATTGGAATGTGGAGGTCGCCATTGTGGATGATTATGTCAAATAGTTTTGAGAGGTTTTTTTTGCAATACTATCTTTATTCAACACGAAAACATACGTCTGCGCTTCCCGGTTCAATTTTTTTTCCTCCGTGTTTTATTTAGCGATATCAAATTCTGTTCCGAACCGCATATGAATGGATAATATGTTAGGGAGCAGTACATTTGTTGATTGAAATACGAAAGGTCTTATGCTAGAACAGTTGAAAATCTCTGCATGTTCATAGACATCTCGCTCCCGCGAAGGCCGAAAATTGAATCGACCGAAGACGCCCTGGGACGCGTCGGAACGCGTCTGAAGCCGACGCCGTGCTCGCGGAATGACAGGGAATGAAATTGGATGTAAAAAAGAGATGAATACTAAGTCTGGCAATTAAGGGACGGGATCCCACCTTTGCCGGGTCGCTCGTCAATCTGCACACCATCGGGCCGGCTGGTGAGCCCAGTCATCAACGTCTTGCCCTCTCTGCCGTCGATAGAGAGGAATCGGACTTCTCCCTTGATGAGGTCGAGAAAAACGATGTGGTCTCTTTCAGCGATCTTGCGACCGATGAGTATGGCAACTTTGCCCTCTGCTAATATTGCGTCAATGGTGTCGAGCCGTTGAAGGTCGCTGGGCGTGGTGTCGGCATCCGCAGACTTGTGGAATGAGATGCTGGTGGACAGCGCAACGCTGAGTTTCTCCGCCACCGTCTGGCGGAGCTTCTCGATAGCGTCAGCGTTACTGACCTCGACGGTGACTCCGTCGCTGTTTGGTGATTTTCCGTGCAAGTAAAATACGACGGGAGGCATTTTCAGATTGTGATATGTTAGCGAGACCAGCGATATATATACTCAACCCGACGTGAATGAAGCCGGACTTTCCGCGCGGGCTCCAAACGGGGGAACAAGGAATTGCGGATTCGAGCGGGGAAACAGGCAGTAGCATTTGGATTGTCCTGTCACAAGAACTACAGCAATTTCCTGTTCAAGAGTAGTAGCCACCTTCGTCACTTCGTTACTTCGCGTAGGTACGCGAAACTCCGTCACTTTGATGGGAATCTGAGAAAGTTCGTCACTTTGCCTCCTTTCTGTGAAAGCTCGTCACTTCAACTCGGCACCTTCAAGACCTTGGAACACCGGCCATCAGTGTTCATTCACACAAGCCGGGGAGTGTTTTTTTATATAGATCCCTCACCCTAACACTAACCACTAACCACTAACTGCTAACCAGTAACCTCAAACCCCTAACCTCTAACCAAAACCACCTAACCAAAACACTAACCTCACCCGAACCTAACTGATTTTCATCACTCTGTGATGTGCCGAGGATTCGGCGCTTGACAAGCCCGGAATACTAACTCACGAACTTTCATAGAAAGCCATCAAACTCACGAACTTTCACCAATTCCCATCAAAGTGACGAAGTTTCCCAACGCTACGCGAAGTAACAAAGTGACGAAGATGGCGCGGACTCCCTGTTCAACGCTGGCAGCCAAAGCAGATGAAACTTGCATCGTCGAATAAACCATCAAGAACGCCACCTGGGGGTGCATTACTGGATTTCCATTGTGGCTCAGAGTTGTAGATTTCGCCCCAGGTTTGAGGTCATCATCTTGCTCGGTGAGAGTGGTGAGAACTCGTCACGGCATTGAAAACCAGCAAATGACGCACTAGCACCTAAGCAACCTGACCAAACTCAGCTTTCTTTGTCACTGCGTGGTTTAAAAAAGCCTTACGGAACCTTCTGCCGAGGAAATCCGTGCGTGTGCGGCTGTCTCTATTTTCCACATTCATTCAACGAAAGACTATATATTGAGTTTACTCATCTTCATTCCAGTCCAGGAAGCTCGAGGCACACGGGACTTGCGGCTGCGCACGGCACCTTACACGCCGATATATAATCGTTGGTTCGACGAATCCAAACAAGGGTTAAACCTCCCACTGTGATGATTGACTGATTGACGTCTAGTATCCAGCCTGGGATACTTTTCAGGATGTCATAGGTACGGCCAAATGTGTCAAGGCACATAATTACAGTTATTTTCGATAAATTATCCAGTCGCGTAGGTCCAATGCGAGTCTCCGGCTCTCCAAGGCTGAGTGCCCATTCCCAAACAAGGAATTCGGATAAGCAGTAGAGGCTTGAGAGCAGCCCAAGTCGGATTCGGAGAAAAATCGAGTGAGTTGTGCTACAGTATTGTCGCCTTAGCTCAGTTTTCTGTTGTTGGAGCTAGTTTCAACCATTTAATGCGGAGGTATCGGTGATATACTGTGCAAAAATTACTGAAATTTTACAGGGTTTTTGCAGACAACTTATTTCAAAATCCATCACTTTTGGTTACATCCTTCCATGTTGGTTGCATCTTCATCCTTGGCTTACAACTATGAACAGCTCACATCTCTACCAAAGTTGCATGTGTTTGGATTTGATCACCATCAATTCGGCTACTCGGCGGTCTGCTCGATGTCCGTGAATAGGAACCTGAGAGCCTTGGAGAAGCACCAGATGATGCATTTCGAATTTAGAACCATTTTTTAGACAAGAGGCAGGCATCGTTGGCAGTTTATCCTTGGAAACTACTGAAATTGCAATGTTCTGCTCCGTGAACTTCCAAGAGGGCTGCAGAGGATAATCCCATTGCTATCATGATTATTCATAAATATCAATTAGAACATTGTATTATATGCAAGGAGAAGTTATTTTGGTGCACTATGGTGCTCCAATACGGAGAATTCAGCCAACTTCCATTTATGGATTTCGGCACGGGAGTAGCATCATTGTTCGAATTATTCACGTCAAAATTTGAAAATCTACCAGGACTAAGTCCCCAGAAGCAAGCCTTCCAAAGTGTAACTCATCGAATGAAGTCCTTGCAACCATTGCAAAAAAAGATGTCTGCAAAATCCAAGTTGTAAGCTGTTTTGCAGTTTCGCTGCAAGTTGCAACCCAAAACCCTGCTTGCACTGAGATGTAACCAGCCAATATTTTTTGCACGCTATATGTGCCATACGGAGGTCTTTGGGTTCAATCCCTGCGCTCTTCATATTTTGCTGCAGCTGCGCATTCTATTGGCCAGGGCGGCGGAAATGAAATGGGGCAGGGGAAAGCGATGTTGCGAGGATTCTGACTGATGTCGCCGTCCGCCTGTTTTATCTAGTCCAGTAGGATCACGGCCGCGGGGAGGGTGACGAAGGGAAATCTTTTTTTTTTTTGCAAATTTCCACCATTTTCCGAGGCCTGGTCAAAAATTCGGATAAAAACTGCCCCCCTTGAATGCCGGGGTCAAATTCGGATAGAAATCACCCAATATGAGGTGCGGATAAAACGTCGCAAAATCTAGACAGTCCTGGATAAGCATTTTGGTGGAGTGTCGGGGGTCCTCAGCGAGCCTTCATCGGACCTATCGGTCGGATTCGACTTCGATAAGTCCGCGGGCATGCGTATGAAGTTATCTCCGAGTCAAAAGAGCCGGGGATTCTAAAGAGATGATCTGCGGGAAAGCCTCGACCAAACAACGCCGCCGTACACATCGTGGACACGAGAAAAAATACATGCCGCCACCGGCGAGCGTCGGACACTCAGATGTCTGTCAGAGTCACCCTGGAAGCAATTGTGCTGTAAGCGGGCAACTGAACTTTCAGGGTCGCTCCAGGCAGTGGTACCATGTCGAGGGCATCGTGACAAGAGCCACAATGTGGCCGCAGCATGTGGCTGCCACATGCTGCGGCGTCCCATTGTCACTTGCAGAAACGTAAAGGTATTTGAGAAAATGAATGGTGCGGCATGCTCGAGGGCATGGGCATGTAGACGTGTCCAGTAAATGGAGGTTCTTTGAATTGGGTGAAGTGGGCAAGACACTACATTTTGATGGCCCCTCAGCCAACTTGTGCGATGTCGGCTGAGGTTGGCCAAGGTTGGCCGAGGGCCTCGACCGAGTTGGCCGATTTGATGTCGTACTCTCACTACATTTTGATGGCCCCTCGGCCAACTTGTGCGATGTCGGCTGAGGTTGGCCAAGGTTGGCCGAGGGCCTCGACCGAGTTGGCCGATGTGATGTCGTACTCTCACTACATTTTGATGGCCCCTCAGCCAACTTGTGCGATGTCGGCTGAGGTTGGCCAAGGTTGGCCGAGGGCCTCGACCGAGTTGGCCGATGTGATGTCGTACTCTCACTACATTTTGATGGCCCCTCAGCCAACTTGTGCGATGTCGGCTGAGGCTGGCCAAGGTGAGTACTGTATTATTTCATTCAATTCGACCTGGTGCATGACGGGTGACCCAAAATACCAATTTGACCATTCGGCCAGAGCCAAAATTCAGCGTGACACCACCGAAGTTTTCCACCACCGGAATGAAAATTTTGGATTTTTCGCGTCGTGGACGCAAATTTCGGCGTTTTGGGGGGCTGTCTGGCAGATTTGAGATTCGACCAACGCGTGCGTGACACGGGCCAGTGCACCAAAATTTGACACCGACCAGGGGGGACATGATGTGTGACGGTCGAATTGAATGAAATAATACAGTACGTTGTTCTCACATCATACCTTGGTGGACGATGGGTGTGATGCGAAGCATCGCCAAATAACACCGTTTTGGGATGCGGGTATTCAATATTGTGTTTGCTCTTGATCAACTCTTGATGCCTCCCTCGGAAAATTCCGTCTCCAGCCTCTGACGACAATGTTTCGGAAATCGGAAAGCCCACAAAGGAGAATAAAATCATCACCGGCGAATGTGCACATTGCACGTGAAGGCGAGTCGGTACGTATCCTAGGCGGCCATGTGGGCAACAACATTGACAACTTCGCGATGTGGACTCCAGTAATCGAGAAGATTGATGCCGCCCTGGTACGGTGGGACAAACTCCATCCTACCCTAGAAGCCTGCTGCAACATTGTTCAAATTACAATCGGATCGATGACACAATACCTTACGCAGGTGAATGAGATGCCCCCGAAAATCTTAGACCACCTACTGAAGGCAACAAGAGAATTTATGTGGGGTGGAAAATCATCCTCAATACAGCGAGAAATGCTGATGGCCCCTAGATCAAAAGGGGGGAAAAATTTACTGGACCTCAAATCACGGAATGAAGCAATCCAGCTTATGAAACTCAAATCATTCCTTGAACTAGAGCCCGAGAAGTGCTCTACATGGGGCTTCCTAACAGATAAACGGCTGGAGAAATTGGTTACAGGCCAACGCAGGGTAGACCCTGCCTCTATGGTCAACTGCTTCCTGCAAAAATGGGCACCCAACGAAAGGAAGCTCCCTAAGCGGCACAGGAGCATGCTCAAGTGCGCAAAGAAATATGGAGTAGAATTTGACACTCTAAATCCACAGCGCTCCCTCTTGGAGAAATTGCCTCTATGGCATCATTTCGGGGAAGACCTGAACAAAACTCAGACGAACAATTCTGAGGCATGTACCTGCCTTAGGGAGAACCATGGAGTTCTCTACATTGCGGAGGGACTAGCAGTTCTAAACCGACTCTCCGACAACTCCCACAGGCGGTCCCCAACGTGCTGCTGCTCTGCCTGTCACGATGATAGGCAGATCTACGGGTGCAGAAACCCACATGCATGCACATCAGCGGTAGAAAACAAACTCTCCCGCCTCCTTTCAAAGTGGGACCCGAGACAAGTGCCACAAGTCTCGGATGAACCCCAACCTCATGAAGCCAATACATTCACGCCACTCCCACCAATAACCAATAACCTCCCTCACGGATGGTTTCCGAGTCTTTACCCGTGAACCCAAGGACGATGATGCAGAGAGCGTCCCCGCGCCACCCCAACGCGAAGCCACACAGGTCAGAATGGACCTCATGCTATATATAGGAAATGCAACGTCCCGAGACAGAGAAGGAAATACCGTTGCAGGAGGGGGTCTGGTATGGCGCGGGAAACCCCAAAAATAAATCACTCCGCATGCCGGATAGCCAGCAAACGACGAAGGCGGCAGGCCTGGCCACTAGCTTACTAGGTGTCCAGTATGCACCAAGGGTGCAAACATTGGAAGTGCATAGTGTCAAGAGTACCGTGCACATTGCAATGACACAAAAACTCCAAGATTTGGAAGACCGAGGCTGGATCGGGGTCGCGGACCGAGAACCTATGCGTGCCTTAGCTGCAGAACTGACGGCCAGGACCGGGCCAACAATCTTCAAAGATGGAGATCCCAAAAGCGATAAACCAACTCTTGATGGCCGTGCAGGAGCCACGCTGCTGGCAAAAAATGGTTGTCGAGAGACCTCAGCGAGCCAAATAAGCTTCAGAGTGGACCCCAATTTCTCCCTACGGGGGGCAAAATTGTTGACGCTGACACAAGCGACCGCATATGCTGGGATAAAAGAGCAGAAAGATGCAGTGTCACGGAAGGCGACAGACAACAATATTAAACAGGTCATCGAAGCCATCAAACGCGAGTTCGGGTGGGCACCAACAGCTGCTCAGATTTGGAAAAGCATAAGGCACAAAGATTTTACCCGACAACTCACAAACTTCCTGTATAAGTCGCTCCATTCTGCACACAAGATTGGGGCATACTGGAAACACATCCCTGAGTGCGAGGAGCGTGGGGTGCGCCAATTCTGCAACGAAACGGAAGATCTGGATCACATCCTCTTGCGATGCCGAAAACCTGGGCAGAAACTCGTCTGGAGCCTAGCAAAGGAGCTATGGCTGAAGAAATACCCCGTCTGGTCAGAGCCCTCCCTCGGAAACATCCTTGGATGCAGTCTAGCCACCTTTAAGGATGAGAAAAAGAAAAACCTCAATGGTACAACCCGGCTCTACCGAATTTTAATCTCTGAATCGGTGTTTGTGATCTGGAAGCTTCGAAACGAGAGTGTGATTAAAAAACAAGGTGAAACCCTAGCGGACAACCTTATCCGCAATAAATGGCTTCATGCTATAAACCTTCGACTTCAGTTCGACTGTGTCCTGACTAACCATGCCAAATACGGCAAGCAGAACTCCATAAGCCAATCCCTCGTCCTCCAGACCTGGAGATCGACACTCATGAACGAGGAGGAGCTGCCTGAAAACTGGATTAGAGAGCCCAGGGTTTTAGTGGGTACCGAGGAACACTCATCACATCCTGCTCCGCAGCCATCTGGCCGCAGGGGTAGGAATAGATAATCTCGGAGTCCCACACTGTTGCTAACCGCTTCGTGCTTAATGCATTCCCCCGGGCGGTGGTTTCCAAACACTTTCCTCCGGAGGTCTTATACTATGCCCTCTGTTTCCCCCTACGCAGTCTGGAAGTTTTGTGAGCTGTCCATACTGATATCGTACCACCGAAAAAAAAAAAAAAAAAAAAAAAAGAGAATAAAATCATCATGAGGCGGAGTCGGAAGCTCGGGGGAGCGCACGATACAAAGACAACACTGGAGCCCCGTCGGAAAATTGTATAGTAAAGGAGAATAAAAAACAAAATAGATTGGAATTTGGGAGGAGTTGTGTGTTGAGTCCAATAGTTGACTCTGTGCGGATGAGTCGCGAAGCGCCGCATGAGTGCATGGTTTTACCAGAGGGGTGAATCAGGGCGAACCCCCTACATGTGAGTGCAATGTTTGTTCGTCACGGTAAAGACTAAAGTATTTGGCTACAAAGAGTCTTAAAAGATCGGATGTGGAACATTATCATACAGTTCAACTTATAGCACATTCTTAAACAAGAAAACGTCTTCGTCTCCTTATTATTAACAATGCGCTGGTAGCATAGTCGGTTGACACCTTGAACCAAAGAAAATGGGCGCTTTATTAAGACTGTTCGGATCGTAAAAATACCACTCTATTTTGCTCAATACCTCCTGCCTGATCTCACACCCCACCGTTGAGTGTGGCTTCAATCAGTGCCGCAGCGTCCAGAGATCGTGGCTTTATCGAACATTTGAACGGGCGGGGCGCACTGGAAAGCTTGAATAACATATCTATGAGAGTGGTCGCCCATTACCTGATGAGATCTGGAGAATATTCATAAGAGGGCTCGATGATTTGCCCATCGTCCCCGACGGGCTTGGTAATGTCGAAGACTGCGAGAACCGAGGCTATAGTGATCCACACCGACGACATCGCCATGTGTCGTCCCGGGCAAATCCTAACCACGATTTAGTCGGAATACCGAGCGCGCACTTGGGCGAAAAAACACACCTTCGTCCGAAGCCAAACGCAGCTTGCGGGTCTCTGACATCTGGATTCAGCTTGCCGTCGCGCAGGAACCGTTCGGGCTTGAAGGCACTTGGATCGGGGTACATCTCCTACATGGGAAGATGAGAAAGAGCATCAAAGTTGTGCAAAGACAGAACCTCGTTATGTAGGATGGCCCTAAAAAAGAAATAAACAAATACGTCAATTTAATACTAATACGGACACTTACCAGACATTTCCAAAGACCACAGAGCCTGCCGGAATCCTGTATCCGCGATACTCGTCCTCAACTGCTAAAAAATGTGGGACGCCTAACGGAGAGTTAAATACATGATGAGGGCAGCGGTAGAATTGCAAACCCAGTGGTGTCACAGGTCGCCACCGGAAAACCTCTTTCACGAGCGCGGAAACATACGGCAGAGACTGCTCGTCGTTGAAATTTGGCAGCTGTCCCTGCCCAAGTACTGCGTCCATTTCCATTTGGGCCTTTCTCTGAGCCTCGGGGTTGGCCAACATGGCGAGGAAGAACGTGGAGAGAGCAGTGACAGTCGTATCGGCCCCCGCGATATACATACTCGCGGCAGTCGCCCTGACTGTGTCCTCGTCATAATATTTATCGTCAGATTCACTGAGAAGCCGCAGGCTTTCCGAACTGAATGAATAACTGGCGGTACCAGACGCCTGGTTGTATAAGTAGGCAGATGGGGTGGAAATGAGTTCTGCCACTCACAATTTGACGCTTCACCTCATCAAAGGGATTCTCTACGAGCACTCGACCCACTTCTCTCCACTCTTTGGCTTGTCGTTTAAATCCAGTGCCAGGGAACCAGTCAGGGACATGTTTCAAAAGCGGAATAGAGTCCTGATAGTAATCAAAATCCTGGCCACGCTGTCTCCGCCCAGAAACTCACAACGAGGAACCGCCCTGGGAGTACAGCTTGTTGACCGACGTCTACTGCGTGTTCGGCCGCAGCGAGATATGGGTCATTGACGGACAATACATCGATTCCATAGGCCACCGAAATGATAATTTCACCTGCCATCCTTGAGAATGGTCAGCGGTTATTTCTGAGACAGCTTAAATGACGCCTCTTACTGCCTGATATGATCCCTGAAAGCCTCAGGCGTATGGGCAAGTCGACGAAGGAGTCCATGAGTGGCAGCGAGTTCCTTGGGGTGGAAATTCCGCGCGGCTGCAACACTGAATCCTTGGCTGAATAAACGCCGATGCGCCCGCCTAAATTGGGCGTGAGGTTTCTCCAGCGTGAATGGCAGTTCTTTGTCACGTACCATATGTCTCCTGTAATGAACATCGGCAGATGAGAATTCCCGCGATATGTACGGGCTCCAAGCATTACCATATTTCATCAGCGCTGGAAATTCTGTGTCATTCCAGTTAACCATAAGGGGACGAGCAGAATCTCACCAAAATTGAAAGTCCAACCCATCAGCTCATTGAGCATAGGCAATCTCGGTCTAATATCTTGAGGAACAGCATCGGATCGCAGTGGGAAATGAAACATACCGGTCCGAATATATGGACGAGCGCTTATCAAGGAGGTCCTCCGTTGTTTCTAAAGACGACAGGACGACGACGGACCTCCCAACGAGATCCAACTGAATAATATCAGACTCTGAAGATGACTGTCAGTAACAACGATAACCACGATGCATGGTAGACTGACTGTATTGCCGGCTCCAGTCCTCGTACGTCTCCCACGCGAAAGCGGGAGGTAGGTCGAAAAGATTCCCCACAATTGGCAGTTTTTTGGGTCCGGGTGGGAGAGGCAATTTCGAGCGGGTGGTGAACTTCGAGTGAAGGCTGTACAGGATTATTGCAAGGCCCGCAGCTGCCCCAATCGCGGGAGCGACGTCGATAGAATATGTCATGGTGGGTGATTGGGTCTTGTTATCCTACGCTTTATACAAATGCGGCCACCCTTTTAGCCAGTCAGTAGCGAAACTTTGGTAAATCACCTTTGGATCCCAGTTCCACTAGGGCTGCATTGGGCTTGTATTATACCTTCGCGGGTGTTGTGTCCGCACAGGAACGAAAGGAGACGTGGCGGCAGCGCCCGCAGCGCAAATGTCAAGGCAACTTGAAATGCTCAGGCCCTGTTCGGGATCCCCAGCTAACTCCCGTTAGCTAAATTAACGGCCAACTAAGTTGTCACATCAGGTCACCTGTCATGAGACCACTGTGAGAGTTTGATGGAAGGCCGCGGAATCTTCGGCGCCCAGCCATATGATCATATTTTGAGAGCACACTTTTTTGAGTTGACTTATAGCGTACAAAGAAGGGCCAAAATTCTGGAAGAGCATCAGCGATCTTTTAGACCATTTGATATCTGTTCAGGCTCATGAATACATAACAGAAATAATACAAATTGTGGATGGGCGGGAATAGGGTGGGAGGACGGGGTATGATGGGTGTGATGAAGACGATGTGATTTCGCTTGCGGGAAGATCCGGAGGCACAGCCTCCAGACCCAGGGTGACTGATCATGACTTTCATAAGTAATGGACGTAGCTGGGGATCCGAACAGGGCCTTACGTTGTACTTACTACTTACGCTAACTTCTTACACAGCCCTAATTATAAGGAGCTCCGATTGCGTCGGGTTTTGCGGTACATGAAATAGTGGGCCTGAGTAAATAAGATGTTATTTTTGCAATCCCCGACGCCGGGCCCTACGTACTTAGTGTTTGAACAGCAAGGGCGTGACCTCAGGGGATTTAGGGTAATGCTTAGGACTTGGGGTGTGGGGCCGCGGCGGTGCCCGGCAGGAACTTCATACTTATGCGTTTTTTTATGGTCATTTCCTATGCAATTGCATCTTCTGCTCGAGAACCTTCCTGAGCCCGAATTATGGTCAGGCGGACACCCTCCTCTTCGTCCGCATTACAGACTGCGATGGCTGCCCCCGGAAATATTTGGTTCCGAGCTTAGCATTTCTTTTGGACCGCGGTCAGTATTTTTGGCGGAGTCTAGACTGCAGTGGAAACATTGTGGAAACAATTAAAAACGAGGAAGTACCGACTATGTCGGCACCGACCTTGCTTGTGAGGACCGTTACAATGAATTTGAAAATGAAGATTGCTTAGGCAGAATAGACCTGAATTAATCTATACGTCGACGTTGACAATTGGATTTAATCGTAGTTGAGAGTTTGGCTTGAATTCTGTCTGAAAACTGAAATTTAATGTCTGTCGTTGTACCATCAGAGCTGGGATGAAACACTGGGCCATAGTTCAGCTGAGAGTGTTCGCCGTCTTCTTCGCCTTAGTCAACGTTGAACTATACTCACTCTCTGTTACGCCGGCAGGAGACCGCATTCTTCAACTTTGATGCATACGCGGGACGAACCGAGTACTCCTGAGCTCGCTGGGCACCTGTGTCGGGATGCTGAACATACTGCAGCATCAAGATGTGCAGGGTGAAATCGTCCAGAACAATGGCGTATGTCAGCGAGAGAGAAGGGTATGGTCTGTGTGGACACGAAGTTATGTTTGATTATTGACATGCAGTTGTTCGACTCAGCATGAGTTGAAGGCTCGATAAATTACACACGTAGAATGAACCATCTTCTGCGGTTACGCAGAGAGGCCATGAGGTCTTGTGGCACTGCCAACCTCCACTGTGCCAGAGAGGTGAATATATCCGAAATTATTGATGTCAGGAACGACCTGGCACTGTATGAAGCTTTTATGTCCTTGGAATAGCAAGCTATTTTCAATGGCTCTGCTGGTATTCAGCGCAGATGAGGGTCTCACCAATGTATTTCATTCTTGGTTCAATCTGGATGTTGCGAGGTTTGAGTGAAGTTCCGGCATGCCACATTCTGTTTCCTTAGATATTTTACCTGCAATGATGGAGGATAGCTGAGAATGGCAGCAGACGCAGCCGTGCATGAACAAGACTCGTCGGGGTTTCAGTGGAGAAAAGCGAACTGGATATGGAGATTCGGCCCGCGATCAAAGTAGCGGAAAGATGCGAGATCACTGATTCTGGATCAATGGGTAGGTCAAAAAGTGAGGCCGAGTGTGGAGAGACCTTGACAAGCAAGGTAAAATGCGAATCGACAGTTGCCGAAAACGTCAGCGTGGAACAGCCACTGATCGGAGATGCGTCTCCTATCTGTCTCCCACAACTCTCTAAGCAAATTCCGGTTCTTCCGTGTAGTCGCCCCTACAGCTCTCCCAACTCGGCACAAGTGTTATCCGCACCGCGTCCGTTCCTCTTGCGTTTCTCGGTTCCTCGCTGTCGTGCGTGACTCCTTCTTACAGCTGAATCGAAAACAATAGACCGTTTCGATTTTCGAGCAAAGTTCGGGCCGAGAGCACAGCTAAGATCTACAGCGAGGCATGGGAGGAATTTCATGGTATTCGCGAGCTCGTTCTAGGTGATGCAGAGGGGCCCAGGGACGATGGTGTAATTTAGCTTGCTTTGTACACTGGGATAATTCCTGGAAACTGGTGTTCGTTATTCGGACCGTGCCGTGTAATGCTACCTACCTACCTACCTACACCGCCTTCGGAACTTTTGACGCCCACCTCGGCGCCTCTTTCGAAAGCTGTGTTGCCGTGGATTTGTCATCGATGGTCGCCAGCGCTTGTTCGTCTTCTCTTCTGACTCTCACTATCCAGGGACGCAATGTATGGGGAACACTCTGAAACGCCGGACAATTTTTCTACCATGACTCAGCCAGACCCTTCCAATCCTCCACCTGCATCATCTTCGCCTTGCGATCCTGTTGAATCCCCTAGGTCTGTATTGACGGGCTCCTTCTTCCCCAACTCGCACAACTTTCTTGTGTCCGGCGGAGAGTTCACGAGTGTCACGAATATATACCACTCGTCGCCATCCGTCCGCCAAGGTAACAATTTCCTCTGTCCTCACGTACATAAATGATTAATGGGACGCGCATACGCACGCAGACTTTCGGATGATCCCGTTAGGAGATCTGGATCTGCGGCACGAAATTGGGGGGGATATTGTCCATGCCCGCCGTCGACGTGGATACGTCAAACGCATCTACCACGCCCGAATCGAGGGTCGGAACGCCAACTCGACGGTCGCTTTATACCAGGGGCAGGCCGCGGAGGAGGTGAATTTGATGCATACTATTATCTTCTGCTGGTCCATCTTCTTTCATTCAGGTCTGGCGGCGTGAGCTCGAGACATACTCGAAGTTCCGGTCAGTGAGGATGCTGCAACAATGTGCTAACCGCTAATACCAGTTCCCGGAGTCAGCCATCCCAATATCGTACAACTGTATGGTGCAGTGACTTCTGGTGATATGTACGCTACGGTGTTCCACGACGGTGATTTTATGTTGTACTAAAAGTCACTTCGATTTGCTGACTGCGCCGGTGAAATTGTTGGCAGAACTGATACCGCTGAAGGAAACTCTGAGCCTCTATCGGTATTCTCCCATCGCCACCGTATACCTCTTGGGAATCTTCGTGAGTGGCGTCCACTATCATCCGCGCTGTGATTAAGTTCCTTCTAGGCTATGGATGCCTGTGTGCGCAGAGCCGAATACCACTAGATCATGCCTTTCATAGTAATTTTCCCGCAGGATGCAGATGACTATTTGGAGTCTGTGACGGGGGAATGGATGGCAAGTAACACTCAGCTGGACGACTGACTTATTGCTTCTGATCTCTGTTCAGGAGATGGATTCTACATTATGGATACGGGCCTCCACCGGCCGCCTCTGCGTGGAGCTCGTCCCAAGCGGCGAAAACTATTCTCCCCTCTTGACAAATGTGTGGGCGCACAGGCTCCCGCAGAGCATGGCTGCGTTCCTCAAACCGGATGCAGAACCGTTGATCATATCGGCTCTAACTTTCGACCAGTATCATTGGATCTGTTCCGCCTATATGGCGCTCGGCAACAGTCTACCCATGTCCGCCGGTCAGACTGTTGAACTTGGATCGATCATGGTCATGGCCATTTCGGGGAACCCTCACCTTGACAATATCGTTGAAGTTGCCGCGACTGTCAATAGCGTCCTGGACGATACGGGTTGGACCACGATACCCGATTTAGAGGAAGTCCAACCTGTACTTATGAGGAATGGCTGGACCCGGTACGTCTGGAGTACTTATTCGTTGAGCATTCTTTGATCCTCACCTCGCCAAGGTTCAAGTCCACGGAAATAGCCCGGAAGACCCTACACAGGATGATAGACTGCCGTCGCGCACTGATTGACGCCTGGCTTTCTCAAGCAAATTACATCTTCGAGCGCCTCGGTATTACATCCAATTACGAAGATTACGGTGTGTCCCGCTTCACTCTTATATATATTTATGTCGGCCCTGAATTCTAAATCAGTTTTTCTGCCCTACATCACGTATTGGGTCACATTGTTGCCTACTAAGGACACCAACCCCCCGGGCTACCTATTCGTTTGCCCGCTGGAAGACCTTAAATCGACGGCCAGTGCCAGTCGGTTCAGACTACCCGAGCAGCAAGCGTATTGGGCCATCGACCCCACCGGAGCTGATCGGCTCAGCGCCGAAGACGCGGAACGTCTCGGGTTTCCTGAGCTGTCGTTTTCCGCCCATGTCTGGGAGTCTTCCTGGGATGAAAGCGTTTACGCCGGCCTCCGGAAATTTCACGCGGGGAAGGGCTTCGACCCGACCAGCCAAGACCTTGCCCGCCATCTTGGAGTTCCTTTGTATCACTTGGCCGCGGCGGGAGAGCCACTGTTCGCCCATGGTATGCATTATTTCAGGATTCATTAGATTTTTCTGACATTGAACTTTGTCAGTCGAAGAAGACTTCTCTAGCGGGGAAAATGGATTCGTGGATCCAGGTAACCAGCAGCTTTCTGACGACAAGAATGGTAATACCTGTGGTTGATTTTAAAAATCCTTAGGTGCTGATTATGACATGTTGCCAGTGATCTGTGATTCCAACGCTATCCTAGAAGCACCCCCAGCTTGCCATACATCCACGCCTGCACCTGGGCATCGAAAATGTCTCGTCCTACAAACGATATTAACACCTGCAAAATTTGGGATTATTTTTTCACTCGGTGTTTTATGGCTTGCTCTGCGTTAACTCATTCCTCGGGTACCGGCAGGTAGTAGCAAATAGCGTCATCCATATGATGTAGCTGTACACTGATACGACGCACGCCCCGCATATTTCTGGAGGGTCTGAAATTTGAATTCCAGTGAGTCGATCAGAGGCCTTTCTATATCATCCGGCTTTCGCTCTGTGAAGTTCTTGATCGTTTCACGAATGTTCCAGAATCTTGGATGCGCAAAAAAATTGTATACGTCCCGGGCCCGCCCGAAGTCTGTTGGAAATTGGAATCGGCAATGGCAAGCGAGATCACGTGTGTGATATTTGTTGATATTTACGCGTCTTGTCTTTTCTCCTTCCTGCCAAGCTCCTGCATGTCCTGCATCCATGCAAGTGCTCCGTTCCTGCTTCCACTGCCCCCGGATTTTATTGTGTAAGTGCCCGGCGACACATCTGTTCAATTCCCAGAATCCTGCATGTCGTTATCCGAGATTCAGAATCCTGCTTGGAGACGAGGCGTCGACGCGCAAGTCTTGAAGTTCCCCACCGCGCCTGCGCTCTCTCGTTGTGGGGCAGCGGGATGACAGTGGACTGCAAGAAGCAATATTATATGCATACATATGTCCACTGTCCATCGTCGGTGGTCTTCGCAGGAGATTGGCAACAGCGGCGCGACAGGTGAAGGCGATCAAGATTCATTATGTCGGACCTTTGGTCCAAGTTGTAGGTGTGTCCCATCGTATTCGATGTCCAAGTCTAATCACGGTGACTAGGACCTTCGCTCCTGAGTAGTCTTTTCCGAGTACTTCGAATCCGAGAGGGACCATTACACCAATATTAATCTCGCTGAACTCGCGACTCATGAGACTAAAAAAAATCTATGCTAGATCGATGTCGATCAATGGTCAGGCGAATATACGTCTTCCAAACTTCGAGCCTTGGTGTGTAATTTCAATATGGTTAAATTCAAGGATGCTCACAGGCCCCTGTGTTAGGCTGTGCCTCCGATTCTGACTGTACTGTCTCAATGCTGCGCATGTTCGACCTGTTCTTGGTAAATATCACTTCGTTTTCGCTTTTGGCCTTCCTCGCTTCTCCTTCACATCCCAATGTCCATTCCTTTATCGGATATCCAACCTCCTTTAATCGTACACTTGTTTCTGAAATCCCAGCAGGAAATCCTCCAAAAAACCCGACTCGCAGCAACTCCACCCAACAAATTTGACGCAGTCCTCCTCTCCTCACGCCCCATTGCAGTGTAATCCATCTCACAACAGTGCCTTGGCGATCGTTGTTTGCACAGCCTGCACCGCATGACGTGATTCAGGGCGGTGTTAGACCGGCCCTTAAGTAGCTTTGAGCGCTTGTCGTCTCCCTCCATCTCGCGTCCACCAAACCGAAACTAACTCAAAGCAACAACACAATGTCCTACGGTGGTGTACGCCCAACCTTTCGCCACAAGGCGCCCATGTACTAACGGCTCGGACAGCATCAATACGGCGCGCCTCCTGGTGCGCCTCCGGGCGGGTACGGCGCGCCCCCGCCCCAGCAGCACGGCGGCTATGGTCCCCCACCCGGCGGCCCTCCCGGCCATGGTGAGCCCACCGCTCGTTCTTTGTCTGATCGCGCCATCGGCTGACCCGCGAACGACAGCCGGCGGCTACGGTGCCCCGCCCGGTGGTGGATATGGTGCCCCACCCGGCGGTGCCTACGGCGCGCAAGGCGGCGGATACGGTGCAGGCGGACACGCAGGCGGCTTCGCGCCCCCCGGCGGCGGCGGCCCCCCGCCCGGTGCAGACCCCCAGTGCGCCGTCCTTGCGCCTCTGCGTTTTAGCGTTTTCTGACGTGTGTATAGGCTGTGGAACTGGTTCACGTCGGTGGATACAGACCGATCGGGCGCGATCACTGCGACGGAGCTCGGTGCGTACTTGTCTTTGTCTATCGAGTGTATTTTTGTTCGTGCTTATCGGCGGGGGCAGAGCGCGCGCTGATCAACGGCGATTGGACGCGTGCGTTTTTCTTTACTTCTGTTTTCTTTGGTGTTGAGGGGCAATGTTGCGCTAGCGTTCGACCTCGATACGGTGAAACTCCTCATGACGATCTTCGTGCGTCGTCCGTCATTCCTTGCTTCGTCGTACCTGATAGCGATCTAGGATACCGATCGCAGCGGCACCATCGGCTTCAACGAGGTACGTCCCTGCTTCCTTCCATCCATTTAACCAATTCATTTCCCGCAGTTCGCCGGCCTCTGGAAATACATGTACCTAATACACCTAATTTCCCTTCACCCTTTTCTAACTAAGCGTGCGTTTAGCAAAGACTGGCAGAACGTGTTCAAGCACTTTGACCGCGACCGCTCCGGCTCGATCGACGGGAACGAGCTGCGCGATGCGCTCGCGCAGTTCGGGTACAACTTGAGCCCGAATTTGTTGGTGCTCGTGCAGCGCAAGTATGGTGCGTAGACGTTCCGTGCTTGCTTCCCCCTCTTCCTTTATCCTGGCTTCCATTCCATCATCGTGTTTGCCTTCCCCGTCCTTCCTGGGTCCCGTTCCACTTCGTTTCTCCTTTGACATGAGTCCCCACCCCACCTCTTCCCCGCTTCCACGTCTCACATTTCACACCGCGCTGACAGACCCCCAACCCAAAGCGTCCACCGTCCGCGGCCAGGGTGGCGTAAGCACCTTTCCTTGTGTTTTCTTGATCAGACGCTGATCGGTCTTCTTTCTTTCCTCCTTTTCTTTTCGGTGTGCTTTCCTGTTGGATCATCCTCGCTACTTGCCGCCCGCTGCGCCACGACACAGCCGCCCCCCGGGATCACCTTCGACCGCTTCGTGCGCGCGTGCGTCGTCGTCAAGCAGCTGCACGAGGCGTTCACGAGGTGCGTTTGCTTGCCTTTCTTTCTTCCGTCTTCCCTCCCATTTCTTTCTTCGAATACTGATGAATTTTATTCAAAGGCTCGACACGGACCGCGACGGGTGGATCCAGATCGGGTACGAGGGCTTCATGGAGACGGTGTTGGCGCTGCCGTAGGGAGCGCGCGTCTGTCCTTCATCAAAGATGGGAGTCTCGGCCCTCGCTGCGCGATTGAATGAAAGTTGTATGTGTGCGTGTGTCAAATAACTGTATGCTGTACGCTGTACGCTGTACGATTCCAACTGTCTTGATACCAAGTGAAGTGTAATAAAGCCGCGAAAACGTGTTTGTTTGAATGCAATTGTTTCGAGTGATGGTGTTGACTTCATTTCACTTCAGCGAGCGGAACCTGCTGTTGTACTTGTATATATACTGAATATTATTCAAGTTTTGCGCATAAACCGCCACCTCAACACGTTTTCCGTCCAAATCCTAGCACCAGGACCAAGCAGAGAGAGATGAGTACTATAGGGAAGGTCCTTGACCGGAACGTCGACTCGGAATTGAACGTCTTCCAGCCGCGTGTTTTTTGGACGACGGGAATACGCTTCGGTCAACTGTGTGAAGTAGCTGCAGGGAATACATATATAGAAAACCGCGCGTGAAACTACGTAGCAAGAAGTCGCACTCCTTCCGCCCGATGCTGGATTTTGTCAATCAAAATCCACAGTTAAGCCGATCAGTTGAGTCACTCCATTGATTCAAGCGCGGTATACGCAGACGCATTATATTATACGTATACATGAACATTGTTACTATTTCACTTGAATTAAAAACGACAGGGATGAGGTGCAGTCAACGGGACTAGTTGATTGCGATGCCAGCGGGAGCGGGCGTGGTGGCCTGGGTCTTGGTGCCCGGGTCCGTCACACCGAACTGGGCAGCGCATCCGCCGCACGAGGAGGGCTGTTACGCGTCCTCGAGTCAGAAATTGAGTTACCCACCATGGAAAGAAACTCACAAAGGCGGCAGTGCCCTTCGCGGCGGAGGCGAGGCATGCAGTGTTCAACGGGGTGTCTGATTTATTGATCAGCAGCGTCCTTGGATATACTCAGCAGAAGTGCGTACTAGCTCCGGCTTGCGCGACGGCGGGGTTGCACGCGGTGGGGAAGGACGGCGCAAGAGCAGCGACACAGGCTGAGTATTATATGGGTTGAGTAGAAAAGGAGTGCACATTCGGAGGGACGTACTGTTGATATTGCACGCGCTAGCGCGGGGACCTACAGCGGCCGGGGTGCCAGCGCCACCAGCCTTATTGTTGGTGGGGCCAGGGTTGGCGCCGTTCGCGGGTGCGGCTTTTGCAGGTGCAGGTGCGACTTTCCCAGGTGCAGGTGCAGGTTTCGCAGGTGCGCCATTCGGAGGCGCGCCATTAGCACGGGGACCGACAGCGGCAGGAGCACCAGCGCCAGCAGCCTTATTGTTGGTGCCGGCAGGGTTGGGGCCGTTCGCGGGTGCGGCTTTCGCGGGTGCCGGTGCGGCTTTCGCGGGTGCAGGTGCAGGTTTCGCAGGTGTGCCATTCGCAGGCGCGCCATTAGCACGGGGACTGACAGCGGCCGGGGCGCCAGCGCCAGCAGCCTTATTGTTAGCGCCGTTCCCAGCTGCGCCATTCGCAGTTGCACCGTTGTTCTGGGCATTATTACCCGGGTCGGTGACACCGAACTGGGTGGCGCATGGAGTACATGCAGTAGGCTGCGAAGATTCAGTAAATTACTCGTCGCGGCGTTGAAAACACTCACGAAGGCGGCGGTGCTCTTTGCGGCGGCACCAAGGCATGCAGCGTTGAATGGGGTGTCTGGTTTGTTCGTCAGCGATGTCCGTCGTTATAATCAGCGTCGGCGCATACTAGCTCCTGCCTGCGCGACGGCGGGATCACATGCCGTGGGGAAAGATGGCGCGAGAGCAGCGACACAGTCTAAAAATTAAATAAGTTGCAGAATAAAGTAGACCACAGCGAGAGGAACGAACTGTTAATATTACATGTGCCAGCCCTGTTGAAAAGAGGGTTGAGGGGAGCAGCAGAGACGCCAGTGCCGAGGACGGCGAGTGCAACAAGGGAAAACTGCATTTTGCGAAGCGCTATAGAAATCAAGTTTGATGTAGTGAGAATAGCGAAGAATAACGTCAAGTTATTGAGAACAAGATGGAAAGGCGAGTGACGAGAGTGGATTGGTGAGCCAAGTCTGTTGTAGGCTCCTCTTTATATCGCTGAAGGCCCTCGATTCCGATTCAACGACCTCAATGCCGGTACCCGCCAGAAGAAGCAAAGGAATTAATGGTTGCGTCCAAATATTGCTGCGCCGCAGTCGAGGGCGAAAGGTCGGTCCATGAATCGAGTGGTGAACGTTCAGAGGCGGAGGCAGTGTGTCATGAGTTGCGATCAAAGGTGCGATGTCGTGGGGCATTTTTCCGCTTCTTGCTCGTTTGAACACTTGACTCCCGACATGCAATGCAGTATGACGGCATTGCTCTCCACTGGCGCACGATAGCACGGTGGTTTCATCTCGTTTAAAAATATCCTTGCTGGTATCATCGGTCCAAAAACCTCAAATACTTCGTCTGATTTTCCTTCAATTCATGGTCCCATGTGCCCCGGCGTGGGTGGCGGGTCCCGAATATGCCTGCGGAGGATCGCACAGCGTGGCATCTGTGCAGGGCAGCAGTTCAATATTGCAACACCACATTATACTTGAATCACCTTTTGGGAATCAACTGGAGACGATCAAAATATATGCTGCTGCGGACTTATTGGCTCCGGCGCTGGGCAGTGCTTTGTTCAATATACGCCTGATTCTCGGATGGCAACATATTCAGTTGCTTCTATGCGAGGTGGCGCTGGCCGGCAGCCGTACACAAGGCTTATTCATGGCGGCGAATTACTGTAAACGACTACAGAACGTCTAAAAATTTCTGAAGTACATTCCGGAAGACACAGCGTTCAAATCAACCTCGGTAGGTAGGTAGGTAATATATTCCGGCGCGGTCCCGTTAAGAAAAAACCGGGGCCCGTACTACATACATCGCGTCAGAATGTATGCTATGGATACTATCCTTCTTCCACTATTGGAGCACCTAAGTAACCCCATCGCACCTCCCCAAACATCAAGTACAAAAATAAAAATACTGCAGAAGAACGAGAATTGAACAGAAGAGCTTTCAACGTAACATATCAGACTCTTCAAGCGAGATCGAGCGCACAATCAGAATCCGGTCAAAGCGATATATATATTTGAAGTCATTAAGGTTAGGGTTAGGCGGGCGGAAGGTCGAAAAAAAAAAAGGCCTACCCAGCCGAGTGGCCGTGGTAAGACAGGAAATATTGAGACGGTGCATGAGCCTAAGCCCATACAAGCTCTGTATGGACAGTGTTAGCAGACGGTGATCGTCACGCGCCGTCTTTTGGACTCTTACTCATCGTACTTTGTCGGACATCCCCCCGTTACTCCGTTCGGACTTGTGGCCGCGTATTTCCGATATATATATTCTGTCTTCGTTATCTTCTCCTTGCTTTTGTATCTCGACGCCCCCTTCAATATATCTTTGGGACTCGACGTCTTGCGTGACCTGAGCTTCTTACAGACAGTGTCGCCGTGCTATGGAGTATTCCCACGGCCCACAGACCCAGTGAGGTGAAAGGGCCTATGCCATCAAGGTAAGTATGAGTTGCGCAAAAGATGAGAAAGCTCTTTTGTAGAGCCAGGGTGCGCACGGACCAGGTTCCTATTTGCGCAGGTTATTTGATCGATATTCTCTGGATTTCGAGCCTCGGCGAATTCGAGACCATTTGGAATCGTATATAGCAGTGAGTAAAGTGATTCCCGTTGAAACTAAATTTCTCAAGCTCGGAGGGTTACACGACCTAAAACTTTCCTAAACGGGCCGTGGCTCGATCACTGATGTTGCACAGCCGTGGCACAGCCACACTGTCTCGCAGACCCGTACCTGATGTCCTTTTTATGTTCTACCTATTCAGCGCTTCCTGATGACCGGAGAGGCGGATCGTTGAAATCACCGAACTCCTTGACTAGACAGGATCTATCACGATCCTAATTCTTGTCAACGACGCGTCAAAATATGGTGCCTGCCCGGTTGCTGCCCGGTGTTGGTCGAATTTCGAACCCTCAAAGCAGCTGAAAAAATGTACAAGCTAAACCTCAACATTCAGTCAATGTGATCCTCGAGTTCTTCATATCCGCCATGGAGTCAAAATAATTATCTCTGTCTGTGTAAAGACGGAAATCTTGCGCTGCCTATCTCGGACTCAGAAGACGCCGCTGCCAGGTTCCTACTAGTACTAAAGCACTGTCACTGACAGCTGTCGATCATCTTGACAACATTCCTCCCTGACCCCGATAGCACAGACTTCCCGCACCCTTTCTTCTCCCACATCACACATTTCGGCATCCTCGACCCTGATTCCCCGGCTCAGCCACCTAGATCTGTCCCAAATTCCTTTGCCACGGTGTCCCGGCTCATCGGAAATCGCTCAAAAGTGCTGTTCTATTCCGACAATCTCTTGTGGGCTCCCTGTTCCGGCATAACGAGCGCACAATGTTATATCTGGCACACCTTACTTGATTCAAAAATCCCGATGAGTACGAGTCTCGAATTATCTACATCGAAGTCGCATATATCGCTTTGTGTAACGGACAGGCTTTCTCTCGATGAACCCGAAAACGCTTGCATACTTACCTAAATCTTTCAGAGTGGTCATAAGCGGACGTAACGTTTTCACCGCAGTGTTCTGACCCTGTTCCCATTCCCATGCCGATACGGCGTCTTCGAACGGTTATCGGAGTAAGACCCCTGGGACTGCTTCGCAGTCTGTCCTCTTTTCCGAAGTTTTGGTGGCGACGAGCTACATGGCTTGGAAATATATATAAAGGCTGGTGAAGATTCATTAATCATCCTACCATGACACAATCCATCGACTTCGCCCCTGCGATTGGGGCAACAGCGGGGCTTGCGATAATTCTGTACAGCCTTCACACGAGGCTCACCCGCTCGAAAGTGCCTCTTCCGCCCGGACCAAGAAAACTGCCAATTGTGGGGAATATTTTCGACCTACCTCCGGCTTTTGGGTGGAAGACGTACCAGGACTGGAGCCGGGAATACAGTCAGTTTAAGATCTAGTGTGTGTGGTTATTCTTGTTGCTGAATTCTTCTTCAGATTCCGATATCATCCAGCTGGATCTCGCTGGGAAGTCCATCATCGTCCTGTCGTCTTTGGAGGCAACGGATGACCTCCTCGAGAAGCGCTCGTCTATATATTCCGGCCGGTATGTGTACATTCCATAACCACTACCTTACTCCTTCATAAGATATCAATCAGATCGCCATTGCCAATGTTTATGGACCTAATGGAATGGACCTGGAATTTGCGTGAGTGAGATCCGCTCGTCCATTGCGTGAAGTAACACATCTGCAGCGATAATGCCATATGGTAATGCTAGGAGCCCGTACATATCGCGAGAGTTCTGATGTGCCGATCTCTATTTACAGGAGACGTATGGTCTGTGACTTCGAACTGTCAACCGCGGATTTCAAGAGACTAACGCCAAATTTAGGCGGGCACATCGGCGTTTATTCAACCAGGGATTCAACGCTAGAGCCTCGCGGAATTTCCGTCCCAAGGAACTCACTGCCACTCATGGACTCCTTCACCGGCTTGTCCATACGCCTGAGGCTTTCAGGGATCATATCAGACGGTGATAACTATCATTCACGTAAATAGCCGCTGACCATTCTTAGGATGGCAGGTGAAATTATCATTTCCGTGGCCTACGGAATTGATGTCTTGCCGGTCAACGACCCTTACATCGCTGTGGCTGAGAAGGCGGTCCACGCCGGTGAACAGGCTGCCGTTCCTGGGCGGTTCCTTGTTGTGAGTTTCCGGACGAATGTAACCACGATTCTGACTCGAACAGGATTCAATTCCGCTTTTGAAATACGTCCCTGACTGGTTCCCTGGTGCTGGCTTTAAACAAAAAGGTAAGGAGTGGAAACAATTGGGTCGAGAGTTCGAAGAGCTACCCTTCGCGGAGGTGAAGCGTCAACTTGTGAGTGGTTATCACTCCTCATTTCCAAAGCATCCGCATACGTGTACAACCAGGCGTCCGGTACCGCGTGTCATTCATTTACAGCCGAAAACCTGCGGAATCTCAGCGAATCTGGCGATAAATATTATGACGAGGAGACAATCAAGGCGACTGCCGCGAGCATGTATCTTGCAGGGTCCGATACGACCGTCGCTGTTCTCTCGACGTTCTTCCTTGCTATGTTGGCCAATCCCGAGGCTCAGAGGAAGGCCCAAATGGAAATCGATATGGTAATCGGTCAGGGACACCTACCAGATTTCAACGATGAGCAGTCCCTGCCTTATATCTCTGCGTTGGTCAAAGAAGTGCTCCGCTGGAAACCTGTTCTCCCAATCGGTTTGCAATCACAGTAACTGCCCTACCATAGAGTAAAACTCTTCATTAGGTTTGCCACACTATTTATCAGTTGAAGACGAGTATCGCGGATACAGGCTTCCGGCTGGCTCTATAATCATCGGAAACATCTGGTGAGTATCCATACTAAGAACCACCCCACATGTCTGCTCATTCACTGTTCAACTCAGGGCTATTTTCCAAGACGAGGTGCTGCTGTCCTTGCACAACGTTGGTGTTCTCTCTCATCTTCCCATATAGGATATGTACCCCGATCCAAGTACCTTCAAGCCCGAACGGTTCCTGCGTAACGGCAAGCCGAACCCAGATGTTAGAGACCCGGAAGTTGTGTTCGGCTTCGGACGAAGGTGCGTGTGCTCACACAAATATATCCCGGCTGAATCATGCTCAGGATGTGTCCGGGACGACATATGGCAATGGAGTCTGTATGGATCACTATAGCCTCAATTCTGTCAGTCTTCGATATTACGAAAGCCATCGGGGACGATGGGCAGATCATCGAGCCCTCTTATGAATATTCTCCAGACCTCCTCAGGTAATGGGCGAACACTCTCGGAGATATGTTGTTCAAGTGTTCTAGTGCGCCACTCCCTTTCAAATGTTCAATCACGCCCCGATCTCCGGAGGCTATGGCTCTGGTTGAAACCACCATTCAGGGCGGGGTGTGAGACCGAAAAAGAAGAGGCGTTGAGCGAAAGATAGTGTGTGGGTTTTAAAACAGTACAGTGATGTTTTTGCACTCGATCCGATACAAAATGAAGCGTGATAGAGCGGTGGCTTTTTATACGATCCAGGGAAATAGCTCAATGGCTCCGACACATCCTAGCTTGGGCAGACGCACACCATCCTTTTGTAATTCGTGAGAGTGAAAAAGATCCGCTGAAATCTACTAACCGAATTCGGCAACCCAAAACTTAGGATTCCAAGGAACCTGGCAGAAAGCACGGTGGTGTGTTTCCGGAAAGAGCTCATTTGTAAGGAGAGTGGAGCAGTTGAACAAGGGACTGCGGAACGTTAATCCCACTATCCTATGCGACCCGAGGAGTTTGGATGCGGTGCCACAGAATATATCGACACGTCAGTTGTGTTTCTGAGAAAGAATGAACCAACAACAACTCAACATAATCCAGCCAAGTACCGCGAAATGAGATCCTGTATGATAAGCGATTGGCAGTCCCAGTATGGGGTTCTTGAAATCCAGGCGAATCGGACTGTCAAAGTTCGAACGAACTGCGTCACAAAAAAGAGATAAGGAGAAGTTAAGTGGTCCATGGCCTGACCCGGAATAGAACCGGAACCTTCTGCATAATTGCAAAGCACTCTTGCGGAAGTTCCACTGCTTAATCGGGATCAAGGCGGGACCCTGATGATCCGGTCAATTTAAACAAACACACCACTCCCGCCGCCATCCTCTCCCAGCCCTCTCTCTCGCCGGCCGTCGCGCCAGACCAGCGTCAATTCTCGGATTCGTCGTCGTCTGCTCGCCTCCATTTCTCATCGCGAGGCCCGGAGGCCCGCACGCCGCTGACAGTGATCGTACTGTACGCTCAACGCGCAGGTGCAGCTGGGCCTGCCCGCTGTAGAGGACGGTCGGCTTCCTCATGGATGAGAGCTACGAGGCTCTCCCTTCTTTGCCTCTAATCGGCAGCCATAACTTTCAACGCCTTGCAGGAATATACCTTGCGCTCACATTCTGGCCGATCAACGTCGCCACCTCTGCGATCCTCTTGTGCGTCCTCCCACTGGACTTTGTTTGTCTCGAAATCTCCGCTTTCAATCCTTTGCTCTCATTCCCTGCCGCCCCACACCCCATGCCATGACCTCCATTCCTTTTTTTCCTGGTTTTTGTTTCGTTTCCCCTCTTCCTTTATCCTGGCGTCCGTTCCATCATCGTGTTTACTTTCCCCATCCTTACTCGGTCCCGTTCCACGTCTTTGTTACGAGTCCCACCCTACCTCTTCCCCGTTTCCACATCTCACATTTCACACCGCGCTTACAGACCCCCAACCCAAAGCATCCACCGTCCGCGGCCAGGCTGGCGTAAGCACCTTTCCTTTTTCATTCTTGATGAGGTGCTGATCGGTGGGATTTCTTTATTTTATTTTATTGTGTGTGCTTTCCTCGCTACTTGCGGCCCGCTGCGCACGACACATAGGCGCTCCCCGGGATCACCTTCGACCGCTTCGTGCGCGCGTGCGTCGTCGTCAACCAGTTGCACGAGGCATTCACCAGGTGCGTTTGCCTTTCTTTCCTCCGTCCTTCCTTCCTTCCTTCCTTCCTTTCATTTCTTTCTTGCGAATGCTAATAATTTTTACTCAACAAAGGCTCGAGACGAACCGCGACGGATGGATCCAGATCGGGTACGAGAACTTATGGAGACGGTGTTGGCGCTGCCGTAGGGAGCCGGCGTCTGCCTTTCATCAAAGATGGGATGGGAGTCCCGGCCCTCACTGTACGATTGAATGAAAGAGGGTGTGCGTGTGTCCAATAACTGTACATTTTACGCTGTACGACTCCAGCTGTCTTGATACCAAGTGTCAGAAGTGTAATAAAGCGGCGAAAACATGTCGTTTGAAGTACGGTAAACGAATGAAAGTTTGGATTGGGTGGTCAGAATAGGTTGACATCACTGTTCGAATTGCTTGCGGGTACATTCAGCGAGCGTAACCTGCTGCTACACTTCACTACCTGGCAATGCACATGTGGCCAGCTAATGTTGTAAGTGCACGAACACCGAGACCAAGGAGGGAGGTTGTAGGGAAGATCGTCCGCGAGAATATCAGTCGTCGACTCGGAATTGAACGCGAGTTTCTTGAACGAGGGATATACTATCTGTGACTGCCAACCTGGCCGGACTAGGAACCTGGCCACTTGCCAATTATAAGCCTAGTTACTTAGCCATATGTCATTTTGGTGCTCGGGGGGTGGAATACAACCTATGCCGCCTGTTCTTGCCAATTTTCAGCTGAACGTGATGAGTTGATGTTAAGCGGTGTCGCGAATGATGTCGAGTCACAGGGTGGGAATATTAATTTCTTATCCCCGAATCGCCGTTTCGCTCCTTTCTCCACCAATTCTTCATCATTTCACGACTTTGGGGGGTCGTTCTTCTTGCCTGCCAGCATAGTTCCCTCTGGGTATCCAATTGGCTCTATATCCTCCCTCCTTCGTCGGTAGACTCGTGAAAATGAGTACCATTCAACCATGAGGACTGCAACGGGACGACACTGATTTTTGTGTTGATACCTCTCATTAGCATTTTATTCCACCACATTCATCGTTCCTTTGTAGCGTTATAGTGTTCAAAAGGACCGCTTATGACACTTGAACATAATCCTACACTGCAAGTCCAACGCTGCAGCCGTAAACGACAGTTTGCACAGGTGGCCAGGTACCCCGTCAATTCCCTTTTCGGGAACTCCGACAGAAATAAATTCACTGCGCCACGAAGATGCATCCAAAATGGCTCCCACTAGGCTCAAACTGTTCGCAAGAAGCGCGCCCATTTCGTGGAGCCCATACATCCTGAGTGAGGTGCTCAAGACGGCTACTAAAAGGCCAAAACCTCACGGTGGCCAGGTTCCCCCTCCCAGATAGTACACGGAGTCTGACTTCGGCCAGTTGAACAACAAGTTTCAACCTCAATTATATCCAGCGATTTCAATGTCGGTCAACTGTGTGAAGTAGCGAGCAGTGACCGAACACAGATATATAGAAAACCGCGTTCAATTGAATGGGTCGGACACGGGAAAGTCGAACTCATGAATGTCTACAGCCTAGGGAAAGAGTGCGAGAGCTTCATATAAAGTTGAGCAGCTTGATTTCAAAACTGTATTGATTGAAGCGCGGTTGAGTTATCGACGCATCATATTACTTATACATGAACATCGATACTATTACTTCTTCACTTGGATTAAAAATGACAGGGATGGGGTCAGTCAACACGGCTAGTTGATTGCGATGCCAGCGGGAGCGGGAGCGGGCGTGGTGGCCTAGGTCTTGGCGCCGGGGTCCGTCACACCGAACTGAGCAGCGCATCCGCCGCACGAGGAGGGCTGCAACGCGTCCTCGAGTCAAAAATTGAATTACCCGCCATGGAAAGAAACTCACAAAGGCGGCGGTGCCCTTCGCGGCGGCACTAAGGCATGCAGTGTTGAACGGGGTGTCTGATTTATTGATCAGCAGCATTCTTGGATATAATCAGCAGAAGTGCGTACTAACTCCGGCTTGCGCGACGGCGGGGTTGCACGCGGTGGGGAAGGACGGCGCAAGAGCAGCGACACAGGCTGAGAATTATATGGGTTGAGCAAAGATTACAGCACATTCAGAGGGACGTACTGCTGATGTTGCACGCGCTAGCGCGAGGACCTACAGCGGCCGGGGCACCAGCGCCACCAGCCTTATTGTTGGTGGGGCCAGGGTTGGGGCCGTTCGCGGGTGCGCCGTTCGCAGGTGCAGGTGCGGCTTTCGCGGGTGAAGGTGCGGCTTTCGCAGGTGCAGGTGCAGGTTTCGCAGGTGCGCCATTCGCAGGCGCGCCATTAGCACGGGGACCGACAGCGGCGGGAGCACCAGCGCCAGCAGCCTTATTGTTGGTGGTGGCAAGGTTAGCGCCGTTCGCGGGTGCGCCGTTAGCAGGTGCAGGTGCGGCTTTCGCGGGTACAGGGCCTGCGGCTTTCGCGGGTGCAGGCGCGGCTTTCACGGATGCAGGTGCGGCTTTCGCAGGTGCAGGTGCAGCTTTCGCAGGCGCGCCATTAGCACGGGGATCGACTACTGCCGGAGCACCAGCGCCAGCAGCCTTATTGTTGGTGGTGGCAGGGTTAGTGCCGTTCCCAGCTGCGCCATTCGCAGTTGCACCGTAGGTCTGGGCATTATTACCCGGGTCGGTGATACCGAACTGGGTGGCGCATGGGTTACATGCAGTAGGCTGCGAATATTCAGTAAATTACTCGTAGCGGCGTTGAAAACACTCACGAAGGCGGCGGTGCCCTTTGTGGCGGCACCAAGGCATGCGGTGTTGAATGGGGTGTCTGGTTTATTCATCAGCAATGTTCGTGGATAGAATCAGCACCAGCGCATACCAGCTCTGGCCTGCGCGACGGCGGGATCGCATGCCGTGGGGAAAGATGGCGCGAGAGCAGCGACACAGGCTACAAATTAAATAAGTTGCAGAATAAAGTAGACCACAGTGAGAGGAACGCACTGTTAATATTACAAGTGTTGGCCCTGTCGAAAAGAAGACGGAGGGGAGCAGAAGAGACGCCGGTGGCGAGAACGGCGAGTGCAACAAGGGAGAACTGCATTTCGCGAAGCGTTATAGAAATTAAGTTTGGTGGTGAAGCTGGTCAGGATAGTAAAAAAAACGTCAAGTTATTGAGCGAAGAAAATGGAAAGGCGAGTGAAGGGAGTGGATTGGTGAGCTGTGTCTGTTGTGGGGTTCTCTTTATATAGGTGAAGGCCTTCGATTCCGATTCGACGGCCTCGATGCCGGTAGTCCATGAATCGAGTGGTGAACTTGCAGAGGCGGAGGCAGTGTCATGAGTTGCGATCAAAGTTGCGATGTCATGGGGCATTTTGTTGTTTCTTGCTCGCTTGAGTGCTTAGCTCCCGATTGATATACTCTGGCGCACGATAGTACATTCATAAGGCCCTCCGGGCACCCCTGGTACCGATACAGCTGGCCGCTACCCCTACCTGGGTTAATTTGACACCTTATATCTCTCCTTCAATGTTAATACATTTATGCATACAGATGTGATTTCTGAGCAAGCGTATATCAACAATCATCCAAAAACCTTACTTAACTCCCAAATGCACTCAATGTACCCTAATTTAAAATGATTGATGCGAAATAGGGGTCCGGCGTTCTTAAATATGCCGCCATGATCGAGACGCAGACTTTTGCTGTCTGGGTTACACTCAAGAGATGAGTGGTCATCCCGATCCTAACACAGACCTCTCTGACAACCCCCCCAAATCGGGAAGTCCGAGATCACCGACCGAATTTCATCGGTCTCGATGCTCGACTTTTTATTTGGGCTGAGAGACTTCCTCGGATCCTCTTGAGATGCTGCCCGCCCCCCCAATTTTCATACATTACTCACCCTTATAGATACACGAAACAATTTATTTTTGGTAAACTCCGGCAAGACTTTCGGCGAGTGATGGTGATGTAACATAATCTCGGAGATAATCCAAATCAGACCTAAATCAGATCGAAATTGCCATATCGGCTGCTTACATACCTCCCCCCCCCCTTGACAGATGGCGACAAACCGAGGTCTATTATGTGGACTTTACGATCGCTCACCTCTTGGTTACACTGAGGGTTTTGAGGGATTACAGGGTTTGGAGGGAGGTAGGAAGCACGTGATCCGGTAATTAAACAATAACCCGTCATGATCGAGACGGGAAAAATTGCCGATCAGGGTTACGGGTTTGAGACCTGGTCCCTAGGTCGGTACCAGGAACTGGTTTCGTATTGTAAAAATTCTTCTGGTAATCATCGATCTAAAAATTACAAATACTTTGTCTGCGTTTCCTTCAATTCCTGGTTCCATGTTCCTCGCCGTGGGCGGGCCCCGAATCAGTCTGCGGGGGACCGCACAGCGTGGCATCTTCAGGGCAGCAGTTCAATATCGCAACACCACAATGTACTTGAATCACCTTTTTGGGAATCAACTGGAGACGATCAAAATATAGGTTGCTGCGGACTTATTGGGTCCGGGCATATGGTTGGTTCTCGGATGGCAACAAATTCAGTTGCTTCAATGTGGGGTGGCGCTAGCCGGCAGCCGTCCACAAGGCTCATGGCGGCGAATTACTGTAAACGACTACAGAATGTCTAAAGATTTCTGAAGTACATTCGGAAGACACAGCGTTCAAATCACCTTCGGTAGGTAGGCAGGTATCTTCCAGCACAGTCCCGTTAAGAAACAGCCAGGGCCCTTACTACATACATCGCGTCAGGATGTATGCTACGGATACTATCCTTCTTCCACTACTGGACCTAAGTAACCCCATCGCACCTCCCCCCAAAATCAAGTACAAAAATAAAAATACTGGTTGAGTTAACAGTGACACGAAAGAAGGAAGAGAATTTAACACAAGAGATTATGACTTTCAACGCAACATGTCAGACTCTTCAAGCGAGATCGATCGCATAATCAGAATCCGGTCAAAGCGATATATATTTGAAGTAATTAAGGTTAAGGTTAGGTGGGCGGAAGGTCGGAAAAAAAAGGCCTGCCCAGCCGAGTGGCCGTGGTAGGACAGGAAAATATTGAGACGGTGCATGAGCCTATGGAAGCTGGCTCACCGAAGTCAGCCAGAACACTAACAGAGGGACAAGATAACAATAAGATCTCGCAAGGGGGAGTGGATTCTAGCTAGCAGAGGATACGAGGGAGATATGATATGGTAGTAGCGAGTGAGTGAAGTCGTGGCAGTGTCAGTACGTAATCAGGCAGGATTACACCCTCCCCGACTCTAGAAAATTGTCCGCCCGTCCACGTCAGTTTTCAACCAGAGGAAAGAAAAATAAGTAAGATAGGTAAAATGCGCAGACTAGCCAAAAACCTCCCGGCATGGGAGTAAAAGTTACCGGCTTGAACATTAGAAGAAAAACCCATTCTGCATCCTTCCCAGCCCTATCATCGAACGCGTTGGCGCGATTTCAACTTCGATTTCGTTGCCTTTTGAGGCTTCGATTGCGTGCGGTGACTTTTGAGCCAGTCGTTGAGCGTGGCGGCTTCCGCGAGTTCGCTACCGGCCAACCACCGCATGTCTTCCGTGCTGTGACCCACCCAGCGGATGAGGTATTGCTTTCTGACTCCGCGGCGTTTGTTGAGAATCTCACCTAATTCCCACTCTTCCTGCCCGGCGGTGGTAATGACAGGTCCAGGTCAAGGAATCTCTCGGTCGGGGAACAGTTCGGCGTCATTTTCCACGTACGGCTCGACTTCAGAGGAGTGGAATACCGGGAATACGCTCTGACCCTCCATGTCGAGGGTTATGGTCGAAGCCTCTTTGTGTACATCAATTATCTTGTAAGGACCGTCTAAACGAGGCATAAACTTGGCTACCTGGAGTTCGTCGAGTCCGGTGGCGCGTAGGTACTGACCACAGCAGTTGTCGGTCGAAACCTTAAAGTGTTGGCCCACCTGAAAATCAGGGTCAGTGCCTCGGGTCTTGTTCACTTGCTCAGCCTGCTGGGACTTAGCCATCAGCAGGTTGTCCTGAGCATCAGAAACATCGCGTTCGAGCTGAGCAACGATCTCAGCGGCAGAGATGTCTTCTTTGCTGCCCGAGGGTGTCGACGTTGTAAGCGGGGAAATAATCCTAGGTGAGCGTCCCAGATGGAGCTGGAAACCAGAGTATCCTGTAGACTTGTTGACTGAGTTCATGATGTGGAAGCATACACGTGGCAGCGCTCGAACCCAGCCCTTCTGATTCCGGGCGACGTGGTATTGTAAGCACTGGTTGATCGTCTTGTTGGTACACTTGCTGGCGCCATTGTTTCTGGGTGGAACACTGTTGACATCTTGATCTTGACGCCGGTGAGCTTGTGTAAGGCCTTCCAGAACTTCGAGATGAACAGTTTATCGCGGTCACAGACGATCTCGAGGGGGAGTCCATTTTTGCAGTACCAACTGTTGAAAAATACGAGGGCGAAGTCCTCAGCAGAAATGTTTGTGGGTGTCGTGGCAATTTGGACATCAGCACTGAGACAGTCGGTAAATGTCACAATACAGTTCTTGCCTTGATCCTCGGGGAGGGGGCCAATGAAATCGATTGCGACCGAGTCGCTGCGACCGTCGGGTACCGGGAGAGGGTGTAATGGACCCGCACGTTGCCTAGACCTAGACTTGTTGCGTTGACATTCAGGGCAACCAGGGATGTATCCTTCTTCGAGGTCCCTACGCATGTAGGGCCAGTAGTATTCGTCACGAAGGGATTGATATGACTTATCAAATCCAAAATGGCCGAGCCCGTCATGAGCGAGACAAAACAAGGTCTCCCGGATGTTGCCAGTGCGTGGGATGATCAAGCGGTGAGACGGCGGGTCTGCGCCTAGACGTGTAAACCGGCTATTTTATTGCTCCTAGGAATGGCTTACCTTCCTAGGAACACCTATAAGGGAACAGTCACCCTTCCTAGGAACCCTGTTCGGTGATATACAATTAGAGTCAGAGTGAGCTCTGAGCTGCTGATTGAGTGTTAATGATACGAGAGGTCTGGAATAGTGTATGTACGTGGGATTCTTGGCTCTTCCCAAATAGGAGTCGGGATCGCTGTCATATCCTAGGAAGCATCGTCTGATTCAGTCCACAACCTATATGTAGGGGCGGATTGCGTGGCAAAGTTAGACACCATACCAAGGAGATATACCAAAGCCCAAGACAGACAACAGGGAATATCTCTGCTGCAACCCAACGGCTGTACAGTCGAGAATTGGAACCTGTATTACGAACCTAGGAAGGCAATTGCTTCCTAGGAACAGTATACTGTATGAACTACCATTATATAAACAGCTTCCTAGGAAGAAGATCCTTCCTAGGGACAGTCGACAAAGGTACATATAAGCCACCTAGGAAGGAGAACCTTCCTAGGAACAGTAATGACGACTATAAACATGGAACACGTCTTCCTAGGAAGGCTCCCCTGAAGCACAAATCACGATGTTTGAACACATATGACCTGGCCATAGGTCTAGACCACATGTGACACACACATCACATTGCAAAGGCAAATACAAAGACAAAGCAACTGTATTTGAAATACCTACGGAAGCTGGTTAGGGAGAAACATATACCCAAGCATGTTGCGTGGCTAGACGGCCCTGTGGCATACATTAGCTCAATGAAATGACCCAAGGCTTGGCATTTACCAACCAAGCCACCTCAAAATGTCTTCACGGCAGGATACGCGTCAACTCGGCCGTTCCTAGGAAGGCTCGGATGGTTCCTAGGAATCATCTTGATGACTGTTTCGGCAGTTTCAGCTACGAATCATGGCGGCATAACCGGCCGTCTCTCTGAATTTCCAATATTCCCTACTCAGTTACTCATTTCGTATTATTTCTGTTTACTCATATCTCACTGTCATGTATTCTCAAAGTAGTATAAAACCCCCGCTAGATCCTGCGGTTCAGGAGCATATCACGCCCCAGTACTGCCTAGACTTTGGTCGCAGCATTGCTTGTCAAGGCATTGGTAGACTCTTGGATTGACCGCAGAGATTTGTTGATATAAAACATCTCATCTCTTCTGTACCTGTTCAATATAAGACCTTTGATTGTTGGCTACCTTCAAAAGCTTTTAAGTACCAAGCTCGCTTGTAGCTGCAGCTGCTAGTGCAAAGGTACCTCGGTTTGTATACTGAGGTCTGCTGTTGGAACTCCACGAATTGGTGTGGTCGCAGTATCCTAAAGGTACCTTGGTTTGTATACCAAGGTCTATTGTTGGAATCATATGAATCGGTGCAATCACAGTACAAAGGTACCTCAGTGCCTGAGAGCCGAGGTCTATTGTTGGCATTCTATGAATTGGTAGCATCGCAATACCGTAAAAGGTACCTGTCGTTTGTACACACAGGTCGTCTGTTGGAACTCCACGAATTGGTGTGGTCGCAGTCCCCTATACCCACTCCTAGTGATCGCAGTAGCATCCTAGGGAGTAAAGCCCGTTCCTAGGAACACATAAAACCCATATAAAACCCCATTGCTTCGGTAACTTGGTAGCCCATTTCAGTTGTTTATCAACTATCGTTGCCTCCCACAAGTCCTAGACAGACTCTGAAGTTCAATTTGTCCAAATATCAATAGTGTTGGTTCAATCTTAGTCATATACTGCGGCGTAGACCTGAACTCAAGTCCGCACTGTGTGTTGTGTGTGTGTTGGTTGGTTTGGTGTTTTGCATCACTCTATATCAGTCCTAGCATAGGCCGCGCTCGAGTGCACCATTTCAGCAGTCCGCCACAAACCAGAGGCCATCGACTTTTTGGACGCCGGGCATGCCTCTGCTGATGGAGTCCAATTTTAGACACCATTTGTCGTCTTTGTATCCGTCGCGGATCTTATCCAGGATTTCTTTGTCTGCGGTTACCGACATGGTAGACGCCACAGGAGATGGAGGTGACCGGATGCGGGTCTATGCAAGGCAACGTGCAGCGTGGAAGGTAGAGTCAGAAGAAGAGCAGCGCAGTGAGGCGACCACGCTGAAGTCGTCATCTTCATTGACATGGGGGTATGGTGAGGAAGCAGCACCTTCCGCGAGGACACTGTTGTTGAAGTCTGTTCTGGAGAGCACGTCAGCACCAACATTATCTTCACCTTTCAGGTAGATAATCTTAGCATCAAATTGGGACATAAATTCCATCCACCACGCTTGACGGCGCGATAGATCTCTTTGAGTGTTGAAGTTTTCTAACGTATGATGATCAGTGTAGATGAAGATCGGAGAGCCAACGAGATCCGCACGCCAACGACGCAAGGACCGTATGATAGCGAGGAGCTCTTTCTCGTGTATTGGGTAATTTAGCTCTGCCCCTTTGAAGGTCATTGAATCAAACGCAACTGGGCATGCAGTTTCCCAAGTGGGTCCATAGGAAAGAATAGAGCCAGAACATTTGTTGCTCGCGTCGGCGGTGACAAAAATCTTTATGTCGCCCATATTCTCGTGGTTAATCGTGGTCAAACATTCAGAGCTCACCACAATTTCCTTGATGCGGTCGAAGGCAATTTGATGTGTCGGTCCCCATGTAGGGAAAAGACGGTTGGCTTCTTTCGTCTTCAAGGTTTGAAGTATTTCTGTGTAGTCGGCAAGGTTGGGGATAAACCGGCGGACAAGACTGAGGAAGGCTCCCACGTTCGTTGCTGACTTTGGCGTAGGCCAGTGTTTAATGTGTTCGATCTTATTCTCGTCTGGTTCAATTCCGCGTTGGGAAATGCGATGGCCCAAGAAATTTATCTTGAGCTGGAAGAGGTGGGTTTTCTTTGGGTTGCAATAGAGGGAATGCTTTCTGAGCACCTCAAAAATCAACCGAACATGCTTGTCATGTTCCTCGACCGTGTCCGACCAGATGACGATGTTGTCCAGGTACACATGGCAGATAGTGCCAATGTACTCGCGCAACATGGCTGTTACCCGATGCTGCTGTATCGAAGGCGCGTTTCTCAGCTCTTGGGGCATGACGAGCCACTCGTACAATCCCAGCAGAGTGCTCACCGCAATGTATTTAATAGAGTCAGGGTGTACACTTGTCTGGAAAAAACTATCTGTGAAGTCAATTGTCGACCAGATTCGGCCCTTAGCGCAGTCCGCAAGAATATTGTCCACCCGTAGTAGGGGAAAAATGTTGTGGACCGTGTTTGAATTGAGCTCGCGGAAGTCATTGACCCACCGGGGTAGAACGAGCTTGTCCGCTTTCGAGATGAGCATTGCGGGTGAAGCAAAAGAGGAATTTGAGGGACGAATGCGCCCTGCATCCAGGTGTTTCTGTATAAGTTGGGACCAGGCCTCCTTGTATTTTCGCAGGGACTGGTATGTCCGCTTGGACATCACTTTATGAGCATCCTTAACTTTGATTTCACAGTAGATGTCGGTTGGCAAGTCGTCCACGTGGGGAACAGGTTCAAAGAGTTTCATGTACTTGCTCTTAATATCGTCCCCCAGCTTCAGGTAGCGCTCCCATTCGGTGAGTACGACCACGCATTCACGAACAGCAGCGACAACGTCGACTTGCTTCACCGGCTCAAACAGGTTCTGCTCGAGCAAGCGCGTGTGGCATTCCGCACAAATTGCCTTGAGCTCTGCAGCCATCAGCAAATGGTCGGCCTTGGTCTTTTTCAAGCATTCACGCAGTTTCATCTTGGGCGGCGGAGGGGGTAAGGGACTCACAGGGTTAAGAAGATTATAATTGACACATTTATCAATGGCTGTGCGTGCGGCATAGTCTGGAACAATGTGATTACGAGTAAGAAACGGCAAGCCTAATATAATGGGAGCGATCAGCGCGCATACAACATTGGATTCCCAAGAAAGGTCCTTAGAGAGGGCACGAAAGTTCACGTATTCAGAGAGTTCGGTGCTGTGGCGGTCATCGGGGTCTTTGGAGTTAATTGCGACGTCAACAAATTCAGGTTTGTTCACGGCCCTGATGGGTGACGAATGGCTTGCGGCATCCATGGTTAGTGTCCAGGAGGGTGCTCTGCCTCCGTGAGTGCAGGGCAGCGTTTAGCGCCGGCACCCGAGGAAGAGGAAGACATGGAGGCAGGGGCCTGGTTCTCGCGATTCGAGCTGTTGTTGCGCTTGTTTGGGCGGTTGTTGTTGTCATTGGTCGCACTGCGCTTCTTGGCCTCGGCCTCAAAGAATGCCTTGTTGCGGAGGAAGTTACGGAGGCACCTGTTGTCAATGCGCTTTAGTGTGTTGAGCGACTTCGGAAAATCTGTGAGGGTCGGCACGATCACATCGTTGTGGTAGTCAGCAGAGAGATCAGGCAACATCGCAGCCTCGAGCTGGATGCACAAGCGTTCGCCGGTGAAGTGGGAACTGGTATTGATCAGGATCGAGTTCTGTGCGCGAATTGAAGCAGCGAAGTCCCAAAAGGACTGAGTGATGGTTTGGCATGCAGAGACAATAGCGATGCGGGCATCGCACTCCCAATCGGTGGGGAGTAGACGCTTGCGGATGTCGACCATGAAAGGCTTGAAGGCAAGTGCCTTTGCAGCCACGCGGTCATCATCAATGGCAAGCCAGTCCGTGATGCGGTGGTTGCGGAGGCCGCCCATCACCATTGCTACCTGCACTTTAGCCTCGATGGACTTAACATCGAAGTACATGAGGCACGCAAGCTCCCACTCGCAGATGACTGTAGGCGAGGCCTCGCCAGCAGACAAGATCGGAGCCTTCGAGGGCTGTGCCTCCACGGATGCGTATTTCGACATTGGTGGGTGGTAGAAAGGATGGGGAGACAAGTCATCAGATGAGTCATCAGACGAGTCGGAAGGGGGAGGCAGCGGGGAAGGGTCACGAGAGGAGCCGCAAGACTGTGCTCGAGATGGCGGGCACGATGGTGATTGGGAGCGAGGCAAAGGCGTGAGTGTCGAGGTCTCAGAGGGTGGAGTTGATGCAGCAGATGCTGTGGTGCAACTGTGCGTCTTCAGCACTTCAGGATGCAATGGTGCACAAGACAGTTTGCTGACGTGGCAAGTGAATTACGGTATGGTTCTGTAAGGCAGCGTGAGACTCGAATGGTGCGAGCGACGGTGTGTGTACGGTGACACGGGGTTCAGCGTGAGGCACGCACTGCAGGGGTTGAAGAATTTTAAAGCTCTGAATATGCTCCAAGACATGTTGTCTCTTTCAGAACTAATCTTTCCACTTTGAGAAGATTACATAAAAGAGAGGTCATGGTTTCAATCCTGGTTGGTGCCAAAATATAATCCCTTTTTCAGGTCAGACCAGTTTTGGAAAGACTTGTCATCTTTCCTCTTCTAGTTTGATCAGAAACATGTGACATTTTTCTCACAAAACCAGAACTTATCTTTCCATTCCTTTGTTCAAACAAAGGAAACAAAATATAACTTATCTTTTCAATGAAAAGATGTCAGATATTTCCTAGGGCAATATTAGTGGAAAGATAAGACATCTTTCTAAAACTGGGCCAGACTGAAAAAATAGCTATTTTTCGGCACCAACTAGAATTGAAACCAGGACCTCTGGTTGATCTAATCTTATCAAAGTGGAAAGAATAAGTTCAAAAAGAGCTGACATGTCTTGGAGCATATTTAGAGCTCTGAAAATTATTTAACCCTGCAGTGACGGTGGCCTTTCAGATGAAAACGCTCGAGTCGGCAAAATTTGACATGATTGTGGGATGGATATTGTTAAAAAAGTGGAAGCTGGCTCACCGAAGTCAGCCAGAACACTAACAGAGGGACAAGATAACAATAAGATCCCGCAAGGGGGAGTGGATTCTAGCTAGCAGAGGATACAAGGGAGATATGATATGGTAGTAGCGAGTGAGTGAAGTCGTGGCAGTGTCAGTACATAATCAGGCAGGATTACAGCCTAAGCCCATACAAGCCGCAGGCGCACTCGGTATGGACAGGGTCGCCGTGCTATGGAGGGTTCCCACGGCCCACAGACCCAGTGATGTGAAGGGGCCTATGCCATCAAGGTAAGTATGAGTCGCGCAAAAGATGGAGGGGCGCTTTTATAGAGCCAGAGCACGCACAGACCAGGTTCATATTTACGCAGGTTATTTGATCAATATTCTCTGGATTTCGAGCCTCGGCTAGTCTTGTGTTTACCGCGGGGGTCCGATCGACTAGCTCCGTTATTACGCAATCTCGGAGTTTGAATTCAAGTCGCGTACACTTTTTCATACAGAACTGCTTGTTCCATGATATTTTGACATAAAATGGGTTGCCTGAACGGTGCCTCAATTTCTGTCTCCTCAAAATTTAAAAATGTGGCTTATAATCCTTTGTGCAAAAAGCGCGACTCAGTCACGTGTTATTTCAACGTCCATTCTGAAAATACTCAAAACTTCCTCAAAATGGACGGTGAAAATTGGCAAATCTATATATGAGGTATCTACGCGCATTATATGAAGGTTTCAGGTCAAGGGAGGGATAGAAGGCCCCAAATACCAGTGTTCGAGCATTTACCCACTAATATTCAAACTCCGCGATTGCGTAATAACGCCACTAGTCGATCGGACCCCCGTGGTAAACAACAGACTTCAACAAGCGAGGCACGAGCTCATTTGTTGAAGTGTCTGTCCACGAGAGACTAAGCCTCGGTGATTTCGAGACCATTTGGAGTCGCATATAAATCGATTCTCACCTTTGAAACTGCATTCAACTACTGTACTATTTCGACCAAGTCTTCAGTCACAGGTCACAGCACCGACTGAACTGAAGACTTTTTTTAAAGGTCACAAGTCACCAGAGATGTTGAAGACTTGACCATTTTATAATTTTGGGGGCCAAAAAATCGAAGATTTTCCAGTGCCCATGTCAAGCCCATGTAGCCTGTTTGCTGCCAAATCGCAGTGAATTCAACATGAATTTTGGTTGAAATTCATGCCAGTGGGCCGTTTTAGCAATGTTCCCAGTGAAATTCTAGTTGAAGACTTGAACAAATGAAGACTTGAAATAGAGGTCACAGGTCCCAACCGAGAATGAAGACTTCAAAAATGAAGACTTATGGTCACAGGTCACAAGGCCTGAAGACTTGGTCGAAATAGTACAGTAATTTCTCAAGTTCGGAGGGTTACAAGACCTAAAACTTTCCTAAACGGGCCGTGGCTCGGTCACTGATGTTGCACAGTCGTGATACAGCCACACTGTCTCGCAGACCCGTCCTTCATGTCCTTTTTATGTTCTACCTATTCAGCGCTTCCTGATGACCGGAGACGTGGGTCGTTGAAATCACCGAACTCCTTGACTAGACAGGATCTATCGCGATCCTACTTCTCGTCCACGACGTGTCAAAATATGTGCCTCTTTGCCGTTGGTCGAAGTTCGAACCCTCAAATGAACTGAAGAAATGTACAAGCTAAACCTCAACATTCATTCAATGTGATTCTCGAGCTCGTTATGTCCGCCACGGACCCAAAATTCTCTGTGTCTGTGTAAAGACGGAAATCTTGCGCTGCCTATCTCGGACTCGGAAGACGCCCCGCTGCCAGGTTCCTACTGGAAGTCCCTGGAGCACTGTCATTCACAGGGCTATCGGTTATCTTGACAGTCATTCCTCCCTGTCTCCGGTGACCCAGACTTCGCGCACCCTCTCTTCTCCCACATCACGCATTTCGACATCCTCGATCCCGATTCCCCGGCTCAGCCATCTGTCCTAAATTCCTCTACCACGGTACCTCGGCGCATTGAAAATCATGAAAATCTCCTCTGGGCTCCCCGCTTCGGCATAACGAGCACATATTGACATATCTGGTACATCTCACTTGATTCAAAAATTCCGACGCGTAGCATCCCTCTCTAATTATCACATTAAAGTCGCGTATATCGCTGCGGGTAATGAGGTAGGTGTTCTTTAATAAACCCAAAAACACTTGTACGCTTGCCTGAATCTCTCAGAGTGGTCATAAGACATAACGTTTTCGCCGCAGTGCTTCCACCAAGTCTGTTCCCACTCCCATGCGATACGGCATCGTCGAACAGTTATCAGAATACGCCCCCTGGGACCGCTTCGCAGTCTGTCGCCTTTCCGAAGTTCTTTGGTGGCGGCGAGCCACATGGCTTGGAACTTAAAGCCTATATAAAGAAAGAGTCTGGGGAAGACTCAATAATCATCCTACCATGGCACATTCCATCGACTTCGGCCCTGCGATTGGGGCAACAGCGGGGCTTGCGATAGTCCTGTACAGCCTTCACTCGAGGCTCACCCGCTCGAAATTGCCTCTTCCGCCCGGACCAAGAAAAATTCCAATTGTGGGGAATATTTTCGACCTACCTCCGGCTTTTGAGTGGAAGACGTACCAGGACTGGAGCCGAAAATACAGTCCGTTTGCAACATCTAGTGTGTGTGGTTATCCTCGTTGCTGAATTCTTCTTTAGACTCCGATATCATCCAGCTGGATCTCGCTGGGAAGTCCATGATCGTCCTGTCGTCTTTGGAGGCAACAGATGACCTCCTCGAGAAGCGCTCGTCTATATATTCCGGCCGGTATGTGTACATTCCATAACCCCTACCCTATTCCCTCATAAGATATCAATCAGATCGCCGTTGCCAATGCTCATAGACCTAATGGAATGGACCTGGAATTTGCGTGAGTGAGATCCACTCGTCCATTGCTTGGAGTAACACGTCTGCAGCGATAATGCCATATGGTAATGCTTGCAGCCCGTACGTATCGCGAGAGTTCTCATGTGCCGATGTCTATTTACAGGAGACAAATGGTCTGTGACTTCGAACTGTCAACCGCGGATTTCGGGGAACTCACGCCAAAGTTAGGCGGGCACATCGGCGTTTATTCAGCCAGGGATTCAACGTTAGAGCCTCGCAAAATTTTCGTCCCCAGCAACTCGCTGCCACTCATGGGCTTCTTCGTCGTCTTGTTCATACGCCCGACACATTCAGAAATCATCTCAGACGGTGATGTCTATCATTTACGTATGCGAAATGGCCACTGACTATTCTCAAGGATGGCAGCTGAAATTATCATTTCCGTGGCGTACGGAATTGATGTCTTGCCCGTCAACGACCCATACATGGCTGTGGCTGAACAGGCGGTCTACGCCAGTGATCAGACTGCCATTCCTGGGCGGTTCCTTGTTGTGAGTTTCTGAACGAATGTGGCTACGATTCTGATTCGAAAAGGATTCGATTCCACTTTTGAAATACGTCCCTGACTGGTTCCCTGGCGCTGGCTTCAAACAAAAAGCTAAGGAGTGGAAACAAGTGGGTCGATTGCTCGAAGAGCTACCCTTCGCGGAGGTGAAGCACCAACTTGTGAGTGGCTATCACTCCTCATTTCTAACGCATCCGTATACGTGTGCAACTAGGCGTCCGGTACCGCGCGTCATTCATTTACAGCCGAAAATCTACGGAATCTTAGTGAATCTGGCGATAAATATTATAACGAGGAGACAATCAAGGCGACTGCCGCGAGCATGTATCTTGCAGGGTCCGATACGACCGTCGCTGCTCTCTCCACGTTCTTCCTTGCTATGTTGACCAACCCTGAGGCCCAGAGACAGGCCCAAATGGAAATCGACATGGTAATCGGTCAGGGACAGCTACCAGTTTTCAATGACGAGCAGTCTCTTCCGTATGTCTCTGCGTTGGTCAAAGAAGTGCTCCGCTGGAAACCTGTTGCCCCAATCGGTTTGCAATCACATCGCTGTCGCACCGTAGATTTAAACTCTTCGTTAGGTGTGCCACAATTTTTATCAGTTGAAGACGAGTATCGCGGATACAGGCTTCCGGCTGGCTCTATAATCATCGGAAACATCTGGTGAGTATCCATACTAAGAGCCAACCAACGTATCTGCTCATTCACTGTGCAACTCAGGGCTATTCTCCAGGACGAGGTTTGTCCATACATAACCTCGATGTTCTCTCTCATCTTCCCATATAGGATATGTATCCCGATCCAAGTGTCTTCAAGCCCGGACGTTTCCTACGCGATGGTAAGCCGAACCCAGATGTTAGAGATCCGCAAGCTGTCTTCGGCTTCGGACGAAGGTGCGTCTGCTTACATATATATATATCCCGTCTGAATCATGCTCAGGATTTGTCCGGCACGACATATGGCTCTGGAGTCCGTATGGATCACAATAGCCTCAATTCTGTCAGTCTTCGACATTACGAAAGCCGTCGGGGACGATGGGCAGATCATCGAGCCCTCTTATCAATATTCTCCAGACCTCATCAGGTAATGGGCGACCAATCTCGGAGATATATTATTATTCAAGCCTTCTAGCGCGCCACTCCCTTTCAAATGTTCAATCACGCCTCGATCTCCGGAGGCTATGGCTCTGGTTGAAGCCACCATTCACGGCGGGGTGTGAGACCGGACAGGAACAGGCGTTGAGCGAAAGATAGTGTGTGTAGGTTGATAACTAACTGTACAGTGGTGTTTTTCCACCCGATCCGATACAAAGTGAAGTGTGATAAAGCGGTGTTTTTTATACGATCCAGGGAAATAGCTCAATGGCTCCGACACATCCTAGCTTGGGCAAATGAACACCATCCTTTTGTAATTCGTGAGAGCGAAAATGAACCTGGTCTGAGCATTATTGCCAGGGTCGCTGACACCGAACTGGGTGGCGCATGGGGTACATGCAATGAGCTGTGAATATTTAGTAATTACTCGTAGCGGCGTCGAAGACACTCACGAAGGCGGCGGTGCCCTTTGCGGCGGCACCAATGTATGCAGTGTTGAATGGGTGTCTGGTTTATTCGTCAGCGATTTCCGTGGATAGAATCAGCATCGGCGCATACTAGCTCCGGCCTGCGCAACGGCGGGGTCGCATGCCGTGGGGAAAGATGGCGCGAGAGCAGCAGCACAGGCTGAAAATTAAATAAGTTGCAGAATGAGGTAGAGCACACTTAGAAGAACGTACTGTTAATATTACTTGTGCCAGCCCTGTTGAAAAGAGGGTTGACAGGAGCAGAAGAGATGCCGGTGGTGAGAGTGGCGAGTGCAACAAGGGAGAACTGCATTTCGCGAAGCATTATAGAAATTAAGTTTGGTGATGAAGCTGGTCACTGGTGAGAAGAGCGAAAAAAAACGACACCACTTATTGAGTGAAAAAGATGGAAAGGCGAGTGAGGGAAGTGGATCGGTGAGCCAGTCTGTTGTAGGCTCTTATATAGCAATATAGGTTCTGCGGACTTATTGGATCCACCTTGGTTCAATATATTCTTGGTTCTCGGATGGAAACAAATTCAGTTTGCTTTGATGTGGGGTGGCGCTGGCCGGTAGCCGTCCACAAGGCTCACGGTGGCGAATTACTGCAAATGACTACAGAACGTCTAAAGATTTCTCAAGTACATTCAGGAAGACACATCGTTCAAGTCAACCTCACGACAGAACACCAGATATTATGCCTTGCAACGCAGCATATCAGACTCTCAAGCGAGATCAATCACACAATCAGAATCCGGTCAAAGCGATATATATTGGAAGTGATTAAGGTGAGGGTTAGGCGGGCGGAAGGTCGAAAAAAAGGCCTATCCAGCCGAGTGGCCGTGGTAGGACAGGAGAATATTGAGACGATGCATGAGCCTAAGCCCATACAAGCCACAGACGCACTCTGTATGGACAGGGTCGCCGTGCTATGGAGTGTTCCCATGGCCCACAGACCCAGTGAGGTGAAGGGGCCTATGCCATCAAGGTAAGCATCAGTTGTGCAAAAGATGAGAAAGCCCTTTTATACGGTAGGCGCGCATGGACGTCTAGTGCTGCCGCGGCTCGGCTACGGCTGGCTCGGCTCGGCTTTTGATGGCTTCGAAGCCATCACATGCTTCAGCCGAGCCGAGTCATTTATAGTTGGCTGGCTCCGGCTTAGCCGTGGCTGAGCCGCGGCTTAGGGCGTAATATCGCTGTACACTTGCTCCGCCTCCCTACTACCTTCCAACTAATTTAATGTGCACTAGAGCATATCTTAGACCTATCCCAAGCTACAACAAGCCAGATTCAATACCGGGTGGCACTACAAAATGATTTGTTGACGCTGTCTGATCATGACTTGATGATACATCAGATAAAATTTGGATAAAATTCGAGAAGACTATAGAGGCCAGAGGGAGTTGATAAAGCTTGCATACAGTGTACAGATGGTCGGTGAGGTGTATGAAACACCAGACACTAGATACAGCGAAGCCAAGGGCCCCACGGCGCGCGTTCTATTTATGGTTGTAAGCCGAATTGAGCTGCGGCTAAGCCATCAAAAAGCCGGCTGAAGCCTGAGCCGAGCCGCTGGAGCCGCCCATCAATCGGCTGACTGCGGCTGGCTTATTTTTGGCTCGGCTCTCACGGCTAGCCGAGCTGAGCCGAGCCGCGGCAACACTAGACCAGGTCCATATTTGCGCAGGTTATTTCATCGATATTCTCTGGATTTCGAGCCTCGGCGAATTTGAGACCATTTCGAAACACATATAACAGGGTAAATTGATTCTCACCGTTGAAACTGCGTTCAACTGATCTCTCAAGTTCGGAAGGTTACTAAACGGTTGTTCGGACCGTTCACTGATGTTGCACAGCCACAATGTCCTACTTTACGTCCTTTCATGTCCTACCGATTCAGCGCTTCAATGATTGGAGAGATGGATCTTTGGGATTGCTGAACTCCTTGACACACGATCTGCCCCGATCCTACTTTTCGTCTACGCAAAAACATGGTGTCTCTTTGCCGGGCCCGGCGTTGGTCGAAGTTCGAACCCTCAAAGGAACTGGAAAGATTCACAAGCTAAACCTCAAGATCCAGTCAATATGATCTTCGAGTTTCTCATGTCCGCCATGGAGCCAAAATACTCTCTGTCTGTTTGAAGACAGAAATCTTGCGCTGCCTCGGACTCGGAAGACGCCCCGCTCCCAGGTTCCTACTGGAAATCCTTGGAGCACTGTCGACAGGGCTGTCGCTTATCTTGACAGCATTCCTCCCCGAATCCGATAGCGCAGACTTCGTGCACCCTCTCTTCTCCCACATCACGCATTTTGATTCCCAGGCTGACCATCTGTCCTAAATTCCTCTACTAAAAATAGCTCAAAAGTACACTTCCATTCCGACAATCTCCTCTGGGCCCCTCGCTTCGGCATAACAAGCACATATTGCCATATCTGCTACACCTTACTTGATTCAAAAATCCCAACGAGTAGCATCCCTCTCCAATTATTTACATCGAAGTCGCATATATTAGGTAACAGGAAGGTGTTCTCTAATGAGCCCGAAAACACTGGTACACTTACTGAATCTCTCAGAGTGGTCACAAGTAGCGTCAGTTTTCCCACCAGGTCTGTTCCCCACTCCCATGCCGATCCGGCATCGTCTAAAAGCCCCCCTGGGACTGCTTCGCGGTCTGCCCTCTTTCCGAAGTTTTGGTGGCGACGAGCCACATGGCTTGGAACTGAAAGCCTCAGTTTTATATAAAAGAGTCTGGTGAAGATTCAATAATCATCCCACCATGACACATTCCATCGACTTCGCCCCTGCGATTGGGGCAACAGCGGGACTTGCGATAATCCTGTACAACCTTCACTCGAGGCTCACCCGCTCCAAATTGCCTCTTCCGCCCGGACCAAGAAAGCTGCCAATTGTGGGGAATATTTTCGACCTACCTCCGGCTTTTGAGTGGAAGACGTACCAAGACTGGAGCCGACAATATAGTCAGTTTAACGTCCAGTGTGTGTATGGTTATCCTTGTTGCTGAATTTTGCTTTAGATTCTGATATCATCCAGCTGGATCTCGCTGGGAAGTCCGTCATTGTCCTGTCGTCTTTGGAGGCAACGGATGACCTCCTCGAGAAGCGCTCTTCCATATATTCCGGCCGGTATGTGTACTTTCCATAACAATTACCCTACTCCTTCATAAGATATCAATCAGATCGCCGTTGCCAATGCTCATAGACCTAATGGATTGGACTTTTGCTTTGCGTGAGTGAGATCCGCTCGTCCAATGCATGAAGTAACACGTCTGCAGCGATAATGCCATATGGTAATGCTTGGAGCCCATACATATCGCGAGAGTTCTCATGTGCCGATGTCTATTTACAGGAGACGTATGGTTTGTGACTTCGAACTGTCAACCCCGGATTTCGGGTGACTAACGCCAAATTTAGGCGGGCACATCGGCGTTTATTCAACCAGGGATTCAACGCTAGAGCCTCGCGGAATTTCCGTCCCAAGGAACTCGCTGCCACTCATGAACTCCTTCGCCGACTTGTCCATACGCCTGAGGCTTTCAGGGATCATATCAGACGGTGATAACCATCATTCACGTAAATAGCCACTGACCATTCTTAGGATGGCAGCTGAAATTATCATTTCTGTGGCATACGGAATTGATGTCTTGCCCGTCAACGACCCATACATCGCTGTGGCTGAGAAGGCGGTCCACGCCGGTGTACAAGCTAGTATTCCTGGGCGGTTCCTTGTTGTGAGTTTCTGGACGGATGTGGCCACGATTCTGACTCGAACAGGATTCGATTCCGCTTTTGAAATACGTCCCTGACTGGTTTCCTGGCGCTGGTTTTAAACAAAAAGCTAAGGAGTGGAAACAATTGGGTCGAGAGCTCGAATCGCTTCCCTTCGTGGAGGTAAAGCGTCAACTTGTGAGTAGCAACTCATTTCCGCCGCATCTGCCCACTGATACAACCAGGCGGCTGGTACTGCCAGTTATTCATTCAGTTCGGAAAGCCTGCGGATTCTCAGTGAATCTGATGATAAATATTATGACGAGGACACCGTCAGGGCGACTGCCGCGAGTATGTTTATCGCGGGGTCCGATACGACCGTCGCTGCTCTCTCCACGTTCTTCCTTGCTATGTTGGCCAACCCCGAGGCTCAGAGAAAGGCCCAAATGGAAATCAACATGGTAATCGGTCAGGGACAGCTACCAGATTTCAACGACGAGCAGTCCCTGCCGTATGTCTCTGCGTTGGTCAAAGAAGTGCTCCGCTGGAAACCTGTTGCCCCAATCGGTTTGCAATCACATCGCTGCCCCACCGTAGATTTAAACTCTTCGTTAGGTGTGCCACACTTTTTATCAGTTGAAGACGAGTATCGCGGATACAGGCTTCCGGCTGGCTCTATAATCATCGGAAACATCTGGTGAGTATCCATACTAAGAGCCAACCAACGTATCTGCTCATTCACTGTGCAACTCAGGGCTATTCTCCAGGACGAGGTTTGTCCTTACATAACCTCGATGTTCTCTCTCATCTTCCCATATAGGATATGTACCCCGATCCAAGTGTCTTCAAGCCCGAACGTTTCCTACGCGATGGTAAGCCGAACCCAGATGTTAGAGATCCGCAAGCTGTTTTCGGCTTCGGACGAAGGTGCGTGTGCTTACATATATATATATCCCGTCTGAATCATGCTCAGGATTTGTCCGGCACGACATATGGCCCTAGAGTCGGTATGGATCACTATAGCCTCAATTCTATCCGTCTTCGATATTACGAAAGCCGTCGGGGACGATGGGCAGATCATCGAGCCCTCTTATCAATATTCTCCAGACCTCATCAGGTAATGGGCGACCAATCTCGGAGATATATTATTATTCAAGCCTTCTAGCGCGCCACTCCCTTTCAAATGTTCAATCACGCCTCGATCTCCGGAGGCTATGGCTCTGGTTGAAGCCACCATTCACGGCGGGGTGTGAGACCGGACAGGAACAGGCGTTGAGCGAAAGATAGTGTGGGTTTAATAACTAACTGTAACAGAATAGTGGTATTTGCCAGACCCGTGATAAAGCGGTGATTTTTTCAACGAGCCAGGGAAATAACTCGAGACTACTGTTGACGTGATCTTCTAGTTGGTGATTCGTAAAGCTCAGAGTACTACCGACAAAATTAACACTGTCTGTGCTTGCACTGCTTATCGTCGGAGGCCCGACTGAGTGTCGTTCTTAGAGCTAAGGGCGCAGTGAGCATACTTATTGAAAGGTTGACTTTCTTGATAGGAGCCAATGGTATTACTCTGAGGAAAGGTCCGAGGGTAGTTGTCCAGCCCAAAAAGCCCTTGCACTAGAGCATATTTGCAGCCCCCAAATCACTCGTTTGATCGGAAAAATGAAGCCTGATGGCAGAAATTTGTGTGACTCCCGAAGGAGTGATCACTGATTGCCGCAATTAGCCACGCGTGTGCACGTATTGGTGTGTTCCTTCCACTTGCTCTTGACCTCTCTCGACGCGCCATGGCGGATGACGAGACCTATCAGCCGTGCTCAAGCCCTTCTCGCGTGTCGGGCACTGAGCCCTCTCAGGCTCATCAATACATCCGTGATGAACGAGAGGCCGGCATGTCCAGGGAAGAACGTCGAGAAGCGGCGCAGGAAAGACACTTTAAACGACAGCGAGTGGGTTCACCTTCACCTGGACCAGTCATGAAGTCTCGAGCCAAGGAAGCCCTAAGCCTCCCCGTGGTACCACAAACACGTTGAGTCACTCAAAATCACATCAAAGTCACATCAATCAATTATTTCGCTTAAAAACTACGGGTGATGGCAGAAAAATTTTGGGCGCTGCAAATATGCTCTACTCATCGAGAGTCTCTGCCACAGACCTTGCCGTCTCTGCCGATGCAATCGGAGCTCCCTGGCTTTTACTGATGGCGTAAGCATTTCAGACCTTTCCATAATTAACGTGACGTTTGCGCTGCGGGCGCTGCCGCAAGAGGTCGGCGATCTGGTTATCGCGACACATCAAAGCACGTGAACAGATGTCAGACCCTAAATTGGGACATATCTCCGGGCATGCCCTTATCATGTAGACCACCAATCGGCCCAAGATACCTCAGGGAGACCATTTAAAGGCATACCAAACATTTATTCAGTCTTCCATGCCTGTGCATTATTATTATTTACTATCTACGCTGACTGCGTCTCGGAGTTATGTCCAGATTTGGGTGCGGCACGTGTGTTGATTGTCTGCGTGATAACCAGATCGTCGTCCTCTTGCGCTGCCGCCACGTCTCCTTTCGTTCCTATGCGGACACAGCACCCGCAAAGGTATAATACAAGCCCAGATTGCGATCTGAAGGGTATTTGCCAAAGTTTCGCTACTGACTGGCCAAAAGGGTGGCCGCATTTGTGTAAAGAGTAGGATAACAAGACCCAATCACCCATCATGACACATTCCATCGACGTCGCTCCCGCGATTGGAGCAGCAGCGGGCCTTGCAATAATCCTGTACAGCCTTCACTCGAAGCTCACCACCCGCTCGAAATTGCCTCTCCCACCCGGACCCAAAAAACTGCCAATTGTGGGGAATCTTTTCGACCTACCTCCCGCTTTCGAGTGGGAGACGTACAAGGAATGGAGCCGGCAATACAGTCAGTCTACCATGCATCGTGGTTATCGCTGTTACTGACAGTCATCTTCAGAGTCTGATATTATCCAGTTGGATCTCGTTGGACAGTCCGTCATTATTCTGTCGTCTTTAGAAACAACGGAGGACCTCCTTGATAAGCGCTCGTCCATATATTCGGACCGGTATGTTTCATTTCCCACTGCGATCCGATGCTGTTCCTCAAGATATTAGACCGAGATTGCCTATGCTCAATGAGCTGATGGGTTGGACTTTCAATTTTGGTGAGTTTCTGCTCGTCCCCCTGAGTAACTTTAATGACACAGAATTTCCAGCGCTGATGAAATATGGTAATTTTTGGAGCCCGTACATATCGGGAGAGTGCTCATCTGCCGATGTTCATTACAGGAGACATATGGTACGTGACAAAGAACTGCCATTCACGCTCGAGAACCTCACGCCAAATTTAGGCGGGCGCATCGGCGTTTATTCAGCCAAGGATTCAGTGCTGCAGCCGCGCGGAATTTCCACCCCAAGGAACTCGCTGCCACTCATGGACTCCTTCGTCGACTTGCCCATACGCCTGAGGCTTTCAGAGATCATATCAGGCAGTAAGAGGCGTCATTTAAGCTGTCTCAGAAATAGCCGCTGACTATTCTCAAGGATGGCAGGTGAAATTATCATTCCCGTGGCCTATGGAATCGATGTATTGCCCGTCAACGACCCATATCTCGCTGCGGCTGAACACGCAGTCGAGGTTGGTAAACAAGCTGTAATCCCTGGGCGGTTCCTCGTTGTAAGTTTCTGGGCGGAGACAGCGTGGCCAGGATTCTGATTACTATCAGGACTCTATTCCGCTCTTGAAACACGTCCCTGACTGGTTTCCTGGCGCTGGATTTAAACGACAAGCCAAAGAGTGGAGCGAAGTTGGTCGAGTGCTCGTAGATAATCCCTTTGACGAGGTGAAGCGTCAAATTGTGAGTGGCAGAACTCATTTCCACCCCATCTGCCTACTTATACAACCAGGCGTCTGGTACCGCCAGTTATTCATTCAGTTCGGACAGCCTGCGGATTCTCAGTGAATCTGACGATAAATATTATGACGAGGACACCGTCAAGGCGACTGCCGCGAGTATGTATATCGCGGGGGCCGATACGACTGTTACCGCTCTCTCCACATTCTTCCTCGCCATGTTAGCCAACCCCGAGGCTCAGAGAAAGGCCCGAATGGAAATGGACGCGGTACTTGGGCAGGGACAGCTGCCAAATTTTAACGACGAGCAGTCTCTGCCGTATGTTTCCGCGCTCGTAAAAGAGGTTTTCCGGTGGCGACCTGTGGCACCACTGGGTTTGCAATTCCACCGCTGCCCTCATCATATATTTAACTCTCCGTTAGGCGTCCCACACTTTTTAGCAGTTGAGGACGAGTATCGCGGATACAGGATTCCGGCAGGCTCTGTGGTCTTTGGAAATGTCTGGTAAGTATCCGTATTAATATAAAATGACGTATTTGTTTATTTCTTTTTTAGGGCCATCCTGCAGAACGAGGTTCTGTCTTTGCACAACGCTGATGCTCTTTCTCATCTTCCCATGTAGGAGATGTACCCCGATCCAAACGCCTTCAAGCCCGAACGGTTCCTGCGCGACGGCAAGCTGAATCCAGATGTCAGAGACCCGCAAGCTGCGTTTGGCTTCGGACGAAGGTGTGTTTTTTCGCACAAGTGCGCGCTCGGTATTCCGACTAAATCATGGTTAGGATTTGCCCGGGCCGACACATGGCGATGTCGTCGGTGTGGATCACTATAGCCTCGGTTCTCGCAGTCTTCGAGATTACCAAGCCCGTCGGGGACGATGGGCAAATCATCGAGCCCTCTTTTGAATATTCTCCAGGTCTCTTCAGGTAATGGGCGACCACTCTCAGAGATATGTTATTCAAGCTTTCTAGTGTGCCCCTCCCTTTCAAATGTTCAATAAAGCCACGATCTCTGGACGCTGCGGCACTGATTGAAGCCACACTCAACGCTGGGGTGTGAGATTAGGCGGGAGGTATTGAGCAAAATAGAGTAGTATTTATACAATCCAACTAGTCTTAATAAAGCGCCCATTTATTTAGTCCAAGGTGTCAACCGACTATGCTAACAGACTGTTGTCAATAATAAGGAAACGAAGACGTTTTCTTGTTTAAGATTGTGCTTTAAGTTGAACTGTATGATGTCACATCCGATCTGAAGTTTAATAACCAGTGAATGAAGGAGCGAAAATCTTGAGCTTCGAAATGCAGCTATAACGATCGGGTAAAATGTTCGAAGTATATGCTGGTTCAATGCTGGTTCGTCTGGGCCAGAGAAATTCCGTAGATGGGCGGCCAGCCTCGGCAACCATCCTTTAAGAGATCAATTATACATTTTCTCACTAGTCGGTATTTATTGCAACGAACGACAATAGAAACGCCCTCCACAGGGATTCCAGTAAGCCCTTGTTTTTTATGGACTCTTTGTAGCCAAATACTTTAGTCTTTACCGTGACGAACAAACATTGTACCCACATGTAGGGGATTCACCCTGATTCACCTCTCTGGTACAACCATGCACTCATTCGGCGCTTCGCGAGTCGCTCGCACAGAGTCAACTATCGGAGTCAACACACAACTCCTCCCAAATTCCAATCTATTTGGGTTATTATTCTCCTTTACTATACAACTTTCCGACGGGGTTCCAGTGTTGTCGCTGTATCGTGCGCTCCCCCGACTCCTCATGATGGTTTTGTTCTTTGTGGGCTTCCGAAACATTGTCGTCAGGAGGCTGGAGACGGAGGTTGCCGAGGGAGGCATCAAGAGTTGATCAAGAGCAAACACCGCGTCCCAAAACGGTGTCATTTGGCGATGCTTCACATCACACCCATCGCCCACCGAGGTAAACATGTGACTCTTGCCCACTTCACCCAATTCAAAGAACCTCCATTTGCCGGACACATCTACATGCCCATGCCCTCGAGCGTGCCGCACCATTGATTTCCTCAAATACCTTTACGTTTCTGCAAGTACGACGGGACGCCGCAGCATGTGGCAGCCACATGCTGCGGCCACATTATGGCTCTTGTCACGATGCCCTAGACATGGTACCAATGCCTGGAGCGACCCTGAAAGTTCAGTTGCCCGCTTACAGCACAATTGCTTCCAGGGCGACTCTGACAGACATCTGAGTGTCCGACGGTCGCCGGTGGCGGCATGTATTTTTACTTGTGTCCACGATGTGTACGGCGGCGCCGTTGTTTGATCGAGGCTTTCCCACAGATCATATATTTAGAATCCCCGCCTCTTTTGACTCGGAGATATGCCATACAACAAGGGGTATGAAAACGTTACATGGACGCGCAATAACTTGAAGTACGAAATTTCTGAGTTCTCCGTCAATTCTCCGTATTCTGTCGTAACCATTTTATCAACTTCACACGCAAACCCGCGGACTTATCCAAGTCGAATCTGACCGATAGGTCCAATGGAGGTTCGCTGAGGGTCCCTGTCCAGGACTTTCTAGATTTTGCAACGTTCTATTCGCATCCCATATTGGGTGATTTCTATCCGAATTTGACCCCGGCCTCCAAGGGGGGCAGTTTTTATCCGAATTTTTGACCAGGCCTCGGAAAATGCTGAAAATTTGCGAAAAAAAAAGTGATTTTCCCCCGTCACCCTCCCCGCGGCCTTGTTCCTACTGGACTAGATAAAACAGGCGGACAGCGACATCAGTCAGAATCTTCGCAACATTGCTTCCCCCTGCCCCATTTCATTTCCGCCGCCCTGGCTAATAGAATGCGCAGCTGCAGCAAAATAAGAAGAGCGCAGGGATTGAACCCAAAGACCTCCGCATTAAATGGTTGAAACTAGCTCCAACAACAGAAAACTAACTGAGCTAAGGCGACAATACTGTTGTACAACTCACTTGATTTTTATCCGAATTCGACCTGGGCTGCTCTCAAGCCTCTACTACTTATCCGAATTCCTTGCCTGGGAATGGGCACTCAGAGCCCAATTTCTCATCCGAATCCGCTGGGATCGCGCCGAATTTGAGCACATTAAGTTTATCCGAATCGAAAATTTTAGTGGACGGGCATTTTGGTTGACCGTCGGGGATTTTGCTCTGCCGTTGACGGGGAACTGCCTGGAACTGCACTTCCCCGCTACCGTCATCTCTATTATTAATCAGTCTTGACACATTGCATCCGGGTTTAAGCGAGAGCGGCGACCTCACCTCCGTCCTAACTCCGTCCACCTTGCCGCATACTGTAACTTCCGGCAGCTTAACTTCCTCATATATATATGTATCGCTTTTCTACTTTCTGTCTCTCATCCTTTCGCCCATATGCTCATCCCAAGAAATAGCTCTCCTCTCTGCGCAATTCCTCTAGAGATTTTGGAGCATATCGCGTACGAACTCACCTGTCTCACGCCCCTAGGACCCCCATCTGCCCTCGTGCCGCTACTCTTGACCTGCAAAACCGTGAATAGCCGGCTTTCGGCGAATGCCGCGCTCTCCTCGCGCATCTTTAAATTCAAATTCGACTCAGGCGCCGTGAAGCGGCGCTCGTTTCACCCGACGCTAAACCACTACTTTGACCAGCTCGTCTTGTACTGCACCCAGCTGCAGAAACTGCGTGAGCTCGTGCGGGCAGACGACTGCGATGAGGTGCTGTTCGGCGCGTATCTCATGATGCTCGAAAACGACGGCCGGAATGCGGCCCAGCTCGAACATGCCGGCCTCGACTATTATCTCGAAAACTTTGTGGGCACACTGATGTGGGACAGTAGGCAGTCCGCCCACGGCTGGCCAAGCGACAACGTGGCGAGTGCCTGTGCGCTCTGGCTCATGTGGATGACTACGACGGAGGGTGAGTGCTCACTCGCCTTTAAATCCCCGGCGACTTATTTCCTCATAGCAAAATTGAAGGGGGAATCCGCTGCTCTGCGTAACCAAATAATTAGGGTCGTGCTCCCTTATGTCCTCGTTCCCTTCCGCGTAAGTCTTCCCCGTGGGGTTTTTTTTTCAGAGGCTCATTTCAGAAGCAGTACGCATCGGCGTTTGCACCTCAAAATCACTTGCACCTCCCGCTCCGCAACGCCGTCGCCGCGCATTCCGACTCGGTCGTCACCGCGCACGGGCAGTACCCTATATACCTCGATCCAGGCCGCGCTTGGTCCCAGGTACACTTCTCCGCGCGCCCGGATATCGTCCCGCCGCTCGCAACAGTCGCTGCGAAACTCGTGTACTTCTCTCGACGCGAGACAGTGCCTTTCGGTGTCCCACCGACTCTCCCGTTCAACCGCGAGCAAGCGCTGGCGGCCGGCATAACAGACGTCAGCCGGACTCAGGACGACATCCTCGAGGTTAATGCGCACCTCAACGCCCATCTCCCTGAGGTGCGGCCCGGCTGGGGCACGCCCCCTGATGGCGAGCCCCTCAGCAAGCGCTGGGACAGCGACTGGTGGCGGTTGCGAAAGTGCTTCAGTGTGTGGTGCGAGCCCGACCGCCGCCTGGGCGCCGTGTACGAGCCCGGGACCTTCACCGGGCTCTGGCAGGGCCGCATGCTCGTACGTCTGCATTCTCTTCAGTTAACATCATCGCTCACGGCACGCAGGTGCCCAGCGAGCGCCACTTCACCGCGCTCGTGACGACCCGCGACTACCCGCCGCCCTTCGACGAGGCGTATCTCGGCACCACCACCGTCCCACTCTTCATGCGCATCGAGGAGCACCACTCTCTCGCGCCACACGCGCCCATGCCTTGTGGTGGCGCGGGCGACGGCTGGGACGACGGGCTCGCGAACGGGTACTTCCCGCCCGGTGCGCGCATCCTGCGGCCAGACGCGCGGGGCGTCACCGTGCGCGTCGATTCGGAGGACGCCGCGTATGAGTACGCCACATACGGCGCGCCGGGGACCCGTGCGCACGACGCGGCGACGTGCGCGGCATGCTGTGCGCGGGAGGAGTTGTTGCGCGTGGGGCGCGGGCGACGGGCAGCGGTGGTTCATGAGGAGCTCTTTGCCCGCGCGGGGCTCGGGCGCGCGGCAGGCGCGGGTGCGGGTGGGGGGGACGCAGACGAGGGGGACACGCCGCCTGCGCACGATCCCGACCGCGTGCCTACGTGCAACGGAATCCAAGACATCATCTTCACGGGCGCGGTGGGTTCCCTGCGCCTTCTCCACGGCGCGGCAGCACTCACTAACGATGTCTATTTGCAGACGGACTTGCGGCACGGGCAGGCGTGGAATCACTTTGAGTTTTATGGGCGGCTGCGGGCGTGGGATGGGATGATCGGGATCTTGCGCGTGCCGGTGAGTGGTGGTTGCTTGGGTGTGTGGTGCTGGCTGACGGATGGGCGTGTGGGCAGCTGGACTCGCGGCTGCCAGGGACGCTGTTTTTCTACGGGTACATCGTGGGGGGGCACAAGTTTGTCGGCAACTGGCGCGTCGCGCACCAGGACGTGAGCGTGCCCGCGTACGAGAGCGCCTTTACCATGGCACGGAGGAACGACTGACCTAAACCATTATATTATTACTCCACTGCACCGGAGCCGAGACGGATTGCAGATCTTTGCAGATGCACAGATTGCGGGTCTTCTCTTGATCTTCTCTGATCTTCTCCGACGACAGTTTCTGTGGAATCGATTGATGCGATAAAATTCAACGATGGCCAAAACATAGACGCTATACATCTCCATTTACCGCTGATTTCATAATGAACCAACTCGGCAATAATGGCATTCAGGCTATTATACCATGGTAGACGTCAATTTCTTTGTTACCATACCACTGGCACCAGACGCACACTGGAATCTGAAGAAGACGCCGTTTAAGGCTCCAACCATTCATTTTTGTTTACGGAAATGGGTAAACCAAACGGAAACGGTACTAAACTGTTTCAAAACCGTTTAAACCGTTTAAAGATGGTATTTTTGTCCCAATTCTCTGGATGCATTCAGGCGAGCGTAGGTGGCTACGAGAACGACAAGCTCCTCGCAGGCACCTCGGCCTTCGAGGCTCGGAGGACTATGGGGTGGATTTATTATACTCGCGTGGTCCACAACATGAACAACGAGTCTACCGAATATTTTGCAACTGTTTGAACTGTTTGTTCATTATCTGTTTACCGTTTACATAGGTCCGAAAACTAAACGAAAATTTACACGGTTTTTACCGTTTAAAACATTTTAAAAAATGGAAATTGTTGTATTCTTATCACGACGACGCCGTCAGCAGCGCTGCGCATAGCCAGAAGTATATTTATCAGATGAGGGTCCCGGCTTTGCGCTTGGGCTTGGGGCCGCATTCTGGTGAGCAGGATCATCAGAAAAATGAGCAGTGCCCTGAAAACAACGACGACGTACGTCTTCCACAGTTATGGCATTCGAGTCCCTGCGTGATCGTAGACTGCATCTTGAACAAGGTCCCGTAGCAATTGAACTGAGAAAACCAGAAGAATCTACAGGAGCGTCTTATGAGCTGTGTTAATCGTCGCGTGCCACAAACCTTGGAGAGTAAAACACAATTTACATGGTTCTAAATGTCCTTGCTTCGCAAAATGATTCACATCTCAGCCGAATTTCGATCAAGTTGGAAAAAAAAAGCAACGTCGAATCATGTGACCAGCACGCCTCGGCAAACGAACCAAGCACGACCACACACGACGGCCTTCCCCTTTTTCACTTTCCACGTCGGAGTTTCTTCCACGTGATTCCAATTCATGGATAAAAGATTCAATCAAATGTGAATCCATCCCTCATCATCATCGAATATGTTTCAGGTCCGGGAGGAGAGTTCGAAATCGCATCGGATGCACCCCTTGTCAGTGTTGTCATTGACTGGGTCAAACCAATTTGACCGGTGCTTTAACTGAGAGCAGGAGATCACAAAAATCTTGACTTCATGCATATTCCACAAGGTTAATGAAGCATGAGAAAGTTCAAAAGAGTGTCGTTGCTCAACGGTTCAAGGCTACAACCGATCCCTGTTTGATCCGGTCAATGCCAACACTGCCCCTTGTCTTCCCTGAATGGTTATATATATGTTGGGTAGCAGCCGTGTCAGTGTCAGGCCCAACTCTGAACGCCACTGTCATTGTCAACGTGCCTGGATTTTCATACGACCGCCTCACCATCACCGCCTGGCCATCCCCGGTCCCGTCGCACTATAACTGCTACGGCCTGAAATTCTCCTACAATTCTTTTGCTCCTGGCTTGAAATGAGTTTCTTCATCTTTACATGCTCATCGTAGACTGGACCTAATTATAGTTTTGGCAGGCGCCAACCATACCAAGGGGCGCTTCAAATGACTGGTTAATTTCGGTTGTGTTGACAATGGCAGCATGTCTTGGATAGCGACCGTACAAGTGCGTATATGCGCCTTTATCTGCCTGTTTGAGCCCCCCTCCCCCCTCCCCCTCCCTCCCTCTCTTTCCTCCACTTTGTGGTTCTCAGCTCGCACGCACATGCCCCGCCTTTTTTACCTTCCCCTCATTCTCGTAGCACTCAATGGTGAATACGCTCATCCGTACGTGAATTCCGTTACCATAGTCTCCCAGTGTTTGCGGAAACGGCCCGCGGGGTGAGCCTTCGCCCACGTCAGGGAATTACCACCAATGCCGCCTGTGCCACGGCTTGTACTCCGTTCAACAATGCGGTCGCGGTGCGTGTCCTACACAGTACCTCTTGCGCCCTTTGATTGACGTCCCCGTCCACAGGTCGACGGAAGTAATATTGCAGCCCTCTGCACCGCCGCGGTAGTCAACTTCGGCGCTGCATGCGCCGACTGCCTGGTCTCCTCGGGGGGAACCACGAAGGCGGTCGCGCAGGAGACGGTCGATGGTGCGTCCTTTTCCGCGTTCCGAGTACAACCTGTGACCTATTTGTTCCTATGGTTAGGATACATTTCCGAGTGTGCGTCCGCTGGGTTTCCTTTGAGCGATCCGAAGATTTCCGGGGCGCAAAAAAGGGTAGATGTACGCTTAAGCGGCGTATCTCTCATGTGGACCTTACCGTTCCTCTCATTTCTCTTTACACTCACTTTTATGTTGCGGAATTTGGGATTGTAAGAAAACTTTGTACCTTTATTAGCCTTGTAATTAGTAATTTTGCCTTGCTTCGTACCTGCTTCATACCTTGTTTTCCCTCGAACCGCCTCTTTTTCCTTCACTGCACTAACCCGAATACTTCAGCCGTACTGGAATGATCAAGCAAGAAAAAGAGATATGAAAAGAGAGAGGAGGAAGTCCAGATTACCGAGTGGCGCGAAAACGGCCATCGCGGGCTCTGTCAGCACGCCGGACCTGCGTCTTTCTCTGGTGAGTTACGTGCGTCGAATTCTGATTCGGGGTATTCGTCCACTGAACGAACCAAGGCGCAGAAGAATTCCAGGCGCTCACTTGGCATGATATTCGCGCAATGAACTTGAGGTCACCAGGTTGCGCCGCCGACTTCATGCAGAGGTGTCTCGGAGCACATCTAGTGGTGGGAAAGTTCGGTTCAGACTTTCGGTTCGAACTCGAACCGAACCGAACTGAACACAAAGTTCAGGTTCAAGGTTCGGCAAATCGCTGAACCTGAACCGAAGTTCAGGTTCGAGGTTCGGGCCAAAATATTTTCTGCTGAACTGAACCGAACCCCGAACCGAAATACCATTTTCCTGAGTGATTTCAGTCATCTTGGGGTGCATTTCAGTCGTCATGACCTCACAAATTCGAGGGTATAGCATAGTATAACCATTTCCGAGTGCACATTGGGTACAAATAGCTGTTGAGTGTCGTACATTACATGTTTGATTGGAATAAGGCCTCAACACGTGATTGACAGCTGCTCTGGATTATGATTCTATTGGTCTGGATGGCCTAAATGGCGTGGGAGATGAGCAAATGACAAGGTCGGTATACACACTGTTCTGATTTTTGCTTTCCTTCTCTCAAAATTTGACATTTTTGGGTGGGGAAAAAATCAGGGTTCGAACCGAGTTCGAACCTGAACCGAACCTGAACTCGAGTTCAGGTTCAAGGTTTGACAAATGTCTGAACCTGAACCGAAGTTCAGGTTTGGGGTTCGGGAAAAAAGCCTCTGAACCGAACTGAACCGAACTTTCCCAACACTAAGCACATCCAGCGAAGGCAACCGTAACCGCGACACATCTGCTTCCGGCGAGTAGTCCGACCCAGTGCTTAAGCGCCCAGATTTAGAAAGGCTTAGCATCGTCTGCCCTTCCCCAGGAAATTCACTGATAACGGAGTCCACGCCAAATTCGTCCATCATCTTCAAGATCATCCTGTTCGGGTAGTCTTCACGGATGTCCCCGCTGCGGAGCATGAGGTCCAGGGTGTACCGGCAGTGAAGACGAAGGAAGTGGTCAGTCGCTGGGCGTGGGGCGGGAGGAGGTCCTGGACGTCGCCCATCTCGCGAAGGACAAGGATGCGGTAGTCATCGTCCACGTCCACGGTGAAGTGATTGCTGTGGAAATAGAATACCAGGCTCTTCTGCATCGCAAGGATGTTGGCGCCGACGAAGAAAGGTGTCTTGTCAAAGCCTGTCTTTCTCCCAAAATCATCAGTCTGGAGAAGAATGAGATCAACAATATGCCTCGCGTAGTGTTGCCGCGACTTCCGACTTGACCCCCTCAAGTCGACTTGAGCCGAGTCAAGTCAAGTTATTTGATGACTTCCTTGCGACCTCGGAGTCAATGTGAGTCGACTAAGTGACTTGAGTCGAGGTTTTTTTTTCAAAAATGTTTCTTTACATTGGTATGTGCGATTGGAGCAATTTTCGTTTTTTTTCCGAACCGAATGTCACCGCCGCGTTTTTTTGCGTTTCTATCCAGTTTTGGAGGCTCATTAAATCTAGAAAAATATAGCAAATATCTTTCACACCACATGTAGGAATATTGAACCCTCTGACCCATGAAATACCCTCAGGAACCTGCTGTGATTGCAAATTAAACACATTTCATTGTTTCCTGCCCTATGATTTGATTGTTCCCAAGATTCCTGTACTGGTTTGGTTTGGTGGTGATTCCACTCAATCCAAAAAAAAACTCCCCAACTTGACCGACTCGAGTCGACTTGAGCAACTTCAAGTGACTTAAGGTGGGTCAAGTCAAGTCGAGTCGAGTCAAACTTGGCACGGAGTCATTTTACCAAGTCGCGACTCGACTTTTGGAGTCGCGGCAACACTAGCCTCGCGGTTTGGCAAGAAAAGAAAGACCTCCCAAGCGATAGCTGGTGAAACGATCCATGACAGCGTGATATCTACAGATCCAGTGAATCTGCAGCAATTGGCATCCCGTGCAACTACACTTTGCTTTACGGCTGGGGGTATCGGGTCCTGTCAAAGCGGTCGTGACCTGAGTCGCAGAGGGATTGAAAAAACTCGCCATCTTGGATCGCTTCGAGCCAGGCCATGCTGTCAAGAAGCGGGCCTAGAAAATGGAAAGCTGTTCTCGCGCCAGGGATAGGTTTGGAGCCCCCTTCTGCGTGCACTCCCCTGATCTGATTTTAAGACATATTACAGAGGTTATACTCATGGTTGAAGGACCAGCCATAGTTTCCGGGAGGAAGAGGCTCGGTGGAGTATGGCAATTGCAGGCCCGCTAGGTTGTAGTAAGACATGATGCCAGCAGAGTGAACGGTGACGGGACAGAGATAGAATTATCCTGATTCAATGGGCCAGCTAGCAATTGAACCCAACGATGAGTAGTGGCGTTTGTCACTGGGACCCGCGACATGCCATGGAGAGTGCAATGGAGAGTGATGAAGAAAAATATATCACGCTTGAGATCTGCGGATTTTGTAGAGAGAATCTGCCCATAAGCAGAGCCTCGCCGTTGGAAGTCATCGTCGCGCCTGGGCACAAGTGGCAAGGAGGACCAATTTGGCGTTTATGACAGCCCCGAGGTTTGCTAAGAAAATAGAATCATCGCCATACAACCGACTGCGAATACTCACCAGATGCACCGTCCGATTTTAGAGGCAAGACGGGGAGGCGACTGGGAAACCAAATATTGTCATGACATATCCTGCACTAGGCTCTAGTTCTACAATATTCGTCCAGTCGAAAAAGCAGCCCGACGCTACCATAATAATACTCTGGCAAAAAGCCACGTCTCGATGCGCAGCCTACACTGCCCAACTATAGGTTAGTACCAAGACAGAGCACCATACAATTCCTCCCCGCATCACCACACACGCTCACACCCCCGCCGCGACAATGGGCGCAGGGACAGGCGGCGGCGGCATCAGTGCGCCGTCGCCCTTGCTCCCATTCGCATTCTTCTTCCGCCCATTCCCCGTCCCAACCCCCGTCGCGCCCTTCTTCTTCTTCTTCGCCTCCCCACCCCCACCCGCGCCGGCGCCGGCGCCAGCACCTGCACCCGCCGCCGCGTCGAGCTTGCCCTTCTTCGCCTCCGCCGTCCCGCCCGCGCCTGCGGTGGCGGCGACCTTCTTCTTCGCGCCCGTCTTGGAGAGGAGGATCTGCCCCAGTGGGCCCATCTTCGCCTGCACGGCCGACGGCGCGTCGTCGTGCAGCTCGAGGTCGGGGCGCAGTAGTGGGGGCGGCGGCGGCGGGGGCGGCAGAGGTGGGGGCGGCATGACGAGCGGCGGGCCGGCGAGCGGTGGCAGCGTCCCCGGAGGACCGGCAAGCGAGGGCAGTGACGGGCCAGCGAGCGGGGGCAGTGACGGGCCAGCGAGCGGGGGCAGTGACGGGCCGGCGAGCGGGGGCGGCAGCTGTGTGGCGGCGGCGGAGGCGTGCGACGCTGCTGCGAGCAGCGTGAAGCGGGACATGTAGTACGGGCGCAGTAAACCGATCTGGGAGTCCACTTTGGCGGGGGTGAGGGGTATGAATGGCGGTGGTAGTGGATATGGTAGGGGAGGAGGGGCAGGTGCGCTGTATAGAGAAAGAACGAATGAGTGTCTCGTAAATGGGTGAAGAGGAAAATGGGGTAGAAAGGAGATACGCACACATTCCCCGCCCCGCTCCCCGCCCCCACTCCTCTTTTCTTCCCCCGCAACAGCTTCTTCGGGATGCTCAAACTCGACATACCAAACTCCGCCGCGATCCCCAGCTCCCGCAACCCCAGGTAATCCTCGCCCAGCGCATCCGCGAAATCGCCCCTGTGGGTGTCTCGTCAGCACAAAGCATATGATAGAGATAGAGCCTGCGTACATAGTAAGCGCTCCGCCGTCCTCCTCCTCGTCCTCGAAGAGGCCCTCGTCCGAAAGGACGTCCACCGCGGTCTAATGTGCAACGCGTCAGTATCAGGGAGTCAGCCGTAGGACGAGGAGAGGCACGTACCACCTCGCGATACGCGCCAACAAGCTTCTTCTCGAGGTCTACCAGCCGCGTGCCATACCGCTCGACGTCGTCCGAGATGTAGCGCTCGAGGTCCTGCACGCGCGAAATGCCCGACTCGAAGAGTGTGTGCAGGATGATCTCCTCCGGCGTCATCGTCCGCGAGTACTTGTCGCACATGTACCGGACGGTGCGGCCGACGTTGAGGAGGTATTCAGAGGTGACGGACGCGAGGACGTCCAGCGCAACTTTCGAGGTGCCTGCATGACAGATAGTGTCAATACAAATACATGTCCATGTCAAGCGCGAGGAATGATCCGGAGACAGAAGGAACGAGAGGAACGCACCCTGAAACCCTGCATGCTCCAACACCTTCCCGCTCATCCATCGCATGCAGTCGTCCGCGTTGGCGGCCCCCACGTCGACCTGCTCCTCCTGCTCCTCCTCCGCCTCCTGCTCCACATCCCCATTCGGGCCCGCTACCCCGACACCATTCTCTATCCCCCCAACCCTTGCCTTGCCCTTGCCCTTCCGCCTTCGCCTTCCCGCCGCCCCGCTCCCAATCCCCAGCTCCACCCCCCATGGCCTTTCGTCCACCTCATTCTCGCCCACCACCACCACCTCCTCTCCTTGCGGCAGCTCCGGCATCGCCAGCAGCCCCTCCATCTGTGGCAGCGGCGGCATCCCCAGCGGCGGCACCCCTGCCCCCGCGCCAGCGTCAAATTCGTCTGTGGAGGCGGCGCCGAGGCCCAGCGCGGCGAAGCGCGCGTGCGTGTGCCGCAGGCGGCGCATGGTGCGGATGTTGGTGTTCATGAGCCCCAGGAGTGTCTTCTCCTTCTCCCCCCGCCCCTCGTCGCCGCCCGCTGCCCCCCGAGCCTTTTTCCGCTTGCGTTTACGCGGGGAGGCGGCTGTAGAGGGAACGGCAGAGGTAGAGGGGGAAGAGGGGCGGGGAGGGATGGAGGACGCATATGCGATGGACGGGAGGCCGTTGGGCAGGAGGGCGTCTGAGTGCACCGCGGCCCACCACAGATGCGGGTCTGGGTCGGGCCGCATGCGCTTGCGCGGGCGGTCGTCGAGGCCGCTCCTACATTAAGTACCGTCGTCAGCGGGGGGCTCAAGATGGAATTGAGGGGAGACTGACCAACGACGCTTATCGCCGATTACGCCCTCCATGGCGTACTCGTCTTCCTCCTCCTCGAGCTTGACGGTGGCGTCAAGGTCAGCGGGCAGATACGCGCGCAGGCGAGCAGGATCGGCGTCTGCGTCCGCCTCGGCGAACGCGCGCATGCCCTCGGCCGTGCGCGTCAGCGCAGGCATTTCCGCAAAGGGCGTCTGCACGACGTGCTCGCGCTTCACGGCCGTCCCGGTGCTGAAGGACCCCTTGCGGGCGCCGTCGTTGAAGGACTTTCGGGCGGGCTTGATCGTGATTGTCGGTGGGCGGTAGGCGTTGGTGGTGCCGTTTACCGCGCCGTTGGGAAGTTTGGAGTTGGCGGGGAAGGGCGAGGAGCGTGCGGAGGTCGTGGGGCCGCCACCACCGAGGGCCGCGGGGATGACCGGGTCCGCGCGCTCCTTGCGGTCAGTGATATTGCGGAGTAGTCGGTCAGCTTTGACTTTCAAACGTTTGGCACACTGCCGCAGCGGGTGGGTCTGGGATGGACAACGTCAGCGTATGAATATGGAGGTAGATTCCAGGATGGAAAGGACTCGCAAGCGTTTCCTCGTCGGGATGCTTCCTAAATTACGATGCTTACCTCGACCGCGTTGTATGTGAAGCAGTTGGACCATATGAGGTCAAGGTCATCCTTAAACTCGCGCTTGGACTTGTACTGCTTGGACTTAACCTTCCTGAGCATTGTCTGCAGGTCCATTGGATTCGTAATGACTGTTTTCGGAGAATTCACGATCGTGACGAGAGTTTAACGAAACCAAGCGCACCATCATAGTAATCCGGTACCTCCGACTTGGAGACGGGCTTGAGAAACGCCTCGGCATCGTGGTTATCCTAACGGAAAAGTGAGAAAACGCGGTCACGCCTCCTAGGGCGTGACTTGGCTTACGATTGAAGTGGTGCGCAGATCGAGTAGCAGGCCCTCCAGCGAGTCGTAGAATGGTTCAGTGAGTTTCGAGTCGTGTGCCTGGGGTTGTACTCGCGATTCAGAACCGCAAAGTCCGTTGGATGCGACGCTACTCACCCGGCCCTCCTTGACGGTGGTAAGCAGGAGCTTAAGGTCGCATTCCGGGTAGGCAGCCTTGGCTTTGCTGTCGGTTAATGTCCGTAGGAGATTCTGTGGAATGGATGAGCAAACGAGGCGGGAGGATGGAAAGGATACCTGCATTCATCCCTCCAGCCAAGGGCCTTCCTCGCTGATCGGGATCAGGGAGGGCGTTGCGCGTCACACCTGTCACAACCACAAGTCACGTGTATTTATTCCACCAACCACACGTCTTTTATTCGGATGCGCACAGTTTTAATGGAAATTCCATCCAAAAACTGGCAGAGAATGTCAATTTAAAGGACGGTGAACTATGACAATACCCATCCAAATCGTGGTGAATTGAACTCGAACTTCAAGTTCAACTTGTGGATCGCATTTCTGAAAATGCCATGCATATCCCTATGTGAGAAAACGTTGCTTGTTTTTACCGAACAAACCCACAAATTTACTTGCTTGCCCTCTCTTATAATAATTATCGGCCTCTCGGTAACTCGGAAGAACGCGTGAACATCAACGGTGGAATGGTCAGGCGATGGTGTTAAACGCAAGCGAAAGTCTTTGCGCCCCTTCGGAAGCGGCCTCTATGTAGCCCATCGGAATCAAGTACAAACGTGGTCGACCAGAAATGTGATGATGCGGTTCGAGGATACCACAACGGAGTAATACACGTTACAACACGGTAGCGAGTTGAACCGATCGCATTCTAAACGGCCATTGGGCATACGACTCGACATCAGCAATCACTGAGTATGTTCTTAGAACGTAACGGGCTGTATTGACAGCGTTAGCTGCAGCCTGTTGAAAACCTGGAATGCAGAGTTGCCAAAATTCCGAGGTAATAATATCAACCACCAACCAAATATTCGGCGCACAAGGGACAATTTTAAATTCGCAAGCTAACTTGTTATTTGGGCCAGGAGGTTCATCTTTGCCATTGAGGTGGATGGAAAGAATGCGATTCAATACATTTCGAATGAACCACCGGCAGGGTAAGTATATGTTATTTACATTATACATAACGCGCGATGAATTACAGAGGCTGGTCGGGACCCAACGTGTTCGGATGGACTCTGGGGTTTACAAGTCTGAACGGCACAACATGAATGTATATTTGAGGATGCAGTCGACACTATGAGACTATGGCGGTCATTAGAACGTGTCACGCACGAGCATCAAACTCGTAGCACCTGTTTATAAGAGACTAGGCGACCATCGTCTGTGAGTGTACATAAGCCAACCCAGGCCAGTCGAACAAGCGAACTTGCTCAGAACCAGTCCGGTTCACGGTCAGTGCGGCGCAGTAGCGTGTTAGGTCGCATAAGGACGATTAAGAGATATAGATACATGGGACGTACTATGTTTTTCGCATTTTGAGGAAGGTTTGGTATCAGATGGGCATAGTGTGTACGTCGCATCTGAAACTCGACAATAGGCGAGATGGCGAGTCCCGGCAGTTGGACGTCGATTTGACCGGCGGTCGTAGCGCTCAACGTGCCGCCGAGAAGCACGATCTTGCGGATGCGACTGGAGGGCCTAATGGTAGAAAGGTACTGAGCACCCACGGCTACGAGTCCCGCGAGAAAAATCCAACCAATACAGAGCTGCGGAGGAGTGCGAGTCTGAGGAACGAAGAGAGGTCAATCATTGGCTGGTTTCCTTATGCTGAAAGTCAGCAGTGCGGTATTGACGCAGGTAAGATGTTTGCACAGTGACCACGACGTCGAGGACTTCAATCGTTGCATGGGCGGGCAAAATACTTGGGGAGCGAAGGATCTCCGTGTGGACCGATAACGACAGAACCTTCAGCCCTAAGAGATCGAAGAGGCGAAGGCTGTGTGTCAAGCCGTCGTCAATAATTCCATTGTTTTTTTTTGTGTGATCCGGAGTGAATCTAGACGGATAGGCGAAGGAAGAAGAGTGAGAGATTCCGTGGGAGATTCCGTGGGAGATTGTCGTGTCTAGCATAGTGCTAGATCCCTCACGCTGGAAGAGCAGCGATCCCAGATCAACAAAAAAGGGTTCCGCAAGAGCGCACTCCATTTCCACGCAGCATAAAGTGGGCGAACTGAACAGCTGTTACAAATCGAGAACAGTCGAGGACGCCGGGTGTGGGGTGTAAATGAAAGTGCTCTCCAGATGTGTAAATGGAAAGTTGCAGATGGCCACGAATGTTTCCGTAGAGACTTGATAACCGTTAATCTCTAGTCGGCGTACGTGTCGAATGAGATGCGGGGAGCTGTTCAATCTGTCCTGCAAACTATCCCACTGGCAGTCAGTATTGGAGCTGGCCATCGTGAAAGTAATGCATCTGAAAATATGATTGGGCAACATAAACCCTAGTCTGTTGTTAACCGCGCCACCATGTATGAGTGGCCGCGTTATTATATAATCATCGGAGTTTGAATTTAGAATCGCGCCGTTCTCTGCCTCAGGCTCATTCGTTTTGAAAAAATAAGAAGCCAGATGTCTTCTATTTGTATTCGGAAGCAACTCATCTCCTCAGATTTTGTCTCTTTATCTGTGTTCCCGGTAGAATAACTTGCGGCTTGCTCACGTGGCAGCCCCATCAAAAATCGAACACCTTGAATTCGAATGCTGTGAGGGAGTTTTGGCTGGAAAAGTTCTTCATTCTGGTGTTCTACACAATAATATGAAACAAATCTCGGGACAGACGCGTTGCAAGTCCCCCAACGTCTTCCGCAAAATTTCAAATTACATAATAACGCGGCCAGCGATCGGCGCATCAACCTTTTCGACAGACTATAACAAACGAGGTACGAGTTGGAAATGTTATAGTGTCTGTTTATAAGAGACTACATAAACCCAAGAACGGGAGACAAGGGCGCAGATCAGGAATTCAGCTAGCGAGTCATGGAGAAATCGAGAATGTGGTCTATCAACTCTTGCGCGAGCTGGCCGCGGATTTCAGCCATCTTGCTTGTGGATTAGTCGCGGCACAGCCTCAACAGCTTAGACTCCGAATCAACGTTCGCCCTCCAGTATCCCTGGCGATTTGGACGTCCGATGACTCAGTTTCCGGTTTCACGACAGCCCCTCTTTCTCCAAAGCTTCCTGGTCCAATCCCCTCATCAACCAAATAGCCCTACGACCCACATTCGAAAGCCTCCTTCGGGCATCTTCGTATATTCGAAATCACAAAATTCACCGCTGGGCGCCCGCCGCGCATTCTTGAAACACAAGTAAGATGTTCGATTTTCAAGGTTTTAGTGTTCGTGAAGAGCAAAAAAATCGACAACTCTGAGGGTTAAGATTTAGGGAAAATAGAGGTGTAAAAGAGGAAAAACATAAGGGTGTTTCATAATTAAAATTTTGGGTCCAACTTATGCCTCAACTTATGCCCCAACTTGGCCTCAACTCGAGCCAAGTTGAGGCACAAGTTGAGGCGTTGTTCGTGAAACACCTAAACAGATATTTCTGCCTCAACTCCGAAGTTGAGGCAGAATTAGGTCTCGCGTATCACCTTACATAACAAACGATGCGCCAGAGCCGAAGTTGGGGCATCAAGTTGAGGCACAAGTTGGGGCAGAAGTTGGATGTCAAGTCGTGGTCTTATGCACGACTTGACATCCAACTTCGATTTTGTGCCTCAACTCCGGCCTCAACTTCACGAAAGTTGAGGCCCGAGTTGGGGCACGAGTTGGGTCCGATATTTTAATTATGAAACACCCTATAGAGTCTGGTCTCCTTGAAGAGTTGGCATTTGTCCGACTCCGAGGCAAATAATAATGTCCTTCGGGGGTTCGCAGGTATGAATCGAGCACGCGAGTTGGCATTCACCACTATTCTCGTTCACCTATATTTTATCCAAGACATGCTCTTAACGTACCAGTGGTTCCAGTCAAAGATGTTCAAATGCAATTATGGTGCCACCCCATTTCGGCAAACTCGGCAACCCATTTCAAGGTCCGACATCAAACTCCACTTGGCACACTGCCACCGTGGGTCGGTTGCAGCCATCTATAATTGACTCTCAAATACGCAGCGGAAAGTTGGCTACGGAGCGTCTGTGTGGTAGCTTCCGACAGTGCCACTTGCAGTTCAAGTCACTTGTTTTTCACCTCCGAGGGTCCAAGTTCAAACCCACTGCACACCGAACGACGCCAATCCAATACTCAGGCGTGAACTTCGATCCGTGGATTTAGTACGGATGTGTCGACCTGTGTGCATTTGACCTATTCAACCCGAATTGTTACCGAGGGCCTGAGATGGAGTGTGGTTGAAGGTTTTCAATTTACGAACGACTCGGAGATCGGTCCGAACATCCGGCCATCATCACATCAGTCGGCATCCGGTGATTACGTCCTCCCCTTGTGCTTTAAAACAACGACCTTGTTCTCGCTGGTAACTTTGTATTCTCCCCTTGTATTTCACTGGCTCTTCTTGAAATATACAGGGATGTCTCATTGCCGCACTCGCATCGTGTCGCCTTGTCCTCGTTCGCCGTAATTGCCGCTCACTTGCCTTGTATTCTCGTCACTATGGATCCGCAATAAGATGAACCTGGAGCCACGCTCGGATGCCTCTTTCCAGTCATCTCATCTCCCAGGTATGGGAAATACGCCTTCCATCTTCGAGACAACGCCTCAAGAGCATGCAGTGGCTACTGCGCGACACTTGGAAAAGCAGCGAGAGGTCGTAGTTTGGCCACCAGAGACAGTCGTTCCACCTGGGTAAGCAGAAATAGACGCGCGTGAAATGTCTTAATCTGCGAAACAGCCATGTTCGGATCCAGTTCTATTCCTATCGGTACAAGGTGCGCGACGGATTGCGGCCCGACATGGAGAGCATCTTGCCCTTGGAAAAATCCGGGGAGCTTTCCCTCTTTGCGGTTCGACGTCTTTGGGGTCTGGAAACCTGCTCGGTGAGGTGTCTGCTAGTTCTATCATAATCATATTAAAGTCTTAAGATCATCGATCCTCTGGGATTGAGGCTTGGCTTTCCCGCCGATCCCAACTGGCTTCCGGCTAGAATTGTAAAAGAGCTCCTCGCGCAGCATGGGTGCATCAAGCTCATCGGTATGTTATATCAGTCCGGTGAAATACTTGTGGATGATTCTATCGCGCAGAGCCCTACGCCTCGTACGAAACCCTCATCAAGCGGCAGCTGCGCCACATCGCGCTCGCGTGTACATCCATCTTTCATTCCTGGCATCTCCTCGCGCGTTCAGGTGCCAGCCAAGATTACCGAACCCTCTGCGGGCTCGCCACGCGCCTCTCCGAGCCATACTACATCTCAGACTCGCACTACATTGACTGGCAACGCGTCGCCGTGCTCCTTGCCACCGTTATCCTCCTCTTTGCATACGGGATGGACCTCGATCTTGGTTTGGTGCGTCTGGGAAACGCTGTGGCGAAAACAGTGGCCGCGTCTTTTTGGTTGAGGTTCGGTGTCTGGGTCGGGCTGGCAATGCTATTCTTTGCAGCACCCGAGGGACATGCGAAAGCGGTGGGGCTGGAGAATGTCAAAATCATGCTCGTCCTATCGGGATAGATAGGATGTATTTATGCGGATCTATGTTTACTATGCAATATGCAATATGCCTTCCTTTTTCTCGTTACCGACTTCTGAAACACGTATTACCGCGCCGAAATCGTGTCGCACGAATACCATAGGTGGGCAGAAAGAAAAAAAGGTTAAACATGATGATCCTCGTTGGCTGTGACCTCAATAAGCGCCGCCGCGTCTCGGGATCGCGGACGGATTGAACATTTGAACGGGAGCGGCCCACTACAAACATGATGAGTGATGCCTGCCCACCGATGGCACATAATAAATACCTGACAAAGTCGGACGAATACTCATATGTGGGTTCGATTTCCTGTCCATCATCCTCGACTGCTTTCGTGATATCGAACACCGCCAGAATCGAGACCACAGCGATCCACACAGACGACATCGCCATATGTCGTCCGGGGCAGATCCTTGTCCAACATTCAACAGAGCACGGACTTATGTAAGCCTGCGTACCTTCGTCCGAAGCCAAACGCAGCCTGCGGATCTCTAACATCTGGATTTAGTTTGCCGTCCCGCAGAAAGCGCTCGGGCTTGAAGGTGCTTGAGTCGGGGTACATATCCTAGAAGTGAGAATGAGACGGAACGTCAACGTTGTGTGAAAAGACGGAACCTCGTCCTTGAGGATGGCCCTGAAACAGAACTGAACAACTACGCGAGTTTAATATTAATACGTGCTCACCAGACATTTCCAATGACCACAGAGCCTGCCGGAATCCTGTATCCGCGATACTCGTCTTCAACCGCTAGAAAATGCGGGACGCCTGCCGAAGCCGAGTAAAAATATGATGGGTAGCAATGGTTTATTGCCAACCAATCGGGGTGACAGGTTGCCACCGGAGCACCTCTTTCACCAGCGCAGAGACGTACGGCAGCGACTCCTCGTCGTTAAAATGTGGCAGCTGTCCCTGCCCAATTACAGTGTCAATTTCCATTTGGGCCTTCTTCTGCGCGTCGGGGTTGGCCAACATGGCGAGGAAGAATGTGGAGATAGCAGCAACCGTGGTATCGGATCCTGCAACATACATAGTCGCGGCAGTCGCCTTGATCGTATCCTCATTGTAATAGGTATCGCTAGATTCCCCGAAAATCCGCAGGCTCTCCGCGGTGAAGGAATGGGAGGCGGTGCCCGATGCCTGGATGAATACATGGTTTATTCAAAGATGTAGTGAGGTATGGCTGCTCACGATTTGACGCTTCACTTCCGCAAAAGGTACATCTGTGAGCGCGCAGGCTACTTGTCTCCACTCTTTGGCCAGTCGTTTGAACCCAGCGCCGGGGAACCAATCGGGCACGTGTTTCAACACCGGAATCGCGTCCTGGTGCTGGGGGTTGCAGCTGGGCCCATGTCCACAAAGAGACAAACTCACAACAAGGAAGCGTCCAGGGGTGACAGCCTGGCCGCCGGAGTGTACCGCCTCTTCGGCTAGAGAGATGTATGGATCCTTGACGGGCAGCACATTGATTCCGTAGGCGACAGAGATGATAACTTCACCCGCCATTCTTAAGAGTTGGAATAGTCAGCGCTATGTCCTGAGCCGTGTCGCAACAAAGCTGTTACTGTTTGATGTGAGCCCTGAATGCATCGGGGGCATGAAGGAGCCGACGAAGAAGTCCGTGAGTGGCTGCGAGTTCTTTGGGACGGAAGGTCTTTGAGCCTGTGACGCTAAATGCCTGACTAAACAGACGCCGATGCGATCGCCTGCATTGACGTGAGTTAATTAATTCAAGATTGGCAGCTCGAATTCAGGAACCATGTTTCCCCTGTAAAGCATCTGCACATGAGAATCCTGACGGTATCGACATTTCTGCAATGATTACCGTATTTCATCAGCGCTGGAATCTGCGCGTTATTTCAATTTTGTAATGGGCCAGCACAGCGAGCTCACACAAATTGAAATCCCATCCCATTAGATCGATGAGCATTGGCATTGCGGGCCTACATCTTAGAAAAGAACAAGGGTGGTATGGATAATCAAACGTACCGGTCCGAATATATCGATGAGCGTTTCTCGAGCAAAGCTTCCGTTGCTTCTAACGAGGATAACACGATCATAGAGGTGCCTGCCAGATTCAAGTGGATTATATCGGAATCTAATCGCAAATATCAGCATAAGGAAAATCGCAATGCAAGGAACTGGCTATATTGTCGACTCCATTCCCGGAACGTCTTCCATCCAAACGTTGAAGGTAGGTTGAAGAGATTGCCAACAAGTGGCAGTTTCCGTGGTCCAGGCGGCAAGGGCAAGTTAGAGCGGCCTGTAAGCCAGTAAAGGATGGATAACACTATCGCAATCCCAGCGATTGTCCAAGCAGCAGGAGGGGGGTCGATTGCTGTCATGAATTCAGGAGGCGGCGGACCAATGCCGTTCCTATTTATTGCAATGTCGGAAGCAAAGACTATCCCCAGATGAGTACAGTTAATTCCGGAACTAGTCTCAGTGCCTGCCACGACATCCCAATTTGGGACCCCTGTCGTGACAGTCTGGGACTGTCTGGAACTGTCTGGGACCTAACCGGCTAATTAGCCGTACTTCTGCACTATGATTTTCACCATTTTGAGTGGTCTCGTTAGCCAAATCCGCAATGTATTTTCATCAAACTTTGGGCCTAGTAATTAATCTAAATGTGATAGTGATAGTGATAGAATTATACACGACATGGTCCAGCCTCTGAACGCCGTGTTCCCAAGAGTATCCCAGCGCTAGAGAAGCTTCCGCCTACTCAGAATAATATTAAACCCACCTTCAAAGCAGGAACGGCTGCTCGAACATTTGTGAGTGGCAGTGCAACATGACGCATGATCATTTTGTGGATTGCTGGTGCATGGCGCACAGGTACGGCTCATCAGCCGGTTAGGGCCCAGACTGTCATCACAGGGGTCCCAAATTGGGATGTCGGGGGCGGTCTGTATCGCGGAACGTAATCGCGAATCACCATTGGTCCCCCACCTAGTGTTCCGGGAGTAGCTGTAATATATTCCCCCAGGTGCGTCCACGACTGTGAATAGTGAGATCTGAGCCCCGAGTTATGTCTCCGTTAACCGCTCACCTGTTCCGTTCACAGGCCCGGGCTTCAGCGTTCAAGGTCGTGGGCCTTGTGACGCCATGCCATCACCGCACCAACACCGCACCTTCAATGTGTTTACGACAAACCTAGACCCATCGAGTGGAGGTCTGCCTATGATGTCTAGGCAGACCACTCTGCATATGCCACCTTTTTGAAGGCTGTCGAGGTTTGTCTAAGTGAGGTTTACAAGGCTACAATGACGTTGGTTGATAACACCTCGGCAAACCGATCATCCGAGATCACCGAAAATGGTCCAAAAATGGTCTAGCACGGTCTGCAGAGGTGAGTAAACATACAATCGACAGACCTTTTTCAGCATGTTAGAACACCTTCACCGACGTTGGTCGTGGTCAGTTAGGATGCCTCGGTAGACCTTGACTACCTCTGGCTAGATTCGTCTTAAACGCAGTGAGCTTGTTGTAAATGAAGCTGGGGGTCGTTGTTTCCTCTGGGTGGATAGAACACGCATGACTAGATTCGCCCTTCGCAGCGGGCCAGATTGGGCGCAGAAAAAAGCAGTCGGCGGTTTCGGAGAACTGGACGCATCTATTAAGCACTAGTAGATTTGATAGGTTGGAATATAATGCCAGCCCGGAACGACGAAGTAGGTGAGAACTCTGATGGTTTAGGCCCGGTGTTGTATTAGAATGGAACGGACCGCAAGATAAGAGAACGTACCGGCGTCGAAATTGAGCTCACTGGAGCCCACTTGAGTTGGTCGTAATCAGCAGGACAGTCCGAGGTTGTATTGGACGTATGAGATCAACGTTCAAGCTCCCAGTGACAATTCCAGCGAGATAGATCGAGCTGGGTCGAGCCAAATCGAGAAACTCACCAATTTCTCGTTCTGCCTCGATAATCTGGACTATTGTCGATACACCTCGATGAAAATCGAGGCTAATCTAGGTTGATCGAGGTCGAACGAGGTACTAATCGAGGTAGAAAGAGATGGATAGATAAATTGGATATATTCACGACTACGGTAATACATTGGTGCTAAAAATGCTTGACCGCGATGGCGCATCTCTCGCGCGACTCCGCGGGAGACGCAGCGACACCGAGTCGGAACCAGAGGAGGTTGGCGAGAGGAATACGAAGGGGAGGGGGACACTTGGGCAGGGAAAGGGAAGGGGCGACTCGGCGAGCCAAAACAGAGAGAATATATAGGAAAGGAGAGAGCGGTGGAAAAAAGAATAAGCTGCGTACTTGTTGAGCAAGTGGTCGATTTCATCGCAAGATCATGCGGAACATTACAAGACACGAGGAAGGGAGTAAGCAGAGAATTACAAGACACGAGGAAGAGAGTAAGCAGAGAATTACAAAGGAGGCGGCAGCGAGGGAGGACTTACGATACATATTTGCAAGTCAAAGCAAGACACTGGAAATCGGATGTAAGCAAGGTAGGCCATTTTGGAACATGTACATTGGCAAGGACCTGTATAGGGAATACCAAGCTAGAAAGGTGGTATCATGTTTAGTCGACTGCCGCAAGAAAGACCCTTCACGCTGAAACGGTGCCTCTGGCTATGCCTATGAAATATGACTTGCTCTGCTACGCACAAAACAACCACACAACACACACACACTTAATGCACAACCAAGGCGAATTGAGTTCAGGGTCTCGTCGTAGTATGCGACTAAGATTGAATTCTCTGACTTGTAGTTGGAAACTCGCACTTCGAAGTCTAATAGACTCAAAAGAGGTCCTTCAGCAGTGTAACTGACTGAGTTGTCCACCTAAGTACCGAGGTAAATAGGGTATTTGGATAGTTTTAGGGTTCCGCGGAGCTAAATATAGCCAGCGGAGGGTTCCGCGGAGACAGCTGTATGCCTCTGTGGTGGGTATATGGCGCTGAACCAAACTCTCTATGCGAGACGTTCGAACAGTGGACTCTGGCTTCGTTACCAAAGTACCTTTAGGGCACTGACACCGCTACGACGAGCCTGACAGTGGACTTGGGCTTCGTTACCCAAGTGCCTTTGGGGCAAAGTCACAACCTCGACGGGCTTGACAATGGACTCTGGCTTCGTTACCAAAGTACCTTTAGGGCAAAGTTCTCACTCAAAGAGGTTGAACGATGGACTTGGGCTTCGCTACCCTAGTACCTTTAGGTTTTATACGTGAACACTTCTTACGGTGAACAACGCGAGCTTAGGTGCCTTAAAGCTAAATTAAGAGCCAACAACCAAATCTCTGTTAATGAGCAACTACAAACGAAAGATTGTATGATAACAAATCTCCGCGAAGCCGACCAGAGGACACCAACGCCGTATAAGCAAGCTTTAGACCGTAGTCACAGCAATACTGGGGGCAAGGATGAACTGAGGCATTGCGGGTTCTGGCAGGCCTTTTATACTACTTCTGATAAATACATGATAAACTGATAATGACTAATGAGTAGGGATATTTGATATGCGGCAGCCACGTAAACGGATGCCGAGTTGCTTGATGAGATTCTGAAGCCGAACGAGTCATCTTGTTTGACTCGTCGACCTATAAAGGGTATATTTGAATTGCCCGCGGAGCTGCCGACGCAATTCGTATATTGCCGTCCTGACGTTTCCTGCCGGCCTGGTTGGTAAGTATACCAAGCCCTGATAAGCAATAACTGCTAAACGGGTCCGCGGAGCCGTCCTGCCACGCATATGCTATGTCCCAATCTGGTTTCCCGCACTAGATCCGAAATGGATCGATTGTGCTTGTCTTTGTTGTCTGATCTGAGCGCGTCTGTCTCATCATGTGTGGTCTGGGCCCTGCTAGGTATCGACTGGGTTCGATCCTCGCAGTTAGCAATCATTATGAATGAGATAGATCAAGCTGGACATCGAGTTATGGAGCCGCTGAGCTGTCTAAGCCTTCCGCGTACTATTTATAGTCTCCGCGGAGCCTGCGTTCCATGTATCTCGACCTCTTAGCCTCAGTCTCTCCCACAACTCTGTAGTTGATAATAGATTCAATCTGTCTTTGGTCTGGGCTTTTATGTTTATATATCTCCTTGTTTATGTGTCTAGCCTTTGCAGCTCAATCCGCCCCTACATATAGGTTGTGGACTGAGTCTGGCGGTGCTTCCTAGTACATGACAGCGATCCCGACCCCCAATTGGTAAGGGCCAAGAATCCCACGAACATACACTGATTCACACCTCTCGCATGATTAACACTCAATTAGCAGCTCGGAGCTCACTCTGACTCTCTTATGTATCACCGAACAGGGGTCCGCGGAGCATCATTAGCCTCAGCGGAGCGCCGTCCAACAGTCCGCGGACCCATTTCTGGATCCTTAGAAAGTCAAAAATGCGCAATTTCACGGCTGGACTAATCTGGGCCGTATCAACGCACCACCTCATCTTTTGGTGCGCAGGCTCTCGGAGTGGACTGGGAGTGGGCGAAGCCGAGAAGGCGCTGGCGAAGATGGAGGGCGAGAGCGGGAGCTGGAGGGACTTGGTAAGGGGAACCTGGTGACCAGTGCTGGCGGTAAGAAAGAGCGGCCGAATTGCCGGGAGGGCGAACTTGAAGGCGAGAAGGGGCGGGGGCGAGGCGGACGCAGATGCACGAAGGGGACGGCAGGAGAGGGACCGGGGGAAGGTGGTGGTAGAAAGAGAGAGTGAAGAATGACAAGTCCGAAACAAGAGGTGAGCGATCATTCCGATCTTAACACAGACCTCTCTGACAACCCCCCCAAATCAGGAAGTCCGAGATCACCGACCGACTTTCCTCGGTCTTGATCCTGGACTTTTTATTTCGACTCAAAGACACCCTCAAATCCTCTTGAGATTTCTCCTACCCCCCCATTTGTGTACATTATCTACCCCTCTATGTACATGAAATAATTTATTTCACTTTGTGTGCAGTGCAATAGAATTTACAACCCATTTCAGCGAAGTTCGGCAAGACTTTCGGCGGGTGATGGTGATGTCATGGAACTAACATAATCTCGGTCGAAAACCCAAAGCAGACATGAATCAACTCCAGATGATCGAAATTGCCATATCGGCTGCTTACATACCCCCCCCCCCCCTTGACAGGTGATGGCGACAAACCGAGGTCTATGTCAGCGACTTTACTATCGCTCACCTCTTGGTCCGAAATCGTACGATTTTGGATTAAGTTAATTACGTCATTGGTGTGAACTGAGCTGTCTCGACAACGCGCGGGAGTGCAGCTGGAGAGTGTCAAGTGGTGAGGTGAAGAAATTTTGAAGTGTGTGTGTTTTCAGTTAACAAAATCTCTCGATCTACCTCGATTCAGCTCGATTCCTCTATCTACCTCGTTCAGGCTCGATAGATCTCGCTGGAATTCTCACTGGGGTTCAAGCCCGTAGAAGCAATCTTGCTTGCTCCTACAAGTGCTACTTACTCATTGTGTCCGCCTACTACATAGTTACCGAACACTGTAGTTACCTCTTGCTTGCAGCGTTTTCTGGAATGGCAAGATTTCAATGTTCAACGCGCAGCGTCTCCTCATCGGTACGACGGTGCTACTTAGGACGACACGTCCTGCCAGCCTTGTGGGGCGGTGTAAATTAATCGGCCACGACCGCGAGGACAATTCGCCACGGGAAGCAGTAGATTGCGCTGCGATAAAAGGCGCCGCTGCAGTGTTATCTTCCTCCATAATGTATGTGGCAGAGCGCAGCTTACCATTGAGTAGGAATGCGTGCCTGACGATTGAACTTGCGGCAAATGGAAGGAATGTGTTGCATACGTGGGGTTATGCATATATGTCATGCGATAGGACAGTGCACGACAAAAAAATGCTGAAGATCCTCCCGGCACGCAGGATGAATAGAATTGGTTAGAATGGGGGATTGTGATATGCAGGTGGTTGAGGAAGCGCGTGAGCAGAGCATCCTTTGCCAGTCACAAGGATAAGATACACCCACGCGCTAACTGGCAGACACACGGGTCGACAGATCATTGCTGGCACAACCCCGCCCATACGCAATCCCTCCACGCCGCGTACAGCAGCACCACAAAGTTATTCCCCTCAGGACTATGTACATCGCATCAGCGAAACCACTCAAAAATCGCGCAAGAAGAATACGCACCTCCCCGCCGTCCACGGCGTCGTATCCAACCACGCGAGAGGGTTCACCGCGGGCGTCGCCGTCCCATTTTGCGTCACATGCGGATTGCCTTCTGCATCGTTCGCCCCGAGCTCAAGCCGGATGCTATCCGCCCACGGCACGTACGTCGCCGCGGGGAACGCCTCGGGCGCGAGCACGACCATGCGGTATGCCACCGCCGCGATCAATGCGCTCCCCGAGATCTCGCCGAACCCGTGCCCCGTCGTCGTATCATCGAGGTAATTGCGCAACAGGCCCGAGTCCGCGGGTGCGGCGCGCGCGCCGTCGACGATCTCCTGTATCCACGTCGTGAGATCCGTAATTGCGGACTCGCGCCAGGTGGTGTTGAGCGCGACGGGTGCCTTGAGGACGGTGGCGAGCACGCGCGCCATGCCCGCGGCGGCCCAGCCGTTGCCTGTGCTCCACAGGCCTGGTTCTGCGCTTTGGGGGCCAACGATGTGGTGCCAGCTGCCATTGGTGGGCGAGGTAAATGGAGCGAGGAATGTTGTGTCGGAGGTGTTGGACGAGAAGAGCAGAACGGAGCGGTAGAGGCCGCATTGGAGGTACGCGGTCTCGAGGAGGGAGGCATTTTGTGTGTCTGCGGCGAAGTAAGCGAGGAATGGGGGGAGCATGTAGATGAAATCCGCCCTGTAGACGTCTTTTGTAAGATCGGGCATTATTGGAATGAAAATAAAAGAGAGCGCACCAAAGCTCCGCTACATCAGCACGTTGGGAGATGGCACCATTGATCCAGCGCGGTGCGACGGCGACGGCGTAGTCGACCTCGCTCTGACACGCGGCGCTGTAGCTCGCGTTCGTTTTGCCGAGCATCACCGCTGCGACGCCCAAACTCGCTGGGTCGCCTACTGCCCCGCCGCCATTCGACAGCCCGTTAATCCCGAACGTGATTTTGGACGCAGCGTAAGCCAGGGATGGGACTGTCGAAGGATCGAGGGTGGGGACGGGGAAGGGTGCGGGACCGAAGACGGAGTAGAGGGGAGAGTCGAGCTCGAGTAGCGCTTGTGCGGCCGTACCATATTCCCAGGAGTGCGTCGGCAAAGAGCGCGCGATTGAGGCTACTGCGGAGATGTTGAACCCGGGGTCGAACGGCGCCGTCGAGTTGGACAAGGCGAAAGCGGTGGAGATTAACTTGAGCAGGGCAGTGAACGTGGAGGCCATGAGTTCAGGTTGCACAGCTTTTTTGATTTTCGTTGAGATTTTCTTTTGTTATGTAACACGGGCCAAACACGCCGCATTTTCGATAGTGCCAAGCCTTGCCAAGCCCAACGGGAGTATCGGAACAACGAGACAGCTGTTGGGAGGACCAGAGTCCTGACTCCTACAACGGCCGATGGTAGACGGGATTCTACCGATTCAACCAAGATTCAACCAAGATTCAACCCAATTCGACCTCCTTCTGCGGATATGTGATGCGAACATCGGGGGAGGATTGGCGGTGAGCAGATAATATGCTAGATAATATTATCTGGAACATACACTTCCAGAAATTCTAGCACCGATTCAAGCACACTCGCGCCAAGTAGCTGTGAATGCATCCCTTCTTTAGGTAAATCTTTGCGCAGGTTCAACTCCGGTTGGCAGCCAAATGACACGCAGGACGCACCTCAAATTTGCCTCACGTCCAACTGCGCCGTGACGCGTATTTTGTTTAAATTTCCCAAGCGAAGCAGATCCCCAGTGAGTTGAACTTGCACGAATGAGGTCTGTAAATCGGATGTACATACCATTGGAAGGTCTACAGCATATCCTTACTCCTTCTATGATTTAGAAAATTGAATGTCGAGATTATTGGTTAAGTGGTACAGTATCTGTCTTGATGCATGCCAGATCGAACCTAATCGGCGGCTGCAAGCCAACTTAATTCTGCGAGCATATCTCCCGTTTCTACGATTTCTCATTGTAGGTGATTCGTCACTACCGCACGTCGCACCACGGACCGCATCGGGATGCAACTGCTACGAGACACACAGGCTGCGATATGTTCCGGTATGAAGGATGCAGAACGCCGAGACCTGCTCTCGTTTCTGGTCAAGTCAAATATGTCTGAGGATATCCCGGAGAACGAGCGGCTTAGCGATGCGGTTGTGGCCGCTCGTGCGTAGCCTTCTTTAATTTTTTTACCATGATCTGTCGCTGATTTTAGCCTGCAGAGCTTCCGACCTTCTTCATAGCAAGACACGAGACGATCAGACAGGGACGCATTTTCTTTTTTACAACACGCGCATTGATACGGAAGCAGCACCGCGACCACCTGGGCCTTGTACACGCTCGCGCGGCATCAAGACGTCCAAGCAACGCTGCGCACCGAGTTGTTAGCGATGGGAACGGAGAATCCCTCCCTCGATGCCCAGAACGCGCTGCCGTATCTCGACAAGGTCATGCGCGAGGTAATGCGCGTGCACGCGCCGGTTGTGTTCACCAGCCGCATGGCGAGACAGGACGAGTCATTCCGTTCGGCACGCCTTACACATTGGGTGTTAAACATGAGGACATCGCGTACGTTGCGAGCCTTGGCCATATATTTGCGATTTAATTTCCCTGCCACAGCGTCACCAAAAGCCAGTCCGTGTGGATTCCCATCGCCGCCCTCAACAGAGACCCGCGGGTGTGGGGCGCGACGTCGCTGAATTCAAGTACGACTTTTCTTTCCTATTCGACTAACTTATATATTTGTCTAGACCTGACCGGTGGGACACCATTCCCGACGCAGCCGGCGCTATTCCAGGGATCTGGTCACACCTGTTCACTTTCCTCCGGGGCCAGATAACTGCATTGGCTGGCGCTTCTCGCTCGCCGAGTACGTCTCTGCTCCTGCAATTTCCTTAGGCTGACACTCTCTCGCGGGTTAGTAGGATGAAGTCACTCCTCTGCACCCTCGTTCGTACGTTCGAGTTCAAGCTCGCGGTGCCGGCGGAAGAGGTGCGTGGATCACAGACAGCGGTGAAGCGTCCGATGCTGGTGACCGAGCCCGCGAAGGGGTTTCAACTACCGATGCTGGTGAGGCGTGTTCAGTCATAGTTCGGGACCGCGGGTTCAATCGATTTCCTGTGCATTACATATGCAAACCAAGGTACATGTACATAAATGCAAAGTCGTCCGTGGCAATCCCATTAATCGGGTTTAAAATAATGTTTACTCAAGTCTAATTGGCGAGGCAAGTCCTACGCGTGCGTCTCCGCCGCGCACACAATACTTACCCGAGTGTTCCCGCCTATCAGGTCATAAGCGGAACGCGGGACAATACTCACCCCACGGGTCGGAAGCGGTATTGTCTTTCCGGGTAAGTTCTCTTTTGTCTATCACGACAACGTTGACCTTCGCCCCAGTGGCCGGAAGCTCGGTCAACATCAGCACAGTCCAAGCGCAACGCTTTGGCCCCGAACGCAACGCTCGGCCCCTCGATCCACATTGTACTTAAACCTGGCGGGACAGAACAGACGCACCAGCTTCTCACTCTGTCTCGCCAGTACTGCGCACGCATTTATTGCTCTCCCACCCATATTACATATACCCACACCTATTTAGTTATTACTCGTTACTCTTACTCGTTGTACTCGCCACTTCGGCACTCGCTTCCGTCTCCCAATAGACTCCCACGCCTCTTCGAGGCTGTTTCTCACTAAACCCATCGACCTTGTCGCGAACATCTAGACTACGACAATTAGACTCAATAAATCAGATTTTTCGTTCGACAGTTCGGGGAGGGCGCAAAAAACCTGGGATTTATTGGTATATTGGCGGCGCATCCTGCGGAAGGCCCTGCACCGCGCGCAACTCCTCCACCTCGCGCCGCAGTATGTCCATCTGATTCTGCAAATCTGTCCCCCTCGGCACACTCGAGGTCGTCCCGCCAACTGAGGGCAGCTGTGATGTCGATGGCTGCTCCGATCCTAGTGGACTCGGCTCCAGTAAGGGCCTATCCCCAGTGCTCAAAGCGGCCTTGGACAACGGGACGTTGGCCATTTGAGGTTCTCTGTATGGCTGAGGGGAGGTGAGCAGGTCGTTTGTGTCCGAGCGCCGGCTCTGGCGCCGACGGCGTAAGAATATTGCCAGGAAGCACAGCACGACGAAGAAGAAGAGACCTGCGATGACGCCACCAACTATAGCCCCCGTAGTTGTGTGATGATTCGAACGCATGTTTGAACTTGTTGGGAATGCGTTCGCCGAAGGGATAATAACAGTCTTGTTCGGGACGCTGGGAGAATAAGGTCCTGCTAACCAGAAGCACATTGAAGCTCACCTCAAGGAAAGGACGGAGAACATTGCTCCTTGGGCCGGACTGGGTATATCCTTGGTCATTTTCGGCGAGCAGGAACACAGGCCACTTACCTCGCGAATCCATTTGGATATGAGAGTGCGGTACCGCCTGCCCCGGTCTGTACATTGTACCGGTTTGAAAACGGACCTGTGACGGTGACGTTCGTCGATGCGCGTTCATGGACGCCGGATATTAGGAGATCGCGCGTTGAAGCATCCGGAGCGGCAGCCGCACTAAATAATGACCAGTCTTTTAAAATATGTCAGCGCCCGAATTCCTCGTGTAGAAAACCATACCAGATCGGGTATTTAAACCACTCTCGCTGCTCAGTGGAAACCCGAAGGATGGGACTGTCGTGTAATCCAGCTAAGTACTCGGCGCGCAGATGTTGAATCAAAACATGATTGTACCTGTCTGACGAGATAGCGTCGACGATTCATCGGTATAGATCTGGAAATCGAGTAAGGACACGCGTCCATAAATTTGCGGGGGGCTTACTGAAGATGGTAAGACATTCAACTGCAGTAGCCGATCCGCCAGTAAGTTATACATGAGTCCGAAAGAGGCATCGTCGCCATATGTCCAAAGAGGTGACCCAGAGAACGACGTAAGAGTGACCCAGGACTGCGCGGAGCTTGCGGCGGCACTCTAAAGAAATCTGAGGGGACTCCTTCCAGCAGGGGAAATAATTGATCTTACCGAATATTTTTGGGCATCTGGTGCATTTCCCTTGATCTGGCTGATCTCCGACATTGCCTTGATTGCGATTAATCCTTTAATAGCGAGGTTTGTAATGTTGCCGTGGTTTTGCATGAGACTCGCATCCCGTCCATCGGCAGGGTTTCTCGGAGTTCCAAATTAGTAACATTTCTGCAGCGGACAAGAGAGGAATATACTGTTGTGCGGGAATCAGCGCATTCGTTACAAGATAGTCCGCCCATTTCTTGAACAAATTGTACTGCATTGGGAGATTAGGAACTTCAATGCGTAGCTGGAGATGTCATACATATTTGCCGATCAATGATCCATCGCCCGAGGTACGTGCATGAGCCAAAGCTAGAATGATCATATTTCCCGAATCTAAATCGCAATTAACCATGCAAATTATTCTAGATGGCCGAAGAGCCAATGCAAGCCAGTCACCTTCGACTCCATATATGGCCTCGTTGTCTGTATTTCCAGGCGCGTTCGGATAGGATGTACCTGTATTATTCCGCATATCAGTGAGAGGCTTGCGGGAAACTCGAGCTTTCGCACCGATATCGGGTGCCGCATAGAGATTGGGGTACGCGGATGAATTCTGGAATCGAAGCAAAGGTTCAAGTAGGGCCCCGCTGATGCTCGCGTTGAGATACAGAAGGGCAGGCATAGCCGCGTAAATGGCCTCTGTCGGATTCACCCGCCTCGGGGGTCTCAGGGATGCCGCGATAGATCGACAGGAAAGTAAAAAAGATAACTCACTGCGTGCTGCCAACATCCTTCATGAAGGCTAGGACATCAGACATATTCCAGCTGCCGGAAGCCGTCGTGGATAGTGTAATTTCGACACCTGCCATGGCTTGCCGGGTCGCAAGCGATACCAGGTCCGTATAATTCTGCGACACGGCACCAGCGTCATGGAGGATCTGTTGGTCGAGTAGGAGGGCCCGACTGCGCGCAGCCGGGAAATCATCCATGAATGCCTCTATCTGTGCAAGGAAGGAGTTCAACTTCGGGCGCAGAGAAGAACACATAAATGTACTTACTGCATCATCGATGGTAGCGTACTGGGACCAAAAATAAGAGTGCCGTTGAGTCCCAATATATGTGAGCAGCGGATCTCGGATCAGGCCCACGGCCCAAACGATGCTCGAGATATTTTGTGTTTGACCCAGATCGAGGGCATGGGCAAAGACAGGGAATTTCCCGTTGCTCTCAACATTTCCGGACTGCGAGGTGAGGTCTGTGGTAAACGTAAAGTTGTCCCCCAGTGTAGAGAATTGGCCCCGAAGTGTCTGGTCGTTCCCAATTACTGAGACCAGTCCGGGTTGTTTCTGCAAGTGAAATGAGCCGTTGAACAAGGTACCAGGTAGTTGGAACTCACTGCTGATACAGCGTAATAGACTACGGAGTCCTCTGCGACGTCGATAAAGACAGATTCAGGAGTGGATGACTTGACTTGGTGATACACCGTGCTATCCGTCTTGGATGTGGTCCATTGGATGGGTGTGGATGAACTATTGGTGACCCACTCTGCAGTAATATGTCCAATGTGAGTTATGGTGCCAACCAATAACGACGGGGGACGCACCGCCACTGATGTCCGAATAGAGTTGCACCGAGTGAAATTTTCCGTCCGCAGAAGCCCCGTCGATATACATATAGCTGAACGGAAAGGACTGACGCGACCAATCGGAGGGCTAGACGAGATTGAGGAGCTGGGGCGGATGGAAAATAATAGCGCACCTCGACAGGACTTAGAAACGTCACATTGAGAAACATGGGTCCCGCCTTCACCCTTATAATCGTCCGCGTGGGAGTGATCTCGGTGCTCAGCCAAATGCTCGCATTGCCAGAGCCGCTAGACCCAAGCCAGCGCCACGTCGAGCCATCCACTTTAATATATCCCACCCATCCAAGGATCTGCCAAAAGGTCGATTCAAGAGCATTAGAACAAACGGCGCCGCTTACATGTTGGTCGTTCCAGAATGTCGGCCACGTCGCCATCGGATTCGAGCCATTGCGGGTGTCAAGCCAGCAATTGAAGGTCGGTGAGCGGACCACGAGAGGCACAGCGGACGGGAAAAAGGACTGTTGTGCGTGGACCAGGGATGGCAAGCTACTCCATAGCTGAAGAAGGCTCAAAGGGATGAGAGAATTTCGGGGGTGCATGCCACTGGCACAAGGATCTCGAGAAGGAGGGGGCGAAGTGGAAGGATGATAGAGGTAGCTGACACTGAATCAATTGTTGCAACCACCAGAGAAGATGATCAAGATTTTGGATCCGTTGCTAGTGCTGAGGCCACAGCTTTGACGACGACGGGAAGTATACTACGGCCATTTTCAAAGAAGTATACGGCGATTTTGCGTACCGTTGTTTGCCCCTGCGTCTTCAGTTGTGGAGTCTGAGGCTCCACTTGGGCTCCACACCTCCAAGTCATGAAAGCCATGGAGCACCATCGTTTCGTAAAACCCGTATACTTTTTTGAAACGGCTGTACCTGCCGCACGGTTAATTTTGGTATTGGATCATTAACACAATAATAACAGTGGCGCCTAACGCCCGTCTGCAGCACTCCCGAGGACATGCCAAGGCAGCTCAGGAAGCCCGCAATTATGCGTCCGTGGGTGACGGAGACGTCGAATTGGTCAACTCAGGCAGTCGTGAGGCATATTCAGACACACACACAGGTGACAGGATCACGGAAGAGCGAGCGCGCGCTGCACCTGCGGGAGTGTTAGTTCCATCAGCCCGCCACAGTTCATCCTATTCTGCGAAGCCGGGCTCCACGGCGGAAGCAGGGAAGGAAGAGAGAATGCAGTGCACGACCACCGTCGGTCGCAGGTGTCCCCCACGGATCCGGCGGCAGCTCTAGCGGGAGATGTTGAGTAAAATGACACTGTACCCGGGTCAGCGGGAGATGTCAAGTGAAGTGACACTGGAACCGGGTACGGCATACATCGATGATGGTGGTGCGTTGGTCTGCAGACTGCAACGACAGAGAGGGTTTGGGGAAGAAGAAGATCAACCCTGGTCATTTATGTTCGACAGATATCCGCAGTTCAAAAGCACATCATCCTGCGTCGCAGTGAGAAAATTACTTACCGGTAAGGAATGTTCAACCTGTGCCTGAAAGCTATTGACCCTGTGACGCAGATGTTGGAGTCGATAGGTTCAAATCGGTATGCAAATTTCCGTTTTCTGCCGGAGTTCACGGGCAGAGTGGAAAAAAGCCATTGTTTCGGGGTGACGTGTCCATTCGGCAAGTTTAATGAGGCTCTTCAAAACTGCGGAGGAGGAGGAGGATTGCGGCAACACAGCGTTTTGAATATACGATGCTGTGGAACTTCTGCGTCACCCAGGCCTGAGTCATGCGATGCATCTCATGGAGAAAATGTACAGGATTCGAAGACAGACCTCAAGTGCAGTAAGACCACGAGTTCAAACCACAGAGGACTCGAGGAGAGAGAATAACATGGGGATAGGCCATAAGGAGATGAAGCAAAAAGAGGTCAACAAAAGCCGTCCATCTCATTAAGACCAGGCCCAACGGGAGTACTTGTCGGAAAAAAGTCAAATTACTTGCAAGGGCTTGAATCAACTTGTGGCCTTGGGACGGCTTGCGGGCGGTTGCAATCCACTCAGCTATGCCTTCGAGTCACTCACAAGCTGTTGCTAGGTATGCAAAGACTCGCAAGGAGTCCCAAGCCCTGACAGAGCACACTAGGGCGACTCGCAAGGAGTCACAAGACATGTCAAGGCACCCAGGACTTGGCAAGTCTTCAGATGACTCGGAGACAATTTTCTCTTCCTACTAATCAGTACCTGGAGTGACACAGGGACATTTGGTCAATATTATTTATATACAGATACATGTCGGATACATGTCTCTTGCTCACCGGGGTTATCTGCGGATTGCCGAGAGGTGTGGAGCTGGGTGGAGCGTCAACCCGGTGGCTCGAGCAAGGTACATAACTCAGTTCATGTCCTTCAACACTTTACCTACACATACATGTGCAGTTGAATACTCTGTCGAACGACTCTTAGTAGTGTCTATTAGACTTAGACTTGTTGCAGTACTTACTTACTTGTGTACCAATTGAACCTAATACCTTTGAATAGTAGATACACTAAGAGAATGTAGCAGCAGCGGTAATTCTTTTATTATTTCTGGTAGCATGCTTTGTGCACCTTGCGACCCACTGCAAGACCATTTGGCACGGGGAACCTTGAGAGCCACGGTGTGGCTTGGAAGTGGTCTCAAGAACCTTACCTGTGTGCTGCAAGCCACATAAAACCAAATGACCTTGCGACGGCTCCCAACATATTCTGAGCCGTTGTGTGCAATTTGATTTTTTTCCGACACTGGAACAACGAGACACGGCTGTTGGGAGGGCCAGAGTCCTCCCAATTCGACCTCCTTCTGCGGATATGTGATGCAAACATCGGGGGAGTGATCGGCAGTGAGTAGATAATATTTATGCTACTAGGATAAGATTATCTGGAGCATACACTTGGGAGAAATCGTAGCACCGATTAAAGCATACTCGCGCCAAGTAGCTGTGAGTGCATCCTTTCTTTGTTGGAGTTTCTGCTTCAAGGAATTCAATCCTTATGTTTCACACAGTATTCGGTTCAATCAATATAAGATTTACACAATGGCGGTGAAGCCAGGGTTACAAGCTCGTGAGGATTCTCCCTCTGTAGCTACTGTATTTATACTAATATCTGAGTCCATATGAGTCATAACTAAAATGTTCCATAGTATTCCAGACTGTTCTCCAATATTCTTACTGACTCTCTGTGATTCCTTATGAGTCGTGAACTTGGGCGAGTCATACTCGACCTCGGTCATGTGCCCAAGTGCCCATATCCCAACATTCTTTATGTAAATCATTGCGCAGGTTCAACTGCCGAATGACACGCACGACGCACCTCAAACTTGCCTCACATCCAACCGCGCCGAGACGAGTAAGTATCTGGTTCAAATTTCGCAAGCGAAGCGAATGCCTAGTAAGTTGAACTTGCGCGAATGAGATCTGCAAATCGGGGGCACATACCAATGGGTCTTCAGTACATGGTAGTACATATTTGTCTTGATGCATCCCAAATCGCCAATTGCAAGTTCCACATTCAAGAGTCTTAATGTCGGAAAAACACGATTTGCCTTATCAGGGGCTGATGCAACCTGACACTATGTTCAGGGCTGATCAGGTTATGCGGCGGGGCATATCAGGTATCATCAGATGCTGGTCAGGCTTCGTCAGATAGCCCCCTTTCGGAAGAAACAAAATATACATATTCCTACTTGCAATAAGCTCTAAATACCATTACGGTGTTGAAATATGTTGAAAGAATGAAAAAACCAAGTCAAAAGGGCTTGAACAAGGGAAATGCCAGCGGGAACCCGGTGTGCCGCACAAGGTACATTATTCTGTCGGTGTTCTTCCAATGTCAACCCTCATAGGTAGAACACTTCTTGCACATTAGTTTCAGTTAGTCGTGTATAAAATCGTTAGATACAGTAGTTATATATATATTACAAGCCGTGAATAACACTAGTAATAAAGCTTCATAGTCCCTCAGTAAGAGGGACGAAGATTTTTGCAAAATCCTTGAAAATGTGCTGATCAACCTTCGTCAGGCTGGTCAGGCCTTATAATCGGTTTCTGTTGCTTGTCAGCCCGTCGGAGCCCTGATGGTCTGATTTGACCTGACCAGCGCATGTCACTGCTGGTCAGACAATTTGGATTTTTCCGACAAATTCTACTAACGAGTCCAAAAGTAAACAGATACCCACTACCTGGTTTTCGCTGGAGTTAAATTGCGACGTCGCTTGAGCACTGGAAAAGCCACCTGCAGCGGATGGTCTACGTTAGGAGACACAGGATAATCGGAGTCCTGCGAATATAGGGGTAACGTGGTTTTGATTGGATTGATTTTCAGCCTGTCCTGCGCTGACTGACTGAGCAGTGATGAAGCTAGTCCACTCTTCAAGTGAAGACCCTTATGCAAATTAATAGCATGCCCGAGTTCCAATGGGTCCTATAAATTGAATATTTCGTTGACCACCCCGTTAATCTCCGGCTATGTTTGTTAGCTGTTCGATGCGCGATGCCAGAAAAGGAGAAGGACGGATGTCTGAGTCAATATTCCGAGGAGCCCGAAGGATTTTTCCACAGGCTGTGTATAGGAGTGGCCTAGACCAGGCTGAACCCGCGGAACGGATATAAAATGTCTCAGCCCCTATTCTCGCTCATCATATAAAATGAGGGGCGTCGTGGGCTGTGAAAACACCGTTTACCCAAACACCCACCCACCCACAAAAGAAATTCCTACCAGGATAACAGTAAGTCCCTTACCTTCTCTTCTCTTTCTTCTTTCGTTGCTGATGAGTCCTGCAGAGTTCACTTAACATGTCCAACATCCAAATGTTCGACTCGCCCACCTCCATCATCCCGTCCGCGTCGACTTCCAGCGTTTCGGAGAACACGCCTCGCACCCTCCGCGAGCGCTGCGGCTTCACGCTGTCGCTGTCATTCGCCCCCGCATTCCCCAACCTTCCCGCCAAGGGCCACGTCGGGCCCACCGCGGGGAATCTCCCTCGCCGCAAGCGCAGCAGCGTCACATCCATCGACCTGCCTGCTCCCGTCCCCGCCCCCGCCGACTCGAACTCGAGCCGCGCGGAGTACTTCGGGGGCGATGCATGAGAGGGTAGCGGAATGGAGACGAGGATGAGGATGAGGATGACGCCCTCGCGAACGCAGTCTCTGGTGAGTTCTTTTATCCTTTGAGTCGATACTGTGTTCTGACGATCTCCAGCTAGTAGCACGGTCTCATTCCGGAGTACATGAACTCCAGAGAGTCAAAACCATACGCACGACGCATTTTCACTGCGGTCAAGGCGTCATGAAATGCCGACTCGGACTCCAGTCCGAGAGCAAGTGGTGCTGTACCATCTCCAGTACCCGTCGTGTTGTAACATCATATGTATTACCTGCAACAAAGATTATGAGTTCTTCGCTCGCACTTTCGTTCTATATCATGGGGCCGCTTTACATTCGAACAAAGGATTTTCGTGAGCAGTGTTGAAGTACTGGAGGTCCGAAATCCGACTTGCCAATCAATCCATGCGATACTGCGCCTCAAACGCCCACGCAAACCGCCCATCCGCGACATCGCTCGCAGATACATTAACGACTAGCTGCCCCGTGCGCGCGTCCATCGTCCACGGCGTCGGCACGCTTGCGCCATTCGGCCGCAGCAGCACGAGCGTGTCCCCGGGGAGCAGCGGGACGCGCTGGTTGATGATGAGCTGGCCGTCTGCGGGCGGAGCGAACGCCACGATGCAGAACGTTGTAGGCGTCGTGAGGAAGCGCACAGCAGGCGCGTCCGCGGGCGGACTTGCGTCCTGCGAGCCGGGGAACCAGTAGCTCTGCGGTGTTTCTATGAGACATGTCGCAAGCATAAGAAGGAAAACCGACCGTGTTGTACACACAGCCACCCGAGTAGTCAAGCCACGCGCCGGTATCGAGCAGGCCCTCCATCATTGGCGCGATGATCTCGCCGTCCGCGGTGGGCCCGATGTCCAGGAGGCTGCCGAGTCAAATCAGCGTCCAGCTACTTGGTAGGAAAATGAAGGAGCAGCACTGACAAGTTCCCATTCTTCGAGGCGATATCGACGAGCGTCTGCACGATGGTCGTGCCGTTCTTGTACTGGCTGGCGTTCGTCGCGGAGTTGAGCCCGTACGAGAACGGATCCATCCCCTCGGAGGACTCCCAGCTGCTCGGCTGGATCGACCCGAACGTCGCGTACTCGGGCGTCTCGAAGTCCGGGACCGCGCCGCATCCTGCGCACACGTCAAATCTCCCGCTATGCATGCGTAGCTGAGAGGACACTCACTGTTGTTCATAGTCACCTGCCTCCCCTGCGCTAGCGCGTGGTTGTAGAACTGTGCCGCGAACTCGAGCGTCCTGTTCTGGCCCCCAATATCGCACCACTACACACCAATCAGCTAACTAGCTAGATCTTGGAAGGCGCGACAGACCATGATCTCCGTATCGTACTTCGTCGCGAGATCGAGCATGTGCGGTAGCTGCAGGTCGTCGATGTAGTCCGTGAGGTTGAGCGCGCCGGTGTACGGCTCGACCACGGACGAATTAAAGGCATTCAGCGCGTGCCCGCCGGGCCACTGGCCGAACCCGTATTTCGCGTAGTCGGGATTGAACCTAAATCAGTGCATTGATTTTCCGAATCTATATCCCGTGGAATGCGACGCACCATTCTGGGAGCGAGTAATACGTCCCGCGGCGGAGATTAGGCTTCTGCGCCTTGGCCGTGTCGAGCAGCTCGGCGACGAGATCGCGTTTTGGCCCCAGGTACACGCTGCTTCGGTGTGTGGTGTTACCTATGTACTCGAAATATCAGCCTGGGGTCTCGCTAAATAAATGTTGTGATACGCACCTGTATCAAACAGCGAAAATCCATCGTGGTGTTTCTGCGACAACATACATCAGCCTCATACAACGACTTGTACAGAGCGCACGCACCGTGACGATGACAAAGTACTTCGCGCCCGCACGGTCAAACAGGTCGACCCACGCGCCCGCGTCAAACTTGGCCGCGGTGAAGTTCGCAATAAAGTCCTCGTACTCGATGCCGCTGCCGTACGTGTCGAGGTGGTGCTCCCACGTGGGGTTGCTCGCGTTCGGCGGGTTGCGCATGTACCAGTCGTACCATTCCGCGTACATCTTGGGCGGGCCCTGCGGTGTCTCGGTATTAAACGCAATTGTTTGTGCAGGAAGAATGTATGCAGTGGCGTACCCATGCAGGGACGCTGAACACGCCCCAGTGGATGCTGCGGAGCTGTTAGCTTAGATCATACAAGCTACGGGTGCGACGTACAAGATCCCGAACTTGGCGCCGTTCCACTGAGCACCATCAAAGTCATCAGCAGAGCGCCGCGATTTCCAGCACACGCAAAACTAGACGTACCCAGACAGGCGTCTCGTGCGTACTCAGCACGTCCGCGTCCGGCGTCCACTCCTCCACCAGCGGTGCAGTCGGCCACGCCGGCGAGCTTAACACGACACGCCCTGTCGCGTCGCGCACCTGCACCACCGCCGTCCCGCCCGCGCGCGTGCCCGTCACCAGCACGTCCACGCGCGCCTGGTCCCCAGGCACGAGCCGCCGCACGACACCTGCCGTACGTGTCGTCAGCCCCGCACCAATAATCTCTATCTGGTGCGCTGAGGTGATCGAGGCGGCGCGGGAGAGCGAGAGCGCGGAGCTGGGGAGCATGTTCGCGAGCGTGACCTCGACGGCCTGCGCGCGGACGCCGTGCACAGTGTCCCAACGTGTCGTGAAACGCGCGCGGCGGACGACCAGGGCCGGTGCGGCGGGAGAAGCGGGGGCGGGGGTGGCGGGGGACATCGAGATGGCGAAGAGGTGTAGGCGGTGCGCGGTGTTCACGGACGGGAGGGTGATGCTCACCAGCGGCTGCTCGGACGGGATGGCCGTCGACCACTGGTAGATCTGGCTCGAGTTCCAATTTTTCTGCGTGCCGTTCAATTGGAAGCTGTATGGGCTATTATAGAGAGGTCAGCTGTATCGCTGGCAGGGAGAGGGAAGGGGACAGCCTACGTGCGGATGACGCCGTAGTTGAGGATCGGCCAGCGCCACCAGTTTTTAGCGTAGACTGGTCAATGGTAAGGATGTGTAAAAACAAATAAACGGTGGATTCATACGCTGCAGCTGCTGAGTGCTGTTATCGGCGAAATTTAGCATGAAGTTCGCTACGAATTCGTGGGCGCCTAAAATGTCCGATGTTAGATCGCATTACTATGAGGGGAGAGACTTACTGCCGGAAGCATCTCCCGAGTAAACCAGATGGAGCTCATGGACATAGGTGGGCTTTTCGAGCTGAAGAATCTGTCCATTTGCGACGACGTTGTCGTTTGCGTTGCCCCAGGAACCCGGAAAGTCGTACTGCAAAGTTCATCGTACCGGGACGAGATGCGGATGGATTTGCGACGTACGGTAATGCCATCGTGGATCCAGGGCCCCGGAGGCAGGTACTGACTGTCGAAACTCGCTCCATGCGCATCGAAATCCGCCGTGCCATCCGCGGACGCGGCCTGGTTGTCAAAGAGGGCGGAGAGCGGCAGTTCCACAGACGGATACTGCGAGGCCGCCGCCGCGGCAGAGATAGCTGGGAACCAGCTCAATATTGCTACCAGATGGATGTACTTCATCTTGGGGCAGAAGTGCGAGCCGGACGTTAGTGGCGGTATAAATGCGGTTCCGAAGGGTCTCCATTGACATCAGTGCGCGTAAGTGTGCTCAGCAGCTGATCCATGGTCATTCTATGCGAGATGTTCAACGTCCTTCTCCAAGTCGGATGACTGCAGACGCACGCATTCTGGCGCCGGGCGGCCCGTCGAGTGGGTCGGGTCATGGGGTCGCCGTGCACGAGACTCGAGTTGGGCGAAGAGAATCACGGAAAGAAGCCGAAGTTGAATGAGATGGAACATCAGGCTGCATGAAACAAAAAAAAATCGCCAATGTATTCATCACCGTTTAGCAGGCATTGCAGGATCCAGTACTCGAACTCGGGATCGAGTGGGTTTGCCGGAGGCTGTATTAGCAGCAGGCTCCTCGCGCTGTTTGCCCTTCCCCTTGGGCTTCTCCTTCTCCTTCGCGGTATCCCGCGCCGCTGCCTCGCGGAGGGGTGGCGGCGGCGGCTGCCAATCGGGAAACTTCCGCCGTACTGCGGTGCTTCCGCTCTCCAGGTACTCCGCGCGCGTGATGACACGCTCAGCGAATGTGGGGCCGGACGCACAGGCGATGGCGGAATAATATGCGTCGAGGACGGGGCTAAATAGATAAATGTAAACAGTCATCCACAACGGGGCGTGTCACTCACTCGGGCGATTGATACACGAGCACATCGCAGCCTACGGGCGCCAGGGCCTGCAGCTCTGATATCCTGTGGATGCGTAAGGGACGATGGTGAAACGGAGGAGTATGGAATATGATGGAAGGCTGCTCACAGGCGCCGGCGGAAGCCAGGGAACTTGGTATTCCCACCAATGAGCCCGATATTGGCGTAGAACATCCCCTGGATGTCGTCTGGAAGCAGGGAGATTGATGTCGCGATCGTTTCGGCGAGCCCGGAGCGCTCAAGGCCTGTGGGTGTGAGAATCCGCCTTGAATCGAGTGACTGATTGCAGCGGAATAAAGTACACACCTATGTCGTCCGGACGGAAGATGACTTCCGGCACGCTGAAGCGCTCATTTCCCATGGTCAATACCTGGTCGGTGTCGAGCGGGATATCGTCCGCGTGGCGAATTTTGCCCGCTTTGCTCTTCGTTAGGTCTGGGAGGACGTATTCTTGCACGATAGAGTTGGCCTTGGGGTCACGCCTCAGAGGTGGGGTTAACTAGTGCAAGTGCGAGGATGACGTGGCATACCGGCAAGTCTCGAGGTCCTTCTTGAAGTCCTGGGTGACGAAACAGCAGATCTCCTTGACGTGGTTCATGATATACGTCTCGTCCATCATGTTCCACTGTCGGAAGGAGACAAGCTCCTTGAGCTGGTTTGTGAGGAGCTTGCCGCCCACGTCGAGCCTGAGGTCGTATGAGAACTACATCACCGATTGATATTTCGAAGCTATCGACGAACCGTTTGACCGCATTCCAGACGACTTTCCCCTCCATCAGAGGGACCACATGTGTGAAGCTGAATCCCGAGTCGACGATGAGCATGCATTCCGGAGGTGGGAGACCCTGGTCAAAAAGGGTCCCGTGAGGAATCAGCGATGCGGCTGCCAGGCAAAATAAATCGACGGCGGTCTTGGAGAGGTAAATCAGGCGACTAACAAGTAGTACGGTACTGCGCTTGGAATTCATACTCTTCAAAAATGAACTGATCGTAGACTTCCTGGATTTTTGGTAGATTGAAGTATGGCTCCGTGATCAGGATAGTCGACTCGGTAGGGTTCACCTAGATAAAGAATAAGACATTAAGAGCAGAATATGAAAAGGTATACTCGCATTGAGAACCTCATCCGACAGAATCCCGTCCCAGACCGCTTTTTGAGCATCCCAGTCGACGATGTATCCCTGGAGTTTGGCTCTGGAAGCTGGACGGCAGCGGCGCACAAGCGATGACAGACCTTTTCGAGTGGGAGGCGGTAGTTCAGCGACGAGTAATCCTTACATCTGTCCATCTCATGGCCAATGTAGGTTATCTTGTCGCCCTTGGAGCGGACCACGGCGTTCACGATGAGCCTGGAATCAATTCAGCGGATGATTCGTCCCGGAGAGGGCGTATGGAGCTTTTACCTAGGGACATCCGACCGGTCTACAATGCCGGCCTTGACTGTCGAACCGCCGTTGTCCAACACCAGGACGACCATTTGGGCGGAACAAGGGCGGAAGCAAGATGACCTTTTGATGGACTGATCTAAGCGTACAGCCACCGTAAATGCGCCGACCTCGCAAACTTTCATTTATTCATTGCTCTGACTACGTACAACAGATCTGGGAGCTCAGAATATTTTGATATATAATCATACATGTATTCTTTCACTCCCAATATTTCATTTTGTGCTCCCGGGTGGGGGAGAAAATCCGCCTAAATCTGTCTGCATTTTACCCTTCAAGTTGTAATAAAGAATGCAGTCGGACAAGTTATAGAAATTCTGGAGAATTGTGGCAGACATACAAGCACAGATTGTCGAATTTTCACCCGTCAAGAAGGACCATTTTTCGTGCTGTCTCGGCGACTGGCGCGGATCGTATTGCGTGTTCGCGCTCAAAACGGATGGCCGCGAGTCGGAGTAGCGGTGATAGATAGCATTGCTGTTCCCGGCCAATTGAAGCCGCTTGAATGCGCAGTCAATGTAAGTAGGAGACCTCGGCCTACCAAGACACGGTCCTCAGGAACGCCAAAAATACATCTCGGTCCTTGGCAGCCTCTGCTGCGCAGGTTGTCGTCGGTAAACGTTTGATAGCCCGTTGTTCAACATTCACCGGGGGCTGCCCTGGCTGCTCGGATCTGAGACCTGCAGAGCTCGACTTTTGGATAGTTCGAATTTTCCCTCAAGCCCGACCTCAACATTCCGGTCTGCGCTTGTGTACGTGTTCCAGACAGAAAAATAAATCGCATATCTAATCTACGAGAAGTATGTAGGTGGCATGGCATCAGAATCTGAAGTGATAACCGCTACACTACGCAGCCGTAGGTGGCATGGCATCAAACGCAGATCAAACGCGTGCCCCATGCGGCACGCATTGCCAATGCGGGGACCGTACTCCGTGAACTAGTGTCAACTGCGCGAACAAGGGACGCTTAGAGAAATATAAGACTACATAAAAGCTCCGCTTCTGTGTTCCCTTTATTTTTCCCTTTCTGTAATACACCTCCACGGCCATCGCTCTCTTCGCTTCAGTTCCACAGCTCATTCCCTATCTGAACGACATATGGTCTACATGCGCTCCGGAAACGCCGTTCTCCTGGGAACATATCTGCTCTACCTCAGCGGTGTTTCCGCATACGTCTGGCCGAGCCCGTACGACTTTCTTGAAGATGCCTACACTGTTTCGGCCGGTTTCGCCGCCGGGGGCATCGTGGCTGGCGTCAATCCATGCGGTGCTTCTCCCTTCGGTTTTCTTCCTGGCCGCCAGGCCGCCGCAGAGTGGCTCAGACTGTGCGTTTTTACCACAAGTACGCCCCATTTATTTTTCATTGACTGTGATTTTGCCGCCTAGTGCGTACCACGACATGGCGACGCACAACACTGAAACAGGATTCGGGGGCCTCGATGCGTCTGTCGGGTTTGAAACCGATCGTGCCCAGAATATCGGCACCGCGATGAACACCTCCCTCGTATTCTTCTCCTCCTTCCAGTCAAAAAATTCCTCGAGTCAGTAGTACTCGTTTGCTGTACTTCAAGTTTTAATCAACTTATACTTGATTTTTTTGAAGTGTCGGACGTCATGGCATTAGGGTGATTACTTCAGCCATTTTCGTCTCCTGCTGTTTTCTAAACTCATTCATTGTAGCGTTATCCTCGCCATGAAAAACTGCGGCGGCCCGACATACCCTTCCGCGCCGGCGAATCGACTCGTATTTCCCCGGCCCTGAAACCGTCCCAGAACCACAACAGGACCTCGCCTCGCACACGGCCGCGTATGCGCTGCAAGGTTTCAATGTCACGGAAATGATCGGTTCGCCCTTACTCTTATTGCTTCATGCGAAATGCCCACCAACACCTTGCAGGCCTCGTCGCATGCGGGCACACCCTCGGCGGCGTCCACCAAGTTGATTTTCCGCTGACTGTGCAAAACGCCATTGTCTCCGGGAACCCCGAGGGCGTGGTTCATTTCGACGACAGCTTCAATTCGTTCGATAACCACATGTGCGTTCCCTCTCTCCTTTTCTTCCACTTGAATTGACTCTTGATTTGATTTTCTTACCAGCGCTACCCAGTGGATCGACGGAACGAGTGTCGACCCGCTCGCGGTTGGGTTCAACGAGACGACGAATTCGGATGCGCGCATCTTCGCTGCGGACGGGAACGCCACTATGAGCGCATTTGCGCAGGACCCCGCGTTCTTCGCGTCGCAGTGCAGCAGTCTCCTGGAGCGCATGCTCAACACCGTACCCAAGGCGGTTGAGCTGAGCGAGGTGATTGAGCCGCTGGAGGTCAAGCCGCATCAGCTGGCGTTGAGTCTGCAGAGTAACGGAAGCCTCGCCATCTCCGGCTACATACGGGTGTGCACCTTTTTCACTTGAGGGATTCAAAAAACATTTAACTAGAATAATGTGCGCTAGATATTTGGGACGTCCACGGTAGCAGCCTCTGCCACGGCAACCAGCATGCCCGTCATGTACGCGGTCCTTATTCCCCACCACCTGTGAATCGCACTGGTCATTCAAATCAAAATTAATTAATCCCTACACAGCCTCACCTGGACGGACCGCTTTGGCCACCAAAACGCCGCCTACACCACCACCGCCACCGCCGTTTCGACATCGAGCGCCAGCCTCTGGGGCAGCGTTCGTTTCTTCAGCATAAACGCGCCGATCGACGTTCAGTTGGGAATATCCTCCTTCGTCGTCGACTGGGCTTTCGACACCCAAGACTCGTTGACCCACGCAGACAACGAAGGCAAGGGGTTCCCGCTCCAGGACGTCGTGCTGTTCCAGGCTGCTGGAAGCTGCGTAACTTCCCCCAGCATTGCAAATGGGAACACTACCACCGCCGCAGTCGTATGTTCATTCATCCCCGCTCATACCTCCTCCCAAATGCAAGGAAACTCACGCTGTACGACCCCAGATCCGCAACGACCTCGGCACGATCGCCTCCGCGTACATCGACTACAGCTCGAATGTCGTTCAGCCGGGCAGTGTCTCCGTCAAACAAGTCACCTCGCGCATCCCGCTCGTGCGTGTGGGTAATTCGTCATCACCGCTGTACGATACGTACACCGCGACGTTCCCAACGGCCGCGAACACGAATGCAGGGAAGGTGACGTTTGATATGGTGGCGGTTATTGGGGGAGAGATGTATAAGAGTCTGAATAACCCCCAGATTTTGACGACGTGTTAGGTGGGCTGGTGGGAGAGTGGTAGGTCTTATGGTTTCAATAAATGGAGATAAAATACGATGAAGAAATTGCCTATATGAACGATAATTTGGCTGGTGCATACGGAAGAATGGAATGTGAAACTTGAATTCAGGTCCACCGCGTTGAGGACATCCAATCGTCCATGACGTCCAACGCCTCTTCCCCTTCGAGCAACAAAAACTCCAACCCATCTTGGCGAAGCACATCAAGACCACGAACCGTCGCAGGGTCTGGTCCCGGGCCCGAAACTGTGAGAAGTGCGGCGCATTTGAGGGCAGAATTATCTGGCTTCCGCCGGGACTGTAACATCTTGAGAAATAGGGAATAGTCGATGTAGGTGGTACCCTTGCACCCGAAATAAATATTTGCTAATTGTGGGGCATTTCCAGTCGGGTTAGGGATGGTCAAACAGGAAATCAACGCATTGGTCATGTCGTGGGTCGGAACACCACTGGGGTTTCGAACCAGAATTATGAGTTCGGTGATGGAGGGATGCTTTGGCAGCACGTTGGTGCATATATAAGTGGAAGTAATTGACCCTTTGAAGGAAAACCTTCGCAGAGTACATCCAGAACGTGCCACGAAAGCCTCGAGATGAATAAGATTTTGACCCAAGCCAGGTAAAAAGCCTATTTCCTTCAAAGCGGGTGCCTTAAGATAGTTCAGAATTTCTGGGTCTGATATCCAGAGACTCTGGAGGCACAACAGTTCAAGGACATCAATCGGATTGGGCCATGGTTCTTCATCAAAGCGGATGGTGACATGGGCCGCGACAAGGTTTATGGCCAGCTTTAACATGCGCCAATGCATCGCCCATGGGCCGTCGAAGTCGTACCGCGTCAACTGGTGCGCAGGGAGGAGAAGTGCACAGCACGATATTGGTTGTAGGTGCCGGCTTCGACGAGAGAAGAAGCTCTAAGAAAGCAATCGATGGAATCCACCGCCGCCTGGCTTGCTAAGCCATCCCACTGGATCCATAACCTGTGCAGCAGTGGGAGGCGGTCGCGAACGGTGGCGAGGATGGGAACCAGTCCGGATGTCAACTCGACGCAAAGGTCCTCCCACCGCGAAGAGTGCTCGGCCAAGAGCTGGAACATTTGGACTTGAGGGCGAGGGTCCATGTTCTGATCTCCGTAAAAATGTATCTTGAGCGTCCGGGCGCGCTGGATCTGTGTCTTGACCATAGACAATGACAGCGAATGGTGGGGTGTGGAGGCATAGTCGAATGCAAAAAGGGACCACAACAATGGAGTGGAGAGAGCTACCGCTCTCCAGCAGTTGCTGATATGTGTCAAAACCCACGGGCTACGTTCCCCCTCTGGTCTGACCCGGTTCGTGGCGTCACCGATGGAGGGCAACGTCCACGAAAATATCTCGGAAAGCATCTCGGAAGGCATCCTCCGGAGTGGAGAAAGGATCGCTGAGTTCTGTGCATGGTAGCATGCCAGCGAGGCGCGTTCTTCCTCCAGCTCTTTCAGTCGATCCCGGAGGCGCGAGATCTCGTCATCGAGATGTGCCAAGTGCGCGCCGGTTTGTGATATATTTGAGCGGATAAATGGCAGTTCAGCGCTGTCTGCTGGTATATTGCTGGCCAAAAGCTCTTGGTGTCGTGCGAGTGTCGTAGCGGCGACATTGATCTTCGAATCGTAGGCCGGTTCTGCCAGCGAGGCGGCAACGGCAAACGCGGTGCTTTCAGAGACCATTGGGAGGCTATAAGTCTTGATTAGACTGATAACACTGAGAACGCTCATTTACTTACTAGCACAAGCGAAGTCACGGTGGTGGCAGGTGGTGAGATCCGGTGAGAATATCTGCCAAAGGAATCGGTCCGATTTACCGGATGCGGTCGCAATTCGACTCGAGTCGCCACTTTCCGTCGCAACAGCAAAACCAATATTGACGAAGGGGATCAACCTTCTTGTTCGTACTACGGGAATTCCTTTTCATCAAAAAATCGAGTCAAGTTGAATCAGAACCACGCCTGGCTTAGATCCGGCGTAGAGGTTTCATCCTTCCGTGTCTCCAAACACGGGCCCCATTCTGCGCTGTCTACGACATTTCCATCCGAAGGTGAGTAGGGAACGCGGACTGCATATTTCAAGGTCACTTGAAACCCTTCGGCAATGTGCTCCCCAAGGAGTGCAATAATATCGACATCCATGTCGCGCGCGAACTTCACGTAGACGTTTGAGAGCCGAGCAACGGTCTCGCAGTCCGGGTCTGTCCGTGCGAGTATGAATTCGAGGACCTGAAGATCGGAGATGGCCGAAACATCTAGTAACCGTACGCTTCGGAGACAGGGCAGGATCGTGTCAGGCTGACGCCCCGGAATCAGCAAGGGTAAAATATGGTCGTTGGAAGATTGTTGATTGAACCAACTGGGAAGATCAGGCACAGGCTCCGATAATAGGGAGAGATGCTGGATCATCGGCATCAAACGCAAGCTGTCGAGGACAGTGTTTGAATCCGTGCCAGGTATCCACAAACTGAGGCGCTCGACGCAATTATCAGGAGACAGCAAAAATGGAAACACAGAGTGACCGAATGATTTGGAAGAATATTCGAGGGAGCGTAGGTTAGGGAGGTGGAAATTTCGGAAAAAGGCGACTGGGTCTTCGCCATTGTCAACGACGCAGAGATGCCAGAGATGTTGCATATAAAATGCAACATCAGAATGCGTGTACAGAGATGAACTGTAACTTTCGTCGAACCCCGTGGAAATTTCGATATTGCACATTTCTAGTTGGGGACAGTGCTGTAGGACTTCCAGGGCATCTCTTGTTGAAAGACTCCGCGGTCCTCCCCAGCCTGGCAATGGCGCTCGAGGATCAGACATTAGGGACAACTGCCGCAACCTTTGCCAATTGACTGGAATGTTTCGCCACTCAGATGTGCAGGTCAATGCCACCTACTGAAGTCCGGAATTCCCAAGAACGACCCCCTCGGAGACCAGAAAAACTCACTCAGAGGATCCTGGGCATTCGGAGTGCTGGGCGAGAAGTCGACACCAGGGACGACTGCAGACCGCAACACTGGAACATTGTCCTGTGATAAAACGAAAAGCGGTGAATCGTGGGCCAGAGGTGAGTCGTTTGGTGGAAGCGTAAATCGGATGTGCTCCCAGCGGCGTGAAAGCCCGACGATTGTCTGTAACAGAGTAGACAGATCATTGCGCCACTGGTCCCACACCGGTGACCCTGGTACTGCTAATGAAATGGAAAGAGGGAGGGTCCCGGAGCGGGATAGCCAGATATTTGCAAATTCATTCACTTGCTGCAATCTCTCACTGGGCGGTAAAACAATGTGGAGAGATGTCCATAGCCGAGGGGTGGTAAAAGCGAGACCCCTCTATGCGCGGCAGACTTGGCACAGGAGATTCGAGAGTGTTCATGGTCGCATTGCGATTCGCGGGAAGCAAGGCAATAAATATCTCCCGCACGATATCGTCGGGCAGCCTACGAGCTGGAGAGAGGAGCGCCAGATGTGCATCGATGAATTCGTTCAGATAATTCTGTTTCTCGACGAGCTGATCCAGTAAGGCCTGCATGCAAACGGTCTCTTTTGTGAGATCCTCGACCTCCTTCCGTGGAGCGACCACGAGCTTGCGAATGCTGAGACATTCTGCGTCTGACAGAATGGCGTTGGTGTACAAGATGTCCTCAAACATCGGGATCGCCTGCGATGTTAATATCAGCAAGAACGGCCAAACCGCATAGAACGAACACACTGGCGATTGAAGTTGGGAGGATGAGGCGCTGGTGCGGAACGCAAGCTGGCACGTGCGCCCATCAAAAAGCCTGCGCAAATAACGCGTACGCCATCAGGTCCGTGCGCGCGCCTGCCATATAAAAGGGTCTTCTTATCTTTAGTGCAACTCATACTTACCTTGATGGCATAGGCCCCTTCACCTCCCTGGGTCTGTGGGCCGTGGGAACACTCCATAGCACGGCGACCCTGTCCATTCAGAGTGCGCCTGCGGCTTGTATGGGCTTAGGCTCATGCACCGTCTCAATATTTTCCTGTCCTACCATAGCCACTCGGCTGGGTAGGCCTTTTTTTTCGACCTTCAACCCTCCTAACCCTAACCTTAATTACTCCAAATATATCGCTTTGACCGGATTCTGATTGTGTGATATGTCTAGCTGAACAGTCTGATGCTTGCCGGGTTTGAATTCACAATCAATTCTCTGGTCGACATCTCCATAATTAGAGAACCACTCGAGCCCATCCGTTAAACATGCAAAGATTCAGGAGGCAGTGATTCGCCGCTGGTTGACGGCTGCCGGCCAGTGCCACCTCAAATGGAAACAAACTGAATTTGTTGCCATCCGAGAACCAGGCGTATATTGAACCAAGCACTGCCTAATCCCGTACCCAGTAAGTCCGCAGCAACCTATATTTTGATCGTCTCCAGTTGCTTCCCAAAAAGGTGATTCAAGTACATTGTGGTGTTGCAATTTTAAACTGCTGCCCTAAAAAGATGCCACGCTGTGCGGTCCCCCGCAAACTTATTCGGGGCCCGCCAACAGCAGGGCACATGTAACCAGGAATTGAAGGAAACGCAGACGAAGTATTTGTGACTTTTAGACCGATGATTACCAGTAAGAAGAATTTTTGCAATACGAAACCAGTGTGATATTGTGCGCCAGAATATAGCAATCGGGAGTTAAGCACTCAAGCGAGCAAGAAGCAAAGAAATGACCCATGACATCGCAACTTTGATCGCAATTCATGACACTGCCTCCGCCTCTGAACGTTCACCACTCGATTCATGGACCGACTTCTCGCCCTCGACTGCGGCGCAGCGATATTTTGAGGCAACCATTACTTCTCCTTCGCTTCTTCTGGCGAGTACCGGTATCGAGGCCGTTGAATCGGAATCGAGCCTTCACCTATATAAAGAGAACCCCACAACAGACATAGCTCACCAATCCACTCCCTTCACTCACCTTTCCATTTTCTTCACTCAATAACTTGACATTTTCTTTACCATCCTCACCAGCTTCACCACCAAACATAATTTCTATGATGCTTCGCAAAATGCAGTTCTCCCTGGTTGCACTCGCCGTTCTCACCACCGGCGTTTCTTCTGCTCCCCTCCGCCTTCTTTTCGAAAGGGCCAGCACTTGTAATATTAACAGTGTGTTCCTCTCAATGTGGTCTACTTTGTTCTGCAACTTATTTGATCTTCAGCTTGTGTCACTGCTCTCGCGCCATCTTTCCCCGCGGCATGCGACCCCGCCGTCGCGCAGGCCGGAGCTAGTACGCGCTGATCTTAATTATATCCACGGACATCCCTGATGAATAAACCAGACACCCCATTCAACACTGCATGCCTCGGTGCTGCTGCGAAGGGCACCGCTGCCTTCGTGAGTGCTTTCAACGCCGCTCCGAGTAATTTACTGAATATTCGCAGCCTACTCCATGTATCCCATGCGCCACCCAGTTCGGTGTCACCGACCCTGGTAATAATGCCCAGACCAACGGTGCAACTGCGAATGGCGCAGCTGGGAACGGTGCCAACCCTGCCGCCACTAACAATAATGTTGCTGGCGCTGGTGCTCCCGCCGTTGTCGATCCCCGTGCTAATGGCGCGCCTGCGAAACCTACACCTGCACATGCAAAAGCCGCACCTGCACCCGCGAAAGCCGCAGGGCCTCCACCCGCAAAAGTCGCACCCGCACCTGCGAATGGCGCACCCGCGAACGGCGCTAACCCTGCCGCCACCAACAATAAGGCTGCTGGCGCTGGTGCTCCCGCCGTTGTCGATCCCCGTGCTAATGGCGCGGCTGCGAATGGCGCACCTGCGAAAGCTGCACCGGCACCGGCACCTGCACCTGCGAAAGCTGCACCTGTACCTGCGAAACCCACACCTGTACCTGCGAACGGCGCACCTGCGAACGGTGGCAACCCTGCCGCCACCAATAATAAGGCTGCTGGCGCTGGTGCCCCTGCTGCTGTAGGTCCCCGCGCTAGTTCGTGCAACATCAACAGTACGTCCCTCTGAATGTGCTCTCCTTTTTTTCTCAACTCATTTAATTCTCAGCCTGTGTCGCTGCTCTCGCGCCGTCCTTCCCCACCGCGTGCAACCCCGCCGTCGCGCAGGCCGGAGCCAGTACGCGCTTCTGCTGATTATATCCAAGGACGCCGCTGATCGATAAATCAGACACCCCGTTCAACACCGCATGTCTTGATGCCGCCGCGCAGGGTACCGCCGCCTTCGTGAGTTTTTTTCACAGCATCTGTGGTAATTTTGCTGAATCTCTGCAGCCTACTGCGTGTTCCTTATGCGCCGCTCAGTTCGGCGTCACCGACCCCGGGAGTAATACTCAGACCAACGGCGCACCTGCGAATGGCGCAGCTGGGAACGGTGCTAGCCCTGCTGCTACCAACAATAAGGCGTCTGGCGCTGGTACTCCCGCCGCTGTCGGTCCCCGTGCTAATGGCGTGCCTGCGAAAGGCTCACCTGCGAAAGCTGCACATGCACCTGCGAAAGCCGCAACTGCACCTGCGAAACCTGCACCTGCACCCGCGAAACCCGCACTTGCACCTGCCGCACCTGCACCTGCGAACGGCGCACCCGTGAATGGTGCCAACCCTGCCGCCACCAACAATAAGGCTGCTGGCACTAGTGCCCCTGCCGCTGTAGGTCCCCGCGCTAGTGGGTGCAACATCAACAGTACGTCCCCCTGAATATGCTCTACTTTTTTTCTCAACTCATTTAATTATCAGCCTGTGTCGCTGCTCTCGCGCCGTCCTTCCCCACCGCGTGCAACCCCGCCGTCGCACAGGCCGGAGCCAGTACGTGCTTCTGCTGATTATATCCAAGGACGCCGTTGATCGATAAATCAGACACCCTGTTCAATACCGTATGTCTTGGTGCCGCCGCACAGGGCACCGCCGCCTTTGTGAGTCTTTTCCACAGCATCTGTAGTAATTTTGTTGAATCTCTGCAGCCTACTGCGTGTTCCCCATGCGCCGCCCAGTTCGGCGTCACCAACCCCGGCAATAATGCCCAGACCAACGGTGCAACTGCGAATGGTGCAGCTGGGAACGGCGCCCAAAATGCCCCCGCTACTCCGGCCACCCAGAATGCAGCTGCCGGCGCGGGTGCTCCCGCCGCTGTCGGTCCTCGTGCTAGCATATGCGACATCAATGGTATGTCGTTCAACACTCCGCCCCTCACCTCAACTTACCAAATAATTAATTCACAGCCTGCGTGACCGCCCTCGAGCCCTCGTTTCCTCTGTGCGCGCCGGCCGTCGCGCAGCTAGGAACCAGTGCGTAACTCAGCTCCTCTCTTGGATTTGGAGTACTAACTCTTCTTTCAGAAACCTCGTTCAACGCTACATGCCTCGCCTCCGCCGCGAAGGGAGCTGCCGCCTTTGTGAGTTTCTTTTCGTGGTTGATAATTCAATCTCTGACGCAGAGAATGCGTTGTAGCCCTCCTCGTGCGGCGGATGCGCTGCGCAGTTCGGTGTGACGGACCCGGATCCCAAGACCCAGGCCGCCACACCTGCTCCCGCTCTCGCTGGCATAGCGATTAACTAGCAGTGTATCTGCGGCACCTCGTCTTCAATTGAAGTGAAGAAGTAATAGCAACAATGTAATAATATAATGCGTGTAGCACTCAACCACGTTTGAGCATACTGAACGGTTTATCTTTGGGGTGGAGCTAGAAAATCATTGGACTTGTCCAACTTTGGGTAGACGGAGTTCGATTTCTTTCTACGTAGTTTCGCCACTCAATTGAACGCGGTTTTCTATGTATTTTTGAAAACTTCGGGAGTTGCTCGCGATTTCAGACAGGACCGATATTGAAATCACTGGATACAATTTAGGTTGAAACTTGACTGTTAAACTCATCGAAGCCACACCTCCGCGTATTCCTGGCGTCCAAAAAAACACGCGGCTGGACGGCGTTCGATTACTTGATATTCGGCATTGGTAGGAAAATGTCTTTGAGGACCACGTGTATACGCACATGTGGATGCCAGACAGTGGAGTGTAACAGCAGGTTCCGCTCACTGACTGCCCACCCAAGTGATTTGAACAGTGAAGAATAGAGGGTCCACAAAGTCCACACCATCTCCCTGTCCATAGTTGACCTTTCAATACAGAGGGAATTTTCCGACATTATGGAAGAACTTCACGTCTCCAGCTCTCTCCATGGATCGTAGAAAAAGATCGCGGCTTTATCACACGTCACCTCGTATCAAGACTGTTCGGATCGGATATAAAATACCATCGTGTAGTTATTGAACCCCCACATTCTCTTTCCCTCAGCACCTCTTCTTAGCTCACATACCATTGTGAACGGTGGCTTCAATCAGTGCCACAGCGTCCGCAGATCGAGGCGTGATTGAACATTTGAAAGGGAGTGGTGCACTAGAAGGAATGAATAACACATCTCCGAGATTGATCGCTCATTACCTGATGAGTTCTGAAGAATATTCATAAGAGGGCTCGATGATCTGCCCATCGTCCCCGACCGCTTTCGTAATATCGAAGACCGACAAAATTGAGGCTATAGTGATCCATACCGAGTCCATCGCCATATGTCGTCCCGGACAAACCCTAAGCATGATTTAGTCGAAATACCAAGCGCGCACTTGTGTGAACAAACACACCTTCGTCCGAAGCCAAACGCAATTTGCGGGTCTCTAACATCTGGATTCGGCTTTCTATCGCGCAGGAACCGTTCGGGCTTGAAGGCGCTTGGATCGGGGTACATGTCCTATATGGGAAGATCAGAGAGAAAGTATAAACGTTGTGCAAAGACAGAACCTCGTTGTGGAGGATGGCCCTGAAAAGAAATAAACAAATAAGTCAGTTTCATATTAATATGGATGCTTACCAGATATTTCCGATGACCACAGAGCCTGCCGGAATCCTGTATCCGCGATACTCGTCCTCGACTGGTAAAAAGTGTGGGACGCCTAACAAAGATTTGAATTTACGATAAGGGCAGTGATGGTATTGCAAACCCATTGGGGTCACGGGTCGCCACCGGAGAACCTCTTTTACGAGCGCGGAAACATACGGCAGGGACTGCTCGTCGTTAAAATTTGGCAGCTGCCCCTTCCCAAGTACCGCGTCGATTTCCATTTGGGCCTGACTTTGAGCCTCAGGGTTGGCCAACATAGCAAGGAAGAACGTAGAGAGAGCAGTGACAGTCGTATCTGCCCCCGCGATATACATACTCGCGGCAGTGGCCCTGACGGTGTCCTCGTCATAGTATTTATCGTCAGATTCACTGAGAATCCGCAGGCTTTCTGAGCTGAATGAATGACGCGCGGTGCCGGACGCCTAGTTGTCCACGTGTTCGGGTGCGTCGGAAATGAGGAGTGATAACCACTCACAAGTTGACGCTTCACCTCCTCAAACGGTACAGCCATCAGTGTTCGACCGAGTTGTTTCCACTCCTTGGCTTTATGTTTAAAGCCAGCGCCGGGGAACCAGTCAGGGACGTGTTTCAAAAGCGGAATCGAATCCTGTTCTAGTCAAAATCGTGACCACATCCGCCCAGAAACTCACAACAAGGAACCGCCCAGGGGTGGAAGCTTGTACACTGGCGGAGACCCCATGTTCAGCTACAGCGATGTATGGGTCGTTGACCGGCAAGACATCTATTCCGTATGCAACAGAAATGATAATTTCACCTGCCATCCTTAAGACTAGTCAGCGGCTATTTCTGATACAGCTTAAATATCCCCTCTCACTGCCTGAGGTGATCTCTGAATGCGTCGGGTGTATGGACGAGACGATGAAGCAGTCCATGAGTCGCAGCGAGTTCCTCGGGACGGAAATTCTGCAAGGCTGTAACGTTGAATTCCTGGCTGAATAAACGCCGATGCGCCCGCCTAAATTTGACTTGAGTTCCCAGCAATTCATGGTTGACAGTTCGAAGCCCCACCATGTGTCTCCTGTAAATTTTTATCGGCACATGAGAACTCTCACGATGTGTAGTACGGGCTCCAATCATTACCATATGGCATTAGCGCTGAAGACGTGTTAACTCCGATGAATGGATAGACAAGCAGAGCTCACTCACGCAAATTCCAAGTCCAGTCCAATAGATCTAGCATCGGCGATGTCGGTCTTATTGATAACTTAGGGAGGAGCAGGGTGGTATGGAGATGGAAAGTACACATACCGGTCTGAATATATGGACGAGCGCTTCTCGAGGAGGTCCTCCGTTGCCTTCAAAGACAACAAGATAACGACGGACTTCCCAGCGAGATCCAGCTGGATAATATCAGAACCTAAAGATGACTTTTAGAACAAGGATAACCACATATAGTGGATGATGAACTGACCGTATTTCCGGCTCCAGGCCTTGTACGTCTCCCACTCGAAAGCGGGAGGTAGGTCGAAAAGATTCCCCACAATTGGCATCTTCATTGGTCCGGGTGGGAGAGGTAGTTTCGAACGGGTGGTAAGCCTCGAGTGAAGGCTGTATAAGATTATTGCAAGGCCCGCTGTTGCCCCAATCGCAGGAGCGAAATCGATGGAATGCGTCATGGGATGGTTATTGGGTCTTCTCCTATCCTAACTTTATATACAAAACTCTGGCTGTAAGTTTCGAGCCGAAGAACTTGCGGAAGGAGGATAACATACCGTGAAGCGGTCCTTGGGGTGTTTATACCGATAAGTGCAGGGTCGGCATAGGAGCGGGAGCAGACTTGGGAGACTTTACGTTTGCTTGTGACCACTCTGGGAAAGTGCAAGCGTTTTCGGGCTCATTAGATGACACCTACCCCGTTACCGACGGCGATGTATAGGATTTCGATAGGGCTCTGTTTTTAACTCCGGTTTATAAACATGTTTATAAACACCGGTTTATAAACCGGTTTGTAAATGGTCACGGCTCAAAGTGCCGGTTTTTAATATAGCCGGTCCGCCCGGAGATCCCTTGACACGACTTGTTGGCTCAGGCAAGACGAGCTTGAGTGGTAGACAAGGTAGCGTAGATTAAATGAGACTTGAATATCATTTATCTTCCGTGCCGATTAGATTACGATTATCTGGGCAACTCGCCGAGACTCTTCAACCTGCCTGAGATTGAACCATCAAGTACGAAATGTGGGTGACACTTTGTCCATTACAAACCGGGGGACAATTGTTGCGAGAAAGCCACACCAGGTGAGTCCCTCCGGAATTGGCCGTAAGAGCTGTGGCTGTTTATTATGCTATCACGACTGAACACAGAATGGGTGCCAGAATCCGGGAGAATGCATAGAAACCGCAAAAATATTGATTGACAGTGTTTTACCAAAGTGGAACCCAATGGTGCCAAATCTAGACTTGTGCAACAAGCTAGCTCTAACAGATGAAGAACTTGAATCCAACCAAGGACCTATAGAGCCAGAACAGCCCATGTTCTTCGACCCAACTTTCACTGTAGCCGATGTCGGGAGTGGTTTCCGTGTTTCTGCTTTTGAAGACTCCCTCAAAGAGACCCAAGCCCGATGACGGTATTCTTACATGCACAGGTAGCTCAGCCGAGTGAATTTGAACCACTTGTCAAAGTAATGATTCAGAGGGAGTCTACTATCAACCGCCGGGAACCTGACTACCTTAGCTATCTTCGGTCATTAGTAGCTCTTCGAGGGTCTTTCAGAGCACCCGAGGGCTTTAAATGGTAGGCATTCATCCAGTGAACAGGTGAAGCCCACTTACACCAATTTTAGTGATGTTTTGACTGTGTAGCAAATTTATTTCGGTCAGAACTCCCAGATAGGCAATTGACACGGTACCTGGCTACCCATGCAAATCCATTGTTTCCAGCTCAATCAATAGCTTTGTGGTGCATAATATATTCAAGGGATGTAGATGATATATTCTAGGCCTTACAGCTAATGACAGTACCGAAGGCGCGCAATTTTTTTTTTCCTGTTTAGGACATTTCCAAAGAATTCCCCATAACTCCGTCAATTCTTGTCAGATTTGGATGAAATCTAGCTAGATTCATCAGGCTAATTCATGCGGAATTAGTGATAGAGACAAACTTGTAAAAATATTTGATATTGGATGATCTAGAATTTTGGTCTGTTTTAGGGATGAATCCACTCTAGCGTGGTGCCGCCGCAAAGAGCACTGCCGCTTTCGTGAGAGTCTTTAACGCTGCTACGAGTAATTTACTCAAAATTCACAGCCTACTGCATGTACTCCATGCGCCACCCAGTTCTGTGTCACCGACCCCGGCAATAAGGCCCAGACCAACGGTGCAACTGCGAATGGCACAACTGGGAACGGCGCCAACCCTGCCGCAACTAACAATAAGGCTGCTGGCGCTGGTGTTCCCGCCGCTGTCGGTACCCGTGCTAATGGCGCGCCTGCAAAAGGCGCACCCGCGAAAGCTGCACCTGCACCTGCGAAATCCGCACCTGCACCTGCGAAACCCGCACTTGCACCTGCCGCACCTGCACCTGCGAACGGCGCACCCGCGAACGGTGCCAACCCTGCCGCCACCAACAATAAGGCTGCTGGCACTAGTGCCCCTGCCGCTGTAGGTCCCCGCGCTAGTGGGTGCAACATCAACAGTACGTCCCCCTGAATATGCTCTACTTTTTTTCTCAACTCATTTAATTATCAGCCTGTGTCGCTGCTCTCGCGCCGTCCTTCCCCACCGCGTGCAACCCCGCCGTCGCGCAGGCCGGAGCCAGTACGTGCTGCTGCTGATTATATCCAAGGACGCCGCTAATCGATAAATCAGACACCCTGTTCAATACCGCATGTCTTGGTGCCGCCGCGCAGGGCACCGCCGCCTTCGTGAGTTTTTTTCACAGCACCTGTAATAATTTTGCCGAAGGTTTTAAGCCCACTGCGTGTTCCCCATGCGCCGCCTAGTTCGGTATCACCGACCCCGCCATTAATACCCAGATGAACGGTGCAACTGCGGACGGCGCGGCTGGGAACGGCGCCCAAAATATCCCCGCTACCCCCGCCGCTGTCGGTCCCCGTGCCACATGCGACATCAACGGTACGTCGTTCAACACTCCGCCCCTCATCCCAACTTACCTTATAGTTAATCAACAGCCTGCGTGTCCGCCCTCGAGCCCTCGTTCCCTCTGCGCTCCGGCCGTCGCGCAGCTAGGAGCCAGTGCGCATCTCAATTCCGTTTCCTTAAATTCACAACACTAACTCTTCCAGAAACGTCGTTCAACGCTGCATGCTCCGCCTCCGCTGCTAAGGGCACCGCCGCCTTTGTGAGTTTCTTTCCATGGTTGATAATTCTGATTGGATGCAAAATGCGAGCGGATAGTTATTAAACGCCCACAATCTCTTTCGCTCAGCACCTCTTCCGGCCCGGTTTCACATCACACTGTGAACGGTGGCTTCAATCAGTGCCACAGCGTCCGCAGATCGAGGCGTGATTGAACATTTGAAAGGGAGTGGCGCGCTAGAAGGCGTGAATAATAATATATCTCCGAGATTGGTCGCCCATTACCTGATGAGGTCTGGAGAATATTGATAAGAGGGCTCGATGATCTGCCCATCCTCCCCGACGGCTTTCGTAATATCGAAGACGGATAGAATTGAAACTATAGTGATCCATACAGATTCCATTGCCATATGTCGTCCCGGACAAATCCTGAGCATGATTCAGACGGGATACATAAATATAAGCACACGCACCTTCGTCCGAAGCCGAAGACAGCTTGCGGGTCTCTAACATCTGGGTTCGGCTTATCATCACGTAGGAAACGTTCGGGCTTGAAGGCACTTGGATCGGGGTACATATCCTATATGGGAAGATGAGAAAGAACATCAACGTTGTGCAAGGACAGACCTCGTCCTGGAGAATAGCCCTGAGTTGTACAGTGAATGAGCAGATACATTGGTTGGCTCTTAGTATGGATACTCACCAGATGTTTCCGATGATTATAGAGCCAGCCGGAAGCCTGTATCCGCGATACTCGTCTTCAACTGGTAAAAAGTGTGGCACACCTAACGAAGAGTTGAAATCTACGGCGGGGCACTGATGTGATTGCGAACCGATTGGGAGAACAGGTTTCCAGCGGAGCACTTCTTTGATCAACGCAGAGACATACGGCAGGGACTGCTCATCGTTGAAATCTGGCAGCTGTCCCTGACCGATTACCATATCGATTTCCATTTGGGCCTTCCTCTGAGCCTCGGGGTTGGCCAACATAGCAAGGAAGAACGTGGAGAGAGCAGCGACGGTCGTATCAGACCCTGCAAGATACATGCTCGCTGCAGTCGCCTTGATTGTCTCCTCGTCATAATATTTATCGCCAGATTCACTGAGATTCCGCAGGCTTTCGGCTGTAAATGAATGTCGCGCGATACCGGACGCCTGATTGTACACGTATGCGGATGTATTGGGAATGAGAAGTGATAACCACTCACAAGTTGACGCTTCACCTCCGCGAAGGGAAGCTCTTCGAGCTCTCGACCCAATTGTTTCCACTCCTTAGCCTTTTTTTTGAAGCCAGCGCCAGGGAACCAGCCAGGGACGTATTTCAAAAGCGGAATCGAATCCTGTTCGAGTCAGGATCCTGGCCACATTCATCCAGAAACTCACAACAAGGAACCGCCCAGGAATGGCAACCTGTTCACCGGCGTGGACCGCCTTCTGAGCCACAGCGATGTAAGGGTCGTTGACGGGCAAGACATCAATTCCGTATGCCACAGAAATGACAATTTCAGCTGCCATTCTGAGAATGGTCAGCGGTTATTTACGTGAATGATAGTTAACTGTTATCACCGTCTGATATGATCCCTGAAAGCCTCAGGCGTATGGACAAGTCGTCGAAGGAGTCCATGGGTGGCAGCCAATTCCTTGGGACGGAAATTCCGCGATGCTCTACTATTGAATTCCTGGTTGAATAAACGCCGATGTGCCCGCCTAAATTTGGCGTGAGTTCCCCGAAATCCGCGGTTGACAGTTTATGTAAATCACAGACCATGCGTCTCCTGTCAATAGAGATCGGCACATCAGAACTCCCGCGATATGTACGGGCTCCAAGCATTACCATATGGCATTATCGCTGCAGACGTGAAGTAACTTCACGCAATGGACGAGCGGATCTCACTCACGCAAATCCCAGGTCCATTCCATTAGGTCCATAAACATTGGCAATGGCGATCTGATTGATTACGAGTACTTATGTAAGTAAGTGATCGTCCATTTAACAAACCGATATGAGGATTTCACGACCTCTCTCAATCCTTGTTCCATTTTTCGTGCCTGGTAAAATAGTGGCTGTGTTGAAGCCTTTTTAAAAACATTCACTACGATTTTTGTGATATATTAGTGGCTGTACCCCCCCAACGAAATCTGGAGGTCGCCTGTTCGACCCCCAAAATCCGCATTTATTTTAAATACCCTGTTTTCCCTTTCTCCGCATCTCCCATATTCATTGTCTTCTTTGTCGTTTTTATTTTTAGCCAACTCTATGGCGATACGAGGAATCCTTGACTTCTATCTAATTTTGGTATGACATCGGATATATCCTTTCCCACGTCGTCGCTTGCAGGCCTAACGGCGGACCGAAGTGGAGGTGGATAAAGCAAAGACTAGCATGACGACGAAAGGAGGAATAGAAAGGCAATGGTGATTGAAGCTGAAGAGGACAGCACAGCAAGGCCCGCTTATCGTACTATTGATCCGATCGGACTTAATCGGCGGTTGCTACATACAACATAAAAAACTCATAAGTACGAAGTTCCTGCCGGGCACCGCCGCGGCCCCACACCCCAAGTATCTTATGAAGGAGTGGGGCAGTGGTTACAGAAAGCACACATACCGGCCGGAATATATGGACGAGCGCTTCTCGAGGAGCTCATCTGTTGTCTTCAAAGACGACAGGACGATGACGGACTTCCCAGCAAGATCCAGCTGAATGATATCAGAATCTGAAGAAGAATTCAGCAACAAGGATAACCACGATGCATGGTGGACTGACTGTATTGCCGGCTCCAGTCCTTGTACGTCTCCCACTGGAAAGCGGGAGGTAGGTCGAAAATATTCCCCACAATTGGCATCTTTGTTGGTCCGGGTGGGAGAGGTAGTTTCGAACGGGTAGTAAGCCTCGAGTGAAGGCTGTATAGGATGATTGAAAAGCCCACTGCTGCCCCAATCGCGGGAGCGAAGTCGCCGGAATGCGTCATGGTGGGATGGTAATTGGGCCTTCCTCTATCCCCACTTTATATACAAAACTGTGGCTGTCAGTTTCAAGTTCTCTTATGGCTCTTCAGCACCCAAAAAGAGGATGACACATCGCGAAGCAGTCCCTGGGGGACTTATACCGATAACTGCTTGACGGTGCAGGGTTGGCATACATAGGAGGAAGCAGACTTGGTGAGAGATGTCACGTCCGCAATTTAGGCAAGTGTGCAAGCGTTTTCGGGTTCATTAGAGAGAACTTACCCCGTTACCGACAGCGATATATGCGACTTCAATGAACGGCGTACCTAGAGGAGATTTCTGGAGTGGAAGTACGCCCACAAGGATTTTGAGCGATTTTGAGTGCACCTGGGCTCTGTGGCAGAAGAATTTAGGATAGATGGCTGAGCGGGGAAATCGGGGCGGGCTCTGACCGGCTTTCCATACTGATGGAGGATGTCGAAATGCGTGATGTAGGAGAAGACAGGATGCACGAAGTCTGCGCTATCGGGAGGAATGATCTCAAAATAATCGACAGCCCTTTCAATGACAGTGCTTCAAGGACTTCCAGTAGGAAACTGGCAGCAGGACCTCCTCCGAGTCCGAGATAGGCGGTCTTGATACAACAGAGGTTCATGTTTTCAGCTCCTTCCAAGCTCCTTCGACCAACCTCTTGCAAAGAAGCAGAGGAATTAACGCGGTGTGCACGTAAGCAGAGGTAGGACCGCGATCGACGGGATCGTCAAGGAATGTAGCGATTAAAAATATGCGTCTGGCCATCGGGAAGCACTGAGGAAGGGTGAAGACAAGGTGAAGACCGTGACCAAGGAACCGTGGCTGTGCAACACCAGTGGCCCGAGCTACCGAACAACGGTGAAGTGAGTTGGAAAATCAGGGTCGCGGTCGACACAGTTTCAACGGTGAGATTCTGCGTGCGATTCCAAAGGTCTCGAAATTACTCAAGGCTCCATCACCAAATCTGAAGATATTTGATGTGTCCAGATTTGGAACGTCCGGCATGAATCTTTGGGCGGCGGCGTCCCTTGTCGGATCCGTTGAAGTTATTTTAACCTCCGATGGTCCATACGGTCTCGCGTGATATGGCATCAAATGGTTGATGATTTTGATTGCATCTCTCTTTTGCTCTTTCCCCATCGCCTCCCTCGCTCTCGAGTGGCTCGCCTGCTGCAGTAATCTACGACTCGTTCCTCCCGGCAGATGTTCAAGTGTTTTGTCAAGCTGCAATGTCAAGATCTAACCGAGTCAAATGACATGCGACGCGCGGCCTAGTCAAAACCGCAGGTGGCCAAGACGCAAGACGCAAAGCAGGTGCAAGTCAAGACCTTCGACCGACCTTCGACTATCTCAATCTCTCCCGTCATATTTCACTGCAAGTCCATTGACGCGCACGCCTGCGCGCTGAGCCCGTGGACCAACAAGCCTGAGTTGAACCATCAGCTTAGTCAGCATCGTTCAAATACCGTCCAAACTCGTTCCTCTCCCCGATTCACTTACGGCGGTCCCGAACAATGACAGAATGGCCACGGCTAGACGGAACAACGGTAAAACGGAAATGAACTAAATTATTAGGCGAGGAACTCGCCCAGTGTTGAGTCGATTGGTAGAACTCCCATCAAATCTTTCCCCGTTTATCTTTCATATCCGGCCTATTCGGTTCCCATGTCTGAGTGCGGCGGACGCCAAACGAGAGTGTCCGGCGTATGCAGAAGTAAAGGGTTGGTTGCAACCGATTTAAAATGTCTTCAGTTCTCAAACAGCCAGGAAAAAACATGCAAGAATAACAGGAGATGAGTCTGAGATGGAAATTAAATAAATAAATAGCGCATAAATTGGTGGATAATTCATGTAACAAATTCTAGACTTTGAAACCACCTTGATTCGGGGGCAGGCTCAGCGAGTGTGCTCTTCCATACTTCAGGGAACAGGACTTGAGAAAATAAAAATAAAACTGAACTTTATCAAACAAATACGACACGGAGGGCAAGCACTGCCGTTTAAGAGCTCAAATCTGGGAGCTGGTTGAAAACCTGTGAAGTATCTCCCATGAAGATGGGAAAACAAGCTGAAGACAGAATCCTATATACAAAACCTATCTCAACCCACTGACGTGAATGGCTGTATGTATTATACTGGCTGCCTATGGCTGGGCTGCACTGCAGATCAGCTCGGAAAAAATGACACGAAGTTTGAGACCAGTTCTCAGGTGAAAAACAAATTGACTCGCACTTGGTCTGTGTTTTCAATATTTTGGGCCCATTTTGACCATATGTTTAGCAGGCCGCCCGGCGGTAAACATCCAAAATGGGAATGTGGCTGAGTTCGGCCACTGGCGGCATCCTGCCCGTTAGCCTTTCCGAGATCTACGGAGTTCTACCAATCGACTACGCACTCGAACTCGCCGACTAGGACATGAATGCAGGATGCTCAGCTCGACAGTGTTCCTGAAGTTATGTACCTTTTTTTTATTGTCTTCTCCTTTTCATTTATTCATAATCTACTTACTTCCCCTTTCCACTCACATCGTATAAATACGGTAGTATTTTGTGAATACAACTCACTTTGGATTTTCCCCGTAGTCACACTTTAAGTTACACATCCTTCTCGCACTCACTCGTCGATCACCATCTACGCCTACGATTTGTCTACGCCTCCGCTTCGCCTCCACTTCGCCTCCGTCTCGATCGGCCACCGTTCCCAGCCCGTGTTGTATTATTCGGCCGCCAGTTATCAGTCACGGCACCAGATCTATAATTGGAACACTCGCACAATTAGTTCCTTCTCTCCCTCTTTGTGCCGCTCACCCATATTTAGGGTTAGCTCGCGCTTAGACGGTCGGTTGGCGCGTCATCATTACAAAATGTCAAGATTCACTCGGAGTGATACTTAGCAAGATCCGCAAGTAACGTTTCAAGCCTCTCCCCTCCTGCAACCCTATTGTAAGTGCCCTCAAGCTTCTCCATGCAGGCTTTCTCTTATGTGGCTTTCTCGACGTTGTGGTCTCAGAGCTGCACTGCATGTCGTCATCTCGCTTGCCTCCATCGCGTTTCTGTATATTCCGTATGTCGTTTGCCTCGAATATCATTCATTTATTATTATTATTATTGCATGTGTGATTGCCTTCGTACAAGTGTATCTAGCAAGCTCGATATGAATGTGATTGCGCTGCACTATGTACGTTCGGGAGGCATGGGAAGGTCATATACATCAGGAAAATCCAAAGTTGCCCCATAGCACCATATAGCGCACCAGAGCCCTATATAGTGGCCATAGCTGATATAGCAAACTGACCAACCTCAGAGAAACGTGGGACCCTGGACTTGAACTTCATAGCCCACCATAGCCCACCATAGTCACAGTGTTTTCTATGATAGTGGTCGCGGTCAGAGCACAAAAAAAATTTCAGATGTTGCAATTGTAAGGTCATAATGTAGTGTTCTCTTATTGCATTACTAGGATAATGGGGTGTGAAGTAAGGTTAAAGAGAAGCTAATTAACATTAAGCAAGAGTAAGTATATTTAAATGTGACCACCTTGGGGAGTTGAACTCAGGACCTCGCGAGTACAACTGAAATTTGAGAAGCGACAAACTAACCACTAGACTAAGGAGACATTAACATGTGTAGAATCAAAGTCATATTAGTAGGGTTGGCACTGACCTACCACCTCCCTCTGTCTTTGCCTTCACTTTGTGGTAACTTACTACATATAATGTGAAGTGGTACTAGCGAGGCCATAATTTTGCGAGTAGCTAAAAATAAACCCCAAACCAAAATTGTAGAGCTCGAAATGCTCAACAAAAGTTGTCAAGGGACAGATTTTGCCTAAGGGCTTTGTCCTGCTGCAAACCATAAAATGAATTCCCAGAAGGTTCCATCTGGTAGCAAGGAAGATCTGGTCCAGATAACCATTCGTGACAGCCATAAGTTTACTTGCCATTGTGTTACTGCTATTTATACTAGTGAAATCTTATAGATGACCATAGCACCATATAGTCAATTGGTTCAGCTCTATAGACCATCATAGCTCACTATAGCATCATATAGCCAATCAGGTCAGTTATATAGCTCACCATAGCTCACCAGAGCATCATATAGCCAATCAGGTCAGTTATATAGCTCACCATAGCTCGCCATAGCCCCAGATAGCCCATGAGAGCCACCTATGTGTCTCTTAGAGCATTTCGGATTTTCCTGATGTATACCTCCCAAACCTTTGAGGGCTGGAAACCTTGTCTAGTTGACCTGGCCATGTGACCCTTGGAGACGGCTGTGGCTCCTATAGAAGGGTGTTTAAAACCTGCCAGCATTTGGGACCTTTTCGGACCTTGTAAGGCCTTGTTTGCCTATATATGTTTCTTCCGGTTTTGGTGATGTCGAAACAAATAAAATATCGATCAAATAACCTGCGCAAATAACGCGTACGCCATCAGGTCCGTGCGCGCCCTGGCTCTATAAAAGAACCTTCTTATCTTTTGTGCAACTCATACTTACCTTGATGGCATAGGCCCCTTCACCTCCCTGGGTCTGTGGGCCGTGGGAACACTCCATAGCACGGCGACCCTGCCCATACAGAGTGCGCTGTATGGGCTTAGGCTCATGCACCGTCTCAATATTTTCCTGTCCTACCATAGCCACTCGGCTGGGTAGGCCTTTTTTTTTTCAATCTTCCGCCCACCTAACCCTAACCTTAATTACTTCAAATATATCGCTTTGACCGGATTCTGATTGTGTGATATGTCCAGCGGAACAGTCTGATGCTTGCCGCGTTTGAACTCAGAATCAATTCTCTGCTGCGCTTCTGTCTGTTGTTCGAAGTTGAAATTTGGAGGTCTTCTCACATCCATCGCCAATGCGAGCAGCCTGCGCTCATCATTGATACAACAGACCGCTCCTGCTTCCTCAATTTGCGGATCCGAAATGACAGATTCTACGATTGTTTGATCGATCCCGCAGTGATATTTGTTGCGTTGGAAGTCATAATCCCTTGTGTTCGATTCTCCGAGTCCTTCTGTCGCGTCACCGAGGTTGAGTTGAGAACTGTGTCCTCCTGAATGTGTTACTTCAGAGACATGGTGTAGTCGTTTAGCCGGTAAGGACTAGTCTCCTTCATTAGAGAACCACTCTCGCCCATCCGTTGAACATGTAAGGATTCAGGAGGCAGTGATTCGCCGCTGGTAGACGGCTGCCGGCTAGTGCCACCTCAAATAGAAGCAAACTGAATTTGTTACCATCCGAGAACCAGGCGTATATTGAACCAAGCACTGCCTAATCCCGTACCCAGTAAGTCCGCAGCAACCTATATTTTGATCGTCTCCAGTTGCTTCCCAAAAAGGCGATTCAAGTACATTGTGGTGTTGCGATTTTAAACTGCTGCCCTACAAGATGCCACGCTGTGCGGTCCCCCGCAAACTTATTCGGGGCCCGCCAACGGCGGGGCACATGTAACCAGGAATTGAAGGAAACGCAGACGAAGTATTTGTGACTTTTAGACCGATGATAACCAGCAAGAATTTTACGATACGAAACCAGTACTATTGTGCGCCAGAGTATAGCAATCAGGAGTTAAGCGCTCAAGCGAACAAGAAGCAACAAAATGCCCCATGACATCACTTCGATCGCAACTCATGACACTGCCTCTGCCTCTGAACATTCACCACTCGATTCATGGACCGACCTCTCGCCCTCGACTGCGGCGCAGCGATACTTGGAGGCAACTATTACTTCTCCTTCGCTTCTTCTGGCGGGTACCGGCATCGAGGCCGTTGAATCGGAATCGAGGATATAAAGAAAACCCCACAACAGACATAGCTCACCAATCCACTCCCTTTACTCGCCTTTCCATTTTCTTCATTCAATAACTTGACGTTTTCTTTACTTACTTCACCAGCTTCACGACCAAACTTAATTTCTGTAACGCTTCGAAAAATACGGTTCTCCCTGGTTGCACTCGCCGTTCTCGCCACCAGCGTCTAGAGATCTCTTCTGCTCCCCTCCGCCCTCTTTTCGACAGGACCAGCACTTGTAATATTAACAGTGCGTTCCTCTGAATGTTGTCTACTTTATGCTGCAACTTATTTAATTTCAGCCCGTGTCGCTGCTCTCGCGCCATCATTCCCCACGGCATGCGACCTCGCCGTTGCGCAGGCCGGAGCTAGTAAGCGCTTCTGTTGATTATATCCAAGGACGCCGCTGATCGATAAATCAGACACCCCGTTCAACATCGCATGTCTTGATGCCGCCGCGCAGGGCACCGCCGCCTTCGTGAGTTTTTTTCACAACATCTGTGGTAATTTTGCTGAATCTCTGCAACCTACTGCGTGTTCCCCGTGCGCCGCTCAGTTCGGCGTCACCGACCCCGCCAATAATGCTCAGACCAACGGTGCAAATGCGAATGGCGCGGCTGGGAACGGCGCCCAAGGTACCCCCGCTGCCACCACCTAGAATACAGCTCCCGGCGCTGGTGCTCCCGTCGCTGTCGGTCCCCGTTCCAGCACATGCGATATCAACGGTACGTCGTTCAACACTCGGCCTCTCACCCCAACTTACCGAATAATTGATCCACAGCCTGCGTGGCCGCCCTTGAGCCCTCGTTCCCTCTGTGCGCGCCGGCCGTCGCGCAGCTAGGAGCTAGTGAACATCGTAACTTCCTCTCGTAGAATTTTAGCGCAGTAACTCTTCTCTCAGAAACCTCGTTCAACGCTGCATGCCTCACCTCCGCCGCGAAGGGAACTGCCGCCTTTGTGAGTTTCTTTTCATGGTTGATAACTCAATTTCTGACTCGAGGACACGTTACAACCCTCCTCGTGCGGCGGATGCGCTGCCCAATTCGGTGTGACATCCGGGCGCCAAGACCCAGGCCACCACGCCCGCTCCCGCTCCTGCTGGCATCGCAATCAACTAGCCGTGTGTCTGCGGCACCTCGTTTTCGATTGAAGTGAAGTGATAGTAACAATGTTACAGCTGTTTCCGAAAAGCTTGAGACAACCACTTTTTTTTTGCACGCGCTCAACACGCACTGAGTTTTGATGGAGTGCTAAGGATTACCTGTTTGGGCTCGGATCAGCTCCATTTGGGATGAGCCCAACCCAGCCCTTCCTCTCCATATTATTCTATTTGCGGGACAGTGTTGCAGAGGTATGGAAAACATCATTACTCATGCCGATGGGTGTTCTGAGCCCAAACTCCTCCTTCGGTGTTTACTTGAATCGCAGAGAGAAATCTGGTGGTAGCGGCAAGGCGGCGGCCTGGGCTTGGTAACACCAAATCCGGTAATCCTTAGCACTCCATCAAAAATTTGTGCGAGCAAAAAAAAAAAAGCTGTCTCAAGGTTTTCGGAAACAGTTGTAATGTAATATAATGCGCGGAGCACTCAACCACGCTTGAGTCAATCGAGCACACTGAACGGTTTAACTTTTGCATGGAGCTAGAAAATCATACAGTTCGGGGTAGAGGGAGTTCGACTTCTTTCTACGTAGTTTCATTCCTCAATTGAGCACGGTTTCCCATATATCTTTCTTCCGGAGTTGCTCGCAACTTCAGACAACAGGATCGATATTGAAAGAGCCGGATATAATTTAAGTTTAAACTTGACTGTTCAATTCATCCAAAAAAACACGCGGCTGGACAGCGTTCGATTCCCGGATAATCTCGGGCAGGACCTTGCATACAACCAGTCCTGGTACTCGTCTACTTACAGGATTGGTAAAAAAATGTCTTGAATTTTGGAGGACCATGCATAGACACATCTACATGCCAGACAGTGGAGTGTAATAGCAGGTTCCGCTCACTGATTGCCCACCCAAGTGATTTGAACAGTGAAGAATAGAGGGTCCACAAAGTCCACACCATCTCCCTGTCGATAGTTGACCTTTCAATACAGAGGGAATTTTCCGATATGATGGAAGACATTCACGTCTCCAGCTCTTTCCATGGATCGTAGAAAAAAATCGCCGCTTTATCACACGTCACCTCGTATCAAGACTGTTCGGATCGGATACAAAATACCATCGTGTAGTTATTGAACTCCCACATTCTCTTTCCCTCAGCACCTCTTCTTAGCTCACATACCATTGTGAACGGTGGCTTCAATCAGTGCCACAGCGTCCGCAGATCGAGGCGTGATTGAACATTTGAAAGGGAGTGGTGCACTAGAAGGAATGAATAACACATCTCCGAGATTGATCGCCCATTACCTGATGATTTCTGAAGAATATTCATAAGAGGGCTCGATGATCTGCCCATCGTCGCCGATGGCTTTCGTAATATCGAAGACCGACAAAATTGAGGCTATAGTGATCCATACCGAGTCCATCGCCATATGTCGTCCCGGACAAACCCTGAGCATGATTTAGTCGGAATACCAAGCGCGCACTTGTGTGAACAAACATACCTTCGTCCGAAGCCAAACGCAGCTTGCGGGTCTCTTACATCTGGATTCGGCTTTCCATCGCGCAAGAACCGTTCGGGCTTGAAGGCGCTTGGATCGGGGTACATATCCTACATGGGAAGATCAGAGAGAGTATCAACGGTATGCAAAGACAGAACCTCGTTGTGGAGGATGGCCCTGGAAAGAAATAAACAAATAAGTCAGTTTCATATTAATATGGATGCTTACCAGACATTTCCAATGACCACAGAGCCTGCCGGAATCCTGTATCCGCGATACTCGTCCTCGACTGGTAAAAAGTGTGGGACGCCTAACAAAGATTTGAATTTACGATAGGGGCAGTGATGGTATTGCAAACCCATTGGGGTCACGGGTCGCCACCGGAGAACCTCTTTCACGAGCGCGGAAACATACGGCAGGGACTGCTCGTCGTTAAAAATAGGCAGCTGTCCCTTCCCAAGTACCGCGTCGATTTCCATTTGGGCCTGTCTTTGAGCCTCGGGGTTGGCCAACATAGCAAGGACGAATGTCGAAAGCGCAGCGACGGTCGTATCGGACCCTGCAAGATACATGCTCGCGGCAGTCCCGTTGATTGTCTCCTCGTCATAATATTGATCGCCAGATTCACTGAGATTCTGCAGGTTTTCCGCTGTGAATGAGTGATGCGCAGCGCCGGACGCCTGGTTGTACACATGTGCGGATGTGCTGGAAATGAGTGATGACCACTCACAAGTTGACGCTTGACCTCCGCCAAGGGTACCGCCATCAGTGTTCGACCGAGTTGTTTCCACTTCTTGGCTTTGTGTTTAAAGTCAGCACCGGGGAACCACTCAGGGACGTGTTTCAAAAGCGGAATCGAATCCTGTTCAAGTCAATATCGTAACTACATCCGCCCAGAAACTCACAACAAGGAACCGCCCAGGGGTGGTAGCTTGTATACCGGCGTGGTTCGTCTTCTCAGCCACAGCGATGTATGGGTCGTTGACGGGCAAGACATCTATTCCGTATGCCACAGAAATGATAATTTCACCTGCCATACTTGAGACCAGTCAGCGGCTATTTCTGACACAGCTTAAATGACCCCTCTCACTGCCTGAGGTGATCTCTGAATGCGCCGGGTGTATGGGCAAGACGACGAAGCAGGCCATGAGTCGCAGCGAGTTCCTTGGGACGGAAATTCCGCGCGGCTGTAACATTGAATCCCTGGCTGAATAAACGCCGCTGCGCCCGCCTAAATTTGACGTGAGTGCCCCGCAATTCATGGTTGACAGTTCGAAGCCCCACCATGTGTCTCCTGTAAATTTTTATCGGCACATGAGAACTCTCACGATGTGTAGTACGGGCTCCAATCATTACCATATGGCATTAGCGCTGAAGACGTGTTACTCCGATCAATGGACAGACGAACAGAGCTCACTCACGCAAAAGCCAAGTCCATTCCATTAGGTCTACGAGCATCGGCGATGTCGGTCTGATTGATAGCTTAGGAAAGAGCAGGGTAGCGGTATGGAGATGTAAAGTACACATACCGGTCGGAATATATGGACGAGCGCTTCTCGAGGAGGTCCTCCGTTGCCTTCAAAGACGATAGGATGATAACGGACTTCCCAGCGAGATCCAGCTGGATAATATCAGACTCTGAGGATGACTGTCAGCAACAACGATAACCACGATGCATGGTGAACTGACCGTATTGCCTGCTCCAGTTCTTGTACATCTCCCACTCGGAAGCGGGAGGTAGGTCGAAAAGATTCCCCACAATTGGCATCTTTGTTGGTCCGGGTGGGAGAGGTAGTTTCGAACGGGTGGTGAGCCTCGAGTGAAGACTGTACAGGATGATTGAAAAGCCCGCTGCTGCCCCAATCGCGGGAGCGAAGTCGATGGAATGCGTCATGGTGGGATGGTTATTGGGTCTTCTCCTATGCTAACTTTATATACAAAACCGTGGCTGTCAGTTTCGAGCTCTCTTGTAGCTCGTCGGCACCGAAAAACTTGCAGAAAAAGGATAACACAGCGCGAAGCAGTCCCTGGGGGGTTTGTACCGATAAGTGCAGGGTCGGCATAGGAGTGGGAGCAGACTTGATGAGAAACGTCACGTCCGCTTGCGACCACCCTGGGAAATTTAGGTAAGTGTGCAAGCGTTTTCGGGTTTGTTAGACCTACCCAGTTACCGACAGCGATAAGTATATGTGACTTCGATCAGCGGGGCACCCAGAGGAGATTGCCGATTTTGAGCGATTTTGAATGCACCCGGGCACCATGGCAGAAGAATTTAGGATGATGGCTGAGCCGGAAAATCGGGGCGGGCTCTGACCGGCTTTCCATACTGATGGAGGATGTCGATTGATGTGGGAGAAGACAGGGTGCGCGAAGTTTGCGCCATCGAGAGGAATGATGTTGTCAAGATAATCAACAGCCCTTTCAATAACAGTGCTCCAAGGAGTTCCAGTGGGAAACTGGCAGCGGGACCTCCTCCTACTTAGTCCGAGATAAGCAGCCTTGATACAAGAGTTTCGACCTTGTGTATGTTTTCAGCTCCTTCGACCAACCTCCGGCAAAGAGGCAGAGGAATTTTAACGCGGCGTACATGTAGGCAGAGGACCGTGATCAACTGGATACACAAGGGGTCCAGCAATGCAAAAGATGCGTCTGGCCATCGGGAAGCACTGATCATGAAGTACTAGCACGAGTGAAGACAAGGTGAAGAAGGACCGGGTGACTATGCAACATCAGTGATCGGACAGCGGCCCGAATTGCCAAGCATCGGTGAAGTCGGGAACCTGAGTTGGGAAACCAGTTCAACACAGTTTGAAGGTGAGAATCGTATGTTGCGTACGATTCCAAAAGGTGTCAAAATTACTTGAATTCACCAAGGCTCGAAGCAAATAAAATATCGATCAAATAACCTTCACAAACAACGCGTACGCTATCAGGTCCGTGCACGCGCCTGCCGTATAAAAGAACCTTCATCCTTTGTGCAACTCATACTTACCTTGATGGCATAGGCCCCTTCACTTTCCTGGGTCTGTGGGCCGTGGGAACACTCCATAGCACGGCGACCCTGCCCATACAGAGTGCGCCTGCGGCTTGTATGGACTTAGGCTCATGCACCATCTCAATATTTTCCTGTCTACCACGGCTAATCGGCTGGGTAGGGCTTTTTTTTCCGACTTTCCGCCCGCCTAACCCTAACCTTAGTTACATCAAATATACATCGCTTTGACCGGATCGTGATTGTGTGATACAAGGCTCTCATATCCATCACCAATGCGAGCAACCTGCGCGCTGCATTGATGCAATCTTCCGCTCCTATGCACTTCCTTCTCAACTCGGCTTTCCTATTTTTGGTGAACGTCCAGTTAATTTGCGGTTCCGAACTGACTCATTCTGAAAACAAACATCCCTCAAACATGCTCCGTGCACTCCTCTCATCAGTATGAAACCTCCCCATCGCATCCAAAAGCTTCACTACTTTGATAGCAGGGATCCCGTCACTGCCCGGATCAATGGGCTGCGCGGACTCTCCATAGCACGGTGCCCGCGTCGCTACAGTGTGGGAGCGGCTTGGGCGGGCTTCACCAATCCAATCTTTTCCCGTTCTGCGATGGCCACTCGGCCGCGTAGGCCTTTTTCACGCTCTTCGGGTGCGCTAACCCTTACCCGACGAACTTGTTCTGATTCAGAGTCCCCTGTTCAATTATTTGTACTCGCAAACACCCGAACTCCTAATACCTCCTAATAGATTAAACATAGCGCAACACGGTCCGAAAGTTTGCTTCCGTCCACCTCAATTTTATTCGAACGCAGGCGGCCCTCGATGGAAGAAAACACTCCTTGGAAAGCATTATTCTCTCCCTACATGCAACGCGCGTCTCCTGTCGGAAAACCCCCGTGGAGGGGCTCCAAAGTCTCACTTTGAATTTAGCTTTGCTTCCGACCCGCGATTGATCGTTATGGAGCAAATAAGAGTCCAGCCTCTCCTCCTTCCCGCCCCCATTAACCCTCACCCTCTTCGCCCGCAACATTACTGAACGCTGCTCTCACTCACTTAATCCGCGCTTCACTCGTCATCCACCATCCCTCTCGCACCGCCAGCTCGTTCCCTCGATGAAGGACCTACACAGCCCGACCAATAACTCTATCCCTCGTTCAGTCAACCTCTCGCGCTTCCGTCCACTCTCCTTACCCGTCTATCTCGACTACAAACCCGCCACCAAGCGACGCTCCATAGCCCCTGTCGAACAGCCGCCGACAGCGGGGCGGCCCTCCGCTGCACCAGCGAAGCACGTATCCAGCGGCTTCCAAATCAGCTCCATCCCCCGCATCCTGCGCCCCGGCGGCCGCGTGCACCTGCTCTCCAAGCCGCCCCCGCCCTCCTACCACCCGCGGGCGAACGAGTCGCGCTGCTGCCAGATGCTCATCCACGGGCTCTTCGTCGCCTTCGAAGACGACTTTGTCGATTCGGGCGTCCCAAAGAGCGAAGACCTGCGCGCGGACGGCGGGAAGGAGTTCACGCATTTCATCGCGCTGTCCACCCGGCACAAGACGCAGATCAAGCAGTCCGTCGACCGGAAGACAGGGGCGAAGCGGCTCCGACTGCGCCTGCCGCGGCTGTACAACCCCATCCCGCCTACGCCGGAGGAGCTCGAGGAGAAGCTGGCCGTGGCGCGCCAGAAGGCAGCGGCGGAGGGGCGGGCGCTCTCCGACGACGAGTACTTTGACGTCGTTTTTGACGAGGGGGAGAGGAGTGGGTTCACGGGGCTGGAGGCGCTGCAGCTGCTTGCTGCGCGCGAGTTCCTGTACGACTCGGGATTGGGGGCGGACAACAAGACGGTGCGCGTGCTGGTGACGACGCCGCGGGATCACCGCACGGACGCGATTGCGGCGGTGATGGGGTATCTCTCACTCGTGCTCGGGTATCGCGTCGCGAAGGTGCTTAGGACGCAGGATAATCATCCGAAGGTGTTGGGCATTTGGAAGCATACGATTTCGGAAGAATGCGCGGAGTTTATTGAAGATGTTTGTCTTTTGGATTAATGTGTACTAGCTATACTATTGTAGAATGCTTTCGGTGTTTTCTGTCTTTGCTCTCGGGAATTATTGTTAACAACGTTTCTTTGAATTGTTTTATGAGGCTTTGCGCACGAATATGTGGTTTACCGCGAGACCGTTGAATTGTGGGCGCTGTCTGGACGTATCCCCCCGGAGCGAATTTGGAGGCCAATGTTAGGTAAAAAGGACTAGAGTCGTACAAACATGACCCGACCCCGAGTGAAACGGGGTTCTCCGGTTGAGAATGGACTCAAAAGTGCGAATATGATGTGGATGCACGCCCTGGGCCGTCGGGTCTCCGTACAACGATTTGGGGGTGATTTCGTGAGACCTCTGCCTAGGTTCAACACAAATGTTTGTGAAAACTATACCTGCGGGCGTGGAAGCGGGTCACTTGGACCTCTGAAATTCACGGTCATTGAAAAATAGATGTCCAAAAATAATTCATTTGACCCTACCAATGACCCGACCCCGAGTCGAACGGGAGCCTCCGGCTGGAAATGTTCTATGCAGCTGATATGGGGCGAATGCACACCGTGTACTATCGGGTCTTCCATGTACCAATCTTCAGGGTAGTTCAGTGGGATGATTGCGGGAGCCAACATGCCTACAGCTGCGCTCAACCACAAAAGCCAACGCCAATGCGTGCATTTGGTAATTAGACTGAGCGCGAGCACCATAACTGGAGGTATGGAAGGGAGTTGATCATGTAGACCAAGTTAAATGTGAACTTCGCTGTCGTTGAACAATAATTCTCACCTAAAAAACCATTCTGACATCGACCATGACCCGACCCCGAGTCGAACGGGGTCTCCCGCCTGGAAAGGGATTTTGTACTCAATGATATATGGTCCGGATGCACACCGTGTGCTATCGGGTCTTCCGTACAGGGATTGTGAGGGTGGTTGATTGAGATGAGCGGGGCATACATCTCAAGTACACTTCGAAGCAGAAAGCAATCTGTAAATTGCGTGCATTTAATAATTCGGTTGAAGACCTGAGGTATCTGCGAGCACGATACCTGCGGGCGCGAAAAGGGTATCGGAGAAGTGATTCGACCCTGAAGTTCGCGGCCATTCAACACTTGTGCAAAAAAAACTGCATTGGTTTCTCTCATGACCTGACCCCGAGTCGAACGGGGGCCTCCGGTTGAAGATGACGATTCCGTGACATGTGGTCCGGATGCACGTGTGCTATCGGGTCTTCCGATTTTAGGGTGGTTCCGTGAGATGAGTTGGAGTTATTATATATAGCTTTGAACGAGCAGAGATCACAAATCTGTGGATCAAACGTGGAATTAATAATTGGGCTGACCACCATACCTGGGCCGTGGAAAGAAGGGATTGACCGTTCAAGTTCAAACGTGAACGCATTTATTGAAGCAGAATACTCACATAAAAAAGAAGTTATCGAGCGAGCTCTCATGACCCGACCCCGACTCGAACGGGGGCCTTCGGTTGAAAATTGTGACATTAATGTCGTCCGGATGCACACCGTGTGCTATCGGGTCTTCCCCATAGCACTTGTTAGGGTGGTTTAGTGAGCTTTGAACGAGCGGGAATTCTGTGAAGTGTGTGTATTTAATATGCCCAACATATGCTTATATCTCTTGCAAGCACATACCTGCGGATACGGAAAGAAAAATTCAAATGTGAACGCAGATATTAATACTAACCTAAAAAGAAAGGATCAAGAGAGCAGTCATGACCCGATCCCGAGTCGAACGGGGGGCCTTCCGGATGAAAGCTTCGCATCACCATACGTATATTGTCCGGATGCACATCATGTGCTATTGGGTCTTCTGTATGGCGATTGAGGGTGATTATCATATAGCTTTGAACGAGCAGGGATCGAATCTGTGAAGTGCATGAGTTCAGTTGTTAGGTGGAACGAATTTGTCTGCTCATACCTTTCGGGAAAGTGACTCGACCATGCAAGCTAAAAAATGCGACCGCTCTCAGAGTTCAGCTATTGAAGAATAATAGTTATAGTTATACCTATTTTTTATTAAAAAGACTCCAACCGTGACCATGACCTGACCCCGAGTCGAACGGAGACCTCCGGCTGAAGCACAGGTGGAACTCGTAGAATATGGACCGGATGCACACCGTGTGCTATTAGGTCTTCCGTGTAGCAATTTCGGGGTCGGTTTGTGAGATGGGTTGGAGTGGACGTACCGGCAAAAAGCGGAACGCTGTCAAATTGAGGAGCAACAGCAGCTAAAAGACTGGGACAGACCATGACCTGACCCTACCAAATCGTCAGAATGAATCGCCTCCTATTTTAGTAAATCTAGATCTGCGAACACACCGAATTACGCCTCACTCGGAGGCAGAAGATATTTTGGGCCGTTGGGAAAAAGTTGGGATACGGTGGCCGAAATCGATTAACCTTTTTCACGATCACGGTACCGCAGATGGCTACCAGACTGCCAGACCTTCCCAAGCCCTTCCAGTAAGCTTTGTCCTGTGAGCCTACCATTATTGAGACTGGGGATAACACGCCGAGTTACGGATACGTTCGGAGACTCTAGTAAAATTCAAGTGTCGTCTGGGGGGAGAAGTCTGGTCTTTGAGCAGGAGATGAACGAAAATCCCTTGTTGAGAATTCGTTGGAGCCTAGTGTACAATCCGTGGGGCTGAGGGCAAAAGGAAGTTGACGTCGAAAGGGAATGGAAGACAGAAGACGCGACCAAACAAGCACCCACAATTCTTGTCCTTTACCACCACTGTACTTTTTTCTTGCCTACCCTCAGCGATGCCCAAACGAATCCCAACGCCGGAGCCCGGCGACGACGAGCCCAAGTACTTTACCGTCGTGCAACCCTACCCTCTCAACGCCAACTGGGAGCTGCCCCACGACTATATTACCTTTGGACGCTGGATTGCCGGCTGCATCGGCCCTGAGCCTTTCTTTGCACTTTTCTACAAGCCCAGCGTATGCTGCGCCCCATTCAGCGCGTCGTCCCACTAAGCGGTTCTCTCTAGGCGCGTGGACAGGTCCTGCTCGAGATCAACAGAGACTACCCGTACCCGGAGCGCCTGCTCGGCGAGCACCGCTGGTCCGAGTTCCTGAAGAACCCCAGCGTCGAGGAGGCGGGGCGCGTGAGCCAGATCTTCTACTGCGTGTACAGCACCGGCCGCCAAGCACAGAAAGACGGTAAGCGTGCGCGCTGCACGTGTGCGGCGTTATCGCGACCATCGCGGCTCACTGGCGCTTCCTAACAGGCTGGAAGAGGATCAACGTCGCCGATTCGTGGTTCAAGAACTGGTCCCCCATGAATCCGTGAGTCCGGCGGACAGCCGCTCATTGGGTCTTTTTATTGACGCGTTCGCTCTCGTAGCATCATCCAGAACCCATACCCGCCCACGTCCTGGTGCCCCCTCCCGCCGGAGGACAGGACCAACAAGCCCATGTGCCGCCCGCTCCCCGTCAGCGTCAAGCCCCCGCCCCCGCCCAAGGCCGCCCCCGCGCCTGTCGGTAAGTACCTCGCCAATCCAATGACGCTTAATGCTCATGTCTTGTAGTCCCAGGATCCGCGACATGGGTCACCTCGAAGGGCGCGCCGTCCAAGAACACCCCCCAGGCCATGCGCGGCGCATGGGCCACAGCCACACGCGGCGGCGCGGCCGCCGCCAACGCCACCACCAGGAACGCAAAGCCCAAGGGCGTCCCCATCTCCGCTGCGCCATGTAAGTGCCCTCCTCCTGGCACGACGTGCATCTCTGACACCCGCTGCAGGGCACACCGCGACCGCGCCGAAGAGCAGTAACACCGTCCCCGTCTCCGCCACGCCCGCCTCCGGCACGCCCGCCTTCCCGCCGGGGCTCGCGCCGCTCCCAGGCGAGAGCGACTTCCCCGGTCCGCCAGGTATCCGGCGTGACGCGAGCGGCGCATCGAGCGCGTCGAGCGCTGAGGTCGCCTTTCCGCTCGTCGCGGCCGCGCAGTACGACTACGTGCGCGCCGCGAAGGAGGGCATCGTGCGCATCTCGCTCTCGCCGAGCCAGGAGGCGCATCTCTACGGCGCGGGCGCGGACACGTCGCCAGACCCGAACGCGTACGTCGCTGAGTGGGAGAAGATGCCCGCGCCGGATGTGGACTCGCTCTGGGGTGGGGGAGGAGGCGACGGGATGTACAAGGCGCAGACGGAGGACGTGGTGGAGAGCCTGTGGGGGGACGACGACGACGCGGAGAAGAAGCGGAAGGCGGCGGACGCGGTGCTGTGCAAGGTGCATGGGATCATCTGCAAGAAGGGGATCTGCAAGGAGTATGCGCGGATGCTGCGCGAGAAGGAGCGCGCGGAGCGGGATGCGGCTGCGGCCGAGGCGCGCGGCGGAGGAGGTGCGTGTCTCTCGTTCTCTCTTTAAGCTTAAGCCTTTACTAACGCGTTGCAGGCGGATGGAAGAAGGGTAATAACGGCGGCCGGAAGAGCGGGGGTAGCAACAGCGGCGGCAACAACAACGGCGGTAGTGGGAAGAATAAGGGACGGAGCCCGTGGAACGACGACGATTCGAGCTCGGCGACCGGCAGCGAGGGACGCAGCGCCACCCCCGCGAAAGCGAGCAACGACGGCTGGGCTACCGTCCGTGGACGCTGAATCTCTTCTCCTTCAATCTCTTCTGAGCCTAGGCCGTCTTTTCCCCCGTCTTTTCACCCACATTTCCACTCTACCGTTTCCTTCACTTCGGTTTCTTGAACTCTCCTCCGAGTCCCATTCCCTTCCCCGTCTCGTCCTTTCCCATTCCGAATCATCACCAATCACCACTGTATTGTCCAGCCCTGCGTACGCGTCGTAGCCCGTTTCTTGTAGTCTTGTAGCATCCCACCTTCGGCGTCCCGTAGCATTCACGCCTCCCGGCCACCCAATATCAATTGTTCCCTCGGTAGCCATGTACATAGCACTGTATTCACTTGTTCCGCTCCATTCCATTCGTACTACGTACGTACCGAATCCGAATCCGAAATAAAGAACCAATTGTACTCTTCCGCTGCGTGCATGTGAATCGTAAATTCAATATTTTGGTATTCCGGCACTTCAGTAGTATCACCAGCTCGGGGATCCCTTTCCCGGCTGGAAGATCGTCCTCATCTCCCACCTTGTCCTCCATTACCACCACCACGTCTTCCCCGCTTTGTCGTAAATAACGCCGGCCCCTTCTTTCCGGAGCGCCTCGCGCAGCTCTACTGGGCTAGCCACCGTGCTCGAGGACGGGAAGGGCCGCACCTCGCTGCCGGACTGCTCGCCGAGGACCGCGATCGGCGACCCCGGGCGCTCCAATAGCTTGTCTACTGGCGGCCCTAGCCGTCCCGTTCCCGCAAATAACGCCGCGCCGCGCAACGCGAATCATCCGGCCATCCATGCTGCTCCGCACCTGGGCGAGGAAGACGCGCTCCAGACCTCGTCGTCGTCCAGGAGGACACCCACGAGCGCGCGCATGAGGAGTACCACATAAAGAAAGAGGCAGGCGAAAGCGCGCAGCTCGGTCTTGCTCTTGCGCCTCCTGCCCTCGCAGAGGCCGTTCTCACTCGTCCGAGGAACGAACACGCCTCCAGACGCCCATCCCGGGAACGCTCACCACCGGCGCCCTTCTTGGGAACGCGTCGAGGACTTCCGGCATGACGACGGCCGCGCGCGCGTGGAGGGCGCGGTGCCGTCCGTGTGCGGGGGAAGAAGAGGAGGCGGGCATGCTCGACGCGTTCCCAGACGGCGAAGAGCTCGGGCAGGATGACGCCCACGCCCGCTTGCGATCGGAGGGTGGGCATAGAGGCGGGGGCGCGGGCGGGCGTGGAGAGAATGCGGAGGTGCCGAAGAGCTCGGGCGGAACGACGTCCACGCCCACTTGCGATTGGGCTCTGGAGCGTGTGCGCCTGGGGAGGAGGGGGCGCGGGGTGCAGGGTGGCGAAGGGGCGGAGGTGGCGGGCTTCAAGAAGGCGTCGAAGAGCTCGGGACGATGTCCCCGCCGCCCGTCCGAGGCACCAACGCCGTCCCCGCTGCCCCCACACGTTCATCCTAGGCACCCTTCTTGGGAATGCGGCGAATATCTTGGGCATGACGGCCCTCGCTCGCGTGGGCGTCGCGAGGCGCGGGCGCGGGGTGCTGAATAAAGGGGGAAGAAGAGAAAGCTCGGCATCCCGGGAACAGCTCGGGGTGAGGACGCCCACGTCTACTTGCAATCGGAGGACGGGCGTGGAGAGGAGGGGGCGCACGTGGAGCGTCCGTGTCGCGAGGCGGGGGCGCGGGCGGGGGTGGCGTGTGTGTGGAGAAGGGACCAGCGCACACCTGGGGAACGCGTCGACGAGCTCGGGCGTGACAACGCCGATCCGATGAAGGGGTGCGGGGTATTGAGGAAGCTCGTTCTGAACGCCGAGGGAACTCGTCGCGGAGCTCAGGGACAACCCCCACCTGCGATTGGAGGACGGACGTCGTAAGGTGAGGCGGGGGCGTAGGGTGCCAACTCGACTGGGACCAGAAAGGAGGAGCTGCGTATAAGACTGCGAGTGGTCGCCCGTGAGGTGAGGAGCGCGAGGGTGGATTTGCCGAAGCCTGGCGCGGAACGGGTGGCGTCAGCTAGCTGCTAGAAATGGAGAAGAGAGAATTACACACATCATTCGCATCTACGTGCCAGCGCTCACCCCGACGCCGGCGGATGGTCCGGCGATGCAGTACCGCGCGCGGCCGTGCATAGGTGACGGTATCTCGACAACAGGCGCGCCTGGAGGCACGCTCGGCACCGGCTCAGGCTCAGTGGACGGGGCTGCGTTGATGCATTATTACCCGCGTCGTCCGTGCATGCCGTTAATGCGCGTTTGGTGGTGCAGCATGACCATCATCGCACCCCAAGCCCGTCTTGACTGTGCCAGCGTCCGGCCGATTTGTCCATCGTACACGAAGCATTATCCAGTCGGTGCGCAGGCAGATGAACCTGGTGATGTGCGGGCCGCATGCGCAATTCAGTTATCAGCGTCATTCACTCATTCCGTGTGCGCTAACTACATGGGAGGTAAGAAGACATGCGGGACAGGTAGTAACAACACTCACTCAGCGGCTGGCAGATGAGCAGCCACGGTTTCGCCAGAAATGAAGTTGAGGGCGCGCGCGCCGCGTCTGCGAGGGTAGGCAGATCGACGAGATACGCTACGCCCACCCCAGCTTCTCTTCTGTACAAATACGCATACGCGAACAACGCGTAGTCTGTAATGGTGGGTCTGCGCCTTAGGTCGTCGATGGTCTCGGGGGGCATGATCTGCCGGCCTCCTCCGCAGCGTGCACGAGTGAGCGGGGCTCGAGGGGATTTTGCGAGTCATTTTGCGGTCCAGGGAGGGGACCCGCAGCGGGGTGGATACACATGTGATTCAGGGCATCGGTCTGTCTGTGGAGAGCATCATAATGATTCCGACGAAGAGCCAGAGATTCAGATTGAAGACGGCGAGCTTTTCGCCCGAGCCGGGTGCCGTTCACGGACTACGGGAGGTGACGTAAGACGGCGGGCCGCCAAAGTTGAATTTGAGGTATTGAGGATGGGGAAGTTTGAAGAAGAGAGTAACCAGTGGGTTTCTAGAGCCGCGAATTTTGGAGTGGCTCGGAGGGACTGCGAGACGCCGAGGCGGACGAGCAGAGGGCATCTCGTGGCAGGGACGCGACGCCTGCAATTTTTAAAGTATAGAAGCGGGAGCACAAGGGTTTCTGTTAGCTTTGGTTGTGAGCAAGTTGCGAGTGCGGATAGCGAAGAGAAGGTTTGGTGCTGCTTGGACGAGAGGCTGTAGGTTTCCGGAGCACAGCATTTGTCGGTCCTCTCCTTCCAATGGAAGTTCTTGTAGTTCCAGCCTTCTGAGGCTTGGTCTATCTCAAGCGCACAACGTTACATTACTCAAAAAAGCGCCCTAACTCTACTGGACGACGGATTTTTTTTTCTATTGGAGTCTCTCAGCGACACAACGCCCTGTCTCAAATTTCTCAGGCTCCACAGGACAAAGTTTATCCCAAGAGATCGTCGGGGACTCGGGGTGTAGTATGAACAAAATCGAAATTACCATCGGTGCGCTCGTATATCCACAGTAGCGCGATTTTTCAGACAACACAGCATGAAAGAAGCAATTTCCCTCACCGTCGACGTGCACAACTCATCTCACTGAACCACCCTCATAAACCCTGTACGGAAGACCTGATAGCACATGGTGTGCACCCGCCTCCTATATGGACTTCTTTAATGCCCATTTTCAGCCGGAGGACCCCGTTCGACTCGGGGTCGGGTCATGGCTGATCTCGTGTCTTTTTAGATGTGGCTATGATTCTTCACGATTAAATCGGTGTCCGAGAACATTCCCTTTTTCCGTTTTCCTGGTTAAATCCCCTTATCATTGCCATTTCCACCAGGTATGGTGCCCCGCAGGATGTCTTCTACCCATTCTTAAAATGGACAGATTGCAATCTCTGCTTGTTCAAAGATCGCTCCCATTAGTCTCACTATCCCACCCTCCCAACCTCATAACCAAGACCTGATGGCACACGGTGTGCATCTGGACCATATCAAACCAATATTTGAGCCACTTTCAGCCAGAGGACCCCGTTCGACTCGGGGTCGGGTCATGGGCTTCTGCCAATCCAGCATCTTTTTTAGGTGTGGCTATGATTCTTCACGATTAAATCGGTGTCCGAGAACGTTCCGTTTTTCAGCTTTCACGGTCAAATCCTTTGATATCTGTGGTCCGAGAACGTTTCCGCGCCCCCCAGGTACTCGCAGACGGATGGTTTCGGCCTAATTATTATTACACACGCAGGCTATGCGGTTGAACACCAAGCAACCGGGAAATCATTCGGACTCATCTCACTAAACCACCGTCGTAAACCCTGCACGGAAGACCTGATAGCACACGGTGTGCATCCGGACCATATATACGCGCGTGTTAGGTCGGTCACTTTCAGCCGGAGAACCCCGTTCGACTCGGGGTCGGGTCATACGATTGTCCGTTACCTTTTTTTCGGTGCATGTTATTGTTTAACACATTTCTTTTAGCCTAATTGTTGAATCCACCCAATCCACAGATTGGCGATCCCTGGTCATTTAAAGAAGCTCACTCGACCATAGGAATTGCTGAAATGATAACCTAACACGCCATCCCGCGGGGTGTCCTATAAACAATGCGCTATGTAATCACTCCAACTCATCCCAGTAAACCACCCCCCGAAATAACTATACAGAAGACCCGATAGCGCACGGTGTGCATCCGGACTATATTGACATACGTTTTGAGGTCACTTTCAGCCGGAGGTCCCCGTTAGACTCCAATCACTCCAACTCATCTCACTAAACCAACAATCAATTTCTCTACGGAAGACCCGATAGCACACGGTGTGCGCCAGCATCGCATTCGGCATTTCGTGTACTTAGCGCAACTTTCAGCCGGAGGCTCCCGTTCGACTCGGGGTTGGGTCATGGAGTAAATGGGTGACCGAGAACATTCCCTTTTTCAGCTTTCACCGTCAAATCCCTTGATTAAATTGATATCTGTGGTTCTTCGGTCAAGGACCGATACCGTTGCGCGCCAGCAGGTATGTGCTCGCAGACGGATATGTGTAATTATTAAACACTCAAGTGTGGTTGAACGCCAGGCAACCGGGCAATTATTCCAGCTCATATCACTAAACCACCCTCTTAAACCCTGTACACATTAACAATCCCTGCTCATTGAAAGCTCACTCGACCCTAAATTCTGCTGCAATAATAGGCATACCCTGGAGGTATATGTCTTCTTTGAACCATAAGAGGAGTAGCTCGGTGGCCTGGCCTGCATCGGCTTCCATTGTGGCTTCTCACTCGTTCGGCAGGCACGCCGTTACCCGGGGCCAGGGCATTGTCGGTGTAGCATTGCCTTTTTTCTGTTAATCATCTCAACTGATTTGATTTCTATTGTCGAATCACCAGACATATTTAAATATGAGAGATGGCTCGTTAGCGCGCGGTGCGCATCTGCTTTTCAGGAGGCAGTCGATGCTTGCATTGCAGACATCCCCCGTTCGACTCGGGACTGAGCCATTCACGGTCTGCCTGTTTCTTTTTTTTCTGTTCATTCTTCTCCACTGACTTGATTTCTATTTTTGAACCTTCATACCCCAGGACGCGAATACGAGAGGAACGGCTCTGTAGCGCGCGGTGCGCATCTGTGTACCACTCTCGTATTAGCACCATTGCTCTCCCGTTCGACTCGGGGCTGAGCCATTATGATTCAACCTTTTTCTGTTCATTTCCTTCACTGTGTGATTTTTTATTGTCGAATCACCAGACATACTCGAGGACCTAAGTATGAGTGGGACGGCTCGGTAGCGTCCGGCACGCATCTGCGTTTTATGAGGCGGTCGATGCTTGTATTGCACATATCAACCGTTCGACTCGGGGCTGAGCCAACTCTGCTTTTTCTTTCAACATTTTTTATTGTCGAGGCACCAGGCATAAGCAAGGACCAAAATATGAGAGGAAAGGTCCGGTAGCGCGCATCTGTGTACCATTGCTGGAACATCACAATTGATGCAGGCATTCCCCGTTCGACTCGGGGCCAAGCCATCACCGGTCTCTACCTTTTTTTCTCTCTGTATTCTGTTCTCAACTGACTTGATTTTATTCTCGAACCACTAGATATATTCAAGGAACTAAATATTCATGGAACGGCTCGGTAGCGCGCGGTGCGCATCTGCATTTAACGAATCCACTGTTTTCACTTGTATTGCTGACAACCCCTGGTCGACTCGGGGCTGAGCCATAACTCCAAATTATCGCTAGTTTTTTCGTCCTCATCGGACACTGGATTTCTTGCTTACTCGAGTGTATCATTTTATCCTGAATATCTCAGAGAAACAATTGAGATAAAGTCCCGCCGTGCAAGCACGAAATCCCAGCTGATAGTTTTTGCGCTTATCCAAACAGTCAGGTTGAAGTTTTGAACCGCATTGCAACCACATTTGATGGGGGCAGAGGATGACTCGGCAGAAGGTAATCCGGTGTCAATATTCTGGAACCAAGCACGTACACGCGGAAAAAATGCAGCATGTTTGAATCTTATTGTTTGATAATGGCTGAAAGTGACGTTTGGTTCACAATTGCACACTATGATTGAGCTTGATTTAGCGGTGGCTCTGAATCGCAGTGAGTCAGAGCTATATAATATATTTATCGACTATTATAAATATTGTTGGAGTCTGACTACGGGAGACAAAGTCAGAGCAGTGGGCGCTAGTGGGCGGGAGTGAATCAGTGATGGGCGACGAGCGGGCGTGGGAATGATGGCAGTGATGGATATTTTATCTTCCGGCGGCTGCGTCTACCTATAGCACACCTTCGCCCGATGCTCCAAATACCTTTGACCCAGACGGACGATGAACCTCTGTTTGCGCGCGGTCGACCCAAGGTGGACCCGTTACTCGCACGCACAGTGTGATTCGCGGAAATTGCTGTAAAGTCTAATCAGAAATGGAAGTCTCCGCGGAGCTACTTACGGCCTCGAGTGAAGTAGGACCTCACAGCTTCTATACCACCGCGCTTCAACTGGGCGCAATGGCACCGCCAATCATTTTTTGGCGCTCATGATACAGCATTTAGCGAGCAAAGCATTTAAGCAGCAACCGTTAACGAGGTGAAACTCAGATTCCCTCACGAATCGCTCTCGACCAGTGCGTATCATTTCGTACGCCTTTCTTTCCGTGATTTGCAGCTTATACTTGTTCGGTTCACAGACACTATGACCGCATCATCGAACAACACTGGCGCTGTCTTTGCGCTTATCATCGGCATCAATGAGGTAGGTCTATGTCTCATGATGTATACGTGGCTCGAAGCTTAACCTTCCGCGGTAGTACCAGAAGACAGATGACTTCTCTGCCCTCCAAGGGGCCGTCAACGACGCAAAAGCGTTTGAGAGATACCTCCTAGACACTCGCGAAAGGCAGGGGCTCGCGGTTCCCGCGTCCAACATCGTTCTTCTCTTGAATGACAAGGCCACTCGCGAGAACATCCTGGTCGCATTCGTTTCTCACTTCCTGAACAACCCCAATATTCCCGACGGCGGGAAAACTACGATGATTCTCTTCTTTGCAGGGCACGGAACGCATATTGAGGCTACAGATAACCTGAACGCGAGGGTGGAAGCTATCTGCCCCGTGGATGAAAGGACGACCGATGCGTCAGGCAAGTACGTGCACACCATCCCCGATTACATCTTGGGACGGTTGCTGTGGGAGCTTGCTGCGAGGAAAGGCCCAAATATCGTACGTATGTCCTCGTTCGTTCGTTGGTTTCCTGCTGATTCTTTCCGTGCCATAGACCGTGATTTTTGACTCCTGCCACTCAGGCGGCATGGGACGGGATGTGGGCAGAGCCCGTAGTGCGAACTCGCCGTCGCCTTCGGTCCCCCTCGAACTCGACAGTTACCTTTGGAAAGGCAAGATCGAGACGCCGCAGCCATTCCGCATATGCTGTTCCCTTTGTAAAATAAATAAAAAACATCGATTTTGATAGTCGACCATCGATTTTGATAGTCAAACATCGATTTTGATACTTAACTAGCGATTTTGAGCAAGAAGCATATATTTTGAGTCGCATTGCAGCATCACAAATTTCGTTGTGTATATTTTCAAGGCAAAAAAGTATATCGCAATTTTCAGATGACCATACATCACGATTTTAAAATGACGAACATCGCGATTTTGACCAAAGTAGATAGCGATTATGATAAAAGTAGATCGCGATTGTGATAAAAGTAGATCGCGATTTTGAAAAGTCAGACCGCGATTTTGACGGTGCTCCGGGCATCGTTGATGGCGACACTGAGAGGTATCCGCCCATCGTTCGAGATGGTGAGCGGGCCACGGCGACGTTGCGTCGGTCGTCGCCCGATGCTCGGATGACCGGAGCGGTCACCGGTGTTTGATCATGTGTGGCTGGGACCTCCGCGTGTCCTGCATTCCGCTCTCACAGCAGTCTCGCTGGCTGTTCTAGATCTACGGCCGCCACAACCTTGCGCTGTACGGCGGCGACAATATGCGGAAGCGACTCATCCGAAATGCTGCACAACCTGAAGCCCCCAGCACGCTACATTCTCAAATTGCAATGAACTGGAGTCCACGCCGCAAACACACCGTCCCCCTCGAGACGGCAACTCAGGTCGCCCTCTTCTTGGCCACCATGCTCGCTGAGGTCTTGGAGGTCTCCAAGAAGTTCATGAAGGACCCCGTCCGCATTCTTGGCAAGCGCGACGAGTTGACTCTCGAAGGTATCAAGCAGTTCTACATTGCCGTCGAGAAGGAGGGCTAGAAGCTCGACACCCTTTGCGATCTTTACACCACCGATCTCCTCGCCCGCGGCATCGACGTCCAGCAAGTGTCCCTCGTCATTAACTACGACCTGCCCACGAACCGCGAGAACTACATCCACCGCATCGGTCTTGGTGGATGTTTCGGTCGCAAGGGTGTTGCTATCAACTTCGTCGCCACCAATGACCTCGCCATGCTCCGCGACATTGAGCATGAGTTCTGATCTTTCTCGACTGGGCTGCTCGCTGATTGTCGCCATAGAGTTCTACAACACCCAGATTGACAAGATGCCTCTCAAAGTTGCGTACGTGCCTTGATTTCCGTCCTGCTCGAGCTTTGCTGACTCATTTCTTTTATCTAGCGACCTGATCTAGATGCGCTATTCGTCTATTCGTGTTGTACATGTACCGTAGCTGTTTTTTATTTCACGAATGCTCATGACTTTATCGCGTTCCATTTGCATGTTCACTGCACTCATCAATCCAACTTCGGCTCCATTCTCAGCCATATCGGGACAACGTGAATGGCCTCAAGAGCTGCTTTTTCTGTTCAATTTTGGCTATGATCCTCATTCCGGAGCACACTTTTGAGTACGGACGACTCGCTGGATATCTATCGTTCTGCTTTGAGCTCTCTTAAAAGATTCACACAGTGTTACATGAAAATCAAGTTTATTTACAATCAAAATCGTCCCGACACGTATATACATGGTATGAGGTCGAGTAGTCCAAGAAATTGTGTGGTTGGAATTTACAAACCAAGAAGTAGTGAAGCAGTCCAAGAAATGGTAGAACAGGTTGCGGAATGACGGGTGTCCAAGAAATAAATGCAACGCGACTACGGGCTCTAGAATTCAAACACACGGTCCTTGTCGTACGGGTCCCCTATGATAGGGTCCTCGACGATGTCGGATTCTTCTGAGGAGGCGCGGGATTTCTTGACTTCTGCTTTAGGAGGGTGAATGGAGGTTCCCCTGGTTAGGTCGATGAGCTCACTACTGGGCCCTGATAGAGCATTGGTTGTGGATAAAAAACCATGGACTGAAACATACCAGTGTTGGTGTCGTCAATATCAGTGCCACGGAGCCATGTTCGGCCACTAGGTCCTACACAGATTCATTGGTTATTCAGCAGAACATCTGCCGCATAAGGGAGACATACAACGAACTTTGCACTCCGCCATCTGTTTGAGCTGGGCCCTCATGGTCGCACGCATCATCGCAGTGTTGCCCATTCCCGGGATGCCGCAGATATCTCCTGAGGACCAGGCTGCCAGGTGACGGTGTTTGCGACGTGGACTCCATGAGTTCATTGAAATTTGAGAATGTAGTGTGCTGGGGGCTTCAGGTTGTGCAGCATTTCGGATGAGTCACTTCCGCACACGCCGCCGGATAGCGCAAGGTTGTGGCGGCCGTAGAACAGCCAGCGAGACTGCTGTGAGAGCGGAATGCAGGACACGCAAAGGACACGCGGAGGTCCCAGCCACACATGACCAAACGCCGGTCCGGTCATCCGAGCATCGGGCGACGACCGACGCGACGCCGCCGTGGCCCGCTCACCATCTGGAGCGATGGGCGGATACCTCTCAGTGTCGCCATCAACGATGCCCGGAGCACCGTCAAAATCGCGGTCTGACTTTTCAAAATCGCGATCTACTTTTATCACAATCGCGATCTACTTTTATCACAATCGCTATCTACTTTGGTCAAAATCGCGATGTTCGTCATTTTAAAATCGTGATGTATGGTCATCTGAAAATTGCGATATACTTTTTTGCCTTGAAAATATACACAACGAAATTTGTGATGCTGCAATGCGACTCAAAATATATGCTTCTTGCTCAAAATCGCTAGTTAGGTATCAAAATCGATGTTTTACTATCAAAATCGATGGTTGACTATCAAATCGATGGTTGACTATCAAAATCGATGGTTTTTATTTATTTTACAAAGGGAACAGCATATTCCGCATGTGGTCCCCGTCTACGACCTCCCATGTTCTGCTGGCAGCGTGTCGCGAGGACGAGACGGCGCGGGAGATCACACACGATCACGACGGATCGGTTCATGGCCGCTTCACAGACTGCCTCATTCGCCGGCTGCGCAACGTCCTCCTCGAGGACACAACGTACACCTACCTGGTGAATCTTCTACCAGCGTGGTCAGGCCAAACCCCGCATTGTGGTGGCGACGAGAGGAGCCATCTCGTCTTCAACGGAAACTTCCCACCGACCCCTCGACGAGTCCTTCCGCTGACGGCGAATATGCCACCCGACACTCCGAAAATCTTGCAGTCGTTTCGTGTGGAGATGGGAAGTGTGGATGGCGTTGTCCCTGGGACAGAGTTTGCTGTCTTGCGTCCGGACGACACCATCCTGTGCACACTCGTCGCGTGGTCCGTCAGAGTCGACCAGACGATCCTCGTCCCGAAGCCTGAGGACAGATACGAAAGGCCTATCGATCTCCCCTCAAGGTCGCGAGTGGTGGTGTCGGATTGGAGGAAGAACCACCCCATGCTCCTGCACGTATACACTCCCGCGGATTTCCCCTACACGTCAGACCTGTTCCCAACGACGAACATCTCGAGCGAGCTGTATGTGTATGAGCACAACTTCGTTCAGGCGCCGTCACCTGACAAGGCGGATATCATCATTCGGAAGGCGGCCGACAGCAATGAGATCGTCATCGAGCGGCTAACAGGCACGCTCCTGGAGTCGCAGCGCGAGACGCGCTTCCCGCTGAAAGCGAACACCTCGTTCCCCTTCCTCGTCAACGGCATCGCGCACTTTCACTATTTTCTCGATAGCCACCACGGGAGCGCGCCGCTCGAGGGCTTCTCTGTCGAGATGCACCGCTTGATGGGCGACTACCCCGACCGCAGGCCGGATCCCAACGTGGGGCACGACGGGAACATGATCGACCTGCACGAGGCCCGGTTCTCCTCCGAGATGGGTGCCAAGTACGGGTTCACGATGCGCAACGCGTCCGCGGAGGACTTGTTCCCATATATCTTCTACTTCGACCCCGTGATGTATACGATCCAGGTAAGTCCAAGTCTCGCATTTTTATGTTTGTAGATCGCATGCTGATTCTTGCGCCTCTAGTGCTGGTACTCGCCTGCAGCGAAAAAGGACGTTGAGCCGCCCCTGCTGCGCGGCGGGGCGTTGACGATCGGCATGGACCAAGAGCGCGCCTTCGAGTTCATGCTCGAGCCGGGCGAGTCCGAGAGCTCTGGGATCGTCAAGCTGTTCGTGTCGACGACGCCTCCCGACTTCGAGCCAATCGCGCAGCAACTCACTCCATCTGACCCCAGCTCCCAATACGTGCGGTGCCCGAGGTTCAAAAATCGTCGGGAGCCGATGGCGGATACACCTCGATGGGATGCGCTTAGTGTGATGCTGACGATGACGCGGTGAGGCGGGCACGAGTATTCCGCGCTCCTTTGCATGTATTAGGTAGATGTGGATATGGCGATGTGTTCTTCTGGATCTTGTACCTACTTACTTACATATCCCACTCCAATTCGAGAATGGGATCTCGCTTACTCCTCAAAAGGAGATTATCGCTTTCATAGGGTCCCACTGGCTCACTCCGCCTCGACTCGCACGTCCACCCGCTACGCTAGCAATGGAGTGCGACTTAATGCATCAATTGACTCTCCAGCCTCTCTTTTTCTTCCAGTGGCTACCTAATACTGAGAAATTCTGGACCCCCCACAATTCACCTCAAGAGAATCAAACTAGAATTGTCGCTACCCATTCAATTTTTTTGATGATAAAGGGTAGAAGGTTATGATTCTTCGTATCAATCAACGGTGTCCGAGAACGTTCACTTTTTTGGTTCGTCCGCATGGCCGATCCCCTTTCCCATTTCCACCAGGCATGGTGCTTGCAAGATGTCTTCAACCCAATTATTAACTGCACGCAGTTGACAGAATGGCGTTCTCTGCTCGTCCAATTCATTTCACTAAATCACCCTCAAAAACGCTATATGGAAGACCTGATAGCATATGGTGTGCATCCAGACCATATAGAAAGGGCCACTTTCAGCCGGAGGCCCCCGTTCGACTCGGGGTCGGGTGATGACTCTGATTGTTACTTTTTCTTCGGTGAGTACTGTATTATTTGTATTATTGTTCAAACACATTTCTTTTCAATTCAACTAGTGAATGTACGCAATTCCCAGATTGGCAATTCCTTCACATTCAATGCTGACTCAACCACCCTAAATGCCACCAAAAGAATAGGGAAGAAGAGCATGCTCTCGGGGGATGTCTTCTTTGAACAGCTGTACAATCATGAGCCATAAAGCACGAATGCACTTTCAGCCGGAGGCCCCCGTTCGACTCGGGGTCGGGTCATGCACTGCTGGGATGGAACATTTTTTTTCGAGGTATGACTTTTCTTCTTCTTCACGAGATCCTTCACGACTCATCTCATTTATAACGCTTTCGGAAAACCTTGACATGCACCACTTTTTTTTTTTTGAATAAAATTCCATGAAACCTCTAATACCTGGTCTTTGAGGTCGCTATGGATTCCTCCATCTATTCTTCGACCACCAAAAAAATATCGCGAGGTTGGGTAAAGATAGAGCAGGTTACATGGCCTTCGGCAGAATCGCCCAATGACTTTTGAGGTCGTGAACTGGGCTTCAGCACTGGCATTGGATACCTGTAATTATCTATGTCCACTCCGAAAGTGTTTCCTTCGATTCTGTGACCTGCTTGGATCACTAATCAAGCAAAAGCATTTATTTTCCAGAAAAAAGCAAAAATGGCGCATGTCAAGCTTTTGCGAAAGCACTATCCCACCCTCAAAATTGCTCTACGGAAGACCCGATAGCACACGGTGTGCATCCGGACCATATCGGTTTTATTTCAGACAGTGTAAACCGGAGGCCCCCGTTCAACTCGGGGTCGGGTCATGACTTTTCTTCACCATGAATGACTTGAACCGGTGCTCGAGTCTAAGATCCTTCACATTTTTAGCTCTCACGGACACGACTCACTTCACTAAACCACCCCAAAAATTGCTCTACGAAAGACCCGATAGCACACGGTGTGCATCCGGACCATATGAGATAATATGCATTACAGCACTTTCAGCCGGAGGGCCCCGTTCGACTCGGGGTCGGGTTATGTGACCTTTCTTCATTGGAATCTTTTTACGTATGGTGATTCTTCACGATCAGGAATCAGTATTCGGGTTCCTTCACATTTTTAGTTCGCACGGACACGACTCATAAATTGCTCTACGGAAGACCTGATAACACATGTTGCCCATCCGGACCATATAAGATATAATGCCTTCCAGACACTTTCAGCCGGAGGCCCCCCGTTCGACTCGGGGTCGGGTCATTGCGATCTCTAGATATCAACATTTTTTGGGGGTATGACTTCTCTTCTTAACCGCCAATAACTTGCGGTACTCTAACTCGACAGCTTTCACTTTTATTTCCACCGTATGGTCATCCGGAAATCCGTTCAATCTCGCGCGGGTGGTAAGTACTTGACATGCAATCATCTGGAGCGATTCGCAATGCTTAATATTATGCTGCCATCTCCTATCATCTCCTGCCTGCCATGCGCGGGAAATTCATCTGCCATGCATATGCCACGCGCGGGAAATCAGGGGAAATCCGGTGGGAGAATTCGAAACTGGTGATGCTCATTCGCAGAAAGACTTCTTCATGCTGCTTCTTCCCCGCACGCTGTCCGAGTTGATGTCGATCAAATCATATCCATAGTATCAAGTATACGAGTCCCATTCCTCCTGAGCTCTTCATTATCTGTGCAACTGTGCTACATAATACAGTATCTCTAGTTGAAGCGTACCGTGTTCAAATCGGGAATCTTGCGCGGGAGCAGACGCGGGATTCGAAACGCTTGATAGGCGCATTGTGATCGCTGTAAAGGAAGTTGATAATCTACTTCTTTCCCTCACGCGCCGGGCAGCCTGCGAATCTCTGAATGCCAACGCGGGAAATGATCCGCCCTCGTCCCGCAGCGTCTGCACCAACCCCCCATTGCGTCCGTCGTCAATTTTTCTGACACGGGGGTGGCGGATGCTCCCTGAGGGACGTGTGGCACGCAGTAAGTATGTAACAGCATATCGACCGATATCCTCGCATAGGTTCCAAAGGAGTACCCCTTGTGTCATGTGGGAACGGTGGCCTTGGCCCTTGGGGATTCATTATCTCGCACGAGGATGTGCGTACTTCGAGGAAGCGAGTATGATACATTATCTCGCACCCTGTCGAGCCCCGCACGCCGTCGGTGTGTCCTCAATCTTTGTGGCTGCAATTTCCGCTCGCTTCTCTCATTACCCTATGCTATCCTATTCTGGTTAATCGCAGTGGGCGGCTCTTGTGCGCGAATACGACGAGTCTTGTGCGCGAAACACATACGCGACTTGTTAGCACAAAAGGAAGCCGATGCTGGAGATCATCAAAATAGGTGGCCGCCCTGGACATTATCTCGCACGCCGTCGTCCGATGTCGAGCGCGCGAATGATTTGGATCTTTTTCTTTTTGTGTCTTCCGAGTCAATTCGAGTCTTGGTGATCTCTCTCTCTCGCACCCTCTGTCTCAGACATTTCCCGTTCCCTTGTCTTGTGCGCGAATACCCGAACATAAAAGGCCGTGTTCTTAACACAAAAGCACGCCGCATTAATACTTATTGTGTTCTTAAACACAATAGGAAAGCCGTAGAGATCAGGTCGGATCACACTAGCCGCAGCCGACGGGCCGCTCCCACGCTTGTCACGGCATGTTGAGTTCCATTCATTCCATTCTAATCTTCCCACGCCCGATCCACATTTATCTCCGCAGGCTGTATTAGTTTGGTCCACGGGTCGTTCTTGTAGAGTAAAGATGATATGATCCCCGTTCCTTGGCGACGTCCGATGTATTCTGTCCCACACGGATGTTTTGTGTCGCACACGATGTTCGTTGCGTTCTGTCCGGGTTGCTTGACTTCACGATTCAAGTATACATAGGTTGGGAAAAGGAAAATGCATCCTGTCAGTTCAGCATGGAGTCCCTGAATTAGAACGGCACTAGCCGGTTTGCATGCGGTGTCCGGAGCTACGAGAGGGTGCCGTATCATCTTAACGCATCCCCTTTAATGGTAACGCTCGATAGGATGGTATATCACCCGTTGGGCTGAAACACACTTCCGTAATAGTTATGTACGTATTATTCTAAAAAAAATCATGATGCGCTACTAGAAAAATGATAACGCGCGGCGGCGAAGAGCACAAGAGCCTAGAGGATCTTGGCGACTTCGGCGTCGATGGCCGAGGGGGTGGTTGTTGACGCCCACCGGTTGACGACGACGCCATCCTTGTTGATCAAGAACTTCTCGAAGTTCCACTAAATAAAGAGTCAGCAACGACGAAGACGAAACGTGATGGGGAGCAAGAGGTATGGAGGAAGATGGATGGGAGATGCAGATGAATGGAGATGGAGAAGATGAGGGAGATGCGTACCTTGACACGGGTCATGCCCCAGAGGCCGGCCTTCTCGCTCTTCAGCCACTTGTACACCTCGTTGGTGTTGTCGCCGTTGACCTCCGACTTCTTCATCAGAGGGAAGGTGACACCGTGGTTGACGGTGCAGAAGGTGGCGATGCCCTCATCATCGCCGGGGTCACCGCTGCCGAACTAGCGAGCGAGCAGCATGCGTAAGCGTAGGCTGGGGAAGAAGGGCAACGACGACGTACCTGGTTGGTGGGGAACCCGATGATGACAAAGTCCTTCTCCTTGTACTTGTCGTACAGAGCTTGCAAACCCTTGTACTGGGGGGTGAAGCCACTGCATAAGACCGTTAGAAAGGCGGAGGAGGCTCGCAGCGTCGAGCCACGTACCACTTGGAGGCGGTGTTGACGATGAGGACGGTCTTGCCCTTGAGGTCGGCAAAGTCAAAGACCTCGTCGTTTTTCTTGGTCGCCTTGAGGGTATAGAAGGAGGACATGGTGAAAACGTGAAAGAGCGGGAGGAAGAGACTGCCTTGACAGCTGCATTATCTCCGTCTTTTAACTGCCCGGGGAATGATTACAACGCGTGCACGTGCTCTGATCTTGATTACAGTCCTGCACGTGTGAGCATGGATGATTACCAGCCTTGCACGTGAATCTTCGGCGCCTCCTCGATCACGATCAGCAATTTAGTTCCGCGGACTAAACCGACTCGTCTGGAGAACCAATAATCACAAATAATTCAGCAGAAAGGCAATTCAGTGCACAGAATATCTGCAGAACGCTGGATCATTTGGAAGAGGATAGCCGGTGGAGAGTTCCGCTACACAAATCTGAGATCACGGATCACCGGTGGATATAGGCAATGCATGCTTCCCGTTTCAGAGTCACCGTTAAGTCCATATTAAACCTCGTACGTGGGAGAGGTTTAAAGCTCAATCAGATTCATAATGGGCACTGTGAACATCACGTTTCACCCTTGTCAGCCATTATAAAGCAGCAAGATTCAAAACAGGTTCATTTTTCAGTGTAGACGTGCTTGGTTCCAGAATATTGTCGCGATACCACCTGGATTATTATCCCGAGTCATCCCATGTCCTCCATCAAATCCGGTTGCAATGTGGTTCAAACTCCACACTAACCATTTCAGGACACGAGCAAAAAATATTCAGCCGGAGAATTGTTTGCTTACACGGCCGAACTGAATAACAAATATTCATTAGAATGATATACTAAAGTGAGTAAGGCTGATCGTCATCGAAACCCACAGCGCCACAGCGTCCGAGGAAGAAAAAAATAGAGTCACTGAAACTAGGGCTCAGCCCCGAGTCGAACGGGGGATGTCTGCAGCACCATGATACATTGATTATGAATGCAGATGCGCACCGATCACTACCAAGCCGTCCCTCTCATATGTGGGTTCTTGAATATATCTGGTGGTTCGCTAGAAAAATTGAACTTAGTTGAGAATGAACATCGAAAAGGGCGATGTTGGACGGATATGGTTCAGCCCCGAGTCGAACGGGGGTATCTGCATAGACGTAACCAGTCTGCCTACGGAATACAAAAAATGTGGCGAGCACTTTTGCCATAGGCAGACTGGTACACGAGCCGGGCCGGAGTTTGAATGTTTTTATTTTTTATATTATCTGCGTGGGCTCAAATTCCTATATGAAATTTCGGATGAAGCTTGAGATCACAATTATAATTCAATGCCCTTATTTGTGTCTCTTCAGAACTACAATCTTCACCCTTGGCGGTCTGTATATTTGAGTCGACTTACATGAGACCTGGCTAGATCAATCGCGATCACTATGATCGCATCATTGACGTCGGCAAAAAAAAAACTTAGATTTAAACTCCGGCCCAGCCCAGTGCGATCGAACGAGATGTACCAGTCTGCCTACGGCAAAAGTGCCTGCCACATTTTTTGCATTCCGCATGCAGACTAGTCACGAGTCTAATATCTGCAGAGCATTCTTTGTCAACCATGGAAGACAAACGCGCCCCGAACGCTCCCGAGCCGTTTCTTTCATATTTAGGTCCTTGAATATATCTGGCGATTTGAAGATGAAAGTGAAGTTAGTGAGGAAAAAAGGGATAGTCAGGCCGAATGGCTCAGCCCCGAGTCGAACGGGGGATGTCTGCAGCACCTTGATACACCATATATGAAATGCAGATGCGCGCCGCGCGCTACCGAGCCTTTCCCCTCATATTTAGGTTCCTGAATATAGCTGGTAGTTCGACAACAAAATTGAACTTAGTTGAGAATGAACATCGAAAAAGGCGACGTTGGACGGATATGGCTCAGCCCCGAGTCGAACGGGGTGTCTGCAGTGCAGAAAGTAGACATTCGCTATGACACGCAGATGCGCGCCGCGCGCGACCGAGCCTTTCCTCTCATATTTTGGTCCTTGGATATGACGCATGGTTCTAAAATACATGTAAAAGTCAAGTCAGTTGAGAAAATGAACAGACAAAACTCGAATCGGCGACGGATCCTGGCTCAGCCTGGAGTCGAACGGGGTATGTCTGCAGTACATTTCTGATGTTCACGCGGGAATGGAACACAGATGCGCACCGCGCGCTAC